>CM060935.1:325664192-328510859 GCA_030765085.1 Allium cepa | reverse complement strand
TTCAAATCCAGAGGTTAATCATACTCTGGCAACTTTACGTAAAGCAGAGTTTGGTTTTTTGGGTGTGATAGTGGAAAAGTTGACAGACAAGTCACTCTACAGAACCGTACATGAGATTTTCCCCTCATACGGCTCCTCGTTCAATTCTTTCGAAGTAATTGGATCCTTTTCTTCGTTCGAGAATCTCTTCCTATCTTCCACTTTGCCCCAAAGAGTAACTAAGACCAATTCATTCACGTTTTCATGTTCCAATTGAACACTTTCCATTTAGGATCAAAGAAGAAGATTATTCTTTTTACCAAATATATGCGGATCAACTCACGATCTTCTATTCTAATCTAATAAGAACAAGAGTCTCGATCAATCCCTTTGTCCCCCATTCTTCGTGAATCAGAAAGATCCTTTTCGAGTTTGAATTTGTTCATTTGGAATCTGGGCTCTTCTATTTTCTACTTATTTTTTTATTCTTTATTTCATTTCGATTTTCTTTCCCTCTCTTTTCTTTTTATTTCCTTCCATCATTCCTTAAGTCCCATAAGGTTTGGCGATCCTGTAAAATCTGACCCATTTTCTCATCGAGCGAGGGGTACGAAATAAATCAGACTGATTTTTCGATCAAAAAAAGTACTATGTGAAATCTTCGGTTTCTTCCTCTTTCTCTATCCTATAGGTACAACGTTTGGTTTTAATCAATAGAGAACCTTTTCTTCTGTATGAATCGATATTATTACATTCCAATTCCTTCCCGATAGCTCCCAAGGAAAATTTTGAATTGGATCCAAAATTGACGGGTTAGTGTGAGCTTATCCATGCGATTATGCTCTTTTCAAATAGGAATCCATTTTCTGAAAGATCCTGGCTTTCGTGCTTTGGTGAGTCGTCCGAGATCCTTTCGATGACCTCTGTTGTGTTGAAGGGATATCTATATGATCCCATCGATTGCGTAAGGCCCGCGATAGAAACGGAATCGAGGAAAGTATACAGAAAAGATAGATCTTTTCTATTATATTAGTATTAGTTAGTGATCTCGGCTCGGTGGGTCCCTTCCTCCGTGAAGAACTGTTGGCACTAGTCCTACATTTTGTCTCTGTGGACCGAGGAGAAAGATGGCTCAGCGGAATGAGGGTTGTACCATGAGCGAAGCAAGGGGTCAACTGCTTCAAATATACAACATGGATTCTGGCAATGCAATGGAGTTGGACCCTCATGTCGATCCGAATGAATCAGTCTTTCTACAGAGGTCAATCTTTGCCTGCTAGGCAAGAGGGCATCAAGTTACAAATTCTGTCTTGGTAGGACATGTATTTTCTATTACTATGAAATTCATAAATGAAAATGAAGTAGTTGGTGGTGGGGTTACCATTATTGTTTTTCTTGTATGTGTTCCTAAGAAAAGGAATTTGTCCATAATAGTGCGAAAAGAAGGCTGGGCTCCAAGTTGTTCAGGAATAGTGGTGTTGAGTTTCTCGACCGTTTGCCTTAGGATTAGTTAGTTCTATTTCTTGATGGGGCCGGGAAGGGATATAACTCAGCGGTAGAGTGTCACCTTGACGTGTTGGAAGTCATCAGTTCGAGCCTTATTATCCCTAAACCCAATAGGAGTTTTTCTATTTTGACTTGCTCCCCGCAGTGATCGAACGAGAATGGATAAGAGGCTTGTGGGATTGACGTGATAGGGTAGGGATGGCTATATTGCTGGGAGGTAGGGTACTACGAAAGGAAGTTGATCATGGATTATCAATAAGCATATAAACAATTCAACCTGGGTCGATGCCCGAGCGGTTAATGGGGACGGACTGTAAATTCATTGACGACTGTCTACGCTGGTTCAAATCCAGCTTGGCCCGAGAATTCACCACCCTATGAGTAAGATATAATTAATTTATCCTATAGAAAAGAAGAAAAGAAAGAATACCCTCAAAAAGGAACCTCTCCTCAGCCATTTCGTTTCGGGTTAAGAAGATGTGAAAGTGCGTTTCTCTCTATAAGAACAGTGCGTTCTGAGGTGTGAAGGGGGAGAGAAGAGATATCATAATTGAGGTTTTGAATAAGAGGACCTTTGCATTTTTTAGTAAAATAAGAGGTGTTAAGCTTTTTATCATTCTGGCGTCAAGCTATTTTTTTGCAGGACATCCCCTATAGTATCGTCACCGCAATAGAGTTTAACCACCAAGTTCAGGATGGATTGGTGTGGTTCCTCTACGCCTAGGACACCAGAATATCGAATCATGAACAAAAAAAGGCACGAGAATGAGAGAAATATTGGCTAGTGATTGTGAGGCCCCAATTCTTGACTGGAAGGAACACCAAAGGCCTCCGCCCTTCCCTATCTATCCAAGGGAGGGAAGGGCAGAGCTTTTGGTTTTTCCATGTTGTCAAACAGTTGAACAATGAAAATAGATGACGAGTGCCTGATTGAATTGATCAGGTCGTGTAGGAACAAGGTTCAAATCTCTCGGTCTGTTAGGATGCCTCAGCTGCATACAACACTACACTTCCACTTGACACCTATCGTAATGATAAACGGCTCGTCTCGCCGTGACCTTATCTTGGATTCTCAATACTTCTGTCGCTCCATCCCCGTAGAGGCAGAGAACCCATCGCTGTCTCGGCTGTGCTACCGGAGGCTCTGGGGAAGTCGGAATAGGAGAGCACTCATCATGGGGTGGGCTTACTACTTACATGCTTTCAGCAGTTATCCGCTCCGCACTTGGCTACCCAGCGTTTACCGTGGGCACGATAACTGGTACACCAGAGGTGCATCCTTCCCGGTCCTCTCGTACTAGGGAAAGGTCTTCTCAATGCTCTAACTTCCGCATCGGATATGGACTGAACTGTTTCACAATGTTCTGAACCCAGCTCACGTACCGCTTTAATGGGCGAACAGCCCAACCCTTGGTACAAACTACAGCTCCAGGTGGCGAAGAGCCGACATCGAGGTGCCAAACCTTCCCATCGATGTGAACTCTTGGGGAAGATCAGCCTGTTATCCCTACAGTAAATTTTGTCCGTTGAGCGATGGCCCTTCCACTCTGACCACTGCACCTCCTCCGACCACTTCCATCGTCTCCGCCTTGTCTCAAGCCTCCTCCAGTCACCATCATTGCTTCCCTTGACCACCACATCGTCGGAAATAGCTATTTGATTGGAATACAATCAACCATCAACTACGACAACTAAAAATCTCGTTATCATCAACTAAAATCTCATCTTGCCACCACGAACACAACCCAACTCTCTGATCTCCCATTCGTGTTTGTCAAAAAACCATCATCATTCAACAACCACTATTATCGAATGATTCCTGCCACCACACTCAACGAAACGACAAATGACTATTTCTAGAAAATATTAGGGATGATACGAACAACATTGCATTTGGAATATTTGGCTAAAAGTCGATAGTTTGAGAGTTATTTGTTTTAGAATGGAGGAGATGGAGTTGTTTTCTTTTTTATAGGAAATAGAAAAGAAGAAGAAGTAGAAAAATGAGTGAAGTAAAGTGAGATGGAGTGAAGTGAAATGAAGTGTTGAGCAGATATAGGAAATACAAAGCTTCCAAGCTAAGAAATCATCAAATCAAGATTTGATTTGTTCTAGGTACCCCGCTACATAATATCAGATTCCCGTATGAAGCGCGAATCACAAACATAAAAATACGATCGCGTACGATAATATGACATGATCATAAAATAACTATAAAATATTCTGGTTAACTTATTCTATGAAATTTCAAAAATACCAACGTTTTCCATAAAATACGTCAAATGAAAATTTAAATATTTTCCTAATTAAAAATTATGGAAAAATCCTATAAATTCATTTAAAATTCAGTCATAAAAATCAAGTCATTTTAATAAAAACTAGTTTTCTTATTATTCTATTATATTCAAATCAAATTTACATATTTGAAATATATAAAATATTCACATTCGAAATGTTAAAAATTCTGAATCATTACAAAGGTGGTTGCTAGGGTTTCCTAAAGTAGAATAAGTAAAATGAGAGGAAAGGAAACTATTTACCGCTCTATGTCTTTTGTTTTTGTCTTATTAGGGAAGGGTCACATGATATAGCATGTAAAGTTATTTTATAAACCTTGATGATTAAAAGATAGCATGAAGCATTTCAATGTTGCCTTATTTTTCCATCAAATACGTATTTTCTTGTAGTGTATAGATGTTGAAAGCTATCACAAATGGATGAAGAAACATATCAGGTATAACTATTAGAAGCTATTGCAAATGGATAAAGAAACCTGCCTTATATAATTATTAAAAGTTAATGGGAGAAAAGGTTCTAAAACTATCCAAGATGAAGTCTAAAGCTACTATAGTTAAGCTATATAAAGTTATTGTAAGTAATAACAAAAAGATATTAAAGGAAAGATATTATTTGCCAACAGGGTTATAAAGCGATAAAGCATTCAAAATCAGTGTAAGGCTATCATAATGATAAAGTAGGAGTTATCAAAGATAAAACTTGGAAAGCTATCTGAAGTAGCTCATGAAAGCTATTAGAGTTGTTATATTAAAGCTATCAGAACTACGAAAAATAAATCTATTCGAAGTTTATAAAGGAAACCGGTCGATTTCACAATTGGTGAAAATGATAGATTTCAAAAAATTTCCTTAATTGGATCTTAGTAGGCCTATGAAATATAATGGTTAATACCAAATCCAATCTAGTTTTTTTTAAATTAAATCATATTTTATTAAGTTTGTCTTAATCTTAATCAATCAAAATCTATGTCACTTAAGTATGGTATTTGAAAAAGTATGAATATATCAAATTTATTGATGGTGTGACATACATGTGAAACATATAGTGAATATAATTGCTTTTTGTATAAAGATGGAAACAAACATAATATTAGATCTAGATTAATCACGTCAAGATCTAAAAGAAAGAGATAAAGAGCATCATTAATTGATTCCACCTTCCTCTTTTGCAAACATTAAATTGATACTATACCTAATTTTGTACAAAAGATTATTTGTGGTAATAATAATATGTTTAATATGAATTATAAAAATAAACAAAGACATGGTTATATATACATGTGTAGATATTAAGATTTACACCTAACATTTATATATTCTCTATATATATTAATTATCTCAATTTAATTATTTAGTTATAATATGTATATAAATGAAAGTATTTTAAATACATACCTCAATAATATAAAATATGATTTAAAAAATATAACATAGTTTGACTAAGCCAAAATTTCAAATTCTATTGTAAACTGAATTATCTAACCTTAATTTAGTGCGATATATTTAAACTCAGATCTACATCAAGGTTAACAAATATAAAGTCATTTTGATTAGGTATGTGTTGATATTGTAATATATATATATATATATATATATATATATGTTTATTTATATATATATGTATAATACATGCACATATACATAGATATATGTAATGATTAAGGAAAAATTATTTCCAATTAATTCAAAACATACGTACACATTACATTTAACTTTTTTAATATATTTGCATATATGTGTGTATACATATATATATGTGTATGTGTTATCTGTTTGAACCAAAAATGGCACAGATACCCACAAATAATGTATAGAATAAAAAATGAAGAAAATAAATGAAAAAACAGCAAGAAAAGAACACATAACGTTTATAGTGGTTTGCTAATCTTGGCCTACATCCACTTAGTGATTTTATTGCTTATATCACTAAATTACATGCAGTTTTTCTTCGGGATTGGTATAAATCCATGGGTGATTACAAAAAATTAGAGTAGAGAAAGAAAGAGCCAAAAAGCTCCTAAAAATGAGCCCTGCCCTTCTTTTTATAGATATAGCATTAACCTAAAAAATGGATCAACACCCAGGATCAAGTGTGAAAGCAACAGTGTAGATAATCAACAGCACAAATCTCAAATAAACAACAAATAAAAAGCAGAAGTAAGAAAAGAGACATCGAATTTTTATAGTGGTTCAGTTGACTCTGGCCTATGTCCACTTTAATTAATCTTTATGATGATTATACTAGTTGAATCTCTCTGGATATGAACTAGTTAGTCCCTAGATCTAAGTTACAGTGAGTTAGAACAGGTCATAAGTTCAAGGGTTAACTGGAGAATCACAGTAACAACCTTGATGACTGTTGTGAGGGAGAAGAAAGTTGAAGAAGTAAGGAAATTCTAGTAGAGTAATGACAGCTCTCTCTTTGGAAAAAGATCCATTTCTAGTTGTAGGTTAGTGAGTATTTATAGGGAAATTTAGTGAGTTTAGGAAAAGTGCCGAAGAGTCCAATTGTTATGCCAAGTCATCACCAAAAATCTCAAATCAATCTGAGTCATTTCTATGGATCACTAGCTATACATAGGTGATGGATCGCTAACTATCCATTAACTTAGCATATTTTTCTACCAGATGCCTTTACTTAGTGCTACAAAGAGCTCGGAAAGTTTGAGGGTGATCCAACCTATCTTGATGGATAGCTAGCTATCCATCCACTTAGCATATTTTTGAGTGATTTTTGTTTGGTTGTCTTCCTATCTTTAATTCAAGTTCCTCATCCAAATATCAAGTCGTTTGGAGTTAGTTTGATCATCCATCTTCATGAGTCATCTAGTGCGTAAGAATCATCCATAAATCCCTCAAATCTTAACAAAATCAAACGAAACTTTGCACGAGCACTCTAGAGGGTATCAGGGACACACTATACAAATTTGAAGTGGTGGGAACCAATCTAGATGGGTCATCAACGATCCATTTAGATGGATCACCAACGATCCATCAGATCAACTGCAAATGCTCTTTTTTTTGTGCCTTCTTCTATGTCTTCTAAATGTTATTCCATATGTTCAAGTTATTCCAACTTCGTATGAATTCTATAGTTCAGTTTTGAGTTAGTTGCTTTTGGTCAAACAACTTGAATAAGGTGAGTTTTCACTTCTTAAGCTAGATTGTTTGGCATGCTATGAAACTTGGAAAGCGTCTCTAAGAACATATTTGATCATGATGCAAGAGGACTAGAGGATCCATAAGCAAACTTTATGGATCACTATCAATCCATTGCCTTAGCTTGTTTTTGGCATTTTTCTTTTTTGGACTTTCTCTCCTTTTCCGTCTAGTCTTCTTGGTCGATCCTTGAGATATTTTGACTTGTTGTAGATGATCTAGTTAGCTTTGAATTCCATTGGATTAGAAACCTGCTAACACATAGGAAGCCCAAAATCTCGCCATCATGATCTCTACCTCATTTTCCATGCCATAGTGAAAATAAGTGGGCATCTCAGCAATAATCATGGATCAGTACCGATCCATGGGCTTGGACCAGTACCGATCCATATATTCTTTATATGGATGATTTTCAACTCTTTTTCTTGGCTCGATTTGTGGTTAACTTTGTGATTACAATCTTGTTTGTAGTAGAATTAGCTTGTTTCTAAGTCTAAATGATGGATCAGTAGAGAAGTATAGTTGCTGATTCAAGTGCTCGTGGAGATCGATAGAGAATTGCATGGGATCGACAAAACAACACTTGTAATAGTCTTCTAGCATCAAGTAAAGTGAGTAGGAGGAGCTGAGGCAAGTTTGGATGAAAGAACATGATCGGTACCAATCTAGGAGTTAGATCGGTACCGATTTAGGAGTTGGATTGGTGTCAGTCCAACACATGTTGGATTTCGCTCCTTGATTCCTTATGTTGGTTGGTCTTCATCTCATGGCTCTGTTTGTACTTGTTTTTTGGAAACTTGGGCTATCTCTCTGGGCTTCCTGCCTTGATAGTTTCCAAGTTTGTTTCGTCCAGTCTGTTTGAATAATTCCTGGTCAAAAAGTTGGATAACACTTGCCCCGTAAAGTACATCTTATTTCAAACATAATGTGCATTGAATTGAGACAAGTTGAGATTGCCATGAAGGACTCCACACTGTGCTCTGAATGGTTGCTATCCTTCCCGTGGATCGTTTCTGTCAAAAGTTATGTCTACATCCATTTGTTGCAATGCTTTACCAGCATACGGCATTATAAAATGGGAACACGCTATCATGAACTACTGTCCTAAGCTCAATAATTTTGGACTAGTTCCTTTCATGGACTTTCCAGGTTTAATTTTCTTCGACTCCTATCGTTGGGGATTGGATATGTACACACATACGTACTCACATGCACGTTTTTAAGAATTCCCATTATCACATGCAGGTATCCATATTGGCATATATAAATCATCAACATTGTAGTTTCTTTTCTTTTTTAAATGTCTAGACTCGATACCGATCCAAATTATTGGATTGGTACCGATCCAAGACTTGGAAGAAATCTTCAAGAATGTGGCCTTAAAAACTGGATCAGGGCTTATAGAATCCGATTCACTTGTCTTCCTCGTCACTTTATTTTTGCTACCAATTCAAGGCTTGAGCTCGCCATTAAAACTCTCGACCTTAAAATCGCACTCATGCCTCTATCCAATCCTAGGGTCGTCGCTGCCTTACATTCACCTAAACTTTACGCCACCTGCCTTGCCTTGGTTGAGCCTAGTTCGTCGGCCCAAGCCCGAATCACTCCCAAACGATTATTTCCACCTAAATTCGAAAACCCATGTACTTGAACTCCTCCCTTGTCGAATTATGGTAGATGAGGTACTGGACTTGGATGTGGACGGTTTACACGTTGATGGCGGCCATGGTTTGAGAATGGTTGAGGATGAAGGAAGTGGACAAATCCTATCCAAGGGTGTGGATTGGTGCCGATCCTACCATCGTTGGGATTTTGATTTCAAATTCCTGGTTGAACTCTGTTTTCTTGATCAAAATCGTACTATGCTCAATATTTCCTCTTGATCCATAGCATTTTTAATGCAGGGCCGTTGATGTAAAATTCGATGGGATAGTCAGCGATGACGGTCATTCCGGACGATATACAGACCCTTAAAATAAACAGTATGATATTGAAAACCTACACTACATGACACTACACTACACCATACTAGGTTTCACTTTAGCATTGGGGTACAGCTTATAATAAATCTGATGTTGATTATTTGTTAAGCATTCATAGAAATGGAGCATAGACGTTCCAAGCATCTTGCCTCTCAAGTCACAGGTCCATCTACTTCCAAATATGCCAAATCTGATATCAAGTCGAGCCCGACTATGGTTTAGCTTGCACAACAAATTCCAATGCAACCTATATCTCTTGTTGAAAATCCACAAGCGGATCTACCTTTTCCAGAGGTTCCTAAAATGCCTGCAGAAGGCCTTTAAGTAGAAATAGAAGCTGCTCTCGACACTCTCAAGGATGTTGTCATTTCTAGACGATCCTGTCGATTCCATTGCTTCAAAGATAGAAGAAGGGTCTCTTTGGAGAATCTACAATAAACACGAGGTTCAATTTGAGGACGTATCAGTCCCTTACCATCACCAAAGAGATCATAATCTTCCAGAGGGTTATACCATTTGTAATAGATATATATGCCTGGTAGGATGCATTCCACAATTCATATTTGTTGAGACCCAAACTTCATGCGATTAGCTCCGACGCAACTACTTCCGAATAGTTATGCCTTCCTTCATGGCATGTATATTGTCTTTGATAAATATTTGCACCGAGTGCCCAATGACGAGGAGATTCGGTATATATATAGGTTTAAGTGCTGAAAAGGAAGCCCTTCTCTGATATATCTAGAACTGACCAAGAGCTCTAGAGTTATTACTGATACATGGAATAAGTTGAGCTATTTTAAAAGCGAATGGTTCTGTTTCCGCTGTCCACCTAGATTTGCTCAAAGATGGCTATCTGGACGTAAGTTATACTTTTTTTTTGCTATAAACTTTCCTTATGACTTTGTGAGCTTAACTCATATTCTTTCTGTCATTCAGATGTTCCGGAGAGACTCAATGACACATCTCATGTAGATGATGTTAGAGTTCTTATGAAACTTGTGGAAGGGGATAGAGATATTGGATTTCTTCTCTCCGATGAGAATCTCCTAGCTCATAATTTGCTAGAAGAGGTCTGTAGCATTGGTCAAGTCCAACTAGCTTCTGATGATGATGGTGATGATGATAATAACTCGCTCAGAGGTGGCGATGTAAGTGAAAGCGTACCCTCACCCCCATGTCCAAGGGCTGAAGTTAACAGAGAGCAAGAACACATAGAAGAAGGCGAAATCATAGGAGAAGGTGGAGAAGCTGTCCCCAGCGATGTTAATGTAGGCTATGAGCCTTCAGTTGAGCAGTCCAAGGATTGCCAATAATTTATTCTGAAAAAGAAGCTTGTCATGAAATTTCCCAAAGGACAATCTTCTACACAGCCGCTGCCAACGACAACTACAGAGAAAACTCCTTCACACCCTTCTGAAGATGCCTTTGCTGGTTGGGGCTGAGTCCTACCGAGCTCTACTCTTTCAGCATTGGTAATATGAGCGTTGAGGGTCTTGACCCTCTGCTTTGATGACGATAAACCTCCCATTAACATGAGAGAGATCATACCTATGAGCAAAGCTCTAGTGTACGGTCCGTTGGGGGAACACTAGAACACTCACACACACGTGCACTGCACTACACCTATTTTATTTCCTTCTCTATCAATGCGAACTTGTTCCTGTTTCATTTCCAGGATCCATGGAGAGGAAAAAAAATACATGTTTCAATCCTTGGAGGAGAAGGTATCCTGACTACATAGGCATCGTTCAAGCATGTATCATCAAGGTAGCGGTTGAGATTTTGAATCTAGCCATTGTTCTAGCCACGACCAAGGTAGTCGTGACAGAGACTATACATCTCATGACTTTGCCTCCAGGTATCATTTTAGGTCTAGGTCACCTCCGCTAAAAAATTGGGACAAACATTTTGATCACCGCGATGACTTTCAATCAAGCGATGTTTCTTGTGCACCACCTCCAGCTTCCATTCCCATCCATCACTGAACATCAACTTATACTAGTCGATCTTTTGATTGCAGGCACCATAAGGGAAGTTCTGAGGCCTTTCATCATAAGGCTAATAAGTAGCCAGTCGAAGCTTCAGCCGTCACCACGGAGCAATAACTTGCTGCTAATGCCCGAATGGTTGAGCTGAAGGGACAGTTCCCGGATGTATGCTTTGATGGGCTCATATTTATGCCCAACTTAAAGAACATTCTGCCAGAGGTCAAAGACACAACAGTCGCCTATGTGGCAGACTCTTATAACCAGTGTAAAGGGTTGACGCGGTTAGCTGAGAAGGTCTCTAAGGTTTCGAGGAAAATAAAACCCAAGATTGATGATCTAAAACTATTGGAAGGATCATCGCTCATCTCAACGCCTAGGTTGAGAACTTGAGAAAATCACAAGCTAAAACTAAGAAAAAGGCTGAGGATGCTATTAA
Organism: Allium cepa; assembly: GCA_030765085.1. NCBI lineage: Eukaryota > Viridiplantae > Streptophyta > Magnoliopsida > Asparagales > Amaryllidaceae > Allium > Allium cepa. Next base: position 328,499,509 of record CM060935.1, on the reverse strand, counting down.
GGCACTTGAGAGCGAGAGGACCAAGCATCCTGACGATATAGAGACTGCATCATCGAAACTATGACTTGGTGCTGCAGAAAGAAGCTTTGAACAAGAAAGTAGATAAGATATCATCCAAGCTCGAGAGCAAGACAAAGCAAAAGGATGAGGCTCTCCAAGATGCTCAAGGGGATTGCAAAGAGCTGGTTACTGCTCGTGAGGAAATGGACAAGGCAGTTGAACGTGCTAGAGATGTTAACATGCTTGTCAAGAGGAATGTTCAAGACACAGAGAAGCGGATGATGGAGAGATTCGAACTGATGCTCATCAAGTACAATGTTAAGGTGCTCAACTTCCATAACGTAGAGTGGTTCGATTATGATTACCCCTGGACTTTGACCCTTACCTAGGAACAAGTTGTTACAGAGGAGAAGCAATTTCTAAAGGGTGGTGAGGAAGACTTGGCTCAGTTAGAGAAAGAGATTCTGGTAGGAGATGAACCCATGGTGCTAAGAGAGGGTGAGCTTATTCTTCATCCAGGGCTAGCCGCTACAGTGCAAAAAGACTTAGGTGAAGGCTGCAGATCATCACCCAAGATGCCACTATTGTATGCATCCGGACCTAAAATTTCTCCAGACACATCTTTGGTCCTGGGATATAATCCAGATCAACCCCAAATGCAAAAGTCTGCCGTCCTTTCTCCCATCTTAGAAGAGAATTCTGGCGGCACCCCGTTCCACACTAAAGCCCAACCTAAAGGAGATATCTCACTGATTCGCCAATATTTGGGAGTCCATATGTCGCTAGTTAATGTCGCTAACTTATCTTTTTATATCTCTCAAGTTTTAGGTCAACCCTAGGTAGTGCTGCTTCCCGACAAAGGCCTCTAGTCCAGATAAAAAATATTTAGAACATAATCGGATTATGACTATTTTAACAATGGTCCCGACTATTCCAATTGGCGAGACTCCTGTGCCCGACGAATGGATGATAGATGCTTTACAGGATGAAGGGATTTGTTGGATTTAGGATGCTCAAATTGAAGATGATGTTGTAGTAACTGGATTCTCTGACCCCTATCAGGTCCCACCATGAGTATGCTTGAGCAAGAACTTCTCCTAGCCAAAGAGGTCAAGCTAGAGAAGATAGAGTTCATCCCTCCTCCTTTATCCATAGCATTTCCTGGTCAAACTATCTTTGTTCCAGTCACTCTTCCTCCACCTAAAGCACCTAGAGCGTGTTTGTTGAATCTTCACAAAGCATTCAATCTAAGGGTTCAGAAAGAAGCACGAAGAGGCCCGATCAAGTGACACCTCCCTCTAGAGAAGAGAAGAAAAAGTCCAAGAGGCTAAATCATAAGAAGCGTTTGTTAATTTTTTTTTTCGGCTGATGTTTTGTAGGTTTGGCCTCCGCTTTTGTTCTTCAGTTTAGATGTAAATAAAACTTCTACTTCTCCTTTCAAGTTCCATTTTGAATGTGAATAAAAAAGACTTATGTTTTGTTCAATCTATTTTTGGAATTTGTTTAAGTATTTAAGAAATGTGCTTTCCATTCAATATACTAATGATCTGTTCCTTTTCATGGTCATTGTCAAACTAAGTCATGGTCCGTTATGTGATTTGCCAGCCTTCCTTCATTCCCATGAACGTAAGTCGATCGTTAAAATAAGAATATCTAGGCATTCATATATAAGCATATCAGATTCTAGAACCCGATGAGATTTCAATCACCTAGGAAGGTGGTTTAAGCATCCCCTTTCGAGGAACTTTAAGTGTAATCGCACCTATCTTTGGGCATCGATTTAAGTTTGAATGAGATCTACCTAACTCTGGGTAGTGATCTCTGGCCTTTCCATTCTCTGGGAAGACATTGACGCTCTGCTGAACTTCGGGAAAAATCTAATGAATGGACGGTCAAGTCATGTCCATTTTGATTTTATACTCCTACCCCCACATTAACGACGAGAGTTAGAGGAAGGATGGTCAAATCACATCCTTTTTGGTTTATACTCCTGCTGTCACATGAAAGTTAAGAGTTAGCTGATGGATGGTCAAATCACGTCCTATATGGTTTATATTCCTGCCCTCATTTCAAGGAAAAAATTAGTTGGTGGACGGTCAAATCACGTCCTAATTGGTTTATACTCTACCTCCATATCAAGGACAGGACTTAATTGGCATCCATCTATGGGCACCAAGAATGGTTGAACCCCGAGTGTCCTATAATGGACTATAGAAGTTTGGTTGGCACCTAACTCCGGGTACCTGCATACTTGCATTATACACATGCAGATTCATTCATGTCGGTTATATTTTACAACTCTTAAACTATGTAAAGACATAGACACAAGTCCAGAAAGCCATTTCATTTATTGGAGATAGGATATGACAGGTTATGTCTTATTATATAGCTTTATAAATGTATTTATAAGTGAAATAACATTGTAAGTGCTCGCTATTCCGCATTCTGGGGAGTGAGATCCTGTTAACCGTTGCTAGCCTAAAAGTGCCATCTCTAAGATTTTGCTCTATTATGTGCGGACCTTCCCATGTCATACCTAAGTTTATAGGGCCTAGGAAGATTCATTTGAGAACCAGGTCACGAATCTCAAAGGTCTGATTCCTAATCTTGGCATTGTAATATTGGGCGGCATGGTTTTAATGCGTAGCTGCTCTCAAGTCAACTTCATCGTGTTTCTCATCGATCATATCAAAAGATTCCAATAGGAGTTCCTCATTCGTCCATGGATTGTAGCGAGTTACCCGATGAGAAGGCACTTCCAGTTCAACTGAAAGCATAGCCAATGATCTTTAAGCTAAGGCGAATGGAGAATGGCCAGTCACTGACTTGTGGATTATACGATAAGCCCAATGTGTCAATGGAAGTTCATCGACCCACTTGCCCATAGCCTTTTCCAATCGCTTTTTGAGATTTAATAATATTTTTTACAGTTTCAACTTGTCCATTCGCTTAGGGGTGTGTCACCACAGCAAATCTCTTTTCTATGCGATGTCGGTGGCAGAACTTCTTAAACTCGATGCCGCCGAATTAGGTTCCATCATAAGTAATGATTTCTTGGAACTCCAATATAACAGATGATATTATGGACCACGAAACTGATTACTTTCTTTATGGTGATTGTGAATAATGGCTCCGCTTCGGCCCATTTGGTGATGTAATCAGCTGCAACGATGGCGTACTTCGCACCACCTTTAGATATCAGCATTACACCGACAATATCAGTTCCCCAGACTGTAAACGGTCAGGGACAGACCATTTAAATAATCTCCATCAGTGGGGCTCTTGGAATCTTAGCAAACCTCTGGCACTTGTCGCACTTTCTAGTGTAATGCTGCGTCTCGGTTGACAATTGGCCAGAAGTACCCATAGCAGAGAATCTTCTTCGTCTAGGTTTGTCCCCCAGTGTGGTCGCCACAGGCTCCTTCATGAATTTCTCTCGAGAGCCTAATTATTGGTGACACATTGTAGTAGGGGGATTGAGAATCCTTTCCTGTAAAGTGCTCCCTACTGAAAGGTATATCTTGAAGCTTGGCGAAGGAGCTTCCGTCGTTCACTCTTCCTATCCAAAAGGATTCCCCTTTACAAATAATTCTTTATTGGAGTTATCCATAACTCTTTCTCATGCTCGGCCTCCAAGATCCAATCAACATCCATAAGTTTGATGCTCGGAGTAGACAATACTTCCACTAGGACAAGACCCATGTGCTGTGCATCTCAAGAACTAGCGAGCTTAGCTAGTGAGTCGGCCTTCGCATTTGCCCTTTAGGAATATGCGTTATTTTGTAAAATTATATCTCACTGAACAGCTCAAGGGTCCGGTTTAGATAAGGAGCTAGTCTTGCTCCTTTTTCCTAAAATTCTTTATTAACTTGACACACCACCAGTTAGGAATCACAAAAGATGTGTAAAATTTTAACTCTCAGTTCCTTGGCCATTTTTAGTCCCGCAATCAACGCATTGTACTCCATTGTGTTGTTTGTTGGAGGAAAGTCAGTCTTAAGGCATAACAGATTGAACGTTGCTTGGGACTGACAAGTACAACTCCAGCACCAGAACAACATTCGTTTGATACACCATCCGTGTACATCTTCCACCTAGCATTTTTCTCACCACTGCTCTCCGGAGTATCATCTCACGCAGTGTATTAAATATGAATTCCGACAAAGCTTGGCCTTGGATAGCTCTTTGAGGGTGGTAGGTTATATCATATTGGGTCAATTTAATGTTCCATTTCAACTGCTTTCCAAAAATCTCAAGTCGTTGGAAGACTTCTCCTAAAGGCTGATTGGTAAGAACCTTGATCGGATAACTCTAAAAATAGGGCTAGAGCTTCCTTAAAGCGATCAATAGGCAGTATGCAATCTATTCCAGCCAGGCATAATTTCTTTCTGCTCCTACCAAATGCATACTAATGTAGTAAATTGATCATTGGATGCAGGATTCCTCTCATACGAGTGTGGTGCTCAACACATGCACTAACACTGCCCAGTATATAAACAAGTCCTATTTATCCATCGATTTTGAAACAATGAGGGGTCTCTCTAAGTGATACACCATATCTTGAAATGCATCTTTACATTCTTGTGTCTAAGCGAAGTTCTTTTTTCTCTTTTTAATCAAGATAAAGAAAGCGATGCATTTGTCGGTAGCTCTGGAGATGAATCAATTCAGGGCGCCGACCTTCCCATTCAAGCTTTGGACCTCCTTGATAGTCTTCGGGGACTCGATATTTCTCAAGGACTGGATCTTTTCTGGATTGGCTTCGATCCCATAGGAGTCCAAAATGAAACCTAAGAATTTCATTCATGTGATTCCAAATAAGCATTTCAAAGGGATTTTCTTTAACTCGTATTTTTGGAGAGCGTTGAATATCTCAGCCAAATCATCGACGTGTATTTCCAATCACCATGACTTCACGGGCATGTCGTCCATATAGGCTTCCATCGAGTATTCGATCTGGTCTCTAAACATCCTGTTAACCAACCTTTGTTAAGTCGATCCAGCATTCTTTAGTCCATATAGCATGACCAGATAGAAATGCAACCCCAGATCGGTAATAAGGTTGGTGTTTTCTTAGTCCAAGATGCGCGGTGGAACTGATTGTGTCCAGAATACACATCCATGGATGATAGCTGTTCGTGTCCAACTGTTAAATCCACCTATCGATCAATCCTTTGTAGCGGGAAGCTGTCCTTTGGGCATGCCTTATCTAAATCAGAATAGTTGATTCTTGTCCTCCACTTCATGTTAGCTTTCTTTACCAAGACAGGATTGGATACCCACTCTGGGTATAAGGCATCATGGATCAAGCCATCGTCCTTCAGCTTCTCCACTTCTTCTTTGAGTGCAGCGGATCTCTCTGGGCCCAAGCTGCAGTGCTTCTGTTTCATAATAACTCATTTTGGATTTACATTTAATTCATGATTTGCTATCTCCAATGAGATCCCATACATATCAGAGTTCATCCAAGCAAACACATCCTGGTTCGCCCAGAGAAAACAACCGACTCCTTCATCATTCTCATGCGAGCTATGAACCGACCTTTAGGACCCGTGTCAGATCATCCTAGTTGATTAGAACATTGATTGTCAATTCATGGGCGCTGCTCTTCCACTTAGTAGCTTTTTTCGCCAATCCAAATCCTTATGGAATTGATTGTGATGCCTAAGCCAAGGCTTAGGCGTTGATTGCTATGCATCCAAAGCCCTAATACAGATTACCCCCTCTATACTTTTCCCTTTCTCTCTTCTCCTTGCCTCCTTTAGCTTGGCGACGTAACATTCACAACCAAGCCCTTGATCTTCATGCACTACTCCCACACCATTCTCCATGGGAATTTTAAGCATCAAACACCAGGGAGCTATTGTCTTTATGAATTCAACTAGGAGAGGTTGGCCCAAAAATTCATTGTAAGCAGAATAAATATCCAACACCATAAAAGGCATGACCCATACTCGCTTGCAGTCGCCCTCACCATGCACTATCGTAGTTCCACATACCCAATTAGTTCCATATCCATCCCAATAAATCTATGTATTCGAGATTTACATGGTTTTACGTCCTTTGTAACGACCCGCCATTCATCTCAATAGAATGATGCATCATTAATAAGAAAGAAAGGGATAAAAAAGAGAAAGAAAGAGAAGAAAGAAGAAACAACACATCAGAATCTAAACAGCGGAACGAATAAATTATATTAATAACAAAAGATATTACATAGTATCACATACAACATCTATTAGAGATACACAGCTAATACATCACATACTAGACAGTTATAAACAACTGTTTAGTTATACATCTCAATACAATTCATGGAAAACGCAGAGATATCAAACACAGCGGAACACTAATCATATCTACAACGCCGAAGCCTCTTGCTCCATTGCTCCTCCACAATTCGTAAAAGCTAACCTGAATCCCTTGGCTACTCATAAAAATTTGAATACCCAAGAGTTTAAGAAAATAGAAATAAACTCCGGGTCAGACATGGGTCTGGTGTGAGTAACAGGTTAAGGTTGCTTAACTTTGAAAGCCTTTGAAAAGAAAAGGTATCACGTAAGACTTCCCACACATAAACATGGAAAAGTTTTTACCTTACGCTAACCAAAACATTTGATAGGAAATCCAGTGATATTATAATAGGTCTAGGGTTTCCAAGTAAATGTGAAATAGCAGAAATTGTTACATTTATTAAATTCTAGCTACTAGCCACAAAAGTGGGTAATACAATCAAAACCGTTGGCACTTATTGGATTTTGGATTCCATACAATGGCAGGGCTACGGGGGTACCGCCCGTCACAATATGTGGCCTAGATCACCGTACCGAGGATTACTCCTAATCCCCTGTAACACAAAGCAGGAACCATTCCTTACTGAATAGTTCCGAACAAGACAACCCCACAGTTGGCGCGCGTATCCAACTGCCCACTAAGCCGAAAATAAAAGGGACCTCTAGATAGGGGAAAATCTCGTCCTACTTGGGCATGACCCACTTAGCCTTGCTGCACCTCCCCTGTTTTAGCCATTCCCGGTTGATGAGGCTTGAGGCTACGATTACCTTTATAGAACACATCACTTAGAATGCTCATCGTCCACTTGACGATGTTCTGAAAGCATTCAATCCATACAAGTTCGTTCCGGGTTCAAACGAAACCGAAGGCATTATCTCGTTACACTCATTTTGGAATCACCCTCAGAGTAGATGATAACCCTTGCACTCTGAATCTTCATATCGAATCTGAAAGTACTACCCCGTTAACTCATATTGGAATCACCCTCAGAGTTTAACGACGAATAGTCCTTACACCTTGAGTCTTCACTCTTTACTTTAGATTCACGACCTATTGTTAATTTGGATCGATGTGGTTTTCGGATATCCAAATTTGGAAACCCGATCCCGGTCTCATCGAAATCCAAAGCGTATCTTTTAAGGTCAAGTTGTTTTAGAGTTTAAAACAATTCAATTCCATTATCTATATACACACAGATAGATAATTCATAGATTCACAATAGATAATCAACATTATTGTCACAATAGATAATCCATATTATCATTATGAAAAGATAATCCATATTATCATCACAATGCAACCAATGCATCCATATCACATAACATTACTAATCTCATAGTTGAGATTTCAAACCATTCAAGGCAAATCAATATCATCCATTCTTGTATAAGTAATGATCTATAATCACACCATCTATAATTAATTTAAAATGAATTAAATTGATTACTTCCATCTTTAATTAATTTAAAGTGAATTAAATTAATTACTTTCATTAATATAAATCTTGCTTACTTAACCATTAATTAATTACAAATTAACTAATTAATTATCCTTTAATTAATCACCTTAATTAATCACCCTTGATTAATTATTCTTTAATTACATTCAAGTAATTATACTTTAATTAATTTCATAAATTATTTACTCTCAACCAAGAACAGTAATTAACCTTTAATTACTTCATTAACTAATTAACTATAATTAATTACATTAATCCTTAATTAATTACATAAATTAATTACCCTTAATCACTTACTTTTGATTAATTAGTCTTAATTAATCAATCTTAATTACACTATTAATTATATTAATTAATGATCCTTAAATAAATTTAAATTAATTACTTATTTAATATAATTACATTAAGTAACTAATCTCAATTAAACCATAATTATTAATCACCTTTGATTAATCATACTCTGCAATTAACTACCCTTAATTACTTATCAAATTAATTACTCTTTAATTAATTTCTTTAATTAATACCTTGATTAATTATACTAAGTAATTTAATCCAAATTACTTCCACAATTAAACCATCTTCCACTAATTACACCTAGTAATTATCATTAATTACTTCACTGAGTAATTACATTCCATTAATTAAATTAAGTAATTATTTACCAAAGCATCCAATGTTTAAATTAATTAAACTTAATTAATTAACTTAAACAAATTACATCTAAACTAAATTAATTACATTAAGTAATTAATTCCTTAATTACTTCCATCAAGTAATTAATCTTAAAACAATTTTACAAATGATTACCATTAATCTTAAAGTAATTACTTCCATCAAGTAATTAATCTGATTTTGGGATGAAGAAGTGATTACAGATTTTGTTTTTAGCTTTGAAATGAATTTCAAATTTTAGTTTTGAGGGGATTTGTTTTAATTTCTTCTTGGCTTTGAATAAGAAAATAGAAAAGGAATGGAGTTAAGAAAATAAGAGGGTTTATATAAATAAAAAATGTGGTTTATTAAAAATAAAGAAAATTAAAGTTTTTAAAATGACACTTTTCTCAAATTTTAACATTTGTCATTATCCCTACTTTATTGACTAACACATGTGTTTTAATTTATTAGTTACATGTAATTAAAGTTTTAATGTAAGATTATGCTTAATAAATTAGTTTATAATTATGCATATATATATATATTTTGATAATTTTAAAAGAAATAAAACAATTATATTCATAAATAAAAGTTTATACAAATATTTTAAAATCCAAAACAATTAAAAATATTTATACTTCAAATTTTTAAAGCTTTAAATTCAAATTCAAATCAAATTCTAAAATTAAATTTTGAAATCAAGTTATATATATACATATATAACTACACAATTCAATTTTGAAAACAAACTATTTTTATTAAAATCTATTTGTTAAAACAATACATTATTATATTTTGAAAATAACAAATTTGATAACTTTAAATAATTTATAAAAGAAATTGTTTCTTTATTAATAAATTACTTATTTTATCACACTATTTTTAAAAAGGGAATCAAAATAAACCTTATTGTTAGTTTATTTAAATTTAAACTCAAAATCAATTTAAACAAATTAAATTTTTATCTTAACAAATTTAAAACCATATATTATTTATTCAATAGCTTTTAAAAGTTTAACTTTAAATAAAATCATAATTCCCAATTTTACCAAAGATATATATATATATATATATATATATATATATATAGAAAACAAGATTTATTTATTTATTAAATTTAAAACAAGGCTTATCTATTTACAATATATACATATTCTATATACATTATAAATAGAAATCAGTTTATTAGTTTTTAAAAGATAAAATCTATCAATTAAATATTTATTTTAATTGGATTATTAAATTAATTCCAATTTTATTAACAAAGATTATCAAATCAATTTAATTTTTAATTCAGATTATTAAATTGATATTGCCTAAAATTCTGGGTCATCACATCCTTCCCTTCCAAAAGCATTTGTTCATAAGCTTTCCTAAATAAAATGTTGATCAAGCTCCCACAGTCAACCAACACCTTTCGTAAAATCACATAGCCAATCATGGTTGTAATCATGAGAATGTCAATCGTTGGGGATTCCACCCCATCAACATCTCTATTTCAGAAAACAATATCATCGGTTATGGTCTTGAATTTTTTCTACAGTTCCATCCTCTACCGCTAAAAACTCTCAATCTTGGCATGCTTCAAAGTGTCAACATACCATTGATTTAACTTACATAAGATCTTTTAGTTCTGACTCGAGTGTTTTGTCTTTTCAATTCGCTCGGGTCAGCCTGAGCATTTTAGGATTTGAACACTTTATTTCTGGAGAAAAAAGGCGAAGATTGTATTACTATTATTTATTATATTATTCCATTATATTTATACTGTTCCGTTGCATTTTTATTTATTATTATCTGGTATGTGTAACTCTAATTCTATATTGTATTAGTATAATCAAATGTTTTGTAAACAGCTTCATGAACTGTTATTTGATTATTATATTTTGTCATTCCGCTGCAAGATTCTGTTTTATTTTTCTTTCTCTGCCTTTTCTTATTCACCCCAATAACAATCCGCCCTTTTGTATAGTTTGAGTCTGACGTATGTGTTTTATCGTCGATTTAAAGCGTACAAAAAGGCGGGATGTTACATTAGTGGTTTACGCTCTAGACAAAGGCTCTAGAGGTCATAGGTTCAACCTATGAGCCATTAAAATGAGTGCTTTACTTCAATAAGTATTACTCTTACTATAAAAAACACCATTATTACAAACACGAATTACTACAAAGTTAGATATTTAATAAATTGTGTAACTACCTCTAGGGCATACCATTAGCTCTTTTGATCTCCCATTTGCACTTGAGGTCAATTATGAAATCTTATTCTCTATCCTTGATTAGTTCAGAACAGAACGAGCTAGCCCTTAGTGAACATATCTATTTTATTGTATTACTACATACTCTGTCAGCCAACATCTCTCTTTTGTTTGTAAACTTCCTGTATCATGCGAAACTTTGGAGTATGTGTCCAGACATCTTATGATCCCTAGGCTCTTTCACGATCCTTATCGTGGAATTGTTTTGATAAAACAAAGTAGTGAAATTCTCACATTTGGAATCACCCTTAGCCTTATTATAAATTTGTGCAATTATATTTATGCTACTTTCGTTGTGGCATTATTCAATGCGATGTATTTAGCCTTCTGGTTGAATAAAACACCATTTCCTTCCTAAAATGTTTCCAACTTGAAGCTCCTTAGTTAATATTGAACATGAGTTTAGGAATGACATATATGAAGCTCGAGTCCAAACACTCCTTTGTAAGGAATTCACTGTTTCGATAAGCAGTTATATACCATTTCATAAACACTTAAGAATAATAATAACTACCATTTAGTGTCATAAATTAGAATTAATACTCACTCAATGCATTACTTACATAAATGAATAGGGATATCGTAGATAACATAATATATATTATAATTTCAATTACTGATGCATAAGGAATCCATCTCATATGCTTCACATAAACATCTTAATATGGTGTCTATGTATATCATTTAAGACAATCCTAACACCTTACTTATTGGTTTTAGAAATATTTTAGTACTTCCGATTATTCTTTCTTGCATTCACATGCTTCCTTTGCATTTTGACTGATAAGCAAACTATTTGATTTCTCTTTCAAAACAGCAGCTCAATACTAATGCTTGTCAAACGATATTGTCGTATATGTTCTTGGATCTTATCCAACATTTACAAACTCAATTATCGCTCACATTAACAACATGACATTTTGGTTATCATGTGAAAATAGTTTATTGTAAATCATTATTCATAATATTTATCCCAACAAAGGTATACCGAAATTCAAAGTCTCATTAGATGATAATTTTCAAGTCAAATCCAAATTAATTTAGGCACGTTGATTGGCGAATCTTTTATGCCAATTTCAAAAATTGAAATAATCATAAATGTCACTTACTATATTCCAACTACATCGATCTTCCTTTCGAAGACTCATCTATGCTGACAGATTATATCCCTTCGAGCACAACTATCAAAATCATACTTTGATAATGTACTTGGATCTATTCTTGATTTAAGCATCATTTCATATGTTAGAGTCTATACTCTTTACGACTTATAAGCAACTGCGGAAATTATTTCCGCTAACAATTCTTTTCTCGACATTCATATGAAATTCATTGTTACTCTTTAATGTATAAGAATTTTTATTAGCCATTTTAATGAGTTATGTCCATTTTAGGCTGGGCCAATTTCTCTTCATCTTGTGTAATTAGTTTCCACATTAAAGTATTTGGATCATATACATTACTTATACAACAATGATTCAATTTTGAGTTTACAAACCGTATATTCATAAAATAAATTAGATAACCATGAATCATAAACTATTTAAGATTGAGGTTTCTTATCAATCAATATGTTATATGAATATGATCTCATAAACTATGCCTTTGATGAAATTAAATTCAACATACATATTTACTCTCAAGTCGCATCCTTACAAAAAGAAGTTAACTCAATTTCACTCGTAATTAATCGTACTTTGTCCAATAAAGTTAGATTACTACTTATCAATATATCATTATATATCACAGGGAGGAGTGACTTTGAGATTTAATTTTATTCGATTTTAGGTACTCTTGGAACTCTTTCGAATATATTCACATATTTAATCAAATTGAATTGTTTTAATTTCTTTGCATATTAAGTTTTCTATTTCCCTTTTAGGTATAAACTTATCGAAGATATACTACTTGTGTATCAAATACACATGTTCATGTTCATGATAATTCATCAATAAATTTAATGTTAAGTTGTTTCTTTTTGTAATAATAGACCGCAAATTAAATACATTTATATTCGTCAATCTAAAGAGCATAACAACTCTTTTGTCACCCCTACTGAATTGATGCTTTTCCCTTAATGCTCGAGATTCAATTCACTAGTGTCATTTGATTCATTATCATAAGATAAAAGAATTATTTCTCCAAGATATGTCCTAGTCTATAGTTGGAAAATAAATATGAAAATTTTAGATACTAATATATATTCTATCGCTATTCCACCACTAATGTTATTAAAAAATACAACTATAGATTTGTTTTATAATGGATATTTGTAATATTCATAGAAAATAAAACTATATTTATTTTCAATCAATACTAAAAACAATTATTATTTCGTTCATAGTATTTGGTATACATACAAAAACAATCTTTCATATCTAGATGTATCATTTAATACGTGTTATATAGTAGACTCCCACTATTTCCACCATTGCTATAACACATGAAACACTAAGCTCCATCAACCACTTGTTATGCACTATTTTTGAGACAAAATGTGTGATCCTCTACGCGTAGAGGGGAGCACACATGTGAATATATATAACACGAACATTAGGAGCTGCCAACATGCCTTGCAGGTAACAAGAGCAAAAATACATATAGCTAATCTCAGGTACTCCTAAGATGAGTTCCGGCAAGGCCACCACCCATCGCACCTCAATATCAAGTTCCGGCGTGGCCCCACCTGATATTAAGATGTTAGAAGCACCAAAAAGGCTAAAGAGAAAAAAAAACAAAAAACAGAGAGACGACTCCAACTAATAATAAAGCTCCAAAAGTCTGAACCAGAAGAAGTGAATAAGCATCTACTCTGAAGAGGATCTGCTGAATAGAGAGATCACTCTGAAGGCTCTGAAAAGAAGAAGGATTGCCAAACTGGAGAATAGAACATCCTGAAAAAGAACTCCATAGTGAACCTGATATCCAACAATCTGAAGACAAGAGAAACCTACAAAATGAACCTGATACCCTATCTCCCAAAACCCGTATCTGAAACAAGACTAGGGAAAACTTGTTATGCACTATTTATTTCATCCATTTTAATTAGTTTATAATTGAGAGTTTTAGATCAAATATCTTGAAATCATTGTAGTATCCTTTGTTGAAAAAAATTCTATGATAAAATATATTTGGAATGGAACCATATTTCCCATTCCATATTAAGTATCTTACTAAATTTTATACAATTTTCAGATTCGATGTCTCTTCATGAAGCTGGGGCAATGATCCACTGTCTTCATTCGAACTGTGCCTATTATACATCCACTGTTGAACATTTGCTTCCATTTCAAATGGTCAATCCATCCAAAGGATTGTAATATGAGACATCATCAAATTATTTACGAAAGAGCTTTCGGACATCCTTAACATTAAAGGACACTAAAAAAGTTGAACTTAATGCAACTAATAGAAACTGACATTTCAATGACTGAATTCCTAGGTTTACCTTTGGCCCTTGGTCTTTCATTGTTTTCAACACAACAAGACTCTCATTTTTTTCAATCGCATCAAACATATGATCCACTCTATGGTTTATTTTCTCATTTAAAATGAAGTAAAATAATTGAGATTTCATTTATTGTATCAAATACAACTTTTGTATGTGATCTAATGTGGATCAAAAATCCATAATCTTGTATTGTTTTAGAGTTCAATACTCATATAATACAATACATGGTCTTGGGAAAATAAATATTTAAGTGACTAAGGTACGAATGTTTTTAATAGTTGTATTATATGCTTTTGCATGTATCTTAAAGTGACAACATGCCAACTAATTTATTGTTAAGTACGCCTTTTAATTCTTTGCTAATCCTTATTCATTTGATTGATACAATTCAATTGATAAACATTTTTATCAACTAGATTAATTACATAAACTTATTGTAATGGATAATCTTAATTTGTATGTCATATGTTCTTACAATACTAGAAAGGTACACGTATTCAATTCATTTCAAATAAGCCTCCTACTAGATTTTTATATTCCTTAAAACCCTAAGTGAAATATAGAAACCTTTCTATTCCTCTACTGAGTGTTAGGACTCCCTTGCCTTGAGATTTTATCCTTGAGTTTGCTTAATAAATTATAAGCCCGTAAGCATGGATAACTCTTTATCAATTGTATCATATACAATCCCTAACCGTGGTCTTTTTTCTAATCTCAATATCGACCTTAAAGTTTCCTTAACAAATCAAAAGAGATTATTCACTCGTATCTATCATTTTACGACCGCCTAAGTGTAACGCATGTACCTTCAGTTTGCTTAACAAATAATACATGTAACTTACCTCATCTAACAAGATATAAATAGTACTACACATAACATCCCTAACTTGAGTTTGCACAACGAATAGTGAGTATGCAAGTAATTTATTAATCTATAAATGGTAGTGGATAACTTTGTGTGTTAGAGAATCATAATCCTTAATTTATACAATATAGTGATATCATTTCAAAAATAATGTATTTCTTTTGAAATACCCTTGTGATTAAAGTCCAATATACATCTAAAATCATGGCGCATACTTTACATATATACTTATACAAAAAATCTGTTATGGGTTTATTTCAGTGTTCCACTGAAATTTTATTTATATATATGATGATTATAGAAGTTTTATTTATTTATGATCGGGGCAATTATGGAAAAAGTCAAACTTTAAAAAAAATTAGGCCAAATGATATCAAGTTTTATTTTTAGGTTAAAGGATAAATGTTAATTATAAATAAGACTAAAGGACATACTTTGATAAAAATTTAGGCTGAAGAACAGATGCTAGTTTTATTTTTAGACATTATATTATTTTACACTATAAAAAACTAGCATTGTCCTTTAGCCTGAAAAACAACTTGTTATCCTTCATCCTATTTTTTTCTTCAAAATTTGTCCTTGTGCCTATTTTCCTAATCAATTAATTGATTTTGGTTCTTATTAATTAAATCACATTTGACTAACTTTCAATTCTTAGTAATTGAATAATGTTTAACTAATTTTGAGTTCTTAATTTAATTAACTAATTTATTTAAATTTACTGTATTTGAAGTTTTATATTATTCATCTCAAATCATATATGATGAACAACCAACTATAACATTTATAGTTTTGTATAACAACCATGCTTTTTACGCCATAATAGTAAATGAATTCAATTAAAATAGTGGTGTTTCAATTTGATTTTTGATAATTCTAACTTTTGAAAATATCTTTTTGCTTGATTGAACTATATTTAATAAAGTATTATGCTTTTATAAATTGAATTAATTACTAAATTCCTTTTGGAAAATATATTATACTTGAATGAAATATTTAAATAAATATAAAATATTTTAAAGTGTAAATATTTTCGAACGGTTAAAAAAATTACTTTGCGATAATACAATGAATACTTAAATAAAAAATAAACTAGAAACAAATTTAAGAGAAATTATGCAATTATCGAAATATATTATGCAAAATAAAGTGTAGATCAATTTAAATTAGTCTGGAATAATTTTTTTAAATAAAAGAGTTGTTGAAATTGAAGGTTAACTCCATATTAACAAATTAATAACCGATGAATATGGATAATTATTGAATTTAAATATCTTATATAATTTACTAAAATATATTATATAAAACAAGTAGAAACCAATTTTAATTAAAAATGCATTTATAAATATTTTATAAAGTTATTTTAAATGTAAATGATAGTATGTTTTTTAAAAAGAGATATGCAAGGCCTTATTGTAAATAAGAAGAAGAGATTGATAATAATTAAAAACATCTCCACTTCTCTCCTAAGCCAATAACCAAACCCATTAATTCCCAAAAACTTGTTCCATTATCTTTTGCATTAGCCCCCAAACATGAAATCGATTCACAAAAAAAAGAAAAAGAAAGAAAGACACGTGCGGTATTGCGCACGACATTCTTGTTAGAGGGATATCATTTGGCGATAGGGAGGAGCCACGACGGTGGTTGACATCGCTGAGGGAGGCATGCAAGCACACGAGTGCAAGGCATGATGGAGGGGCTGCTGGTGTCGATAGGGTTGGTGTCAACGACGAACTTCGACAATGCGCATATGGTTGTGACAACGATTGGAGGTATCAAGGGTTTGGGGTGTAGGTTGTTGCAAATGGAAGTTTAGGCAAGTAAATAGTTAAGGTGAGTTGTTAAACTCATAATTTTATTTAGTTTCAAATTGCATGCTATGATTTCATATTGTTTAATGCTTGAGTTGGTTGAATTGAGTGTCGGATTATTAGATTTGATTATATGGTTGATTATGAAATTCCATATACATTATATACTATCAAAATGCAAAAGAGACATTGTCCAAATGCATTTTGATTCTTGTAGCTTGATTGTATAACATATATGCATTATTTTATGATCAAAGTTTGCCAAAAAGCTACTCGGATCGTCAAAATAATTCACTATTGAGCAAATTTATTCTAGAATTAGTATTATTTGTTGATTTATGGTTTGGCTAGTTTTAAATATACTTTTAAAAGAATCCCAAATGGGTTCGCTGTGACCAGTGACTCTGTGTTCATTGTTATATTATATATATTTGGTTCAGAAATGGCCAACATATTTACAAATTTTTGCCGATAATGTGCACCTTATTTATGATAGAGTTAAACGTATGTCCATAGGCAATTATGTGTTGTTACGTATATCTAGATCGATAAACAATCCTTTTAGAAATAAGAGTTTTTCCTATTATAGATTTGTTATAATGTGTTACAAATAATTTATTACTCAATTCAAATATATTTAACATAAAATGCATAATGATGTGTTTTATGATAGTAATTACAAGGAGTTGTAATCATGAGCAATTTATTACAATATAATAAACGCATTATTTTAAATATTCATGGTCAAGATGTATTGAGATTAGAGATCGATGCATCCATTGAGACTGGAGTACATAACTATAGTGGCTTAAAATTTTCGACCTTCGAATATCGACATCAATACATTCACTATATAGCATGCCGAGCAATCGAGTGCCGAAAACACCAGATCATTAGGGGTGAAGAAGAAAGAGATACAAGAAAATAGAAATAACAACACTGAATCTCACAATCAAGCGGAACAATATATAATATGAAATAACATATCTTTATACAAAATGAACTATAACTATTTTTGTACACATCATCATCGAAGTACAGCTGTAACGACCCGGGATTTTAGGCAGTTGAAATTGGAATATTTAATTGAGTTTAAATATTGAAAGGTTAATTTTTAACTTGAATTTCAAATATGACTAATTATTGGGTAATTAAATTATTGGATTAAATAATTGAGATTTGGGTAAAATATGAAATCTTGAGTTTTAAGCCTGTTGAAAATAATTTGATGGCTTGTAAAATTTATATTGATAATACTGAAGATAATAAAAGAGTTAAGTTTGAATTTAAAAGTGGTTGTTCAGTTTTGAAAATACACCGTTTAAATTGACATTTAAAAATAGCCTTTCGAGGCACAGTCACGGATTTCGACGAAACCAGTTCCATTGGATTCGTAATAGTGTATTATTATCGGTTTCAATTTTCATAGCATTCGGAGTAGTTTTGTGGTTGTATGAAGTGTAAACGCGCTGAAATCTATATCGAAAATTCAATATAATAGCTGGGTCCAAAAAGTTATCTTCTTCGTACGATCGAGTTAGGACTCGAAACCTTTTCCATTATGTTCGGAATAGGGGTACAACATTATGAACTCCTAGCGGCATGCCTCGATAGGATGTCAAAATTTTAAGTTGCATTTATCGACACAATTTAAATTTAAATAATATTATATATACAAGTTGACTTGTCAAATTATTCACATTAGCAGAAATTATATCCACATCAAATCTTTTCTTCACTTCTGCTTTTACTTGTTTCAAGGCACTATAGCCTGATAATTTTTGCACGCCTGTTCCCTTTTTTTTCAAACATCGTGTCATCTCTTCTATCATGCAACATTTCAAAGCATGCTTCCCTCCTTTTACATCCAGCCGAGCCTTTCTCTACATCTTCAACTTTTAATAGTCGAGTTCAAATCCATCGTTCAGAAAATTAACGGTCGAACCTTATAACGGAAATTTCAAAATCGACCCATTTGCGTAACTTTTTCCCTGTCCAGTTCGAATGAAATTAAAGTCGAGATTCCCCTCCCGTCAAAATAAAAAAAATTAGCGAGCAACTTGCGTCTTTAGGTGGTCGTGCTCGACCCCGATGATGACAATTGCCATGGGTTTGCATGCGATAGCATGAGGAGGCGTGAGCAAGAAGGAGAGATTGATTCTAGGTCGAGCGGCGTTCAGATCTAAGGGGGAAGGTTCGACAAATGCTGGTGGGGAAGCTTCGCCGTAGATGCGGCGATGTGTCATAGCAGGACGAGTCGCAGTTGAAGACTTGGGTGTCATTGGCATTGTGGAAAGGCGAAGGGCAGGGGAGATGCATGTTCATCAAATGGATGGCGTCTCGTCGCTCTAAGGGGTACGGTGGAGGTTTCATCAAGTAGCGATGGTGCTTGATGACAGTACGGTGACGATTACCTTTTTGTTATAAATTTAAATTGAATGAATTAATGTTCATACATATATATATACAGAGAAAGAAATTACTGCCTTGTTATACACAATATATATATACACACAGTATATAAATCTATAGTAAGGTTTTAAAAGGAAAATACTTTTTTTAATCTATATATATATATATATATATATATATATATGTATGTATGTATGTAGGTAAGATCTGAATAGAAAATATATATAAAGTCTAAAGCAGAAAAACTTTTTATTAGCCAGAGAATGTAAACTAGTTTTTAAAAGCATTTTATGATAATCTTGTTTACAACTGGAAACATATATGTATATATATATAATTTTTGAAAAAAAGAGTTTACTGTGGTAAGTTTTATGCAAACAGGAAAGAAAATATAGGATTTTAAAGTGTTGTAGAGTTGGTATAAAAATTAGGGCTTTAAATCTATATAGATTATTTTAAGCATATATGCAGTTCAATAAAATAAATGTACATATACATATTTTAACTTACTGTTTAATTTTAAAATAAGTTATTTAGGTGGTCAATTTATTTAGTAAACTTATTTAATTATTTATTCACTAAAAATAATTTATTAAAGGAAAATTAGTTCAAATTAAATAAATAAATGCTAATATATTGTTCAATTAGCCGAGATATTAATAAACCATGCAATGTTTGTTACAAGGTCCAAAACCGGGAAGAAAATAGTCGAGATGGAAATGGGCTGTAAACAAAAGTTAAAGGTGAGTTAATCTCACTCATTTAGATTTCCCTTCAAATTTAAGTAGTTAAATTTAAATTATTGGTTGTTTTCTTGAATTGATAATTTAATATCAGTTTGGATGTGGTGTATTATATATAGTAGTATATATTGGAGCGATCGATTCTCGCATTATATAGCGGATGAGACCCTATGCGTCTCGCATAATAGCAGATGACCCTCTATACTGTGATATCCCCCTCGAAGTGGGATTGGTGTTTTTATATTGTGCTAACATCTGTGGATGCAGGGAAACAGGTTGGAGGGATCCAACTGGATTCCTCAAAACATTGAAATTTATTCTCATATTCTGTTGTATGCATTATTGGTTATCTGTGATAGAGTATATGTGAAAGAATGAATGCTATGTGTTTTGCTAAATATAATTTGTGTAATTGAAGATATCAAAAATATAAATGATTTGATTTTGAAAAGAGAATAAAGAGAGAAATTTTAAGTAAAATAAATCAAAAGAATTAATTTAGGAAAAGAAATAAAAGTTTGATTTTAAAATCCTATCGAATAAATTCTATGTATGGGAAAAGAGATTTTTGAATAAATGGGAATAAATGAATTTGAAGACTTAAGTTATATTGTTAAGAAATTTAATAAATTGTTTGAAATTCAAGATTTTAAATATTGGGAAGAAATAAAAGGAGAATTTTGAAATGAAGTATGAAATTGATATTTTCTGTTTTAAATAAGATAAAAATAATAATAAATAAAGAAGTGATTATGGAATTAATGGGGTTTGAAATAAATTTGGGCAAGTAAAGAAATTTATTTTAAAATGGAATTAATTTTGGAAATCGATTTGGAAATCGATTCAATGTTTGAAACTGTGATTGAAGGAGAATGAGACTATGGAATATAAAAACTGTGTTTATAAAGAGAAATAAGATATTAGTGGATATTTGAAAGTATAAATTCACGGTGGGAATTTATAAGGAGATGGTAATTTGCTTTAAAAATAAAAGGTGATTTTATTTTAAAAGAATGGAAAGAAATTTACGAGATGGGGACATAAATTAAATTTTGATAAATTGAGCAGGATTTATAAATGATTAGATAGCTATATTTAAATGGAAAGTGTATTTCCACTGGAAAGCCAAGTTTACTTTCAAAGAAAAGATTTCCAAATATAAGTTAGAGGTTTTAAAGCGGTTTTAAAAGAATGTTTTAGAAAGAATTATTATTTAGTGGTTTTAATTTTTTTTAAAGTAAATATTTATTAAATTAATTATAGTAGTAATTATTTTAAAGGTTTAGCTAGTATTATGATTTAAAGATAATTATTTAATATTTATACCTTATAGAATAACATTTATTTTAAATTTAGTTTTGGTTCAAATTTTACATGAGAAATTATTATAAAATTCATAACTAGTATTTTAAATAAAGTGTTTAAGTAGTTTTTATTTTAAGTGTTTTAAAGTATATATTTTTTGAATAAAGTGATATAAATTATTTAAAAATCTAAAGTACTAAGACCTGGTAATTTTCAGTGGAAATAAAACAATTGGGTGGAATTTATTCCGCGAGAGAAAAGTAACTTGAAAATTATTTTCAAAGGGTTGAAATGTAGAAAAAATATCTTACGAAGATATTTTGAAATAAATAATTTGGGTAATTATTAAGGCCTGATGGTTGTTTATGGATGTTAGATGATAGCTAAATAACAGACTATCAATATTGACCAATGCACTGATCGTTTCGAAGAGATCAGGATAGGGATTAATTTTCGAAAACCATTTCGATCCGGTTTGAATGTTTTCGTAAGGAAGACAAGAGCTTGGAGTCGAAGATGGAGTAGTGAAGTGCAAGGGCTAATCGCTACTAATCCTGAGGCTGATTCCAAAATGAATATAGTAGGAGTAGTGCCTTCGGTTCCGTTCGGACTTGGAACGGACTTGTATGGATGAATGCCATCAGAACATCGTCAGGGGGACGATTAGCATTCTAAGTATATGAGTGCAAAACGGTAGCGCATAGCCTCAAGCCTCATCAAACGGGAATGGCTAAAACAGGGAAGGTGTAGCAAGGCTAAGTGGCTAGCAACCGATTAAGGTAAGGTCATCCCTGTCTAGATGTCCCTTTTTATTTGGTTGTGTGGGCGGTTGCTGATCCCAACCATGGGATGATCTTATTCGGACTATCTAGTAAACGGTAGCTCCGGTCTTATGTTGCAGGGGATCGGGGTGAATCCTCGGTACGTTGATCTAGACCAAGTACTGTGACGGGCGTTACCCAGTAGCCCTGCCACTGATGGAAACCCAATCTGTAATAAGTGCCTTTGGATTTGTTTGTATACTTATTATGCTGGAATTTAATGAATGTAACAATTTCGGCTATATAGACACTACTATAATATCAAAGGATTTGATAAGAAATGTTTTGGTTATCGTAAAGTAAAAACCCGACATGTTTATTTGTGGCATGGTCTTACGAGATACCTTTGATTTTTAAAGGATTTTGGAAACTTTAAAAGTCCAATTGAGTTTGTTTTCTCACGCTGGTTTTCCAGACTGACTCGGGTGTTGTTTTATTATAATGCTCAGGTCAAACCAAGTATTATAGAATACAGGTTCTGGATGGACGGCTATGGAGCTCAGAAGATGAGCTGGATGGCGAGAGTAGCATACATACTTGATGTATATTCTGCTGTGTCGTATGTTGTGCATTCACTACCTCTTTCTTCTTTAACCGCAATGGTTCGTATCTCCGTCCACTTTGATTTGAACTATTGGAGAATATTGTCGGCTCAAAGGGGTACGAATTTGCGGGCCATGACGGTTGGTATTAGAGCTAAAGGTTAAGCAAGAACCTAGGCTCTGGTGGGGATTACTCAATAGAAATAGAGTCTGTAGTACTCTAGAATGAGTTTGAGTGTATTAATAGATATGAGCGCGTATTTGTTAGTGAATGTAAAAAATTGTTTTTATATTGTGTTGACTTATCGGTTGAGTGTTTATGGATTCTGGTCGATATGTGGAACGCCATGTCATCGATAGGAATTTCTAAATTCTTAAACTAGGCAAACCGACACAGTATTGTTTTTTAAAAGTGGGTAAATGAAATAATTTTGCCTAAATTATTTTTGTATATAAAAGAAATAATTTTCCGTAAATTATTATAGTTATATATGGTTGCTTGGTTGTTATGAAGTGATAATATTATCATTGTTGTGTGATTTGAACTAGGGTTAAAATTATAACCAGAGGTTAAGAATAAATTTATATAATAAAATGGGATTTGTAAATGTGAATTATAAATGTGATTTATAATTGAAAATGAAATAAAAATTCCAGTAATATTTGAATATGAATTGAAAGGATTTGGAATTCGAAATTTTGGAAACTAAATTCGTTTGAGTTTGAAAATGATTTTCAAATGTTTTGGAGAAACAACGGTGATATTATTTGGGAAATATTTTTGAATTGGATATGAAATCTGGTGAGAATTGGAATTTAAAAATATATGAAAAATGTTTTTGAAGGGATAAAAGCACTAAACTCTTTTCGGTCATAGGAAAATAATTTCGATAATGATCGCGACATCATCAGTGATCATTTTCAAGTTTCCAAGACAGGAATTGCTGCCAAATTGTTTTAAATTGGAGTTGTCTGCAAAACTGGGTTTGATTTTGAAATTCAAAGGATAATTTGATATGCAAGGAACTGTGTATATAATTGGTTTCAA
Source organism: Allium cepa (assembly GCA_030765085.1). Classification (NCBI taxonomy): domain Eukaryota; kingdom Viridiplantae; phylum Streptophyta; class Magnoliopsida; order Asparagales; family Amaryllidaceae; genus Allium; species Allium cepa. Next base: position 328,475,840 of record CM060935.1, on the reverse strand, counting down.
AAATGATTATGAAATGTTGAGTAATTGCTTAGAAGACTCTAGAATCTTATTTAAAATGTTTATGGAAATATAAATGGGTTTGATAACTAGTAAAATTTAAAATTTTCTAGAATATATGTATATTGATATAAAAGAAATAATTTTCTGAAATTATATATATATTTGGATGTTTGGTTGTTAATATTATAATCAAATAAGAATCTAAAGGTTTGAAATGGTTTATAAATAAAAGGTAAACTAAATTCATATGGAAATTGGAGATCCAATTTGAATAGAAGTAGATATAACAGCTTAAGTGGTGAAGTGAAATAAATTTAAGTAGTATATATAATATTTATATTGAACTTAAGAAATAGACGGTAATATTTTTAAGTAAAATTTGAAATGAAGAAATATTCTAAGTTAATATCTGAATGAAGATTTAATAATAGTGTGTGAAATGGTAAGTATGGATAAGTGAATAGAAATCAAAATAAATGTGAATAAAAGATGATTGATATAGCTGACAATCAATTGAGATAAATACGTAGGATGTATGTATATTATTTTATTCACATAACGATTTGATCCAGATTCGAGCACAGAATTTCGAGGTAGTTATATCGATCCGAGTTGGGATTTTTCACTCGATTTTCAACGTTAAATTTTGGATATGGATTTTTGATTGATTCTGGAAATTCTCTATCATAGTTTAGGACTATGCAAGGAGAATGATGGTTTTTGATCAAGAAATCAGATCTGAGTCCGCACTAGGAAGTTGGATGAACGATACTAGTTCTAAAGTTAAATTGTGTGATTGAGTGAGCGATCGAATTTGATATTGCGTACGGATGATATTTGTACATGGTACATGCTTAAGTAAAACAAATGTTGAAACTTTTGTAAAGAAATGAATAAAATGAAGTTGGATTTCATGATTGGATATGATTGCTAAGTACGATATACATATGTTTTAAAAGAAAAGGAAAATTGGTGTTTGAATACCGAAGATAAATTGAATTACTCGACTAAAAGGTATGTATTTAATTTCTGTATGAAATTTGATGCTTAATCTAGCCACTTGGCTTTTGTTTTCCTTTGAAATCTGGGGCTCGTATAGGCAATTTGTAGTTGTACTGATCTAGCCGCGCAAAGGAGACGCTGGCGAAATTTTTTGGAAATTTAGGGAGTTAGAAAAATTTTGAGAAAATTTTGATAATTTAAATTTAGTTTTGAATTATAATTTGAATTATTGAGTAAATAATATTGTTTGAAACCTATGGATGTGCTTGGGAAGTTAGTAAGGGTGATAATGTGTCTTTAATAAAAAGAGTGTTTAGAAAGTTATTAAAAACCGTTTGGTTTTGGGGAAATAGCAAACGGGTATTGGACCATTCTTCCTAACTAGTATTTCGAGGACGAAATTCTTTTAAGGGAAGGAATGTAACGACCCGGGATTTTGGGCAGTTGAAACTGGAATATTTAATTGAGTTTAAATATTGAAAGGTTAATTTTTAACTTGAATTTCAAATATAACTAATTATTGGGTAATTAAATTATTGGATTAAATAATTGATATTTAGGTAAAATATGAAATCTTGAGTTTTAAGCCTGTTAAAAATAATGTAATGGCTCTTAAAATTTATATTGATAATACTGAAGATAATAAAAGAGTAAAGTTTGAATTTAAAAGTGGTTGTTCAGTTTTGAAAATACAGCGTTTAAATTGACATTTAAAAATAGCCTTTCGAGGCACAGTCACAGATTTTGACGAAACCAGTTCTATTGGATTTGTAATAGTGTATTATTATCGGATTTCAATTTTCGTAGCATTCGGAGTGGTAATGTGGTTGTACGAAGTGTAAACGCGCTGAAATCTATATCGAAAATTCAATATAATAACTGGGTCCAAAAAGCTATCTTCTGCATACGATCGAGTTAGAACTCGAAACCTTTTCCATTGTGTTCGGAATACGAGTATAACATTATAAATGCCTAGCGGCACGCCTCGATAGGATGTCAAACCTTTGCTTCACTTCAGGAGAAATTATTCACATCAAACCTTTTCTTCACTTCAGCTTTTACTTGTTTCAAGGCACTGTAGCCTGATAATTTTTGCATGCCTGTTCCTTTTTTTTCAAACATCGTGTTCCCTCTTCAATCACGCAACATTTCAAAGCACACTTCCCTCTTTTTATATCCAGCTCAGCCTTTCTCTTCATCTTTAACTTTTAATTGCCGAGTTCAAACCTATCGTTCAAAAAATTAATGGCCGAACCTTATAACGGTAATTTCAAAATCAAAACCCATTTGCGTAACATTTTCCCTGTCCAGTTCGAATGAAATTGAAGTCGAGATTCCTCTCCCCTTAAAATAAAAAAATAAAAAAAAAATTAGCGCGAGCAACTGGCTTCCTTAGGTGATCGTGCTTGACCCCGATGACGACAATTGCCATGGACTTGCATGCAATAGCGTGAGGAGGCGTGAGAAAGAAGGTGCGATCGGTTCCAGATCGAGCGACGTTCTGATCTAAGGGGGAGGTTCTGCAAATGCTGGTGGGGAAGCTTCGCCATAGATGCGGCGAGTGTTAGAGCGGGACAAGTCGCAGCTGAAGACTTAGGCGTCGTTGGCATTGTGGAAAGCTGAAGGGCAGGGGAGTCGCATGTTCATCAAATGGATGGCGTCTCCTCACGCCAAAGGGTTCAGTGGCGGTTTCATGGAGCGGCGATGGTTCTCAACGACAGTACGGTAATGATTCCCTTTTTGTTATAAATTTAAATTGAATGAATAAATGTTTATATATATATATATACAAAGAAAGAAATTGCTGCCTTGTTATACATTATATATATATTTACAGTATATAAATCTACATTAAGGTTTTAAAAGGAAAATTCTTTTTTTTAATATATATATGTATGTGGGTAGATCTAAACAGAAAATATATATAAAGTCTGAATCAGAAATTTTTTTATTAGTCAGAGAATGTAAACTAGTTTTTAAAAGCATTTTATGATAATCTTATTTACAACTGGAAATATATATATATATATATATATATTTATATAAATATAATACTTTTGATGAAGAAAAGAGTAAACTGTGGTAATTTTTAAGCAAACAGGAAAGAAAATATAGGATTTTAAAGTGTTAAAGAGTTGGTACAAAAATTAGGGCTTTAGATCTACATATATTATTTTAAGCATATATGTAGTTCAATAAAATAAATATACATATACATATTTTAACTTACTGTTTAATTTAAAATAATTTATTTAGGTGGTTAATTTATTTAGTAAACTTATTTAATTATTTCAGTCACTAAAAATAATTTATTAACGGAAAATTAGTTTAAATTAAATCATTAAATGCCAATTGATTGTTCAGTTAGTCGAGATATTAATAAACCTTGCAATGTTTGTTACAAGGTCCAGAACCGGGAAGACATTAGTCGAGATGGAAATGGGTTGCAAACAAAAGTTAAATGTGAGTTAATCTCACTCATTTGGATTTCCCTTTAAATTTAAATAATTAAATTTAAATTATTGTTTGTTTGCTTGAATTTATAATTTAATATCATTTTGGATGTGGCATATTATATATAGTGGTATATATATTTGAGTGATTGATTCCCGCATTATATAGCGGATGAGACCCTATGCGCCCCGCATAATAACGAATGACCCTATATACCGCGATATCCCCCTCGAAGTAGGATTGGTATTTTTAAATTGTGTTAACATCTGTGGATGTAGGGAAATAAGTTGGAGGGATCCAGTTGGATTCCTCAAAACATTAAAATTTATTCTCATAGTCTGTGATATGAATTATTGGTTATTTGTGATAGAGTATATGGGAAACTGAAAGTGATGAATGCTATGTGTTTTGCTAAATATAATTTGGGAAAATGAAGATATCAAAAATATAAAAGATTTGATTTTGAAAAGAGATATAAAGAGAGAAATTTTGAGTAAAATAAATCAAAAAATAAATTTGGGAAAATGAAGATGTCAAAAATATAAAAGATTTGATTTTGAAAAGAGATATAAAGAGAGAAATTTTGAGTAAAATAAATCAAAAAATAAATTTGGGAAAAGAAATAAAAGTTTGATTTCAAAATCCTATCGAATAAATTCCGAGTATACGAAAAGAGATTTTTGAATAAATGGGAGTAAATGCATTTGAGGACTTAAGTTATATTGTTAAGAATTTAAGAAATTATTCTAAATTCAAAATTTTAATATTGGGAAGAAATAAAAGGAGAATTTTGAAATAAAGTATGAAATTGGTATTTTCAGTTTTATATAAGACAAAAAAATAAATAATAAATAGTGAAGTGAATATGGAATTAATGAGTATTGAAATAAATTTGGGTAAGTAAAGAAATTTATTTTAAAATTGAGTTAATTTTGGAAATTGATTTGGAAATTGACTCAAGTGTTTGAAATTGTGATTAAAGGAGAATGACACTATGGAATTTATAAATCGAGTTTGTAAAGAGAAATAAGATATTAGTGGATATTTAAAAGTATAAATTCACGGTGGGAATTTATAAGGAGATGGTAATTTATTTTAAAAAGAAAAGGTGGTTTTATTTTAAAAGTATGGAAAGAAATTTAAGGGATGGGGACGTAAATAAAATTTTAATAAATCGAGCAGGATTTATAAATGATTAGATAGCTATATTTAAATGGAAAGTGTATTTCCGCTGAAAAGCCAAATTTATTTTCAAAGAAAAGATTTCTAAATATAAGTTAGAGGTTTTAAAGTGGTTTAAAAGAATGTTTTAGAAAGAATTATTATCTAGTGGTTTTAATTTTTTTAAAGTAAATACTTATTTAATTAATTATAGTAGTAATTATTTTAAAGGTTTAACCAGTATTATGATTTAAAGATAATTATTTAATATTATACCTTATATATTAAATTTTATTTTAAATTTAGTTTTGGCTTAACTTTTACATGAGAAATTATTATAAAATTCATTACTAGGATTTTAAATAAAGTGTTTAAGTAGTTTTTATTTAAGTGTTTTAAAGTATATATTTTTGGATAAAGTGATTTAAATTATTTAAAAATCTAAAGTATTAAGACTTGGTAATTTTCAGTGGAAATAAAACAATTGGGTGGAATTTATTCCGCGAGAGAAAAGGGATTTTAATTCAAAGGGTTGAAATGTAGAAAAAATATCTTGCGAAGATATTTTGAAACAAATGATTTGGGTAATTATTAAGGCCTGATGGTTGTTTGTGGATGTTATATGATAGTTAAATAACTGACTATCAATATTGACCAATGCGCTCATCGTTTCGAAGAGACCGGGGTCGAGATTAATTTCCCGAAAACCACTTCGATTCGGTTTGAACATTTTCGTGAGGAAGACAAGAGCTTGGAGTCGAAGATGGAATAGTGAAGTGCAAGGGCCACCTACCCTTTGCTGGATAGTACCGAATATGTTATTACCCTAGGTGTTCCCATGCTAATTGAGTGCTCCCTTTTCCATGCACAGTTATATCCATAATTATAATATATTCCGAGGGTATCTAGAAAAGTGATAACATACCCTTCTTGGGTGCGACCCATTTAGCCTTGTTGCATCTCCCATGTTTTAGTCATTCCTGATTGATGAGGCTTGAGACTACGTTTTACCTTTAGAATAGCATTCATACTTAGAATGCTAACATTGCCTTCCAGGCCATGATGCAAATGAGAGCATTCATCCATACAAGTTGCTCTGGGTCTGAACAAACTGAATCTCCAAAATCATCATCTTCATTTTCTTTACGATATCTCAATTCATACGCAAAAATCATATGAAAGTGGTTTTCAAATAATTAAATCTGATCCCGATCTCTTCGAAATGATCAATGAATTTGGCCAGATTTGATAGTTGGTTATTTAACTATCAAATAAAATACAAAAGTAGTCACTAGGCCCAATTTATTAAATCTTCTCAAAATATTAATTTCAAATATCTTTACACAGAAATATGTTCAAATTTCTTCCAGTATTCCAACATTTTAAAACAAATTCAAATCCTTATATCCTTAATGGGATATTTTCAAACCACATTAACACTTAGAAATATTTCCATTTAACCTTCCCATAGTCAAAACATTCCCAAATCATTTTATCCCAATACTTAGAAATAGTTTCTAATTCCAACGTAATATTTCGTTACTTAGAAAATATTCCTATAAGAATAATTTCATTTCTAAAATATCCCAAAATCTTTAGTTTCAATAACTAGGGATAATATTATAAGTTTCTTTTCCAAAATCATATATAATATCCATACTTAGGAAATATTCTGCACTTATCTCATAAATCTCTAGAATTACCCTTAATTTCCTTTTATAATTTCCAAAAATCAATTATACTCGTTTATGTTTCCAACTACCCATTTCTATATTCTTTTATGAATTCTAATTCGTTCGTTGAAGTTTCTCTTATTTCAACGATCCGGAAATTTCCTTAAATTTCCAGAATTTCAATTCAAGATTTCTCTTATAAAAGTCATATCCGTTAAATGACCCTGTTTACAAATCTTAAGAGAAATTATAAATAAATTAAAATCATTTCAAAACTCACTCTATATATAATAAGTATTTAAAAAGAATAATAATTTATTTTTAAAATATGTATAAGTAATTATTCAAAAATATTAAACTTTAAATAAAACATCAATAACTCATATCCAACTCATTTTTAAATAAAAACGAATCAAATTTCAAAGTTGATTATAAAATTAGAATTTATTTCAGTTTATATTAAATATTGAAAAATCTACTTTCCAAAAGTATTTCAATATTAAAAACAGCTACAATTTACATAGTTTAAATAAATGAAATTTTCCTTTTAAAACCAACTTACCTTCTCGATAAAAAAATATTTTTAAAATCCCATTAACCAATTTTAATTCATAAATCCCACTCGATTTATAACACATTGATTTCATTCCGATTCCCTAACCATTCTCACATTTAAAAAATAGAATCTACTATTTTTTCCAAAACTGATTTCCATATTTCGATATAAATTCACACTATGAAATTATATTCCCAATTTATACACTGATATCATATTCTTTATTTAGAAACATTGTTTATAAATTTATAAATTCCTTTGGGTTTTACTTATCTTCAAATATAATCTTATTTATGAAATTCCATTTTATAAATCTATTTCTTTATAAATTCCATTTATTTTAGAAATCTATTTTTAATATCGATTTCAACTTCTTTTCCATAAATCCAGAATATCACTTAAAAATACCATTGTTAAAAACCATTTATATAATTTATTTTTTAAATCTTTAATTAAAATATTTTACAAATAGTTAAGTATAGCAAATCAAATTATTATTTTATCCAAATAATTTCTTTTAAAATGATCCAAATTTCGATATAAACATTTTTATATTCAAAATCTCCTTTTTTAATTCTTTCAAATTCAAAAATAACATTTATGGTATTTAAAATACCAAAATTAAGGCCAGTGTTACTACATCATCCAATAATTCAAATCACAACAATAATCTATAGCATATTTTTGAAACACATCATATATTATTATATATGAAACTTAAAAATCAACATTTTTGAGGAATCTAGTTGGATCCCTCTAACCTATTTCCCTACATCCATAGATCTTAAATAGCATAAAATTACCAATCCCGCTTCGAGGTAGGATATCACGGTAATATTAGGTTATCTGCTATTATGCTTGGCGCACAGGGTCTCATCTGCTCCAATAGGTGGGAAATATATCCAACTACTAATATATGTACTACTACTATATATTATAACATTCAACTGATAATAAAATATCAATTCAACTAATCATCCAATAATTAGTTTAAATTATTTGAAATTAATCTAGTTATCCAAATGAGTGAGACTTACTCACCTTGATTTTTAATTTTCGAATGCTCATTTTAGATTAAATCGAATTGACATTCGATTTAACCTAAAATCCTAGCTACTCCCAATTTACTCTAAATAAATCTTATTCGTAGACTTCATAGCTACAATCCAACATGATTGATTTCATGATTTTTGGACCTCGCATGTAAACAATATGTAATTTTGAAAATTTCGATTTTTATTAACATCGAAAATTTTCCTTATTAATTACAGTAATTAAAAAGGTTAATTACCTTCATTATCAATCCCTAATCACCACGTTAACCATCTCTAAGCCCTTGACGAATTTCCATGGTTATTATAACTTGTCAACTAAACTTTAATTACTATAAATTAAATTAGCTTCATTCTAACCTAATCATCAGATTAGTATGATTAAGGCTCATCACCATTTCAATTATTCATAAAATATCGTCAATATGGTTCTTAGGCGATTCTGTGATGTGACCCCCAAAACTGCATCGCACCCATCCACTAAGCAACTACACCCCAAATGCTGCTCAAAACATCGCCACTGGCCTCCTAATGAAATCCGCCTCTTTCAGTCAACTCCACTGTAGCTGATCTTCCACCCGCATCTCCCCATAAAACACGACAAACCCTAACCATCGCCTCGAACACACTTCAGCCTTCGCGATCTCCCAACTAGCAATGACACCCCCGGCCTCCATTCACCATCCCCTGCGCCCGCCTACCTCGCAACCACAATCTGACACAAACAACCCATCTCCTCGCACGTGCTCTTTTCTCTTCCTCTGCCATTGACGTACTCGTATGCGACGCGATTTCCTTTTCTCCCTTTTTTTGATTCACTTATTTTCTTTCTTTCATTATGTCGATTTCATTTAGAAAAAGGGAAGAGAGTTACGTGTTTTAAAAAGGTAAAGAAGGCGGTTGTGCTCAGCAGTATAGGGTGGCTATAGGGTAGGTCGGCTGATGAGCTAGGGTGGCTCGAGTTTGACCCTTGATTTAAAATTTATAAATTTTATTTTCAAAATATCCCGATTATTATATCTTGAAATTTCGAACCCCTATTGAGGCGTGTCTCTAGGAATTCCTAATGTTATACCGCTATTCCGAACCCAACGGAATAATTTTTGAAGTTTAATTCGACCGTATGCGGAAGATAGCTTTTTGAATCGACTATTTACATAAAATTTAATTGAATTATTTCTAGGTATTTTCAGATCGTGCGACCAAAGAGCAAAACCAATCGCTATGAAAATTGAAATCCGATAATAATGCACTATTATACACCTAATGGAACTTGTTTCGTCGAATTCCAAGACTATGCCCGGGATCGCTATTTTAACGCGTCGATTAAATCGACTATTTCAAAAATTGACGAAATCACTTGATATTTCAGTTTTAAAAACTTATTAACTCAATTATAATCCCAGTATAATTTATATCAACATTTGAAATCGTTTCGAATCATATTCAACTCCATTTCAATTATTTAAACGATTTTCAATTATTAATTCAACAATTAAATTAATTCAATAGATTCCTATTATGGGAACTTAAGTTTTACTCCACTTATTTGATCGATAAACTTCATATAGAAATTCCATTTACATTTAAAATTCAAAATTCAAAATAAATTAAATGTTCAAAATCAAATGGCCAGGTTATTACAGTAACGCTCTCCAAATGTTGGATAGTGTATTACTTATGGCTATCTGGGGCACCAAGAGATTACATACTCATAGTTATCGGAAAACTATGGAATGACCCACTTGATATTTTTCTATTAGTTAATATAACTAAAGTTAAATAGACAATATCCATGTGACAATATTATGGAATTCCCTCCGAGAATACCATCGAGGTTCAATATGGAAACTCCATTTGATTATAGTTAAATCATGGCACGATGTCCGTAGAATGACTATAGTTGGGTCAAGTGGATGCATTGGCAGTGAAACACTATTCAAGAGAGAATTCATCTCCTTGGCTCATCGGATTAGTATCATAGAGTCGACTTAAGTCAACTCAAAGTCAAATTCTATGGCCAGAGGGGTATAGTTAATAATAACTGTTATTATTGAACCTAGGAATTTGTGTTTGGACTATAAAGTTGAATGTGGACGGTACTGGAATTTTGACCATTACCAAATTCCATAAGCCTTAATGTGATATAGTTTTGACAAAGAGAATTAGTGTAAATAATTATCACTCGGGTAACACTTAAACAAGTAAAATTAGATGTTGCAAGAGCTATGGAAGAGATAAATTTGGCCATAATTTCACATCGCTAGCTAAGGTGGCATGTGATCCTTTATATTTGAATTGTTTGATTTTAATTGCGTACCAAATCTGCACCTAAAGAGTAAACACAACCGCAATGTTAAATCTCCATTTATCACCTGATTTATTTAATTTTATAATGGTTATAAATTAACTAAATTAATTTATATTTATTACAAAATTTTATTTTATTTATGCTGACTAGTATAGAAAATAGCGTGTATATAAAAGTTGTATATACATTAGTCATATACGATACCGATGTACGTTTAAATTTACTATAAATATAAATTATCTGATCCAGTTTGAAGTGGTTTGAGGCCCAAAAATGGGGCATGTATGGCAAGTTATTGCTTGGGGGGAAAGCTTTGGAGTTTGACTCTAAAAGGGTGTAAAATGGCAAAGAAAAGAAAGATATGCTTCCATCTTTAACCTATTTTTTCCTATGCTATTTAAACACCATTAGCCACTCTTTTCTACTGTTTTATTCTAGGTTTTTGAGCCACCATTACACCAACCCTACTTTTAAAAAATGCATTCCCCTCTCTCTCCATTGATTCAAGCGATAAAGACACAAATTTAATTAAAATATAGACAATGTTGTGTTTCTGAATCAGGTTGCGGCTTATGGAAGTGTTGAATAAAGATTCAAGAGAAGTATATTCATATTTACATATATGTTTATTTTACTTTCAAATATTTTATGTATGGTTAGATTAATTTTATTATCATGAATCCATATATGTGTGTGTTGTTAACAAGAGACGTGAATGTGTGTGTATTATGGTTAAAACTTTATTATAAATATATATATATATATGAAACTTTCAATATATATATATATATGCATATATGATTTTGGCTATGGAATTAAAAACAAACTTTACTTTTAATTTTCAAAATATTGATAATGTTTGAAAGAGGCTTTAAACAAAGTTAATTTTAATTTACATAAGTAAAAAGTATGTAGCATGTGTATATATTTTGTTAAATCATTTATATATTTATATATGTTATTATTTTAGAAATAAAAAGGAATATTTTTTATGTGTGTGTGTGTGTATATATCAATATTCTATATATATGTGTGTGTATGCATGTATTATAATATTACAAATTGTTTTATTATGTATGTATGTTAAATAAAATACGTACATGTATATATTTAATAAAAATAAAATTATACATTATTTATAATTAATCTTCATAAAAAAGGGAAACAAAAATTTAAATTTTAAGGATTAAAAGGAAAAATTATTTAAAATCATAAGGAAAAAAATAAATTGGGTCAAAGATGTTTTAGGCTGAAAATATACGTATAAATACATATTTAATCTTATTCGCTTACATCTGAATATGTAAATTTATTTTATATTTGATTTATAAATATTAATTTTAATATGTATGTATATTTAAACAACTATATATATATATAATTAATTTATTTTCACAAGTACACATATATGTATGTATAAACATTTATTATGTTAAATTATGACCTACTTGTTTAAGTTAGAAATTAAAATATATCTATCAATATTTGGATTTGATAACATACTTTACTATATATACAAAGATCTGGATTTGATAGAATAATTTTAATACCTCAATTACTGATTTTGATTACATCAAACATATAAATATAGATACTAGTGTTTTGCTAAGTTATATAATCTAGTGTAGAATATTATACAAGTGTTGAATCAAAGACTGTACAGTATAAGGACTCAAGATAAAGATTTGAAGACTTATGATTTCAAAGACAAAGAAATGAAGAGCTCAATTTTATAATTGTGTTTAGAGTCACTAGAATATATTTTTAAAGTCCTTGATAGCAATTTCATATCTTTATCTCCAATTTTTGAAATAAATTATTTTGATTTCAAAAAATATTTTTAAATATTTTATAGAATATTTTTTAATAGTTCAAAAGTACATAAAAACTATGTTCAAGTTATTTTACAAAGTATAGGATTTTCAAAACAATTTAAAAGAAAAACATTTTCATATTTTGTTAGCATATGTCGACATACATATTTACATATATCGACAAATAGACCGTTAGTTTATTCATAAGATTTGGATGGAGGTGTCTTTTGAACACAACCCTTCATGACTGGTTACATCTGTTCATTCATTATATGAAGGAAAGTACAAATGAATTTTTAATTAATTAATAACTTTCTTTCTTCTCACTTCTTACTCTCTTAAAAACTCTTTGGAAAAATATACTCGACACTCTCAAAAATCATATAGAATCAATTCATACTCCGTTGTATTGATGATACTACTTACTATTTTGAAAGCATCTCTCTCTCTCATTTCAAAGACAAAAGTGTTGCCGAAGTGGCTATAGGATCCATTTTATCTAAAGTATAACTATTTATCTTTGGAAAATTATCAACTCCACTCTTATTTGTGCGAGTGTGCTTGTAGCTCGTTCAAATCAAGTTGGAGCGCTTAGTGGCATAATAAATCTAGTGGATGATCTTGTTTCCCGGTCAAATCAAGAGAGTTTACCTTGTACTCGTGACACGTGAGGGTGTATTTGTAGCATTGAAATCGAGGTTGTATTTTAGTTTTCCTTCTACCTAGTTTAAAGTTGGCGATTGAAAAGAAATCTATACAAGCAATTATACCGGACTATAGGATTGGTTAATCCGAAGTAGTATAAAATTCCAGGTGTCTTCTCTTTTACTTTACTTTGTTGCTTTTATATTTATCTATGATTGCGTCTGTGACTACTTGTTAGTATAAATATGTGTTGTTAAAATGTGATTTGATATTAAACTCGAAAGAATTTTAAAAAGAATTACATAAGTTAGAAAACACTATTCGCCCCCTCTAGTGTTAAATCAGCCTTAATATCCATTATTCCGCAACCCACATTTGGTATTAGAGCATTAGGTTTTCAAAAACTCGTAATTTGATTTTCGAAAAGTATAAATGGATAGTAACACTGGTAGTTCACATTTAACACTTTTGTTGAAGGATAACCAACTACTTGACCCTCACTATTTAATAGTAGTAATTGCACTTATTGGTCATGTAGGATGAAGATGTATTTACGGTCTTATGTTTTATATATTTGGAGCACTACAATAAATGAGTACACTAAACCCTAGACCGAATACTCAACATGGATACCAGACCAAGAGACATAAGCACTTAATAATTCTAAGGCCACAAGTATTTTATTTTGTTCATTAGATAAAATTAATTTAATCGAGTTTCTATTTGTAAGACTACATATGAAATCTAGGGAACCTTTCAAGTTACACATCAGGGCACTATTAAAGTAAAACATACAAAAAATTTCATTTTAACTAATCAGTTTCAGTTGTTTAAAATGAAACAATATGAGTTTATTTTTGATATGCCTTCCACCTGGTTTAAAGTTGGCGATTGAAAAGAAATCTGTACAAGCAATTGTGCTGGATTTGATGTAAGATTGGTTAATCTGAACCAGTATAAAATTCCTGGTGTCTTCTCTCTTACTTTACTTTGTTGCTCTTATATTATCAGTGATTGCATCTGTGATGGATTATTACTATGAATATGTATCGTTAATCTGTGATTTGATATTAATTCTAAAAGAATTTTAAAAAGATCTACATAAGCTAGAAAATATTATTCACCTCCAGTGTTAAATCAGCCTTAATATCCACTGTTCCACAACCTACAATAATAACATTCTATAAAATAATATCTTTCTATACTTAAGGTTATTCATTTAAATGACTTTAAATAACTTTCTATAAGTTTAACTAAATTTGGTATTATAGTAAAATTTGGTATCATATATATATATATATATATTTGTGTGTTGTATGCATATGTGTATATTATATAACACATATATATACAGAGGGACTGACTTGTCCATTACCGTGTAAATCCTACCACCTATATACGGTCATGTTAAACCATGCACACTATATATATTGCACATGCATGTATACATACATGTGTATATGATACCCGTGTTTATATTACATGATACAAATATAATATCAAAGCAAAAACTTTGTTACAAACAAGAAAAAATAATGATTTTATTTAAAATTAATTTAGATAACATTCATAATTTATAGGTTTAACAAGCTCTAAAATGGTTAAAAAGTTTGAAATACAATGATTTTACCCGCTGCGTGCTGGCCTGGTTCTTCTAATGCCATCAAAGCCAAATAGCCTATGCAGTCTATATTAGTAAAGTTACGGATGAATCGTTAAGCGTCCAATTTAGTAGGACGTCTAGAAAAGTGGCGTCCTGGCTTGGGTTTGGGTAATCAAATTCCCTGCCCTCCCTGGCTACCGGCTTAGCCCAAAAGGTGAAGTGAGTCCAAATGTTACCCCCAATAGAAAAGGCCCAATTTGAATTAGGCATTAGGCTAATTTTACAAAATTGTTTTTGGAAATAAAATAATATTTTAAAATTTAAAATAATAGTACATTATAATGTTATAGTCTGATTTTCAAAATTGGTTTTGAAAACTCTGTATATATTATAACAGGTTTTTCAAAGTATTTTGAAAATCTAATAAACACATTTTAATTTTTTTAATATATACTAATAAGATCAGTAAATTAAATAAATTATTAAATACTTAGTTAATTAAAGTATATGCATGTATAATATATATAATGATATACGCTACACAATTTGAATTGTTTAAGATGATGTAAGTATATGCGTATACGCATAAGAAATTTTCAAAATTAATATTTAATTATATAAGTTAATTTAAATTTAATTAGCAATAATAAAATACACACACACACATATATATTTGAAGGTATATGTGGATAACCATAAATATTATGGTATACGTATTCAATGAAAATGTTTATTTTAATAACATTAAATTAATTGAAAAATTAATTAATTATGATTTAATAATATAATATAACTAATGCTATTATATATAAGTCAATTAAATTATAAAAGTTATATAACAATTAAACTTATATAATATGAATGTATAACATAGGTGGAACCATGGTTTTAGATCTCCTATATATCGCCCGAGATCTCCTCCGAGATCTTCTTTTCACAGTTAAATGATCATATCTCCCTCAACGCCCATCTCGTTCATGATATTCCAATCTCACTCGAAATATGGATTAAAATCTCAATCCGAGATCTCACCCGAAATCATACATTTTCTTATTTTGCATAATATTATTTATTTTCATATTGATTCAAAAGAATCTACTTAATCCAATTATAATTTACCAAATTCATGAACATATTCTTTATTTTTTTTATCTTAATGAGTCACAGCGAAAGGTTTCATTTCTTTATTATGTTCAAATAAAAAGATATTATTCAGTCACTGCCACATCAATTAAGCTAATCAAGACACTATTCTTCTAAAAATATTCCTTTTCCATGTAAATCAAGTATGTTACCACTTTTATTTTTACTAAGCAAGTTATAACTGTTAAATAATTTTTGACACATCAATTTTAGACACATAAGTGCATCCGAAATATTCTCGAGATGCATTATATGACCCGAGATGTATACCCGATATGTACTCATCTCGTTCGAGATCTCCCCTGATACGAGATAACTTGCGTAAAAATTCTGATACGAAATGTGACCGAAATTCGATATTTAAAACTTTGGGTGGAACTGGAAAGAAACCCAAAATAAACTTAAAGGATATATGCATACGTGTAGTACATATGTCGTGACTTTTGATGTGTCCGACACTTGACTCATGAAGGTATTTCATAAGAAATACATTATTCCATAAATAGATATCAAGAGATCATGAATCTTTAATATAAAATTGTTCTCTACTATTTACATATTAATAGATTACTTGCATACTCTTTACTTGTTGATATTCTTCAAGCTAGAGATGTTATGTTTATCACTATTAGTATATTGACCAGACAAAGTATGATACATGCATGTGTTGATATTCCTCAAGCACATGCATTATATTTAGGCCATTATGAAATTGTTGGTACGAGCGAATAATCTTTTTTGATTTGTTGATATTCCCTCTCAAGGTCGAGATGAAATTAGTATAAAGACCACGGGTTAGGATTGTATTTGATACAACCGAATGTGTTGTCCATCTCTTACGGGCCTGTGATTTGTTGATATTCCTCAACGTAAGAATTCCAAGTCAAGCGAGTACTAGCACCCACTAGAGTAATTGAAAGATTTCTATGTTTTTCTTTGGGTTTGATAAACATAAATATCTAGTGGAAGCCTTATTAGAAAAATGAAATAGCAACATTTAACCTTTCTAGTATCGTTTGAGCCTAAAAACCATCATATTGGAAATAGCACAAATAAACACAGATCCACCAATTAACAAATGCCTTAATAACAATCACTTCTCATGGAAAACTAAATGAATACACAACTAACTATTAATTGTCCTCCACTCTCTGACATATCCAACCTCCGTGAGTGAACATACTGCCACAAAGTCACATCAAATGACATAACCACTTCATTCAATACAACCACTTTTGCTCTCTATCTTCCAAAACTAGATGAAGAAAGGTAACTTTACTATTCTCTTCAATCCCCAAAAAACAACCATGTTTCAATTCCTCTACTCCTCCGCTACCTCAATCTAACTTCAATACTTCTGAGATGCACTCTACCTCCTTCTAGCGTGCGACAGACATTCTTTGTTCTATGATCGCAAATGATGATCATCTTTCCAATCAATTCTCTTAAGATCGAATGATGCAGTAGAGAGTAATGGCGATTCTATGCCTTGGTCAGAACATTAAATCAATCGAAAAATTTCAACAACAATCTCAAATCAGATTATAGTTCCTATATATATATATATTCCCTTTTGTTAATTTCTGCAGAAACAAATTTAGATTTCTTGATCGTTATTCTACAGCCATTAACAATTAGATCTAACCCACCATAGTTAGGGTTTTTTGGTTATGAAATACTCTAGACAGTCTTTAAGACTGTTTGAACTAGCCCCTAATAGCTGTAATTTCTATTTAATTTCTGCCAAATCTAGGTTGTGTAGACACAGTTAAAGAACAAATGTTCATTCGTTTCTTCTTCTACATTGCATAATTTTCATTATATATATTGTAAATTATTCCAATTCTTATTTCTGTCTATAATATTGAGCCAATTTAAGCACATAAGATACAAACATGTAGACATTTTCAGTGCAATAACAATATTACATATGTGATGATTAACTTGATGAACTTGTTTGTGTACTCTTAAGCTACTCCAAACAAAATATAGGTTAAAATAAATTCACCATTTTTATCGGGATTTCACCAGCAGAAATCAGATGTAGAGTGTGCATAAATGTCAACCTTCCTAATTTGATTACGAATGCTAAGCTAAACTGAGGTTGCTAAATGTAACAACCCGCATATTTTACGATTGAATATTTAAATATTTTATTCAAAATAATTCATCATTAGTCGTATTATTGTTCGAAAAGCTACTTTTCGCAAACAGTCGAATTAGGACTTGAGACCACCTGCATTGAGTTCAAAATGACGTATGCGACTCTTTTGAGTATAAACATTGATATGTTTGGAGTTAGAGGAATTTCGCTACTTTTTCACTTAGGACTTTGGTTTGATTTCAGCCTATTAGACCCAAACCTCACCCCTCTTCTCTTCATTCCTTCATAATTTCCTAATACTCAAGCTTTAGATAAAAATGGGGGAAGAGAGAAAGAATTAGAATTCCTAAGACCTAGTTTCATTGCAAATCCAAGCTCCAACTCCAAATTCATAAGCCTTCTCTTCTTCTTCTCCAACTCATTCTCTTTCCAATTTCAGAAATTCCTAAACCTAACTTACAAAATGTTTCTCTTTTAAGCTTAGATTCAAGCTTGTTGGGTTGGAATTGAAGAGTGATTGTCCTTGCTATTGCTCTATAGCTTCTTCTTCATTTGTTTTGGGTTTAAAGGTGAGATTTTTATCTCACATCTATGCCTATATATATCTTTGCTGTCAGGTATGAATTCCTAACACTTATTGATGTTCATTTGCTTTTGATTTGAATTGGTTTTATGAATATTCCAATTTTTAGTGTTTTGGAGTCCAATCTTTAAAAATCCTATCTTTGAGGTTTGAACATGCTTTTGATGATGCATCGAGGATCCCATAGGGCCGGGTTGCCGATAGGCGTAAACCCCTAGCGTCCGTGCTCGATCGATCGCAAGTTGTTGGAATTTTGCCCCTAGGGGGCATAGGTTGAATACATTGGAAATTGCAGTTCAGTCGACTGACTCAGAGTGGTCAGTCGACTGAACCGAACCCAGGAAATTTCTTGGTCCAGTGTTAGTCGACTGACCACTCTGAGTCAGTCGACTGAACATGGAAACAGAGAGTTTTCAGGCATGATTTAGTCGACTGACCACTCTGAGTCAGTCGACTGGACTGGAAACAAAAAGTTTCCAGGATCTGAGTCAGACGACTGACCACCCTGGTCCAGATGACTGAATTTGCTATTTTTGCCCAATTTGCCTTTTGGGTTTGAGTTTCCACTTTTTGATCGATTCTTTGTTCTCCGACTAGTTGTTATCACCTTGTTGGCTTTGATAACATCTTCTTTGGAATTTCTAGGTATATCCATTTTGATGGATTCATTATCGATTTCTTTGAATTCTATTCACGTCCCCGAATGTGAATTTTTGGTGAATTGATTGTTCTACAATCATTTTTGTGATTTGTCACTTTAAAAATATAAAGGTTTCAATAATAGTAGTAAATATCAAAACTCTTTCATCAAAACAATTTCAACACTATTTTATTACAAAGCTCGTTTCTTAAACTGTTTTCCAATCTACTAGCATATACAAACCTTTATCTCACTCATATTAGAACTCTTATTAAACGGCTTAGTAAAACAAGTGGTATGAAACGCTTGCATTTACTTCGTCGGTTAATTCTAGGACTTGTTCGATTGAATCTCTTGTGACAATTTTCGAGTGGAGATCTATAATTTGTTCGTAAATATTTAAGTTAAGCTAGTGGTTATGGGACATGAAGCTAAGCTCATATATTTACTAGCTTAGTGTAATTGACACTTCTTGATGATCGATGATGATCATTTTTGTGATTTAGACTAGTAATGTGCGATGTCTCCTTGTCTGCGAGGGAGACTAAACCCTGTTTCTATGGAGTTTCGACTCAAAATTGGTGGGGTAGCGACATATGGTCTTTGGGCTGTTTTGTGGAGCTTTGATTCAAATTTAATGGTTAGCAACCATGGAATAGCGTTCCATTTTGTGATACACGTATTGGTGAGTTTTCATACTCCCGTTTTGTGATAGGCCTTCCCCCCTTTTTTCCGATTTTTGGATTTCCATTGATGATTTTTATAATTTGTGTTTCACCAATTTTCATGATTTACATTGATAAGTTTTATCAATATTTATGCATTGGTGAATTTGTGTGCCATTAACTTTTGTGATTGGCATTGATATAATTGTCAATATTTATGGTTTGGTGAATAAAAATAAAGAGTATGACATTCTTTTTTTATCTTTGAGAAGATTCGTATGATATTGATTAATCTCTAGTTGATTTTCAGTTGCATACTTATTATAGTATGACTTTAAGGTTATCATATGATTTTGTCATATCTCTTATTCTATATCATTTTATCTGATATTTGTAGCTAGACTGATCCATTTATTATTTTCTTATTAAATAATACTCGGGTCAGACCGAGATGTTACAGGTGCTTCTGCTTGACTCCTTATCTGGGATTATTATTATCCTGACTTTTGGCTAACTACTTAGATTAGTAGTTTTGGTTGTATACATTTGAGATATAGACTCATTGATGCATACTTATTCTTTGGTGAAGCACTTGTAACTATTCTTTTGTGATATTATGGACCTTGTTTGACCACTACTCTGATGCACACTTTTATGTGTAATATTCATATCTGTTTTCGCCTTTGAGATATGATCTTCTGTGACTGATTTGTGTGATGGTATTTCTATATTTGTTTCCGAAGATATTATAGCCACTGTGTAGTTTGCATCGGTATGTCGGATTTCCTCTTGAGATGAAAAGTTATATTTTTTCTGGCATATCGGTACTCGCATAAAGCAATTATACAAATGGTCGCTCCTCAACAGCCTTATTCTCCACGCTAGTTGACGACATTACTCCGTAGTGTTCTTGGCTAACATGGGTATAGAGGTGGGGCGTCACAGCTTGGTATCAGAGCCAACACTTCGGAACAATGTAGAATAATTTAACAAGGATCATCGTCCTAAGTCCATCTTAGGAGTCGTGCCATAGGGTTTAATTCGAGTCTTGGTACCGTCTTATCCTATTTTCTTTTGTGATGCCTTATTTTATCAATCATTATTGTTTGATATTCATTTTGTGAATAACACTTTTCTTCTTTCTTCAATAAGAGAAATGGTTAGATGAGGCCGTCCCTGCGCCGGTCAATCTAGTGCTGCTCCTCAGGATGGAGTATTTATGTCTACACAACAACTTCTTGATCTTGTAAAGAATGCTCAAGCTGCCGGACCCATTCCAGAGCCTACTCACCCTAAATCCGAGTTTGCACGCTTGTGTAGTGACTATACCAACTTGGGTGGGAAGCCATTCATGGGTTCCGAAAGCGTTATTTAAGTCCAAGCTTGCCTTAGAACTTGCGATCGCATCTTTTCTCGCATGAATCTTATTGATCTTCACCGAGTTCAGGTGGCCTCTAGTATGCTCCAAGAAAGAGCATTGGACTGGTACGAGCTTCTGATTTCTGAAATAAATGAAGCAGATCTTACTTGGGAGAAATTCCGGGAACGATTCGAATTAAAGTTTGTGCCAGAAGCTGAGAAGGTGACATTGGATCGTCGATTCATAGACCTTGTTCAAGGTGAATCCTCCATGGCAGATTATGTCGCATCATTCGAGTCACTTTATAAATACGGGGTCAAATACATAAACACCCCATTGAAGAAGAACCAAAGATTTGTCTACGGCTTGAACAAAAATCTCAGAAAGCCATTACTTCTGAAATTGGAAGTTGCTTTTGATCAACTTGTTGATATCGCTCTTCGGCTTGAAGAGGCAGATAAAGAGAGTGATGCTGAAGTGGTGGGTGCCAAACTAAACTTCAACAACAACAAGAAAAGGCCTAATAAATTCAAAGGTCCTTATCCCAATAAAAAAGGGGAAACAAGCATCTTTGTCAGCGAAGACTCCTGCCTTTAGTGGTGGACAATGCTACAACTATGGTCTTAAGGACCATTATGCGAATAAGTGTTCAAAGCCCCGCACTTGTCGCTATTGCAAAAGCCCGAATCATTATTTATCTACATGCCCCAAACTCCAAAACAAGAAGGAGGGAAAGCTTAATGTGGTGCAAACTCCTAGTAACACTTCTTGTGGTCAAGGTATTTCTCCTTCTATCCTTGACGGCATTATTGTGTTTCGTGATCATACAATTCGAGTTCTTTTTGATACGGGTGCGTCCCATTCTTTTATATCAAAAGAACTTGTTGATACTTTTTCTTTGAGTGTTGCCGCTTTAATGACTTCTTTGAGAATTGCGAATCCGGTTAGTGGATCCGTAACAATTAGTTTGCTTTGTAAAGATGTCGAGATTATTTTGTGTGATTTTTCTTTCCGATCCTATTTGCATGTCATGCGCTACTTAGGCTTTGGAATGATTTTGGGGATGGATTGGCTTAACCGTTATGAAGCTCAAATCCTATGTCCTGAGCGGACTATTCATCGTCGACATCCTCAATCTGTTAAGCAGATTTCTATTGATCTTAATGATTCGGATTCCAACTTGGCTGCATCTTTATATTCTTTAAATCCCCATGACGACGATAATGATGATGAGGAAGATGTCATTTCTTTTATTCATGTTATTCGTGAATTTTCCGACATATTTGAGCCCGTTTTACGATTACCACCTAAGTGAGCAATGAATTTAGAATTAATCTAATTCTTGAAGCTTTACCTATTACTCGTCCTCCTTATCGTATGTCTAATAAAGAAAATGAGGAGATGCGCAAACAATTATCTGAATTGGAGACGAAGCAATTTATTCGCTCTAGTTCCTCTCCTTGGGGAGCTTCAACTATTTTTGTGAAGAAATATTTTTGTGAAGAAATCCGATGGTACACTTAGGCTTTGCGTTGACTACCGCAAGCTTAATGATCTTACTATCAAGAATAAATATCCTTTACCTCGGATTGATGATTTATTTGACTAACTTAGTGGTGCTAGAGTCTTTTCACAATTGGACTTGGCTACCGGTTTTCATCAGCTTCGTATTTCAGAGGATAGCATTCCTTTGACATCGTTCCGTACTCGTTATGGATCTTATGAATGGCTTGTTATGCCATTTGGTCTAACGAATGCTCCGGCTTATTTCATTGACCATATGAATAGAGTTTTCAAAGACTTCCTCGATCGATTTGTTTCATCTTTATTGATGATATTCTCGTGTATTCTAAAACTGAGGAGGAGCATGAAAAGCATCTTCAGATTGTGTTGGAAACTCTTAGGAGCAATCAATTGAAAGAAATTTTTTCTAAATGCCACTTTTGGCAGTCTCGAGTGAAGTTTCTCGATCATATCATTCTCGAATCCGGAATTTTCGTAGATCCTTCAAAGATTGAAGCGATTCAAAATTGGAAGAGACAGTAGAGTGTGACGGAGATCCGTAGTTTTCTTGGATTGGCAGGTTATTACCGCCGTTCCATAAAAGACTTTTCCAAAATTTCCGCGCCTCTTACTAGTTTGACAAAGAAGGGAGTTAAATACATTTAGTCAGACAAATGTGAAGCTTCTTTCCAGAAATTAAAAGAACTCCTTTCCGATGCTCCTATTCTTGTTATTCCCGAGGGGAATCAAGAATTTATTGTTTATACCGATGCTAGTCGTATTGGTTTGGGAGTCGTTCTCATGCAAAGATAATGTGTTATTGCTTATGCTTCTAGGCAATTGAAGCCAGCCGAGACTAGATATGCCATTCATGATTTATAACTCGCGGCTATTGTTTTCGCTCTTAAAATTTGGCGTAATTATCTTTTGGGAGAGAAATTTGTTCTCTATACCGATCATAAATCTTTGAAGTATTTATTTTCTCAAAAGGAACTTAATTTGCGTCAACAACGTTGGCTCGAGTTCCTTGCATCTTATGATCTTGACATTCTTTATACTCCCGAAAAGGGAATTCGTGTTGCCGACGCCCTTAGCCGAAAGCTACAAGCGGTTGTTTTCATGATGATATCCGAATGGAATGATCTCGGAGTTTTATCCACTTGTGAGGCTCGAGATCGTGAGTCTGATTTATGTTCATCTTTGGCTTTATATAGCCTTAAGGCTCATCCTTCTCTTTTACACCGCATTCTTGAAGCTCAAAATCTAGATCCCGAATTGGCTCTTCTTAGCCAAAGTTGTAGGGATAAAATTGGTATTGAAAGTTTGAAAGACTTTAATATTGATTCTCGTGGCGGTATTCAAAAACTTGATAGACTTATCGTGCCAAATATTAGTGAACTTCGTAAAGATATTTTAGAAGATTCTCATCATTCTAAATTTACCATTCACCCCGGTAATAGTAAAATGTATGCGGATATGAAGCGACTTTATTATTGGGATGGAATGAAATCTGATATTGCGAACTTTGTTAAGCATTACATGATTTGCCAACTCGTTAAGGCCGAGCATCAAAGGCCCGGTGGGTTATTGCAACCTTTAGACATTCCAATTTGGAAGTGGGACCAAATTTCCATGGATTTTATAGACGGCCTTCCCCGTTCTCGTTTGGGTCATGATAGCTTATGGGTGATTATTGATAGACTTTCTAAATCCGCCCATTTTATTCCCGTTCGGTCCAATCGGACCGTTCCTCGTTTGGCCAAGCTCTTTTTAAAGAAATTGTTAAATTACATGGAGTTCCTACTTCTATTGTTAGTGATTGTGATCCATTGTTTACTAGTGGATTTTGGAAGAGTCTTCAAAAAGCTTTGGGAACGAAGCTTAATTTTAGCACGCCTATCATCCTCAGTCCAATGAACAAACCGAGCGTGTGAATCAAACTCTTGAAGATCTTCTTCGTACATGTGTTCTTGATTTTGATGGAAGTTGGGAAGATCATATTTCTCTTATTGATTTTTCCTTAATAATAGCTTCCAATCTACTATTGGGATGACACCTTTTGAGGCACTCTATGGAAGGCCATGCCGATCTCCTTCTTGTTGGCTTGAGGCCGGTGAGCAGCTGGTTTTAGGTCCATATTTTATTCGTGATTCCACAGAAAAGTTTGACCTTATTCGTCATAGGATGAAAGAAGCTCAAAGTAGACAAAAATCCTATGCCGACAACCGAAGAAGGAAATTAGAATTTTCTGTGGGAGATTTTGTGTTTGTTCGTGTTTCACCAATGAAGGGTGTTGTGCGTTTCAGTCGATCGGGAAAGTTAGCACCTCGATATATTGGTCCATTTCCCATCACCGAACGTATTGGTTCCGTGGCTTATCGCCTTTTATTACCGGCTCAGTTTTCTGCTATTCATGACGTGTTTCACGTTACTTAATTACGGAATTGCCTTCGAGACGATTCTATTCTTGATCCTAGTGTTGTGGAAGAAATTGAAGTTTCGCCTAATTTGACTTATGAGCAACATCCTATTCGTATCATTGCTTCGAAGATTAAATGCCTTCGAAATAAAGATGTTCCTCTTGTGAAAGTTCAATGGTCCTCAAATCCTAAGGATTGTTCTTGGGAATTTAGAGAATTCATCGAGCGAACACATCCAGACTTACTTTCTCGTGCTCTTTGAGGTGAACTTCTTAATCCAAATTTCTTCTTTTGTGTTGATATGCTTTTATGGTTGTTACTTTTTGTTCATTTATTTCTTAAGATTGCAAGGACGCAATTTCTTTAAGGAGGGGAGTCTGTAACAACCACATATTTTACGATTGAATATTTAAATATTTTATTTAAAATAATTCATCGTTAGTCGGATTATTGTCCGAAAAGCTACTTTTTGCAAACAGTCGAATTAGGACTCGAGACCACCCCTATTGAATTCAAAATGACGTTTGCGACCTTTTTAAGTATAAACTTCAATATGTTTGGAGTTAGAGGAATTTTTCTACTTTTTCACTTAGGGCTTTGGTTTGGTTTCAGCCTATTAGACCCAAGCCTCACCCCCCTCTTCTCTTCATTCCTTCATAATTTCCTAATACTCAAGCTTTAGATAAAAATGAGGGAAGAGATAAAGAATTAGAATTTCTAAGCCCTAGTTTCATTGCAAATCCAAGCTCCAACTCCAAATTCATAGAAGAAGCTTTGGTAAGCCTTCTTTTCTTCTTCTCCAACTCATTCTCCTTCCAATTTCAGAAATTCCTAAACCTGACTTAGGAAATGTTTCTCATTTAAGCTTAGATTCAAGCTTGTTGTGTTGGAATTAAAGAGTGATTGTCCTTGCTATTGCTCTATAGCTTCTTCTTCATTTGTTTTGGGTTAAAGGTGAGATTTTAATATCACGTCTATGCCTATATCTATCTTTGTTGTTAGATATGAATTCCTAACACTTATTGATGTTCATTTTCTTTTGATTTGAATTGGTTTTATGAATATTCCAATTTTTGGTGTTTTGGAGTCCAAACTTTAAAAATCCTATCTTTGAGGTTTGAATATGCTTTTGGTGATGCATCGAGTAGGGCCGGGTTGCCGATAGGTGTAAACCTCTAGCATCCATGCTCGATCGATCGCATGTTGTTGGAATTTTGCCCCTAGGGGGCACAGGCTAAATACACTGGAAAGTACAGTTCAGTCGACCGACTAAGAGTGGTCAGTCGACTGAACCGAACCCAGGGAATTTCCGAGGCCAGTGTCAGTCGACTGACCACTCTGAGTCAGTCGGCTGAACCAGGAAACAGAGAGTTTCCAGTCATGATTCAGTCGACTGACCACTCTAAGTCAGTCGACTGGAACTGGAAATAGAAAGTTTCCCGGATTTGAGTCAGTCGACTGACCACCCTGGTCCAGTCGACAGAATTGCTGTTTTTGCCCAATTTGCCTTTTGAGTTTCCACTTTTTGATCGATTCTTTGTTCTCCGACTTGTTGTTATCACCTTGTTGGCTTTGATAACATCTTCTTTGGAACTTTTGGGAATATCCGTTTTGATGGATTCGTTATCGATTTCTTTGAATTCTATTCACGTCTCCAAATGTGAATTTTTGGTGAATTGACTGTTCTACAATCATTTTTGTGATTTGTCACTTAAAAAATATAAAGGTTTCAATAATAGTAGTAAATATCAAAACTCTTTCATCAAAATGATTTCAACACTATTTTATTACAAAGCTCGTTTCTTAAACCGCTTTCCAATCTACTAGCATATACAAACCTTTATCTCACTCGTATTAGAAATCTTATTAAACGGCTTAGTAAAACAAGTGGTATGAAACGCTTGCGTTTACTTCGTTGGTTAATTTTTGTACTTGTTCGATTGAATCTCTTATGACAATTTTCGAGTGGAGATCCACAATTTGTTCGTAAATATTTAAGTTAAGCTAGTGGTTATGGGACATGAAGCTAAGCTCGTATATTTACTAGCTTAGTGTAATTGACACTTCTTGATGATCGATGATGATCATTTTTGTGATTTAGACTAGCAATGTGCAATGTCTCTTTGTCTGCGAGGGAGACTAAACCCGTTTCTGTGGAGTTTTGGCTCAAAATTGGTGGGGTAGCGACCCATGGTCTTCAGGCCGTTTTGTGGAGCTTCGGCTCAAATTTAATGGTTAGCAACCATGGAATAGCGTTCCATTTTGTGATACACGTATTGGTGAGTTTTCATGCTCCCGTTTTGTGATAGGCCTTCCCATCCTTTTGTGATTTCTGGATTTCCATTGATGATTTCTAGAATTTGTGTTTCACCAATTTTCATGATTTACATTGATAAGTTTTATCAATATTTGTATATTGGTGAATTTGTGTGTCATTAACTTTTGTGATTGGCATTGACATAATTGTCAATATTTATGGTTTGGTGAATAAAAATAAAGAGTATGACATTCTTCTTTTTTTATTTTTGAGAAGATTCTTGTGATATTGATTAATCTGTATTTGATTTTCAATTGCATACTTAATATAGTATCGCTTTAGGGTTATCATACGATTTGTCATATCTCTTATTCTATATCATTTTATCTGATATTTATAGCTAGACATATCCGTTTATTATTTTCTTATTAAATAATACTCGGGTCAGACCGAGATGTTACAGGTGCTTCTGCTTGACTCCTCATCTGGGATTATTATTATCCTGACTTTTAGCTAACTACTGAGATTAGTAGTTTTTGGTTGTACACATTTGAGATATAGACTCATTGATGTATACTTATTCTTTGGTGAAGCACTTGTAACTGTTCTTTTGTGATATTGTGGATCTTGTTTGACCACTACTCTAATGTACACTTTTATGTGTAATATTCATATCTGTTTCCGCCTTTGAGATATGATCTTCTGTGACTGATTTGTGTTATGATATTTCTATATTTGTTTCTGAAGATATTATAGCCACTATGTAGTAGCTTTGAGTTTGCATCGGTATGTCGGATTTCCTCTTGAGATGAAAAGTTATATTTTTATCTGGCATATCGGTACTCGCACAAAGAAATTATACAGATGGTCGCTCCTCAACAGCCTTATTCTCCGTGCTAGTTGACAAGTTACTCCGTAGTGTTCTTGGCTCGCATGGGTATAGAGGTGGGGCGTCACACTGAAGCTCCAATTCCTATTATTGATTAAAGAAGACGTGTAACAACCTGCATATTTTACAATTGTGTATTTAATATTTTATTTAAATATAGCATCGTTAGTCGGATTATAGTCCGAAATGCTACTTTTTGCAAATAGTCAAATTAGGACTCGAGACCACTTCCATTGAGTTCAAAATGACATTTGCGATCTTTTTGAGTATAATAAACATTGATATGTTTGGAGTTAGCTAGAATTTCGACATTTTCACTCAGGGCTTTGGATTTGGGTTTCAGCTCATTTACCCCAACTTAAGACCCTAGCTCCACCCCACTCATCTTCATCCATTTCATTTCTACTTCCTAAAACTTCAAGCTTTAGGAACAATAGGGGAAGGGATTAGAAATAAAAATTCCTAAGCCCTAGCTCCTTTGCAAATTCAAGTTCTAACTCCAAAATCTATGAGAAGATTAGGTAAGTATCATCTTCTTCTTCTCCATCTCAATCTCTCTCCAATTTCAGAAATTCCCTATAAACTTACTTAGGAAATATTTTTTTATAATCTTAGATTGGAGTTTCTAGAGATAAAGTTGAAGAGTGGTCGATCTTCCTTTTATTTTCAAGCTTATCCTTCATTGTTTTTGAGAAAAGGTGAGATTTTTATCTCACATCCATGTTTATAACTATCATTATTGTTTGGTATGAATTCCTAACATCTATTCATGTTCATATACTTTTGATTTAAATTGATTTGGTGAACATTTCAATTTTTTGTGTTTTGAAGTCAAAAACTTTAAAAATCCTAGCTTTGATTTATGAATATCCTTTTGCTGGTGTATCGAAGAGCCTATAGGGCTGGGTTATCGATTGGCATAAACCCCTAGCGCCCATTGCTCGTCCGATCGCAAACTGTTGAGAGTTTGCCCTTCATTGTGATGGGCTGGAAATACTGGGAAACAGGTTCCAGTACTGGCTCTCTAAGTCCAGTCGACTGAGCTGGAACCCGTGAGTTTTTCAAGCATTGGGCCAGTCGACTGAACTCAATGTCCAATCGACTGACCTGCTTGCTTCAGCCCAACTTGCCTATTTTACTTGAGATTCCAATTTTATCGATTCGAGTTGATCTGATTTGTTGTTATCATTTATTATGGACTTTGAAGACTTCTTTTTTGGGATTTTTGAGAATATCCATTTTGATGGAGTCGAAATCAATTTCTATGGGTTTGATTCACGTCTTCGTATGTGAATTTTTGGCGATTGATTGTTTCTACAATCATTTCTGTGACTTGTCACTTTTAAATACAAAGGTTTCTATACTAGTAGTAAATATTCAAACTCTTTCTCAAAGATGATTTCAACTCTATTTTTAGTACAAAGCTTGTTTATAAAACCGTTTTCCAATCTATTACTATACACAAACCTTTACCTCATTCGTTTGAGAAATCTAATTAAACGGCTTAGTAAAACTAGTGGTACGAAACGCTTGCGTTTACTTCGTTGATTAATTTTTGGACTTGTTCGATTGAAACTCTTGTGACAATTTATGAGTGGAGATCTACAATTTGTGCATGAATATTTAAGTTAAGCCAGTGGTTATGGGACATGAAGCTAAACTCATTTATTTGCTAGCATGGGTATACAGATATTATATGATTTCTTGATGTTGTTAGATGTATACTTTTCATAGTATGGCATTATTGTTTTCATACGTTTTCGTCATACCTGTTATCCTATCTCATTTTATCTGATATTTATAGCTAGACTGATCCATTTATTATTTTCTTATTAAATAATACTTGGGTCAGACGTAGATGTTACAGGTTCTTCTGTTTGGCTCCTTATATGGGATCATCATCTGACTTTTATCTAACAACATTCGATTGGTAGTTTTTATTGTTATACGTTTGAGATAGAGACTCCTTGATGTATACATGTTCTTTTGTCTAGCACTTGTATCTATTCTTTTTTTGATATTGTGGATCTTGTTTGACTACTACTCTGATGTACAGTTCTATGTGTTATATTCATATCTATTTCCGCCTTTGTGATATGGATATCTGCGACTGATTTATGTTATGTTTATTTCTATATTTGTTTCCGAAGACCACATGGCCACTGTGTAGTAGCTTTGACTTTGTATCGGCATGTCGGATTTCCTCTTAAAATGAAATGCATGTTATACTATCTGACATATCGGTGCCCGCACAAAGCAATAACATGGATGGTCGCTCCTCAACAGCCATATTCTTCGTGCTAGTTGATGGCATTACTCCGTAGTGTCCTTGGCTAGCGTGAGCATAGAGGTGGGGCGTCACAGCTTGGTATCAGAGCCAAACTTCGGAACAATGTAGAATAATTTAACAAGGATCATCGTCCTAAGTCCATCTTAGGAGTCGTTCCTTAGGGTTTATTCGAGTCATTGGACCCATTCTATCCTATTTTTTTTGTGATGCTTTGATTTATCAATCATGATTGTTTGATATTCATTCTGAGATTAACCTTTTTCTTCTTATTTCTTTCTTTCTTAAAGAAGAGAAATGGTTAGATCTAACTGACCCAGTGCCGGTCAATCTAGTGCTACTCCTCAGGAGGGAGTATTTATGTCTGCCCAACAGCTTCTAGATCTTGTAAAGAATGCTCAATCTGTCAGACCCATTCCCGAGCCTACTCATCCTAGATCTGGATTTGCGCGCTTGTGCAGAGACTATACCGATTTGGGTGGAAGGCCATTCAAGGGATCCGAAAGTGTTATAGTAATCCAAGCTTGGCTTAGATCATGCGACCATATCTTTTCCCGCATGAATCTCGTTGATCTCCATCAAGTACTGAGGTTTTGATCTCTGAGATTATCGAAGCGGATTTTACTTGGGAGCAATTCCAGAGAAGATTCGAGTTGAAATTTGTGTCGGAGGCTGAAAAAGTAACTTTAGCTCGGCGCTTTATTGACCTTGTTCAAGGTGAATCTTCCGTGACAGACTATGTCGCATCTTTTGAATATCTCTCTAAATATGGGGTCGAGTATATTAATACCCTATTGAAGAAAAATCAAAGGTTTGTCTATGGGTTGAATAAAAACCTCAAGAAGCCATTACTTCTGAAACTAGAAGTTTCTTTTGATCAGCTTATTGATATCGCTCTTCGACTTGAAGAGGCCGATAATGGAAGTGATGTTGAAGTTGTGGGTGCCAAACAGAACTTAAACAATAACATGAAGAGGCCTATTAAATTCAAAGGCCCCCATCCCAACAAGAAAGGGAAACAAGAAACTCCGGTAGCACCTCTAGTCGTGGACAATGCTACAATTGTGGTTCCACAGACCATTATGCTAATAGGTGTCTGAAACCTCTCTTTTGTCGTTATTGCAAAAGTTCGGGTCATGTTTTATCTTCATGTCCAAAACTTCCAAGCACGAGGGAGGGAAAGCTAAATCTTGTGCAAGCGCCTAGTAGTACTTCTCTTGTCAAGGTATTTCTCATTCAGTCCTTGATGACATTTGTTTGGTGATTATCCTATTCGAGTTCTTGTTGATATGGGTTGATCTCATTATTTTTATATCGAAAGAACTTATTGATTTCTTCTCTTTAAATATTTTAGGCTCGATAACTTCACTGAGAATTGCTATCCAGACAGTGGATTTGCAACGCTCAGTTTATTTTGAAAAGGTGTCAAAATTATTTTATGTGATTATTCTTTCCGCGCCGATTTGCATGTTATGCGTTACTTAGGCTTCAGAATTGATTTTGTGAAAGGATTGGCTTAATCATTATGAAGCCATGTCCTATTTCCCCAGTGGACTATCCATCTTCGACATTTTCGATTTGTTAAGCATATTTCTATTTTTCTAAAATGATTTTGATTCCAATTTGGTGACAAAATTTTATTTTCTAGACCCACTTGTTGAGGAAAATGTTATTTCTCTCATTCAAGTAGTTTATGAAATTTTTTGGTATCTTTGAGCTTGTCTTAGGGTTAACACCTAAGCAATCTTTTGAGTGGTGCTAAGGTCTTTTTAGTTTGACTTTACCACCAGTTTTCATTAGCTATGAGTTGTGGACGATAGCATTCCACTAACCGCACTCATTATGATTCTTATGAATGACACGTGATGTCAATCGAGTTGCCCGGCTTATTTCATCCATCTTATTAATCGAGAATTCGGCGAATATCTCGATGAGTCCGTTTTTTGAATTTATTAATTATAGATGAAAACAGCAGTTTAAAATTTGCAAATCTTTTTCATAAGATTTATTTCTAAGTATAATTGGATTTTGTCCTTAAAACGAGCAAAGAGTATTCGTAAAAATTTTAAGAGATATTTTTATCATATAGAAGATGATTTTATGTTGTTTTTCCCATTGAGTGCTTTAAGAATTCTGGTCGATGCGCCTGATCAACTTATCGATAGGAATCTCCTAAAACGCTTTGATGAGATAAATATGGCACGTAAATTGACTTGGAATAAGTAAATTTTTCTAGAAAGATGACTACATAAAGTTAATTGTGATTTGGAAAGTTTTATCTTTTCGGGAAAGAGGATCAATTAAAAGAACTCTTTTTTCGATGCTTCTATTCTTGTGATTCCCATAGGGAACTAGGACTTTATTGTTTATACCGATGCTAGTTGTATTGGTTTGGGTGCCGTTCTCTTGCGAAAGAGAATGTTCTATCATTTATTCTTCTATACAATTAAAGCCTATCGAGATTAGGTATGCCACTCGTGACCTAGTATTCACGGCTATTGTTTTCGCTTTTCGAAATTTGGCATCATTATTTTGGGAGAGAAATTTGTTCTCTACACCGATCATAAATCTTTGGAGTATCTATTCTCTCATAAGGAACTTAATTTGTGTCAACATCGTTGGCTCAAGTTCCTTGCGTTTTATGATCTTGATATTATCTATACTTTGGAAAGGGAGATCGTTTTGCCAATGCCCGTAGTCGTAAACAACAAATGGTTGCTTCTTTGTTGATGTCCGAATGGAATGATCTTCTTGACAGGATCAACGGGCGTACCGTTATTGTACGACGTCATAACCCAATTTATTTGAGTTTCGGGTACATTGGACGTACTGTTATTATACAGTGTCATTGTTACGAATTATTCGGGCATACTGTTATTGCACTATGTCGTTGAACCGGCTCGACTTTCTGCTATTCATGACATTCTTCATGTCTCCTAACTACAGAAATGCCTTCGAGATCCCGATTCCATTCTTGAGCCCGGTGTTGTTGAAGAAATTGAAGTTTCGCCTAATTTGACGTATGAGCAGCATCCTATTCGTGTCATTGCATCGGAGGTAAAACGCCTTCGAAATAAAGATGTCCCTTTTGTGAAAGTTCAATGGTCCACAAATCTTAAGGATTGTTCTTGGGAATCTAGAGAATTCATCAAGCGAACACATCCAGACTAACTTTCTCGTGCTCTTTGTGGTTAACTTCTTATTTCAAATTTCTTTTGTGTTGATATGATTCTATGGTTATTACTTTTTATTTTCTTCTTAAATATTGCGAGGACGCAATTTCTTTAAGGAGGGAAGTCTGTAACAGCCCGCATATTTTACGATTGTCTATTTAAATACTTTATTTAAATATAGCATCGTTAGTCAGATTATATTCCAAAATGCTACTTTTTGCAAACAGCCAAAGTAGAACTCGAGACCACTTCCATTGAGTTAAAAATGACGTTTGCGATCTTTTTGAGTATAAACATTGATATGTTTGGAGTAATTAGAATTACGACCTTTTCACTTAGGGCTTTGGGTTTCAGCCTATTTACCCCAACTAGAGACCCTAGCTCCACCCCCACTCCTCTTCATCAATTTCATTTCTACTTCCTAACACTTCAAGCTTTAGGAACAATGGGGGAAGAGATTGGAAATTAAAATTCCTAAACCCTAGCTCCTTTGCAAATTGAAGTTCTAACTCCAAAATCCATGAGAAGCTTAGGTAAGTATCATCTTCTTCTTCTCCATCTCAATCTCTCTCCAATTTCAGAAATTCCCTATAACCTAACTTA
Source organism: Allium cepa (assembly GCA_030765085.1). Lineage (NCBI taxonomy): Eukaryota > Viridiplantae > Streptophyta > Magnoliopsida > Asparagales > Amaryllidaceae > Allium > Allium cepa. Next base: position 328,441,942 of record CM060935.1, on the reverse strand, counting down.
GGAAATATTTTTTTATAATCTTAGATTGGAGTTTCTGGAGATAAAGTTGAAGAGTGGTCGATCTTCCTTTTGTTTTCAAGCTTCTCCTTCATTGTTTCTGAGAAAAGGTGAGATTTTTATCTCACATCCATGTCTATAACTATCATTATTGTTAGGTATGAATTCCTAACATCTATTCATGTTCATTTCTTTTGATTTAAATTGATTTGGTGAACATTTCTATTTTTGGTGTTTTGAAGTCAAAAACTTTAAAAATCCTAGCTTTGATGTATGAACATGCTTTTGGTGGTGTATCGAAGAGCCTATATGGCTGCGTTGTCGATTAGCATAAACCCCTAGCCCCCTTTGCTAGTCCGATCGCAAACTGTTGAGAGTTTGCCCTTCATTGTGATGGGCTGGAAATACTGGAAAACAGGTTCCAGTCGACTGGCTGTCTAAGTCCAGTCGACTAACCTGGAACCCGAGAGTTTTCCAGGCATTGGACCAGTCGACTGAACTCAGTGTCCAGTCGACTGACCTGCTTGCTTCATCCCAACTGGTCTATTTTGCTCGAGATTCCAATTTTTATCTATTCGAGTTGATCTGATTTATTGTTATCATTTATTATCGACTTTGATGACTTCTTTTTGGGGATTTTTGAGAATAACCGTTTTGATGATTCAGAATCGATTTCTATGGATTTGATTCATGTCTTCGTATGTGAATTTTTGGCGATTGATTATTTCTACAATCATTTCTGTGACTTGTTCACTTTTAAATACAAAGGTTTCTATACTAGTAGTAAATATTCAAACTCTTTCTCAAAGATGATTTCAACTCTATTTTTAGTACAAAGCTTGTTTATAAAATCGTTTTCCAATCTATTACTATACACAAACCTTTACCTCATTCGTTTGAGAAATCTAATTAAACGGCTTAGTAAAACTAGTGGTATGAAACGCTTGTGTTTACTTCGTCGGTTAATTTTTGGACTTGTTCGATTGAAACTCTTGTGACAATTTATGAGTGGAGATCTACAATTTGTTCATGTATATTTAAGTTAAGCCAGTGGTTATGGGACATGAAGCTAAACTCATTTATTTGCTAGCTTAGTGTGATTCACGCTTTTTACTGATCATTGATGATCATTTTTATGGTTTAGACTAGCAATGTGCGATGTCTCTTTGTCCACTTAGGGGACAGTACCTCGTTTTATTGAGCTTCGTCTTGTTTCTTTTATAGGCCAACGACCTATTAGTTCTTTGGAGTTTCGACTCAATTCTTATGGACTAGCGACCAATGTTCTTTTATGGTGTTTTGTTCATCGGATGTACCATTATTGTACTACATCGAGGTCCCGACTTTTCGGTTCATTGGACGTACCATTATTATACTACGTCAATGTTTCAAATTATTGGAGTTTCGGTCCATTGGACGTACCGTTATTATACTACGTCGATGTTCCGAATTATTTGAGTTTCGGTTCATGGGACGTACCGTTATTGTACTGCGTTGATGGTCCGACTTTATGGTTAGCGACCATGGAATAATGTTCCATTTGCGATACATGTGTGGTGAGTTTTCATGCTCCCGTTTGTGATAGGCCTCCCCCTTTTTGTGATTTCTGGATTTCTAATTGATGATTTCTAGAATTTGTGTTTCACCAATTTATATGATTGGCATTGATATGTTAGCCAATATTTGTGGTTTGGTGAATATGGTAAATAGTATGACATTCTTTTTGATGTTATGAGATTTTTGAGATATTGTATGATTTCTTGATGTTGTTAAATGTATACTTTTCATAGTATGGCATTATTGTTCTCATACTTTTTCATCATATCTCTTATCCTATCTCATTTTATCTGATATTTATAGCTAAACTGATCTGTTTATTATTTTCTTATTAAATAATACTCGGGTCAGACCGAGATATTACATGTGCTTCTGTTTGACTCTTTATATGGGATCATCATCTGACCTTTATCTAACTACATTCGATTGGTAGTTTTTGTTGTTATACATTTGAGATAGAAACTCCTTGATGTATACATGTTCTTTTGTCTAGCACTTGTATCTATTCTTTTTGTGATATTGTGGATCTTGTTTGACCACTACTCTGATGTACACTTCTATGTGTTATATTCATATCTATTCTGCCTTTGTGACATGGATATCTGTGACTGATTTATGTTATGTTTATATCTATATTTGTTTCCGAAGACCACATGTCCACTGTGTAGTAGCTTTGACTTTGTATCGGCATGTCGGATTTCCTCTTAAAATGAAATGCATGTTATACTATCTGACATATCGGTGCTCGCACAAAGCAATAACATGGATGGTCGCTCCTCAACAGCCTTATTCTTTGTGCTAGTTGACGGCATTACTCCGCAGTGTCCAAGGCTAGCGTGAGTATAGAGGTGGGGCGTCACAAGATGCCTCTTTGTTTGACCCACCTAGATAGCTCAGTTCTTTCTGCCCTTCTAAGAACTGGCGTTGCTCTAGTAACGTTAAGAAGGCCCAAAACTGTCAAGTCAATGATGAAAATCAACCCCAACCTTCTAAGAACCGAAGTTGCTACGACAACATTGGGAAGGTCCAAACTCCCGGCTCAAAGGTGAAAATCAACCCCTACTTTCTAAGAACCAATGTTGCTCCGGCAATGTCAAGAAGGTCCAAAACTACCAGATCGATGTGGAAAATCGACCCTAAATTTTTGAGGACCGGCGTTGCTTTGACAAAGTTGGGAAGGCCTAAAACTACTTGATTGAAGGTGAAAATCGGCCCTACCTTCTGAGAACCGGCGTTGCTCCGACAATGTCGGGAAGGTCCAAACCGTCGGGTTGACGGTAAAATCAAATCCGGTTTATTGAGAACCGGTGTTGCTCCAGCAACGTTGGAATGGCCCAAAACTACCGGATCAATGGGGAAAATTAACTCCAACCTTCTGAGAACCAGCGTTGCTTCGACAACATTGAGAACACCTAAAACTGCCGAGTCGACGGGAAAATCGATCTCTATCTTTGAGAATCCGAGTTGCTCCGGCAACATCGAAAAGGTCCAAGATGCTAAGCCATGGGGAAAATCGATCCCTACCTTGGGGATTCAGAGTTGCTCCAGCAACATCGGAAAGGTCCAAGCCACTAAGCCATGGGGAAAATCGACTCAGACCCGTTAGAGTTTGACATCTCTGAGAGATAGGCGATAACGAAAGAAATAAGTTAAATCCTAGAGCTAGACAACGATAAGGAGAACTTTATAGAACTGATCTACTCACATATTAGTTTTCGATGATGTTAAGTTGGAAGAATTCGATTGCAGCAAAGAAATTGGCAGCATTGAAATAAAGTGCTTCGAATCAAGCAGTAGAGTCAGTAGTTCCCGGAGATAGGAACTATCATGCAGATTAGACTAAGGGCAATCGAATGAATTGCTCACGGTATCCAATCTCTCGTAGATGCCTGGATGTTAACATTCAACCCCGCGGATAGGGGCACATATGCCACACTTGGTTGAAAAGAACTCAACCGAACCCGAACAAGAATAATGATAGAGTTGGCTAAGCAATAGTTCTGTTTTGTCGAATAAAGTATTTTGGCTGATACAAATGGAGCTAAGCACACAATATACTAAAGTATTTGCAGCAATACTATTTACATTCATAGAGTTGCATTAAATAGCCATGTCACATAGAAACAGAAGTATATAATATAGAAATCGCAATATGAGCAATTATATTATATACACGGACAGTTATACATAAACATGCACAATATATAAAATGCAGAAAAGCACATAAAAGAAAGATTACAAAGGAAACGTTAATCATTCATTACAAATAATCTTCTCTATACAGTCAAACAATGGGGGCCATAGCCACACAATCTTGATCTGGCTAAAGCAAAAAGACAAAATACCGACTCAACCACTACAAAAACACAAAAACCAAGCGCTTAACTAGCACATACACTAGTTAGTCTTCTCCTTCTTGCCACTCTGGTTGCCTTTACTAGTTTTACCCCGTTGGGTCTTGAGCTTATTTCTACCTTTTCTCTCCTTAATAGGAGGAGTCTCTCCTTCCGAGTGAGTAGATTCCCCATCGGTTGCAGTATGCAGCTCTATGGACTGACTACTAAAGTATCAATAGGCTTCGTTTTAGGTGGCAGGATCTTCAGGGAGGGAACCTTTTACTGGACGGTTTTCAGGTTTGTAGAGGCAGACTAGGGAACTCTAGGTTCTCTCTTTGTATTGATCTTTTCAATATCCTTCCTCAACCTCTCAGCTATGGTTTTGTGCTCAGTCGGGTCAGAAGCACCGGTAATGGGTACATCCTCCTCCTGGGACAATGAAGGTTCCTCTAAACTTTTAAGAGCAGCTATCTTCTCAGAATACGATCCCAGACCAGAGCTGGTGACAAAGGCAGAAGTAATAAGTCTAGTAAAGATTGTAGTAGAAGAAGTTAAGATAGCTATAACTCCCCAGTCTTGCATAGATGAGGTAGAGAAGGAAGACACGACTGGCCTACAAGTTAACATACAGATTGGTATAAAGTTTCATGATAGATTCTCATGACAACTAAAGCTTCTCAAAGGCTGGTCAAATGAGGGAGATACCTGTAGCACAATCCCGGTGAGATACGATGAATTCGCCTTCTTCGGTCCTAAGCTACCCAGGCTGGACCACAATGGGAGGAATGAGTGGCTAACGGAGTATAGTCATTGTTGAAGTCAGAATCACATGGACGGGTTCAGAGCCAACCCCAATGGATGCAGGAATGATTATCGTTGGCTCTTTGGATTATGAAGTAGATTCTTCATGCTGACTCAATGAGTTCGAGCCAATAAGAGCTTTGGCAGCAACAACTGCTGCCATATCGATTGCCTCTTTAGCTAGGACAACCATTCCAGTCAAAAGAGATTCGATGTCCTTAGCATCAAGGTACGTAGCCATTAGCTCCTCCTTGGAGCAATAATCTCCAACATGCGTAGGCCTACGCAATACTTCCTCCTAAATGCTAGCGAACGTTTCAAGATAGTCGTTCCCTAGCCATCTCAAGTTCTTGTTCATCACCATGTTGGCATTGAGTTCTTCGCTAGTTTTGGACTTCTCTTCCTGAAGCTGTTTAAGCTCTTATGCACAAATTGCAAGCTCAAAGTCATTGGCATTTTTTTCAATGGATAGATTCTACATCTCATTAGCGATTTTCTTTTTCTCCTTGCCGAGTTGTTGATTTTCCTCCCAAAGCCAGGCAAGTTCTGTAGCTTGTTCTGAGATAGTTTGGTCCCGAGTCTTAATAGTCTCATCTTTCTAGGCAAGCGTCTAAGCCCTCTCATCAACTAGCTTTTTGAACTCGGCACTCTCAGCTAAAGCAGCTTTCAATTCATTCCTCATCACAACCTTAGAAGTAGCTTGAGCATGCTTTAACTCTTCCATCAAGCTGTTAGTGTTGTCCTTTTGCTTTAGTGTGAGCTATCTATATCTAGTGACCTTAACCAAATCCTCATCTCATTCCTTAATCATTCGTTCAAGGTCAGCTCTCTCAGACCCAATGGATTGGATATTGGTGTAGTTAATCTTATTTACTTTAGAGAGAGCTGTACACAGTTTTTTCCACTTAAATCCCTCATTAACGTGCTGCTCGACACTCTTTTTGTTCTTCATCACTACCTCTTTTGGCATATATGAAATGGCTTGATCAAACTTGATACCATGTAAGAAAAGATATGGAAATGCAGCTTGCAGGCATGGAGGACCAGGTGGAAGAGTGAACGAGGAAGTGGAGATGCCCTTGGAAGAAGGTGGAACCATAGTAATCGTAGTTTGGGAAGCTGGAACTCAATGTACAGAAGAAGTTTGAGCTTGTGTATACGGCAGAATGTCAACAGAAGCATGCCCCAGATGATTAGAGGGATCTCTATGATGCTTGGGTGCATTGCAAAGCAGCTCGGTCTTAGCCTCCCATTTCTTTCTCTTATTCACTCTCTTTCTATCTTTTTCCTATCATCCTTGTAAGCCTTATCAACCTCATAGACATTCCTCCTCATCTGTTTCATAGCGACGAGGAAGATTAGGATCTGGAGTTTGAGCTCGATAAGAAATGGCATGGCGAGAGAGCTTCTGGTAATAACTATGAATCATTGAACCTGAAAAAAGGAAAAGGAAGTATAAGAATAATGACTTTAGAAAACACAAGTGTATATAGGATGCGTGTTCATGATCCTAATGAAGTGTATGACAATGATGACCCCTTAAGTACTCTATGGGCCGTGTTCGCATGGGCGTAAACATGGAGTTTCTCCACCTTTGCTTACAAAACCCTTTGGAGAGAAGGTAAAGCCTAAGCCAGTTTCGTCCAGAATGTCATGAATGGTGAAGCCGATCTCGCTGATGTCACTTAAACCAACGAAGATGTTGCCAAAAGGAGGATCGAGGAGAAATCTCTATCGAGGGAAATAAAGACTAATCTTAGGCCATTTTGAAAGTTTCTACGGAATTGTGTTTCTAACGGGACAAGTTGGAAAGATCAGGACTGATCCCTAGTGATTCACGGAATGATTCGTCCCCTTCTTCATTAATGTGATAGTAACTATTGCCATCACCAGCAACTTTCTTCCTCTTCGACCATTGGCTCTTTTCCCTCCCTCCTTTCAACTTCTTCACCTTCCTCTAAAAGCAAGGGCATTCTAACAGCTTTATCCCCATCTCTCGGGACATCACCTCTAATGGGGTCTTCATTTTCTCCCTCAGGGGTCTCCTCTGTGTGCGCCTTGCCAAATGGGCCTGCAACTTCCCCTTGAAGATTCTTGCTGGAGTTGCGGGTGAAGGCAAAAGAATGAGTATGACTATAGAGCTATTCTACGCTAGAGACTCAGTGAAAACAAATCTGTCAAGGCAAAGCTGACCGCATTGCTGTAGATTTTCATTCATAAGCAGGAATGCGATGGTACGTTGATGTGATCTAACTACTTTTAGGACATTAAGCATTGTTTTATGCTCATCGCTTTCGTCTGGAGCAAAGATGCCTACAAGTAAGCATATATCAAGTTAGAAACTTAGAAATTGTAGTGTGGGAGGTGCAAAGAAAAAGAGGCGTACATCTAGATAGCTAGGGCCGTTTGAAACTGTAAGGGCATCGCACGAAGAAACATTTGTTCTTGAAGTATGAATGTTTATTGGCGATGGCCTCAATAACTTTGCATCTCTTCCAGGCTTTGATTATCATGTAGAATAGGTAATCCCACCTTCTCTTGAATTGGAGTAGATATGTAAGCTCATTGAAGCTTGGAGGTCGGTCGAACCGATTCATGAAAAGGACATAATGCGAATTCAGAAGAGAATACCCATTTTGATGGACTTGGAATGGAGCCAGCTCGAGTTCTTATAGCATCAAGAGGAAAGGATTGAAAGTCGCGATGGCACTGCCTAGGCACATGTACTGATTGCAGGTAGCATATCCTTTTGGGGGTTTGTATGCGATTCTTCCCTCCTAGGGAGAAGAACGTCCTTTTTGAGAATCCCATGTTGAAGAAAAATATTGTAAAGCATTCTAGCCATTAGAACCGTTAGCACTTGTTTTGGTGGATCGTCCAATATTCTTAGACCTACAAGCACTTTAATTGAGGTGTTTGATCCACTAATGGAACAAATGGCACCAACAAACCATGTGATCTAGAAAAAGTGGGTTGGCCCAGTCCAAAAGGGATCATAGGTGAAGCCTGAGCTGTGGAAGACCCATCTTCAGGAGGAGTAGGTGTTCCCTCAATGGACTTGAATCGAGGTGATCGACAAGTCATTCTAAACAACAGAACTTGATGTTCAACACGATCGGGAATGTTTTATTTTGAATAGTAAACCCATATGACCAACACCCAAAATCCAAATGATGTCGAGGTTTGTCGACCAATCGGGTTTTGAGCGTTAGCCGGGGCAAGTGAAATGTGTTAATATATGCAGTGTAAGTCCAGTGTCCCACACATCATGAATGGACCATCCTACGTTGATAGCTTGCTCATGCTAGAAAAACAAGCCACATCGCGCTTTGAGATTTTATTTTGTGAGCGACCCATTATCGATGAGTAATCGATAACGGAACCGCTGTGTGGAGCGACGCAAAAAGCCTTTCTTTTTAGGAACACAAGAAGTGTAGCAATAAGAAAAAGTGATATAAAGGGATTATCTGATACGATTGTTTTTGGAATAGACCGTCGGGATGGAATTCAAACGAAAATGGAGGCGTAGCCGAGCCTTGACAAGAGATAGCCAAAGTCGCGGAACCAAACTTGTTCCCGAATTAGCATGCACCCGACCGAGGAAAAATTCATGTCTACCACCAGTCGAGCATAACTCAAATTTTAGCATTCTCCTTTAAATTGCATCGACCATACCGTCATCGCCATCGTCATCGCCATGACGTTCACAGTCACTAACCTTAAATGTCGAAGTATGGATTGCTGCTAGGGATTTTGATCTCGGGTCGAGTTCTCCAAGTGGAAATTCGAGCGACGACATTTGGTCAAAGGCGATGGTAGAAGACAGCGATGAAAACAATAGGTCGGCGGCAGCAGGTGGCGATGCTAGAGGAGTCAATGGTAGGTGGAAATTGAGCCGGCGCTTGGGAATCTTATGAAAGAGTAAAAGCTAGGTGGTAGGAAGACTCGAGTGGAAACAAAGATGGGAAATGAAAAGTAGCTAAAAATTGTTTATGTCCTAAGTTATATAGGACTCGGTGGAAGCCATTCACAGTATTGAGTTAAACAACTCTGTGATGAGTTGTTTTTCTTCCTCTAGAACCTTCGAATAACGTGGTAAAGAGAAGTAATGCTTATTTATAACTTGAAGTGATCTCCAATGTGCTAACTACTTCCTTAGTGCAGACCACTTCCCTAGTGCAGAGGATTGGAATTCCAACTACAACTAAGCAAAACAGTTAAAGGAAAATCTATCAAGTGAAAGCAACGTTTCGGGATGATACTTGAACGATCAACCGAAATTCAAAGGATAGCATTCTAGGACATGTCTTGATCTAGAGCACATTTTGTTTTCAATGGACGCATACTCTGGAGGGGGGGCAAGTGTTAACCAAGTTTTTAACCAAATAGAAATTAATGGAAGTTGGAATGTCAAGATGAAGACGAAATGACTCGAAAACTTGGAAGTACATTTAGAAGGAATATAGAGACAACTAAGAAAATTTTCAGAGGGATTGGCACCAAGTAAATGACTCGTTACCGAGTCATTTAACTCGATGATGATTTATTTCCTCCGCTCTTTTTACCTCCTAAGCTCCATAGATCTCACATACAACTCCAACTACTAGTGGTCGAGATGTTTTACTATAATTTGGATAGGAAATTCCAAGATGATGAGAAGAAACGAAGAAAGCAAGATAATTCATGTTTTTTCGGGAGGATCGCCAGAATTAACTACAAATCGTTGGAAAAGAGCTTGAAACACATCGAGTAGATAATGAAAGAGAAAAACAAGTTAAATAGTTCAACTTACACAAAGGAAAATGCATCGACATTGAATCATCTATGTTGGTACTAAGTTATTTCCTTGGGTCATGGGCCTCCATGCTCATTGTACAACATCGAGTTATCTTCTGGACTTACGTGCAAGCAGGCTTTTGACCATGTACCTCTGTTTCTCTATAAATACAAACCATACTGCAACTAGAAAAGAATCAAAATTTTCACTGGCATAGACTCTGACATTTTTCATCTCCTACCTCTCTCATGATAGTCACCTAGGAAGCTACTATTGGCAGTTCTAGCTGTAGAACTTGTCAAGCCCTCTTAATATGACTTATACTCTTTAATTCTTTACAAACAACAATCAGTAAAGCTATAATTGAAAATCATATCCAATTCAATTCAAATTTGGAGTAAAGCCATTCTACAATATAACAACACCTTCTACTAAGTTATATTGTGAAAATGTGAAGCACATCTCCCCCTATCCTATTTGGCTTGAGCATTTGAATGGGATAAAGGGTGAAACAAGGAAAGGAAGGGAAGGAAAGAAGGTTGCTAGCTTGGGTTTGGACTTGGGTTCTTAGATCTTAGTTGTTTGTTGGATGAAAGTTGAGCTAACTCACCACTTTGATTGGAAAATATCATATATATATATATATATATATATATATTGATGTTTGATTGTATTAATTTTGTTAATTTAATATGGGAATATGTGAGAACATTGATTTTGATTCTTGGATTGGAAGCAAGTGGCATATGTATGGACTTGAATGCACATGAGTAGACTTGTATGACATATAGAAAGATCTTGGAACAAAGCACATAGGTTGTAGTTGAACATAGGTTTGAATATAACTCGGGTTTGAAAGTGCACTTATAGCGATACTGCTATAGATGCAGTTGTGAATTGTCTTGTTTTTGGCGATGTTTATGGAACTTTGTAGGGAGATCCTTAAGGTTTCCTCACCATATTTATAATGTTTTATATATTATTTTGTTGCTACTAAATGCTTAGAAAGTAAAAAATTAAGTAACATCTCGAAAACAACCAAAATTTCTCTTGTCCAAAACTGCCTCATTTCGATTTGATTTTTGAACTTAAAAGGTTTGAAAAGATATTTAAATTTAAGTATTTTGTTTCATTCTTTTTACAAGTGTTTACAAACTAAATTATAGTATTTTAAAAGTGGTTTGAGTATTTATAAATTTTAAGTATTAGTTATGAATTTTTAAAGAAGAGGTTTTATGATAAAACATGTTCTTTTCAAAATTTTACAGATTTTACAAAATTGTTATTTTAAAGTTATATTTTTGATAAACTTTTTAAAACCGATTATAAATATTTTCAAGTATACATACATACATACAAATATATATGAAAATGGGTTAAGAATTGCTTAGTGGCTAAATGGTTAATTATTGATTACTTGTTTGGAAAGTAATTAACTATGCTTAACACTAAAAGCCAACGAAGTAAGGCTTATCTATTTGTGAGATTCAAGAATGAAGTGTCTAGGAAAGGCTTTGATGCAACCAATGCTCTAACTTTCCTGGCTTCACCATTGGAAGTGGAATAGTTATGTTGGAAAGCCGGAAACGAGTTAAGCATACTAATCTCTGGCGACCAAATACGGCGATGTTAGATACATTGATACACAGATCACAAAACATGGAAAATTTTAACATTTCAAAAACACATTTTTATATTCAAATAAAAACATTTCATGTTCATTACATAATCCTAAATTATGTTAACGACATTCAGCAAAATATAGTTATTACAAATACACCAAGAGTGACAGATGAAGATGCCCTCTTGGTTGATCAGAGTGTATAGCAAGGCTAAGAAATTTGCCTTTACAAACAAACAACAGACAAGAAAACTCTAAGTAACTATCTGCCTCCTGCACATCTCTAGAAGGTTTATTCATCTAAGAAGAGAACCTGAAAACCTTAAATCCCAAACTACTCAAATCAATTGAGTACCCGAGAGTTTAAGGGGAAGACAAAAACCTCGAGTCTGATATAAAGTCTGGTATGAATAATAATCTAACATCTCAATATTTTTAGATGTCTAGTGAGACCATGCCGCTTAACGGAATGGATTTTCCCCTCACTAGTATCCTGAAAACCTTTATAAACCATATATTGTGATCCTGCATCCACAATGGTTAAAACATACATTTACAAAATATTATATGATATGCATACTTAAAATAATTAGGATTGTCCATCCCCGGTTTAATCTGATACCCTTTCATAATCATAGTTTTAGGGTCACTATTAACCTATTAATTTTCATGGGTTTATTAATAACTTGTTTAACGTTTGTGGACTCCCTATCCAGTTTCATAGTTTTTATGGGCTAACTATTAAACTATTTTTAACTCACGGATTCCCTATCCAATTTTATAGTTTTCATGGGATCACTAAGAACCCATTGGCCCCTGCCAATTAACTTAATCATTTCATGGGTTCTCCCTGAACCTATTGGTAACTCCAATATTTTCTTTCTTATCCTAGTTTTCATGGGTTGACTAGGAACCTAATGAAAATTGTCAATATTATATCCAGATATAGTTTTCTTGGGCTAACTACAAACCTACTGGCCCCTACTAGTATTCAATCATAGTTTTCATTGGCTTACTATGAACTTGTCTATCTGACTCTTCATTTACACGATTTTCATAGGCTTACTATTAACTTGTCTATCTGACATCCTCTTTTACATATAGTTTTCATGGGATTACTATTAACCTATTGGCCCCTGCCAATATCATATAGTTTTCATGGGTTTACTGTGAACCTATTGGCCCCTGCCAATATCTTGCCTTTATATGTTAGCATCCTATATCTTGGCCTTCCTGACCTACTGGATGCAACTCTATTCATTCAGGAGTTTAATCAATTTACATTCACTATTGGGCTAACCTAACTGGTTCTGCTACCCTTTACCCCCAAAATACAGTTATGGTTCCATTATAAAGGGAATATATTCATATTAGAAGAAGCAATATAATAACATAGAAATACCACTCCTGAGGGTTTAATAAATACATGGTTAATTCTTTAACCTATTTATTTCTCAAAATTAGCTTCTTCTTAAAACCTTTATAAAATCTCCTTTATAAAAACTTCTTTATTTATGCCATGGGTTTTTCCTTCAAAAATTTGAGTTTGGGCTTTAACACTTTCGATACCTTTGAAACCTAGCTTCCGACTTCATAAAATAACCACCTTCGAAAGCTCTTATAAACATTAGGCTCCCGCCTCAAAATCTTTTGAATATATTAAAATATCAGTATTTGACTTTAGAAGCTTAGCTTCGAAACTAGTTGAAAGTACCTCTTTCGACACCATTGGAAGTAAGCCTTCCCAAAATATTAAAAGTACCCCTTTCGAAAGCAATAGGTTTATACTTAAAATATTACTTTGGTTCATAGGTTAAAGTTTTCAAAACCACTTTCTACTTTATAAAACATTGGGGAAAACATATAAACCTTTCGAATGTGCCGAAAGCTCCTGCTTTCGATCCCTATGGAAGATTGGGAAACGATTTACATTTATAAAACTAGTAAACCTTTCGTCTAAGTTGAAAACTCCTATCTTCGACCCCTTCGAAGGGTTTGAACAAAATAAAGGTGGCAACTCTTTTCTAAACCTCTTTGAATCAACCTTTCAAAATCAAACCTTTTGGCCTCGTTGAAAGGTATCTTAAATCCTTTCAAAACCTAACCTTTCGACTATGTCGAATGGTCATGTAAAACAACTTATAAAAACCATACCCTTCGGCCTTTTCGAAAGGTCTTTTAAAACATCCTTTTAAAAACCAAACCTTTCGAATATGTGGAAAGGTATTTAGAAAACAGGCAAGCAATTTCTCTTTTCAAATCAAAATAAACTAAGAATCCATCTCCTTCAAAAGTAACCCTTTGAATGCAACCCTTGAACATCATACCTTTCGACTTAGATCAATTCACTACATACCACCTGAATGATATCATGTGCATTGCTTTCAACCTTGTTAGTCATTGAAGTTGAAAGGTCTTGTTTGAGAGGTCTAAGGCGAAAGGTTTGCCAAAGAAGGTGGAATCAATTTTTTCTGGGTAAAAGCTGATTTTTTTTCGAAGTAAGTAAACTTTTTGCAACTAACTTGCCTACCTGTAAATATTTGATTGGCTTTCATAACTTTTAAATATTTTGGATAATATTTGCTGCAATTTTTCTCAGATCTGAACTAATTAATCATTTAACAAATAAACCCTACCTCTCATAAAACAATTAAATCATTTAGACCCTCCTTTTAAAATAATTTAATTTCCACACTAAATTACTTGGTAAAAATCCTTAAAAATTCCCGAAATTCGCTTTAATCATGTTATCTAACATAATAAAATTTCAGACCCAAACACTTAATATATTTTTCCAAAATAATTTATAAACCCAAACAATCATGTTTTCCTTCGAAAATTCATAATAAATTTTCTATTACTTGGAAAATTATAAAAATTGAAATTCAACTCCAAAATCATGTTTTTAATAACATAAAATTTTCCCATGGAATTAGAACATCATTTCATCTCGATTTTACCTAAAACCGTATGTACATCCTTTTTTAAAAAACTTTGTTTAAAACTTTTATAAATCAAAATCAAGCATATCATTATTCACATATCATAAAACAGATTTATGCATAAATCCAAAACCATTTGATGTAAAAATCAAAATAGAGTTGTAGAAACTATTATTCACCTTGCTTGAGATAAGGAGATTAGAGATTGTTTGAGATTGATTTTCCTCTAGCTTGAATCCTAAGCTTTCCTTAAATTTTCTTCTTCTCTTCTGTCTTGTTATGGCTGACCTTGATGCTTCTTACGTTTATATTTTTTTTTTTGAGATAAAATGAACGTGCAAAATCTAATGAGAATAGTATAAGGGTGCGGTGTATGTCCATTTACCTTAATGCCCTTATTTTTTTATTTCCTAACTGTTTATTTAAGTTCATTAGTTTAATAAGTACGACCACCTAATCAATTAATCAACCTCAATCTTGTTATCTACATTGTTCTACTTAATTTATTCTAATTAAATCTCCTGAATAATGTCAATTAAAATAAGGGTGTTATAGAACTAGAATTAAGTTAACCAAAAATTTCATCGATTTGTTTTAAAGAGTCCAAAATCAACAAGTGTTTTAGTTTCCAAATACCACTTCAAAACTAGTACACGTTCTATGTTTTGGAAATGACTAAAAAGGGAATCTATGCTAAGATTCGAGATCTGTTCTAATTGCTCGAATCCATATCGTGATTCGTGATCTGTTTGAGATGTGGGCACCCATTTGGGGATTCGTAATTTGTCCGAGTGACGAAGACTTGTATGAAAGTTGCCGGAGGTGACCTCAACATCAAAATCGATAGAAAATAGAGTAGGATGCACGGCCCATGGTTTGCTAACCTACAATAGGGTATATCAACTCCATATCTAGAGTATTCTGATCGATATGTTGTACGCGGGAGTTAATGGTACTTTGTTCCACGTGGTTCTACAAGTTCGTGCATGGGCTAGTTGTTCTTACCTTATGTATATTTTATCTAAAGATATACATCGCTTGAAAAGTACTTTCTGACTCTTCTTAGGAGACTGGCTTCAATTTATATAGGGATGTCTTCAATGGGAAATCCAAAATGCGAATGTACCTTAGTAGTTTAAAATGTAACCTAAATGTGTTATGATTTGACCAATGTAAGCATCATAGCTATTTGATATGATTATATCCTACCCCCTAGATATTATCTATCATGTCACTATATTAAATTTAATAGGTGGTTCGTTTCTTTTAAGAGGAAAACTGTTATGGTAACTCGCACGGTCTCAATAATTACCATTACATGTTGCATGTATCTCGGGTGTTCACGTACCAGTCTTATGTCTGATGATTGGTTTTTGTTTCCCTAAATTCCTCACGTACTCTTTCTAATAGGATGTGTATGGCAAGTTTTAACTTGGACGCTTCAAAGTTCATAAGATGGGTTGGAGGCTTCCATTATCTATCTATTTCTGTTGTTCCGTATAGCTATGTATACATCAACATTGCGAGCACGGGCAGTTATAACTTCCAGAATGATGATAGAAATTAGGTTTTGTAACTCTGAAATTTCAGTATTTAGAGTAAGCCTTTGTACTGTTCTTTTGATAATATATATTATCATTTCAGTGTGAGATTATGATGCCGTGTTCTTGTTTTCATGTTCTATTCTTCTTCTTTTTTATTTTACCCTAATTTTTATATATCTAGCACTTGGGTGCTAAGCAAATGAATACCATGGATGTATTTAGTGTCAACATTTGAGGGTCGAAAATTTGGATCGTTACATTTGGTTTCAGAGCCCAAGGTTGAGCTAACACCTTGGCTTTGGTTGGGTATAGCTCATCAGAGATAGGGTAAGCGATACCCTAGAATAAGTTGATTATATTATATATACAGGAGCATTTTTGAATTTTCTATAAACCTATGCCTCCTTTTCATCTTTCCTTAGGAATAATCTCTTTCTTTGAAATAACTATAGCCGTTTATGTCCTAAATATTATCTACTATGTTCACGTTGTACATTATGAGTACTAGGGCCGTTAATGCTTGAGAAGTAGAGGTGTTCGAGGTAGAACCAACACGAACGGTGGAGATCGAGCACCAAGGAATGTTGCTCCAGTTGGGGAACCAAGGGTGGATATTTTAAAGGAGGTCATGCAGGTCAGGCCTCAGGTAAATTTTGCTACAATCTGCCGCGATTACGAGAGGCTAGGAGGTAGGAAGTTTGTTAGTACAGAGATGATCATAGAAGTCCAGACTTGGATCAAATTATATGATTGAATATTTGGGGATATGGAGCTAGATGATGTAATGAAGCATCGGTTGGCGTCGCGGCATCTGACAGATGCATCATGGATTAGTAGAGTTCTATCACTGCTGATGTCCAAGAGAATGACATCACTTGGGCCCAATTTAAGGAGGGATTTGAGATGAAGTTTGTCCTAAAAGCCAAGAAGACTATTTTTTTAGGAGCTTCCACGACTTGAAGCAGCGGGCTATGATAGTGGTGGAGTATGATAACCGAGTCACTACCTTATCTCAGTTCGATCCTGGTTTGGTAGATATACCATTAAAGAGAAATGAGATGTTCATTATAGGGATGCACCTAGAATTAAAGTGAAATATGACTAATCACATCATGGGATCTTATGTGGATTTAGTAAATATGGGTCTGAAGTTTGAGAGTTTGACTTTGAAGCCATCTACTGCTGCACCACCGAGGGACAACAGGCGGAAGTTTTAGCCGCCTATAGATATTTCTGGTTTAGCCTATCATAAGTCTGGGAATAAGGGGCATTTCATAAGGAACTTCACAATAGTTGGGAGAGGATAGGTCGTGAAAGCACTGTTACTAAAAGCACCTATTCCTAAGGTCCCAAAGATAGAGCCACCAGTAGCCAAGACTCAATTTGTTCCAAGGCGGGGTTGTTATAACTGCCATCAGCCAGGCCATTTTGGTAGAGAGTGTCTATTGCTCCAGAAGGGAGAACAACCTCGAGCTTTTGTACTAGCTTCAGCACTTCCACTTCTACCACTGCAAAGGGAAAACAAGTTCTGGAAGGTATTCTATCTATTTTCAGGATTCATGTTCGTGTATTATTTGATAGTGTTGCTTCTCTTAGTTTCATATCTAGTATTCTTATGGATAGATTAAAACTTAAACCAATTCTGCATTAGATTCTATGTGTCAAACCCTATTGGCGGCTGGCCCAATATTTGTATGATCTGTTTAGGAGTTCCAATTTCTTATTATGACTAACTCTTTCCTAGCGATGTATATGTTGTAGGGTTTATGGGATTTTATGTTTTGCTTGGGATGGATTGGTTGTCTCGATATCGTACAGTTCTGGATTATAGGAAGAGAACCGTGCCTTTTAAACCGGGGGAGGGAAAACTCTAGTGATTAATAATGGAGAGCCAAGTTTGCTTATGTATGGTTTCCTTTGTTCTCTTGACATGGCGGATGAGGAGTTGGGTTCAACCTTGGTTGTTGGGAGCTTGAGGATGTCTTCAAAGAGGTGTCGAGTTTGTTGCCCCATCGAGAGGTCGAATTTTGCATTGATTTAGTTAAATATGCCAGGCCTATTGTATTGCCTACTTGCAGACTTGCACCGAAGGAGAAGTTGGAGCTATCTATCCAAGTTATGAGCATTATAGAAGGGCTTAAGTCGACTAAATCATTTAAGCTAGGGAGCACTCGTCATTTTTGCTACGAAGGCGGATGGTTCTTTAAGATTGTGTGTAGATTATTGCGAGCTCAACAAACGAACTATTAGGAACAAATATCCTTTGCCTAGGATAAATGAATTGTTAGATTAGCCTCATAGAGCTCAAGTATTTTCTCAAACTGATCTTGCTATAGGGTTCTATCGGTTGAGGGTGGCAGAGGAGAGTGCATCCTTGACTGCTTTTAGATCTAACCAATTTTATGAGTAGTTAGTTATGTCGTTCGACCTATCCAGTGCTCCATCATATTTCGTAGACTTAATGAATCAAGCTTTCTATGATGTGTTGAATAAGTTCATCCTTGTATTTACCGATGATATTCTGGTCTATTCTAGGATCGAGGAGGAACATTCACTCCATCTAAGGATTGTTCTAAAAACACTAAGAGAGCATGTGTTGAAGGCTAAGTTTTCGAAGTGTTATTTTGGGCATTCAGAAGTTAGGTTCGTACGTTATGTTGTTTTGGAAGAAGGTATTTCTATTGATCATGCTAAGGTTGTAGCCGTTCAGGACTAGAAGAGGTTGGAAAGCGCAACTAATATTAGGAGCGTTCTAGGTCTAGTAGGTTATTACATGAGATTCATGTAGGATTTCTAGAAGATTGCCTCTCACTTAACAAATATGACGAAGCAAGATGTCAAATATGTGTGGACTGATAAATGTAAGCAAGCATTCATAGAGTTAAAGGAAAAGTTGAGTGCTCCTGTTCTTACTATGCTAGATGGAGGTGAAGGTTTGACTACTAATGCATGTGGAATAGGTCTAGGTGTTGTGTTGGTGTAGCAAGGAAGAGATTTTTCTTATGCGAGTCGGTAGCTCAAACTGATGAAGTGAGGTATCAACTTATGACTTGGAGTTGTTAGCGGTGGTTTTCACATTAAAGATGCGGAGGCATCATTTTCTAGGTGAAAGGTTCGTGTTATATACAGATTATAAACCTTTGAAGTATATTTTAAGCAAAAAGACTTAAACATGAGGCAACAAAGATTATTGGAGTTACTTACGACTTATGATGTAGATATATTATACACATCGGGGAAGCAAATGTCGTAGCTGATGAGCTCAGTAGGAGGTATGGAGTTATGGAAAATGTTAGGTTCATCCAACTTTGATTAATCATATCGAAGAGAATCAGCTTAGAGATCTTCATTTTGCTAAGGTAGCTAAATACGTAAGCGAGAATGAGGCACCGGAGAGGTGGTCGGGGTTCCATGTGGATGGCCATGAAATTTTGAAATGAACGGTAGGTTATGTGTCCTAAATTTTGATGGGATTAGATAGGATGTTCTAGTTGAGAGTCACCATTCTAGATTAATGATGCATCCTTTGGTCACTAAGATGTATCAAGATATGAAGAGGACATCCTAGTGGGAGGGCATGAAGAGGGATATTTCTATCTTTGTAAGCCTGTGTGCGGACTACCAACAAGTTAAAGATAGTCACTAGAAGACGGCAGGACTGCTACAACCACTTGAGATTCCTAAGTGGAAGTGGGAGCAGATTTCCGTGAACTTTATTGATGGATTTCCTAGGTTGAGAAGGGGTAACGTAGGTGTGTGGGTTATTATGGATTGATTAGAGCACGCACTTCTTACCTGTTAAGACTATGAGAACAACTTTTTGTTTGGCTAAGTTATTTGTTAAGGAAATCGTTAGATTGCATGATGTTCCTTGTGATATCGTGAGCGGTGGAGATCCGATATTCACAAGCCAGTTCTAGAAGTGGGTTTGCATGAGGCATTAGGGACCGAGCTTAGTATGAGCACCGCATACCATCCGTAAACTAATAGGAAAATGCAAAGGGTGAACCTAACGTTAGAAGACTTGCTTATGCATGCATTCTAGATTTTGGAGGTTCGTGGGATAAACGCTTTACCACTTATTGAGTTTTCATGCAACATTGGTTACCAGGCCAGTATCAGAATTGCACCATTTGAAGCATTGTATGGAAGGCCTTGCAAAACTCCATCGTGTTGGGTACAACTTAGGGATCATCTTGTGCTTGGCCGGATATGATTCGAGAGGCGTCAAATATGGTTATAGAGATTCGAAACTGAATCAAGGAAGCGCAGAATCAACATAAGAACTATGCAAACGAAAGGCGTAGATACTTAGAGTTCTCAGTTGGAGACTTTATGTTTATAAAGGCTTCTCTGATGAGAAGTATAGACCATTTTGGGAGGCTGGAAAGTTGGCTCCTCGTTATATTGGACAATTCCAAATTCTAAAGAGGGTTGGTGCACTCGCATATAGAGTTGAGTTACCGAGTAGGCTATCAGGTGAGCACAATGTACTTCATGTGTTGCATTTGCATAAGTTTGTGAATGATCCTTTAATGATAGTGGAAACATCGCAGCAGAAGGAGTTGAAGATTGATCCAAATTTGACTGTTTTATAACAGCCGGATCGTATTTTTGATAAGGATATGAAGAGATTGAGGACTAAATTGTGGAATTAGTTAAGGTACAATAGGGCAAGGATGCTTAGGATTGCATATGGGAAATAGAGGTTAGTTTGATTATGTCATATCTAGATTTTTTCTTAGACCAGATATTTCATATCTTAGTACTGTACGCTTTTGGTAGTGTACTCAATGCTTGAGGTGCACTTTGTATGCATTTTTGGTTGCATTTTAGTTTGTATATTGTTTCAGCGGTACACTATATATATACACCTTATTCTTTTATCTTCTTTGATTATCATTCTTATTTGAATTTTGAGGATGAAATGCTCTAAGTAGGGGAGAATGTAGCGATCCTGAGATTCGAACACTTCATTTGCAAATATCAAAATGTTTTGAAATACAATTAGGTGTTATAAATATGATTTTATAACCTTGTTAAACATTGTTTAATTGATAATTAATGATAAGAAACTTTTTTTTAGTTTTTCTTACAAAAAAATATGTTCTTTGAATAAAAATCGATAATGACCGAAAATTGGTTTATTGGTACACAGCTTTTCGATCAATATCAGTTGTTCGAACTTTCGTGGCCTCGACTAACGATCAAATGAACACATTAGCAACTAGTTAACACATACACATCTTTTTATAAAGCATGGAATGTTCTAGAAGTTTCCATTAGGATAAGAGGTATTATCATGAGAGGGGTATAAATGTAATAGCATAAAGATAAAGTGATGGGAGGTGGGTCTTTCATGGCACGAAGGAGTGGGAGGGTGAGGGCAAGCTTAAACAACACTAAATGAGGCCTATATAAGGAGGGGTATACCCTTAGTTATCATTCACAAATTCATAAAGCTTAGAGTTGAAATATTCATGCCTTCTTCTTCTTCTTCCTCCTCTACATAATTTCCTAAAGTAAAATAATTGCAAATCATATCCAATTCAACTCAAATTTGGAGTGAAGCCCAACTATAATATAACAACACCTTATACCAAGTTAGATTGTGACAAAATGATACAAATCTTCTCCTATCCTATTTGTCCATGAGCATTTGAGTAGGAGAGAGGGTGAAAGCAAGGTGAAACAAGGAAATAAAGGGAAGGAAAGGAGGTTACTAGCTTGGGTTTCGACTAGGGTTCTTGGGTCTTAGTTGTTTGTTGGATAAAAGGTGAGCTAACTAACCGCTTTGATTGGAAAATATCATATATATATTGTAACGACCCGTAATTTCGCTACATCAAAAAAGAGATATTTCATTGTTTTAAATTTAAAAAGGTTTAAAATTTAAATAAACAAGTTGTTATATAATAAATAATAATAGAGAAATTTTTTATTCTTATAGTAGATAGTTTAAAAAGTATAAATTTGGATTTTAGAACAAATCAACAAAAGTTAAGTTTTGTTAAAAACAAATAAATGCTTAAATAAATAGGTTTAAATGTTTATTTAAAAAGATAAATCTTACTGAAAAATATAATAAATAAAATAAAAGTATGTTAAAATATTTATAAGTATGTTAATAATCGTTTTACAAAAATAACCAAATTTTGTCGCATTTTGTCAGTTTTACATACACCGTAAAATTAGAGATTTTGATATTATTTAAATATGATTTTAATATATAAAGAGACATGTTTTAATTTATATAAATAAGTAAAAAGTTCATTTTTAAATTTGGTTTACATAAATAAATAGTTTAACTAAAATGTCAAAATATGACCGTAAAACATTTTGTCGAAAAACAACGTTTTGTCGATTAAAAGTTGTCGCAACGTCGTCGAACCTTTATTTTCTTATATAGGAACACATATTCAAATAGTATAAGTATTAAATAATTTGCTAATCAAGTTTACTTTTACTGAACAATGTTAGAAACTTCTAGAAAACAATTAAGAAAAAGTAAGCACAAAAAGACAAAAATGTCATTTTAAAGCAAAAAGCAAAACATCGAATCAAAGAAACATAATTATTACTTACTTTACTTAATATCTAAGTAAAAATGACATAAAGTAATGATTTGAAATGTGATGTTAAGTGTTGAAAAAAATAAGATTACTTTATAAGTAAGTAAGGGCATTTTGGTCTTTTTACAAAATATTATTTTAATCCAAAACTTTTCTATAAATAAGACCACCATTCTTCCACTTTCTTTACAAATTTCTACCTTCTTCTTCTTCCTCCTTGAAGCTATCTTTAATGGCTTCTTCTTCTCTTCCATATCCTTACTAACTTTTTCAAAACCATATCAAATCAACTCCAAACACCATCAAACTTTGCCAAAGACTTTAGAATACCATTAGAACATGTTTTAGCATCTAAGAAGTGAAGAAATGATGGAAAAAGTGATGGGATAGGGTGAGGCCAAACTATCAAGAAGAAGGAGCAAGTTTGTGAAGCTTCGAAGCGAGAAAAAGAGAAGGAAGTGCTGTCGGAATCAAAAGGAAAGTCTATGGAAAAGATTTGGTGAAGATAATAAGATTTAAGTGAAGTGTTGTTGCAAATGAATGTTGGTAGGAAGAATTGGTTAAGTTAAAGGTGAGTACTCTTATTTACTAATTAATAAGTTATTTCAAGTAAAATGATTTGAAAAGTTTAAATATGTTAAATGAGTGTTTGATAAGTTGGTTGCAAATTGGTTGATTATGTGATTGATTATGTGGTTGATAACTTGTTTAATAAATGATAAGAGAAATGATTAGTAATTAACCATAGTTAATTAAATGAGAATTAAATCCATACAAATGTGTGTATGGAAATTATTTAGCCTCTTAATGATTTCAAAATATCTAAAAAGATTGAAAATGATATTATAATAATATAATATTATAATATAAAATGAAATGAAAAATGAATTGAAATGATGGAAATGTTGTTTAAAATGAGTTTAAAATGATTTAGAAGTGTTTTATAAACATTTAGAAGTGTTTCCAAGAAGTTTGAAAAGAAATTGAAAAACAAGTCAAAACTATGCGCGTCGCGTAAAGATAGTTCGCGATTTCGCGCCATAAAAGTTAAATGTGTGTACAAAGTGAAATATAGCTCAGAATTCTTCGAGATAATAATTTTTCGGTCTATTATATCCATAGTTTTTCAACAAAGAAAGAAAATCAATATTTCATCAAGTTAATTTTGAAATATGTCCAAAACAATTTTCTAAAAACATCGCGGTTTTGCAGTTTGGAATCCAAAACGGGATTTCTTTATAAATGATATTTTTAAAATAATTAAAAATATGAAATAAATTTGATAAATCTATTAAAATGGTTTGAAATAGAATTGGAATGAAAAATATGAATTTTCAAATATTTAAAAGTTATTCAAAATAAAATAAGCTTATATAGCACTTTCTACAACACTTTTATGCTGCGAATTTTATAACCTTTTGAAATGTAGTTTTAAACTTAACAATTATTTCTAAATCTTTTGTGAATGATTTTAAAGGAATAATTAAGTAATGTAAAGATGATTTGGAAGTTTAATAAGAGTTTGAATAAATTGTTAAGACGAGTTGTTTATACCACTTAAACAAAAACTAAAGAATATTGAATGTAATAGCAAACTGAGTATGTGGAAACGACTAGTACATTTGTCCCGCTTGTGAGATCTGGAAAGCTAACCAAGGTGTTTAACTAAGGTTAGGGATGGAGCAATCAGTGCCATGAACTTACCTGGCCTATGTTTTCTCTTTTTAGACGAAGGGTGAAATAGATCGAAAGGAAAGCCGGATGCTCTAAAAGATCATATTTAAGTTTTTCCAAGATAAAAGAAAAGAAAACCCCTTTAAAATAATTTTTGAAATAAAATATATTGAAGACAAAGATCGTTAAATATAAAGATATTCATGATGTTGGATTACTTGCCATTAGTCCCTGAAGGTGAAACTTGCCATTAGTCCCTGGAGGTGAAACTTGCCATTAATCCCTGGAGGTGAAATTTACCATATCTAATGCGGCAGTAGTACAATGTTATGAAAATCTTCGATTTACAAGAATATGATTAGAAGTTAAGAAGAAAATCCTTGATTTAGATTTAATTAATGATTTGAGAATATTTTCCCTAAGTAAAAAGCTATAAATTGAATATAAGAAATCATTGATTTAGATTAAAAGAATGATTTGGAAAAGTTTTCCGAAGTAAAAGAGAAAATGATTAGGATTTAAGAAAGGTTTAAATAAATCAAATGATTGATAAATGAGGCTTAATGATTCCATATATATATATATATATATATATATATATATATATATATATATGTATGTGTATATATATATATTTGAAAAGGAAATGGAACAAAATGAAAAGATTATATCTTAGAAATATATTTGAATAAAAATGAAGTAACTGATTGATGATTGATATCCACATATGAACTTAACATCTTTTAAATCGATGATTGTCTTCGAAGGAACCAGAGTCGGATTTGGTTAATTCCTATCCGAAAACTACTTCGAACCAATGTATACGTTCGAAAGTGAAGATATGTTGAAGATGATTTTTGAAGACCGTGGATCTTTATAGCGTGAATATTGCTTGTTGAACACGCTCTGGGTCGCTTCCATTATAGAGTTATTTATAGCAGTGGTCTCCTCGTGATGGAGATTTTTCGGATTGCAAGGGCTTCTCGCCTAGTAATGGCCGAGGAAAGTGCATTCGGTTTCGATCAGTCCTAGAATGAACTTGTATGGACGAATGTCCGACATTGCATTTCTGAGACACAACATTTGTCTTACAAATGTACATCAGTGGTGGCAAAGAAGGCAACTTCTCTTAGCTTAACACCCTCCTTGAGACGTACGAGCTCAAGGGTTGTATTTTTGTGTGAGTCAAATAGTGATAAAAGGAATGGCAGTGTGGCATTCAAAGTGGAACTTGTTAAGGTCAAAGCATGGTTTTGTATGAAAAGCGTGGCTTTGAAGAGATTGATCTTTGCTTCGCGAGCCTCACACCCCAGTTATGATGGGATTCTATGTGGTCAGATGTATGCTCACATTTCGGATAGTAGTGATTTGGGTTATCAGATGTTCTGAGCCCTAGGTACCAGATACATCTGGGCCTCAAGGCATTTATTGCCCCATGTGGATAAAGTGGTTAGCTTGAGAAAAGCAGGGAACTACTGGTTAACATTTGTAGTGTAGCAAATATAGTTTCCAAGTGACTAGTTTGAGAAAAGCGATTAAGGCACCATGGAAACTATGTTTATTGTGCATGGTTCGGACAAAAGGTCACTAGTTTCCTATCATGTTGGAAATCCAATCCCTACGAGATTTACGGTTTTCATTGTATTCCCAAAATAGTTGTAATGACTTGCAAACATTTCAACTACTCCTTTTTGGTATCATATATTCCGTTGGTATATTCCGTTGACCTGGTCCGGATATATTACCTTAGACTTAGTCCAGATATTGATATCTTATTTGAATAAGTTTATTTGAAGAGTGTTTTCAAAAGAATGTCATAAAAAAAAATATCAAGTGTATTTTGGTATGAAGTGTTTTGTAATTATAAGGTAAAAACCCGTCTGTGTTTATGTGTGGGCGTGGTCTTATGAGATACCCTTCTTTTCAAAGCTTTTAATAACAGAGTCATTTTAAAAGTGGAGTATCTCACGCTGGTTTATCAAGCCTAATTTGGGTATTTTTAATACTCGGGTCAGATCCGAGTAGTTTCAGGTTTAGTTGAAGACGGTTGGAGTTTCCAGAGGAGAGCTGGAGATCTTCATCATCATATGGATGTATTCTATTATCCGCTTTGTTTATTGAGGTTCGTGCATGATAGGGGGTTCTCGCTTCTTGTTAGGTTGCGAACGGATGACTCTTACTCCTACATGTCCTTGAGATTGAGTATCGAAGGGTTGGTTTCAGTCAAAAGGCTGGCTGTAAAAGTAAAGCATGAGGTACCGATGTAAGCTACGGCAGAAAGTGGCCGTCATCGATGGTTGAAAAGCCTAAATCATTGCATT
This sequence comes from Allium cepa, assembly GCA_030765085.1. Classification (NCBI taxonomy): domain Eukaryota; kingdom Viridiplantae; phylum Streptophyta; class Magnoliopsida; order Asparagales; family Amaryllidaceae; genus Allium; species Allium cepa. Next base: position 328,415,800 of record CM060935.1, on the reverse strand, counting down.
TGGTATCAGAGCTGAAGGTTAAGCGAGAACCTTGGGTAAAGACTCATCAGAGATAGGGTTAGTAATACCCTAGGATGAGTAGCTCATTAGAGATAGGGTTAGTTACACCCTGGAATGAGGTTGAGTGTATTATATATGAGCGCATATTTGTTAGTGACTAATAAAAATGTTTTGTGTTGATTTATCTATTGAGTGATTTATGGATTTTTATCGATGCGCCTGATCACCGTTATCGATGAGGATTCCTAAACACTTAAACAAGGTGAACCGACACACTGATTTTGAAAAAATTGGTAAATGAAATAATTTTACCTAGGATTATATTTTTGAATATAAAGTATATATTTTGAAAAGTTGCATAGTTAGAAATTAGGATTAGTGAAATTTAAATATGAACATCTTGTGATTAGAATTTCACGGTTTGACTATAAGATGTTTCATAAAGATAATCGATAAGTAAGAAATCCGATAAGGTAATTAAATCTTTAATACCTATTCCAAAATAATAAATAAAGAAATGATAACGTTAAGTTACTATCATAAATTGATCAATTGTTTGATTTAAAAGTTTAAGTACAAATACCTTGTGAGTTAAGTTTCACGATTTGACTATAAGGTATTCGATAATAAGATTTGTTTAAGGAATGAACATATAAGATGAAAATGTATTTAAATAATAGAAAATGATATTGTAAAAGTTATATATAAAAGGAATGAGTATTTAAATTCGAGTAATTTAAAAAATTATGGTAATTTAAATGAAGTTAATTAATATAAGATAAAATGAATTTATAAGATAGGTTTTATAAAGTAATCTCTAAAGGATTTTGAAAATGGTATTATTTCAAACATAAAAGGGTATTTTATGATAACTAATTTGATTGGCTCGAAAATAAACTAAAAATGGGCAAGTGATGTGTTCGGATGGTAAGCACTTCTCTTAATTATTACTCTTCTTGTTAAGAGGATATATGATACTATTAGTAGTACCCAGTTCCTTGGATTGTTTTGGAGTTATTCGATCTATATAATTTTCTTAAGTAAAAGAAATAATGTGAATCATTGATTAGTAATCCTAATAAAAGCGTTTAAACCAAAGATAAATTGGGATTGCTAATTGACAATATAAGCGGGATTCTCGACGATTTTAGGCAATCGAAAATTTCTGGATCATACCTATCTCAGAGCTAAGAAATTTATGAAAACTTTTGGCAAAAGATTGTGAAATATTCTGAGTAAATGAAACTAGATAAGTATAATATATAAATGTGATTATAAAAAAAAGAGGAAATTATAACCTAAAAGATGTTTTATTAATGAATTCTAGCATTAATTAAGATTTGGACTTAAGTCTTTAAAATGTGATTGATTTACATAAGTTATAAGATGTAATCAGCTTAAGCAATAGTTTTATGAAATGATTCATAAATAATGTTAGAGTTAAAGGAAATATACTAAGTTAAAGGATTGATAAAAAAAAAAGTATTTAAAGTTTAAAAAAATTATTTAAAAATATATTGTATGAAATAAAGAAAAGGATGAAACTATGGAAATTTTAACATAGTCTTTTGAAAAAGTTTAAAGAAATAAAGGAAAGTTATTTAAACTTAACATAATTTTGGAAATGAAATCTATAATAAGATGTATTAGCAAACAAAAAAATAATAGAGAGCTTAAATAAAATTTTAACGATATTTTCCAAATAAAAGATAATCTATTCCTTTAGAAAAGAAGATATAACTGTTCTGCATAAATATTTGAAAATTTGTGAAATGGTTTCATAAAAGATTTTTAAAGATAGTTATCTTTTAAGTGAAAAATGGTTTCTTTAGAATATTTTCCTTTAATAAAAATATTTGAAAATAAACAATTAAAGGGATTATATAAAGAAGCACCTTTATAAAATGTTTGAGCTTAAGATAAAGGTTTTATGAAAGTTTCAAGAGTTGATAAATACATATATTATATGTAGATCCTTTCGTCACACAAATGTTGATCTACTACTCGAGTTTGGAACTTTGAGGTGTATACGCTGGTTTGAAAAAGGATTTATCCCTTGTTCTTGACGACGAACATTGATTAGAGTTTATGGTTGGGTACTTGAGTTTTCTATCATAGTTGAGAGCTATGCAAGAAAAGCGAAGGTACCTGAGCAAAGAGCCTGATTAAAGTCCGCACTAGAGAATCGGAGGATCGACACTAGTTCGGAAATAAAGTTGTGTATTCGAATAGAAGATCGAATAAGATATTTCATATGGATGATTTGTGTATATTATATGGAATTAAGTTTAAAGATAAATGTTTTAGGCAAACTTTTGTTTGAGAAATTTTGAGGACGAAATGCTTTTAAGTAGGGGAGAATGTAACGACCCGTAATTTCGCTACTTCAAAAAAGAGAGATTTCATTTGTTTTAAATTTAAAAAGGTTTAAAACTTAAATAAACAAGTTATATATAATAGATAATAATAGAGAATTTTTTTATTCTTATAGTAGATAGCTTAAAAAGTATAAATTTGGATTTTAGAACAAATCAACAAAAGTTAAGTTTTGTTAAAAACAAATAAATGCTTAAATAAATAGGTTTAAATGTTTATTTAAAAAGATAAATCTTATTGAAAACATCTAATAAAGATAATAAAATTATATTAAAATATTTATAAGTATGTTAATAATTGTTTTACAAAAATAACCAAATTTTGTCGCATTTTGTCAGTTTTACATACACCGTAAAATTAAAGATTTTGATATTATTTAAATATGATTTTAATATATAAAGAGACATGTTTTAATTTATATAAAGAAGTAAAAAGTTCATTTTAAATTTGGTTTACATAAATAAATAGTTTAACTAAAACGTCAAAATATGACCGTAAAACAATTTGTCGAAAAACAACGTTTTGTCGATTAAAAGTTGTCGCAACGTCGTCGAACCTTTATTTTCTTATATAGGAACATATATTCAAATAGCATAAGTATTAATTAATTTACTAATTAAGTATACTTTTACTAAACAAGGTTAGAAACTTCTAGAAAACAATTAAGAAAAAGTAAGCACAAAAAGACAAAAATATCATTTCAAAGCAAAAAGCAAAACATCAAATCAAAGAAACATAATTATTACTTTATACTTTACTTAATATCTAAGTGAAAATGACATAAAGTAATGATTTGAAATGTGATGTTAAGTGTTGAAAATAATAAGATTACTTTATGAGTAAGTAAGGTTATTTTGGTCTTTTTACAAAATATTATTTTAATCAAAAACTTTTCTATCAATAAGACCACCATTCTTCCACTTTCTTTACACATTTCTACCTTCTTCTTCTTCCTCCTTGAAGCTCTCTTTAATGGCTTCTTCATCTCTTCCATACCCTTACTAACTTTTTCAAAACCATATCAAATCAACTCCAAACACCACCAAACTTTGCCAAAGACATTAGAATACCATTAGAACATGTATTGGCATCTAAGAAGTGAAAAAATGATGGAGAAAGTGACGAGATAGGGTGAGGCCGAATTATCAAGAAGAAGGAGCAAGTTTGTGAAGCTTCGAAGCAAGAAAAAGAGAAGCAAGTGCTGCCGGAATCAAAAGGAAAGTGTATGGAAAAGATTTGATGAAGATAATAGGATTTAAGTGAAGTGTTGTTGCAAATGAATATTGGTAAGAAGAATTGGTTAAGTTAAAGGTGAGTACTCTTATTTACTAATTAATCCATAAGTTATTTCAAGTAAAATGATTTGAAAAGTTTAAATATGTTAAATGAGTGTTTGATAAGTTGGTTGCAAATTGGTTGATTATGTGATTGATTATATGATTGATAACTTGTTTGATAAATGATAAGAGAAATGATTGATAATTAACCATAGTTAATTAAATGAGAATTAAATCCATAAAAATGTCTGTATAAAAATTATTTAGCCTCTTAATGATTCCAAAATATCTAAAAAGGTTGAAAATGATATATAATAATATAATATTATAATATAAAATGAAATGAAAAATGAATTTGAAATGATGGAAATGTTGTTTAAAATGAGTTTAAAATGATTTAGAAATGTTTTATAAACATTTAAAAGTGTTTCCAAGAAGTTTGAAAAGAAACTGAAAAACAAGTCAAAACTATGCACGTCGCGTAACGGTAGTTCGCGATTTCGTGCCATAAAAGTTAAATGTGTGTACAAAGTGAAATATAGCTCGGAATTCTTCGAGATAAGAATTTTCCGGTCTATTATATCCATAGATTTTCAACGAAGAAAGAAAATCAAGATTTCATCAAGTAAATTTTGAAATATGTGCAAAACAATTTTCTAAAAACATCGCGGTTTTGCAGTTTGGAATCCAAAACGGGATTTCTTTATAAATGATATTTTTAAAATGATTAAAAATATGAAATAAATTTGGTAAATCTATTAAAATGGTTTGAAAGAGATTTGGAATGAAAAATATGAATTTTCAAATATTTAAAAGTTTTTTAAATCATATAAGCTCAAATAGCACTTTCTACAGCACTTTTATGCTGCGAATTTTATAACCTTTAGAAATGTAGTTTTAACTTAACAATTATTTTCCTAATATTTTGTGAATGATTTTAAAGGAATAATTAAGTAATATAAAGATGATTTTGAAGTTTAATAAGAGTTTGGTTAAATTGTTAAGATGAATTGTTTATACCACTTAAACAAAAGGTGAAGAATATTGAATGTAATAGTAAACTGAGTATGTGGAAACGACTAGTACGTTTGTCCCGCCTGTGAGATCTGGAAAGGTAAACAAGGTGTTTTACTAAGGTTAGGGATGGAGAAACCAGTGCCCTGAACTTACCCGGCCTATGTTTTCTCTTTTTAGACGAGGGGTGGAATAAATCGAAAGGAAAGCCTGGATGCTCTAAAAGATCATATTTAAGTTTTTCCAAGATAAAAGAAAAGATAACCCCTTCAAAATAATTTTTTAAATAAAATATATTGAAGACAAAGATCGTTAAAGATAAAGATATTCATGATGTTGGATTACTTGCCATTAGTCCCTGGAGGTGAAACTTGTCATTAGTCGCTGGAGGTGAAATTTACCATATCTAATGCGGCAGTAGTACTATGTTATGAAAATATTCGATTTGCAGAATATGATTAGAAGTTAAGAAGAAGATATTTGATTTAGATTTAATGAATGATATGAGAATATTTTCCCTAAGTAAAAAGCTATAAATTGAATATAAGAAATCATTGATTTAGATTAAAAGAATGATTTGGAAAAGTTTTCCTAAGTAAAAGAGAAAATGATTAGGATTTAAGAAAGGTTTAAATAAATCAAATGATTGATAAATGAGGCTTAATGATTCCATATATATATATATTTGAAAAGGAAATAGAAAAAAATGAAAAGATTATATCTAAGAAAGATATTTGAATAAAAGATGAAGTAATTGATTGATGATTGATATCCATATATGAACTTAACATCTTTAAATTGATGATTGGCTTCGAAGGAACCGGAGTCGGATTTGGTTAATTCCTATCCGAAAACCACTTCGAACCAATGTATACGTTCGAAAGTGAAGACATGTTGAAGATGATGATTTTTGAAGACCGTGGATCTTTATAGAGTGAAGACTGCTTGTTGAACATGCTCTGGGTCGCTACCATTATAGAGTTATTTATAACATGGTCTCCTCGTGATGGAGATTTTTCGGACTGTAAGGGATTCTCGCCTAGTAATGGCCGAGTAAAGTGCCTTCGGTTTCGTTCATTCTAGAACGAACTTGTATGGGCGAATGTCCGACGTTGCATTTTTGAGACACAACATTTGTCTTTTACAAATGTACATCAGTGGTGGCAGAGAAGGCAACTTCTCTTAGCTTAACACCCTCCATGAGATGTACGAGCTCAAGGGTTGTATTTTTGTGGGAGTCAAATAGTGATCAAAGGAATGGTAGTGTGGCATTCAAAATGGAACTTGTTAAGATCAAAACGTGGTTTTGTATGAAAAGCGTGGCTTAGAAGAAATTGATCGTAGCTTCGCGAGCCTCACACCCCGGTTATGATGGGATTCTATGTGGTCAGATGTATGCTCGCATTTCGGATAGTAGTGATTGGGTTATCAGATGTTCTGAGCCCTAGGTACCAGATACGTCTGGGCCTCAAGGCATTTATTGCCTCATGTGGATAAAGTGGTTTGCTTGAGAAAAGCAGGGAACTACTGGTTATCATTTGTAGTGTAGCAAGTATAGTTTCCAAGTGATTAGTTTGAGAAAAGCGATTAATGCACCGTGGAAACTATGTTTGTTATGCGTGGTTTGGAGAAAAGGTCACTAGTTTCCTATCATGTTGGAAATCCAATCCCTACGAGATTTACGGTTTTGATTGTATTCCCAAAATAGCTGTAATGACTTGCAAACATTTCAGCTACCCTTTTTTAGTATCATATATTCCGTTGGTATATTCCGTTGATCTTGTCCGGATATATTACCCTAGACTTAGTCCAGATATTGATATCTTATTTGAATAAGTTTATTTGAATAGTGTTTTCAAAAGAATATCATAAAAAAATAATATCAAGTGTATTTTGGTATGAAGTGTTTTGGTTATCATATGGTACAAACCCGTCTGTATTTATGTGTGGGCGTGGTTTTATGAGATACCCTTCTTTTCCAAGGTTTTGATGACATAGTCATTTTGAAAGTTCGAGTATCTCACGCTGGTTTATCAAGCCTGATCCGGGTATTTTTAATACTTGGGTTAGATCCGAGTAGTTTCAGGTTTAGTTGAAGACGGTTGGAGTTTCCAGAGGAGAGCTGGAGATCCTCATCATCGTATGGACGTATTCTATTATCCGCTTTACTTAGTGTATTTTGTTTGATGTTTGTCAGCAATTGTAAGGACAGATGTTTATAACTGTCCAGTCTGAATTTATGTTAGACTCTGATATTGTATTTAAAATTTTCCGCTGTAAAGATTATTATTGAAATAATATATGTTATTCCATTCATGTGAGATTCTGTTCTGTCTTTATTTTCTTTCTACCCTTATTGATCTGTCTTTTCGTGCAATTTGAGTTGGACATGTGTGGTATATTGTCGATTCAATGGGTACGGAAAAACGGGCCATTACATATATGTATGTATGTATGTATGTTGATGTTTGCTTGTATTAATGTTGGATTAATATGGTTATATGTGAAAACATTGATTTTGATTCTTGCTTTTAAAGCAAGTGGGACATGTATGGACTTGAACGGACTTGAACGGACTTGTATGAGATATAGTTAGGTCTTGGAACAAAACACATAGGTTGTAGTTGAAAATAGGTTTGAACATAATTAGGATTTGAAAGTGCATTTATAGCGACAGTCATTATACATGCAGTTGTGAATTGTCTTACATTTGGCGATGTATATGGAACTTTGTAGAGAGACCTTATGGGTTACTCACCATATTTATAATGTTTTATATGTATATTTGTTGCTATTAAATTCTTGAAAAGTAAAAAGTTAAGTAACATCTCGAAAATGACCAAATCTTCACTTATGCAAAACTGCCCCATTTAGACTTGAATATTGGACTTAAAAGGTTTGGAAAGATATTTAAGTTTAAGTATTTTGTTTCATTATTTTTAGAAGTGTTTACTAATTATTATTAGAGCACTTTAAAATTGGTTTGAGGTCTTTATGAATTTTTAAGAATTAATTATGAATTTTAAAGAAGAGTTTTATATGATAAAACATGTTCTATTCCAAGTTTTATGTTTTTACAAACCTTTTATTTTAAGGTAATATTTGGATAAATGTTTTAAAATCCATTATAAGTAGTTTCAAGTATTTTAAAATTATATACAAATATTTTATAAGGGGTTAAGAATTACTTAATGGCTAAATGGTTAATTATTTGATTACTTGTTTGAAAAGTAATTAACTATGCTTAACACTAAAAGCCAACGAAGTAAGGCTTATCTATTTATGAGAGTTAAGATTGATGTTCGAGTAGAGATGGGCAACATAGCTCTAACCTACCGGCTTCCCTCTTGGCCAAGGAATAGTAAGTCGAAAAATGCCAAAAACATGTTAATCGTGTTGATTTCCTACCTTTTTATGGAAATCATTAACACTATTCTTAACACTAAAAGCCGATGTGGTAGACTTATCTATTTGTGAGATTCAAGAATGAAGTGCCTAAACAAGGCTGTGCTTTAACTTACCTAGCTTTACTCTTGGATGTTAAGTTGGACTGTCAAAAACGAGTTAAGTGTACGAATATTGATTTGTATAAGCAATTTTTTTGACTAGATAATCAATTAATCGATTATCAAACTTACCTAATATTGACTTAATAAGTTATCGAAAGGCTTCACAATTTCATACAAATAAGAACTCCCAAGAAGAAGTATTGGTATGGAAAGTCTCAAGCTTTTTCTTACTTTTGAAAGAATCGGAATTGATTTAACCAGAAATTCATCGATTGGTTTTGAAGAGTGCGGGATCGGTAAGTGTTTTACTTATCGAATACCACTTCAAAACTATTATACGAGTTATATATTTTGGAAGTGGTTGAAAAAGGAATCTTTGTGGAGATTCGAGATCTGTTTTAGATGCTCGAATCCATATAGTGATTCGTGATCTATTCGAGATGTGGGAATCCATTTGGGGATTTGTGTTTTGTTTGAGTGTTGAAGACTCGTGTGAAAGACGCCGAACGTGGCCTCGACATCGGAAATGACAGAAAATAGAGTATGACGCACAACACAGATTTTTGCAAACCCACGATTGGGGTATATCAATTTATATCTAGAGTATTCTAATCAATATATGGCATGCAGAAGTTGTTGGTACAAGGTTCCACGTGGTTCTATAGGTTTGTGCCTGGGCTCGTTGTGTTTATCTTAATGGTATATTTATCTAGAGATATAAGTCGCTCAGAATGTAATTTCTGACCCTTGTCAGGAGGCTGGCTGGGGATGTCTTCAACGGAAAATCCAAAATGCGAACATATCTTAGCGGTTTTAAATGTAACTTAAATATATTATGGTATGACCAATGTAAGCATCACATCTATTTGATATGATTATATCCAACACCCTAAACATTATCCGTCATATCACTATGTTAGACTTAATAAATAATTGGTTTCTTTTGAGGGGTAAATTATTATGGGAATATGTACGTTCTCAATAATTACTATTACATGCTGCATGTATCTTGGACTTTCTCATACTAGACTTATGTCTGATGCTTGGTTTTTGTTTCCCTAAATTCCTCGCATGCTCTTTAGAGTAGGCTTAGTAAGGTTTTAACTTGGATGCTTCAGAGTTCAAAAGGTGAGTTGAGGCTTCCGTTATCTATCAATTTCTATTTCTGTTGTTCCAAATAGCTATGTATATATCAGCGTTGTGAGGACGATAATTATAACTGTCTAGGCTGATGATAGTACATAGGTTTTGTAACTCTAGAATTCCTGTGTTCAGAGTAACCCTTTGTACTGTTCTTTTGATATTATATATTATCGTTCTACCGTGAGATTCTGATGTTTTGTTCTTCTTTCTTGTTCTAACATATTTTTACCTAACGTTTTGTCTTTCTAGCACTTGGGTACTTGGCATATGAACACCATTGATGTATTTATTGTCGATATTCGAGGGTCGAAAAGTCGAGTCATTATACTTCATGTATCAAATATATAAATAAATCACGATATTGAAGACAACACACGATATTGTAGACAACATAATGTGTATGATAATTTCTTTGACAATGCATAAGAAATCTATCTTACAAGTTTCTTATTAAACATTTTAATAAGATGTTTCTACATTTGTTTTGGACATTCCTAATGTCCTTTAGACTCACTATAAAAAACAACATTTTCAAATCCAACATCGAGTATTAAAACAAATAAAAACTAATTTTTAACAGAACTACATCGTTAAAAAATAGCAACGTATTTTTTCTTATATTTAGAAATATCAATGTACCTTTAACGTTCTTTCTTATGGATACAAGCTTCCTCTTCATTTTGACTGAAATCGAAGTACTGGATATTTTTCCCAAAATACTTGTTCAATTTTGATGCTTGTCGAATGATACTTTCATATCGGTTCTTGGATCGTATCCCAAACCCCGTAACTCAATATCACTCTCACTGACTTTGAGACACTTTAGTTGTTACGTGCAAACAATCTAGTCTAAATTTTTAGTTAGAATTTTCTGTTTCAACACATATGTGCAAAATCACAAAGTCATACTAGAGGATAATTTTGTGAGTAAATTCGAACCAACTTGAGCATATCGAACGGCGAATCTGTTATGCTAATTTTAAAACTTGAAATTCATGATGTTATTCTTATCAATGTGGCTCACTGTATTTTAAAATGCCTTTGTCTTTCTCTTAAAGTCAGATTTGCAGCTAATTGATCATGTCCCTTTAGGTCCAACTATAAACAACATATTTTGATAATGTACTTAGAATCTATTTTTGATTTGCGAATTATACTATATCGTAAAGTCAATACTCTTAATGGTTTAACTAAATAATTGAGGATCATCTATTCTTGACATTGACAAAAAACTCATTATTTCTTCTTCAAATGTGCAAGAATAGTCATTAGATGCTTTAATGCTACGCCTTCATTTATGTATGGTTAATTTCATTTCACCCTATTAATTAGTTTTATTCTTGGATTGTATCCAAATCCGTTTTAATACCAATAATTTGTAAAAGAAATTCCTTTGCTATGAAGTTGGAATTTCTTGAAACAACGATGGTTTCTTATTACAATGAAACGGGCATTCATAAACATTTTATGAGTTGCCATACATAAAATTGATTTGGTATTAGATCATAATATTTGTGTTCATAACATAAATCTATCATCCAATGACTATTGTCCCCAAACTCCTTTAGGGTGCTTTAAACAAGATTTCTAGTGTATAAATATTACATGCAATCTTTCGAATCACACAACCGCCAACTCCTTAGCCTATGGCATGATAGGGTTTCTTATAAACCCGTATCTTGTATGACTTTGTAAACTATTCTCTGAATGATATTAATGTTAACCTTATGTACCGCTCTTAATACACATCTTAATAAAAAGAATTTAACTTAATGTCACTCATCATTTAATTGTCCTTTATCCAACAAAGTGGATTACACCTTATTAACACATCGTTATGCATTATAAGTAGGAGTGACTCTTGAGACAGACCTTAATTCATTTTAGGTACATTTTGGAACTCTTTCCAATGTACTCACTCATTCAAATCAAATCATTTCTTTTGCATGTTATTTTATATTACTTCCATTTTATATTCTTTGAAATTAACATAGAAATCCCCATATATGTCAAATACGTATATTGATGCTTGCGATAATTCATTTACAAATACAACGAAGTATATTGTACTTTTTTGGTATTATCGGACTTGTGATTTCATATATCTATATTTTTCAACTCGAAGAGCCATCAATTATTATGAGGCTCCCATTGAATGGGTGTTTTCCCTTTTATTATCTAAGGTACACTAGTGCCATATGATTCATAATCATATGATCAAAGAACTACTTTCAAAACTATGACTTAGTCTATTATTGAATAATTGTAACTAATTTCAAATAATTTGGTATTTTCCAATGCATCACTTTTGTTGTGAAAACAAATACCATATTATAGTTTTATTTCATAATGAATATTCATAATATTCTCATTGAAATAAAATTATGTCTATTCTTCAGTCATGATCGAAGAATGGATATTATTTCATAAACAATGTGTTGTACGTTTTGTGAAAATAGTTTTATAACTTGATGCAATTAATAAGTGCTATATGGAATGCTCCCGCTACTTCTGCCATTACTATGATAGCGTATTGAATACGGAGGTCCACCATCCACTTAGTATAGATTATTTATAACTATTTACATGGAGGAGTTCTTTTATCAATTATTTTAAACTCAAAAAAATAAATCTCTTAATAACAATTTTCTATATGAAAATACATTTTAGAACATATCATATTTTTTGTTCCAACGTCAAGTATCAATTATTATCTTACAATTTTCTATTTCTGGTGTTTCTTTATAAAGTAGAAGTGACCATTCATTCTCTTCATCCCATCCATACCTTAAATAACATTTACTCCTGTACATTCATTTTCCTTTTTAAATGGTCGAACCATTCAAAAGAAAAACCTTATTACAATATCATAACGAACTCTTTATTGAAGTGCATTCGATCGTCCTTAACATTTAAGGACATTAATTATGTTGCACTTTACATAAATTGATGAAAACTGTCATTTCAACGATCGAGTTCTTAGATCCTTTTTGTAATTTTGGTCTAGTGTTACATTTAATGCAATATGATCTTTTTTGTAATCAATCAAATTGACTACTCAATTTTATAGTACGGTTTACTCATTTATTTTGAATAAACTAATTTCATCGAAGTATTGTACATTACCAACTGTGATCGTTCACCATATAACACATATGTGATAGCTAAGCATATGCATCAAATGTCCATAGTCTTGTATTTCTTTAGTGATAGAAACTCATAGTATGCAATACACGGTCTCGGCCAAATAAACATGTAAGCAAACAAATCATGAACATATTTAGTAGTTGTAAAACTAGGCGTTTGTATGGGTGCTGAAACATTAACTAACAAGAAGTTTTATTAGTAAGTATATATTTCTTTTTATTTCTCAATCTTCAAATCATTTCATTTGTATATTTTAATTGATAAATGTTTATCAATCATATTAAATGCATAAATCTATCAATGTAGACATTATAAAATTATATAGCATATGGTCTAACAATGTTAGAAATGTTAAATGTTATCATTTCATTTTTATAATAAGACTCCCACTAGTCTTTTACGTTTTGCCAAATCCTAAGCTGAAACATAAAAGTCTTTCAACTTTACTAGTAGGTGTTAGGACTCGTACGTCTTGGGATTCCAGTCTTGAGGAAAGCTTAACAAATCATACTCTCATGTATGATGGATAAGTTCTTATTGGTTGTATCGTATGCAACTTCTAAACATGGAAACTTGTCATAATCTCATTCTTTACCTTAAGAAAAGCTCAACAAGTAAAAGAGATTATTTACTCGTACCCACATTCCGTGATGGCCTAAGTATACTACATAGACCTTGAGGAAAGATCAACAAATATATAAGAATCTTACCTCGTTTAGTTTATACATTAATAATATTATACATAACATCTCTAGCTTGAGGAAAGCTCAACAACTAGATATTGTGCAAGTAATTCATTAATGTACAAATTGTACACTACAAGAAAATGGGGTCTTTACCTACCAATTGTACGTGCAGGTAAAACTAACCTAATAATGGGTAATATGTTTTAGCTACCAATATTGAATTGGTAGACACTGGAAGGTAAAGGTTAGTGGGGAAAGAGTCTTTACTTTCACTTATTAATACTAGTAGGTAAAAGAATCTATTGACCCCACTAAGTTGTGAATCAAATGATGAGTAATCGGCTCATGTTTTTGATGATGTGTCATCTTACTGGCTACATATATAGTTGCCAAGTGGCATACATCAATGCCGCCACTTGGCATCTTGTAGTTAATTCTTGGGTCAAACAACAATTTGTCCACGTATCATCATTTGATTAGTACATATAGCATAATTTTTCTTAAGCCACGTGGAAGCATTTGATTAGTCCACATGGCATTATCTGATTTTCCACATGACATCATTTGGTTATTCTACGTTGCACAATATTAATGGACCTCATAACATTATTTTACTTGCCATTTGGCATCATTTTATTTGTCTGTAACACAATTCATATTGTGGTCACATATAATGGTTATGTATAGGCAAAAGATAATAACAGTTATTTATAAATGTTCTATATTAGAAATAAACCATGAAAAAATTCATTATTATTATCGACAAAACTAATATATCAAACAACCCAATTAACCATATTAAAACAATTATAGTCATTGTTATATTCAATCAAATGTATATGTAGTTTACATAAAATTCGCACTTATGTACAAACAATTGATGCCCATGTATATATAATTTATAGAAATTAACTTGAAAAAATTAGATGTCTCTCCTACACAATGGCCATTGAGCTGCATGATAAGCCAGCCATCAATACATTGCACGTGAAAACATGTTTACATTAGTAGACTCCTCGTGCTTGCTTCGATTTCAAAATCGTGCAAAAAATTGAATACTTTGTTAATCAACAATTAATAATTAGGCTTAACATATCGAGAAAATATTTTTTAATAGAGGTCATACCTGAAAGCAAATTAAGCAGCATACTAACTCCGATGCATAAGAACTATTCTCCATTGATATTTTAATTGCTTCAGTTTTATCAATTGTATCTTATGACATGCCTTTTGTGCCTTCTCTATCGAATATGTCAAGGAATTTGATTACTAGGGAGTCTACTGCATTCGTCTACAAAGAACGTATGTATGGTGTAAATATCAATTTCAGTTTTATGAAATATCAATTTATAATATAATGATTTGACTGTATGTTACCCGACTTTGTACAACAGGTTCTATCTTCTCTTTAACGACTCTTCCGCTCAAAATACTAGTAAGGACATCGATCAGTCGTCAATTGTACAATGATTATAAGAATGTTGGGTCTTAAAATTGAATGTATAGCTTATTTTTACTTGATTCATTTTTGATTTCCCTGAAATAACAACAAGAAACTTACCTTAATAAGTTCCTTATGCATTTTTCTATCTTTAATTCAGTCTCCACTAAGATTCAGATCCTATGCATCGGTTGAATATTTTTTAATATCAACAAAACTTAATTAGAAGCAATATGCAATATGCAGTATACTAGTGAAAAATTACTGTTTCCTTATTTAGGCAAAAGTATAGGACGTGTGAAAGATATTATACCCGATTAGATGATATAAGCATGTTGTCAAGCAGTAGATAAAAGTATATGTATACTTTTATATAAATTAGTAGTTAGACTAGAAAAGAAAGAGACTAACCTAAATGAAAGTGAGTTAAGAAGCAACATCACATATTTGAGTAAAAAGTATGTCAAACAAAAAACCCATTTTAATGCTTTGAATCACTAATTGGTAGTTGACTGAAAGATGAAAATGTAAAAAACCTAACAATATAATTTAAAATACTTTTTTATTTGGATACTGATATATATTTGGAAATAAATGAAAACCAACTAAATTACATAACTTTATCGATTATGTTATGCCCATAAATTTACTGTAGGTATGACAATCAATTAAAAATTATTCTTCTATTGGTATTTACAGTAGATGGCAACTATTATAGCTATGCATATATTGAATCTACCATTATATTACAACATTGCTAAATTAATTGCATTAAAAAATTATCACAACTGAAA
Source organism: Allium cepa (assembly GCA_030765085.1). Lineage (NCBI taxonomy): Eukaryota > Viridiplantae > Streptophyta > Magnoliopsida > Asparagales > Amaryllidaceae > Allium > Allium cepa. Next base: position 328,400,413 of record CM060935.1, on the reverse strand, counting down.
TATTAGTGGTAATAATAATGTAAGGGCAGTTAAATTTACCGTTTTAATGCAAATTACAGCCTTCTTGTTGGATAAACTAATTTCCATGGAAGGACTTTTTTGGTGAGGTAAACAACCTATAAATTAGAAATGATTGATTCAGTAGAATAAATAATCAATGAGATAAGTATGTGAAAAATAATATGTAAGACAAACTCAATAAGGTAATTATAAAGAAGTAAGAAAATCTTTTACTTTACTTCTACAATAGTGGCTTTTAGCAGTAAATGAAAACATTTTAAAAATCAAATATGAGTGGGTCCCATTGGGGAATAATATAGAGGTTAAAGGGGATGGACATAGAAAATTGATCTGAGATGCATGACATATCGAAACTTAAAAAGACATAATATTCCCAAACATCCCTAGGATTAAAAAACCATATATAGTATTTATAACACTTATAAAAATAGATTAGTGAAATTTAAGGAAGAACGATATCATTTAAAGCACAAACCTATTTGGAAAATAACATAGACCTGGAAATAACATAAATTGAGTCTATTTAGCAAAATATCACAAATCTTGATGTTGCACGATTCTTAATTTAAGAGACATTTAATCGAAAAATGTAATATAAATATTTGAGACATAGGAAAATTGTCATAGCTTAGCATATTTTAGATCCTCTCATGTACGTATCAATACAACAACTTTATATCAACCTAATCAATCAACTATGACAAAGAAAAACAAATTCTAAGGTGCAATAAAAATTACCTTTTTCACCTAAATTACAACATTAATGCTTTATTTTTGCGTATGAACTTTTTGTAGTTAAAGATAAGTTGAAAAATCTATCAATTATAAACAATTAATTTAGTAAAATAAACAATCAATTACTTTTGATTATAGAAATAAGAGATGTACAAAAACAAATTGCTTCTATTTTCTAATTTTAGCAGTAAATGAAAATATTTCAAAATCAATCTACTACATGTCTCACCATAATTAGTTATTACCAATTTAGAAATAAAATGAGACAAAAACCATAATCGAATCCCAAATAATCTCATATGGACATCGAAACTTCTTCAAAAACCTCATATTTTAAAAGTGGAAAGAATCTAAAACTACATTGTGATGAATCTTCTGAAACTATAGATAATTGTAGAAAATATAGAGATTAAAATTGCATATCTTTAGGGAGAAAAAAGATATTAGTACAAAAGTCATATTTATTAGTTGTACAAATACCAATATATCATTTATGTGCATAATCTAAAAGTCTGCGTAGAGCTAGTAAATTTGAAAATTAAACCTAAATGTGACATCAGAATGGACTTTGTAAAGAAAATCTATAAAAATATATTAGGGGTATAAAACATTGGATCTGGTAACCAATGACCATAATTACTACCAAAATTTTGAGAAATAATAAATAAAAGCTTGATAATGACTTCGTGATTCAAGCCTATACAACTAAAAAAATTCATAAATAAAGAACTTGCTTTTTATAAAATTGTGTGATTCATTCACTCACTAATCCATTCTGTCATGTGATTCATTCACTAATCCGGTCTGAAAAATATGAAATTAACAAAATGATGGAAAGGAGTTAAAAACTTTTTCATTAGCAGCAAATACATATTATAATGCAACCATCTACAATTAGATACCCTGTAACCTAATCAAGATGTTATCTTTGGAATAAGCACTAAAGGTGAATTACCTAACATTATTTGAATTAGAAAGGGGCCAAGTAGTGAGATCTAGCAAAAAAAATCGCCTAAATCTGAGAAAATTTCAATTTTCAAGGAATATTTTGGCGAAATATGAACATATAAATAGAAAGCTGCAATAATAGATCCAATCTTTAATCCATTGAAATTGAGAAACGTCAAACTAAATTACCTGGCAAAATATAATTTTTCTTGTACAAATACAAATTTTCTTGTAGTGCCTCTTCTTGCCATGGTGAAATTAAAAAATTTGTTTAATTAATTTAGGAATTAGGGGTTGGCAAGATAGGACGATTGGGGATCTGAATAGTACTTTGGAGAATAGAGATATGGAGGATTCAAAGGTGGATAGTGGTTTCTGTCAGTTTTTCGTGTGGCCAATCAAAAGGAAATACGCGGATTGAGATTTGTACTGTTAGATTTGGTTTAAAACAAACGTTTTGATCTGTAGCTAGAGGGGATGGTATGGATTGTGTTTCTCTAATAAACTGGGGAGTATAGTTTAGCCATTTTGGATGATGACATATTGGTATGAAATTGTGAAACATTTTATAAAAATTGTAATATTAAAATTTCAATAGTCAATTGTTTAAAAAAAGGGCAATATATGAAAAGTACTTAATAAATGATTAATTAATAATTAATATTAATTATTTAAATTTAATTACTACTTATTAATTATTAATTGCTAATTATGTCATATTTCAAAATAATTATTAATACTTAGTAAATAAGTGATTTTACAAGGAACATTGCTGGGATATGCAAACAAAATCTTCATTCCAAAAACGAAATTGCTAGGATAGGGTTTTTTTAATACATAATCACACAACTCAGTGTTATTTTTAATGAAAATTTAAAATAATAGAAGGAAAATGTAGGCGCCAATTGCAAAAAACTTTCCGTCTAGTATATGCATAGATAACTCTTTTTACCTATTCATATTTATTAGTAGATGACCACCCTTCCAAAATGTTATAATATTGGCAATATCTACCTACCAGTAAATCTTACCATTAAATATTAGTAGATAAAGGTTATCTTTACCTATCCATATATATTGGTAAGTAATGGTCAGATTTCTGGTAGTGGTAGATGACAACTTTATATTAAAGATTCATAATCTTCAATATATTTATATAGTGATATCAACTTATGGAATATTGTATTTTTAATAAAATACCCTACGATTCAAGAGTCGAACACATCGAGAATCATGGGACATTTATGTATGTATTTATTAGTTAAATCTATTTAGGATTTCTATAATGTCCACCTTTAGTTTATTCAATTATATTATATAAGTTTCATTATCATATAGCTTTCATATTTTAATTAGCTTATATGATAATCTTATCTATAATGTTATATTGATTAAATTATATTTAATTAATTTTAATCAATAACTATTTAATTAATTTTATATTGTTATCCTAACATAACTTTTACATTGGACATGTATACTATAGCCTTTATAGTAATACATATATATCATGTATGTGTGTGTCTTTCATTTAATAAATTAACCTTTGATTAATTTATTTAATTAAATACTTTTAATTAAATTAGATTAATTTCGAAAGTTATTTTATATATACATTCATGTATATTTATACGATCATAAACATTTAAAGAATATATAACATATATCAATATATATATATATATATAATACATACACAACATATATATATATATATATAATTAAGTTATTTAATTAATTTATTTTATTAGTCTTATTAACAAATTAGTTTTTAAAATTTATGTTTAAATTTTAAATTTCCAAACACTTAGAAAATTTTATTATGTTTTCAAACATTTTAGAAACTTTTGTATATTATAACTTTTACATTGAACATATTTCATTTTAAATTTAACTTATAAATTAAAATATTTACTTTGATTTTAAAAAAAAATGAAAACTAGCCCAATGCCCAATTCAAATTAGGTCTTTTCTATCAGGGCAACCATTAGGCCCACTTTACCTTTTAGGCCATCCCAATGGCGAGGGAGGCTAGGGTACTCGATTACCCAAATCCAGCCTAGTCATTAGTTTTATAGGCATGGTACTAAGTGGATAAGCATAATTAATTATAACTGACATGGCTAATTTAGACCACATAAGCTATCGGGCTTACCATTAGAGGCATTGTGCCGGCTCATAGCGAAATTACAGGGTAAATTTCCAAAAATTCCTCTTTCGATCTATTGGGCCTATGAAATCTAAAGAAATTTTTGATCCAATCTAAATGGTATTTTAAATAAAATCCTTTAATTTATTTGATCAATTTAAAAGAGTTTGAATTTGATATAAATTTAAATGAATGAGTGCATCAAATACACCCATGTGTATAACTATTACTTATTAAAACTAATTTGAGAAGGAAACCTTTTATTTCCTTCTCTAATACTTGTACAATCAATTAACGGAATAAATAACATTAACTAGGGAGAGAAACCTTTCATTTCTCCCTCTCGGATTAGATTGATGATTGGTTAAATGTCAGTGATGATCAATTTAAACATGGCATGAAATGTAAGTATATATTATGAGAAGTGTGCATAAAAGATGTTTCCTTTATATATGCCTTTGTTGCCCATAGTATTATTTAAAATACACACACACATAGAGCTTATATATATATATGTACATACATACATATACATGTGTTAAAATTAAGTTTCACTATTTTATAAGTTTGAAACTAAAACTAACAATTTTGAATCTAGTTTCAAAGCTAGGATGGGTTTAAGATTAAAATTAAGATTTTACATAAAAGTTAATTTTATAAATCTTAAGTTAAATTAATACACATACACACATATACAAATCATTGTAAATAATAGTTTAATCTTAAAACAACATTTGTATGATAAAATTTAAAATTTAATATATACTTTAAAGTGACAAATCAAAGTCTGACTTTAATTTAAAAGGAAATCCAAGGGTTTGTGATATTTTGTATAAAAATCTAGTTATGTTTATATAGTTCCTTTTGAACTTTAAACAGAAATATGCAATAACCAAAAGATTGAGTTTAAAATAACAAACACAAACATGTATATATAAACATTAATAATCTACATATGTTTTTTTATTTGAATCAATAATATAATTATATTATTAAATAAACTTATATTTCAGTCAAAAGTTTTTTTTACAAATTTAAATAGCAAATTTAAAACAATAACAAAAATAGATAGGACAAATCCAGCACACGCACACACACATATTTATGTGTGTTGCAAAGGATTCGGATCTAGATTATAGACAAAATATGAACAATTAATAAAATGGGAAATATTATGATGTAGATCTAATGATAACAAGATGAACATGTAAGCAATCAAAGTATATCTTAAAATGGATCCAAATCAAAATAACATGGTGAACATATATAATTAATTAAGATACTACAAAAGGGGATTTGATCTTTGTAACCAAATAAACAAATATTCTGATGAGCCGAACTACATGATGGATCCAAATCATATGAACAAGGGATGATGAATAAATGAAATTAAAATGATTACCCTGAGATGTTGCTAAGAGAATACACCTTAAATGAAGAAATCCCTTTATAACTCCAATATCCACACCAAATCCTTGTCTGAGATGGGTGAAGCACTTGTGTTTTATTCTATTTGATGTTTTTCTGATTTGGAGTTGAATGATTTTAGGAACTTTTTTGTTTTCAACCATGGAAAGTTAGGAGGAGAGAAGAAAAAAATGAATGAGAAATAATGAATTTCTATAGAAAATGAGTTAGTGGATATGATTTAATTGAAGGAATGAAATCTTTCTTATTCATTAATTAAAAATTCTCCAATTAGTTTCCTTGATTATCTCTCTCTCCCTCTCTACTCAACTCTCTTCACATAATATGGCTGAAATTACATACCATCGAATGACATAAAATTTACGTAAATCACTTCATGAAATTATCTTTTATTTAAACCTGTTTAAATTACATCGATATCGTATGTGAATTCGCGCTAATATAACTTTTATGAATGCATTCAAATAATCACAAACAACTCCAGAGCATGAATTAAATTAAATAATAACCAGTTCCTCTTAAATATTAGTTAATTTAATTAATTTATAACATTTTATAAATGAATTAAATCATGTGGTTTTTCTAAGAATTCATCATTATGCTTATGCGATCCAAAGGCATAAATTCGGTCAATGGTTAATATCGAACAATTCGAATATTAACGTTCACACGTCACCTTAGCTAGTGTTGTGAAATTTTGCCTGAATTTATCAATTACATGTTTTTTTGGTAAAGTCTAATTTTACTTATTATGAGAAGTACCCGATAGTGATGACTATTTACTCCAATTGTTTTCATCAATTCCGTATCACTTCGGACTTATGGAATTTGATACTAACCCTATATAATTAAGAAGATGAATCCTCTCTTAAATAGTTTTTCACTTCCAATACTTCCACTCTTCCCAACAGCAGTCGTTCAATGGACGCCGTGCCATGATTTAACTATAACAAAGTGGAGCTCTCATAGTGAGATTAATAGTATTCTCAAGTCAAGAGGACATGTAAATCAGTCACTTTGATATTTCTATTTGACCTTAGTTATATTAATCAACATAAAACTATCAAGTGCGTCATTTCATAGTTATCTAACAACTATCAGTACGTAACCCCTTGGTGCCTCTAGCAGCAATGGATAATACACTATCTGACATTTAGAAATCATTACGTACTACGATCTAAACGGATGCATCAATATCCAGTCTCGGTACATCTTGACTTGGTATATATGAAATGATGTGCTTATCATATTGTGATATAATACTCATGGCTACACTTATTTGTATATGCTATTACAAATACGTCATTATGGACGTTCTGTAATATATACTTAAATTAACTAATTAATTATTTATTATATTTTATAACAAGTATATAGTAGAAAGTAAATACTTTTTTTAAACAAGATTGGTTATAGAGTAAAATTTATATAAAAAAGTACATAATTGCCCTTAGGGCATAGTCCTAACTCTATCACTACTGGCAAGTGTTGAGATCTCTCCGGGAGGTATTCCAATTATGTGGGTAAGCAAACAACCCAAACCTCTCTCCTATGATATGATATCTCCAAATTTCCAAAGCAAATACTATAACTTCTAACTCCAAATAACAGGTTGGGTATTTCCTCTTATGTGGCTTTAGTTATCTACTAGCGTAGGCAAATACCTTACTCTTCTACATCAATACCGCGTCCAATCCAATACCACAAGTATCGATGTATGTCATCATTTCTTTATTTCTTCATTTCAGCTCCAAATGGTCAACACTTGTGCACTCATCAGCTTTTCTTTCAGACTTATGAATGTGTGCTTGCATCTCACATTCCAGGTAAAAGTCTGATTATTTTTTGTCAAGTGAGTCAACGATGCCGCTACTTTGGAGAAGTCATAGGGAAATCGTCTATAATATCCGGTTAACTCCAAGAAACTTCTCACACTTATGGCATTTAGATTCATAGGTCCATATATTGTTTGATAAAGCTTCAATGGTTCTTGATACTAGACCTGCTAACTGCTTTGCCCTTGTAACTGATATTATATCTTCTTCAACTAGGAACATATTCTGGAAGAATTTTGGAGTGAACCTTTTTGATCCCATCCTCATTTCTACCATGGAGAGGCCTTGTTTACCTTCTTCAGGAATAACTTGGTTACATGCTAGGTAGATATTGCTATGTTTAATTGCTTTTGAGAAAGTGTATACTGCATTTCTTACTTTTGGTAGGTCCTTCAGATTATGAAGGGTACTGTCTGTATAAATACAGTAAATCAATCCTGCTTTATATAAGTTTTTCACCACCAACGGATCAACATCAGGGTAGATATATACTTTGTTCAAATCATAACCATATCCTGAATATATCCCTTTACAAGGATTTGTCTCTAGTAAAATTGGTTTTACCCATTTACTAAACCATATTATAAATTCTTTACTTTGCTGTTTTACCTGCTGTTTTACCTCAAAGGGCTTGTTTACTGAAGTCTCAGTGATTTGCATCTGTTGTGTTACTTGTTCGTTTCTACATGTATCCTTTTGTATTTCTTTAATTATAAGCTCTGAATAAGATACCATATGCTGAAAGAAGGATCTTAGCTCCTCTTTTTTCTCATTATCTGCTTTGATTAAGTATTGTTCAAAGGTTTCTTGTGCTATTATTACTTGATTATATAGTTCATCGAAGATGCTAAGATAATCTATTGTATCTGCACTGTTATCTGCCATCATGTAACTCCCTGCTTAGAGTATCTGCAAGAAAGTTAGTCTTTCCAGAAATATGTTCAATTTCAAAATTGAATTCAGAAAACCATGACTGCCACCTTATTAATCTTTTATTGGGTCCTATGTCAGGGATTTTATTTTTTATTCTGGATTTTGCTGTAATGGAGTCTGTGCGTACCTTAAAGGGTTTATTTAGATACAAATAAAAGGCTTTAATACTGTTTTTAATAGCTAAAAGTTCTTTGTCATTCGAGTGATAGTTCAATTCACTTTGTTTAAATGTTCCAGATTTATATCTACACAATTTTTCTTGCTTATTTCGGATAGCTACTAGAGCTGCTCCCCAGTATGAATCTGAAGCATCTGTATATATGATTAATTCATCAGTTTCTAATGGTAAAGATAGTTTAGGCATTTGTGCACAAACCTTTTTAATATGCTGAATATATTTTGTATCTTCTTCTGTCCACTGCCATCTATTATTCTTTTTAAGCTTCTGTTGTAAAGGAGCTCTTAACCTTGCTAATTTGTTTATAAATATATCGGCATAGTTAAGACATCCTAGAAATCTTTGTAATTGTTTCGTATCTTCTAATTGGTCAGGGAATTCTTTAATTTTTGTGAGTATATGTGGTTGTAATTCTATATCTCCATTATCTATGGTTATGCCTAAAAAATCTATTTTTTGTACTCCAATAATTGCCTTTTTAGCAGAAAGAGTTATTCCTCTTTTAATACATGTGTCTATCACAAAATTACAATGTTTAATATGGTCTTCTAAATTATCAGAGAATATTAGAATATCATCAACATATACAATACAATAATCACCATGTTGTCTTAATACTTCATCCATTCTTCTTTGAAATATTTGTGGTGCATTTTTTAGTCCAAAGGGCATAACTAACCATTCATATTGTCCTTGTGGGCAACTGAATGCAGTATATGGTATAGATTCCTCTGTTAATCTTATTTGCCAAAAGCCACTTTTACAATCCATTTTTGTAAACCATTTTTTATTTTGTATTTTATTTAATAATACTTCTTTATTTGGTAAATAGTATCCGTCAAAGATTGTGGCATCATTTAAAGCTTTATAATTAAAAACTATTCTAGCTTTACCTCTAACAATTTCACTATGTTTTCTGACTATAAATGCAGGAGAACTATGTGGACTGCTAGAAGGTCTGATTACTTTTAAGTCTAAAAGTTCTTTAATTTGGACTTTAAATTCTTCTAAGTCTTCTAAAGAATATTTCATAGGTCTTACCCTTATTATTTTATTAGGGTCTTTTAATTTTTTTTCAATTTTTGGAATGTCACCACGCTGTGCTGGCGTGGGTTGATAACGTGAATCAATAGCATATGCTTGTTTAAGCCTAGGTGCTAAAATAGGTGTTCCGCATGGTGTAGTAAAGATAATATGATCTGTTAACTGAGTCATAGGTTGATATTGTAGACAGAAATCATTTCCTAATAATATGTCGGGACCTTGAACATTACTGGCCCATAGTTTTGGTATTTTGATTTTAATATGTCCTATTGTAAAAGGTACATTTATTGCATAATCTTTATAACAAATTTCTTTTTCTTGTATATCTAAAGCAATTATAGATGATCCATCTTGAATCCACCATTTTGGTGGTAAAATATATTTTTTACACAAAGAGATTCCTGATCCCGTATCAACATATGCATTTAACAGTAGTGGCTGGTAATAAGGTATCTCTATGGTTCCTTCTATATTGGTGGAATATGGTAAGGTGGTTACTGCCTTTTTTATATGTTGTTTATTAATTATTGGAAATTCATATTGATCTAACTGTATGACTGATTCTTCTAACGTAAAAGTATATTTAGTAATAAAATTCATTCCTAACAGTACTTCATTTTTTGCTAGTTTATCATCTACTAACATTTCCATTTGTATTTGCAGGATCTTCCCACTTCTGTCGATAAGTGATAATCTTACTTCTACACATTTCTTTAATTCATGTATTTTTCCAAAGTAATCTATGTATTTATAGGGGTTTTGTATAGTATTGTATGGGTATGTTTGGACTAACCAAGAGTTAATATGAGAGGATGCTGCTCCAGTGTCTAGGAGCACATTTACTTCCTTATTATCTAAAAAGCCTTATATATATAATTGTCTACTTGATTCTATTAGATTTAACTTTTCTAATGATTGTAATTCTAATCCTTTTTTCTGAGATTGTAGAGTTATCGCTCTTAATGGATCAGAAGTAGATGTTTCATCATCATAACTTATTCTAAAAGAGTTTCTGCTATGTGGTTTTACAGTTAGTTGAGTCCTATATCTATTTTTTCTTTGAAGAATTAATTCTTGTGGAAAATCTAATTCTTCATGTTTTAATTCTCTGGGAGGGATTACTTCACAGATTATCAGAAAATGGTTTTGTGATATTGATATTTTCTTCTTTGAATTTCTTTGTAGTAATATGATGTTTAGTTGAGTAAGCATATACCATACATGCTGTAATACTACATACTTTACTTCCTGGTGGCATTTTAAGTCTTTCAATTTTATGATACATTGTAAGTCCTAATTCTATATTTTGGTCTGATAATGAAATTGCAAAATCAGGAAATATTCTCATTTTTATTGTTTGATATGCAAAATTTCCTCTGATTACTCCTAACAAGGCGTCTTTTGCATCATGAAGTATCCTATCGTCTGATATCCAAAATATACAGGGAACATTCATCCCTCTTCTGCATGCACATTTTATAATCAGTTCTATTCCTCCTAGATGTATCCATTTTACTTGTTTATTAAATTCTTTTGAAAAGTGTTTCCTATCCTCTTTTATTGCCTTTTGTGTAAGTAATTTTAAAGGAATTTCTCCTTCCATAGTAAAGACATCTATAGGTTGTTCAAAAGTTTTTATAACATATTTTTCTTTAGACATATATTTTATTAATGGCATTTCATAGCATTCATCTCTAGAGAGTGTATGTCTTATTTTTTCCATCTGTTTATATTTTTCTTCTGACATTTGTATGGTTTGTTCGTATCCAGTTTCATCATCTTTAGTCTCAGATATTTCTGAGGGTTCTGATGTGGAAATTATATTTGTTTCCATAAAAGGTTGTTGATCTAAATTGGTTTGTTCATTCATTAATTCTTGGAATTCTTTTTCAATTTCTTCTGAGTTATCAGACATAATACTTTCACTATCTGTAGATGAGATTTCAGAAATAACTTCTTTTAGTTCTCTTTCTTTTACTATCGTTATTTTTCTTAATGCATCTAGATATGTTTGGATACTATATTTTTCTCTATCAAAAATTGCTATTTTCCCATTAGATTTCTTACTTATAATTACATTTTGTCTAGTTTTTATAACACTGTATATTTTATGATCAAAAATGTGATCACATGGGATAACCTTTTTATGTTTAGGTCTTTGTTGTTTCTTTTCTAATGGTTCTTTAAATTCGAGAATATCATATGGTACTGGTGTTTTTACCAATTTTTCAAATTTTTCATTATATTGTTGTACAAAGTTTTGCGATGATGTTCTTAGCATTTTAACATTTACTACGCTTAGTCTGTGTGGTCTATAATTACATTCTTCTTCTTCTTCTTCAGATCCTGAATCAGTGTCTGAGTCAGAGTCTGAGATTAATTCATATATTTCTTCATCAGGGTCATATTCTATTTCTGAGTGTATAGGTATTACTTGTTCAGAAAACAACCTAAATGCTTTTACTGCTGTTTTCTTATATTTTCCCTTTTTCGGGCATTCATTAGCATAATGTCCTTCCTTATTGCATGCCCAACATCTACATGTCTTTTTAGTCGAATCTTTTTTATTTTTAAGAGTTGTTCTTTTAAAATATCTTTTCTTTTTAAAATTAGGCGGTTTGTGTTTCTTAAATTTGACTGGCTTAAAGTATTTTTTAAATTTCTTTTTATATTTTTTACCAACTGGAGTACACCCCCATTGGATTGGTATTTCAGAAGTTTCACATGACAAACCCTTTTGCCTATTATATTGTCTAGCGCTTCCCATCAGAGATTGTTGCATGCAATAGTAATCAATTCTGTCTTTAGTAAACTTCATTTGTATTCCTAAGGATGGAAATATATCTGGATTATTTCTAAGATAACTTTCATAATCTTTTGGTAATATATTTGCCCATGGTAAGGGTAGTTTTAAGAAATATAAAGCTAATACATTTTCCATTGTTCCTTCGTCAGGTGCAGATGCATAGTAATATTTAGCAAATTCACAATTATATTCATCAAGGTATTTTAAATCACATATGGCAAGGTTAGCAAGTTTTATTCTTGCCTTTTTCTTTTCTTCGTCCTCTAATTTTTTGTCTTCAAACGGCAATCCTCCAAATTCTGTTTTTAATATTTTTCTAAATGATTCAATTAAATTCAAAGGATCTAGTAAATTAACAGAATTCTTTGATCCTGTGTTAATTAATTGTTTAGCTTCTTTAGTTAGATTTTTATACCAATTTCTTACATTACCTACAAATGTGTTTTCTATAATGCCTAACATGTCTATAGATGACTGTATACCTTTTGTAATTCTTAAAGTTTGTAAGTCTCCAGCCCATGCGTCTACTAGTTGAATAGTATTTTTAGCGCAATCAAGATCTAAAACTGATCTTGAATGTTCTTGTAGTTTTTTAACTTTAGGTTTATATAATTCAGAATATGTTTTGTATGGTTTTTCTCTTTTTGGAAATACATATTCATTATATATTTCTTCCCCTTCATGTTGTATTACCGATTCTAGATTATCTGTGCGGTTGTCTGTTCTCGGGGGGTTTTGTACAGTCACCATACTGCTACCGGTGGCTTCCATTTTTAAATGTTCTACAGCTTTTTTAGCATGTTGTTGTAATACAGATAGTCTAGACATGGCTATAGCTATGTCACCTAGTTGGGAGCCATCAGCTGTATCCCAAAGCAATTCTAATTCTTCCATTGTTTTGTCATCATACTGAGTATGAGACCCAACAATAGTATTCATTTTACTGTTTTCTATTGAGGATTTAGGGTTAAGAGTAAATCCTCCTGAAGTAGGAGACTTCATGCCTACTGGTAACATTTCTTCCGCTATACCTAATCTTTTTATCATTCTATCTATTTTATTATTAATCTCAACTATAGTTACATAGAAACTGGGGGCTTGTAGGGAGGCTAATCTAAGTTGATTATATGTAAGAATATTGGCGAACAAATTATATTCTGGCGTACCAGTTTTAATGATAAATAGTTTTTCTTCAGTTTTTATTATTGATTTTGCCATCAAAAATACTGATAGTCTACTTTTAAGATCTTCATAAATCTTATCTACCTCCATGGCTCTGATACCAATTAAAGCGCGTTCAAAGTTTGTTTATAAAAATTTCTGGATTAAGAGAAATCAAAAACCGGCAATCTCTAGTTGTTACCTGTTTGGGCCCAGCACGCTTCCAATCCCTACGATTCTCCTGTTCTTCTACGGCTTCACGGCTCACTCTGCCAAACGCCTACGAACACTGGATACTAATCAGGACTCCAGGAAATGGCTGAAAGATTCCCAGCAGCAAACAAGCTTAGAAGCTTTTGTTTATGATTTTCTAAACTCAGAAAATTTTTATAATCTCACTCAGAACAAACTTTTATTGATGATAGAGGAAATTTACAAATGATTGAGGAATAGTACAGTACACACAAGCTCACACTCTATTTTACAAGATATAAGTGCTCTGTTTTTCTTCTTTTCTGAATGCCTTCTCTGGATGTCTTCAGCTGATTTTGTAGTTGGTTTCCACCGCCTTAGTCTTTTTCAGATTAGGCTGCTTTACTCGATGCTTCTTGTTCTTTTCTTCTTTTTAAGATGCCTTTCTTATCTGGACAGGTGTTCATTCTTCAGGAAAAGCCGTGTCTCCTCCAGAGTTGTCTCCTAACGTGTCCTTTTCTTCATGCTTATCTTTCTTGCTTGAGGGGCCTACCATCATGTTTTGATCTTGAAATGTCTCCCATTTTATCCCGTGCATTTGTAGTTTCTCTTTTAGGTCTCCTGTCAGGTTTGTGACAAAATAGGCATATGCATTTTTGTGTGCGTTCCATTTTAAAATGTTTTCTAGAAATTGAATTATATCTTTTTTAGCTCCTGCCTTTGGGACTTTACTTACTGTTAGAATCAACTCACTTGGCTCAGATTCATAGGTCCATATATTGTTTGATAAAGCTTCAATGGTTCTTGATACTAGACCTGCTAACTGCTTTGCCCTTGTAACTGATATTATATCTTCTTCAACTAGGAACATATTCTGGAAGAATTTTGGAGTGAACCTTTTTGATCCCATCCTCATTTCTACCATGGAGAGGCCTTGTTTACCTTCTTCAGGAATAACTTGGTTACATGCTAGGTAGATATTGCTATGTTTAATTGCTTTTGAGAAAGTATATACTGCATTTCTTACTTTTGGTAGGTCCTTCAGATTATGAAGGGTACTGTCTGTATAAATACAGTAAATCAATCCTGCTTTATATAAGTTTTTCACCACCAACGGATCAGCATCAGGGTAGATATATACTTTGTTCAAATCATAACCATATCCTGAATATATCCCTTTACAAGGATTTGTCTCTAGTAAAATTGGTTTTACCCATTTACAAAACCATATTATAAATTCTTTACTTTGCTGTTTTACCTGCTGTTTTACCTCAAAGGGCTTGTTTACTGAAGTCTCAGTGATTTGCATCTGTTGTGTTACTTGTTTGTTTCTACATGTATCCTTTTGTATTTCTTTAATTATAAGCTCTGAATAAGATACCATGTGCTGAAAGAAGGATCTTAGCTCCTCTTTTTTCTCATTATCTGCTTTGATTAAGTATTGTTCAAAGGTTTCTTGTGCTATTATTACTTGATTATATAGTTCATCGAAGATGCTAAGATAATCTATTGTATCTGCACTGTTATCTGCCATCATGTAACTCCCTGCTTAGAGTATCTGCAAGAAAGTTAGTCTTTCCAGAAATATGTTCAATTTCAAAATTGAATTCAGAAAACCATGACTGCCACCTTATTAATCTTTTATTGGGTCCTATGTCAGGGATTTTATTTTTTATTCTGGATTTTGCTGTAATGGAGTCTGTGCGTACCTTAAAGGGTTTATTTAGATACAAATAAAAGGCTTTAATACTGTTTTTAATAGCTAAAAGTTCTTTGTCATTCGAGTGATAGTTCAATTCACTTTGTTTAAATGTTCCAGATTTATATCTACACAATTTTTCTTGCTTATTTCGGATAGCTACTAGAGCTGCTCCCCAGTATGAATCTGAAGCATCTGTATATATGATTAATTCATCAGTTTCTAATGGTAAAGATAGTTTAGGCATTTGTGCACAAACCTTTTTAATATGCTGAATATATTTTGTATCTTCTTCTGTCCACTGCCATCTATTATTCTTTTTAAGCTTCTGTTGTAAAGGAGCTCTTAACCTTGCTAATTTGTTTATAAATATATCGGCATAGTTAAGACATCCTAGAAATCTTTGTAATTGTTTCGTATCTTCTAATTGGTCAGGGAATTCTTTAATTTTTGTGAGTATATGTGGTTGTAATTCTATATCTCCATTATCTATGGTTATGCCTAAAAAATCTATTTTTTGTACTCCAATAATTGCCTTTTTAGCAGAAAGAGTTATTCCTCTTTTAATACATGTGTCTATCACAAAATTACAATGTTTAATATGGTCTTCTAAATTATCAGAGAATATTAGAATATCATCAACATATACAATACAATAATCACCATGTTGTCTTAATACTTCATCCATTCTTCTTTGAAATATTTGTGGTGCATTTTTTAGTCCAAAGGGCATAACTAACCATTCATATTGTCCTTGTGGGCAACTGAATGCAGTATATGGTATAGATTCCTCTGTTAATCTTATTTGCCAAAAGCCACTTTTACAATCCATTTTTGTAAACCATTTTTTATTTTGTATTTTATTTAATAATACTTCTTTATTTGGTAAATAGTATCCGTCAAAGATTGTGGCATCATTTAAAGCTTTATAATTAAAAACTATTCTAGCTTTACCTCTAACAATTTCACTATGTTTTCTGACTATAAATGCAGGAGAACTATGTGGACTGCTAGAAGGTCTGATTACTTTTAAGTCTAAAAGTTCTTTAATTTGGACTTTAAATTCTTCTAAGTCTTCTAAAGAATATTTCATAGGTCTTACCCTTATTATTTTATTAGGGTCTTTTAATTTTATTGTTGCCAATGTTTTATATTTATCCCAAGCTGCTAAAGGATTTTCATTATATGTTTCTTTGAATCTTTCCTTAATATTTTCAAGATTATCAATGCTTTCATGTTTTAATATTGGGATTTTTTCAATTTTTGGAATGTCACCACGCTGTGCTGGCGTGGGTTGATAACGTGAATCAATAGCATATGCTTGTTTAAGCCTAGGTGCTAAAATAGGTGTTCCGCATGGTGTAGTAAAGATAATATGATCTGTTAACTGAGTCATAGGTTGATATTGTAGACAGAAATCATTTCCTAATAATATGTCGGGACCTTGAACATTACTGGCCCATAGTTTTGGTATTTTGATTTTAATATGTCCTATTGTAAAAGGTACATTTATTGCATAATCTTTATAACAAATTTCTTTTTCTTGTATATCTAAAGCAATTATAGATGATCCATCTTGAATCCACCATTTTGGTGGTAAAATATATTTTTTACACAAAGAGATTCCTGATCCCGTATCAACATATGCATTTAACAGTAGTGGCTGGTAATAAGGTATCTCTATGGTTCCTTCTATATAGGTGGAATATGGTGAGGTGGTTACTGCCTTTTTTATATGTTGTTTATTAATTATTGGAAATTCATATTGATCTAACTGTATGACTGATTCTTTTAACGTAAAAGTATATTTAGTAATAAAATTCATTCCTAACAGTACTTCATTTTTTGCTAGTTTATCATCTACTAACATTTCCATTTGTATTTGCAGGATCTTCCCACTTCTGTCGATAAGTGATAATCTTACTTCTACACATTTCTTTAATTCATGTATTTTTCCAAAGTAATCTATGTATTTATAGGGGTTTTGTATAGTATTGTATGGGTATGTTTGGACTAACCAAGAGTTAATATGAGAGGATGCTGCTCCAGTGTCTAGGTGCACATTTACTTCCTTATTATCTAAAAAGCCTTGTATATATAATTGTCTACTTGATTCTATTAGATTTAACTTTTCTAATGATTGTAATTCTAATCCTTTTTTCTGAGATTGTAGAGTTATCGCTCTTAATGGATCAGAAGTAGATGTTTCATCATCATAACTTATTCTAAAAGAGTTTCTGCTATGTGGTTTTACAGTTAGTTGAGTCCTATATCTATTTTTTCTTTGAAGAATTAATTCTTGTGGAAAATCTAATTCTTCATGTTTTAATTCTCTGGGAGGGATTACTTCACAGATATCAGAAAATGGTTTTGTGATATTGATATTTTCTTCTTTGAATTCCTTTGTAGTAATATGATGTTTAGTTGAGTAAGCATATACCATACATGCTGTAATACTACATACTTTACTTCCTGGTGGCATTTTAAGTCTTTCAATTTTATGATACATTGTAAGTCCTAATTCTATATTTTGGTCTGATAATGAAATTGCAAAATCAGGAAATATTCTCATTTTTATTGTTTGATATGCAAAATTTCCTCTGATTACTCCTAACAAGGCGTCTTTTGCATCATGAAGTATCCTATCGTCTGATATCCAAAATGTACAGGGAACATTCATCCCTCTTCTGCATGCACATTTTATAATCAGTTCTATTCCTCCTAGATGTATCCATTTTACTTGTTTATTAAATTCTTTTGAAAAGTGTTTCCTATCTTCTTTTATTGCCTTTTGTGTAAGTAATTTTAAAGGAATTTCTCCTTCCATAGTAAAGACATCTATAGGTTGTTCAAAAGTTTTTATAACATATTTTTCTTTAGACATATATTTTATTAATGGCATTTCATAGCATTCATCTCTAGAGAGTGTATGTCTTATTTTTTCTATCTGTTTATATTTTTCTTCTGACATTGGTATGGTTTGTTCGTATCCAGTTTCATCATCTTTAGTCTCAGATATTTCTGACGGTTCTGATGTGGAAATTATATTTGTTTCCATAAAAGGTTGTTGATCTAAATTGGTTTGTTCATTCATTAATTCTTGGAATTCTTTTTCAATTTCTTCTGAGTTATCAGACATAATACTTTCACTATCTGTAGATGAGATTTCAGAAATAACTTCTTTTGGTTCTCTTTCTTTTACTATCGTTATTTTTCTTAATGCATCTAGATATGTTTGGATACTATATTTTTCTCTATCAAAAATTGCTATTTTCCCATTAGATTTCTTACTTATAATTACATTTTGTCTAGTTTTTATAACACTGTATATTTTATGATCAAAAATGTGATCACATGGCATAACCTTTTTATGTTTAGGTCTTTGTTGTTTCTTTTCTAATGGTTCTTTAAATTCGAGAATATCATATGGTACTGTTGTTTTTACCAATTTTTCAAATTTTTCATTATATTGTTGTACAAAGTTTTGCGATGATGTTCTTAGCATTTTAACATTTACTACGCTTAGTCTGTGTGGTCTATAATTACATTCTTCTTCTTCTTCAGATCCTGAATCAGTGTCTGAGTCAGAGTCTGAGATTAATTCATATATTTCTTCATCAGGGTCATATTC
Organism: Allium cepa; assembly: GCA_030765085.1. NCBI lineage: Eukaryota > Viridiplantae > Streptophyta > Magnoliopsida > Asparagales > Amaryllidaceae > Allium > Allium cepa. The sequence goes on along the minus strand of CM060935.1, from coordinate 328,381,653 downwards.
TGTTTCTGAGTGTATAGGTATTACTTGTTCAGAAAACAACCTAAATGCTTTTACTGCTGTTTTCTTATATTTTCCCTTTTCCGGGCATTCATTAGCATAATGTCCTTCCTTATTGCATGCCCAACATCTACATGTCTTTTTAGTCGAATCTTTTTTATTTTTAAGAATTGTTCTTTTAAAATATCTTTTCTTTTTAAAATTAGGCGGTTTGTGTTTCTTAAATTTGACTGGCTTAAAGTATTTTTTAAATTTCTTTTTATATTTTTTACCAACTGGAGTACACCCCCATTGGGTTGGTATTTCAGAAGTTTCACATGACAAACCCTTTTGCCTATTATATTGTCTAGCGCTTCCCATCAGAGATTGTTGCATGCAAATTGACTAATGAAATGGTGGATTTCGCATCGATTCGGAGTGGAGACAATTCGTATCGATTCGAGGCTATCAACACGAAAACGAAGGGCCAATGATCGATACGAAAATCATGGTAGGTGATCGATACGAATCTCACAGTCTTCGATCGATAAGAATCGCACGGTCTTCGATCAATATGAAACACTGGATAACTCAATCGATACAAAGCCGTTGCGTTTCGACCGAGACGAAGTTAACGAAATTTAATCGATCGAAACTAAAGTTTCTGATTATTACGAACTAGAGCTTAGGTGATCAATACGGGTTGAACTTTGATGAACCTGAAACCCCTTGCACATTTGAACATCTGATTCCAACAAGCTTTAATCTTGCATAACTAGATTTAACCGTTAAACTCTATATTTGACTGCCCTTCGAATCTCGTCGATGGAACTGTAACTTAACAAAATTTTAACGAACTCTAACTTGGATCGGCCTCTAAAGCCTGAATGGCATGGTTGTGATGGTCAGAGATGGTTGTTACTCCAGTTGAACTTCGAAGTCTTGTCATTCTAATATCCCTCAAATTTTATAGAATTTCTTAAGTATTACATAGCACTACACTACACTGCACAATACATCCATGCACTTCATGTTGGGGATCATACTAGCTTATTATCATATAATGATGGTTTTTGATAAGTTGATTAGCTATGGCATCCACAATTTCTCAATAGTAAGAAACTTGAAGTTCATCTCTTCCAATTATAGAGTTGCCGGCCATCGCAGCCGAGGTCATCGATCCAGCTCCGGACGAGTTGCCAGGAGCAACTTTTATTGCAAACCCACAAGATTCATTGTCGTCCAACGACTGCGAAGATAGTTGGGACGGATATGCCTAAGACATGGTTTGTCATTAGAAGATGTCTTCTTACCGGGGCCGAATGATAGTCCACATGCTCCCCCCGGAAGGGTTTACTGCTTTCAACAAGCACTCATGTATAGCTGGAACACTTTCCTCATTCAACCAATACATTCGGGAAGTGTTGGCTTTTTTCAGAATTACCCCCCCCCACAACTACACCCCAATGGATATGCGTTGCTGAATAGTTTATTCGTTGTATTCATGAAGCATCTTTTCCGACCCTCGATTCCGATCGAAATCAGATACCTATTCAATGTTAAGGGTCGGGGATGTAACGACCCAGGATTTTTAATAATTAAAATTTGAATATTTAATTTATTTTAGATATTAAAAAGTGAATTTATAAGTCAAATAAATTTTTATTTGAATTATTGGATTTAATTGGATAATTAAATCAATAATTTAATATGTTAAATTATGGAAATAATTGAAAATAGAGATAAATATGATTGAAAATGATTTGTAAAATTTTATTTTATCATATTGAAGTTAGAATGATATTTTAGAACTTTTAAAATCGAATTAAAAGTTAATTTGTGAAAATTGAATATTTTAATATTAAAATCGACTAGTGAAAATAGTCAATTTTTGAACAGTCTTAGAATTGAACGAAACCAGTTCCATTGGATCCGTAATAGTTAGTTATTACCGGATTTCAAATTTCGTGTCAATCGGAGCTATCGTTTGATCGTGGCAGCTCGAAACGCATCGATTTATTTTTAATTTAAATTTGGCGAGCTAAAATAGCCATTTTTCAAAAAGTCTCGGATTTCGACGAAACCAGTTTCATCGGATCCGTAATGTGATATTATTGTAAGGTTTCAAATTTCAAGTCAATTGGATTTACCGTTTGTCCGGTACAAATTAAAACGCCTAGAAATCGACTTAAATCGGTTTAATTTAAATTGAGCGTTTGCAGCCATAACTCGCACAGATGTCCGAATTAGCTTCCGAAACCTGTTCCATTGTGTCCGGAACGCGGGATAAACCCTAGGTACGTCAGTTTCGGCGCGTAAATCGGAGTTCGGAATTCTCGGATGAATAGTATTCGTTCGTTCTTCTATAAATAGGCCTTGAATTCACAAATAAAAAAAAAAACCTAGGTCAAACTATGCACAGCCGCCACTAACAAAATGAATGGCCGAAATTGTCTTGATTTCATCTTCAATTATCTTTCAATCCACAAACCCATTCATGAAACTTCCAACTAAGAAATTGTAGAGTGTAGTGAGAGCTTCAAGTTGAACGGTTATGATCGGATATGGCGTCGCGAGGAGGGAGATTAGGAGCCGCGTTCGACTCACGTTTGGCACGCAATTCGAGGCTCATCAGAGAGCCGAGCTCCACATGCTTCAGGCCGAGTATTGTGTTCGTCGAGCTCTTCGAAATGGCGCTTCTTGATCGAATTATAGTTGAGAGATGAGGTTGCTAAAATTTAACCCTAATTTGCTATATGGGTTCGGCGGCCTCGTGTACAACCTGTAGAAGATGAAGAAGGAGGGGAGTTGCGTTCAAGGGTCTTGATGTGCTGGATTGGGATCTAACGGCTTTGAATGTTTTAGGTTTAAAATTTATAAAGTTATATTATAATTTATATAAATAAAATTCGTGAATGTTCATAAAATCATAACTTTTTCATACGAGGTCGAAAACGCGCGAAACCAGTTGCGTTGGAATCGTATGGACGAGCACTACGCGATGGAGTTGGTTTGGAGTCGTTTGGAGTTAGTGAGAATTTTGGGTAAAATTAAACGTCCGTTTAATTTTATTCGAAATAAATCGCTAAAACGGAAATAAAATCAAGGTGAGAACTTCTCACTCAATCGAATAGGTTTCGATTTTATTTTAAATAGTTAGATTTAAAATATTTGAATGCATGTATGAATGATGATTGATATCTATTGATTGTTAAAATAGACATTATACGTCGTTAGTAAGCGGATGTTATTTATTAAAAACATATACCGCGAATATTTCATAAACAGTGAAATTGGTATTATATATAGTAGCAATATATATATATTGGCATATGTATATATTGGAGTTATTGATTTCCCGCATTTTTTGTTTAGCGGATGAGACCCTATTGCGCCGTTATTAAGCGGATAATATTTAATAAAAACATATACCGCGATAATTTCGTACTAGAGCGAAATTGGTATTGTGCTAATGTTTTTGGATGCAGGAAAACAGGTTGGAGGGATCCAACTGGATTCCTCAACAGTATTTATTTGATTTCAGATATTTTGATATTTGATTGACTATCATATCGATATATGATGTCGTTGTTGTCGTGATTGACTATTTGGTATGTAGCATCATTGGACCAAGTTTTGGAATTTTAAAATGATTTATAAAGTGATTTTTGAAAATATACTATATGTTTGGAATTTGATCCATTTTAAATAAATAAACGTTATAATTTTTAAAGTTATAAAAATTATGATTTTTGAGAAATATAGTTAAAAACTGATTTTTGAGAATATGATGCTATTGATTTTATAAAATAGTTTAATCGGGATTTTAGAATTTATTGTGAAAAGTTTAAATATAGGATTTATAAAATTTAATTATTTTATGAATCAAAATGGTGAAATTATAAAGGAATTTGAAGACGTTTTAAAGAATAATATAAATTGATTTATATTAAGAGATTTATAAATGGATATTTATAAATTGAAATATTGACATTATAAAACGAGTTTTTATAAGTGTTAGAATAAATTGTAAATGAATTCCATAAATGAATGAAATTTATAGAATTATAAACGGTGAGATTATAAATGGAATTTTATAAACAGTGGGTTTATAAAATTTATAAAGTCATTAAAAGAATGGTTTTGGATAAATAATTGAATCTTATAAGTTATAAGATTTATAATTATGAAGATCAAAGGAACGATTTTTGTGAACGAATAAATTATAAGTATTTAACTTATAAATTGAACTTTTAGTTTATAATTGAGTTATAAACTGGAATAGGTTAATAAAGGAATTTATAAAAGGAAGTTGTTATAAAATAAATAGAAATGGAATTTATAAACGTTGTTTTATAAATTCGCAAACGACTTATTTTGATAAGTTAATTATTATAACTTATAATTGGAGTTATATTCACATTGTAGATAGTGAATAATCCTTTAAGTTAAAAATGAATAGAAATGATGAAATTGTTAACAAAGTTATTCACATTTTTGAATAGTGAATAACACGTTAAAGAAATTGTTTTAGATATGATGTTTTAAACAGAATTAAACGATCTAACGATGTTTTAAAATGTGTTGAGATTCGAAACCATAGATTTCAACATTCATTGTTGAAATAGACGTTTTCGAGAAGTAAAAGGAAATAATGGACTATAACACTGTTGTTATAGTAAATGATTTCCGAAAGGAAATGTTTTGTATAGCATTGGGATTTATATATCTATTTTAATTTCGAATCCCTATACTAGTGATTTTGGGACGTCGTAACGATGTTCTACGCAACATTCGTTTTGGCCCAAATAAATATGATTAAGTGAAGGATTTCCTTAAAGAATGAAATATATACTTAATTTCGATTAGAGTATATTAAATATTTTCTAAGTATTGAAAATAAATAAAATTCGTGAATTACTTATTTAATAAGTATGGAAATGTTTTCCAATATAAAGTGAATACTTTGAGAATTTATCTTTTTGAAGATAAATTGAAAAGGAATATTGAAATGAATAATTGAAATCGAATATTCATAGATATTTTGGATTGTAAATTCTCTATTGAATTTATAAATGAAATTGGAAAATGGGTTTAAAAATAAATGTTGATTTATTTTTGAAGTATTGAAATTATATATCTAGTGAAGATATTTTGGAAAATAAATAATTTGGAAAATTATTTGGAAACTGGTGATGTGTGCATATCCAGTGATAGTTCAATAACCGACTATCAATATTTCCCTTTGAATGGGTAATTGATGTGATTTGTTTGAATGTGAATGCTACACTTATTTTTGAATAAGCGCTCACTATTCGGGTTAACCGGGAAAGGACCATGGGGTCGTATAACCCATTCCGAATATGTGATACGTCGTTATAATTGCATTGAAGATCGGTGTTGAAGACCCGGTATTTGCGAGAGCGATAGGATGACCTGTCGATTTACTCTACACCGAGTTGCTCCGGTATAGAGTTCTCCATATGTGATGATGAATCCGATCAGGATTGTGAATATCCGGATTGCAAGGACTTCTTTGTAAGTGCCTTCGGTTCTGTTCGAGCCCGGAACAGACTTGTATGGATAGTGTGTCTGACATTACAAATTGAGATATAAAGCCGATTTCTTTCAAATATATTTCTGTTGGTGGCGAAGAATTTATTCTTTAGCTTAACACCCTTCTCTGAGACGTACGAGCTCAGAGGTTATATAGTTGAAGTTATCAGCGATATATTCCCAATTTGGTAATGTGACATGCTGAGTGATGCTGAAATGATCATTGTGTTGATTATTGTGATAGGATCGTTTATTTGATCGTCTATCTTGGTGATCATTGTGTTGATCATTTGTTGACCCAAAGCATGGCTTTTGTATAAAGTATGTTTTTGTGGACGTGACTTCGTCGAGCCTCACACCCCGGAAATGGTCAAATAAGGAAAGATGCGGCAAGGTTATGAGGGGTAGCACCCTTTAGGGTATGTACATTTCCTTCTGGATAGAGGTGGTATCATGTTATGGAGCCCAGATATTTAACCTATGTGGTTACTACGAATTTATTACTTTGTGGTTGTTGGTTTTCGGGATCCCGTGAGAAAGGTCGTTTACGATCGGGGAATGGCGTGCTCGTGTCAGTAGTTACCCAGTTAGGGGTAACCCGGCCTTGTGTTGGCAGAGTTCCGGTTTGGTTCTCGGGGATGTCTTTCCAGAGGCATTCTCATGTGGCAATGGGAAGTTCCTTGGCCTGACCATTTGTTGGAAATCCAAAGAAACAATACGAAACTTGTAAGGTTTTAGTTGTAGAACCTATCATTCACTTATGGTGTCGCAACACTGTTTGGATGGTAGCTATAGTAGGCATACGATAATGGTCGTATGTTGGCTAAGATTTATATTCTACTTTCGAAATGAATTTTCCCTACACTATACACTAGTAATAATATCAAATATTATTTTAAATGTGTATCAAGCATCTTTGACTATCATAAGGAGAAATCTCCTCCGATTCTGCGTTTGCATTGTGTGTGTGTGCGGGAGGCCTTATGGTAGTCTCATTTTTAAAAACATTGCGAATTGAATTTAAAAATATCTCTCTATTTTGATTTTAAAGATAAATAAACTGTTTTGAGTTCTCACACCAGTCACATGACTGACTTGGAGTTTATTGTTTTCCTTCCTAAACTCTGGGTGCCCACCAATTTCCACACGGGCAGTCAAGAGTTAAGGTTTATCAGGATATTCTGGATATTCAGGAATTGCTGGAGGCAAGCTGGATGGCATGGCGTATTACTAGCTATATAGTATTTCTTTTTCCGCTGCACCATTGTTTGTTGTTGTACACCCTGATGATGATATGATGTAAAGTATAAAATGTAATAACTGATATAGTTCTTTGTTTAAGGATTATTCATTTATCTATTATATGTTGTTCCGCTGCGAATTGTGAGATTCTGATGTTGTTCTGTTTTCTTTCTGTTCCGTTCTATTTTAAAATTTTGTTCTATTCTCTATTTTCTCTTTTTTCTTCTATTTTTAAAATATTCTATCTTCTCTTCCCTATCTAAATTTTCTATCTTTTTCTCTTCTCTTTTCTTTCTTTCTTCTTTCTTAAACCCATAACTATTCGGTTTTTCGGCAACGAAAAATCGTGTGCGTTACATTTGGTATCGGAGCTTATGGTTAAGCGACAACCATGGTTCTGTTGGGTATTATTCATTAGAGATAGAGTCAGTAGTACTCTAGATTGAGTTTGAGTGTAATAATAGCTATGAGAGCATATTTGTTAGTGAATATAAAATTGTTTTATATTGTGATGATTGGTTTATTGAGTGGCATATGAACCTTCGTCAGCACGGTATGTACAACTATGCCGAAGGGGTTTCTAAACACTTGAATAGAACAATTCGACACAATATTGTTTTAAAAATGGGTAAATGAAATAATTTTACTTGAGTATATTTTTATATATAAAAGAAATAATTTTTCAGAATTATTAAAGTGTATGTAAGTTGACTGTTTAGTTATTTGAATAATCTAAATAAAGGAATTGTATAAGCAAAAAGAATTATAAGAGTTGAATTATAATTAAAGTGATTTACAATTGTGAAATAAACTTATATATAAGAAGTGAAACTATATGAATATATTTATGAATATGAGTTGTAAATAAAAATGAATTTAGGTTATGTAAAACAAGTGATGTTTATTAAATGGAACATAACTTAAGTGATATGGAATGAAGTTGATATTAGTATCAAAGTAAATTAATAAAATTAAGTGATAGATATGAACTTGAGTTATATAAATGAAATTCAACTGTTGTAATTGAATTGAATGAATGGATTGAATGTTAATCAATTGAATGTGAATAAATTGGAATGAAATAATGAATATAAGTGTTAATTCATTAAAATTCTAATGTTATTAGAAAGTTGAATAATTGAATGAAAATCAATTAAATTAAACCAATTGTAAGCAAAAGAATTTGGTTGTAATTAATATACACTGGTTGTTATATGATTGTTAGTTGATTGATTGTATATAATTCATTAAGTGTTAATGAAATTGATTTAATAAAATTGGAAGTGAACCAACTTGAATATGAATTAGTGAATATAAACTAATGGAAAATGAATGCTAGTAAATCCAATGTATATGAATCAAATGTGATTAAATTGAAAACCCAATTCATTGAATATTAATAAGAATATGAATGAATATTGATTTGGTTATGAATGCTAGTTGGTTGATGTTTGAATATGTTGCATTTGCTATGTGACATATATAGTTGTTATGGAGATATATGTTGTATATTGAGATTATTTTCATATATGCATGTTCTCATGTTGTTTGTTGAGTAATTAGTAGGTGCGGATCGCGTTTGCTTCGCATTTGGAGCTCGCTTTTGCGCTATATTAGCCATATATGCTCGCTAATAAAAAAATAAGGTACATATCTCGGATTAAATACAGTACTTTTACACTTTTTTCCCTGCGGGATGCCTCATTACTTGATGAGATGTATATTTGTGATATATATACTGTCATTTTTTTTTCGGATCGAGCCGCGCAAAGGAGACTATGGCGAATTTTTCCGGAAATTTAAGGCGTTAGAAAAAATTTGAGAAAATTGGGAAAATTTTTGAAAACTTAAACTTTGATTTTAAATTGAAAGTTAAACAATAGTAGTTGTTTTTGAAAAGATAACTAGGTATGATTTGAAAACTTAGTAAAGATTTGTAAGAAGTTTAATTATGGATTTTGGAAAGTAAATAAATTCTATAACTTTTCTTACTTGTAATTTCGAGGACGAAATTCTTTTAAGGGGGGAAGATTGTAACGACCCAGGATTTTTAATAATTAAAATTTGAATATTTAATTTATTTTAGATATTAAAAAGTGAATTTATAAGTCAAATAAATTTTTATTTGAATTATTGGATTTAATTGGATAATTAAATCAATAATTTAATATGTTAAATTATGGAAATAATTGAAAATAGAGATAAATATGATTGAAAATGATTTGTAAAATTTTATTTTATCATATTGAAGTTAGAACGATATTTTAGAACTTTTAAAATCGAATTAAAAGTTAATTTGTGAAAATTGAATATTTTAATATTAAAATCGACTAGTGAAAATAGTCAATTTTTGAACAGTCTCAGAATTGAACGAAACCAGTTCCATTGGATCCGTAATAGTTAGTTATTATCGGATTTCAAATTTCGTGTCAATCGGAGCTATCGTTTGATCGTGGCAGCTCGAAACGCATCGATTTATTTTTAATTTAAATTTGGCGAGCTAAAATAGCCATTTTTCAGAAAGTCTCGGATTTCGACGAAACCAGTTTCATCGGATCCGTAATGTGATATTATTGTAAGGTTTCAAATTTCAAGTCAATTGGATTTACCGTTTGTCCGGTACAAATTAAAACGCCTAGAAATCGACTTAAATCGGTTTAATTTAAATTGAGCGTTTGCAGCCATAACTCGCACAGATGTCCGAATTAGCTTCCGAAACCTGTTCCATTGTGTCCAGAACGCGGGATAAACCCTAGGTACTTCAGTTTCGGCGCGTAAATCGGAGTTCGGAATTCCCGGATGAATAGTGTTCGTTCGTTCTTCTATAAATAGGCCTTGAATTCACAAATAAAAAAAAAAAAAACCTAGGTCAAACTATGCACAGCCGCCACTAACAAAATGAATGACCGAAATTGTCTTGATTTCATCTTCAATTATCTTTCAATCCACAAACCCATTCATGAAACTTCCAACTAAGAAATTGTAGTGTGTAGTGAGAGCTTCAAGTTGAACGGTTATGATCGGATATGGCGTCGCGAGGAGGGAGATTAGGAGCCGCGTTCGACTCACGTTTGGCATGCAATTCGAGGCTCATCAGAGAGCCGAGCTCCACATGCTTCAGGCCGAGTATTGTGTTCGTCGAGCTCTTCGAAATGGCGCTTCTTGATCGAATTATAGTTGAGAGATGAGGTTGCTAAAATTTAACCCTAATTTGCTATATGGGTTCGGCGGCCTCGTGTACAACCTGTAGAAGATGAAGAAGGAGGGGAGTTGCGTTCAAGGGTCTTGATGTGCTGGATTGGGATCTAACGGCTTTGAATGTTTTAGGTTTAAAATTTATAAAGTTATATTATAATTTATATAAATAAAATTCGTGAATGTTCATAAAATCATAACTTTTTCATACGAGGTCGAAAACGCGCGAAACCAGTTGCGTTGGAATCGTATGGACGAGCACTACGCGATGGAGTTGGTTTGGAGTCATTTGGAGTTAGTGAGAATTTTGGGTAAAATTAAACGTCCGTTTAATTTTATTCGAAATAAATCGCTAAAACGGAAATAAAATCAAGGTGAGAACTTCTCACTCAATCGAATAGGTTTCGATTTTATTTTAAATAGTTAGATTTAAAATATTTGAATGCATGTATGAATGATGATTGATATCTATTGATTGTTAAAATAGACATTATACGCCGTTAGTAAGCGGATGTTATTTATTAAAAACATATACCGCGAATATTTCATAAACAGTGAAATTGGTATTATATATAGTAGCAATATATATAATTGGCATATGTATATATTGGAGTTATTGATTTCCCGCATTTTTTGTTTAGCGGATGAGACCCTATTGCGCCGTTATTAAGCGGATAATATTTAATAAAAACATATACCGCGATAATTTCGTACTGGAGCGAAATTGGTATTGTGCTAATGTTTTTGGATGCAGGAAAACAGGTTGGAGGGATCCAACTGGATTCCTCAACAGTATTTATTTGATTTCAGATATTTTGATATTTGATTGACTATCATATCGATATATGATGTCGTTGTTGTCGTGATTGACTATTTGGTATGTAGCATCATTGGACCAAGTTTTGGAATTTTAAAATGATTTATAAAGTGATTTTTGAAAATATACTATATGTTTGGAATTTGATCCATTTTAAATAAATAAACGTTATAATTTTTAAAGTTATAAAAATTATGATTTTTGAGAAATATAGTTAAAAACTGATTTTTGAGAATATGATGCTATTGATTTTATAAAATAGTTTAATCGGGATTTTAGAATTTATTGTGAAAAGTTTAAATATAGGATTTATAAAATTTAATTATTTTATGAATCAAAATGGTGAAATTATAAAGGAATTTGAAGACGTTTTAAAGAATAATATAAATTGATTTATATTAAGAGATTTATAAATGGATATTTATAAATTGAAATATTGACATTATAAAACGAGTTTTTATAAGTGTTAGAATAAATTGTAAATGAATTCCATAAATGAATGAAATTTATAGAATTATAAACGGTGAGATTATAAATGGAATTTTATAAACAGTAGGTTTATAAAATTTATAAAGTCATTAAAAGAATGGTTTTGGATAAATAATTGAATCTTATAAGTTATAAGATTTATAATTATGAAGATCAAAGGAACGATTTTTGTGAACGAATAAATTATAAGTATTTAACTTATAAAATGAACTTTTAGTTTATAATTGAGTTATAAACTGGAATAGGTTAATAAAGGAATTTATAAAAGGAAGTTGTTATAAAATAAATAGAAATGGAATTTATAAACGTTGTTTTATAAATTCGCAAACGACTTATTTTGATAAGTTAATTGTTATAACTTATAATTGGAGTTATATTCACGTTGTAGACAGTGAATAATCCTTTAAGTTAAAAATGAATAGAAATGATGAAATTGTTAACAAAGTTATTCACATTTCTGAATAGTGAATAACACGTTAAAGAAATTGTTTTAGATATGATGTTTTAAACAGAATTAAACGATCTAACGATGTTTTATAATGTGTTGAGATTCGAAACCATAGATTTCAACATTCATTGTTGAAATAGACGTTTTCGAGAAGTAAAAGGAAATAATGGACTATAACACTGTTGTTATAGTAAATGATTTCCGAAAGGAAATGTTTTGTATAGCATTGGGATTTATATATCTATTTTAGTTTCGAATCCCTATACTAGTGATTTTGGGACGTCGTAACGATGTTCTACGCAACATTCGTTTTGGCCCAAATAAATATGATTAAGTGAAGGATTTCCTTAAAGAATGAAATATATACTTAATTTCGATTAGAGTATATTAAATATTTTCTAAGTATTGAAAATAAATAAAATTCATGAATTACTTATTTAATAAGTATGGAAATGTTTTCCAATATAAAGTGAATACTTTGAGAATTTATCTTTTTGAAGATAAATTGAAAAGGAATATTGAAATGAATAATTGAAATCGAATATTCATAGATATTTTGGATTGTAAATTCTCTATTGAATTTATAAATGAAATTGGAAAATGGGTTTAAAAATAAATGTTGATTTATTTTTGAAGTATTGAAATTATATATCTAGTGAAGATATTTTGGAAAATAAATAATTTGGAAAATTATTTGGAAACTGGTGATGTGTGCATATCCAGTGATAGTTCAATAACCGACTATCAATATTTCCCTTTGAATGGTAATTGATGTGATTTGTTTGAATGTGAATGCTACACTTATTTTTGAATAAGCGCTCACTATTCGGGTTAACCGGGAAAGGACCATGGGGTCGTATAACCCATTCCGAATATGTGATACGTCGTTATAATTGCATTGAAGATCGGTGTTGAAGCCCCGGTATTTGCGAGAGCGATAGGATGACCTGTCGATTTACTCTACACCGAGTTGCTCCGGTATAGAGTTCTCCATATGTGATGGTGAATCCGATCAGGATTGTGAATATCCGGATTGCAAGAACTTCTTTGTAAGTGCCTTCGGTTCTGTTCGAGCCCGGAACAGACTTGTATGGATAGTGTGTCTGACATTACAAATTGAGATATAAAGCCGATTTCTTTCAAATATATTTCTGTTGGTGGCGAAGAATTTATTCTTTAGCTTAACACCCTTCTCTGAGACGTACGAGCTCAGAGGTTATATAGTTGAAGTTATCAGCGATATATTCCCAATTTGGTAATGTGACATGCTGAGTGATGCTGAAATGATCATTGTGTTGATTATTGTGATAGGATCGTTTATTTGATCGTCTATCTTGGTGATCATTGTGTTGATCATTTGTTGACCCAAAGCATGGCTTTTGTATAAAGTATGTTTTTGTGGACGTGACTTCGTCGAGCCTCACACCCCGGAAATGGTCAAAACAGGAAAGATGCGGCAAGGTTATGAGGGGTAGCACCCTTTAGGGTATGTACATTTCCTTCTGGATAGAGGTGGTATCATGGTATGGAGCCCAGATATTTAACCTATGTGGTTACTACGAATTTATTACTTTGTGGTTGTTGGTTTTCGGGATCCCGTGAGAAAGGTCGTTTACGATCGGGGAATGGCGTGCTCGTGTCAGTAGTTACCCAGTTAGGGGTAACCCGGCCTTGTGTTGGCAGAGTTCCGGTTTGGTTCTCGGGGATGTCTTTCCAGAGGCATTCTCATGTGGCAATGGGAAGTTCCTTGGCCTGACCATTTGTTGGAAATCCAAAGAAACAATACGAAACTTGTACGGTTTTAGTTGTAGAACCTATCATTCACTTATGGTGTCGCAACACTGTTTGGATGGTAGCTATAGTAGGCATACGATAATGGTCGTATGTTGGCTAAGATTTATATTCTACTTTCGAAATGAATTTTCCCTACACTATACACTAGTAATAATATCAAATATTATTTTAAATGCGTATCAAGCATCTTTGACTATCATAAGGAGAAATCTCCTCCGATTCTGCGTTTGCATTGTGTGTGTGTGCGGGAGGCCTTATGGTGGTCTCATTTTTAAAAACATTGCGAATTGAATTTAAAAATATCTCTCTATTTTGATTTTAAAGATAAATAAACTGTTTTGAGTTCTCACACCAGTCACATGACTGACTTGGATTTTATTGTTTTCCTTCCTAAACTCTGGGTGCCCACCAATTTCCACACGGGCAGTCAAGAGTTAAGGTTTATCAGGATATTCTGGATATTCAGGAATTGCTGGAGGCAAGCTGGATGGCATGGCGTATTACTAGCTATATAGTATTTCTTTTTCCGCTGCACCATTGTTTGTTGTTGTACACCCTGATGATGATATGATGTAAAGTATAAAATGTAATAACTGATATAGTACTTTGTTTAAGGATTATTCATTTATCTATTATATGTTGTTCCGCTACGAATTGTGAGATTCTGATGTTGTTCTGTTTTCTTTCTGTTCCGTTCTATTTTAAAATTTTGTTCTATTCTCTATTTTCTCTTTTTTCTTCTATTTTTAAAATATTCTATCTTCTCTTCCCTATCTAAATTTTCTATCTTTTTCTCTTCTCTTTTCTTAAATTCTTTTTCTTAAAACCCGTAACTATTCGGTTTTTCGGCAACGAAAAATCGAAGCGTTACAGGGGAGATAGTCCATCGTTCATATTCTTAGAGGCAGTTAGGAACTGTCAAGTGATGACGGGCTCTTGGACAAGGCTCAGCTATTTTAAGACAGAATGGTTCTATGCCAGAAGCTCTCTAGGATTCGCCAATCGATGGTTAGCCAGATGTAATGTCACAATTTTCTTCAATAATTCACTAATTTGTTGTAACCGATGTCGAATCTCATATCTTCTTTCCTTTTACAGCCGTAATTCCATGACCTGAAGGTGCACATTTTAAATAAATAATATGTGTCCTTCAAGAAGTACCAAGCGAAATGAGAGATATAGACTCGGCGCTAACAGATAGAAACTTGAGGACCGTTGGGCTAATTGAGCGAAATCAAAGCATTAGGCTTGAAGGAATGTTGAGGGCAGTTTCGATGAAACGAGCTAAACGTAGAGCTCCCAGGATCGCAATAACCGAAGAGGGTGAGGCATAAAATATGCCTACCGATAATGAACCCATAGTCGGGCCTTCTGATAGCTTTCAAAGTTTTGAGGGAAGGAGAAAAGGCAAGGCTGTAGCGCACAAGCGTCATAAATCTTCGAGATGGGAATCCGTAATTGTGTCTTTGCCTGTTCCCAGTATTAGAATTTCGAAGGCTCCTCCCTCGCAGGCGAAGAACCTTTTCGAAGGGCTTGCCAGTATCCCAATCTCGGATTATATGTCACTTCAACATGACACTTGATTGGAGGAGCTTCAGAGTGCTTTAAACTTAAGCGAGTCTCTTCCCACAAGCATGGCTGACCTTTCCGGTTGGTCGGGGGGTTGCGCATACATATGCACTTCTTGGCACTATATGATTCCTGATCACAAGTTTCTTATTTCAGGAGATTACTAACTCTGTTTTTCTTTCTTTCTTACAGATACAACGACTAGAAGAGAATCTATGTTGGGAAGTCATCGCTCTACGCGACAATCATCTAGCTTTTACTATGAGCCATGTAGGAGGGAGGCTGAAAGAGACCATAATCGTGGTTACTCTAGTAAGGAATGTTAAGAGAGAGGGATAGAGATTATAGACATCGATACCAATCGCGTTCTCCTCCTCGAGACCCCACACAACATTCAGGCCATGGAAAACAACCAGTAGAGCCTTCTCGCCAAAAAACAACTTCTCAAACCTCTAGGCCTGAATCAAAATGTCGTAGACATAAGGATGAAACTCCCACTGTTGCAAAACAAGCTATCATTGAGCCCACTGGGGAAGGGGCTATTAGAATTGCTCAGTTGAGGAAAGATTTTACAAATATATGCTTTGATGGCTTCATCTTCCCCCCTCACTTAAAGAGAATTCCATCGGAAGCAGAAACTACAACTCATGATTACATTTGTGACATCTATACCCAGTACAAGGAGTGGGTGAAAGCAGCAGAAAAAGTATCGGCCATGGCCTTTGAGCAGGCGAAAACCACTATGAAATTAGAAACCAAACTTGCTCGGAAGGACCAGATTATTCAAGTGCTTCACGACAATGCCTAATCCTCTTAAAAATCAGAAATAGAGGCCACCCAAAAGGCCGATGAGGCGAACCTAGCGATGTAGAGGATGCAGCAAACACATTTTGCCTTAATGGAGGAGATGGGCCACAAAAAAAAACTATAGTCACATCCGAACGGGATGCTGCTCTGAAAGAACTTAACGAGCTCAAAGCCAAATTTTTTGAAATAATCAAGGAAAGGGATGATGCAAATAGTGCAGCCCAAGAGGCACGCGAACAGGCCGTAGGCCGTAGTGCTACGGGGCGAACGGGTTGCGGCTACGGCTAAGGTCTGGGAGGTGAAGCCTGAGGTTGAGGAGAAAGTCCAAATGATGGAGTACAGGCTAGAGGCTGACATCGAAGATCTCCTCAATACTTTTAATGCTAACGTCTTGAAGCAAAGAAACCTAGCATAGTTCGATAATTATTTGACACATCTACACAATGCCTGGGGCCGATTAGTGGAAGATTAAAAGGCTGCCCATCAAGGTGAATCGGTTGATGAATTCGAACTTGAGAATCGATTGCTAAATGAAGATGAACAAAAATTCTCCATGATGCCATGTTTCATATGAAAAGGAGAAGCTTGACGCTCAACACTCAGAGGTTGGAGAAGGTTCTGCTGTTGAGCACCGCGACACAAGTCCTGAAACCCAGATGCTGACTCAGCCTGAACCGATTTATGCGGTTGATTCTCAATCAGTTCCTGTTTACAACCCGGATCAGCTCCAGTTATCTCAAGCTAGCAAGCAAATTTCTGAGGCCGTTTAGCCACCAATGAGTCGAACTGAGGAAGGTACTATGAACATTTCATATGCTTGTTCACGATCAGGAGCTTCACTTGAATATTTAATAACAGTTTTCCTTTGTTTCTTTGCATCGATCGGAGCTACGTCAATCGTGCCTCCTAAAACTCAAGAATCACATCATGCACAAGGAGGTGATTATTATGGAAGCGACCAAGACATCGGCCACTACACCTACAGATGATGTACAAGGGAGCACACTTTCATTCGATGAACAGACGATGGAGAAACTTCTCAGTCATCATAGTGACCCTTTCTCTGACTTTCCTTTTGTCATGAGTGGAGTAGCGCTAGCGATCAACTCCTTAGTCACAACCACAAGCATTTCTGGTGTTGCACAAACACTTCATAAGGAAGAAATTATAGTCGAGATTAACGTGGAAATGGAAGCCACTGCCCGGACCAGCAGCTTTGGAGGTGGAATGGCGTTCCTTGGTCTGGCCCCGTTACAAATGATATCTCCTTATGGCACTGTTTTCGTCACTAGCATGCCTATTCCGCCTCGTGCAGTGGACCCGATCCCTTTGACTCCGCCCGTTGGTAGTATTCCCATACACTTGAGTTTGGAGGAGGAAATCGGAATAATTCCCCCCAAAGGAGCCGTCGAAAGGCAAAGGTTCAAAGAGGAAACTCAGTGGCAGCTCTAGTGGGTCTACGTCGAAGAAGAAACCAAGAATGAAGAAAGAGTAGATATGCTTCTTCAGCTCATTTTTGAGTAGATGTGAATTTCTTTAGCTTTTGTTGGCCGCGCATAGATGCAGGTTCGTCCCCTGCTAGTAGGATTTATGGAAATAACTTGTACGTAAATTCCTTCCATAAATAGTTGAAATGAAATTCTATTTTGTCTTTAACTCAATTATTGTTTATTTGCTTAAGTGTTCCAAAATTTGAATTATTGTTCAGTAAACTTGTGAAGTTTCGACTTCTGGATCAAGTTTTGAGTTTATTTGTTAAGTCCAGGAATCATGGCTACGAGTCGTGTCCGGACACTAAGTTGAACTCTAATGCTGCACTACTTCAGTCAGTGATCGGATTTAAGTTTTGCCCCTAATTTCAGGGATGGGTTGTAATGATCGTCTAGCGATTACACTTCGCCTCCAATACATTTGTTATCCCGCCTTTTGGCAAGGCCGAGATACCAAGGAACTAACTAGAAAGAGACAGGATCATACATCCTTAGCTTTGAATGATTGTTGGGCAACTACAAATATCGACGAGTTTTGCCCAAGTCCGGATCGGGCTACAATTGATAAGACACGTCAAGCATAGCTGTAGGAACCAACGTTCCAAGTTTCGGGGCAATCCGAGTTCGTATGCTCAAGTCATCGCCAATGGGAAATGGATCAGGTAGTATAAGGTTCGAATCCCTCAGAAATAACATAGGCTCGAATCCATCAAGAGGAGGCCTTGGTTCGAATCCACCAGACACGTGTTGCCTCGAATCCATGAGGAGCGCATTTGCTTCGACTCCATCAGGCAAGCCTTCACTTTGAATCCATCCAAAGCACTCCCTGCTTCGAATCCATCAGGGACGTGCCTTCGTTCGAATCCATCCAAAGCCTTCCCTAGTTCGAATCCATCAAGTCACCTCTTCCTTCGAATCCATCAGATGGCCTCGCCTCGAAACCGTCGAGCAAATCTCAGTTCAAATGCACGAGACATAATCTCGCTTCGAATCCATCAAGGAGGAGACATTCGAATCCATGCAGATGACTAACTTTGAATCCATCGTTGAAGCACATGATCGAACCCATCATTTTTCTCCCCGCTTCGACTCCACGCATGCTACCTCGAACCCACTAAGTCAAGGCGGCTAAGATGGTGGATTCGACCCTATGGATTCGACCCTGAGGAATCGATTCGAACCAAGCTTGTTGGCCGAAAGCGCAATCTTGAATCGATCATAACTTGAGATCTACAAATCCAAATGCTACGAAATTTTCGCAGACGCTTGCATATACATAGAAGAATGTCCATGCCAAGTTTCATCACGTTTGGACACTTTTTTGGTCGATTCGAACCAAGGGTCGAATCGATCCCAAAGTGGGCCCGGATCTCCAAAATTCGGCCATGTGGGCCCCCCACACGTGCCAGAAGTGGTCTCCCCGAATTTTAGGCGAAATATCAGCCTCCAGCACTTATAAATAGAGCCCCTGGTCATTCAGAAAAGGGATCGGAGAATTTTAGAGAAAAAGCACGTCTAAACGCTGCCAGAATTGCTTCAGAGCACCACCGCTGCCTTTGATTTCGAATTTTGGTTTACTACTTGCTGTACTTTGGCATTGAAAAGTTGTATTCTCCGAATATCAAGCAATAAAGTAACAAAACTTCATAGTGGACGTAGGCAAATCGCCAAACCACTCTAAATCGTTGTCTTTTGTGCAATTTACTTCCTGCTATTTGTAGTTTTTGTTAGATAACCCACGTTTTAATTTACTTTCTTCATTTATTATCTCTTCAAAAACATCCAACAAGTGTTGTGCCCAATTTTGACACAAACACTTTGGTGCTTTCACCGAGAAAACTCAGCTTTTCTCCTGCTCATTGGATCTGTCATCGATACCGGATTGAATAAATCTAAGAGAGAGATCCAGATCATCAAATCCAACTTCCTTCCTTTCTATTCAGATTTGCATAAAGTCTAGGAAAGGAATTTAACGCTTTAAGATGGTGAGTACAAGAACTACTTCAAACGTTGGTGATCATGAAGGTCGAGATAGGCAAAATCCCACACAACTACAGTCTACCAGTCAAGATGCTGCTGGGCATACGGATCAGTCAGGTCCGGTCACAAGACAAGAGTACCAGGCGCTACTCCAGGAACTAACCCAAAGCCGACAATAGCTAACTGAGCAGTTGCGCGCTAACGCTGAGTTGACCAATCAACTAAATCGCCAAAAGCGAAGAAGATCCAGAAGGGATCAAGCTCCTCATTCTTCCACCGAAAGCTCTGCTTCATCTGACTACAATAACAGATCTACCCGTCCCAGGCTAGACGGAAACCATGCGCAAGCTGCTGACTATCAACAGGCGTTAACCGTTGGGCAAATAAGGGTTGGCCCATCTACCAGCTTCCATACTGGACCCTCCTCCCGAGGAGGCACTATTCCACAATACACTGCAGATGATCGAGCTGCCACAGCCGCTGCAGTTGACATAGGAGTTGATGCTCTCCAATCAAAATTATCATCAGTAGGGACAGGCTCCAGAGCATATGTCCCAGAAGACGTCGAGCCAAGGAGGCGAGATGCGGATCGTCGACAGCGCCCGATCCCACCTCGCACTGTGGAACCCGACCACACTTTGGCTCACCACCCACAGAATTTTCCAATGCCAGACTTCTCAGCCATGGTACGACAAATGATTCGCGAGAGTCAAGGCCTGACAAATGACGATTGGGGAATCTCCCGGAGTCATACCCTGTTTACTGATGACATATTGTATGCTGAACCTCCTCGGCGATTCAGAATGCCAACCCTGCCCATGTATGAAGGAAATTACGACCCAAATCAACATATTTTGAAATATGAATGGCCAATGACTGCTGCGAGGGCTGATGACTCAGTAAAGTGCCGTACTTTTCCCATTTCCTTAGGGGGAGTTGCGACGATGTGGTTTACTCGATTACCGCCACGATCTTTTTCCTTATTTGATCAGTTAGGTACCAAATTTGTTGAGCAGTTTCGCATGTATATTGCCCGACCTAAAGATGTTAATACCTTATCAAGTGTCACTCAAGCTCCCGGAGAAACACTTAGACGATATTTAGAGAGATTCAATGCTGCATGCGCAGAGATCACCAACCCCAATGATAATTCCATTTTAATGGCTTTGACTAAAGGAATCGACCCTGATTCCGAGTTTGGAAATTGGTTAGCTGCAAAGCCTCCCGCATCGTTGGACCGTTTCTATTCCAAAGCCGCTCAATTCTTGAGGCGAGAGGATGTGAAACAGTCTAGGAAGCAGGACGATGCAAGGCCCAGCAGTGAAGGGATTCAGAGTAATGTTGCGGTTAAACAATCTGCAGAAAGTTCAGGAAAAGTCGAGTTGAACATTCAAAATAAACAAACTCAACGATCAAGAAACGGTGATAACCGAAGCAAGAAGCAAGACCAGAATCGTGGTCCGAGACGTAGGGCCGCAATGTTTGACAGTTATACACCGCTTAACACGTCACTGGAAAACGTGTACCTATAGACTTGTAATACTATGCAATACAAGAAGCCTGCTCCGAAACCTTCGTCGGAAAGACAAATTCAAACAGGAAAATTCTGTAGGTTTCATGAAAGTTATGGGCATAATACCAATGAGTGTAGACATTTGCAAGACCTCATTGAAAAGTTGATCAGAGAGAGAAAGTTGGACCAGTTTGTTCGGGCGCCGCAGTCTGGTGGGGCGGGCCCATCTAATCAAAATCGAACGCAGAATCAGGAAAGACAAGATGAACCCGCTCGTACGGGCGGAAGGTTGGTTATCAATACAATAAGTGGTGGTCCCCATCCAGTAGACAGAAGCTGGAGAGAAATGGAGTCATATGCTAGCTCGATCAAGCATGTGGACTTTGAATGCTATAGTAACTCAAAAGACGGAACACCGGCTAAACAACAAAAGACGATGGCTGATGAAATCGTATTTAGAAATCGGGACGCCGATAAAGTCGAAGCTCCCACAATTGACCCGTTGGTCATATCCGCTCAAGTTGGTCCTGCTTGGATGAAGAGGATCTTGGTAGACAGCGGGAGTTCTGTGAACATATTGTCTAAAAGGGCATACGATTTAATGAAAATGGAAGCTAAGGACTTAAAACCTTGTCAATCACGAGTCCACGGCTTCAACGGGAGTGCGACGATACCAACCGGAATGGTTGACTTGCCGGTGGAGTTGGGAGTGGGAGAATGCCGAAAAGTTCGGATGTTGCAATTTGTTGTCTTGGATATTCCTTCCCCGTACAATGCTTTTTTGGGCCGACCGGCCCTTGCTGAATTTAGGGCTGTTATTGCCCCATGGTGTTTAACTCTGAAGTTCCCTACTGACCACGGGATAGGAGTTGTACAAGGAGATCAGGCTGCTGGGAGAGCCTGTTATGTTGCTGAGCTGCGGGAGGCGCAGCGAAAAGAGAAAGGAAAGGGCGTAGAGGAATCTCTCTGCGTCTGTTTTACTGACGATTGACAATTAGCGCCTGGGTCTCGGCCTGGGCACCACAACAAATTCCAAAAGGATCTTGATCCAAGGGACAATGATAATAAAGAAGAATCTACGGAAAGTCAAGCTTCTCCAGCCGAGCTAACCATCGATGTCCCGATTGACTACGATCACAATGACTCGAGAATGTTGAAGATTGGGTCTCAGCTTAACCAAGAGACACAACAGGAATTGGTTGATTTTCTCCGGGCAAATCTCGACGTATTCGTATGGACACACTCCGATATGTGTGGAATCTCACCGGACATCGCGAGCCACACCTTGAACATTGACCCGCGGTATATCCCGGTCAAGCAGAAAAGACGTGGTATGGATCCAGAGAGATCTGCCGCCCTGAAAGAAGAGGTCGATAAGTTGAAATCAAATGGGTTCATTAGAGACGCCTTATACCCAGAGTGGGTGTCCAATCCCGTACTTGTCCGGAAACCAAACGGGAAATGGAGAACGTGTATAGATTACTCTGACCTGAATAAAGCCTGCCCAAAAGACAACTTTCCGCTTCCCCGAATCGATCAACTGGTAGACTCAACCGTCGGACATGAATTGTTATCCTTCATGGATGCTTACTCAGGTTACAATCAGATACCCATGCATGTACCCGACCAAGAGCACACAAGCTTCGTAACCGACTTGGGATTGTACTGCTACAAGGTCATGCCTTTTGGGTTAAAGAATGCTGGTGCAACTTATCAACGCCTAGTCAACCGGATGTTTTCCGATCAGATTGGGAAGACTATGGAGGTTTATGTAGATGACATGTTGGTGAAATCGCGATACTCTGTTGATCATGTCAAAGACTTGGAGTCAATGTTCAATATCCTCTGGAAATACGGGATGAAGATTAATCCACTAAAATGCCATTTCGGAGTCGCATCCGAAAAATTCCTTGGGTTCACTGTCAATGCCCGAGAAATAGAGGCCAACCCTGAGAAGATCTGGGCTATCAGAAATCTTCAAACTCCGAGAACCATAAAGCAAGTTCAGAGTCTTAATGGGAAAGTTGCAGCACTGAGCAGGTTTATCTCAAAGTCGACCGACAAATGCGTTCCCTTCTTCGATTTGATTCGAAAAGGAAAAAGAAACTTCGAATGGACCGCAGAATGTGAGGGCGCATTTCAATCGCTAATCCAACATCTTTCCGTACCACCCATCCTTTCGAAGCCTGTAGATCATGAACAATTATATCTCTACCTGGCGGTATCTGAAAATGCAATTAGTGCCGCATTAATTCGGGAGGAGGACTGAGTGCAAAAACCGGTCTACTACGTGAGTAAACGATTGACCGGAGCCGAAAGAAATTATCCAAAGCTTGAAAAGTTGGCATATTGCCTAGTCATTGCCTCGAGGAAGCTCCGTCTATATTTCCAGGCTCATCCTATTACTGTGTATACCGATTAGCCGTTACGACAGGTCCTCACGCGGCCTAAGACATCTGGTAGGTTACTAAAATGGAACATCGAACTGAGTCAATTCGACATCACTTATACTCCAAGAAGAGTCTTTCACGGCCAAGTCCTAGCAGATTTTATAGCCGAATTCACTGTTCCCGAAGACTTGCCCGAGACCAGCAAATCTCCCGAATACATATGGAAGCTGTACACCGATGGTGCATCCAACGATCGATGCTCAGGAGCTGGGGTAGTACTTGAAACCCCCGAGGGACGATCCATATGTTATGCTTTAAAGTTCGTGTTCCGTGCGACTAACAATGAAGCCGAGTACGAAGCTCTACTTACCGGACTAAAGCTGGCCCGTGATCTGAAAATCATCGCTGTAGAGATCTACTGTGACTCCCAGTTGATAGTATGTCAAGTTCGAGGAGAATATCAAGCCAAAGACCGAAGATTAGCCGCTTATCTAACTCGAGTTCTGGAGATGCTTAATCAATTCGATTACTATGCCATTTTCTACATACCCCGAGAGCACAATCAGAAAGCTGATTCGTTGGCAAAGTTAGCATGTACAGGTGAGGCTCAGCATTTGGGGGTTGTTCCGGTTGAAACCCTATCCTCTCCGAGCATTGATCAAAGGGAGACTGATTTCACATTTGAAGCTACCTCCAATAAGGAGTCGTGGATGACTCCTTATCGAGACTATATCGAACATGGTGTACGAAGCGAGAAAAGACAAGTTCTACGAAAGGCCTCACGATTTGTTATTCAAAATGGAGTCATGTACCGGAGAGGATACTCTGTTCCTATCCTCCGGTGTATCGTGCATGATGAAGTCAAACAAGTGTTACACGATGTACACGAAGGAGAATGTGGCGATCACACTGGGGGGAAAGCACTTGCAAAGAAAATACTTCGATATGGGTATTATTGGCCTACTGTTAATCGCGATGCTGCAGACTACGCTAGAAAATGTGACAAATGACAGAAACACGCTCGAATTCCTAGAGCCCTGCCTACTGAGATAACCCAAATGGTCAGTCCTTGGCCATTTGCGGTATGGGGAATAGATATCATCGGCACATTGCCTCTGGCCAAAGGTGGCGCGAAGTACGCCATCATCGCAGTTGATTATTTCACCAAATGGGCTGAAGCTGAACCCCTTGCGACAATTACAACAAAGAAAGTAATCAACTTTGTAGTACGTAACATCATCTGCCGTTTTGGTCTCCCACATACTATCATCAACGGTAATGGAACTCAATTCGGTAGTGCTGAATTCAAGAATTTCTGCCAACGATTCCACATCCATAAGAAATTCTCTGCAGTAGCACACCCTCAAGCAAATGGTCAAATTGAAGCTGTTAATAAAGTTATCAAGTCCATTCTAAAGAAGCGACTGGAAAAAGCTGGGGGAAAATGGGTCGACGAACTTCCTATGGCGTTATGGGCCTATCGAACGACTCATAAAACTGCAACCGGTCATACTCCGTTTTCTCTATCTTATGGTTCTGAAGCCATTATTCCAGTCGAAATGGAAGTGCACTCTCATCGTGTAACATATTATGATCCGAAAACAAATGCCATATTACTTGCTGAATCTTTGGATTTACTCGATGAGAAGTGAAGAGGCTGATTTGAGGGCAGCCGCATATCGAAGTCAAGTCGCCCGACTGTACAATGCCAGGGTCCGTCTGCGAACCTTCGAACTCGGTGACCTCGTACTCAAAAGGGTTTATCCGGTTCCTTCGCACATGAAGCCAAATTGGGAAGGGCCGTATGTGATTTCACAAAAGCTCGGAGATGGCACGTTCAAATTATCGACCGTTGACGGTCTTACCTTGCCGAGAGCTTGGAATAGCGAAAGTCTTCGTCGCTACTACATATAAAAGACTTTACTTATTTATTTTCTGTCAATTTATTCCTTTGCATTTTATTCTAGCATTTCGAGATTTAAGTTTGTAATAAGGCAACTGACTTTGCCATATTTTCTCGTTTCAGCAATAAAATGCCATCTCTTCGAGCCAGAGCTGTGACTTACTGAATATGACGTACAATATCACAATGCATGGAGAGCTAAGTTCCATCACACGGTGGGATTTATTCAAATAGGGAGTGACTGTGATGCGACCAGTCACTCGCTAAGTGAAACCCGAGCTCGGGGGCAGAACACTACATCAACATTCACAGGGATCGATACACGACAATCCCTCCTCCAACTCCAAATTCCCAGAGTGCGAATTGGAGTATAAACTTCAACTTCGGTTCCCGGAGCGCGAACCGGAGTATAAATCCATCGCTCCCAGAGTGTGAGCCAACTCCAAATTCCCAGAGTGCGAATTGGAGTATAAACTTCAACTCTCGGTTCCCGGAGCATGAACCGGAGTATAAATCCATCGCTCCCAGAGTATGAGCCAACTCCAAATTCCCAGAGTGCGAATTGGAGTATAAACTTTAACTCTCGGTTCCCGGAGCGCGAACCGGGGTATAAATCCATCGCTCCCAGAGTGTGAGCCAACTCCAAATTCCCAGAGTGCGAATTGGAGTATAAACTTCAACTCTCGGTTCCCGGAGCGCAAACCGGAGTATAAATCCATCGCTCCCAGAGTGTGAGCCAACTCCGAATTCCCAGAGTGCGAATTGGAGTATAAACTTCAACTCTCGATTCCCGGAGCACGAACCAGAGTATAATCCAAATTCCCAGAGAGCGAATTGGAGTATAAACTCCAACTTCTGATTCCCGGAGTGCAAGCCAGAATATAAAAATCTATTTCGAAATTCCCAGAGTGTGAATTGGAGTATAAACGTCAATTACAAGTTCCCGGAGAGCGAACTAAGTCATAAACACTGATAATTAATAAGTTCCCGGAATATGGGCCGAACTGTTAATTGAAAATTATGTTAAGTCCCCGAAGTGTGGACATGTATTCAAGGCTTATGACATATGTGAGCATGAGCTAATCAATGCAATACTTGAGCAAAAAAGAAAAGAGTTGTTTTCCATTTTATCAACAAACAAAAAAGGAGTTTGATTACATGATAAAACTAAAAACAATTCATAAAGTGGGTGCCGAATCCACACTTATACACGGCCTAGAAAAGGAGAAGTAAAAAGAATTGCCCTTTCACAACTACATGGTAAAACGAGAAGTTCACTCCTTCTTCTTCCGGGGTTTCTTCTTCGGAGTTGAGCCGCTAGACCCACTACCCGGCTTCTTGCGAGATTTTTTGTCCTTCTTTGGAGCATCCTCAGGATCTGGCATAATATCCACGTCTTCCTCAGAGCTGGAAGGGATAGAGATCCTTTCGTGAGGACGAACCGGAGGCGGAGAAGCCGTAACAGGTAGCGAAGCTTCGAAACTAGAAGTTATAGCTGTGCCGGTGAGAGAAGTAACCATTGAAGGAGTTAAGCTTGGTGGAGCAACATCACCTCCGGAACCACCGACCGTCGTCACTGCAGCCATTTCAGCGCTTATCTCGGCAAGGATTTCTTCTTCTCGGGAAGATCGAGCAGCGCTAGACACAGTGACGGTCAGCATAAACGAGCTAAAAGTTGGAACAACTCCACCCATTGCAAAGGAAGGATCGGTAAAGGGTTCACAGGGTTGCTTGAGAAGCTCCTCAATCATCTGAACATCAAACGACATTGAACTCCCCTCTCCCCTCTCGCCGGTTACGGCAGTAGTTGTAATAGCTTCAGTAACGACGGCTCCTTGCATTGGCTGCGAAGTTTGTGGTACTGGAGGTGCTGGCGCATCTCTTTCAGTCACTAGTCGAAAAGAAATGAGAATAATTAGTCAAATGATCTGTTCCAAGTTCAACATTCTAAAAACACTTAAGCAACATTTGGAATACCTTCTTTGCCTCGGCTCGGTGATGAGACGAGTTCGGAAACGGTAGTTGTACTAAGAGACAGTTCCGGTCGATCCGGTTTATAAGCAGGAACAACATGTGGACCAACTGTAGCAGTAACTCCAGACGAGGTCGGGGCATCAACTGAAACATCCTCACTATAATGTGCAGCTCCAGAACCCTCGCCAGTCTCCACATGATGAAAACCAAGTCTCTCTCTCTCAGCAGAAATCATTGCTTCATGGAGAAGTTTCCTTTCCTTTTCGCTCAACAAGCGAGACTCAAGTTCAAATTCATCTACGGCGCCTTCAGGGAGAGATGCTTTCTTGTTCGCCACCAATTTTCTCCAAGCACTGAGTAAAAGCGTAGAATAATCTCCGAGCCACGAGAGATTCCTGTGCTCGAGCACATTAGCATTGTAAGTGTCAAGAAGATCATCAAACTCGGCTTCCACTCTGAATATCTCTTCTTGAACTCTCCCTTCCACTTCTGCCTCCACCGCTTCAATTTTAGCAACCGCCGCGTCTCGCTCAGCTCGGAGAGACACGGCTTGCTCGCACGCTTCTTATGCGGCTGTGTTAGCGTCATCTTTTTCCTTGTTTAAGTTGGCGAATTTAGCTTTTAACTCCTCAAGTTCTTTGACCGCCGCATCTCGCTCGGCCTCAACATTTTTGTACCGATGGCCCAAATCTTCAACTAAAGTACAATCCGCTTGTTGCATTTTCGCCATCTCAGCTAGTGTTTCGTCGACCTTTTTTAGCGACTCCAGTTCGGCCTTGCGAGAAGATTCCGTTTCAGATTGAAGTATGTCAACAATACGGTTCTTCTGAGGCAAGTCTGCTTCCAGTTCTCAATAACTTTGGCTCGTTCGAAGGCTACTTTCGAGGCTTTAACAGCCGCCCTGTACCATTCTTTATACTGAGCATAAAAATCTTGGTTATAGCTGAGGGCGGTGTTCACGGCCTCTTCGGGAATTCTTTTGAGATTGGGTGGAAAGATATAGGCGTCAGAGCATATTTCTGGAAAATCTTTTTTCAGTTGAGCAATCCTAATAGCCCCTTCACCAGACGGTTCAAGAGGGGCCTCTTCCACAGTTACGGTCGTAGCCGTATCAGTCCTTGAACGATGTGGACCAGGTTTTGAGATTTGTTGAGATGGCTGTTGTCGCGAAGGTTCGACTGCAGGTGCCTGGCCTCTGGATGACAGAGGAGAACGAGAGAGTGAACGGTACCTTCGGTCCCTATCAGAGCGCTCCTGGCTAGAATAATATCGGGAATGGTCCCTATCGCGATGCTCTTGCTCATAACACCTCCACTCGCAATCTCGGTCAGAATCCCTACGGCCAGACTCGTAATAAGACGAAGAATGATGCACTCGCCGAAGTCTATCAAGTATAGAAGGACGATCCGACATAGCACCTATAAAGAAGAAACAATTCGGTTAAATGCCAAGAAAAAGCACTGCAATGCATGTGGAAGTCGTGAAGTGTTGTGAAAAGTGTGTAAATGCGCAAACCCCCCGACCAACCAGAAGCGTCGATTACACTAACGGGTAAAGATTTGCTTATATCAAGCGCTCCCTGGAGCTCTTCCAACCCGGACCCGTGGTGGAGAGATACGTAGTCCGGAATGGGAATATCGTCCAACCCTGTGAAAAGGTCTCCGGACTGGCGCTGGAAACAGTAACCCCAGGTTTGGAACAGGTTACGACTACAGACTTCCATCTCGTAAACTTAGGTACAACAGCCTTGCCTTTCTGACCCTCTTCTATCTGGGAAAGGTCGGCTGCTATCTCAATGTCCGTGGGCGTTCTTTCATTGTCGCTTACTTCTCTTATCACAATGCCAGGTTTTCTTTTTGCCACTTTCCTCTTCTTCCTCAGGGCCGATTTCGCCAATCCTTCAATTACAATACTCTGGCCCAGCTCAATTAAACCCAATGTCCTTAAGTTATCGTCGGTCAACAGCAAGTCTATGTGCCTTGAGTCGCGTGGAACCCTTTGCAAGCTTTGAACGACGCCTCTATAATGCCCACCGGTAGGTCTCGAAATGATGGCTGCAAGAATAGCGGAGTATTAGTGTAAAGTATTAAAATGACCATTCAAAAATGAATTATGATACTTACGTCTGGATAACCATCTCCTGGCAAACCCTGAGGGGCATCGAACGAAAAACCACTCGTTCTTGAAATATCTAAGCCTGGTCCAGTCCCCAGTCACAACCTGACAATTCCTGACCGCCTCCAGAAAAGTGAAAGACGGGATGTCACCCTTACTCTTGAAGTTGAATATGTGCCTGATCTCGTTAGGTCTTGGCGGGCGAAAAAGGCAATCCATAAATACGACAAAGACGCTGTTCGGTAGTCCATGCCCGTTGGGATGGAGTTGTGAAGGAGTGATCCCTAAATACGACAACATCTCTCTGATGTATTGGTTAAAAGGAGGAAGAGATCCAGCCGCGCATGCATGACGGTAGAAGGCAGTATATCCTTCAGGTGGGTTGTGTGGTCTGTCACTGGCACTAGGTAATAAAACATCGTCCAGGGATATGTTATGTTTCGAACATATCCGGCCCAACAGAGACTCCGAGATATTGGACTGGACAGAATCGACAGGATCTTCGATAAATATGGCCTCCGGCAATTCATCCGGAGCCGGATCTACGACTTCATGAAGGATTTCCGGAATCTCAAGCGTTGGAAGAGGCGAGCTTTGTGCTTCTTGTTGTTGAGAACTTGAAGATTCCATAATTAACTAACTCACCAGAAAGCGGCGTTAAATACATAAAAAGCCCATGCATTCCCCCGGTGCAAAGTGTATGAGTATGTCGTGTAGTGCAAGTGCTATGCAAAAATTTAAGTAGATTTTACAAGTTGAAACGAGATGTCCGAATGACGAAACTTTGGAATTTGAGAATGAAAACGACCGTCATCGCTGACCGTCACTTTCACACCACTCAGATGCTACTGACTAATGCAAGTATAAATTCGTTATATTTGTTTAAGTCATAGTGCCATCGATGAGCTCCAAAGGGAAGGTGAAGTAAAATTTGATTATGCAGGGCCGAAGCTCGCCGGAGTCAAGTATGCTAAAAGTTCAGTGAGTTCGTCAAAGTTCAACTTGAAATTGGTCGTAGTTCAGATATTGGAGCAAATCAGAAGAGTGGAAGTCCTAGAAGCAAGAACGCTCGAATCGATCGACTCGAATCGACACGAGTCGAATCGATGAACTTCGAATCGGTACGCCCCAACTCCATGTAGTTCGACTCGATAAGACCTTGGAACAAAGGAGCAGTTCGAATCCATGAAGCCCTACATGACTTCGAATCGATCAAAGTTGAACTCCTTCGAATCGATCACCATATCATTACTTCGAATCGATCCATATTAATCTCCTTCGAATCGATCAGAATATCGCTATTTCGAATCGATCGCCGTGAGCCTTTTTTCCTTTGCAACCATCGATTCGAAGCTATGCATTCAAAATCGACTCGAATTGCTCATTCTCGGATCGATGCGAAGCAATAAGAGACAACACTCTGATCGATACGACTCGAATGACCTCACTCCTCAGTCCCATCGAGTCGAACCACCTCGTCCAGATCCCACCACTCCTTGAAATTTTCAAGAAGAAAAGGTTGAATCGATGTCAAAGACTTCCAGTTCCATCATTCCTTACTTGGCTTGATCCACCAGTTACCTGATTTAGTGAGATCACAAGGGAAAGCTTAAAGAAATTCGATCGATTCGTGGAAGACGCGCTTGTTCTAAGCTCTGGAAGATCGATTCGAAGAAGAAGCTACAACAACAGTGAAAAGTAAAAAGTGGAAAAGGAGCCCAGCCTCACGTATTTATATGGATTCCAGGAAAGAAACGGGATGATTCGTCTCCCGGTCAAAATGACCGACCCCAATCGGTCACGTGCTATCGATTCGAACAAGCCACGTTCGAATCCATCACGTTCGAACCCATCGCGTACGAACCCACTGCGTTCGAATCCATCACAGCGTAGAGCCATTACTTCGAATCCATCGCACGGCTAAATCCATACTTCACTTCGAATCCATTGCCTTCCTGTCTTTACACAATCGAATCCATCCCAACTTAATCGATGCGAGGCATCATCGATTCGAGGAAGCGCTAAGCAGATGCAAGACAATCGATTCGAACATATGTGACTTCGAATCCATCAAGACAGCATCGATACAGAGCGTCGTCGATACGAAGCACTTGAACGAGGACTGATTTGAAAAATCCTATTGATTCGAAGTGCCGATTCCATAACCATCAATTCCATCGATTCGAAACTCTATCGATTCGAACGAACATGCTTCGAATCCACTAGACACCACCTATGAGAACGAACGTAGTGCTTCGATATGAAAAATTACTAGTCTACCTTTCACACCGATTCAGGAGAGGATCGATACAAGAGGATGATCATAGACAATCATAACAACAATGTTTTATCCCGAATCTCAAATCGGTTCAGGAGAGGATCGATGCAGAATTCGATAACAAACCAAACTGGCAACAACTTGCAATCACGCAACGTTAACCAAAGCCAAGGTGATACACATATGCACATATCTTTGACTAATATTTGATCTTTATCATTCACAGGGATCAGATATCCATCTTGTCATGATTTCAACGACGAACAACCGATCACAATCATACGACAGTTGATAACAGCAATAAAGAATACATCTTTCAGCAGAGCATGTCCTAATTGTCCAGTGTTAAATTGTAGCTTTTCAAAGCACGTCATGTTTACACAAGACGTACTTTGGAGGGAAAATGTTATCCCGCCTTTTGGTAAGGCTGAGATACCAAGGAACTAACTAGAAAGAGACAGGATCATACATCCTTAGCTTTGAATGATTGTTGGGCAACTACAAATATCGACGAGTTTTGCCCGAGTCCGGATCGGGCTACAATTGATAAGACACGTCAAGCAAAGCTGTAGGAACCAACGTTCCAAGTTTCGGGGCAATCTGAGTTCGTATGCTCAAGTCATCGCCAATGGGAAATGGATCAGGTAGTATAAGGTTCGAATCCCTCAGAAATAACATAGGCTCGAATCCATCAAGAGGAGGCCTTGGTTCGAATCCACCAGACACGTGTTGCCTCGAATCCATGAGGAGCGCATTTGCTTCGACTCCATCAGGCAAGCCTTCACTTCGAATCCATCCAAAGCACTCCCTGCTTCGAATCCATCAGGGACGTGCCTTCGTTCGAATCCATCCAAAGCCTTCCCTAGTTCGAATCCATCAGGTCACCTCTTCCTTCGAATCCATCAGATGGCCTCGCCTAGAATCCGTCGAGCAAATCTCGGTTCAAATGCACGAGACATAATCTCGCTTCGAATCCATCAAGAAGGAGACATTCGAATCCATGCAGATGATTAACTTCGAATCCATCGTTGAAGCACATGATCGAACCCATCAATTTTCTCCTCGCTTCGACTCCACGCATGCTACCTTGAACCCACTAAGTCAAGGCGGCTAAGATGGTGGATTCGACCCTATGGATTCGACCCTGAGGAATCGATTCGAACCAAGCTTGTTGGCCGAAAGCGCAATCTTGAATCGATCATAACTTGAGATCTACAAGTCCAAATGCTACGAAATTTTCACAGGAGCTTGCATATACATAGAAGAATGTCCACGCCAAGTTTCATCACGTTTGGACACATTTTTGATCGATTCGAACCAAGGGTCGAATCGATCCCAAAGTGGGTCCGGATCTCCAAAATTCGACCATGTGGGCCCCCCACACATGCCAGAAGTGGTCTCCCCGAATTTTAGGTGAAATATCAGCCTCCGGCACTTATAAATAGAGCCCCTGGTCATTCAGAAAAGGGATCGGAGAATTTTAGAGAAAAAGCACGTCTAAACGCTGCCAGAATTGCTTCAGAGCACCACCACTGCCTTTGATTTCGAATTTTGGTTTACTACTTGCTGTACTTTGGCATTGAAAAGTTGTATTCTCCGAATATCAAGCAATAAAGTAACAAAACTTCATAGTGGACGTAGGAAAATCGCCGAACCACTCTAAATCGTTGTCTCTTGTGCAATTTACTTCCTGCTATTTGGAGTTTTTGTTAGATAACCCACGTTTTAATTTACTTTCTTCATTTATTATCTCTTCAAAAACTTCCGACGAGTGTTGTGCCCAATTTTGACATAAACAACATTAAGCTTAACGTCATTGAATTGATGCTGAAACAAGTGAAGGTCGTCGAATCACACTCGCTCACTTATTGATGATCACATCCGCACTCTCGGGATTTGCATTTGTGTATCGACGTTCGGTCACGCTTTTTTAAGTTTTAAGTATATTTCCATGCTTCGAGGACTTAATTTATTTTATGGGTGGTCAGTCACCCCTAAGTTATGTTTATACTCTGACCACACACTAGGGACTCAGAGTTGTGTTACAGATGATTGATTCGTATCCAGTTTGTGTTTAAGCTCTAATCCACTCTCTGGGGATTTAGGGTTAGTCAATGTTTACTCTCCAATCCGTGCTCTAGGGACTCAGAGTTAATTACGGTCCATACTTCATTTCACACTCTAGGAATCTGGAGTTGGTCGACATTTGCACTCTAGTTCGCACTTCGGGAACCTGAAGTTGATTGATGTTGACATTCCTGTTCACACTCTGGGAATCCAGAGTTAGTTGATGTTTATACTCTAGTTCGTACTATGGAAACTTGGAGTTGGCCGAAAGATGATCAATCACATCAGCTTAGGCTTTGGGATTTCGTTCGCACTCTGGGAACAACAAATATATCAGGATCGTTGATAGTCGGTTTACATCCATCCTAAGTTAATAAGCAAGGTCGTTAGATGGACGGGTCCATCCTCCTCAAACTTGGTCAAGATACGGGCGAACTCGTTGGGTGGACAGATCCACCCTCTTCGAAACCGCATTTATAAGTTTATACTCCAGCTCGCACTCTAGGAGACTGGAGTTTGTTAAAGTGTTGTCGTATATCAGTCCTTTTTTAGCTTCATTATGGTGACTTGCCCTCGAGCTCGAGTTTCACTTAGCGAGTAACCGATCGTATCACAGTTACTCCCTATTTGAATAAACCCCACCGTCAGGTGGAATTTAGCTCTCCATGCACAGTGACAGTTGTATGACGCAGTCAATAAATCACAGCTCTGGCTCGAAGAGATTGCATTTTATTGTTGAAATAAGAGAATATGGCAAAGTCAGTTGCCTTATTACAAATTCAAATTTCGAAATGTAGAAACAAATTGCAAATGAAGAGTAAACTGGATAATTAAAGCCTGTCATGTGTAGTAGCGACGAAGGCTTTCGCTGCTCTAGGCTCTTGGCAGAGTAAGACCGTCAACGGTCGATAATTTAAATGTGCCATCTCCGAGCTTTCGTTCAATAACATACGACCCTTCCCACGTTGGTTTCATGTGCGAAGGATCAGGTAGATTCTTTTGGGGATGAGATCGTTGAGTTTGAAGTTTCGGGGTCAGACCTTAGCATTTTATAATCGGGCGACTCGACTTTGGTATGCGCCTGCCCTCAAGTCAGCTTCTTCTCGCTTCTCATCCAATAAATCCAGAATTCGACAAGTAATATAGCATTTGTCTTCGAATCACAGTATGTCACACGATGAGAAGGTACTCACATCTCGACTAGAATAACGACTTATGGACCATAAGAAAGAGAGAATGGAGTGTGGCCGGTCGCGGACTTGTGGGTTGTTCGGTAAGCCCATAAACCCATAGGAAGTTCATCAACCCACTTGTCCCTGGCCTTTTCCAGCCGTTTCTTCAGAATAGACTTTATAACTTTGTTCACAGCTTCGACCTGTCCATTCATTTGAGGGTATGCAATTGTAGAGAATTTCTTCTGAATGTGGAATCGTTGATAGAAATTCTTAAATTCAACACTATCGAATTGGGTTCTGTTACCAGTGATGATGGTATGCGGGAGACCAAATCGGTAGATAATGTTGCGGACTACAAAGTTGATCACCTTCTTTGTCGTGATTGTAGCAAGGGGTTCAGCTTCAGTCCACTTGGTAAAGTAATCAAATGCGAAGATGGCGTACTTGTACCACCTTTGGATAGAGGTAGAGAACCAATAATGTTAATGCCCTAGACTGCAAATGGCCATGGGCTGACCATTTAGTTTGTTTCGGTAGGAGGGGCTCTAGGAATCCAAGCGTATTTTTGACATCTGTCACATTTTCTGGTGTACGACGCATCACGATTCACGATCGACCAATAGTATCCATATCGGATTACTTTCTTAGCTAGATCTTGCCCCTCGGTGTGATTGCAACATTCCCCTTCGTGTAAATCATATAACACTTGTTTAGTTTCATCACGAGCGATACATTAGAGTATAGGAACAGAGTATCCTCTTCTATACATGACTGCATTCTGAATAGTGAACCGCGAGGTTTTTTCGAAGAACTTGTCTTTTTTCACTTCTACGCTCTGGAAGTGTTCCATGCTCGAGATAATTTCGGAGTGGAGTCATCCATGACTCCTTATCGGGAACAACCTCTAACACCCAATTTGTCTCCATCTGGCCGATGCTCGGGG
Source organism: Allium cepa (assembly GCA_030765085.1). Lineage (NCBI taxonomy): Eukaryota > Viridiplantae > Streptophyta > Magnoliopsida > Asparagales > Amaryllidaceae > Allium > Allium cepa. Next base: position 328,345,932 of record CM060935.1, on the reverse strand, counting down.
AAGTTAACATCTCCACGGGAACATTTCCCATTTGTTGTGCCTCACCTGCACTGGCAAACTTTGCTAATGAATCGGCTTTCTGATTTCGCTCTTGAGGGATGTAGTAGATAGCATAATAATCGAACTGATTCAGTATCTCCTGGACCCGAGCTTAGTAAGCAGCCAATCTTCGATCTTTTGCCTGGTACTCCCGCCGAACTTGACACACAAATAATTGTGAATCGTAATAAATCTCTACAGTAATGACTTTTAAATCTCGAGTAAGTCTTAATCCGACAAGTAGGGCTTCATACTCAGCTTCATTGTTGGTTGCTCGAAAATCAAACTTTAAAGCATAGCATATAGATCGACCTTCAGGATTTTCAAGTACAACCCCAGCACCTGAGCAACGGTCATTTGATGCACCATCAGTATGCAGCATCCACATATCTTTGGGAGATTCATTGGTTTTAGGCAAGTCCTTTGGGATGGTAAATTCAGCTATGAAATCTGCTAGGACTTATCCTTGAATGGCTCGCCATGGAGTGTAGGCAATATCAAATTGACTTAGCTCAATATTCCACTTGAATAACCTACCAAACATCTCAGGCTGTGTAAGGACCTATCGTAATGGCTTGTCGGTGTAAACTGTAATAGGATGAGCCTGAAAATACGGACGGAGCTTCCTTGAGGGAATAACCAGATAATAAGCCAATTTCTCTAGCTTCGGATAATTTTTTTCAGCTTCGGTTAGTCGTTTACTAATATAGTAGATCAGTTTTTGTACTTGGTCTTCCTCTTGAATTAGGGCTGCACTGATCGCGTTCTCTGATACGGCTAAGTAAAGCTATAATTTCTTATAATCAATAGGCTTAGACAAAATATGCGGTGTGGAGAGTGCTAAACTTGTGCTCGGAATGCGCCCTCACATTCCGTGGTCCATTCGAAGTTCAATTTCCCTTTTCCGATCAAATCAAAGAAGGGAATGCATTTTTCTGTGGATTTTAAGGTGAACCTGCTTAGTGCTGCTACTTTTCCGTTGTGGCTTTGGACTTGCTTTATAGTTCTTGGAGTCTCAAGGTTTCTGATCGCCTAGATCTTTTCGGGATTAGCTTTAATTCCTCGAGCGTTGACGATAAACCCAAGGAATTTCCCGGATGCGACACCAAAGTGACATTTTAACAGATTAAGCTTCATTTTGTATTCTCGGAGTATATTAAACATTGACTCCATGTCTTTAATATGATCAATGGAGAATCATGATTTCACTAGCATGTCGACCATGTATACCTCCATTGTTTTCCCAACCTGGTTGGCGAACATCCGATTAACCAATCGTTGGTAAGTTGCACCAGCGTTCTTGAGTCCAAAGGGCATAACTTTGTAGCAATAGAGTCCCAGACCAGTCACGAAACTGGTATGCTCCTGGTCGGGAAAGTGCATGGGTATCTGGTTGTAGCTTGAATACGTGTCCATAAAGGATAGGGTTTATGTCCAGCCGTTGAATCTACAAGCTGATCGATTCGAGGAAGTGGAAAGCTGTCATTGGGGCATGCTTTATTCAAGTTTGAGTAATCAACTCATGTTCTCCATTTTTCGTTTGGCTTCCTGACAATTACAGGGTTGGATACCCATTTGAGTATAATTCATCTTGAATAAATCCATTTGATTTAAGCTTATCTACCTCTTCCTTAAGGGAGATGGATCTCTCTGGATCCATACCACGCCTTTTTTGTTTGACCGAGAGATACCGTGGGTCAATGTTCAATGTGTGGCTCACGATGTCCGAGGAGATTCCACACATGTTAGAATGTGTCCAGGCAAACACGTCAAGGATTTCCTAAAGAAATTCAACCAATTACTCTTGCATTTGTTGGCTTAACTGAGATCTAGTCTTTATCATTCTAGAATCATCGCTATTGTCAATCGGGACATCGATCGCAATTTGGCAGGAGAAGCTTGACTGTCTTTATTTTCATCCTCACTTTTGTTATTTCTCGGGTCAAGATCTCTTTGGAATTGGTTGGGGTGCCCGGGTCTGGGCCCTGGCACAAATTGCCAATTTTCTACAAAGAAAATGCAGAGAGATTCCTCTACACCCTTTCCTTTCTCCTTTCGCTGCGCCTCGCGTTGCTCGGCAACATAGCATGCTCTCCCAATAGCCTGATCTCCCTGAACGACTCCAAGTCCACGATCGGTGGGGGACTTTAGAGTCAAACACATGGGGAAATGGAAGCTCTAAACTCAGCTAGTGTCGGTCGGCCCAAGAAGGTATTGTACGGCAAGTCGATATCCAGAACAAAAAATTGTAATATCCATACTCTCTGGCATTCTCTGGTTCCTAACTCCACTGGCAATTCCACCACTCCAGTGAGTATGGTTGCACTACCGTTGAAGCCATGAATACAGGATTGACAAGGCTTCAAATCTTTAGCCTCCATCTTCAACTGGTCATAGGCTACCTTAAACAATATATTCATAGAACTTCCACCGTCGACTAAGATCCTCTTCATCCAAGCAGGACCTACTTGAGCTGATACGACAAGTGGATCAATGGTAGGGGCTTCGACCTGTCAGCATCTCCATCTCGGAGCACATGTTGTCAGTCATCATCTTCTATTGTTTGGCTAGAGCTCCATCTTCCAAACTACTACAACATTTGAAGTCCTCATGTCTAATAGAACTAGCATACGACTCCATTTCCTTCTAGCTTCGGTCTGTTGGATGAGGACCACCACTAACAGTATTTATCACTAACCTCCTGCCAGTACGAGCGGGTTCCTCCTGTTTTGTCTAATTTGGTACATGATTTTGATTTGATGGGCCTGCACCTCCAGACCGCGGCATCCGCACAAACTGATCTAACTTCCTTTCTCTCATCGCTTTTCAATGAGATCCTGTAAGTGACGGCACTCATTCATGTTATGGCCATAGCTATCGTGGAATCTACAAAACTTACTCGTCTGGATTTGTTTCTCTAATGATGGTTTCGGGGCAGATTTCATATATTGAATGGTATTACAAGTCTGTAAGTACACATTATCCGACAACATGTTCAAAGGAGTATAATTATCAAACATGGGAGCCATACGTCACAGACCATGATTCTGATCTCATTTCTAATTTCGATCTCCATTACCCCTTTGTTGATTCTGTTTACTTTGTATATTCAATTGCACTTTTCCGGAGCTCTCCCTGGATTGTTTAACAGCTACATTACTCTGGATTCCTTCCACACTGGGCCTTGCGTCATCCCTTTTCCTAGACAGTTTCGCATCCTCCCTTCTCAAGAATTCGACTGCCTTGGAAAGAAGCAGTCCAATGATGCAAGGGGTCTTTCGGCTAGCCAGTTGTCGAATTCTAAATCGGGATCAATTCCCTTAGTTAGTGCCATTAGAATAGAGTTATCATTGGGATTGCTAATCTTAGTACACGCAGCATGAAATCTTTCCAAATAACGTCTGAGTGTCTCTCTAGGAGCTTGAGTAACACTAGACAAAGTGTTGGCATCCTTCATCCTCTTTACATGCATTTGGAACTACTCAACGAACTTTGTCGCCAACTGATCAAAACACCAGACAGATCGAGGTGGTAGATGGGTAAACCATATAGTAGCTATGTCCCCAAGAGAGATCGAAAAACTTCAGCATTTAACTGCATCATCAGCTGGTGTAGCATTCATTAACCATTCATACTTCAAAATATGTTGATTGGGATCCGAGCTTCCTTCATATACGGGTACAGTTGGCATCCTGAATCGCCGAGGTGGTTCAGCCTGAAGTATATCATCAGTGAAAGAGATATAACTCCGGAAGATTACCCAGTCATCATTAGTGAGACCATGACTTTCACGGATCATTTGACATATCATCATCGGTTTATCTGGCATGTGGCCGTTTTGAGTGCGCTGGACCAAGGTGTGGTCGGTTTCCACAATGCGAGGCTGGGCCGGACGGTAGTCGACGGTCTAGGTCTCGCCTCCTTGGTTCTAAGTCTTTAGGAATATAAGATTTAGGAGTATGTTGACTTGGATCAGATCTGTTCGATTTCGGGCATCAGCTCCTGGTTCCGCAGCAGTGGCGGTAGTGCGGTTGTCTGTAACATGATATGGAATAGTACATCCATGGGAGGAGAGTCCAGTCTGATGGCTGGTTGACAGTTCAACTCTTGGTTGCCCTTGGCTCATTTCGTGCTGATGTCCAGTAGCTTGGGTATAACTTCCATCTAGCCATGGGAACGTGGATCTGTGATGATAGTCTGAAGAAGATGAACTCTCAATAGATGAATAGAAAGCCTGATCCCTCTCCTATGTCATTGGCGATTCAGTTGATTGGTCAATTCTGCATTGGCACGCAACTGTTGAGTAAGTTGCTGACGGCTCCGTATCAGCTCTTGCAGTAGCATCTAAAACTCTTCCCTGGTGATAGGGCCTTGCGGATCTGGTGGTCCGAAAGCATTCTGATTAGTCGGAGGTAGTTGTACGGGATTTTGTCAATCTCGTCCTTCTAGATCTGCAGCAGTAGAAGTGGTCCTTGTGTTTACCATGATGAATGGGAAAGCTCTTTCCTAGATTTGATGCAAATCTGAATAGGATGGAAGAACTTTGAACTTGAGATTAGGATCTTCTCCTTAGATTTATACAATTCGATATCAATTGTAGATCCAATGAGCAGGAGAAAAAACTGTGTTTTCTCAGTAAAAGAAACAAAGTGTTTGTACCAAAATTAGGCACAACATTCTTCGGAAGTATGTGAAGAGATAAAATAAAGAAAATAAATGGAAAAAAAGGATTATCTAACAAAAACTTCTAAAATAGATCAGAAAAACACGCAGAAACATAGGGATTTAGAGTGGTTCGGCGTATAGCCTACGTCCACTATGAAATTGATGACTTTTATTAATTTTTACTTGCTGGTTACAGCGGATTACAATAGTGAAATTCGATTACAATAGTGATTTTTGAGTACAAAAATGATTTTGACAGAATTTGGATATTGAAGAGCAAAATAGTCCCTTTTCTATAGACTCTAAGATGCTATTTATTGGCGTAGGATGCATATATCTCGCTCAGATCTCGGGAGACCTCTTCTGGCATGTGAATGGGCCCACGCGATCGATCTCATGTCATTTGCACTCGGTCCATGATCGATACGAATGAACTTCGTATCGACCAAGATTTGATCCAATCGAGTGGAAATTGAGTATGAACATTCTTTAGGTTGTACGTAAGCTTCTATGATAACTTTTTGGCATTTGGACTTGTAGATTGAGAGTTATGGTCGATGCAAGTTTAGGCTTTTAGTTGCTATTCTCTTCATATCAATGCTCTTCATATCGATGATTTCTCATCGATGATTCTACACGTGATGCCAGTTGACGTGGCGCTTGCTTTTAGGATCGATCCACATTTCATGCCGAATGATCGATTCTTTCCTATGGACGATCCATGTTTGCAACGATACGGTTTAGCCTTGTTTGCATCGATCTATTGCTTTGTTCATATCGATCATCACTGCTTTGTTCGTATCTATGATAGCAGGCTACTTCGTATCGATGATTGGAGGCCGCTTCGTATCCATTCTTGTGTAAGCTCTTCGCATCAATCCTCTGGATACAACTTCAGATCGATGGCATTTGTGTATTCCCATCGATCACTATGGACCACTTCGTATTGATGGAAAGCTTTGAGTTCGTATCGTTCCATTAGCTGATCGATACAAAATGTATAGAAAGGGATCGATACGAAGATGGCAGAATTTGACCAGGCGAATTAGGAATGATGCTACTGGTTGATGGATACGAAGAGAATGGTTGCTTGATGGATATAAAGCGTTGCACTCGATGGACACGAGACAATATTTGTAGGTGGATATGAACAGTTGAGGCTTGATGGATACAAAAAATAGATAACCGATGGATACGAAGGACATGACTCTCCTAACCGATACGAAAACATGCACATCTGATGGATTCGAACCAGATCGATACGAAAGAGGGTTTTATTTGGTTGTTTGATGGATAAGAATAAGGTAATTTCTCGAACTGCGTCGATCATATCTTGAGCATACGGACTTATATTGACTTGAATTTGGAACATCGGTTTCTATAGCTTTGTTTGTCTCATCATATCATTTGTAGCTCGATCCGGACTCGGATAAAATTTATCGACATCAATAGTGAACTTATGTATAACCGATCTTTAGGACGAACTGTCCTTGGTTTCTAATCAATTCCTTGGTGTCATGACCTTGCCAAAAGGCGGGATAACATCTACTGACCTCGCATCCCTATGACCTAGTCATAATTTAAATACTCTCCATATATAATACTCATCTCATCATTTCATAATTAAGGCCTTACAAGGAATCTTACTTATTACGCCATAAAATATTAATTACCTTAAAGGGTAATCAATAACAATTTTTATCTGACTAACTATGCAGTTGTATGCTATAATTATACATCTATTATTCTAATAGAAATAAATATATATTCGCACCTAATAAATTTTAAGCATGTGGTTCATATGCCCTAAACTAGCGTTATATGTCAATTCCTTTAACCATAATACTAATACAAGTCCTTTCCCTTCAAATTTCAAAGATTTCAGTATCCATAATAAGGATTAAATATTTGTATCCAAAACTGCAATAAATAGACCGATAAATAGAAATATAACCCAATTTACTACATTAAACCAATGGAATATAAAAAACAATAGGAATTGCAATCTTCACTTCATATTCTATTCAACTCCTCTTTTACAAAGAAATAAATGAAGGAATAAGTGGTGTAAACAACAAATCTAATTCGTCCCCTACGCTCATATTTCATTATTGAAAACTCATAATTTGAATTCAAGAAGGAGGAGAAGTGGAATAGCGTATGAAATTATAAAAATTATAGAAATAATATAAATTCCATCAAATTAACATAAATAATTGACAATCTCCATCTAGAATTAACATTTCGAAATAAAATGGAATTTTGGGGAATTTTATTAGTTTTGTTTTCGCCATCCCAAAATCCCTAAGATATATTGATCAAACCCATATATATATATGCTAATCAATTATTGAAATAAAAATACTAAGATTTCCAGTCATAGATCATCCTTAGCTTTTCCTGTATGTATTTGCAATGCCAAAGCAACTCTTTTCCAGATCTCCTTCTTTTGATATATATATATATATATATATATATATATATATAGCAAAGTATAGGTGTATATATAACTTTGTTAGATTCAGAGAGGTTGGAGGAGAAGAAAATAGAATAAAAGAATAATTAGAATGGGATTAGAATCCTTACCTGAATCCCTAGTAGAATTTTTGAATATAACTGAAGAGAGAATATGACAGAGGTTCACGGAGTTGCCAAATATTTATGAATAAAAAGTGGGGAGGATATGTCATATTTATAGGAGTTGAAACATACTAGAACCATATGATGAAATTAAATCAAAATCGGATAAATTTGGACCATTTAACATTGCAAAACCCTAGCCCCCGCTGTAAGGCAGTGGTCGATTGCCTATGCTCGACCGGACGACCGCTTCTCTTATTTCGTAAGTAATGATTTATTTCTGTTGCTTTTTTATTTTATTCCCTAATTAACTTTTAACAATCTAACTTTAACTTAATCCCCAACTAAACGTACAGTTAATTTCTGATATTCAAACCCCAAATTTAATTATTCATTTGAATTTCAACTCACACTAAGTTAATTTAAATCTGAACACTTCAAACGCTCGTAACTTCTTTTTTCAAGCTTCATTTTCAGCGTATTATATATGAAAATAGATCAGGATTTCACCACAAATGCAATGCAATATTGCGGCCAAATTCCAACTTTTATAAATTTCCATTTTCAAACCTACTTATTTAATTTAATTCACTTAATTCATTTATGGTTAATTTTATGGGACGCTACATTCTTTCCCCTTAAAAAGGATTTCATCCCGAAATATTTCAAAGAGCGAACATCATAACGTGCAATAACATCCATGTTACACAACCAAGTTATCTACACAATAGTATACTCAACCATAGTGCAATGTGATTATATATTGCAGACATACTAAAATGAGCTCAATCATATCATGAGTATGTAAATCGTGTCATGCAACTATGTATGTAAATTCCCTAAACATGCATATAAATTTCTACATGAGTGTAAAATGATTGTGAAAAGTGTGGAAATCATCCCGTACCATCCAATATAGCAACCATCATGCAACCAAAATCCTAATTTTTGAGAGAAAATTTTCCAATGAAAACTTTGAATGAGTGATCTTCATCTTCTCCTTGGTTTCCCATGTGCTTTCCACTGGGCTGTCTCCCTATTGTACTTGAAACAACCTAATTATTTTATTGCGGAGTCTCCAAGTTCCGTGCTCTATAATGCATGTGGTGGCATGGGGTACCATTGGCTCCATCTCTAATTCACCCAACTGATCAGGCTCAACTCTAATAGCAGTGTCATGAAGGCCTTTTCTAAGGTGAGAAACATGGAAAACATTTTGGACTCCTGGTAATCTATCAGGAAGCTCTATGCATAAGCAAGTTTTCCTATGCTCTCCAAAACTCTGAATAGTCTAATGAATCTAGACGTCAATTTTCCATAATTTCCAAACCTAACCACTTTTATAAGAGCGGAGATTTTGATAAATACCGTATCTCCAACCTCAAACTCAAGATTTTTTCTTCTTCTATCTGCATAAGATTTCTAATTTCCTTGCACCGTCTTTATTCGTTGTCTAATCAACTCTACTTTTTTTTCATGGTATCACGGATCAAATCGGGTTCGGGCAATATTTTGTTGGTTTCCCATCAATAACTTATTGCATGGCCTCCAATAAAGTGCTTCAAAAGGGGCCAAAACAATCATCGCTTGAGAGTTATTATTATATGCAAACTCAACTAAAGGTAGATGTTGTTCCCAATGTCCTTTGAAATCTAAAATAGAATCCCTTAACAACTCTTTTAAAATCCTATTCATCCTCTCTATTTGACCATCAGTCTGTGGGTGATATGCAGTGTTAAGATACAAAGAAGTTTTCAAAGATGCTTGTAGACACCTCCAAAACTCACTGGAGAACGAGAGATCCCTATCACTAACTATGCTCATAGTTATTCCATGCAATCGAACTACCTCCTTGATGTAGATTTGCATGAGAGAAGTGGCAGTTTTATTGTTCGTAACCCGAATGAAAAGGGCACTCTTAGCGATTCTATCCATAAGAACCCAAATAACTCATTACTCCTCTGGCTTCTAGGAAATCCTCCTACAAAATCCATCAAAATATGCTCTCACTTCCAAGTCAGAATTCCTATTGGTAATAGTAACTTTCCAGGCTTCACTTTCCATAAGCACCTCTCTTAACAAACTATCAACCATTGGACACAAAGGCGTCCATCTCTTCTTATACATCCTTTCCCATTAACTGTGTACCTACCGACGTGGGGAAAATGCTCTCCCTTCCACAACTTTTCCAAAATCTCTACTAACTTCACATCCATCATATGCTCAAGCCTTTTGCAGTCTATCAAGGCTGGTCTTAACTCCATATCTGCTAAAAACCCTTGGATGGGTTCTGTTCGCTGTTGGTAGTTAAAATTTGAGAGGAAACCAACTGCCTCCATTTATATATAACATCCAAGGTAGCATGCCTCCGACTAAAGGCAACGGTGACTACGTTCCCTTTTCCAGGGGTGTATTGAATACTAAAGTCGAACTATGCTATATAAACCATCCATCTTTGCCGCCTAGGATTTAAATCTTTTTGGAAAGGTTAGTGAATAACTCAAACATTTCTCCAAAGAGATAGCGCCTTCACATCTTCAAGGCAAAGACGATAGCTGCTAACTCCATGTCATGAACTAGATATCTTTACTTATGATCCTTCAGTTGCCTACTAACATAAGAAACTACTTTCCATCTTGCATTAGAACTGCTCCTAACCCTGTGCCATAAGCATATGTGAAAACCGTAAATGGTTTGGTTCCATCAGAAATAGTGAGCACATGTGCACTAGTCAATAACTCCTTAAGCTTCTCAAATGCCTTGGTGCATCTATCGTCCTAAGAAAAGACTAGGTTCTTCTTAGGGTTAAGGGGTTTGCTACTCTTGCAAAGTTGTTAATGAACTTTCTATAGTAACCTACCAACCCAAGAAAACTTCTAATCTCCGATACACTTCTGGAATTCTTCCATCCTCAAATAGCTTCCACTTTAGCTAGGGATGTCAATGGATACCCGAAAAATCCGAAACCCGTTCGGATTCGTATACCAAAAACGGATATTATCCGGTATTCGAAAAGAGAATACGGATATCCGATTTTCAAAAAAAATTCAGATACGGATGCAGATACGGGAGTATCCGTATCCAAAAAATATCTGTCCGATCCAAAATTTATACATTTATTATTATTGATGTTGTTATTATTATTATTTTAAAGCGACAATGTGATCAAAATTTATTTCTAGTTTCAACTTTATTTTTAAAGAGAATTTACCATGCCCTTGGATTTTATATCAATGGCTGAAATTTCTTTAGATGTTTTCAAAACCCTAAATTATACGTTAGCAGCCTTCCCATTCATTTTCATTTTTTCACAGCCGCACTTTCTGTTTTGTCAAGCAAAAATCCAAAATCTAAACAACGTACGATCTCAGGCTCTCATCTCTCCCATATCCGAGCACGCCTCAATTAACCAATGATGAATGATGAAAGATCTCACCTCCGCTTAAAGTTCGCATGTAGCCTCTTGTCTCTCTCATATCTAGGCACGCAAGCGAACCAACGATTAGCACTTCTCTTGGAATCACGCATTCGACAACGATGATGAATAGTCGAGTCTCACGCCCTGCCCTCATAATTCTTTCTTCTTTGGTATATTATTCAAAATAAATTTTGTGGCAACCACTATTATTTTATTATGTGTTTCAACTATTAGTACTGTTATAATGTGTTTTAGCTAGAATCTTTTGATGCAAATATTTTTATTTTATTTCAGCTAGTAATCTTTTATGGTATCATCAATCTTTAGGTAAGCTGAAGAATGTTACGAAATCTCAAGGTTAGATGGTATAGCTGTTTTAAAAGGTCTCGGCTAATAACAACATAAAAGGTTACATGTAGCATATAATAACAGCATTTTATTATCTTTATTTTTTTAGATGCAAATATAGTTATACCGTCAATCTTATATTTCTATCATGTTTCGGTAATTGGTTAGGACAAATAAAAAATATATAAGTTAAGCTGAAGCCAAGTTACGATAATTGTTATAGGTAATGATTATAAAATTTTATTTTATTTGATATGTAGGTGCTCATTTCCTTTAGACATAGTAGAATCATTAAATGTATTAAGGATTAGTACCACTGGGCATAGGTTAATTGTGTTTACATACTATAAGAATTTTTGTATGATAACCATTTGATATAAATGGTTAATTTTTTCATCTAATAGTCCAAGATATAAAGCTTACAGATGAATCATCAACCTCATTATAGATGGTCACACAAGGTAATTTTAAATTTGAATAATATGCAACGAACTTGTCGCAATTATAGACAAGTTGTGCTATTGTTACAATAGCACTTGGTGCTATTACTAACAACACGTGGTGCACCTGTTACAGCAGCAACAGTGCTGCTGTTTGTTAATTCACAAAATTAGAAAGTTAATTATGACAATTCTAAACATAAAAATAGAAACTTAATTTTGAAAATGAGCACTGGAATTACAGTGCTGATGTTTACTAGTTGTACAGTATAATTCTCAAGAAGTAATATTTGTTTAATGTCACTTATTAAATTATATTTTGTTATACAAGAGTTCTTGTGAAGAAGCTATAATGGGTTAGATGAAAGAATGAAAAAATTGCAAGTTTGTTCAACTTAATTTGCTATATTTGTTTATTTGAACTGTAATATTGTATAAACTTATTTAATATTATGTGTAAATATATTTTTTACTTGAAAAAATGACGAATTGTTGTAGTTTGCATGTCAGACTGTTATCTACAGAAAATAAAGTATTTAAGTTGCAATGTTTTGGTTTTAAATTTTCAATGTAACAAAATCCTTTTTCAGCTTTCAAATGCGTATTTTCAAATATTTTTGGATATCGAGGAATATCTGCATCCTCTTTTCGGATGCAAATATTTTCGAATATTCGAAAATATCCACAGATGCAGATATGGATATTGATTCTTGGATATCCACGGATATCGGCTGTGGATACGAATGTAGATTTAAATTTTCAAATGCGGATGCGGATATAACCATATCCACATCCGTTTGCACCCATTGATAGGCTTACTTTAGCGGGGTCTATTGCCAGTCCTTGCTTAGAAACAATATAACCAAGGAATCTAACTTCTTTTATCCAAAAGTGGCATTTAGCAAATTTGGTCTTAAGCCATTGTCCTTTTAAGGTTCCTAATACCTCTCTTAGGTGGTCTTCATGCTCCTCTTTACCATTAGAGAAAATCAAAATATTATCCACGAACACAACAATGAATTTGTTGAGTTGCCCCCCTAAATACCCTACTCAATAAATCCACAAAGTTTGTGTGGGCATTCGCCTATCCAAAAGGCATCACTTCCACTCATAGAGTTCATCTAATTGCGAAATGCAGTCTTCGACTTTCTTTCTTCTGCAATCCTTAACTAATGGAATCTAGTGCTAAGTCTAGTTGAGAAAGACTTTAGCTTCTCTAAGCCGATTGAACAAGTTTTCTATCCTAGGTAACGCGTACATATTCTTCCTTGTCGACATGTTCAATTTCCTATAGTCAACGCAAATTCTTAATGAACCATCAGCCATAGTGGAGAAAACAATATGGGTTCCCCACTGCGAAGTACTCCAATGGATGAATCCTTTCTTTAATGGCTTAAAGATTTTTTTGGGGGCCATGCGCCCTAAAGGCAGAGGGACTGGCCTTGCATCTTTCTCCAAATATATTTGGAACTCGATTCTTCCTTTGGTGAGGGTGACCCAAGACTTCCTCAAAGACACCAGGAAATTCACAAACTAGGGTACATATGAAAGCTCTCCAATAGATAGATTTAGTAAGTACGAATGGCTTAACTCAACTAAATTTTTGGGTCTTCAAAGAATTTCTAGTTCATGGCCTCCATAATTTCTTAATCGTACAACCTTCCTATCACAATCAAGAATTGCTCCATAATATGCTAACCAATTCATACCCAAGATAAGTCCATACACCTTAATATTTAGAACGTACACATTACATATGAAATCAACCTCTCATATGTCCAACGCTAGGTCTTTAGAAATAAAAGAGATATGTGTTGAACCCCCAATAGTCCCCAATAGGTTTAGAAACCTCTATTGGAATGGTGAAAATCAGGGTTTGAAGGTTTAAAAAGTTTACTATATTCCTAGCTATAAAGAATTGCGACGCCCCTGAATCAAATAGGGTACTAATTTGTAACTCCTAAAATAAGAGTTATACCTTCGAATGCTACATTACCTTAGTCTCTTGGTAGTCTACTTGCAATAGGACGGCTGCAATAGCAAAAGTTTGTCTACTTGATCCTTTTTTTTCCAACTTAGGGCATTGATTCTTGAGGTGCCCTTCCTCGTGGCAACTAAAGCACTTCCCTTTAAAAGCTCCTTCATTAGACACATGCTATAATCTTTATCCTCATGACCTTTCTTCAGGCATCGCTTGCACACCTTACCATCCTTCTTAAAATTCCCTTTCGACTTCTTGTTAGTCCAAAAGCTTCCCTTCTTAGACCCTCCTTGCTTTGGTGTAGATGCATCCTTCTCCTTTTTTGCCACCTTATTGTCCATATTGGTGATGTAGAGCATTTCCATCTCCACCAACATGTCATACGTAGCACCAAAAGGTACTTGGGTTAATATCACTTCTCTTAGCAGTGAATTTAGTCCCTTCATGAACTTCATGGTCTTTTTCATTGGTGTATCAACCAAGCTCATCTCGAATTTAGCCAGCTCTATGAACTTAGCTATGTACTCCTTTAAAGTGGATCATCTTGCCTAAGATGGATGAATTTCTCTAGTTGTAGACTCACTTCTACCTTAGACATAAGCCTTATGTCAAATCATTTTTTGAATTCATCCCATAAGAAAATCCTTCTAGTGTTTTCCTCAGTCACCAAGTTTCACCAATATAAGACTTCTCATTTGAGGTGCCAAGCTGCCATCCTCCACTTTAACTGATCTTCCCAACTAAGCTCTCTAAATATTTACTCATAGTCACTAACCCATTCTTTAACATCCAAATATCCCTCGATTCCAAAGTATATCTTCCCTCCCATATTAAGAAAGTCCTTACATGATTTAGGAAAGTCAATAGGATGGGGGTGGTACACCGGTAGGAGAGGCAGCAAGTGCCACTGGTGCAATTGGAGGAATAGAAAATGGCTCAACGGTCCTTAGATGTCGTTTAAACCATTTGGGCATTCCACGAATGGGAGGTCTTCCATAGGAAGAGATCCTAGTTCCAGAAGAAGATTGATTATTAACCATATCAACTATCTGTACATCAAACCTTTAGTGATGATTTCCTAAGATAATATTATATGCTGAAAGAAAAGCATTGCGTAGTGTGTGTTGTATGTTCAAAGAAATAGGGTGTATATATAGTAATAATTTTTGAAAATCCTTTTTCAAATAAATGTTTAGTGAGTAAGAAGCTTGAGTCTTACCATTTCAGTACTTGGGCAGTATTTTTTAAAATTAGGATGCCTTGCATACATAAAAGCACTTAATACTTCTTATAAGGAAATATGGTGGGCGGGTCCACAATCAATCACATAATACATTCCATTCCCAAAGCAAGTTTCTAAATCCCATAATCCAAATCCCACGTCAGAAATATTTAACAATGCGAGAAATAGTTGCATGGTCATTTAATGCCTTTTATTAGAAAAAGGCAGACTCTGGCCATTTAAGACCTCGTCGAGGCAGACCTCATCATTTAATACCTATTCCCAAGGCGGATTCCTCAATGGTGACTTCTATCTGACATCGCACGTAATCTCTTAAGCCACTTAATACTTCTTTATGGAAAGGCGGATCCTTAATCAGTCAGTTAATACCATATCCCAAAGCAGACCCCTACCAAGATACCACATATCGTGCCTAATAACTAGCCTCTTAGCCATTTAATACTTAAGGAAAGATGCGTTCCTTAAACAACCACTTAATTCCTCAAGATCCTAAAGCAGTCCCTTCATATTATAGCCCATACTCATAATGATGTCTCATATTAGTCCGACATTCATAGGTACTGGTAGCCAGATTAGCTAGGTAGATTAATCCTACAAAATTAAGGACTGACGTAGCATCATCACCAATATTTATCATAGGAGATGTCTCATATTAATAGGAAGTGTACACAATTCCTGGTAGCCTCAAAGTAAAGGGTAGACTTTTGTCGTGCAACTCTACTGACCTTGCATCCCTATGACTTAGCTATAATTTGAATACTTTCCTTATATAATGCCCATCTCACCGTTTCATAATTAAGGCGTTATAAGGAACCTTCCTTATTACACCTTAAAATATTAATTACCTTCCGAAGAGGGAATTAATGACAATTAATACCTAACTAACTATGCAATTATATGCTATAATTATATGTTTATTATGCTAATATGTGTGTGTGTGTGTGTGTATATATAATAGCATCTAATAACTTCGAAACATGCGGTTCATACACCCTAAATTAGTGTTAAATGTTAATTCCTTTAATCATAATACTAATACAAGTCCTTTCCCTTCAGATTTCCAAGATTTTAATATCCATAATAAGGATCAAATATTCATATCCAAAACTACATTAAACAGACTTATAAGTTGAAATAGAAGCCCAATTTATTACATGAATACGATGGAATATCCTAAACAATAGGAATTATAATCCTAACTTCATATTCTATTCAACACCTCTCTTACATAAAAAATAAATGAAGGAAATTTGTGCGGTATAAGTGGTTAAACTACGAATAGGATTCATGCTCTACAGCCTTATTTCATTATTGAAAACTCACAATTTGAATCACAGAAGGAGGAGAAGTTGAATAAACTATGAAATTATCAGAAAATTGCAGAAACAATATAAATTCCATGAAATTAACATAAATAATTGTGAATCTCCATCTAAAATTGACATTTCAAATAAAAATGAATTTTATGGGATTATCTATTTCATTTTCATAATCCCGAAATTGCTAAGGCATATTCAAATCCATAGATATATACTAATCAATTACTGAAATAAAAATACTAAGGTTTCGACTCATAGATTATCCTTAGCTTTACTTGTCTGGATTTGCAACACCAAAGAAACTCTTTTCCAGATCTCCTTCTTTTGATATATATGCTCAGCAGAGGATAGGTATATATGTAATTTTTATATATTCAAAGACGTTGGAGGAGAAGAAGATAGATTGAAAGAATAATTACAAAAGTATTAGTGTAAGGACCCTGAATTTTGACCCTGTTTATTTTAATAAATATTTAGCCAAATTAAATAAAGTGTGAACTGATTATTTTCAAATGGATATGATTTTGGAAATAATTTCTATTTGTTTTTATAAATTTGTATTTTTAAAAGGAAATTTGATTCTGGAAATTTAAATAAAACTTCTTTACCATATTTACCTTATATAACTGAATTAAAATACTGAACTTTGTTTACATTTGGAAATATACATATGGATGATAGTGTTTAAATTTAAAATCTAATTCTAACAATATTAAATATAGATCTAAAATGTAAATCAAATATGTGTATATAACTTAATTTAAATAATGATAGTAAAGTATAAATAGAAATGAATACAAATGTATGTAAGAAAATCATTTTTGAATATAACTTGAACATTAATAGTCAAATATAAAATACAAATGTAAAATTTAACATAAGAAATGTATATAACTTCATATATACAAAATCTACCTGCAATCAGTCAAAACATATAGTATAAAACCTGACACATATATGAAAATATTTAAACTGGAGGCTAATAACAAGACAGGTATTCATATATAAATTATCTTCATATACAACACCCTAGCCTGCCTGCATAAGTACATGTTTACATACAATATTTTCACTCAGCCAAACATAATAATGATATATACATTAATGAAGAAACCTGATAAACTCAGGTAGATTGAAATACAAGCATTAAAATAACTTGTCTTCCTATGCAAGCTACTTGCTGAAGTACATAGCTCATACTAATGCATACCATGTCTTCACAGTACCACATAATTATGTAAACAAGTTAAGCAACAACATTACTGCTCTTCTGTTCGAGCACATCTTTGTGTCTATTTAAAATATGCACAAATCTTTACTTTACAGAATAGAATCTGATCAACATAATTAGATAACAGTGAGATAAGTATAAAAGTAAAGTAAAACAGGCTTGTATATATGTGCACCTGTAAATAATTATGTAAAGCAAGTAATGAAAATATATGTACTTATAAGATTAAGTGTAGACAATAAGTACATGAGCATTTAATGTTTCATTCTCTCAGCAAAGCTTTGGACCGAATTCAAGATCATGTCAGGCCATTTGGAATTTTGCCTGATAAAACAAAATGAATAGTATAGGTAACACCTAACCAGGTTAGAACTCTTTTTTTCCCATTCATACTTAACTTCTTATCTTCTATATATATAGGTATCCATCTTTCATTTAGTTTATAACGTAAGTATAACTGAAAGAAGAAGAAAAATATAAAGAGGAAAACAGAAAGAAAAAAAAGATGCAAGCAAACTCTGATTTTATTCAAAACTTCAAGCTGCAGGCTTCTATTAACAACCACCCTATGTTCAACAGTTTGTTTTTGGTGAGTAAACATTTTTTTTTTAAAAAGTTTTAAGTTAATTAAAATCAACTTAAACTTTATTGGTAATTGGGATTGTGTATGTTCAGCTTGTAAATGGTTGTGTGATTTTCTGTACTTTCCTGTAGTTGGTAATGTAAAAACACAAATCATCCTTATTTAAATCATGAATAAGTTTTGGTTTCTCAACAAATAAGATATAAAAATTAAATTAAGATTTTGTAAAGGTTGATTAAACCACTTTTATAAAATATGTCACTGTGATATTGATGTTCAGGGAATCAGTGATAGTGATATAATTCGACTATTGTAAATTTTTGATTCAAGTTCATATTTTAAATCCTTATGTAAATTGATGATTTTTAAAACAAATGAAAGATTTTTAGTGTAGTAATGTAGGAGCAGTACACAATTGAATGAAAATTGTATTGCTATCAATTTCCAGTGATTTAATCAACTATAAATGCTCAAATTTGGATTGAAGCAAGCTTAAACATTGATGATCACGTAAAAATTACCAAATAATTTTTATATTAAGTGAATTAAGGAATTGGGATTGATTTAGGGTTTTTTTCCAAAATTTTTGACCTGCCTGTAAATGCGACGAGTTCGCCATCCACGCGTGATCGAGATGTTCGAAACTTCGGGAAATGGGAGAGTGGCGTGTTGTCGAGGTGCGGTCAAAAGTTGAGGGCTTCCAGTGGTCGCGGCGGTGGTGACGAGGTGATTATGTTGATGGGTTTGAGCTCTGCAACTCGGTCGAACTGTTGTTTTTCGTTTCGATTTTTCTAGAGGCATTTCGATCTTGGGTTTCGAGAATTCGTGTGTTTTGTGATGTGTCTGAGTCGCTGGTGTTCGTCGAAGCTCGGTGGTGCTGCCGTGCACGTGCACGGCGTGGAGGAGGAAGTCGAAGTTGGTCAGTGGTGGATTCTCGAGACGCACACGAGTGTTTGAGTAGGTCGCTTCGGGATTTTCGCGAGTTAGTTTAAGGCTGTTGTTTTTATTTTTTTTACTTAGCAAAGTTAACTGCAGAAAGAAAAAAAAAGTGGAGAAGAGGAAGTTGTGCATAGGGAGTGAGGCTCGAGAAGTAGCGTGTTGTACTTGGAGTTATACTCGGGTATTCAGGAATGGCGCGAGTTTCCTAGGAACTGCAGTAATGCATTTTGATATTAGAGTTAAACAAATTTGTTTTCCTCAAATTTTTAAGTACTGAGAATATAATGAATATTTAACAAGTTTTAATTAAAATTTTGATTCAAGTTAATGATTTTTGATGAATACTTAACGAAGTTTTCAAACGTTTAATCATTATATAATCCAGAAATTATTTTAATTAAGTATAAAGTAAATTAATAATTAAGTTGTTGTTAGTTTACATAATTGATTTCCAGAATCAATGAAGGCTTTTAAAAATGTTAGCTGAAAGGTTTATGTTGATTGATGATTTCAGGAAGTGGATAAAAATGATTACTTTCTAATTTTAATTAGAGGTGTATTATAAGTAATAAATAAATTAACTACTTAAGTGAAATAATGATTAATGGTTAAGAGATTAAATAATTTAATTAAGAATTAATAAAGTGATAAATTAAGTAACTAGTAGTTAATAAATAGGTAATTAAGTTCTATTAATAATTAAGTTGATCAATTAATGATTAAAGAATAGTTAATTAAGTTAATTAAGGTAATATAAAATTGATTAGGAAGTAATAAATTATGTAGTGTGAAACAAATTGATTAGGTAATTGAGTATTAAGGGAATTAATTACTTATTGTAATTTATGAAGTTTAATATGAATTGTTTAAGTTAATTAATCAATTTTAATTAATTTAAATAATTATTTGATGATGTGATAAGTATAATTACTTGGAGAAGTAATTAATGATAATGACTAGAAGCAATTGATTGAGGATGATAATGGAAGTAATTTGAGTATAATTACTTTGGGCAATTAATCAAGGGATTAATTTAAAGGAAAGTAATTGAGGTGTAATTAAGAAATGTGACAAGGGTAATTAAAGGTGGTTAATTACTGAATAGTATTAATCAGGAGTGATTAATAAAGGTAGTTTAATTAAAGATTTAATTACTTAAGGTAATTAATTCAATACAGGATAATGAAATGAAATGTAATTAGTAATCATTAAATAATCTAGTTAATAATAAAATATTAAAGAGTAATTAAGTGGCGAAATTAAGAAGTAATGCAATGTTTGAAATCGAAGGTTAATTTCTACATTTGTATTAGATAATTAATTTATGAAAACGGTTAAAAGATGATTACTTGAATAAAATTAAATGTTAATTAATCAAGTGTGATTAATTTATTAATTGATTGATAATTTGTCAATAGTTATATAAGCAAGATTTATGATAGTGTAGTAATTAATTTAATTTACTTTAAATTAATTAGAGATGCAAGTAATTAATTTAATTCATTTTAAATTAATTATAGCTGATATGATTATTTATGTATGAATGGATGATATTGTTTGTCTTGAATGATTTGAGATTTCTAGTTTGAGAAAAATGATGCTATACGGAATGTATGCTTGATTGAAATATGATGATAATATGAATTATCTGTTGTGATGATAATATTGATTATCTGTTTATGATGATGATGTTCTATTGTGATATGGTGAATTATCTATCTATGTGTATATGGATAATTGAATTGTTTATAAACTTTAAAACAACTTGGCCCTAAAAGACACGTTTTGGATTTCGATGAGACCGGGATCGGGTTTCCATATTTGGACATCCAAAAACCACATCGATCCAAATTAACGATAGGTCGTGAATCTGATGTGAAGATGAAGATTCAGAAAGCAAGGGTTGTCGTCGTTAACTCTGAGGGTGATTCCAAAAAAGAGTGTAACGAGATAATGCCTTCGGTTTCGTTCGAACCCGGAACGAACTTGTATGAATTGAATGCTTTCAACACATCGTCAGGCGGGCGATGCGCATTCTAAGGAATTTGATCTCTAAAGGTAATCGTAGCCTCAAGCCTCATCAACCGGGAATGGCTAAAACATGGGAGATGCAGCAAGGTTAGGTGGGTCATGCCCAAGCAGGACAAGATATTTCCCCTGTCTAGATGTCCCTTTTTATTCGGCTTAGTTGGTGGTTGGGCGCGCCAACCACGGGGTTTATCTTGTTCGGGACTATTCAGTAAGGAATGGTTCCGGCCTAGTGTTGCAGGGGAGCGGGCGTACTCCTCGGTACAGTGATCTAGGCCCCGTACTAGGACGGATGGAACCCTAGTAGCCCTGCCATTGTATGGAATCCATTTTCCAATAAGTGCCCACGGTTTTGATTGTATTACCCACTTTTGTGGCTAGTAGCTGGAATTTAATAATGTAACAATTTTGGCTATTTTCTATTTACTTGAAAACCCTAGAAACTATTATAATATCACAGAATTTCCTATGAAATGTTTTGGTTAGCATAAGGTAAAAACTTACCCGTATTTATGTGTGGGGAGTCTTACGTGATACCTTTAATTTCAAATGTTTTTCAAAGTTAAACAATTTAAACTGTTTACTCATACCAGACCCATGTCTGGCCCGGAGTTTATATTTTGTTTTTTCATAAACTCTTGGGTACTCAAATTTTTACGAGTTGCCAAGTGATAGGTTCTTGGATTGTTGAGTTCTGGAGGAGCTTGGAGCAGGAGCCCAGACGTATGTAGATATCTAAATAGTTTCGCTTTGTTAGTTAGGGTATGTTGTATTTTTAGATGTATGTAGTGATAGATGTATATAAAACTGTCACGTATATAATATTGTATAACTCCGATATATGTAAACTATGTAATTGTTATGTGATGTATTATATTTTATTCCATTCCGCTGTGAGATTCCGTGTTTGTTGTTCTTTCTTTCTCTTTCTTTTCTATTTCTATCCCATTCTTTCTTCATAATGATACGTCTTTCTGGTAGTAGAAAGGCGGGTCGTCACAGTTGGTATCAGAGCTGAAAGGTTAAGTGAGAACCTTGGCTCTGGTGGAGATTTCTCATTAGAGATAGAGTCAGTAATACTCTAAAATGAGTCTGAGCGTAATAATAGATATGAGTGCGTATTTGTTAGTGAATATAAAATGGTTTTATATTATGTTGATTGATTTATTGAGTGGTATATGAACCTTCGTCAGTGCAGTCTGCACAACTGTACCGAAGGGGTTTCTAAACACTTGAATAGAACAATTCGACATGATATTGTTTTCCAAAGTGGGTGAATTAAATAATTTCATCCAAAATATATTTTGATATGAAACAAAAAAAAATTTGCAAGTTATTATGTATAATTTAAGGGTTTGGTGATAGCGTTACAGACAAATAAGATTTATAAAAAAAAATTATAATGACTTGTGTAACCAAGGGAAGTATGAGATTGAATTTGGAATTAAAGTTAAAAGTGAAGTTAAAAATGAGAATTTTTGGATTAAGTTGAAAGTTTAATTTAATATTGGAATTAAACTAATGATTAAAAATATAATAATAATAAGGATGTAAATAAATTGATGAAGTACATCAAATTTATAATGTAAATTAAGTGGATTGGGAAATTTAATAGAAATAAAATTTTGGTTGAGATTAACTTAAGCTTAATAATTGGATTTAAATTTATGATTGAAATAAAATGAATTGAGATATGGAGGATATTAAATGGAATGAAGTTCTTATTTAATAAATTCCAAGTGAATTGGTAGATTTAAGAGAATAGTATAATGCTTAATTTAATGGAAGTTAAGATAAACAAATTGAATGGGAATAGAATTCAGTTGAGATATAAATGGTGTTAAATAAATTAAATTCTTAAATAAATAAACTAAATTGAAATGGAATTGAATTGGAATAAATATGTTCCGATAACTTGTAAGGGAAATCGGCAACACATTGATTAGGAATATTTTTGGCTGTAGATGATTGTTCAATCTTGAATTAAAATGAAATATGAATATATGTTCGAGCTTAAATTGGGTGAATATGAATGTGAGACTTATGAGAGAAAATGTGGAGAAGTAAAATAGTAAGCCAATAAAATTTGTTTTGTATTTGGAGAATGGAATAAAAATCCAAACTTGAATTATAAAATAAAATTGAACACAGATAAATTTTTAAAGATAAAATCCAATTCAAGTATGGATAGAATAATTATGGCCTTGGATTTAAATCCTAACAAAATAAATGGAAGTTGATCTAGTGAGTATCAAATAAATTGGAAATAAATTTAAGTGTGAAATTGAAACAAGTAAATTAACCTAAGATTAAACTTTATAGAAGCGTAGCTTCAAGGGAAGTGAGAGTTTATTTAGTAAAAGCTTGAATGATTTAAGTTGAATGAAATAAAATCTTTATTCAAATAGAAATGTGGATAAGAAATTAAATTTGTATAAATAAACTCTGATGGCTTATCAAAAGAATTTAAATATTTGAAATACAAAGTATACTTGTTTGATACAGGTATGATCTGGAGTTTAAAGTGAAAATAAATGTGATAAGAATAAATGAATGTAAGTATGGAGAATAAATAAATTTGTGGCCCATAAAGTTAAAAAAAAGAGTGGAATTATAAGCTAAAATAAAATTATTTTGTACTTGGGAAATGGAATAGACATCCAAACCAGAATTACAAACTGAAAATAAACTCAAGAACTATAATGAAGAGATTTTTCTGATGAAATCAAATATTGAATTGGAAGTGGCAATAAACTAATTTGAAACAAATTAGTAAATTAAATATGTAAATGAAATTGGAATTGGTCAAATAAAGTTGGATGTTGAATTAATAAAATTTGATTGTAAATTAAAATGAATGGGAAGCAGAGACCTTGAGTTATAAATATATAAAAATTCAACTTGCATTGGTGTTGTATCAGAATTGAATTGCCAAAACGGATGTCTGGAATTCATAATGTATCCCATGCATCTCATCTAGGAATTGTGTTTAAGATCATCATTAATGTAGAACCAGTAGTCAGGGAGATTTGGGAAGTCAAGCGGAGTTTGACTGTAGTCAGGAATCCTGTTCGGATTGTTGATCAGGATGAGAGGCAACTCGGGAGTAAGTAATGTCGAGTGCAGTGGAGAGAGATCTCAGTGGTTGCACCTGGGAGACTCTGGATAGTTCTAGAAAAATTTATCCGGATTTGTGTTCGGATAGCTAGTGTTGCTTGTTAGGAGAAACTGTTTGATTGTTTGCTATTGTGTGAATGATATGTATGTGTGAATGGTTGGTATAACAGCTTTTAAATTATCTTTGTTTTAAATTTCGGGGACGAAATTATTTTAAGGGGGAAGGAATGTAACGACCCTGAATTTTGACCCTGTTTATTTTAATAAATATTTAGCCAAATTAAATAAAGTGTGAACTGATTATTTTCAAATGGATATGATTTTGGAAATAATTGCTATTTGTTTATATAAATTTGTATTTTTAAAAGGAAATTTGATTTGGAAATTTAAATAAAACTTCTTAATAATATTTACCTTATATAACTGAATTAAAATACTGAACTTTGTTTACATTTGGAAATATACATATGGATGATAGTGTTTAAATTTAAAATCTAATTCTAACAATATTAAATATAAATGTAAAATGTAAATCAAATATGTGTATATAACTTAATTTAAATAACGATAGTAAAGTATAAATAGAAATGAATACAAATGTAAGTAAGAAAATCATTTTTGAATATAACTTGAACATTAATAGTCAAATATAAAATACAAATGTAAAATTTAACACAAGAAATTAATGGGTCAAGATTTCATACAACATAAATTAAAAAGTAAAACTCAAAGTATAAAGTAAAATAATAAATCAAATATAGTTTAAAACTAAACTAAAACATTTATGTATAACTTGTGTAAATTAGAAGTTAACAAAACGAAGTATTTTCATATACAAAATAACAACAACCATATTATAAGCTATTCAAGCTAGGAATAATAAAACAAATTAACTTCATATATACAAAATCTACCTGCAATCAGTCAAAGCATATAGTATAACACCTGACACATATATGAAAATATTTAGACTGGAGGCTAATAACAAGACAGGTATTCATATATAAATTATCTTCATATACAACACCATAGCCTGCCTGCATAAGTACATGTTTACATACAATATTTTCACTCAGCCAAACATAATAATGATATATACATTAATGAAGAAACCTGACAAACTCAGGTAGATTGAAATACAAGCATTAAAATAACTTGTCTTCCTATGCAAGCTACTTGCTGAAGTACATAGCTCATACTAATGCATACCATGTCTTCACAGTACCACATAAATATGTAAACAAGTTAAGCAACAACATTACTGCTCTTCTGTTCGAGCACATCTTTGTGTCTATTTAAAATATGCACAAATCTTTACTTTACAGAATAGAATCTGATCAACATAATTAGATAACAGTGAGATAAGTATAAAAGTAAAGTAAAACAGGCTTGTATATATGTGCACCTGTAAATAATTATGTAAAGCAAGTTGTGACGCCCCACCTCTATACCCGCGCTAGCCAAGAACACTACGGTGTAGTGCTGTCAACTAGCACGGAGAATAAGGCTGTTGAGGAGCGACCATCAATAGTTAGGCCTTATACTAGTATTGGTTATCTCAATGGGAGTGGTATATAAATATGTTTTCTTTCATTTTTCATCTCTGATTTATTTTCTCCCATCGAAATACCCCAATTCCAGTATAAAACGAACTATGATGGTTCATAATAGTTTAGAACAGCAAATATAAAATAATAACACAGATAAATATAAATGCGAAACACAGATAAAACAGAAATTCTCATATATACAATAACTGATGTCAGTTACAATACATTTGACACGGTACATATGATACAACTACAACAGTCGACTAAGGAAGTTACATATACAAGTACATTAACGTATTTAATATACATGAACACATATCTTCCTATACAATTTTTACAGACTACTACAAATGACGACGACTACTCCAAAAGATATGAAAGAACTTCATAGCTCTAGCAGCAACCCAAAGCAGAATATCTACAACCTGAAATACTCGGTCTGACCCGAGTATTAAATTCAAAAGAAAATAATACTCGGGTCAGTCTAATTCAAACTCAGTTATTAGTGCACAGAAGCAATAATAATTAAATAATGAATAGACGATAGTAATTAAACCAAATCAGAATGCAATTCAGAACATTGAATTGAAATAAACAAAACAGTTCAAACCATTGGAATATCAATTAAAACATTAAGATGAGTAGGGCTGCAGTACACGCACGCGTGTACTGCCTCGCCACTACAGCACATGAACTACGCAAAAGATTAATAAATCAAAACAAAATAGAATATCACAAAACCATACCGTGTGGCTGCAGTTCACGCTTGCGTGCACTGCCTTGCCACTACAGTGATGATGTACACAAACGGGCACAAGGTCAAATCCGAAATATCGGATTCAACTCAAGTGACTTCGAAAACAAATCAAAATGCAAAGGTCAAGTCACTGCTGTCATGACTCAACCTAATGCAATAGTTTAAAGAAATACACTCGGCAAAGCTCAAAGACCAATACACAAGAATTAACAGTGCAAACTAATGCGCTAAGAAAATGACAGCAGTATAAAGCTCCAACCAAGTGAATATACGATATGTACACAAACGAATGTACATAACGAACTGCACATGGACAAAATGAATCAGAGGTGCAATATGGAACTGCGTATGGACAGAATGCATCATTAAGACACAAAAAGACCACCAATGCAACTGAATGCAACTGTATCGAAGCAAGTAGCATGTTTAGAAGTATGCAATTTCACTACAGGAAACATGAATAAAGATATAACAGGTATGCACTGTGAAACTGGTTAGTATAAATATCATATTCATGACCAAAGGCCAGAGGAACAAATGAAGTTCACATGTGTATCCAGACCTCAAACTTAAACAACAATACAGTATGCATATATGAATCAAAGATCAAGCTACAACATGGCATGTCCATCTGCAGCCTCTTCATGAAGTCAAGGTAAACCCCACATAACAGTATGGACAGTGAGACTACAACCCAGATCACGGTGAAACCCAATGAACATGACCGAACCCGATGCAATTAGTTCATCGAGATTCAACATAACAACATGCACAGGTAAGAGTCATACAAATGACCAGATATGATGCAGTAAAACTGTGAATGCCTACCTTAAATGCAACCTTCTCAGGTAAAAATCCAATTGTATAAAACTGAAGTGATAAAACACAGCAGCTGTACAAGAGCAAGTGCAGCCCCAATATGAAGCTTGAACACTTACCACAGAAAGTGGTATAACCACAACCAGTAATCAAATACAGATTCCAATTTATCAAAGGAAAACTCAAGCACCAGATTCATGTAAAAGTGTAGTATCAAGAAAACTACTGCAGTTCAATATCAAATGCAATGCATCATGATGACAAGGAACAATGCTACAGAGATGTGTGGGTACACAATGAAATTCCAGAAGCAACAACAATCATATATATACATACCTAAATGCATATATATGTACAAATGAAGACACAGCAAGACCAAATACACAACAACAAAGTCCAAGTTAACAAAATGGGAACAAGTCAGAAATCAAACCAGGTTCGTATTAGAGACATGAGTGAAAAGAAATCACTCTAATCTCAGTGAAACTCAGGAAAAGGTCCAAATGAAGACTCAATGTCAATGACCAACTTCACAAGGCGAAAAGATTATCACTGTCAACAAGCACAAATGCAACACCAACAAGCAGTGAGACAGTATCGCGCAAGTTTAAAACAGGGCACAGTAGTTTCGAACAAAGGCAGATATGTCTTAAAAATTCATCACATAAACACTGTCAAGTTAAAATATAGAAACCCAAAGCCGAGTAATCAAAAACCAAAGAATGCCTCATCAAATCGAGTAAAGCCGTGTGGCTATGAAATCGATCAAAACCAAGAACATCAAGTATCAGATTATACGAAATTAACAAGGCTGGTGAAATCATCAATCAACAAAACAAATTGAACTAACCAACGTAGCATTTAAATCAGATGTGAGTGGATAGCACTCACCTTGTCGACGAAATGAGGCATCATAGAGACGCGCAAAGCCAAGAACGAACAAGGGAAAGGGGCGGGCCGCCATTAATTTTCTTTTATTTGGTACTAGGTTTTTTTTTTAAGTGAAAAATAAATAAAAAGGGGAACGGGTTTTAGTCGAAGAAAAGGTAAAGGGAGATTGTGGGCTGGGCTGAAAATTTGAAATGAGTTGCGATTTGATTAGTTTGGTTGGGCTGGTTTATATTTAATAAATAATTTAGTTAAGGGTTTAGCTTGTTTGTTTAATAGTAAGTGCAGTTTGATTGTTATAATAATTATTCACACTTTCTGATAGCATTGTTCTTAATTCACAGGTACGCTATGGAAAACCAAGTAAACACTACAGAGATCGAACGTTTATCAACAAACTACTGAAAACCAAAGTTTGGACCGAAACCAAAACAAATGAACCACTACTAAAAAAAAATCAAAGCCCCTCAAACTTTATAACCATTTGTAATTTAAATTTTAAAAACTTCAATTTGAAAATTGACGAAAATATCGGGTTGTTACAGACTACCCTCCTTAAAGAAATTGCGTCCTCGCAATCTTAAGGAACAAATGGACAAATGGTAACAACCATAAAGAACATCATCATACGATAAAGAAGTTAGAAATAGAAAGTTCACCATATAGAGCATGAAAGAGAAAGCCTGAACATGTTTGCTCGATGAATTCTTTGGATTCCAATGTGAAATTCATAGAATCTGAGAACCACTGAGTTTTCACGAGAAAAACATCTTTATTTCGAGGGTGCTGAACCTCCGAAGCAATGATGTGAATAGAAGGGTGCTCAAGAATAAAAATCGGAAATCCCTAAGGCATTTTCGTAATTGGAAGACGTGGAAAACGTCATGAATAGCAGAAAATTGAGCCGGTACACCGGCGTAGTACAATAAGAACACCAAAGAAATCTTTTAATTTCATAAAAGAAATTCACAAATTCTCAACAAAATTTATTTATCAAATAGATAATTCAGAAATCTCAAATCACAAATATTCGATTATCAAAATCGAAAATCAATCTTAAATCACAAATATTTAATTACCACAATTGATAATCAAATCTCAAATCGCAAATGTTTAATTATCACAAACGATAATTAAATCTCAAATATCTAATTATCACAAGCGATAATTAAATCTCAAATATCTAATTATCACAAACGATAATTAGAAACAATAAATATCTGATTATCAAAAACGATAAATCAGAAATCATAAATTTTCAATTAACGAGTCCGAAATTAACCGAAATAGCAAACGCACATGACCCATAACCACGAGTTTTACTAAATCGTTTAATTCACTTCATCGTTTCCTTGAAAGTGCAAAATTGTGTATTTTAAATAAATAACATTTTACGTTCTCAAACGGACAAGTCCGGAATTAAGCGAATCAGTAAAAGAAAGGGGTCATAGTCCTCGATTTTTCTGAAACGTTTAATTCGCTTCCTCATTCTTTTGAAAGCGCAAATCGTAAAAATTTTGAAAACAATTTTGATTTATATTTTGAAACACATTTTTTTTTTTTAAAACACGTGATTAAAACAGCGACATCAGTAGCAACTTCGATAAGTGGATTTTCATTCATCAAAAGTGTGACAAGAATCTTCTCAAAGATAGAAAGGGATATCATACCCTAAACTTGTATTCATAACAAGTCAATAACACACGAATTCACCAATGCACAAGAATTGATAAAACTTATCAATAGAAATCACGAAAATTGGTGAAGCACAAATTCTAGAAATCTACACAAGAAATCCAGAAATCACAAGATAAGAGTATAAGAACTCGAACGGGAGTATGAAAACTCGAACGGAGTATGAAAACTCGAACGGAGTATGAAAACTCGAATGGGAATATGACATACAATAAAAGATATGGCATAACATAAAATATCCATATTATCATACTGCTATAAGCATGTAAATAATGATCAACAGGAGATCAACCGACATGAGGTATGGAATAAATATGAAATACCCATACTGACATACAACTATAAGTATGCAAATAATGATCAACAGGAGATCAACCGATAAGAGATATTCAATATCACAAGAATCTTCTCAAAGATCCAAAGAGGTATCATACCCCAAATTTGTACTCATGACAAATTAATAACATATGAATTCACCAATGCACAAAAATAGGTGAAGCATAAAATTTCCAGAAATCAACATAAGGAATCTAGAAATCACTGAAAAAGGGAAAGAGGCCTATCACATGACGGTCCGAAGACCATGGGGAGCTACCCCGCATGTGTGAATGGAATCACACAGATTGAGGTCAAGACTAACCAAAAAGCAGAAAGGTATGTGTGAATGGAATCACACAAGTGGTGTCTAGTCTGACCATCAGAACGATCATCATGATCAACGAGGAGTGTCAATTACACTAAGCATGTGTGAATGGAATCACACAGATTGAGGTCAAGACTAACCAAAAAGCAGAAAGGTATGTGTGAATGGAATCACACAAGTGGTGTCTAGTCTAACCTCGCAAATAAAAAGACATAGCACAATTGCTAGTCTAGTTCATAAAGCGATCGTCAAGATCAACGAGAAGTGTCAATTACACTAAGCTAGTGAATATAAAAGTTTAGCTTCATGTCCCATAACCACTAGCTTAACTTAAATATTTACGAACAAATTGTAGATCTTCACTAGAAAAATGTCACAAGTGGTTCAATCGAACAAGTCCAAAAATTAACCGACGAAGTAAACGCAAGCGTTTCATACCACTTGTTTTGCTAAGCCGTTTAATTAGATTTCTCATACGAGTGAAAATAAAGGTTTGTATATACTAATAGATCGGAAAACGGTTTAGGAAAAGATTTTGATATTGAAAATAGAGTTGAAAACATTTTGATAAAAGAGTTTTGATATTTACTACTAGTATTGAAACATTTATATTTTTAAAGTGACAAATCACAAAAATGATTGCAGAAACAATCAATCACAAGAATTCACATACGAAGACGTGAATAGAATCCAAAGAAATCGATACCGAATTCATCGAAGGGTATGTTCACAAAAATTCCGAAGAAATGGTCATCAAAGTTGCTAATAAATGATAGCAACAAATCGAGAAATAATCAAAAATCGATTAAATTTGGAAACCAAATCAATTCACTAAAATTCACATTCGAAGATGTGAATAAAATCCAAATAATTCGATTCTAAATCAATCAAAGTAGGAATATCCAAAAATTCCAAAAATAGAAGTTTTCAAAGTCGACAAAGATGACAACAACTAATCGGAAAAGAAGAATCGATTGACAAATGGAATAATGAAACAAAACGAGCATAAATGCATAAATGACTTCAACAAAAAATAAAAATCAAGTCAATGCCGAAGTCAACAATTAATGGCCATAATAGAGTACAAAACGATTCAACATCATCATCAAAGGACTCAACGACAAACCAAGTCAGAGTCTTGGAAATCAAGAATTTAGAAATTTCTCAAAACAAAGTGACCGAAGTCGAATGGAAATCAATCCTAGGAAGACATAAAATATCAAGTTCGGAATCGCTGAGATTCGAACAAAAATCAATCATCGGCTAAATCAAATCAAAGCCGAAAACACAAGAATCAAAATCAAATGCATATGCATAAGCGTTAGGAATTCATGCCTAACAGTCAAAGACAATCATATACAAATATGAGAGATAAAACGTCAACAAATAGTTGTAACACATGTACTATCTAAGTTATGTTTTATATTTGTTCTAAACCCCAGGCTCTGATACCAAGCTGTGACGCCCCACCTCTATACCCGCGCTAGCCAAGAACACTACGGTGTAGTGCTGTCAACTAGCACGGAGAATAAGGCTGTTGAGGAGCGACCATCAATAGTTAGGCCTTATACTAGTATTGGTTATCTCAATGGGAGTGGTATATAAATATGTTTTCTTTCATTTTTCATCTCTGATTTATTTTCTCCCATCGAAATACCCCAATTCCAGTATAAAACGAACTACGATGGTTCATAATAGTTTAGAACAGCAAATATAAAATAATAACACAGATAAATATAAATGCGGAACACAGATAAAACAGAAATTCTCATATATACAATAACTGATGTCAGTTACAATACATTTGACACGGTACATATGATACAACTACAACAGTCGACTAAGGAAGTTACATATACAAGTACATTAACGTATTTAATATACATGAACACATATCTTCCTATACAATTTTTACAGACTACTACAAATGACGACGACTACTCCAAAAGATATGAAAGAACTTCATAGCTCTAGCAGCAACCCAAAGCAGAATATCTACAACCTGAAATACTCGGTCTGACCCGAGTATTAAATTCAAAAGAAAATAATACTCGGGTCAGTCTAATTCAAACTCAGTTATTAGTGCACAGAAGCAATAATAATTAAATAATGAATAGACGATAGTAATTAAACCAAATCAGAATGCAATTCAGAACATTGAATTGAAATAAACAAAACAGTTCAAACCATTGGAATATCAATTAAAACATTAAGATGAGTAGGGCTGCAGTACACGCACGCGTGTACTGCCTCGCCACTACAGCACATGAACTACGCAAAAGATTAATAAATCAAAACAAAATAGAATATCACAAAACCATACCGTGTGGCTGCAGTTCACGCTTGCGTGCACTGCCTTGCCACTATAGTGATGTCGTACCCAAAAACTCAATACCGTGTGGCTGCAGTTCACGCTTGCGTGCACTGCCTTGCCACTACAGTGATGATGTACACAAACGGGCACAAGGTCAAATCCGAAATATCAGATTCAACTCAAGTGACTTCGAAAACAAATCAAAATGCAAAGGTCAAGTCACTGCTGTCATGACTCAACCTAATGCAATAGTTTAAAGAAATACACTCGGCAAAGCTCAAAGACCAATACACAAGAATTAACAGTGCAAACTAATGCGCTAAGAAAATGACAGCAGTATAAAGCTCCAACCAAGTGAATATACGATATGTACACAAACGAATGTACATAACGAACTGCATATGGACAAAATGAATCAGAGGTGCAATATGGAACTGCGTATGGACAGAATGCATCATTAAGACACAAAAAGACCACCAATGCAACTGAATGCAACTGTATCGAAGCAAGTAGCATGTTTAGAAGTATGCAATTTCACTACAGGAAACATGAATAAAGATATAACAGGTATGCACTGTGAAACTGGTTAGTATAAATATCATATTCATGACCAAAGGCCAGAGGAACAAATGAAGTTCACATGTGTATCCAGACCTCAAACTTAAACAACAATACAGTATGCATATATGAATCAAAGATCAAGCTACAACATGGCATGTCCATCTGCAGCCTCTTCATGAAGTCAAGGTAAACCCCACATAACAGTATGGACAGTGAGACTACAACCCAGATCACGGTGAAACCCAATGAACATGACCGAACCCGATGCAATTAGTTCATCGAGATTCAACATAACAACATGCACAGGTAAGAGTCATACAAATGACCAGATATGATGCAGTAAAACTGTGAATGCCTACCTTAAATGCAACCTTCTCAGGTAAAAATCCAATTGTATAAAACTGAAGTGATAAAACACAGCAGCTGTACAAGAGCAAGTGCAGCCCCAATATGAAGCTTGAACACTTACCACAGAAAGTGGTATAACCACAACCAGTAATCAAATACAGATTCCAATTTATCAAAGGAAAACTCAAGCACCAGATTCATGTAAAAGTGTAGTATCAAGAAAATTACTGCAGTTCAATATCAAATGCAATGCATCATGATGACAAGGAACAATGCTACAGAGATGTGTGGGTACACAATGAAATTCCAGAAGCAACAACAATCATATATATACATACCTGAATGCATATATATGTACAAATGAAGACACAGCAAGACCAAATACACAACAACAAAGTCCAAGTTAACAAAATGGGAACAAGTCAGAAATCAAACCAGGTTCGTATTAGAGACATGAGTGAAAAGAAATCACTCTAATCTCAGTGAAACTCAGGAAAAGGTCCAAATGAAGACTCAATGTCAATGACCAACTTCACAAGGCGAAAAGATTATCACTGTCAACAAGCACAAATGCAACACCAACAAGCAGTGAGACAGTATCGCGCAAGTTTAAAACAGGGCACAGTAGTTTCGAACAAAGGCAGATATGTCTTAAAAATTCATCACATAAACACTGTCAAGTTAAAATATAGAAACCCAAAGCCGAGTAATCAAAAACCAAAGAATGCCTCATCAAATCGAGTAAAGCCGTGTGGCTATGAAATCGATCAAAACCAAGAACATCAAGTATCAGATTATACGAAATTAACAAGGCTGGTGAAATCATCAATCAACAAAACAAATCGAACTAACCAACGTAGCATTTGAATCAGATGTGAGTGGATAGCACTCACCTTGTCGACGAAATGAGGCATCATAGAGACGCGCAAAGCCAAGAACGAACAAGGGAAAGGGGCGGGCCGCCATTAATTTTCTTTTATTTGGTACTAGGTTTTTTTTTTTAAGTGAAAAATAAATAAAAAGGGGAACGGGTTTTAGTCGAAGAAAAGGTAAAGGGAGATTGTGGGCTGGGCTGAAAATTTGAAATGAGTTGCGATTTGATTAGTTTGGTTGGGCTGGTTTATATTTAATAAATAATTTAGTTAAGGGTTTAGCTTGTTTGTTTAATAGTAAGTGCAGTTTGATTGTTATAATAATTATTCACACTTTCTGATAGCATTGTTCTTAATTCACAGGTACGCTATGGAAAACCAAGTAAACACTACAGAGATCGAACGTTTATCAACAAACTACTGAAAACCAAAGTTTGGACCGAAACCAAAACAAATGAACCACTACTAAAAAAAAATCAAAGCCCCTCAAACTTTATAACCATTTGTAATTTAAATTTTAAAAACTTCAATTTGAAAATTGACGAAAATATCGGGTTGTTACACAAGTAATGAGAATATATGTACTTATAAGATTAAGTGTAGACAATAAGTACATGAGCATTTAATGTTTCATTCTCTCAGCAAAGCTTTGGACTGAATTCAAGATCATGTCAGGCCATTTGGAATTTTGCCTGATAAAACAAAATGAATAGTATAGGTAACACCTAACCAGGTTAGAACTCTTTTTTTCCCATTCATAATTAACTTCTTATCTTCTATATATATAGGTATCCATCTTTCATTTAGTTTATAACGTAAGTATAACTGAAAGAAGAAGAAAAATATAAAGAGGAAAACAGAAAGAAAAAGAAAAAAAAAGATGCAAGCAAACTCTGATTTTATTCAAAACTTCAAGCTGCAGGCTTCTATTAACAACCACCCTCTGTTCAACAGTTTGTTTTTGGTGAGTAAACATTTTTTTAAAAAAAGTTTTA
Source organism: Allium cepa (assembly GCA_030765085.1). Classification (NCBI taxonomy): domain Eukaryota; kingdom Viridiplantae; phylum Streptophyta; class Magnoliopsida; order Asparagales; family Amaryllidaceae; genus Allium; species Allium cepa. The sequence goes on along the minus strand of CM060935.1, from coordinate 328,310,559 downwards.
AGTTAATTAAAATCAATTTAAACTTTATTGGTAATTGGGATTGTGTATGTTACAGCTTGTAAATGGTTGTGTGATTTTCTGTACTTTCCTGTAGTTGGTAGTGTAAAAACACAAATCATCCTTCAGTAAATCATGAATAAGTTTTGGTTTCTCAACAAATAAGATATAAAACTTAAATTAAGACTTTGTAAAGGTTGATTAAACCATTTTTATAAAATATGTCACTGTGATATTGATGTTCAGGGAATCAGTGATAGTGATATAATTCGACTGTTGTAAATTTTGATTCAAGTTCATATTTTAAATCCTTATGTAAATTGATGATTTTTAAAACAAAAAGAAAGATTTTTAGTGTAGTAATGTAGGAGCAGTACACAATTGAATGAAAATTGTATTGCTATCAATTTCTAGTGATTTAATCAACTATAAATGCTCAAATTTGGATTGAAGCAAGCTTAAACATTGATGATCACGTAAAAATTATCAGATAATTTTTATATTAAGTGAATTAAGGAATTGGGATTGATTTAGGGTTTTTTTCCAAAATTTTTGACCTGCCTGTAAATGCGACGAGTTCGCCATCCACGCGTGATCGAGATGTTCGAAACTTCGAGAAATGGGAGAGTGGCGTGTTGTCGAGGTGCGGTCAAAAGTTGAGGGCTTCCAGTGGTCGCGGCGGCGGTGCCGAGGTGATTATGTTGATGGGTTTGAGCTCTGCATCTCGGTCGAACCGTTGTTTTTCGTTTCAATTTTTCTGGAGGCATTTCGATCTTGGGTTTCGAGAATTCGTGTGTTTTGTGATGTGTCTGAGTCGCTGGTGTTCGTCGAAGCTCGGTGGTGCTGCCGTGCACGTGCACGACGTGGAGGAGGAAGTCGAAGTTGGTCAGTGGTGGATTCTCGAGACGTACACGAGTGTTTGAGTAGGTCGCTTCGGGATTTTCGCGAGTTAGTTTAAGGCTGTTGTTTTTATTTTTTTACTTAGCAAAGTTAACTGCAGAAAGAAAAAAAAGTGGAGAAGAGGAAGTTGTGCATAGGGAGTGAGGCTCGAGAAGTAACGTGTTGTACTTGGAGTTATACTCGGGTATGTTCAGGAATGGCGCGAGTTTCCTAGGAACTGCAGTACTGCATTTTGATATTAGAGTTAAACAAATTTGTTTTCCTCAAATTTTTAACTACTGAGAATATAATGAATATTTAACAAGTTTTAATTAAAATTTTGATTCAAGTTAATGATTTTTGATGAATACTTAACGAAGTTTTCAAACGTTTAATCATTATATAATCCAGAAATTATTTTAATTAAGTATAAAGTAAATTAATAATTAAGTTGTTGTTAGTTTACATAATTGATTTCCAGAATCAATGAAGGCTTTTAAAAATGTTGGCTGAAAGGTTTATTTTAATTGATTATTTCAGGAAGTGGATAAAAATGATTACTTTCTAATTTTAATTAGAGGTGTATTATAAGTAGTAAATAAATTAACTACCTAAGTAAAATAATGATTAATGGTTAAGAGATTAAATAATTTAATTAAGAATTAATGAAGTGATAAATTAAGTAATTAGTAGTTAATAAATAGGTAATTAAGTTCTATTAATAATTAAGTTGATCAATTAATGATTAAAGAATAGTTAATTAAGTTAATTAAGGTAATATAAAATGGATCAGGAAGTAATAAATTATGTAGAGTGAAACAAATTGATTAGGTAATTGAGTAATTAAGGGAATTAATTACTTATTGTAATTAATGAAGTTTAATATGATTTGTTTAAGTTAATTAATCAAGTTTAATTAATTTAAATAATTATTTGATGTTGTGATAAGTATAATTACTTGGAGAAGTAATTAATGATAATGACTAGAAGCAATTGATTGAGGATGATAATGGAAGTAATTTGAGTATAATTACTTTGGGCAATTAATCAAGGGATTAATTTAAAGGAAAGTAATTGAGGTGTAATTAAGAAATGTGACAAGGGTAATTAAAGGTGGTTAATTACTGAATAGTATTAATCAGGAGTGATTAATAAAGGTAGTTTAATTAAAGATTTAATTACTTAAGGTAATTAATTCAATACAGGATAATGAAATGAAATGTAATTAGTAATCATTAAGTAATGTAATTAATAATAAAAGATTAAAGAGTAACTAAGTGGTGAAATTAAGAAGTAATGCAATGTTTGAAATCGAAGGTTAATTTCTACATTTGGATTAGATAATTAATTTATGAAAACGGTTAAAAGATGATTACTTGAATAAAATTAAATGTTAATTAATCAAGTGTGATTAATTTATTAATTGATTGATAATTTGTCAATAGTTATATAAGCAAGATTTATGATAGTGTAGTAATTAATTTAATTTACTTTAAATTAATTAGAGATGCAAGTAATTAATTTAATTCATTTTAAATTAATTATAGCTGATATGATTATTTATGTATGAATGGATGATATTGTTTGTGTTGAATGATTTGAGATTTCTAGTTTGATAAAAATGATGCTATATGGAATGTATGCTTGATTGAAATATGATGATAATATGAATTATCTGTTGTGATGATAATATTGATTATCTGTTTATGATGATGATGTTCTATTGTGATATGGTGAATTATCTATCTGTGTGTATATGGATAATTGAATTGTTTATAAACTTTAAAACAACTTGGCCCTAAAAGACACGTTTTGGATTTCGATGAGACCGGGATCGGGTTTCCACATTTGGACATCCGAAAACCACATCGATCCAAATTAACGATAGGTCGTGAATCTGATGTGGAGATGAAGATTCAGAATGCAAGGGTTGTCGTCGTTAACTCTGAGGGTGATTCCAAAAATGAGTGTAACGAGATAATGCCTTCGGTTTCGTTCGAACCCGGAACGAACTTGTATGGATTGAATGCTTTCAACACATCGTCAGGCGGGCGATGAGCATTCTAAGGAATTTGATCTCTAAAGGTAATCGTAGCCTCAAGCCTCATCAACCGGGAATGGCTAAAACAGGGGAGATGTAGGAAGGTTAGGTGGATCATGCCCAAGCAGGACAAGATAATTCCCCTGTCTAGATGTCCCTTTTTATTCGGCTTAGTGGGTGGTTGGGCGCGCCAACCACGGGGTTTATCTGGTTCGGGACTGTTCAGTAAGGAATGGTTCCGGCCTTGTGTTGCAGGGGAGTGGGCGTACTCCTCGGTACGGTGATCTAGGCCCCGTACTGTGACGGATGGTACCCCAGTAGCCCTGCCATTGTATGGAATCCATTTTCCAATAAGTGCCCACGGTTTTGATTGTATTACCCACTTTTGTGGCTAGTAGCTGGAATTTAATAATGTAACAATTTCGGCTATTTTCTATTTACTTGAAAACCCTAGACACTATTATAATATCACAGAATTTCCTATGAAATGTTTTGGTTAGCGTGAGGTAAAAACTTACCCGTATTTATGTGTGGGGAGTCTTACGTGATACCTTTAATTTCAAATGTTTTTCAAAGTTAAACAATTTAAACTGTTTACTCATACCAGACCCATGTCTGACCCGGAGTTTATATTTTTTTTTCATAAACTCTTGGGTACTCAAATTTTTACGAGTAGCCAAGTGATAGGTTCTTGGATTGTTGAGTTCTGGAGGAGCTTGGAGCAGGAGCCCAGACGTATGTAGATATCTAAATAGTTTCGCTGTGTTAGTTAGGGTATGTTGTATTTTGAGATGTATGTAGTGATAGATGTATATAAAATTGTCACGTATATAATATTGTATAACTCTGATATATGTAAACTATGTAATTGTTATGTGATGTATTATATTTTATTCCATTCCGCTGTGAGATTCCGTGTTTGTTGTTCTTTCTTTCTCTTTCTTTTCTATTTCTATCCCTTTCTTTCTTCATGATGATACATCTTTCTGGTAGTAGAAAGGCGGGTCGTCACAATTAGAATCCTTAACTGAATCCCTAATAGAATTTCTAAATCAACTTAAGAGAGAAAATGACGAAGGATCGTGGAGTTCTCGAATATATGTAAACAAAAATAGGGAGGATAGGGTCACATTTATAGGAGTCGAAATGCACCAGAACTATAGGATAAATATTAATCAAAAATGGATAAATCAAGACCGTTTAACATCACAAAATCCTAGCTGCCACTTTGAGGCAGCAGTCGATCGCCTACGCTCAACTGGTCAACTGCTAGGGTCGACCGGTTGGGTCTTATAGGTTGATCGTCCCTCTTATTTTGGTAGCATTGATTTATTTTCTTTGCTCGTTTATTTTATTTCTTGATAAATTCTTAACATTATTTGCCCAACTTAACGTTTAACTTAACCCCAACTAAACCTATAGTTAATTTTTTAAATTCAAACCCTAAATTTAAGTATTCATTTGAATTTGAATTCAAACTAAATTCATTTAAATCTAAAATTTCAAACGCTCGTACCTTCTTTGTTTGAGCTCTGTATTTAGTATAGTATATATGGAAACAGATAAGAATTTTGCCAAGAAAACAAAAGAATAACTTTCATGGTTAAAATTTAACTTTTATAAAATTTCTGTTTTCGACCCTACCTTATTTAATTTAATTCACTCAATTCATTTATGGTTGTTTTATAGGGTGTTATAATACTTGAAAAGTCTTTGGAAAAAATGGTTTTTGAAGAGGTTTTCCAAAAAAAATTTCGAATGGGTTATGAAAATGTACACATATATGTGTAGATAAAAGATTTTAAAGAGATTCCTAGAGATTTTATCTACATATCAAAACTTATATTGTTCGTGCCCTACGAGAAAGTTGAAATATTTCACAAACACGGATAATGAGAATGAGAACAAATTTTAGGAGATAGGATGAAGCATGTCTAACTAGGGGAGCTAGTTATGATTTTCTGATGTGTGCATTAGTATATAGCACCCTATACAAGTGAGCACATAAGGTAATTGTTGGCTTGTCCCTTATATAAGTGGATAATCATACATTAGAATAAATGTTAAGGTTTTAACATTGAGATGGAAAATGAACCTTTCATGATTATTTTGTTTACCCTATAAAGAAATGCTAGTGGTGGTTTCTTATACCAACTACCAGCGACAAATACACTACGGATTTAGGGGTGAGTGAAGAAAATTAGCACCGGAAGACTCATATAATGAGTATAAGATGAATATAAAGCATAAGAATATGAAAAAGAGCTTTATGGACGCATGCAAAATTTCCCCAGTTAAAGTAGAAATATTTTCACATTGGTAATATTTGCAAGGGCTCATATTTACTTAAAGGTATGGCTAATGCATTTTCATATTAAAGTTAGACACTAAATTAAGAATGAACTTGAGTTAACCATTTTTAGAAAAGGAAGACAAAACCTTATGCACTTAAAGCACTATTTGGAATTTATGTGCTGGTGTAGATAAGTTATTATTGCCTACTCAATTTAAGTGATTAAACGGTGAAAATGTTTTCTAAAAAATGTGAAATGGTAGACGTTTGATATTTTAAAAAGGAAAATTAGTTAGTTTATGAATTTCTATAAAATGATTAGACAAAGTATATAAAGATTGTTTAAAAAGTGAGATTGGAAGAATTCGATAAAAAGCAAATTTGCAATAATTATTATAAAGCTTTTGTTTTGTCTTTAGGGCACATTGTTACACTTACCTCCAATATGCATTGTGCTTTACTTTTAAAGAAAAAAGAGTTGGTTTGTGATTTTATATAAATAGTCAGACAAATTTTATGGAACTTAATTAAGAAGGAAAAGTTGAGAACTTGGTGAAAAGCTATTTCCCAATAATTATTTTAGAACTTTTATTTTGACTTATATGCACATTGTAGCAGTTAACCCCTTTTGTGATTGAGAAATGTTGTATTTAATAAATTTTTATGTCATACTCTGAAAATATAAAAATGATAATAATAATGAGTCAAAAATGCTACATTATCTCTAAAAATATGCTTTTGTGAAAATCTCTTATTTACAAAAGAAGATGTTAGAAAAGTGTTATGTACATTTTTTTAAGTTTGATCATTTTCTAATAATTTAAGAGAATTTCACGATCTTAGTAAAAGAAAATGTTTTTTTTTAAAAGAATGAAGGATTCTAAAGTTTTAAACAACTCACTATATTGGTGGAAATGGTAAAATCAAAAGTATTGATTTAAACAGTAAAAATGAAAAGTGGATTTTACAATTTTAAAACTCATTAGTTTTACGTAAATTTTGTTAAAATAAAAAATATATTTTAAATGGTAAAATGGAAGTGTTATGATTATTAGTTAAACGTAAAAGAAAATAGTTAAATTAGAGTTGGATGAATAGGATTACACAGCCTATAAGGATTAATTTGATAATGGAATTTGGAAGCAATGAAATGGTTAGGATGGAGATAAAGAGTAACATGGAAACTTAGCAACCTTTTTAAGAAACAGTTGAATTAGAAGGTTAAAAAGTATGATTTGACTAAACTAATTCAGAATAAGAAAGGCATAAGTCAAGATATTTTAGTTATATTAAGAATACTATGGATGCTAGAAGTTTTTGGGTTTGAAGTGTAATAGGGACAAGTAGGGTCTACTTCAATCCTTATTAAGAGTGTTATGTAACAAATAGGCTTTTCCTTGATTATGTTAGACAGTCTGAAACGGGACAAGTATAGGTTCATCATTATGGCAGCATCATATTGATCGGTACCATTTATGTGGAAATAGGATACATGTATGCTACCGACAGTCCAGGTATTATGTTATCTCTGCAAGCTTTATGCAGACTAGGTGGACAAGAATAGAAAATATATATAGAAAATATATATTTTACATGTGATATTGAATTCATGTTATACTAGTTGTGTTCCATTGATGCATAAATGTGATTCCTGGAGTGATAGGGTTAAATAACATATTGATGAAGAGGAAATTAGTGCCTAAATTAGTAAGAACCTTCAGAAAAGAAATTTTACGATAAGTTCCAGATTTGTAGACTTATATGACTTGAGCAAGTAAAAATGTAAATTAATCAATTTGATAAATTATTAGGTAATTGATATGGATTAGTAAATAATTAGAGATTCTATAAAATGGTAATGAGATTTAAATAGTATTTTAATTCATTAGAATGAAGTGTTTAGCAATTTAAATTTATATAAATTATCCAGTCCCAGTATAAAAGTGTATCGTTTGGAATAACAAGAAATATATCCAAACGAAAAGGTTGTCCAAAATAAGGAGAGTTATCGTATTACGTACTGTCTACTTCAATAATAAACAGAAGAGCTAATTTCTTGTAATTCCAAACGTAGCACAAATCTTCTTTTAAATAATTTATGGAAAGTTACAAAGTTCATGTTTCCTTTTGGTAAAAAGTGTAGTTCCAATGCATTTAAATGCAAGAATCGCAAAGTATAAACCAAAGTATTTCTTACTATATTAGTTGGATTAAAATTGCAAGGGACCTTCTCATATTTAGCAGCCTCAACCATAAGGTGATTGGAATGGAATATCAAGAAGCTATGTTTGGTAAAGATCTCATTTGTGAGATGATACCAAGTAATAGAAAAATAAAAATTTTGAAAGCTTGAAGTGCATAAAGGAAATCCTAGATAATATTTTAGTTAAGAATTTTGCAATAGATAGTAAATTCAAGAATTTAAATATCAGTCAAGGAAAAGTTATTATTAGAAGAAGGCAATGAGAATGCGAAAGCGATTTTCATAATAAAAAGAAGATGGTAAATTTTTTGGGTAAGATTTGAATGGTGAGACAAAAATCTGCGCGATCACTACACACATCGGAGGAAGATTATTTTGTTATGAAAATTTAAGGGAGACTAACATGCAGTACATGGTCATGTGCCCAGCAACCGCACGTGAATGAAGAAACCCCGAAGTGGATATTATTTTGCATAGAATGATCTTACATTACAAAACTATTGAATTTGATGATTTTATTGTTAAGATTTACTTAGAAGATAGACTAAACATTCATTTATAGAACTTGGAATAGATTCATATAGAATATAAACATGATACCTAGGTACCATGACTTTTGAAAGTTTGGAAAGCGGTCCATGATTATAAAGAAATGACATGGGTTAGAATAAATTGGAAAAGAAGTTGTGTTATTTTTTGTATTTAGGAAATCGACAGTTTGGAAAACCTTGAGAAAAATCGAAGTGTAACAAAGGCTAAGTGGAAAGTACCGTAGAAAGAAGAAGTACAATCTACAGTTGAGTTATCACACTTGGTATTTATTCATTGTGGTGATTAGACACACCATTGAAAGAGTTAAGAATGTATGTTGTGCACTGGAGGTTTTCTAGAGCTGTAGTTAGCAAGAGCTTGCTAATGCTCAAGCTGTTTAGTGTGGTGCAAGATGACACCATTTGGGTTAGTAGCAAGGATTGTTGAATGTTACCGATGCACATATAATTGGACTGGAAATTGTGCCAGTGGCGTAAGTTGGTTAGTGTAGACAGGATTTAATGAATATAAGAGCAATGTAACACTCCATAAAATAAATCATAAATAAATGAAGTAAATTGAATTAAATATGACAGGGTTGAATATGAAGATTTTATAAAAGTTGGAATTTGACCACGAAAGTTATTCCATTACGTTCGTGATAAAATATTGATCTATTTCCATATATAATATGCTGAAAACTGAGCTCAAATGAAGAAGTTATGAGCGTTCGAAGTTTTCAGATTTAAATTAATTTAGTTCGAATGCAATTAAAATGAATATCTAAGTTTAAGGTTTGAATTTCAAAAACTAACGCAGGATTAGTTAGGGGCCATAGATACGTTTAATTAATAATTAACATTGGATTTAAATAGGGAATAAAATTAAATAAAAAGCATCGACATACATAAATACCCAAAATAATCAAAACAGTCGACACCCTTATTATGACAGATCGACTCCTAGCAGTTGATCGGTTGGGGAGGGGCGGTCGACCGGTCTAAACTAAATTTTGGCAATGGTAGCTAGGGTTTGAAAGGGTGTGCTATTTATTTGTACGCTTTGGATTTCTCCACTTTAAACTATTTTCATCCTAAGGTTCTAGTGCATTTCAATCCCTATAAATATAACCCTATCCTCTCCATCCTTTATTCATATTATTTTGGGAAATTTAACAAAACTTTATAATTGTCATCTCCTCAATTTATTTTTAGAAACTCCGTAGAGAACACACGTAAAAATCCAATCTATTTTCTATTTGTTTCTTCTATCGCCAACCTATTCTTATTCTATTATCCTACAGCTATTCCAAATCTAATACACACACACACACACACACACACCTTTTTCCTATTGCATGTGTGTATATATATCAAAAGAGAGAGATTCTGTAAGAGATTGTATGGCGTGAAAATCCAAGAAAGGCGAAATTAAGGCTATTATATTAGTGAAAACATTAGTATTTCTTTTTCAATAATTATTTATCGTATCTCTATGGATTTGAATATGCCTTAGAGATTTTGGGATTGCGATAATACGATAGATAAAATCCTTCAAAATTCCTTTTTATTTCGGAATGTCAATTCTATGTTAGGGTTCTCAATTATTTACATTAGCTTGATGGAATTTGTTTGGTTTATGCAATTTTTATAAATTCAGTCTATTCCACTTCTCCTTCTTCTATGGTAAATTTATGATTCTTAAATGAAACAAAGGGTTTAGATTATGAATTCTATTCGTAGTTTACACCACTTGTTCTTATATATTTCTTTGTAAAAGAGGAATTGGATAGAACATGGAGATTAGGTTGCAATTCCTATTTTTTAGGATATTCTAGTGAATTAGTGTAATAAATTGAGTTTCCATTTTATTTACAAGTCTGTTATTACAGTTTTGGTTATGAATATTTATTCCCTATTTTTAATATTAGAATCCCTTATTTTGGTATGTTGAAATCCTGAGAATTTGAAGAAAAAGGACATGTAATAGTATTTGGTTAGGGAATTGACACTTAATGTTAGTTTAGAGCGTAAAATCCATGTGTTTAGAGTTTATTAGGCACGAATATTTATTTATCTCTACTAGCATAATTAACCTATAATTATTGTGTATATGCCATAGTTAATTAGGTATTTATTTTAATTTAGTTCCCAATTATGAAGGTAATTGATTGTTAGGAAGATTCCTTATAAAGCCTTATTTATGAAATGGTGAGATGAGCATTATATATATTAAGAAAAATTTAATTTATGACTAAGTCATAGGGATGCAAGGTCAATAGAGTTACATGATGGAAGTCTACCCTTTACTTTGAGGCTACCAGCAGTTGTGTACACTTCCTATTGATGTGGGATGTCCTTATGATAAATATTTGTAATGACGCGAGATTAGTCCCAAATTCTCTAAAGGAAATCTGCCCAGCTAATATGACTACCAATTCTTATAAGTAGTCGACTAATGGAATACCTCATTATGAGTATGGACCACAAGACGAAGGGCCTGCTTTGGGTTCTTGATGTATTAAGGGGTTGTTTCAGGGCCGACCTCTGTTCCCCTTATGAAGTATTAAATGGTCAAGGCATTACATTAGGTGGTATCTCAATGAGGTTTGCTTGTGCAAATACGTATTAAATGATGGGGTCTACCTTAATTAAGATATTAAATGACCAAAGTCTGCCTATTTTTTACAAGGAAGTATTAAGTGGCCTAAGAGATTCCATTTGATGTCAGTTAGATAGTATCATTAAGGAGCATGCCTTAAAAATAGGTATTAAACGATACGGTCTTCCTTAATTAAGGTATTAATTGAGCAGAGTCTGCCTATTTTTCAATAAAAGGTATTAAGTGGCTTGAGTACTGTCTCTCACATTATTAGTTGTTTATGACGTATCATTGGGATATGTGATTCTAGAAACCTTCGTTTGGAATGGAAGGTATTAAGTGGTTGGACTCGCCTCGTTTCCTTATAAAGAAGTATTAAATGGTTTTATATCTATAGATATATTCTTATTTTGAAATATACCGTCCCAGTACTGAAAAGGTAAGACTAGAGGTTTTTAGTCACCGGACCTTGTGGGCATATTTTTGCTTACATTATAGAGGGTTCTTGCACTATGAACTGTGGTGAAGCTTTGTCTCTTGCCTTTACACATCCTGACAATGTAGGTTGATTGAAGTCGAGAGGCTGGCCATGAAACAAGGAAGTCTGAGGTTACCATTTGTAGCCATACCCTTTAAGGGGTGACCATATGGGTCATTACATTTGGTACCATAGTCCGATCAACGGGGCCAAATATACATATGAGATGCGTTATTGTTAGTTTTGAATGGGGTTTTTCAAAAATCTTACTATATATATGTATAAATTTACATCACCTTTATAGATTCCAACTATAAAAATAGTTGCGACCATATTCCAAAAGGATGGGCGAGGCGACTATTAGTTGGAAGAATAAATAGAGATAATTTCTACTCCTATTTCGATTACCCATGGAGTGGAGATCATATCTTTAGGAAAAAATGGGGAGAGTATGACCTCAACTTATGAAAGCACCCTAGAAGCTGGATAGTAATTGACTCCTTGATAGGACTTGGTCTTCCTTATCATTGTGGACCCTATATCTAATAATAGGGGTAACCGTAGGTGGAAAGGTTTAAAAGAAAGAACAAGTTTTAATCCTACATCTTAGGACATAGGTTGATAAAAAAGTTTCTTTGAAAACCCCTTGAAAATTTTGAAAGTGCCTTTCAAAAGATTTTGAAATGAAAATCTTATGAGTTAGAAATTTTTTCTGGTAAAAATTTATCTTAGAGAACTTTTAAATTATACCGCCGTTGTTCTATAAAGGTTTGGAAAGAGGTTGGAAATTAGGTGATTTTAATTTACAAATTTAGTGACTTGAGAAGTTGAAAAAAGTTTCCATTTTTTAACTTCTCAAATTAAATTTTGATTGAATTAGAAAAGCTTTTAAGTTCCTTGTTTTTGTATACTTCTATTTTTCTATGTTATATTTCTTACATAATAACTTTGAAAGTTCTTTCCTCTATAACTTCTTAGAGGCTGTATAAGTTGGAAAATTTTGAAAATATAATTATGGCTTTAGACAACTTTAGAAATATATCACCATTAGTTTTTGAAAAGTTTGGAAAGGTAATGCAATTTTTAAATGCAGTGAATTTCTTTAAAGACAAAATGGTGGATGGTTTTAATCGTAAGTTAATGACTTGAGAAATTTTCATTTATTAACTGTTTTAATTCGATTAAAAAGGTTTTAATTTTTGGTTCTTTGATTCTTCTATTTTTCCTTGTTTGTAAACCTAAATGTTATTTCTTCAGAACTTTTTTAGGGGTTTACAGATAGAAATAACACATATTTTGAAATAGAGAAATAGAAAGTGGAAAGAAAGGAATGTCTGATAGTATAGGTAGGAGGGACATTCACATATAAAGTAATGTAGAGAATAATGGCTGGAATTTAGGTAATAATAGAATTATGAATTCTGGTAAATAAGATATTGAAATGAGTAATAGAATGAGATAAGAGTTATCTTTGTCTACTCCATCTATTTTTCTATCTTATAAAGTTATAAAGGTATTTTTGACCATTGATTAGATTTAAATGATGATTGATAAATAAGTTAGATGTTTTTGTTTAAGGAGAAGCATTTATGTAAAGATGAGATTTTATTTTCATAATTTGAATACAACTTTATTTGAATAGCAATATACAATTCACAAATCTAGCTTAAAATAAGTTTGTATGCTGGAAATGGTTGATTTTTGCTTACTGTAAAACAAAACCCGTTGCTTTAAAGTTTATAGAAGTAAATGGTCAGGAGTCTTTCTTTTTGTACTCATATATCTCTGTTCTTGTCAAGAATTCATGCCGGAATTTCTTTGGATTGTTGTCCATGTATATTTATTTGTGCGTGTCAAATTTCTTATTCTAAATCATATTGGAAGTGCGAGAAATCGATGCAAAAAGTTGGGTTCGACATAGGCAAAATTGCCTGTAGCTTCTCGCGACCATAGGTAGACCCAGAGGCATTAGGGTTGGACCCAAAGGTCAACCTAAGACGTATATGGGTCAACCCCAAGGTCGACCTTTGCTTTTCTAGGTCGACCCATGTATATTTTATTGTCCGGGTAGATTTTTTTGTTCCTGTGCACTATTTTTCTTTTTCTGCTTATTCCAGTTAATGTTGTGATCAATTCTTGTGATATTTTGAAGTGTTTTGAAGGTCTTAAACCTATCAATAGGCAAGCCAACATTATGGTTGATCCATGCTTTGAATTGATGTGTTTTTGAGACAATTCCTTACGCCGATTTTATGGCATTTTTGGTGATTTCTGCTATTTTCGAGCACATGTTTTTTAAAATGATTTTGAAATGATTTTTATAATAAAATAGCTTTCGAAATAAATATTTTACAACATTTATAATTATTTTTGAAGCTACTAAAAATATATATTTTATATAATAAAGATAATTCCAAGACCATAATTTTCAAATGATTTTAGAAAATTATTTTAAGACTAGTTTTCTCGAAGCAAAGTATTTTCTAGGTCGACCTTATCCTTTTTTGGATCAACCCATGTATGTTTTATTATCCAGGTCAATTTTTTTTGTTCCTGTGCACTGTTTTGCTTATTCTGCTTATTCAAGTGAATGTTGTGAACAATTCTTGCAATATTTTAAAATGGTTTGAAGGGATTAAACCTATCAATAGGTAAGCTAACATTATGGTTGATCTGTACTTCGGATTGGTGTGTTTTTGAGACAATTTATTATGCCGATTTTATGGCATTTTCGATGATTTCTGCTGTTTCCGAGCACATGTTTTCTAAATGATTTTGAAATGATTTTTATAATAAAATAGCTTTTGAAATAAATATTTTACAATATTTATAATTACTTTTGAATCTATTAAAAATATATTTCTCTATAATAAAGAGAATTTCAAAGCCGTGATTCCAAATGATTTTAGAAAATTATTTTAAAAACTAGTTTTCTCGAAGCAAACTATCTTCTTTATAAAATACACATTTTTGCACTCTTCGAGAGAACGAGCAAGTGATTTAAACGACTAAGTAAACACACGTATATTGGATTTGATAAAGAAAAGTGTTACAAGAGATTTTAAGAGTTTTTTGAGCAAAGTTATGAGATATATTTCGTCAAATAACATTATATTTTGAGTGATAAGATAATAAATATTGTTGTATGCTTTAGAAGGAAATAACTGCTATATCGAAGTGATAATTGTGGAAAATTTACTATTTTGTAAAAAATTATTCTTATAGCTAGAAAACTCTTTGAAACAAAAATGGTCTAACATATTATTTTGGAAAGGTAATTGAGTTTTGAATCTTTTGTGTTATAAATCCTATTTTCCAAAAAGAGTAAATCCTTATTTAGGTAAGATATTGAAACGAAAGTTTTTCATAAGATCTTTTTTGAAAAAAGAAGAAAATTTGATTACTATAAATCCAAAAGTCCAACTTTAAGGGAAAAAGTTTTCGATAGGGGAAGTTTTCAAAAGAGAGATTATTTTATTCCTGTTTGGGAACACGGGAATTTTGAATCTTTAATAAAGGTTTTTAAAGGTTTACATTTTTAAAGATGGAGATATTGAATTTGATACTTCATGTTTTAAGTATTACAATAAATGAAGTAATAAATGCTTATTTTTAAATAAGTTTACTTGTATGAAGATAATTTATTTTGTGTGCAAAAGTTATGATTTTATAGTTTTTATGGAGCAGATACGGATCATGACCTAGGTAGGATGGACTAAGGTTTTTAGGATATGAATAAATATATATAGAATACACAAACTGATTTGGAAATTTGAAAATCAGTCCAAACCATTATTTAAAAAGTTGGTAAAGTGAAAAGATATTCCAGATATGTAATTGGGCTGTGAATTAGGTTGCCTAAAGAATACAGATTTTTATATTATAATTTTAGGGCGGTTTCCATGTAATTTCCATAAATTATCCAATTCCAAAATACATATAAAAGTGTATTGTTTGAAGTAACAAGGAATACACTAAAATGGAAGAGATGTGTAAGAGATGGAAATTTTATTCTATAGTTTACACTACCTGTTTCAATAAAAAGAAAAGGAAATAATTTCTTGTAATTTCAAATAAAGCAAACCCCTTACTTGTGGTTAATTTATAAGAAATTATGGCGGTAATCTTTTTAGAAGGATAGCTTTAATAAATTAAAATATGAAAATAAGTATTCTATTTTTGGAATTAGTAGTTAGATATAGATAGCATATATCTATGCTTAACGACTAGAATATATATAGATAACATAGATTGCAGCTATATGCGTATTAGGTAGTAATTGATGGATTAGGATTTATGGACGGTAATTACAAATTTAACGGGCAATAAATTTGTAATTAGCGAGAGAGAAAAATAATCCAACGTGGACTGATTAAGGTAACTCGACATTGCATTTTTGGAAGAAAGAAATATGAGTAATGAATGGATTTTGGTGTAACGACCCATAAATTTTAGTGGGTTTATTTATTTAATTAACTGAATTTCATGAAATTTTAAATAAAGAAATTTTGAAATAAAAATTTAATATTTGGAATACGCCTGTTTAAACATAGCAAATGGTAAATTTTCATTAGAAAATATGAAGGTAAATTTTCCCGTGTAATTTTATTTCAATGCAAGTCAGTTAAAATTGATGATACAAAAATATTTTCCATACCTGAATATTTTTATATAATAAATTTGTAAATCATCTACTGAGTGAGACGTCATATTTCATTTCTCCAAATTTGGACTGTTATTGCTCTGTTTATCTTATTTTCAGTAGAATAACAACATTTTTGGTATCGATTATCGACTTTTGACAGGATGATCATATCACAAATATCTATGTACCATTTTGATCATCTCGTCGTGCTGATCTCTTAAGTATATTCAATTATGTATTATAAAGTCCCGGTAACGGCGAAAAATCTATGGAACGATTTCATATCGGGTCCGCATCTAACCTTTTAACTTCCCTTACCTTTCATATTCCACCGTATGAAATAAATAACCACTTACTTTATCATTTTCTGAATTTTGAACTTGTGACCTTTGTTATTCCACCTCTTCAAATTTGATCGGCTAATTCATTTCCTCCGGTTCTAAAGTATCAGTGCCTCATTTTGCTTCTTTTGTTTTTGTTCTCCTCCCAATATAATAATAATATATTTTTTGACGCTTATATTTTTGCCTGTCCATATATTTGCACTTGCTAGCCGAAGTTTTTCCAACCCATCTCATCCCCTCCTTGCCGTGTGCCTCTTCCTCGCATCCTTTCAGTCGACCCCCGCGTGAAACATGTCCCCGCCGAACCCAAGATATGGCCAAAACTCCTCATCCCTTCCACCATGCAAGTCATCACCGTGAGCAACCGAAGCGCCAACATCCTCCCACGCGTCCTTGTCACCAAGCTGCACTGCACCCAGTCATAAACCACTGCACGTCTCCTCCTCATGACAGCTGCTGAACCCAAGCATACTACCAGCTTCCCTTGATTTCGACCACGCCATCACCTTGCACCATCAGCGCACCCACATTTATCGTGCCTCCTCTACTTGGCTCGAAAACCAAGGCTGAGAGCAACCTCAGTATTCCCTTCCTCCGCTCAGCCAGTCACCCATGTTTTCCCCTTGAGCCTCCACTTTGTTCGTTTAGGTAATATATTATTTTATTTATGAATGATTTTAAATTGTTATGTGTAAGTAATAAGCATGAAGTATATGGATATTCATACATAATATGTTGATGGAAGTATGGCGAAAAACATCAAGGTAATTTTGTTTTGCTTTATATTTTTTATGCTTATATTTTGAATTGTATATATATATATACACACACACACCACAGATATATATATATATATAATTTGTTTAGTTCTTTTCAGTTTATGTTTTTTTTATGAACCCAGTTGTTTTGAACATCATATGTGTTAGTTTTTATGTATTAAAATAAGTAAGTATATAAAAATACTGTTTTAAGTATAAAATGTTTGCATCTTCCAGATTTTCATAAAATATGGTATAGAGTGTCTGGCTCCTCTTTTTGAAGTAGATAGGACATATTTATATCATATTACAGTGGTACATATGTATATGTTATATAGTACTTTATATTATGGTTGATGCTATATAATATAATTTGTTATAAAGGTTTTAGGTAGTTGTTCTGTCAGAAAGTAAAATAGTGTATAAAAATTTGTTGAAAGTTGTTTCTCTTAAAATTGACCGTATATATATAATAGTTTGCAGATATTTGGAATGTTTGGGGTCTCATGTATAAGTTACAAAGTGTGTGTGTGTGTGTGTGTATGTGTGTGTTTATATATTAGCTACTTTCATTCATATTTTGCGAATAAATGATTTCAAGGATATATATATATATATATATATATATATATATGTAAGTAGCAGTATTTACATATATATTTCAGTTTCTGAATTTTATTATATTGTATAAAGGCCTTATTTGATTTTAAATAGTTATATATATAAGTATATAGATGGTACCTATGATTATATAGTTTTGTCTATGAAGTAAGTTTATTTCAGTTACAAGTTATATATATATATATATATATATATATATATATATATATATATATATTTGCTATTTCTACCAAACTGATTCTAATTGCTTCGTCAATTCCTTATCTATCAGCTCTATCATCGTATCCGCATCCATCTTGCCTTCTTTTGAGATTTTGTGCATGGATTTCGTAACTCAACTTCATGGTATATCTCTCTAGCCTCGAAAGGTGAGAAAAATCACTCACGATTAACATTCTTATATTTATTTAATTTGATTTCAGTTGAAACGACAATTTAAATGTGATGCTGTTAGTTATTTACATTGCTATATATATGCCTGTATCTGTTCACCTGTGACATCTGACACCATTATCAGTTATATATATATTGATGATATATTTCTGTTATATTAGTATCATATCTGTTATCACTCTGCAAGTTCCCTGTAAGTGTAGAATTCACAATGGGTTGAAATGATACATACTCGAATGATCTGTAGAATAGGAGAAAATCGTTATGGGTTGAAATGATAAACGTAAGCGATTTTCATTAAATGACATATACTGTATACATTTAAATTATGGATTGAAATGATAAATATCTGTATCACTTGACCATTGGATAGAAAATTATATACAGACACTATATATATTGAAATGATTCCAATCTTTTGAAATTGAATTTATTTAAGAATTATACTCAAATAAGTTTGATTTGAAATATATTAAATTTGGATTTTATATGATTTTATAACTTGATTTTTTTGATTAAAAGTGATTTAAGTGAATATTAAAAATTTACATAAGTTGAAAATGGTATATTTAGTTTTATTTAAATTTGAAATTTGAAGTTTTATTTAAATGTTATTTAAATGATTAAGTAAATATTTCAAGATAAATAATAGTAAAATGAATTTGATATATATATATATATATATATATGGACTTATCAAATCTGGTTTTTGAAATGTTTGAATATTTAAAGCTTTGAAAATATTGAAATTGAAATGGTTTATTTGTGGTTAAAAATATGTATTTGAAATCATTATAATTTGAAATGGTTTATTAAGAAACTGAAATAAATTGAAATTGCTGGTTTGAGATTTGGTTAAATTTGAATTATTTTTTGGAATTCGAGTTGATTCGAGTTAATTTGAATTGATTTTTGAAATTTGAGGAAACTATTTTATTATATGAAGTATTTTTAAATTATATTTAGAACTATTTTATATTTTAATTTATAAATTATTTTAATTTAAACTATTTTGATATAAATCATTTTTAATACAAACTATTTTTAGTATAAACCATTTTAACTTATAACTCTTTATATAAAATATTTTACTTTATAAACTATTTTATTATATATACTATATTAATATATAAACTGTTTAAGTAGTGGAAGTTATGTTTTCAAAGTTATGAATTTCGAAGTATTATGTTTTGAAAGTGTTATAATTTCAAGTGTTTGGTTTCGAAAGTGTTATAATTTTGAAAGTGCTATGATTTTGGAAATGGATATATTTAAAATGGAAATGATATCGTATTGATATGGTTTTGAAATGGAAATGATATTTTGGTTTTGAAGTATAAACTATTTTGAAATGACCGCTGTGTTATAATAATGATTGGTTGTTAAAGAGACCGAGATCAGATATTGTCATACTCTCTACCAATACCGAAAACCACTTTAACAAGTACGCGGTGGAGATTCCGGAATAAAGTAGGATGGTGGCGACGATCCTATATGAGGTATACACATGGACCAAACTCCCGTGAGTTCACATAAGGTGGCTAAAACAGGAGCAATCGACGGGCCAAGTGAGGTAGCTCCTCCGATCGGACATATTCCTTCGATACTATATTCTAACTTTGTAATTGATTTGGTGGCCACACTTGATTTTTTTGACATGGGAGTGTGTTCAGAGGTGGGCGGTAGTGGCTGCTATGCGTTACCACCAGCCTGGAAGTGTAATTGGTATATCCACCCTGGCATTGCCTAGTTGTGCCGTGTCACCTACCCTATCGAGCCCACTATGAGTTTGTTTTGTACCATACCTATGGAGTGCCCTCTGACGACGTCTAGTACGGGAGGGATTATGGTACTGTATAGACTATGTGAATTTATAAAATGTGTTAATGGGGATATGGGTAAAGCCTTAACGCTATTTTAATAGTTTATTTTACTTTAGACATTATTATAATAGCGTATATTGCTACATAGTAGATAGTTTAACGGATCCTTAGAGGATGGGTATCCCAAACATCCTTTAGGTTACTTGTATTTCAGTTGTTATTTCACTTGAGTTGGATTTATTGATGTAAGAATGTTAATCCTGACTCGAGTGTTTAGTGTTTTGCTTTACGCTCGGGTCAGACTGAGTGATACAGCTTTTGAGACTCATCTTTGGAGTTGGAGCTTCGTTTGGAGATCCATCTACATCTTTATAGCTTGTAGCTATTCAGTTGATTCCAGTGATGTATTCTGATCTTGTATTTGATTATTGTATTTGAAACTTTTATTGCATCTTATTTAACTTTGATATATATATATATATATATATATATATTATAGCTTCGTGAACTACTATTCATTCTGTTTCTGCTACATATTGTTATATTACTCTATGTGAGTGATTTTTTGATTTATTTATGTATTGTATATGCTAAGTTCTGTCAAATATAAATTAACAATCTGATATTTTGAGCAATTCAAGTCTGACATGTGCGGATGTGAATGGCTGAAAATACTAGGCTGTTACATGTGGTATCAGAGCTTTGGTTTTAGGAAAAACTTAGCATATAGAGTAAATTTAATTATAGAATCACTTTCGTTCGAGCTTGAATTCCTTCCTCTTTGACTCAGTTTCCTTTGAATTTTCACCTCGGTTTCGAAATCCATCATTGTCTTTCCCTATTCGTGTTTTCTTGATTCCGGAGCATCCCATAGCTCCACTAAATGAGTTGTAAAGGGGTGAAACTCATTTACAATAGGCATTGATTTATCGAAGATCATGTATCCTTGGTTTAGATACCGCTATCTCTTGCTTTACCCGAATTCTATCTCTTGAGATCTGATGTCGAGTTACTTCAAAATTCTACATCGATCGTATTCTTGAAGTCACGGTTGACCCAGTCAAGGTTGCCCGAGACTTATGTTGCATCCCCTCTCCTTTGTATGAATTGAATTATCTTTATTTCAAATCTATCTTCTTAGCTTGAATTCTACCTGATTAGGATCTCTCTTAACTTGAATCTCCAAATTTGTTTCGAAATCCATTCTGGAATCATCGAGTGAGGGAGTGTATTTGAAATTTATATTAAAAATGTTTTATAGATTGTGTTGTTTGAGTTGTTGATCCTGATTTGGGTTTTCGATCGATTCGTCTAATCCACGTTATCAATAGAAATTCCAAAACACTCGAACAGAGCTAAGTAACACAATATTATTTTCAAAATTTGGTAAATGAAATAAAATTTTTATGATTATATTATATACATAAGTAAATTTTCATAAATTTAAAAAGTTAATTGAATTGGTTGTTTGAAATGATAAGATTTGATTTGATTTATTGTTTTGTAAACCATTGACTATTGCATAATATAAATAAATGAAAATATAAAAACATAGTTATAAATTGATTTGGAATTTAAATAAATTTAAATTTTATGTTAAATTGATTTGAGAATTTAATTTTTGGTGATTTAAAACTTTGGTTTTAAAATTTGAAAATGTATATTATGTAAGTATTTTTGAATAGAAATTTATTTCCAAAGAATTTTAAAGTTTTAAATCGACACTCTCTTATTTTGTCGTTGGAAAATAATTTCGGTGATGACTGCAGAATCATCGACATTCATTTTCGAGTTTTAGAGTGGAGAGACCATTTGGTAGCTTTGCTACATTTTGTTTTGAAAATGAATTTGATTTGAACTTCTTAAGAATGCCTTAATTTATAATATATATATTGGTATATGATTATAGATCTGATTTGATATATATAGCGTGTGTGTGTGTATTTATTTCTAAATTTTTTGAAGTTAATCGAGAATTTAAATTCCTAAATTTTGTGTTGAATTGTGATTTCAATAATAAAATGAAGCCTAATCTTTGAATAATTATTTAAATTTGAAATAATTGAATTGGGAAATTTTTACTTGTATAATACTCAATTACTTTCCAATATATAACTTACCAAGATCATTCAGAAGTTGAATATGTAAATGAATAATTTACAATGTAAAATGATGTTAAAAGAATTTATAAATAAAATTTGAGTGGTTATAATAAATGTTATACACTTAAATTTTAAAATATAAAATTTTTAATAGAGATAAATAGAATAATAAATTAATTGAGTAGCAAATAAGACAAATTAAATAAAATTTTGTTTTGATGGAAACCTTTTGTATCAAGCGTTAATAATTGAAATTAAATCAAATGAAACGAAATACCTTGAATTTAAATCAAATAGTTGAATATAAATTATTTAGAATTGAAACTTTTATAGTTTAAAATTAATTGTTTTATTTTGTACTTCAATCCATTTTTGTTTATGGTTATTTCTGTTCTCCTATCTCGTTCCTTTTTGGGGAAAAAAGTTTTGAGTGGGGGAGAGTATAACGACCCATAAATTTTAGTGGGTTTATTTGTTTAATTAATTGAATTTTGTGAAATTATAAATAATAAAATTTTGAAATACGCTTGTTTAAACATAACAAATGGTAAATTTTCATCAAAAAATATGAAAATAAACTTTCTTGTGTAGTTTTATTTCAATGCAAGTCAGTTAAAATTGATGATAGTAAAATATTTTCCAAAGCTGAATATTTTTATATAATAAATTTGTAAATCATCTTCTGTGTGAGATGTCATATTTAATTTCTCCAAATTTGGACAATTATTTCTTCGTTTATCTTATTTTCAGCAGAATAAAAGCATTTTTGATGCCGATTATTGATAGGATGATCTTATCACCGATATCCGTGTACTATTTTGATCATCTCGTCGTGCTGATCTCTTCAGTATATCCAGTTATGTATTTTCATGTCCCGGTAATGGCATAAAATCTACGGAACGATTTCATATCGGTTCCGCATCTAACCTTTTAACTTCCCTTACCTTTCATATTCCACTATATGAAATAAATGGCCACTTACTTTATTATTCTCTGAATTTTGAACATGTGAACTTTGTTATTCCACCTCTTCAAATTTGATCGGCTACTTTCATTTCCTTCGGTTCTAAAATATCAGTGCCTTATTTTGCTTCTTCTGTTTTGTTCTCCTCTCAATATAATAGTAATATATTTTTTAGGCTTATATTTTTGCCTGTTTGTATATTTGCACTTGCTAGCCGATGATTTTCCAACCCATCTCATCCCCTCTTTGTTGTGTGCTTCTTCCTCACATCCATTCAACCGACCCGCGTGAAACTTGTCCTCGCTGAACCTAAGAAATGGCCAAACCTCCTCATCCCTTCCACCATGAAAGTCATCACTACGAGCAACCGAAGCGCTAGCATCCTCCCATGCGCCCTTGTCACCAAGATGCACTGCACCCACTCTTAAACCACCGTGCGTCTCCTCCTCACAACAGTTGCTGAACCCAAGCATATTATTGATTCCCTTGATTTCAACCATGCCATCACCTTGCACCATCAGCATAACCACTTTTTCCATGCCTCCTCTACCTGACTCGAAAACCAAGGCTGAGAGAAACCTCAGTATTCCCTACCTCCGCTCGGCCAGTTACCCATGTTTTCCCCTCGAGCCTCCACTTTGTTCTTTTGGGTAATATATTATTTTATTTATGATTTTAAATTGTTATGTGCAAGTAATATGCATGAAGTACACGAATATTCGTATATAATTTGTTAATGGAAGTATGGAGAACAACATCTAGGTAATTTTGTTTCGTTTTGCTGAAAGTAAACTGTAGAGTATATGTTTATACTTATATTTATGCTAATAATTTGAAATATGTACATATATATACACACACACCACAGATATATATAACTTGTTTAGTTCTTTTCGGTTTAGGTTGTTTTATGAACCCAGTTGTTTTGAATATCATATATGTTAGTTTATATGTATTAAAATAAGTAAGTTTATATAAATACTGTTTTAAGTATAAAATATTTGTAGCTTCCATATTTTTATAAAATATTGTATAGAGTGCCTGGCTACTCATTTTGAAGTAGATAGGACATATTTATATTATATTTACAGTGGTACATATGTATATGTTATATAGAACTTTGTATTATGGTTGATGCTATATAATATAATCTGTTATAAAGGTTTTAGGCAGCTGTTCTGTCAGAAAGTAAAGTAGTGTATAAACATTTGTTGAAAGTTGTTTCTCTTATAATTGACCGTATATATATATATATGTACGTATGTATATAAAAGTTTGTAGATATTTGAAATGTATGGGGTTTCACGTATAAGTTATAAAGTTTTTATATATATATTTGTGTGTGTGTGTGTATTTATATATTAGATGCTTTCATTCATATTTTGCTAATTAATTATTTCAAGGATATATATATATATGTGTGTGTGTAAGTTGCAATATTATATATATATATATATATATATATATATATATATATATCGATGTCTGAATTTTGTTATATTGTATAAAGGCCTTGTTTGATTTTAAATAGTTATATATACAAGCTTATAGATGGTACCTACGATTATATAGTTTTGTCTATGATCTAAGTTTATTTCAGTTACAAGTTATATATATATATATATATATATATTCTCTATTCCTGCCAAACTGATTCTAATTGATTTGTCAACTCCTTATCTATCAGCTATATCGTTGAATCCATATCCATCTTGCCTTGTTTTGAGATTTCGTGCCTGGATTTCGTAATTCAACTTCATTGTCTATCTCTCTATCTTCAAAAGGTGAGAAATCACTCATGATTAAAGTTCTTATATTTATTAAATTTGATTTCAATTGAAACGAAAATTGAAATATGCTAGTGTTAGTTATTTACATTGCGATATATACTATTATTTGTATTTGTTCACCTGTGACATCTGACACCATTATCTGTTATTTATATTGATGATATATGCCTATTATATTATTATCATATCTGTTATCACTCTGCAAGTTCCTTGTTAGTATAGAATTCACTATGGGTTGAAATGATGTATACCCGAACGTTCTGTAGAATACAAGAAAATCATTATGGGTTGAAGTGATAAACCCAAGTAATTTTCATTGAATTGAATTTGGGATTGCGGGTTGAAATGAGATATACCAGTATATATTTAAATTTCATATTGAAATGATTAATATCCATATCACTTGACCATAGGATAGAAAATTATATACAGACACTGTCGGTCAAAATATATATACATATATATATTTATATTTATATTTATATTTATATTTATATGTTGAAATGATTCCAAGGTTTTGAAATTGAATTTATTTAAGAATTATACTCAAATAAGTTTGATTTGAGATTTACTAAATTTGGGATTTTAAAATATGATTTTATAACTTGATTTTTTATTGAAAGTGATTTAAGTGAATATTTCAGACATAAGTTGAAAATGGTATATTTAGTTGTATTTAAATTTGAAATTTGAAGTTTTACTTAAATGTTATTTGAATGATTAAGTAAATATTTCAAATAAATAATAGTAAAGTGAATTTGATATATATATATATATATATGGAATTATCAAATATTGTTTTGAAATGTTTGAATATTTAAAGCTTTGAAAATATTGAAATTGATACGGTTTATTTGTGGTTAAAAATTTGTATTTGAAATCATTATAATTTTAAATGGTTTATTGAGAAACTGAAATAAGTTGAAATTGATGATTTGAGATTTGGTAAAATTTGATTTTTTTTGAAATTCGAGTTGATTTGAATTGATTTGAATTGATTTGTGAAATTTGAGGAAACTATTTTATTATATAAAGTATTTTTAAATTATATTTAAAACTATTTTATATTTTACTTTATAAATTATTTTAATATAAACTATTTTGATATAAATCATTTTTTTTTTGAAGAAGGATCATACATTTTATTGATAATGAGAAAACCATTACAAAACTCTATTTACACAAAAGTCACTCAACATATATACGGATCACAACCAAATAATATGCATACCCACAACAATGCCCTAAACACACTGCGTAAACCTAGCAACCTTGTCTATCCATAGCGGCTCGTTCTCTCTTCCAGGCAAGTCTTCCTCTCTTTCAACATTAGCGATAAAACTATCAGTGCGTCTGGACAATTAGAGCTCTCAGCTTCATCATATATAAATCATTTTTAATATAAACTATTTTAATATAAACTATTTTAATATACTAACTATTTTGATATAAACTATTTTAACTTATAACTCTTTATATAAACTATTTTACTTTATAAACTATTTTATTATATATACTCGTTTAATATCTAAACTATTTAAATGGTGGAAGTTATGTTGTCAAAGTTATGAATTTCAAAGTATCATGTTTTGAAAGTGTTATAATTTCAAGTGTTTGGTTTCGAAAGTGTTATAACTTTGAAAGTGCTATGATTTTGGAAATGGATATATTTGAAATGATATCATATTGATATGGTTTTGAAATGGAAATGATACTTTGGTTTTGAAGTATAAACTATCTTGAAATGACCGCGTTGTTATAATAACGATTGGTTGTTAAAGAGACCAGGATTGGATATTGTCATACTATCTGCCAATACCGAAAGCCACTTTAACAACCGTGTACGCGATGGTCCAGAATGAAGTAGGATGGTGGCGACGATCCTGTATGAGGTATATACGTTGACCCAACTCCTGTGAATTAGCATAAGGTGGCTAAAACAGGAGCAATCGACGGGCCAAGTGAGGTGGCTCCTCCAATTGGACACATTCCTTCGATACTATATTTTGACTTTGTAATTGATTTGGTGGCCACAATTGATTTTTTGATTTAGGAGTGTGTTCCGAGGTGGGCAGTAGTGGCTACTATGCGTTCCACCAGCCCGCAAGTGTAATTGGTATATCTACCCTGACATTGCCTAATTGTGCCATTCACCTACCCTATCGAGCCTACTACGAGTTGTTTTGTACCATACCTATGGAGTGCCCTTTGACAACGTCCAGTACAAAGGAGATTACGGTACTGTATATGCTATGGGAATTCATAAAATGTGTTAAGGGGTATATGGATAACGCCATAACGCTATTTTAATAGTTTATTTTACTTTAGATATTATTATAGTAGCTTATATTACTACATAGTAGATATTTTAACGGATCCTTAAAGAATGGGTATCCCACACATCCTTTAAGTTACTTGTATTTCAGTTGTTATTTCACTTGAGTTGGATTTATTGATATAAGAATGTTGATCCTGACTCGAGTGTTTTGTGTTTTGCTTTACGCTCGGGTCAGACTGAGTGATACAGCTTTTGAGACTCACCTTTGGAGTTGGTGCTTCATTTGGAGATCCGTCTACATCTTTTTAGCTTGCAGTTACTCAGTTGATTCCAGTGATACATTCTAATCTTGTATCTAATTATTGTATTTGAAACTTTATTGTATCTTATTTGACTCTAATACATATATAGTAGCTTCATGAACTACTATTCATTTTGTTTCCACTTCATATTGTTATATTACTCTGTGTCAGTGATTTCTGTGATTTATTTACTTACTGTATATGCTAAGTTTTGCCAAATATAAATTAATAATAAGATATTTTGAGCAGTTCAACTCCGACATGTGCGGATGCGAATGGTTGAAAATACCAGGTTGTTACATTTGGAAACTTAAAGTAGTTTAAAAAGATTAAAGAAGAATTAATTGGAAATGGTCCAATTTAGAAAAGTAATGATCATCTGCTATGGATATTAATTGAAATAAATGGATCACATTTGTTAAATGCCGAAAATGGGAAATTAAGAAAATGGGTAACAATGAAATGAAATATTAAAGTAGACCATCTTAATTTAGAAAGGTCTTTTAGGACCTTAACACCATTTCCTTTAAATGATATTAAATCACAACGTCCAGTAAAATTTTCTTTCGAAGTTCTTGGATTATAGCCACTAGTTGTCTTCCTTAGTTATTCATAAAGTGGATGATTTAGTATAAAATGTATCCCCGTTTTATTACGGTATAGTCTTTATAAATGAGATTTAAACCACTTGACATATGTTGAGAAGCAATGTAAAAAAAGAAATTTTGTAGGAACACTTAACTAGAGATAAATCATAAGTAAAACTAAAAGTTAACGAGGAAATTAAGTTAGCGGCCTAAAGTGAGTAAATGTTTCAATCCCAAAACTTTAGATTTGGGAAACAAGTGTGATTTATCTCACAAAATGCCGCCATACAAGGAAAAGAGAAAATGTATAGGAATGAGAATAGAATTTCCTATTGATCAAGGATTAAGAAGAAGGCGGCAGAAATTTTCCGGTCGAAGTAGTGGAATCACAACACTCCAGCATAGCTTTTTGGAGTTGCACTTTGCATCGTTAGTGATAAGGAACCTTAGTTTAATAGAAAATTTTGGAGGGGTCTGCTAGTAGCTTTAGGAACTTCATTGCATCAGAACATCGCATACCCACTAAAGACTGACGGATAAACTGAAGGAATGGATGAGAACTTGGAGGGTTTGTTGAAAGCTTACATCTTGAACTTTGGAAACACCTTAGAGTAGCTCTTACACTTGGTAGAATTCGTATAGGATTGTAGTCATCAATAGATGGTTGGTATGGCAGCCTATAAAAAAATTTTTTGAGGGGCCATGCAAATCGCCAAATTATGGGTGGGAAACTACCAACAAATTCTACTCGGACTAGATTTGTATCGTAAGAGTTTGGAAAGTCATAATCGATTAGGCAACATGTGAAGGTCGTATGATTTGGGTAGTTGGATAATAGGCACCGGATTTATTGGGCCCTTTCCCAATATGGGGAAAATTAAGAAAACTTTTATGTTAGTCGGAGTCCATGACGTTTTTGCATTTGAAGAATACCTTCGTAGCATAACAATTGTTGTAGAGCCTAATCAACCGGGGGATTTTAAAATGGAGCCAATAAAGTCCCGTTCTACTATATGCATTGTAGAACATGGAACTTAGAAGCCCACAACAAAATAACTAGACTAGTCCGAGTGTAATAAAGAGACAATCCAGCAGAAAGCACTTGGGAAACCGAGGAGAAGATGAAAATCACTCACCTAGAGTTTTTCACTAGTACATTTTCTCTCCAAAATTAGGATTTTAGTTGTATAGTGATTGCTGGATTGGATGGTAGGAGATGTTTGCTACACTTTTTCACAATCACTTTACATTCATGTAGAAATTTTTATGCATGTTAAGGGTATTTGCATACATACTTTCATGACGCGATTACTTACTCATGCTAGGATTGACTAGTATCGAGCTCATTTTAGTATGTCTGCAATACATAATCATATTGCACTATTATGTATATAATTTGGTTTTAGAACATGGATGTTATTGCGTTTTACGTTGTTTTCCCCTTGAAAGATTTCGATCGAAATCCTTCTTAATAGGAGAATGTAACATGCCATAAAATGAACCATAGATAGATAAAGTAAATTAAATTAAACGTGATAAGGTTGAATTTGGAAATTCTATAAATTTCAAATTTGACCATGAAAGTTATTTCGTTGCATTCATGGTGAAATTATGATTTGTTTCCATATAAAATGTGTTGAATACTGAGCTCAAACGAAGAAATTATGAGCGTTTAAAGTTTTCAGATTTAAATTAATTCAATTCGAATTCAAATTAAATAAATATATAAATTTGAGTTTGAATTTCAAAATTAACGTAGGATTAATTCGTGGTAAAGGAAACGTTTAAGTAATAATTATCGTTGGATTTAAATATGAAATAAAATTAAATAAAAAGCGATAGAATAAATAAATACCCAAAATAATTAATCAGTTGACACCCTTATTGTGATTGGTCGACCTCTAGCCATCGATCGGTTTGGGAGGGCAGTCGACAGGTGGAAGCCAAATTTTGGCGGTGATGGCTAGGGTTTGAAAGGGTGTGCTATTTATTTGGATGCTCCAGATTTCTTCGTTTTAAACTATTTTCATCCTATGGTTCTGTTTGTTTCAACTCTTATAAATAGAATCCTATCCTCTCCACTTTTTATCTGTATTATTTTAGAGAATTCAACGAAACTCTGCCATCGCTATATCTCCAAGTTAGGTTCAAAAATTCCATAGAGAATTCAGGTAAGAATTCAATGTATTTTCCACGAGTACATATGCACACCCAGTTTGGCCTGCATCCAATCAGCATGCATTTTTAGTTGTACATGTGGAAGTAGATTTGATAGTAGAATCCCCATTTTGAACTCCGCTTAGGCAGAAGCTGCTATTTTTTTGTTAAAACTGCAATAACTTCTTCATACTAACTCGAAATCAAGCGAGACTTCGACACGACGAACTTCCGTCTAAATTACAGACAACAAGGAACACTCAGATACTTTACCTAGTGAACGTATACCGCAGTTCTCCATGGTGACTAACAGTTGTACTTTGAAAATAACATGCTACATCCCTGTATTTGAACTCCGCCTAGGCAGAAGCCGCTATTTTTTATTCATATTGCAATAACTTCTTCATACTAACTCGGAATCGGGTGAAACTACGACCAATGACTTCCACCTAAATTACGGATAATATAG
The DNA here is from genome assembly GCA_030765085.1 of Allium cepa. Lineage (NCBI taxonomy): Eukaryota > Viridiplantae > Streptophyta > Magnoliopsida > Asparagales > Amaryllidaceae > Allium > Allium cepa. The sequence goes on along the minus strand of CM060935.1, from coordinate 328,280,303 downwards.
AACACTCGAATACTTCAGTCTATGAACGTATATCATAGTTCCAATGTTGATTACCAGTTGTACTTAGAAAATAATGAAAAGAAGCTATGCTATAGGATCGAGTAATATGGATAAAATACTAGTCCGGAATAAGTAAATAAACAGTAATGCAGTAAAGTAAATGACACCTGAGGTTTTTATACTGGTTCGGAGCATCGTCCTACGTCCACTCCCAGACTCCTTCTAGAATTTCACTAAAACAACCCTCACTTAACCCGGAGGAATAGGTTTACACCGCCTGAGCAACCGAACAGGACATCAACCGCCTAACCAACCGAATAAGACTTCTACCGCTTGAGCTCGAACAGAACTTTTTTACAAATAACAACGTATCTGACTGTAGTGTGTTCTTAAATAACACTGATAAGTCAATTAAGTAAAATCTTCCTATAATCTTCTCCTTTATGATATATAGTATGATGTGCTTTGAGAATTGTAGAAGATAAAGAGATCAATGGTCAAAGTATGTAAGCAATTTGAACGCAATTTGAAAACTTGAGAATAGATGAGAATTCAAGAATATTAGAAGTAGATTAGGTGAATTGTTTGTTGAATTCTATAATCTATTTATAGTGTACAAAGAGTTACAACTATAGATGAAAAGATATATTGAAAAGAACAGGTGCAACCATTGATTTTGAAAACGTTTCTCTTTAGTGAAGAGAAGTGACTATTAAAGAAAATAGCAGTTAGAAATATTCAGACGTCTGAATCAAAATAATTCAGACTTCTGAATTAGATTAAAACGCAAACAGCAAGCTTTTAGGAAAATTTTGATCAAATTCAGACATCTGAAAATTTTGATTCAGAAGTCTGAATATTGTGAAATAATATTCTAGTTTCAGCATTCAGACGTCTGAATAAATGTATTCAGACGTTTGAATTTAGACATTTGTGCATGTGTGTGGATGTATGTGCATATATTTATATATGTATCGATTCAGGAGAGATTTTAATAAATTTCTAAATAAAGTACGGACTCACCACACTCTTCTTTAAACATCTAAAAAGGAATCTGCAAAAAATCTCCTGCAAAAATGATTAGTATACACATAATATTTTATATAGATTATCATAATCAAAATCGAGATTCCAACATTCTCCCCCTTTTTGATGATGACAACAATATAAACAATAATATAAATATTCATAATATTCTTACTCCCCTTGTCAATATGCACATTTTTTAGATTTCTCCCCCTTTATCATCGACAAAAAAAGAAAGAGCATAGATAACAATAGACGATATTTAATACATGAAGGAACAATAGGAATAATAGTTAAAATTATTTCATACAACTTGACAAGAAAAGTTAAATCATAATCAAATCAAACATAATTTAAAACAGACATAGATAATTAAAATTGACTAGAGATATACGGATCATCATGATTAGAACTTGAACTTGAGAAAGACCACTGAAATGAGGATGGGTTGTAAGCTTGAGTGGATGAAGAATCGGAGCAAGGAATTCGACCCCATATTTTATTGGGAAAGCCTTTGGTTGAGTTGAATTTTCTTTCCATCTTCCTCTCAAGTGCCTTAATTCCCGATGAATCTTTGATTGATTTCAGGAGAGAGTGATAATGGCTTGTCTTGAAGAACTATCTGGGCCAATCTCATGAATGGCATCATCGTCCTCCTCTTCTTCTTCATGTTGAGTATGAGAAGAAGAAGCAATACTAGTGTCTCTAGGTTGAGGAACATCTTGTTGAACATTTTGAGACCATTGATGGAAGGAGATGATTTGTTGAGAGGGAGGTCGTGGTGGAAGACCCATCAAGCCTAAAGCTTTAGCGCCTAACTCACTAATAGTTTTAAAATCGGAGTCGAGCATTGGTACACCGACATTGAGGAGGATGCGCATAATATAAGCACCATAATGAATGGTTTTATATTTTCTCTGAATTATGATGTCTTGAAATTCATCCAAAATAATTTTGCTCCAATTCACTTGTTGGTTGGAGTAGATTGAATGAAGAGCTTGGAAATTTTCTTTATAAACTTTTCCATAACTCCCAGTCCTTGGTTGTAAAGAACGAATAAATACACGGTGATTGAGTCTAGCTTGTGGCCTTAAGTAGGTAGATTTTAAATTACCCAAATTTATAAGTTGATCGGACAAGAAACGATGTGAAACTTCGTCCTAATGATCCATATTAACTTCAATATCATTAATATCAATTCCTTGATAAGGATAATTTAGAATATTACCTAGTCTTTGTAAAGGTAAGAAGATTTTTACGCCACACACAATTGACCAAACACAATCTTGTCGATTTTGGGGACTACGATGATCCAAATTTAAATTTGCAAGAAAAAGTTTGATCATAAGATGATTAATCTTGACGTTGTTAGGAGTATACCCAATTAAGCTATCAAAGTGGAATTGTTCCGCTAATTTTCTAATATGATAAGCTACAAAATTCATGAATTTCATGAATGCTCTTTCAAAAATGTTGGAATTCTTCCTAGAATTATACCGAGAAATAGCAACATCGTTCCATAGCCATTGCCGAATCTGATCTTCGGATTGTTCGGAGGTTGATTCTCTAGTAAATTTTGATCTTCGTGCCATTAGAGAGTTAGAGGAAACGTTAAAAAAATTTGAAAGAGTTGAAAATGGGGACTAGGGTTCTGAAATAGTTGGAAATGAAGTGGAAAAAGTAATATATATATAGTAGGTTAAAAAGCAAGGGTATTAGTGGAAAGAAAATAAAAGAGGCAAGGAGAAAAAATAGCTCAGAGAAAATTCAGCCGTTTGAATTATTTGATTCAAACGTCTAAATTGCTCTGAGTTGCAACACAAAGAAATAGTTCAATTTTGGCCCAATTCAGACATTTGTTTTGAATGATTCAGACGTCTGAATTTGGGTAAATTTTTTTTGACCTTTAATATTCAGACGTCTGTTTTAAATAAAACAACCGTCTGAATTTGCACAGAGGCTCATATCAGCTTTATTGAATATAGAAAGAAATATATATAATTAAATATTTTGAATAATACAAGTTTTAGAACAATCAGAAAGAAATAAAAAATGAACAATAGTATATAAACAACAAAAAAATTAAAGAGATTGAAAGAATAGCTTGGAGTATGATATGCATCTTCTTCAATTTTAGTGTTCTCTACGAGTGATCGAAGTAGAGACCATATGTCGCCACGTTCCCAAGAATTTGGTGATTTCGGTGGACGTTGTGGTGATGGTTCCCAAGAATTTTGATAATTTTGAGAGCGAACAGGAGACGGTTGATGAACTGTGTCTTTGGAGGAAGAACCGCAGAATTTTAACGCGACTTGTTCTAAAAAGCTCAACCGTTTGGCATTAACCTTTTGTTCATAGTATAACTAGCGCTGTAATTCTAATATTTCTCTCTGGCAATGATGAATATCATCCATTTTCTCTTTTGCAGACGGTGATCCGAAAAAGAAGCCATGCTATAGGATCGAGTAATATGGATAAAATACTTGTGTGGAATAAGTAAATAAACAATAAATCAGTAAAGTAAATGACACCAGAGGTTTTTATACTGGTTTGGAGCACCGTCCTACGTCCACTCCCAAACTCCTTCTGGAATTTCACTAAAACAACCCTCACTTAACCTGGTGGAAAAGGTTTACACCGCCTGAGCAACCAAACAGGACTTCAATCACCTAAGCAACCGAATAGGACTTCTACCGCCTGAGCAAACGAACAGGACTTTTTTTACAAATAACAAACGTATCTGACTGTAGTGTGTTCTTAAATAACACTGATAAGTCAATTAAGTATAATCTTCCTATAATCTTTTCCTTTATGATATATAATGTGATGTGCTTTGAGAATTGTGGAAGATATAGAGATCAATGATCAAAGTATGTAAGCAATTTGAATGCAATTTGAAAACTTGAGAATAAATGAGAATTCAAGAATATTAAAAGTAGATTCGTTGAATTGTTTTTTGAATTCTGTAATTTATTCATAGTGTATAAAGAGTTGCAACTATAGATGAAAAGATATATTGAAAAGAACAGGTGCAACCATTGATTTTGAAAACGTTTCTCTTCGGTGAAGAGAAGTGACTATTGAAGAAAATAGCAGTTAGAGATATTCAGACGTCTGAATCAAAATAATTCAGATTTCTGAATTATATTAAAACACAAACAGCAAGCTTTCAGGCAAATTTTGACCAAATTTAGACATCCGAAAATTTTCGTTCAGACGTTTGAATATTGTGAAACAATATTCTAGTTTCAGCATTTAGATGTCTGAATGAATGTATTCGGACATCTGAATTTAGACATTGTGCATGTGTGTGCATATATTTATGTATATGTATCGATTCGGGAGAGATTTTAACAAATTTCTATGTAAAGTACAGACTCTAGACACATCATACTCAGCTTTAAACATCTGAAAAGGAATCTGCAACAAATCTCCTGCAAAAACGATTAGTATACACATAATATTTTATATAGCTTGTCATAATCAAAATTGAGATTCCAACAAATAACCGGCTGTATCCTTACTTCAACATTCACTGTAGTTCTCCATGGTGACTAATAGTTGTACTTAGAAAATAATAGAATACGTCCTTATATTTGAACTCCGCCTAGGCAGAAGCCGCAATTTTTTTCTTCAGACTACAATAACTTCTTCATAACAACTCAGAATCAGGCAATGTTTAGACCGATAAACTCCCACCTAAATTACGGACAATATGGATAATTCATCTTGTGAACGCACAATGTAGTTCTCCATGGTGACTAATAGTTGTACTTAAAAAATAACATGCTACATCCTCGTATTTGAACTCCGCCTAGGCAGAAACCATTATTTATTTTGTTCATACTACAATAACCTCTTCATACTAATTCAAAATCAGACAAAAATTCGATTGATGAACTCCCATCTAAATTAGGACAATATGGTGCTCTCAGATACTTCATCTTATGAACACACACTATAGTTCTCCTTGGTGACTAACAGAACTTAGAACATAACATGCTATATCCCCAGTTCAATGCTCACTGTAGTTCTTCATGGTGACTAATTGTTGTACTCAGAAAATCATAGGCTTCATCCTTATATTTGAACTCCACCTAAGCAGAAGCCGCTATTTTTTTCTCCAGACTGCAATAACTTCTTCGTAATAAATCGAAATCAGGAAAATCTTCGACCGGTGAACTCCCAATTAAATTACAGACAATATGGTACACATGGACACTTCATCTTGTAAATGCACACTATAGTTCTCCATGGTAACTAATAGTTTTACTTAGAAAGTAACAAGCTACGTCCTCATATTTGAACTCCGTCTAGGCAAAAGTCGCTATTTTTTTGTTCATACTACGATAACTTCTTCATAATAACTTGGGATCGGACGAAACTTCGACCTATGAACTTCCATCTAAATTAAGGACAATATGGTATACTCGGATACTTCATTTTATGAATGCACAGTGTAGTTCTCAATGGCGACTAACAGTTGTACTTTGAAAATTACAGGCTATATCCCCACTTCAACGCTCACTGTAGTTCTCCATGGTGACTAATAGTCATACTTAGAAAATAATAGGCTGCATCCTCATATTTGAACTCCGCCTAGGTAGAAGCCACTATTCTTTCCTTCAGACTGCAATAACTTCTTCACACTAAGTTGGAATCAGGAAAACCTTTGACCGATGAACTCCCACCTAAATTACGGATAATATGGTAAACTCGGATACTTCATTCTATGCACACTGTAGTTCTCCATATGGACTGGTAGTTTACTTAGTAAATAACATGCTATCACATTCCCATATTTGAACTCCGCCTAGTGTAGAAGCTGCCATTTTTTTATTCAGATTGCAATAACTTCTTCATACTAATTTGGAATCCAGCGAGACATTGACCAATTAAGTCCCACCTAAATTACGGACAATATGGAACACTCGGATACTTCATCTTGTGAATGCACACTGTACTTTTCCATAGGGATTGACAGTTGTACTTAGAAAATAACATGTTACCACATCCCCATATTTGAACTTCGCCTAGTGCAGAAGCCGCTAATTTTTTTCAGTCTGGAATAACTTCTTCATATAACTCAAAATTAGGCGATACTTTGATCGATGAACTTCCACCTAAATTGTGGACAATATGGTGCACTCGGATACTTTATCTTGTGAACTCACATTATAGTTCTCCATAGTGACTAATAGTTGTACTTAGAAAATATCAGGCCATATCCCCACTGTAGTTCTCCATGGTGACTAACAGTTGTACTTAGAAAATAATAGGCTACATCCTCATATTTGAACTCCGCCTAGGCAGAAGCCGCTATTTTTTCTTTAGACTATAATAACTTCTTCATACTAACACGGAATAAGGCAAAACTTCGACCGATGAACTTCCACCTAAATTATGGACAATATTGGTACACTCATATACTTCATCTTGTGAATGAACATTATTATTCTCTATGGGGACTGACAGCTTGCTTAGAAAGAAACATGCTACTGTATCCCTATATTTGAACTCCGCCTAGTGGAGAAGCTGCTATTTTTTTGTTCAAACTGCAAGAACTTCTACATACTAATTTGGAATCTGGCAAGAATTCGACCAGTTAACTCCCAACTAAATTATGGATAAAATGGAACACTCGGATACTTCATCTTGCAAACTCATATTGTAGTTCTCCATGAGGACTGACAGTTGTACTTAGAAAATAACAGGCTACCAAATCGCCATATTTGAACTCCATCTAGCCGAGAAGCCGCTATTTTTTTCATACCGCAATAACTTTTTCATACTAACTCAAAATCAGGCAAAACTTCTACTAATGAACTCACATCTAAATTAGGGACAATATGGTACACTCGAATACTTCATCGTGTGAATGCACACTGTAGTTCTCATTGGTGGCTAACAGTTGTATTTAGAAAATAACTGGCTATATCCTCGTATTTGAATACTATTTCTCTCTGATATGTAAAAGGGTATATTTGGAATTTGAAAAGGACACAGAGTAAATCTCTTCAATGAATTCTCTTTATTAGTAGTAAAGATAAAGATTTATTTCTTCTTCCTCCAACTATTCTAAACCTAATAAATATCCTCCATCTATCCTAAACCTAATAAATATATACAACACTTCTCTATTGTGTGTGAATGTATCAAAAGAGAGAGATTTTGGAAGAGATTGTAAGGCGAAACTATCCAAGGAATGTGTAGCTAAAGCTATTCTATGAGTGGAAACCATTGTATTTCTGTTTCATTAATTGTTTAGTGTATCCCTATGGATTTGAATATACTTTAGAGATTTAGGGATTGCAATAATACGATAGATAAAATCCCCCCAAAATTCCTTTTTATTTTGAAATGTCAATTCTATGTTGGGATTCTCAGTTACTTACATTAGTTTGATGGAATGTATTTGGTTTATGCAATTTTTGAAATTTTCATAGTCTATTCCACTTTTCCTTCTTCTTTGGTTCAAATTGTGATTCTTAAATGAAATAAAGGATTTAGATTACGAATTATACTCGTAGTTTAACCACTTATTCTTATCCATTTCTTTGTAAAAGAGGAGTTGAATAGAATATGGAGTTTAGATTGCAAATCCTATCGTTTAGGTTCCATTAAGTTGGTGTAACAAATTGGGTTTCTATCTTATTTACAAGTCTATTATTGCAGTTTTGGTTATGAATATTTATTCCTTGTTTTAGATATCAGAATCTCTTATTTTGGTATGTTGAAATTTTGGGAATTTGAAGAAAATGGACATGTAATGTATTTGATTAGGAAATTGATATTTAGCGCTAGTTTAGGGAGCAATATCCATGCATTTAGAATTTATTAGGCACTAACATTTATTTATCTCTATTAGCTCAATTAACATATAATTATTGCGTATATGGCATAGTTAATTAGGTATTATTTTCATTTATTTCCCCCATTAGGAAGGTAATTGATTGTTAGGTAAAATAGGAAAAATTCTTATGTAGCCTAATTATTATTTTAAGAAGTAATAAGGAAGATTCCTTATAAGGCCTTATTTATGAAACGGTGAGATGGGTATTATATATGGATAAAGAATTTTAATTTATGGCTAAGTCATAGGGATTCGAGGTCAATAGAGTTATATGATGGAATTCCTTCCTTCACTTTGAGGCTACCAGTAGTTGTGTACACTTCCTATTGATGTGAGATGTCCTTATGATAAATATTTGTAATAGTGCGAGGTTAGTCCCAAATTCTGTAGGGGAAATCTTCCAACTAATTTGGCTACCAGTTCCTTCATATAGTCGGACTAATGTGAGATGTCATTATGAGTTTGAGCCATAAGACAATAGGCTTACTTTGAGGTCTTGAGGTAATAACTGGTTGTTTGAGGAACTGCTTCTTTTCCTCAGATGAAGAATTAAATGGTCAAGGGGTTATATTAAGTGGTATCTCAATGGGGTTCACTCTTGGAAATATGTATTAAATGTTGAGGTCTGCCTTAATTAAGGTATTAAATGACTAGAGTCTACCTATTTTCCACGAGATAGTATTAAGTGGCCTAAGACATTCCATATGATGTCTGCTAGATGGTACCATTGAGGAGCACACCTTGGATATTAGTATTAAATGATGGGGTCTGCCTTAATTATGGTATTAAATGACCAGAGTCTTCCTATTTTCCAATAAAAGGCATTAAGTGGTTTGGGTACCTTCTCTCACATTATTAGCTATTTACGATGTATCATTAGGATATGGGATTGTAAACCTGCTTCTGGAATGAAAGATATTAAGTGGTTGGACCCGCCTCCTTTCATTATAAAGAAGTATTAGTTTTAATATTTTTTTGTCTGTAGACATATTATTATTTTGAAATATACTGCCCAAGTATTGTAAAGATAAGACTAGAGGTTTTTATTCACCAGACACTTGTTGTAGTGACTCCCTCCTCTTTACAACATAGGTTATGGATGGAGTGATGGCATTGGCGGTGCTTTTTCTGTTATATTTTGTGCCATCCTCTATGAATTCTGAAGTATAATTATGGATCTATACTATTATTTTCCAAGTTCTACCAACAACATACCTTAAAATGAATCTATGTTTTAATGGGCCTTTTTGTTGGAAATTTAGGCCAGTTTCGGTGTGGGTTGTTTCAGGCAATGTTTGCACCAAATAGGCAGGAAGCAAGTGCTGATAGGAGATGCATGGGGGTAGTCCATGTAACTGAGTCCATATAGAGTCCGTGAAGCCGAGTCCACGGTAGAGAATATGCAAGTAGAAAATCCCCAAGGAAAGATAGAATGCGACTTAATTATTGGGATGTCGTCATTAGGTACTTGTGGAAATGTCTATGTAGTGTAGCTGCCGTAATCAAGCCATCTTTAGTTAGGAAGGCATAAGTTACTTTTGTATTTAGGTTCTAGTTGAGCTGGAGACCATTGGATGGTAGGAATGGTTGTAAACGTGTCGACATGACATGGTATGGGTGATTGATGATAATGGATGTTAATGGATGCTTACGGATGTATTGTTCACAATTGTACATTTCTATACTTTAGGACAATATAACCTTTAGGTGTGCACACACTCATATATTGGTGTATGATATTGTTACATGATACTTCTTGATTTTTGTGGTGCTAGTGAATGATTTTCATATGGTTATGCATTTACATAGAATTATTAGTATATCATTTAGGATGCTGTATAATTTGGATGCAAAGCATGAGCATTTTGCATAAACCGGAGGTCTACTGAATCAGTAGACTGACTGCTTTTTTGCATTAGTATAGGTTCATGTGCACTTTGCACTGCATATATTTACATATTTCATTAGAAAATTTCTAGGACAATGATTGCTCGTGGATAGTAGATGGTTGTAGCTATTGGTTGTTGTGTGTATAAGTTACATTTCTCCATCCCTTAAGATTTCGAGGAAGAAATCCTTTTGGGGAGGGGGAAAGAATGTAATCCTAAATTTAATTGAATTTATTTAGAATATTTAAATAAAATAAGGGCTTAAAACCAAATTTTCATAAACATCTAAATTTGATTATGGAACTTGCACCATTGTGTCCATAGCGATTTTTCAAATCTGAGTTAGTATAAAAGTGTTTTGAGCAGTAGAATAATAAACAGAAATTAATAATTTACAACAAAATATATGTAAAATATTAAAAAGGTTAGGTCGACCCTTACTTGGACTGGGTTGACCGGTGACGGTCGACCAAACCCAAGAGGCAGTCGACCGAACTTTATAAAATCAGGCGACTTGTCCACTTGGAGCATAAAGATGATGGGACGAGGTGATTACATGCTTGCGAACAGAAGGATGAGCAGTTTAAACAGAAAGCTGATTTGATCTAATGACCTTAAATTTTAACCTAACAATATTAATTAATCTCTAATCTAAATTCTAATCTCTTAGTTGAATAAAGTAACAAAACTCTACCAATTTTCTACCAAAACCATAATCTCTCACACCTTAAAACCAAAATCAACCCAAATTAAAGTCTTAATCAAATTTAAAGCAAAATTAAGGAGCAAAGCAAGCAATCAATGAGGAGACTAAGTAGATCTAGAGGGGAGTTATTGATTAGACGCCAGTTTTCCCAGAATATAGAGCTTAGGACAGAGATGAGTGGGCACAGATTCAGTAATTTGATTAATACAATTGATTTAATCTATTTTTGGTTGATTAGATATGTAAACAGCCTAATTAATCCGTTAATCTGAAATTTAAATTGCTAAATAGTAAACCCTTTTATCTAAATTTGAATTTGATGATGAAACTATTAAATTGTGAACCATTAATTGAGAATCCATGATATAAACCCTGATTTCATTTTAGGTTTATAATTAAAAAATTTAGATTAGGGTCAACTAAGAATTAAGGCTAATTGCAGGGGTTAATGGCATTGAACCAATGAAGACAAACCACACATTTAATCACGCTAACTCAACACGTTAATTTAATTGTAATGACCTGATATTTTCAACCATTCACATCCACACATGCCAGATTTGATTGCTCAAAATGACAGATTGTTAATTATATTTGGTAAAACTCAATTTACGCAATAAATAAAATAACCACAGAACCACAGACGCAGAGTAATATAACAATAATGCAGCAGAAATAAAAGATAGTATTTCATGAAGCTACTACGTACATATCAGAGTTAAATAAGATACAATAGAAGTTTTAAAAATAATAGTCAAATATAAGATCAGAATACATCACTGGAATCAACTGAATAACTGCAAGATGAAAGATGTAGATGGATCTCCAAACGAAGCTCCAACTCCAAAGGTGAGTCTCTAAAAGCTGTATCACTCAGTTTGACCTGAGCGTAAAGAAAAACACAAACACTCGAGTCAGGATTAACATGCTTATATCAATAAATCCAACTCAAGTGAAATAACAACTGAAATACAAGTAACTCAAAGGATGTTTGGGATAACCATCCTCTAAGGATCCGTTAAACTATCTACTATGTAGTAATATATGCTATTATAATAATGTCTATGGTAAAGTATAATATATTTAAAAATAGCGTTAAGGCTTTACATTTTCCACCTTAACACATTTTATATACTCCCTATACAGTACCGTAATCTCCCCCGTATTAGACATCGTCAGAGGGCACTCCATAGATATGGTACAAAACGAAATCGTATAGCACGCGCTAGGGTAGGTGACACGGCACAAGTAGGCAATGCTAGGGTAGATATACCAATTGCACTTCCGGACCGGAAGTAACGCATAGCAGCCACTACCGCCCACCTCGAGCCACACTCCCAAAATCAAAGGTGCACCCAATCAATCACAAAGTAATAGAATGGTATCGAAGGAGTGTGTCCGATCAGAGGAGCAAGCTCATTAGCCCGTCCATTGCTCCTGTTTTAGCCACCTTATGCAAACTCACGGGAGTCGAGTCCATGTATATATCTAAATAGAATGTCGCCACCATCCGACTTCATTCCGGAATCTCCACCGCATACACGGTTGTTAAAGTGGTTTTCAGAGTTGGCAGAGAGTATGACAACTTCCGATCTCGGTCTCTTTAACAACCAAACGTTATCATAACATCGCGGTCATTTCAAATTAGTTTATACTTCAAAACCAAAATATCGTTGCCATTTCAAAACCATATCAATACGATATCGTTTCCATTGCAAAACCAAATAAGATATAATTTCCATTTCAAATATATCCTTTTCCAAAATCATAGCATTTTCCAAAGTTATGACACTTTTCGAAACTAAACACTTGAAATTAAAACACTTTCGAGACATAATACTTTGAAGTCATAATACTTCCCACTTTACCAATTTAAATATTTTAAATAGTATATATAATAGAATTGTTTTCCTTAAATTTCACAAATTAAATCCAAATCAACTCGAATTTCAAAATTTCCAATTTAATCAGATCTCAAATCGTTAATTCCTATTTAGCTTCTAAATAAACCATTTCAAATTCCATATATTTACAAGCTTTAAATATTCCATAATTTCCAAACTAAATTTTAATAATTCCATATATATCAAATTCAATTACTATTATTTAGATTTAAAATGTTTACTTAATAAATCCAATATCATTTAAGTAAAACCTTTAAACTTCAAATAGCTGAATATTCTTTCAATTTATTTAAACTAGATATATTCATTTAAATCATCTTAAACCAAAATCAAGTTATAAAAATCATATCCTTTAAAATCTCAATTTTATTAAATTTCATATCAAATTTGTTTGAGTATAATTCTCAAATAAATTCAGTTTCAAAACCTTGGAAATCATTTCAAAATATATATATATATGGTATCTTAAAAATCAATATTTATTAAACCATATAATTTCTTTCCAAAACCGTAGAAATCTGTAACAACCATGTATTTTAGTTATTTTAAATTGAATTCTTGATTTAAAATTTTTATTTTATTTATTAAAATGAATATATTTTTTGTTATTTTAAATATAAATTTTGATTTCTATGTGAATTTTATAATTTTAAACCTGAATAAATAGAGTATTTTCCAGAAAATGTGAATTTTGGTCAATATAGTCAAACCTTGACTTTTAAATTTAAAATTTAAATATTTGAATATTTGAATTTTTTATAAAATTAAATTAAATTTCAAGAATACTACTTTTCGGTTCGTTGAAATACGATTTATATTGTGAAAGTTATGCTCTTTACAATATTGTGTGTAAATTGTTTTATTTAACAAAATTGTTTAATTTAATTTATATAAATAATATTTTTTGTTTGTCAAATCTTGTTCTAATTTGTGCATATATGTGTATCATGTCATGTTATGTATATATTTTATTTTTTAAAAAACATTTTTAAAGTGTAGTTATAATTTTCTAATGTCAGTTGTATTTTGTTTACAGTTTTTAATTTCTTTTCAATTAAATAAGATATTTTCTTTATTTATTTTTCTGTTTTCCAAGATATTATTTTATTTTCATTTCTACTTCATTTTTTTTCAGCTTTTTATTTTTTTACTGAAATTTTAGTTAGTTTATTTAAATTAAAGAAAATAAGAAATTCAAAGAGACAATGATTTTTTGTATTCTGTCTTTTCATTACCTTGTCTTTTCAATTGCTTTTGCCTTTTCATCTTAGCTTGGCCGTCAACTTTCTTTGCTGTAGCCGTGACCTTCTCTTCTCATTTTCACGTGAAATATTCTTCTCATCTTCAAAAAAACTCACGGCAATGAAAGATAAAAAAGGATCATGGCTTCTCTTTGCTTCTTCTTTTTCTATGATTTTTACTTGCTTCTTCTTCAAGTTGGTCGGCCACTAACCCCTACACCTTCACCACCGGCCACACCTCCACCATCTACAGCAGCAAACACTCCTCCTCCACTGACCATGACCAAGCCGTACTCGTCCATTGAAGTTAGCACCACAAAATTGCACAAAAACCCTTCCAAACATTGCCAAGCCGAGCTAGTTCTTCAGTTACCCTTCACCTATCACTTAGGCCACCCCCTTAGCCACCACCACCAGCAAGTTCACCTCCTCTAGCCACAGCTTTTGACTTGTCCAGACCTGAACCAAGTAAGGCCGAGCCCCACTTGACATGGCCGAGCCTTGTTGTGCTAAAAAACTTCACCTTTTGCACTTGACCTAGGTTAGAAAATTTTATACAGACTCCGTAATATATTTTTAAATGATTTTTTTTTAAGATATTTATTTTTAAAATATGAAATTTTGATTTAAAAATATATATTTTATGGTTTTAAGAAAGTTAAATATTAAGTCTTGAAATTGTGAATTTAAGCTTGTAAATTTGAAGTAAATATGATTTTGACTTCAAATTTTATTTCAAAATGTAAGTAAACAACGGAAAATAAACTTGAAGTTTTGAAATGATATTTAAAGTAAAATGTTAAGTTTTATTTAATTTATAAGTTAATAAACAGTGAAATTTTGACTTAATAAATGAATTGAGTTTTTTAAAATTGAATATTTGATTTTAAAATTTTAATGTGATAAATCATATGTTAAAATGGTTCAAATGTGAAATTTTGAAGTCTAGAAATATAATTTATAAATTTAAATAACAAGAATTTAGAGTTTTATTGTTGTTGAAAAGTTATAATAAAATTCGAAATTTTATAGCATTTCCCAAAAATGCTCTGGTCTTATGACAGCATTTTTTAAGTGCTGTTGTTTTTTTAATTTAACTATGTTGAAATAACTAAATATCTATTACGGCATTTTATAAACGTTGTTGTTCCTAGACTAAACTATTTTGAAAACTATAAGCTATGATAACATTTTGTAAATGCAGTCGTTGCTATAATTTGACAATGTTTTGAAATGTTATAGATTTTAACACTGTTTGAGTTATATTTTAAAGTGATAATGATTTAACTTTTGTAAATTGATTATTTGTGAAATTTAAGAAGTTTTAAATATATTTTAATATTGAAATTTGAATCTAAAGGAATTTAAATTGAATTTGAATTTAAATAAGGTTTACTTGGTTATTTGTTAAATGGAATGAAATGTAATGAGATAAACGAATTTTTTTAATGGAATTTTGAAATGTATTTTGTAATGATATTTGAAATAATAAATGAATGACATATTTGATTTTTAAATGATATTTAAATTCAAATATTTGAAATTGAATTCAAATAATGATTTGATAATGAGGTTTTAAAGGATGTGATATTTTAATGATTTTGAAATGGTTTGAATGATATAATCTTTATTTGATAAAGAATGTGAATTTGGAATGATATTTGATTTTGATAAATGAGTATTTGAAGTTTATATTTGTATGAAAGAATATTTGGTGTACTTGTAATTTGAGTTTATTTAAAAGATATTGGAGTTATGAAATGAACATTTCAAAACTAAGTAATAATGAAGTTAAATGTGAGATATATGAAATTATAACATTTAGTTTGGAAATATGGTATATTTAAAGCTTTGGATTGATGGTTTGAATTGAATTAAATTGGAAATTTGAAATTTGGGTTTAATTGAATAAATTTGTGAAATGTAAAGAATTAAAGGAATTTTTCATGATTTCAAATGTATGATTTCGAAATGTTATGATTTTCAAAGTGTAACGATTTCAAGTATTTTGGTTTCGAAAGAGTTATAACTTCGAAAGTATTATGATTTTTGAAAGTGAATATATGTTTGAAATGGAAATGATATCGTATTGATTTAGATATAGCTTTGAAATAAAAATAGTTTTGGTTTCGAAGTATAAACTATTTTGAAAGGGATATAGTTTTGAAATGAAATAATTTGATCTTTTTGAAGTATAAACTATTTTGAAATGACCACGGCGTTATAATAACATTTGGTTGTTAAAGAGACCGGGATCGGAAGTTGTCATACTCTTTGCCAACTCCGAAAACCACTTTAACAACTGTGTACGCGGTGGAGATTCCAGAATGAAGTAGGATGGTGGCAACATTCTTGAGGTATATTACGTGGACCCAACTTCCATGAATAAAGTGGCTAAAACAAGAACGATCTCGGGCCAAGTGAGGTCATTCCTCCGATCGGACGCATTCATTCGATACTATACTCTTACTTGTGGTTGATTTGATGGCCATCCTCCGATTTTGATATGGGATTATGTTCCGAGGTGGGCGTATGTTGCTGCTTACCACCAGCCTGTGTGCGTAATTGGTATACCTACCCTGGCATTGCCTTGTGTGTGGTGTCACCTACTATAGCGAGCCTTACTATGAGCTTGTCTTTCTTCCATAGCCCACGGAGTATTTAGGGTAGTCTCCCGATCTGGAGATATGCTGATACTGGATGGACTACGGGGATTATTACGTGTTGGAGGCTATATGGGTAACCCCTCAACGCTATTTTAAAGTAAGTTTATTTTACTGTAGACATTATTATAATAGCGCAATATTACTCTATAGTAAATAGTTTAACGGATCTTTAAAGGATGGGCGATCCCAAGAATCCTTTAAGTTACTGATGCATTTTTGTTACTGTTCACTTGATTTGATTTGCAGTTCATAAATATTTATGTCCTGACTCGAGTGTTTTGTGTTTTACTTTACACTCGAGTCAGATTGAGTGATTCAGCATTCAAGACTCGCCTTTGGAGTTGGAGCTTTGCTTGAAGATCCAGCCATCTATTTTGTTTCAGTTTCGAGTGATTTCAGTTATGTATTTTGATTTTGTACCCGTATGTATCTTGTTACTCTTCTGTTGTATCTTGTTTAACTCTGATGTATCTTATTTTTATATAGTAGGTTCATGAACTGCTATCTCTTTTAATCCGCTGCATTATTATTTACTCTGTATCTTTAATCTGTGACTATTTATTTACTGTATATTCTGAGATTTGCCAAATTTTATTTACAACGCGGTATTTTGAGCAATTCAAGTCCGACATGTGTGGATGCGAATAGTTGAAAATATCGGGTCGTTACATTTGGTATCAGAGCTTTGGTAGCTCTAGGAAAAACTCAGCATATGGAGTAGGTGTATCTACAAAATCACTTTCATTCAAGTTTGAATCTCTTCCTTTTGACTCGATTCTTTTGAATTTTGTAACGTTCCCTGCGGTTCCAAAATCCATTCGTGTCCCTCACTATTCATCTTCTTTGATTCTAGAGTATCCCATAACTCCACTTTGAATGATCTTTATAACGTGTCGGCGGTCTCGCCAATCTCAAATTGATTTGTAAAGTTGGAAACTCCTTTACAACAACATCGATTCACTGGAGATATTTATATCCTCGGTTTAGATGCTAGTATCTCTTATTATCCTATAATTCTATCTCTTGAGGTCGAATGTTGACTTACCCTAGAAATTCACATTGATCTTATTCTTTAAGTCACAGTTGACCCGGTTAAGGTTGCCTGTGATTTATATAAGCTTATCCATCTTCCTATTCTGTTATTTAATCATCTCATCTTCGTTTCCAACTTATTCTTCAAATCATTCTTGAAGTGTATTTGTAAACTAATATTTAAAATGTTTTATATATTGAGTTGTTTGGGTTGTTGATGTTGATTTGGGTTGCTGATCGATTCGTCTGATCAACGCTATCGATAAGATTTCCAAAACACTTGAACAGAGCAAACTGACACAATAGGTTTTTCAAAATTTAGTAATGAAATAATTTTTTTAACTATATTATAAATCTTTTTCGATATTTTATTGAATTGGTTGTTAAGAAATAATATTTGATTTATATATCATTATCTCTTGTTTCATATATAAATAATTGAACTATAAAACATGGTTATAAATTTGTTTGGAAATTTAAAATGAATTTAAAACAAGAATTTGAGAATTTAATTTTCGATGGTTTCAAACCTTTGATTTAAAGTTTTAAAAGGATATATTCGAATAGAAATTTGTTTCCAAAGAATTTCAAAGTTTAAAACTAGTGCTCTTCTCTTTGTCGCTGGAAAATAAATTCGGTGATGACTGCAACATCATCGACATTCATTTTCGAGTTTTGAAGTGAAGAGACCGTTCTGTAGTCTTGCTACAGTTTTGTTTCGGGAAATTTAATTGATTTGATTTTTTTTAAAATAAGACTGGACTTATAACATATGCTACTATATGATATAAATTTTAATGGATATATATAGTATATGTGCATTTATTTTTCTCTAAATAGTTTGGAATTTATCGGAAATTTAATTCCTAAATTTTATCTTGAAAGATAATTTTTAAATATAAATTTCAAGGTTTGGATAAATATTCAATTTTGAAATGATTAAATTGAAAAGTTTATTTGTATAATATACAATTTCATTCCAATATAACTTACCTAAATTTTCAGAAGTTGAATATGTATTTGGATAATATACAATATAAAAAGATTTTTATAAATAAAATTTGAGTGGTTATAATTAATGTTATACACTTAAATTTTAGTTATAAAAAGATAAACAGAGGTAAATAAAGAAAAAGGGGTAATGGAATGATTTACAATATAAAATGATGTTAAAGGAACTAAGAATAAATTAAAGCAGTTATAATAAGTATAAATATATTTAACATAGGTGATAAAATATATTGAGAGGAATAAATGTAATTATAATTAGGAATAAAGAAGAACTAAATTTATTCAGTACATTTTGAGTATAATAAAATATTTTTCAAATTCATGATTTTAGAGATTGTTTATTTAGACAATTAAATGATAAAATAATGAAATTAGAGATGGTTAAGATTTATTTAACTTATGTAAAATTAATTTTAAACATAAGTTGAAATTTTCATGGTTTCAAATTTATTATCTTATTTTGTTTTTCAAACTATCTTTTGGATGTCCTCATTTCCCTTATCTTGCTACAGAATGGGGAGGCTATTGCTTATACCAGTCTGTTTAGAAATCTTTCTATAATATTTAATAACCTTTGGTACTCATTTTTGAATCTGAGCACTGCTTGCCATCCACAGACCGTCGGTCAAACAGAAAGGGTGAATCGGATTCTCGAAGATCTTTTTCGTGATTGTGTCCTTGATGTTGGAGGATCTTGGGAAGATCATCTCCACCTTGTTTAACTTACCTATAACAACAATTATCAGTAAAATTTCTGTCTTCTTATCATCTTGTCTTAATCCTATTTCATTCTTTTTTTTTGTTTCCCGCACCTCATTTCTTTTCGGGGATGAAAAGTTTTGAGTGGGGAGAGTGTAACAACCCTGTATTTTAATTATTTTAAATTGAATTCCTGATTTAAAAACTTTATTTTATTTATTAAAATGAATAATTTTTTTGTTATTTTAAATATAAATTTTGATTTCTATGTGGATTTTATAATTTTAAACCTGAATAAATAGAATATTTTCCAGAAAATGTGAATTTTGGTCAATATAGTCAAACTTTGACTTTTAAATTTAAAATTTAAAATTTTGAATTTTTGCATTTTTTAATTTTTGAATTTTATCTTTTATTATGGAAATAAATTAAATTTTAAGAATACTGCTTTTTCGTTTCGTTGAAATTCGATTTATATTGTGAAAGTTATGCTCTTTACAATATTGCGTGTAAATTGTTTTATTTAACAAAATTTTTTATTTTAATTTATATAAATAATATTTTGGTTTGTCAAATCTTGTTCTAATTTGTGTATATATGTGTAACATGTCATGTTATGTATATATTTTATTTTTTCAAAAACATTTTTAAAGTGCAGTAATGATTTTCTAATGTCAGTTGTATTTTGTGTATAGTTTTTAATTTCTAGTTTCAATTAAATAAGGTATTTCTTTATTTATTTTTCTATTTTCCAAGATATGATTTTATTTTCATTTCTACTTCATTTTTGTTTATATTTTTATTTTATTTACTGAAATTTTAATTAGTTTATTTGAATTAAAGAAAATAAGAAACTCAAAGAGACAATGACCTTTTATATTCTGTCTTTTCATTACCTTGTCTTTTCAATTGCTTTTGCCTTTTCATCTTAGCTTAGCCGTCCACTTTCTTTGTTGTAGCCGTGACATTCTCTTCTTATTTTCACGTGAAATATTCTTTTCATCTTCAAAAAACCTCACGGCAATGAAAGATTAAAAAAGGGTCATGGCTTCTCTTTGCTTCTTCTTCAAGCTGTTCGGCCACTAACCCCTACACCTTCACCACCGACCAAACCTCCACCATCTACAGTAGCAAACAGTCCTCCTCCACTGATCATGACCAAGCCATGCCCATCCATTGAAGTTAGCACCATAAAATTGCACAAAAACCCTTCCAAACATTGCCTAGCCGAGCTAGTTCTTCACTTACCCATCACCTATCACTTTGGCCACCCCCTTAGCCACCACCACCAGCAAGTTCACCACCTCTAGCCGCAGCTCCTGTCATGTCCAGACCTGTACCAAGTAAGGCCGAGCCATGTTGCTCCCAAAAACTTCACCTTTTGCACTTGACCCTTTGTATGCTTCATGTTGTATCTCCTAGCATCACCATCTCCATGTTGTTGTGCATATATAATGCATACCCAAGCCTATAACATGGTCATGGCTGAGCCATGTTGACACCTAGCCCGAGCCTAGTGTGGTGTGATCAATCCCATTTGATCAAGTGTCAAGCCATGTTGTCATCGTCAAGCAATTTGTGTTAAAGCTAGGTAATGTTCTTTGTTGATTCAAATTTCCATTTTGTTTCAATTCATATTTAAATTGTATATATATATATATATTTATTGTCTTGTTTATTATTTGTATACAAGATCAATATGAAGGCTCTCCATTCATTTAATTCTAATCGTGCTTGTCATGCCTTTGGAATCGTTTTGTGTGTCGTAGTGGTCTCTAGCATCGATAAATGTGAGCCTTTCTCACTCCGACATGTTTAATTATGAAATAGTGAATTGATGACAAGTATTTAGTAATTAAAAATGTTATGCAAGTAAATGACGATTATATGATATGCTATGCCATGTTATCGCCATGTTTACTTTGTTAATTATCACCTGACATCTGATATATGACATTATATTATGACATTGACATTGTTCATATTGTTTATGCATATGATCACACTGCAGGTTCCCTGTAGAATAGAATCACTATGGGTTGAAGTGATACATACCCGAACGGACATTAGAATAGGGAAAAAACATTATAGGCTGAAATGATAGACCAGAGCGATTTTTATTTATTTTTATTTACTTGGGATTGCGGGTTTGAAATGATAGAACCCGGATTTTTCTTTGTAAATTGTGGATTGAAATGATACATATCCGTATCACTTGACCTAGGTTAGAAATTTTATATAGACCCCATGGTATATTTTTAAATGATTTTTTTAAGATATTTATTTTTAAAATATGAAATTTTGATTCAATGATATATATTTTATGGTTTTGAGAAAGTTAAATATTAAGTCTTAAAATTGTGAATTTAAGCATTTAAATTTGAAGTAAATGTAATTTTGACTTCAAATTTTATTTTAAAATGTATGTAAATAATGGAAAATAAATTTAAAGTTTTGAAATGATATTTAAAGTAAAATATCAAGTTTTATTTTATTTATAAGTTAATAAACAGTGAAATTTTAATTTAATAAATGATTTGAGTTTTTTAAAATTGAATATTTGATTTTAAAATTTTAGTGTGATAAATCATATATTAAAATGATTTAAATGTGAAATTTTGAAGTCTAGAGATATGATTTATAAATTTAAATAACAAGAATTTGGAGTTTTATTGTTTCTGAAAAGTTATAATAAAATCTGGAATTTTATTGCATTTCTCTAAATGCTATGGTCTTATGATAGCATTTTTTAAATGCTGTTGTTTTGAATTTAACTATGTTGAAATCACTAAATATCTATCACGGCATTTTATAAATGCCGTTATTTGTGATATCCCGGAATTTTTGGCAATATCAATTTAATAATCTGTGTAAAATTAAATTTATTTGACAATATTATTAATGATAAATTTGAATATTCTTTGATAAATATTTAATTGGATGATTTCATCTTTTAAAAGCTAATCAATTAGCCTTCTATTTATAATATATATATATATATATATATATATATTTGTATATATTGTAAATAGTTAATCTTGTTTTAAATGTAATAAATAAAGACATGTTTCTAACTCTAATATTTCTGGTAATTTGGAAATTTGATTAAATTTAATGTTAAGATATTGAATAAATAATCATGTGACTTTAATACACTCAAAAACTAAATTGTTTAAAATGACTTAGCTTAAATCTAAATGAAAAGGTTTGTTTTTTTTTAAAATATAGCTTGATAAAATAAGCAATTGATTAATAATGAGATAATTTCCTTTGTAAATCTTTTCTAATGTAACAATGTGTTATTTTTAAACAATATGAATAATGTAATATTATTACAAATGGATTTTTTTTTTAAAATATAGATAGAAATTTCTATTTCAGAATTTATTTAAATACACACACACACACACACACACACATATATATATATATATATATTGGAAGAAAGCTATGATTTTAAAATTTAAAATAAGTCTTCAAAAACGTTTAAAATAAAATAAACTTTATTAAATTTTAACCCAAGTATAAAAATAAATAACAAGTATTTTAAATGATTAATAATTTAAGTTTAAAAATAAATGAAAGATAAAATTGTAAAGTATTTAAATATAAAAGTATATATTTATATTTAAGTTAAAAATTTTATAACATAACTAAAACAGAATATATAAATGTACATATAGAAGTAAAAGCAACCTGGCAAAATGAATGTGAATGTGAAGTAGATATGTAGACAAGAACTAAGTAGAAAAAGGGAAATTCTGGAAACAAAGTATAAAAGCAAGCCAGGTAAGTGAATGTATATGCCTGTAAAATAATTATGCAGGAACAAAGTATGAAAAGAAATAAGATAAGGCTGAGAAACATACTAGAAATTTCTTAATACATAAAAAAGGATAAGTATGAACATAGAAGAAGCTA
This sequence comes from Allium cepa, assembly GCA_030765085.1. NCBI lineage: Eukaryota > Viridiplantae > Streptophyta > Magnoliopsida > Asparagales > Amaryllidaceae > Allium > Allium cepa. The sequence continues at coordinate 328,257,355 of CM060935.1, read as the reverse complement.
ACCAGACTAGCAAAAGAAAGTAGCAACTTACAAGATGAGATAAGTAGGAAACATATAGTACCATTTCATTTAATACCAGCTCAACTTTTGGTCTACTGGATATGTTAAAAATCTTTTCAGCCGAAATTTACAAAATCTTTTCAGCCTCCAAAATACAAAATCATGCCTGATAAAAACAAAATAGGAAAAGCTTGTTCCAGTAACACCTACCCCCTTATACAAACTCTTCTCTATATATCCTTTTATTTCAGCTTGTTCAGGATAGCAAACCTGAAAATAGCAAGTTCTTTTTTTTACAAAACTTAACAACATTATACAACTTAATAAGAGCAAGAAAATTAGAGGAAGACCAGAGCAAAACATTTTCCAGTTTTAAAGCAATAGGGGTTTCAGTTTTCAAAAGCAAGAATGTTTCTCTGTTCAACTTATTTTAACAGGTGAGTAACGTTCCTTTTAAAAAAAAAAACAAACCATAAATATTTGAATAATTGGATTTCATTATTGTTTTCTGAAATGAAGTATAAATCATGTGTGTGTATATTTGAAAATTTCTGTGTATAGATGAATGCGTAGATGGATGTTGGCTGTTGAAATTGTTTTCTGCCTGCTCTTAGTTTCAAACTTAGATTATGAACAAAAGAATACAACATCTCTTGATCCACTTACTGTTAGTACCTAGATTTAAACAAGACTTGCTTGTTTGATTTTAAGATTAAGATTTAAAATTAACTTAAGTTAAGATAAAATGAGAATTGCTCTGAAAAATAAAAATTTAACAGGAAAGCTTGAGTTCGTGTAAAATTTAAATATGTTAATTTAGCAATTCAGGAATATACACCGAATCCCTAAACTAAATCATGTTTTTAAAAGTAAAATCACAATTTTTAGATTAGAAATGAAGGAGCATTTCTAGGTCGAACAGAATTTGGGTTTTTGGGAAAACTTGATGATCCCGAGGGTTTGGGAGGTCGGACATTCTTCTGGTGATGGATGGGTGATCATTGATGATGGGAAAAATGGTGGAGGTGGTAGCGAATCACTGTGGAAGCTGTGGTGGAGGAAATTGATCTGTAAACCTAGTTTTGGCTGGGTTTTGATTTTCGATCTGCATTGTTTCTCTAGTGAACCGAGTGCAGTGGGATTTTGGCGAATGGAAGTAGGTGGGCTATCGAGGACATGGACGGAGTTGCAGCACGTCCGGTGGTCGGAGTTGTACAAGCGAGGTGTTTCCAGGTTTAGTCATGGTGTCCAGTTCGCTGTTACAGGTTTAGTTTAGTACTCGTTTTCGAATCCGAGTTTTTAGGCGACGCTCTGAATTCTCTGATGGGTTGCGTGGCGGATTGGCGACTTGCTCAAGGCAGTGGTGATGACCGGCGTGGGTCGGAGCCACCGTGCATATGCACGGTGCAGTGGTTCGCGCCAGGTGATTTTTTTTAGTTTGAGTGTATGGCGTACTCGAGTTTACTCGAGCAAACTTGATGTTTTGCTCGAAGAAAGTTTAAGTGTGACTCGAAGCAGATTGAGGTGGCTCGAGTCATATACATGTATTACAGGTTTCATACCTGTGGCATTTTTGTTTAACATTTAATTGGATTTAAAGTGTAAAGTAGGGTTTAAATTAAGTTTAAATCCCAGTTTAATCAGATTCAAGTTAGATTGAATCTGAGTTGAAATAAGATAAGTTTTTATTTAAATTTGTTTAACAATCTTGAATGTTTAAATGATTTGAATTTAAATGAAGGTTTAACATTTAAGTGAAGTTTTACATTAAGGGACTAAATCTGATTTAAAGCTAAGTTTGAAATTTAGATTTGAAATAAAACAAAGGTTTCAAGCATAAATTGTTTTAAACAACTTTGCATGATGGAAAGGTATATTAAACATAATTTGAATTTGAGTTAAATTTGGTTTTTAGAATTTCTTTTTTTAAATTGCTTTTATGAGATAAATACTTCTTTAACGAGCGATTTTAAAGGTTTTAAATTTGTTTGTAAATCTTAAAGTTAAATTGGTTTTCATTTTAAATCTTAGATTTAAAATGAAATTTATGGTAAAATTAAAAGTAAATTGTTTTTAAAATACTTTATTTATGGTAATTAAATCATAAATATGAATAAAATTTATCTTAAACAAAATTTATTAGAATTTAATGATTGTAATTCATTAATGAATAATTAACTAATTCAATTAATTATTGATTTGAATTAATTAGTTTAGTAATTAAGAGTTTATATTAGTTAACTAAGGTTTAAACTAATTAATTTAGGATAAGTTAATTGGTAACTAAGGATCATTAAAAAGATAAGATTTAATTTAAACAATGATTAGTAATTAGTTAATAAATTAATTAAGGATTAAATAAATGAGTTATTAAAGATAAAATTAATTGGTAACTAATAATGAATAAATCTTAGTTAATTACTTTAGAAAAGTAATTAAAGAATTGATGTTAGTTAGTGGAGAACATTAACTAGAATTAGATAATAACTAATTAATGTGCTTAATTCTAAAAATTAATTAGAATAATTAATTTAAGATAAAATCGTAAATTGTTTTAAGTATAATTACTTAACAAAGGTAATTAAGGAATTAATTACTCATTGTAATTAATTCTATTTAATATGAATTGTTTAAGTTAATTAATTAAGTTTAATTAATTTAAATAATTATTTGATGATGTGATAAGTGTAATTACTTAGGGAAGTAATTAATGATAATTACTAGAAGTAATTAACTGAGGATGATCTGATAGTGAAAGTAATTCGAATATACTTGGTATAATTAATCAACGGATTAATTAAAGGAATTAATTATGGAGTAATTAATTTATTTAGAAATGGTAATTAAGGGTAATTAATTACTGAATAGGGTTAATCAATGGTGATTAACAATTTGGTTTAGTTGAAGATTAATTACTTAATGTAATTAATAGAAAATGTAATTAATTTAGATAGAAAATGTAATTAGAGATCATTAATTATTATAATTATTGATGTAATTTGAAATGAATTCATTTGGAAATAATAAATAAATGAATTGATTTATTAATGTAATAATTAGGAAGTAATGAAATTAATTTAGTAATTTAAGGCTAATCTCTATATTGGTTAAAGAATAGCTAATTTGTGAAAATAATTAATGGGTCATTATTTAAATGTGATTAAAGATAATTAATCAAGAATGATAAATTAAAATTGAATAATTGGATGATGGCTAATTAATTGATTTTTAATAAGCAGGATTTATACTGCTGAAGTAATTAATGTAATTTACATTAAATTAATTAGAAATGAAGTAATTAATTTAATTCATTTTAAATTAATTATAGCCGATGTGATTGCTTATGTATGGATGGATGATATTGTTTGCCTTGAATGATTTGAGATATGAGATATTTATGTTGTGTAATATGGATGTTTGGTTTAAGTATGATAAACTTTAATTATCTGTTTTGATGATAATATGAATTATCTGTTTATGATAATGTGATTATCTATTGTGATATTATGAACTATCTATCCGTGTGTATATTGATGATATTGAATTGAACTGTTAAGACTAAATAGACAACTTGGCCTTAAAAGGCACGTTTTGGATTTCGATGAGACCGGGATCGGGTTTCCATATTTGGAATCCGAAAACCACATCGATTCCAATTAAACGTTAGGTCGTTAATCCCAGTGGAGCAAGTGAAGACTCGAGGTGTAAGGGCTATACGTCAGTATAACTCTGTGGGTGATTCCGTAATGAGTTTGACGGAATAGTACTTATAGATTCGAGATGGTGAATCAGAGTGCAAGGGTTATCATCTCTGAGGGTGATTCCAAAGTGAGTGTAACGAGATAATGCCTTCGGTTTCGTTCGAACCCGGAACGAACTTGTATGGATTGAATGCTTTCAACACATCGTCAGGCGGGCGATGAGCATTCTAAGAGATATGTTCTATAAAGGAAATCGTAGCCTCATGCCTCATCAACCGGGAATGGCTAAAACAGGGGAGATGCAGCAAGGTTAGGTGGGTCATGCCCAAGCAGGACAAGATATTTCCCCTGTCTAGATGTCCCTTTTTTATTTCGGCTGTGTGGGCGGTTGGTTCGCGACAACTGCCGGGGTTTATCTTGTTCGGGACTGTTCAGTAAGGAATGGTTCCGGCCTTGTGTTGCAGGGGATGAAGGGAGTAATCCTCGGTACGGTGATCTAGGCCCCGTACTGTGACGGGCGGTACCCCAGTAGCCCTGCCATTGTATGGAATCCACAATCCAATAAGTGCTCACGGTTTTGATTGTATTACCCACTTTTGTGGCTAGTAGCTGGAATTTAATGAATGTAACAATTTCGGCTATTTTCTATTTACTTGAAAACCGTAGACCTATTATAATATCACAGAATTTCCTATCAAATGTTTTGGTTAGCGTAAGGTAAAAACTTTCCCATTTTTATGTGTGGGGAGTCTTACGTGATACCTTTTATTTTCAAATGTTTTTCAAAGTTAATCAACTTTAACCTGTTACTCATACCAGACCCATGTCTGACCCGGAGTTTATTTTTGTTTTTCATAAACTCTCGGGTACCCAAATTTTTACGGGTAGCCAAGGGATTCAGGTTTAGCTTTGACGAATTCTGGAGGAGCAATGGAGCAGGAGGCTTCAGCGTTGTAGATATATATATATATATATATATATATAGTTCCGCTGTGTTGGTATCTCTGAGTCATATTGTTGAGTTGTATTGTATTGACTTGTATTAACTAGACAGGTGTTTATAACTGTCTAGTATCTGATGTATTATCTGTATAACTCTGATTGATGTAGTATATTATGTAATACTTATGTGATTAATATAATTTATTCGTTCCGCTGTGGGATTCTGATGTTGTTGTTCTTTCTTCTCTATCTTTTCTATTTTCTCACCTCTTTCTTTTCTTATTAACGATACTTCTTCCTGGGCGTAGGAAGTTGGGTCGTTACAGTGGTATCAGAGCGCTAGGTTGAGTAAATACCTAGGCTCTTAAGTGTTTTCTTTCTGGAGAGAGCGTATTTGTAATTTTGATATATATACACATATATTTATTTCTACCTATTTGTTGGGTTACCTGTTCGGCTTTTCCAATATAAGTTATAAAGGTAGATAGGGTAGTGGTGTATGTATCACGACTACCAATGGTTGGAGTTTGAATGTTTGGAGTTGGAAGTGTATCTATCGAGACTGTAGACCTAATACCGTCTCGAGTGAAATTTGGATGGTGTAAAGGATTTCATCGATCTCTGAAGATAACCTGTTAAGGTTCGAAGTTCATCTTTGAAGTGTAAGTATGGATGAGCTAGAGTTTGGATCTGTCGGTTGGACAGAAGCAAGACATGATATCTTGATACCTCAGGATGAGTAGCTATGTGATGAGACACAGCGACTATGGATGTTTCCGGAGGTGTTTCTTTGGAACAAGTTAAAGAAGTGTGTCTGCTTGGGTGTTGTGGCTGAGTTCAGTAGATGTTTTGTTTGGTTTGAGGTCCAAGTTTCTCGAAGGGCTTTGGATAGGAATTTTTTTTGGGCATCTGGGCCAACGATGCAGCTCGGAGTGTTTCTTTGGAACAAGTTAAAGAAGTGTGTCTGCTTGGGTGTTGTGGCTGAGTTCAGTAGATGTTTTGTTTGGTTTGAGGTCCAAGTTTCTCGAAGGGCTTTGGATAGGAATTTTTTTTGGGCATCTGGGCCAACGATGCAGCTCGGAGTGTTTTGTGTGCCGTTAAGGAGATCTTCTGGCTTAGCAGTTCTTTCTGGAGGGAATTCAGAAGCGGCCGTGTGGTTCCATTTCTTTGATGGATTGGCTAGATAAGCGTAGGCTGTTTTGTTTGGTAAAGAGAGAGCTGTTTTTTCTCTTTGGAATTAGGCTGAGTTGATCGCAAAAGTGACTTGCGATAGTTTGAATGTTCTCTTGGTTGTCAGAGATTTTTCTGGATGTCTTCGAGAAGTCAGAGTTTATCCGGATCTGGAGATTGAGTTTTCCTATCGATTGGATTCCAGGAAAGGTACCAATGGTTCAGCTCAGTGGTAAGATGATTTTTGGAGGATGAGTTTAGTGAAGCAGCTCAGGTTTTGGAGGAACTTCTGAGTTTCTTTTATGGATCTGTTGAACCATAGTTCGGGAATGTGTTATCCAGTTGTGCTGGTGTTTGTCATTAGCATTTTCTTCTGCTCAGTCAGAGTTGCGCAGTGGAAGCATAGTGGTAGCTGGTTTAAAGTAGAAGCAACTGGGAATTGCAGTGTTTGGATTGAAAGGTTTCTACAGGAATTTTTCAGGATCTGAGGCCAATTTGGAGTGCATCTGTTTTATCTTTTCAAGATAGGAAAAGTGAGATCTGTATTCTGATTTGGAATAGAGTTGTGTCCTAAGATTTGTTAGTCTTGGAAAGATCATTTTGTTGGATTGATTTTGGTTCAGTTTATTTCTAGGGAGCATCAGCAAGGGTTGAGCTGATAAAGAAGGATGTAAGCGGCCCAGGATCGTCCGGAAATTTTTGTGGATAAAGAATCGGAGATTTGATTTTGGATAAGTGTTTGATCTTTTGGAGTGAATTGTCAGTTTGGATAACTGGGATTCGATGTGTTTCACGTATCTCTGAGGGAGTACGTGTATGAGTTATCTCTGGTTGTAGAGCCAGCAGTTCAGGGAGTTTGGATGTTGAGTCAGACTTGTCTATAGTCTGATATCCTATCTTGTTTTGTAGATCTAGATGTGTGTAGCTTAGTAGTATTGATTGTTTGGATTCTGTAGAGCGAGTATCTCGGTATTCATACTTGGGGAAACCTCGAGAAAATTCTATCCAGAATTTTGTCTGGATAGTTTGATTTATTAGATTGAATGAATTGGTTGCCACGGTTGTTTGCATATGATTGACATGTGCTTGTGTTTTAAAAAAAAAATTAATCCTTAATCAGATTATTAAATTACCTTTGTTTAAATTTCGGGGACGAAATTCTTTTAAGGGGGGAGGAATGTGATATCCCGGAATTTTTGGCAATATCAATTTAATAATCTGTGTAAAATTAAATTGATTTGACAATATTATTAATGATAAATTTGAATATTCTTTGATAAATATTTAATTGGATGATTTCATCTTTTAAAAACTAATCAATTAGCCTTCTATTTATAATATATATATATATATATATATATATATTTGTATATATTATAAATAGTTAATCTTGTTTTAAATGTAATAAATAAAGACATGTTTCTAACTCTAATATTTCTGGTAATTTGGAAATTTGATTAAATTTAATGTTAAGATATTGAATAAATAATCATGTGACTTTAAAACACTCAAAAACTAAATTGTTTAAAATGACTTAGCTTAAATCTAAATGAAAAGGTTTGTTTTGTTTTAAAATATAGCTTGATAAAATAAGCAATTGATTAATAATGAGATAATTTCCTTTGTAAATCTTTTCTAATGTAACAATGTGTTATTTTTAAACAATATGAATAATGTAATATTATTACAAATGGATTTTTTTTTAAATATAGATAGAAATTGCTATTTCAGAATTTATTTAAATACACACACACACACACACACACACACACATATATATATTGGAAGAAAGCTATGATTTTAAAATTTAAAATAAGTCTTTCAAAAACGTTTAAAATAAAATAAACTTTATTAAATTTTAACCCAAGTATAAAAATAAATAACAAGTAATTTAAATGATTAATAATTTAAGTTTAAAAATAAATGAAAGATAAAATTGTAAAGTGTTTAAATATAAAAGTATATATTTATATTTAAGTTAAAAAATTTATAACATAACTAAAACAGAATATATAAATGTACATATAGAAGTAAAAGCAACCTGGCAAAATGAATGTGAATATGAAGTAGATATGTAGACAAGAACTAAGTAGAAAAAGGGAAATTCTGGAAACAAAGTATAAAAGCAAGCCAGGTAAGTGAATGTATATGCCTGTAAAATAATTATGCAGGAACAAAGTATGAAAAGAAATAAGATAAGGCTGAGAAACTAACTAGAAATTTCTTAATACATAAAAAAGGATAAGTATGAACAAAGAAGAAGCTAACCAGACTAGCAAAAGAAAGTAGCAACTTACAAGATGAGATAAGTAGGAAACATATAGTACCATTTCATTTAATACCAGCTCAACTTTTGGTCTACTGGATATGTTAAAAATCTTTTCAGCCGAAATTTACAAAATCTTTTCAGCCTCCAAAATACAAAATCATGCCTGATAAAAACAAAATAGGAAAAGCTTGTTCCAGTAACACCTACCCCCTTATACAAACTCTTCTCTATATATCCTTTTATTTCAGCTTGTTCAGGATAGCAAACCTGAAAATAGCAAGTTCTTTTTTTTACAAAACTTAACAACATTATACAACTTAATAAGAGCAAGAAAATTAGAGGAAGACCAGAGCAAAACATTTTCCAGTTTTAAAGCAATAGGGGTTTCAGTTTTCAAAAGCAAGAATGTTTCTCTGTTCAACTTATTTTAACAGGTGAGTAACGTTCCTTTTAAAAAAAAACAAACCTTAAATATTTGAATAATTGGATTTCATTATTGTTTTCTGAAATGAAGTATAAATCATGTGTGTGTATATTTGAAAATTTCTGTGTATAGATGAATGTGTAGATGGATGCTGGCTGTTGAAATTGTTTTCTGCCTGCTCTTAGTTTCAAACTTAGATTATGAACAAAAGAATACAACATCTCTTGATCCACTTACTGTTAGTACCTAGATTTAAACAAGACTTGCTTGTTTGATTTTAAGATTAAGATTTAAAATTTACTTAAGTTAAGATAAAATGAGAATTGCTCTGAAAAATAAAAATTTAATAGGAAAGCTTGAGTTCGTGTAAAATTTAAATATGTTAATTTAGCAATTCAGGAATATACACCGAATCCCTAAACTAAATCATGTTTTTAAAAGTAAAATCACAATTTTTAGATTAGAAATGAAGGAGCATTTCTAGGTCGAACAGAATTTGGGTTTTTGGGAAAACTTGATGATCCCGAGGGTTTGGGAGGTCGGACTTTCTTCTGGTGATGGATGGGTGATCATTGATGATGGGAAAAATGGTGGAGGTGGTAGCGAATCACTGTGGAAGCTGTGGTGGAGGAAATTGATCTGTAAACCTAGTTTTGGCTGGGTTTTGATTTTCGATCTGCATTGTTTCTCTAGTGAACCGAGTGCAGTGGGATTTTGGCGAATGGAAGTAGGTGGGCTATCGAGGACATGGACGGAGTTGCAGCACGTCCGGTGGTCGGAGTTGTACAAGCGAGGTGTTTCCAGTTTAGTCATGGTGTCCAGTTCGCTGTTACAGGTTTAGTTTTGTACTCGTTTTCGAATCCGAGTTTTTAGGCGACGCTCTGAATTCTCTGATGGGTTGCGTGGTGGATTGGCGACTTGCTCAAGGCAGTGGTGATGACCGGCGTGGGTCGGAGCCACCGTGCATATGCACGGTGCAGTGGTTCGCGCCAGGTGATTTTTTTTAGTTTGAGTGTATGGCGTACTCGAGTTTACTCGAGCAAACTTGATGTTTTGCTCGAAGAAATTTAAGTGTGACTCGAAGCAGATTGAGGTGGCTCGAGTCATATACATGTATTACAGGTTTCATATCTGTGGCATTTTTGTTTAACATTTAATTGGATTTAAAGTGTAAAGTAGGGTTTAAATTAAGTTTAAATCCCAGTTTAATCAGATTCAAGTTAGATTGAATCTGAGTTGAAATAAGATAAGTTTTTATTTAAATTTGTTTAACAATCTTGAATGTTTAAATGATTTGAATTTAAATGAAGGTTTAACATTTAAGTGAAGTTTTACATTAAGGGACTAAATCTGATTTAAAGCTAAGTTTGAAATTTAGATTTGAAATAAAACAAAGGTTTCAAGCATAAATTGTTTTAAACAACTTTGCATGATGGAAGTGTATATTAAACATAATTTGAATTTGAGTTAAATTTGGTTTTAAGAATTTCTTTTTTTAAATTGCTTTTATAAGATAAATACTTCTTTAACGAGCGATTTTAAAGGTTTTAAATTTGTTTGTAAATCTTAAAGTTAAATTGGTTTTCATTTTAAATCTTAGATTTAAAATGAAATTTATGGTAAAATTAAAAGTAAATTGTTTTTAAAATACTTTATTTATGGTAATTAAATCATAAATATGAATAAAATTTATCTTAAACAAAATTTATTAGAATTTAATGATTGTAATTCATTAATGAATAATTAACTAATTCAATTAATTATTGATTTGAATTAATTAGTTTAGTAATTAAGAGTTTATATTAGTTAACTAAGGTTTAAACTAATTAATTTAGGATAAGTTAATTGGTAACTAAGGATCATTAAAAAGATAAGATTTAATTTAAACAATGATTAGTAATTAGTTAATAAATTAATTAAGGATTAAATAAATGAGTTATTAAAGATAAAATTAATTGGTAACTAATAATGAATAAATCTTAGTTAATTACTTTAGAAAAGTAATTAAAGAATTGATGTTAGTTAGTGGAGAACATTAACTAGAATTAGATAATAACTAATTAATGTGCTTAATTCTAAAAATTAATTAGAATAATTAATTTAAGATAAAATCGTAAATTGTTTTAAGTATAATTACTTAACAAAGGTAATTAAGGAATTAATTACTCATTGTAATTAATTCTATTTAATATGAATTGTTTAAGTTAATTAATTAAGTTTAATTAATTTAAATAATTATTTGATGATGTGATAAGTGTAATTACTTAGGGAAGTAATTAATGATAATTACTAGAAGTAATTAACTGAGGATGATCTGATAGTGAAAGTAATTCGAATATACTTGGTATAATTAATCAACGGATTAATTAAAGGAATTAATTATGGAGTAATTAATTTATTTAGAAATGGTAATTAAGGGTAATTAATTACTGAATAGGGTTAATCAATGGTGATTAACAATTTGGTTTAGTTGAAGATTAATTACTTAATGTAATTAATAGAAAATGTAATTAATTTAGATAGAAAATGTAATAAGAGATCATTAATTATTACAATTATTGATGTAATTTGAAATGAATTCATTTGGAAATAATAAATAAATGAATTGATTTATTAATGTAATAATTAGGAAGTAATGAAATTAATTTAGTAATTTAAGGCTAATCTCTATATTGGTTAAAGAATAGCTAATTTGTGAAAATAATTAATGGGTCATTATTTAAATGTGATTAAAGATAATTAATCAAGAATGATAAATTAAAATTGAATAATTGGATGATGGCTAATTAATTGATTTTTAATAAGCAGGATTTATACTGCTGAAGTAATTAATGTAATTTACATTAAATTAATTAGAAATGAAGTAATTAATTTAATTCATTTTAAATTAATTATAGCTGATGTGATTGCTTATGTATGGATGGATGATATTGTTTGCCTTGAATGATTTGAGATATGAGATATTTATGTTGTGTAATATGGATGTTTGGTTTAAGTATGATAAACTTTAATTATCTGTTTTGATGATAATATGAATTATCTGTTTATGATAATGTGATTATCTATTGTGATATTATGAACTATCTATCCGTGTGTATATTGATGATATTGAATTGAACTGTTAAGACTAAATAGACAACTTGGCCTTAAAAGACACGTTTTGGATTTCGATGAGACCGGGATCGGGTTTCCATATTTGGAATCCAAAAACCACATCGATTCCAATTAAACGTTAGGTCGTTAATCCCAGTGGAGCAAGTGAAGACTCGAGGTGTAAGGGCTATACGTCAGTATAACTCTGTGGGTGATTCCGTAATGAGTTTGACGGAATAGTACTTATAGATTCGAGATGGTGAATCAGAGTGCAAGGGTTATCATCTCTGAGGGTGATTCCAAAGTGAGTGTAACGAGATAATGCCTTCGGTTTCGTTCGAACCCGGAACGAACTTGTATGGATTGAATGCTTTCAACACATCGTCAGGCGGGCGATGAGCATTCTAAGAGATATGTTCTATAAAGGAAATCGTAGCCTCATGCCTCATCAACCGGGAATGGCTAAAACAGGGGAGATGCAGCAAGGTTAGGTGGGTCATGCCCAAGCAGGACAAGATATTTCCCCTGTCTAGATGTCCCTTTTTTATTTCGGCTGTGTGGGCGGTTGGTTCGCGACAACTGCCGGGGTTTATCTTGTTCGGGACTGTTCAGTAAGGAATGGTTCCGGCCTTGTGTTGCAGGGGATGAAGGGAGTAATCCTCGGTACGGTGATCTAGGCCCCGTACTGTGACGGGCGGTACCCCAGTAGCCCTGCCATTGTATGGAATCCACAATCCAATAAGTGCTCACGGTTTTGATTGTATTACCCACTTTTGTGGCTAGTAGTTAGAATTTAATGAATGTAACAATTTCGGCTATTTTCTATTTACTTGAAAACCCTAGACCTATTATAAACCCACTTTTGAGGAGTTGGAGATTCCAAAATAATTTGAAACAAAAATCGGGTATTTGAAAATCCTGATGAGATAGGTTGTAAGCTTATAAATTGAGATGATTTCTACATCAGGAAGGGAATATAAGCTTTGAATGTTGGAATTTAAATTTAAAAAGAAAAGTTAAAAATGAAATTAACTTGGATGGGAAATAAAAATTTAACTGGATTGAAATTAGTTGGATAGGCTGAGAAATAATATCCAGTTGTATTCGAATTAAGATGAAATCAAATTGAGTTAAATAAATCCGAGCTTAAATAAAATTGAATTGCAGTAAAAGTTCAGCGAGTTATTGAATGAAATTGGATTCTTATTTTAATGGGTAAGAAATAAGTTAGATAAGAAATAAATTGGTTAAGGATTGGATTGAAATAAATAAATTAGAATGACTTATCAAAGAATTAAAAATCCATAGAATAAAATATGCTTGGGTTATAAATAAGCATAAGGCTTGAGTTAAAAATAAAAGATGAACATATTTAAGCCTAGAATGAATGTGATTGTATAAAACAATAAGTTGCGACTTATTAAATTGAAAATGGAATACAAAGCCCAAAATCAATATTTTGATGAATTGAACAATGAAAAGAAAATCCAAACTTGAATTATGAAATAAATTGAACTTAAGAAATTAAATGAAGAGATTTTGAGATTACAAATTAAGTGTTGGATTTTGTCCAGGGGAAGAATTAATTAGATAATAAATTAGTTAATGTAATTGAATGGTGAGTTTATGATGAAGTTTGGAAATAAACTCAAGTTATAATAAAATTCGATTTAAATTGTCGATGAATAAAATATAATTGAATTGTGATTAATAAATTGGAGGGTAAATTGGAAATAAATGATGGATTCAGAACTTGAGTTATAAATTAAAATTTAACTTGAAGTGTTAACGAATTAAATAAATTGGAAATGGCCATGTAATCAATTAAATGAGCTGAATGTAAAAGTTAAAATGTATAATAACTAATCAAATAAATTTGTATTTTGAAGTGGGATTGGACTAAAATAGAATCAAGATAAATTGAAAAGAGAAATTTATTTGTGAAATGAAAATGAGCTTAAGTATAAAATTTGAATAAATCAAAATAAATTAACTTAAAACTAAACAAATGGAAGACAGTTGAATTGAATTCAACTTTAAACTAAGTGTAATGATATTGGGTTGGATTTAAATCAAGTGAAAGTAAATTTGAATCGAAATAGAATTTGGTGGGTTATAAATAATATTTAAGGAAACGTAAATTCAAAATAGATTGAGTGGATAAACTAATTATATTGGATAAATAGATGGATGGAATAAATAAGAATCAAATGGAAGGGAACTTAAGTTTGAAGTGAAATAAATTGAGTAAATTAACTTAAATTGAGAATAACTAGAAGCTCGACTATGAGTAAAATTGGAAGACCATTAAAATTAAAGCTTAGTTTGAATTAATTCGGGAATGGTTAGAAATGAGCAAGCATGGAATGGGTCGAGCTAAATAAATGGTCGTGAATGAATTAAAATAAGAAGGAAATTTAATTGGTAAGGAAGATGAACCACCCTTGTTAATGGTTTTGAATGAACTAGTTTGGTTAATAAAATAAAATGTAAGTGAATGGATTCAACTTTAAATGCAATGAAAATGAGAATATGCGGATTGTGAATAAATCCGAAATGGAATAGAATTAAGTGTAAGTTGAGTCAGAGTCAATTTAAATTGATAATAAAGCTCAAATGCTTATTTATTTACATAGATCTCGTCAAATTGCAAAGAATAAATTGTTATTGAATGTAAATGGAAGTTATTAAAATGCCATGGATGGATAGGAGTAAAATGAATTGATTTTGAGAATAATTGGATTAAATATGAGTTCGGTTTGCTTAAAAAAAAATTAAATGTAAGCGATTGAGTTTTAAACCATTCAAATTGAATGAAAATGGATTGTAAATTAATTGAAACAGTTGAATTAGTTTGAAAATTGTATAAATTGCCTACGGAAAATGTTTGATGTGCATTTCTTTTAGAATTCATATGTTTTAACCATTGCAACTAAGTGAAATATAGTTAAACTGCATATATTTGGCACTTACATGTTTAACTTGAGTAAGTACAGGTACCTGGAAGCCATGTGGCTGGATTTGGTTGTGCTATTTGCTAAAAATAATAAGCCGCTTGCTTAAAATGCTAAATAAGGTACGCCTACGCAATAAAAATAGGAAATATGAACTGTTTTTGATTTTTCCGACCCGGTGGGTCGATGTATATATATTTATCTCTTTTGTCAAATTGCAAAAGCTCCTCCGTACAAAGGGGATTCTGCCAAAAACTTTCAGAAATTTTGGGAGTTAGAATTTTTTTGAAAATTTTGTTAACGACAAAACGGTTTAAACTGGAAAATTGAAATAAGTTAATAAATGAAACTAATTAAAGTAATGACATAAATTAGTTATAAATGGAAGATAAAATTAAAAGTTCAAAGTTGAAAATAAATGAAATTCATATGTAATGTTGAAATCAATTTGAATAGAAATAGATATTAACTAAAGTGGTAAAGTGAAAACAAACAAAGAAGCATATAGAATGCTTATAGTAAACTTAAGTAAGGAATAGTGAATTCTTAATTAGAGATTGATATTACAAATATATTCCAAGTTGATTTTTGAATGAGTAAATAATTGACACTTGTAAGGCAGTCGATAAAATGTTTTTGGAATATTATGATTGGATATTAGTGCTAAGCAGGATATGCAGGTATTATAAAGGGAAAAGAAAGTTGGATTTGATTTCAAAGAATAAAATTTGAAAATGCTCGACAAAAAGGTATGTATTTAAATTTGGTGTGAAATTTGATTGGGTTTTTGGATTGAGCCACTTGGCGTTTTGTTTTCTTTTTGGATTTGGGAGGCCGTAGAGCCATTTTGTAGTTGTACCGAGTCAGCCGCGCAAAGGAGACGCTGGCGAAATTTTTCGAAAATTTAGAGAGAGAAAAATTTTGATAATTCAAAATTTAGTTTTGAATTATAATTTGAATAGTTGAACAAGTAAGTTATTTGGAAACTATAGAAGGTTTTTGAAAAGCTTGGGAAGTTAATAAGGAAGGTAATGTGTCTTTTATTAAAAAGATAGTTGGTAGGATGTTAAATTGTTGGTTTTGGAAAAATAGTAACGGGTATTGGACCATTCTTCCTAACTAGTAATTTCGGGGACGAAATTCTTTTAAGGGGGGAGGAATGTGACAACCCGGAATTTTCAAACATTTAAAATCGGAATATTTAATTGATTTTAAATATTCAATAAAGTAATTTTAACTTGAATTACGAGTATCACAATTTATTTGATAATTAAATTATTGAATTAAATAATTTGAAGCTGAGTAAAATGTTGAATTTGGAGTTTTAAGCCTGTTGGAAATAAATTGAAGGCTTATGGAAGTTATATTGATAATACTGAAGACAATAGAAGTGTTAAAATTGAATTTAACAGTGATTTGTTCAGTTTTGAAATTTCATCGTTTAAATTGAATTTAAAAATAGCATTCCGAGGCACAATCTCGGAATTTAACGAAACCAGTTCCATTGGGTCCGTAATGTTATATTATTATCAGATTTCAAATTTTCGCAGAGTTTGGAGTTACCATTGGGTCGTACGATTGGTTAATGCCTAGAATAATTTAATTGAATTTAAATTAATAATCAAATCTTCTCTTATACGCCACTCCCTTTAGTCCAGATTCATCCCACCCTTATCTTACTTTAGACGACAAAATTTTGTTAAAAAAGGAGAGAGGAGGAAATCAATGGCCGAATTCAGGACGATATTTATAATGAATCAAAACTCGACTCCTTCTTCTCATCCGCTTTTCCAATTCGAATTTGTATAAAAAAAGAAGGGGGGCGACAGTTTTATTCTTCTTTCCACTTCTAAAATTGAGACCGAATTCGATTCTAAAAACAAAAAAATAGAAAAGAAATGGCGAACGCGGATCGCGAGCTCTTTCTTACCGTCATCAATCGAATTTGTTTTCTGTGCTCATGGCCGCGCGCTCTCTCTCTCCCTCTCAAGTTTCCTCGCGCTCGATATCTAGGGTACGGCGAGGACCCGTTTGTTTGTAAGCGATTGGGTGATTTGGGTAGCGGTGATATCCGGGCGAGGAGATTGTGGAAGTGGTTTGATTTTTAGGTGAAGGCGATTTCGCGATTGAAACACTTGGGGAGGGCACCATGAAGAGTGCGTTCGATCGAGGAAGAGGTGTTCGCAATTTCTAGTGGAAGCCGCGACGTCGAGGTTCGAAGGTAGCATCGATTAAGGGTTTTTCGTACTGTGTGGAGGCTAGCGATGGCATCGAAGTCGAGAGCAAGGTCAACGTCAGGAAATCCAAGGCAATATTGAAGTGGATTGCGAATAATAGAAAAGGTGAGTTAAACTCACTTAGTTTAAATTTAAATTTAAATGCTTAAATTTAAATAATTGTTTGGATGGTTGAATTGATCGATGGGATATAGTATGATATTTTGGAATTGGAATACTATATTGTGCTAACGTCTGTGGATGCAGGGAAAACAGTTTGGAGGGATCCAACTGGATCCCTCAACATTTATTTAAATTATTTAATATTCTCTGCTGTGGATATTGATATTCTATGATGAGTTATATTGGAATATTGAATGTTATGGTTGATTGGATATATTTGGGTATAATGAATTACCAAAATTATATAGATTGGATTTTGGAAAGAGAATAAAAGAAATGAATTTGTGAGTAAAATAATTATAGGAAATTTGAATAAGTTAAGAATGGGTTGAAAAGAAATAGAAGTAATATGAAAATAATAATAGATAACTTCGAGTATGAAAGAAAAGAGTTTGAATAAACAGTAATTAATGAATTGTAAAATTATGTGGTATTAATTTAAAGGAATAAAGAATTATTTTAAACTTAAAGCTTTAAATTTACATAAACGGATAAAGAAGTAATTGAGAAATCTAAAAATTGGAATTTTAGTTAAAGTATTTTAAATCATAATTAAGAAATGAAATCTGAAATTAATAGATTTTGAATTAAAAGGGAGTAAATGGGAAATCGATTTGGAAATTGATTCAAGTGTTTGAAATTGAAATTTTTAGGGAAGAATGTGAAGAGAGTTATATTTCTCTGGATAGCCAAGTATGTTCAAAGTAAACTTTTAGATATAAGTTAAAGGTTTTAATGTTGTTTTAAAAAGCATGTTTTAGAAAATTTATTATCTTAAATTCTTAAGTAAATATTTTTCAAATCTATTACCGTAATAAATATTAATAAATAGTGACTTGGTGTTTGTTTGAAAGGTGAAAGCCTAGTTTTATATTTTATAAAGTAACCTTATTTTCATTGTCTATATAGTATGTATTTTTATTAAATTATTGAAGTAGTCTTAATTTAAGTATTTTAAAGTAAATCCCAAAGTAAGTGTTTTGGTTAATCTATTATCGTAATAAGTATTTAAAGGATGGTTTGGTATTTTGTGTAAAGAAGAAAATCTAGTTATGTTTACAAAGTAAACTTATTTTAATTATTTCTAAAGTATTATTATAAATTGAGTATTAAAGTAAATTTTTCTAAATTAAATGTTAAATATATTCTATAATAAAATGTTTAAATTATTTTAAAAATCCAGAGTTTTGTGCTTGGTAATTCCAGTGGAAATGGAAATACTCGGAATTCTTTTGGAGAAAAGGAGGATAGTTTGAAAACTGTTTTCAAAAGGGTTTGAAAGTGAAATTATATCTTGTAAAGATATTTTGAGATAAATAAATAATTTGGGAAATTATTTAATGGTTGATGGATGTTTATGCATATTAATTGATAGTTAAATCACCGACTATCAATATTGGACAATTGCGTTGACCGTTTCGAAGAGACCGGGATCGAGATTAATTTCTCGAAAACCACTTCGATCCGGTTTGTACGTTTCGTGAAAACGATTTTGGATTCGAAGATGGAGCAGTGGAATGTAAGGGCTAGTCGCTACTAATCCTGAGGATATTTCCAAAAATGGATGTAGTAGGAATAGTGCCTTCGGTTCCGTTCGAACCCGGGACGGACTTGTATGGATGAATGCTTGCGAAACATCGTCAGGTGGACGATGGGCATTCTAAGGGATATATTCTAAAAAGGTAACGCTTAGCCTCAAGCCTCATCAAATGGGAATGGCTGAAAATCAGGGGTTATGCAGCAAGGCTTCGTGGGTAGCCCCCACTGGAGGGTGAGGTCATCCCTGTCTAGATGTCCCTTTTATTTCGGCTTAGTGGGCGGTTGCTAATCCCAACCGCGGGGTGATCTTGCTCGGGACTGTCCAGTAAGGGATGGTTCCGGTCTTGTGTTGCAGGGGAGTTAGGGTGGCTCCTCGGTACGCTAATCTAGACCAGGTACTGTGACAGGTGGTACCCCAGTGCCTAGCCATTAGTTGGACTCCATTTTCCCTACGTGTCCGTACGGTTTTGATTGTGCCCAACTATTGCTGAAACGTGAGATGCAAGCATTTCAGCTAGATTCTATTTTACTTTCTATAGACACTGTAACGACCCAGGATTTTTAATAATTAAAATTTGAATATTTAATTAATTTTAAATATTAATAAGTGAAATTTATAAGTCGAATAAATTTTATTTTGAATAATTGGATTTAATTGGATAATTAAATCGATAATTTAAAATGTTAAATTATGGAAATAATTGAAAATTTGGGTTAAATATGATTTAAAATGATTTGTAAAAATTTATTTTATCATGTTGAAGTTAGAACGATATTTTAGAACTTTTAAAACCGAATTAAAAGTTAATTTGTGAAAATTGAATATTTTAATATTAAAATCGACTAGTGAAAATAGTCAATTTTTGAACAGTCCCAGAATTGGACGAAACTAGTTTCATTGGATCCGTAATAGTTAGTTATTACCGGATTTCAATTTTCTTGTCAATCG
The DNA here is from genome assembly GCA_030765085.1 of Allium cepa. Classification (NCBI taxonomy): domain Eukaryota; kingdom Viridiplantae; phylum Streptophyta; class Magnoliopsida; order Asparagales; family Amaryllidaceae; genus Allium; species Allium cepa. The sequence continues at coordinate 328,237,915 of CM060935.1, read as the reverse complement.
GAGTTATCGTTTGATCGTGGCAGCTCGAAACGCATCGAATTATTTTTAATATTAATTTAGCGAGTTAAAATAGCCATTTTTCAAAAAGTCTCAGATTTCGACGAAACCAGTTTCATCGGATTCGTAATGTGATATTATTGTATGGTTTCAAATTTCGTGTCAATTGGATTTACCATTTGTCCGATACAAATTAAAACGCCTAGAAAATCGTTTAAATCGGTTTAATTTAAATTGAACGTTTATTGCCATAACTCGCACAGATGTCCGAATTAGCTTCCGAAACCTGTTCCATTGTGTCCGGAACGCGGGGTAAACCCTAGAAACGCTGGTTACGGCGCGTAAATCGGAGTTTGGAATTTCCGGAATGAGTAGTGTCGATTGATTTTCCTATAAATACCCGCATAATTCTAAAAAAAAAAAAACCCCTAATTCAATACCCTAGCCGCCACCTCCTTCGTCAATGGCCAGCAATCTCCAATTTTCATTCCTTAATCTCTTCCAATCCATTCAATATTTTTGAAAACTTTCTACATGAAAAACGTAGAGCACGAGATGATCTTGAAATCCATACGGAGATGATGGGTTTTGGAGTAACGAAGTGGAGGGAAATGACCTGCGTTCATGCTCGTATACGGCGCGTTTTACTAGGCAACGACGTGACCGAGCCTTGTGCCACTTTGGCCGAGTGTAGGAGGGAGCAAGAGCTTTCGAATGCAAGTTCCTGATCGAATTATCATTGAGAGATGGTGGTGCAAATTCAAACCCTAATATCTTGCAAATGGGTTTCATGTTCGACCGTTACCTGTAGAATGATACGCGTGTGGGGAAGATGGAAGGGTGCGGTGGTGATTGCATGGAAGCAAGATCCTATGGCCAGAATAGATTTAGGTTATAAAGTTGAAAATTTATTTTATTAAAAATTCGTGTAAAACTTCGAAAATTGATATCTTTTTCATACGAGATCGAAAACGCGCGAAACAAGAAGCGTTGGAATCGTATGGACGAGCACCACGCGATGAGATTGGATTGGAGTCGTTTGGAGTTAGTGAGAATTTCGGGTAAAATTAAATGTCCGTTTAATTTTATTCGAAATAAATCGCTAAAACGAAATTGAAATCAAGGTGAGAACTTCTCACTCAATCGAATCAGTTTCGATTTTATTTTAAATAGTTAGATTTAAAATATGTGAATGCATGTTTGAATGATGATTGTTACCTATTGATTGTTAAAATAGACATTATACGCCGTTAGTAAGCGGATGTTATTTATTAAAAACATATACCGCGAATATTTCATAAACAGTGAAATTGGTATTATATATAATAGCAATATATATATATTGGCATATGTATATATTGGAGTTATTGATTTCCCGCATTTTTTTGTTTAGCGGATGAGACCCTATTGCGCCGTCTATTAAGCGGATAATATTTTAAATCCCATATACCGCGATAATTTCGTACTGGAGCGGAATTGGTATTGTGCTAATATTTGTGGATGCAGGAAAACAGGTTGGAGGGATCCAACTGGATTCCTCAACAGTATTTATTTGATTTCAGATATTTTGATATTTGATGGATTATCATATCGATATATGATATCGTTGTCGTCGTGATTGACTATTTGGTGTGTAGTATCATTGGACCAAATTTGGAACTTTAAAAATGATTTTTAAAGTGATTTTTGAAAATATAAAATATTTTTGGAATTGATTCATTTTAAATAAATAAACGTTATAATTTTTATGTTATAAAAATTATGGTTTTTGAGAAATATAGTTAAAAGTTGATTTTTGAAAATATGAGGCTAATGATTTTATAAAATAGTTTAATCGGGATTTTTGAATTTATTATGAAAAGTTGAAAATATAGGATTTATAAAATTTAATTATTTTATAAATCAAAAGGATGAAATTATAAAGGAGATTAAAGATGTTTTAGAATAATAATACAAACTGATTTGTATATAAGATTTATAAAATGGATATTTATAAATTAGAATATTTTGAATTATAAAACGAGTTTTTATAAGTGTTAGAATGAATTGTGAATGAATTTTATAAATGAATGAAATTTATAGAATTATAAACGGTGAAGTTATAAATGGAATTTTATAAGCAGTAGGTTTATAAAATTTGAAAATTTAATTGAAGAATGGATTTTTGGATAAATAAATGAATCTTATAAGTTATAAGATTTATAATTTAGAAAGTCTTAAAAAGAACGATTTTGTAAAATAATCGTTTTATAAGTATTTAACTTATAATATGGACTTTTGGTTCATAATTGAGATATAAAGTGAATAGGTTAATAAAGAAAATTTATAAAGAAAGATGTTATAAAATAAATAGAAATGGAATTTATAAACGTTGTTTTATGAATTCGCAAACGACTTATTTTGATAAGTTAATTTTTATAACTTATTTATGAAGCTATATTCACGTTTTTGAACTGTGAATAATCCTTTGAAATAAAATGAACAAAAGGATGAAATTTGTTAACGTAGTATATTCACGTTTTTGAATAGTGAATAATATGTTAAAGAAATTGTTTTGAATGAGATGTTTAAATAGAATTAAAACGATCTAACGATGTTTTAAAATGTGTTGAGATTCGAAACCATAGATTTCAACATCTATTGTTGAAATAGACGTTTTCGAGAAATAGAAGGAAATGGTGGACTATAACACTATTGTTATAGTAAATGATTTCCGAAAGGAAATGTTTTGTATAGTATTGGGATTTATATATCTATTTTAATTTCGAATCCCTATACTAGTGATTTTGGGTTGTCGTAACGATGTTTTACGCAACATTCGTTTTGGCCCAAATAAATATGTTTATGAGAATGATTTCCTTAAAGAATGAAATATATACTTAATCTCGATTTAAGTATATTGAATATTTTCCAAGTGTTGAAAATAAATAGATTTGTGAATTTCTTATTTAATAAGTATGAAATTGTTTTCCGATATAAAGGGAATATTTCGAGAATTTATCTTTTTGAAGATAAATTGAAATGACAAATGAAATCGTATATTCATAGACATTGTGAAATCTAAATTCACTATGGAATTTAAAAATGAAAAGAAGAATTTGTTTAAAAATAAATATTGATTTATTTTTGAAGTGTGAAAACTATATATCTAGTAAAGATATTTTGGAAAATAAATAATATGGAAAATTATTTGGAAACTGGTGATGTTGTGCATATCCATTGATAGTTCAATAAACGACTATCAATATTTCCCTTTGAATGGGGATTTATTGTGATTTGCTTGAATTTGAATGCCACACTTATTTTTGAATAAGCGCTCACTATTCGGGTTAACCGGGAAAGGACCATGGGGTCGTATAACCCATTCCGAATATGTGATACGTCGTTATGAATTGCATTGAAGATCGGTGTTGAAGACCCGGTATTTGCGAGAGCGATAGGATGACCTGTCGATTGACTCTGCACCGAGTTGCTCCGGTATAGAGTTCTCTATATGTGATGGTGAATCCGATCAGGATTGTGAATATCCGGATTGCAAGGACTTCTTTGTAAGTGCCTTCGGTTTTGTTCGAGCCCGGAACAGACTTGTATGGATTGTATGTCTGACATTACAAGTTGAGATATAAAGCCAATTTCTTTCAAATATATTTCTGTTGGTGGCGGAGAATTTATTCTTTTAGCTTAACACCCTTCTCTGAGACGTACGAGCTCAGAGGCTATGTAGTTGAATGTTATCAGCGATATATTCCCAATTTGGTAATGTGACATGCTGAGTGTTGCTGTGAAATGATCATTGTGTTGATTATTTGTGATAGGATCGTTTATTTGATCGTCTATCCTGGTGATCATTTCTATGATCATTTGTTGACCCAAAGCATGGCTTTTGTATAAAGTATGTTTTTGTGGACGTGACTTCGTCGAGCCTCACACCCCGTGAATGGTCAAAACAGGAAAGAAGCAGCAAGGTTATGAGGGGCAGCGCCCTTTAGGATGTGTGCATTTCCTTCTGGAAAAGGGTGGTATCATGGTATGGAGCCCAGATACTTACTCATGTTGAAAACACTTTGTTATGATTGTGTGAATTGATTACGAGCACTCGGTGAAAGGTCCCAAAGGACCGGGGGATGGCATATTCGGTCAGTTGTTACTCAGTTAGGGGTAACCCAGCCTTGTGTTGGTAGAGATCCGGTTTGGTTCTCGGGGATGTCCATCCAGAGGCATTCTCATGTGGCAATGGGAAGTTCCTTGGCCTGATCATTCGTTGGAAATCCAAAGAAACAATACGAGACTTGTACGGTTTTAGTTGTAGAACCTGCCATTTAATATTGTAGCTATAGTAAGCATACTATAATGGTACCTATGCTGGCTAAGATTTATATTCTACTTTCGAAATGATTTTTTCCTACACTATGCACTAATAATAATATGAAATGTTCTTTTTAAATGCGTATCAAGCATCTTTGACTATCATAAGGAGAAATCTCCTCCAAGTCTGCGTTTGCATTGTGTGTGTGGCGGGAGGCCTTATGGTAGTCTCATTTTTAAAAACATTGCGAATTGACTTTAAAAATATTCCTCTATTTTGATTTTAAAGATAAATAAACTGTTTTGAGTTCTCATACCAGTCACATGACTGACTCGGAGTTTATTGTTTTCCTTCCTAAACTCTGGGTGCCCATCAATTTCCACACGGGCAGTCAAGAGTTAGGTTTATCAGGATATTTCTGGAATTGCTGGAGGCAAGCTGGACGGCATGGCGTATTACTAGTATGTAGTATTTCTTTTTCCGCTGCACTGTTTGTTGTTGTACACTCTGATGATATGATGTAATGTAATGTAATGTATAAAATGCAATAACTGATATAGTTCTTTGTTTAAAGATTATTCATTTATTATTATGTGTTGTTCCGCTGCGAATTGTGAGATTCTGTTATTGTTATGTTCTATTCTCTTTCCGTTCTATTTTCTATCTTCCTTCCTCTCCATTTTCTATTTTCTATCTTCTTATCTCTTCTTCTTCCTTTTTCTTTTTCTTAAACATTGATAATTCGTATTTTTGTTCAACTTGAGTTAATCTATGGAGATTAGTGTATATTCAAGGAGTACGGATTTACGGGTTATCACAAACACTATTATAAATCAGAGGATTTTAATAAAAGTGTTTTATCTATCGTAAGGTAAAAACCCGCCATGTTTATTTGTGGCGCGGTCTTACGAGATGCTTTTGTTTTCAAAGGATTTTTGAAACTTTAATAATCAATTGAGTGTGATTTTATCACGCTGGTATTCCAGACTGACTCGGGTGTTATTTAACTGTAATGCTCGGGTCAGACTGAGTATTATAGGATACATGATATGATGTTGTGGAGCTCATGAGACGAGCTGGATGACGATACGTACTCTCGTACTTGTGTGTGTGTGCGTGTGTGTGTGTATATATATATATTTCCGCTGTGTTGAGTTGTTGTGTATCCATTTTTATGACATTGATGTTGAGCTATGATTGATGTACTATGATGATGTAATATATAAACAAAGATATTTGATGTTTGAGTAAAGAGTATTTATTATCTATTATATTTTATTCCGCTGCAATGGTTAGATTCTGTTGTTGTTTTCTATTTTCTTCTTCTACCTCTTCTTCATTAACCCAAATGGTTTGTATTTCTATACAACTTGGGTTGATTGTTTTAGAGTAGTGTTGACTCAAGGGGTATAGATTTGTGGGATGTTACACTTGGTATCAGAGCTTAGGTTGGTGATAACCTTGGCTCTGGTGGGAATTACGCATTTAAAATAGAGTCCGTAGTACTCTATAATGAGTTTGAGCGTATTAATAAATATGAGCGCGTATGTATTAGTGAATATAAATTGTTTTATTATTGTGTTGATTGGTTTATTGAGTGGCGTATGAACCTTCATCGGTACAGTCTGGACAACTGTATCGAAGGGGTTTCTAAACACTTGAAAAGAACAATTGACACGATATTGTTTTAAATGTGGGCGAATGCTATAATTTTACCCAAAATATATTTTTGATATAAAGAATAGTTTTTGTAAACTATTTTAGCTAATATATGGTTGCTTGGATGTTAGAAATGATGATATTAAATTATTATGATCGGTGTGTAAAAATTTAACTAGAAATTGAAATATAACCAAAGTTTAAGAGAATAAATTCATTTTAAATGAAAGTTATAAATATGAATTATAAATGTAAATTATAAATTGAAATATAATTAAATGAGAATTTGAATAAGCATAAACTATACAAATGAATTGTGGTTAAAATCGATTTAAGCAGGATTTGGAAATTTAAAATCCCGAAGATTTTGGAAGAATTTGTCGAAATGTTTGATGATAAATGATAGCATTATTGTTTTGGGGGTATTTCTGAAAGGAAATCGTTTTAAATGGATTTTGAAAGTGATATAGCATAGAAACCCCTTGGATTATTGGGAAATAATTCTGCTGGTGACGGCGGCATCATCAGTATTCATTTTCGAATTTCTAAGTGAAGAATTGCTACCAAATTGATTTGTTTAGAAAAGCAAGTTGTTTTTGAAAATTTCAAAGGAAATTTGTTAGGGATAAACCAGAAATGGTATGACTTTTGAGAAATGTGATTTGAGGAGTTGGAGATTCCAAAATAATTTGAAACAAAAGTCGGGTATTTGAAAATCCTGATGAGATAGGTTGTAAGCTTATAAATTGAGATGATTTCTACATCAGGAAGGGAATATAAGCTTTGAATGTTGGAATTTAAATTTAAAAAGAAAAGTTAAAAATGAAATTAACTTGGATGGGAAATAAAAATTTAACTGGATTGAAATTAGTTGGATAGGCTGAGAAATAATATCCAGTTGTATTCGAATTAAGTTGAAATCAAATTGAGTTAAATAAATCCGAGCTTAAATAAAATTGAATTGCTGTAAAAGTTCAACGAGTTATTGAATGAAATTGGATTCTTATTTTAATGGGTAAGAAATAAGTTAGATAAGAAATAAATTGGTTAAGGATTGGATTGAAATAAATAAATTAGAATGACTTATCAAAGAATTAAAAATCCATAGAAGAAAATATGCTTGGGTTATAAATAAGCATAAGGCTTGAGTTAAAAATAAAAGATGAACATATTTAAGCCTAGAATGAATGTGATTGTATAAAACAATAAGTTGCGACTAATTAAATTGAAAATGGAATACAAAGCCCAAAATCATTATTTTGATGAATTGAACAATGAAAAGAAAATCCAAACTTGAATTATGAAATAAATTTGAACTTAAGAAATTAAATGAAGAGATTTTGAGATTAAAAATTAAGTGTTGGATTTTGTCTAGGGGAAGAATTAATTAGATAATAAATTAGTTAATGTAATTGAATGGTGAGTTTATGATAAAGTTTGGAAATAAACTCAAGTTGTAATAAAATTCGACTTAAATTGTCGATGAAGAAAATATAATTGAATTGTGATTAATAAATTGGAGGGTAAATTGGAAATAAATGATGGATTCAGAACTTGAGTTATAAATTAAAATTTAACTTGAAGTGTTAACGAATTAAATAAATTGGAAATGGCCATGTAATCAATTAAATGAGCTGAATCTAAAAGTTAAAATGTATAATAACTAATCAAATAAATTTGTAATTTGAAGTGGGATTGGACTAAAATAGAATCAAGTTAAATTGAAAAGAGAAATTTATTTGTGAAATGAAAATGAGCTTAAGTATAAAATTTGAATAAATCAAAATAAATTAACTTAAAACTAAACAAATGGAAGAGAGTTGAATTGAATTCAACTTTAAACTAAGTGTAATGGTATTGGGTTGGATTTAAATCAAGTGAAAGTAAATTTGAATCGAAATAGAATTTGGTGGGTTATAAATAATATTTAAGGAAACGTAAATTCAAAATAGATTGAGTGGATAAACTAATTATATTGGATAAATAAATGGATGGAATAAATAAGAATCAAATGGAAGGGAACTTAAGTTTGAAGTGAAATAAATTGAGTAAATTAACTTAAATTGAGAATAACTAGAAGCTCGACTATGAGTAAAATTGGAAGACCATTAAAATTAAAGCTTAGTTTGAATTAATTCGGGAATGGTTAGAAATGAGCAAGCTTGGAATGGGTCGAGCTAAATAAATGGTCGTGAATGAATTAAAATAAGAAGGAAATTTAATTGGTAAGGAAGATGAACCACCCTTTTTAATGGTTTTGAATGAACTAGTTTGGTTAATAAAATAAAATGTAAGTGAATGGATTCAACTTTAAATGCAATGAAAATGAGAATATGCGGATTGTGAATAAATCCGAAATGGAATAGAATTAAGTGTAAGTTGAGTCAGAGTCAATTTAAATTGATAATAAAACTCAAATGCTTATTTATTCACATAGATCTCGTCAAATTGCAAAGAATAAATTGTTATTGAATGTAAATGGAAGTTATTAAAATGCCATGGATGGATAGGAGTAAAATGAATTGATTTTGAAAATAATTGGATTAAATATGAGTTCGGTTTGCTTAAAATAAATAAATTAAATGTAAGCGATTGAGTTTTAAACCATTCAAATTGAATGAAAATGGATTGTAAATTAATTGAAACAGTTGAATTAGTATGAAAATTGTATAAATTGCTTACGGGAAATGTTTGATGTGCATTTCTTTTAGAATTCATATGTTTTAACCATTGCAACTAAGTGAAATATAGTTAAACTGCATATATTTGGCACTTACATGTTTAAATTGAGTATGTACAGGTACCTGGAAGCCATGTGGCTGGATTTGGTTGTGCTATTTGCTAAAAATAATAAGCCACTTGCTTAAAATGCTAAATAAGGTACGCCTACGCAATAAAAATAGGAAATATGAACTGTTTTTTATTTTTCCGACCGGGTGGGTCGATGTATATATATTTATCTCTTTTGTCAAATTGCAAAAGCTCCTCCGCACAAAGGGGATTCTGCCAAAAACTTTCAGAAATTTTGGGAGTTAGAATTTTTTTGAAAATTTTGGAAAATTTTGTTAACGACAAAGCGGTTTAAACTGGAAAATTGAAATAAGTTAGTAAATGAAACTAATTAAAGTAATGACATAAATTAGTTATAAATGGAAGATAAAATTAAAAGTTCAAAGTTGAAAATAAATGAAATTCATGTGTAATGTGGAAACCAATTTGAATAGAAATAGATATTAACTAAAGTGGTAAAGTGAAAACAAACAAAGAAGCATATAGAATGCTTATACTAAACTTAAGTAAGGAATGGTGAATCCTTAATTAGAGATTGATATTACAAATATATTCCAAGTTGATATTTGAATGAGTAACTAATTGACACTTGTAAGGAAGTCGATAAAATGTTTTTGGAATATTGTGACTGGGTATTAGTGCTAAGCAGGATATGCAGGTATTATAAAGGGAAAAGAAAGTTGGATTTCATTTCAAAGAATAAAATTTGAAAATGCACGACAAAAAGGTATGTATTTAAATTTGGTGTGAAATTTGATTGGGTTTTTGGATTGAGCCACTTGGCTTTTTGTTTTCTTTTTGGATTTGGGAGGCCGTAGAGCCATTTTGTAGTTGTACCGAGTCAGCCGCGCAAAGGAGACGCTGGCGAAATTTTTCAAAAATTTAGAGAGTTAGAAAAATATTGAGAAAATTTTGATAATTCAAAATTTAGTTTTGAATTATAATTTGAATAGTTGAACAAGTAAGTTATTTGGAAACTATAGAAGGTTTTGGAAAAGTTTGGGAAGTTAATAAGGAAGGTAATGTGTCTTTTATTAAAAAGATAGTTGGTAGGATGTTAAATTGTTGGTTTTGGAAAAATAGTAATGGGTATTGGACCATTCTTCCTAACTAGTAATTTCGGGGACGAAATTCTTTTAAGGGGGGAGGAATGTGACAACCCGGAATTTTCAAACATTTAAAATCGGAATATTTAATTGATTTTAAATATTCAGTAAAGTAATTTTAACTTGAATTACGAATATCACAATTTATTTGATAATTAAATTATTGAATTAAATAATTTGAAGCTGAGTAAAATGTTGAATTTGGAGTTTTAAACCTGTTGGAAATAAATTGAAGGCTTATGGAATTTATATTGATAATACTGAAGACAATAGAAGTGTTAAAATTGAATTTAACAGTGATTTGTTCAGTTTTGAAGTTTCATCATTTAAATTGCATTTAAAAATAGCATTCCGAGGCACAGTCTCAGAATTTAAAGAAACCAGTTCCATTGGGTCCGTAATGTTATATTATTATCAGATTTCAAATTTTCGCAGAGTTTGGAGTTACCATTGGGTCGTACGATTGGTTAATGCCTAGAATAATTTAATTGAATTTAAGTTAATAATCAAATCTTCTCTTATACGCCACTCCCTTTAGTCCAGATTCATCCCACCCTTATCTAACTTTAGATGACAAAATTTTGTTAAAAAAGGAGAGAGGAGGAAATCAATGGCCGAATTCAGGACGATATTTTATAATGAATCAAAACTCGACTCCTTCTTCTCATCCTCTTTTCCAATTCGAATTTGTATAAAAAAAGGAGGTGGGAGACAGTTTTATTCTTCTTCCCACTTCTAAAATTGAGACCGAATTCGATTCTAAAACAAAAAAATAGAAAAAAAATGGCGAACGCGGATCGCGAGCTCTTTCTTACCGTCATCAATCGAATTTATTTTCTGTGCTCATGGCCGCGCGCTCTCTCTCTCCCTCTCAAGTTTCCTCGCACTCGATATCTAGGGTACGGCGAGGACTCGTTTGTTTGTAAGCGATTGGGTGATTTGGGTCGCGGTGATATCCGGGCGAGGAGATTGTGGAAGTGGTTTGATTTTTAGGTGAAGGTGATTTCGCGATTGAAACGCTTGGGGAGGGCACCATGAAGAGTGCGTTCGATCGAGGAAGAGGTGTTCGCAATTTCTGGTGGAAGCTGCGACGTCGAGGTTCGAAGGTAGCATCGATTAAGGGTTTTTCGTACTGTGTGGAGGCTAGCGATGGCATCGAAGTCGAGAGCAAGGTCAACGTCAGGAAATCCAAGGCAATATTTGAAGTGGATTGCGAATAATAGAAAAGGTGAGTTAATCTCACTTAGTTTAAATTTAAATTTAAATGCTTAAATTTAAATAATTGTTTGGATGGTTGAATTGATCGATGGGATATAGTATGATATTTTGGAATTGGTATACTATATTGTCCTAACATCTGTGGATGCAGGGAAAACAGGTTGGAGGGATCCAACTGGATCCCTCAACATTTATTTAAATTATTTAATATTCTCTGCTGTTAATATTGATATTCTATGATGAGTTATATTGAAATATTGAATATTATGGTTGATTGGATATATTTGGGTATAATGAATTACCAAAATTATATAGATTGGATTTTGGAAAGAGAATAAAAGAATAGAATTTGTGAGTAAAATAATTGTAGGAAATTTGAATAAGTTAAGAATGGGTTGAAAAGAAATAGAAGTAATATGAAAATAATAATAGATAACTTCGAGTATGAAAGAAAAGAGTTTGAATAAATAGTAATTAATGAATTGTAAAATTATGTGGTATTAATTTAAAGGAATAAAGAATTATTTTAAACTTAAAGTTTTAAATTTATATAAAAGGATAAAGAAGTAATTGAGAAATCTAAAAATTGGAATTTTAGTTAAAGTATTTTAAATCATAATTAAGAAATGAAATCTGAAATTAATAGATTTTGAATTAAAAGGGAGTAAATGGGAAATCGATTTGGAAATTGATTCAAGTGTTTGAAATTGAAATTTTTAGGGAAGAATGTGATGAGAGTTATATTTCTCTGGATAGCCAAATATGTTCAAAGTAAACTTTTAGATATAAGTTAAAGGTTTTAATGTTGTTTTAAAAAGCATGTTTTAGAAAATTTATTATTTTAAATTCTTAAGTAAATATTTTTCAAATCTATTACCGTAATAAATATTTATAAATAGTGACTTAGTGTTTGTTTGAAAGGTGAAAGCCTAGTTTTATATTTTATAAAGTAACCTTATTTTCAATGTCTATATAGTATGTATTTTTAGTAAATTATTGAAGTAGTCTTAATTTAAGTATTTTAAAGTAAATCCCAAAGTAAGTGTTTTGGTTAATCTATTATCGTAATAAGTATTTAAAGGATGATTTGGTATTTTGTGTAAAGAAGTAAATCTAGTTATATTTATAAAGTAAACTTATTTTAATTATTTCTAAAGTATTATTATAAATTGAGTATTAAAGTAAATTTTTCTAAATTAAATGTTAAATATATTCTATAATAAAATGTTTAAATTATTTTAAAAATCTAGAGTTTTGTGCTTGGTAATTCCAGTGGAAATGGAAATACTCGGAATTCTTTTGGAGAAAAGGAGGATAGTTTGAAAACTGTTTTCAAAAGGGTTTGAAAGTGAAATTATATCTTGTAAAGATATTTTGAGATAAATAAATAATTTGGGAAATTATTTACTGGTTGATGGATGTTTATGCATATTAATTGATAGTTAAATCACCGACTATCAATATTGGACAAATGCGTTGATCGTTTCGAAGAGACCGGGATCGAGATTAATTTCTCGAAAACCACTTCGATCCAGTTTGTACGTTTCGTGAAAACGATTTTGGATTCGAAGATGGAGCAGTGGAATGCAAGGGCTAGTCGCTACTAATCCTGAGGATATTTTCAAAAATGGATGTAGTAGGAATAGTGCCTTCGGTTCCGTTCGAACCCAGGACGGACTTGTATGGATGAATGCTTGCGAAACATCGTCAGGTGGATGATGGGCCTTCTAAGGGATATATTCTAAAACGGTAACTCTTAGCCTCAAGCCTCATCAAATGGGAATGGCTGAAAATCAGGGGTTATGCAGCAAGGCTTCGTGGGTAGCCCCCACTGGAGGGTAATGTCATCCCTGTCTAGATGTCCCTTTTATATCGGCTTAGTGGGCGGTTGCTGATCTCAACCGCGGGGTGATCTTGCTCGAGACTATCCAGTAAGGGATGGTTCCGGTCTTGTGTTGCAGGGGAGTTAGGGTGGGTCCTCGGTACGCTGATCTAGAACCGGTACTGTGACAGGTGGTACCCCAGTGCCTAGCCATTAGTTGGAATCCATTTTCCCTACGCGCCCGTACGGTTTTGATTGTGCCCAACTATTGCTGAAACGTGAGATGCAAGCATTTAAGCTAGATTCTATTTTATTTTCTATATACACTATTATAAATCGGAGGATTTTAATAAAAGTGTTTTAGCTATCATAAGGTAAAAACCCGCCATGTTTATTTGTGGCGTGGTCTTACGAGATGCTTTTGTTTTCAAAGGATTTTTGAAACTTTAATAATCAATTGAGTGTGATTTTCTCACGCTGGTATTCCAGACTGACTCGGGTGTTATTTAACTGTAATGCTCGGGTCAGACCGAGTATTATAGGATAAAGGATATATTGCTGTGGAGCTCAGGAGACGAGCTGGATGACGATACGTACTCTCGTACTTGTGTATGTGTGTGTGTGTCTCTATATATATATTTCCACTGTGTTGAGTTGTTGTGTATCCATTTGTATGACATTGATGTTGAGCTGTGATTGATGTACTCTGATGACGTAATATATAAACAAAGATGTTTGATGTTTGAGTAAAGAGTATTTATTATCTATTATATTTTATTCCGCTGCGATGGTTAGATTCTGTTGTTGTTTTCTATTTTCTTCTTCTACCTCTTCTTCTTTAACCCAAATGGTTCGTATTTCTATACAACTTGGGTTGATTGTTTTAGAGTAGTGTTGACTCAAGGGGTACAGATTTGCGGGCTGTTACACCTGGTATCAGAGCTTAGGTTGGTGATAACTTTGGCTCTGGTGGGAATTACGCATCTAAAATAGAGTCCGTAGTACTCTATAATGAGTTTGAGCTTACTAATAAATATAAGCGCGTATTTGTTACTGAATATAAATTATTTTAATATTGTGTTGATTGGTTTATTGAGTGGCGTATGAACCTTCGTCGGCACAGTCTGGACAACTGTATCGAAGGGGTTTCTAAACACTTGAAAAGAACAATTGACACGATATTGTTTTAAACGTGGGTGAATGCTATAATTTTACCCAAAATATATTTTTGATATAAAGAATAGTTTTTGTAAACTATTTTAGCTAATATATGGTTGCTTGGATGTTAGAAATGATGATTTAAAATTATTATCATCGGTATGTAAAAATTTAACTAGAAATTGAAATATAACCAAAGTTTAAGAGAATAAATTCATTTTAAATGAAAGTTATAAATATGAATTATAAATGTAAATTATAAATTGAAATATAATTAAATGAGAATTTGAATAAGCATAAACTATACAAATGAATTGTGGTTAAAATCGATTTAAGCAGGATTTGGAAATTTAAAATCCCGAAGATTTTGGAAGAATTTGTCGAAATGTTTGATGATAAATGATAGCATTATTATTTTAGGGGTATTTCTGAAAGGAAATCGTTTTAAATGGATTTTGAAAGTGATATAGCATTGAAACCCCTTGGATTATTAGGAAATAATTCTGATGATGACGGCCGCATCATCAGTATTCATTTTCGAATTTCTAAGTGAAGAATTGCTACCAAATTGATTTGTTTAGAAAAGCAAGTTGCTTTTGAAAATTTCAAAGGAAATTTGTCGGGGATAAACCAGAAATGCTATGACTTTTGAGAAATGTGATTTAAGGAGTTGGAGATTCCAAAATAATTTGAAACAAAAATCGGGTATTTGAAAATCCTGATGAGATAGGTTGTAAGCTTATAAATTGAGATGATTTCTACATCAGGAAGGGAATATAAGCTTTGAATGTTGGAATTTAAATTTAAAAAGAAAAGTTAAAAATGAAATTAACTTGGATGGGAAATAAAAATTTAACTGGATTGAAATTAGTTGGATAGGCTGAGAAATAATATCCAGTTGTATTCGAATTAAGTTGAAATCAAATTGAGTTAAATAAATCCGAGCTTAAATAAAATTGAATTGCAGTAAAAGTTCAGCGAGTTATTGAATGAAATTGGATTCTTATTTTAATGGGTAAGAAATAAGTTAGATAAGAAATAAATTGGTTAAGGATTGGATTGAAACAAATAAATTAGAATGACTTATCAAAGAATTAAAAATCCATAGAATAAAATATGCTTGGGTTATAAATAAGCATAAGGCTTGAGTTAAAAATAAAAGATGAACATATTTAAGCCTAGAATGAATGTGATTGTATAAAACAATAAGTTGCGACTTATTAAATTGAAAATGGAATACAAAGCCCAAAATCAATATTTTGATGAATTGAACAATGAAAAGAAAATCCAAACTTGAATTATGAAATAAATTGAACTTAAGAAATTAAATGAAGAGATTTTGAGATTACAAATTAAGTGTTGGATTTTGTCCAGGGGAAGAATTAATTAGATAATTAATTAGTTAATGTAATTGAATGGTGAGTTTATGATGAAGTTTGGAAATAAACTCAAGTTATAATAAAATTCGACTTAAATTGTCGATGAATAAAATATAATTGAATTGTGATTAATAAATTGGAGGGTAAATTGGAAATAAATGATGGATTCAGAACTTGAGTTATAAATTAAAATTTAACTTGAAGTGTTAACGAATTAAATAAATTGGAAATGGCCATGTAATCAATTAAATGAGCTGAATCTAAAAGTTAAAATGTATAATAACTAATCAAATAAATTTGTATTTTGAAGTGGGATTGGACTAAAATAGAATCAAGATAAATTGAAAAGAGAAATTTATTTGTGAAATGAAAATGAGCTTAAGTATAAAATTTGAATAAATCAAAATAAATTAACTTAAAACTAAACAAATGGAAGAGAGTTGAATTGAATTCAACTTTAAACTAAGTGTAATGATATTGGGTTGGATTTAAATCAAGTGAAAGTAAATTTGAATCGAAATAGAATTTGGTGGGTTATAAATAATATTTAAGGAAACGTAAATTCAAAATAGATTGAGTGGATAAACCAATTATATTGGATAAATAGATGGATGGAATAAATAAGAATCAAATGGAAGGGAACTTAAGTTTGAAGTGAAATAAATTGAGTAAATTAACTTAAATTGAGAATAACTAGAAGCTCGACTATGAGTAAAATTGGAAGACCATTAAAATTAAAGCTTAGTTTGAATTAATTCGGGAATGGTTAGAAATGAGCAAGCATGGAATGGGTCGAGCTAAATAAATGGCCGTGAATGAATTAAAATAAGAAGGAAATTTAATTGGTAAGGAAGATGAACCACCCTTGTTAATGGTTTTGAATGAACTAGTTTGGTTAATAAAATAAAATGTAAGTGAATGGATTCAACTTTAAATGCAAAGAAAATGAGAATATGCGGATTGTGAATAAATCCGAAATGGAATAGAATTAAGTGTAAGTTGAGTCAGAGTCAATTTAAATTGATAATAAAGCTCAAATGCTTATTTATTTACATAGATCTCGTCAAATTGCAAAGAATAAATTGTTATTGAATGTAAATGGAAGTTATTAAAATGCCATGGATGGATAGGAGTAAAATGAATTGATTTTGAGAATAATTGGATTAAATATGAGTTCGGTTTGCTTAAAAAAAATTAAATGTAAGCGATTGAGTTTTAAACCATTCAAATTGAATGAAAATTGATTGTAAATTAATTGAAACAGTTGAATTAGTTTGAAAATTGTATAAATTGCCTACGGAAAATGTTTGATGTGCATTTCTTTTAGAATTCATATGTTTTAACCATTGCAACTAACTGAAATATAGTTAAACTGCATATATTTGGCACTTACATGTTTAACTTGAGTAAGTACATGTAACGACCCGTAGATTTTACGGATTTAATTTGGTTAAATTAATAAGTTGTAATTAAATTTAGAAGAAAAATAAATTAAAAACCTACTTATAGTAATTCGAAGTTAATTCAAATGATTTTAAGTGGTGAAAAGAATTTTACCTATATATGAGTTGAATATGAGGAATTTGAGGAAAATATTAAACTAATATAATGTAATAAACATTGTTAACTGTAAATGGAATATGATAATAAGAACAATTGCAAGTTTGTATTTATGGGCGAAATAATATTGATAGGTAATAATTGTTGTAGAGAATAAATTACAAATGTTATAAATTATATAATGGTGACAGCTATTGTTCGTTACCAATGCATTTAATTTATAGCGCTTAAATGTAATTAATCATTGCCTTTTTGTAAGTTAAGAAGCAACTGAAAATTTTGAAGGAAAAATCAATAGAAAGGTTAACTATATGCATAAGATGGAAAGTTGAATAGAATTCTAATAAATGATAATAATGGAAAACGTATACAATCAATGTAGGCAATTTGAAATTACAATGCTGTTGAAATGATTAAACGTTTCTTGTGATAATTAATAAATAACGAAAGGAGTAAGCGTATTTATTTAGAGTATAATTACTATTGGGTAGAGATTTAAGTAACAACGTTTAATGCAATGTTAGTAATGCCAATTTAAGTCAATAATAAGGAATTGGGAATCATATCTATGAAATGATAACGAGAATACAAGGTGATAAATGCCAATTAAGGGTAATAATTAATAAACTTAATGAAATCCCAATTTTATATAAAATAATTTAAAAGTCAGGTTTGGCTATAATTTGAACATAAGTAAATTGAATTTGTAGTATGAAAATATATGCAAAAATTGATTTTTGTAATAAAAGATTTTGTATGTGACAAAAAGGTAATGGTAATGTTTATGGTAGGTTGCCTATTCATTTATTTAGATTTTTAGTTGGAACTGGAAATAAGTTTGTAACAAATGTAAATAAATGATACATTTATGTGAAATGTAACCAATGTAAATTTTATTTATAATATAGCAAAGGGTGGATTTAAGAAGTGAAATTGCAGAATTTGAAGCTAATTAATAATAGACATAGTAAAGTTGGCAATCCAATCAAATACTTAGGAATAAAATTATTGGAAGGTAACCTAATTTATAAATAAATGGTAAGTATTTAAGATATAATTCTATATTAATTGAAACTGATTGTAGATTTAGTGTAGTAATGTTAAGGCTAACTAAATTTGCTTTATAGATGGAATTATAATCAAGGTGGATAGGTAACGAACTTAAAAATATAATTAAGAACTAATAGGTGGCAAATTAATATAGTTTGTATTATGTAAGTAAACTTTGGTAAATCAAATTCTACCAATCCAAAGCTAACGTTTTGTTAATATAGATTTAAGTATAGAGAGCAATATTTATTTATTTAATTGAAGTATTGCAAAATAAATGAAAATTTAACATCTAAATATTACGTTAATAGGAAGTAATTGTTCTGCTTATCATTACATTCATTTAGCCCATTTTGAAACTTAATCAACTGAAATTAATAGGAGAGAGAATACTAATTGTAATAGGTGCAATTAAAAGCAGCTTATGTTTTGTGAAATATAAGAAAAGTTTTGATTAAAAAAAAAACATTTACATCAATAAAATGAATGTTTAGGTTCAATTTAATTTAAATAAAAATATAGAAAGATTGATTTTTAAAGAAAGAAATATATGTTTATTTGAACTGTGTTTAGCTTCAAACTAATTACAAGAATAGGAAAATAATCTATTTATTACTCTTGTGTATAAACAATTTTTCTATTTTTTTTTATGCATTTTAGTTGTCTGTTTTAAAATTTAATTTTGTGTGATTGCAATTAATGTAGTTCAAATATTTCAATTAAAAGAAAACGGTGATTGCAATTAATAGATTTAATAATAATAAAAACGCGCGTTTTATGGTAAACAAAAGGGTGTTTTAATGGTAATTAGAGATCATTTTGGGAAAACAAATCAAATGTTTTCATTTTTAAGGTAATTATAAAAAATTATTATGCATAGACAAAAACCCAAATGCGTAGAAATTCGAATATTACTTGATTTAATGAAGTTAATTTTGGTGTGTTTTGGGTTAACAAAATTTATTAAGTAAACAATGGTTTTGAAATTTGAATCCTAAAAGTATGTTTACAGTATAGAGTTAGTCCATTCATTCCCTTTCTAATAAATAATTACATCTTTTTAATACCTGCTACTTTTAAAAAGGTTGTTCATATTTACTATATTTCAAAACCAAGTTTGTTCATATTTACTTTATTTCTTTCCGTTCATTTTCCAACTTCATTTTCTGAAAGGTCATTTCATTTATTTCTAATTAATAGCGGTCTCTCTTTTCAAATCTCTTTGATCCTAAACCTAACTCTAACCTTATAAATAAGATATGACGCAAATGAAACCACAGCCTCCATTATAATCTTTTCTTTTTTTTCCTTTTTTTCCTTCAAATCTCCTTATTATCTCTGATTTTAATTTTTCCTTCCTCTTCAAATATACTTCTTTTTCAAATTTTCTTCTATTTCAAACCTTCTTCTTTCTTTTCAAATCTAGATTTTCTCTTCCATTTTCAGTTCTTATTTTAATCATTTTCTTTTTCAATTCTTCTTTTTCAAATCTTCTTTTTTTTTCAAACCTTTTAAAAATGCATACATTCATATAATAAGGAGGAAAATTAAAGTAAATCGAAATAAAAGAAAATTACGGAACAAAGTTAGCAATCAAGAAGAAGCATACGCGTTTTTCACGAGGGAAGAGTGGATGTGGCACGGTATTTTATTTTTGTTTAATTTATTTTAATTTTGATTTCAATTAGTTCTAATAATCATAACTCGTACATACGGACTCTGTTTCACGCAATTTTTTTTGTTAGGATCGAAATTAAATTCCAGATCTTTTGACACTGGTTTGGACAGATTTGGAGATAGTCGAATTTTTGGGTTTAAATCGGATTTAAATTCGATTTAAATTCAAAAGGCGAGTGTTTTAACCCACTCACAACTACTAGAAGCTTTTATGTTTGTTAAATTAATTTTAGAAATGAATAGAAATTTATTTATGAGTATTTAGCATGTTTATCTCATCACATCTATTAAATTGCATTTATTTAATTTGACTGTAAATTTAATTTATTATTGCGTATTAATTTATAGTTAGAATTTGTTGTTTGCCTGTAAACTGCTAGTTAACAGTTATATAGATTATTACTGAATATAAACTGTTAGATTAATAGTTGTTAAATTTAATCTGAATAAAATTGCCAGTTATTACCTGTTATATATTATCAAATATAAATTGTTATTGATTGATATTTCTTGATGATTGTGATTGGATGATGGATGATGTTGATGGATGTTTTATTGTACATCATTAAATTGCAAATTGTCATGCATATTTCCTTTCATTCGGGATTGTGGTTTGAAATGATATACAACCGTAAAATTTTATATCTTTTAAATTGCGGATTGAAATGATAAATATCCGTATCACTTGACCATAGGATAGAAAATTATATACAGGCACCGCGGTCTATATATAACTATTTTAATGTGATTTCTATGGTTTGGATGGAATACGATTTATAATAATCTTAAATTTTATATTGTATAAATATTTTTCTTCCATATATATGTACATATGAAGTTGAAAAATTTGAAGTTAAAAGGTGTATAAAAATCTTTATTAAAAATGGAAGAAAATTAAGAAAATGGAGTTTAATAATTTATATCGTATGTTTAAATGTTATGTTTGGAAATTTTAAGATATGATATTTATAATTGGATTTTTCCCAAGATAAGTTGAAATGAATATTCTAGTATAATTTAAATTGGGAAAATATATATATTTTATTACTAGAAATTGAAGTCTTATTATTTATGGATTTTATGTGAATATTCAAGACTAATTAATAGAACAATTGATCTGTTGAAAGAATAAAATCCAATTTTAGTTTGAAATATTGTTACTCAAAATGGATATACGTATATATAAATAAATTGAAGTGGTTTTGGAACTTGAGAGAGATAATATAAATTTTGGTTTAGACTTTAATAAAGAAATGTATTTGTAAAGCCATGAGAACTATTTCCTTTACAAAGTAACATTTAAGTTAAACCATTTAATCCATATACCGTTGAATGTCCAAACCATTCAAGTTTTTTTTTGAAGTTATGGTTTTAAATTATGAATTTTCAAAATATTATGCTTTGAAAATATTTGATTTTCAGACGTTATGAAGTTAAAGCATTATGATTTTGGAAAAGAATTATATTTGGGATAAGTGATAAAATATGGTTTCGGGTTTTGAAATGATATCGTATTCATGGTTATGAAATGGAATGTTTATTCTGATTTTTAAAGTATAACCTATTTTTAAATGACCGCGGTGTTATAATAACGATGGGTTGGCAAAGAGACCGGGATCGGATATGGACATACTCTCTGTCGATACCGAAAACCACTTTGACTAACCGTGTACGCGGTGGAGATTCCAGAATGAAGTAGGTGGTGGCGACGTTTCCTGTAAGGTAAATACGTGGACCCGACTCCCGTGAGTTGGCATAAGGTGGCTAAAACAGGAGCGATTCTCAGGCCAATGAGGTCATTCCTCTGATCGGACCCTCCTCTTCGATATTATACTTTGATTTTGGATTGATTCAGTGGCCACTTCTATATTATGATTTTGGGGAGTTAGTCCGAGGTGGGTGGTAACTGCGGCTACGCGTTTCCACCAGCCTGGATAGCAATTGGTATATCTACCCTGGCATTGCCTAGTTGTGCCGTGTCACCTACCATACCGAGCCTTTACTACGAGTTTCTATTTGTGTCGTACCTATGGAGTATCCTCTGGTAGCTTCCCGATCAGGAGGTATTACGGTACTGTATAGACTATTGGCATTATTTGTGTTAAGGGCTATATGGGTAACCCCTTAACGCTATTAAAAAGTAAGTTTATTTTATAAATAGACATTATTATAATAGCGCAATATACTACATAGTAAATAGTTTAACGGATCCTTAGGAGATGTAAATCCCGAACATCTCTTGAGTTACTGTACTCATATTTATTTCTGTTAATTTAACTCACATAAGATCTTTTAGTCTGACTCGAGTGTTTTTGTATTTTCAAATTCGCTCAGGTCAGTCCGAGCGTTTCAGGATCGAAGACTTTAGCTTTGAACGACGAAGGCGAAGGAGTCGTATTATTATTATTATCTATAGTATTCCACTACATCATTTAATTCCGCTGCATTGTTATTGGTATGTGTAACTCTGATATGTAGTATATAAATGTTTTGTAAACAGATTTATAAACTATACATTTTATTATTATATTTTATCCTTCCGCTGCGAGATTCTGTTTTCTTTTATTTTTTTCTCGTTTTTTTCTTATTTACCCCATAACAATCCGCCCTTCCGTATGGTTGAACTGGCACGGGTGTCGGTTTAAATCGTGCGAAAAGGCGGGATGTTACAGTTGGTATCAGAGCCAGGTTTAGCGATAAACCTTGGTTTTGTGGGGTTTGACTCTTTGTTAATAGGGTAGTAATACCCTATGGGAGTCGCTGAGAGTATATATATGAGAGAGCGTATTTGTTAGTTTTATAAAAAGATTTTGATATTGTGTTAATCTGTTCCACTTTGTATTTATAAATTCTGGTTGATGCATGGGACGCTATGTCATCAATAGGGATTTCTAAACACTTAATTAGGACAGACCGACATAATATTTGTTTTAATATAGGTGAATGAAATAATTTTGCCTATTATATTTTCTATATATAAAAATATTTTTATAAAGATATACATATATTTGGTTGCTATAGATTGGGTGTTAGGTAATAAAATATTTATAATAATTGAAGCTAAGCTGAAAATATAATAAATCAAATTGGAGATTTTTGAACTTAAGTCCGGGATTTTGAAATCTGCTTTCAAAGGATTTATGAAATATAATGATTTGGTTTATAAATATTTTCTTATATAAATATTTAGTATAATTCGAAGGAATTGGTTTAAAGAGGATTTTGAAGAAAATAAGTTTGTACTTTCCTCTCTGTCGCTGGAAAATAATTTCGGTGATGACGGCCGCATCATCGACTTTCATTTTCGAGTTTCGAAGGGAAAGGCCACTGTAGTAAAATTCTACTGCAGATTTGTTTTGAAATTATTTAAAATTTTAATTGTTTAAAGGTAATTAGAGATATAAAAGTTGTAAGAAATTAATTATCTATTATTTTAAAGAAATTTTGGAATTTGACCCGGTATTAATTCTTGAATTTCCATTAATTAGTTGTAAAAATTTAGGTTAGTGAAATAAAAGAACAATCAATGAAATAAGAGAATTGAGATAAAACTTGTATAAGTTCAATTGCATTTTTCTTTAACATAAATAACTTACCAAGTATAAAAAGTTGAAATGTAAATTAAGAGTGGAATAGAATATTATGCAAGTAGAATTTTGGAAAAAAATGAAGTATTCAATAAATTACTGTTACAAATAAGAATTTAATGGTATTAACTTAAGTGATGATTGGAATTTTACTAAAATTAAAGGTTGTATTATTAATAGGTGATTTTAACCTTAAGAAAGTAAAAATGAAATTCCTTAATTTATAAAGTTTGATTGTAGGGTTATTAACTTAAGTATGCTTTAATTCCCCCTATTCTAATATAATAGAAAGTAAGTAATATATAAATGATTGTAAACCCTAAGTAATTAATTAATAAAATTCCTTATTTTTAAGAATGAAGGTTAAAGGGTTAATAATTTAAGTGTAATTAAAAAGGGTTACTGTAATTAAATATTATAGAAAGTGGGTAATTAAATTGTTACTACTATTAAATATAATGGAAACTTCCACATTAAATAAATAAATGAGATTAAAGGTAAGTTGAAATTGTAGGTTATAAAACAAATATATATTAATTAAAGGAATGAAAAGAAACTTGTAAATTTTCACTTACATTCTTAAAATATATATAACTTACCATAAAATAAAAGTTGCAATTGCTAGTAAGAAAGTGTAAAGGGAAATCTTACAAGTGAAGCTTGAGGTAATTAAAGTATTTAATTAATTGCTGTTAAAACTTAAGCTAAATCGGAAATTTTACTATATAAGAAAGGTAAGTAGAATAAATGGGTGATATAAACTTTAGTCAATAAATTGGAACACAAATATGATAATTTTGTAATAAATGAAAATGAAAATTGTAGAAGTAAAGGGGTCACTCCATAAACGAAAGAAAGAAAATCAAACCACTGAAGCATGAAAAAAATGTATGATAAGTAATTTGGTTGTTGGGTTGAATTGTTATTGTTTGATGTATGTTGTTGGGTAAGGAATTTGAATTTGTCGGATGAATAAATAATCTATCTATGTTCCATCTAAGACTGTTGAGAAAAGGATGCACTTGATAGTTAATTTCATTTTATACAAATTTCAAGTTTTGAACCCAAACAACTATTTGTTTGATGGATTAATGATTGCTTTGTTTTATGTATGTATGCTGTTCGTAAAATTGATGGTTGTTGTATTGTTTGGTTGATTAATGATTGAATCCACTTGAATAATTCACTTTAATATAAATATTTAACCTTTTAGATTATATAAGTGAATACAGGTGATGGAAGCAACTGGTACTGCTTTTGGTTCCATAAATTAAGCGTAAATTGCCCGACAAATAGGTACGCTTCGGATTACAATTTATAGCGCTATTTTATATATTTTCCCGGGTTGAGATATAATATTTTGGATAAAATATGTAATATAATTGTTATATTTTGATATTATATTTTCTTCCGATTCTCTCCGTTCAAAGGAGACTCTGCCAAAAGTTTTCCGTAAATTTTGAACTTAGAAATATTTTGGAATGTTTTTCCAAACTTTAGTAATTTAGATATAATTTTTTTTATGGTTATAAATTGATATATTTTATCTAAATTAATTAATTTTATAAATTTAATTGTTTATAAAGTTAATGTGTGAATAAGGTATATTGATTTCTTAGTTCTTCGTTTTCCCTTCTTTTCCTTTTCGGGGACGAAAAGTTTTGAGTGGTGGAGAGTGTAACGACCCGTAGATTTTACGGATTTAATTTGGTTAAATTAATAATTTGTAATTAAATTTAGAAGAAAAATAAATTAAAAACCTACTTATAGTAATTCGAAGTTAATTCAAATGATTTTAAGTGGTGAAAAGAATTTTACCTATATATGAGTTGAATATGAGGAATTTGAGGAAAATATTAAACTAATATAATGTAATAAACATTGTTAACAGTAAATGGAATATGATAATAAGAACAATTGCAAGTTTGTATTTATGGGCGAAATAATATTGATAGGTAATAATTGTTGTAGAGAATAAATTACAAATGTTATAAATTATATAATGGTGACAGCTATTGTTCGTTACCAATGCATTTAATTTATAGCGCTTAAATGTAATTAATCATTGCCTTTTTGTAAGTTAAGAAGTAACTGAAAATTTTGAAGGAAAAATCAATAGAAAGGTTAACTATATGCATAAGATGGAAAGTTGGATAGAATTCTAATAAATGATAATAATGGAAAACGTATACAATCAATGTAGGCAATTTGAAATTACAATGCTGTTGAAATGATTAAACGTTTCTTGTGATAATTAATAAATAACGAAAGGAGTAAGCGTATTTATTTAGAGTATAATTACTATTGGGTAGAGATTTAAGTAACAACGTTTAATGCAATGTTAGTAATGCCAATTTAAGTCAATAATAAGGAATTGGGAATCATATCTATGAAATGATAACGAGAATACAAGGTGATAAATGCCAATTAAGGGTAATAATTAATAAACTTAATGAAATCCCAATTTTATATAAAATAATTTAAAAGTCAGGTTTGGCTATAATTTGAACATAAGTAAATTGAATTTGTAGTATGAAAATATATGCAAAAATTGATTTTTGTAATAAAAGATTTTGTATGTGACAAAAAGGTAATGGTAATGTTTATGGTAGGTTGCCTATTCATTTATTTAGATTTTTAGTTGGAACTGGAAATAAGTTTGTAATAAATGTAAATAAACGATACATTTATGTGAAATGTAACCAATGTAAATTTTATTTATAATAATATAGCAAAGGGTGGATTTAAGAAGTGAAATTGCAGAATTTGAAGCTAATTAATAATAGACATAGTAAAGTTGGCAATCCAATCAAATACTTAGGAATAAAATTATTGGAAGGTAACCTAATTTATAAATAAATGGTAAGTATTTAAGATATAATTCTATATTAATTGAAACTGATTGTAGATTTAGTGTAGTAATGTTAAGGCTAACTAAATTTGCTTTATAGATGGAATTATAATCAAGGTGGATAGCTAACGAACTTAAAAATATAATTAAGAACTAATAGGTGGCAAATTAATATAGTTTGTATTATGTAAGTAAACTTTGGTAAATCAAATTCTACCAATCCAAAGCTAACGTTTTGTTAATATAGATTTAAGTATAGAGAGCAATATTTATTTATTTAATTGAAGTATTGCAAAATAAATGAAAATTTAACATCTAAATATTACGTTAATAGGAAGTAATTGTTCTGCTTATCATTACATTCATTTAGCCCATTTTGAAACTTAATCAACTGAAATTAATAGGAGAGAGAATACTAATTGTAATAGGTGCAATTAAAAGCAGCTTATGTTTTGTGAAATATAAGAAAAGTTTTGATTAAAAAAAAAACATTTACATCAATAAAATGAATGTTTAGAGTCAATTTAATTTAAATAAAAACATAGAAAGACTGATTTTTAAAGAAAGAAATATATGTTTATTTGAACTGTGTTTAGCTTCAAACTAATTACAAGAATAGGAAAATAATCTATTTATTACTCTTGTGTATAAACAATTTTTCTATTTTTTTTATGCATTTTAGTTGTCTGTTTTAAAATTTAATTTTGTGTGATTGCAATTAATGTAGTTCAAATATTTCAATTAAAAGAAAAGAAAACGGTGATTGCAATTAATAGATTTAATAATAAAAAAAACGCGCGTTTTATGGTAAACAAAAGGGTGTTTTAATGGTAATTAGAGATCATTTTGGGAAAACAAATCAAATGTTTTCATTTTTAAGGTAATTATAAAAAATTATTATGCATAGACAAAAACCCAAATGCGTAGAAATTCGAATATTACATGATTTAATGAAGTTAATTTTGGTGTGTTTAGGGTTAACAAAATTTATTAAGTAAACAATGGTTTTGAAATTTGAATCCTAAAAGTATGTTTACAGTATAGAGTTAGTCCATTCATTCCCTTTCTAGTAAATAATTACCTCTTTTTAATACCTGCTACTTTTAAAAAGGTTGTTCATATTTACTATATTTCAAAACCAAGTTTGTTCATATTTACTTTATTTCTTTCCGTTCATTTTCCAACTTCATTTTCTGAAAGGTCATTTCATTTATTTCTAATTAATAGCGGTCTCTCTTTTCAAATCTCTTTGATCCTAAACCTAACTCTAACCTTATAAATAAGATATGACGCAAATGAAACCACAGCCTCCATTATAATCTTTTCTTTTTTTCCTTTTTTTCCTTCAAATCTCCTTATTATCTCTGATTTTAATTTTTCCTTCCTCTTCAAATATACTTCTTTTTCAAATTTTCTTCTATTTCAAACCTTCTTCTTTCTTTTCAAATCTAGATTTTCTCTTCCATTTTCAGTTCTTATTTTAATCATTTTCTTTTTCAATTCTTCTTTTTCAAATCTTCTTTTTTTTTCAAAACTTTTAAAAATGCATACATTCATATAATAAGGAGGAAAATTAAAGTAAATCGAAATAAAAGAAAATTACGGAACAAAGTTAGCAATCAAGAAGAAGCATACGCGTTTTTCACGAGGGAAGAGTGGATGTGGCACGGTATTTTATTTTTGTTTAATTTATTTTAATTTTGATTTCAATTAGTTCTAATAATCATAACTCGTACATACGGACTCCGTTTCACGCAATTTTTTTTGTTAGGATCGAAATTAAATTCCAGATCTTTTGACACTGGTTTGGACAGATTTGGAGATAGTCGAATTTTTGGGTTTAAATCGGATTTAAATTCGATTTAAATTCAAAAGGCGAGTGTTTTAACCCACTCACAACTACTAGAAGCTTTTATGTTTGTTAAATTAATTTTAGAAATGAATAGAAATTTATTTATGAGTATTTAGCATGTTTATCTCATCACATCTATTAAATTGCATTTATTTAATTTGACTGTAAATTTAATTTATTATTGCGTATTAATTTATAGTTAGAATTTGTTGTTTGCCTGTAAACTGCTAGTTAACAGTTATATAGATTATTACTGAATATAAACTGTTAGATTAATAGTTGTTAAATTTAATCTGAATAAAATTGCCAGTTATTACCTGTTATATATTATCAAATATAAA
This sequence comes from Allium cepa, assembly GCA_030765085.1. Taxonomy (NCBI): domain Eukaryota; kingdom Viridiplantae; phylum Streptophyta; class Magnoliopsida; order Asparagales; family Amaryllidaceae; genus Allium; species Allium cepa. The sequence continues at coordinate 328,209,562 of CM060935.1, read as the reverse complement.
TTGTTATTGATTGATATTGCTTGATGATTGTGATTGGATGATGGATGATGTTGATGGATGTTTTATTGTATATCATTAAATTGCAAATTGTCATGCATATTTCCTTTCATTCGGGATTGTGGTTTGAAATGATATACAACCGTAAAATTTTATATCTTTTAAATTGCGGATTGAAATGATAAATATCCGTATCACTTGACCATAGGATAGAAAATTATATACAGGCACCGCGGTCTATATATAACTATTTTAATGTGATTTCTATGGTTTGGATGGAATACGATTTATAATAATCTTAAATTTTATATTGTATAAATATTTTTCTTCCATATATATGTACATATGAAGTTGAAAAATTTGAAGTTAAAAGGTGTATAAAAATCTTTATTAAAAATGGAAGAAAATTAAGAAAATGGAGTTTAATAATTTATATCGTATGTTTAAATGTTATGTTTGGAAATTTTAAGATATGATATTTATAATTGGATTTTTCCCAAGATAAGTTGAAATGAATATTCTAGTATAATTTGAATTGGGAAAATATATATATTTTATTACTAGAAATTGAAGTCTTATTATTTATGGATTTTATGTGAATATTCAAGACTAATTAATAGAACAATTGATCTGTTGAAAGAATAAAATCCAATTTTAGTTTGAAATATTGTTACTCAAAATGGATATACGTATATATAAATAAATTGAAGTGGTTTTGGAACTTGAGAGAGATAATATAAATTTTGGTTTAGACTTTAATAAAGAAATGTATTTGTAAAGCCATGAGAACTATTTTCTTTACAAAGTAACATTTAAGTTAAACCATTTAATCCATATACCGTTGAATGTCCAAACCATTCAAGTTTTTTTTTGAAGTTATGGTTTTAAATTATGAATTTTCAAAATATTATGCTTTGAAAATATTTGATTTTCAGACGTTATGAAGTTAAAGCATTATGATTTTGGAAAAGAATTATATTTGGGATAAGTGATAAAATATGGTTTCGGGTTTTGAAATGATATCGTATTCATGGTTATGAAATGGAATGTTTATTCTGATTTTTAAAGTATAACCTATTTTTAAATGACCGCGGTGTTATAATAACGATGGGTTGGCAAAGAGACCGGGATCGGATATGGACATACTCTCTGTCGATACCGAAAACCACTTTGACTAACCGTGTACGCGGTGGAGATTCCAGAATGAAGTAGGTGGTGGCGACGTTTCCTGTAAGGTAAATACGTGGACCCGACTCCCGTGAGTTGGCATAAGGTGGCTAAAACAGGAGCGATTCTCAGGCCAATGAGGTCATTCCTCTGATCGGACCCTCCTCTTCGATATTATACTTTGATTTTGGATTGATTCAGTGGCCACTTCTATATTATGATTTTGGGGAGTTAGTCCGAGGTGGGCGGTAACTGCGGCTACGCGTTTCCACCAGCCTGGATAGCAATTGGTATATCTACCCTGGCATTGCCTAGTTGTGCCGTGCCACCTACCATACCGAGCCTTTACTACGAGTTTCTATTTGTGTCGTACCTATGGAGTATCCTTTGGTAGCTTCCCGATCAGGAGGTATTACGGTACTGTATAGACTATTGGCATTATTTGTGTTAAGGGCTATATGGGTAACCCCTTAACGCTATTAAAAAGTAAGTTTATTTTATAAATAGACATTATTATAATAGCGCAATATACTACATAGTAAATAGTTTAACGGATCCTTAGGAGATGTAAATCCCGAACATCTCTTGAGTTACTGTACTCATATTTATTTCTGTTAATTTAACTCACATAAGATCTTTTAGTCTGACTCGAGTGTTTTTGTATTTTCAAATTCGCTCAGGTCAGTCCGAGCGTTTCAGGATCGAAGACTTTAGCTTTGAACGACGAAGGCGAAGGAGTCGTATTATTATTATCTATAGTATTCCACTACATCATTTAATTCCGCTGCATTGTTATTGGTATGTGTAACTCTGATATGTAGTATATAAATGTTTTGTAAACAGATTTATAAACTATACATTTTATTATTATATCTTATCCTTCCGCTGCGAGATTCTGTTTTCTTTTATTTTTTTCTCGTTTTTTTCTTATTTACCCCATAACAATCCGCCCTTCCGTATGGTTGAACTGGCACGGGTGTCGGTTTAAATCGTGCGAAAAGGCGGATGTTACAGTACAGGTACCTGGAAGCCATGTGGCTGGATTTGGTTGTGCTATTTGCTAAAAATAATAAGCCGCTTGCTTAAAATGCTAAATAAGGTACGCCTACACAATAAAAATAGGAAATATGAACTGTTTTTGATTTTTCCGACCCGGTGGGTCGATGTATATATATTTATCTCTTTTGTCAATGTAACGACCCGGAATTTTGGGCAATAAGAATTTAATAATCTGTGTAAATAATTTAATTGGTTTAATGATTTTCTTTGTAACTTTAATTTAAAATTGGTTAATTTAATCTTTTAAAAGGTTAATAAATTTTAATCTGGCAATAAATTGATAAGATTTGTTTTCCAAAGCTAATTAAATATTATTCTGTTTATAATATATATATAATTGATATATATTGTGAATAGGAAATCTTTTGTTTTAAATTAAAAGTTGAATTTTCAATTTGTAATATATGTAAGCATATGTTGTAATTTGATATTTGTTTTAAAATTTAATATTTCTCAAAAGATAATTTAAAGACTAATTCAATTGTTATTTATTTTAATAGAATAATTTAAAGGGGTTTTAATCAAAGTTTTGTTTTGTCTTTCTTTAAGGTATTTAAAATATGATAGTTTAAAAAGGGATTTAAACAAGTTTTATTTTGTTCTCTTTTTAAAGTGTTTTGGTTATAAATATACATATAAAGTTATTAAATAAACTTTCTTTTTAAAATATCTCTTGAACTAGAAATGCTTGTAAAACATAAGCTATTGATAATATAAAAATTTATAAAGATTTCATACTTGTATATGTATTTAATTAAAATTCAAAAGCCTCTCATAAAACCATTTCACTAATGCATATAAATATTTCATAAATGCATATAATACTTTGTGAATACATATATGATTTAAATAACTTAATAAAATGGAGTAACACTTGTAAGCTTTTAAAAATAGCTTAGTGACATTTGTTTACATTAACAACATGTGGCAGCTTATAATTTTAAATTTTAATAAATGTCTTTAGAAGAAAACAAACTTCTTTTAAAAAAAACATTTTCTTTTCTTCATGCTTTCGAAAATTAATGGCAAATCTGAAGTAAGTTTGAAAAGTAAGATCTGCAAAGCAAACATTTAAATCATGCATTTTCCAAGCTGCAACCTTCAGAAATCAAACCTGCAAATACAAATCTACTTCAATCTGCAAACTTCAAAATCTGCAAAATAAAGTCCTAGTTCAACCTGCATTTCAATGAAAAGATCTGCAAATTGAAAACTACAGCTAAAACAAAGTAAAGCTTCAAATATGCAAATGCAAATGGATAACAATCTGTAAACATGCAAAAGAGAGATCAGGATTTAATCAACCTGCAATTTCAACCTTTAAAACAACAAATTGATGGCATGCAAAGTTGTTCTTCAGCAAATGCATTTTTCTGATTAAAAGATTGAAGCCTGGAAATAGGAAAAACCTGCTCTGCCTTTAATTTGAGGTGAGTAAACTATTTTTTTTAAAAAACAGTTTAAATTGATTCTGATCCTAATGCACGTGATTATCTATGAGTTGATTCTGGTGATTGCATGAAAATCTTTTAATATTGATATTATTGAATGGATGGATGTGTGTAAATATGTATGATTGTTCTGTATGTATATATCAAAGCTCTATTGCCTGTTTCTTTTCCAAACCATGATTTACATTCAAAATTTCTAAACTCCCAATAACATCAATATTTGACTTTGATGATCAAATGAAAGTTGTTTGTTATAGTTTGATGATAATTTTAAAAATAGTTTCTGAAATTTTTAATTCACAAATAATGTATAAAATAAGATAATTCAGTGAAACCCAATTTGCATGTCAAAAATGAATATCTTCAATTTCTGCTTTGGACTATATAGTTGGAATTGTTGTTAAAATTGATGAATTTTATCATACATTTTATAATTTTTAAATGGATATTCAAATGGAAATTTAGGGATGATCGTTTTGGGCAATTCGACAAATTGCCGATGCTAAACTCGATGGTTTGGGTTAAAATCTTGATTGAAGCTTGATAATGAAGTGTAGATAATGGGAAAAATGCTAAAGAATTTTTCTAGTGGTTGAATTGATCGAATTTGGGTAAACTAGGGTTTATTTTGGCTGTTGGGTTCGGCTGATTTTGCTTGGCCTTTGCGTCATGGATGGGAGACCGGAACTGTGCGCATGTGGGGGAAATTGAAGGTTGTGGCGTAGCGTCGCATTGGTGAGGTTGGAGAGGCGCAACGGCGACGTTGGGTGCGGCGACCATGGAAGTTTTGGGTGATCCATGTCCACTGCAGTGTCGAGCAAGGGGTGATATTTTGAATCGCGAAATTATTTGAGATTCTGGGTGTAAATTCAGGCTCGCGAGGGGTGAGGTGATGATGGACGTTGGTCGCGTTGGTCGTCGTTGGTCGGAGGAGGTGTGCTAGGTGCACGAGCACGTTGTGTACACGACTTAGTGATGCTGGGAATTGTGATTGGGGAAGATAAGTTGAGGAACTCGAAGATGTTCTCGCGTCATCTTCAGGGACGACTCGAAGAGAAGGGAGTTAAGTTTGGTCTCGTGTTTGTTTTGCATTTTCATAGAGGCGACTCGAAGCTGGGATCGGGCTGGCTCGTGAGAGACGAGTGATGTACTCGTGTTTTGTTTGTGGGCTTTGGGGTTAATACTGTGTAAATGTGAAAGTTCCAGTTTAACTTATTGTTGGAAATGAAATAAAATCAAGCTTTAGGTTTTAATACCAAGTTATAAAGGAATCAAATTTATAAAAGGTTAAACTTGTTCCTTGATATAAAAGTAAATCAACTCTTTAAAGAGTTAATTGAATTAAATTTTTAAAATGTAAATTGTTTAAGATGATTACTTTTTTTTTAAAAAAAAAAAAATTTAATTACATTTTGGACTTTAAATTTAAAGAAGTATGTTTTGAGTTTAAATTTTGAATTAGATTTCTAAATGCCTTATTTCCAAATGAGGATATTGTTATAATTTTGGAAAACCAATACAATAATTTGTTTAAGTTATTAAAATTTGATTTAATATTATAATTTAATTATGAAGATGAATAGGGTTAGGTTATTCTTAAGAATACTTAATTACATATGATTTGTAATTAAATAAAGAATTAATTAAGATAAATGTTTTCTTAATTAATTAAGAATTTTGAAATAAAGGAAGTTAATTAATTAATTGTTTAATTAATTTTAAATAATTAGTTAATTATTTATTTAATTTTAAATAATCACTTATTAATTAAGTGTAATTACTTAATAAAGTAATCAATGGTTAATTTTTAAAATGTAATTAAAATGCTAATTACTTATGAAAAGTAATTACAGGATTTGCTTATGGAAGTAATTGGAGGAGTTACTCATGTGAGTAATTTATTGGAAGTGATTAATGGGATCACTTAATGTTATCAATTATGAAATTGATTGACTTAATTGTTTATAAGTTAATTAAATTATGTAGTAATTAATTAGTTATAATTACTTGTTAAGTAATTAAGAGTTAATTACTTAATTATTTTAGATAATTAATTAATGTGATTAATTAATTAATAAATGAGATTAAATTAGGGTTAATTACTAAGTGTACTTAATTAAGATTGTAATTAATTAAGGATTTATTTATAAATTTAATTTTTTAATAATTACTTAATGAAGTAATTAAAGATTAATTAATTTGATTTATTAATCAAGGATTAATATAATTAATTTGGAAAATAATTAATTAAGAAGTTAATTAATTAAGATAAGTAATTACAAAATTTTTAATTACTGTTATGGTTAATGAGATAAATAATTACAAGTTAATTATTTAATTTATTAAAGTATTATTAATTAATAAAGATTATTAATTAATATAATTAATGAAGTAATTAATTTAAGTAATTAATTTAAGTGTGATTAATTAATTGTAATTAATTAAGGATTAATGTAATTAATTATGGTTAATTAATTAATGAAGGATCATTAATTATTGTAATTAATGATAGTAATTGAAGGTTAATTACTGAATATGGTTAAGGATAATTACTTGAAGGTAATTAAGAGATAATTAATCAAGGAAGATTAATTACAGAAGATCATTAGGGAATGATAAATGAATTTGATTTGTAATAAATCAATGAAGCAGGATTAAGATAATCCAAGTGATTAAAGGATAGTAATTAATTTAATTAAAGGTTAATTAAATCGATTAAGAGTTAATCAATTCTGCTTTGGATGATTGGTTGATATTGAATGATTGATATTGGATGTTGGATGATAATGGATGATTGATATTGGGTGTTTTGTTGATATTGGATGATATGGATGTGTATGAGATATGTGATATGCTGCTTGTAAGATGAATGGTTTATATGACTTATCTGTTGTGATAATGTTATTCATCTATCTGTTTATATCATCCTGAATAAGTTAAACTGTTTAAATCCCTTAAGTACAACTTGGACATTAAAATGGCGTTTGGTTTCGATGAGACCGGGATCGGGTTTCCATATTTGGAATCCGAAAACCACATCGATTCCAATTAAACGTTAGGTCGTTAATCCAAGTGGAGCAAGTGAAGACTCGAGGTGTAAGGGCTATACGTCAGTATAACTCTGTGGGTGATTCCGTAATGAGTTTGACGGAATAGTGCTTATAGATTCGAGATGGCGAATCAGAGTGCAAGGGCTATGGTCATTGACTCTGAGGGTGATTCCAAAATGAGTGCAATGAGATAGTGCCTTCGGTTTCGTTCGAACCCGGAACGAACTTGTATGGATTGAATGCTTTCAGCACATCGTCAGGCGGACGATGAGCATTCTAAGAGATGTGTTCTATAAAGGTAATCGCAGCCTCAAGCCTCATCAACCGGGAATGGCTAAAACAGGGGAGGTGCAGCAAGGCTTCGTGGGTAGCTCCCACTGGAGAGCAAGATTTACCCCTGTCTAGAGGTCCCTTTATATTCGGCTGTGTGGGGCGGTTGATCCGGACAACCGCCGGGGTTGTCTTGTTCGGAACTATCCAGTAAGGGATGGGTCCGGCCTTGTGTTGCAGGGGATGAAGGGAGTAATCCTCGGTACGGTGATCTAGGCCACGTACTGTGACGGGCGGTACCCCAGTAGCCCTGCCATTGATGGAAACCCATTTTCCCTACGAGACCCTACGGTTTTGTTTGTATTACCCACTTTTGTGGCTAGTAGCTGGAATTTAATGAATGTAACAATTTCGGCTATTTCTTATTTACTTGAAAACCCTAGACACTATTATAATATCACTGGATTTCCTATCAAATGTTTTGGTTAGCGTAAGGTAAAAACTTTTCCATGTTTATGTGTGGGAAGTCTTACGTGATACCTTTTCTTTCTAAAGGTTTTTCTAAAGTTAAGCAATTTTAAACCGTTTACTCACACCAGACCCCTGTCTGACCCGAGTGTTTATTTTCTGTTTTATTAAACTCTTGGGTACTCATATTATGTATGAGTAGTCAAGTGATTCAGGTTAGCTTGACGAATTCTGGAGGAGTAATGGAGCAGGAGGCTTCGACGTATAGATATATTGGTTCCGCTGTGTTTGGTATCTGTTTCTTCTGTTGTACTTGAGTTGTATGAATTAGACAGATGTTTATAACTGTCTAATATGTGTTGTATAAGTTGTGTATCTCTGATGTAATCTGATACTATGTAATATTTTATGTTAATTATTATATTTTATTCGTTCCGCTGTGAGTTCTCTGATGTTGTTGTGTTCTTCTTTCTCTTTCTTTTCTTCTTCTATCCCTTTCTTTCTTCAAAATGATGCGATTTCCTGGAGGTAGGAAGTCGGGTCGTTTCAGTTGGTATCAGAGCGTTAGGTTGAGTGAATACCTAGGCTCTGTAGTGGTGTCTTTCTTGAGAGAGCGTATTTGTAATTTTTTTATATATAACTATATATATATATATTTATATCTACCTGATCGGTTGGGTTATCTGTTCGTATTTTCTAACATAAGTTATAAAGGTAGATAGTGGAGTAGTAGTGGTATGTTTGTGTAACACGACTACCACTAATGGATGAGGTCCATATGTTTGAGATTGGAAGTATTTGTCGAGACCGTAGACCCAATACCGTCTCGAATAAAGTTTGTTGTTTGGAGTAAGGATTTCTCTGATATCCGAAGGAAATCTTTTGAAGATTCGGAGTTTATCTTTGAAGAATAAGTTTGGATTTCGCTCGGGTGAGCGAATTTTTCTTGAGTTGGATTTGTTGGTAGTGCAGAATTAAGTGATGATATCTTGGTAACTGCGTGATGAGATGCAGTATCCTTGGATATTTTCCGGAGAAGTTTTCTCTTGAAGCAGTTTTAGAAGTGGTTGAGGAGCAGTCTTTACCTGCTCAAGGAAGACTCGTCTGTGTAGAAGTTGTCTGGATCTTCAATATGGAGGTTGGCTGTTTTGAAATATGAGACTAAGGTCTATAAGTTGCCTTGCTTCGACATGGTCTCATTTGTCGTATCTTAAGGAAAGTGAGGTGTTTCTTTTGGATTGTCTGCCAACTCGGAGGTCCATTGTATGGTTTGTAGATGGTTTTGGTCTTCGAGAAGCATTTGGATTTGGAGTCTTTGGATAGCTGTGGTAGTAGTTTCAGCTCGAAGTGTTGGTGTGCTGACGAGAAGGTCTTTAAGCCTTGCAGTATCATCGAGATAGAGTTGGAAGCAGCAAAGTTGATTGTTTCTCGGATGGTTCAAGAAATCTTTGTGGTTCTTCTTTAGCAGCCCGAGCAGTTGATGGAAGTTATCTTGAAGAGTTAACCTTGTTTGGAAAAGCTTAGAGCTGTTCTAATTGGTAAAGAGAGGACAGTTTCTTTGGAATTTGAATTAGGTAGGATCGCAAAAGTGACTTGCGATTGGTTTGGAATTTTCTTGAGCATTCTTTGTTTGAGACTGAGGATTCTCATGGGGAAGTAGGAGCTGCTGAGTTAATCAGAAGTTTGTCTACATCTGGAATTGAGTTCCATATTGTTTTGGTAGCTAGCCTGGTTGTAAGATGGTTCTTGGAGAAGGTGAAGTTGGGGTAGCAACTCAGAAATTTATTTTTGGAATTTGGATTGGTCAGATCCAATTTTGAATTGGATTCTGTAGTAAGGTTGTGTGACCAAGTCGGATGAGTCGCTCAGGTTATATGGATTTGATGAACAATGTTTCTCATATATTGGATAAGTTTGTATTCGTGTTCATCTATTTCAGAATCAGAGTTGTGCAGCGGAAGCGAGGTAGCAGCTGTGCAAGGAAGGAAGCAAGTTCTGTTTGCTATTGCTTGAATAGTAGAATTTGTGTTCTGGATTTCGACGGATTTTGGAAGAGTTTTCTGTTGGATAGGATCCAGAAGCTAGTTTGTTTTGATCTAGTTGTTCCTGGAAGTATCAGCATAGGTTGAGCTGATCGGAAGAGATTGCCAGCTCAGGATTATCTGTTGAGTTATACAGATATGAGGTAAGGTGTTGGAATTCGAAGTTGGAGACTTCATTGCTGTTAAGATTTCTCTGGTTAAGAGAGCAGAAATTGAGTAAGATTGGTTGGTTAGTGCCTTGGCTTGAGATTTCTTATCTGTGTTCTGATAAGATAAGATTTGTTGTCTAGGAGATTGAATTGCCAGTTTGGATAGTTGGAATTCATTGTGTTTCACGTACCTCTGAGGGAGTACGTGTATGATTCATCAATTGGTTGTTGAATCTGCAGTTCAGTTGGAATTGGATGTTGAGCTGGATTTGAGGATAATATGATGTTCTGTTCAGATTGGTGGATCTAGAGCAGAGTGGAGCTCTGGATTTTGGTAGTATAATTTGTTAGTTTAGCTTTGGTGGAGCGAGTCTCCCGGTGATTTATACTTGGGAAACTCGAAATAGTATTAGAGTTTTATTCTGACGTATGTCAGAATAATTAGCTAAGTTTGTTTGTGTGATTGATTGCTTTGGTTGTTAGTATCTGGTTGTTAGGAATGCTTTGCTAATTGAAATTAAAATCTTTACTGGGTTATTAAATTAACTTTGCTTTTAAATTTCGGGGACGAAATTCTTTTAAGGGGGGAGGATTGTAACGACCCGGAATTTTGGGCAATAAGAATTTAATAATCTGTGTAAATAATTTAATTGGTTTAATGATTTTCTTTGTAACTTTAATTTAAAATTGGTTAATTTAATCTTTTAAAAGGTTAATAAATTTTAATCTGGCAATAAATTGATAAGATTTGTTTTCCAAAGCTAATTAAATATTATTCTGTTTATAATATATATATAATTGATATATATTGTGAATAGGAAATCTTTTGTTTTAAATTAAAAGTTGAATTTTCAATTTGTAATATATGTAAGCATATGTTGTAATTTGATATTTGTTTTAAAATTTAATATTTCTCAAAAGATAATTTAAAGACTAATTCAATTGTTATTTATTTTAATAGAATAATTTAAAGGGGTTTTAATCAAAGTTTTGTTTTGTCTTTCTTTAAGGTATTTAAAATATGATAGTTTAAAAAGGGATTTAAACAAGTTTTATTTTGTTCTCTTTTTAAAGTGTTTTGGTTATAAATATACATATAAAGTTATTAAATAAACTTTCTTTTTAAAATATCTCTTGAACTAGAAATGCTTGTAAAACATAAGCTATTGATAATATAAAAATTTATAAAGATTTCATACTTGTATATGTATTTAATTAAAATTCAAAAGCCTCTCATAAAACCATTTCACTAATGCATATAAATATTTCATAAATGCATATAATACTTTGTGAATACATATATGATTTAAATAACTTAATAAAATGGAGTAACACTTGTAAGCTTTTAAAAATAGCTTAGTGACATTTGTTTACATTAACAACATGTGGCAGCTTATAATTTTAAATTTTAATAAATGTCTTTAGAAGAAAACAAACTTCTTTTAAAAAAACATTTTCTTTTCTTCATGCTTTCGAAAATTAATGGCAAATCTGAAGTAAGTTTGAAAAGTAAGATCTGCAAAGCAAACATTTAAATCATGCATTTTCCAAGCTGCAACCTTCAGAAATCAAACCTGCAAATACAAATCTACTTCAATCTGCAAACTTCAAAATCTGCAAAATAAAGTCCTAGTTCAACCTGCATTTCAATGAAAAGATCTGCAAATTGAAAACTACAGCTAAAACAAAGTAAAGCTTCAAATATGCAAATGCAAATGGATAACAATCTGTAAACATGCAAAAGAGAGATCAGGATTTAATCAACCTGCAATTTCAACCTTTAAAACAACAAATTGATGGCATGCAAAGTTGTTCTTCAGCAAATGCATTTTTCTGATTAAAAGATTGAAGCCTGGAAATAGGAAAAACCTGCTCTGCCTTTAATTTGAGGTGAGTAAACTATTTTTTTAAAAAAACAGTTTAAATTGATTCTGATCCTAATGCACGTGATTATCTATGAGTTGATTCTGGTGATTGCATGAAAATCTTTTAATATTGATATTATTGAATGGATGGATGTGTGTAAATATGTATGATTGTTCTGTATGTATATATCAAAGCTCTATTGCCTGTTTCTTTTCCAAACCATGATTTACATTCAAAATTTCTAAACTCCCAATAACATCAATATTTGACTTTGATGATCAAATGAAAGTTGTTTGTTATAGTTTGATGATAATTTTAAAAATAGTTTCTGAAATTTTTAATTCACAAATAATGTATAAAATAAGATAATTCAGTGAAACCCAATTTGCATGTCAAAAATGAATATCTTCAATTTCTGCTTTGGACTATATAGTTGGAATTGTTGTTAAAATTGATGAATTTTATCATACATTTTATAATTTTTAAATGGATATTCAAATGGAAATTTAGGGATGATCGTTTTGGGCAATTCGACAAATTGCCGATGCTAAACTCGATGGTTTGGGTTAAAATCTTGATTGAAGCTTGATAATGAAGTGTAGATAATGGGAAAAATGCTAAAGAATTTTTCTAGTGGTTGAATTGATCGAATTTGGGTAAACTAGGGTTTATTTTGGCTGTTGGGTTCGGCTGATTTTGCTTGGCCTTTGCGTCATGGATGGGAGACCGGAACTGTGCGCATGTGGGGGAAATTGAAGGTTGTGGCGTAGCGTCGCATTGGTGAGGTTGGAGAGGCGCAACGGCGACGTTGGGTGCGGCGACCATGGAAGTTTTGGGTGATCCATGTCCACTGCAGTGTCGAGCAAGGGGTGATATTTTGAATCGCGAAATTATTTGAGATTCTGGGTGTAAATTCAGGCTCGCGAGGGGTGAGGTGATGATGGACGTTGGTCGCATTGGTCGTCGTTGGTCGGAGGAGGTGTGCTAGGTGCACGAGCACGTTGTGTACACGACTTAGTGATGCTGGGAATTGTGATTGGGGAAGATAAGTTGAGGAACTCGAAGATGTTCTCGCGTCATCTTCAGGGACGACTCGAAGAGAAGGGAGTTAAGTTTGGTCTCGTGTTTGTTTTGCATTTTCATAGAGGCGACTCGAAGCTGGGATCGGGCTGGCTCGTGAGAGACGAGTGATGTACTCGTGTTTTGTTTGTGGGCTTTGGGGTTAATACTGTGTAAATGTGAAAGTTCCAGTTTAACTTATTGTTGGAAATGAAATAAAATCAAGCTTTAGGTTTTAATACCAAGTTATAAAGGAATCAAATTTATAAAAGGTTAAACTTGTTCCTTGATATAAAAGTAAATCAACTCTTTAAAGAGTTAATTGAATTAAATTTTTAAAATGTAAATTGTTTAAGATGATTACTTTTTTTAAAAAAAAAAAAAAATTTAATTACATTTTGGACTTTAAATTTAAAGAAGTATGTTTTGAGTTTAAATTTTGAATTAGATTTCTAAATGCCTTATTTCCAAATGAGGATATTGTTATAATTTTGGAAAACCAATACAATAATTTGTTTAAGTTATTAAAATTTGATTTAATATTATAATTTAATTATGAAGATGAATAGGGTTAGGTTATTCTTAAGAATACTTAATTACATATGATTTGTAATTAAATAAAGAATTAATTAAGATAAATGTTTTCTTAATTAATTAAGAATTTTGAAATAAAGGAAGTTAATTAATTAATTGTTTAATTAATTTTAAATAATTAGTTAATTATTTATTTAATTTTAAATAATCACTTATTAATTAAGTGTAATTACTTAATAAAGTAATCAATGGTTAATTTTTAAAATGTAATTAAAATGCTAATTACTTATGAAAAGTAATTACAGGATTTGCTTATGGAAGTAATTGGAGGAGTTACTCATGTGAGTAATTTATTGGAAGTGATTAATGGGATCACTTAATGTTATCAATTATGAAATTGATTGACTTAATTGTTTATAAGTTAATTAAATTATGGAGTAATTAATTAGTTATAATTACTTGTTAAGTAATTAAGAGTTAATTACTTAATTATTTTAGATAATTAATTAATGTGATTAATTAATTAATAAATGAGATTAAATTAGGGTTAATTACTAAGTGTACTTAATTAAGATTGTAATTAATTAAGGATTTATTTATAAATTTAATTTTTTAATAATTACTTAATGAAGTAATTAAAGATTAATTAATTTTATTTATTAATCAAGGATTAATATAATTAATTTGGAAAATAATTAATTAAGAAGTTAATTAATTAAGATAAGTAATTACAAAATTTTTAATTACTGTTATGGTTAATGAGATAAATAATTACAAGTTAATTATTTAATTTATTAAAGTATTATTAATTAATAAAGATTATTAATTAATATAATTAATGAAGTAATTAATTTAAGTAATTAATTTAAGTGTGATTAATTAATTGTAATTAATTAAGGATTAATGTAATTAATTATGGTTAATTAATTAATGAAGGATCATTAATTATTGTAATTAATGATAGTAATTGAAGGTTAATTACTGAATATGGTTAAGGATAATTACTTGAAGGTAATTAAGAGATAATTAATCAAGGAAGATTAATTACAGAAGATCATTAGGGAATGATAAATGAATTTGATTTGTAATAAATCAATGAAGCAGGATTAAGATAATCCAAGTGATTAAAGGATAGTAATTAATTTAATTAAAGGTTAATTAAATCGATTAAGAGTTAATCAATTCTGCTTTGGATGATTGGTTGATATTGAATGATTGATATTGGATGTTGGATGATAATGGATGATTGATATTGGGTGTTTTGTTGATATTGGATGATATGGATGTGTATGAGATATGTGATATGCTGCTTGTAAGATGAATGGTTTATATGACTTATCTGTTGTGATAATGTTATTCATCTATCTGTTTATATCATCCTGAATAAGTTAAACTGTTTAAATCCCTTAAGTACAACTTGGACATTAAAATGGCGTTTGGTTTCGATGAGACCGGGATCGGGTTTCCATATTTGGAATCCGAAAACCACATCGATTCCAATTAAACGTTAGGTCGTTAATCCAAGTGGAGCAAGTGAAGACTCGAGGTGTAAGGGCTATACGTCAGTATAACTCTGTGGGTGATTCCGTAATGAGTTTGACGGAATAGTGCTTATAGATTCGAGATGGCGAATCAGAGTGCAAGGGCTATGGTCATTGACTCTGAGGGTGATTCCAAAATGAGTGCAATGAGATAGTGCCTTCGGTTTCGTTCGAACCCGGAACGAACTTGTATGGATTGAATGCTTTCAGCACATCGTCAGGCGGACGATGAGCATTCTAAGAGATGTGTTCTATAAAGGTAATCGCAGCCTCAAGCCTCATCAACCGGGAATGGCTAAAACAGGGGAGGTGCAGCAAGGCTTCGTGGGTAGCTCCCACTGGAGAGCAAGATTTACCCCTGTCTAGAGGTCCCTTTATATTCGGCTGTGTGGGGCGGTTGATCCGGACAACCGCCGGGGTTGTCTTGTTCGGAACTATCCAGTAAGGGATGGGTCCGGCCTTGTGTTGCAGGGGATGAAGGGAGTAATCCTCGGTACGGTGATCTAGGCCACGTACTGTGACGGGCGGTACCCCAGTAGCCCTGCCATTGATGGAAACCCATTTTCCCTACGAGACCCTACGGTTTTGTTTGTATTACCCACTTTTGTGGCTAGTAGCTGGAATTTAATGAATGTAACAATTTCGGCTATTTCTTATTTACTTGAAAACCCTAGACACTATTATAATATCACTGGATTTCCTATCAAATGTTTTGGTTAGCGTAAGGTAAAAACTTTTCCATGTTTATGTGTGGGAAGTCTTACGTGATACCTTTTCTTTCTAAAGGTTTTTCTAAAGTTAAGCAATTTTAAACCGTTTACTCACACCAGACCCCTGTCTGACCCGAGTGTTTATTTTCTGTTTTATTAAACTCTTGGGTACTCATATTATGTATGAGTAGTCAAGTGATTCAGGTTAGCTTGACGAATTCTGGAGGAGTAATGGAGCAGGAGGCTTCGACGTATAGATATATTGGTTCCGCTGTGTTTGGTATCTGTTTCTTCTGTTGTACTTGAGTTGTATGAATTAGACAGATGTTTATAACTGTCTAATATGTGTTGTATAAGTTGTGTATCTCTGATGTAATCTGATACTATGTAATATTTTATGTTAATTATTATATTTTATTCGTTCCGCTGTGAGTTCTCTGATGTTGTTGTGTTCTTCTTTCTCTTTCTTTTCTTCTTCTATCCCTTTCTTTCTTCAAAATGATGCGATTTCCTGGAGGTAGGAAGTCGGGTCGTTTCAGTCAAATTGCAAAAGCTCCTCCGTACAAAGGGGATTCTGCCGAAAACTTTCAGAAATTTTGGGAGTTAGAATTTTTTTTGAAAATTTTGTTAACGACAAAACGGTTTAAACTGGAAAATTGAAATAAGTTAATAAATGAAACTAATTAAAGTAATGACATAAATTAGTTATAAATGGAAGATAAAATTAAAAGTTCAAAGTTGAAAATAAATGAAATTCATATGTAATGTTGAAATCAATTTGAATAGAAATAGATATTAACTAAAGTGGTAAAGTGAAAACAAACAAAGAAGCATATAGAATGCTTATACTAAACTTAAGTAAGGAATAGTGAATTCTTAATTAGAGATTGATATTACAAATATATTCCAAGTTGATTTTTGAATGAGTAAATAATTGACACTTGTAAGGCAGTCGATAAAATGTTTTTGGAATATTGTGATTGGATATTAGTGCTAAGCAGGATATGTAGGTATTATAAAGGGAAAAGAAAGTTGGATTTGATTTCAAAGAATAAAATTTGAAAATGCTCGACAAAAAGGTATGTATTTAAATTTGGTGTGAAATTTGATTGGGTTTTTGGATTGAGCCACTTGGCGTTTTGTTTTCTTTTTGGATTTGGGAGGCCGTAGAGCCATTTTGTAGTTGTACCGAGTCAGCCGCGCAAAAGAGACGCTGGCGAAATTTTTCGAAAATTTAGAGAGTTAGAAAAATTTTGAGAAAATTTTGATAATTCAAAATTTAGTTTTGAATTATAATTTGAATAGTTGAACAAGTAAGTTATTTGGAAACTATAGAAGGTTTTTGAAAAGTTTGGGAAGTTAATAAGGAAGGTAATGTGTCTTTTATTAAAAAGATAGTTGGTAGGATGTTAAATTGTTGGTTTTGGAAAAATAGTAACGGGTATTGGACCATTCTTCCGAACTAGTAATTTCGGGGACGAAATTCTTTTAAGGGGGGAGGAATGTGACAACCCGGAATTTTCAAACATTTAAAATCGGAATATTTAATTGATTTTAAATATTCAATAAAGTAATTTTAACTTGAATTACGAGTATCACAATTTATTTGATAATTAAATTATTGAATTAAATACTTTGAAGTTGAGTAAAATGTTGAATTTGGAGTTTTAAGCCTGTTGGAAATAAATTGAAGGCTTATGGAAGTTATATTGATAATACTGAAGACAATAGAAGTGTTAAAATTGAATTTAACAGTGATTTGTTCAGTTTTGAAATTTCATCGTTTAAATTGAATTTAAAAATAGCATTCCGAGGCACAATCTCGGAATTTAACGAAACCAGTTCCATTGGGTCCGTAATGTTATATTATTATCAGATTTCAAATTTTCGCAGAGTTTGGAGTTACCATTGGTTCGTACGATTGGTTAATGCCTAAAATAATTTAATTGAATTTAAATTAATAATCAAATCTTCTCTTATACGCCACTCCCTTTAGTCCAGATTCATCCCACCCTTATCTTACTTTAGACGACAAAATTTTGTTAAAAAAGGAGAGAGGAGGAAATCAGTGGCCGAATTCAGGACGATATTTTATAATGAATCAAAACTCGACTCCTTCTTCTCATCCGCTTTTCCAATTCGAATTTGTATAAAAAAAGAAGGGGGGCGACAGTTTTATTCTTCTTTCCACTTCTAAAATTGAGACCGAATTCGATTCTAAAAACAAAAAAATAGAAAAGAAATGGCGAACGCGGATCGCGAGCTCTTTCTTACCGTCATCAATCGAATTTGTTTTCTGTGCTCATGGCCGCGCGCTCTCTCTCTCCCTCTCAAGTTTCCTCGCGCTCGATATCTAGGGTACGGCGAGGACCCGTTTGTTTGTAAGCGATTGGGTGATTTGGGTAGCGGTGATATCCGGGCGAGGAGATTGTGGAAGTGGTTTGATTTTTAGGTGAAGGCGATTTCGCGATTGAAACACTTGGGGAGGGCACCATGAAGAGTGCGTTCGATCGAGGAAGAGGTGTTCGCAATTTCTGGTGGAAGCTGCGACGTCGAGGTTTGAAGGTAGCATCGATTAAGGGTTTTTCGTACTGTGTGGAGGCTAGCGATGGCATCGAAGTCGAGAGCAAGGTCAACGTCAGGAAATCCAAGGAAATATTGAAGTGGATTGCGAATAATAGAAAAGGTGAGTTAATCTCACTTAGTTTAAATTTAAATTTAAATGCTTAAATTTAAATAATTGTTTGGATGGTTGAATTGATCGATGGGATATAGTATGATATTTTGGAATTGGAATACTATATTGTGCTAACGTCTGTGGATGCAGGGAAAACAGTTTGGAGGGATCCAACTGGATCCCTAATATTCTCTGCTGTGGATATTGATATTCTATGATGAGTTATATTGGAATATTGAATGTTATGGTTGATTGGATATATTTGGGTATAATGAATTACCAAAATTATATAGATTGAATTTTGGAAAGAGAATAAAAGAAATGAATTTGTGAGTAAAATAATTATAGGAAATTTGAATAAGTTAAGAATGGGTTGAAAAGAAATAGAAGTAATATGAAAATAATAATAGATAACTTCGAGTATGAAAGAAAAGAGTTTGAATCAACAGTAATTAATGAATTGTAAAATTATGTGGTATTAATTTAAAGGAATAAAGAATTATTTTAAATTTAAAGTTTTAAATTTATATAAAAGGATAAAGAAGTAATTGAGAAATCTAAAAATTGGAATTTTAGTTAAAGTATTTTAAATCATAATTAAGAAATGAAATCTGAAATTAATAGATTTTGAATTAAAAGGGAGTAAATGCGAAATCGATTTGGAAATTGATTCAAGTGTTTGAAATTGAAATTTTTGGGAAAGAATGTGAAGAGAGGTATATTTCTCTGGATAGCTAAGTATGTTCAAAGTAAACTTTTAGATATAAGTTAAAAGTTTTAATGTTGTTTTAAAAAGCATGTTTTAGAAAATTTATTATTTTAAATTCTTAAGTAAATATTTTTCAAATCTATTACCGTAATAAATATTTATAAATAGTGACTTAGTGTTTGTTTGAAAGGTGAAAGCCTAGTTTTATATTTTATAAAGTAACCTTATTTTCAATGTCTATATAGTATGTATTTTTAGTAAATTATTGAAGCAGTCTTAATTTAAGTATTTTAAAGTAAATCCCAAAGTAAGTGTTTTGGTTAATCTATTATCGTAATAAGTATTTAAAGGATGATTTGGTGTTTTGTGTAAAGAAGTAAATCTAGTTATATTTATAAAGTAAACTTATTTTAATTATTTCTAAAGTATTATTATAAATTGAGTATTAAAGTAAATTTTTCTAAATTAAATGTTAAATATATTCTATAATAAAATGTTTAAATTATTTTAAAAACCTAGAGTTTTGTGCTTGGTAATTCCAGTGGAAATGGAAATACTCGGAATTCTTTTGGAGAAAAGGAGGTTAGTTTCAAAACTGTTTTCAAAAGGGTTTGAAAGTGAAATTATATCTTGTAAAGATATTTTGAGATAAATAAATAATTTGGGAAATTATTTACTGGTTGATGGATGTTTATGCATATTAATTGATAGTTAAATCACCGACTATCAATATTGGACAAATGCGTTGATCGTTTCGAAGAGACCGGGATCGAGATTAATTTCTCGAAAACCACTTCGATCCGGTTTGTACGTTTCGTGAAAACGATTTTGGATTCGAAGATGGAGCAGTGGAATGCAAGGGCTAGTCGCTACTAATCCTGAGGATATTTCCAAAATTGGATGTAGTAGGAATAGTGCCTTCGGTTCCGTTCGAACCCAGGACGGACTTGTATGGATGAATGCTTGCGAAACATCATCAGGTGGACGGTGGGCATTCTAAGGGATATATTCTAGAAAGGTAACGCTTAGCCTCAAGCCTCATCAAATGGGAATGGCTGAAAATCAAGGGTTATGCAGCAAGGCTTCGTGGGTAGCCCCCACTGGAGGGTGAGGTCATCCCTGTCTAGATGTCCCTTTTATATCGGCTTAGTGGGCGGTTGCTGATCTCAACCGCGGGGTGATCTTGCTCGAGACTGTCCAGTAAGGGATGGTTCCGGTCTTGTGTTGTAGGGGAGTTAGGGTGGCTCCTCGGTACACTGATCTAGAACAGGTACTGTGACAGGTGGTACCCCAATGCCTAGCCATTAGTTGGAATCCATTTTCCCTACGCGCCCGTACGGTTTTGATTGTGCCCAACTATTGCTGAAACGTGAGATGCAAGCATTTAAGCTAGATTTAATTTTACTTTCTATATACACTATTATAAATCAGAGGATTTTAATAAAAGTGTTTTAGCTATCGTAAGGTAAAAACCCGCCATGTTTATTTGTGGCGTGGTCTTACGAGATGCTTTTGTTTTCAAAGGATTTTTGAAACTTTAATAATCAATTGAGTGTGATTTTCTCACGCTGGTATTTCAGACTGACTCGGGTGTTATTTAACTGTAATGCTCGGGTCAGACCGAGTATTATAGGATACAGGATATATTGCTGGGAGCTCAGGAGACGAGCTGGATGACGATACGTACTCTCGTAATTGTGTATGTATATGTGTGTGTGTGTGTGTGTATATTTCCGCTGTGTTGAGTTGTTGTGTATCCATTTGTATGACATTGATGTTGAGCTTTGATTGATGTACTCTGATGATGTAATATATAAACAAAGATATTTGATGTTTGAGTAAAGAGTATTTATTATCTATTATATTTTATTCCGCTGCGATGGTTAGATTCTGTTGTTGTTTTCTATTTTCTTCTTCTACCTTTTCTTCTTTAACCCAAATGGTTCGTATTTCTGTACAACTTGGGTTGATTGGATTTGCGGGCTGTTACACCTGGTATCAGAGCTTAGGTTGGTGATAACTTTGGCTCTGGTGGGAATTACGCATATAAAATAGAGTCCGTAGTACTCTATAATGAGTTTGAGCTTATTAATAAATATAAGCGCGTATTTGTTAGTGAATATAAATTATTTTAATATTGTGTTGATTGGTTTATTGAGTGGCATATGAACCTTCGTCGGCACAGTCTGGACAACTGTATCGAAGGGGTTTCTAAACACTTGAAAAGAACAATTGACACGATATTGTTTTAAATGTAGGTGAATGCTATAATTTTACCCAAAATATATTTTTGACATAAAGAATAGTTTTTGTAAACTATTTTAGCTAATATATGGTTGCTTGGATGTTAGAAATGATGATATTAAATTATTATCATCGGTATGTAAAAATTTAACTAGAAATTGAAATATAACCAAAGTTTAAGAGAATAAATTCATTTTAAATTAAAGTTATAAATATGAATTATAAATGTAAATTATAAATTGAAATATAATTAAATGAGAATTTGAATAAGCATAAACTATGCAAATGAATTGTGGTTAAAATTGATTTAAGCAGGATTAGGAAATTTAAAATCCCGAAGCTTTTGGAAGAATTTGTCGAAATGTTTGAAATAAATGATAGCATTATTATTTTAGGGGTATTTCTGAAAGGAAATAATTTTAAATGGATTTTGAAAGTGATATAGCATTGAAACCCCTTGGATTATTGGGAAATAATTCTGATGATGATGGCCGCATCATCAGTATTCATTTTCGAATTTCTAAGTGAAGAATTGCTACCAAATTGATTTGTTTAGAAAAGCAAGTTGTTTTTGAAAATTTCAAAGGAAATTTGTCGGGGATAAACCAGAAATGGTATGACTTTTGAGAAATGTGATTTGAGGAGTTGGAGATTCCAAAATAATTTGAAACAAAAGTCGGGTATTTGAAAATCCTGATGAGATAGGTTGTAAGCTTATAAATTGAGATGATTTCTACATCAGGAAGGGAATATAAGCTTTGAATGTTGGAATTTAAATTTAAAAAGAAAAGTTAAAAATGAAATTAACTTGGATGGGAAATAAAAATTTAACTGGATTGAAATTAGTTGGATAGGCTGAGAAATAATATCCAGTTGTATTCGAATTAAGTTGAAATTAAATTGAGTTACATAAATCTGAGCTTAAATAAAATTGAATTGCAGTAAAAGTTCAGCGAGTTATTGAATGAAATTGGATTCTTATTTTAATGGGTAAGAAATAAGTTAGATAAGAAATAAATTGGTTAAGGATTGGATTGAAACAAATAAATTAGAATGGCTTATCAAAGAATTAAAAATCCATAGAATAAAATATGCTTGGGTTATAAATAAGCATAAGGCTTGAGTTAAAAATAAAAGATGAACATATTTAAGCCTAGAATGAATGTGATTGTATAAAACAATAAGTTGCGACTTATTAAATTGAAAATGGAATACAAAGCCCAAAATCAATATTTTGATGAATTGAACAATAAAAAGAAAATCCAAACTTGAATTATGAAATAAGTTGAACTTAAGAAATTAAATGAAGAGATTTTGAGATTAAAAATTAAGTGTTGGATTTTGTCCAGGGGAAGAATTAATTAGATAATAAATTAGTTAATGTAATTGAATGGTGAGTTTATGATGAAGTTTGGAAATAAACTCAAGTTATAATAAAATTCGACTTAAATTGTCGATGAATAAAATATAATTGAATTGTGATTAATAAATTGGAGGGTAAATTGGAAATAAATGATGGATTCAGAACTTGAGTTATAAATTAAAATTTAACTTGAAGTGTTAACGAATTAAATAAATTGGAAATGGCCATGTAATCAATTAAATGAGCTGAATCTAAAAGTTAAAATGTATAATAACTAATCAAATAAATTTGTATTTTGAAGTGGGATTGGACTAAAATAGAATCAAGATAAATTGAAAAGAGAAATTTATTTGTGAAATGAAAATGAGCTTAAGTATAAAATTTGAATAAATCAAAATAAATTAACTTAAAACTAAACAAATGGAAGAGAGTTGAATTGAATTCAACTTTAAACTAAGTGTAATGATATTGGGTTGGATTTAAATCAAGTGAAAGTAAATTTGAATCGAAATAGAATTTGGTGGGTTATAAATAATATTTAAGGAAACGTAAATTCAAAATAGATTGAGTGGATAAACCAATTATATTGGATAAATAGATGGATGGAATAAATAAGAATCAAATGGAAGGGAACTTAAGTTTGAAGTGAAATAAATTGAGTAAATTAACTTAAATTGAGAATAACTAGAAGCTCGACTATGAGTAAAATTGGAAGACCATTAAAATTAAAGCTTAGTTTGAATTAATTCGGGAATGGTTAGAAATGAGCAAGCTTGGAATGGGTCGAGCTAAATAAATGGTCGTGAATGAATTAAAATAAGAAGGAAATTTAATTGGTAAGGAAGATGAACCACCCTTGTTAATGGTTTTGAATGAACTAGTTTGGTTAATAAAATAAAATGTAAGTGAATGGATTCAACTTTAAATGCAATGAAAATGAGAATATGCGGATTGTGAATAAATCCGAAATGGAGTAGAATTAAGTGTAAGTTGAGTCAGAGTCAATTTGTAACAACCCTGTATTTTGTAATTATTTTATTGTATATTTTAATTTATTTCTAATGTAAGATTTTGATTTAAAAACTTATTTTACTTATCTGATGATTAAATTTATTATTTAAATATAATATTGATTTTTTTTTATGAGTTATAATTCCAAACTTGTGTAAGTTGAATATTTGCCTGAAATGCTGATTTTGGTCAAAATAGTCAAACTGTGACTTTTAACTTAAAATTTTAAAAGTTTAAAATTTTAATTTTTTTTTCTTTTATTATGAAAGTACATAAAATTCTAAGAACACCAGTTTTCGTTTCGTTGAAATCGGATGTAAATTGTGAAAGTTATACCCTTTACAATATTGTGCGTATATAGGGTTATTTAACAATGACTATTTTAAATTGTATAAATTACTTCTTCTTTGTTATATCTTACCTTAATGTGTGATAATATGTTATATTATGTATATTTTGACTTTTAAGTATTTTTAAAATGATAATATAATTTTTCTAAAGTTCATTTGAATTTATTTCTAATTTTAAAGCATAGTCTACAATTTTAAGCCATTTTCTTAATTTAATTTTATATAATTAAAATTTATTTATTTATTTCATGCACTCACTTTTATTTGCTACGTTTTACTTTATTTTATTCATTTTACATGTATTTAAATTTAAGTAAATTTTTCCAAAGTATATTGAAGTTATTTCTAATTCTTAAGTCAAGTTTTCATTTTCTGTGCTATTTTTCTTGTTTTAATCATATCTAATTAATATTTAATTATTAATATTTTTTTTATCTGTTATACTTTCAAATTTTAACTTAGATTTTAATTATTTTCAGTTATTTAGATGTATATAAATATATATGAGAAATTTGAAAGGGTTAAAGGCTAAGAAACGTAAAAAACGTTTCACTGTTTCTTTTGCAGTTTCTTTTGTCATCAATACATTTGTTTTTTGGCATTTCCCTATACCATCTCCAGCCGACTTCCCTTGCTCATCTGTCACGAAATTTTTCTCTTCTCAACCCTAAAAATCATGGCCTCCATCTTGAGAAAAAAATCTGGTAATGGCTACATCGTTTTCTACCTTTTTCTTCTCATTTTCTATGTATTTTGCCTAGTTTTCTATGCTTTCTGGATTGGCCTCTACCACCCACCATCACCACCATACTCTCCACCATCCCCTACCACTCTTCCTTGGCATCATCTCCAGCCATCATTTCAGATCCATCCATGGCCACACCTCCCTTGGTGACAAAACTCTATAAAATTTGCAAATAATGTCCAAAACAATGCACTAGTGTAACATCCCGCCTTTTCGCACGATTTAAACCGACACACATGCCGATTCAAACCATACGGAAGGGCGGATTTGTTATGGGGTAAATAAGAAAAAAAAACAGAGAAGAAAAAAAACAAATAGAATCTCACAGCGGAAGGATAAAATATAATAAGAAAATATACAGTTTATAAAAACTGTTTACAAACATTTATATAATACATATCAGAGTTACACATACCAATAACAATGCAGCGGAACAGTGTGAGTGTAGTGCAATACTATGAATAATAATAATACAAATTCTTCGTCTTCGTCCTCCAAAGCTAAAGTCTTCGATCCTGAAACGCTCGGACTGACCCGAGCGAATTTGAAAAGACAAAAACACTCGAGTCAGAACTAAAAGATCTTATGTGAGTTAAATTAACAGAAATAAATATGAGTGCAATAACTCAAAAGATGTTCGGGATTTACATCTCCTAAGGATCCGTTAAACTATTTACTATGTAGTATATTGCGCTATTATAATAGTGTCTATAGTAAAATAAACATACTTTTAAATAGCATTAAGGCTTTACATTTTCCACCTTAACACGTAATAGTCCCAGTAGTCCATCCAATATCATAGTCCCTCCTGATCGGGAAGCCACCAGAGGATACCATACGGGCTACGGCAGAAATCCAAACTCGTACAAGGCGCGATAGGGTAGGTGACACGGCACAACTAGGCAATGCCAGGGTAGATATACCAATTACGCTTCCGGGTCGATGGTAACGCGTAGCCGCAGCTACCGCCCACCTCGAACAAACTCCCCAAAATCAAAATAGAAGTGGCCACTGAATCAATCCAAAGTCAAAGTATAATATCGAAGAGGAGTGTCCGATCAGAGGAATGACCTCATTAACCCGTCAATCGCTCCTGTTTTAGCCACCTTATGCCAACTCACGGGAGTTGGGTCCACGTATTTACCTTACAAGAAACGTCGCCACCAACCTACTTCATTCTGGAATCTCCACCGCGTACACGGTTAGTCAAAGTGGTTTTCGGTATCGACAGAGAGTATGTCCATATCTGATCCCGGTCTCTTTGCCAACCCATCGTTATTATAACACCGCGGTCATTTAAAAATAGTTTATACTTTAAAACCAGAATATAATCCATTTCAAAACCATAATATTACGATATCATTTCTTCTTTAAAACCCAAAAAGATTCATTTTGATATTATTTTATAAAACCCAAATCAATGATATCATTTCCCAAATATAAATCTTTTCCAAAAATTATGCCACTTTTAAAATTTATAATTCCTTGTAACCAAATATTTGAATATTAACTTTCAACATAATACTTCGAAATCCATAGTTTTTAAAACCATTACTTTCAAAACTAAATGGTTTGGATATTCAACAGTATATAAAATAAGTGGTTTAACTTAAATGTTACTTTGAAAAGAAATATTTCTCGTGGCTTTACAATACATTTCTTTATTTAAAGTTAAAACCAAAATTTAATATCGCTTCAAGTTCCAAAACCATTTCAATAAATTCATATATATACGTATATCCATTTTGAGTATAAATATTTCAACTAAAGTTGGATTTTATTCTTTCAATCAAATGTTCTATTAATTAGCCTTGAATATTCACATAGAATCCATAATTTATAAGACTTCAATTTCTAGTAATAAATTATATATATTTTCCAATTCAAGTTATACTAGAATATTCATTTAATTTATTTTGGGAAAATCCAATTATAAATATCATATCTTAAAATTTCCAACTTAACATTTAAACATAGGATATAAATTATCAAACTCCATTTACTAAATTTTCTTCCATTTTAATAAAGAGATTTATACACCTTTTTATTTCAAATTTTTCAACTTCATATGTATATAAATATGGAAGAAAATATTTATTCAGTATAAAATTTAAGATTTTTATAAACCGTATTCCATCCAAACCATAGAAATCACATTAAAAATAGTTATATATAGACCGCGGTGCCTGTATATAGTTTTCTATCCTATGGTCAAGTGATACGGATATTTATCATTTCAATCCGCAATTTAAAAAAATAAAAAAATAAAACTGCGGTTGTATATCATTTCAAACCGCAATCCCGAATGAAATGTAAATGCATACTAACTTGCAGTTTAATGATATCCAAATAAAACATTCATTCAACAACACATCCATCATCCAATCACAACATCGATCAATATCAATCAATAACAATTATATATATGATCATATATAACAGGTGATAACTGGTAGTTTATTCAAATTAAATTTATCAACTATTAATCTAACAGTTTATTCAGTAATAATTTATACAACTGTTAACTAGCAATTCATATGCAACAAAAATTTCCAACAGTCAATTAATACACAATAAATCAATTAAATTAACAGTTACATTTAATAAAATGCAATTCAACAGATATGAATGAAATAAACATGCCAAATACTCATAAATAAATTTCTATTCATTTCTAAAATTTATTTAACAAACATAAAAGCTTCTAGTAATTGTGAGTGGGTCAAAACACTCACCTTTTAAATTTAAATCGAATGTAAATCCGATTTAAACCCAAAATTTGACGGTCTCTAAATTTATCCAAACCAGCGTCATCAGATCCGGAATTTAATTACGATCCTAACAAAAGAAATTTCGTGTGAAACGGAGTTCGTATGTGAAAGTTATCACAATTAAACGATTTGCAATTGAAATAAAAAAAAATTAAAAATAAACAAAACAAAAATAAAATACCGTGCCACATCCACCTTCCCTCGTGAAAAACGCATATGCTTCTTCTTGATTGCTAACTTTGTTTCGTAATTTTTCTTTTATTTTGATTTACTTTAATTTTCCTCCTTATTATATGAATGTATGTATTTTAAAAGGTTTGAAAGAAAAAGAAGATTTGAAAAAGAAGAATTGAAAAAAAATGATTAAAATAAGAACTGAAAATGGAAGAGAAGATCTAGATTTGAAAAGAAGAAAGTTTGAAATAGAAGTAAATTTGAAGAAGAAGAAGAAGAATATTTGAAGAGAAAGAAAAAAAATTAAAATGAGAGATAATAAGGAGCTTTGAGAAAAACAAGAAAAAAAGAAGAAGAAGAAGAAGAAGAAGAATAGCATGGAGGCTAGGGTTAGAGTTAGGAGAAACAAAATGTAATAGAAGAATAAGAAGTAGGTTATTTATAATTATTGGAAAGAAATAAAGTAAATATGAACAACCTTTTTAAAAGTAGCAGGTATTCAAAAGAGGTAATTATTTATTAGAAAGGGAATGAATATGGAGGGACAAAATAAATGACACGTTTCGTTAGTTTGATTCTAAATTAATTAAGTGCTAGATACAGAAAAGTTTGAATACGTCATATATATATATATTCATACTTTAACTGTGTGACAAAATTGCTAAACATACATCAAGTACGATTAATTGGTGACAATATATAGGAATAATCAACAATAAATGTGGATGCAATCACATAAGGATCTAATAGGGAAGGAGATAAAAGTAACAACGTTGATTAATTCCACTTTCCCACTTTAGCCAATCCAATTACAAAATTTAAAATTTTATAAAATTTCTCTCCTTTGATTTCTTAAACAATTTTAATAACTAACAACAAGTTCTATGTTAATTCAATCATTAATCATTTCGCCAATTACCAAATTAAATTACAATTATTCGCAATAAATCAAATTATTAAATCATATACTCTTATACTCTCACTTAAATCCAATTAGATAAATAGATTTGATTTCCATTCCAACTCATTTGATTGCAAATAAACTTTTTACCATAAATAAAATTCCAAATTATTAATAACTTTATTCCCATTTCCTTCACACACAAAAATCATATTATAAAGGTATCTATATTATTCTCCATTGGTTTGCCTTAACTTATTTAAGGTAACCTTACATTAATATCTATTGCTATGTTTTCAAATTATTCTTCCCTCATTCTTCTTTACTAATATTAATTCCACAACTTGTTCAATTTGAAAATCATTATCATATTTTCCAAATGTTACCTTAATTTAACACTTATGTAACGTATTATTAGATTCGTTGCAAGATTTCAATTTCAATCCCCATTTCTTAATATACTCAAATTCTGGACATTTTTATTTCCTTACCCATAAGTGTAACATTTATTGCCAATTCCATCCAAATTTAACAGGTAACCCTTAACAATGTTTTCAATCCAAAGGTTATACTTAAGTTTACGTTGTATTCTACAACTTATCATATTATGAAGAAAATTCACATTATTCCCCAATATTACCTTAATTCATATTAACTTAACATTAAATTTACTCTTCATTCTATTATTAACCTATTAGTATTAAATAGGTGAAATTAACATTGGTTTTACACTCTATTACGTAGATATCCTTAAATTTTATCTAGGTTTATATTTACATAATATTCCAACATTAAATTTCATCCAATTTTTTTTCTTCCTTTTTATTTTAATTAAATCCAATTTCCCTAAAGTTACATTCAAACAAGTAAATTTTGATTTCCAATCAATCATTATACTATAACATTCTTAACATTTTTTCATTACACTACTAAATTCTACCTTGGTAAATTTACGCTTCTATTGCTTTACTTTCACACTTCCGTTAAAATATAAATTAATTCTAAAGTAACGTTTATTGTTGACCCTGCCATTTTAATTACTCATATTTAGACGAACGTTATTTCAAATAAGTTCATTGACTCATTTAAATTAGGTAGTTTATAGTAGTTGTTATCCCACCCTTACAATTATTTCCTACTAACGTGCTACCAACTCCTTTAATTAAAATTTGAATTCCAAACCTTATTTAATATACTAAGTAAGATAAATAACATATATAAATTGCTACCAACTTTCCTTTTCTTGCATCTATGTGTTTATTACTTGACACACCAGTAAATATTACATATACACAAAATTCCGTTATCACTTGCCTAACAAGGTTATTATCACTTAAGATCTCACTGCATCCACATTTTCACATTTTCATTTCCTAGTTTCTTTACTTTATTCTACATAATTTATTACAAATGGGATTTTCTTTGGTTTACATCTTATTTGTATTTAACATTTCTCAATCACCAATTCATTTCACTTTAACTGCGGTAAATTGGCGGATAAATTGAATTTGATTCCCAAAATCTAAATTAACAAGAAACAAGGGTAGGTAACATACAATAGTCATTACTCCAAATTCTAGTCACCTAAATAGTCTTTTATTCCTTGCAAATAAATGTTACTATTTATTTTCATAGTACAAATCTCAATGATTATCCCATTTTAATTTGCTTAGGCCATTTATTTCACTATACATATCTACATAAATGGGTAATTTATTCAATTTATTAAGTGTCAATTCTATTAAGCCCTGTTTATATCTTTATGCATTCTTCTATAACTTTACAAAAGGGAATAATTTTTAAACTCATACACTTAATAACAAAACCGTTATAAATCCAATAAACTTCCAAATCCAAGTTTGTACACATTTTACCCAACTATTATGATTGCTCACAAACGTTGAATTTATTAAATGACCATTTATTATAATTTAATTCCCTTAATTGAATCAAATGCTTATTATTATATATATTCTTTTCATTCTACCATTCCTTCCCATTATAAATTCATTAACGTATTTACACATCTCTATCTTTCAAATATAAAATAACCAAACTGATTACAAACACTGTTTCTATCAATTTTCATAAGTTTGTTCAAAACTATACTTTTGTTTACATAAAATAAATTTTATGTTTCTATTAGTTTTCTTTTCCTTTCACTACAGGCATAAATTATTACTATCTACACTAATTACATCTTTGTATTAATGAACACCATTTAAGTTAATATTTATACTAACATTCACAAATTCAACATTTATTTGTTTCTTCAAAATTACTTTAAATCAAGTTGTTAAAATTTACATTATCCACATCTATTATCATAAAATTTTATAGTTACACTAAATTGCAACCACTACCAAATTTCTACATTTATTCTTAACCAAATTAGAAATTATATTAATTCATTTTATTAAATATCATAAATTTAACGGGTCGTTACAATCTCCCCCACTCAAAACTTTTCGTCCCCGAAAAGGAAAAAGAAGGGAGGAGGAAGATTTACAGTGCATCTTATTTCAAATATTAACTTATAAATAATATTTTACTGGATTAATTTCCTTTAATGAAATATACTTGTTTTATAATCATTATATCCTTTAATACTTGAATTATTAAAGTTGGGAAAATACTTTCACAAAATTCTAAGTCCAAAATTTCCTGAAAATTTTGGCAAAGTCTCCTTTGTACGGAGGGACTCTGGAGAAAATATAATATCCAAATATACAAATATATTACACATATTATCCAAATAAAATATCCCAACACGGGAAAATATATAAAATAGCGCTTTATACGTAATCCGGAAACGTACCTATTTGTCGGGCAATACGCTTATTATTACGGAACCAAAAGCAGTAGCAGTTGCTTCCATAACCTGTATTTTCTTATAAGCCTAAAAGGTTAAATATTTATTTTAAAATGAACTATTCTAGTGGATTCAATCATTCATATCCAATCAAATGCAACAACCATACATTTTAACAAACAGCACACACCGCAAACAAAATCATTCAATCAAACAAACAATTAGTTGTTAGGTTCAAATTCCGAAATTGTACGAAATATAAAATAACTATCAAGTGCATCCTTTACTCAACAGTCTTAGATGGAACAAAGATAGATTATTTCTCCATCCAACAACTTCAAAATTCCTTTCCCAACAACCATACATCAACCAAACAATTCAAATCAACACCAAAATAGCTTATTATACATTTATTTCATACTTCAGTGGTTTGATTTTCTTCCCTTCATTTATGAGGGATTTCTTTGTTCTTACAAGTTTTATTTTCCAATTATCCCAAAATTCATTATATTTGTATTTTGTAAAGACCCGTAAATCCGTACTCCTTGAATAGACACTAATCTCCTTTGTTTAATTCAAGATGAACGAAAATACGAACCCTTAGGGGTTTTAAGAAAAATTTAAGAAAAGAAGAAGAGAGAAAAAGAAGAAAGAAGAAGAAAATAGATAATAGAGGGAAGAGAAAACATAAGATAGAAAATTTAGATAGGGAAAAGAAGGTAGAAAATTTTAAAATAGAAGAAAAAGAGAATAGAGGAAAAAGAAAAACAGAAGAAAATAGGACGGAACAGAAAAGAAACAACAGAACAACATCAGAATCTCACAATTCGCAGCGGAACAACATATAATAATAATTGAATAATCTTTAAACAAAGAACTATATCAGTTATTACATTACATCACATTTCATTACATCATATCATCAGAGTGTACAACATCATACAACAACAAACAGTGCAGCGGAAAAAGAAATACTATATAAGTAATACGCCATGCCATCCAGCTTGCCTCCAGCAACTCCTGAATATCCAGAATATCCTGATAAACCTAACTCTTGACTGCCCGTGTGGAAATTGGTGGGCACCCAGAGTTTAGGAAGGAAAACAATAAACTCCAAGTCAGTCATGTGACTGGTGTGAGAACTCAAAACAGTTTATTTAACTTTAAAATCAAAATAGAGGAATATTTTTAAATTCAATTCGCAATGCTTTTAAAAATGAGACTACCATAAGGCCTCCCGCACACACACACATGCAAACGCAGAATCGGAGGAGATTTCTCCTTATGATAGTCAAAGATGCTTGATACGCATTAAAAATAAAATTTGATATTATTACTAGTGCATAGTGTAGGGGAAAAATTTATTTCGAAAGTAGAATATAAATCTTAGCCAACATACGACCATTATCGTATGCCTACTATAGCTAACTATGTTCAATAGCAGGTTACCGCCACATTCCATAGCAGGTTATACAACTAAAACCGTACAAGTTTCGTATTGTTTCTTTGGATTTCCAATAAATGGTCAGGCCAAGGAACTTCCCATTGCCACATGAGAATGCCTCTGGAAAGACATCCCCGAGAACCAAACCGGAACTCTGCCAACACAAGGCCGGGTTACCCCTAACTGGGTAACTACTGACACGAGCACGCCATTCCCCGATCGTAAACGACCTTTCTCACGGGATCCCGAAAACCAACAACCACAAAGTAATAAATTCGTAGTAACCACATAGGTTAAATATCTGGGCTCCATACCATGATACCACCTCTATCCAGAAGGAAATGTACATACCCTAAAGGGTGCTACCCCTCATAACCTTGCCGCATCTTTCCTGTTTTGACCATTTCCGGGGTGTGAGGCTCGACGAAGTCACGTCCACAAAAACATACTTTATACAAAAGCCATGCTTTGGGTCAACAAATGATCAACACAATGATCACTAAGATAGACGATCAAATAAATGATCCTATCACAATAATCAACACAATGATCATTTCAGCAACACTCAGCATGTCACATTACCAAATTGGGAATATATCGCTGATAACTTCAACTATATAACCTCTGAGCTCGTACGTCTCAGAGAAGGGTGTTAAGCTAAAAGAATAAATTCTCCGCCACCAACAGAAATATATTTGAAAGAAATCGGCTTTATATCTCAACTTGTAATGTCAGACACACAATCCATACAAGTCTGTTCCGGGCTCGAACAAAACCGAAGGCACTTACAAAGAAGTCCTTGCAATTCGGATATTCACAATCCTGATCGGATTTCCCATCACTTAGGGAGAACTCTATACCGGAGCAACTCGGTGCAGAGTAAATCGACAGGTCATCCTATCGCTCTCGCAAATACCGGGTCTTCAACACCGATCTTCAAATGCAATTCACAACGACGTATCACATATTCGGAATGGGTTATACGACCCCATGGTCCTTTCCCGGTTAACCCGAATAGTGAGCGCTTATTCAAAAATAAGTGTAGCATTCACATTCAAACAAATCACATCAATTACCCATTCAAAGGGAAATATTGATAGTCGGTTATTGAACTATCACTGGATATGCACACATCACCAGTTTCCAAATAATTTTCCAAATTATTTATTTCACAAAATATCTTTACAAGATATATAATTTCAATACTTCAAAAATAAATCAATATTTATTTTTGGACAAATTCCATTTCCTTTATAAATTCCTTAGTGAATTTATAATTCCAAAATATCAATGAATATTCGATTTCAATTATTCATTTTCAATTTATCTTCAAAAAGATAAATTCTAAATATCACTTCATATTGGAAAACAATTCCATACTTATTTAATAAGTAATTCACAAATTTTATTTATTTTCAACACTTGGAAAATATTCAATATACTTAAATCGAAATTAAGTATATATTTCATTCTTTAAGGAAATCATTCTCTTAAACATATTTATTTGGGCCAAAACGAATGTTGCGTAAAACATTGTTACGACGTCCCAAAATCACTAGTATAGGGATTCGAAATTAAAATAGATATATAAGTCCCAATACTATACAAAACATTTCCTTTCGGAAATCATTTACTATAACAACAGTGTTATAGTCCATCATCTCCTTTTTTTTCTCGAAAACGTCTATTTCAACAATAAATGTTGAAATCTATGGTTTCAAATCTCAACACAATTAAAACTTCGTTAGATCGTTTTAATTTTATTTCAAATATCACATTCAAAACAATTTCTTTAACATCTTATTCACTATTCAAAAACGTGAATATACTACGTTAACACATTTCATCCTTTTATACATTCTAATTCAAAGGATTATTCACTATTCAAAAACGTGAATATAACTCCATTAATAGGTTTCAACAATTTTCTTATCAAAATAAGTCATTTGCGAATTTATAAAACAACGTTTATAAATTCCATTTCTATTTATTTATAAAAGCTTCCTTTTTATAAATTCTTTTATTAACCTATTTCAGTTTATAACTCAATTATAAACTAAAAGTTCATATTATAAGTTAAATACTTATAAAACGATTATTTTACAAAATCGTTCTTTTAAACTTCATAGTCATAAATCTTATAACTTATAAGATTCAATTATTTATCCAAAATTCATTCTTTCAATAACTTTATAAATTTTGTAAACCTACTGTTTATAAAATTCCATTTATAACTTCACTGTTTAAAATTCTATAAATTCCATTCAATTATGAAATTCATTTTCACTTCACTCAAACACTTATAAAAACTCGTTTTATAATGTCCATATTTCAATTTATAAATATCCATTTATAAATCTCTTAATATAAATCAATTTATATTATTCTTTTTAAACGTCTTTAAATTCCTTTAAAAACTTCTTCCTTTTGATTCCTAAAATAATTAAATTTTATAAATCCTATATTTCAACTTTTCATAATAAATTCAAAAATTCCGATTTAACTATTTTATAAAATCATTAGCATCATATTCTCAAAAATCAGTTTTTAACTATATTTCTCAAAAATCATAATTTTTATAACTTTAAAAATTATAACGTTTATTTATTTAAAATGAATCAATTCCAAAAATATAGTATATTTTCAAAAATCACTTTAAAAATCATTTTAAAATTCCAAATTTGGTCCAATGATGCTACACACCAAATAGTCAATCACGACTACAACAATATCATATATCGATATGATAATCCATCAAATATCAAAATATCTGAAATCAAATAAAAACTGTTGAGGAATCCAGTTGGATCCCTCCAACCAGTTTTCCTGCATCCACAAACATTAGCACAATACCAATTTCGCTCCAGTACGAAATTATCGCGGTATATGTTCTTATTAAATATTATCCGCTTAATAACGGCGTAATAGGGCCTCATCCGCTAAACAAAAATGCGGGAAATCAACAACTCCAATATATACATATGCCAATATATATATATATATTGCTATTATATAAAATACCAATTTCACTGTTTATGAAATATTCGCGGTATATGTTTTTAATAAATAACATCCGCTTAATAACGGCGTATAATGTCTATTTTAACAATCAATAGATATCAATCAACATTCAAACATGCATTCAAATATTTTAAATCTAACTATTTAAAATAAAATCGAAACTATTTCGATTGAGTGAGAACTTCGAAACTATTTCGATTGAGTGAGAAGTTCTCACCTTGATTTCATATTCCGTTTTAGCGATTTATTTCGAATAAAATTAAACGGACGTTTAATTTTACCCAAAATTCTCACTAACTCCAAACGACTCCAAACCAACTCCATCGCGTAGTGCTCGTCCATACGATTCCAACGCAACTGGTTTCGCGTGTTTTCGACCTCGTATGAAAAAGTTATGATATTATGAAGTTTGTACACGATTTAAATAAATAAATTACAACATAATTAAAAAATTTATAACCTAAAATAAATCACGGCCGCGTATTCTGATCCAACGCCTCAAAATCTTCATCTCCCTCATCACGCAACAAGCTCCAGTACACGCACGTATAGCCGAACCCAAACATACATATTAGGGTTTCCATTTGCATCCTCATCTCTCGACTATACTCGATCACATCACCACCATTCAGAAGAGCACGACGAACACCATACTCGGCCTGAATATCCCCAAGCTCGCCCCCCCTATCTCGAATTTCGTGCGCAAGTCGCAGCGAATGGCCTCATTTATCTCACAATCTATAGCTCCATTCGCAATCTCCACCGTTGATCTTGTAGTTCGTGTTGCCCTCTACAATACTCTAGTTGAAACTTTCATGAATCGTTGAGTGGATGAAGAGATAATTGAAGAAAAGTGAGGGTGATTTTCGGCCATCCATAGAATAGGAGGCGGCTGTGCATAGTTTGACCTAGGTTTTTTTTTTATTTATTTGTGAATTCAAGGCCTATTTATAGAAGAACGAACGAACACTATTCATCCGGGAATTCCGAACTCCGATTTACGTGCCGAAACTGACGTACCTAGGGTTTATCCCGCGTTTCGGACACAATGGAACAGGTTTCGGAAGCTAATTCGGAAGTATGTGCGAGTTATGGCTGTAAACGCTCAATTTATATTAAACCGATTTAAGCGATTTTCTAGGCGTTTTAATTTGTACCGGACAAACGGTAAATCCAATTGACTTGAAATTTGAAACCTTACAATAATATCACATTACGGATCCGATGAAACTAGTTTCGTCGAAATCCGAGACTCTTCGAAAAATGGCTATTTTAACTCGCCAAATTAAAATTAAAAATAAATCGATGCGTTTCAAGCTGCCACGATCAAACGATAGCTCCGATTGACACGAAATTTGAAATCCGGTAATAACTAACTATTACGGATCCAATGGAACTGGTTTCGTTCAATTCTGAGACTGTTCAAAAATTGACTATTTTCACTAGTCGATTTAAATATTAAAATATTCAATTTTCACAAATTAACTTTTAATTCGATTTTAAAAGTTCTAAAATATCATTCTAACTCCAATATGATAAAATAAAATTTTACAAATCATTTTCAATCATATTTAACTCAATTTTCAATTATTTCCATAATTTAACGTATTAAATTATCGATTTAATTATTCAATTAAATCCAATAATTCAAATAAAAATTTATTTGACTTATAAATTCACTTATTAATATTTAAAATTAATTAAATATTCATATTTTAATTAATAAAAATTCTGGGTCGTTACAATCTTCCCCACTTAAAAGAATTTCGTCCTCGAAATTACAAGTAAGAAAAGTTATAGAATTTATTAATTTTCCCAAAATTCATAGTTAAACTTCTTACAAATCTTTACTAAGTTTTCAAATCATACTTAGTTATCTTTTCAAAAACAGCTACTATTGTTTAACTTTCAATTCCAAAATCAAAGTTAAAGTTTTCAAAATTTTCCCATTTTCTCAAAAAATTTCTAACGCCTTAAATTTTCTGAAAAATTCGCCATAGTCTCCTTTGCGCGGCTCGATCCAAAAAAAAAAATGACAGTATATATATCACAAATATACATCTCATCAAGTAATGAGGCATCCCGCAGGGAAAAAATGTAAAAGTACGATATTTAATCCGAGATATGTACCTTATATTTTATTAGCAAGCATATACGGCTAATATAGCGCAAAAGCGAGCTCCAAATGCGAAGCAAACGCGATCCGCACCTACTAATCACTCAACAAACAACATGAGAACATGCATATAGATAATAGTATCAATATACAACATATAGTAACATATCAACTATATATGTCACATAGCAAATGCAACTAAACAACAAATGCAATATATTCAACCATCAACCAACTAACATCCATAACCAATAGATATTCATTCATATTTTCATTAATATTAATGAATTGGTTTTCAATTTAAATCATATTTGATTCATTCACATTGGATTTTATCAACATTCCTTCTCGATTCAATTAGTTATTATTTACTAATTTTCATTCAAGTTGGTTCACTTCCAAATCAAATTCAATTCCATTCAATTCTATTCAAATTTATTTACTTCTAATTTGAATTCAATTTCATTGCTTCCAATTTCACTAATTCCCTTAATGAATTTATATATAATCAATCAACAATCAACTAACAATCATATAACAACCAAAGTATATTAATTTCAACCAAATTCCTTTGTTTATATTCATACATTCAATTATTCAACTTCTAATAACATTAGATTTTAATGAATTAACACTTATATTCATTTTTTTCATACCAACTAAATTCACATTTAATTGATTCATTCAATTCATTAATTTAATTCATATTCAATTACTAAAGTTGAATTTCATTTATATAACTCAAGTTCACATTTATCACTTAACCTTTATTAATTTACTTTGATACCAATATCAACTTCATTCAACATCTCTTAAGTTATACTTCTCTTTAACTTTAAATTCATTTTTATTTATAACTCATATTCATAAATATATTCATTGGTTTCACTTCTTACATATATAAGTTTATTTCACAATTGTAAATCACTTTAATTATAATTTAACTCTTATAATTCTTTTCACTTATACAATTCCTTTATTTAGCATATTCAAACAACCTAACAATCAACTTATATACTCTTTAATCATTCTGAAAAATCACTTTCTTTATATATAAAATATACTCAAGTAAAATTATTTCATTTACCCAATTTAAAAAACAATATTATGTCGAATTGTTCTATTCAAGTGTTTAGAAACCCCTTCGGCATAGTTGTACATACCGTGCTGACGAAGGTTCATATGCCACTCAATAAACCAATCATCACAATATAAAACAATTTTATATTCACTAACAAATACGCTCTCATAGCTATTATTACACTCAAATTCATTCTAGAGTACTACTGACTCTATCTCTAATGAGTAATACCCAACAGAACCATGGTTGTCGCTTAACCATATGCTCCGATACCAGCTGTAAAGACCCGTAAATCCGTACTCCTTGAATAGACACTAATCTCCTTTGTTTAATTCAAGATGAACGAAAATACGAACCCTTAGGGGTTTTAAGAAAAATTTAAGAAAAGAAGAAGAGAGAAAAAGAAGAAAGAAGAAGAAAATAGATAATAGAGGGAAGAGAAAACATAAGATAGAAAATTTAGATAGGGAAAAGAAGGTAGAAAATTTTAAAATAGAAGAAAAAGAGAATAGAGGAAAAAGAAAAACAGAAGAAAATAGGACGGAACAGAAAAGAAACAACAGAACAACATCAGAATCTCACAATTCGCAGCGGAACAACATATAATAATAATTGAATAATCTTTAAACAAAGAACTATATCAGTTATTACATTACATCACATTTCATTACATCATATCATCAGAGTGTACAACATCATACAACAACAAACAGTGCAGAAGAAAAAGAAATACTATATAAGTAATACGCCATGCCATCCAGCTTGCCTCCAGCAACTCCTGAATATCCAGAATATCTTGATAAACCTAACTCTTGACTGCCCGTGTGGAAATTGGTGGGCACCCAGAGTTTAGGAAGGAAAACAATAAACTCCAAGTCAGTCATGTGACTGGTGTGAGAACTCAAAACAGTTTATTTAACTTTAAAATCAAAATAGAGGAATATTTTTAAATTCAATTCGCAATGCTTTTAAAAATGAGACTACCATAAGGCCTCCCGCACACACACACATGCAAACGCAGAATCGGAGGAGATTTCTCCTTATGATAGTCAAAGATGCTTGATACGCATTAAAAATAAAATTTGATATTATTACTAGTGCATAGTGTAGGGGAAAAATTTATTTCGAAAGTAGAATATAAATCTTAGCCAACATACGACCATTATCATATGCCTACTATAGCTAACTATGTTCAATAGCAGGTTACCGCCACATTCCATAGCAGGTTATACAACTAAAACCGTACAAGTTTCGTATTATTTCTTTGGATTTCCAACAAATGGTCAGGCCAAGGAACTTCCCATTGCCACATGAGAATGCCTCTGGAAAGACATCCCCGAGAACCAAACCGGAACTCTGCCAACACAAGGCCGGGTTACCCCTAACTGGGTAACTACTGACACGAGCACGCCATTCCCCGATCGTAAACGACCTTTCTCACGGGATCCCGAAAACCAACAACCACAAAGTAATAAATTCGTAGTAACCACATAGGTTAAATATCTGGGCTCCATACCATGATACCACCTCTATCCAGAAGGAAATATACATACCCTAAAGGGTGCTACCCCTCATAACCTTGCCGCATCTTTCCTGTTTTGACCATTTCCGGGGTGTGAGGCTCGACGAAGTCACGTCCACAAAAACATACTTTATACAAAAGCCATGCTTTGGGTCAACAAATGATCAACACAATGATCACTAAGATAGACGATCAAATAAATGATCCTATCACAATAATCAACACAATGATCATTTCAGCAACACTCAGCATGTCACATTACCAAGTTGGGAATATATCGCTGATAACTTCAACTATATAACCTCTGAGCTCGTACGTCTCAGAGAAGGGTGTTAAGCTAAAAGAATAAATTCTCCGCCACCAACAGAAATATATTTGAAAGAAATCGGCTTTATATCTCAACTTGTAATGTCAGACACACAATCCATACAAGTCTGTTCCGGGCTCGAACAAAACCGAAGGCACTTACAAAGAAGTCCTTGCAATTCGGATATTCACAATCCTGATCGGATTTCCCATCACTTAGGGAGAACTCTATACCGGAGCAACTCGGTGCAGAGTAAATCGACAGGTCATCCTATCGCTCTCGCAAATACCGGGTCTTCAACACCGATCTTCAAATGCAATTCACAACGACGTATCACATATTCGGAATGGGTTATACGACCCCATGGTCCTTTCCCGGTTAACCCGAATAGTGAGCGCTTATTCAAAAATAAGTGTAGCATTCACATTCAAACAAATCACATCAATTACCCATTCAAAGGGAAATATTGATAGTCGGTTATTGAACTATCACTGGATATGCACACATCACCAGTTTCCAAATAATTTTCCAAATTATTTATTTCACAAAATATCTTTACAAGATATATAATTTCAATACTTCAAAAATAAATCAATATTTATTTTTGGACAAATTCCATTTCCTTTATAAATTCCTTAGTGAATTTATAATTCCAAAATATCAATGAATACTTCAAAAAGATAAATTCTAAATATCACTTCATATTGGAAAACAATTCCATACTTATTTAATAAGTAATTCACAAATTTTATTTATTTTCAACACTTGGAAAATATTCAATATACTTAAATCGAAATTAAGTATATATTTCATTCTTTAAGGAAATCATTCTCTTAAACATATTTATTTGGGCCAAAACGAATGTTGCGTAAAACATCGTTACGACGTCCCAAAATCACTAGTATAGGGATTCGAAATTAAAATAGATATATAAGTCCCAATACTATACAAAACATTTCCTTTCGGAAATCATTTACTATAACAACAGTGTTATAGTCCATCATCTCCTTTTTTTTCTCGAAAACGTCTATTTCAACAATAAATGTTGAAATCTATGGTTTCAAATCTCAACACAATTAAAACTTCGTTAGATCGTTTTAATTTTATTTCAAATATCACATTCAAAACAATTTCTTTAACATCTTATTCACTATTCAAAAACGTGAATATACTACGTTAACACATTTCATCCTTTTATACATTCTAATTCAAAGGATTATTCACTATTCAAAAACGTGAATATAACTCCATTAATAGGTTTCAACAATTTTCTTATCAAAATAAGTCATTTGCGAATTTATAAAACAACGTTTATAAATTCCATTTCTATTTATTTATAAAAGCTTCCTTTTTATAAATTCTTTTATTAACCTATTTCAGTTTATAACTCAATTATAAACTAAAAGTTCATATTATAAGTTAAATACTTATAAAACGATTATTTTACAAAATCGTTCTTTTAAACTTCATAGTCATAAATCTTATAACTTATAAGATTCAATTATTTATCCAAAATTCGTTCTTTCAATAACTTTATAAATTTTGTAAACCTACTGTTTATAAAATTCCATTTATAACTTCACTGTTTAAAATTCTATAAATTCCATTCAATTATGAAATTCATTTTCACTTCACTCAAACACTTATAAAAACTCGTTTTATAATGTCCATATTTCAATTTATAAATATCCATTTATAAATCTCTTAATATAAATCAATTTATATTATTCTTTTTAAACGTCTTTAAATTCCTTTAAAAACTTCTTCCTTTTGATTCATAAAATAATTAAATTTTATAAATCCTATATTTCAACTTTTCATAATAAATTCAAAAATTCCGATTTAACTATTTTATAAAATCATTAGCATCATATTCTCAAAAATCAGTTTTTAACTATATTTCTCAAAAATCATAATTTTTATAACTTTAAAAATTATAACGTTTATTTATTTAAAATGAATCAATTCCAAAAATATAGTATATTTTCAAAAATCACTTTAAAAATCATTTTAAAATTCCAAATTTGGTCCAATGATGCTACACACCAAATAGTCAATCACGACTACAACAATATCATATATCGATATGATAATCCATCAAATATCAAAATATCTGAAATCAAATAAAAACTGTTGAGGAATCCAGTTGGATCCCTCCAACCAGTTTTCCTGCATCCACAAACATTAGCACAATACCAATTTCGCTCCAGTACGAAATTATCGCGGTATATGTTCTTATTAAATATTATCCGCTTAATAACGGCGTAATAGGGCCTCATCCGCTAAACAAAAATGCGGGAAATCAACAACTCCAATATATACATATGCCAATATATATATATTGCTATTATATATAATACCAATTTCACTGTTTATGAAATATTCGCGGTATATGTTTTTAATAAATAACATCCGCTTAATAACGGCGTATAATGTCTATTTTAACAATCAATAGATATCAATCAACATTCAAACATGCATTCAAATATTTTAAATCTAACTATTTAAAATAAAATCGAAACTATTTCGATTGAGTGAGAAGTTCTCACCTTGATTTCATATTCCGTTTTAGCGATTTATTTCGAATAAAATTAAACGAACGTTTAATTTTATCCAAAATTCTCACTAACTCCAAACGACTCCAAACCAACTCCATCGCGTAGTGCTCGTCCATACGATTCCAACGCAACTGGTTTCGCGTGTTTTCGACCTCGTATGAAAAAGTTATGATATTATGAAGTTTGTACACGATTTAAATAAACAAATTACAACATAATTAAAATTTTTATACCCTAAAATAAATCACGGCCGCGTATTCTGATCCAACGCCTCAAAATCTTCATCTCCCTCATCACGCAACAAGCTCCAGTACACGCATGTATAGCCGAACCCAAACATACATATTAGGGTTTCCATTTGCATCCTCATCTCTCGACTATACTCGATCACATCACCACCATTCAGAAGAGCACGACGAACACCATACTCGGCCTGAATATCCCAAAGCTCGGCCCCCCCTATCTCGAATTTCGTGCGCAAGTCGCAGTGAACGGCCTCATTTATCTCACAATCTATAGCTCCATTCGCAATCTCCACCGTTGATCTTGTAGTTCGTGTTGCCCTCTACAATACTCTAGTTGAAACTTTCATGAATCGTTGAGTGGATGAAGAGATAATTGAAGAAAAGTGAGGGTGATTTTCGGCCATCCATAGAATAGGAGGCGGCTGTGCATAGTTTGACCTAGGTTTTTTTTATTTATTTGTGAATTCAAGGCCTATTTATAGAAGAACGAACGAACACTATTCATCCGGGAATTCCAAACTCCGATTTACGCGCCGAAACTGACGTACCTAGGGTTTATCCCACGTTCCGGACACAATGGAACTGGTTTCGGAAGCTAATTCGGAAGTATGTGCGAGTTATGGCTGTAAACGCTTAATTTATATTAAACCGATTTAAGCGATTTTCTAGGCGTTTTAATTTGTACCGGACAAACGGTAAATCCAATTGACTTGAAATTTGAAACCTTACAATAATATCACATTACGGATCCGATGAAACTGGTTTCGTCGAAATCCGAGACTTTTTGAAAAATGGCTATTTTAACTCGCCAAATTAAAATTAAAAATAAATCGATGCGTTTCGAGCTGCCACGATCAAACGATAGCTCCGATTGACACGAAATTTGAAATCCGGTAATAACTAACTATTACGGATCTAATGGAACTGGTTTCGTTCAATTCTGAGACTGTTCAAAAATTGACTATTTTCACTAGTCGATTTAAATA
Source organism: Allium cepa (assembly GCA_030765085.1). Classification (NCBI taxonomy): domain Eukaryota; kingdom Viridiplantae; phylum Streptophyta; class Magnoliopsida; order Asparagales; family Amaryllidaceae; genus Allium; species Allium cepa. The sequence goes on along the minus strand of CM060935.1, from coordinate 328,165,162 downwards.
TTAAAATATTCAATTTTCACAAATTAACTTTTAATTCGATTTTAAAAGTTCTAAAATATCATTCTAACTCCAATATGATAAAATAAAATTTTACAAATCATTTTCAATCATATTTAACTCAATTTTCAATTATTTCCATAATTTAACGTATTAAATTATCGATTTAATTATTCAATTAAATCCAATAATTCAAATAAAAATTTATTTGACTTATAAATTCACTTATTAATATTTAAAATTAATTAAATATTCATATTTTAATTAATAAAAATTCTGGGTCGTTACATATTTCCTTTTATTACTTAAGTTTCCTTTTATTACCTAAGTTTATAAAATAAATTCTCATTAATAACAACAAATATTTTGAATATCTTCATTTCCTTACTCTTCACTTGTAAGATTTCCCTTAAATTCTTAATCTGCTAATATTCATTCTTATAAGTGGAAGTTTTTATTTATCCATTAACTATGAATTGCAGTCATTTAATTTTTCCTACTTTCCATTATATTAGAATAGGGAAGATTAAAACATACTTAAGTCAATAATCATACAATCAATTCTTATTTTGAATTTCATTTTATATACTTAGGTTCATATCATCTATTAATAATTCTTAACCCTTTTTCAGTAAAATTTCAATGATAACCTAAGTTTATACCATTAAATTCTTATTATAACAGTAATTTATTGAATACTTCATTTTTCTAAATTCCTACTTGTAAAATATTCAATTCCAGTTTCTCATTTAACACTTCAACTTTTATATTTGGGTAAGTTATTTATGTTAAGGAAATTGCAATTGAACTTATACAAGTTTAATCTCCATTCTTTTAATTAAATTTAATGTTTATCCATATTACTCTTTGTCTCATATGTATGCAAATTCCTCTTTATAGCTTTGCAATTATTCTCTTATTTCAATTAGAGGTTTCAATTCATTTATTACTTAACTTTTATTTCACTAACAAATTTTAAACAATTAATTAACGGAAAAATTTAGAATTAAATACCGGGTTAAATTTCAATTTATTTCAAAATAATAGATAAATAAGTTCTTACAACTCAATATCTCTAATTATAGTTAGAGCAATAAAAGAAAATTTTTAGAAAAGTTCAAAATAAATCTGCAGTAAAATTTACTACAGTGGCCTTTCCCCTTCGAAACTCGAAATGAAAGTCGATGATGCGGCCGTCATCACCGAATCTATTTTCCAGCGACAGAGAGGAAAGTACAGAATTTAATTTTTTTTTTCTCCCAAAATCTTCTTTAAAACAATTCTTCCAAATTATACGAAATATTTTATAAGAAATTTCTTATAAACCAAATCAATAAATTTCACAAATTCTTTGAAAGCAGATTTGGAAAAAATCCTGGACTTAAGTTCTAAAATCTCCAATTTGATTTATCATAATTTCAACTTAGCTTCAGTTATTATAAATATTTTATTTCCTAACACCCAATCTATAGCAACCAAATATATATATATATATCTTTATAAAAATATTTTTATATATAGAAAATATAATAGGCAAAATTCTTTCATTCACCTATATTAAAACAAATATTATGTTGGTCTGTCCTATTAAGTGTTTAGAAATCCCTATTGATGACATAGCGTCCCATGCATCAACCAGAATTTATAAATACAAAGCGGAACAGATTAACACAATATAAAAATCTTTTTATTAGTACTAACAAATACACTCTCTCATATATATACACTCAGCGACTCCCATAGGATATTACTACCCTATTAACAAAGAGTCAAACCCCACAAAGCCAAGGTTTATCGCTAAACCAAAGCTCTGATACCAACTGTAACATCCCGTCTTTTCGCACGATTTAAACCGACACACATGCCGATTCAAACCATACGGAAGGGCGGATTTGCTATGGGGTAAATAAGAAAAAAAAACAGAGAAGAAAAAAAACAAATAGAATCTCACAGCGGAAGGATAAAATATAATAAGAAAATATACAGTTTATAAAAACTGTTTACAAACATTTATATAATACATATCAGAGTTACACATACCAATAACAATGCAGCGGAACAGTGTGAGTGTAGTGCAATACTATGAATAATAATAATACAAATTCTTCGTCTTCGTCCTCCAAAGCTAAAGTCTTCGATCCTGAAACGCTCGGACTGACCCGAGCGAATTTGAAAAGAGAAAAACACTCGAGTCAGAACTAAAAGATCTTATGTGAGTTAAATTAACAGAAATAAATATGAGTGCAATAACTCAAAAGATGTTCGGGATTTACATCTCCTAAGGATCCGTTAAACTATTTACTATGTAGTATATTGCGCTATTATAATAGTGTCTATAGTAAAATAAACATACTTTTAAATAGCATTAAGGCTTTACATTTTCCACCTTAACACGTAATAGTCCCAGTAGTGCATCCAATATCATAGTCCCTCCTGATCGGGAAGCCACCAGAGGATGCCACACGGGTTACGGGAGAAATCCAAACTCGTACAAGGCGCGATAGGGTAGGTGACACGGCACAACTAGGCAATGCCAGGGTAGATATACCAATTACGCTTCCCGGTCGATGGTAACGCGTAGCCGCAGCTACCGCCCACCTCGAACAAACTCCCCAAAATCAAAATAGAAGTGGCCACTGAATCAATCCAAAGTCAAAGTATAATATCGAAGAGGAGTGTCCGATCAGAGGAATGACCTCATTAACCCGTCAATCGCTCCTGTTTTAGCCACCTTATGCCAACTCACGGGAGTTGGGTCCACGTATTTACCTTACAGGAAACGTCGCCACCAACCTACTTCATTCTGGAATCTCCACCGCGTACACGGTTAGTCAAAGTGGTTTTCGGTATCGACAGAGAGTATGTCCATATCTGATCCCGGTCTCTTTGCCAACCCATCGTTATTATAACACCGCGGTCATTTAAAAATAGTTTATACTTTAAAACCAGAATATAATCCATTTCAAAACCATAATATTACGATATCATTTCTTCTTTAAAACCCAAAAAGATTCATTTTGATATTATTTTATAAAACCCAAATCAATGATATCATTTCCCAAATATAAATCTTTTCCAAAAATTATGCCACTTTTAAAATTTATAATTCCTTGTAACCAAATATTTGAATATTAACTTTCAACATAATACTTCGAAATCCATAGTTTTTAAAACCATTACTTTCAAAACTAAATGGTTTGGATATTCAACAGTATATAAAATAAGTGGTTTAACTTAAATGTTACTTTGAAAAGAAATATTTCTCGTGGCTTTACAATACATTTCTTTATTTAAAGTTAAAACCAAAATTTAATATCGCTTCAAGTTCCAAAACCATTTCAATAAATTCATATATATACGTATATCCATTTTGAGTATAAATATTTCAACTAAAGTTGGATTTTATTCTTTCAATCAAATGCTCTATTAATTAGCCTTGAATATTCACATAGAATCCATAATTTATAAGACTTCAATTTCTAGTAATAAATTATATATATTTTCCAATTCAAGTTATACTAGAATATTCATTTAATTTATTTTGGGAAAATCCAATTATAAATATCATATCTTAAAATTTCCAACTTAACATTTAAACATAGGATATAAATTATCAAACTCCATTTACTAAATTTTCTTCCATTTTAATAAAGAGATTTATACACCTTTTTATTTCAAAATTTTCAACTTCATATGTATATAAATATGGAAGAAAACATTTATTCAGTATAAAATTTAAGATTTTTATAAACCGTATTCCATCCAAACCATAGAAATCACATTAAAAATAGTTATATATAGACCGCGGTGCCTGTATATAGTTTTCTATCCTATGGTCAAGTGATACGGATATTTATCATTTCAATCCGCAATTTAAAAAAATAAAAAAATAAAACTGCGGTTGTATATCATTTCAAACCGCAATCCCGAATGAAATGTAAATGCATACTAACTTGCAGTTTAATGATATCCAAATAAAACATTCATTCAACAACACATCCATCATCCAATCACAACATCGATCAATATCAATCAATAACAATTATATATATGATCATATATAACAGGTGATAACTGGCAGTTTATTCAAATTAAATTTATCAACTATTAATCTAACAGTTTATTCAGTAATAATTTATACAACTGTTAACTAGCAATTCATATGCAACAAAAATTTCCAACAGTCAATTAATACACAATAAATCAATTAAATTAACAGTTAAATCTAATAAAATGCAATTCAACAGATATGAATGAAATAAACATGCCAAATACTCATAAATAAATTTCTATTCATTTCTAAAATTTATTTAACAAACATAAAAGCTTCTAGTAATTGTGAGTGGGTCAAAACACTCACCTTTTGAATTTAAATCGAATGTAAATCCGATTTAAACCCAAAATTTGACGGTCTCTAAATTTATTCAAACCAGCGTCATCAAAACCGGAATTTAATTACGATCCTAACAAAAGAAATTTCGTGTGAAACGGAGTTCGTATGTGAAAGTTATCACAATTAAACGATTTGCAATTGAAATAAAAAAAAATAAAAAAAAACAAAACAAAAATAAAATACCATGCCACATCCACCTTCCCTCGTGAAAAACGCATATGCTTCTTCTTGATTGCTAACTTTGTTCCGTAATTTTTCTTTTATTTCGATTTACTTTAATTTTCCTCCTTATTATATGAATGTATGTATTTTAAAAGGTTTGAAAGAAAAAGAAGATTTGAAAAAGAAGAATTGAAAAAAAATGATTAAAATAAGAACTGAAAATGGAAGAGAAGATCTAGATTTGAAAAGAAGAAAGTTTGAAATAGAAGTAAATTTGAAGAAGAAGAAGAAGAAGAATATTTGAAGAGAAAGAAGAAAAATTAAAATGAGAGATAATAAGGAGCTTTGAGAAAAACAAGAAAAAAAGAAGAAGAACAAGAAGAAGAAGAAGAATAGCATGGAGGCTAGGGTTAGAGTTAGGAGAAACAAAATGTAATAGAAGAATAAGAAGTAAGTTATTTATAATTATTGGAAAGAAATAAAGTAAATATGAACAACCTTTTTAAAAGTAGCAGGTATTCAAAAGAGGTAATTATTTATTAGAAAGGGAATGAATATGGAGGGACAAAATAAATGACACGTTTCGTTAGTTTGATTCTAAATTAATTAAGTGCTAGATACAGAAAAGTTTGAATACGTCATATATATATTCATACTTTAACTGTGTGACAAAATTGCTAAACATACATCAAGTACGATTAATTGGTGACAATATATAGGAATAATCAACAATAAATGTGGATGCAATCACATAAGGATCTAATAGGGAAGGAGATAAAAGTAACAACGTTGATTAATTCCACTTTCCCACTTTAGCCAATCCAATTACAAAATTTAAAATTTTATAAAATTTCTCTCCTTTGATTTCTTAAACAATTTTAATAACTAACAACAAGTTCTATGTTAATTCAATCATTAATCATTTCGCCAATTACCAAATTAAATTACAATTATTCGCAATAAATCAAATTATTAAATCATATACTCTTATACTCTCACTTAAATCCAATTAGATAAATAGATTTGATTTCCATTCCAACTCATTTGATTGCAAATAAACTTTTTACCATAAATAAAATTCCAAATTATTAATAACTTTATTCCCATTTCCTTCACACACAAACATCATATTATAAAGGTATCTATATTATTCTCCATTGGTTTGCCTTAACTTATTTAAGGTAACCTTACATTAATATCTATTGCTATGTTTTCAAATTATTCTTCCCTCATTCTTCTTTACTAATATTAATTCCACAACTTGTTCAATTTGAAAATCATTATCATATTTTCCAAATGTTACCTTAATTTAACACTTATGTAACGTATTATTAGATTCGTTGCAAGATTTCAATTTCAATCCCCATTTCTTAATATACTCAAATTCTGGACATTTTTATTTCCTTACCCATAAGTGTAACATTTATTGCCAATTCCATCCAAATTTAACAGGTAACCCTTAACAATGTTTTCAATCCAAAGGTTATACTTAAGTTTACGTTGTATTCTACAACTTATCATATTATGAAGAAAATTCACATTATTCCCCAATATTACCTTAATTCATATTAACTTAACATTAAATTTACTCTTCATTCTATTATTAACCTATTAGTATTAAATAGGTGAAATTAACATTGGTTTTACACTTTATTACGTAGATATCCTTAAATTTTATCTAAGTTTATATTTACATAATATTCCAACATTAAATTTCATCCAATTTTTTTTCTTCCTTTTTATTTTAATTAAATCCAATTTCCCTAAAGTTACATTCAAACAAGTAAATTTTGACTTCCAATCAATCATTATACTATAACATTCTTAACATTTTTTCATTACACTACTAAATTCTACCTTGATAAGTTTACGCTTCTATTGTTTTACTTTCACACTTCCGTTAAAATATAAATTAATTCTAAAGTAACGTTTATTGTTGACCCCGCCATTTTAATTACTCATATTTAGATGAACGTTATTTCAAATAAGTTCATTGACTCATTTAAATTAGGTAGTTTATAGTAGTTGTTATCCCACCCTTACAATTATTTCCTACTAACGTGCTACCAACTCCTTTAATTAAAATTTGAATTCCAAACCTTATTTAATATACTAAGTAAGATAAATAACATATATAGATTGCTACCAACTTTCCTTTTCTTGCATCTATGTGTTTATTACTTGACACACCAGTAAATATTACATATACACAAAATTCCGTTATCACTTGCCTAACAAGGTTATTATCACTTAAGATCTCACTGCATCCACATTTTCACATTTTCATTTCCTAGTTTCTTTACTTTATTCTACATAATTTATTACAAATGGGATTTTCTTTGGTTTACATCTTATTTGTATTTAACATTTCTCAATCACCAATTCATTTCACTTTAACTGCGGTAAATTGGCGGATAAATTGAATTTGATTCGCAAAATCTAAATTAACAAGAAACAAGGGTAGGTAACATACAATAGTCATTACTCCAAATTCTAGTCACCTAAATAGTCTTTTATTCCTTGCAAATAAATGTTACTATTTATTTTCATAGTACAAATCTCAATGATTATCCCATTTTAATTTGCTTAGGCCATTTATTTCACTATACATATCTACATAAATGGGTAATTTATTCAATTCATTAAGTGTCAATTCTATTAAGCCCTGTTTATATCTTTATGCATTCTTCTATAACTTTACAAAAGGGAATAACTTTTAAACTCATACACTTAATAACAAACCGTTATAAATCCAATAAACTTCCAAATCCAAGTTTGTACACATTTTACACAACTATTATGATTTCTCACAAACGTTGAATTTATTAAATGACCATTTATTATAATTTAATTCCCTTAATTGAATCAAATGCTTATTATTATATATATTCTTTTCATTCTACCATTCCTTCCCATTATAAATTCATTAACGTATTTACACATCTCTATCTTTCAAATATAAAATAACCAAACTGATTACAAACACTGTTTCTATCAATTTTCATAAGTTTGTTCAAAACTATACTTTTGTTTACATAAAATAAATTTTATGTTTCTATTAGTTTTCTTTTCCTTTCACTACAGGCATAAATTATTACTATCTACACTAATTACATCTTTGTATTAATGAACACCATTTAAGTTAATATTTATACTAACATTCACAAATTCAACATTTATTTGTTTCTTCAAAATTACTTTAAATCAAGTTGTGAAAATTTACATTATCCACATCTATTATCATAAAATTTTATAGTTACACTAAATTGCAACCACTACCAAATTTCTACATTTATTCTTAACCAAATTAGAAATTATATTAATTCATTTTATTAAATATCATAAATTTAACGGGTCGTTACAACTAGCCACCACTATCACTTCATATCTTCATCCACCACATTGGCCACCACCATAGGCCGCCACCACCACCTTTTTCAGACTTCCCCACACCCCTTCATCTACTGTTCAAACCTGTACAAGTATGGCCAAGCCAAACTTGACCCAAGGCCGAGCCTTGTTGTGCTCAAAAACTTCATATATGTTGCCTTGATCAATTGTACGCTTCATGTTATAACCCTACCACTCCATACTCCTTCTAGCCGTGAGTTATGGTGCCAAACCTGAGCTATATCATCATCATGGCTGAACCCAAGAACCTCCTAGGCCAAGCATTTGAATGGTTAAAGCAAGGTCAAGTAATCTATTCCTTTGTTGCTTCGTATTTTCATTGTTTCAACGTTGTTTTGCGTTGAATATTTATATGTGTATTGTCTTGTTTTGGTTATTGTTTACAAGACATATATCAAGGCTCTCCATTCATTCAAATCAAAAGTCATGCTATATCGTGCTTGTCGTTCTTTTGGAATCGTACTTGTGTTTGTTGTTTTTGGTCTTCAGCTTGAAAAAGTGAGTCTTTCTCACTCTGACATTTATACTTATGAAAAGTGAATTGATGACAAGTGTTTAGTAATAAATTTTTTTTATGCAAGTTAATGATGATCATATGATATGCTATGCCATGTTATTACTATATTATTACCATGTTTAAACTGTTAATTTTCACCTGACATCTGATATATGACCGTATATTGTGATATTGACCTTGTTTATATTATTCCTGTATATGATTACACTACAAGTTCCTGTTAGAAAAAAAATGTTATGGGCTGAAATGATAGGCCTGAATGGTTTTAAATTTTTCATTTTGGACTTGGGATTGCGGGTTTGAAATGATAAAACCCGGATTCTCTTTGTAAATTATGGGTTGAAATGATATATTACCCATATCACTTTACCCAGCGTAGAAAATTATATACAGGTCCGTAGTTAAAATATGTTTTTCTAAAATTTTAAATATTTTAGAAATTTAATTATTGTAATATTTTGATTTTAAATAAAAAAAGGATTTTTGTAAATTATTATTGATTTTCTGAATAATTGTAAGTGAAATGAATTAATGAAAAAGTTAGAAATTTTGAACGTAAGTTATTTTGGAAATTTTGATTTAATTATAATTGGAAATTTAATTGAATATGAAATTATGATAAATTTATGATAATTTGAATTTAAATGAATTTAAAGTGATTTTTATATCATATTAATGATTTTTTAACAAAGTTGAAATGTGAAATGAATGAATATTTTAAGTTGAAATTTTGAATATAACTAAAATTGGAAATTTATGAAATTGACTTAAAAGTGAACTTTTAGTTAAGTAAATAAAAATAAATTAAGTTATATTTGAGAATTGAACTTAAGTATTAAGTTGAAATTTAATGTAATGGATTTTAAAAATTCAACATTGCATTTTAATAAGTGAATTATTATTAAATCTTGATTTTTGAATGGAAATTTAACTTTATAAAATCATGAACTTGAGGAAAATTAAACGATGTTTATAAATGTGAAAATGTATGATTTTATAAGTTAAAAATGTTTTTAATAAAAATATAATTGGTTGAGAAATTTTATTGAATATTTGAAGTTAATTGAATGCATTTTTGAAATGCTATTAATTACAATGTAAATGATATTACAGCATTTGTAAACCCTGTAGTCGATGATAATGAACTAAAAAGCTAAATTGAATTAAAAGCTATTATAGCAATCTTTGTAAGTGCTATAATTTTTGAACTTAACTAAGTTATTCGAAATTTAAGTAAACCTAATATAACATTTTAAAATGCTGTCTTTTGTTAAATTGAACTGTTTTGAATGTAACTTTCCGTATAAGTTTTCTAAATAATGCGAAAAGTGAATTTTCACGGTTTTGATAAACTTAAGTGAATAAATAAACTTTGGAAGTTGAAATTTTTGGAAATTTAATAATTTAATTATTAAACATAATATCTTCATTGAAATGATAAAAAAGAATTTTTGGAATATAAACTGTTTTGAAATATGAATTGAAACGGTATTTTAGATTGAATAAAATGAATAATGATTTGAAATGAATGAAGTTTGAAAAGATACGATATTTTGATATATTAAAATGATTTGAAACGAAGTTTTGAAAGGATATGATATTTTGATATATTAAAATGATTTGAAACGAAGTTTTGAAAGATATGATATTTTTGATATTAAATGATTTGGAAACGGAGTTTGAAAGATAGGACATTTTGATATTAACATGATTTAAAAAGAAGTTCTGAAAGATATGATATTTTGGAACTGAAACTTTGAAAGGTTATGATATTTTGATATATTAAAATGATTTGAAAGGTAGTGTTGAAAGGGTATGAAAATTTAATATATTGAAATGGTTAGAAATGACTTGATATTTATTTTGATAAATATTTGAATTGAAAGATATTTTACGATGATATATTGAAATGGTTTTAGAAATGATTTAATCTTTATTTTGATAAAGATTTGGATTGAAAAGGATATTTTATTTTGAAGTATAAAATATTGTTTTAAAGTTATAACTACGGGTAATAATAACGATTGGTTGTTAAAGAGACCGGGATCGGATATTGTCTTATAGCCGGCCAATACCGAAAACCACTTTAACAACTGTGTACGTGGTGGAGATTCCAGAATGAAGTAGGATGGTGGCGACGTTCTCGAGGTATATTACATGGACCCAACTCCTGTAAGTTGGCATATATGACTAAAACAGGAGCTATACCGGGCTACACAAAGGGTCTTACCCTTTCATCGAGCATGCTCCATCGGAAACCATTCTATTACTGTTGTGATTCGATTCGGTGGCGCCACTTTGATTCGGGGGTATTGTTCGAGGTGGGCGGAAGCTGCTGGCTTGCCGTCACCACCGTTCCGGGAGTGCAAACGGTGTATCCACCCTGGCATTTCCTTGCGTGCCGTGTCATATCCTTATATCGAGCCCACTACAATTTTGGTTTTAATGATCCGACCGCGTTAAGGTTCACCATCCCCTTAACGCTATTTTCTATATGATTATACTTTACTGATTAGACATTACCGTATATAGCGTATATTACTACATAGTAAATAGTTTAACGGATCCTTAGAGGATGGGCGGTCCCAAGCATCCTTTAAGTTACTGATGCATTTTGTTACTGTTCACTTGAGTTGATTTACAGTTTATAAGTATTTATGTCCTGACTCGAGGGTTTTGTGTTTGCTTTACGCTCGAGTCAGATTGATTGAGTTATCATTCAAGATTCACCTTCGGAGTTGGAGCTTTCCTTGAAGATCCAGCCATCTATTTTGTTTCAGTATCCAGTGTTTCAGTGATGTATCTGATTTGTACCAGATGCATCTTGTTACTCTTCGGTTGTATCTTATTTAACCCTGATGTATCTTATATTTTATATAGTAGCTTCATGAACTACTATCTCTTTTTCTTCCGCTGCATTTTTATATACTCTGTGTTTGTGATTTTTATTTACTGTATATTCTGAGATTTGCCAAATTTTTATTTACAATGCAGTATTTTGAGCAATCCAATTCCGGCATGAGTGTCAACCTATACACTTATAATGGATGCGAGTGGTTGAAAATACCGGGTCGTTACACAATTTAAATTGATAATAAAACTCAAATGCTTATTTATTCACATAGATCTCGTCAAATTGCAAAGAATAAATTGTTATTGAATGTAAATGGAAGTTATGAAAATGCCATGGATGGATAGGAGTAAAATGAATTGATTTTGAGAATAATTGGATTAAATATGAGTTCGGTTTGCTTAAAATAAATAAATTAAATGTAAGCGATTGAGTTTTAAACCATTCAAATTGAATGAAAATGGATTGTAAATTAATTGAAACAGTTGAATTAGTACGATAATTGTATAAATTGCTTACGAAAAATGTTTGATGTGCATTTCTTTTAGAATTCATATGTTTTAACCATTGCAACTAAGTGAAATATAGTTAAACTGCATATATTTGGCACTTACATGTTTAAATTGAGTAAGTACAGGTACCTGGAAGCCATGTGGCTGGATTTGGTTGTGCTATTTGCTAAAAATAATAAGCCGCTTGCTTAAAATGCTAAATAAGGTACGATTACGCAATAAAAATAGGAAATACGAACTGTTTTTGATTTTTCCGACCGGGTGGGTCGATGTGTATATATTTATCTCTTTTGTCAAATTGCAAAAGCTCCTCCATACAAAGGGGATTCTGCCAAAAACTTTCAGAATTTTTGGGAGTTAGAATTTTTTTGAAAATTTTGGAAAATTTTGTTAACAACAAAACGGTTTAAACTGGAAAATTGAAATAAGTTAGTAAATGAAACTAATTAAAGTAATGACATAAATTAGTTACAAATGGAAGATAAAATTAAAAGTTCAAAGTTGAAAATAAATGAAATTCATATGTAATGTGGAAATCAATTTGAATAGAAATAGATATTAACTAAAGTGGTAAAGTGAAAACAAACAAAGAAGCATATAGAATGCTTATACTAAACTTAAGTAAGGAATGGTGAATTCTTAATTAGAGAATGATATTACAAATATATTCCAAGTTGATATTTGAATGAGTAAATAATTGACACTTGTAAGGAAGTCGATAAAATGTTTTTGGAATATTGTGATTGGATATTAGTGCTAAGCAGGATATGCAGGTATTATGAAGGGAAAAGAAAGTTGGATTTGATTTCAAAGAATAAAATTTTAAAATGCTCGACAAAAAGGTATGTATTTAAATTTGGTGTGAAATTTGATTGGGTTTTTGGATTGAGCCACTTGGCTTTTTGTTTTCTTTTTGGATTTGGGAGGCCGTAGAGCCATTTTGTAGTTGTACCGAGTCAGCCGCGCAAAGGAGACGCTGGCGAATTTTTTTGGAAATTTAGAGAGTTAGAAAAATTTTGAGAAAATTTTGATAATTCAAAATTTAGTTTTGAATTATAATTTGAATAGTTAAACAAGTAAGTTATTTGGAAACTATAGAAGATTTTGGAAAAGTTTGGGAAGTTAACAAGGAAGGTAATGTGTCTTTTATTAAAAAGATAGTTGGTAGGATGTTAAATTGTTGGTTTTGGAAAAATAGTGACGGGTATTGGACCGTTCTTCCCAACTAGTAATTTCGGGGACGAAATTCTTTTAAGGGGTGAGGAATGTGGCAACCCGGAATTTTCAAACATTTAGAATCGGAATATTTAATTGATTTTAAATATTCAATAAAGTAATTTTAACTTGAATTACAAGTATCACAATTTATTTGATAATTAAATTATTGAATTAAATAATTAGAAGCGGAGTAAAATATTGTGAGTTTTAAGCCTGTTGGAAATAAATTGAAGGCTTATGGAATTTATATTGATAATACTGAAGATAATAGAAGTGTTAAAATTGAATATAACAGTGATTTGTTCAGTTTTGAAATTTCATCGTTTAAATTGAATTTAAAAATAGCATTCCGAGGCACAGTCTCGGAATTTAACGAAACCAGTTCCATTGGGTCCGTAATGTTATATTATTATCAGATTTCAAATTTTCGTAGAGTTTGGAGTTACCATTGGGTCGTACGATTGGTTAATGCCTAGAATAGTTTAATTGAATTTAAGTTAATAATCAAATCTTCTCTTATACGCCACTCCATTTAATCTAGATTCATCCCACCCTTATCTTACTTTAGATGACAAAATTTTGTTAAAAAAGGAGAAAGGAGGAAATCAATGGCCGAATTCAGGATGATATTTTATAATGAATCAAAACTCGACTCCTTCTTCTCATCCACTTATCCAATTCGAATTTGTATAAAAAAAGGAGGGGGGGCGACAGTTTTATTCTTCTTCCCACTTCTAAAATTGAGACCGAATTCGATTCTTAAAACAAAAAATAGAAAAAAATGGCGAACGCGGATCGCGAGCTCTTTCTTACCGTCATCAATCGAATTTGTTTTCTGTGCTCATGGCTGCGCTCTCTCTTTCTCCCTCTCAAGTTTCCTCACGCTCGATATCTAGGGTTCGGCGAGGACTCGTTTGTTTGTAAGCGATTGGGTGATTTGGGTCGCGGTGATATCTGGGCGAGGAGATTATGGAAGTGGTTTGATTTTTAGGTAAAGGCAATTTCGCGATTGAAACGCTTGGGGAGGGCACCATGAAGAGTGCGTTCGATCGAGGAAGAGGTGTTCGCAATTTCTGGTGGAAGCTGCGACGTCGAGGTTCGAAGGTAGCATCGATTAAGGGTTTTTTGTACTGTGTGGAGGCTAGCGATGGCATCGAAGTCGAGAGCAAGGTCAACGTCAGGAAATCCAAGGCAATATTGAAGTGGATTGCGAATAATAGAAAAGGTGAGTTAATCTCACTCAATTTAAATTTAAATTTAAATGCTTAAATTTAAATAATTGTTTGGATGGTTGAATTGATCGATGGGATATAGTATGATATTTTGGAATTGGTATACTATATTGTGCTAACGTCTGTGAATGCAGGGAAAACAGGTTGGAGGGATCCAACTGGATCCCTCAATATTTATTTAAATTATTTAATATTCTCTGTTGTGAATATTGATATTCTATGATGAGTTATATTGGAATATTAAATGTTATGGTTGATTGGATATATTTGGGTATAATGAATTACCAAAATTATATAGATTGGATTTTGGAAAGAGAATAAAAGAAAAGAATTTGTGAGTAAAATAATTGTAGGAAATTTGAATAAGTTAAGAATGGGTTGAAAAGAAATAGAAGTAATATGAAAATAATAATAGATAACTTCGAGTATGAAAGAAAAGAGTTTGAATAAACAGTAATTAATGAATTGTAAAATTATGTGGTATTAATTTAAAGGAATAAAGAATTATTTTAAACTTAAAGTTTTAAATTTATATAAAAGGATAAAGAAGTAATTGAGAAATCTAAAAATTAGAATTTTAGTTAAAGTATTTTAAATCATAATTAAGAAATGAAATCTGAAATTAATAGATTTTGAATTAAAAGGGAGTAAATGGGAAATCGATTTGGAAATTGATTCAAGTGTTTGAAATTGAAATTTTTAAGGAAGAATGTGAAGAGAGGTATATTTCTCTGGATAGCCAAATACGTTCAAAATAAACTTTTAGATATAAGTTGAAGGTTTTAATGTTGTTTTAAAAAGCATGTTTTGGAAAATTTATTATTTTAAATTCTTAAGTAAATATTTTTCAAATCTATTACCGTAACAAATATTTATAAATAGTGACTTAGTGTTTGTTTGAAAGGTGAATTATTGAAATCCCAAAGTAAGTGTTTTGGTTAATCTATTATCGTAATAAGTATTTAACGGATGATTTGGTATTTTGTGTAAAGAAGAAAATCTAGTTATATTTATAAAGTAAACTTATTTTAATTATTTCTAAAGTATTATTATAAATTGAGTATTAAAGTAAATTTTTCTAAATTAAATGTTCAATATATTCTATAATAAAATGTTTAAATTGTTTTAAAAATCTAGAGTTTTGTGCTTGGTAATTCCAGTGGAAATGGAAATAATCGGAATTCTTTTGGAGAAAAGGAGGATAGTTCGAAAACTGTTTTCAAAAGGGTTTGAAAGTGAAATTATATCTTGTAAAGATATTTTGAGATAAATAAATAATTTGGGAAATTATTTACTGGTTGATGGATGTTTATGCAAATTAATTGATAGTTAAATCACCGACTATCAATATTGGACAAATGCGTTGATCGTTTCGAAGAGACCGGGATCGAGATTAATTTCTCGATAACCACTTCGATCTGGTTTGTACGTTTCGTGAAAACGATTTTGGATTCGAAGATGGAGCAGTGGAATGCAAGGGCTAATCGCTACTAATCCTGAGGATATTTCCAAAAATGGATGTAGTAGGAATAGTGCCTTCGGTTCCGTTCGAACCCGGGACGGACTTGTATGGATGAATGCTTGCGAAACATCGTCAGGTGGACGATGGGAATTCTAAGGGATATATTCTAAAAAGGTAACGCTTAGCCTCAAGCCTCATCAAATGGGAATGGCTGAAAATCAGGGGTTATGCAGCAAGGCTTCGTGCGTAGCCCCCACTGGAGGGTGAGGTCATCCCTGTCTAGATGTCCCTTTTATTTCGGCTTAGTGGGCGGTTGTTGATCCCAACCGCGGGGTGATCTTGCTCGGGACTGTCCAATAAGGGATGGCTCCAGTCTTGTGTTGCAGGGGAGTTAGGGTGGCTCCTCGGTACGCTGATCTAGACCAGGTACTGTGACAGGTGGTACCCCAGTGCCTAGCCATTAGTTGGAATCCATTTTCCCTACGCGCCCGTACGGTTTTGATTGTGCCCAACTATTGCTGAAACGTGAGATGCAAGCATTTTAGCTAGATTCTATTTTAATTTACTATTATAATTTCAGAGGATTTTAATAAAAGTTTTTTAGCTATTGTAAGGTAAAAACCCGCTATATTTATTTGTGGCGTCGTCTTACGAGATGCTTTTGTTTTCAAAGGATTTTTGAAACTTTAATAATCAATTGAGTGTGATTTTCTCACGCTGGTATTCCAGACTGACTCGGGTGTTATTTAACTGTAATGCTCGAGTCAGACCGAGTATTATAGGATACAGGATATGATGCTTTGGAGCTCAGGAGACGAGCTGGATGACGATACGTACTCTCGTACTTGTATATATATATATATATATATATATATATATATATATATATATTTCCGCTGTGTTGAGTTGTTGTGTATCCATTTGTATGACATTGATGTTGAGTTGTGATTGATGTACTCTGATGATGTAATATATAAACAAAGATATTTGATGTTTGAGTAAAGAGTATTTATTATCTATTATATTTTATTCCGCTGCGATGGTTAGATTATGTTGTTGTTTTCTATTTTCTTCTTCTACCTCTTCTTCTTTAACCCAAATGGTTCGTATTTAACTTGGGTTGATTGTTTTAGAGTAGTGTTGACTCAAGGGGTACAGATTTGCGGGCTGTTACACAGTCTATCCTTGTTCTCATAGAAATTCGGTCATACGTTGATCAAGCGTAAGACTGAAAATCTATAAGTACTTAGCAGACCCATTTTTAACATCCAGTGAAAATACTTGGAAAATAATTTTACTGAGAAATATAGAAAACAGTTTGAAAATAGAGGAAATATCTTTGGTGAGAATGGTCTGGAAATCATCACCACCATCCATGGTCGCAATTACATCCATGGTCGTAGTTACATCCTGGGTTACGTTGTCATCGCAGCAAAAGTCCATGTAATTGTAAGCACTCCGTGCCCCTCAATTACGCCATGGAACCCACAACAGATCGCAGTTACATTACAGGGTTACGTTTCCATCGCAGCAAAAGTCCATGTAACTGTTGGCTCTCAGCGGCACACACGGTTTTCGCTGTCAAAATGAAACTTCTCCACTCCTACATACGTCGCAGTCTACCGATATAAAATCAAACACAGATTGTTGGCTCTCAGCGGCATACACGACTTTCGCTATGTTACCATAGGTCACAGTCTACCGATATAAAATCAAACGCAGACTGTTGGCTTTCAGCGGCACACACGACTTTCGCTATGTTACCATAGGTCGCAGTCTATCGATATAAAATCAAACGCAGACTGTTGGCTCTCAGCGGCACACACGACTTTCGCTGTGGTACACACTACTCATAATCCCCAGCAACTAGTTTTGTCCGGACACCTCACAGGATCAACTTTAGAACCCCCCCTTAGGGTTCAAGGCAGTACCACCCTATGGTACTCCTGAGAAGTTCATTTCAATGGAGCGCCTTTTTGTCTAAAGCCATTTTCAAAACACTTTATACTATACACACATAGTATCTTCCAAGTCATACACCTAGTATGAATCTCATATAAATCTCCTTTCTCAAAATCGATTATCCCAAAATCGATAGTTCTCAAACTAGGCTTTCCAAATCCAATATTGATTTTACCCAAAAATCAAAAGCCTTTCCAAATCCAAAGGTTCCCAAAACCTTTTTCCAAAATTCTCATGAGATCCTTTATATATATATATATATATATATATATATAACCTTGAAAAAAATCTTTGGATCATTTCAAACTTGTATAAAACCCTTTTTATAATTCAAATATTTTTCAAAAATCTTTCCATTCGGCAATAGATTCAGCAAGGGGAGATTTATCTTATATAACAAAGATATATAACTTTGTTTATTCAAAATCAAATATTCAAATTTGATTACTCTATACAGTCACTTATCAAATTACTTACTTCCATAAAGTAAATTTCTACCATAGAAATATCCAATTTCTGTTTTATCTCATCACGTATTTCACAAAATATATTTTCATTTCAAAAACCATTTAACATTTCTTATCGACAAATTTCCAAATCAATTTTACTCAACCCGTACGATGTACACATATCATCCATACGCTATATCAATCTGATCGCTCACTCGATCACACAATTTCACTTCCAAACTAGTATCGTCCACCCGACTTTCTAGTGCGGCCTCAGATCTGGTTTCTTGATCAAAAACCGTCATTCTCCTTGTATAGCCTAACTATGATAGAGAATATCCAGAACCAATCAACGATCCATATCCAGGTTTGCCGTCGAAAATCGAGTGAAAAGTCCCAAATCGGATCGATTTACTATCTCGAAATTCTATGCTCGAATCTAGATCAAATCACTATGCAAATAGAATGGTATACGTACATCCTACGTATTTATCTTTATTGATTATTAACCAAATCAATTCTCTTTTCTATTCATCCTCACTTTGATTTTATTCACTTATTCACATTTGCCTTAATCCTCATTTGGATTATCACTTCAATCCTTACCTCAGTTGGGTATTAATCAATAACAGTTTGAACTCCGACCAATTTATATACAACAAATAGTTTGAAAATTTTGAAAATAGATAAGTAGTTGAAAAATAATTAGTAGTTTGCAAAATATCTATAAAATAGTCAAGAAATTATAAAATAGTTGGAAAATAGTTAAATAGTTATAATAATTTTAAATATTCGCAAAATAGTTGTAAAATAGTGATTAATTTGAAAAATAGTAATTAATTTATAAAATAGTTGAAAAATTGTTAAATAGTTCCAAAAATAATTGTAAAACAAGTATAAGATAGTTTGGCTTTAAAAGGAAAGGTTGTATATAGTTTATAGCTTGGAAAATAGATTTGTACTAAAACAATTTATTTTGAAAATAGCCCAGAGTCAAACTGTTCACTTCCCTATCCATTCAATTTAAATTTCCACTTCCATTTAATTGACTCAAATCCAATTTAAATAATCTTCAATTTCCCTTAAACTTGATTTATCCCCAACTAAAGTTGAATTAATCTCAATTTATTTTCAAATTCAAATCAAATTCCATTTGATTTTAAACCTATTCATCTTTAATTACAATTCCAAATTATTCAAATCAATTTGGACTAATTTCAAATTGAACCCATTTCAATTTCGAATCAATTCCAGTTTGAATTAATCCCAATTTCATTTAAATTTGGACTCATTCAATTTCAATTTCAAAACAATCCAATTCAAATTTTCCATTTGAATTACAAACTTATACATCTTCAATCACAATCCCAACTAATTCAAATCAAATCCAACTTGAACTAATTTAATTTAAATCTCAACTTTCAAATTTAAACCATCTCGAATTATATAAATTCGAGTTAAATTTTTAGATACTAATTTAATCCTTTAAGTCAAATCAACTTATATCTTTAAACCATTTAATTCTGAATTCCAAATTCCATTTTTAACCTATTTCAAAGTTCAAATAATAATTCAATTCCTCTTTAAACAACTAAATTTTTGAAATTAAATTTTATCATCAAATTTCAATTTCAAAACCAAACTTTGAATTTATCCTAAACATTCATATCATATGTCCAAAATGATTCCATTTTATCTTAATAATAGATACATTTCCACACCACATTTCTTCATTTATTTAAATAAATCCAATTTCATCTTGAAATTTCCAATTCAGGTTGCTTGTTAAATTATTTAACCTTCGAAAGTTCAATTCAATTTACTTAATCCAGCTAATACCCAATTTGAATTCCCAATTCAAATTTTAAACTTCACACCAATAATTTTTCCCACTTATTAAGTTCAAAAACTTATCACTTTGGGTTTAACATATCACATTCCAAGTAAAAATTTAAAACTCATCACTTAGAGTTTATTTCAAACTCATCTTTGATATTACGTATATCTTTCATACATACATATTTATTTCTTGGCCCATCAAGACAAATTTTAAAATTTAAACCACCTTTGGTTTTAATTCAAATCAAATTCTCTTTAAAATTTTCAAACATTTCTTATTTTAAAATAAGATCATTTTCAAAATCGTTTGAATAATATTATTTCCTTTAACGTTTTGAAACCAATTCAAATGTTTAAATTTAGAATTCAAAACTTCACAATTTGAAACCCACTTTAATTTACAAGTTACTCTCATTAAATGGTTACTTCCTTAAAACATTTTATTGTTTATTGGAAAACAATCATCCCATCATTAAACACAATAACCATTCTATTTCTCTGGTTTGAAACCAATTCTAATTCATCCTATTTTGAAACTCTCTCCCAACTTCAATATTTTAATTTCAGTTTGAATCCATTTCAAACTTATCTTTAATTTAATTTCAATTTGGTTATATTTCTATTACCACTTAATTTAATTCAAATAATTTAACAACCAATTTTCCTTATATACAATAATTGGAAAATGATTTGCTTCTTATATCAAAACATAAGCTTGTATAAGAATCATTCAGTAAAATCATTTTTAAAACTTTTATATAAGAAAATAACAAGTACTCTCTCATATATATATACACTCAACTCATCTTAGGGTACCACTGACCCTATTCTAGATGAGTACACCCACCAGAGCCAAGGTTTTCGCTTAACCTTCTGCTCTGATACCAAATGTAACGACCCAAAATTTTCGATCCCGAAAATTTCAGATAGTTAGGGAAAAGAAGAAAGGAAT
Organism: Allium cepa; assembly: GCA_030765085.1. Lineage (NCBI taxonomy): Eukaryota > Viridiplantae > Streptophyta > Magnoliopsida > Asparagales > Amaryllidaceae > Allium > Allium cepa. The sequence continues at coordinate 328,144,205 of CM060935.1, read as the reverse complement.
AGAAGGAAAAGAAGAACAAAAACTCCAACATCTCACATTCGCAGTGGGTTAAATATAATAACAAATAATAACAGTTATACAAAGGAAAAACTATACTTGTCAAATTTCACCTTAATACATCAGTGTTACAACATATATACAAACACTAGAAAAATACAATCAATCTGTTTCAGATATACATAATATATCACAACGGAAACACTCCATACGTTCATACCATCCAGCTCGCCTCTTGAGCTTCAGATCGTCCTTAACTGAAAATCTGTACCAGGTCTGACCCGAGCATTACATCAAAGTAACACCCGGGTCAGGCTGAAAACCAGCATGAGTAAACTCATCTAACATGAATGACAAAAGCATACAGCTTATATAAACCCAGGGTAACTTATATCAATTTACAACTTTGCACGTTGTTATAGACATCATTTAATTCACACATCAATTTCTAAGTACCAAACTAAGATTAAATGGTCCAGTTCACTTAAGGCATTCCATTCCAGTCTATTTATTTCACATATTAAATCATATAAAGAATTCATAGTAGATTATAAATCGAAGTGGTTTCGGGTATTTACTAATACCTGACACCGGTCTCTTCGAACCCAATGTCATCTTAACCAAAGCTATTCAAGTGAATATAATTCAATTTTAAATTACAGGATGTCTCTTAAACACAGCAATACATCATCGATAGACAACCACATTATTACTATCCATCAAATCATATCATCTCACAAAACATTTCATATCAGAGATATGAACCAATTTAAAGCATTTGATATCATTCCATCATTCATAAGTAAGATTAATCCTTCCCAATTAATTTAATTAATCTCTAATTAAATCAATTAATAACTTTAATCACTTTGATTATTTTTACTTAACATTAATTAATTACAACCATTAATTAATCATCTTTTATTTATCCATCTTAATTAATCACCCTTGATTAATCGTCCTTTAATTTTATTAAGTAATTAACCCTTGATTAATTACCCAAATTAATCACCCTTCACCCATTCATTTTAGTTATATTTATCTTTAATTAATTACTCAAATTAGTTATTCAATAACCACTTACGCTGATTAATTATCCTTTAATTAATCATACTCATTAATTAACTAATTCCTTAATTAATTTTCTTAATTAATCCTTACTTAACTAATTACCTTAAGTAATTAATCCTCAATTACTTTCATTAAGTAATTTATTATTAAATAAATCACATTTTCTCATTAATTACTCTCCTTAATTAATGATATTAAGTAATTTCTTTAATTATTTTTATTAATTAACTTTATTAATTACATTAATTAATTAATCTTAATCAATCATTAATTATTCACACATATTAATTATCCGATAATTAATTAACCTTTAATTGCTTACGTTAATCAATTTTTAATTAATCAATTAATCTTAATCATCCAAACTTTAATTAATTAAAAGATAAGTTATCCATCTTAATTAACTTCTTCTTTTAAAAATCTTACTTAATAAACTTGAATTAAATTATCATTAATCTAAAATTTAACTTAATCCTTAAGTTAAATTAATGATTTAACACCTTAAATCTTCTTAATTAAATCACATTATTAATTTAGTTTTAAACAACTTTAAGAATCAACTTAATAACATTTAAATAAAACGCCTTTATTTAAAATAATGATTTTAGTGAATTAATAGAAGACTTAACTATGTTATCCTAAACTCTTGAAACATAAGCATTATACCTGAGAAAATCCAAGGATTACTCCAACAAATACCTGAGTTTCTCATTCCTCTCCCGAGTTCCTCTTCTCTTTTTAAAAAAAAACTGTTATACGAAAATCTGAATCAACACATTCTCGAGAGACTAGAAGACCCATCCGAGCAAACCAAGTGAAACCCCGTGAATCACTTTGCGCAAAACACTTCCAAATCCCACTTCTTCTTCTTCCTGTTCTTTATTTATTTCACCTGCACATAAAGACACAATGCACGTGCACAGGAGATCACTGACGATCTTCCCTCCCTTCGAATCGTCGATAAATCATCGACCAACCCCACATTCGTTTTCGACCATTCAACCCAAGCATCAAGCTCGAATTCAAAATTGAGCCAAATTAGTCAAACTGGAATAGAAACTTCGACCAGAAATCCTCCTGGCGTCCCAATTCCGATCACCGAAATTAACGAATCCTTGTCCACTGCCTCGCCGATGATCCCTGCTTTATTTCCCCAATAACCCATCAATTCCGATGCTACCTCATCACCGTGAAAGTCACAAGAACATCGACCAACCCATAAAAATGCTAAACCCTACTATTCGATCGTCCCGCTTCCACAAGCACTTGAAAATCCCAGTGAAAATTTTCCCATGTTCCCCATGTCCTATTCCTCCTCCACATCAAGTGCCATATCTCCAAATCAACCCAGTCGTCCCAATTCACCGATTTACCCAAATCCTTCAACCTCAAATTCCTCACTCAATCTAGCCCTAAAAATATGGATATGACGCTTAAAATTCTTGATTTCAAATAACAAAACAGGTTGCATACCTGAAAACACGAATTGTTTGAGTCGGAATTTTGATATGTTTAAAAAAAATTCATTGTCTTTCATAATTTCCTGAAATTTTCCTTACTTATTATGCTAAATTATATTCTTAAAACTTAGCTTATGTTTCAACAAACATATCTGGTTGGAAATTCACAGCCTACGAGATATTTAAAGTTGAAATTTATGAAATATTTAAAGTTGAAATTTTAAATTTTCACTTTGTTTTAAAACCCTGTGGACTAAGAACAGAGTAACTCAGACATGCATACATATACATATATACGAAAATTCCCGTTTGATACATACGTGCAAGCATAATTCATATCATACCTTTAAAAATCATCAAAAGCATCTAGTTTTTTTTTTAAAAAAATTTATAGTTTGTTTACTCACCTCTATGCCGAACAAAGAAACACAGATGCTTGAAGTTGAAACTGTACTTGAAACTGAAACAGCAGGCTTGTTAATCTTGATTCCATTTGATCTTGAAATCTTGCTCTAAGTCTTTTGCTTAGCCTTGTTTCAGATTTGTAATCGTTAAAAAAAATTGTTATTGAATATGATTACTGTTTGAATTAATCTCTGGGTTGAGTTTGTTTACAGACCTTGTTCTTTTTTTTTGGTATTCAATTTACTTTCAGGTGATGATTTTTTTCAGATTTGTTTCTTGTTTTGGAAATAAGATAGGAAAAGAGAAATGGAGATGAGAAATAGATGAATATATAGGCTAAGTTTATGATTATTAAAAATAAAAGGGAAAAAAAATAAAGTTAAAATAGTGACATTTTTTTATTCATCTAACATTTGTCATTTATACTTATTAATCAACTCACATTTGTTAAATACTATTTATTTAACTTACATATGTAATTATGCATGTTTTATTTATTTTTAAATGTTTTTTTATAAAGCTTTTATATTTAATGTACTATTTAATAAATACATTACTTAATTTGTATAAATAAAATCTTTTAAAAGAAAATGATATAAAATCAATTATATTCTTAATAAGATCATATATAATATATCAAAATATATTTAAGATATATCTCTATCTCTTGAAATTCAATATTAAACCCAAATTCAAATTCAAATTAAATTTAAAAATAAAATTTAAAATTAACTCAAATATATGTATAAACAAACACAAATTTTGTAAATGGCAATTCTATTTAAAGTGTGTGTGTGTATATATATATATATATATATATATATATATATAAACAACACATTATTATTATTGTTTGAAAATATCTACACTGCCAATTTAAATAATTATACAAGGAGGATTATCAAACCAATACTTATTAAGATATATACTTTCATTACCAGAATTATTTATTTAACTTATAAATCAGTATTTCCATTAATTAAATTCAATTAATCTATAAATTACAGGTACTCTTAAATCCGGGTTATCACAACTTGAGTTGATTTACAATTCATAAGTAATTATGTTGTGACTCTAGTGTTTTGTGTTTTGCTTTACACTCGAGTCAGATTCAGCATTCAAGACTCACCTTCAGAGTTGGAGCTTTGCTTGAAGATCCAGCCATCTATTTTATTTCAGTATCTAGTGATTTTAGTGATGTATTCTGGTTTTGTTCCCGATGTATCTTGTTACTCTTCTATTGTATCTTATTTAACTCTGATGTATCTTATTTTTATATAGTTGCTTCGTGAACCACTATCTCTTTTAATTTCGCTGCATTATTATTTACTCTGTGATTTGTGACTATCTATTTACTGTATATTCTGATATTTGCCAAATTTTATTTATAACGCGGTATTTTAAGCAATTCAAGTCCGACATGTGCGGATGCGAATGGTTGAAAATATCGGGTCGTTACGAAAACAGTTAAAAATATTTATATATGGACCAACGATGTCTATATATAATTTTCTATCATATGGTCAACTCATACGGATAGTTATCATTTCAATCCGTAATTTAAATATAGACGGGTATATATTATTTCAACCCGCAATCCCAAATTCAATTCAAATGAAAATCGCTTGGGTTTATCATTTTAACCCATAATGATTTTTTCCTATTCTACTACATTTGAAAATAATATTGTGTCAGTTTGCTCCGTTCAAGTGTTTTGGAAATCCTATCGATAGCGCTGATCAAACGAATCGATTGAAACCCCAAATCAACATCAACAACTCAAACAACACAATATATATAAAACATTTTTAAAATTAATTTACAAATACACTTCCTCGCTCGACGATACAAGAATGGACTTCAAAGCAAGGATAGAGATTCGAATTTGATGGACTCAAACCAAAGAGAATTTTGATTCGAAGATGGATTGGGAACAAAGATGAGAAAATTAAATAACAAAATAGGGAGATGGATAAGTTTATACAGATCTCGGGCAACTTCAATCGAGTCAACCGTGACTTCATTGAAAAGATCAATGTGGAATTCTGAGGCAAATCTATATTCAATCGTAAAGGATAGAATTCATTCATAGCAGGAGATAGATAGCATCGTAAATTGAGGATACAAAAATCTTCGGTGAATCAATGCTTGTTGTAATGGAGTTTCACCCCTTTGCAAATCATTCGAAGATTGTCGAGACCGCCGAGTTATTATAGAGATTGTTTGAAGTGGAGTTATGGGATACTCCAAAATATGAATAAGGAGAGATAAGGATGGATTTTGGAAATGAGGGAAACATCCAAAATTCAAAGGAAATCGACTCAAAGAGGAAGGAATTCAAGTTCGAACGAAAGTGATTCCGTAGTTAAATTTACCCTATATGTTGAGTTTTGCCTAAAACCAAAGCTCTGATACCAAATGCAACGACCCGATATTTTCAACCATTCGCATCCACACATGCTAGATTTGAATTGCTCAAAATACCAGATTGTTAATTTATATTTGGCAAAACTCAACATATGCAGTAAATAAAATAATCAAAGAATCACAGACACAGTAATATAACAATAATGCAGTGGAAATAAAAGATAGTAGTTCATGAAGCTACTATATATATATCAGAGATAAATAAGATACAATAGAAGTTTCAAATATAGTAGTCAAATACAAGATCAGAATACATCACTGGAATCAACTGAATAACTGCAAGCTGAAAGATGTAGATGGATCTCCAAACGAAGCTCCAACTCCAAAGGCGAATCTCCAGAAGCTGTATCACTCAGTCTGACCTGAGCGTAAAACAAAACACAAACACTCGAGTCAGGATTAACATCCTTATATCAACAAATCCAACTTAAGTGAAATAACAACTGAAATACAAGTAACTTAAAGGATGTTTGGGATAACCATCCCCTAAGGATCCGTTAAACTATCTACTATGTAGTAATATACGCTATTATAATAATGTCTAAAGTAAAGTATAATATATTTTAAAAATAGTGTTAAGGCTTTACATTTTCCATCTTAACACATTTTAAATATTCCCATAGTCTATACAGTACCGTAATCTCCCTTGTACTGGGCATCGTCAGAGGGCACTCCATAAGTATGGTACAAAACAAAATCATATAACGTGCGCTAGGGTAGGTGACACGGCACAACTAGGCAATGCCAGGGTAGATATACCAATTGCAGTTCCGGACCGGTGGTAACGCATAGCAGCCACTACCGCCAACCTCGAGCCACACTCCCAAAATCAAAGGTGCACCCAATCAGTCATAAAGTAATAGAATGGTATCGAAGGAGTGTGTCCGATCAGAGGAGCTAACTCATTAGCCCGTCGATTGCTCCTGTTTTATCCACCTCATGCCAACTCACAGGAGTTGGGTCCATGAATATACCTCAATAGAACGTCGCCACCACCCTACTTCATTGGAATCTCCACCACGTAAACGATTGTTAAAGTGGTTTACGAAGTTGGCAAAGAGTATGACAACTTCTGATCCCGGTCTCTTTAACAACCAAACGTTATTATAACACCGCGGTCATTTCAAAATAGTTTATACCTCAAAACCAAAATATCATCGCCATTTCAAAACCATATCAATATGATATCATTTCCATTTCAAAACCAAATAAGATATAATTTCCATTTCAAATATATCCTTTTCCAAAATCATAGCATTTTTCAAAGTTATGACACTTTTCAAAACTAAACGCTTGAAATTAAAACACTTTCAAACATAATACTTTGAAATCATAATACTTCCCACTTAACTGATTTAAATATTTTAAATAGTATATATAATAATATTGTTTTCCTCAAATTTCACAAATTAATTCCAAATCAACCCGAATTTCAAAATTTCCAATTTAATCAGATCTCAAATCATTAATTCCAATTTAGCTTCTAAATAAACCATTTCAAATTCCACATATTTCCAAGTTTTAAATATTCTATAATTTCAAATCTAAATTTTGATAATTCCATATATATAAAATTCAATTACTATTACTTAGATTTGAAATGTTTACTTAATAAATCCAATATCATTTAAGCAAAACCTTTAAACTTTAAATAACTGAATATTCTTTCAATTTACTTAAACTAGATATATTCATTTAAATCACCTTAAACCAAAATCAAGTTATAAAAATTATATCCTTTAAAATCTCAATTTTATTAAATTTCAAATCAAATTTATTTGAGTATAATTCTTAAATAAATCCAGTTTCAAAACCTTGGAAATCATTTCAATATATATATATATATATATATAGTATCTTAAAAATCAATATTTATTAAACCATATATTTTCTTTCCAAAACCGTAGAAATCAGTTCCAAATATTTATATGTAGACCAACGGTGTCTATATATAATTTTCTATCCTATGGTCAACTGATACAGAAATTTATCGTTTTAATCTGTAATTTAAATATAGACGCGTATATATCATTTCAACCTGCAATCCCAAATTCAATTCAAATGAAAATCGCTTGGGTTTATCATTTCAACCCATAACGATTTTCTCATATTCTAAAGTCCGTTCGGGTATGTATAAATTCAACCCATAGTGAATTTTATACTAACAGGGAACTTGCAAAGTGATAAAAATATGATAATAATATAACAGACATATATCATCAATGTAAATAACAAATAATGGTGTTAGATGTCACAGGTGAACATATATAGATGATTGCAAATATATATAGCAATATAAATAACTAACAACAGCATATTTCAATTGTCGTTTCAATTGAAATCAAATTTAATAAATATAAAAAATTAATCTTGAGTGATTGCTCACCTTTCGAGGCTAGAGAGATAGACAATGAAGTTGAGTAACGAAATTCAGGCACGAATCCAAAACAAACAAGGTTGGCACGAATTTGACGAATAGAGCTGATAACAGGAATCGATGAAACAATTAAAATCGGCTCAATAGAAACAGGGATTATATACATATTATTATGATTATTATTTCCATGAAATCAATATTTAATTTAAAACAATATTTTAACAATATATATATGTGTATAAATCATTATTTTAATTAGGCACACATAAATAATATACATAATACCCTTTTTATTGTAGATATACAGTTCACATATATGCTACAACCTGATATATAATAGCCATATATATAGTTTGAAAACCTTTATAAATTTATAAGCTCGGATAAAACATTTAGCATATACATACTCGAAAACAAACTTACGCATATAGTTTAAAGTACCATATTCAGTGTATAAATAGATGAGCAAGCCACTGTTGATATATATAAAAAAATATTTGTAAACATATATAATACTTTAAAACATATTGTATATATATCCTTTACATTGTAACTGTTACAGCATATATTACCCAATCGATAATATATAACCAAAACAGAGCTTTGACAAAACTCATGTATACCATATCTAAAAGACTAATATATAATCATGTGTATCAACAGACCAACACAAACTAATATATATACAACATAAACCACAAACTTATATACTTTACAAACAATTATTATATTTTAAACTCCATTGTCAATATAAAATCAATATTAAATATTAAGACGTGTATATATCTCTGAATACAAAAAAAAACATATGCGGACTAATATGTAAAATATGTGTATAAATTATAGATTTAAGTGGTCATGATGTAACCTATACTGATATAACCCACAAACAAATTATGCCCGCCTATAATCTAAGCAATATATATAATATATATTATGCAACATTACAGAGAAGAAAGCTTTTAAAATATATAACTATGTAAACTGTAATATAAACTTCTATATATTATAACTACATATATTAAAATATAATGGAACTGTTATATATATTAACAACTTATGCAGACCATACATATATAAATGTAAACATGTAACAGTGTAATATAAATAAATAGAGCTATGTATGGAACATGCGAATGATTCAATACTTATATATATATATATATATATATATATATATATATATAGACACACACTCTCTCTCTCCGTACATGAACTAGCATTAAAGCATCCTTTCAAAAAAAATCTAATATATATACTTAACAACATTATACACAGTTATAGAAACAGCCCTTATATATATAAACAAACTCTTATACAACTCACATAAACAACTATCTATATATCTAGCTTACACTAATATAACTACACCTATACGAAAATACAGCTCATACTAAGATATATTTATAACTGTTTTTATACAAACGCATCTTTATAGTATATAAATATGATGCCTTGTAAACTATTTGATTATAGAACATAACAGAAAACGAAAAATAAAGCCTTTGAAATCCTTGCTCAACAATAATTAAGTAACAGACTAAAATTTATATGAACTATATGCAAACAGATTACAACTTGTATTGACATATATACATTTTATGTAGAATCAACAAAACTATAAAGATATATACACACACACACAAACAAATAAAATATTTATACATATATACCTTTCATTTATGCGACAGAGAGGAGGGGAAGATTGCTTTCAGCTGAAGATTAGAGGGTTGTCGGAGGTTGGAAATGAAGGGAATAGCTCGGCTATCACAAAGGGGAAAGGACGGTTGTCAGTGTGAGTGGCTCGTGGAGGAGTGGAGTTGAACTAGGGTTTTGCGGCCTTGGGTGGTTCGGTTGGTCTAATGCATGGATCTAGGGGTTGTAAACTGGGTGGGTGGAAGCTCGGTTGCATGAGCTTGGGCTGGTGAATGACAGAGGTCGGTGGGGTGATTACGTGTGGAGAAGGCATTTGCATGAGTGGTTTTGGTGAGAAGGAAGGCACGGGTTTGGCAAAAATAAACGTGAGTGGTTTTGTGAGAAGGAAATGTCAGAGGAGAAGAAAAGAGAAAAGAGCTAGGAGGAGAAAAGAATGAAAGTAAGCGCAAAAGAAGAAAAAAATAAACGTACCATCTCCCAAAATTTAGTGTAAAGTCAACGGCCATACGTTGATTCATCCGAACATTTAAGACAAAAATATTGTTGTTTGGATAGCCCGTCAAGAGTTTTAAAAAGGCAAGTAGACAAAAGGTTGCATTTTTTGTACTGATAAGGTTACCGGTTTCACGGATTCCATTGTCAACAGGACTTCAAAACATAGAATTGAATATACCATAGAGATCAGCACGATGAGATAATCAAAACGGTATGACGCCCCACCTCTATACTCACAATAACAAAGGTTATTATAAGAAATAACGTCTGCTATTGCGAAGAATAAGGCTTGTTAGAAGCGACCATCCATAAGTTATGCCTTAGATGAGTATTGATTACATCGATAGGAGTTGTGTAATTACTCCCACCGATATAAGTTCAATCCAAATCTAAAGCGAAACCATGGTGGCTAAAGAAAAACTCAGAACAACTCATAATAACAACAACATAGATATGTATAATCACATCAGAACAGAAATATCAAACATATAGCGGAAGATAAGTCTGGATACATGCTACAACAATCGATAGTTCACCTGAACCGAATATACATATACATAGACATCAACATACATGAGATGAGAGTCAATACACCAAAAGTGACAACTCGAATCTAGAAAAACGATGAAGTGAAATACCAAAAGCTGAAGCTGCAACTAAATCAGAGATAACGATTATCCTGAAATAACTCGGTCTGACCCGAGTATTATTTGAAAGAAAATAATAAACGGATCAGTCTAATTTAATCTTAGAAGTGAATGCATCATAAACAACATCAAAGAAAAATAATCATAATCTCGAATGAGACTATTCAAAATATATATTCAACATAGTTTAAATGAAGAGATCTCATTAAACTCCATCAAAATCAATTTTCAAATTCAAAATTAAATTCAAAATAGCAATACACGAAAATCTAAGAATCAAAATAGATAACTAGAATAATCAGCATAAAAGTGGATCGATCCCAGCATATGGCGAGTCTAAGCTACGCCGCACGTGCATCATCATATGGTCGAAGACTACCAAGTACCGTCATCATAATTTTTGGTGCCCCACAAATGACCCGAAGGTCTAGTACTGGTAATTGACCCAAAGGTCCAACATATGACCCGAAGGTCCAGCATAGTGGCTCGGAAGCCCAACAAAATCATCAAAATCTTCAAACAGCAATTATTTCAATTAACGAGTCCGGAATTAACCGAATTAGTAAAATTATGGTTCCATACTCCACACTTTTGCTAAATCGTTTAAATCTCTTCATCATTTCCTTGAAAGTGCAAAATCGAGTATTTTATATAAAAACAGTTTACGTTCTCAAATGGACAAGTTTGGAATTAACCGAATCAGTAAAAGTAAGGGTTCATAGTCCTTAATTTTGCTAAAGCGTTTAAATCGATTTCTCATTCTTTTGAAAGCGTAAACTGTGAAATTTTTGGAAACGATTTTATTTTAAAACGATTTGAAAACACGTGATTAAAGCAGCAACATCTATAGCAATTTCGATAAAGAAATTGCGCTTCACAAAACACCGTAAAAACGAATATCAAAATCAGTGTTGAGAGTTAGCCGCTTGAAAATTCACTTTAAAATTGACGGTTACTGAAGTCAAAATAACAATAATTTTTTATTCGTCAAAAATCTCATCAAACAACACGCTTCAAAAATGTAACACCGGAGTAAAACTCCCGTTATAAAAATAACGACAATAAAATACATTTTAAAACCAAACACCGGTTCAACGTAAATTAAACATCAGACTGCACTACTATATATTTATAGTATTTGATAGCCTGGACAATATACTACATGCATACACTTAGTACAATATATAAGATGCAATGCCTGGAGTTGAAACATTACTTGCATGAAAAATATTTTCCTAAACCAAGCTACACATACTCACATAACACATTATGTAGCGTGGACCATTTACAAGCACACACTAATATAAAACAATGGTCTGAACCATATAATTTTGATGTACTACAAATTTTAATCGAAAAACGAAGTTTTTGGCATGTTATTTTGCATGCACGATTCAAAAAGTAAAAGGGAACAAGACCTGGAACTTGACTATGTTTTCAAAGCTACAACTACACAACAAACTTAACAAAATATTGATAATATATTATTGCACGCACTTGAACAATTATATGCATGCAACGTAAGATTGGACCTGAACTTAAATTACATGCACACGTATCAACTATCACTTTTCTTTGCAAAACATGAAGTTGTGTATGCACGAATGAAATCAATACCAATATAATGTGACCTGGCCATATTTAAAATGCAAATGACCTGGATATAATTTTTGCACACACGTTCATAGTATATAATATGAAAAAGAAGTGTCTGGGCACTTTAATTTTTCACGCACACAATGAAGTTTTGTCCATACGTCTGTGCGCCTACATTATTTGCATAAAAATGAAGTTGATGAGCTTGCACACATGGATGCAAACGAAAAATGTCCTGGGTTTACTTTGTGTAATGCAACTTCAATTTGATTTCATGCAAAGTTAAAATTCACGCAATATATGAAGTAAAAATTATTTTACCAGGCAAATTTTCAAGTACTTCATGCATACGTATATAGGAATTACAAAATATAAAGCAACCTGACAACAAACGCATACTCGCCTAGGCATGTTTTCGCGTATGTGCTATTTGCATGTAAAATTGATGATGCACGCACACTACACTATCACGCACACGTACTATATATTTTTACTCAAGAAATGAAGTGGACAAGAATGACCTGGACCATGAACTTAGTAATCGAACGACTCACAATTTCATGCAATTAATAAAGATGCGCACAAAATTTTGAAGTTTTGAAAAAAAATGGGTGACTCAGGTTCTAAAATTTCACACACGCAAGGATGAGATAAATAATATTTGCACATGAATTCTGTGCAACATATTTGCACGCACCCATTGAAAAATATACCTAGGCAACTTAGTTTTTCATACACGGAATGAAACAACACAACATGAAAATATTAAAATCCGGGCACCTAATTTGCGTGTAACAAGTAGTGAATAAATTAGAGATGTGAGTTTTACACTCACCTTAGTTTTGTTTCGAAATCAGTTTGCAACAAGGATCCAACAGAGAGTAAGAAATTTTAGAGCTGCCATTGAAGCTTTTGCAGAGCTACTTGAAAAAATATGAAAGCAACGAAAAAAAAGCTACTGGAAAGGAATGAAAGAAAGATGCAGCTACTCTTCCTTTTTCAAAATGTGTATAAGTCAATGCAAAGTGTGCTGGCACGCAATTTGGGTACAATGCATTTAAGGCAACGTGCATAAATGAAGAAACAAGGACATGCTAACAATAAATGATGATGGCTGCAAAGATGGATTCAAATTTTGCTTTACAATTTGGTGACAACAAGTTTATATTTTGTTCTTTTTCACAAATAGAGTGATAGTAAAGCAAAAAAAGAAGTTCCAACCTTGCTGTTAAATGGTCCAATTTCATTTACACACGTGAAGGCAAAAGCCAAGTGTTCAAATTGTTATTAAGTTGGATCTACTACTCTAATGCACGTGCAGGTAAAATGCATTTCATATTCAACAAGCTACTACCACGAAGAGTTCACTGACTTAGCAAATGAATTGCATTTTCAACTGACTTTGAAAATGAATTTGCATCATTTTTTTTTCAGAACTCAATTTAAAATATCCATTTTAAATTTTTATTTCGACGGTAATTAGAAATCACTGTTGTTACAAACCCCCCCTTATAAAAATTGCGTCCCCGCATTTTTCATACTAGAAGTTGTTTATAACACAAATTATTTCACAACAAAGATTAAAGTTTAAAAAGATGGATAAGAATGCTCACACCCACCTGAAGAGGAGAGAAAACCAGGATAAGAACGCTCGATGAATTCTTTGGTTTCCTAAGTGCAATCATTGGGGTTTGCGGACCATTGAATTTTCACAAGCGGAACTTCTTTATTCCGAAGGCGTTTAACCTCTGAAGCTAGCACACGAATAAGATTCTGCACCATAGACAAGTCGGGTGAGATCTCAAGATCTTACAACATATGAGGATCAATAATAGAATCCGAATCTCACAGGCATCGACGAAGCTGGAATACATGAAATACGTCATGAACTACCGAAAACTGAATAGGTAGCGATACGCGATAAGCAATAGGGCCGATGCGTTTCATAATAGGAAACGGTCCAATATATCGAGGAGCCAATTTCCTGGAGCTACTAAAACGCACCACACCCTTCATCGGAGAAACACGAATGAACACACGATTGCCAACAGAAAAGTCCAAAGGCTTCCTACGATGATCGACATAAGATTTCTGCCGATTCTGAGCCTCTTTCATTCTCTGTCTGATAATATCAATCTTCTCAGAAGATTCACGAATATAATCAGGGTCGAGAACTAACTTTTCCCCCGATTCCAACCAACAAGATGGTGATCGACACGTTCTTCCGTAAAGAGCTTCGAAAGGAGCCATACCAATACTGGATTGAAAACTGTTGTTATAAGAGAATTCAACAAGAGATAAGTGGTCTTCCCAACTACCACCAAAATCAAAAATGCAAGCGCGAAGGAGATCTTCTAAGACTTGATTCACCCTTTCAGTCTGACCTTCAGACTGTGGATGATAAGCTGTACTGAGATTGAGCCTGGTGCCCAAAGCTTTCTGAGGACTCTGCTAGAAACCACTAGTAAAAAGTGGATCTATGTCACTAACAATAGAACTAGGCACACCATGAAGTTGAACGACTTCTTTAATAAAAAGCTTAGCCAACAGAGGAGCCGTCCGATTGGAGTTGATAGGAATAAAATGGGCTGATTTGGTCAATCTGTCAATAATCACCCAAATACTAGTATGGCCCGACCTCGAACGAGGTAGGCCATCAATGAAGTCCATAGAAATTTGATTCCATTTTCATAATGGAATCTCAAGAGGATACAAAAGACCACTAGGACATTGGTGTTCTGCTTTAATAAGGTGACAAGTCGTGCAACGACTTACATAACTTGCAATATCACGCTTCATACCTTCCCAAAAGAATAAGCGTTTCATATCAGCATACATCTTACTACTGCCCGGATGAATAGTATACTTAGAACAATGACAGTCCTCAAGAATGTCATTCTAAGACTAGAAACATTAGGCACAATCAACCTACCCTCTTCTGAATACAACCATGAACATCAATATCGAAATCCTTTAGATCATCACTTCGGGATTCCGATTCACAACTCTGAATAAGATAAGAGAGATCTAGATCTTGTTTCTGGGCATCGGCAATACGATCCAATAAACTAGGATGAGCTTCCATGCTAAATAAAAGCATGGGAGAATCAGAAACTAAAGGACGGTCTCTAATATCACAAAGAGATAAAGCTTCCAACATATTCCACTCTGCTAGTATCATGGAAACAACAACTTGCTGCTTGCGACTAAGGACATCAGCAACTCGATTACCCTTACCAGGGGTATACTGAATATCAAAATCATATGACGTAAGAAATTTAGGCCAATGTTGTTGCCTCATATTAAGTTCTTTCTGAGTGAATAAATATTTCAGGGATTTGTGATCAGTGAAGAGAATAAAACGCTCGCCCAATAAATAATGTCGCCAAATCTCTAAAGCAAAGAATATGACGGCTAACTCCAAATCATGGTTAGCATAACGAACCTCATTAGGCTTTAGTTGTCTAGAAGCATAAGCAACTACTCTATCCTTCTGCATGAGAACAGCACCGAGTCCATAACCACTGGCGTCGGTACAAACAACAAGATCATGATTCCCTCCGGGAACCACTAAGATAGGAGCATGAGTAAGCAGATCTTTTAACTTCCTAAAAGCATCCTCACACTTATCAGACCAAATAAAAGGAACAACTTTACTCATGGGAGTGGTAAGCGGTAAAGCAATACGAGAGAAGTCTTTAATGAACCGGCGATAATAACTAGCTAATCCAAGGAAACTAAGTATCCAGTAACGGTCTCGGGCCTCTTCCAATTCTGAATAGATTCGATCGTGGAAGGATCGACAGAGATACCAACGGAAGAAGCAACTTGACCGAGAAGCTTCACCTTATTCTTCCAGAAGTGACACTTGGAGAATTTTCCATAAAGCTGATGCTAACGAAGAGTGCTAAAAAACAATCTCCAAATGTTGAATATGATCGGCTTCAGATTTGGAATAAATAAGAATATCATCAATGAAAACCAAAACGAACTTATCGAGATATTCCCGGAATATCTGATTCATAAGATCTATAAAAAACGCTGGAGCATTCGTCAAACCGAACGACATAACAAGCCATTCGTAAGAACCATAACGAGTACAGAATGCTGTAAGAGGAATGCTATCTTCCGCGGCTCGTAACTGATGAAAATCGGTAGCAACATCGAGTTGGGAGAAAAGCTTAGCGCCACTTAATTGATCGAACATGTCGTCGATCCTAGGTAATGGATACCAATTTTTGATAGTGAGCTCGTTAAGCTTGCGATAATCAATGCAAAGCCTAAGAGTACCATCTGGCTTTTTAACGAAGACAACGGCGGCGCCCCAAGGAGACGAGCTAGAACGAATAAATCGCTTGGCTTCCAATTCAGATAATTGTTGCTTGAGTTCCTCGTTTTCCTTAGCAGACATCCTCATAGGAGGACGAATGACAGGATGAGCACCAGAGATAAGATCAATACGAAACTCATTTACCCTCTTCGGCGGCAAACATAAAATAGGCTCAAAGACATCAGAAAAAATCACAAACAACCGGAATATTAGATATGACATCGTCAGATTCGAAGGAAGAAATGAGAGCATTCGAAGTATGATCCA
The DNA here is from genome assembly GCA_030765085.1 of Allium cepa. Lineage (NCBI taxonomy): Eukaryota > Viridiplantae > Streptophyta > Magnoliopsida > Asparagales > Amaryllidaceae > Allium > Allium cepa. The sequence continues at coordinate 328,127,477 of CM060935.1, read as the reverse complement.
TGCTTCCAAATACAATAGATAACTGCTCGATAGCATCGGGATGCTTGAGATATAAAGTTCTGTCAGGACATAGGATTTGAACTTGATAATGGACGAGCCAATCCATACCATATCATACCAAAACCAAGATGACCCATAACATGCAGATTCGCACGAAAAGAAAAGCCACAAAGAATAGTCTCAACATCAACACATAACAAACCAAGTGTAGCGGATCCACCAATAAGATTTACAATCATCAAAGGGTCATAAAGACTAACAACATCCAAATGAATAACATCAACAAGCTTCTTTGACACGAATGAACGCGATGCACCCGTATCGAAAAGAACTCTAATAGAACGGGAATGAAATATAATAAAACCTTCCAAAACAGAAGAAATAATACTTTTGGGCTTAGAAGAATCACCAGAAGCTTTAGCAACATTAAGCTTTCCAGATCTGAAACCGTTAGGAGCAATAGGACAATCAGAAATAGAGGACTTTCCTTGTTTTAACTCAAGGAAACTACAAGCAAGATTGATAAGGAATTTAACAAATGGAATACTAAGGGGATATGAAATTTATCCCCAAACATACTCCAATATGTTAACGAGGATAAAGATTTAAGAACAATGAAGGGATAGATTGGAAAGGCACGAATAAAACCCTCGAATAGTTATAACATATGTTCCATTTTGCTTCTGTTCTGTGTTTATTATAATTTGTTCCGAATTTCAACTCTGATACCAAGCTATGACGCCCCACCTCTATACTCACAATAACAAAGGTTATTATAAGGAATAACGTCTGCTATTGCGAAGAATAAGGCTTGTTAGAAGCGACCATCCGTAAGTTATGCCTTAGATGAGTATTGATTACGTCGATAGGAGTTGTGTAAATTACTCCCACCGATATAAATTCAATCCAAATCTAAAACGAAACCACGATGGCTAAAGAAAAACTCAGAACAACTAATAACGACACAGATATGTATAATCACACCAGAATAGAAATATCAGATATATAGCGGAAGATAAGTCTGGATACATGCTACAACAATCGACAGTTCACATGAACCGAATATACATATATATGGACATTAACATACATAAGATGAGAGTCAATACACCAAAAGTGACACCTCGAATCTAGACAAACGATGAAGTGAAATACCAAAAGCTGAAGCTGCAATTGAATCAGATGGCGATTATCCTGAAATAACTCGGTCTGATCCGAGTATTATTTAAAAGAAAATAATAAATGGATCAGTCTAATTTAATCTTATAAGTGAATGCATCATAAAAACATCAAAGCAAAATAATCATAATCTCGAATGAGACTATTCAACATATATATTCAACATAGTTTAAATGAAGAAATCTCATTAAACTCCATCAAAATCAATTTTCAAATTCAAAATTGAATTCAAAACAGCAATACACAAAAATCTAGAAATCAAAATAGATAACTAGAAAAATCAGCATAAAAGTGGATCGATCCCAGCATATGTAAGCTATGCCACACATGCATCATCATATGGCCGAAGCCTACCAAGTAACATCATCATAATTTTTGGCGCCCCACAAATGACCCGACGGTCCAACATATGACCCGAAGGTCTAGTACTGGTAATTGACCCGAAGGTCCAACATATGACCCGATGGTCCGACATAGTGGCTCGAAAGCCCAACAAAATCATCAAAATCTTCAAACAGAAATTATTTCAATTAACGAGTCCTGAATTAACCGACTTAGTAAAAGTGTGGTTCCATACTTCACACTTTTGCTAAATCGTTTAAATCTCTTCATTGTTTCCTTGAAAGTGAAAAATTGTGTATGTTATATAAAAACATTTTACGTTCTCAAATGGACAAGTCCGGAGTTAACCGAATCAGTAAAGTAAGGGTTCATAGTCCTTAATTTTGCTGAAGAGTTTAAATCGATTTCTCATTCTTTTGAAAGCGTAAACTGTGAAATTTTTGGAAATAATTTTATTTTAAAATGATTTGAAAACACGTGATTAAAGAAGCAACATCTATAGCAATTTCGACAAAGAAATTGCACTTTACAAAACACCGTAAAAACGGATATCAAAATCAACGTTGCTAGTTAGCCGCTTGAAAATTCACTTTAAAATTGGCGGTTACTGAAGTCAAAACAATAGTAATTTTTTATTCGTCAAAAATCTCATCAAAACAACACGCTTCAAAAATGTAACACCGGAGTAAAAGTCCCGTTATAAAAATAACGGCAACAAAATACGTTTTAAAACCAAACATCGGTTCAACGTAATTAAACATCAGACTGCACTACTATATATTTATAGTATTTGATAGCCTGGACAATATACTTCATGCATACACTTAATAAAATATATAAGATGCAATGTCTAGAGTTGAAACATTACTTGCATGAAAAATATTTTCCTAAACCAAGCTACACGTACTCGCGTAACACATTATGTAGCCTTGACCATTTACAAGCACACACTAATATTAACAATCGTCTGAACCATATAATTTTTGTGTACTAAATTTTTAATCGATAATGAAGTTTTGGGCACGTTATTTTGCACGCACGATTCAAAAAGTAAAAAGAAAACAAGACCTGGAACTTGATTATGTTTCCAAAGCTACAATTACACAACAAACTTGACAAAATATTGACCATATATTATTGCATGCACTTGAACAACTATATGCGTGCAAAGTAAGATTCGACCTGTACTTAAATTACATGCACACGTATCAACTATCACATTTCTTTGCAATACATGAAGTTGTGTAACAACCAGATATTTTCAACCATTCGCATCCATTATAAGTGTATAGGTGGACACTCACGCCGAAATTGAATTGCTCAAAATACCACGTTGTAAATAAAAATTTGGCAAATCTCAGAATATACAGTAAATAATAATCACAGATCACAGACAAAGAGTAATAATAGTGCAGCGAAAGAAAAAGAGATAGTAGTTCATGAAGCTACTATATAAATATATCAGAGTTAAATAAGATACAAAAGAAGAAATAAAGTACAAAAGAAGCTGAATAGAACAAAAGAACTGAAATAGATAAAACTAGACAAGCAGATAATCTCCAGCGATTCCAATCTCCAGAAGGTGGAATCCAAATCTGTGAATAACTCAGGCTGACCAGAGCGTAAATAAAAATACAAACACTCGAGTCGGGATATACATACTTATACAATGTAAACCAACTCAAGTGAACTGTAGTAAAGGTACAAGTAACTTAAAGGATGCTTGGGACCGCCCATCCTCTAAGGATACGTTAAACTATTTACTATGTAGTAATATTTCGCTATTATAATAATGTCTAACAGTAAAATAAACTTACTTTTTAATAGCGTTAAGGGGTTACACATATAGCCCTTAACACAAAAAATGCCAGTAGTCTATACAACACCTGCATATCTCCTAATCGGGAGACTACGAGAAGATGCTCCATAGGTACGACACAAATAGAAACTCGTAGTAAAGGCTCGATATGGTAGGTGACATGGCACACAAGGCAATGCCAGGGTAGATATTCCAATTACGCACAAGGGCTGGTGATAACGCAGTAGCCACATACGCCCACCTCGGAACACATTCCTAAAATTGGAGGGGCGCCCAAACAATCACAAAAGCAATAGAATGGTATCGATGAAATGTGTCCGACCAGAGAAGCTACCCCTTTTGGCCCGAGATCGCTCCTGTTTTAGCCACCTTATGCCAACTCACGTGAGTTGGATCCACATAATATACCTCAAGAATGTCATCACCATCCTACTTCATTCTGGAATCTCCACCGCGTACATGATTAGTCAAAGTGGTTTTCGGTATCGACAGAGAGTTTGCCCATATCCGATCCCGGTCTCTTTGTCGGCCAATCGTTATTATAACTCGTGGTTATAACTTTAAAATAATATTTTATACTTCAAAATAAAATATCATTCCGATCCAAATCTTTATGAAAATAAAGATTTAATCATTTCTAAACCATTTTAATACATTAAAATATCAACATACCATATCTTTCAAATTTAAATATTTATCAAAATAAATATCAAGTCATTTCTAATCATTTCAATATATTAAATTATCATATCTTTCAAAACTTCCTTTCAAATCATTTTAATACATTAAAATATCATATCCTTCAGAACTTCATTTCCAAATCATTTTAATATCAAAATATCATATCTTTCAAAACTTCATTTTTAAATCATTTTAATATCAAAATATAATATCATTCAAAACTTTATTTCAAAACGTTTTTAATATCAAAATATCATATCTTTCAAAACTTCATTTTAAAACATCATATAAGTTCAAATCCAAATATTCAACATTAAATGCCTTTTAAATTCAAAGATATCATTCATTTATTATCATTCCAAACCACCTTTTTAAATAGCTTATATTTTAATCAAAATAATTCATTTAAACCATTTAAAATTTAATTTTATATACTTTCAAATCAAGTATTCAATTTTCAAAGTTTTAAACCATTATGAGTTCATTTACTAAGTTAAAACCATAAACATTGAAAATTTCAACCTTTCACCGCATTCAGAAAAAGCTGCTGAAAGTTATACTCGAAAACAATTCAATTTAAACCATTTAAACATTATAAAAATCATATTTTAACGTTCAAAGATGTTCATTAAAATACTCTTTTTTAATGATTTTTATAAAGCAACATTTTATAATTAAATCAAATTTCACAAATCCACTTAATAAATTCAAGTGTAAACTTTCCCTTTTTACATTTAACACTTTATTAACATTTACATTTTCAAATTATCATTTCACGAATTAAACTAAATTTCCAATTTATTTAATTAACTTAAATCCTTAACTAAAACCAAATTCACATTTCCAGGTCAAGTTCATTTTAAAATTACACTTTTAAGTATTCATTCATTTAACCATTTTAATACATAGAAAAATCAAAAATACTTTATTAATTCATTTAAACTCAAATTTAATCAAATCGTCATATTTACCATTTTCTAAATATAATTAAATTTCTGTTTTATTTATATAACTTAAAATTCCCTTTTTAAACCAAACCCAAATTTCCAGACTTTAAGTTATATTTCAATAATTCAACTTAACCATTTATTTATTTAACATTTTCCACTTATACAAAAGTCATAAATCCTTTATTTAAAACACTTTAAAATCTATTTAAATCAAATTATCATAAATTTACATTTAAACCACTTAAAATTTTATTTATATAGCTTAAATGTTATTTTAAAAGCCAAAGTCCAAATTTTCAAATTTAAGTTATATTTCAAAAATTCACTTTTTACCATTCATTTGAACTACATTTTTAACTTCTAGAAAAATCCAAAATTTCTTTATTTAAACATTAAAAATACAATTTAAATCAAATTTCATAATTTTTCACTTTTAAAAATATTTAAAATATTCAAAATTCTTTATAAAATATAACCACGGGCCTATATATAGTTTTCTAACCTAGGTCAAGTGATACAGATATATATCATTTCAATCCGCAGTTTAAAAGGAAAAATCCAGGTTCTATCATTTCAATCCCGCAATCCCAAGTTAAAATAAAATAAATAAAAGCCGTTCAGGCCAATCATTTCAGCCCATAACGATTTTTCCCTATTCTAAAGTCCGTTCGGGTATGTATCATTTCAACCCATAGTGAACCAAATCTACAAGGAACTTGCAGTGTGATAAACAGATATAAATGAACAGTTAATAACATATAACAGTAACAGATGATAAGACAGGTAAATTAACAAGTTTAACATCATATATAAATAATCATAGGCGGTTATAACATCATATATAATTCTACACATTCTATTGTTGTCGCTTCACAATTGCATAAGTATAATATGTCGTGTGAGATTTACTCACCTCTTTGTGCTGGAGATCGCAAATCAAATGACACAAACGGATTTTCAAAGGCACGATGACACAACAATATATTCAAGTGGATGAGAACCAAGCTTATGATCTTGTCACAACCCATAAACAAAATCAAAATAAAGTTATAATTCAATACAACATTAAATTGAAATAACTTTGAAATGAAAAACAATTTGAATGCAACACTTTTTGCCTTGCCGTCTAGATTATTTTGCATGGCCGATGGATGCATTAGGCTCTGGTTTGGACAAGGTTTGGCTCAGGTTTGAACATAGGAATGCACGGCTAACAAGGCACAGATGTAGAGGAGGTTACAACATAGGGATATGAAGGGACTAGGCAACATAGAGGAGTTTTGGGTCACTTTTGGCTCGGTCTATGTCCTTTCTAGGTTCGGCCATTTCAGGTACAGGTCTAGACAGAGGTAGGAGGTGATGGTTAGGGGTGTGCCAAGGTGGTGGTGGGGCAATAGGAGGTGGCCAAGGTCATCTAAGGTGATGGTGATGAAGACTCGGTGGCTAGGCATGCTTTTTAAGGTGTTTTTGCATTGTTTTATGGATTTTGCATCATGGGATTGTCATGGAACTTGCTGATCAGAGGAGGAAGGATTTTGTCCGTGTATGATGTGAGGAAGGAAGTGGTGGTCGTCGGTGGAGGAGATGGTGGAGGTGTTAGGCCAAGTAAAGCAAGAGAACAAGGCAAAAACATAGAAAAAGAAGAAGAAAAGAATAAAAGATGAAGCCATTACCAAAAGAATTCTCTCAAGCCGTGAGTGAGAATGAAGGAAGTATTTTTTTTACGTGAAATGTAAATGAGATACATGGCTAAAAAAGGAAATTTACACGGCCAAAGAATAATTAATGAGGAGTTAAAGAAAATGAAAAGTCTAGAAAGTGAAAAGCCAAAAGAAAAGGAAGAGTCTTTGCCTCTTCAAATTTCCATTCTTTATAAAACAAATAAAACAAAAATAATTCAGGACATACTCATAAAAACCGAAACAAAGTGAAATAATATGAAAATAAATAATAAAATTTAAAGGAAATAGTAAAACAATAAAAGAAATTGCTTAAAAATCAAAAAACAGTGTCCAGAAATTACAAATAAATCACCATTGACTTTGGAAAATTGTTTACTTCATTTTAAAAATATTATAAAACAAAATTTGAAATAAAATGATTTTTAAAACATTTTTAAAGTGAAATAAATAATTAAATTCAGAGAAAATAGCAAAAGAATTGAAGAAATTGTTTAAAAATAGCAATCAGGGCATGAAAATTTCAAATAAAATACCATCGGCTCTAGAAAATTTCTATTTCACTTTAAAACAAATAAAATGTCAAATAAATAAATAAGGAAAAAAATAAAGTGGGAATGAGAATAAAATAAGTTCTTAAGAAAAATATAAAGATAAATAAAGAATTACTTTAATTAATTGAAGCATGGAATTAAAATTTACAACATAATACAACTGACATTGGAAAATGTCAATTACATTTTCAAAAATGTTTTAGAACCAAAATATATACAATACATGTTATTTTACCCATATAAACATAAATTAGACATTACATGACCAAATAAAATATTATTTATATAATTTAAAATAAACAGTTTTGTTAAATACAACAAATTTCATTCCATAGTTAAAAAGGTATAACTTTCACATTATAAATCAGATTTCAACGAAATGAAAAGCAATGTTCTTAAAATTTTATTTGCTTTCGTAAGAAAATATAAAATTTAAATTTTAAAACTTTTAAATTTTTAAATTTAAAAGTCAAAGTTTGACCATATTGACCAAAATACACTTTTTTGGAAAATATTCCTTTTAATCATATTTTGGAATGATAATTCATATCAAAATCAAAGTTTATATTTTAAAATAACAAAATTATCCATTTCAAATAAATAAAATAAAGCTTTCAAATCAGAAATTCAATTAAAATAATTAAAATACACAATTAAAATAATTATAATATACAGGGTTGTTACACTCTCCCCACTCAAAACTTTTCATCCCCGAAAAGGAATGAGGTACGAGAAAACACAGAAAAGGTAGAAATGAAATAAGATTAAGACAAGATGACAAGAAGATTGAGATTATACCTGATAACTGTTGTTATAGGTAAATTTAACAAGGTGGAGATGATTTTTCCAAGACCCTCCAGAATCAAGAACACAAGCACGAAAAAGGTGGATTCAAAATGAGTACCGAAGATTATCAAAGATCATAGGAAGATCTCTAAGCAGAAAGATTATAGAAAGATGCCTATACCAGTCTGAAGCAAGATAAGGAAAATAAGGACAACCAAAAGATAGTTTGAAAAACAAAATAAGAAACGATGGAAATTTCAAAATAGATAATTAATTTTTACACAAGTTAAATAAATCTTAACTATCTCAAATTTTATTATCTTATTTTTTAATCATCTTAAATTAACAATTTCTAAGATCATGTATTTGAAAAAAAATCATTCATTATACTCATAATGTACTTAATAAATTTAATTCTTCTTTATTTCTACTTAAAGTTAAATTTATTCCTCTCAATATATTTTATCACTTATGTTAAATATACTTACACTTATTATAGCTGCTTTATTTTGTTGTTAGTTCTTTTAACATCATTTTATTGTAAGTTATTCAATTACCCTTTATTATATTTACCTCTGTTAATCATTTATAACTAAAATTTAAGTCTATAACATTTATTATAACCACTCAACTTTTATTTATAAAATCTTTTTATATTGTATATTATCCAATTACATTGTTAACTTTTGAAAAATTAAGGTAAGTTATATTGAATGCAATTGTATTATACAATTAAATCATTTCATGCTTGAATATTCATCCAAATTTTGATTTTCGTTTTTTTATAATTGAAATTCTTCTTTAAAATAAAATTTAAGAGTTAAATTTCGATTTCTTCAAACCATTTAGAGATAAATAAATGTATGTACATAATTTATCAAATCAAATTTAAATCATATATCTATATATATTATAAATCAAGCCATATTTTAGAAACTCAAATCAATTTGATTTCCCAAAACAAAGCTGTAGCAAGACTACAGAGCGGTCTCTTCACTTCGAAACTCGAAAATGAATGTTGATGATGCTGCAGTCATCACCGAAATTATTTCCCAGCGACAAAGAGAAGAGCACTAATTTTTAAACTTTAAAATCCTTTGGAAACATATTCTTATTCGAAAATACTTTAAATAATATACTTCAAAACTTAAACACGAGGTTTGAAACCATCGAAAATTAAATTCTCAATTTCTTATTTTAAATTCATTTCAGTTCCTAAATCAATTTATAAACAACTAGTTATAAATTCATTTATAGAACAATAAATGATAAATCAAGTATTATCATTTCAAATAATCAATTTAAATCAGTTTATTAAGTTCCATAAATTTACTTATATATCAAAATTTATTTCATTAACCAAATTTTAAAATAATGTTGTGTTAGTTTGTTCTGTCAAAGTGTTTTGGAAATCCTATCAACAGCATTGATCAGACAAATCGATCGAAAATCAAAATCAACATCAACAATTCAAACTACAGAATATATAAAACAAAACATAGATTTACAAGTACAATTCAAAATGTTAGGAAGAATAGATTGGAAACAAAAGACAAGATGATTAAATAACAAAGTACGGAGATGGATAAGCTTAAGTAAATCGCGGGCAAACTTAACGGGGTCAACCGTGACTTAAAGAATAAGATCAATGTGGATTTGTCTGGGGTAAATCTACATTCGATCTCAAGAGATAGAGTTTGGAATAACAAAAGATATTAGCATCTAAACCAGGAATAAATATAAATCTTTAGTGAATCGATGCTAATTGTAAAGGAGCTTCCCCCTTTTACAATTCAATTTGAAATTGGCGAGACCACCGACTCACTAAAAAGATCATTCGAAGCGGAGTTATGGGATACTCCAGAATCAAAAGAAGATGAATAGTGAGGGATAAGAATGGATTTTGGAACCGTATGGAACGTTCCAAAATTCAAAGGAATCGAGTCAAAAAGGAAGAGATTCAAACTCGAATGAAAGTGATTCTGTAAATGCATTCACACCATATGCTGAGTTTTGCCTAGAGCTACCAAAGCTCTGATACCAAATGTAACAACCATGTATTTACAACCATTCACATCCATTATAAGTGTATAGGTAGACACTCATGTCGGAATTGAATTGCTCAAAATACCGCGTTGCAAATAATTTTTTTGGCAAATCTCAGAATATACAGTAAATAATAATCACAGATCACAGACACAGAGTAATAGTGGTGCAACGGAAGAAAAAGAGATAGTAGTTCATTAAGCTACTATATAAATATATCAGAGATAAATAAGATACAAAAGAAGAAATAAAGTACAAAAGAAGTCTCCATATGATAACCAAGTACAAGCTGAATAGAACAACAGAACTGAAATAGATAAAACTAGACAAGCAGATAATCTCCAGCGATTCCAATCTCCAGAAGGTGGAATCCAAATCTGTGAATAACTCAGGCCGACCTGAGCGTAAATAAAAATACAAACACTCGAGTCAGGACATACATACTTATACAATGTAAACCAACCCAAGTGAACTGTAGTAAAGGTACAAGTAACTTAAAGGATGCTTAGGACTGCCCATCCTCTAAGGATCTGTTAAACTATTTACTATGTAGTAATATTTCGCTATTATAATAATGTCTAACAGTAAAATAAACTTACTTTTTAATAGCGTTAGGGGTTACCCATATAGCCCTTAACACAAATAATGCCAGTAGTCTATACAACACCTGCATATCTCCTGATCGAGAGACTACGAGAAGATGCTCCATAGGTACAACACAAATAGAAACTCGTAGTAAAGGCTCGATATGGTAGGTGACACGGCACACAAGGCAATGCCAGGGTAGATATTCCAATTACGCACACGGGATGGTGGTAACGCAGCAGCCACGTACGCCTACATCGGAACACATTCCCAAAATCGAAGAGGAGCCCAAACAATCACAAAAGCAATAGAATGGTATCGAAGAAATGTGTTCGACCAAAGGAGCTACCCCTTTGGCCCGAGATCGCTTCTGTTTTAGCCACCTTATGCCAACTCACGGGTAATATACCTCAAGAATGTCATCACCATCCTACTTCATTCTGGAATCTCCAACGCGTACACGGTTAGTCAAAGTGGTTTTCGGTATCGACAGAGAGTATGCCCATATCCGATCACAGTCTCTTTGCCAACCAATCGTTATTATAACCCATGGTTATAACTTTAAAATAATATTTTATACTTCAAAATAAAATATCATTTCATTCCAAATCTTTATCAAAATAAAGATTTAATCATTTCTAAACATTTTACTACATTAAGATATCAACATACCATATCTTTCAAATTCAAATATTTATCAAAATAGATATCAAGTTATTTCTAATCATTTCAATATATTAAATTATCATATCTTTCAAAACTTCCTTTCAAATCATTTTATTTCATTAAAATATCATATCCTTCAGAACTTCATTTCCAAATCATTTTAATATCAAAATATCATATCTTTCAAAACTTCATTTTTAAATCATTTTAATATCAAAATATAATATCTTTCAAAACTTTATGTCAAAACATTTTTAATATCAAAATATCATATCTTTCAAAACTTTATTTCAAAACATTTTTAATATCAAAATATCATATCTTTCAAAACTTTATTTCAAAACATTTTTAATATCAAAATATCATATCCTTCAAAACTTCATTTTAAAACATCATATAAGTTCAAATCCAAATATTCAACATTAAATACCTTTTAAATTCAAAGATATCATTCATTTATTATCATTCCAAACCATCTTTTCAAATAGCTTATATTTTAATCAAAATAATTCATTTAAACCATTTAAAATTTAAGTTTATATAATTTCAAATCAAGTATTCAATTTCCAAAGTTTCAAACCATTATGAGTTCATTTACTAAGTTAAAGCCATAAACATTGAAAATTTCAACCTTTCAAAGCATTCAAAAAAAGCTGCTGAAAGTTATACTTGAAAACATTTCAATTTAAACCATTTAAACATTATAAAAATCATATTTTAACATTCAAAGATGTTTATTACAATACTCTTTTTTTAATGATTTTTATAAAGCAACATTTTATAATTAAATCAAATTTCACAAATCCACTTAATAAATTCAAGTGTAAACTTTCCCATTTTTACATTTAACACTTTATTAACATTTACATTTTCAAATTATCATTTCACGAAGTAAACTAAAATCTAATTTATTTAATTAACTTAAACCTTTAACTAAAACCAAATTCACATTTCCAGGTCTAGTTCATTTTAAAATTATACTTTAAAGTATTCATTCATTTAACCATTTTAATACATCGAAAAATCAATAATACTTTATTAATTCATTTAAACTCAAATTTAATCAAATCATCATATTTACCATTTTTCAAATATAATTAAATTCCTATTTTATTTGTATAACTTAAAATTCCATTTTTAAACCAAAACCCAATTTTCAAGACTTTAAGTTATATTTCAATAATTCAACTTAACCATTTATTTATTTAATATTTTTCACTTATACCAAAATCATAAATCCTTTATTTAAAACACTTTAAAATCTATTTAAATCAAATTATCACAAATTTACATTTAAACCACTTAAAATTTTATTTATATAACTTAAATGTCATTTTAAAAGCCAAAGTCCAAATTTCCAAATTTAAGTTGTATTTCAAAAATTCACTTTTTACCATTCATTTTAATTACATTTTTAACTTCTAGAAAAATCCAAAATTTCTTTACTTAAACATTAAAAATACAATTTAAATCAAATTTCATAATTTTTCACTTTCAAAAATATTTAAAATATTCAAAATTCTTTATAAAATATAACCACGGGCCTGTATATAGTTTTCTAACCTCGGTCAAGTGATACAGATATATATCATTTCAATCCGCAGTTTAAAAAGAAAAATCCGGTTTCTATCATTACAATCCCGCAATCCCAAGTTAAAACAAAATAAATAAAAACCGTTCGGGCCTATCATTTCTGCCCATAACGATTTTTCCCTATTCTAAAGTCCGTTCGGGTATGTATCATTTCAACCCATAGTGAACCTAATCTACAGGGAACTTGCAGTGTGATAAACAGATATAAATGACCAGTTAATAATATATAACTGTAAAAGATGATAAGACAGGTAAATTAACAAGTTTAACATCATATATAAATAATCACAGGCAGTTATAACATCATATATAATTCTACACATTCAATTGTTTTTGCTTCACAATTGCATAAGTACAATATGTCGTGTGAGATTTACTCACCTCTTTGTGCTGGAGATCGCTAATCAAATGACACAAACGGATTTTCAAAGGCACGATGACACAACAATAGATTCAAGTGGATGAGAACCAAGCTTATGATCTTGTCACAACCCATAAACAAAATCAAAATAAAGTTATAATTCAATACAACATTAAATTGAAATAACTTTGAAATGAAAAACAATTTGAATGCAACACTTTTTGCCTTGCCGTCTAGATTATTTTGCATGGCCGATGGATGCATTAGGCTCTGGTTTGGACAAGTTTTGGCTCAGGTTTGAACATAGGAATGCACGGCTAATAAGGCACAAATGTAGAGGAGGTTACAACATAGGGAATGAAGGGACTAGGCAACATAAAGGAGTTTTGGGTCACTTTTGGCTCGGTCTTTGTCCCATCTAGGTTCGACCATTTCTGGTATAGGTCTGGACAGAGGTAGGAGGTAATGGTTAGGGGTTTTTCAAGGTAGTGGTGGAGCAATAGGAGGTGGCCAAGGTCATCTAAGGTGATGGTGATGAAGACTAGGTGGCTAGGCATGCTTTTTAAGGAGTTTTCCATTATTTAGTGAATTTTGCATCATGGGATGGACATGGCACTTGCTAGTCAGAGGAGGAAGGATTTTGGCCGTGTATAATGTGGGGAAGGAAGTGGTGGTCGTCGGTGGAGGAGATGGTGGAGGTGTTAGGCCAAACAAAGCAAGAGAACAAGGCAAAAACATAGAAAAAGAAGAAGAAAAGCATAAAAGATGAAGCCATTACCAAAAGAATTCTCTCAAGCCGTGAATGAGAATGAAGGAAGTATTTTTTACTTGAAAAGTAAATGAGATACATGGCTAAACAAAGAAATTTACACGACCAAATAATAATTAATGAGGAGTTAAAGAAAATGAAAAGTCTAGAAAAGCCAAAAGAAAAGGAAGAGTCTTTGCCTCTTCAAATTTCCATTCTTTATAAAACAAATAAAAAAATTCAGGACATACTCTTAAAAACCGAAACAAAGTGAAATAATATGAAAATAAATAATTAAATTTAAAGGAAATAGTAAAACAATAAAAGAAATTGCTTAAAAATCCAAAACAGTGTCCAGAAATTACAAATAAATCACCATTGACTTTGGAAAATTGTTTACTTCATTTTAAAAATATTCTAAAACAAAATTTGAAATAAAATGATTTTTAAAACATTTTTAAAGTGAAATAAATAATTAAATTCAGAGAAAATAGCAAAAGAATTGAAGAAATTGTTAAAAAATAGCAACCAGGGCATGAAAATTTCAAATAAAATACCATCGGCTCTAGAAAATTTCTATTTCACTTTAAAACAAATAAAATGTCAAATAAATAAATAAATAAGGAACAAAATAAAGTGGGAATAAGAATAAAATAAGTTCTTAAGAAAAATATAAAGATAAATAAAGAATTACTTTAATTAATTGAAGCATGGAATTAAAATTTACAACATAATACAACTGACATTGGAAAATGTCAATTACATTTTCAAAAATGTTTTAGAACCAAAATATATACAATACATGTTATTTTACCCATATAAACATAAATTAGACATTACATGACCAAATAAAATATTATTTATATAATTTAAAATAAACAGTTTTGTTAAATACAACAAATTTCATTCCATAGTTAAAAAGGTATAACTTTCACATTATAAATCAGATTTCAACAAAATGAAAAGCAGTGTTCTCAAAATTTTATTTGCTTTCATAAGAAAATATAAAATTTAAGTTTTCAAACTTTTAAATTTTTAAATTTAAAAGTCATTGTTTGACCATATTGACCAAAATACACTTTTTTGGAAAATATTCCTTTTAATCATATTTTGGAATGATAATTCATATCAAAATCAAAGTTTATATTTTAAAATAACAAAATTATCCATTTCAAATAAATAAAATAAAGCTTTTAAATCAGAAATTCAATTAAAATAATTAAAATATACAATTAAAATAATTATAATATACAGGGTTGTTACACTCTCCCCACTCAAAACTTTTCGTCCTCGAAAAGGAATGAGGTACGGGAAAACACAGAAAAGATAGAAATGAAATAAGATTAAGACAAGATGACAAGAAGATTGAGATTATACCTGATAACTGTTGTTATAGGTAAATTTAACAAGGTGGAGATGATCTTTCGAAGACACTCCAGAATCAAGAACACAAGCACAAAAAAGGTGGATTCAAAATGTGTACCAAAGATTATCAAAGATCATAGGAAGATCTCTAAGCAGAAAGATTATAGAAAGATGCATATACCAGTCTGAAGCAAGATAAGGAAAATAAGGACAACCAAAAGATAGTTTGAAAAACCAAATAAGAAACGATGGAAATTTCAAAATAGATAATTAATTAAATATCCTAGATAATGTTATAAAAATATAGGGTATTATAGACTCCCCACCTTAAAGAACTTCAACCTCGAAATTACTATAAGTCACACACAAAACAGTCAAAGGTAAAACATACTATCAAACAAATCAGGGTAAGCCTTTCCAATCCTGCCCCGAGTCTCCCAAGTACAGGCTTTTGCATTGTCACTCCACTGGACCTTTATTAATCTGACTATATTGTTCCTCAACTTCTTCTCAATCCTTTCCATAATCTGAATCGTCTTTCTAACTATGGTCAAGTCCGACTCTATTACTAAATCTTTTATAACACTGTAGGTGCTATAGTTGTCACCGAGTGTCTAACAAACTTTCTAAGATGAGAAACATAAAAAACATCATGGACTCCTGCTAAACTACTCGGTAACTCCACTTTATAAGCGAGTTTCCTGATCCACTCAACAATACGGAACGGTCCAACGAATCTAGATGCTAACTTTCCTGACGTTCCAAATCTAATTACACCCTTCATCGATGAAACCTTAATAAACACATTATCTGCAACAGAGAATTCATGTCTTTCCTCATTCTATCTACATAACTTTTCTGCCTAGGTTGTTCTTCCTTCATCCTAGCTCGGATCAACTTAATCTTTTCCGCGGCTTCTTTCACCAAATGCGGACCAAGAACCAACCTATCCCCGATCTCTAACCAACATATATGAGATTTGCATGGCCTTCCATATAAGGCTTCAAATGGTGCCATACCAATACTAGTCTAATAAATATTGTTCTACGAGAACTCGAAAAAATGGAGATGGTCTTCCCATGATCCCTCAAAATCCAATACAGAAGATCTTAACAAATCCTCACTTTGTTAACTCTTTCTGTTTGTCCATTAGTCTGTTGATGGTAAGCAGTATTCATATTGAGCTAGTTTCCTAAAGCTTCCTATAGACTCTTCCAGAACTTACTAGTAAACAAAGAATCTCTATCATTGATGATACTAACAGGAATTCCGTGTAGTCTAACCACAATCTTCATAAATAACTTCGCCAAAATAGGTGTCGTCCTAGTTGACTTTATTGGAATCGAAATGAGAACTCTTAGTTAATCTATATACTATGACCCATATGCTTTCATTTCCTCTACTAGACCTTGGAAACACATCGATAAAATCCACAGAGATATAATCCTACTTCCATAACGGAACTACCAATGGTTGAAGAAATCCACTTGGCTTCTGGTGTTCAGCCTCCACCTGTTGGCAATTCAACCACTTCTTAACACATAAACCAATGTCCCGTTTCATACATTCCCAGAAGAAACTTCTCTTCATATCCTGATACATCTTCATTCCTCCTGGATGGATAGTGATATTTGAATGATGGCATACATCAAAAACTCATTTTCTCGTATCTCTTATGTTTGGAACACACAACCTTTCCTTCTTTCTCAACTACCTATTTTGGTCAAGGCTGAAATCCTTTAAGTCATCACTCTTTGTTCCCTTCTTTAGCTTTCTGATCCGTTCAGCCAAAACTGGAACCTCCTCCTATCTAAAAGTTATTTTCTCAATCATTACCGGTTGAACTTCTAAGCAAGACATTATAGCACTTCCTACACTAGAACCTACCTCGAATCTATACTACACACTACAGGCTGATAATGCTTCCAAATCTTTCCACTTAGAAATCATAGCCAATAATGCATTCTAATGTTTTCGCTAAGTGCATCTGCTACCTTATTCCCTTTTCCGGGTGTATACTCAATTCCAAAATCATAAGCAACATTAAATTCTAACCATCTCTGCTGTCTCATGTTCAGCTCCTTCTGAGGGAACAAGTACTTCAACGACCTATGATCTGTATAAATCTCAAATCGCTCTCCCAACAGATAATGCCTCTAAACATTTAAAGCAAATATTACGGCAGCTAACTCAAAATCATGCTTCGGATACCTAACTTCTTGTGGTCTAAGCACTCTAGAAGCATAAGCAATCACTTTACCTCTTTGCATCAATACAGCTCCCAATCTAGTTCAACATGCATCAGTATAAACAACCAAATCTTGATTCCCTTCGGAACCAGCAACATCAGCGCATGGGTCAATAAGTGTTTCAAGCTCTGGAATACTTCTCACACTTATTACTCCATAAAAACTTCACATCCTTTCGCGTAAGCTTAGTCATCGGCGTGGCTATCCATGAAAAATCTTTTATAAACCTTCGATGATATCCGGCTAATCCAAGAAAGCTCTTTATCTCCGTCAATTATTCACCGCCTCAATCTTGGTCGGATATACAGACAATCCTTTCTCTGATATTAAATGTCCAAGGAATTTCACTTCCTTCTTCCAAAAATGACACTTCAAAACTTAGCCTTCAATTGATGCTCCCTCAATGTCTCAAGCACATTTCGAAGATGAACTTGCTCCTTTTCATCCTTAAGGTATATCAGAATGTCATTCATAAAGACCAACACAAACCTATCCAAGTGCTCTCGAAAAATTTGGTTCATCAAATCCACAAAGGATGCCGGTGCAATAGTTTGTCCAAATGGCATAACTAGACATTTGTACGATCCATACCTTGTCCTAAATGCCGCCAAAAGAATAATTCCTCTGCCACTCTAAGCTGATGAAATCCCATCGCCAAATCCAACTGAGAGAATACCTTGGCTCCACTTAACCGATCGAACAAATCGCCAGATCGTGGGAATGGATATTGGTTCTTTATCGTCTTCTCATTCAACTTGCGATAATCGATAAATAGCCTTAATGATCTGTTTGGCTTCTTAGTGAACACACGGCAGCTCCCTAAGGTGAACTACTCGATTGGACAAAATTCTTACCTTCTAAATCCACCAACTGCACCGTCAACTCTTTCATCTCTATGGGTGTCATCCTTCTTCGTGGCCTACTCACTCGTTCTGCTCCAGGCACTAAATCAATTGGAAACTCAATGGCTCATTTCGGTGGTAATCCAGTTACCGGCTCAAACACATCAGCAAATTCTCTGACCACAAAGACTCGATGCAAATCATCCCCCAACTCCATAATACCCAATAAAGCATTCACTTTGCAACAAGGGTTCTTTACGGTATAAATTATCAGATCACTACAATCCGGGTGACTAAGTGATATTTTTCTATCATGGCAAAATATCGTAGCATCATAATTACTTAACCAATTCATCCCAAGGATAATCCTAGTCCAACAAAATCAAACACATGTAAATAACAATCAAAAGTATGACCTAGAAAATCAAACTCTAAATGGTCTCAGCTCATCCCAAATGTCGCATACCCTCCTATCGATTTGCAACCCCTAAGGAAGTAACTAAATATGAGGGTGCTAGGTTAAGAATATCTACCAAACTGATGTGCACGTAAATGTGCATATTTTTACCACCATATTTATTCTATTTAAATTAAATAAATGATCATATGGGGTATTTTAATTGTTTCAACCAAAATCCATATCAATTCCAAATTGTCACATATCCATCTTCATATAGGGGGAAAATGGTCATTTGTGTGCATATATTTCTTTGAGAAAAATTAATTGAAAATTTATATATATTTTTGTAGGAATTTGATTTCAAATAGGAGTGGTTACATGAATACACATGCATGCACAAAATGAATATAAAGGAATGAAGATGGAAATAATTCAAAGTGAAGATCATGGAGGACCCCACCTACCCACCTACCTTAATGTATAAATTAGAGGTTAATGCACATGCTTATGCAATTAATGGCTTCATGTACACTTAAAAGATGATTAGTAGAAGCTAATGATTACTTGGCCTCCACACTTTCTCAAGGGTAGTTTGGTCATTCCCCAAATTATGGATTAGGGTTTCATGCTTGTATAAATAACCCTTTATGTTTCATGTAACCCTCCTCTCTTCCTTAGTCTCTCTTCTCATTAGTTTAGGCTCAAAATAAAAGAAGGCTCTCTTTCTCTTTTCATGGCTACTTAGCCATTTTTATTTTATGTAATTTTCTTTTCATTTTATGCAATGTTAATTGTTGTTTCTTTTTAATTACATGTTCATTTCCTTTTATGCAAGTAGTGTAGATCTCTCTTATTTCATGCAATTAGATTAGTTTTTCATTTCACTTTGCTCTCTTTTCCTTTTCCTTTTCTTTCATGTTGCAAGCTATATTTGTTGTTTTGATAAAAAATATGAGAGGCTAATCCCTTCAATTTAGGGGTAATGAAGCCTCTAATCATGTGGCTTCAACATTTTGATAATTATAGCTCTCTTTTTGTGCTTAATGGAAACACTTGAAGTGGTTTAATTTGTTGTTTTTGTTTTGAATTTGATAGTCTATATTGTTGACACCAAATAGGCTATGCTTAAACAATCACTAACACAAATGCATCTTCATCAAAAAATGATTTTGGCATAAGAAAGTGATTTGAAATTCAAATTTGATGGTCTATATTTCTAATTAATAATTAATAGACCATACATATAATAGATTTCATTTTCAACTTTGTTGTCATAATTATGAGAGTTAGTAAGTGGTTTAAAGGTTGTGTTAAAGTTTGATGGCTTATGTTGAGCTAATTAATAGCATAAATGAGTCATACTTATGATAAACACATCATTTAAACTTATTTATGACTAAAAAAAGAGATCATAATTTCATTAATTGTTGAATTATATGGTCTAGAGAGTGGATTTATCTCTAAATTGTCATTTAACTCTCATATTTTTATCTAATTTTCTTTTGCTAGTTTTTGTTAGTTTCTTACATTTTTAGTTAATCACACCTTCAACTTTGGTTAATTTGATTGAATAGAATTTTAAAATCATCAATTCCCTGCGGATCGACTCGTATTCGCTACGTGCTACATTCGTACACCGTGCGCTTGTGGTTATTTTAATTTAAGTTCGTTCGACGGTTTTCTAAACCGATAGGATTTCCGTCGACGAACAAGTTTTTGGTGCCGTTGCCGGGGAGTTGCTTTGATTTTAGTTTTCTATTCTTCGGATTATTTTTGTTTGATTTTATTGTGTGTGTGTATTTTGTGTGTTTGTTTGCATTTTAAAAAAAGTTCGATTTTTGCTAGCATTTTCATTGTGTGTTTGTGGTGGTGCTATTTCCATTTGCATTTGCAATTCATATAAAAAATACACAATTTCAAAAAGAAAAAAAATTGCATTCCATTTACATTTTTTGCATCTACAGTTCAGTTCCTTTTTTTCACATTTAAAAAAAACACTATTCATCATCACTGTGTTAGTCAACCACCCCCTTCTTCCTCACTGCAAAAATTCCCCTCCAACTGCCTCTGACCAAGCACCACTGCAACTGCTTTCACCTTCAACCATTGTTCTATGACTTTTCCAGCAGCCTACTCACAGACAACAACTACCACAATCTTCTGTCAAACTTCATCAAACTGTCAACATTTCACTATTTTACTGTCAACAACACTCCCCTCCACCCATTATCCATTGCTACAAACAACATCTCCATCTCCATTTCAACAAATCAACCACGAACATCACAGAGCCTTCACTATACATCTGTTCCACTACCACCCTCCACAACAACTTGCAATACCCACATTCAGTCTGCCTGCAATACCCCCTTCTCCTCCAAAATCCTGCTTACAACATACATACGCTGTTACACACTTTATTGCTAATCTTCAAGACAATCTACTGACCATCCCTCACAGAAACACTGCATATCAATATCAACTTGACCAAACAACTTACAGAACAGTGCATTCAATCACCATCCATACAACAACAGCCATATATACATCTTCTCCGTTGCACTGCCTTATTGCCTACTACTTCCACATCACTGTTCTTCCTCCACCAAGCACCGTCCATCACTCATTCAATCTCATCATCAAACAATCATTCTCCCCTCACCCACATAATCATCAACTGCCATAAAAAAAGGAAGGAAGAAGATCACTGTCATACTTACAGCATTTCTGGCACAACTACACAGTCCATCATGACCATCATCCAATTAGTGACCCTGTACACACCATCAATAGAGACACTGCTCTCAAATCGAGCATCACCTCCCCAATCCCGCAATTCACCACAAAGCACGAACTTCCTCCCCAATTCACCTTGCAACCTCCTCCCAATCCCAAATCGACCAAATCAGTGACCGCCTCCATCAAAAAACCCGCATCCAAATCATCGAACACCCATCACGAATCACACCTTCGCCTTGGCCAGCAATCAAACGCCTCCGCTCACGATTTGAAGTCAACAACCCAAACGGCGATACAAAACTCACGACATTTTTTTTCTTCTTCTTTTAATTGTGATTTGAATTAAGGATTTTCGGTTGAGTTTTTTTAGTTGCGACGATTTAAACAGAAGAAAAATAAATAAAAGGAGGGATTAGGAGAAGTTGTGATTCGAAGATAAGGATGCTGGAACTTTTTATTATTTTATTTGTGGACTGATTCAATTGGGCCGGCCCTGGTCATTAAAAAAAAGGCAGAGGGTTTACAATGGTGTTTGTTTTTCATTTGATTTGGTCTCTTAAAAAAAACCAAAAAAAAAAAAAAATTCCTGAGTGTAATTTGTTTTATTTATCATTTGGTTTAAGTTACTTCATTCAAAAAGAAATTCATAAAAAAAGAAAAAAAATGTGGTTGTGTTTGTCCTTGTTCATTCGACCTTAGTTGTTTTTCAAAAAAAATTGCTTTCCTTTCCTTTTGTTTTGTCTTGTTTTAATTTAAGTTCCATCCTATTCTTTTGTTAAAAAAATAATAATAAATTGTTCTTTTTTCCTTCTTTTGTATATATCTTATTGTTATTTTCAGGTTGCCAAAGCAGAATGGAGGAGTCGCTTGCTTACCCTTACTTGCAAAAAAAAAATCTGCTTGCTTGCTATATCTATTGTTTTTATTTGTCTTGCATTGTTGTTTGCTTGCATATATATTTAAAAAAAACCAAAAAAGTTCCATTCGTAGTTGCATTGTTAATACACGTTTAATTTCTGCTTTGCATTTCATCCTAGATTTTGATTAATAATAACGGTTAGAAATCAATAACACTTAATTGTATATTGGCAAGTTGTCTTCTTTGAACAATTTAATTTCTTGGTGTCTAGGCTACGGCAGAGTAATAACCATTTATAACTATTACGGTGATTCACAAATATTATAGTAGTTGTTCCTTTGAAGGTACTTAAACCTTCGGCTGCATTGCTACGGTGATTCATGGTGCACCGACAAATCATGTCGGTTACCTGGCTGAGAACTATCTTGTTTATCTAAGACAAAGTGTGAATATACAATTTTGCGTTAACTTAGGATAAATAATTTGTAAATAGACCCTGGCATTCATTTAGTTGCATTAGTTCATGCATATTTGAAAATGAAAAAAAAATCAAAATCCAAAACTAAAAAAATTGTAAATATTTATTAACTTAGTTTTTTTTCATTTTCCTTTGAAAATTTTCAAATCAAAATTCCAAAAATCCAAAAAAAACAAAAATCCAAAAAAAAAAATGAAAAACCAAAATACAAAAAATATTCATTTTGAAAAATAATTCCTCTTTGTAAATATTTTTTTCTTTATAAAAAAGCCAAATATAAAAAAAATCTTGAAAATGTCCGAGTTTCCTTTTTCTTACTCACTTGAATTTAGTTGTGAAAATCAATATAATCCATATGAGCTCACTCCAAATTCGTATGGATATTTTAACAACAACTTTTGTTTAGACAATTCGAATTTTGAACTACCAAATTTCCAAAATAATGGTCAACCCTCAACTCTTGAAAATAGCATTTCGTCGTTACTTGAACTTTCTATGCAACAAAATCAAAGTACAAATGAATTGTGTAATTCATATTTGTGCTATAACTCGAATCAAGTTTTTCAAAATAATCAAAATTTGAATTCTCTTCAAAATTCAAATGATTTCGAGTGTAACCCATGCCAATTCAATTTCGAGTTTCAAGATGAATTTCAAAATCAAGACGAAAATGTGAATCAATTTTCAAATAATTTTGGCAATGGAAATAGTTTCAATGATGATACGATTGAAAACATTGGTTATCAACAAATTCAAAATGAAAGTTTTCAAATTAATAATCATGAATTTGATTTTGTTGACCAAATGGAAAAAGATAGCGGGGATTTATTACTTGAGAAATCCATAAAATTTCGTGAAAATCATAATCAAATCTCAACTGGCAAAGAATCAAATAATGATCTACCGTTTATCGAAATTGACAATTCTTGTCTCAACAAGTCCAAATCGAAAAATTTCAAGTTAATAATTACAAATCTGACTTTGTTGAGCAAATGAATGAATTTTACGATGATCAAACGAATTTGTTGATTAAAACATTGGAAAATTTTCGTGAGAAACAAAACCAAATTTCAACGTGTGACGAGTCAAGTGATAATCCACCTTTTATCCAAATCGATGATTTTCAAATAACAACTTTCGAAATTGAAAATGATAATCTTAACGAAGTTGTTGAAAAGACGGTAATTGAGTTGGATTTCAATTCTTTTAAGATATGGAAACAAATTTAAAATTCGGTCTTCCTTTTTTCGATTTCGAAAATTTGAATACGATAACTTTGGATTTTAAACTTGATTTACGCAATGAAGTTGTTGATAATCCAACAAAGAAGTCGAATTTTTCGAACATGAGTTTTATGGACATTTTGAAAATGAGTTGCTAAATTCTGAAGGGGACGATTTGAATCACCATTTCGATTTTGAAATCAATGATAAACTTGAATTTGGTGAAAATAAATTTCAAGCAATTGTTTTATCAACCCGGAAAATCATTGAAAATAACACAACTTATTCAATTTTCGCTAAAACGAAATTCGTTTTTCCAAATCAACATTCAACTTCGAAATCTTTTAGGTTTGGTTTTTCGTGCTTAAACCGTGTCTGACACGTTTGACGAGACAGATGAATCGGTCTGTAGAAGACCCTTTCATTTACTTTTTGACTGTATGCTTTCTCATCTCTTGTAAATAATAATCTTTCACGTAAATATTGGATTTTTGTTTTTCTCCTTCCACTTGGGTTAACTGTAGGGACACAGTCAAAATCAAGTATGGGGGGAAACTCATATTCAATTTTTTTATTTTTCATGGTTTATTTTTGCTTTAAAATTTCAAAAAAAAAAATCACAAAAAGAAATTTTCTTTTGATTTATTTTTAAAAGAAACACTAAGATAAATATATTGTTTTCGTTTATTAAATTGAAATTTTTGAAAATTTATTTGTCTTAACAAAAATAAAAATGAAGTTTGATTACAGATAATAATGGTTTAACTAGTATATAGGAAGATTCATACGTGTTAATTATGAAATACATCCTAATTGAAAATCTTTGTTTTAAAAGTGGTGAATTTAAAGTAAAGGATATCACATTTTTTTGTCTTCTAAGTTAAATGGTGCTAAGATGATTTTGCAAAACTCTCTCTCTCTTAAAAAAAAAATAATAAAAAAAAAAAATAATAACATCCAAAGTATTCACTCTCATTTAAAAGTCCTCACGGTTATGCATGGGTGAATTACTTGGAATCTTTAATTATGTGCTTTCATACTCATTTAAAAGTCCTCACGGTTATGCATGTATGGAGCACATGTAAAAAAATAGACTTAATAAAAACCACTTACGGTCGATAGGTGTATGCACGAAACTGTGTGCACTCGCCATGCTCTGTACTCCCCTCACATAAGCCCGAAAGGCAGTGTATGGGTGGTATATCTGGTCTCAGTTTACCTGAGCTAGGTGTGTAATTTTTCTTGCAAATAATGAGAGAGCAAGCAATTGAAATCCTAGCACTATTTTTACTTAGATGATTTGATTTGTTATTGAAAAGAAATGAAAATACCACTTTGATAAACTTTGATAATCAACTAAGAATGCTTTTCATAATTACACTTTGTTATCAACCGAAATAACGAGTTAAACTATAGTATATTTATGATAACTTCGTCTTTATTGAAAACTTTGACGAGCGAATGACTTAAATTTCAAGATAATGACCGAAACCTATATTTAACTTATTTGTGTTGATTTAAAAGTAAGTCCTTCATTTGTAAATATTTTCAAAAACTCGCATTCGTCTCTTTGTAAATAAATCCTGCATTTTGTAAATATTTTCATCATGCATTTGGATTTTGTGGGCAGTATCCGTTGAAAACCCTCACGAGACAGCACTCGTCCTACTGGGGACACCCATAGGTTTAACGGCTTGTTGCATACGCTCAATGCAATCGTGCTCCCTACGAAAACGGATTTATCTTAGCTTCCCTTTATTCGAGGACGAATAAAAAGATAAGTGTGGGGGTATTTGATGTGCACGTAAATGTGCATATTTTTACCACCATATTTATTCTATTTAAATTAAATAAATGATCATATGGGGTATTTAACTTGTTTTAACCAAAATCCATATTAATTCCAAATTGTCACATATCCATCTTCATATAGGGGCAAAACGGTCATTCGTGTGCATATATTTCTTTGAGAAAAATTAATTGAAAATTTATATATATTTGTTTAGGAATTTGATCTCAAATAGGAGTGGTTTCATGAAGACACATGCATGCACAACATGAATATAAAGGAATGAAGATGGAAATAATTCAAAGTGAAGATCATGGAGGACCCCACCTACCCACCTATCTTATTGTACAAATTAGAGGCTAATGCACATGCTTATGAAATTAATGGCTTCATGTACACTTGAAAGATGATTAGTAGAAGCTAATGATTACTTGGCCTCCACACTTTCTCAAGGGTAGTTTGGTCATTCCCCAAATTATGGATTAGGGTTTCATGCTTGTATAAATAACCCTTTATGTTTCATGTAACCCTCCTCTCTTCCTTAATCTCTCTTCTCATTAGTTTAGGCTCAAAATAAAAGAAATCTCTCTTTCTCTTTTCATGGCTACTTAGCCTTTTTTATTTTATGTAATTTTCTTTTCATTTTATGCAATGTTAATTGTTGTTTCTTTTTAATTACATGTTCATTTCCTTTTATGCAAGTAGTGTAGATCTCTCTTATTTCATGCAAGTAGATTAGTTTTTCATTTCACTTTTCTCTCTTTTCCTTTTCTTTTTCTTTCATGTTGCAAGCTATATTTGTTGTTTTGATAACAAATATGAGAGGCTAATCCCTTCAATTTAGGGGTAATGAAGCCTCTAATCATGTAGCTTCAACATTTTGATAATTATAGCTCTCTTTTTGTGTTTAATGGAAACACTTGAAGTGGTTTAATTTGTTGTTTTTGTTTTGAATTTGATTGTCTATATTGTTGACACCAAATAGGCTATGCTTAAAAAATCACTAACACAAATGCCTCTTCATCAAAATATGATTATGTCATAAGAAAGTGATTTGAAATTCAAATTTGATTGTCTATATTTCTAATTAATAATTAATAGGCCATACTTATAATAGATTTCATTTTCAACTTTGTTGTCATAATTATGAGAGTTCGTAAGTGGTTTAAAGGTTGTGCTAAAGTTTGATGGCTTATGATGAGCTAAATAATAGCATAAATGAGTCATACTTATGATAAGCGCATCATTTAAACTTACTTATGACTAAAAAAAGAGAACATAATTTCGTTAATTGTTGAATTATATGGTCTAGAGAGTGGATTTATCTCTAACTTGTCATTTAACTCTCATATTTTTATCTATTTTTCTTTTGCTAGTTTTTGTTAGTTTCTTACATTTATAGTTAATCACACCTTCAACTTTGGTTAATTTGATTGAATAGAATTTTAAAATCATCAATTCCCTACAGATCGACCCGTATTCGCCACGTGCTACATTCGTACACCGTGCGCTTGCGGTTATTTTAATTTAAATTCATTCGACGGTTTTCTAAACCGATAGAATTTCCGTCGACGAACACAAACATAGAGAAATAAAAGAATATGATGCACCAATATCAAATAAAATGCTAACAGACATATCACGAATCTATAGCGAGCCTCCCAGAACAGCCTTCCTTTCTCTTGTGCAATTGGCCTTGGAATTTCATACTCCAATGCATAAACTTGCCCTTTCCATCTCTAGCAGGCTCCTTGCATTGGTTCTTATATTGGCCAATCCGATCACAATTAAAGCATCAGATGTTCTTCCTCCCAATCACCTTCTTTCCTTTCTCCTTTCCATTTCTTGTAGACACTCATTAGCATAGTGTCGTTTCTTATCACGTTTATAACAAATCACCTTAGCTTTTCCCTTTTTCTATGCTCCTCTCTTCTGTGCATTCTTCTTTTGGAAAGACTTTCTTTTCTGACCTTGTCCCATTTGGACCCCTTCATTTTCTTCCTCAAACAAGCCAACGCCTCTCCCAGCCTCAACGCCATGTCTACCACTATATCACTTGGATCTCTTAAGTGCAACAAAGTAGCACTTATCTACTCTCGCCTCAAGCCTATTTTAAACTTCTCATTCCTCTTGATCACTGTATCACTTAAGGCATACCCATACCAGACCAACTCTTCAAATCTTCTTGTATACTCTAAAACGGACATCTCCCCTTGTTCTAGTTCAGCAAACTTCCTAACCAATACCGACTGCTAGCCATTACCGACATAAACCTTTCTTGAAATCTTCTCCAAAACTCCGCCCAAGTCATGATTTCCTCATCAACACCAGCTATAACAATATTCCACCAAAATAGAGTAGATCCTTGAAGCTGTCTCGATGCTAATCTCCTCTTCTACTCGTCATTCAATCCTAGGTCAGCAAAGATTCTCTCACAATGTAACAGCCAATTTCGCACCTCAACCGCATCTTCAGTTCTAATGAACCGCATCCAAACAATCAATACTATGAAGCTATAAAGCTCCTATTCATCCATATCTATAACACTAGACAGGATATCAGACTACAGACGAGTCTGACTCAACAACCAAACCTCCCAAACTACTGGTTCCACAACCAGAGATAGATCATACACGTACTCCCTTAGAGATACGTGAAACTCACCAAATCCCAGTTATCCAAACTGGCAATTCAATCTTGTAGATCAAACACTTGTTCTCCAAGATCACAGAAAAGATCCAAAACACTTTAGAGCTAACTTTCCAGCCTTACCCAATCTTATAGCTCCTTTTCGATCGGAGAAAACTTATCCAAAATCAAATCTCTGATTCCGAAATCCAAATTCCTTCGTCTCTTATCCAAAAAAATCTTTGGACGATCCTGGGCTGCCCACAACCTTACTGATCAGCTCATCCCTTACTGATGCTTCTAGAAACAAACTAGACCAATCAACTTAACAAAATGATCTCTTTAAGATCAACCAAGATCAAACCATACTCCTTAAACATCAGAAAACTAAACTCACTTCTTCAGTCCAGAAAAGAAAAGTAGATGCACTTCCAAACTGCTTCCGCTGCACAACTCTGATTCGAAGTAGAAGAAAATGCTGAAGAAGAACACGAGCACAACTCAACAACACACTCTAGAGATATGGTTCATCAGATCTATAAAGAAAACTTAGAAGCTTCTCCAAAACCTGAGCTGCTTCACCAACTTAATCTCTTGGAACCATCCTTCTACTATGCTGAGTTACTGTTAGCACTCCTGGAATTCCAGTCGATAAGGAAACTCAATCTCCAGATGCGAACAAACCTCTATCTTTTCTTTAGACATCCAGAAAAACTCTGATAACTCAAGAGAACACTCAAACAATCGCAAGTCACTTTTGCGATCAATCCAAACCAAATCCAAGGAAAACTGTTCCCCCTTTATCAAACAGAATAGCTTACACTTAACTAGCCAATCCATCGAAGAAACGGGTCCACTCTGCTGTTTCTGAACTCCACTGCAGAAAACTGCTAAGCCAGAAGACTCTTGCCAACACACAGAACACTCCAAGCTGCACTGCTGCCACAGATGCCAAAGATATCCTAATCCAAAGCTCTTCGAGAGACTCGGACCTCAAACCAAACAAAAATACCAGCTGAACACAGCCACAACACTGATGCAGAACTACTTCCTTAAACTTGTTCCAAAGAAAACATCTTTCGAGACATCCATAGTCACTGCATCTCATCACGCACCTACTACTTCCCGAGGTATCCAAAATACCATCACTCGCTTCTACCCACCCGACAGATCCAAACTCTACTCATTCGACTTCAAAAAAATAAACTCCGAACCTTAACAGGTTTCCTTCAGAGATCGATGAAATCCATCATCACTACAAAATTCACTCGAGACGGTATTTGGTCTACAGTCTCGACAGATACACTTCCAACCTCAAACATTCAAACTCCAACCAATGATAGTCGTGTTACACACACCACTATCCCATCTACCTTTATAACTTATATTGGAAAACCTGAACAGGTAACCCAACAGATAGGTAGAAATAAATATATACATAGTAATATATAGAAATTACAAATTCGCTCTCTCAAGATAGACACCACTACAGAGCCTAGGTATTCACTCAACCTAATGCTCTGATACCACTGTAATGACCCGCCATCTGTTTCCACAGAATGACGCATCATTAATAAGAAAGAAAGGGATAGAAAAGAGAAAAGAAAGAAGAGAAAGAAGAAACAACACAGAATCTCAACAGCGGAACGAATAAATTATATTAATAACATAAATATTTCATAGATTACAATCATTATCAGAGTTACGCAGATTTCACAACACATACTAGACAGTTATAAACACCTGTCTAGTTATACAACTCAAAACAATACAAGAGAACTACACAGAGAAATCAACACAGCGGAAAACTATATATCTACTCGCAGAAGCCTCCTGCTCCATTGCTTCTCCATAATTCGTCAAAGCTAACCTAAATCCCTTGGCTACTCGTAAAAATTTGAGTACCCAAGAGTTTAAGAAAAACAGAAATAAACTCCGGGTCAAACATGGGTCTGGTGTGAGTAACAGGTTAAAGTTGCTTAACTTTGAAAAACCTTTGAAAAGAAAGGTATCACGTAAGACTTCCCACACATAAACATGGAAAAGTTTTTACCTTACGCTAACCAAAACATTTGATAGGAAATCTGATGATATTATAATAGGTCTAGGGTTTTCAAGTAAATATGAAATAGCCGAAATTGTTACATGATTAAATTCCATCTACTAGCCACAAAAGTGGGTAATACAATCAAAACCGTTGGCACTTATTTGATTTTGGATTCCATACAATGACAGGGCTATTGGGGTACCGCCCGTCACAGTAAGTGGCCTAGATCAACGTACCGAGGAGTACGCCCGCTCCCCTGCAACACAAGGCCGGAACCATCCCTTACTGGACAGTCCCAAACAAGACAACCCCGACAGTTGGAGCTCAACAACTGTCCACACAGCCGAAATAAAAGGGACCTCTAGACAGGGGAAAATCTCATCCTATTTGGACAGACCCACTTAACCTTGCTGCACCTCCCCTGTTTTAGCTAATCCCGGTTGATGAGGCTTGAGGCTACGATTACCTTTAGTGAACACATCACTTAGAATGCTCATCGTCCACCTGACGATGTTCTGAAAGCATTCAATCCACACAAGTTCGTTCCGGGTTCGAACGAAACCGAAGGCATTATCTCGTTACACTCATTTTGGAATCACCCTCAGAGTTAACGACAATAACCCTTGCACTTTGAATCTTCATCTTCACTTGGAGATTCACGACCTACCGTTACTTTGGATCGATGTTGTTTTTGGATATCCAACTATGGAAACCCGATCCCAGTCTCATCGAAATCCAAAAAGTGTCTTTTAGGTCCAAGTTGTTTTAGAATTTAAAACAATTCAATTATCTATATACACATAGAAAGATAACTCACAATCACAATTGATAATCAACATTATCAAATAAACATATGATCCATATCAAAATTGTATGAGTAACAGGTTAAAGTTGCTTAACTTTGAAAAACCTTTGAAAAGAAAGGTATCACGTAAGACTTCCCACACATAAACATGGAAAAGTTTTTACCTTACGCTAACCAAAACATTTGATAGGAAATCTGATGATATTATAATAGGTCTAGGGTTTTCAAGTAAATATGAAATAGCCGAAATTGTTACATGATTAAATTCCATCTACTAGCCACAAAAGTGGGTAATACAATCAAAACCGTTGACACTTATTTGATTTTGGATTCCATACAATGACAGGGCTATTGCGGTACCGCCCGTCACAGTAAGTGGCCTAGATCAACGTACCGAGGAGTACGCCCGCTCCCCTGCAACACAAGGCCGGAACCATCCCTTACTGGACAGTCCCAAACAAGACAACCCCGACAGTTGGAGCTCAACAACTGTCCACACAGCCGAAATAAAAGGGACCTCTAGACAGGGGAAAATCTCATCCTATTTGGGCAGACCCACTTAACCTTGCTGCACCTCCCCTGTTTTAGCTAATCCCGGTTGATGAGGCTTGAGGCTACGATTAACTTTAGTGAACACATCACTTAGAATGCTCATCGTCCACCTGACGATGTTCTAAAAGCATTCAATCCACACAAGTTCGTTCTGGGTTCGAACGAAACCGAAGGCATTATCTCGTTACACTCATTATGGAATCACCCTCAGAGTTAACGATGATAACCCTTGCATTTTGAATCTTCATCTTCACTTGGAGATTCACGACCTACCGTTACTTTGGATCGATGTTGTTTTCGGATATCCAAATATGGAAACCCGATCCCAGTCTCATCGAAATCCAAAACGTGTCTTTTAGGTCCAAGTTGTTTTAGAATTTAAAACAATTCAATTATCTATATACACATAGAAAGATAACTCACAATCACAATTGATAATCAACATTATCAAATAAACATATGATCCATATCAAAATAGGTAATTCATATCATCATCACAATAGATAATCTATATTATCATCACAATGCAATCAAGCATTCATACACACAACATTACTTATCTCATTTCTGAGATCTCATCCATTCAAGGCAATCAAAACCATCCATTCATATATAAGCAATGATTTACTCATCACAATATAATTAATTTAAAATTAATTAAATTAATTACCTCCATCTCTAATTAATTTAATGTGAATTAAATTAATTACTTCATCTTTAATTAATTTAAAATAAATTACATTAATTACTTTACCAATATAAATCTTGCTTACTTAACCATTTAATTGATTTACAATCAACTGATTAATCACTCAAATTAATCACCTTAATTAATCACCCTTGATTAATTATTATTTAATTACATTCCAGTAATTATCCTTAATTAATTTCATAAATTAATTATCCTCAACCCAAAACAGTAAATAACCTTTAATTACTTCAATTAATTAATTAACTATAATTAATTAATTACCCTTAATTACTAATCGTTGATTAATTAATCATAATTAATCAACTTTAATTAAATCATTAATTATATTAATTAATGATCCTTAATTATAGTTAATAAATTATCCTCTTAAATTAATTACCTTAAGTAATTAACCTATAATTATTAATCCTTCTTGATTAACCATATTCAGTAATTAACTCACTTAATTACTTCATTAAAACAAACTAATTATTCCTTAATTAATTTCTTAATTAATCCCTTGATTAATTTCGAAGTAATTATACTCCAAATTACTTCATTCTTAAACATCTTCAATTAATTACAATCTGTAATTATCAATCAATTACTTCACCAAGTAATTATCTTTAAAACCCAAGTGTTTAAAATTAATTAAACTTAACTAATTAAAATAAACAATCACATTTAACATAATTAATTACCTTAAGCAATTAATTTCTTAATTACTTCATTAAGTAATTACACTTAAACCATTCACAAATGATTATTATTAAATTAATTAATCTAATTAATTGTAAAATTTAATCACATTAATTAATTATTAAATAATCCTGGTTAATGACCTTCGTTAACCGTTCTTTAATTATTTTTATTAAGTAATTAACTTAGATTAATCACAAATTAAATCATCTTTAATTATTCATTAATTAAACTCTAATTATTTAATTAATTAACCCTGATTGAAACTTAATTACTTAATTAATAATTCTTAAATCATTAGTTGATAATCTAATTAATGATCTTAATTACAAATTGATTAACCCTTAATCAATATTTATAAATTCCAAATTATTAATTAATTAAATTAATTAGCCATTCCTTAATTACTCCATTAATTAAATTAATTTCAAAACGTTAATCTTAATTAATTTTAAGATAAAACATTTCTAAATTATGTTTAAAAACAAATTTATTTGAAAACAAATTACTTTTGAAATTACCTTTAAAATTCATTTCAAATACAAGATTTAAAAGGAATAAATTTAAACTTAATCAAAGTTTAAATAATTTAAAACTTTTTAAATTGCAAGACAAACAAGTGTTTGTCTTAGAAATGAATTTCATAAAAATTTTGAAACTAAATTCACTTCAAAATTTCAAAAATTTCAATTTACATTTTGTTAAAATCTTTCAAATTTAAACCTTCCTTTAATTTCAAAAACTGAAATTCATTTTTAAATTCCCAGATTTAAACTTCATTTTAAACTTGCTCATATTTTAACAAAACTTCATTTTTAAAAAGTTCAAACTACTTTTACCCGTGCATATGTGGGTTAGTTAAGTTTAATTTTTAAAACTTCATTTTATTTAAAATTGAGATTTTAGATTTTAAACTTGGATTCAATTTAAACTTGAATTTAAACTAGGTTTAAATCTTTCTCTACATTTTAAAACTTTAGATTTTAAAATTTTAAAACAAAAAACCTAGGTTTCAGTAAAACCTGTAAAGCACAGTTCAACCGAGGCATCAAAAATTTGCTTCGAGTCTACAGCTTGATTTCCCCAAGTCAACAACCCATCTACTTCGAGCAACTTCAAGCAATACCCTTGTTACCAACTAACCCATATATCATCAGCCACACTACATCAGAAATTCATCACTGTGCATATGCACGACGACTACAGCCACCTCTGATCATCAGAGATGATCGCTGCTCACCAGAAACAAACCCAGCAACCTCCCACAACCATCAATTCGAGCTACCACCCTCGAAGTCAAAAATCGAACACCCACTACAAACCTGGAAACAGAAAAACAAGTTTCTGCTTCAAACCTGTCAACGGCAAAAACACGCCACTCCGACCACCTGACAACTAGCCCCTCCGGCCTCCATTTCAACCACAACCAGTCTATCGATTCCCAAAATATCCAATCACTCGATCAACTACACTAGCTGTAGTGATCAAATTCTTAACTCACAGTAAAACTAGGGTTTTAAAAAGAAATTCAATACCACAACTTCCTCACTGAATTTCAACGTCATCCTATATTTTTCCTAGCATCCCTGATCACCCCTCCTTCATCATGCGGAACCCCATTCCCTCCAGATGCATGAATCTCCAGAGCAATCCCAAAGTTCATATGCAGTTCATCCCCTAATTGCTCCTTAACCCTTCCACTAAAAATTATAGTTTTTGTTTTTAAAAATCACATTATGATTTTAGTTTTCAATCTATATTCAAGAATCCAGAAAACATGATAATTAAATTTCCAGTTATCTTTGAACTTGCTCAATCATTTGTTTTTTCAGAGCCAATACCAGTTTATTATCAGCTTAATTCAATTTTAAATTTACTTTAAAACTTAAATAAATAATGATTGTCTGTAATGTAGATCCTAACAGAATTTGGATCAAAAGGAATATGTATTTAAGACAAACATGGTTACTGGAAAAAAAACATAACAGAGGACATTTAAATATCATGCATACAAATACAAGTTCACATCAACAATCATACATGCAAAACTTATTTATTTCAGTGTCGAAGCATGGAACCATTTTATTTCTTATTTATATTTTAAATTTAAAGAGTTACTCACAAATTCTTTTGGAGATGCAGAACAGAGCTTCAAATTTTTGAAAGCCTTTGAATCTCTTTAAACTGAAATGCCTTTTTTCTTTAAAACTTGAGTGCTTGAATAAAATGCTTTGATTAAAGACTACATGCTTGCTTTAGTTTGAAAAGAAAATGCACAGGCTTGATTTAACACTACTGCACTTCCAGATTGCAGAGAAAAAGATGATGCAGATGTGCTTCATTTCCAGGTGCATGCAGAAATAAGAATGTAGACTCTTTTTTTTTTAAGATAGCAAGTGCAGGTTTGTTTGAAGATACAAGTTTGATTTTAAAGAGGCTTATTGATTTTTGACAAAGCTTTGAATTTGGTTTTTGAAGGTGCATGTAATTGTAGATTCGCAGATCTGCATTTTATCATGAACTTACAGATTTTTGAAAAAAACTTGAATTTAGGTTTCATGTTTTCAGATTTGCATGAGATAAGTTTAAGTTTCTTTGTCTTTTGAATTGAGATGAGAAAAGAAATAAAGATATGAAGATATAGGCTTATATAAGTGTAATTTCAGATTTATTAAATAAAGAAAAAAAATTTAAAACAATTTGACACTTGTAAACTTATTTTAACATTTGTCAAATTGATATGTTAATCTTATAACACTTGTCCCTTTTTAAAGTAATTTGTATTTAATTTACAAGTTAACATGTGTATTAAGCTTAATTTTAATTTATTGGTTACATATAAATTCGTAAAAAGAAATAAAAACAAATCATGTTTATAAATAAAACTTATACATATAAAAATTAAAACAATTAAAATCTATACTTTGGAATTTAAATTCAAATTAAATTCAAAATCAATTATTTAAAAATCAAGTTATATATATAAATTTAATTTGAAATAACAATTGCAAATTTTATTCAAAATCTATTTATAAAGACAATACACTATTAATATTGTTTTTATAAATATCTTATTATTAAATTAAAATAATTGTAAAAGAAATTATTCTTTTATTAATAAATTACCTATTTAATTAAGCCATAAAACTCTTTTGTCAATTTAATTAAATTTAAAAACACAAGCCAAAACTATTTTAAACATTTAATCATTTGTCTTAACAATTTAAAAATCATATATTTATTAAATAGTTTTGAAAAACTTAATATTAATTTAAATCAAAATTTCTAAATTATTAATGTATATATTAGAATTTAAATCATGATTCATTTATTAATTTAAACTAAGATCGCTTATTTAATAACTTTGAAAAGCTTTATATATTAAATAAAAACTAATTTCCAAATTACTAAAAATATTAGAATTAGAAAATATGCTTTATTTATTAAATTTAAAACAATTGCTAATCTATTTACAATATAACTATATATTTATATTATGAATAGAAACCAATTTATTATTTTTAAACGATAAAATAACTAATTAAATAATTATTGAAGAAGATTATTAAATCAATTTGAATTATTATTAACAAAAATATCAATATCAATTTAATTTTTACACAGATTATTAAATTGATATTGTTAAAAATTCCGAGATGTTACAGAAGCTATCAGACAAGGCTACTGGTTACATATGACTTGGAGTCGAAAATCTTAAATGAGGAGACATAACAAGCCAGACAACAAGGATCTTGATAGAAATAGGCATCTTAGTGAGTGATGCATCCTCTTATATATATATATATACACACACACACGAAACTATAACACACTAATAATGATATGTATGCTATAATAATGTAGAATGGTGTTATTCAACACCTAAATTTGTATTTAATAGGGATTTAGGATGGAAATTAGAATGTACAGTAAAGTTATAACTAGGGAAGCATTGATTTATACGATTTGATGAATATATGAACTAATTGGTGAAATAAATAATCAAGTCGGACTTAGAAACCTAGGGCTTGGTTCTATGTAAGTTCTCAGGCAACTAGAGGTGGAGCAAAGGTAGTTAGAGGTGGAAAATGATGACGAAAACATCATAACTCAAAATTGACAGTAAATACATACATGTGCACCGGTCGCACCAACCCGTCCACTAGTACAATATAATTTTTCCATATTGAACCAAGGCCTAAGGGGCCTATATGAATAACAAATGATCAGTTCAAGTCTTATTTCTCTTGTGCTTTGAAAGTGATTTGAGGCTAGTGACGAGGCGAATGATGGTGCTATTAAGTAAACGAATATGTGTGATGATTGGTTGTTATTTGAAGTGAATATATATGTAGTTGTGATACAAGAATGTGATATGATGATAGATGTCGATGTGAACGAGTCTCGGCATAGGTAAACGAGCCAAATTGCATATAAGAACATGATTATAGTCTCGTGACACAAGTATGTGGTCCAGGCATGACATTGCTCCTTTGTAGTGCTTTAGCAGACTAAGTGGAGGAGGTGGATGTTAAGCGACCCCATAAGCTACGGGTAGTCCAGAGCATGAGTCCAAGTAGGTAGCATGAGGACAACATATGACCCTGTAGGCTTTAGGTGGTCCAAGAAAGTGAGTCCTATATATGATTTACATAACGGTGAACAATATGTGACCCTCTATGGCATGAGGCCAATCTAGGGAAGTGAGTTTGCATGTACATAGTGTGATATGGTTAAATATACATGACAGTTAGGTATGACGTGGCGACGAAATGTGTGGTGGCCAAGCGATAGACTCATATCATACTATAGTATTATTTTTGTAGTATATATGGTAGAGTATGGTTCACTAGCCAGACATATGTCTGATCCACTCCTATTTTTTCTATTTATACATACATCGAGGTTGATGGAGTCTAGTGATGAAATAGTACCAGATATGGAGATTCATTTATGTATTGTATCTATGGTGTACATTGGTGTTGTGACCTGGAGTTGACTTTGTGTGCGGATTGGGTTTTATTTGTATTATTCAGACATATGTATTTGACATTATAGACACATTATAGTGATGTGACTATTGTATTTATTGATGAATTATATTTTATTTCCTTTAGTTGTGAGACTTTGAAAGTAGGTAATTATTGGATAGTGTTAGTTAGAATTGTATCTGATATCTATCTTGTCAGTAACTGTGTGTATAGTATCTCACCACAACGACTCATCTTTTCAGTTCACCAGTTATTGGCGTTGGTTCGAGCGTCGGACCTGGGCCAAAGGGCCGGCTATTATATGAACCAAGGACTTTGTGCTAGTCCAAGGGAATATTCATGGATGCTCGCTCCTAACTAACCTTATTCTCTATGTTACCAAACAATATTACTATGTAATATTCTTTGATAGTATGTATAGAGTTAGGGCATTATATTTTTGCTTATATATACATACACATCAATATGTGTGTGTATTAAATTATCCTTTACTTAATTATTTATTCAAAAAATCATTTTGTTTAATTAAGTAATGTAATTAAGTACTTTAATTAACCTGAAAATTTTAATTTATTTATCTTAAACAATTTTAAGCTAAATATGCAACCATAACAATTATAGTTACATGATATATCACCATATATATGCTTTTAATTAGTTAACTCTCAATTAATTATTTAATTTTATTTAATTAATCATACTAACTAAATACCTTAAAACTCAAAATTAATTACAATTTCTCAAATTAGCTATAAGAAATAAATTTATTTTATAACTTTACAAAGTTACTTATTTTAAGATTAACTTTTAGATTTAAAAAATTAATTTTAAAATTTCAAATTTGAATATAAAAATTAGCCTAGACACCAAAATTAGTTTCGGCCTTATATCTGGGCCAAACTTCTGGACTACCTCTACCTATTGGGCCAATCCGACATCCAAGGAGGGAGAAATACTTGATTATTCAACTCGAAGCCTAGACACTTTTCTAGACATCCATCAGACATATAGTTTAATAAATTGGTCCAAAAGACTAATTAAGCTGTATAGTCTATTTGGGCTCTAATACAATTGAAGGAACCCAATTCGTTTCACAATAGGTAAGAGGGGAAGATTTCAAATAAAATTCTGTAATCCGATCTTAGTGGGCCTATGAAATCTAATGTTTAATATTAGATCCAGTCAGTAATTTTAATAAAATCATATTTTATTAGGATCATCTAATTCTTAATTAATTAAATCTATATTATTTAAGTATTACATTTGAATAAGTACGGATATATCAAATATATTCGTATTTCTAAATGGTGTGACATACATGTGAAATTTATAGTGGATATAATTGCTTGGTGTGTAAAGATGGGAACAAACATAAAATTATATCAGAAAGCCTTCACATCAGGATCTAAAGGAAAGAGATAAAGGTGGCATCATTAATCGACTCCACCTTCCTCTTTTGCAAACATTAAATTGATACCATGCCTAAGTTATACAAGAGATAGTGTATGATAATAATATGTTTAATGTGACATATAACAATAAATAATGACATGGTCAATATATACATGTGTGGATATTGGTATTTATATCTACTACGTATATATCTATATTTATATATGTACGTACTTATGTACCAATGTACGTACGTAATGCTTGCATAAAATATACACATATATACTAATTGCTTCAATTTAATTATTTATGGTGAAATATACATTTGGATGAGATTGTGTTAAAATACATACTTCAATAATATAAAATATATAATTTGAAAAGGACTAATTCTATTTGCATTCCAAGTTTACGGTTCACACCCAATCCATTTTTTCCACCATTTCCATACTTTTACATTCCCTTACTATCTGTACCCCCTTCATTTCTTCATTTCATTTCTAAACCCCACTTTCTTCACTCCTAACCCAACTCCTTCGCCATTCCTAGTCCATTTTCAATCTAAATATCATCCAATGAGTTGTTCAAGCAAATCAAAGTGGATGTCAGAGGTAGGGAGCATATGGATTCGTTAGAGATAAGAAATCTACTTAATTTTCATCTTGTAGCAGATTTAAAAAAAATCGCCACAACCAACCTGGCATGGGGGTGGCGTGGGTGTTTTTGATTGCCATGCTCAAACCTGGCATGGGGTTTGTTGAATACCAAATAAGTTTTGGGCATGGGCTTTATTTTCTTCCCTGTTTTCACCTACCGTGGTTGATTATTTTTGATTTTAAACCCTTTTCAGTTGACCTCATATGAAGAAGCACATGAAACGAAAAAATTCAAATAATAAATTGAATTGGACTATGCTAATCAGTTCACTACATATGATGTAAGTATTAGTTTTACCTTTTTTGTAGTCGTTTCATATAGGGTGTTCGTCTTAAACTTGTTAATTATAGATATTTTGAGTTACTAATACAACCCTGTTTTTGAATACGTAATATCAAACAAATTTTTTAATACAAAGAGAATTTGAATTCGATTTTTGATAATAAATATTTTGAAATAAGGTTTTATTTGATTGAAGTCTAATTAATGATAGAATTTTATTTTAACAAGTTAAATTAATTAATAAAATAGTTTTCATAATATATATTAAACTAGATAAAGTATTATTATTGATATAAAATATTTTAAGGCGTAAATAACTAAATAGACAAAAAGAAGTTTTAATTGCTATTTAGTTGAATCAACAAATCGACGAAAATGAATAGATTTATTTATATTAGTTCAATGCATAATTAAATAGAGTAAACAAATATTGAATTGAAAAGAAATTATGCAATTTGAAATTTTATATTGTCAATGAAGTGTAAATCAAAATTAAATTTAACTAGAATAGATTTACGAATATATAAAGCGATCAATTTAAAAAGAGAAGGAAATAATAGTAATAACCCCAATCCACTCCTTATCCCTATTGTCCAAACTGGTTCATTTGCTTCCCCTAATTCTTCAGCCTCAAATTCGATCGAAGAAAAAAAAAGCAAATAAAAACATGGCTATGGAATCGCGACTTTAGGCAATCATGGAAGAGAAGCCGAGGAGAGCAGGAGGGTGGAGCAAGGTCGATGATGTTAGGATGAGAAGTGGATGTGCGAGAATGGAGGCACAATGTTTGGAGCTACAAGGGAAGGCACCACTTCTATTAAACTTTGCGCATTTGAGTATGGTGTGCAGGTGGAGGAACAACATGCGTAAAGGTGAGCTTCGACCCGACGATAGCGAATGTTGGTGGCGCACTCGTTGAGAAGGCTGGGACTTGGGATTTTGGGCGAGTCATGGTGGTGAAACTAGGCTAGGGTTTGTTAAGGGGAGAAAGTGGAAGTATGGGAAACAAATGGTTAAGGTAAGATATTTTTAGCTCATACTTCTGCCTTTAAGAATTCCTGTTGCATGCCTTGATAGGATAGATTGTGTGAAAATATTTAGTTGATACTTGATTGAATTTAATTAGGCATTGTCGCATGTTTATGTTTAATTGTTCTGTGGAGCGAAAGCTATAAATTTGCAAATGAACCATCATTCGATTATAAATTTAAATTCTTTATTTAACGTAAATAGAAAACACATACATGGTTATGTGACCAAAGTTGTCGTAAAGCAACTCGAATCACTAAATAATTTTGTATTATGCAATTATATTTTTATAGAGCAACTTCAGCCTTAAAAGCTGCATTCTAATAGGTTTGTTGTTTTGTACATTATTTCTCTTTGTGAATTTTTGAGGTTGTTCTTGGTAATGTTGTCTCCTGATTTTGAATAGTAATTGCTTTCAGAATTTGCAAATTCTTTGAGCATCTATTTTGAAGAAAATATATATAATATATATAAGGTTTTATTTTAAAAGGAAAGAATGGACAAATGAAGTTTTAAAGTTGTTTATGAAAAGTAATAATATATATATATGCTAACATAAAGAAAGTTATATATGTATATGGATTTCAAAATAACGAAAGTTATTATTACGGAAAATATTAGTTTGATTTCCAATTTTATTAAAGAAATTCCCTTTTTTTTAGTTAGAAATCTTTTTACTCTTATCTTTTAAAAATATAAGTGAACAAGCTGGACTTATTTCTATTGGATTTCAAGATTTTCTATAAAGCAAAGAATTTTGATAAACGATTGAATTGCCGGATTGGTATGAGACATTTCATAGAATTCCTTCGCTTATTATTATAATTTGTTAAATAGGTTTGAGTGGAATTTAATAGCTTTTAGTAAATAACTATGTAGTATGGGACAGTTAGCTAAATTCTTATAATTACTTGAGTTACAGTAATCAACACTTTAGAGTTGCATTATCTTGGGGTGTTCTGTGACGCCCCACCTCTATACCTACGCTAGACAAGGACATTACGGAGTAATGCCGTCAACTAGCACGAAGAATAAGGCTATTGAGGAGAGACCATCCGTGTAGTTGCTTTGTGCGAGCACTGATATGTCAGATAGTATAACATGCATTTCAAATTAAGAGGAAACCCGACATATCGATACAAACTCAAAGCTACTACACAGTGGCTATTTAATCTCCGGAAACAAATATAGAAATAAGCATAACACAAATCATTCACAAATATCCATATCACAAAGGCAGAAAAAGATATGAATATAACACAAAGTAGTGTATATCAGAGTAGTCGTCAAACAAGATCCACAATATCACAAAAGATTAGTTACAAGTGCTACACAAAAGAATAAGTATACATCAATGAGTTTATATCTCAAACGTATACAACCAAAAACTACTAATCTAAGTAGTTAGCCAAAAGTCAGGATAATAATCCCAGATGAGGATTCAAGTAGAAGCACCTGTAACATCTCGGTCTGACCCGAGTATTATTTAATAACAAAATAAAAAACGAATCGGTCTAGCTATAAATATTAGATAAAATGATATAGAATAAGAGATATGACAAAAAAGTATGATAACCATAAAGCCATACTATGAAAAGTATGTTATTGAAAATCAACCAGAGATTAATCAATATCATAAGAATCTTCTCAAAGATCAAAAGAATGTCATACTCTTTATTTTTATTCGCCAAGTCACAAATATCGACATCATATCGATGCCAATCATAAAAATTGGTGAAACGCAAATTCTAGAAATCCTCAATAGAAATCCAGAAATCACAAAAAGGAGGAGGCATATCACAAAACGGGAGCATGAAAACTCACCAACACGTGTATCACAAACGGGACGTTATCCCATGGTTGCTATCCCATGGTGCAACAATGTAGTACAAAGGTACGTCTGATGGACCGAACTCCATAAAAGAACATGGGTCGCTAGCCCACAAAAATTGAGTCGAAACTCCAAATAATACATAGGTCATTAGCCTATAAAAGAAATGAGACGAAACTCAATAAAACGAGGTACCGTCCCCTACGTGGACAAAGAAACATAGCATATCGCTAGTCTAAATCGCATAAATGATCATCAATGATCGTCAAGAAGTGTCAACTACACCAAGCTAGTAAATAAATGAGTTTAGCCTCATGTCCCATAACCACTTGCTTAACTTAAGTATTTACGAACAAATTGTATATATCCACTCGAAAATTGTCATAAGAGATTCAATCAAACAAGTCTAAGAATTAACTGATGAAGTAAACGCAAGTGTTTCATACTACTTGTTTTACTAAGCCGTTTAATTAGATTTCTCATACGAGTGAGGTAAAGGTATGTA
The DNA here is from genome assembly GCA_030765085.1 of Allium cepa. NCBI lineage: Eukaryota > Viridiplantae > Streptophyta > Magnoliopsida > Asparagales > Amaryllidaceae > Allium > Allium cepa. Next base: position 328,083,435 of record CM060935.1, on the reverse strand, counting down.
TATGCCAGTAGATTGTAAAATGGTTTAAGAAACGAGCTTTATTGTAAAATAGTGTTGAAATCGTTTTGATAAAAGAGTTTTGATATTTACTACTAGTATAGAAAACCTTTATGTTTTTAAAGTGACAAATTACAGAAATGATTATAGAAACAATCAATCACCAAAACTCAAATTCGAAGCCATGAATCAAATCCATATAAATCGATATCGAATCCATCAAATGGATACTCTTTAATATCCCAAAAAAGAAAAAGTTATCAAAGTCAATAATAAATGATAACCATAAGTCGGATAAACACGAATCGATTTAAAAAAGAAACCCTTACACATAGGGCAAATTAGGCAAAGACAACAGATTCAGACGTTTGAAATAGATGGTTCAGACGTCTGAATATGGAAAATGAATATTTTCCAGAGGCCTATTCAGACATCTGGGTCACTGAATTCAGACATCTGAAAACGGCTAATTTTAGCCTATTTGCTCTCGGGTTGGATTTGAGCAAATTCAGACGTCTGGCTTGGGGAATGAAATTTTGCGCAGACCAGATTCAGATGTCTGAATCAATAATTTCAGACATCTGAAACTTAAGCTTTTGGCACTTTCTTGCCTTGGCCAACGATGGCCAAAACGATTATCGAAAGCGATCGGACAAGCAACCACGATTAAGGATTTACGCAAGCGACAACCCAGCCTTAAAGGCTCTTCGATACGCCTCGAATATCAATGTCCAAATATCCATAAAAGGATTTCATAAATTTTGCTTTCAAAACACCAAAAATTGGAATATACACCAAAGCAATCCAAATCAAAAGCAATTGCACTTGAATAAGTGTTAGGAATTCATACCTAACAACACGGATAGATATCGACATAGATGTGAGATAAAAATCTCATCTTTAAACCCAAAACAAATGAAGAAGAAGGTATAGAGCAATTGTAAGGACAATAACTCTTCAATTCCAACCCAACAAGCTTGAATCTAAGCTTAAAAGAGAAACATTTCCTAAGTTAGGTTTAGGAATTTCTGAAATTGATAAGAGAATGAGTTGGAGAAGAAGAAGAGAAGGCTTACCAAAGCTTCTCCTTTGAATTTGGAGCTAGAACTTGGATTTGTAAAGAAGATTAGGGCTTGGAGTTTTAATTTCCCGTTCCACTCTCCATTGTTGCTAAAGCTTGAGCATTAGGAAATAAAAATGAAGTAATGAAGAGGAGAGGGTTGGGCTAAGTTAATAAGTGGGGTTAATGGGTTGAAACCAAACCAAAGCCCTAAGTGAAAAAGTGGCAAAATTACACTAACTCCAAACTTATCAAAGTTTATACTCAAAAAGATCGCAAACAGCATTTTGAACTCAATGAAAGTGGTCCCGAGTCCTGATTCGACCGTATGCAAAAAGTAGCTTTTCGGACTATAATCCGACTAACGATGAAATATTTAATAAAATATTTAAATGCTCAATCGTAAAATATGCGGGTTGTTACAAACTCCCCTCCTTAAAGAAATTGAGTCCTCGCAATATTTAAGAAGAAAATAAAAAGTAACAACCATAAAAGCATATCAACACAAAAGAAATTTGAAATAAGAAGTTCACCTTAAAGAGCAAGGGAAAGTAAGTCCGTATGTGTTCACTCGATGAATTCTCTAGATTCCCAAGAGCAATCCTTTGGATTTGAGGACCATTGAACCTTCATAAGAGGGACATCTTTATTTCGAAGGCGTTTAACCTCCGAAGCAATAACACGAATAGAATGCTGCTTATAAGTCAAATTAGGCGAAACTTCAATTTCTTCCACAACACCGGGCTCAAGAATAGAATCAGAATCTCGAAGGCATTTTCGTAATTGAGAAACGTTAAACACGTCATGAATAGCAGAAAACTGGGCCGGTAATAAAAGGCGATAAGCCACGAAACCAATTTTCGGTGATGGGAAATGGACCAATGTATCGAAGTGCTAACTTTCCCGATTGACTGAAACGTACAACACCCTTCATAGGTGAAACACGAATAAACACTAAATCTCCTATAGAAAATTCTAACTTCCTTCTTCATTTATCGACATAGGATTTTTGTCTACTTTGGGCTTCTTTCATCCTATGACGAATAAGGTCAATCTTTTCTGCAGAATCACAAATAAAATCTGGACCCAAAACCATCTTCTCACCGGCCTCAAGCCAACAAGAAGGAGATCGGCATGGCCTTCCATAGAGTGCCTCAAAAGGTGCCATACCAATACTAGATTGGAAGCTATTATTATAGGAAAACTCAACAAGAGAAATATGATCTTCCCAACTTCCACCAAAATCAAGAACACATGCACAAAGAAGATCTTCAAGAGTTTGATTCACATACTCGGTTTGTCCATCGGACCGAGGATGATAAGCGGTGCTAAAATTAAGCTTCATTCCCAAAGCATTTTGAAGACTCTTTCAAAATCCACTAGTAAACAATGGACCACGACCACTAACAATAGAAGTAGGAATTCCATGTAATTTAATAATTTATGTGATAAATAGTTTGGCCAAAAGAGGTACAGTCCGATTGGACGGAACGGAAATAAAATGAGCGGATTTTGTAAGTCTATCAACAATTATCCATAAGATATCATGACCCGAACGAGAACGGGGAAGGCCGTCGAGAAAATCCATGGAAATTTGATCCCACTTCCAAATTGGAATGTCCAAAGGTTGCAATAACCCGCCGATCCTGTGATGCTCGGCCTCAACGAGTTGGCAAGTCATGCAACGCTTAACGAAGTTAGCGATATCAAATTTCACTCCCTCCTAATAATAAAGTCGCTTCATATCTGCATACATTTTACTACTACCGGGATGAATGGCAAATTTAGAACGATGAGAATCTTCTAAAATGTCTTTACGAAGATCACTAATATTTGGCATGATAAGTCTACCATATTTTTGCATGCCGCCACGAGAATCAATATCAAAGTCTTTCAAAACTTCAATATCAAGTTTATCCCTCAATCTTTGGCTAAGAAGTGCCAATTCGAGGTCTAACTTTTGAGCTTCAAGAATGCAATCAAAAAGAGAAGGATGAGCGTCAAGGCTACGTAAAACAAGAGATGAACATAAATCAGATACACGATCTCAAATCTCACAAGTGGATAATGTCTCGAGATCATTCCACTCGGATATCATCATGGAAACAACCGCTTGTTGCTTTCAGCTAAGGGCGTCGGCAACACGATTTCCCTTTCCGGGAGTATAAATAATATCACGATCATAAGATGCAAGAAATTCGAGCCAATGTTGTTGACGCAAATTAAGTTCCTTTTGAGAAAATAAATACTTCAAAGATTTATGATCGGTGGAAAGAATAAATATTTCTCCCAAAAGATAATGACGCCAAATTTTAAGGGCGAAAACAATAGCCGCAAGCTCTAAATAATGAGTGGCATATCTAGCCTCGACTGGCTTCAATTACCTAGAAGCACAAGCAATAACACGTTCTCTTTGCATAAGAACGGCACCCAAACCAATGCGACTAGCATCGGTATAAACAATAAAATCTTGATTCCCTTCAGGAATAACAAGAATAGGAGCATCGGAAATGAGTTCTTTTAATTTCTGAAAAGAAGCTTCACATTTGTCCGACCAAATGTACTTAACTCCTTTCTTTGTTAAGCTAGTAAGTGGCACGGAAATTTTTGAAAAGTCCTTTATAAAATGGTGGTAGTAACCTGCCAATCCAAGAAAGCTATGATTTTCCGTCACACTCTCCGATCTCTTCCAATTTTGTATCTCTTCAATCTTTGAAGGATCCGTTGAAATTCCGGATTCAGAAATAATATGACCGAGAAACTTCACACGAGATTGCCAAAAATGGCATTTAGAAAATTTTGCTTTTAATTGATTGCTCCTAAGAGTTTCCAACACAATCCGAAGATGCTTTTCATGCTCTTCCTTGGTTTTGAATACACAAGAATATCATCAATAAAGATGAGAACAAATCGATCGAGAAAATCTTTGAAAACTCGATTCATAAGGTCAACGAAATAAGATGGAGCATTCGTTAAACCAAATGGCATAACAAGCCATTCATAAGATCCATAACGAGTACGGAACGATGTCAAAGAAATGCTATCCTCTGCAATACGAAACTGATGAAAACCGGTTGCCAAGTCCAATTGTGAAAAGACTCTAGCACCACTGAGTTGATCGAATAGATCATCAATCCGAGGTAAAGGATATTTATTCTTGATAGTAAGATCATTAAGCTTGCGGTAGTCAACGCAAAGCCTAAGTGTACCATCGAATTTCTTCACGAAAGTGGGCGAAGCTCCCCAAGGCGAGGAACTAGAGTGAATAAATTGCTTCGTCTGCAATTCGTATAATTGTTTGCGCATCTCCTCATTCTCTTTATTGGACATTCGATAAGGAGGAAGTGTAATAGGTAAAGCTCGTGGAATTAGATTAATCCTAAACTCAATTGCTTGCTTAGGTGGTAATCCTAAAACGGGCTCAAATATGTCAGAAAATTCACGAACAACGTGAATAAGAGAAATGACACCTTCCTCATCATCATTATCGTCATCATGAGGATTTAAAGAATATAAAGATGCAGCCAAGTTGGAATCCAAATCTTTAAGAACAATAGAAATTTGCTTGAGGATGTCAAAGTCGAATAGTCCGCTCAGGACATAGGATTTGAGCTTCATAACGGTTAAGGCAGTCCATTCCCAAAATCATTCCAAAGTCTAAGTAACGCATAACATGCAAATTGGCTCGGAAAGAAAAATCACATAAAATAATCTCGACATCACTACAAAGCAAACTGAGTGTTGCGGATCCACCAACCGGATTCGCAATTCTCAAAGAAGTCATTAAAGCAACAACACTTAAAGAAAAAGTATCAACAAGTTCCTTAGATATAAAAGAATGGGATGCATCCGTATCAAAAATAACTCGAATAGGTTGATCACGAAACGTAATAATGCCATCAAGGATAGAATGAGAAATACCTTGACCACGAGAAGTGTTGCAAGGGGCTTGTACAACATTTAACTTTCCCTCCTTCTTGCCTTGAAGTCTGGGACATAAAGATAAAAGATGACCCGAACTTTTGCAATAGCGACAAAAGAGAGGTTTCAGACATATATTGGAATAATGGTCTTTAGAACCACAATTGTAGAATTGCCCACTACTAGGGGTATTAATCTTTGCTACAGAAGTTGCTTGTTTTCCTTTCTTGTTGAGATTAGGACCTTTGAATCTGATAGGCCTTTTCTTGTTGTTGTTGTTGTTGTTGTTGAAGTTTGGTTTGGCACCCACAACTTCAACGTCACTCTCCCTATCCGCCTCTTCAAGTCGAAGAGCGATATGAATGTGTTGATCAAAAGAAACTTCTAATTTTAGAAGTAATGGCTTCTTGAGATTTTTCTTCAAGCCATAGACAAATCTTTGGTTCTTCTTCAATGGGGTGTTTATGTATTCGACCCTGTATTTAGAAAGTGACTCGAAAGATGTGACATAATCTGCCACAAAGGCTTCACCTTGAACAAGGTCAATGAAACGACGAGCCAAAGTCACCTTCTCAGCTTCTTGCACAAATTATAATTCGAATCGTTGCCGGAATTTCTCCCAAGTAAGATCCGCTTCATTTATTTCAGAAATCAGAAGCTCGTACCAGTCTAATGCTCTTTCTTGGAGCATACTAGAGGCCACCTGAACTCGGTGAAGATCGAAAAGATTCATGCGAGAAAAGATTCGATCGCATGTTGTTAGCCAAGCTTGGACTTGAATAACGCTTTCGGAACCCTTGAATGGCTTACCACCCAAGTTGGTATAGTCACTGCACAAGCGCGCAAAACCGGATTTAGGGTGAGTAGGCTCTGGATTAGGTCCGGCAGCTTGAGAATTCTTTACAAGATCAAGAAGTTGTTGTGCCGACATAAATACTCCATCCCGGGGAGTAGCACTAGATTGACCGGCGCTGGGACGGCCTGGTCTAACCATTTCTCTTCTTAAGAAAGAAAGAAGAAGAAAAAGGTTACTCACATAATGAATATCAAACAACAATGATTGATAAATCAAGGCATCATAAAAGAAAGTAGGATAAGACGGTGCGAAGACTCGAATTAAATCCAAAGGCACGACTCCTAAGATGGACTTAAGATGATGTTCATTGTTAAATTATTCTACATTGTTCCGAAGTTTGGTTTTGATACCAAACTGTGACGCCCCACCATTATACCCATGCTAGCCAAGGACACTACGGAGTAATGCCGTCAACTAGCACGAAGAATAAGGCTGTTGAGGAGCGACCATCCGTGTAGTTGCTTTGTGCGAGCACCGATATGTCAGATAGTATAACATGCATTTCAACTTAAGAGGAAATCCGACATATCGATACAAACTCAAAGATACTACACAGTGGCTATTTAATCTTCAGAAAAAAATATAGAAATAAGCATAGCACAAATCAGTCACAGATATTCATATCACAAAGGCGGAAAAAAGATATGAATATAACACATAGTAGTGTATATCAGAGTAGTCGTCAAACAAGATCCACAATATCACAAAAGATTAGTTACAAGTGCTACATAAAAGAATAAGTATACATCAATGAGTTTATATCTCAAATGTATACAACCAAAAACTACTAATCTAAGTAGTTAGCCAAAAGTCAGGATAATAATCCCAGATGAGGAGTCAAGTAGAAGCACGTGTAACATCTCGGTCTGACCCGACTATTATTTAATAAGAAAATAAAAAACGGATCAGTCTAGCTATAAATATCAGATAAAATGATATAGAATAAGAGATATGACAAAAAAGTATGATAACCACAAAGCCATACTATGAAAAGTATGTAATTGAAAATCAACCAGAGATTAATCAATATCACAAGAATCTTCTCAAAGATCAAAAGAATGTCATACTCTTTATTTTTATTCACCAAGTCACAAATATCGACATCATATCGATGCCAATCATAAAAATTGATGAAACAAAATTTTTAGAAATCATCAATAGAAATCCAGAAATCACAAAAGGGGGGAGGCCTATCACAAAACGGGAGCATGAAAACTCACCAACACGTGTATCACAAACAAGACGCTATCCTATGGTCGCTAACCATAAAGCCGGTGCAACGACGTAGTACAATATCGGTACGCCCGAGGAACCTGAAACTCGAATAATTCGGAACAACAACGTAGTACAACGGTATGCCCAACGATCCTGATAAGCTGGTGCAACAACGTAGTACAAAGGTACGTTCGATGGACCGAACTCCATAAAAGAACATGGGTCGCTAGCCCACAAAAATTGAGTCGAAACTCCAAATAATACATAGGCCGTTAGCCTATAAAAGAAATGAGACAAAACTCAATAAAACGAGGCACCGTCCCCTATGTGGACAAAGAAACATAGCATATCGCTAGTCTAAATCGCATAAATGAGCATCAATGATCATCAAGAAGTGTCAACTACACCAATCTAGTAAATAAATGAGTTTAGCCTCATGTCCCATAACCACTTGCTTAACTTAAGTATTTACGAACAAATTGTAGATCTCCACTCGAAAATTGTCACAAAAGATTCAATCGAACAAGTCTAAGAATTAACCGACGAAGTAAACGCAAGCGTTTCATACCACTTGTTTTACTACGTTTAATTAGATTTCTCATACGAGTGAGGTAAAGGTTTGTATATGCCAGTAGATTGGAAAACGGTTTAAGAAACGAGCTTTATTGTAAAATAGTGTTGAAATCGTTTTGATAAAAGAGTTTTGATATTTACTACTAGTATAGAAAACCTTTATGTTTTTAAAGTGACAAATCACAGAAATGATTGTAGAAACAATCAATCACCAAAAGTCAAATTCGAAGCCATGAATCAAATCCATATAAATCGACATCGAATCCATCAAATGGATACTCTCTAATATCCCAAAAAAAGGAAAAGTTATCAAAGTCAATAATAAATGATAACCATAAGTCGGATAAACATGAATCGATTGAAAACGGAAACCCAAACACATAGGGCAAATTGGTCAAAGACAACAGATTCAGACGTCTGAAATAGATGGTTCAGATGTCTGAATCTGAAAAATGAATATTTTCTAGAGCCCTATTCAGACGTCTGGGTCACTGAATTCAGACCTCTAAAAATGGCTAATTTTAGCCTATTTGCTCTCGGGTTGGATTTGAGCAAATTCGGACGTATGAAATTATAATTTAGACGTATGACTTGGGGAATGAAATTTTGCCCAGACCAGATTCAGACGTCTGAATAAATAATTTCAGACGTCTAAAACTGAAGCTTTTGGCACTTTCTTGCCTTGGCTAATGATGGCCAAAACGATTACCGGAAGCGATCAGACGATCAACCACGATTAAGGATTTATGCCTAGCGACAATCCAGCCTTAAAGGCTCTTCGATACGCCTCGAATATCAATGTCCAAATATCCATAAAAGGATTTCATAAATTTTGCTTTCAAAACACCAAAAATTGGAATATACACCAAAGCAATCCAAATCAAAAGCAATTGCACTTGAATAAGTGTTAGGAATTCATACCTAACAACACGGATATATATCGACATAGATGTGAGATAAAAATCTCACCTTTAAACCCAAAACAAATGAAGAAGAAGCTATAGAGCAATGGTAAGGACAATAACTCTTCAGTTCTAACCCAATAACTTCAATCTAAGCTTAAAAGAAAAACATTTCCTAACTTAGGTTTAGGAATTTCTGAAATTGATAAGAGAATGAGTTGGAGAAGAAGAAGAGAAGGCTTACCAAAGCTTCTCCTTTGAATTTGGAGCTAGAACTTGGATTTGCAAAGAAGATTAGGGCTTGGAGTTCTAATTTCCCATTCCACTCTCCATTGTTGCTAAAGCTTGAGTATTAGGAAATAAAAATGAAGTAATGAAGAGGAGAGGGTTGGGACTAAGTTAATAAGTGGGGTTAATGGGGTGAAACCAAACCAAAGCCCTAAGTGAAAAAGTGGCAAAATTCCACTAACTCCAAACTTATCAAAGTTTGTACTCAAAACGATCGCAAACGGTGTTTTGAACTCAATGGAAGTGATCCCGAGTCCCGATTCGACCGTATGCAAAAAGTAGCTTTTCGGACTATAATCCGACTAACGATGTAATATTTAAATAAAATATTTAAATACTCAATCGTAAAATATGTGGGTTGTTACATGTTCGGATTTCATTGTTAAGCCGATTATACCCTAAGAGAAAACAACTAATTTTCATTGACCTGAGAGTTGATACATTTTTAGATTTGGGTAGGCCTGGTTGGCTCTATTCTAATATAACTGTACTACCTTTTGTTTCTAGGACAAAGGTTATATTGCAGCCCTATCAGTGTATTTTTGAATACAGTTAGACAATGTTTCTGTTTGTTAGGTAAATTCACGTAGCTAGTTTATTTTTTTGTTAGACCATCTTATGCTATATGGCAGTCTATTTGTTATTAGTTCCATGTCTTTGTTTTAAACTGATAGTTGACTACCATTATTATTTCACTAGTGATAATTGTTTCTTTAGAGATTTTGGTATGGGTATTTGGTATCCTTTCGGCTCTGAAGAATTTTGAATTGATTATCACTATATTTTTAAATGATAATCCATCGAAGACTTAATATGGATTTATGAAATAGCGACTTGGATTGATATGCCTCAATTTGATTATTTGTTTTGGCATATTTTATTTTGAATTATTTTATTGTAAATTCATATATTCATGTTATCGACGTCTCACCCTTTCATTTAGATATATTCCTAACCGTTTATTATTTTATAATACTCGAGTTAGATTGAGACTTACAGGTACAGGAACTTGTTGACCTCTGGATTTCTGTGCTAGCATGTAGTAGACTATTTTTGAATTTTTTAGTTTACTTCATAGTTGTATGTATTAATATTTTTGACCATCTATCATGTATATTATTTTGTAGTCAATTTGTACCTGATACGGTAATTTGGATATGACGTGTGTGTGTGTGTGTGTGTATGGTTCTAGTACTAATATTTTGTAGACTCAAATTCTATTACCGCCGTGATCTATGACTCTGATTCTGATATTTTATATTATATATTGTGCTGAATATTTTTAATCTATGTGATCATTACTTTGTATTAATACCGTACAAGTCAAAATTTTCACTTATGATCCTTATAAGGTAATATTGACATGTCAGTGTTAGTATAAATATATATTCATATTCGATCGTCCTTAACCACCAGTATTCTCTATGTTATTAGATGACATTACTTGTAATATTCTCTAAATTATGGGTACAGCGTTAGGGTCGTTACCTCTTGCTACCACAGTTGTGTTCAGAACTTTTTAGAATATAATTGACAAAGAGTCGAGATCTAAATCTAGATAGATAGAGTCCCATCCCTTGGGTGTGCATGGTAAAATTAGAATTTATATACCTATTTAGGATATAAATATAGGTGATGATTGGAAATAATCATCAGGACATATTTGTAAAAAAAATTGAATTTCTATAACAATTATTGTTATGAAAATGAATTTAAATTTGGAAACCACTTCTATAAAGGATGAGATTTAATAGATAGCATAAATGAAACCTTAGATGGCTTATAATTGGATTATTGTGTCCTGATTTGCTAGTGATCGGAGTTGTGCAACAAAATCTTGAAGACAACTTTCCGCTGAAGGCGACTATTTGTTTATTTAATTGAAATTTATGTTGTTTGCTCAATATTTTTTATGCTTAGTTTAAAATATGGAATTGAATAATATATTATTGCTCAAAGAATTTATAATCCCATTTGAATCTAGAAGAACCCAATTATTAATAAAAGCCCGCATATTCTACAAAATATAATCGCTGGGTAATAATAAAAACATTTAGGAAATTAATAATTATTAAATAAAGAATGATAAATAATATGTACCAAATTAATTTTAACTGGAAAATATACTTAAAAAATAAAATAAGTTATAATAAAAATTGATTGGTTGATGGATGCATGGTTGTTTTAAATTTTTAAGTGATTATGCAAAATCAATATTGAGTAGGAATCACTATTGAGAGTTGAAACCTGCTCTGTAATAACAATAAGAACTTTCGGTGTCTTTAGTAGTGTAGTTACTACAAGAAATATTGAAAATTTAAATTTATACAAAATGAAATGTCAATTCATATTGACTAATTAAATGTTAAGATGAATTAAAATTTGATGTTTGCTTAAAGTATATATTGATGGATCTATGTGTTATGAAACGGTTATCAGTAAATTATTATTTCTATGATAATATTAAGATTGATTGAAAGGATTTTAATAAAAGCAAGCATCTATTTGAATTAATTCTTTTTGATTTGGATACATATATACATATATGTGTGTATATATATGGTACTTGATTTTGTTTATTACAGACAAGCACATATTTCATAAAGGCATAAAGTATTAAAAGATATGTATATCATATAAAAAATAATTTTGTGTTAAATTTCCAGTTTGGTCCTTCAAGGATTCTGGTTGATGCGCACTTGAGCAATTATCAGTAGAAACTCCTAGACACTAAGACGAGACATTCAGACAGTGTTTTGGGCAGTAAAATATTTTCAGAAATAATATTTAGTAGTATATATAATATTCTTGAAGAGAAGATAGAATTATGGAAACTTGTTAAATGTTATTAAAAAGGGATAATTTGGAAAGTGTTTTTGAAGATCAAATAATATTTTATGGAAGTGTATAAGCTATATTCTGAAAGGAGATATCTTAAGATATTTTAATAAATAAAATAAAGTTTTCAAAATGAGAATTATGATTTATATTCTAAACAATTTGAGTATGGTACTTTTAGATGATTGTGAATATCTTATTGTGGTTGTAATGAATGCTAAGATCTATATTCATAAAAGTGTAAAACTTATTTATATGAATTTCCAATTTAGTTAGAGTTTGAAATGAAACTAGATTTCAATTATGGTTGTAATAAATTATCAATTGTCGAATATTTTGATGTAATGGATAAATATTTTTCTCAAATACGACTTTGCAAAATAAATGAGATTTAAAAGTATTTTTATAAAGCAAAGATAAGTGAGAATTCTTTTTGGCTTTATATATAAATAACCTCTTGTTAGACATTAGCTTTTCCAAGTTATTAAATTTTAAAAATAAGAATTTGATTCAATATAAAGAAAAGAAACGATTGGATATTCTTGATTTTTCATTTTTATAGAAAATGATTTTGTGATTTTTTTTGTTAAAATAATTTAGAGTGTGAAGTAATAGTATCTATACAAGAGAAATCTTTAAAAACTGTTTTACTTCCTTATTTAGAAAAATAAAGGAGCTAAATGATTATGACACCTCAAAATGTTATTATTTTGAAATTATATAAGGTGTTGATTTGTTTTAAGATGTGTAAAATAATTGTACAAACTTATTTTCAAGATTTGGAAGTAAGAAGATAATTAAAGGAGGAGATATTTTATGAGTATTGGAAAAATGAATTTGAAAGGAAAGATTTAAAATATAGAATAATAGATTTGAATTATGCACTCACACACATGCAATGTTTGAAACCATTTTAGGAAAATATAAATTTCTTGTAATATACACACTTGTTTGTTTGCAAAAACAATGGGCAAGTATGAAAAATTACTGCAACTTCATAAGTTTATGATTTTACAAATAAATGAAAAAAAGTGGAAAGTATGTTAAAACATGTATATCACTTTTCATTCAATGCATTGCCACTTTTGGAGTGAAATAATCCAGTCTATATATAATTGCATAACTAATCTAATCTTTAGTCAACCTTCTGAGCCATGTCAAAAGGTTTTAATACAATTCATAATTTATTTGAGCTTAGAGGTCAAAATTTAAGCAAGCAAAAGTTATATTTTTTCTTAGGTGGTAAGGAAGAAAGAAATTAATCACATATAATACTAGCTTATTATCATTAAAACGATTTATTTTATAGATAATAGACAACTGACTTGAGTAGGCTGCTGTAATGCATAAATAATAGGCTATTGTTGCAATACAGCAGGGAATGTCTAATAATCAGTCTCATGTATAATGTATGACTTATCAGTATTTACACCTCTTTTTCAACTTGCTGTGGTTTCACTTCTATACCAAGATTACTTTGATATTCTAGTACAGACAAGTATATTAATTAGACTTGACAATTAATACATATAATGTACATTATTTATTTTTTTATATTGGCTTGCAACATGCTCTGGTTATATTATAATGCCATATTGTTTCTTTTTGTTTAGTGAACTTTATATTAACATTATTTGGATTATTTCATATATAAACATTCAACCATTACATTTTATTTTAACAAATTTAAGGACATTTTATGATGGTTAAAAAATTGAACTTTATGTTTGATTTGAGATATTTATTTCCGTATTATTTGGAATTTATTTCCATTTCATAAATGAGTATATATTTATATATGAGACATTTTAATGTTTGATTTGAGATGAGAATAGGTACAAGAAGGCAATTTTGATTAAATTTTAATGCGAACTCACCTTTTTGCATAAAACGAAGTGAATTGCTTCGAAATCCTAAAATAAAGGTACACTTTCGGATTAAAATACAGAAATGATAAAAATATTTGTATATATTGTGTTTCCGATTGTATGGCCCATGAATATCACTTATATCATATTTGTAAAATTGCAAACGGCTCTTCGTACAAAGGAGACTCCACCGAAGTTTTTTCGTGAATCCTAATATTAGAAAATTTTTACAAATTTTTTCGTATACTGAAAATAGAAGTTAATGATTGATCTTATACTAAAAATAGAAGGTAATGATTGAATTTATATAAATGTATAACATACGACAAGTTTTATTCTAATATTAACTACTTAAAGAACTAAAGGAGATCTAATTTGATTGTAGACTTCGAATTAAGTTAATGCTTGAGTGTATGTGTGTGACATTTTTCTATAAGAAATTGCAAGGATGCAATTTTCATAAAGGGAGAGGTCAGTAACAACTATGTTTTCGAAGATATAATGTCGGAAAATTTAATTATAGTAAAAGAATTTAAATTCAATTTTTGATAACTAGTATTTTGAAAATAAGGTTTTATTTAGTTGAAATCTAATTAATGATGGGTTTTTATCTTAACAAGCTGAGTTAACTAATAAAATAATTTTCAGAAGATATATTAAATTGGATAAAATGTTATCGTTGAAAATAAAATATTTTAATGTGTAAATAATTATATATATTTGAAATAGATGAAAAGAATTTTTAATTGATATTTAGTTAAATCAGCAAATCAACGAAAATGAATAGATATATTTATATTCGTTCAATGCATAATGAAATAGAGTGAACAAATATTGAATTGAATAGAAATTGTGTAATTTGAAAATTGGTCTTATCAAATGAAATGTAAATCAAATTAAATTAAACTACGGTAGATTTACAAATTTATAAAGGGATCGATTAAAAGAAAAAAAGGAAATAATAGTAATATGCCTAAGCTCACTCCTTATCCTTATTTTCCAAACGGGTTCATTTGCTTCCCCCAATTCCTCAACCTAGAATTCAATCGAAAAAAAGAAAAAAAATGAGGTGAATAGAAACGCTGCCATGGAATCATGACTTTAGGCGATCAGGAAGGCAAAGCTGAGGCGAGCAAGAGGGCGGTACATGGTCGATGATGTTTGGACGAGAAGTGGATGCGTGAGCATGGAGGCGCGATGCTTGGAGCTGTTAGGGCAGGCGCCACTTCGTTCGGCCTTCGTGCGCTTGAGCATAGTGTGCAGGCGAGGAACAACGTGTGTGGAGGCAAGTTTCGACCCGGCGATGGCGACTACTGGTGGCACGTTTGTGTATGAGGCTGTGACTTAGGCTTTCGAGTGAGTCTTGGTGGCGAAGGCAGGATAGGGTTTGTCAAGGGGAGGCAGTGGAAGTATGGGCAACGAATGGTTAAGACGAGTTATTTTTAACTCACATTTCGATCTCTAATTATTGAATTACTATTACATGCCTTGATCGGATAGATATTGTGAAAATATTTAGTTGATAATTAATTGAATTGAATGAGATATTGTCGCGTGCTTTTTTATTATTATTATGTGGAGTGAAAGAAATCAATTTGCAAATGGAACGCCGTTTGATTCCAAATTTAAATTCTTTATTTAACTTAAATAGAAACACTTACATGGTTGTGTGACTAGAGTTATCAAAAAGCAACTCGGATCAATGAATAATTTTATATTATAGAATTATATTTTTATAGAGCGACTCCAGCTCTAGAAGTTGCATTCTGATTGGTTTGTTGTGTTGTAAATTATTTTCCTTTGTGAACTTTTGAGCTTGTTCTTGGTAACGTTGTCTCTAGATTTTGAATAGTAATTGGTTTTAGAATTTGCAAGTTTTTTTGCATCTATTCTAATGGAAATATTATACATATAAGGTTTTAATTTAATAAGAAAGAATGGACAAATGAAGTTTTAAAGTTAAAAATATTTTATGAAAAGTAATTATATATGTGTAGATGTTAAAATAAAGGAATTTATATGGAAGTTATACATGTAGGAAGATTTTAAAATAACAAAATTTATTATTATGGAAAATATTAGTTTGATATCTAATGTTAGTAAAGAAATTCCATTTTTTTAATCAGAAATCTTTTTACTTTTATCTTTTAAAAATATAAATGAACAATTTTAACTTATTTCTATTGGATTTTATTATTTCTATGAAGGAAAGAGTTTAATAAACAATTGAATTGTCGGATTGACATGAGATATTTCGTTCAATTCTTTCACTTATTATTATAATTTGTTAAATAGAGTTTGAATGGAATTTACTAGCTTTTAGTAAATACTTGAATTTACTATTTGGTATGTAACAGTTAGTTAAATCATCTGATTATTGAGTGACAGTAATCAACATTTTATAATTTTCTTATCTTGGGGTATTCAGATTTCATTGTTAGGTAGATCCCTGAGAGAAAGCATTCATCGACCTGAGAGTCAATACATTTTTAGATTTAGGTTAGCAGACCTATTTGTTGATTAGGTAAATTCTGGTATAACTCTAAGGCCCTTCTGTTTCCACGACAGAGGTTAAAATGCAGCCCTATCGGTTTATTTAGGAATAAGTTAGGCAATGTTTACCTATTTGTTTGTTAGGTAAATTAACATAGCTAGTGTAACGATCCGTAAATTTTAACGGATTTATAATGTAATTAATTAAAAAATTTCCATGAAAATAAACAATAAAATTTAGCAGTTAGTTCAGTTGTATAATTTTCAATTTCAATCAGTTAATTTGATTAAAATAAGATATTTTCGAAATCTGAATATTTTTATATAAAAAATGTAATCATTTTTCGAGTTAGACATCATATTTTGTTTCACCAAATTTGGACTGGTATAGTTCCATTTATCTTATTTCTGGTGTTTTAGCAGCATTTTAGCAGTAAAATATTGACTTTTGATATGATGATCGTATCACTCATGTATGCGTACCATTCAGTTTATATCGTCGTACCGATCTCCGCAGTATGTCCATTTGTGTGTTTCGATTTTCAATACGTGACGAAATCCACGAAACGGTTAGCCATATCGGTATCAATTTCGTGTCTCTAGGGTGTTCTGTGACCTTTCATTTATCCACTGGTTGGAAAGTAAATGGTCACTAGTGATTAATAATTGCTGAAATGCAACTATTGACCTTTAGTTATTCCACTATTTCAATCTATTTTCGGTTGCCCAATCGTTTTCTCTTCCCTTGATCATTATGTGCTTTTTTTTTATATATATATATATATATATAATAAATGGTTGCACACATATTTTTCTGAAATTGGCTCCACTTCTTTATGTAATACAAATTACCTTCTTCCCACTTTTCAATATTCGTTCACCGTCTCCTCCTCCCTTCTATTCTTTTCGTTCATACTATATATATATATATATATGCTTCATGTCGTTTATATAATCAACCTGCTCCGACCAAATATCCACCACCTGACAAGACCTCATGCTTGCATCCATTTTCCCCCACAGTTCCGACCTTCACAACACGAACCCAGGCTTCCTCCGCCCTGTCATCCATCAAACCCCTCCACGTGCACGACGATAAAGCGTCAGTCATTCCCCTCTCCTACCACAGCCTTCTTCGCCAAGTCACCATCCTCCTACCTATCTTCTTCACTAACACCTACACATGACCAACCTTGGCAGCTTGCCCTACCTTTCCACTAATTTGAACACCACTCCCTCCGATCTATACACCCACTTGCCAAACCCAACCCCGCCTTTTAGCCTGCTGCCTCCTTCTCCACGACTACAACACTGTAATTCACATTGCCACCACCCTTCCGATCACCATGCTAGCCGACCACAACCTCTCTCTCCTCCACGCTCACACCCAAATGGATCCGCCTATGGCCTTTGGCCCTCCATCACCCACTGCTCCGGCCTCCGCGCAACATCGCCACCCTCTAACTACGCAACATACTCGAGTTCCAATGCTACTATTCTCCTCTTCTTTATAAAAAATAAAATATATAACTAATTACATGTAATTTTTTGGAAGACCCTGCTTTTCCTATTTCCTTTAGCCTGCAGCGGCGTAGTAATTTCCTCCTCTTATAAAAAATAATGTGTTCAAAGCATGCATATATGTGTGTGTGTGTGTGTGTGTGTGTGTGTGTTGCATGGCTGGTGTATCCAGTCTA
The DNA here is from genome assembly GCA_030765085.1 of Allium cepa. Lineage (NCBI taxonomy): Eukaryota > Viridiplantae > Streptophyta > Magnoliopsida > Asparagales > Amaryllidaceae > Allium > Allium cepa. The sequence goes on along the minus strand of CM060935.1, from coordinate 328,065,727 downwards.
TGGCCTTTGCTTCCTTATCTGGCAGATGTTTTGATTGCCATCCAGTAAGGTATTCATACACTTGATATGAGCTTATGTTGATATTTGAAGGAAAAAATATAGTATATCTATGTTAGTATTTTGAAGAGTGTATATATATTGATTAGATCTTGTTTTTCTCTTCTTTATTGCCTTTTGGGAATTCCACCTCTATTTTAATAATATATGTAAGCTATCTTGTTTGTAAATAATATGTTTAAAGAAGTTTGTATAGATCTTTTTTTGTAAGAGTTGTATTTATTTAAATTTATATTGTTATTTTTAAAATCGATTTTGCAACAAATTTCATATAATTAATATGTTTGCATATTTAATTGAATTATGTTATAAATTTCGTAATAATTCTACATATACGACATGTTTAGAATATACACTTGGTCATCAAATCTAAATTCACCTTGCATTGTCTCTCCGCTATTCGGATTTACAGCAGCAATTCTAGCTTACCGCTATGTCGCTTGCATATTCGTGTCCATTGTTTCGTATTTTTCGTTTTCCTAGCCTCGAAAGGTGAGCAATCACTCACGATTAACATTCTTATATTTATTAAATTTAATTCACATGAAATGACGATTGAAATATGCTGTTAAATTTTAATTATTAAATTATTTAATTATCAAATAGGATATGTCATTATATGTAATTGTTTACCTGTGACATATGACAACATAACATGTGCATATTATATTATATTTAAATTTGTTACCGACGATATATGCCTATTATTGATATGTTACATTAGTATCATATTATTCTCACTCTACAAGTTCCCTGTTAGGTTAGAAATTCCCTATGGGTTGAAATGATACATACCCTAGCGATCTTATAGATAAGGAAAAATCGTTATGGGTTAAAATGATAATCCTAAGCGATTTTCATTTATTTTTGTATATTGGGATTGCGGGTTGAAATGAAATATACCCATAGATATTAAACCGTGGATTGAAATAATAAATATATGTATCACTTGACCATAGGGTAGAAAATTATGTACGGACACCGTTGGTCCATATTTTGAATATGATTTTCGATTTTTCGAAAGGAAATATATGGATTTTAATAAATATTGATTTTTTTTAAATATAATATATAAAGTTATTTTTATATATGTGTAAAATTTAGATTTTTAAAATTATGTGTTTTGGAAATTTTAAATTTATAAGTTAGTTTTGAAAATGTAATTTTTAAGATTTTACTTATAATTTTATTATTTTAAAAAGTGGAAATTAGCCACAAGGCCTCTTTAGCAAGTGCAATTAGTTTCTAGGACACACAACTGAAACGATTACTTTTAAGGACAAAACGCAAAATAATTAGTTTCTAAGGCCAAAAAACTTATGAAATTATGTCATTGAAAGTAATTGGACTGCTGACTTTGTCCTTAAAAATAATTATTCTGCTGACTTTGGTCTTGAAATTAATTTCTGTGAATGTATGTCCTTTTTTTGGCAAGGCCGACGGTTTTATAGTGGACCGACCACTTTTATTACCAACGTAATAAAAATAAAGTACAGGAGTAAGGTAGAGACACCTTAGCTACTATGGTAGGAAATAATAGATTACAGCACAGGAGTGTGACAGACATGTCACAGCTACAAAATAAATAACACGACTATTCGTCCTCCGAAGAGGAAGAATTACCAACATCTTCAACTACCCCGGAAGGATCCAGAGAACCACACCCAAGATTACCAATATAGGGGCGAAATCGAAGAGCAAGAGAGGGATCATAACAGTCAACATCAGGGGAGTATATAAAAGATCGATTCCAAGACGTATCAGCTAGAGTTATGGAATTTATCTCAGAATACAAACCATCCATATCAAGGATCAAGGAGTCACCAGAAGTTCTGTAGTATAGGCATCGTAGGTCTAACAGATCATCAGATATATATCTAAAGTATGATTTATCCACAGGGTTGTATCTCATATCAGTATTGTAGTCAACCCAACTATGTTCTTTCTCAGCCCAGACTACAAGAGGAGGAGGGAGAACCGGCATAGCAGACAAAACATTAGGAACAACAGTTGGAACAGGAGACGTGGGCCGAACTAAGGGAGGAGACTGTACCGGCGGAGAAACAACCGAAGAGACTTTGGGAACCCATTTCCTAAGCGGAGGACGTGGCAGAGGGATCTTTGGCACAGAAGCAAAAACAGTAGGAAGCTTGCAGAAAGAGGCAACATGTCCAAAGGAGTGACAGGAGCTACAGATGTCTGGGACCCAACCATACCGAACACGAACTTCCACCACATGACCAACAGCTAGCTGGACAGGAATAGAGGATGGAAGCGGCTTATGGGGTGAAATTTCAATCAGAGCCTTGGCGTAAACAAGCTTGTCACGCGCAACAGTATTAGTGTCAAAACAGATCAATTTACCAACATTACATGCTAGCCAGTTCAAACCACGGAGCGGTTGAAGAGCAGAAGGGATTTGGGAGAAATATACCCATACGGGGATAGATAAAACTTGTTCACGTACACAGGCTACCGTTGGAGACCAGGGGGTAATAATGAATGGCTGACCATCAAAGAAGGAAGGCTCCGACTCGAGAACACGGCTACGTTCCTCAGGGGAGGAGAACAAAAGATAGTACAGAGAATCAACCAACTTAACACTGAGGCCCCCACGTAATCGCCAGGCGCGACGACAGACAGCAGCTAAATCTCGAAGGCGATGATTAGGGTCCAAAAAAAATCCAACAACATACCCAGACCAGAAATCCACACCCGCTTGCATAACACAGGGGGGAGGGATCATAACTCCATTCTCCTCAACAATTTCGAAATCAACCGGTTCATACACACCCGCATTACGGGGCATGGAAGTAAAGAGTGAAGACCAAGTTTTGGGAATAGCCGAGCAAGGTGCAACCGGACGACACGTCTCAACAGCATTATTTGCCATAGGAGATGACTCAGAGAGAACATTGGCAACATCAACAATGTCAATAGTTCGACCAGGTGGAGTGCCAATAACTGCTTCAGTACTATCACAAGCAAGCATAGCTGATGGGTGCAAAGAGCACGCAACATGTTCCTTAACCAAAGAAACCAATTCAGTGGGACCAAAATTACAACAGGGGACGTCATTATTTTTAACGTTGGATCCTATATTGTCTTTGTCAATGATACGAACGGTTGGCGTGCCTAAGTTCACAGCAGGAATGGCGCAAGGCGCTGCCGAAGCAACAGAGCAAGTATCACCAACTTCGCAGCCCATCACCAGAGAAGACAAACCCAAAACATTTCGGGGATCATCAACAACATTCACTTTCGTACCAATTTTAGACAAAGACGCTAAATTAGCAGCATGACTGGAAGTCACCACGGAATCAAGTCCCATCCTACTTCGCGTATCCGGAGATGTCTGACTACTGAGCGGTGGGAAATCCAGGGGCGAGTGAAGGTCAAGACGAGCAAATCCGACATCCTCAGATCTAAAACTACGCCCTGAACGAGTAGAAGAGGGGGGGCGAGGCTGTGAAGAGGACATGGAAGGGGACGTAGAAAAGAGAAACGCGAGAGAGAAAAGGACAGGACGAAGCAAGATCAGACAGGGAAAATCGCCTGAAGCCATTCGCCATTATTCGCCATTTTTATTACTGTAGGTAGATATTATAAATTGCTGTGAATGTATGTCCTAGAAACTAATTGGACTGCAAAGTTTGTCCTTTTGGTGAAATGTCCTTTTTAAAAATATATAAAATAAGATTTAATATCAAAAAAAATTAAATAATAAGATTTAATTTAATCAAATTTAATTTAATTACTATATATTATGTTTAAGTATTTATTTAAATTTATATTAATATTTCAAAAATAGATTTTTTTAATAATTTTAATAATAGAGGCTGGAAGATAAATTAATGTTGACTTGGAATTTAAATTAGTGAATAATTAAATTCAAATAAGAATTAATTGGAAATCTGTTGATTTCGAGATTTTGGAAGGTAAGATTTAATACTTGATTTAATTAAAGGAGATCAAATGAATATTTTCAAATTTAAATAAAATGGAATATTTAATTTTGATTTAAATTTGTAACTTGAGATTTTATTTATATGATTATAAAAGTGATTAGGTGAATATTTTAGAGTTAAACATAATTGAAGTTAGATATTTAATTATTGATTTTAATTAAATTTGTAATTTGATTTTAATTAAATGGTTAATAAATTGATTAAGTGGATATTTCAAAATTAAAAAAAACTAAAGTTGAATTTGAAATGAATTATCAATTTGAGTTATTGCAAATTGTCTAAATATTTATACTTTGAAACTATTGAAATTGGAAGTGGATTAAATTGTAGTTCAAACCTGGATTGAAATAGATATAGATTAAAAATGGTTTTAACGAGAATTTGAATTAAAATTGAAATTGTTGAACTAAGATTGAATTTTGGAACCAAAGTTGATTTGAATTGATTTGTAAAATTGGAGGAAACAATTGTAATTTGAACTATTTTGATATAAACTATTTTAGTATATAAACTCTTTTAATATATTAACTATTTCTATTTATAACTTATTTTTAATATACAAACTATTTTTAATTTATAACTATTTTAGTATATAAACTATTTTCAATATTTAAACTATTTAAGTTGGAATTGTTATAATTTAGATCTAATGGATTTAAATGCGAACATTTTGATATGATGGTTTAAACTATTTTGTGGTTATGATTTCGAAAGTAAATATGATTTCGGAAGTGATATGATTTCGAAAATGAATATAATTTCGAAAGTGATATGGTTTTGAAATGGAAATGATAATTTAATATGTAGTACACTATTTGAAATATAAATGACCACGGTATGAAATAAGTATTTGGTTGTTAAAAAGACGGAGATCGGATATTGTCATACTCTCTGCTAATACCAAAAACCATTTTAACAACTTTGTACGTGGTGGAGAACCCAGAATGAAGTAGGATGGTTTGGCGAACGATTTTTTATGAGGTATTTACGTAAACCCGACTCCCGTAAGTCAGCTTAGATGTGACTAAAACAGGAGCCATGCCGGGACAAGTAGGATTGCACCCCTTATCGGGCACATTTCTTCGATTTCATTCAATTACTTTGTGATTTGACTAGGTGAACCTTTGATTTGGCAGTGTATCTCAAGGTGGGCGGTAGTAGCTGCTATGCATTACCACCAGTACGAATCCGCAAACGATATTTCTACCCTGGCATTGCCCCACGTGCCGTTTTCATATGCCGTATCATGCCTTCTACGAGTTTATTTTGTACCGTACCAATGGAGTGCCCTTTGAGTAAATCACCGGTTTGGTGAAGCTTACGATATTGTATAGACTACGGAAATATATAAAATGTGTTAAGGGGGATATGTGTAACTCCTTAACGTTATTTAGTACTTTACTGATAGAAATATTATAATAGCATATATTACTACATAGTAGATAGCTCCACGGATCCTTAGAGGATGGAAATCCCTAACATTCTTTAAGTTATATTGTATTCCATTTGGACATTTCACTTGAGTTGGTTTACTAGTATAAGAATGTTAATCCTAATTTGAGCGTTTGGTGTTTTGCTTTATGCTCGGCTCAGACTAAGTGTCACAACATTTGAAACTCACCTTTGGAGCTTTGAGCTTTGCTTGAAGATCTATCTTATATCTATTCAACTTTCACTTATTCCAATTGTTTCCAGTTTATGTTCAGTCTTGTCGATTACCTTTGTATTTGAGACTACTCTGTATTTGGGATTTCAGTTTTATTTTGTTTTTAACTCTGTTGTTTATATAGTAGCTTTATGAACTACTATTATTTTATTCTGCTGCTTATTGTTATATTACTCTGTGTATGTGATTCTATGATTGATTTATTTACTATATATGCTATGTTTTGCTAAATATAAATTAACAATCAGTTGTTTTGAGCAGTTCAAGTCTGATATGAGTGGATGATTTTCGATTTGAACGGTTTGAAATACCAGGTCGTTACAGCTAGTCTATTTATTTTTTAGACTAATTATAACGATCCTGACTCGACCTTTGATAATCGACACCCGTACTTCACTTGTAATCGAATGTCGTAGATTCAAACGCCGAATCTGGTTCACCAGAGCTTATAACACATTAAGTACAACAACACAGCGGAAGAAATGAATAATATTATTGATACAACAATGAATACAATATCCAATACAATATGATACAATAATATCCGAGACAATAACAATAGCAGAAAGATAACAACGGAAGAGAGACTCCAAAAGAGAACTTCAACATCGAAATGCAACTCATAGCTAAAGCTCCAAAAACTCCAAAAGTTAGATCCACGAACATGCTTTCCAAACGCGAAACGAGAAACCCTCAATCGCGTTGTATTAAGTAAGGTCAGCCCAAATGCTGAAAAGAAGCAAATGTGATCACCAAATCCCAAGGCTGGATGCTATCGAATTCTATACCTATTATTTGATTATCTGAAAAATCTAACTCTAGATTGCCCATGTGGAAAATTGGTGGCACCTAGAGTTTAGGAACAGAACAATAAACTTCGGGTCAGTCATGAGACTGGTATGAGGAAACAAAAATAGTTTTCTTTCAAACAAACAATAAAAGAATTTAAACATTGAAATCTGCAATGCTTTTTGGAAAATGAAACTACTATATAGCCTCTCGGCACACACACCATGCAATCGCACACTTGAGGAGATTTCTTCTTATGATAGTCAAACATGCTTACTACACAAAATCCTTTTTGATATTATTATTAGTGCATAGTGGAAAACATTTCGAAAGTATAATATTAATCTTAACCAGCATAGGTACCATTATATTATGCCAGCTATAGCTACCACCTGAGGTGGCAGGTTATACAATTGCAATCGTAAAGGGCTCGTATTGTTTGATTGGATTTCCAACATATGGTCAGGCTAAGGAACTTCCTATTGCCACATGGGAACGCCTCTGGAGGGACGTCCCGAGAACCTACCCGGATCTCTGCCAACACAAGGCCATTTTACTCCCTTCCCGAGAGTAACACCTAAGATACGCCATCCCCGGTCGTCTGCGACCTTTATCCGAGAATCCTCAACCACAAAGCAACATCACATAGTAATAAATTTACAGTGTGCACATGAGTTAAGTATCTGGGCTCCATACCATGATACCACCCTTTTCCAGAGGGAATGGACATACCTTAGGGGCACGACTCTTGCAACCTTGGCGCACCTTTCCTGTTTCGACCATTTTCGAGGTATGAGGTCCTGATGCAGTCTTGTCCATAAAGCTATTCTTTTTCACGAAGTCACGCTTCGATCAACAAATGATCGGCGGCACTTCGTATGCCACATTACCAAATTGGGAATGTATCACTAGTAACCATCAACTACATAACCTCTGAGGTCGTACATCTTAGAGAAGAGTGTTAAGCTAAGAGAATAAATCTCCGCCACCAAACAGAAATGTATTTGATAGAAACCAGCTTTGCATCTCAAAGTGTAATGTCAGACACACATCTATGCAAGTCTATTCCGGGTTCGAACAGAACCAAAGGCACTTCCAAGAAGCCCTTGCAATCCGGGTATTCACAATCCCGATAGGACTCCCCATCACATATGAAGATCTCTACACCGGCGTGACACAGTGCAGAGACAATCGACGGGTTATCCTTTCGTTCTCGAAAATACCCGGTCTTCACCACCGATCTTCAAATGCTATACATTTCGTCGTATCATTATTCGGAATGGGTTATATGACACAAGGTCCTCTCCTGACTAAACAAATAATGAGCGCAATATTTTAAAACTATATGGATAATGGGTTCTCAGTTAAGTCACAACTTATTACCCAAAATAAATAGTTTAAACAAATTACCATTTAAATCTTTTTAGACAAAAAGATTCACTTTACAAAGTTCACCCATCGTTCATAAAGATTATTTCATAGCTTTCCAAAACAATTTTCCTTTCAAATTGGATTAACCCATCAGTCTTTAAATCAAAGATTTAATTCATAGTTTTCAAACCATTTCCAAAGATTCATTCATAACTTGGAAAACCATTTTCATTTCAAACTTGAAATCCTTTCAACACAAATTGGAAATTCCTTCCTTATATGAAAGCTTTTATTATTTGGAAGCAAATAGTTTTCGTTTCGAAAAAATCTGATTTCATTTATACAAGTTAATGTCCTTAGGTTAAACTCAAATTCCAAAACAATACTTTTAAAATGGTTTAAAACACATTTATAACTTGTATAATCTTTTAACCATAATTTCCAAACATGGAATTCAATTTTCAAATCTTGAATTCAAATGTAAATCAAAACATTTAAATTTCAAAACTTTATCAAGTTATTCAAAATAAGTTTTATTTTTGAAACTCCTTTTCAAAAGCTTTTCACGTTTGATCCAAATCCGTTTCCAAAACCATTTGAATTCAAGAGTAAAATTATTTTCTAAAATCTATGACTTAGCCAATTTCCTCGTGCAATCCATATTTTTGTGTATATGGTGTAGTCCATGGGTTTTACACAATAGTGCAACATCATTCAATCATTGCAGATTCAATCATATCAATATCGATAAGCGGTATATTCTTATAACGCTTATCTCCCATTTACAGATCCACAGATAAATCATAGATAAAATAAATTACATTCATCACAGCTTGAATTAAAAAAATTGATATTACAAAGCATCACACAACAGAGATACCAAACAATTCAAAGCAGTTCATACAATTCAAACATCCATAAGTAAGGTTAATTAATTATCTGATAAATTTGAAACCAGATTAATCACTAATCCAGATTAATTAATCAATTACAAATTATTTTAATTAATTAACCTTAAATAATCAATTAATTTTAAATTATTAATTAATCAACCTTAATTATAAATTAATTAAATCTCTAACCATTAAATAATTAACCCTTCACTATTCAATTATTAGATTATCCTTAATTAGTTACATTAATTAATTAGCTCCTTAATCAATTATCCTTTAATCAATTACATTAATTAATTAACCCTTAATTAATTATCCTTAAATTAATTATCTTTTATTACTTTCATTAATTAATCCTTAATTAATTATCTTTAATTACTTTCATTAATTAATCCTTAATTAATTATCTTTAATTACTTTCATTAATTAATCCTTAATTAATTATCCCTTAATTAAATTAAGTAATTACAAATTTATTAACTTTAATCATTAATTAATCAACTTTTAATTATTAAGTAATTAACCTTTAATCACTTAATAAATCTTTAAATTAATCACTTAATTAATGAATCACATAAATTAAATCCTTTTAAGTAATTAAGTAATAATCATTCCTTAATTATTTCCATCAATAACTTTTAATTACTTATATTAAGTAATCATACTTGAATTAACAAGAGATTATATTTTTCAATTACAAAAACCTTACATAATTAAGATAACCCATACATCTTAATTAACCACTTAATTATATTATTACAACTTATTTAAATTGAAATAAATTCATTCGAAATCATTTCTTAATTAAATTTTCTATTATACTTATTTCAAACACTTATTTAATTCAAGCATTATCAAACTCCATTTAAAAATAATTAGAAATTTATTCATTATCATCAATAAATTATCTCAAAATCAATTGACTTTCAAAACAATTTTTTTTAAGAAAAATGAGAAATGAAGACAAAAGATTGATGAAGGTGAGGATTTTACAAGAAATAGCCTGGTTTCTTCATGTATTTTTATTTTCTTTCAATTTTAAAGAGATAGTGTCACTTGTTCTACTTTGTCACACTTGTTAATTGTATAAAAAAATCTTTACACTTGTTTAATTATTGAGGAAAAGGTTTACATTTGTTAACATAAAGGAAATTTGTATCTAAATCTAAATTAAATAAATTGTATTTCAACCCTTATGTTATTTATATTTGCAATTTGTATTTTAAACCCGTTAATTATTTATTTTTCATATCTTAACATATGTAATTGTTTTACATTTTAAAATCATGAATATGCAAACTATACTTATTTCAAAAGAAAATGTGTTTTTAATTTTTTATCAAATCTAATAAATATTTATATATATTATATATATACAAAACTTGAAAACAAACTCTTATTAACTCTAAAATATAGTTTTCAAATCCAATATATATTATTTAGAACATTTATTTTCATAATTTCATATTCAATTTATTTGTAAAATATTTACAATTGCATTCCCAAATTAAACTCAATTTATTTTCAAAAATATTTATCTTAGAGTTTCAAATTCAAAATGAAATTCAAAATTAACCTATATATATATATATATTCATAAATATATTTATTCAAAAAATTTCAAATTAATCCACAATCAAATTTAAAATTAATATATTATTCAAATTACTCATTTCTGTATTTCAAATTAGAAATTCTATTTTAAAAATCATATTTATATTTATTTATATTTATATTTGAATTTAAAATCCAAATTCCTTTATTTACAATCTTTTGATATATATATTTATTTAAGTCTTTTAAAATACAAAAATTAACTTTCAAATAGCTTTTGAAAATTGTCATACTAATTTTCAAAATAAAATTTTCCAAACATGATTTCAAAATATGACTTTAATATATTGTATTATATATTATAATTAGAAAACAAATTCTTATTAACCTTTAAAATAAAAAAAATTAAATCCAATTCGTTTTCAATTTCAAAACTTGAATTCAAATTTAAATCAAATTATTTAATGGGTGAATACCTTTTAAAATCATATTTATATACATTATATTAATAAACAAACAAATATCTATTTTAAATTTGGAAAATACTAAATTAATTCACAATTTAATTTCAAAAATTAAATTACTTACCAAATTAAATTTGATTTAAAAACAGGAATGTTACACTAATAGTCTATCTTTTTGTTAGACTAACTTGCACTATATGGCAGTCTATTTGTTTGTTAGATGCGTGTCATTTTAAACTGATAGTAGACTACCATTATTATTATTTCATTGGTGATGATTATTTATTCAAAGATTTGATATGGATTTATGAAATGGTGAGTTGGATTGATATGCCTCATTTTGATTATTTGTTATGGCGAATTTTATTATGACTTATTTTACAGTTAAGTCATATTCATGTTAGACTTATTTTACAGTTAAGTCATATTCATGTTATCAGTATCTCACCCTTTCACCTAGATATAGTCTGGCCTATTTATTATTTAATAATACTCATGTCAGTCCGAGACTCTATAGGTACAAGGACTCATTGACCTCCATATTTTTGTGCTAGCTTGGAGAAGACTAGTTTTGAAATTTTTAGTTCACTTTATAGTTGTATGTATAGATATTTGAGATGACCTATATATTCTTTTGTAGTCAGTTCGTACCTGATATAGAAATTTGGATATGATGTGCATATATTTTTGTAGGTCTGGTACTGATATTTTGTTGACTCGCATCATATTATGTACATAATGTATATTATTCCACTGTGATCTATGACTCTAATTTTTATATTTTATATTATATCATGTTCTGAATATTTTTGATCGGTGTGATTATTACTTAGTATTAATATTGTACACGTCAAAATTTGCAATTTAGACTCCCAAAAGGTAATAAAGACATATCAGTGTCAGTATAAAGATATATTCACATTTGATCACCTTTAATCAGCCGCGTCCTCCATGTTATTAGACGATGTTACTTGTAACATTCTTTAATAATATGGGTACAATGGTTGGGTTATTTACGAGGGGAAAAGATATAAGATTCGTTATTATTCTTTTTAGATCAAAATTTAACATTAACGTAGGAGTCCTTGAGTTATATTTTCTTGCGAAAGAAGAGGGAAATACAAAAAGTTTAAAGAAGGTTCTTTATGGAACCCAAGATGGATCGAAACAAAGAAATGCAACTACCCATTTTTAATTAAGTGTTATACAAATTCCTCGTTAGATGAATGGAAGGTGGAATTTACTAATGGATTTCATAAGCATTATGCAATGGAAAACAATGAAGATCATTCACTTGTTGGAAGACTGGTAAACGAAGAAATGAAAATTTGCATAGATACGTTTAGAAACATGGTATAAGCCAAGTCAATTTTGCATACTTTAAAAAAATGATCCAAATAGTTATACTACCATAAAGAAAAACTACAATGTTCTCAATCAGCAAAAGGCAATCAAATTTGTTGGACACTCACAAATCCAATATTTGTTAAGCAATCTTATATAGTTTAACTATTTTGAATAGCATTGTAATCAAGATGATGGTATTGACATAATCATATATATTTTATGAAATTAGCATATTGATTCAGATTTTCCATTTGCTTTTCCTTGTGTTCTTGTGATAGATTATACGTATAAATCATGTAGATATTAATTCAATTATTAGAGATTGTTAGGGTCTCGTCCACACACCATACATTTCGCACAGCCATTGCCTACCCTATTTCCGAGCAGGTGGAAAATTATATCTGGGCTTCACAGAGGCTCAATTTTGTTATAATTTCTAGCAAAATAGAATTTACATCCACCATTTTAACAAATAGAGATCTCGCTTTGATGAATGCCATTGACAAAGTTTTCACTACTTTGTCCCATTTACCATTAAAATGGCACATTGATAAAAACATTACGACACACACACAAAATATGTTAAAAATATGGACAATGTAGTGAAGAAGCAATTTCTTAATGATTGGAATACATTGATATATTCAGAAACAATTGAAGTGTTTACTAGAAATTTAAAAGAATTGCATACAAACTATGCTGGTTTTCCGTCCATGTTGAAATTTATTCATGAATTTTGGTAAGACCCATGGAAAGGACACTTTATTCATGTGTAGACTGATAATTTTATGCATCTTGGCAACTGCATGTCTAATAAGCATAACTCAAAAAATTTAACTTATTTCTTCGTTTATGTACTTAATTTAATGCAAGACATATAGGACAGTATATTTTTTAGAGCTGAAGTGGTCCATTCAAAATTAAAAAACCATCTACAAAATTGCCAAAGGAACTTTAAGGAAGCTTGCGAGAGTACGCATTACCCATTGGAGTTATCTTTTATTGAATTAAAAGCTTATATGTAGACTAGTTTTTAAAAGTGATTCATGTGTATTCTAGAAATGAATTTCGATTATTACAGAGCTGAATTTCTATAGTAGCGCTCGTGCATTCATTCCAAAGAAACCAAGGTAATGCATCTAGAAACTTCAAATTTGGATGTTTATCAATGTAGCATAAGGAGAACGCATGGACTACCGTATTTTCATAAGCTGGCCATGTTAGGAAATTACGTGGAAATCCACCTTCATTTATTCACACACATTAGACAAGATTGGTTGTTATTGGACAAAGTGACAAAAAAGATAACAGTGTCAAAAAAATAGAAGATTTACTACATTAAATAAAGAAGATAGATATGTCTCATCAGATGGAGACCTACAATGAATTTAGGAAAATTGTTTTACCTCAAACTTCTACTCTTGTTTTTTCCTATAAGAAATCAAAAACTAAATGTTGTTCCCATACAAAAACCGGTACTTTACCAAAAGACGACTATCGGGATTTGAGTTATGTGAGTGAAAATCCTTGTTTGTAGCTACTACCTAATATAGTGAAAACAACATGCTAAAAAAGGTGAAGCTCCAGATTCGTAAACCTTCTCCATCGTTTGATTTTTCTAATGTGTTGACATTCGACGTGTGTTCCATCATATCCGATGTCTCTCATTAGCATGGTATGTGTAGACAAACACAATTTTAACTCGAAAGACTCAAGCTATTACAAAACGTGATGATTTTGCATTACCCCATTTTCTCCTTACTTGGATTTCATTCTACCATTGTTCGGAACCTAAGTTATAGGTTTTAATTCTATTAAACTTTCCATGCCAAATTCAACCTCGGATGGGTAGGATCACATATGCTACAAGCGAGGTTCTTAGTACCTACGATGCTCTGACTTTGCATCGGTTGTTCGAGTATGAAAGTAAAATTTCCTGAACTTCCCATGCAATTATAAGGTGGAGTTTATTTTTATTCTCATATAAGTACTTTATGCAGACATTAACTATACCCATGTTATGGTTTTACATTAGTTATGTGTTCGGCCACACTTTTTTTACATGTGGGAAGTATAAAAGAACTATAAAAAATACTTCATTCATAAAATATAGTATAAATTTTACGTCGATGCACTTAAACTACACCATAACATCTTGTTTAGATAAGCACTAATATTGAATTTCAGATTCATGCATATTCAAGATCATCTAGTTCCTGCTTCCACCTAGTATTTCCTCTGACAACTGCAGCGCAAATTCAACGATTCATAGCGAAAACGGTTCGTCAATCAAATGAATGAAACCATAATTTCATAATGAGCCAAATCGCAATCAACTTATGTAATGGAGACTAACATTTGTGCAAGAAAGGCATGTCCTTTGGATTGCATCAATGTTGTAGTGACACCAAAAAGGCTTTGATTTAACCTCCTCCTTTGAAACTATCTAACTTCTTCCTCTCGTACCCTTTCCCTTTCTTCATTTTGAAAACTTATTACTAGTGGCATAATGGGATTAACATTTAGCATTACAAGATTGCACACTGTCTCTCCTCCATTCTTTCATACGCCGGAAATAGGGTTGGTGTACGAGAAAACCGCTATGCAATGTATGCCATCCATTACTCTTCATATTCGGTAGATAAGCTAGATTAAGACGTTTATCTATCTTTGAAGAATAAAGATCTAAGGAAGTTAAAGCATAAATGTAAAAATAAAGGTTTCCTGCATTATTATAGGCCAATAAGAGGAGGGAAAGAATATGAGGTTGAGGGAAAAAAGGAAAGAGATGAAAATGATTTGAAAAGTATAGTTTAAAAACCAGCTAAACGAAAGTGTGGGTATAAGAAGAACCCATGCCGGTCCCTTAGGTGGCTATATGTAAATGTCAAACATGGAAGGTTAACGATCCATGCTCTGATTTAGCGTGCTTTGTTTGAGAAATTTAAAATTATTTCCCAAACAATCCACATAATTTCATAGTGTGGTTCATGAAAAAAATCATGTATAAACTAGGTATGGTAACCTGAATATTCCAAGTATAGACGTTGCACTAGTTATTGATAAGGCCACGTTAAGATTATACGTGGGTTTTTCAAAATGCCACGCCTCTGCTTGGCATGGGTACTATAAATTAATGTTTTCTAATCTTTGTCCATTGCAACTGACAAAGCCTAAATTATATTCAATGATACATACACTCACATTAACAGATCCATATAACGAGAAAATAAATAAGAGAGAACAAGCAACTAGGGAAAAGTGCATTGTACTATACATCAATTAACAAACAGATATCTTCAAATGGGTGGTTACAGATCAAGTTACCCATGATAAATCACATAGCAAGAACCTACACAACCAAGTCATTATGTGTTACACATTAAATCACCAAATTGTTGCCCATATACTTCCACTTAAACTACACACCTAATCAAGTTATAGACAAAATAAACAAATATTGCAAACATAGATTACGACATGTTCAAAAGCATGAAAAACTAATCAACCCAATTCCATGTGCAGCGCCTAATTTCATTTTACAATTCTTCCAAACCTTGCTCCGCATCTTCAGCATTTCAATGTTGATTTAGCTGAATTAATTTCCAAGCATTTCTATTGGTCACGTCATCAATCCATACGCACAGTCTAAAGTCTGCAAATTGAATTTTAAATTTAATTAAGATAACATGAGAAGTAGTATATGTACCATGCATAGGGTGCACATTACCATGTATAGTTAGTTGTAAGTTAGATCAATAATCCATGGGCCAAACTCTTGACCTAGCTCGACCCATGTAGGATTCTCCACCAGAAGCATAGTCCTTGGTCAATACCATTCAAAATAATTCGGGGAGGCTTTATAAATATATTCATTCAAGGGCAATGATCGATAAATTTCAGTGATGAAGTAACTTTTCCATTCTTCAAAAATACTCTCCATAAAAATATAGTCGACTTTGCTGCTTTAGTATTCGGGACCATGATTATTCCTTTTTCTACTCGATTGAACTATAGGTCGAGGAAAGCATTGAACTTGTAACAGCTTGCCATTTCAGGACCTTGTAACTACACGACGAAGTCTTAAAACAGTGATGATAATACATATTGACATATATAGAGATAACAAGATAAAAACTATAATAATTATTTGCTTTCAGAGTCTCATAGCGAATTGTCACACAAAACATCGTACTACAAAAAAACATGTATGTTTAATTACATACCTGATATAAAACATAAGTTTGTACAATCCAAACATAATCAATTCCAGGACTATCACATCATGTCTTTAAGATATGCATTATTTATACAACTTATACATATAATATCTACAATATATATAGTTATTGCCGCCTGGTACATCACGTCTCCAGAATCCGTCAACCTGAACAATACAAATAGAAAAGAGGAGTGGGTCAGACACACGTCTGAATGGGTGAAGCCAATCAAATACATGTATACTACTGTGATGGTGATATAACATTATCCAAGTATAAAGTGAAATACCTTATGGTCCAGCCTCGTGCACCATAGATCGATATTATACTATCTAAAGATGGTCCAGTCCTGAACACCTGTGGTAAAGGATCCTCTATATGAAATCCGACCTCATCACCTATGGTAAAGGACTCCATGATAGTAATCTGATCTCGCCACCTCTAGTAAAGGTTACACATATACAACTATTATTTCGTCTCACCACCTATGATAAAGGATAGTATACGTACTGGACTCATGCAGGGTCCCCCCACGAGCACTACAGGTCGAATTTTGTCCACATAAAAATCTCCTGGACCAGCCTCGTTGCTCTATAGGAGAATGCTAGTCAATACCTCACGGTCCCCTCGCATGCTACATGATTTAGGTACTTTTTCATCGTCCAAAAATATATGTGCTACTCTGTCAAACTAAGAAATTCAAAGCTATATACATTATACTTGTATCTCATCATCGTCACAAAGTTCCACATATTTGTCCATCCAAACCACGTACATTATACCCATCTATCTTCATTATCATCAAACCAAGCATCCAAACTATAGCCATATGTGTCAATATATCACCATATGGTCATAAGAGAACACCATGCGTAAATTAAAGCATTACACATCAAATCGGCATTTAAAAATGCCAAAATACCCAAAACTAGTTTGTACATCGGTAGATTGGTGCGCGCCACCAGTGCACTTCGAAGTCACGTGTTTCCCAACATGTTTTGCAAATTTTTATTTATTTATTTTGATTATTATGTCATTCTTCAGTTTTGATGATTTCCTGTCATATATATAATATTTATTATGTTTCTAGGGTCCTAACATGTTCCTATAAAATAAATTGGTTTCTTTAAGATCTTTCATTCAATTTTGGTATCGAACTAGGTTTTTAAAAAATTTCTAAAAATAAAGGGTTCTTCTTCATTTATTAGTTTGTCATTTCTTCATTTATTAGTTTGTCATTTCATCATTTAGATTTATACATCATAATTAAATCCTAAGTTATCCCCAAGTCATTTATACCAATATCGAAGCATCATACAAGATTGAAGAGGGCTCACTCACCAAAATCAAGCCAAAAGAGCTCGAATTTATCCACTGTTCGGAATTTCCAGAAATCCAAATCTTCAAATTATCCTTAGATTCTTACTCCAAATGATAGAAATCCTTCTATGATTCAAATACTGTCTTGACGAATTTCATTGAGAAATGAGGATTTTGTGTTGAAATGAAAAGAGGTGAAAGATGATGGATTCGATGGATTCAGAAATGAGAGAGAAATGAAATTTTAGTTTTACGTACATTTAAAATGGGCTTTGGAGGGAAAAATTGAAATGGTATTTAATTTGAATTTGAACTACACGCCTGGCCCAAATTCAGCTTAGTCCGGCCTGCCGCCCGCACACATTTTCCAATCCACTTTATTAATTCAAAAAAAATCTCGCTTATACGATGTCCGATTTAAACAAATGGATAATCCATCTCAACTAGAAAAACGAGAGCTACTTATGGTGAGACTCTCACCCACAAATTCAATTGTTTGGTAAAAATTACTATTTTGTGATTCTATTAAAATTTACCAAAATACCCTCCAATTAAATTTCAAATTTATTTATAATTGGTATTATTTATGTTATACATAAAATTTTGAGGTGTTACATTCTCCCTCCTTAAAAGAGTTTCGTCTCTGAAATTTCAAAGGAATAGAAGATGTAATTAATGCTCACTCTTTCGTTTACCCATCGTATCACTCACATACGCACACATCCATCCAAATAATGAAACCATTTATATTATAGCCCTTCTAAACATACGCACAGAGAAATATATATATATATATATATATATATATAACATTATCATTCCAAACAAGACATATAATAAGCGTGGTCATGGTACTTGCGAAAATCTAGCACAATGCGATAAATGCAACTTATATGAAAGCAAGAGTATAATACGGTAGGCATGATGCATAACAATCCTAATATAAAAAATGGTAGTTTTATACGAATGAAACTTTAATAACATAAGAAGTAGTACATGAAATAACATCCAATAAACATTGCATACAAGTCCTAACATCCAATCTAAGCAACCAAAACCTAATTTCTAAGGAATCATATCAACCATAAGAATATATAGTTTAAGGGTTGGGGATGAGAAGTGTAACATCCGCTTCTTTGAGGTCTGAAGCTAAATGCTACAGAAGTTGCATTCATCTATAGCATTAACTTCCGGTGACAAAATACGGTAATGTTAATGGAATCCATTATATCAGAAGCATATGAATATGAAATAAAATTCGCAAAGATTTCAAAAACAGATTTTTGATTACATTTCAAATCAATACTTTATATTTAATTACATAATCCCAAAGGGATTCCTAGGTTTTGATCAAATGTAATTATTATAAATTACGTCGAGAGCGACATATGAAGATGCCCCTTTAGATGATCAGCATACTGGATAAATAGACATATCAATCATAAATACATCATAGCGGAAATAAAAATAGATAACTCCTACATAGCCAGCTTTGCCTCCTACACATCTTCAAAAGCTTATTCGTCCAACCTAATAAACATGAAAATTCCTTAACTTTCAATCTACTTAATTTTAATTTCGAGCATCCAAGAGTTTAAGGGAAAAACATAAACTTCGAGTCAGACAAAAGCCTGATGTAAATAGTTCTATTATATCTCGATTTATTGATATTAAGTGAGGCCAAAATGCCTCTTAGCGGAATGGGTTCCCCTCACTATTGTCCTTTTAAAATCGTATCTTTTGCAAATCAAAATCCTATAATCAAACTGATTATAACAACAATAGTAATAACATATATGCGTATGAATCATGTATTCATGGACTACTTGTCCGATCATTATAGTTTTATCTAGCTAACTATTAACCACTGGCTGACTCGGGCCTACTAGACACAATAAATGTTCTAACTTCTGTTAGGTCCAATACTGGACGACCTATCCTAAAATTACCTCTCCAATGGTCAACTGATCCTAATAGTTTTGCGAGCCCACCAATAACCTATCTTTACTCTATATATTCCTTTCTATATGTAACCTCATTTTAGTCTCACTTATGACAAAGCCCTACAAACTAGAATTATAGATATTAGCTAGGGGCTACTATCTAAAGTATAGGGCATAACCCAATACCAATCCTATCTAGTCTTCTAATATCTAAGTCATATACTTCTGGTAAACTGCCCTCTTCAAATTTCATTTCCTTGAAAACAATCTTTACAAACAATTTACCCTTGAAATCATATCTTTATAAAATAAGAAAATCATACTCTTTGCTTTACTCAAAACACTTATGTCATGATATATGCTTTATGTCACGACCCGATTTCTTGCCTTCGAAAATCAACATCAAATACCTCACTTGTATTTGACTGCCGGAGATTCAAACGTCGAACTCCAGTTCGGATGGAGCTTATAGCAACATTAGATGAATATAAACAGCGGAAACAAAATGAATATCTTTGATCAACAGGCAAATACAACAACAACACAATATCCACTATAACAATTATCACCAACATCAGAGTGCCACACATTGATATAACAACAGAATAATAACAACTTCACAATGGAACGATAATAGAGTCTTCGAAAGGTTCCAACATACTTCAACTTCAATAAGGTCTTCAAAATTCCAAATACTTTAAAAGATATCCAAACCAAAGCTTTTCCAAAATCTGATAGCTTCCAAACCAAAAACTTCAAAAGATTCCAAGCCAGCTCGAAAACATGGATAATCTGCTTCTAGGCTATCCGTGTGAAAATTATGGGCACCTAGAGTTTAGGAAGGGAACAATAAACTCGGGGTCAATCATGGGACTGGTATGAGTAAACAAAAACAGTTGTTTGAAAACAAAAATGGTTTATAAATGAAAATCGATATGTTTTTGGAAAATGAAACTACTATAAGACCTCCCGCCACTCACACAATGCAATCGCAGAATTGGAGGAGATTTCTTCTTATGATAGTCAAACATGCTTGATACGGGAAAACTCTTTCAATATTATTATTAGTGCATAGTGTAGAAAACATTTCGAAAGTATAATATTAATCTTAACCAGCATACAACCATTATTGCACGCCTACTATAGCTACCATATAAACAGCAGGGAGCCACTATATGTAAATGGAAGTATATACAACTAAAACCGTACAGTGTTCGTATTGGTGATTGGATTTCCAACAAATGGTCAGGCTAAGGATTCCTATGCCACATGGGTATGCCTCTGGAGGGACATCCCGAGAAATTAACCAGCTCTCTGCCAACACAAGGTCGGGTTACCTTTGTAACTAGGTAACTACTACACGAGTATGCTATCGCTCGATCATTGCGACCTTTATCTGAGGGCCCTCAATCACAAAGCAACAACCACACAGTAATGAATTTGCAGCAACCACATAGAGTAAGTATCTGGGCTCCATACCATGATACCACCTTTTTCCAAAAGGATATAGACACACCCTAAAGGGCGCGACCCTCATAACCTTGCTGCATCTTTCCTGTTTCGACCATTTCTGTAACGACCCAACTTCCAAACTCCAGGAAGTCGCATCATTAAGAAGAAAGAAAGGGATAGAAAAGAGAAAAGAAAGGAAAGAAAGAAATAGACAATATCAGAATCTCACAGCGGAACGAATAAATTATATTATATCACATAAAACTTTACATAGTATCATATACATCAGAGTTATACAGCTAATACAACACAAAATTAGACAGTTATAAAAATCTGTCTAGCTATTACAATTCAAGTATATCAGAGAAAACAGAAACAACTCAAAACACAGTGGAAGCACTACATATATCTAGACGCTGAAGCCTCCTGCTCCATTATCTCCTCCAGAACTCGTCAAAGCAAATCCTGAAACACTTGACTACTCATACGTAATATGAGTACCCAAGAGTTTAATAAAACATAAATAAACACTCAGGTCAGACAGGGGTCTGGTGTGAGTAAACGGGGATAAAAGTTGCTTAACTTTAGAAAATCCTTTGAAAACAAAGGTATCACGTAAGACTTCCCACACATAAACACAAGTTTTTACCTTACGCTAACCAAAACATTTGATAGGAAATCCAGTGATATTATAATAGTGTCTAGGGTTTTCAAAATAAAATACAGAAATAGTTGGAATGCTTACATCTCACGTTCCAACATAGTTGGACACAATCAAAACCGTACAGGCACTTATTGGATTTTGGATTCCATCAATGGCAGGGCTACTGGGGTACCGTCCGTCATAGTACGTGGCCTAGATCACCGTACCGAGTACGCCCGCTCCCCTGCAACACAAAGCCGGAACCATTCCTTACTGAACAGTTCCGAACAAGACTACCCCGCAGACTAGCCGTCGCCAACTGCCACACAACCGAATATAAAGGGTCCTCTAGACAGGGATAAATCTTGCTCTCCAGTGGGGGCTACCCACGAAGCCTTGCTGCACCTCCCCTGTTTTAGCCATTCCTGGTTGATGAGGCTTAAGGCTACGATTACCTTTATAGGACATATCAATCTTAGAATGCTCATCGACCACCTGACGATGTTCTGAAAGCATTCAATCCATACAAGTTCGTTCCGGATTCGAACGAAACCGAAGGCACTATCTCGTTACACACTTAGTGGAATCACCCTCAGAGTTAACAACGGTAACCCTTGCACTCTAAATCACCATCTCGAATCTATAAGTACTATTCCGTCAACTCATTACGGAATCACCCACAGAGTTATACTGACGTATAGCACTTACACCTCGAGTCTTCACTTGCTCCACTTGGATTAACGACCTAACGTTTAATTGGAATCGATGTGGTTTCCGGAATTCCAAATATGGAAACCCGATCCCGGTCTCACCGAAACCAAACGCCATCTTAATGTCCAAGTTGTACTTAAGGGTTTTAAATAATTAACTCATTTCATTGTTAATCTAATTCACACAGATAGATAAACTACATATCACAATAGATAATAACATTCATATCATAAACAGATAATCTGTATCATCAACAAACAGATAATCATCTCAACTAAATAATCCATCACAAACCATCATACTTAAACCAATCATTCATATCATATAGATACGACTCATCTCATTACTGAGATCACAACCATTCAATTAATAACATCCATAAGCAATGATTTATTAACCATCAATTATAATTAATTTAAAATGAATTAAATTAATTACAACCATCTCTAATTAATTTAAATTAAATTAATTAACACTTCTATAAATCCTGCTTAATACCGTTAATTAATTAACCCGGATAATTAATTATCCACTAAGTATTTAATTATATCTTCATAAATCACCAGCTTAAAGCATATAACGATTTAATCACTATAACACGGCATATACATGCAAAAGAAAATAGGTTACCTTTAAACCTAAATCATTCATCAAAATAGAGATGTAAACTAATTATTCACGTTGGTTTTGTGTTATGAAGGTTGAGATTTGCCTTCAGATTGATTTGCTTAAGCTTTCTACCTAAATCCTAGCTTTTCTTCTCCTTGAATCTTCTTAATGGTGGCTGGCTGAGTTCTCTAAGATTTTAGTTTTGTTTGTGAAAGTTAAAATGAATGAGGAATAAAGAATAGAACGGTTTAGGATATAGGAACAAAGGCTATTTCCATTTTACCCTTACCATCTTCCTTATACTTACCTATTTTTAATTCTCTTTTACTAATACATTCATTAAGGCATGGCTCCTTCTTAATTAACAAATCTCAATCCCTTAGCTATCTATATTATTTCATTTAATATATCCAACTAAATGTTCTAAATAATGTTATTCAAAATTAGGGTCATTCAAGAAACCCGTATCTTCTCCTTAGGGGCCTATGTACTCTCTACCGGATCGTCTCCCCAATACACTTTCACCAGCTTGATCAATTTATACCATAGCCTTCAAACTTTACGCTTCACTATCTGTGAAGGTCCTTTAGATGAACTCCGTTTGACTTCTAACTCCACTTCTTCCAATAGACTAGTCTCTATTGTTGTAGTTGAGTCATAATACACAATTTTGCAAATGTGATACATTGAATATATCATGATCTCCTACCACACTTTTTGGTAACTCCACCTGATAATTGAATCCACCAATATGCTCCAACCCTTAAATGGTCCAATAAACCTCGGCATCAAATTTCCCGAGCTTCCAAACTTCATTGCATGCTTAAGAGTTGATACCTTCACGAACACAAGATCACCAACTTCGAATTCCTACTCCTTTTTCCTTTTATCTGCTTATGATTTCTGTCTATCATGTACCACCTTCATCCTTTATCTTATAAAATCTACATCCTCTGACGTATACCTTATCATCTATGGTCTAAGTATCATCTTATTTGACAACATGAAGGTGATTTGCACGGCCCCTCTATATAATTCTTCGAACGATGCCATTCCAAGTTGGCTATGTTAGGAAATTACGTGGAAATCCACCTTCATTTTATTCACACACATTAGAAAAATTCAAAGTTAGCAAATTATTTTTCCTCAAACTTCTACTCTTGTTTTTTCCTATAAGAAATCAAAAACTAAAGGTCGTTTCCATACAAAAACCGATACTTTACCAAAAGACGACTATCGGGATTTGAGTTATGTGAGTGAAAATCCTTGTCTGTGGCTACTACCTAATGTAGTGAAAACAACATGCTAAAAAAGGCGAAGCTCCAGATTCATAAACCTTCTCCACCATTTGATGTTTCTAATGTGTCGAGTTTCTATGATGATTAAATTTCAACTAAATCGATTCCTTACAGAACCAAGTTAACATTGGACGTGATGGAAACTGTGGTTTCAATTGCGTTGCTAGTTTGTTAGGCATGGGAAATTCTAGCTGGCTCTAAATTTGAGGAGAATCGTATAACTATTTATACGAACACAAGGAGCTATAGGACTCGGTTATTATTGAACGTGGTTGAACCGACTTAATACTACGACAACTATCATACGATAATAGACCTGCACCGCGAGAAAAATGGATGGATACGCCAAGTTTTGCTATATTGTTGCGATATGGTTTAATGTAACAATTTTTAGTCTTAGAAAAAATTCAAATCTTAGCATTCCTCCTTTGAGGGGTAAAGTTCCAACTCCGGAGCATTGTGTTGAATCTGTGTCGATGGATCATTTCATGTAGGTTGTTAGTCTTTAGATTATACTATCTTTCAGTACAATATATTTGGTCCACTTAAATTGATTTTAAATAATGCAAATGATTCTCAATGCAAAATAACTAGTAGCACCGATATATAATAAAGGGTTCTTAGATCGGGACAAAAATCCTAGTAAATGGGAATTTATTCTACTAGACCAGAGACGAGCTTGGGAGACTGCATGATTGTTTGATTATTTTATGTATAAAGACCATTTAATGTAATGCCTTAAGTTGGTATGACGAATATGTTTGATGCTTTTTTAATGTATGTTTAGTTTATGAAAATGTAAGCTTAACTCATGAATGTTTGATGGTGTTTTATTGATGTTAAGTTGCTAATATTGTTTTAGTTTGCAGTGATGTATAATGTTAGCATTTGTGTAGTTTATAATTTTTTTGTCTTCTGAGTATGCCAAAACCCATACATGAATATAAAGTTGGTATTGCAGGTAACCATGCTTAGAGCATACATGAACAATTGACACATCTACATCTCAATGTACCATGGCTTTATGAGAAACTTTGTCCTGACAAAACATGGTCATTTGTAAATCCCAAGCCATGAAATTGCATAGGAAGTTTGGGTTGGTAAAAAGATCGACCGAACCCCTATAATAGAAGAGTGTGGGGCTTTCATAACACCATGGGAAGCATATACGTGGTTAATCTGATGGACCATAATGATTCCTTATGTGGTTATTTTTATTTCTTATAACATAACTGGATGTGGTATACTAGACCACTGAAGTCGACATTCGACGTGTGTTTCATCATTTCGATGTCTCTCATTAGCATAGTATGTGTAGACAAACACAATTTTAACTCGAAAGACTGAAGCTATTACAAAACGTGATGATTTTGCATTACCCCATTTTCTCCTTACTTGGATTTCATTCTACCATCGTTCGGAACCTAAGTTATAGGTTTTAATTCTATTAAACTTTCCATGCCAAATTCAACCTTGGATGGGCAGGATCACATATGCTACAAGCGAGGTTCTTATTACCTACAATGCTCTGACTTTGCATCGGTTGTTCGAGTATGAAAGTAAACTTTCCTAAACTTCCCATGCAATTATAAGGTGGAGTTTATTTTTATTCTCATATAAGTATTTTATGCGGACATTAACTATACCCATGTTATGGTTTCACATTAGTTATGTATTCCGCCACACTTTTTTTACATGTGGGAAGTGTAAAAGAACTATAAAAAATACTTCATTCATAAAATATAATATAAAGTTTACGTCGACGCACTTAAACTACACCATAACATCTTGTTTAGATAAGCACTAATTCTTGAATTTCAGATTCACGCATATTCAAGATCATCTAGTTCCTGCTTCCACCTAGTATTTCCTCTAACAGCTGCATTGCAAATTCAACGATTCAAAGCAAAAACGGTTCGTCAATCAAATGAATGAAACCACAATTTCATAATGTGCCAAATCGCAATCAACTTATGTAATGAAGACTAACATTTGTGTAAGAAAGGCATGTCCTTTGGATTGCATCAATGTTACAGCGACACCAAAGTGGCTTCGATTTAACCTCCTCCTCTGAAACCGTCTAACTTCTTCCTCCCGCTTACTTTCTATTTATCCATTTTGAAAACTTCTTACTAGTGGCACAATAGGATTAACATTTAGAATTACAAGATTGCACTCTATCTCTCCTCCATTCTTTCATACGCCGCAAATGGGGTTGGCAACGAGAAAACCCCAATGCAATGTATGCCATCCATTACTCTTTGTAATCGGTAGATAGGCTAGATTAAGACATTTATCTGTCTTTGAAGAATAAAGATCTAAGGAAGTTGAAGCATAAATGTAAAAATAAAGGTTTCCTGCTTTATTATAGGCCAATAAGAGGAGGGAAAGAATATGAGATGGAGGGAGAAAAAGGAAAGAGATGAAAATGTTTTGAAAAGTATAGTTTAAAAACCAGGCTAAACGAAAGTGTGGGTATAAGAAGAATCCACGCTGGACCCTTACGTGGCTATATGTAAATGTCAAACATGGAAGGTTAACGATCCATGCTCTGATTTAGCATGCTTTGTTTGAGAAATTTAAAATTATTTCCTAAACAATCCATATAATTTCATAGTGTGGTTCATGAAAAAAATCATGTATAAACTAGGTATGCTAACCTGAATATTCCAAGTATAGACGTTGCACTAGTTATTGATAAGGCCACGTTAAGATTATACATGGGTTTTTTAAAATGCCACGCCTCTGCTTGGCATGGGTACTATAAATTAATGTTTTCTAATCTTCGTCCATTGCAACTGACAAAGCCTAAATTATATTCAATGATACATATACTCACATTAACAAATCCATATAGCGAGAAAATAAATAGGAGAGAACAAGCAACTAGGGAAAAGTGCATTGAACTATACATCAAATTAACAAACAGATATCATCAAAGGGGCAGTTACAGATCAAGTTACCCATGATAAATCACAAAGCAAAAACCTACACAACCAAGTCATTATGTGTTACACATTAAATCACTAAATTGTTGCCCATATACTTCCACTTAAACTACACACCTAATCAAGTTATAGACAAAATAAACAAATATTGCAAACATCGATTACGACATGTCCAAAAGAATGAAAAACTAATCAACTCAATTCCATGTGAAGCGCCTAATTTCATTTCAAAATTCTTCCAAACCTTTCTTCGCATCTTCGGGCATTTCAATGTTGATTGAGCTGAATTAATTTCCAAGCATTTCTATTGGTCACGTCATCAATCCATGCACATAGTCTAAAGTCTGCAAATTGAATTTTAAATTTAATTAAGATAGCATGAGAAGTAGTATATGTACCATGTATAGGGTGCACATTACCATGTATAGTTAGTTGTAAGTTAGATCAACAATCCATGGGCCAAACTCTTGACCTAGCTCGACCCATGTAGGATTCTCCACCAGAAGCATAGTCCTTGGTCAATACCATTCAAAATAATTCGGGGAGGCTTTATAAATAGATTCATTCAAGGGCGATGATCGATAAATTTCAGTGATGAAGTAACTTTTCCATTCTTAAAAAATACTCTCCATAAAAATATAGTAGACTTTGCAGCTTTAGTATTCAGGACCATGATTATTCCTTTTTCCACTCGATTGTACTATAGGTCGAGGAATGCATTGAACTTGTAATAGCTTGCCATTTCAAAACCTTGTAACTACACAACGAAGTCTTAAAACGGTGATGATAATACATATTGATATATATAGAGATAACAAGATAAAAACTATAATAATTATTTGCTTTCAGAGTCTCATAGCGAATGGTCACACAAAACATCGTACTACAAAGAAACATGTATGTTTAATTACATACTTGATATAAAAAATAAGTTTGTACAATCCAAACATAATCAATTCCAGGACTATCACATCATGTCTTTAAGATATACATTATTTATACAACTTATACATATAATATCTACAATATATATAGTTATTGCCTCTTGGTACATCATGTCTCTAGAATCCATCAACCTGAACAATACAGATAGAAAAGAGGAGTGGGTCAGACACACGTCTGAATGGGTGAAGCCAATCAAATATGTGTATACTACTGTGATGGTGATATAACATTATCCAAGTATAAAGTGCAATACCTTATGGTCCAGCCTCGTGCACCATAGATCGATATTATACTATCTAAAGATGATCCAGTCCTGAACACCTGTGGTAAAGGATCCTCTATATGAAATACGGTCTCATCACCTATGGTAAAGGATTCCATGATAGTAATCTGATCTCGCCACCTCTATTAAAGGTTACACATATAAAACTATTATTTCATATCGCCACCTATGAAAAAGGATAGTATACATACTGGACTCATGCAGGGTCCCCCCATGAGCACTATAGGTCGATTTTTGTCCACATAAAAATCTCCTGGACCAGCCTCATTACTCTATAGGAGAATGCTAGTCAATACCTCATGGTCCCCTCGCATGCTACATGATTTAGGTACTTTTTCATCGTCCAAAAATATATATGCTACTCTGTCAAACTAAGAAATTCAAAGCTATATACATTATACTTGTATCTCACCATCGTCACAAAGTTCCACATATTTGTCCATCCAAACCACATACATTATACCCATCTATCTTCATTATCATCAAACCAAGCATCCAAACTATAGCCATACGTGCCAATATATCACCATATGATCATAAGAGAACACCATGCGTAAATTAAAGCATTACACATAAAATCGGCATTCAAAAATGCCAAAATACCCAAAATTGGTTTGTACATCGGTAGATTGGTGCGCACCACCGGTGCACTTCGAAGTCACGTGTTTCCCAACCTGTTTTGCAAATTTTTATTTATTTATTTTGATTATTATGTCATTCTTCAGTTTTGATGATTTCATGTCATATATATAATATTTATTATGTTTCTAGGGTCCTAACATGTTCCTATAAAATAAATTGGTTTCTTTAAGGTCTTTAATTCAATTTGGTATAAAACTAGGTTTTTAAAATATTTCTAAAAATAAAGGGTTATGAAAAAGAAGAAAGAGATAGAAGAAGAAGAAGATGATTAGAAGCACCAACATCTCAAATTGGCAGCGGATAAAATATAATAATAATATAACACAGTGACTGAATATACAGTCACTGAATATACACAATCACTGAATATAGACAATTACATATCACAGATTTACAATAATATAACACAGTGAAAAAAATCTATACGATCCTGCCATCCATCTCGCCTCCTGAGCTCTAGAACATCCTTTCCTGAAAATCTGTAATACTCAGTCTGACCCGAGCATTACACCAAAGTAACACCCGGGTCAGGCTGGAAACCGGCGTGAGTAAACCCATCCAACATGGAATACAAAGCATACAACTTATATAGAACCCGGGGTAACTCAAACCAATTTTACAAGTTCATAATATGTTATAGACATAACTTATTTCACACATAAGTTTCTAAGGACCAAAATTTAGATCAAATAGTCCGATTCACTTAAAACGTTTCATTCCAACCTATTAATCTCACATATCAATTTATAAGAATTCGAAGTGGTTTCGAGTATTTTCCCAATACCCGATCCCGGCCTCTTCGAGTCTCAGTTCATCCTAACCTAAGTTATCCAAATGAAATACACAACATTTCATATCAGGGATATCAACTCATTCAAAGCATCTAATACCATTCAATCATCCTTAAGCAAAGCTTAAGCACATATAAATTTAATTTAATTAATCCTGGTTGAATTACCAACCTCAACTGCTTAGGTTTCTTCATTTAACATTAATTAATTTCAAATCAATTAATCAATCATCCCTTCATTTTTTCCATCTTAATTAATCATCCTGGATTAATTATCCTTCAATTACATTCAAGTAATTATCTTTAATTAACTTCGCAATATTAATTATTCTTAACCAAACAAAAATTTATCTTTAATTACTTCACAAGTTAATTTACTATAATTAATTACATTAATCCTTAATTACTTATATTAATTAATTCCTCATAAATCAATTAGTATTGATTAATTAATCTTAACTAATCAATCTTTAATTTCGTCATTGATTATATAAATTAATGATTTCCCATTTACATTTCAATTTTTCCTAATTTAATTTAATTACATTAAATAATTAATCATAATTTAAACCACAAATATTAATCACTTTCGATTTATCTCATCCGGTAATCATCTACCCTTTCATTTACTTTATTAAATAAATCAATTACTCCCAGATTAATCATCATAATTAATCTCTTGATTAATTTCACAAAGTAATTATATTTCATTAATTACATTAAGTAATTACTTATCAAACCATCCCATGACTATTCTGAATTAACTACACTTAATTAGTTAAATTAAAACTTAATTAATTAATTCAAACCCTTCATTACTAAATTAATTAATCCAAATCATTAATTAATTGAATTAATTAATTTTCCATTTTAATTACCCTACTAATTTAATGAATCGCAAATCATTAAGCCCTTAGTAACTTTAAAATGAAAACATTCTTATTTATGATTTAAGTTTTAAACAACTTAAACCCGAATACTTCGAGTTAAGTAACCATTAACTTGAGAACCAACCAAAACCAAAATCACCAGATCATCAATCCACAATGCACATCAGATCAATTCAATCATTCAACTAAATATTTAAATTTAACCATTTAAATTTAAATTAAAAGAATCCAACAGAGTGAGATTTACTCACCTTGATTTTTGTTTGGCAGTCCAATTCCATCTCGACCTTTATCTTCCAAAATTTGAACCTTGTATAAACATCATATAATTTATGAATATTCGAACTTATCGAAAATGAATTTCCATTTACGTATTAAATTTTAACTTATAATTAAATTTTTAAACCAATTTCCTTTAATGAGTTATTATTAATTATTTCGTGACCAAAATAATTAAACAAATCGATTAAACAAATAAATTACCTTAACACTTGGTATTAAAATAAGTTAATAACTTAAACGTATGCATGTATATTTATTTTGTTTAGGAACTACATACATACTTATTATTATTATTTCCCTCTATATTTTTTTGATAAATATATAGGTAAATTCTAAATCGAGAAAAAGAAAAAAAAACAGCAAATAACCTCACCAGATCCTACCCGAGTCCTCTGGAAGCTATCAAAAATGTTGAACCATCCTCTTCCAGCTCGAGCGATATCGCGACCACCACCTGAACGAACCAAAGTCGGCTGAACTTCCCCATAGCCGAGCCGCCACCATTTACCAAAACCCTAAATCGCCTAATCGAACCCTAGCCCAAACCCCCAAGCTCGATTTAAGCAACTCCCCAACGTAGCCGCCGCTCTTCCTGCTACACCAGTCACGACGCCTCTCCTTTGCGACCTTCGCGACTACAATCGAGTCCCACCTCTTCATCGCACGCGAGCCACAACTATCGCGCCCATCGCGACTTCGCCCTCGATCGACCGTCTTCACCATTCTACGCGATTTCATTTATTTTTTTATTTTATTTTTTTGTTGAACGAGATTTCGTTCTTTTTTTCGTGAATTCTTTTCTGAAACAAGGAGAGAAAGGTGTGATTTAAAAGAAGAAACAAGCGTATTTGAGAAGGAAAAGCCTTGATTTAACAGGTTAAATTATTATTTAATTATAAATATCTCCCTTTGCCCAGCTCAAAACTTCGAACCACCATCGCGACGTGCCGCTAGGAGATTATATGGTTTTATCCACGTTCTGAATACAATGGAATGTGTTTGGGAAGCTAATTTGATCGTATGTGGAAGTTAGCCTTATAAATCAATTTAAAATATTAAATTATCGATTTTAATTTCGACGGGTTTCTCACCCGTACGTGCAAACGGTACATCCAAACGCTACGAAAATTTAAATCCAATAATAACTAACAGTTACGGATCCAATGGAACTGGTTTCGTCAAATTCCGAGACTGTGCCTCGGAAGGCTATCTTTATATATCGATTTAAACGATATATTATCAAAATTGAACAAATCACCTTTAAATTAAATTTCAACCATTCTATCATCTTCAGTATCATCATTATAAATTTTATATGCCTTCAAATTATTTTAAACAGGCTTTGAAATTTTTGATTCAACAATTTACCCAATTTCAATTATTAAACTCAATATTTAACTATATTATTCAATGATTTAATTATCAAGTAAATATTGATATCTGGTATTCAAGTTAAAATTAACTTTTAAATATTTTAAAATCAATTAACTATTCAAATTTAAATGGTTAGAAATTCTGGGTCGTCACATTCCTTCTCCCTTAAAAGAATTTCGTCTCCGAAATTACTAGTTAGGAAGAATGGACCAATACCCATTTACCTTTTCCCCAAAACCAACAGTTTTATGAACATCCTACCAACTATCTTTTATTAAAAACCCACTATCATCTCAACCAACTTCCTAAAATATTCTATAGTTTTCAACAACATTATTTACTTTATTTATTCAAATTCTAATTTAAAATTCAAATTTGAATTATCACAACTTTCTCAAAAATTTCTAACTCTCTAAATTTTCGAAATTTTTTGCCAGCTTCTCCTTTGCGTGGCTAGCTCGGTACAACTACAAAATGCCTCTACGGGCTTCCAAATTCCAAAAGAAAACAAAAGCCAAGTGGATAGATCAAAAACCCAATCCAATTTCATACAGAAATTTAAACTCATACCTTTTTGTTGGGCAATTCACATTATCTCCTGAAATCAAATCCAAATTTCTTTTTCCTTATAATACCTGCATATCTTACTTAACAATAATATCCAATTGTAACCTTTCCAATCATTTTATACATTTTCTTACATAGATTTCATATCTATTTCAATTTAGTTTTTCCCATTTCCATATGATTTCAATTTGTCTTCAATTCTGAATACTGAATTTATCTTCCATTTATAACTAATTCATATTAGTTTCATCTACTAATTTACTTTAATTTCCAATTTGAATTCATTTTGTCGTTACAAAATTTTTCCCTAAAATTTTCAAAAAAATTTCTAACTCCCAAAATTTTCGAAATTTTTTGACAGAGTCTCCTCCGTACGAAGGAGCTTCTGCAATTTGACAAGAGATATAAATATATATACATCAACCCACACGGTCGGAAAAAGCAAAAACAGTTCATATTTCCTATTTTTATTGCGTAGGCGTACCTTTATTTAGCATTTTAAGCAAGCAGATTTTTTATTTTAGCGTACATCGCGTCCAAATCCAGCCAAACGGCCTTCAGGTACCTGTACTTACTCAATTTAAATATGTAAATGCCATATATAGAAAATCTATTAGCATTTCACTTACTTTCAATAGCTAAACACAAGCATTTCAAAAGTAACAAACACCGAACGCTTACCATAAGCGATTTATATGATTTAAAGCTAATTCCAATTGCTTCCAACCAAATTTATATGCCATTTCATTCAATTCTAATGGTTAACAACCCAAGTGCTTACATTCAATTTATTATTTTTTAATCCAAACAAGCTCACATTCAATTCAATTGATTCAAAATCTATTTTATTTAATCTCTATCAACTCATAGAATTTTAATTATTTTTGTGCACGCCAAACGACAATCATTTTTATGCAATTTCAACGATATTCGCTTAATAGAGTATTTATTTTTAGTTTATAACTACTTTAAATTAATTTTAACCCATTCTGTAATTAATTCCATTTCATTTCTAATTTATTCACCAACCATACATTTGCGCTTCATTTTATTTCCGCATTGGATTCTTTTTAAAACTATTTTATTGAGCTTGTCACATTCGATGCTTATTACTATCCATTTCCCAAAAAAAAAATTAATCCAAACTTCTTATTTAATAATCTTCCATTCTAATAATCCAATTCCAATTAAACTTTGATTCAATTTTTATTCATCAGACTTCATCCATCTATTTTTTAATCCCATTAACCCATTTTATACTTCTAATTCACTTACTTAATTCATTTGCGAATTTATTTTATTTACACAAGGTCATTCTCAATTATTTCTACTTACCTGGGTTTTGTTTACACTCCAACCATTTCTATTATAATTCACTTTCATATCATTCGACAACACTTCAATTATATCTAATTTACTTGCAATTTATGTTTAATATTATTTATAACACACTTGAATTTTATTTGTAATTCAAACCATCACTATTTCAATCCAACTCTATTTAATTTTACAACATCTCCACTTATTTTAATTCATCATCAAATCCAAGTCAAATTTTATTTACAATTCGAATTTATTTCCAAACACCATTATTAACTCACAATCCTTTTATTTAACCGAGTTAAATTTCATTAATATATTCTATCAAATAATTATTTAGCTAGTTAGCTCACTTCCAACCTTTATTTCAATATTTGATTTTATTACAAAAAATCACTCCATTAAAAAAAATTCCCGAGTTCAAAATTGTTCATAATTCCAGTTTAGATTTTCCTTCATTTTCCAACACTTTTATTTTAAAATTTTAGAAATACCTTTAAATTCACATAATACTATTAAAATAGCTTTTTATAACAATACTTCTTATAACTCGATGTCTCTACCAGTTCATCCTTGTTCTCACAGAAATTCAGTCATACGTTGATCAGGCGTAGGACTGAAAATATACAAGTACTTGGTAAACCCGTTTTCAACACCCAGTGAAAATACTTGGAAAATAATTTTATTGAAAATATAGAAAATATTTTTTGAAAATAGAGGTAATATCTTTGGTGAGAATGCTCTGGAAATCATCACTCCCATCCATGGTCGCAGTTACATTCCAAGGTTACATTGCCATCACAGCAAAAGTCCATGTAAGTATAGGCTCTCCGCGGCCTCTCGATTACACCATGGTACCCACAACAGATCGCAGTTACATCCCAGGGTTAGGTTGCCATCGCAGCAAAAGTCCATGTAAATGCAGGCTCTCCGCGGCCTTCGATTTACGCTGTCGAAATGAAACTTCTTCACTCCTACATAGGTCGCAGTCTACCGAGATAAAATCAAACTTAGAATGTTGGCTCTCAGCGGCACACACGACCTTCGCTATGTTACCATAGGTCGCAGTCTACCGATATAAAATCAAACGCAGACTATTGGCTTTCAGCGGCACACACGACTTTCGCTATGTTACCATAGGTCGCAGTCTACCGATATAAAATGAAACGCAGACTGTTGGCTCTCAGCGGCACACACGACTTTTGCTATGATATACTCTACTCATAATCCTCAGGAACTAGTTTTGTCCGGACTCCTCACAGGATCAACTTTAGAACCCCCCTTGGGGCTCAAGGCAGCACCACCCGGTGGTACTCTTGAGAAGTTCATTTCAAGGGAGAGCCTTTTTCCCAGAGCCATCAACTAAACACCTTACACTATACATATATAGTATCTTTCAAATCATACACCTAGTATGATATCATATAAAGCTCCTTTACACAAAATCGATTATCCCAAAATCGATAATTCTCAAACTAGGCTTTCCAAATTTCAATATTGATTTTACCCAAAAATCAAAAGCCTTTCCAAATCCAAAGGTTCCCAAAATCCTTTTCCAAAATACTCATAAGATCCTTTATATATATATTCAGATATATATAATTTTTTTAAAAACTTTGGACCCTTTCAAACTTGTATAAAACTCCTTTTATACTTCAAGCACCTTCCAAAATTCTTTTCTTCTGGTAATAGATTTAACAAGGGGAGATTTATCTTATTTAGCAAAGATGTATAACTTTGTTTATTCAAAATCAAACAATCAAATTTGATTACTCCTTCCAATATCAATTTCATTCAAATTTGTACGATGTACACTTATCATCCGTACGCTATATCAATCTGATCGCTCACTCGATCACACAATTTCACTTCCGAACTGAACTAGTACCGTCCACCCGACTTCCTAGTGCGGACACAGATCTGGTTTCTTGATTAGAAACTGTTATTCTCCTTGCATAGCCATAACTATGATAGAGAATATCCAGAACCAATCAACAATCCATATCTAGGTTCGCCGTCGAAAATCGAGTGAAAAAAATCCCACTCGGATCGATATAACTATCTCGAAATTCTATGCTCGAACCTGAATCAAATCACTATGCGAAAAGAATAATATACGTACATCCTACGTATTTATTTCCATTGATTATCAGCCAAATCAATTTCCTTTCTATTCACATTTCCTTTAACTCCCATTCACTTATTTACAATTGCCTTAATTCTCATTTGGATCATATCTTCAATCCTTATCTCAATTGGGTATTTAATCAATAATAGTTTGGACTCCGACCAGTTTATTTTTAGAAAATAGCTTGAAAGTTTTAAAACTAGATAAGCAGTTGAAAAATAATTATTAGTTTGCAAAATAGCTATAAAATAGTTAACTAATTATAAAATAGTTGAAAAATAGTTAAATAGTTATAAAATAGTTAGATAATCACAAAATAGTTTAAAATAGTAATTAGTTATAAAACAGTTGAAAAACAGTAATTAGTTTATAAAACAGTTACAAAATAGTTAAATAACTCCAAAAGTAGTTGTAAAATAAGTATAAAATAATTTTGGGCTTAATAAGAAAGGTTGTATATATTAAATATCTTGGAAAAATAAATTTATATTAAAACAATTTATATTGAAATAGTCCAGAGTCAAAACTGTTCACTTCCCCCACTATTCAATTTAAACTTCCATTTAAATTGACCCAATTCCAACTCCAATAACTCCAAATTCCATTGGACTTGATTTATTCCCAATTCAAGTTGAATTAATTCTCAATTTCTTTCCAACTTCAAATCAAATTCCATTTGATTCTTACTTATTTAACTTTATTTACAGTTCCAAATTATTCAAATTGAATCCACTTCAATTTCAAATCATTTCAATTCCTGCTTGAATTTAATATCAATTCCCATTCAAATTTTGAACCTTCAGATTAATAACCTTTCCACTAAAGTTTAAAACTTGCTTAACTTTGGATTTCACATCACATTCCAAGGAAAATTCAAAACTCAACCTTAGAGTTTATTTTCATTTTTATTTCCTTTACACACCGGGCTACCTTTAAATTTTAAACCACCCTTGGTTTTAATTTTAAAACAAATCCCTTAAAAATCTTCCAAACATTTCTTGTTTTAAATTAAGACTATATTCAGAATAGTCTGAATTATATTATTTTTTATTTTCTTTAACTCTTGGAAACAATTGATTGTTTCTAAACTTAGGTTTTTTGAAACATCACAATTTTAAAACCTGCTTTAATTTAGAAGTTATACTCATCTTATAAATTTACTTCATATGGCTTACTTAATAGCAATTATATCATTATTAAACACAATAACTATTTATGATAATACCCAAGGTAATCATATCTAGATACCAATTCCTTTTTATATTATTCTTACTTCTATAAATTCACGATTAAATTTCAGTTTGAATCCATTTCAAAATTACCTTTATTTAAAGTTATTAAACAATTTAATTTCTGGGCTCAAATTCTAGAATTTCATTCCAATCCATTTAATTTTAATTTGGTTATATTTCTGTTACCGCTTAATTTAATTCCAATTCAAGATTTCAATTTGGTTGTATTATATTACTTCTAAATTTAATTTCAATAATTTAACAACCAATCACTTTAATATTTATTTGAATGAAATATTTCTTTATATATCAAAATATACTTTTATATAAAATCATATAAAACCTTTATATAATAAAATAACAAGTACGCGCTCATATATATATTTACACTCAACTCATTCTGGAGTACTTCGGACTCTATTTAATGAGTAATCCCCACCAGAGCCAAGGTTCTCGCTTAACCTTTCAGCTCTGATACCAAATGTAACTACCTGAAATTTTCAAAGCCGAAAATTCTAGGTAGTTATAAAAAAGAAGAAAGAGATAAAAGAAGAAGAAGATCAGAAGCACCAACATCTCACATTCGCAGCGGATAAAATATAATAATAAACTATAACAGTTTACAAAAGAATGATATTCTGTCGATTACATTTTTATACATCAGAGTTTCACATATACATGGTCACTAAATATACACAATTATCATATCACAGATTTACAATAATATAACACAGCGGAAAAACTATATACGATCCTGCCATCCATCTCGCCTCCTGAGCTCCAGAACGTCCTTGCCTGAAAATTTGTAATACTCGGTCTGACCCGAGTATTACACCAAAGTAACACCCGGGTCTGGCTGGAAACTAGCATGAGTAAACCCTTCCAACATGGAATACAAAGCATATAACTTATATAGAACCCGGGGTAACTCAAACCAATTTTACAAGTTCACAATATGTTATAGACATAACTTATTTCACACATAAGTTTCTAAGGACCAAAATTTAGATCAAATAGTCTGATTCACTTAAAAAATTTCATTCCAACCTATTAATCCCACATATCAGTTTATAAGAATTCGAAGTGGTTTCGGGTATTTTCCCAATAACCGATCCCAGCCTCTTCGAGTCTCATGTCATCCTAACCCAAGTTATCCAAATGAATACACAACATTTCATATCAGAGATATCAACTCATTCAAAGCATCCAATACCATTCAATGATCCATAAGCAAAGCTTAAGCAATATAAATTTAATTTAATTAATCCTGGTTGAATTACCAACCTCAACTACTTAGATTTCTTCATTTAACATTAATTAATTTCAAATCCATTAATCAATCATCCCTTCATTTTTTCCATCTTAATTAATCATCCTGGATTAATTATCCTTCAATTACATTCAAGTAAATATCTTTAATTAACTTCGTAATATTAATTATTCTTAACCAAACAAAAATTTATCTTTAATTACTTCATGAGTTAATTTATTATAATTAATTACATTAATCCTTAATTACTAATATTCATAATTCCTCATAAATCAATTAGTACTGATTAATTAATCTTAACTAATCAATCTTTAATTTCGTCATTGATTATATAAATTAATTATTTCCCATTTACATTTTAATTTGTCCAAATTTAATTAATTACATTAAATAGTTAATCATAATTTAAACCACAAATATTAATCACTTTCGATTTTTCTCATCCGGCAATTATCTACCCTTTCATTTTCTTTATTAAATAAATCAATTACTCCCTGATTAATCATCTTAATCAATCTCTTGATTAATTTCACAAAGTAATTATATTTCACTAATTACATTAAGTAATTACTTATCAAACCATCCCATGACTATTCTGAATTAACTACACTTAATTAGTTAACTTAAAACTTAATTAATTAATTCAAACCCTTCATTACTAAATTAATTAATCCAAATCATTAATTATTTGAATTAATTAATTTTCATTAATTACCCTACTAATTTAATGAATCGCAAATCATTAAGCCCTTAGTAACTTTAAAATGAAAACATTCTTATTTATGATTTAACTTTTAAACAACTTAAACCCGAATACTTCGAGTTAAGTAACCATTAGTTCGAGAACCAACCGAAACCAAAATCACCAGATCATCAATCCACAGTGCACATCAAACCAATTTAATCATTCAACCAAATATTTAAATTTAACCATTTAAATTTAAATTAAAAAAAAAACCAACATAGTGAGATTTACTCACCTTGATTTTTGTTTGGCAGTCCAATTCCATCTCGACCATTATTTTCCAAATTTTGAACCTTGTATAAACATTATATAATTTATGAATATTCGAACTTATCGAAAATGAATTTCCATTCACATATTAAATTTTAACTTATAACTAAATTTTTAAACCAATTTCCTTTAATGAGTTATTATTAATTATTTCATGACCAAAATAATTAAACGAATCGGTTAAACAAATAAATTACCTTAACACTTGGTAATAAAATAAGTTAATAACTTAAACGTATGTATGTATATTTATTTTGTTTGGGAACTACATACATACTTATTATTATTATTTTCCTATGTATTTATATATATTTTTTGATAAATATATAGGTAAATTCTAAATCGAGAAAAAGAAAAAAAAACAAATAACCTCACCAGATCCTACCTGAGTCCTCTGGAAGCCATCAAAAATGTTGAACCATCCTCTTCCAGTTCCAGCGATATTGCGACCACCACCTGAACGAACCAAAGTCGGCCTAACTTCCCCATAGCCGAGCCGCCACCATCTACCAAAACCCTAAATCGCCAAATCGAACCCTAGCCCAAACCCCCAAGCTCAATTTGAGCAACTCCCCAACGTAGCCGCCGCTCTTCCTGCTACCCCAGTCACGACGCCTCTCCCTTGCGACCTTCGCGACTTCGCGACTACAATCCACCTCTCCATCGCACGCGGGCCGCAGCTTTCGCGCCATCGCGACTTGGCCCTCGATCGACGGTCTTCACCATTATACGCGATTTCATTTGTATTTATTTTTTTTATTTTTTTTGTTGAACGAGATTTCGTTCTTTTTTTTCGTGAATTTCTTTTCTGAAATAAGTAGAGAAAGGCATGATTTAAAAGAAGAAACAGGCGTATTTGAGAAGGCAAAGCCTTGATTTAACAGATTAAATTATTATTTAATTATAAATATCTCCCTTTACCTAGCTCAAAACTTCGAACCACCATCACGGCGTGCCGCTAGGAGATTATAGGGTTTTATCCACGTTTCGAACACAATGGAACGTG
This sequence comes from Allium cepa, assembly GCA_030765085.1. Taxonomy (NCBI): domain Eukaryota; kingdom Viridiplantae; phylum Streptophyta; class Magnoliopsida; order Asparagales; family Amaryllidaceae; genus Allium; species Allium cepa. Next base: position 328,024,730 of record CM060935.1, on the reverse strand, counting down.
TTTCGGAAGCTAATTTAATCGTATGTGGAAGTTAGCCATAAAAATCAATTTAAAATATTAAATTATCGATTTTAATTTAGACGCGTTTCTCACCCGTACGTGCAAATGGTACATCCAAACATTACGAAAATTGAAATCCGATAATAACTAACTATTACGGATCCAGTAGAACTGGTTTCGTCGAATTCCGAGATGGCGCCTCAGAAGGCTATCTTATATATCGATTTAAACGACATATTATTAAAATTGAACAAATCACTGTTAAATTAAATTTCAATCATTCTATTATCTTCAGTATCATCATTATAAATTTTATAAGCCTTCAAATTATTTTAAACAGACTTAGAAATCTCTGAATCAACAATTTACCCAATTTCAATTATTAAACTCAATATTTAAACTATATAATTCAATGATTTAATTATCAAGTAAATATTAATATCTGGAATTCAAGTTAAAATTAACTTTTAAATATTTTAAAATCAATTAACTATTCAAATTTAAATGGTTAGAAATTCCGGGTTGTCACAGGGTTCTTCTTCGTTTATTAGTTTGTCATTTCATCATTTATATTTATACATCATAATTAAATCCTAAGTTATCCCCGAGTCATTTATACCAATATCAAAGCATTATACAAGATTGAAGAGGGCTCACTCACCAAAATCAAGCCAAAAGAGCTCGAATTTATCCACTATTCGGAATTTCCAGAAACCTAAATCTTTAAATTATCCTAGATTCTTACTCCAAATGATAGAAAGCCTTCTATTATTCAAATACTGTCTTGATGAATTTCATTGAGAAATGAGGATTTTGTGTTGAAATGAAAGGAGGTGAAAGATGATGGATTCGATGGATTCAGAAATGAGAGAGAAATGAAATTTTTAGTTTTACGTACATTTAAAATGGGCTTTGGAGGGAAAAATTGAAATGGTATTTAATTTGATTTTGAATTACACACCTGGCCCAAATTCAGCTTAGTCCAGCCTGCTGCTCGCACACATTTCCAACCCACTTTATTAATTCAAAAAAATCTTGCTTATACGATGTCCGATTTAAAAAAATGAATAATCCATCTCAACTAGAAAAATGAGAGCTACTTATGGTGAGACTCTCACCCACAAATTCAATTGTTTGGTAAAAATTACTATTTTGTGGTTCTAATTAAAATTTACCAAAATACCCTCCAATTAAATTTCAAATTTATTTATAATTAGTATTATTTATGTTATACATAGAATTTTGAGGTGTTACATTCTCCCTCCTTAAAAGAGTTTCGTCTCTGAAATTTTGAAGGAAAGGAAGATGTAATTGATGCTCACTCTTTCGTTTACCCATCTTATCACTCACATACACACACAGCTATCCAAATAAAGAAACCATTTATATTATAGCAATTCTAAACACAGACACAGAGAAATATATATATATATATATACATATATATATGTGTGTGTGTGTGTGTGTGTGTGTATGTATATATATATATGTATGTATGTATGTATGTTTGTATGTATGTATCTTAGTCAAAATATTATCATTCCAAACAAGACATATAATAAGCATGGTCATGGTACTTGTGAAAATCTAGCATAATGCGATAAATGCAACTTGTATGAAGGCAAGAGTATAATACAGTAGGCATGACGCATAACAACCCTAATATAAAAACTAGTAGTTTTATATGAATGAAACTTTAATAACATAAGAAGTAGTACATGAAATAACATCCAATAAACATTGCATTCAAGTCCTAACATCCAATCTAAGCAACCAAAACCTAATTTCTAAGGAATCATATCAACCATAAGAATATACAGTTTAAGGGTTGGGGATGAGAAGTGTAACATCCCCTTCTTTGAGGTCCAAAGCTAAGTGCTACAGAAGCTGCATTCATCTATAGCATTAACTTCCGGTGACAAAATACGGTAATGTTAATGGAATCCATTATATCAGAAGCATATGAAATAAAATTCACACGGATTTCAAAAACAACTTTTTTGATTACATTTCAAATCAATATTTTATATTTAACTACATAATCCCAAAGCGATTCCTAGGTTTTGATCAAATGTAATAATTACAAATTTTGTCGAGAGCGACATATGAAGATGCCCCTTTAGATGATCAGCATAATGGATAGATAGACATATCAATCATAAATACATCATAGCGGAAATAAAAATAGATAACTCCTACATAGCCAGCTTTGCCTCCTACACATCTTCAAAAGCTTATTCATCCAACCTATTAAACCTGAAAAGTCATTAATTTTCAATCTACATAATTTTAGTTTCGAGCATCCAGGAGTTTAAGGGAAAAACATAAACTTCGAGTCGGACAAAAGCCTGATGTAAATAGTTCTATTATATCTCGATTTGTTGACATTAAGTGAGGTCGTGCCTCTTAGCGGAATGGGTTCCCCTCACATTGTCCTTTTAAAATTGTATCTTTTGGAAATCAAAATCCTACAATCAAACCGATTATAACAACAATAGCAATAACATACATGCATATAAATCAGGTAATCATGGACTACCTGTCCGAGCATTATAGTTTTATCTAGCTAACTATTAACCACTGGCTGACTCGGGCCTACTAGACATAATAAATGTTCTAGCTTTTGTTAGGTCCAATATTGGACGACCTATCCTAAAATTACTTCTCCAATGGTCAACTAATCCTAATAGTTTTGCGGGCTAGCCAATAACCTATCTTTACTCTATATATTCCTTTCTATGTGTAACCTCATTTTAGTCTCACTTGTGACAAAGCCCTACAGACTAAAATTATAGATATTAGCTAGGGGTTACCATCTAAAGTATAGGGCATAACCCGATACCAATCCTATCTAGTCTTCTAATATCTGAGTCGTATAATTCTGGTAAACTGCCCTCTTCAAATTTCATTTCCTTGAAAACAGTCTTTACAAATGATTTACCCATGAAATCATATCTTTATAAAACGTGAAAATCATACTCTTTGCTTTACTCAAAACACTTATGTCATGATATATGCTTTATGTCACGACCCGAAATCCAACCTTCGAAAATCGACATCAAATATCTCACTTGTATTCGACTGCCGGAGATTCAAACGTCGAACTCCAGTTCAGATGGAGCTTATAACAACATTAGATGAATATAAACAGTGGAAACAAAATTAATATCTTTGATCAACAGGCAAATACAACAACATCACAATATCAATTATAACAATTATCACCAACATCATAGTGCTACACATTGATATAACAACAGAATAATAAGAACTTCACAATGGAACGACAATAGAGTCTTCAAAAGGTTCCAACATACTTCTACTTCGATAAGGTCTTCAAAATTCCAAACACTTCAAAAGATATCCAAACCAAAGCTTTTCCAAAATCTGATAGCTTCTAAACCAAAAACTTCAAAAGATTCCAAGCCAGCTCGAAAACATGGATAACCTGCTTCTAGGCTGGTCGTGTGACAATTATGGGCACCCGGAGTTTAGGAAGGGAATAATAAACTCTGGGTCAATCATGGGACTGGTATGAGTAAACGAAAACAGTTGGTTGAAAAAAAAAATGGTTTATAAAAGAAAACCGATATGCTTTTGGAAAATGAAACAACTATAAGACCTCCCGCCACAGACACAATGCAATCGAAGAATTGGAGGAGATTTCTTCTTATGATAGTCAAACATGCTTGATACGAGAAAACTCTTTCAATATTATTATTAGTGTATAGTGTAGAAAACATTTTGAAAGTATAATATTAATCTTAGCCAGCATACAACCATTATTGTATGCCTGCTATAGCTACCATATAAACAGCAGGGCGCCACTATAAGTAAATGGCAGTATATACAACTAAAATCGTATAGTGTTTGTATTGGATTGGATTTCCAACAAATGGTTAGGCTAAGGAACTTCCTATGCCACATGGGTATGCCTCTGGAGGGACTTCCCGAGAACTTAACCAGCTCTCTGCCAACACAAGGTTGGGTTACCTCTGTAACTAGGTAACTACTACACGAGTATGTTATCCCTCGGTCATTTGCGACCTTTATCCGAGGGCCCTCAACCACAAAGCAACAACCACACAGTAGTGAATTTGCAGAAACCATATAGGTTAAGTATCTGGGCTCCATACCATGATACCACCTTTTTCCAAAAGGATATAGACATACCCTAAAGGCGCGACCCTCATAACCTTGCCGCGTCTATCCTGTTTCGACCATTTCTGTGATATCCCGGAAATTTTGACAATAACAATTTAATAATTTATGTCAAAATTTAATTGATTTGACAATAATGTTAATAATGAATTTTAATTAGATTTAATAATCTTCTTTAAAATAAATATTTAAACTGATAATTTATCTTTAAAGGCTAATAAATTGTTTTCTATTTGTAATGTATACATATTGGTATATATTGTAAATAGATAAACTTTGTTTTTAATTTAATAAATAAGTCATGTCTTCTAATTCTAATATTTTTGGTGATTTTGAAATTTGAATTAAATTAATATTAATCTATTAAATAACCATATGATTTTAAGATACTTAGGATAAAAGTTAATTTGTTTAAAAATAATTCTAGCCTAGATTTAAATTTAAACAAAAAGAGTTGTTTTGTCCTTTTTAAATATAGCTTGATAAAATATGTAATTTATTAAAGAAGAGACAAATTCTTTTATGAATTATTTTAATTTAATAATGAGTTATATTTAAGCAATATTAATGATGAATGTCTTTACAAATGGATTTTTAATACAAATAGAAATTGTTATTTTAAATTTATTTATATATATGTGTGTGTTTTGAAAGAAGATATGATTTGAAAATTCAAAATGAAGTCTTTCAAAAATACTTAAAATAAAATAAACTTTATAACTATTAAACTTAAGTACAAATCAAATGTATGGTGTTAAAATAAGTATAAAAATGGATAATAAGAAAATTAAGTGTTTGATAAGTTTAAAAATAAAAGAGTGATAAAAATAAATAGAAGAAACTTTGAGATTAACTTAAGTTAAAATTTATTACAAATAACTAAAAACAACTCTATATCATGTACATGAAGTATAAAAAGTATATGAATATAAATTAGGTAACAAACCGAAACAAATAAACAACTCCATAAATAAAAAATAAAATAAATAAATATGTATGTAGCCTGTAAATAGATACGTAGGCAAGTAAAAGATAAATCTATCAACATAAAAGTAAAATAAAATATCTATGTATATGCAAGACAAATAAGATAAGTTTGAAACAAGACAAAAAGTATATATGCTCATATAATATAAAAACAAATCAGGCAAGACTAAAGTATAAAAGCATAAGTAGGCAAGTAAATTATATATGAATGTAATCTGTAAGTAATATGTGTAAGGCAAGAAACTAGTGAAAATTAATATCTATATACAAGACAAAATAAGGTGTAACCAGACAAAATAATAATAAAAATGTACAAGTGCATGAGGTAAACACAAACCAGGCAAGAAAAGGAAGCATCAGCATACAAAGGAAGATAAGCATAAAATCACAAAGTATAAAAAGACCTATCTACATACAAAATAAAATATGTTTGAAACATAAAGGACATTGCATTAAATGCTAGAAACATTTGGTCAATTCTACATGTATAAAAAAAATCATTTAAGCCAAAATGTATAAAATCATGTCAGCCTACGTATGAGAAAAAAATCTCTGAACAAAAGGAAAGGCCTATACCAGATAACACCCCTCTGTACAAAGCCTGTCTCCTCCATATTAATATACAATGCTCTTTGTTCCATTTCTTTCAGAACTTAGCAAACTAGAAAGCAAGAAAAAGAAAGCATATTCATTTTTACAAACATTAAACATCATTCAACTAAACTAAAACAAGGATGTTAAAGGAAATCAAAGAAAAAAAGCATATTTTTTCCAGTCTTAAAGAGTTCAAAACAGTGCTCTGTGCATTCTCAAAGCAAAGTGAGTAAGATCACAAATTAAATAGTTTAAATTATAAATTTTTGTTGCATACTCATCTTTGAGAATGTGTTTGTGATGTATATGTATAAGTAGGTCCCTGTATATATGTGTGTGCAGTACTGTGATTATGTTTGTGCTCTGCAATGTTTCCTAGGCTCAAATTCTTAATTTAAATTTCCTTCCACATGTTCTTGTTCATGATAAGATCTGGTTATCAAACAAATATTGTTTGATTCAAATTAGATTAATATTTAAAACCTAAGTTAAAATTGGGTTGTCTGCCTCTGGAAACATTAAAAACAACTGAGTATATTAAGCATCGTTAAAACTCAAGCTATCTAAATTATAAATTCACTATTACTAATCGAAAACTTATTACAAAATATGATTTTTAACATAGGAATCAGGATTTATAGTTTGGGATTGAAGGTAGGGTTTGGGATTGAACTGGAATTGTATTTTTGAGTCTTCCTTGTGATCAAGTGGATCGGTGTGCTCATGGACTTTCCTGGAGATGGAGAAACGATCATCGATGTGGGGAAAGATAGTGGATGGTCATGAATTTCACCAGGAATGTTGCGGAAGTGATTTTCATTTTAGAACCCTAGTTTTGGCTTTGGGTAATTAATCGATCATTTCAGAGGGTATAGTGGATCGTGTGTGTCGAAACTTCGGGGGATGTTAGCTTGGACGTGGAAGCAAACATAGCCGGAGCTGTAGAACTTCAGGTGGTCAGAATTTTCAGGTGGCGATGCTCTGTGTTTTTCTAGGTTTTGGGGTCGAGTCTCAATTTTCATTGCAAGAATTGATGTTCGATTTGATGAGCGTGGAGTGTTTTTGAGTCGTTCCTCGACGTAGATATGTAATTTTCTCAGGTAGGTGAGATCTTGGACTCGAAGAAGCTGATGGGGCCTCGGGTAATTTGCAAGTAACAGGTTTTACAGAAAACCTGTTGCTTTGTTTTTTTTAATAAAAAAAATCTAAAAGTTAAGTTCAAGCGAAAAGAAAGATTAAAGATAAGATTTAAATCCAAGATTAATCTGGTTCAAATTAGTTTTGAATCTTAATTTAAAAATAAATAAAGTTTTATTTATATTGTTTTAACTACTTTAAAAGGCTTAAGTAGCTTGGTTTTTTTTAAAAAAGGTGAAATTTAAATTGTAAGTGAGGTTTAAAATAAAAGATTTAAATCTGAATTCAATATAAATTTGAATCTTATATTAGAAATAAAAGGAGATTTTAAATTGTTTTGAACAAATTCGAATGATAAAGTAAAATTTTAAATTTGATTTGAATTCAAAATGGAATCGTGTTTAAATTCTTTTAATCTTCTATTTTAAGGTAATTATTCTTTAAGTTGTGAAATAAAAAGGAGTTTGGAATTGTTTTAAACTTGTCAAGATTAATTTGATTTCATTTTAAAATCTTAAATTTAAAATGAAATTTAAAAGTAAATTTAAATTAAATTGTTTTAAATACCTTATTAATGATAAATTGATCATTAAATAGAAAAAGGTTTTAAAGACTTAAGGATTTGTAATTATTAAGTTAATTAAATGGATAATTAATAACTTGAATTAATTAACTTGGAAATTAAGAGTTTAAATTTATTGAAATAAGATATAAGTTAATTAATTTAAGGTAAATCAATTAGTAATTAAGAATCATTGATTAAATAAGGTTTAATTTTTAATTGATGATTAGTTAAGGGTTAATTAATGAGTTATTAAAATTAATTAAAATGTAATTGATAATAAATCTTAGTTAATTACTTTAGGAAAAGTAATTAAAAAATTATATATAGTTAATGAAGGTCATTAACTAAGATTATGAAATAATCAATTAATGGGACTAATTTTAATAATTAATTAAATTATTTATTTAAGATAAACAATTGTGAATTGTTAAGTACAATTACTAAATGGAAGTAATTAAGGAATTAATTACTCATTGTAATTAATTCAGTTTAATATTAATTGTTTAAGTTAGTTAATTAAGTTTAATTAATTTAAATAATTATTTGATGATGTGATAAATATAATTACTTAGGGAAGTAATTAATGATAATTACTTGATGTAATTAACTGAAGATGATAAAATGGTGAAAGTAATTGGAGTGGAATTACTTCGTATAATTAATAAAGGGATTAATTTAAAGCAAATTAATTAAGGAGTAATTAATTTATTTGATGGAGTAATTAAAGGTAGTTAATTACTGAATGGTATTAATCAGGGGTGATTAATAAATATGATTTAATTGAGATTAATTACTTAAGGTAATTGATTAAAAAGGGTAATTAATTATGATGTATAAGAAATCATTTATAAATATAATTAAATGATGAATTTAAGGATTGATCAATTAAGATCAATTAACCAATAATAAGTAATTGAAGAGAAATTAATTAGTGTAATTAAATATTTAAGTAATTAACTATAGTTAATCAATTTAATAAGTAATTAGAGGTTAACTTCTGTATTTAGTTAAGGTTAATTAATTTGTGAAAATAAATCAAAGGATAATTACTTGGATGTAAGAGTGATTAATTAAATTGAATAATTGGATGATGATAAATTAATTGATGGACAATTAATTAATAAATATATAAGCAAGATTTAAAATGGTGGAGTAATTAATTTAATTTACTTTAAATTAATTAGAGATGCAATAGCTGATGTGATTGCTTATATATGGGTTGATGATGAACATATTTTTCTGCATTTTAAACCGTTTGTTTCATATATTTTTATTTTAATAAAGTGGTATTATATGGGTATTTTTTTGTGGTTTTGCAGATTATAGATTCCAAAGTGCAAGATTTTGAATACCGTCGAAGAGAAAGTACATATCGTTCATGAAGAAATGCATCTCACGTCACCAACTTGTGTACTATTCATGCAAGAAATCAATTGCAAATATTGAAAACACACATTCAAAGTTTGACCTGAAAATCTCTCAAAGCAAGGCCACTTGTTAATCAAATAACAAAGCAAAGACCAATTCAAAGTGAGGTGGCCTTATTTTTCTCCTAATATCAAGCACATGGACCTAAATAATAGGGTTATTTGTGGAGGCTGAAGTCTTTAAATAGAGAGAGGAATGCAAATGGAAAATGATCTCTTACCTCATCACTTTTCTTCAAGTTTAGATTTAAATTCAGCACTGTTTTTATTTTCGAACAGAATACGTAGGATTGTTGATTAGATTTAGCAATTTATTTATTCTTGTTCTTAGTTATTTTCTGCACTCTTTTCAGTTAGTTAATAATTATTTCAGTTGTTTGCTCCGTTATCTTCTTTTCCGCAATTTCAATTTCTGTTCTGATTTTTTTACAATTCTATATTTTGGTTGCAATTTCGATTAGTTTCGAAATCGATTCGGAGTATATTATTGTTTTTATTTTCTATTCAAAATTCACCGTCAAATTCGTTTAACACGCCTAAGATTTAACTATGGATTTTAATTGTTTTAAAATACAATCCCCTGTGTTCGACCTGCATACTACACGCCTGTGCGCTTGCAGAATTTATTAAAATTTGTGCTTTTCTAATCAATAGAAAAGTCGCAACAAGTTTTCGGCGCCGTTGCCGGGGAGTTGCTATTTTGAAATTTTCGATTTTTCGTTTTTAAGTCTATTCGTGTTAATTTATTTTACTTTTTTTTTGCATTAGTTTTCAAAAAAAAAATTCGTTTTTTTTCGTTTTTTGCATTAGTTTTCAAAAAAAAAATCGCATTTTGTTCGTTCGCTGCATTTGCTTTTTCCGTTACATTTTGCATGTGAGTTGCATCTCATTTAGTTGGTTTCTGCTCACATACCCAGCTTACGTTAGTTTAAATTTTGTTTCTCACGTTCATGTGTATGCTATCACATATAATCTCATTTTAAGAATTACTAGCTGTCACATATACGTGAACTTCTCCTTTCATTTTTGTGTGTCAACTTACTGCTGCTACACGTTATTTAGTTGCATTTCTATTTTGGTTTCCACGTAAAAAAAAATTACTTTTTTTTTCTCTCGTTTTTTAGATATCACGTTTCACATAGCCACACTTTTGGTTTCTAATCATTCGAATTCTCTCACTGCTGCATTTTTCGCGTTGCTTTGGTTTGTAACTCACATTGCTTCATTTTCAAACCTACACTTTGCTTGCATTTTATGTTGCATTCGTCGCATTTACTTACGCATTTTCCTGTTAGTTTGCATGCAGTAGCCTGTTTTTACGTAACCATAGTTTTTCACTTAACCAAGGTAGCAACAGCATAGCAACCGCAAACTTTGGAGTTTGATCCGCTAGCGCTACTCAGCTGCATTGGACGGGCTATCATACACCTCTGTAAGTAATTTTCAACTCTACAGGTGCTCAACTGAAAACTGATTTAATTTACTTTTTTCTTGTTACACCTTGATTTGTTTATGCGCGTTTGGGCAAGAAATAATTTTAACCGTTTAGAAAGCCAAAATATTTCATTAAACAAATCAACGGAAATTTCAAATCAAACAAACATGAGCAATCACGGTTCACAGCACGGTTCACAACACAGTTCACACCACAATTCACCGAAATTATCACCTAAATCACAAGTTGGAAATAATGAATTTCATGAGAACCGACCATTATCCCTTAGAGACCAATGTTATCCAACACGGACTGTTCAACCTTCGGTTATTTCATTTCCACCTGCCGAAGGAAATAATTTTGAGCTAAAACATTCTTTTATCCAAGGGGTACCAAAATTCACTGGGTCTGAAAATGCATATGAATTTCTTAGTGAATTTGAGTTATATGCTTCTACAACTAAAATGCAACAACTTTCTAATGAATCCATCAAGCTAAGGCTTATTCCATTCGCGCTTCTAGAAAGCGCGAAAAGATGGCTTAACTCTCTTCCTAAAAATTCAATTAAAAGTTGGGACAATTTCGTTACTATATTTTTGAAAAAGTTTTTTCCTTTCCACAAGACTCTTAAAATTCGAACTGAAATCAACCAATTCTCCCAGAATGAAGGAGAAACTTTTTCAAAATATTTTGAAAGGTTCAATCAATTGTTATATACTTTCCCACATCATGCAATCCCTAAACACATTTTGTGCCAAATCGTTTATGAAGGGCTTAACTATCAAACAAGATCCCAACTCGAATCAATGTGCGGAGGAGAATTCATGGCAAAAACAGACGAGGAAGCTTGGGAATTTTTAGAAGAGTATTCGGAAAAGGATATGCAATGGGAAACAATTCGTGTTCCAATTCGTGCTCCAAATAGAGGAGTACATGTCATTGACCCATCACATCTTCCTATAGATGCCCAAATTCCTCAAGAAGGAGAAGGGCTACCTCATTACTACACACAAGACCAAATCAATGCTATAGCTCAAAATAGTCCTTATTCGTCCACATACAATCCTAACTGGAAGCATCATCCAAATTTTTCGTGGTCAAATCCTAACAACGTGGCTAATCCATCACATATGTATCCAATGATACCAAACCCGAATTATCGAGCCCCAACCTCTAATGCTCAAAATTCTCAACCCGCTCCTCAAACGAAACCTTCGAATCGACCGTACAGCCATCCTAATTTCAATCCATCAACCCAACCTTCTCAGCCTTCACAAGAAATTGCTCGATTGGAAAAACAACTCTCTAAACAAAATGAACAAATCACCAACCAAGATGCAAGAATTGAGCAAATCACTAAACAAAATGAACAAATGTTGGTAATGATGAAGGATCTCATGAAAATCAATGAGAAAGGTAAATTGCCTAGTCAAACCGAAGTGAATCCAAAGTATAACTCTCGAGGAGTAAATCTTTGTGAGGACGAAAATGTAAATCCGGTTAATGCTGTCACCACATTAAGGTCCGGAAAGAAGGTAGACAACAACGTCGGCAACCCCGACATCCTTCTTAAATCTTCCCATGTTCCAAATTCTGAAACTCAGTCGACAACCACGGTTGTCAATCAAAACGATTCTAATTCTTCATCTAAGGTTGGCAATCCCGACCACTCTTCACCTTCTGATGTTGGCAACCCCAACATTCCAGCTCCCTTATCTTCACCCTCTAATATAACACCTTCTTCTTCGAATGAAAAAACTTCCGAACGAGTCTATAAACCCATAGCTCCATTTCCTCATAGACTCAACAAAAAGAAGAAGCCCGCTAATTTTGACCAAATTCTTGAAATCTTCAAACAAGTTCGAGTCAATATTCCACTTCTTGATACCATCGAGCAAATTCCTCAATATGCCAAATGCCTAAAAGAGCTATGTACTCAAAAACGTGCCACTAACGTTCCTAAGACTGCATTTCTAACTGCAAACACTAGCTCTGTTCTTTCAAATCCCTCCCCAATCAAGTATAAGGACCCCGGTTGTCCTACAATCGGTTGTAAAATCGGTAACACTCACATTAGTCATGCCTTACTCGATCTTGGAGCAAGTGTGAATCTTTTGCCTTATACTGTGTACTGTCAACTTGGACTAGGGGAATTAAAACCTACAAACATCACAATTCAACTAGCTGATCGATCTGTCAAAAAAACCATTGGGCACAGTTGAAGATGTTTTGATACAAATCGAGCAATTCTATTTCCCAGTCGATTTCATAGTCCTAGAGACTGCACCCGTCTCAAATCCCAATAGTTAGATTCCTTTGATATTAGGTCATCCATTTTTAGCAACATCAAATGCTATCATAAATTGTAGGAATGGTCAACTCTGACTTTCCTTTGAGCACCTAACCATTGAACTAAATATCTTCAATCTTAACAGACAACTAAGGGATTTTGATACAGAAGAAGTTGACATGATCCAAACAATTGTTGAAAATGATTTTAGTGATACCACGGAGTCTCTTAACATGTGCCTAGATCATTTTAATTCCAATTTCAATGAAGACGAATACATTTCTAAATTAAATGATATGCTCCGCTCTTCTCCTAATTCACTAGAATTCAATCAGTTAATGTCTACTGAAGCCTCAAAAGAAGTACGCCCTAAATTAGACCTCAAACCTCTTCCAAACGATCTTAAGTACGCATATTTAGATTCTTCGAAAAATTTCCCTGTAATCTTGGCATCCGATCTCATTAAGGACCAAGAAGAACAACTTTTGAAAATTTTAAGGGAAAATAAAGAGGCAATAGGATGGGTAATCGCTGACATTAAGGGAATTAGTCCATCAATTATTGAACATCGAATACATTTAGTCGACGAGGCTAAACCCACTCGCGAAGCTCAAAGGCGATTAAACCCTAATATGAGAGAAGTAGTAAAGGAAGAAATTATCAAATGTTTAGACAATAACATTATCTTCCCTATCCCTGACAGTACTTGGGTAAGTCCAGTACAAGTTGTGCCCAAGAAATCTGGAATCACTGTGACCACAAATGAGAATAACGAATTTGTTCCGACAAAGGTCAAAACAAAATGGCGCGTTTGCATCGACTATCGAAAACTCAATGCAGCAACAAGAAAAGATCATTTTCCCCTTCCCTTCATTGATCAAATGCTCGAACGCTTAGCCGGTCATGAATACTATTGTTTTCTTGATGGTTACTCCGGCTATAATCAAATTCCCATTGCGTTAGAGGACCAACACAAAACAACGTTCACATGTCCCTTCGGAACTTTCGCTTATCGTCGCATGCCCTTCGGTCTTTGTAATGCTTCTGCTACCTTTCAACGATGTATGATGAGTATATTTTCTGATATGGTGGAAGATTTCTTAGAAATATTCATGGACGATTTTTCAATCTATGGGTCATCTTTTGATCAATGCCTCCTTCGTTTAGAAAGTGTCTTAAAGCGATGTAAGGAGAAATCTCTTGTTCTTAATTGGGAAAAATGTCATTTTATGGTTAAGCAAGGAATAGTCTTAGGTCATGTTGTCTCTAAAAATGGCCTAGAAGTTGACAAATCTAAAGTTGATCTTATTGTTGGCCTTCCTCCTCCAAGGTCCGTAAAGGACATTCGCTCATTTCTCGGCCATGCAGGATTCTATAGGAGGTTCATTAAAGTTTTTTCAAAAATTTCAAAACCTCTTTCGAATCTTCTGGCTAAAGACGTTAAATTTGAATTTTCCAATGAATGTAAAACATCTTTTGAAACCCTCAAATCGATCTTGACCACTGCACCTATCATCCAACCTCCAAATTGGACTTTACCCTTCGAATTAATGTGTGACGCTTCTGATTATGCCATTGGAGCCATCTTAGGTCAACGAATCGATAAACTTCCTCGAGTCATCTATTATGCTAGCAAAACTCTTAATGAAGCTCAATTGAATTACTCAACCACAGAAAAAGAGTTTTTAGCAGTTATCTTTGCCCTCGATAAGTTTAGATCATATCTCGTAGGTTCTAAGGTCATAGTTTACACCGATCATGCTGCCTTGCGGTATTTACTCACGAAAAAGGATTCCAAACCCCGCTTAATCCGTTGGATTCTCCTTCTTCAAGAGTTTGACCTAGAAATAAGAGATAAAAAGGGTTCTAAAAATGTCGTAGCTGATCATCTTTCTTGTATTGTTCCTGAGAACATCGATAACTCTCAAATCAATGATCATTTTCCCGATGAACAAATTCTTTCCATATCTAGTGCACCATGGTACGCGGACAACGTAAATTATCTTGTCACAAATGAAACACCTTCCCATTGGTCAAAACAAGATAAACAAAAATTTCTCTCCAATGTTCGAAACTTTTACTGGGACGATCCTTATCTCTTTAAATATTGCACCGATCAAATCATACGTAGATGTGTCCCCGAACATGAATTTCATAGCATCCTCTCTTTTTCACATAATCAAGCATGTGGAGGACATTTTGGAGAAAAGAAAACTACTGCCAAGGTGTTACAGTGCGGTTTTTATTGGCCTTCTCTTTTTCGTGATGCCCACGAATTTTGCTCCAAATGCGCTAGATGTCAACAAACAGGTCGTATTTCCAAACGTGACATGATGCCCCTAAATCCGATCCTTGTCATCGAAATTTTTGATGTTTGGGGCATCGATTTCATGGGTCCTTTTCCTAATTCTTTTGGAAATCTCTACATCCTACTTACAGTAGATTATGTGTCTAAATGGGTTGAGGCCATTCCTACCAAAACGAATGACAATAATGTTGTCAAATTTTTGAAAGAAAAAATATTTTCCCATTTTGGCACACCTCGAGCCATTATAAGTGATAACGGTTCTCATTTTTGTAATCGTGCTTTTGAATCTCTTCTTAAGAAATATTCTATCACATAAACTATCTACTCCATATCATCCACAGACCAACGGTCAAGTCGAGATTTCCAATAGACAAATTAAACAAATTCTTGAAAAGACGGTTAACTCCAACAGAAAATATTGGTCATCTAAATTGATAGACGCCCTTTGGGCATTTCGCACAGCTTATAAAACCAATCTAGGAATGTCACCATACCGATTAGTCTTTGGAAAAGCATGCCATTTACCCGTTGAGCTCGAGCACTGCGCACTTTGGGCAATCAAATACCTTAATTTTGACATAGAAAAAGCCAGATCGCATCGTAATTTACAATTGTCAGAATTAGAAGAACTAAGAAATGAAGCGTACGAAAATGCAAAGATTTATAAAGAGAAAACCAAATTCTATCATGATAAATCCATACTTCGTAAGACATTCGAAGTAGGTCAGAAAGTTCTCTTATATAATTCCAGACTTCATTTATTTCCGGGAAAATTGAGATCCCGTTGGACAGGTCCATATATTGTGAAAACAGTATACCCTTATGGCGCAGTTGAAATTGAAAATCCTAGGGACGGTTCCATTTCAAAGGTCAATGGACAACGCTTGAAGCCATTTCTAGAGTTTGAACAGCACGAGGACGATGAGTTCGTGGATCTTTATGAACCTAGCTATTCGGCATGAGCCGCTCACTATCTTGCACATATCAGGTTGTATTTTTTTTAGTTTTTTTCTTCTTCTATTTTGCATTTGCATTCTATTTGACAGTTGGGACACTGTCTCATTCCAGTGTGGGGGAGACGCGTATCTCATTCTGTTTGTTCATATTTCATAGTATAGCATCATTAAAAAAAAAATTCATCTCATTATTTGTTTTCAAATTTCCTTTCAATTTTTCTTTTCATTTCCCAATATTTTTAGGACTTCGATTTATTTTTAATTAGTCAAGACAAAGTAAGTAAGCAGTTGAAGTCAATTGATGAAGATTTTTGTGAATCACTAATTTCAAATGTAAAATATAATAAAAAGTTGAATTACAAGCGATAATAGTGAGGTTAGTATATAGGGGGATTCATAGGTGATGGTTATGAAATCTTTTCTAAACTGTAGTCTTTGTTTAAAAAAAATGGCAGATTTAAAGTACATGCGTTGACATCTCATATCATTAAAGTTAAGTGGTGCTAAGTTGATTTGCATAACGCTCTTTAGCTCTTCTCAAAAAAAAAACTAATAAGAAACACCTACAGTCGATAGGTGTTCACACTTGTGAAAGTGTGTGCACTCGCCACGCTCTATACTCTTCTCACGTAAGCCCGCAAGGCAGTGCATGGATGGTATATCTGGCCTCAGCATTGTGAGTTAGGTGTATAAATAATTAAATAAATAATCACCAAAGGATTACCGACCTTTTCTGACATAGTCATCGTCGGTTTGCACAATCCGCCAAGCTCTGTCCCAACTCACACGTAAGCCCGCGAGGCAGTGCATGGGTGGTATACCTTGGTCCAAAGGATAGGTGTAAAAAAAAAAGAGAAGAAAAAAAAACTAGTAAAGAGAGACTAAGCTTTGAAACCCAAACACTTCTTGACTTTGTTGATTTGGCTTGTTATACAAATGGAAATGAAAAATACCGTTTTGAAAAAAAACTGTGATTAACAGTGAAGAATTTATTTCATGGCTGCACTATGTTATCGACCGAAACAACTGGCCAAACTAGAATCTAATGTATGAAAACTTGAGTTACATTGAAATTTGTGATTAGTGAGGAACCAAAAATTTGAAGAAGTTGACTAAAACTGATATACATTATTTTGTTGCAACTATTTTGAAGTAAATCGAGTCTCCATTTGTGTAGAATTTTGCATTCATGTAGTACATTAGAATCATCACATACTGCATTTGGATTTTGTGGGTAGTATCCGCTGAAAACCCTCACGAGACACCACTCGTCCTACTAGGGACACGTAGAGGTTTAACGGCTTGTTGCATACGCTCAATGCAATCGTGTTTCCTACGAAAAAGGATTTAGTTAGTTTTTATTTTCTTCTTTATTCGAGGACGAATAAAGTTCAAGTGTGGGGGTATTTGATGAACATATTTTTCTGCATTTTAAACCGTTTGTTTCATATATTTTTATTTTAATAAAGTGGTATTATACGGGTATTTTTTTTGTGGTTTTGCAGGTTATAGATTCCAAAGTGCAACATTTTGAATACCGTCGAAGAGAAAGTACATATCGTTCATGAAGAAATGCATCTCACGTCACCAACTTGTGTACTATTCATGCAAGAAATCAATTGCAAATATTGAAAATACACATTCAAAGTTTGACCTGAAAATCTCTCAAAGCAAGGCCACTTGTTAATCAAATAACAAAGAAAAGACCAATTCAAAGTGAGGTGGCCTTATTTTTCTCCTAATATCAAGCACATGGACCTAAATAATAGGGTTATTTGTGGAGGCTGAAGTCTTTAAATAGAGAGAGGAATGCAAATGGAAAATGATCTCTTACCTCATCACTTTTCTTCAAGTTTAGATTTAAATTCAGCACTGTTTTTATTTTCGAACAGAATACGTAGGATTGTTGATTAGATTTAGCAATTTATTTATTCTTGTTCTTAGTTATTTTCTGCACTCTTTTCAGTTAGTTAATAATTATTTCAGTTGTTTGCTCCGTTATCTTCTTTTCCGCAATTTCAATTTTTGTTCTGATTTTTTTACAATTCTATATTTTGGTTGCAATTTCGATTAGTTTCGAAATCGATTCGGAGTATATTATTGTTTTTATTTTCTGTTCAAAATTCACCGTCAACTTCGTTTAACACGCCTAAGATTTAACTATGGATTTTAATTGTTTTAAAATACAATTCCCTGTGTTCGACCTGCATACTACACGCCTGTGCGCTTGCAGAATTTATTAAAATTTGTGCTTTTCTAATCAATAGAAAAGTCGCAATAGTTGATGATATTGTTTACCTTGATTGGTTTGAAATCTCAATGTGAGATTAACGAATGCCATGTGAAATGTATGTTTTGATTTAAGAATGTGAAAATATGGATTATTTATTGGATGATAATATGGATTATCTGTTGTGATGATAATATGGATTATCTGTTTATGATAATGTTGATTATCTATTATGATATTGTGAATTATCTATCTTTGTGTATATGGATAATTGAACTGAATTGTTTTAAACTTTAAAACAACTTGGCCTTAATAGATGGTGTTTGGATGTCGATGTGACCGGGATCGGGTTTTCTACATTACAGCGTGATAGGGGGTTCTCGCTTTGCATTAGGTGGCGAACGGGAGACTCTTACCCCTACATGCCCCCGGGGGTAATATAAGGCCTTGCGGGGTGATGAACATTCTAAGAGATGTGTTCTCTAAAGGTAATCGCAGCCTTAAGCCTCATCAACCAGGAATGGCTAAAACAGGGGAGGTGCAGCAAGGTTAGGTGGGCATGCCCAAGCAGGACGAGATTTTCCCCTGTCCAGATGTCCCTTTTATTTCGGCTGTGTGGGCAGTTTTGAGCTCCAACTGCCGGGGTTATCTTGTTCGGGACTGTTCTGTAAGGAATGGTTCCGGCGTTGTGTTGTAGGGGAGCGGGCGTACTCCTCGGTACGTTGATATAGGCGACGTACTGTGATGGGTGGTACCCCAGTAACCCTGCCATTGTATGGAATCCAAAATCCAATAAGTGCCAACGATTTTGATTGTATTACCCACTCTTGTGGCTAGTAGCTGGAATTTAATAATGTAACAATTTCGGCTATTTCATATTTACTTGAAAACCCTAGACACTATTATAATATCACAGAATTTCCTATTAAATGATTTGGTTAGTGTAAGGTAAAAACTTACCCATGTTTATGTGTGGGAAGTCTTACGTGATACCTTTTGTTTTCAAAAAAATTCAAAGTTAAGCAACTTTAACTTGTTACTCATACCAGACCCATGTCTGACCCAGAGTTTATTTCTGTTTTTCATAAACTCTCGGGTACTCAAATTTTTACGAGAAGCCAAGGGATTCAGGTTAGCTTTGACGAATTCTAGAGGAGCAAAGGAGCAGGAGGGTTCGACGTTGTAGATATCTATAGTATTTCGCTGTGTGGGTATCTCTGTGTTGTATTGTATATTGAATTATATAACTAGATAGGCGTTTATAACTGTCTAGTATGTGATGTATTACCTGTGTAATTCTGATGAATATTGTATATTATGTAATACTTATGTGATTAATATAATTTATTCGTTCTGCTGTTGAGACTCTGATGTTGTTTTCTTCTTTCTTCTCTATCTCTTTCCTTTTCTATCCCTTTCTTTCTTCAAGACGATACAGATTTCTGGGGTTAGAAATTCGGGTTGTCACAGTTGGTATCAGAGCGCTAGGTTGAATGAATACCTAGGCTCTCGAGTGATTTCTTTCTTGAGAGAGCTTATTTGTAATTTTGATATATATATATATATATATTTATATATTTATTTCTACCTATTTATTTGGTTACCTGTCCGGGTTTTTCAATATAAGTTATTAAGGAATATAGGGTAGTGGTGTGTGTAACATGACTACAAATGTTTGGAGTTTGAATATTTGAGCTTGGAAGTGTATTTGACGAGACTGTAGACCTAATACCGTCTCGAGTGAGCTTTGCAGTGAAGGAGGATTTCATGAACCCTGAAGGAAACCTGTTAAGGTTCGGAGTTCACTTTTGAAGCGTAAGTTTGGATGAGCTAGAGTTTGGACCCGTGGGTTTGGCATGAACAAGTCCGGATATCTTACCTCAGGATGTAGTAGCTGTGTGATGAGACACAGTGACTATGGAAGTCTCCGAAGATGTTTCTTTGGAATCAGATAAGGAAGCGTATCTGCTTCGATGTTGGAGCTGAGTTCAGTAGAATGTTTCTATTGGTATGAGGTCCGAGTTTCTCGAAGAGCTTCGGATAGGAAGTCTTGGCATCTGAGTCAGCAGTGCAGCTCGGAGTGTTCTGTGTGCCATCAAGGAGATCTTCTGGCTTGGCAGTTTTTCTTGAAGTAATTTCAGGAGCAGCAGAGTGATTCCATTTCTTCGATGGATTGGCTAACTAAGCGTAGGCAGTTCGGTTTGGTAAAGAGAGAGCAGTTTTTCTTTGGTAGTGGGCTAGATTGATCGCAAAATTGACCTGCGATAGCTGAGTGTTCTCTTGGGATATTTGAATTTTCTGGATGTCTTCAGGAAGTTAGAGTTTTGTCCATGTCTGGAGATTGAGTTTGGTATCGACTGGATTTCAGGAGTGGTACCAATGGTTCAGCTTAGTAGTAGGACGATTTATGGGGAATGAGTTTGGTGAAGCAGCTCGGGTTTTGGAGGAACTTCTAAGTTTCTTTTAAGGATCTGTTGAACCATAGTTCTAAGATGTGTTGTCCAGTTTGTCCTCGAGATCATCATCAGCATTTTCATCTGCTCTGGTTAGAGTTGCGCAGTGGAAGCATGGTGGCAGCTGTTTGGTGTGGAAACAACTGGAATTTGCAGTGTTTTGGATTAGAGAGTTTCTACTGGAAATTTTTCAGGATCTTAAGACCAGATTGGAATGCATCTGTATTATCTTTCCATATGAGAGAAGTAAGATCAGTCTCTTGATTTTGGAATTGAGTTGTGTTCTATTTTTGAAGTTGATCTTGGGAAGATCATTTTGTTGGATTGTTTTTGGTTCAATTTGTTTCTGGGGGTATCGGCAAGGGTTGGGCTGATCAGTATGGGTGTAGGCAGCCCAGGATCGTCAGAAGAATATTGTGAATAAAAGACGAAGATTCGTAGTTAGAGACTTCGTTGTTGTTGGGGTTTTCTCCGATCAATGGGAGCTATAAGATTAGATAAGATTGGGAAGCTAGCTCCGAGATATTTGAATCTTTTTCTTAGGATTAGTGTTTGTCTTCAGGAGTGAATTGCCAGTTTGGATAACTGGAATTCGGAGTATTTCACGTATCTCTAAGAGAGTATGTGTATGACCTGTTTCTAATTGTAGAACTAGCAGTTCAGGGAATTTCGGTTGTTGAGTCAGACTTGAGTTTGGTCTGATATCGTGATTTGTTTTATAGATCTAGAAGAGTGGAAGTTTTGTAGCTTAGTAGTATTGATTGTTTGGATTCTGTGGAGCGAGTATCCCGATATTTTTACTTGGGAAACTCGAGAAAATTCTATCCAGAATTTTATCTGGATAATTAGATTTGTTGATTATTTGAATGGGTTGCTATGGTTGTTCACATATGATTGATATATGCTAGTGTTTTTAAAATTAATTTTTATTTAGATTATTAAATTACCTTTATTTTAATTTCGGGGACGAAATTCTTTTAAGGGGGGAGGATGTGAGATCTCCGAAATTTTGACAATAACAATTTAATAATTTATGTCAAAATTTAATTGATTTGACAATAATGTTAATAATGAATTTGAATTAGATTTAATAATCTTCTTTAAAATAAATATTTAAAATGATAATTTATCTTTAAAGGCTAATAAAGTGTTTTCTATTTGTAATGTTGTTATCCCGCTTTTTGGACAAAGCCGTGATACCAAAAGATCGGTCAAAAACAAAAGACAGTTCGTCTCAGAAATTGGTCGTACTTCGCTCTGCTATGGATGTCGATGAATTTTGTCCAAGTCCGGATTGGGCCAGAATCGACAAGGCATGATGAGAAAAGCCATAGAAGCCAGCATCTCAAATTTCAGGTCAATCCAAGGTCATATGCTCAAGTTATGGTGGATACAAGTTGAGAGAGATGGATTCTGCTCAGTTCGAATCCATCACCCCTTCACTAGTTCGAAACCATCACCTTCGAACCCATCATCCTAGAAATAGTTCGAATCCACCCACGTACACCCTAGTCCGAATCCATCAGCTAATGCCTGCCTCGCATCCATCAGCTTCGACTCCATCAGCTTCGACTCCATCTCCCTCGAATCCACCACAATGGCCTACCTTCGAATCCATTCAGGCCACCTAGCCTCGAATCCCTTCCCTCGAGTCCATCAACCAAGGGTCTCCTCGAATCCATGCAAGCGAAGAAGCCCCGGCTCCATCCCAAAACTCATCTTCGAATCCCCAAGCAGAGGCAGCTTCGAATCGATTCACACCAGCCTATTCTAATCGATTCGAATGAGCACGGGCTGCAACGATTCGAAGCATACGTTCGAATCCAACACTCGAAACCATCCAATTCATACAGTAAGCACCTCGTCGCCGCCTCCACATGCAAAAGCATCGATTCGAACCTATGGGTTCGAACCATATGGATTTGAACCATATGGATTCGAACGAACCCATAGGATCGATTCGAAGTAAGCAGCGTGCCGAAGAACCCCATCTTGAATCGATCGTATCTTCCAAACCGTTGATCCAAATACTATGAAATTTTCACAGAAGCTTACATGCATGTTGAAGAATGTTCTCACCAAATTTCACCTCGATTGGACATTTCCTTGATCGATTCGAACCAAGGGTCGAATCGATCCTGATGTGGGCCCGGACCTCCAGATTTCGGGCAAGTGGGCCCCCTCACGTGCCTGAAGCGGTCTTTCCGGATTTTGGGAGAAATATCAGCCTCCTACGCTTATAAATAGAACCCCTGGTCATTCAGAAAAGGGGTCAGAGATTCAGAAGAGAGAAAGCAAGCCCAGACTCTGCCAGATTCAGTTCTAAAGTCTTTCCAGCATCATTGTAATCAAGTATCAAAGCTACAACTTGCAGTAATCTGCTGTAATCGATTGAAAATCATCAAGTGAATCAATAAAGATAAAACCTTCAAAGTGGACGTAGGCACGAACGCCGAACCACTATAAATCCTGTGTTGTTTACCGTTATCTGTGATTTGATGCATTTACTATCTCTTAGATCTGAGTTCTGTGTTTGTTATTGCTGATCTGTGTTGATAAACGGGTGCTTTCACGATTATTGGGTGTTTGTGACCCATTTTTGGGGCAAACATTTTGGTGCTTTCACTGAGAATTGAACTCAGGAGAATTTGAATTTAGAGACTTATGAATTCAGATCTGAGAACCATGACGAGACAAACAAGTAAGAAACAAAGGCCAGAGAGAAGTGAACATCAAGGAAGTCAAGAGGCTTCCTCAGGGGCGAATCAAGCGTCGATCTTCATCATTAGGGACGAGATGGAGACAATGATGAAGAAGCAAGAGGAGTTGATCCAGAGTTTATTTCAACAAATAGGACAACTTGGAGCACAGAATCAAGGAGTAACCGGAGTCCAGAACGGAGCAGGACCATCCGACATAGCACCTGGAGTAGGGGGCACACACATGGAGAATGTTGATCCAATCCCTGAGAGAGATAGAAATGCATCAACCCAAGCAAGGAGCAGCAGAGGAGTGAACGCTCAATCAAGGGGGCAGATCCCGAAATTCCCTCGTGGACTCGGGGGGCAGGATGAAAGTAATGAACGGTCGCATCTCAGAGACGATGACAAGTTGGAAGAGATGGTTAGAAGAGCTATGAGAGGCGGTTTGGTAAACAAAGATTTGGAGGATGTTAATAGGAGTCCATTCACTTCGGCAATCAGACAAGCTAGGAACCCGCCGGATTTCAAGCTACCATCATTAGACATGTATGACGGGAGAACGGATCCCACAGTTCATCTAACAAAGTATATGAGGCATATGGAAGTGCTGGGGGCATCAGAGGAGGTTATGGCCCGGTGCTTTCCTTTATATTTGACGGATATTGCAGCGTTGTGGTTCAGACAATTGGAAAATGGATCCATCGGAACATGGAAGGGTTTAATTGAGAGATTTATGAGGCAATTCAGGGTTCACATTACGAGACCCAAGAATGTAATGACTTTGGCAACCCTAAAGCAGAAAGCCAGAGAGACCTTAAGGAGTTATCTAGCGCGATTCAATGCAGCAGCAGCTTCGGTGGATCGGGCAGATCCATCTATGGTGGTGATGGCAGCTGTGTCTGGAGTAGCTGACGGCACAGAGTTCAAAAATTCGTTGACTAAAGATCCACCCGTGGACCTAGAGGAATTCTACCACGAGGCAGAGAAGTTTTTACGATTAGAGGATGCTAATGCCGAAAGAGAAGAAGGAGAGGGAATAGAAGTTTACGTGCTTAAAGACAAAAAGCCTCTCGAAAAGGACGCGGTCAAGGATAAAGGAAAACGAAGGGCTGAGGATTATAATGACAGGTCAAAACGGCAACGGAGGGAGCCGCGCTTCACTACTTACACCGAACTGACTGAGAGTTTGGAGCGGATTTATCAGGATACCAAAGAGCAGGTTCCCTATCGTAGACCGATACGAAGGGATCCAACCTTTGACGAAAGGAGATCAGATAAGTTTTGTGCTTTTCATGAATTAAATGGTCATAACACTAATGATTGTAGACACCTGAGGGACGAGGTGGAAGGCCATATCAGAAACGGAATGCTCCTTCAATATATGAGGAGGCGAGCTTCAACGGTGGAGCCAGAACGACCACCATCCACATCAGCCAGGGGCAACCCTGAACCAGGACATCGTTTGGTTATCAATTAATTAAAATAACGATGAACAAGTCGCAAGCTTCCACTAACATAATTAAATCATTTACACAAGTACGAGATCGCGAACGTTCTCCAGGCATGCTCTGAATGATCATTGATTGCTTCGTAGTGGGAAGTTACACTTTGACATCCTTGCTTTGCTGTTGTTTCGTTTCGATTTGAGCATTTAAACTTGGTTTGTTTGGACATTCCTGTTTTTTAAATTCACCCGTTGAATAGATATTTGATTTTGATAACTCTGAAATGACTAAGCTGCTTGCACATGTACGGGGTCGCGAACGGTCCTTAGGCACGCTCTGAGATAGTGATATACCCTAACAAATGATCCAGGGAACCACTCGAACTGAACCTGGTATCAACAGTACCAAGCCCCCCCGGGCACACTTATTCTCCTCCAACAGGCACACAAACAATCCAGGAACTCACCCGAACGTGACCCTGGCATCCATAACATCAAGCCCTCCCGGGCACGCAAACTCGCCTCGAACGGCACACGATCACGAATGATCACAACTCGCCACGAACGGCACTCGACTTCGAACAGTCACAACTCGCCGCGAACGGCACCCCGACTTCGAACAGTCACCACTCGCCACGAACGGCACACGACCTCGAACGGTCACAACTCGCCTCGAACAGGCACGATTCGCCCCGAACGACACAACTCATCTCACCTTACCTCAAATGGCTAGATCGTGAACGGTCGTCATTTGAGGTTCGCCACCTGATCGCTGACTATTACACCTTACCTCAAATGGCCTCGATCGCGAACGGTCGTCATTTGAGGTCCACCACTCAACCGCGCACTGTCGCACTTTACCTCGAATGACTCGATCCTGAACGGTCGTCATTTGAAGTTGAGCGCTTGACCTTGAGCGGTCACATTTCACCGAAGATGACTCGATCCCGAACGATCGACGCATGGATTTACACGCTTGACTGCGCACGGTCGCACTTCACCTCAAATGACTCGATCACGAACGATCGTTATTTGAAGTTAGGTGCTTGACCATGAACGGCCGCGCTTCATCCCAAATAACTCGATCCCGAATGATCGTCATTAGAGGACATACGAAACTACCAAGTTCTTTACAGGTTGATGACAGGACATGAACATCCAACTCAAGGCATTGCAAAACACACCTTCCTACCGCAAGGCATGTTTCAGGGGGCAAACGTTATCCCGCTTTTTGGACAAAGCCGTGATACCAAAAGATCGGTCAAAAACAAAAGACAGTTCGTCTCAGAAATTGGTCGTACTTCGCTCTGCTATGGATGTCGATGAATTTTGTCCTAGTCCGGATTGGGCCAGAATCGACAAGGCATGATAAGAAAAGCCATAGAAGCCAGCATCTCAAATTTTAGGTCAATCCGAGGTCATATGCTCAAGTTATGGTGGATACAAGTTGAGAGAGATGGATTCTGCTTAGTTCGAATCCATCACCCCTTCACTAGTTCGAAACCATCACCTTCGAACCCATCATCCTAGCAATAGTTCGAATACACCCACGTACACCCTAGTCCGAATCCATCAGCTAATGCCTGCCTCGCATCCATCAGCTTCGACTCCATCAGCTTCGACTCCATCTCCCTCGAATCCACCACAATGGCCTACCTTCGAATCCATTCAGGCCACCTAGCCTCGAATCCCTTCCCTCGAGTCCATTAACCAAGGGTCTCCTCGAATCCATGCAAGCGAAGAAGCCCCGGCTCCATCCCAAAACTCATCTTCGAATCCCCAAGCAGAGGCAGCTTCGAATCGATTCACACCAGCCTATTCTAATCGATTCGAATGAACACTGGCTGCAACAATTCGAAGCATACGTTCGAATCCAACACTCGAAACCATCCAATTCATACAGTAAGCACCTCGTCGCCGCCTCCACATGCAAAAGGATCGATTCGAACCTATGGGTTCGAACCATATGGATTCAAACCATATGGATTCGAACGAACCCATAGGATTGATTCGAAGCAAGCAGCGTGCCGAAGAACCCCATCTTGAATCGATCGTATCTTCCAAACCGTTGATCCAAATACTATGAAATTTTCACAGAAGCTTACATGCATGTTGAAGAATGTTCTCACCAAATTTCACCTCGATTGGACATTTCCTTGATCGATTCGAACCAAGGGTCGAATCGATCCTGATGTGGGCCCGGACCTCCAGATTTCGGGCAAGTGGGCCCCCTCACGTGCCTGAAGCGGTCTTCCCGGATTTTAGGAGAAATATCAGCCTCCTACGCTTATAAATAGAACCCCTGGTCATTCAGAAAAGGGGTCAGAGATTCAGAAGAGAGAAAGCAAGCCCATACTCTGCCAGATTCAATTCTAAAGTCTTTCCAACATCATTGTAATCAAGTATCAAAGCTACAACTTGCAGTAATCTGCTGTAATCGATTGAAAATCATCAAGTGAATCAATAAAGGTAAAACCTTCAAAGTGGACGTAGGCACGAATGCCGAACCACTATAAATCCTGTGTTGTTTACCGTTATCTGTGATTTGATGCATTTACTATCTCTTATATCTGAGTTCTGTGTTTGTTATTGCTGATCTGTGTTGATAAACGGGTGCTTTCACGACTATTGGGTGTTTGTGACCCATTTTTGGGGCAAACAAATGTGTACATATTGTATATATTGTAAATAGATAAACTTTGTTTTTAATTTAATAAATAAGTCATGTCTTCTAATTCTAATATTTTTGGTAATTTTGAAATTTGAATTAAATTAATATAAAGCTATTAAATAACCATATGATTTTAAGATACTTAGGATAAAAGTTGATTTGTTTAAAAATAATTCTAGCCTTGATTTAAATTTAAACAAAAAGAGTTGTTTTGTCCTTTTTAAATATAGCTTGATAAAATTAGTAATTTATTAAATAAGAGATAAATTCTTTTATGAATTATTTTAATTTAATAACGAGTTATATTTAAGCAATATTAATGATGAATGTCTTTACAAATGGATTTTGTGTGTGTTTTGAAAGAAGCTATGATTTGAAAATTCAAAATGAAGCCTTTCAAATATATTTGAAATAAAATAAACTTTATAGCTATTAAACTTAAGTATAAATCAAATGTATGGTGTTAAAATAAGTATAAAAATGGATAATACACAAATTAAGTGTTTGATAGGTTTAAAAATAAAAGAGTGATAAAAATAAATAGAAGAAACTTTGATATTAACTTAAGTTAAAATTTATAACAAATTACTAAAAACAACTCTATATCATGTACATGAAGTATAAAAAGTATATGAATATAAATTAGGTAACAAACCAAAACAAATAAACAACTCCATAAAAAAAAATGTATGTAGCCTGTAAATAGATACGCAGGCAAGTAAAAGATAAATCTATCAACATAAAAGTAAAATAAAATATCTATATACATGCAAGACAAATAAGATAAGTTTTAAACAAGACAAACGGTATATATGCTCATATAATATAAAAACAAATCAGGCAAGACTAAAGTATAAAAGCATAAGTGGGCAAGTAAATGATATATGAATGTAATATGTAAGTAACATGTGTTAGGCAAGAAACTAGTGAAAATTAATATCTATGTAAAAGACAAAATAAGGTGTAACCAGACAAAATAATAATAAAAATGTATAAGTACATGAGGTAAACACAAACCATGCAAGAAAAGGAAGCATCAGCGTACGAAGGAAGATAAGCATAAAATCACAAATTATAAAAAGACCTATCTACATACAAAATAAAATATGTTTGAAACATAAAGGACATTGCATTAAATGCTAGCTACATTTGGTCAATTCTACATGTATAAAAAAAATCATTTCAGCCGAAATGTATAAAATCATGTCAGCCTACATATGAGAAAAAAATCTCTGAACAAAAGGAAAGGCCTATACCAGATAACATCCCTCTGTACATTGCCTTTCTCCTCTATATTAATATACAATGCTCTTTGTTCCATTTCGTTCAGAACTTAGCAAACTAGAAAGCAAGAAAAAGAAAGCATATCCATTTTTACAAACATTAAACATCATTCAACTAAACTAAAACACGGAGGTTAAAGGAAATCAAAGCAAAAAGCATATTTTTTCTAGTCTTAAAGAGTTCAAAACAGTGCTCTGTGCATTCTCAAAGCAAAGTGAGTAACATCACAAATTAAATAGTTTAAATTTTAAATTTCTGTTGCATACTCATCTTTGAGAATGTGTTTGTGATGTATATGTATAAGTAGGTCCCTGTATATATGTATGTGCAGTACTGTGATTATGTTTGTGCTCTGCAATGTTTCCCAAGCTCAAATTTTTAATTTAAATTTCCTTCCACGTGATCTTTTTCATGATAAGATCTGGTTATCAAACAAATGTTGTTTGATTCAAACTAGATTAATGTTTAAAACCTAAGTTAGTTAAAATAGGGTTGTTTGCCTCTGGAAACATTAAAAACAACTGAGTGTATTAAGTATCATTAAAACTCAAGCTATCTAAATTATAAATTCAGTATTACTAATCGAAAACTTATTACAAAATATGATTTTTAATATAGGAATAAGGATTTATAGTTTGGGATTGAAGGTGGGGTTTGGGTTTGAACTGGAATTGTATTTTTGAGTCTTCCTTGTCATCAAGTGGATAGGTGTGCTCGTGGACTTTCCTGGAGATGGAGGAACGATCATCGATGTGGGGAAAAATAGTGGATGGTGATGAATTTCACCAGGAAAGTTGCGGCAGTGATTTTCATTTTAGAACCCTAGTTTTGGCTTTGGGTAATTAATCGATCATTTCAGAGGGTATAGTGGATCGTGTGTGTCGAAACTTCGGGGGATGTTAGCTTGGACGTGGAAGCAAACATAGCCGGAGCTGTAGAACTTCAGGTGGTCAGAATTTTTCAGGCGAGGCGGTGACAGGTTTTCAGGTGGCGATGCTCTGTGTTTTTCCAGGTTTTGGAGTGGAGTCTCAATTTTCATTGCAAGAACTGATGTTCGATTTGTAGAGCGTGGAGTGTTTTTGAGTCGTTCTTCGACGTAGAGATGTAATTTTCTCAGGTAGGTGAGATCTTGGACTCGAAGAAGCTGATGGGGCCTCGGGTAATTTGCAATTAACAGGTTTTATAGAAAACCTGTTGCTTTGTTTTTTTTAATAAAAAAAATCTAAAAGTTAAGTTCAAGCGAAAAGAAAGATTAAAGATAAGATTTAAATCCAAGATTAAACTGGTTCAAATTAGTTTTGGATCTTAATTTAAAAATAAATAAAGTTTTATTTATACTGTTTTAACTACTTTAAAAGGCTTAAGTAGCTTGGTTTTTTAAAAAAAAGGTGAAATTTAAATTGTAAGTGAGGTTTAAAATAAAAGATTTAAATCTGGATTCAATATAAATTTGAATCTTAGATTAGAAATAAAAGGAGATTTTAAATTGTTTTAAAAAATTCGAATGATAAAGTAAATTTTTAAATTTGATTTGAATTCAAAATGGAATCGTGTTTAAATTCTTTTAATCTTCTATTTTAAGATAATTATTCTTTAAGTTGTGAAATAAAAAGGAGTTTGGAATTGTTTTAAACTTGTCAAGATTAATTTGATTTCATTTTAAAATATTAAATTTAAAATGAAATTTAAAAGTAAATTTAAATTAAATTGTTTTAAATACCTTATTAATGATAAATTGATCATTAAATAGAAAAAGGTTTTAAAGACTTAAGGATTTGTAATTATTAAGTTAACTAAATGGATAATTAATAACTTGAATTAATTAACTTAGAAATTAATAGTTTAAATTTATTTAAATAAGATATAAGTTAATTAATTTAAGGTAAATCAATTAGTAATTAAGAATCATTGATTAAATAAGGTTTAATTTTTAATTAATGATTAGTTAAGGATTAATTAATGAGTTATTAAAATTAATTAAAATGTAATTGATAATAAATCTTAGTAAATTACTTTAGGAAAAGTAATTATAAAATTATAAATAGTTAATGAAGGTCATTAACTAAGATTATGAAATAATCAATTAACGGGATCAATTTTAATAATTAATTAAATTATTTATTTAAGATAAACAATTGTGAATTGTTAAGTACAATTACTAAATGGAAGTAATTAAGGAATTAATTACTCATTGTAATTAATTCAGTTTAATATGAATTGTTTAAGTTAGTTAATTAAGTTTAATTAATTTAAATAATTATTTGATGATGTGATAAATATAATTACTTAGGGAAGTAATTAATGATAATTACTTGATGTAATTAACTGAAGATGATAAAATGGTGAAAGTAATTGGAGTGGAATTACTTCGTATAATTAATCAAGGGATTAATTTAAAGCAAATTAATTAAGGAGTAATTAATTTATT
Organism: Allium cepa; assembly: GCA_030765085.1. Taxonomy (NCBI): domain Eukaryota; kingdom Viridiplantae; phylum Streptophyta; class Magnoliopsida; order Asparagales; family Amaryllidaceae; genus Allium; species Allium cepa. The sequence continues at coordinate 327,993,658 of CM060935.1, read as the reverse complement.
TGATGGAGTAATTAAAGGTAGTTAATTACTGAATGGTATTAATCAAGGGTGATTAATAAATATGATTTAATTAACTTATTAGTGATAGGGTAGTAATACACTAAGTTGTCTGAGTGTATATATATACTAGAGCGTGTGCATGTTAGTGTTATAAAAGGGTTTTATATAAGTTTTGAATGAATTATTTTTTCTAATATTATATGATATATATAAATTTTGAATAAATTTTTATAAATAATATAGTTATTTGTAATGTGTTTGATATATGAAATGGTAATATTTAGTTATTATCATTCATTGTTGACTAGTTGAGTTTATGTCTGTTTATAAGCATTGGCTAATTATTCTTGATTGAATTAACAGACTAAACACTAGTTTAATAATGGTGTATTAAAGAGAATAAAATGAATAATTAGGATAATTGTTCATGAAATTGAAATATTGTTGTGAATTTTTTTGTTTGTTGACTGATAGTTTCAACTATCGAAATAAAATGGAATATCTGTATATTTTGGATAATCGAAACCTTCTGAATTAATATTTTTATCCCGCCTTTTAGCAAGGCCGTGATACCAAAAGATCAACTGAAAATCAAAGACAGTTCGTCCCAAAGATTGGTTGTACGCGGGCTCGCTAGGTATATCAATGAATTTTGCCCGAGTCCGAATCAAGCTACAATTGACAGGACACAACGAGCAAAGCCGCGGAAGACGGCATTCCAAATTTCAATTCAATCCGAGTTCGTATGCTTAAGATATGATCGATGCAAATTTCAATATTATTCTCGTTCGTATCCATCGGGTTAGTGCATTTCGTATCCATCAAGCGTACGCTATTCGTATCCATTGAACATACACTGTTTGTATCCATCAAGCTTGCTGGCTTCGTATCGATCCGAGCTCATCCTGGTTCGCACCTATCCAACCGTCACCATTTGGTATCAATCGAATTCACGCTGACCTGTTCGTATTGATCAACTTGGCACCGTCCAGTTCGAGTCCATCTTAAAACAAGCCTTCGTCGTATCCATCAAATATGTTGGTTCGTATCCATGGTGTGCGCTGCTTAGTATCTATAAATGGATCGCATTTCATATCGATCCCCATCAACGAAATCGATACTAACGCATCTGGACTATCAATACGAACAGAGCCACATATGTGGATGCGATTCAATACAAGGGACATCGATCCCAATTGACCCGCAATCATCGATACGAATGGGGAGGTGAACCTCGATAAGAACGAAGCAGTGGGTCGATGCGAACATGGCTAGATCTGGGTTGATACGAGTGAAGCGCATACGTAGGAAAGACTTGATCGATTCGGCATAAAGCATGGATGGATCCATGAACTCAGCGCCACGTCACCATGTAGACACATGCTTCGATGATGCAAACTGAGCGATACGAAAGGTTCGATACAAACCAAACAGATTACTGAAAACTCAAATTTGTATCGATCATATCTCATAATCTATAAGTCCAAATGCTATGAAATTTTCACTGGAGCTTACGTACCACCTGAGGAGTGTTCTTGCCAAGTTTTGACTCGATTGGACCAAATCTTGGTCGATACTACAATTGTTCGTATCAATCAAGGATCGGGTCGAAATCGAGTGGGATCGATCGCGTGGGCCCACACACATGCCAGAAGAGGTCTCCCGAGATCTGAGTGAAATATTAGCCCTCTACGCCTATAAATAGATCCCCAGGGCCTATAGAAAAGGATCTTTTTTGGCTTTCAGACGTCCAGACTCTGCCGGAACCATTTTCATACATCAAAACTGCAACTGTATTTGAATTTTATCACTGTATTCCTTTGTAATCAGCAAGTGAATAGAAATAAAATCATCAACTTCAAAATGGACGTAAGCCGAATTGCCGAACCACTATAAACCCTGTGTTTCTTACCGCTTTCTCTTTAATTTATTGAGTGTTCTTCATTTTTGATTCTCTACAAGTTATTTGTGATTGTAATCTGGTGCTTTCATCAATAAATGGGTGTTTGTGACCAATTTTGGCGCAAAAAATTTTCTACTTTCACCGAGAAGGCTAATTCAGGGATTCTATCACTTGGAAGTTGAATTTGAAGGTTTAAGGATTCAGATCTGAAAAGCTATGACAAGGCAATCAAGTAGAAGGAAAAGTGCAGAAAGGAGTCAACATGATGGGAGTCGGGAGGATTCCTCAGGAGAGAACCAAGCCTCGGTCTTCATCGCCAGAGATGAGATGGAGATGATGATGGGAGCTATGCATGAAGAGCTTCTGAAAGGATAGGAAGAGATGCTCAGAATTTACTTCGAAGAATTTGACAAACCAGGGTGCAGAATCAAGCTAACACAGCCACCGAAGATGGTGGAGATAGGGATCGGGAGCACGGAGCAACCAGAATTCAGAATTGAGCAGGACCAACTGGCACAGCCCCAGAACTAAAGGGCACTTTTCCAGAACACGTAGACTCAATCCCCGGCAGAATACCAAGTGGAGCTGCGCAACACGGCATTGACAGTGAAATGAATGCTCATTCAGGAGGGCAGACCATAAGGATCCCTCGTGAACTTGGGGGGCAAAGCATAAGCAACAGACAAGGGCTACAACTTGACGACAATGACAGATTGGTAAAGATGGTCAGACGAGCCATGAGAGACAGACTAATGAATAGAGATCTGGAGGATGTGAATAAGAGTCCCTTTGCTCCTACGATCAGGCAAGCCAGGAATCCGCCAGAATTCAAGTTACCAACATTGGAAATGTATAATGGGAGGACGGATATTGTGGTTCATCTGACGAAGTATATGAGGCATATGGAAGTGCTGGGGGCATCAGAGGAGGTCATGGCCTGGTGATTCCCATTGTACCTGGTGGACATTGCAGCGTTATGGTTTCGACAACTGGTGAGTTACTCCATTGGAACATGGACTGATTTGACTGAAAGGTTTATGAGGCAATTCAGGGTTCACATTTCGAGACCCAAGAATGTGATGAGTTTGGAAGCACTAAAGCAAAGAACCGGGATATCTTTGAGGAGCTTTTTGACGTGATTTAACATAGCGGCAACATCGATGGATCGACCAGATCCATCCATGATTTTGATGACAGCCGTATCTGCTATAGCTAACGGCACATAATTTAAGAATTCGTTGACAAGGGATCCCCCTATGGATCTAGGAGAATTTTATCATGAGCCGAAGGATTTTTATGATTAGAGGATGAAAATGCTGAAAGAGAGGAAGGAGAAGAAATCGATGTTTATGCAGTCAAGGGCAATAATCCTTCTGTAAAGGTGCAGGAACTGGTAAAGGGAAGCGAAAGGATGAGGATAACGATGATGGATCAACGCGACCACGAGAGGAACCAAGATTCACCTCATATACGGAGCTGAATGAGACTTTGGCGCGAATCTACCAGGATACCGGGGGCAGATTCCTTATCGAAAGCCAACTAGGAGGGATCCGACCAGCAATGAGAGAAGATCGGACAAATATTGTTTATTCCACTAGCTGTACGGTCATAGCACGAATGACTATACGCACTTAAAGGATGAGGTTGAGGGACATATCTGGAGTGGTTTGCTATCGCAGTATGTGAGAAGGGGAACAACAACGGTGGAACGAGAGCGGCCACCACCTACATCGACTGGGAACGGCTTAGGATCGAGGCGTCACTTGTCATCAATTGATTGAAATAATGACGAACGAGTGACAAACTCCACACCAACGTGATTAAGTCATTTACACATGTACGAAACCACGAACGATCCTCAGGCATGCTCTGATACGACTACTAATGGCATTGATGTAGGTGTTTGCACTTTGACGTCTCTGTATTGTTTTTGTTTTCCATTTCTTATGTTTGGACTTGATTTCGTCAGACCTTTCTGTTGAATGATTCATTTTGAATGTAAATATGCTATTTGTGATTCCATAACGGCTAAGCCACTTACGCATGTATAGGGTCGCGAACGATCCTTATGCATGCTCTGAGATGGCGATAAACCGTCGAAACAAACAGTTCAGAAACTCACTCGAACGTGAAATCCGACATTAATGATACTAAGTCCCCCTCCCACGGGCACACACAATTCTCTGCGAACGGCACCCGACCTCGAAAGGTCACAATTCACCATGAACGGCACCCAATCGCGAACGATCACAACTTGCCTCGAATGGAACACGACCGCAAACGGTCACAATTCGCCACGAACGACACCCAATCACGGACAATCCCAAATTGCCTTGAATGCACCCCGACCACGAACGGTCACCATTCTCCGCGAACGGCATCCGACCTCGAATGGTCACATACTACCCCGAATGACATACGATCCCAAATGATCGTCATTCACAGTCTGGCAAGATTATCAATATCTTTGCAGGCCATTGACAGGATATGAACATCCAGCCTATCGAACTACAAAATATACCTTCCTCCATAAGGCATGTTTTGAGGGTCAAGTGTTATCCTGCCTTTTAGCATAGGCGTGATACCAAAAGATCAATTGAAAACCAAAGACAGTTCGTCCTAAAGATTGGTTGTACGCAGGCTTGCTATGGATATCGATGAATTTTGCCCGAGTTTGGATCAAGCTACAATTGACAAGACACGACTAGCAAAGTCGTAGAAGCCAGCGTTCCAAATTTCATGTCAACCTGAGTTCGTATGCTTAAGATATGATTGATGCAAATTTAAATATTATTATCGTCCGTGTCCATCGGGTTAGTACATTTCGTATCCATCAAGCGTATGCTATTCGTATCCACCGAACATACACTGTTCGTATCCATCAAGCTTGCTGACTTTGTATCGATCTGAGCTCATCCTACTTCGCATCCATCCAACCATCACCATTTCGTATCCATCGACTTCGCACCGCCCTGTTTGTATCGATCAACTTGGCACCGTCCGGTTCGAGTCTATCCTAAAACAAGCCTTCGTCGAATCCATCAAATATGTTGGTTTGTATCCATGGAGTGCACTTCTTAGTATCCGTAAATGGCTCGCGTTCCGTATCGATACCCATCAATGAAATTGATACGAAACGCATCTGGACTATCGATACAAACAAAGCCACATACGTGGATGCGAGTCAATACACGGGACATCGATGCGAATTGACCATCAATCATCGATGCGAACGGGGCGGTGACCCTCGATACGAACGAAGTAGTGGGTCGATGCGAACACAGCTAGATCTGGGTTGATATGAGTGAAGCGCATACATAGGGAAGACTTGGTCGATTCGACATAAAGCATGGATTGATCCATGAACTCAATGCCACATCACCATGAAGACACGTGCTCGGATCGATGCAAAGTGAGCGATACGAAAGGATTGATACGAACCAAATAGATTACCGAAAAACTTAAATTTTATCAATCATATCTCACAATCTACAAGTCCAAATGCTGTGAAATTTTCACTGGAGCTTACATAAAACCCGAGAAGTGTTCATACCAAGTTTCGACTCAATTGGGCCAAATCTTGATCGATACGAAATTTGTTCATATCGATCACGGATCGGGTCAAAATCGAGTAGGATCGATCACGCGGGCCCACACACGTGCCAGAAGAGGTCTTCCGAGATCTGAGCGAAATATTGGCCCCCTACGCTTATAAATAGAGCCCCAGTGCCTACAGAAAAAGGATGCTTTTTGGCTTTTAGACGTACAGACTCTGCCTGAACCATTTTCATACATCAAACTGCAACCGTATTCGAATTTTATCACTGTAATCCTTTATAATCAGCAAGTGAATAACAATAAAGTCATCAACTTCAAAGTGGACGTAGGCCGGATTGCCGAACCACTATAAACCCTGTGTTTCTTACTGCTTTCTCTTTAATTTATTGAGTGTTCTTCATTTTTTATTCTCTACGTACTTGTTATCTATGATTATGATCTGGTACTTTCATCAATAATTGGGTGTTTGTGATCAATTTTTGTGCACACAAATATATGAGTTGAAACTTAGAAATTTTGTTGAATTATGCACTCAAATTTGATAACCTTAAATTGAAAGCAAGTAAAACAAGGTTTAATTTGTTATATCTATGTTTAGTAAATGAATAGAATTGTTGTATACATTATTGACATGTAATGTAATAATATATAAGTGTGAACTTTAAGCCTTGGGTGTTTAAATTGAAATTATGATTAAGGAAATGTTGTAAATGAGATTAAATCGTAGAAATATGTTTATAAACTTGATTAAATTATGAAATGTGACATAAATAATTTCAAAGTAAAGGTGAAACTAAGTGGATAAGCAAGTAAGAACTAAAAGTAAAATGGTTATAAATAAAATCACGGTTGGTAATTTTTTTTATGAAATAAATGGATGTTGCAATAAATGGTTATAAATAAAGTTGTGATAACTTTAAGCTCGAATAAAGTTTTATAAAAGGAATTAAGCTTTTATAAATAGGTTATAAACTTAAGAAAATTCCTTATGAAATGATTTGCAAATAAATGTAGTATTAAATGAGAAATATTACATGTAAAATGAATGTAATCTAAATTAAAGATAAATATAAGCAATATTATGAGAATGGATATATTAAGATTTTACATTAAATGGAGAAATTCTGTGAAACAAATATTAAAGTATGAAATGCTATTTGTGTTAATCGATGAGGAAAAAATGAATTTAATTGAAATGTAATTGTGATGAATCAAATTGGAATAAATATGTAAGTTGTGCATATATTATTTTATTCGCATAATTAATTTGATCCAGATTTGATTACATAAGTTCGAAGTGAATTACACCATTTCGTGTTAGAATTTTCATTCGAATCTTGATGGCGAATAATTGATATGGATTTTGGTTTGATTCTAGAATTCTCTATCATAGTATAGGGCTATACAAGGAGAATGATGGTTTCTAGTCAAGAAACCATATTGAAGTCTGCATTAGGGAAGTTGAATGGGCAATACTGATGTGCACGTAAATGTGCATATTTTTACCACCATATTTATTCTATTTAAATTAAATAAATGATCATATTGGGTATTTTAACTTTTTTTAACCAAAATTCATATTAATTCCAAAATTTCACATATTCATCTTCATATAAGGGCAAAATGGCCATTTGTGCGCGTATATTAATTTGAGAGAATTTAATTGGAAATTTCTATAATATTTTGTACGAATTTAGCTTCTCATATTAGTGGGTTCATGAAGAAACATGCACGCACAAAATGGATATAAAGGAATGAAGATGGAAATAATTCAAAGTGAAGATCATGGAGGACCCCATCTACCCACCTACCTTAATGTACAAATTAAAGGCTAATGCACATGCTTATGGTGTTAATGGTTTCATGTACACTTAATGGGGGGTTAAGACTTGTTAATGATTCCTTAGCGTCCACACTTCCTAAGGGGCATTTTGGGCATTCCCCAAAAGTGAATTAGGGTTTTAAAACTTGTATATATACCCCTTATGTTTCATGTAATCCTCTCTCCTCTTCTCTTAGTCTCTCTTAGGCCTCCTTCTCTTTAGTTTAGTTTAGATCAAAAATAAAATGAAAGCTCATCTTTCTCTTTTCATGGCTACTTAGCCATTTTTATTTTAAGTAATCTTTTTTTTATGCAATTTAATACATGCTCTTTCCTTTTCATGTTCATTTACTTTCATGTTGTAGTGTAGATCTCTTCTCTTTTATGCAAGTAGAATAATTTTTCCTTTCATGTTGCTCTCTTTTTCCTCTTCTTTTTATTCAATGTTGTTTGCTACATTTGTTCATATGACGACAAATATGAGAGGCTAAACCCCTTCAATTTAGGGTAATGAAGCTCTCTAATCATGTAGCTTCAACTTAATTTGATGTTTATGCTCTCTTTTTGTGCTTAATGAGAATGATTGAAGTGGTTTAATGATGTTGTTTAGCTTTGAATTTGATAGTCTATGTTGTTCATAACAAATAGGCTATGCTTAAACAAACAAAGCACAAATTGCCTCTTCATCTACATATGATTATGGCAAAGAAGTGATTGTTGAAATTAAAATTTGATGGCTTATATTTCTAATTAATAGTTAATAGGTCATTCTTAAAATAGATTTTGCTTTCAACTTTGTTGTCATATTTTATGAGATTCAAAAGTGTATTAGTGGTTGTGTTATAGTTTGATGGTTTATATTGAGCTAATTAATAGCACAAATATACCATACTTATGATAAGCACATCAACTAATTCACGAATGACAACAAAAGAGAGATCATAACTTCATTTTGTTGATTTATGTGATCTAGAGAGTGTAAATTACCTCTAAATTGTCTTAACACTCTCATATTTTTTTATCTATTTTCTTGTGTCATTTTTTTTTAGTTAGCCACTCTTTCAACTTTGATTAATTTGATTGAGTAGAATTTTAAAATCATCATTTCCCTGCGGATCGACCCGTATTCGTCACGTGCTACATTCGTACACCGTGCGCTTGCGGTTATTTTTAATTTAAATTTGTTCGATGGTTTTCTAAACCGATAGAATTTCCGTCGACGAACAAGTTTCTGGCACCGTTGCAGGGGATTTGTTTTGATTTTGATTTTCCATTCTTTGAATTATTTTTGTTTCATTTTTGTGTGATTTTATTTTATGTGTGTTTGCAATTAAAAAAATAATTGTGTGTGTGTTTGTTGTTTTATTTTTGTTTTGTGCATATTGATCTAGTTTTCTCTTTGCATTTGCATTTCTACAAAACAAAAACAAAAATATTTTATTTCCTTTTCATTTTCTTTACAATTACAGTTCATTTTTTTCCCTTTACATTTACAAAAAAAACACAGTTCACTGTTCATTGCAGTGCCATCTAACCCTCTCTCATACTCCCTTGAACTTCTCTGTAATTGAAACACTTCTCTGCATTTTTGTTTCACATTATTCACTGTGTTCCACTTCTCTACCACTTGCATATCCTTCTCCCCTGTCATCTCTTCAACCACCCATTGTTGTGCTACATACATCATCCCTGACTGCTCCACCATTTCAAATTCTACTCAACCCCTTACACATTCACATCTCCATTAACCACTCACTAAAAACTACCCTGTAACCTCCCCTCTGCTACATCAGTTCAAACAACAGTTCTGCTCCACCAACAGCTACAACTCTTCTGTCCAGTCACCACAAACTCCTATACACCATCACTAGACCTTACTGACATCACTGCTCCTCCTGTGCATATCAGTGCACGAACTAGTGCATTCACTCCCTGCCTCTACAATCGAAACAAACTACAACTCACCACAATAAACCACCCTTCACTACAATCATCACGAAACTTCCCCTCCTACCTTCAGAACTTCCCTGATACAAAATCACAGCCACCGAACTGTAGTCCCCATTTCTGCACACAAAATAGCAACCACCCCTTCACAGTATTCTTCCCCTGATAACATTTCTTTGCTGCCATAGTCAATCACTTCAAACACTCCTCCACCAGACCACATTCTTCCATCACAAAGCGTATAAACACTGCTACACTTCCAGTCGGACAAATTCCTCAAACCCAATCACCATAATGTAACCTCTGCACTCAACTATCCCCAAACATCAACCAAAAAGGCTTCGTTTTCATCTCCTATAACTCCATACAAACGCTGTCGGCCAATCTCTCCGTCAACAGTTCGAGTCGACAAACTTCAACCATCAAATTCGAATTTCATCTCCTTCCCTTACATACAGTTCAACCTCTCCCACATCCAACAACTTCATCCAGAATCGACTTCGCTTCCTCCTGCAATCGAGAGTCAACCATCAATCTGTCATCCCATCAACTGCAACCATATACTCCTCCTTTGCAAGCCTACGCACCACCAACATAACTGTCAACAACCCTTCAAATCATTTTCTTGCTTGAAAAAGAAAAAAAAAACAAAATAAAGAAAAGAAATTTCGTACTTACCTTACTGCCCTTCGAACAATTGCCGCAACCACCTCTATAGCCTGAAATCACCTTGCTTGCAATTCGAACTCGACACTCGACTGTAATCCAATCGCTTCTGCCCACACTTCAAACACTACAGCTAAGCCCCCCTCAAAGCAACCCGAAATTACTGCCTTCGACGACTGCTTCAAATTCACAAACTCCAAAACCTTCAAATCAAACTGCCACGCCGACCAATCCAAATCCAACGTCGAATTTCGCCTCAGAACCGCGACCACAGCGGCAGTGCACGCCTCCAACCTCAATTCAAATCACCATGAATTCGAGTAAATAATGGATTGAGTGAAAGTGAAAATTGATTTACTGTTTCGGAAAAATTTCGAATTTCCTTTTTTTGGGAATGAAGAGGATCTGTTGATTTTATTCTGAATGTTCGTTCGAGTTGAAACGTTTGTTTTAAAGAACAACAGAATTTTTAATTAGTCTGTGATATTGGGTCGGGCTTTCTTCTTTTTTTCAATTTTACTTTTTTTTACCATCTTTATTTTTGTTCATTTTTCCTTTAAGAAAAAAGAAGAGATTTTGTTTGTGTAATTTGAGTTGAGTTGAAGTGTTTCTAAGTTGGCTTTTAGTAAAAAAAAGATTTTCGTTTGCTTAATTTTTTTAATTTATTTTGGTCTTATTTTTTTAGTTCCATCCTTATATATTAAAAAAATTATATATTTTTTTTCAGGTTGCCAAAGAAGATTGAAAGAGTCGCTAGTTTGGCTTGGCTTGTCAAAAATAATTGCTTCACTTTGCTTGCAAAAAATAATAATAATAAACTGCTTGTTTTCTATATCTATTGTTTATATTTGCCTTGCATTTTTGTTTGCTTGCATTTTATAAAAAATTCAAAAAAAAAATTCATTTGTAGTTGCATTGTTAATACGCGTTTAATTTCTGCTTTGCATTTCATCTTAGAATCTTGATTAATAATAACGATAGCTCTTAATTGTATATTGGCAAGTTGTCTTCCTTAAACAATTTAATTTCTTGGTGTCTAGGCTACGGCAGAGTAACAACCATTTATAAATATTACGGTGATTCGTAAAGATTATAGTGGTTGTTCCTCTGAAGGTACTTAAACCTTTGGCTGCATTGCTATGGTGATTCGTGGTGTACCGATAAATCCTGCCCGTTACCTAGCTGAGAAATATCTTGTTTATCTAAGACAATTTGTAATTATACAATTTTGGGTTAACTTAGGATAAATCATTTGTAATTAACCACTGCATTCATTTAGTAGCATTAGTTCATGCATATTTAAAAAAAATTCAAAAATCCAAAACTTAAAAAAATTGTAAATATTCCTTTTATTTTTCTTTAAATTGTTAAATCCTTTTCCTATGAAATTTCAAAAATACAAAAAATTTAGAAAAAAAATCCAAAAAATATATAAAACTTTTTCTTAAATAAATCCAAAAAAAATTTGAAAATCCAAAAACAAAACAAAAATCAATTTTCCATTTTCAAAAATAAATTCTACTTGTAAATATTTTTCTTTATAAAAAACCAGAAAAAAAATTCTTGAAAATGTCCGAGTTTCCCCACTCACTTGAATTTTACAATAGTTTTAAAAATCAACATAATCCATATAATTTCACTTCAAATTCTTATGGATATTTTAACAATTACTATTGTGTAAATAATTCGGATTTCGAACGACAAAATTTTCAAAATGATGACCAACCCTCGACTCTTGAAAATAGCATTTCCTCTTTACTTGAATTCTCTACACAACAAAATCAAAGTATAAATGAATTGTGTAATTCATATTTGTGTAATAACTCGAGTCAAGGATTTCAAAATTTGAATTCAATTCAAAATTCAAACGAGTACGATTATAACCCATGCCAATTCAATTTCGAACTACAAAATGAATTTCAAACACAACATGAAAATGGGAACAACTTTTCAAACGAATTTGGCAATGGGAATAATCTTACCATGTTACGAGTGAAAAATTTTGTTCTCAGCAAATCCAAATCGAAAATTCTCAATTTAATAACTACAAATTGGATTTTGTTGAACAAATAAATGAAATTTACGATGATCACATGGATTTGTTGTTTGAAACTTATATGAAACAACGTGAACAACAAAATCAAATCTCAACGTGTGGTGAGTCAAGTGATAATCCACCTTTTACCCAAATCGAAGATTTTCAAATAACAACTTTTGAATTTGATAATGACGATCTTAATCAAGTTGTTGAAAATACGGTAATTAAGTTGGATTTCAATTCTTTTGAGAGCGTGGAACCAAATTTAAAATTCGATCTTCCTTTTCTCGATCTTGAAAATTTGAATACAACAACTTTAGATTTTGAACTTGAGATACGCAATGAAGTTGTTGATAATCCAACAAAGAAAGACGAATTTAAAGAACACGAATTTTTTGGACTTTTGAATGACGAGTTGTTAAATTTCGACGGGGAAGATTTAAATCACCACTTTGATTTTGAAATCAATAATTTTAAAGAATTTTTCAATGACAAACATGAATTTCAATCAATCGTTATATCTACCCCAAAGATCATCGAAAATAAATCAACTCATATGATTTTCAATAAAACGACATTCATTATTCCAAATCAACATTCAATTTTGAAATCTTTTACGATTTGGTTTTCTACGCTTGAGCTGTGTCTCGCATACTTGGTGAGACAAATGAATCGGTTTTTGGAAGACCGATTCATTTACTCTTTAACGGCATACTTTCTGATGTCTTGAAAATAATCATCTTTTCATTTTTCATTTAAATAAAGGTTATGTTTTTATTTTTCTCCTTCCACTTGGGTTGACTGTGGAGACACAGTCAAAATCAAGTGTGGGGGGAGACTCATCTTCATTTTCGATTTTTCATGATCTATTTTTAATGTTCTTTTAAAAAAATCTCAAAAAAAACAATTTTATTTAAGCATTTTTGATTTATTTTTAAAGAAACATTATAGGATAAATATATGGTTTTGGTTTATTAAATTGAAATCTTGGAAAATTTATTTGTCTTAACAAAAATAAAAATGAAGTTTGATTAGAAATAATCATGGTTTAACTAGTATATAGAAGGATTCATATGTGTTAATTATGAAGTATATCCTTGAAAATCTTGTTTTAAAAAGTGGTTGATTTGAAGTAAAGGATATAACATTTTTTTGTCTTCTAAGTTAAATGGTGCTAAGATGATTTTGCAAAACTCTCTCTCTCTCTTTAAAAAAAATAAAAAAAATAACATCCAAGTATTCACTCTCATTTAAAAGTCCTCACGATTATGCATGGGTGAATTACTTGGAATCTTTGATTATGTGCTTTCATACTCATTTAAAAGACCTCCCGGTCATGCATGTATGGAACACATGTAAAAAAACAGACTTAATAAAAACCACCTACGGTCGATAGGTGTATGCACGAAAGTGTGTGCACTCGCCATGCTCTGTACGCCCCTCACATAAGCCCGAAAGGCAATGCATGGGTGGTAGATCTGACCTCAGTTTACCTGAGCTAGGTGTGTAATTTTTCTTGAAAATAATGAGAGAGCAAGCAATCGAAATCCTAGCACTATTTTTACTTAGTTGATTTGATTTGTTATTGAAAAGAAATGAAAATACCACTTTGATAAATTTTGATAATCAACTAAGGATCCTTTTCATAATTACACTTTGTTATCAACCGAAATAACGAGTTAAACTATAATCTATTTGCTATGATAACTTGATTTTTGTTGGAAATTTTGACGAGTAAATGACTCAAATTTTCAAGATAATGACCAAAACCTAAATTTAACTTATTCGTGTCAATTTAAAAATAAATCCTTCATTTGTAAATATTTTCAAAAACACACATTCATCTCTTTGTAAATAAATCTTGCATTTTGTAAAAATTTTCATCCCGCACTTGGATTTTGTGGGTAGTATCCGCTGAAAACCCTCACGAGACAACACTCATCCTACTGAGGACACCCAGAGGTTTAACGGCTTGTTGCATACGCTCAACGCAATCGTACTCCCTACGAAAACGGATTTATCTTAGTTTTAGTTTATTCGAGGACGAATAAAAAGATAAGTGTGGGGGTATTTGATGTGCACGTAAATGTACATATTTTTACCGCCATATTTATTCTATTTAAATTAAATAAATGATCATATTGGGTATTTTAACTTGTTTTAACCAAAATTCATATTAATTTCTAATTTTCACATATTCATCTTCAAATAAGGGCAAAATGGCCATTTGTGCGCATATATTAATTTGAGAGAATTTAATTGGAAATTTCTATAATATTTTGTACGAATTTAGCTTCTCATATTAGTGGGTTCATGAAGAAACATGCACGCACAAAATGGATATAAAGGAATGAAGATGGAAATAATTCAAAGTGAAGATCATGGAGGACCCCACCTACCCACCTACCTTAATGTACAAATTAAAGGCTAATGCACATGCTTACGGAGTTAATGGTTTCATGTACACTTAATGGGGGATTAAGACTTGTTAATGATTCCTTGGTCTCTACACTTCCTAAGGGACATTTTGGGCATTCCCCAAAAAGTGAATTAGGGTTTTAAAACTTGTATATATACCCCTTATGTTTCATGTAATCCTCTCTCCTCTTCTCTTAGTCTCTCTTAGGCCTCCTTCTCTTTAGTTTAGTTTAGATCAAAAATAAAATGAAAGCTCATCTTTCTCTTTTCATGGCTACTTAGCCATTTTTATTTTACGTAATCTTTTTTTTTATGCAATTTAATACATGCTCTTTCCTTTTCATGTTCATTTACTTTCATGTTGTAGTGTTGATCTCTTCTCTTTTATGCAAGTAGAATAATTTTTCCTTTCATGTTGCTCTCTTTTTCCTCTTCTTTTTATTCAATGTTGCTTGCTACATTTGTTCATATGACGACAAAAATGAGAGGCTAAACCCCTTCAATTTAGGGGTAATGAAGCTCTCTAATCATGTAGCTTCAACTTAATTTGATGTTTATGCTCTCCTTTTGTGCTTAATGAGAATGATTGAAGCGGTTTAATCATATTGTTTAGCTTTGAATTTGATAGTCTATGTTGTTCATAACAAATATGTTATGCTTAAACAAACAAAGCACAAATTGCCTCTTCATCTACATATGATTATGGCAAAGAAGTGATTGTTGAAATTAAAATTTGATGGCTTATATTTCTAATTAATAGTTAATTGGTCATGCTTAAAATAGATTTTGCTTTCAACTTTGTTGTCATAATTTATGAGATTTAAAAGTGTATTAGTGATTGTGTTATAGTTGATGGTTTATATTGAGCTAATTAATAGCACAAATATACCATACTTATGATAAGCACATCAACTAATTCACGAATGACAAGAAAAGAGAGGTCATAACTTCATTTTGTTGATTTATGTGATCTACAGAGTGGAAATTGCCTCTAAATTGTCTTAACACTCTCATATTTTTTTATCTATTTTCTTTTGTCATTTTTCTCTTTTTTTAGTTAATCACTCTTTCAACTTTTGTTAATTTAATTGATTAGAATTTTAAAATCATCAATTCCCTGCGGATCGACCCGTATTCGCCACATGCTACATTCGTACACCGTGTGCTTGCGGTTATTTTTAGTTTGAATTCGTTCGACGGTTTTCTAAACTGACAGAATTTCCGTCGACGAACAAGTTTGCAATACTAGTTCGAAAGTGTACTTATGTGATCGAGTGAGCGATCAAATGTGATTTTGCGAAATGATGACATATATACATTTTATGTTGTAATATTAATTATATGCTTTGATGCTGAAATTGAAAGTTGTTGGGTTGGATATCTTTGAAATTTAAATTGGAATTTTCTTTTATGCAAAACTACTACTAATTTAAAAATATTTTTCAAAACTGTTTTCTTTTATTTTCTTATATAAACTATCTTATACTATTTTATTTACAAACTATTTTATTTAAAAACTATTTTACACAACCATTTTATATACAAAACTATTTCACAAAACAATTTTATATACAAAAAAAAACTATTCTAAATTCAAAACCTTTATAAATCAAAGATGTTCAATCCCAAATAGCTTTCCATACAGCGAAGCTGATTAGGAATTTGATTCTTATATAAGACATACTTTATATAAGTATAAGGTGATTTTCAAAGAGCATATTCAATCTGAAGAGATAAATCTTATATATAATGGAATTTATATAATAATGATTTGATATATTGAAGATTATTGATTTTAGAAAGCACTTTGTTTGAAAATGAAATCTTATATATAATGAAATTTGTCATGTGCGATAATTGAAGCTATGATTTTGAAAAAGTACTATATATAGTATATTATATTTTGAAGTAAGAGGTATGAGGAAGTACCCTCCGTGAAGAAGTATAGTATGATATGCTTCGACCCAGATGGACTTGGGAATGCAGGAATGGATTCGACTGATAAACCCTAATGGACTTGGGAGAATTCAGAAATGGATTCGAACTGATATGGTTGTCCGGACTTAAACTCGTGAGTTTTTTGATTTTTTCAAGGTAGATGGTTCTTAGTTTACCCTAAAGAGGCAGTCTCGATCCTGGGATATGTTATTTATGGATCTTCTAGGAAGGAAGTGCATCCATTGCGTAAATCATTGAATCAACCATTGCAGCAGGTGTCGATGGTCCCTTGTTTACAAACTAGTTACGATAATTTTCTAGAATCCAGAAGGTAGAAGAATTTTTGGAAAGTTTTGTGTCCTTTGCGTAAATACTAGATCAGCAGCGGGCCACTACTATCATATTACCATCATTTGACATTGGATTTTGAGCAGTACTTCTCATACCTATTTTTTTAAGTATTTTCACTTGGTATTGAAACAGGTCTACTAAGTATTTGGAGAATTCTAGCCTAGCACCTGATCAACGCCTGGCCAGAGTCTGCAAGAACGAGATAAACCTATTAGAACATCGAGTTATAAAATTACTTTGATAAAGTATTATATAAAGGATATTTTGATCATTTTTTCCTTTCTAAATACTTTAAAATGTTTAAAATATTATTTATATACAACATGGTTTAATAGTAAATTATTAGTGTGATAAATATCATGAGAAATTATTAATTTAATAAAACATATTTAAAGTAAATGATTATTGATTTATAAATGATGTTTAAAAATTATCTTGAGATAAAACTAATATATTTATAAATAATGGATTTAGTGTTTTCAATAGCTTCTTTATAAATTTAAGTAATGATGTAAATAATTGTTTTCAAAAAGTTTACATATATTTATAAATGTGTTATTTAAATATTTAAATGGTATTTAAAAGTAAAGTGAGGAATTCTACAAATGTATTTTTCTATAAAGTATTAAAGATGATTGATTTGCAAGGTTTTCGAATGAATATTTCAAAGAAATTTTTTATAAGTTTCTTCGAATATATAATTTAAAGATATTATATAAATGGAAAACAAATAATTTGCGAAGTTTATTTATAGTAATATACTTGACAAATAAATTTGAATCTCTATTTTGGAAGTATAATTTGGAATATTTACTTGGTTTTGAAGTATTAATAGTAAATTGATTAGTTTATTTACTATCTTCGTATCAGACCATAATAAATGTTTTTTAGTGATTTGAATATTCATTTTTAAACAAGTGTGCAAAATTAATTATGATGATATGAAATTTTATACTTTGATTTAGAAATTCAATGTAAGATTTGAGTATACTATTAGTTTCATTTTAAATATCTTGAGTTTATACTTATTTTAAAAATAACGAGTCTAATGAATCTTCGGATTTAAGGAACTTTATTTTAAAAGCTTATTATAATGTTTTGATATGAATTTCTAACATTGTTTTAGACTTTTGAAAAACCTTTACATAATGCTATGAGGATGTTTTAAATCTATGTTATATATTTACTAGGTGAATAAGGCTAAATGTTTTAATTGAATTTTTAAAGATATTGAAATATTTTCTTTCTCTTCAAGGACGAATACCAAAAACTTGTATTTTTATTCAATAACCGAATTAAGTTATGAACTTAAGTAAAGCAGTAGAAACTTAAGTTATATTTTTTGAAATGATTCATTAATGACTTAAATCCTTAGTAGAAAACAAATTATGTAAGTGTTTGATCACTATATAAATAAATGAATGGAAAAGTAAATAATGAGAAGAAAAAAAACCCAATAGAATAAACTAAAGTAAATTTAAACTAGAATTTCAATTATTGTAATGAAATAAAATTTTAACTATTTAATAATTGGAACTTCTACAGTTGAATGTAAGAAATAAAATGCTAAGTTATAAATGAAATATACAAGGAATTTCAAAATTTGTAACTTGTAAACAAAAAAGATATGAAAATCAGAAATGATAACTATTGAACGTTTATTTGCTTAAATGAAATAAGATAAACTTGTGTAATTTTCAATTAGATTCTTAGAAAGATATAAATAACTTACTAGAATATTAAAAGTTGTAATGTTAAATAAGGATATGTAATGGAATATCATACAAGAAAAACTAAAATATTGAAAGTGTTCAATGAATTTACTTTATAAATAAGAAATTTGATATGAAAATAGTTATAAACCTGAGTTATAATTATAGTGCTACTAAATAAAATGAAATGGAAAGTGACTATTGTAAGCAAAGAATTATGAACTTAAGTTAATGTTTAAAGCTATTGATATTTAAGGCAAATAATAAAATGAATACTATATTAAATTTGATGATTGTAACTTCAGAAATGGGTGATTACTTTGATCCCTTGTGAAGATTGTGTGCTTTTTGCAGAAGATTGTTTTTATGTTGTATTGATTTATTTTGATTTTATGTGATGATGGTATGCTTTTGGTTGAAAGTGATTGTTGTTATGTTATGTTGATTGTTTGTTATTATTTAAAAAAATACGATCATTTCACTTGTATATAATTATTAACCTCTTTGGATTATATAAATGGAATACGGGTTACGGAAGCAATTGTTGCAGCTCTTGGTTTCATAAAATAAGCATTATTTGCTCGACAAATAGGCACGTTTACGGATTACGGTTTTCTAGCAATATTATATTGTTTTCCTTGATGATAGGATATTATTTTAAAAATATATGATATATTTTGTTATTTTGGTATTATGATTTCTCCCGAGCCTCTCCGTACAAAGGAGACTGTCTAAATTTTACGTGAATTTTGGACTTAGAAATTTTTTGTGAAATGTTTTCCAAACTTTTGTTAATTTGAATATAAAAGGATTTAATTGTTTATAAATTAATATATTTTATTTGAATTATTTATTATGTGAATAATTTGTTTACAAATTTAATATTTTGAATAAGATATATTGATTACCTAATTCCTTCTTTTACTTCTTTTCTTTTATGAAAAGTTTTGAGTGGGGGAGAGTGTAACGACCTGTAATTTTCAACAATTAAAAATAATAAATTTAATAAGGTATTTGTAATTAAATGTTGGAATAAATTAAAATTTAAGATTTATAACTGGAATAATACTAAATGAAATCTAACAATGTTAATTAAAACTAATTATAAACAAATTGAATGAAATTTCAATAAATGAAATATTGTAAATGTTTAAATTTCGTTATAAATTTTTTTGAGAAAAATGTGTGGTCCTCTACAAGAGAGGAGAGCACATATGTACATATATATATTAGAAAAAATAAAGGAGCTGCCAACAAGCCTGGCAGGTAGCTAGAGAACCCCCCATACAAAAGAAAAAACAAACCTATCCAAGCTCCAAAAAAACTACAAATCAATCCTATAAAGACAACATCAACCAGAAGATCCAATCAAGGGCGACACCGAGAAAGCAACAGCCAATAGAAAAACTACCACAACTGCATCCGCAACCTCAACAACCAAGCTGAAACATCATAATATTCAACATCTACACTAACCAATATACCTCATTTAAGCTTTACGATTTAAACGAGGACTTCTCCTAATATTACTAGCTGAATAGCTCTTACAATTTCTTCTCCTTAATTTGGCTTCACGCATTAATTTGGCTTCACATATTAATTTGGTTTCACGAATTAATTCAATAGCATGGGCAGGAGAACGAGGAAATCTACCAAGAGCCACAAGAAAACAATACATGACAAATCTAATACCCCCTGTCCAATAATAGATAGCTCGATCAGAAACATCATCTTTATTCACATGTAAAACAGAGTTTACAGCCACCCTTACTTTCTGAACATCATCACCTATCACCAAAACATCATCTTCACAAATTAAAACTGATCCAGCCTCTTTTCTATCATCTGGTGTGATGCCTGAAATAACATCCTCATCAACAACTACCCTCCCAAACATCACTTTAGATGATTCAGTCAGGTTCGAATTTTTTAAAACCCCTATAACTGAAGCTACATCATCAGCCACATCTACTACTTCGCAAGAATTTTTACACACAGTCTTAACTTTATTAGTAACTATTACCTTGCTTGATAAACCATCCTTCTCCAATATTATCATCTTCTCAGAAAGCAACTTATCAATATCAACACCAATACAAACAAAACAACTATAAGCATTAACATCATCTGCTAATGCTAACACATCCAAAGAACTAACAACCAATTCCTCCATGATTGAAGACTCATCAAGCAATACCAAAAATTCATCAACCTAGTTACTTTCATCGACCCATTTACTAAAATCAGGACTAACTGTGCTAGACTTGGAATCAATAACCATAGATGTATCAATATCCAACTCTATCGATCTCAAATTATTAACAAAATTCGAGCATTGATCAGTACAACAACTAATCTCTAGATCACTAACCGGAAGGAGAAAGTCATGATCCAGATCAATACAACTACCAAAGACTGACTGATGAGGTCTGACATCCACATTTCTACCCATACTTATAACCGCATGTTCTTCACAAACAATATCCTTATTAGATTGTAGAAATTCATCAGACTTAGCAAATATTTCTTTTTTGGTTTTAACTTGAGTGAACCCACTGCTTAGAACATCATCCCTAACAGAAATATCACTGCTTGAAATCACTGCTTGAATGAAATCATGGCTTGGAAGATCGCCTTTACGAGAAGTAATGTCTGGATCAAACAAGATTGGGTTCACTTCTATATTTCTATCATCAGATGAAATTCCAGCACTCAAAGTATTCTGATTTTCATGAACAAATTTCTCAGTTATAACCATCAAACCACCATCTAGACCATCTAAATTAAGGTCAGCTTTCAATGATAAACAATCGAATCTGTTGAATGTGGATATCACAAAGTTATCTTTCACTCGACTATTAGATTTACGATTTTTTCGATAAATGAAATCGTGATTCTGAACATCAACATTTTCACAACTATTCAAGTAAGATCTAGGCGATTCCATGCATGAAGTAACATCAGGATCTAAGAGAACGGGATCGAAACCCAAAAATGAGTCTTTATTAACAGAACAGAGAGAAATGTCTGGACTTACTATATTGGCTTTCAAAAAATTAGATGCAATGCTAGAATCTTCAGACTTACCAGTGAAATCAACAGAATTAACATTGAAACCTTTTCTAGATGCATTGCCCGAATCTTCAAACTTGCAAGAGAATTCAACAGAATTTTCAATGTATCCTTTGCCAATATTCGTCTCATTAATAATATCGAAATGATAAAACAAATCATCAACATACTTGATACCTACTGCTTTCTCAAACCAAAGATAATCAATCAATAATCCCCTCAATATCAAATATTTAGCGTGAATTGAAATCCATGGTTAACCAAAACTGGTGTAGAGTATCCCTGCTCTCGATGAATTAAATTGTTAGAAACAGACTGTTTCTTGAATATACCAGAATTTGCTATGCCAAAATATTCTTCAGGATTTCCAAATCTTTCCCTATACCCTTTTCCAATGTTTAGCTCGTTGATAATGTTAAAATGATAAAGCAATTCGTCAAGATATCTGATACCTACATCTTCCATAACCCAGTGATTATCTAGTAAGACTCCTCTTAGCTTCAAGAAATTGAATATGAATTGGAAACCATGGTTAATCTGCTTCGAATTAGTAACAGAAGACAAATTCAAATCATTGACAGAAACCAATTTCTTCCCGCAACCTATACTTTTGTGCCCAAAAGAACCACAGGCGAAACATCTTACTGGGTCTCGACAAGAATTAACGAGATGATTAGGATCGCCACATCTGAAGCAATACTTCTTACCCCTCCTCGAATTTATCCAGTACGAATTTGATTTACGTTCTTGAAATCTATTGGGGAGATGTTTCTTAACGGCTTGGGCATAAGAATAGGGGAAGGGGTTACTATTAGAGAGATTTGAGAATCCAGAATACAATGGAGATCTCAGATGAAATTCTTGATTGATCGACATTGGATTCAGGTGATGAATAATAGAGGACGCCATTTAATCCAAATACTTTACATATTAAGATGACAAACAAATATTCTTCTGGCTAAAGTCAATACTGATCATTCGCCAATCTATCAGTTCAAATTATGAACTAATAATAGTCACCACCAAATGTAATCAGGACTATGTCAGAAACAAGATGGCAGGAAACATACTGTCTCTAGGCATTTCGAATGCTGTCATAAACAAGATGGCAGGAAACATACTGTCTCTAGGCATTTCTCATCTCAAAAAAAATTTCGTTATAAATTGGAACGAGGAAAAAATGTAATATTTAATTAATCAATGAATTAGTATAATTAAATGAAATTGAATAAAATTAGTGTTAGGTAAGAAATTGTAACATTTGTCTGTAAATAATAAATTTATAAGTGTGATTAAAGGCTAATAGTAACCATTGTTATAAGTTATCTATTTGTTTAGTTCATAAAATTTAATTTGAAATAGATTGCAATTAATTAACTTAATTTGTGCATTTAATGTAGGTTAAATTGATAATGGTAAAATGTTAATTCAATAAGATGTAACCAATGTAAATTCTATTCATAATATGATAATTGAATGAATAAGAAGAATTGAAATCAAGGCTGATTTATTTATTAGAATTTAAGCTATAATAAATAGATTTATTGAAGTTAAATGTAACTAAACATTACATTAATGAGAATTTAGACAACAACTGCAACCTATGTGATGCCCCACCCCTAGACCCATGCTAGCCAAGGACACTATGGGGTAATGCCGTCAACTAGCACGGTGCATAAGGATGTTGAGGAGCGACCATCCACGTAATTGCCTTGTGCGAGCACCGATATGTCAGATAGTACAACATGCGTTTGGTTGAAGGAGGAAATCCGACATACCGATACAAACTCAAAGCTACTACACAGTGGTTATATATATTCCTTGGAAACAAATATAGAAGTAAACATAATACAAATCAGTCATAGACATCCATATCACAAAGGGGGAAATGGATATGAATATATAACACATGAAAGTGTACATCAGAGTAGTGGTCAAACAAGATCCACAATGTCACAAAAGGATAGCTACAGGTACTAGACAAAAGAATATGGATACATAAATGAGTCTATATCTCAAATGTATGCAACAAAAACTACTAATATAAGTAGTTAGCCAAAAAAATCAGGGAGATGATCCCAAATGTGAAGTCAAGCAAAAGCACATGTAACATCTCGGTCTGACCTGAGTATTATTTAATAAGAAAATAATAAACGGATCAGTCTAGCTATAAATATCAGATAAAATGATATAGAATAAGAGATATGACATAAATATATAATAACCATAAAACCATACTGTGATAAGTATGCAATTGAAAAATCAACTAGGGATTAATCAATATCACGAGAATCTTCAAAAGGAATGTCATACTCCTTATTTACCAAATCACCAAACTATAAATATTGACAATAATATCAATGTCAATCACAAAAGTTAATGACACACAAATTCACCAATGCACAAATATTGATAAAACCTATCAATGTAAATCACAAAAATTGGTGAAAACACAAAATTCTAGAAATCAACAATGGAAATCCAGAAATCACAAAAGGGGGGAGGCCTATCACCAAACGGGAGCATGAAAGATCGCCAACATGTGTATCACAAAAATGTCATCATTGATCATCAAGAAGTGTCAATTACAATAAGCTAGTAAATATATGAGCTTAGCCTCATGTCCCATAACCACTAGCTTAACTTAAATATTTACGAACAAATTGTAGATCTTCACTCAGAAATTGTCACAAGAGGTTCAATCGAACAAGTCCAAGAATTAACCGCCAAAGTAAACGCAAGCGTTTCATACCACTTGTTTTGCTAAGTCGTTTAATTAGATTTCTCATACGAGTAAGGTAAAGGTTTGTATATTTTTAAAATGATAAATCACAAAAATGATCGTAGAGACGATCAATCAAAAAAATTCACATTCGGAGGCGTGAATAAAATTCTAAAGAATTCGATTCCAAATTCATCGAAGTGGAAATACCCTTACAACCTAAAAGTCACGACATACGACTTAACATAAGTAAATCACAAGAAATCAGCGGCTCAAGAAATAGCACACGGCTTAGCAGAGCAACAACGTGGCGCGACCTAAGGCATGGCGCGACCTAACATGGCGCGACTCAGTAGTGGAACGACCTAAGAGTTGCGGCCTAGGTAGTGCGACCTAAGGGGTACGCGACCTAAGGAAGAAGCGGCTTAGGTAGAGCGACCTAAGGGGATGACCTAGCATCCACGACCTAACAGCCAAGCGACTTAAGGAGCTAACGGCCTAAGGAAATGAGTGAGTGACCTAACTACATAAGGCCGAGGGAATGCAAACCGAACGACCTAAGGAAGTAAAGAGGGCCGAGCGACCTAAGGGTTACGACCTAAGGCCAAGCGACCTATGGGACGAACGACCTAAAACCGAACGAACTAACTGCAGGCCGAAAGTCACCATTGTGCAGGCCGAGCGACTTAAGGGTTTGAAGTGCAAAAACTCTCCCAATTTGCAACCGATCGAGCACGGACTCTAGGGGATTATGCCCATAGGCTACCCGGTCGTATTGGCTCCTCGATGCATCATGAAAAACGTGTTTAAACATCAAAGATTGGATTTTTAAAGATTTGAATCCAAAACACTAAAAATTGGGATTTTTCACCAATTCAATCCAAACCAAAAGCAAATGCACAAGAAAAAGTGTTAGGAATTCATACCCAACAATCAAAGATAGTTATAGACAAAGATGTGAGATAAAAATCTCACCTCACAAAATTAATGAAGAAGAAGTTTCAAAGCAAAGGAGAATCAACCCAAGAAGCTTGAATCAATGTCTTCTCTTTGAATTTGGAGTTAGATGTTGGATTTGCAAGTGAACTAGGGCTTGGAGTTTCAATTTCTCATTCCTTCCTCCATTTTTGATGAAGCTTGAGTGTTAGGAAATGAAAGCAAAGTTATGAAGGGAAGGGGGTTGAGTTAGAGTTATAAGTTTGGACTAATGGGCTAAACCAAACCTAGAGCCCAAAGTGAAAAAGTAGCAAAATTCCACTAACTCCAAACATATAAAAGTTTATACTTAAAAAGATTGCAAACGGCACTTTGAACTCAATGGAAGTGGTCTCGAGTCCTAATTCGACCGTATGCAAAAGGTAACCTTTCGGACTAAAATCCGACCAACGATAAAATATTTAAATAAATTATTTAAATATTCAATCGTAAAATATGCGGGTTGTTACAGACTCCCCTCCTTAAAGAAATTGCGTCCTCGCAATAATTAATAATAAATTACGTGGTAACAACCATAAAATCATATCAACACAAAGAAATTTGAAATAAGAAGTTCACCTCAAAGAGCACGAGAAAGTAAGTCCGGATGTGTTCGCTCGATGAACTCTCTAGATTCTCAAGAGCAATCCTTAGGATTTAAGGACCATTGAACTTTAAAAAGCAAAACATCTTTATCTCGAAGGCGCTTGACCTCCGAAGCAATAATACAAATAGGATGTTGCTCATAAGTTAAATTAGGCGAAACTTCAATTTCTTCCACAACACTGAGCTCAAGAATAGAATCGAAATCCCGAAGGCATTTCCGTAATTGAGAAACGTGAAACACGTCATGAATAGCAGAAAACTGAGCCAGTAGTAGAAGGCGATAAGCCACAGAACCAATACGTTCGGTGATAGGAAATGGCCCAATGTATCGAGGCGCTAATTTTCTCGATCGACTGAAATGTACAACACCCTTCATAGGTGAAACACGAATAAACACAAGATCTCCCATGGAAAATTCTAATTTCCTTCTTCGGTTATCGGCATAGGATTTTTGTCTACTCTGGGCTTCTTTCATCCTATGACGAATAAGGTCAATCTTTTCTGTGGAATCACGAATAAAATATGGACCTAAAACCAGCCTCTCACCGGCCTCAAGCCAACAAGAAGGAGATCGGCATGGCCTTCCATAGAGAGCCTCAAAAGGTTCCATACCAATACTAGATTGGAAGCTATTATTATAGGAAAATTAAACAAGAGAAATATGATCTTCCCAACTTCCACCAAAATCAATAACTCATGCATGAAGAAGATCTTCAAGAGTTTGATTCACACACTCATTTTGTCCATCGGACTGGGGATGATAAGCGGTGCTAAAATTAAGCTTCGTTCCCAAAGCTTTTTGAAGGCTCTTCCAAAATCCACTAGTAAACAATAGAAGAAGGAACTCCATGCAATTTAACAATTTCTTTGATAAAGAGTTTGGCCAAGAGAGGAACGGTTCGATTGGACCGAATGGGAATAAAATGGGCGGATTTAGCAAGTCTATCGACTATCACCCATAAGCTATCATGACCCGAACGAGAACGGGGAGGGCCGTTTATAAAATCAGTGGAAATTTGATCCCACTTCCAAATTGAAATTTCTAAAGGTTGCAATAGCCCACCGGGCCTTTGAAGTTCGGCCTTGACAAGTTGGCAAGTCATGCAACACTTAACAAAGTTAGCAATATAAGATTTCATTCCCTCCCAGTAATAAAGTCGCTTCATATCTGCGTACAATCTACTACCGGGATAAATGGAAAATTTAGAACGATGAGAATCTTCTAAAATGTCTTTACGAAGATTACTAATATTTGGCACGATAAGTCTACCAAATTTTCGAATACCGCTACGAGAATCAATATCAAAGTCTTTCAAACCTTCAATATCAATTTTATCCCTAAGATTTTGGCCAAGAAGACCCAATTCGTGATCTAGCTTTTGAGCTTCAAGAATGCGGTCTAAGAGAGAAGGATGAGCCACATGACTACATAAAACAAGAGATGAACACAAATTGGAAATACAATCTCGAATCTCACAAGTGGATAGAATTCCGAGATCATTCTACTCGGATATCGTCATAGAAATAACCGCTTGTTGCTTACGACTAAGTGCATCCGCAACACGATTTCCCTTTCCGGGAGTATAAATAGTATCAAGATCATAAGCTGCAAGAAATTCGAGCCAACATTGTTGACGCAAATTAAGTTCCTTTTGAGAAAATAGATACTTCAAGGATTTATGATCGGTATAAAGAATAAATTTTTCTCCCAAAAGATAATGACGCCAAATATGAAGAGCGAAAACAATAGCCTCGAGTTCTAAATCATGAGTGGCATATCTAGTCTCGGCTGGCTTCAATTGCCTACAAGCATAAGCAATGACACGTTCTCTTTACATAAGAATGACACCCAAACCAACGCGACTAGCATCGGTATAGACAATAAAATCTTGGTTTCCCTTGGGAATCACAAGAATAGGAGCATCGGAAAGGAGTTCTTTTAATTTCTGAAAAGAAGCTTCACATTTGTCCAACCAAATGTATTTAACACCTTTCTTTGTCAAACTAGTAAAAGGCACGGAAATTTTCAAAAAGTCCTTTATGAGACGGCGGTAATAACCTGCCAATCTGAGGAAACTATGAATTTCCATCACACTCTCCGGTCTCTTCCAGTTTTGAATTGCTTCAATCTTTGAAGGATCCACGGAAATTCTGGATTCGCAAATAATATGACCGAGAGACTTCACACGAGATTGCCAAAAGTGGCATTTAGAAAATTTTGCTTTTAATTGATTGCTCATAAGAGTTTCCAACACAATCCGAAGATGTTTTTCATGCTGCTCCTCGGTTTTAGAATACACAAGAATATCATCAATAAAGATGAGAACAAACCGATCGAGGAAGTCTTTGAAAACTCTATCCATAAGGTCAACGAAATAAGCCGGAGCATTCGTTAAACCAAATGGCATAACAAGCCATTCATACGATCCATAGAGAGTACGGAAAGATGTTAAAGGAATACTATCCTCTGCAATACGAAGCTGATGAAAACCGGTAGCTAAGTCTAATTGTGAAAAGACTCTAGCACCACTAAGTTGATGGAATAGATCATCAATCCGAGGTAAGGATACTTACTCTTGATAGTAAGATCATTAAGCTTGCGATAATCAACGCAAAGCCTAAGTGTACCATCAGATTTCTTCACAAAAATAGCCGAAGCTCCCCAAGGCGAGGAACTAGAGCGAATAAATTGCTTCGTCTCCAATTCGGATAATTGTCTACGCATCTCCTCATTTTCTTTATTGGACAAACGATAAGGAGGATGCGCAATAGGTTGAGCTCCAGGGATGAGATTAATTCTAAACTCAATTGCTCGCTTAGGTGGTAATCCTAAAACGGGCTCAAATATGTCGGAAAATTCACGAACAACGTGAATAAGAGAAATAATATCCTCATCATCATCATTATCGTTATCATGAGGATTTAAAGAATATAAAGATGCAACTAAGCTGGAATCTGAATCTTTAAGGTCAACAGAAATCTGCTTAACAGATTGAGGATGTCGAAGACAAATAGTCCGCTCAGGACATAGGATTTGGGCATTATAGCGGTTAAGCCAATCCATTCCCAAAATCATTCCAAATCCTAAGTAGCGCATAACATGCAAATCGGCTCGGAAAGAAAAATCACACAAGATAATCTCGACATCTTTACACAATAAACTGATTGTTGCGGATCCACCAACCGGATTCACAATTCTCAATGAAGTCATTAAACAAAAAACATCCAAAGAAAAGGTATCAACAAGTTCTTTTGAAATAAATGAATGGGACGCACCCGTACCAAAAAGAACTCAAATAGGATGATCACGAAATAAAATAATGCCATCAAGGATAGAATGAGAAATACCTTTACCACGAGATGTGTTGCCAGGGGCTTGAACAACATTAAACTTTCCCTCCTTCCTATTTTGAAGTTTGGGACAAGAAGATAAATAATGATCCGGGCTTTTGCAATAGCGACAAGTACGAGGCTTTGAACACTTGTTCGCATAATGGTCGTTAGAACCACAGTTGAAGCATTGCCCGCTACTAGAGGTAGGAGTCTTTGCCATCGAAGTTGCTTGCTTCCCCTTCTTATTGGGATAAGGACCTTTGAACTTATTAGGCCTTTTCTTGTTGTCGAAGTTTGGTCTAGCACTCATAACTTCAACATCACTTTCTTTATCTGCCTCTTCAAGATGAAGAGCGATATCAATGAGCTGATCAAAAGAAACTTCTAATTTTAGAAGTAATGGCTTCTTGAGATTTTTATTCAAGCCATAGACAAATCTTTGGTTCTTCTTTAATGGGGTGTATATGTTTCGACCCCGTATTTAGAAAGTGACTCGAAAGATGCGACATAATCTGCCACGGAGGATTCACCTTGAATAAGGTCAATGAATCGGCAAGCCAAAGTCAACTTCTCAGCTTCTGGCACAAATTTTAATTCGAAGCGTTCCCGGAATTTCTCCCAAGTAAGATCTGCTTCATTTATCTTAGAAATCAGAAGCTCATACCAATCTAATGCTCTTTCTTGGAGCATACTAGAGGCGACCTGAACAAGGTGAAGATCAATAAGATTCATGCGAGAAAAGATTCGATCGCACGATCTTAGCCAAGCCTGGACTTCAATAATGGTTTCAGAACCTTTGAATGGCTTTCCACCCAAATTGGTGTAATCGCTACACAAACATGCAAATCCAGATCTAGGGGAGTAGACTCCGGGTTAGATCCGGCTGCTTGAGCATTCCTTACTAGATCAAGAAGCTGCTGGGCAGACATAAATACTGCATCTTGGGGAGTAACACGAGATTGACCGGCGCTGGGACGGCCAGGTCTAACCATTTCTCTTCCTTTAGAAAGAAAGAAAGAAGAAGGATAAGGTTATTCACCAAATGAATATCAAGAAATCTTGATAGATAAACAAGGAATCATAAAGAAAATAGGATGAATCGGTACGAATACTCGAATTAAATCCTAAAGTACGACTCCGAAGATGGACTTAGAACGATGCTCCTTGCTAGATTATTCTACATTGTTTCGAAGTTTGGCTTTGATACCAAGCTGTGACGCCCCACCTCTAGACCCACGCTAGCCAAGGACACTACGGGGTAATGCCGTCAACTAGCATGGTGAATAAGGCTGTTGAGGAGCGACCATCCGCGTAATTGCCTTGTGCGAGCACCGATATGTCAGATAGTACAACATGCGTTTGGTTGAAGGAGGAAATCCGACATACCGATACAAACTCAAAGCTACTACAAAGTGGCTATATATATTCCTCGGAAACAAATATAGAAGTAAACATAACACAAATCAGTCACAGACATCCATATCACAAAGGCGGAAACAGATATGAATATATAACACATGAAAGTGTACATCAGAGTAGTGGTCAAACAAGATCCACAATGTCACAAAATGATAGCTACAAGTATAAGACAAAAGAATAAGGATACATAAATGAGTCTATATCTCAAATGTATACAACAAAAACTACTAATATAAGTAGTTAGCCAAAAAAAACAGGGATATGATCCCATATGTGAAGTCAAGCAGAAGCACCTGTAACATTTCGGTCTGACCCAAGTATTATTTAATAAGAAAATAATAAACGGATCAGTCTAGCTATAAATATCAGATAAAATGATATAGAATAAGAGATATGACATAAATATATAATAACCATAAAACCATACTGTGATAAGTATGCAATTGAAAAATCAACTAGGGATTAATCAATATCACGAGAATCTTCAAAAGGAATGTCATACTCCTTATTTACCAAATCACCAAACTATAAATATTGACAATAATATCAATGTCAATCACAAAAGTTAATGACACACAAATTCACCAATGCAAAAATATTGATAAAACCTATCAATGTAAATCACAAAAATTGGTGAAAACACAAAAATCTAGAAATCAACAATGGAAATCCAGAAATCACAAAAGGGGGGAGGCCTATCACCAAACGGGAGCATGAAAGATCGCCAACATGTGTATCACAAAAATGTCATCATTGATCATCAAGATGTCAATTACAATAAGCTAGTAAATATATGAGCTTAGCCTCATGTCCCATAACCACTAGCTTAACTTAAATATTTACGAACAAATTGTAGATCTCCACTCGGAAATTATCACAAGAGGTTCAATCGAACAAGTCCAAGAATTAACCGCTAAAGTAAACGCAAGCGTTTCATACCACTTGTTTTACTAAGTCGTTGAATTAGATTTCTTATACGAGTGAGGTAAAGATTTGTATATTTTTAAAATGACAAATCACAAAAATGATCGTAGAGACGATCAATCACAAAAATTCACATTCGGAGACGTGAATAAAATTCTAAAGAATTCGATTCCAAATTCATCGAAGTGGAAATACCCTTGCGACCTAAAAGTCACGACTTACGACTTAACATAAGTAAATCACAAGAAATCAGCGGCTCAAGAAATAGCACACGGCTTAACAGAGCTACAACATGGCGCGACCTAAGGCATGGCGCGACCTAACATGGCGCGACTCAATAGTGGAACGACCTAAGAGTTGCGGCCTAGGTAGTGCAACCTAAGGGGTACGCGACCTAAGGAAGAAGCGTCTTAGGTAGTGCGACCTAAGGGGATGACCTAACATCCACGACCTAACAGCCGAGCGACTTAAGGAGCTAACAGCCTAAGGAAATGGGCGAGCGACCTAACTACAGAAGGACGAGGGAATGCAAACCGAATGACCTAAGGAAGTAAAGAGGGCCGAGCGACCTAAGGATTACGACCTAAGGCCAAGCAACCTAGCGACCTATGGAACGAACGACCTAAAACCGAACGAGCTAACTGCAGGCCGAAAGTCACCATTGTGCAGGCCGAGCGACCTAAGGGTTTGGAGTGCAAAAACTCTCCCAATTTGCAACCGATCGAGCACGGACGCTAGG
Source organism: Allium cepa (assembly GCA_030765085.1). Taxonomy (NCBI): domain Eukaryota; kingdom Viridiplantae; phylum Streptophyta; class Magnoliopsida; order Asparagales; family Amaryllidaceae; genus Allium; species Allium cepa. The sequence goes on along the minus strand of CM060935.1, from coordinate 327,961,515 downwards.
GGATTATGCCCATAGGCTACCCGGTTGTATTGGCTCCTCGATGCATCATGAAAAACGTGTTTAAACATCAAAGATTGGATTTTTAAAGATTTGAACCAAAAACACTGAAAATTTAGATTTTTCACCAATTCAATCCAAACCAAAAGCAAATGCACATGAAAAAGTGTTAGGAATTCATACCCAACAATCAAAGATAGTTGTAGACAAAGATGTGGGATAAAAATCTCACCTTTACACAAAATTAATGAAGAAGAAGCTTGAAAGTAAAGGAGAATCAACCCAAGAAGCTTGAATCAATGTCTTCTCTTTGAATTTGGAGTTAGATGTTGGATTTGCAAGTGAAATAGGGCTTGGAGTTTCAATTTCCCATTCCTTCCTCCATTTTTGATGAAGCTTGAGTGTTGGGAAATGAAAGCAAAGTTACGAAGGGAAGGGGGTTGAGTTAGAGTTATAAGTTTAGACTAATGGGCTAAACCAAACCTAAAGCCCAAAGTGAAAAGGTAGCAAAATTCCACTAACTCAAAACATGTCAAAGTTTATACTTAGAAAGATTGCAAATGGCATTTTGAACTCAATGGAAGTGGTCTCGAGTCCTAATTCGACCGTATGTAAAAAGTTACCTTTCGGACTAAAATCCGACTAATGATAAAATATTTAAATAAAATATTTAAATATTCAATCGTAAAATATGCGGGTTGTTACAACCTGTAATGTAATTAAATGTAGATATGTAAATTTTTGGTCATAAGGAAATGATTGATTCAATAAAAGATAGGAATCGAGATAAATAAATTTAATTGGGATTTCAATTTTAATTAGTGTGTAAAATTGACAAAATGATAATAAAATGGAATATAATAGTTAATACAAATAGAAGTTTGACATTGGAGTATCTTAATGTAATTAAATGTAAAAGGAGTATTGACTATGTTTATAGGGTAGTAATGGATTTAGCAAAATATTGGAATTGAGTCAAAATCAAGTTATTAAAATTAATTATAATTAATTGGATTTGATTACAATAGAAATTGAACACTGTAAGTATTTAAACAGTTAACACCGAATTGATGTGTAAACTTGTTTTGAATTATTATGAATGTCTAAGTAATAAAAAATGATGAAACATGTCAGTTATTAAATTTGAAATAAAAAATGTGATTTAATTAACTTAACATTAAGTTATTTAATTAATGTGAAAATAGCCATTTTGGCCACTGTCTTGGAATTCGACATAACCAGTTTCATCGGATCCATAATGGTGAATTATAATAAGATATCAAGTTTTGTAGTGATCGGACTTGTAGTTTGATCATATGGGCTCGAAACGCCTAGAAATCAGTTTAATTGAAATCAATTTGAAATAAGCTGATTTTAACATAACTTCTTCATACGATGGAATTAGGACCTGAAACTTGTTCCACTGAGTTTAAAAATATTGAAAACATCTATTTTGATATATGGGTTGATCCAGTTTCGTTCCGGAGGCAGAGCGGTCTTTTCGGGTCGTTTATCGTTCCAATCCAAATCAATCTGGCCCATTCATTCTATTTTTCTGATCTGCCTATAAATACCTCGTCATAAACCCTAATTGTTTCTCACTCCTCATTGTAGTACGTACAATTCTCTATGACTCCTTCTTTACAATGGTAGAAACAAATTCAAATTCCCAAACCCTCAAATTCAAATTCAAAACCAAATCGAAATTCAAACTCCTCAAACTATATCGTATTATATATCGATTTGAAGCTCTCGATGAGCGCAAGTCAATTTTGCTGTTCGTTTTTCGATCTGGGTTTCGATGTAGCTAGAATTGATTGATTTGTTTTCATTCGTTCATCACGTCATGATCAACGACAATGGCTCGACGAATCATCGACATGGATGGATGGAGATTGTTGTATGTAGTCCATCCATGCTAGCCGTTCGTCAACTTGATGGCTTGATTTTCATGTAAAATTCGATTAGGTCGGAAATTACATGGCATCGGCTGGGGGTTTCACGTTGATTGGCGTGCTTAGTGAAGTCATCGGTGGTAGAGGGGGTCCAGGCACGGTCGCGGCGAGCTGGAAGTGGCCGCGATCGGTGTCAGGCAGTGGCGGCGTCTAACGAGAAGGCGACCTCGTGATTTGCTGCTGAGATGTTTAGAGTTTGGTTGGATTTCTGAATGAAGGCGGCATGGCTTCATCTGATTGGATATCTATTTATTTTATTTTAAATTTGAATTGCAATGTTCTAATGATCATTTCTTTTTCATACGACTCCAATTCACGCGCAGTTTGTTTTGTCGGGATTGTATCGAAATTCCGGATATTTTGATGCTGGTTTGGATGAATTCTAAGATTGTTTGAATTTGGGCCCTGAATTGGATTTAAATTCGATTTAAATTCAAAGGTGAGTATTTTAACCTACTCACAACTTCTAAAATTTCTTATGTTTGTTAAATTAAATTTATGATGTGATAGAATTTTATTTATGACCATTTGGTATATTTTAAATCATAATCTCAGTTAATTTGAATTTATTTGAATTAAATCATTACTTAATTTATTATTGAATACAAATTGCTAGTAAAATACCTGCTATTGATTATCAGTTCTATATTGATGTTTACTGATTGATTTGGGTGATGATTTTGATGGATGATTGATTATTGATATTGGATGAATGGACGTTGTATTTTATATCGTTACAATACTTCAAGTTAACTATGGGTTGAAATGATACATACGCGAACGATCTTATAGATTGAGGAAAAATCGTTATGGGTTGAAATAATAAATCCAAAAGGTTTTCATTGATTTGAAAATGTTGATTTTTGGTACTGGAATTGAATTATTTAAAAGGTTTAAGTTAAACTTTGAATTTTGGTAATTAAAGTGAGTAAAATTGATGCATCGAATTATTTGAAATCTTTTAATAATTTTATTCACGTTGTACACTTGAGAGGAGATGGAAAATTCGTAACATCTTTGAAGCAATTGCATTCACATTTTATTTTAGATTAATTTGACTTACATAAGATCATTTAGTTCTGACTCGAGTGTTTTTTTCCATTACGCTCGGGTTAGTCTGAGCTTTTCAGTGTAGTGAAGACTATTTCTGATGAACGAAGATGTTGATTCAGTATATTATTGCTATTTATTATTCCGCTATATTCCGTGTTCCGCTACAATATTTGTTTATATACGTTGTATGTATAACTCTGATTTGAATTTGTAAAAGTGCAATCAAATGTTATTTGTAAAACAGCTTCATGAACTATTTATTTGATTATTCTATTTTGTCATTCTGCTGCGAGATTCTATGTTTATTTTTTTTCCTTCTTTTCTTTTATTTTCTTATTTACCCCATTAACAATCCTCCCTTTTGAATGGTTTGAATTAGACATTTGTAGTTTATTGTCGATTAGAACCATCCAAAAGGTGGGTCGTTACATTATCTGATTGGAACAATTTAGGTGCGTTGGCTTTGTGGAGTTAAACTGAGGTGATGGCTTATTCTTGTTAGAGTGTTGCACTGATCTCTTGTTTAGAAGTTCGACCGATACTGATTTAAAGAATTGCAACATGGAAAAATGATGATATAATATTAGTTGATATGATAAAGACACTAGATATGGGAAGTAAGATTTATGATTTGATAGATTTTGTACTTCACTAAAGGGGATGGTTGAGAAAGAAGGAACAATTATGTGTTTTGAATGTGGATAATCCAAGAAGGAAGTTCTTAGAGAATGTCATCGATCGAAATTTACTATTCATCCCTTAGGTATGAAGATGTACTAGTATATGTAGAGGAATTTCTATTTAGAAGGAATGAAGAGGGATATAGGCTTATGAGTGAGCAATGTATAAATTGCTAACAAGTAACATCCAAAATCAAAAGTCAAGTAGATTACTTCAACTGTTAGAAGTACCACTATGGAAATGTGTTTGTATATCCACATGGATTACACATATGGGTTGCTAATGTCGAATAGCGGAAATGAAAGTATTCATGCTGTAGTTGATAGATTAATCAAGAGTGCGTACTTTATGCCTGTTAAGTCGAATAGGACAATGCCTAGTTTGGCTAATCTATTCATGATGTATATTATGAAACTTCATGGAATGCCAAGTAGCATTGTAAACGATAGAGATCCTTCGTTTACTAGTGAATGTTAAAAAGGCTTACAAGATGTATTGGATACCAAGCTAATACTTCTTACCATCCATAGACTGATGGAAAAATAGAAAGGGCTAATAAGGTACTCGAATATTTATCAAGAGCATGTGTACTATACTTCAGAGAGTCATGGAAATACCATTTGCACTTTGTTGAGGTTTCCTGTAACTATATTTATCAGACTAATATTGGAATGGCGCCTTTCGAAGTGCTTTACGGAAGGCCATGCAAATCGCCAGCATGTTAGCTAGAGACATGTGATAGACATATACTTGGTTTGGATTTGGCGAAAGAAGCGACTGAAGTTATGCAGTGGAAGGATGGAGGAAGCTCGATCAAGACAGAAAAGTTACACAGGTAAAGATTTGGAATTCTCAGTTGGAGATTATGTTTTTTTTGAAAGTATCACTGTGAAAGATGTTACACAATTTGGGAAAGTTGAAAACTAGATATGTTAGGCCATTTCCAATTATAGAGAGAATGAGAAACTCGTCTATCACATAGCGTTACCAATACTTTGGTAGGAATCCATAATGCTTTTCACATATCCTACCATAGGAAGCATGACATGATCCAAAGACTACTATTGAGCCAATGGTTTTGTAAGATTTAGTATTAGAACAAGATATGACTATCATTAGGTGAGATATTCATATGGTGGATAAAGATATGAAGGAATTTAGAAATAAGACAGCCAACTTAGGAAAGGTTTAATGGAATGGCAATGAATGAGACTTTGCTTGAGAGATTGAGATAGGATTAGAAAGACTTACACTGATTTATTTTAATTTTATGGTCTATATAGCGTATAGACTTTTGACTAGTATTTGTGCTATTATTGTTGATTTTATGTGCTTGTGACACATGTTTGCATGATTGATATACTTGTTGTTTCCTTATTAGAATTTCAAGGATGAAATTCTTTAAGGAGGGAGCATATGACACCCTTAATTTATTGCACATTATTCTAAATATTTAATTAGGAAATAATTAAATAAAAAATGTAGGAGAATATAAATATATAAATGTTATGGATAATTTTTATATTAATATAATTTGAATTTCAAACTTTAAATGGAGAATTTGATTATAAGGAAAGAAATTAAAAGCCTTCACTATGTTAGGGAGATAAATAAAGAAAAATAATGCATAAAATTATTTCCCTTAACATACTCTCTTTCATATATTAATTATATTTTGGCCTCATTCCCAAACAAAAGAATAAAAAACTATACATGCAACCAAGAGCACTTCAGTAAACTAAAGAAGAAGTAGAAGAAGATAAAGCTAGGAAAGGAAATCAACGTAATTACCTTCACATATAACTAATCAAAGATGAATAATATTTCCATCTCTTTGTTTTTGGAAGTGCTTATTTCGGGTTCAAGGTTAGATCTGAAATTTTGATGGATGTTTATCATGCATATGAATTAGATAATTCTTCATATGAGCTATGGTTATCACTTGAGATTTATGGAAATTTCCTATGGGATTTTTAGTGTAAAAGTTATGGTTTTGCTCTTCAAATGCTTTGAATTTTTGATATAATGTTTGGAATGATAATTTGGAGATAGGATTTTAATTTCATAATTTTTTAAAATATTGAATTTAATACGAATTTTCTAAGTGAAGAAAATGGATAATTTTGGACCTTAGTTATTTAAAATATGGAAATAGTTATATTACTTGAAAATTTTTATATGTTGAAAAGGAGGTAAATTCCGATTTTGGGACTTATTAAGGAATTTTGAGAAGTAATTAAAAATTGATATAAATTGTTTTAGGAAGTGGGTTTTAATTGCAAAAAGATAATTAACGGCAAAATAAATAGATATTTAATATTTTGGGAGATAAGAGAAAATTTCTCTTTTGTTTGCTACAAACTTCTGAAAAGATTAGATTAACCAATAAGAATTTGATAAAGAAATTGGTTTGGTAAAAAATTTCTTTCAGAGGAAATAAATCGATTTTAGAGATAATTACATAAATGTCATTAATCAACTTGTGATAGCCTCTATTAATTAATATGCAATAGCCATATTCTGTAAACATGCAATAAGCTTGCTACATCAACTTGCGATAAGTGTGTATTTCATTAACGTGCGATAATTATTACTTTGTCAATTTCCGATTGCAATTATTTAATTGAGTTGCGATGGCCATCTTTTTTATCAACTTGAGATAGTTATCATTTTTACCAACTTGCGATAGCTATTGTTTAATCAACTTATGATAGCAATATGTTTTCAACTTGCGGTAGCTATTATGTTTTCAACTTGTGATAGTATTACGTTTTCAACTTGAGACATTGATACATTTGTCAACTTGTGACGGCTTTGTTTTGGTTGATATGCGATAGTTATAATTGTTTACTCGTTTTGACATGCAATAGCTTCACATTATGTAGACATACGATAACTATGATTTTACTGACATGTGATGGCCTATGTTTGTAACGTACGATAGCATCGTACGTTTCAATATGCGATAGCGCAAGTTCTTAAAATGGAAGATAGGTGTTTTATGACATTTGATGGCTTTTAACTCTACATTAGGCTAAGTATTCCATAAACAAAAATATGGTTTAGTTAAGTATGTTTACAATGTTTTTAAAGAAAAAGAAAGATATTTAGCCAATTTCTAAAGAGTTTTCATGAAGGAAAGTATTACTTTATTACAAGTAAATTTTGTGTATAAAATGGCCACCATATTAACGTATATTTATGATGGACGATGATGTGCAATATGCTTAATTCTGTATATTGATCGGTTATTATTGCATATGTAACATTCCTGGATTTTAGCTAAGAATAATTTGATAATTAATTTAATCTTTGGAATTAAACTTTGAAATAATTGATAATTAATATAAGATTTTAGATTTAGTTGTGAAACAAATTGTGGATTAATATGAAAATTCCAGAATAAAGAAAGATATGTATTTTAAATAGAAATTTTGATTTGGGAATTTAATAATAAATATATTAAAAATAAAATTTGATTTAAAAATTCTATGTTCTAAGAAAAATATATGTATGATTATTTATCAATTATTTTCAATTCATTTTCTTTATAAATTGTATAAGTATGAGTAATTGAAGAAAAAAATGTATATATATAAGATCAAAACAAGAATTAATAAGAAGTTTTATCTTTTAGAAATTTATAAGAAAGCATATATGTGTAACATTGGTTTGCAAATTTATAAAATAAGATTTTTAAAGTGTATAACCTTTAAACCATAATAAGTGTAATTGGGAAATATACATATGTAAGTATAAAATTGTACAAGTGTATGTATGAATACATATAAATGGACATAAGTGGTTATAATTCAAGTGATTTAGAATTTGAACTTAAATTTAAAATAAATGTTTTTAAAAAAATGATTGGCTTTTGAAATCATTAAGGTGTAATTTATATAATGTAAATATTGGTTAAAAACAATTCTACTTTTAACATTGTATACATGTATATACAAATGAATAAAGGGTATGTTTATTTATAAAGTAAATATGATATAAAATTTATTACAAAAAATTCTTTTGTCTTGTAAAAATTACAAATGCTAAACATACACAAAGGAATAAAATTTACAAGTGTTTAGATCTCATAATTTTTTTTACAAATGGCATCCGATATAATTAATTGAATAAAATAATTAGGATTTAAAAAAATTACAAAAAAACTTTTCAGCTCCCCATATGCAATTATTTAGTCTCTTAGCAAATCTGAATGAATAGTAGAAAGATTGAGTATCACAAATATCAACACCCAAAGAAAAAAAATAGAAAAAAATCAGAAAAGCTGAAGCATTCTCTTGGATTCAAAGTTGAAAAAAAAGTCTAAAAATCAAATACAAAACCCAGGGCTTCTTTCAAACTTGAAGTGTAAATCACCTCAAAACAATCAAGTCTCAGATCAGATTGAAACCTAAAATGCAGATCTGAGGCAAGAATTAGAGCTTGGGTATCAAGTCCAGATCAAAGAAAAAGATTAAAACAGAACCTGAGAAATTAGAGCAAAAGCAAACAAATGCAAGATCAACTCAGATAATTTAAGGCAAGTAAATTTCTTTTTAAAATTTGAATTTGAAGTTGTAATAAGAAATAAAGAAAAGATTTAAACAATTATATTAAACAGTTGCAGGAGGAAATTAAGTTCAAAGATTAAACGTATTCCTGGATTTCAAGTAGCAGGAAGGAAAAAAGGCTTCTATGTGTATAACAAAAATTAAAACTCTAAGTAATTTAAAATTGTTTGTATTTGATGAATTAAGTGAATAAGTACAACCAAGAATAAGCAAACATTTTTTTTATTTACAAGTTCCAGATTCAAAGCTTCAGGCAAGCTAAACAAAAATAAAAAGTTCCAGACTCAAATTCATCTTTGCTTTTCTGTTCCTCTCTGTCAACAAAACTTCAGGTGAGCGAACTTAAATTCTTAAACCTATTTTCTTTGAAATTTCATGCTTGTGATGATAGTTTTGATGGATGTGAATGTAATTGCTGGTTTGTATGGATATATAAGTGTTGAAATGATTAGATGTGTGTCTGTGTATATATACAGAGCTATCTCTGTCTAGCAACAGGCTTTCAAAACCTGATAGGAAATTTAAAAATCATCCCATCCAAACCCTTTAAATTTTCAATTTCTGAATGAAATATACTTGTATATGTATAACATTATTTTTAAAAGAAAATTCAAGTATTTAAATTAAACATTTATTTAGAAAGTGATATATATATATATACAATGATGATTTAAATTTAGCCCAGAATCAAATGTTTTAATTCTATAATTTTATCATATAAACGGCTTTAACTCGGGAAATGATGAATTTAGGAAATCATTTCATAATTTTTTGTTTGATAATTTGTGAGAAATTGAAGGTTGAACGAAATCTACATTTTTGTCAATCTTTGGCGATTGACGTCGATTGGTGGGTTGTGGTTAGGGTCGAAGATAGATGGAAGGAGGTAGATCGTGGGAAAAATAATAGCTAATTTTATAATGTACTGTGGTGATCGGTCCATGGCAAACTAGGGTTTTAGCCTAGTTCGAAAATGATGTCGAAAATTTGGTTTGTGCGACGTCATCGAGGATATTGTGTAGATCGCACCAGTGGTGATGGGGCAGTGGGAGGTAGGCGGAGCTTTGACCCAAGTTGCGGCGTTGATGGTGGCTTGAGGCGATCTAACGTGACGGTTTTCTGACGATCGAATGTTTCTAGTTTAGTACATGTATGCTCGATTTTGATTCGTGAGTGATCTCATCGGTCTGGGTGATTGAAAGGAGGGTGGAGGTTGTCGTTGATGAATGGTCGATTGGAGTTTGGGTTGAAGATGGCCAGCTCTCTTGTACATGTGCACGGCATATCTACGGTGTCAATAGTCTGGGGGAAGAAGATGGTTCGTGTTCAAGCACGAGTGAGATGGAGGGTCAACTCGAAGTTTCCTCGTGTTTAACTCGGGAAATTGATGGCATTGCTCGAGTATGTGCTCGTGTGGGATGGTCTGGTGTAATAGTTTTTAAATTAAACAAAGTTAAAAGGTCAAAAGAAAAGAAGAACAGGTTTTGACGCGGGGAAGGAGGGAAATGTCTCGGGTATTTTTGAATCTGTCATGAGTATTTTCTGATACTGGCTCGAGTCAATATTTATATAACCTGTTTTAAAAATGTTTTATAATTAAGACTTGTATATTATTTTCTTTAAAATAAAAATAGAATACAGATTTTAATACTAAGTAAGTACATGTTTTTGTGAAGTATTATGTTTTTGAATTTTAGTATAAAGCTTGAAGAAGTTTTAAAAATCAAGTTTTTAGTATATGGATGGATTCAAAATAAATTTTGTAACATGGTCCCGAAGGTAAATAAAGTTTTATGGAATCAAAATGCTTTAGACAAGTTTAACATTTTTAAAGAGAAATTTATTAATTTAATTAGTAAATTAATGATTAAGACTAATTAAGTGATAATTAAGGATAGTTAATCACGATATAAGATTAACTAAGGATTTATTATTTTCAATGATAGATGTTATCTAAGCTTTAAAAATTAGTTAAGAAGGGTTCAAATAAAATTAATGTAATTAATCAAGTTTTAAAATGGTTTAAAATATACATAAACTTTATTTTAGAAGTTTATTTTGGATAAACTTTATAATGTTAAAGGTTAGTTAATTAATATAAAGAATGTTTTAAAGGCTAACTAACTTTTAAAGTCTAAAGTTAAGTTATTTGTTAAAGGCAATTAATTACTTGAAGTACATTACTTAGTAGAAGTAATTAAGATAAATTAATTAATAAATTAAGCTTGATTAATCAAACAATCAATGAATAATTAATTTAAGGATAATTAATTACTCAACAATATTTACATAATGAAAGTAAAGGATAATTACTAAATGGGATTAATCAAAGGATAATTTATTTCTTAATTAAGGATAATTAATTAATATAATTAAGGTAATTCATTTAAGAAGTAATTAACTAATTAAAGGTTAGTTGATTAATAAAAGTAATTAATTAATGGTAAAAGTTAATTAAGTAATTAAGGATAATTACTTATTTTAAATTAATTAGGATTAATTAATTAAATGATAATTAATTTAGGGTTAACTTGATGATTAATTAATTAAGAATAATTAATTAACACAAATTGTTATTAATTAATGTTAATCAACTAGGATTAGTAATTTATCTAATTTTAATTAATCAGATGATCAGTTAACCTTATTTATGGGTGTTTGGATTCTATTGGATGATTGAATTGTTTGATATCCCTGATTTTGATGCTCTGTTAGCTGTGTTTTGTGTAATTTATTATTTGTGATATATATTCGTGATCTATGAATGAAAGATAAGTGTTATAGTTTATACCGCTTATCAAATATTATTGCTGTACTTGAATATGTACTGATTGACGGTGTTGCAATTTTATTGTGTAAAACCCCAGGCCACACCTATACACACACAAATATGGGTTGCACGTGGAAATGGGTTAAGTCACATATTTTTGAAATAGTTTTAAAATTGAATTTTTGAATCCAAATGGTTTTGGAAATGGATTGGGTTTAAAATAAAAAAAATTTGAAAAGGAATTTCAAAGATAAAAGTTATTTGTGAATAACTTGATTAAGTTTTGAAGTTAAATAATTTGATTTAAATTTAAATTCCCAATTCGAAATTGAATTCTATTTTTATGGATAAATCTTTGGAAACGGTTTGAAAGCTATAAGTTAAATCTTTGATTTGAGGATTTAATGAGGTAACCCAATTAAAATGGAAATCGTTTTGAAATCTATGAATAGATCTTTGTGAAACTAGGTGAACTTTATGAAACGAATCTTTTTGTTTAAAGTATTTGAAATGGCAATTTGTTTAACCATTTGGAGAAAGGATTTGGATTTTAAAAGTTGTGACTTAACTAAAATCTTATATCCATATGTTTTAAATATTGCGCTCATTATTCGGTTCAGCCGGAAGAGGACCTTGTTTCATATAACCCATTCCGAATAATGATACGATGTTATGGATTGCATTTGAAGATCGGTGGTGAAGACCGAGTATTTACGAGAATGATAGGATAACCTATCAATTGTCTCTGCACCGCGTAGCTATGGTATAGAGATTTCCTAAGTGATGAGAAGTGCGATCGGAATTATGGATGCCCGGATTGCAAGGGCTTCTTCGGAAGTTCCTTTGGATCTGTTCGAACCCGGAACAGACTTGTATGGTTCCATGTGTGACACTACACTTTGAGATATAAAACTGATCTCTATCAAATACATTTCTGCTTGGTAGCAGAGAATTTATTCTCTTAGCTTAACATCCTTCTCTGAAACGTACAAGCTCAGAGGTTATGTAGTTGATAGTTATTAGTGCTATACTCCCGATTTGGTAGTGTGGCATGCTAAGTGCTGCTGTGTATCATTTGTTGATCAAAGCATGGCTTTTGTATAAAGCGTAGCTTTATGGACGAGACTGCATCAGGACCTCACACCCCGGAAATGGTCAAAATAGGAAGATGCAGCAAGGTTATGAGGGTCGTTCCCTTTAGAGTGCGTCATTCCCTTCTGGAAAAGATGGTATCATGGTACGGAGCCCAGATACTTAACTCATGTGGTCACTGCAAATCTATTATTTTGTGATTGCTTTGCGGTTGAGAGGCGCCTCTGATAAAGGTCCCAAAGGACCGGGGGATGGCATGCTCGAGTAGTAGTTACCTTGTTACAGAGGTAACCCGGCCTTGTGTTGGCAGAGATCGGGTTAGGTTCTCGGGACGTCCCTCCAGAGGCATACCCATGGACAGTAGGAAGTTTCTTAGCCTGACCATTTGTTGGAAATCCAAACAAAACAATACGCGCCCTATACGGTTTTAGTTGTATAACCTACCAAGGAATGTGGTGGTAACCTGCTACTGAACATGGTAGCTATAGTAGGCATTAGTGCGAAATGCCTATGCTGGCTAAGATCAATATTATACTTTCAAAATGTTTTCCACACTATGCACTTATAAAAATAATATCAAAAGATTTTTGCGTAGTAAGCATATTTGACTAGCATAAGGATAAATCTCCTCCAATTCTGTGTTTGCATTGTGTGTGTGACGGGAGGCCTTATGGTAGTTTCGATTTCTAAAAAGCATTGTGGATTTATTTTAAACTCTTTTGTTGTTTTTTTTAAAAGATAAACTATTTTGTTTGCTCATACCAGTCCCACGACTGACCTGGAGTTTATTCTTCCCTTCATAAACTCTGGATGCCCACAATTTTCCCACACGGGCAATATAGAGTTGGGTTTTTCAGATAATCAATTATAGGTGTAGATTCGATAGCTTTTGAAGTCTTTGGTTTGGTAGCTTCCAATTTTTGGAGTCGTCTTCAGTCTTTGAACTGTGCTTTCTTATCTTTGTGCATCGTTATTGGGAGTTCGAGCTATTTCTGGATTGGGGCCTTGGAGATGAAGATTACCGATACTGGAGTTCTTTCTTGGAGACCATATTGGAGATATTGTTCCGCTGCTGGTGTTATCTTTTCTTTCCGCTGCTACTGTCTTGTATCATATCTTTGATGTATATTGATATTCATTATATCATCATTATATATGGATATTGTATCAAATGTTGTATATCAAATGTGTTACTCATTTCCTTTCGTTGTGTTGTACGTAATGTGTTATAAGCTACGACGAACCAGATTCGACGTTTGGATCCGCGGCATTGAAAACGAGTGTCGTATTCGGTGTCGATTTTCGAAGGTCGAGTCAGGACTATTTCATTTGGTATCAGAGCTAAAGGTTGAAACTTTAGCTCGGGAGTATAACACATTAGGTAAATCATTATAGATAGGATGAAGTATACCCTAGAATGAGTATATCCCTAAGATATATGTTCGAATGCCTCAGTAAATTCTCTTACTATCCACTGAGAGTGAGTAAGAGTGCGAGAAGAGGACGAGATAGGGGACGGGAGTACCACTACAAATGGTCAATACCCTACAATAGCGGAAACAATTTTCTCTATCAAACCTCCTTTGATTCGATTTCAAATTCTTTTTATTTCTTCATGACAGCTCCAGAAAGAAGCTTCGGTGTGATGGTGACCCTACGAATCATTGTAGAAATCCTTACTTCGTATCTTCATCGGTTTCTTATTAGTTTTTCCATTTAAACTTTAATGAATTTGAAATTTGAAATTGGAAATTTTAATTAAATTGGAAATTTTAAATTGAGTTAATTGGTTAATAGAATATGAAGCTAAATTTGAATTGTATCAATAAAACGATATCGGTTAAAACCAAATTTGAAATTCTATTGTAATTTCTTGTGTTGATCGAGGTCCGAAGAGAGGCAGGTTGTTATATACTTTAGGGTGTTCCGACCTAAGTTTGAATCCATACCTAGTGTTTGAGAATTATGGAAGATTAAATCCATCTATCTATTCTCTGGGGACAGATATATTCTACGAATGATTAGTTGTCCCTTCGAACTAATCAATGCCCTTGCATTTCGTAGACCAGATGACCCGAGTATCTTGTGAAATAATTGTATGAGTTCGTTCCCATAATGTTGATATTCTGATTTGGTAAGCCAAATACAGAATAGATACCCAATTTGTTCTGAAAAGGTAATTCTCTATCTTTTATCTGTTCTTTGTTAACTCCCTGGCAAATTTCGGGGACAAAATTTTATTAAGGGGGGAATCTACAACATTCCTGGATTTTAGCTAAGAATAATTTGATAATTAATTTAATCTTTGGAATTAAACTTTAAAATAATTGATAATTAATATAAGATTTTAGATTTAATCGTGAAACTAATTGTGGATTAATATCTAAATTCCAGAATAAAGAAAGATATGTATTTCAAATAGAAATTCTGATTTGGGAATTTAATAATAAATATATTGAAAATAAAATTTGATTTAAAAATTCTATGTTCTAAGAAAAATATATGTATGATTATTTATTAATTATTTTCAATTCATTTTTTTATAAATTGTATAAGTATGAGTAATTGAAGAAAAAAATGTATATATAAGATCAAAACAAGAATTAATAAGAAGTTTTATCTTCTAGAAATTTATAAGAAAGCATATATATGTAACATTGGTTTGTAAATTTATAAAATAAGATTTTTAAAGTGTATAACCTTTAAAGCATAATAAGTATAATTGGGAAATATACATATGTAAGTATAAAATTATACAAGTGTATGTGTGAATATATATAAATGGACATAAGTGGTTATAATTCAAGTGAACTGGAATTTGAATTTAAATCTAAAATAAATATTTTTTAAAAAAATGATTGGCTTTTGAAATCATTAAGGTGTAATTCATATAATGTAAATATTAGTTAAAACAATTCTTCTTTTAACATTGTGTACATGTATATACAAATGAATAAAGGGTATGTTTATTTATAAAGTAAATATGATATAAAATTTATTTAAAAAAAATTCTTTTATCTTGTAAAAATTACAAATGCTAAACATACACAAAGGACTAAAATTTACAAGTGTTTAGATCTCATAATTATTATTTTTTACAAATGGCATCCAATATAATTAACTGAATAAAATATTAAGATTTAAAAAATAACAAAAAAACTTTTCAGATCTCCATATGAAATGGTTTAGTCTCTTAGCAAATCTGAAAGAACAGTAGAAAGATTGAGTATCACAAATCTCAACACCCAAAGAAAAAAATAGAAAAATAATCAGAAAAGCTGAAGCATTCTCTTAGATTCAAAGTTGAAAAAAAAGTCTGAAAATCAAAATACAAAAACCAGGGCTTCTTTCAAACATGAAGCTGTAAATCACCTCAAAACAATCAAGTCTCAGATCAGATCGAAACCTGAAATGCAGATCTGAGGCAAGAATTAAAACTTGGGAATCAAGTCCATATCAAAGAAAAAGATTAAAACAGACCTGAGAAATTAGAGCAAAAGCAAACAAATGCAAGATCAACTCAGATAATTTAAGGCAAGTAAATTTCTTTTCAAGATTTGAATTTGAAGTTGTAATCAGTATTAAAGCAAAGATTTAAACAACTATATTAAACATTTGTAGGAGGAAATTAAGTTCAAAGATTAAACTTATTCCTGGATTTCAAGTAGCAGGAAGGAAAAAAGGCTTCTCTGTGTATAACAAAAATTCAAACTGTAAGTAATTTAAAATTCTTTGTATTTGATGAATTAAGTGAATAAGTACAACCAAGAATAAGCAAAGATTTTTTTATTTATAAGTTCCAGATTCAAAGCTTCAGGCAAGCTAAACAAAAATAAAAAGTTCCAGACTCAAATTCATCTTTGCTTTTCTGTTCCTCTCTGTCAACAAAACTTCAGGTGAGCAAACTTAAATTATTAAACCTATTTTCTTTGAAATTTCATGCTTGTGATGATAGTGTTGATGGATGTGAATGTAATTGCTGGTTTGTATGGATATATAAGTGTTGAAATGATTAGATGTCTGTCTGCGTATATATACAGGGCTATCTCTGTCTAACAACAGGTTTTCCAAACCTGATAGGAAAATTAAAAATCATCCCATCCAAACCCTTTAAAGTTTCAATTTTTGAATGAAATATGCTTGTATATGTATAACATTATTTTTAAAAGCAAATTCAAGTATTTAAATTAAACATTTATTTAGAAAGTGATATATATATATATACAGTGAAAATTTAAATTTAGCCCAGAATCAAATGTTTTAATTCATTATTTGATCACATAAACGGCTTTAACTCGGGAAATGATGAATTTAGGAAATCATTTCATAATTTTTTATTTAATAATTGTGAGAAATTGAAGGTTGAACGAAATCTACATTTTTGCCAATCTCTGGCGATTGACGTCGAAAGGTGGGTTTGGTTGGGGTCAAAGATAGCTGGAAGGAGGTAGATCGTGGGAAAAATAATAGTTAATTTTATAATGTACTATGGTGATCGGTCCATGGCAAACTAGGGTTTTAGCCTAGTTCGAAAACGATGTCGAAAATTTGGTTCGTGCGACGTCATCGAGGATATTGGGTTGATTGCACCGGTGGCGATGGGACAATGGGAGGTAGGCGGAGCTTTGACCCAAGTTGCGACGTTGATGGTGGCTTGAGACGATCAAACGTGACGGTTTTCTGATAATCGAATGTTTCCAGTTTTGTACGTGTATGCTCGATTTTGATTCGTGGTTGATCTCATTCGTCTGGGTGTTCAAGAGGAGGGTGGAGGTTGTCATCGATGAATCGTTGATTAGAGTTTGGGTCGAAGATGGCCAGCTCGCTTGTACATGTGCACGGCATATCTGCGGTGTCAATGGTCTAGGGGAAGAAGATGGTTTGTGTTCAAGCACGAGTGAGATGGAGGGTCAACTCGAAGTTTCGTCGTGTTTAACTCGGGAAATTGATGGCATTGCTCGAGTATGTGCTCATGTGGGACGACCTGGTGTAACAGTTTTTTAGTTAAACAAAGTTAAAAGGGGAAAAAGAAAAGAAGAACAGGGTTTGATGCGGGGAAGAAGGGAAATGTCTCGGGTATTTTTTTAATCTGGCCCGAGTATTTTCTGATACTGGATCGGGTCAATATTTATGTAACCTGTTTTAAAAATGTTTTATAATTAAGACTTGTATATTATTATTATTTTAAAATAAAAATAGAATACAGATTTTAATACTAAGTAAGTACATGTTTTTGTGAAGTATTATGTTTTCGAATTTTAGTATAAAGTTTGAAGAAGTTTTAAAAATCAAGTTTTTAGTATATGGATGGGTTCAAAATAAATTTTGTAACCTGGTCCTGAAGGTAAATAAAGTTTTATGGAATCAAAATGCTTTAGACAATTTTAACGTTTTTAAAGAGAAATTTATTAATTTAATTAATAAATTAATGATTAAGGCTGATTAAGTGATAATTAAGGATAATTAAACATGATATAAGATTAACTAAGGATTTATCATTTTCAATTATAGATGTTATCTAAGCTTTAAAAATTCGTTAAGAAGGGTTCAAATAAAATTGATGTAATTAATCAAGTTTAAAATGATTTAAAATATACATAAACTTTATTTTGGAAGTTTATTTTGGATAAACTTTATAATGTTAAAGGTCAGTTAATTAATATAAAGAATGTTTTAATGGTTAATTAAATTTTAAAGTCTAAAGTTAAGTTATTTGTTAAAGGAAATTAATTACTTGAAGTAAATGACTCAGTAGAAGTAATTAAGATAAATTAATTAATAAATTAATCAAACAATCAATGAATAATTAATTTAAGGATAATTAATTACTTAACAATATTTACTTAATGAAAGTAAAGGACAATTACTAAATGGGATTAATCAAAGGATAATTTATTTCTTAATTAAGGATAATTAATTAATATAATTAAGGTAATTCATTTAAGAAGTAGTTAATTAATTAAAGGTTAGTTAATTAATAAAAGTAATTAACTAATGGTAAAAGTTAATTATGTAATTAAGGATAATTACTTATTTTAAATTAATTAGGATTAATTAATTAAATGATAATTTATTTAGGGTTAACTTGATGATTAATTAATTAAGGATAATTAATTAACACAACTTGTGATTAATTAATGTTAATCAACCAGGATTAGTAATTTATCTGATTTTAATTAATCAGATGATCAATTAACCTTATTTATGGGTGTTTGGATTCTATTGGATGAATGAATTGTTTGATATCCCTAATTTTGATGCTCTTTTTGATTTAAGCTGTGTTTAGTGTAATTTATCATCTGTGATATATTTCCGTGATTTGTGAATGAAAGATAAGCGTTATAGTTTATACCGCTTATCAAATATTATTGTTGTACTTGAATATGTAGTGATTGATGGTGTTGCACTTTATTGTGTAAAACAACTGGACTACACCTATACGCACACAAATATGGGTTGCACGTGGAAATGGGTTAAGTCACAGATTTTTAAAATAGTTTTAAAATTGAATTTTTGAATCCAAATGGTTTTGGAAATGGATTGGGTTTAAAATAAAATGTTTTTTGAAAAGGAATTTCAAAGACAAAAGTTATTTGTGAATAATTTGATTAAGTTTTGAAGTCTAAAAAATTTGATTTAAATTTAAATTTAAATTCCAAATTTGAAATTGAATTCTATTTTTATGAATAAATCTTTGGAAACGGTTTGAAAGCTATAAGTTAAATCTTTGATTTGAAGATTTAATGAGTTAACCCAATTAAAATGGAAATCGTTTTGAAATCTATGAATAGATCTTTGTGAAACTATGTGAACTTTGTGAAACGAATCTTTTTGTTTAAAAATTTGAAATGGTAATTTGTTTAACCATTTGGAGAAAAGTTTTGGGTTTTAAAAGTTGTGACTTAACTAAAATCCCATATCCATATATTTTAAATATTGCACTCATTATTCGGTTTAGCCGGGAGAGTACCTTGTGTCATATAACCCATTTCAAATAATGATACGACGTTATGGATTGCATTTGAAGACCGGTGGTGAAGATCGGGTATTTACAAGAACGATAGGATAACCTATCGAGTGTCATTGCGCTGAGTAGCTACAGTATAGAGATTTCCTAAGTGATGGGAAGTCCGATCGGAATTGTGGATGCCCGGATTGCAAGGGCTTCTTCGGAAGTGCCTTCGGTTCTGTTCGAACCCGGAACAGACTTGTATGGTTGTATGTCTGAGACTACACTTTGAGATGTAAAACTAATCTCTATCAAATACATTTCTGCTTAGTAGCGGAGAATTTATTCTCTTAGCTTAATACCCTTCTCTGAGACGTACGAGCTCAGAGGTTATGTAGTTGATAGTTATTAGTGATATACTCCCAATTTGGTAGTGTGGCATGCTGAGTGTTGTTGTGTATCATTTGTTGATCAAAGCATGGCTTTTGTATGAAGCGTAGCTTTGTGGACGAGACTGCATCAGGATCTCACACCCCGAAAATGGTCAAAACAGGAAGATGCGGCAAGGTTATGAGGGTCTCTCCCTTTAGGGTGTGTTATTCCCTTCTGGAAAAGGGTGGTTTCATGGTATGGAGCCCAGATACTTAACTTATGTGGTCACTGCAAATCTATTACTTTGTGGTTGAGAGACGCCTCGGATAAAGGTCCCAAAGGACTGAGGATGGCATGCTCGAGTAGTAGTTACCTAGTTACAGAGGTAACCCGGCCTTGTGTTGGCAGAGATCCGATTAGGCTCTCGAGACGTCCCTCCAGAGGCATGCCCATGGAAAGTAGGAAGTTCCTTAGCCTGACCATTTATTGGAAATACAAACAAAACAATACGCGCCCTGTATGGTTTTAGTTGTATAACCTGCCATGGAATGTGATGGTAACCTGCTACTGAACATGGTAGCTATAGTCGGCATAAGTGTGAAATGCCTGTGCTGGCAAAGATTAATATTATACTTTCAAAATGTTTTCCACACTATGCACTTATAATAATAATATCAAAATATTTTTGCGTAGTAAGCATATTTGACTATTAAAAGGAGAAATATCCTCCAATTCTGCGTTTGCATTGTGTGTGTGGCGGAAGGCCTTATGGTAGTTTCATTTTCTAAAAAGCATTGAGGATTTATTTTAAACTCTTTTGTTGTTTGTTTTAAAAGATAAACTGTTTTGTTTTCTCGTATCAGTCCCACGACTGACCTGGAGTTTATTGTTCCCTTCCTAAACTCTGGGTGCCTACAATTTTCCCACACGGGCAGTCTAGAGGTTTTTCAGATTATCAATGATAGGTGTAGATTCGATCGCTTTCGAAGTTTTGGTTTGGTAGCTTCCAATCTTTGGTGTCTTCTTCAGTCTTTGGACTGCACTTTCTTATCTTTATGCATCGTTATTGGAAGTTCGAGCTATTTCTGGATTGATGCCTTGGAGATGGAGATTACTGATATTGGAGTTCTTTCTTGAAGACCATATTGGAGATATTGTTCCGCTGGTGGTGTTATCTTTTCTTTCCGCTGCAATTGTCTGGTATCATATCTCTGATGTATATAGATATTCATTGTATCATCATTGCATCTGGATATCGTATCAAATGATATTTATCAAATGTATTACTCATTTTCTTACGCTGTGTTGTACTTAATGTGTTATAAGCTCCGGCAAACCAGATTCGACGTTTGGATCTACGACATTTGAATACAAGTGTCGTACTCGGTGTCGATTTTCGAAGATCGAGTCAGGGTCGTTTCAGCATATGATAAATTGTTGATATGCTCACTTATATTTAATATGTTATCACCTAGCCTTATCACCTTAGGGATTTGGAAACTGATGACTGATTAAGATTGTTCCAATAGTGCATATGGTCAAACTCAAACTCTTAAGCGAGTAGAATTACGCCCAAGAGATCGCAAAAATAAAATTGTGTTTGGATGCCCTGAACTGATTAAAAGACATGACTCGTGGATGTTTTAAAACTACATTTTTGGATGGAGACTGGAGTAGGGACGCACCCTATCTTATAATCTCTAAGCCCCGTGTTGGTCTAGTCAATCATTATAATATGTAGGACTTTGCCGATATTGAGGCTAAATTTTTGGAGTTTTGCGTAGAAAGGAACTCATAATAGAGATGTTCACCGTTATTTTTCTTCCATTGGACATAAGCCGAGGTTATTTACTCTTGTTGGATAAGAAATTTTGGATTATCTGGTTATACTTTTGGACTAAGTCAGCCTAATAGGTTTTTAGTTTACCTAAGAAAACAAATATAGGTTCGTAGTGACCTTGAAAAAACTATGCCACGACTATTTCTAAGGGATTGGGCAATTATGGGAATGTATAACCCTTTGACCCTGGTGAATGACCGACTGTTCGATTTATCTAATTCAAAGTTTTGGTTTCCCCCCTAAACTCTCGAATACTCAATCTGAATTGGTTAGACCGAGAGCAAGGGAATTTTCAGGTTAGAAAAACAAGCTTCCAGAGACATGTAGGGGGCAGGCTATAATTTAGAAACAATATTTCCATTATGCAGTTTAACTGCTTTTATTTTTGTTGAATGTTTGTAACAACATATACTAACTGTCTAAGTAGTTAAGACTTGAATCACACAAGAAGGCAACACCGTAATTATTATATTTTATTTGAACAATGTAATCATAGAGTTGTGTGATTTTAATGGAATATTTATACTTGCTTGCTTGGATTCTAACCTTGAGTTTTCTCAACAAATCATAGTTGCAACTGCCTGGTATTTTCAACCATTCGCATCCACACATGCAGGAACAATATGAATGTAGTGGAATACTATAAAAAAAATCTTCGTCCTCGTCCTCCAGAATACGGTCTTCCAAATCCTAAAATGATCAGGCTGACCCGAGCGAATTGAAAAGACAAAACATTCGAGTCAAAACTAAAAGATCCTATGTAAGTTAAATCAACGGAAATATATATGAGTGTATCGGCTTCGGAGATGTTTACGGGGTTTGACATCTCCTATCCAGTGTCTAACGTGAGTGCAGTAACTTAAGAGGTGCTCGGGATTCACATCTCCTAAGGATCCGTTAAACTATTTACTATGTAGTAATATACGCTATTATAATAATGTCTAAAGTAAAGTATACTATACTGAAAATAGCTTTAAGGCTTTAAATTTTCCACCTAAACACACTTTTATATTCTCATAGTCTATACAGTACTGTAATCTCCTCCGTACTGGGCATCGTCAGAGGGCACTCCATAGATATGGTACAAAACAAACTCCTACAAGGCGCGCTAGGGTAGGTGACACGACACAACTAGGCAATGCCAGGGTAGATACACCAATTACGCATCCGGGCTCGTGGTAACGCATAGTGCGCAGCTACCGCCCACCTCGAGCTACACCCCCAAATCAAAAATCAAAAGTGGCCACCGAATCAATCCAAAAGTCAAAGTATAAAATCGAAGGGATGTGTCCGATAAAAGGGGCTACCTTCTTAGCCCGTCAATCGCTCCTGTTTTAGCCACCTTACGCCAACTCACGGGAGTCGGGTCCATGTATTTACCTCAAAGGAAACACCGCACCATCCTACTTCATTCTAGAACCTCCACCGCGTACATGGTTGTTAAAGTGGTTTTCGAAGTTGGCAGAGAGTATGACAACTTTCGATCTCGGTCTCTTCAACAACCAAACGTTATTATAACACCGCGGTCATTTTAAAATAATTTTACTTTTAAAACCAGAATTTAATATCCCTTTCAAAACCATAAAAATACAATAACATTTCCGTTTTAAAAACCAAATCAATATGATATCATTTTTATAAAACCCCAATCAATATAATATCATTTTTTATTTCAAATATATCCTTTTCCCAAAATCATGGCATTTTCAAATCACAATACCTTGATACCCATACTTTGAAACATAAGTTCCAATACTTAAATGGTTTAATATTAAATTACTTTATATAATAAATTAACTTCTTTAATTTCACAAATCAATTCCAAATACAGATTTGAGTCACCAAATAAACCATTTCAATTTCCATATATTTCAAAGCTTCAAATATTCCACCATTTCAAAATTAATTCTTTGATAATCCCATATACATCAAATTCAATTACTATTGTTTAGATTTGAAATGTTTACGTAATAAATCCAATATCATTTTAGAAAACTTTTAACTTCACATAACTGGATATCCTTTCAATTTATTTAACTTGTTATATTCATTTAAATCAACTTTATATTCATTTAAATCACTCTAAACCAAATCAAGTTGTAAGAATCATACCCTTTAAAAATATCAATTTTATTTAAATTTCAAATCAAATTTATTCGAGTATAATTCTTAAATAATTCAATTCATACCAATTTCATATTTCTCTTCCAACTTAATTTTTTATTAAGTCATTAAAAACTCTATATATACAATATCTTAAATAGGTACTTAACCATATAATATAAAACAATCAAATTCCATTATTAAACTTATTTTATTAAACAAATTTATACATAGCTTAAATTCAAGAATTTAACTATATATATAAAATAATATTTATATAATATCAAAAATTAATATTTATTAAACCGTATATTTTTTCCAAAACCATAGAAGTCAATTTTAAATTTTTTATATATATAGATCACGGTGTCTGTATAAAATTTTCTACCCTATGGTCAAGTGATACGGATATTTATCATTTCAATCCGTAATTTAAAATAAAAATACGGTTATATATCATTTCGAACCGTAATCCTGAGTGAAATAAGATGCATAACAACTTGCAGTTTATAACCATATAACATACAACATCCATTCATCCAATATCAACCATCAACCATTTATCACAATCATCATCCAACTCAATCAATATAAAATGAAAAAATAAATAACATGCAATTACTGGCAGTTTATATTCAATAATAAATTGAATAACTATTTAACGGGCAGTTTATATGCAATAATAACTTAAATAATAATTTAATTCAATAAATTCAATTTAACTGAGATGATGAATAAAAATATGCCAAACGGTCATAAATAAATTTCTAATCACATCAAAAATTAATTTAACAATCATAAGAAATTTTAGAAGTTGTGAGGTTAAAACACTCACCTTTTGAATCTAAATTGAATTTAAATTCAAAATTTGAACAATCTCAGAATTTTTCCAAACCAGCATCAAAATGTCCGGAGTTCTAATACGAACCTAGCGGAGAAAACCGCGTGTGAAAGGGACCTCGTGTGCGAAAGTTATGTTAGTTAGAGCGACTCGAATTAAATTTATATAAAAATAAAACGAAACAAAACTCACCTCCCCAAAACAAGCCACGCCATCGTCACTACCACTCTACAGGCCGAACCACATATGCACACAAAATGCACAGACCCAAAACCACAAAACCCTAGCCGCCCAATCGATCGTGCCACCGCCGTTTCTGCTCGCCGCGGCGGCGCAGCCGCCATCTATCGAAGCGCCGACCCCTATCAGAGTCGCGCGACCCCCACGACCCTCCTCCCGTTCTCCCAAAAGCACGCAGCCGCCACCTCCGTCAAAACCCTAATCTAATTTTGCAGCACGATCCAACCATTGATTCGACGAATGAACAACGCTGCTGAACTTCCCTCGATCCTCTCTGCCCGCCTGTGCCTTTAATTTCTCGATCGGATGAAGTTCATCAATGCGTGACGAACGGCCGTGAACAATCCCTCAAATTCCGAGCACTCAAAAACTCAAAACGAAAATGAATCACGGATTTGACTTGCGCTCGTCAAGAGCTTCAGATCTATAAAATTTGATAGTATTTGAGGAGTTTGAAATTTTTGCTTTGAAATTGGTTCTAGAATTTGATTGTCTGCCATTGAGGAGGAGAGACAGCTGAATTGTACGTTCAGACTAATGAACATAAGGAACAATTAGGGTTTATAACGAGGTATATATAGACAGGGCTGAACAGAAGGAACATATCAGGTAAATTGAACGATATATGGCCCGAAAAGCCCATTTCGACTCCAGAACGAAATTCGGTCAACCCATATATCAAAATAGATGTTTTAAAATATTTTAAAAGCAATGGAATAGGTTTCAAGTCCAAATTCTATCATATGAAGAAGTTATGCCAAAATTAAGTTATTTCTAAATTAATTTAAATTGATTTCAATTTCATTGATTCCTAGGCGTTTCGAGCCCGTACGATCAAAAGACAAGTCCGATCGATACAAAACTTGAAATCCTACAATAATTCACCATTACGGATCCGATGAAACTAGTTTCGTCGAAATCCGAGTCAGTGGCCAAAATGTCTATTTTTACAGTTAATTAAATAAATTAATAATAAATAAATTAAATCAAATTTCAATTTCAACCCTATAATTTACAAATTTCATTATTATTAAATTTCTTAATCATTTACACTAATTTAACCAAATTTAAATATCAATTTAGAGTTGATTAATTTATTAATTTTCATTGTTAGCCTTAATTCATTAAATTCAGAAATTATAAATATAATTCCCAATAATCCCATTTAATTAAAAAATTAATGATTATTCCATTTATTATGGTTAAATAGATGGATTTAACATTGGATTCAAAATTATTACATTAATATGCTCACATTCCATCTTAATTTCAAATAACGTAATATTTAGATATTTTAATTTCATTTAATTCCAATTAATCCAATTATTGAATTTTACATTTCAAATAAATAAATAAATTATTAATTTTCATTCTTTAGTTCAACCAATTGTCATATTATAAATAGAATTAACATTATTTCCAATTATTTCCTTAATTTATACTAATAGAACATTGAATTGAGATTCATTACAATTGATTACAAATTTTGATTTAATGGACTAAATAAATGATTACTTTATAATAATTGTTGCCACCAACTCTTAATCATATTTATATAAGTTATCATTTCCAAACAATTACATACAGAACGTTGATTTTATTCAATTACTATTTTTTATTATTACTTCATTGATTAATTCAATATTTGCATTTGTTTTTTTCTTATATTAAATTTATTACCAAATATTCCTATTTACAAACAATCATAACCCTGCAATTGTTTCAATCAGTTGGGATTGCACTAAATTAGTTATTCATCAACTTGCTTTAACATTATTACCTAATTTTACATTCAATTACTATTAATCGATATATTATTTCATTGGTTAATTCAATACATGCTTTTGTTTACCTATTTTCCATTTGTTTTCTTATATTAAACTTATAACCAAGTATGACAGCTTACATTATTTCAATTAATTGCAATTTCATTTTAAATTGTAAATTTTAGTTACAATTGCTACATTTATTTTCTAACATTCGCTCCAATATAAGTTGCAAGATTTTTATTCCTTTTAAATTTAATTTCAAAATCTTATTAATTTAATCAATTTAATTATCGAAATTTACGAGTCGTTACACTCTCCCCCACTCTAAACATTTCGTCCTCGAAAAGGAACAAAAGGTAAAAGAAGAATTTATAAATCAATATATATTATTCAAAACATTATATTCATAATAATAAATTTACAGAATAGGAAAATATATAGATTATAAATAATTAAATCTTTTTATATTCAAATTAATAGAGTTTAGAAAACATTTTTAAAATTTTTCTAAGTCGAAAATTTATGGAAAATTTTGGCAGAGTCTCCTTTGTACAGAGAGGCTTGGAAGAAAATATAATATCAAATATAAAAATATATAACATATATTTTCCGAAATAATATATCCCAACCCGGGAAAAATAATATAATAGTGCTATAACCGTAATCCAAAAACATACTTATTTGTTGGGTAAATAACGCTTATTTATGAAACCAAAAGCAATAGCAATTGCTTCCATAACCTGTATTTCACTTATATAATCCAAAAAGGTTAAAAATTATATAAATGAAATATTTAAAGTGGTTTCAACCATAAACAAACAAATCAATACAAACATCAATCACTTGCAACAAGGCATGCAACCATCACATAGAATCACCACAAATCAATCATTCATTCATATCAAACAAAACAAATAGTTGTTCGGGTTCAAAAACTTTAAATTGTGCGGAATGGAAAATAAATTATTAAGTGCACCATTTACTCAACAGTCATAGATGAAACTAAATAGATTATTCATACATCCAAACAATTGTAAAGTATCCTTGCCCAAACAACCATAAGCCAAACAAACAACAATTTCAAACAATAGATCAAGTTCATTCTTATTAATTTCATTTCATACATTTGTAGTTTGATTTCCTTTTCATTCATATAGTGATTTATTCTTTTAATTTACATTTGTTTCTTACAAACTTTTATTTCCATTCACTCATTCAGTGTTTATTTCATTTTTTCATTTATTACTTACAATTATTCAATTTCTTAGCATTTCAATTTATTTTACTTAAGTTTATAATCATTTATTTATAATACTTACCTTTCTATTATATTTAATTGTAGTAACATTTCCATTATAACTTAAGTTTATAACACTATAACATCAATACTTATTTATTAAAGAGTTACATTGGATACTTTCATTATTTCAAGTTTAACTTCTATAATATCCTATTACATTTTCATATTAAACACTACATCTTTTAATATGTGGTAAGTTTTATTTCTGTGCTTTTAAGAATGTAATTGAAAATTATACAAGTTTATCTTATTTCTATAAATATATTTAATGTTCAATAATCATATCTTTTGTTTTTTTATAGGTTACAGATTTCAACTTTCATGAAATTTCATTTTTAACCTAGCATTTAATCTCTTATCTGATTAGAGTTTCCAACTATTAATTAGTTACATTCCATTTCTCTACAATAATTGAAACTATTAATTAACGGAAACTTGAGAACTAAGTACCGGCTTAAATTTCAAATCATTTTAAAATAATAGATAGATGTATACACTTACAATTTATATAACCAATTATATTTAGAACAATTTAAATTTTGTATTTGGTTATCAAAATAAATTCCGCAGTAAAACTACTACAGTGGCCTTCCCACTTCGAAACTTGAAAATGAATGTCGATGATGCATGCACTGATCAACGGAATTATTTTCCAGCGACAAAGAGGGAGTACATAACTTATTTATTTCAAAAAAATTCTTTAAATAATTCTTTCAAATCTTATTGAAATATTTATATCAGAAATACTTCTAAATAATATTATTATTATATTCCAAAATCACTCGAAAGAAATTTTCAAAAATCCCGAAACTCAAGTTCTAAGTTTCCAATCTTTCATTTATTCTACTTCCAACTAATATCTAAAAAAAATCACTACCTATCTAACTAACATATTACAACCAAACATACTATTTAGAAAATATATTATTTTATATATGAAAATATACAATAGGCAAAAGTATTTTATTCACTCATATTTTAAAACAAATATTATGTCGGTCTGTCCTATTAAGTGTTTAGAAATCCCTATTGATGTCATAGCGTCCTATGCACCAACCCGAATTTATAAATACAAAACGAAGCAAATTAACACAATATTAAAACCTTTTATAACACTAACAAATACGCTCTCTCATACATATACATTCAGCGACTCATCATAGGGTATTATTACCCTATTGATAAAGAGTCAGACCCTATAAAGCTAAGGTATATCACTAAACCAAAGCTCTGATACCAGATGTAACGTCCCGCCTTTTTATACGCTTTAAATTGACGATAAACCACACACATCAGACTTAAACCATACAGAAGGCGGATTGTTATGGGGTAAATAAGAAAAGCAGAGAAAGAAAAAGAACAAAATAGAATCTTGCAGCGGAACAATAAAATATAATAATCAAATATACGGTTCATGGAGCTGTTTTACAAAATATTCGATTAACTTATACAATACATATTAGAGTTACACATACTCTAATACGGAGAACAATAAATAATGCAGCGGAATAGTACGAATGTAGTGGATACTATAATAAATAATAATAAATCTTCGTCCTCGCACTCCAAAATACGGTCTTCCAAATCCTGAAATGCTCAGGCTGACCCGAGCGAATTGAAAAGACAAAACACTCGAGTCAGAACTAAAAGATCTTATGTAAGTTAAATCAGCGGAAATATATATGAGTGTATCGGCGTTGGAGATGTTTATGGGGTTTGACATCTCCTATCCAGTGTCTAACGTGAGTGCAGTAACTTAAGAGGTGCTCGAGATTTAAATCTACTAAGGATCCGTTAAACGATTTACTATGTAGTAATATATTATAATAATGCTAAAGCAAAGTATAATATACTAAAAATAGCGTTAAGGCTTCACATTTTCCACCTTAACACACTTTTATATTCGCATAGTCTATACAGTACCGTAATCTCCCCCGTACTGGGCGTTGTCAGAGGGCACTCCATAGGTATGGTAAAAAACAAACTCGTACAAGACACGCTACGGTAGGTGACACGGCACAACTAGGAAATGCCATGGTAAATAAACCAATTACGCATCCGGGCTGGTGGTAACGCATAGCACACAGCTACCGCCCACCTCGAGCCACACCCCCAAATCAAAAATCAAAAGTGGTCACCGAATCAATCCAAAATTCAAAGTATAATATCGAAGGGATGTATCCGACAAAAGGTGCTACCTTTTTAGCCCGTCAATCGCTCATGAGACCACCTTATGCCAACTCACAGGAGTCGGGTCCACGTATTTACCTCAAAGGAAACGCCGCTACCATCCTACTTCATTCTGGAATCTCCACCGCATACACGGTTGTTAATGTGGTTTTCGGAGCTGGCAGAGTGTATGACAACTTCCGATCCCGGCCTCTTCAATAACCAAACGTTATTATAACACCGCGGTCATTTTAAAATAATTTTACTTTAAAAAAAAATATAATATCGCTTTCAAAACTATACAAATACGATATCATTTCCGTTTTAAAAACAAAATCAATATGATATCAGTTTTATAAAACCCAAATCAACATAATATCAATTTTTATTTCAAATATATCCTTTTCCCAAAATCATAGCATTTTCAAATCACAATACCTCGGTACCCATACTTTGAAACATAACTTCCAATACTTAAATGGTTTAATATTAAATTACTTTATATAATAAATTAGCTTCTTTAATTTCACATGTAATATCCCAGAATTTCGGAGAATTTAAAAGGAGATAATCTCTTAATTAAATCATTCAAATTGATAAAATGGTTATCTTCATATATAAATAACCAAAATAAAATTTATGTGATGTTTTCAAATTTAGAAATTAATTGATATTAAACGGAATAATTATTTCAATTTGTGTTATTTTATAAATTTGATTTTTGATAAGCTTAACATTTTAATTCAATAAGTGTTGTTTAAATATATGTTTATTTAAAATTTAACTTTAAAATTAGATTTTAATATTTTTCATTTAAAAGTGTGTTTTTTTATTTAATAAAGATATAATTGATTTGAAATTGAAGTTTAAATTGAATTTGAATTTTTAAATTTGAAATTTGAATTGGAATTTGTAATTTAAAAAGAATGTATATCTTGAAATACATTTGTATATAAAAGATTTATGAATAAAGTTTTATTTTAAAAATAAGATTGGTTTTTATATTAATTTAAAACAAAAGAATTTTATTTATATAAATTTGGAAAATGTTTGTTTAGTAGTAAATAAATGGAAAAAGCATTTAAATTAACATGTAAAAATGGATTAAATAATTATATATTATTTTATTTGGAATCTAATTAGTTTATATCTTATTTTCTTTTGAAATTTTTATTTTCATAAGAAAGGAAAAAGGATTTATAAATTTATAAAAGCATTCATAAATTAGTAAAGTATTTACATATTAAGCAAACTGATAATAAAGGATTTTAAAAATTATTTTTATAAAATAATTTAAAAATAATAAATGACATGTGTTCATTTTTAATCTTCCTTTCATACATGTGTTAGGAAGTAAGCTTGGTTTATGACGAATGTAATCAAAAGGTAACAAGTGTCTTTTTCTTAATTTTTCTTTTCTTTAAATTTTATTAAACCTTAAAATTCATTTTTTAAAATCCCATTATCTTCTTCCTTCTTTTTCTTTGAGTTCAAACAAGAATCCATGGCCACAAAACTTAAGTATTTTCATATGCAAAACAGAAATAAAACCTGTAGTAAATCTTCATCCCAAATCCTCAAAAAGAAACCAAACCCTGTAAAGTTGTTTTTAACAAAAGTCTGAACCCATATTCAATTCCTCAAGTTCAATCTGAAACCTAAAATCATATTCTCAAAACCGAAAACCATACTCAAATCCAAGTTCAAAAATCTGTAGTTTTTTTTTCATATACTGATCTCCTCAAACCATACAATTGAAACCAGGCACGTATATCTCCTCTAAAACATTTCCAAACCCTGTGATGTTTTTATCAAGCCTGATAATCTTCAATTTGAAGTTCATTCCTCAAACAAATTAATCAACTCTGTAATATTTTTTATCAAGCATGTAGCATGTTTCAACTGCATGCCTGTGAATCAAGCTTCAAAATGCAACCTGTCAACCCAGTTTTAAAGCTTCAAATGCAATCTGGAAAACAACCCATTTTCAAAAGCTTTGATCATCATCATGGTTCCAGTTTTAAAGAAATCTAGTATCAAGCCACAACAATTTTCAAATTTTTAAAAGGGGGATTCCATTCCAGTTTCCAAAACTGTGCAAACTCAAGGTGAGTAAACATCTAGTTTTTAAAACTTAAGTAGGATAAAAATTGTTGCTTAAGTGATTACTGAAACAATGATATCTGCATGCATTGATAGTTGTAAATAATTCTATAAATATGGTTGTATGTATTTTCTGCATGCCTGTAAATTGGTTTTCCTCTGTTCATTCATGTTTACAGAGTTTTATAAATAAACAAAATTCAAGCTTTTCATATAAACACTTTGAAGCTTTGAATCTAAAAACAAACTAGTTAAGTTTTAAACTCTTCTAGATTATGAAATTATGTTTAAACAAATTAAGTTTATAATTTACCTGTAAGCTAAAATATGCAGTGAAAACTTATAAAATGAAATAAATAAAAATTTTAATTTTATTGATTCATGTTTATGTATTGAATCATCATTCAAATTTATGATTTTTAACACAAAAATCCATATTTTAAAAAATGGATTGAATATGGAATTTGGGTTTTCCTGGAAATTTGATTTTGGGTAATTTTTGGAGGCTGGTGCAATTTGGTGGGTCGGAGTTACTGCTGGAGGTGGAGGAGGTCATGGAGTTTCAGCGAAAAATAGTGGTTGTGGCTATAGGAGACGGTGGCGATAGCGATGACCGGAATTAGATTTTATCCCTAGTTTTTGTATGTGTTGGATTTTGGGTTTTTTTCTTAAGCACTGTTGGATCGAGTGCTTTGGAAATTTGGCAGAGGGTAGCGTATCGGCTTGACAAGAGATGGTCTGCAACCCTCGATCTCTGGTCGCCGGAGTTTGGCGGTCGAAGGGTGTTTATGGGAGTTCGTTTCGCTTTGGGTTCTGCAGTAATGCCCAATTTCGATTCGCGGTGAGTTTGTATGTTTGGGTGGTCGAATTGGGATGTTGTGGTGTTGAGAGTGCTGCCGGAGGCGATGACGTTGGTCGGAGGTGACCAACGGCGGCGTGCATGTGCACGTGTTGGTGGTTGGGTGTTAGCGAGTTTTTGCTGTGAAGTCTTGAAGTCGCTTTTGAGTTTTGGCTTAGGGAAACTCGAGTTGTTCTCGAGTATGTTGGGTTGGGAAAACCTGTAGTTTTTGTTAAACTGAATTCAATCAAATGATTTAAAAAATAGGAAGAAAGGGAATCTCGGGTTTAGCTCGAGTGGTATTCGGGTTCGACCCGAAGCCGGAAGTATAAAACCGTAATCAAGATTTTAAAAGGTTTCAAAACTTGTTTATGAAATTTAAAAATAAATTAATTAATTTAAGCTTTATATAAATTACTTGATGTTTTTAATAAATGTTTTCTTAAACATATTTAATAAGTGTTGAAGTTTGTTAAATTTAAACATTGTTAAGAAATTTTAAAATGATTTTGAAAATGAGTTTTGAAAGTAATTTTAAAGGTTTATACAAAGACAAGTTTTAAATTCAAATTGAAATTAGTTTTAAAACTATAAATTAATAAATATTTAAGTTATTTAAAGTTGTGTTGGTAACTTAAATTTATCAAGCTAAATGATTGTTTTAACTTAAAAATTAATTAATAATTTAATTAAAGTAAGGATAGTTATAAAATAATGATTATAAATATGTTAAGTCAATTGAAGCATTTATAAGATAAATGTTTTATCTTAATTAAGGATTTAATATCTTGATTTTTATTAAGTTAATTTAAAGCAATTAATTTTAATTAATTAGGTTAAATATAAAGGATTAATTAAGAAATTAATTAAGGAAAATAATTTACTTGATTAATAAATGGTTAAGGATTAAGGGTTAATTAATTTAAGATTAATTAAATTGTAATTAAAAGATCATTAACTAGATTATTAATTAATGATTAGGGATTCATTAATCAAGTACTTAAGTGAATTAAACTTAATTAATCAAGTGGTTAAGATTTATTAACTGAATAATTAATAAGTTGTTAATTAAGTAATAAAGGTTAGTTAATTAGTATTTAAGAAGTGTTTAACTTGTAATTAAATTTTTTTAATTAATAATTAAGGTTTTATTAATTAAATAATTAGAGAATAATTAATCCTTAATTAAGGACTAATTAAGAAGTTGTTAAATGGTAATTAATTGATTAATCAATTGTGATTAAGGATTAATCAAATAGTAATTAAGGATTGATTATCTGTTAATTAAGGATGATTTAACAGTTAATTAAAGATTAATTAAATGGTTAATCAACTGGTAATTGAGGAATAAGTAATCTGTAATTAAGTTCTTACTTAATAATTGATAATTAGGTTTATTAATTAATAATTGAGAGATGATTAATTAGTTAATAATTAATTAATTAATTAATTAATTATAAGGGTAATTATGGATTAATTAATGTGTATTAAGAGGTATTGATTAATAATTAAGGTTATTAATCGATAGTTGATGGATAATTAAGTAGTTAATTAAGGGTTAATTTATTGATTATGAAAGTAATTAAGGATTAATTACTTTGTATTAAAGGAGATTAATTAATAATTGAGGTTTATTAATTGATGATTAAAGGACAATTAATCTGGGATTAGGGATTGATGAATTAAGTTAATCAAGGAGTAATTAATTAATTATGGTTAGTAACTAAATAATGACTGTATAGGTAAGATTTAGGGGTTGATTCTTAAGGGATTAATTTAAGAATTAAATTAATCATGATATGAATTGATAATGCTTGCTTATGGATGATTGGTTGTTGAATGTCTGAATTGGATGATATCTATTGGGTTGATATCTGTTGATGAGATGTGTTGTGACATTCTGTGATATTTATCTATGTTAATGCTATGTGATTTCAAAGCATTGAATTGTATTGAATTGAATTGTTAAACCTTTAAACAACTTGGCCTTTAAGACACGTTTGGTTCGATGAGACCGGGATCGGGTATCAAATTTGATTATCCGAAAACCACATCGATCCAAGTTAAACGTTAGGTCGTGAATTCAAGTGAAGATCGAGTTGAAGACTCGAAGTGTAAGAACTATCTGTCGTTAAAAACTCTGAGGGTGATTCTAATACGAGTATAACGAAGATAGTACTTTTAGTTTTGAGATGGAATTTTCAGAGTTCAAGGGTTATTGTCGTTAACTCTGTGGGAGAGATTCCAAAATGAGTTGAACGAGATAATGCCTTCGGTTTTGTTCGAACACAGAACGAAATTGTATGGATTGAATGCTTTCAGAACATCGTCAGGTGGACGATGAGTATCGTAAGATTGATGTGTTCTATAAACGTAATCGCAGCCTCAAGTCTCATTAACCGGGAATGGCTAAAATAGGGGAGATGCAGCAAGGCTAAGTGGGTCATGCCCAAGTAGGACGAGATTTACCCCTGTCTAGATGTTCCTTTTTATTTCGATTGTGTGGGGGCGATTGCTAGCTAGAATCGCTGGGGTGGTCTTGTTCGGAACTGTTCAGTAAGGAATGGTTCCGGCTTTGTGTTGTAAAGGGTCGGGAGTGATCCTCGGTACGGTGATCTAGGCCACATACTGTGACGGACAGTACCCCAGTAGCCCTGCCATTGATGGAAACCCATTCTTCCTACGTGCTCCTACGGTTTAGATTGTATTACCCACTTTTGTAACTAGTAGCTAGAATTTAATGAATGTAACAATTTCGGCTATTTTCTATTTACTTTAAAACCCTAGACACTATTATAATATCACTGGATTTCCTATCAAATGTTTTGGTTAGCGTAAGGTAAAAACTTACCCTTGTTTATGTGTGGGGAGTCTTACGTGATACCTTTTGTTTTCAAAGGTTTTTAAAAGTTAAGCAACTTTAACCCGTTTACTCACACCAGACCCATGTCTAACCCGGAGTTTATTCTGTTTTTCTTAAACTCTTGGGTACTCAAATTTTTACGAGTAGCCAAGGGATTCAGGTTTGCTTTGACGAATACTGGAGGAGTTATGGAGCAGGAGGCTTCAGCGTTTGTAGTTATATGGTGTTTTCCGCTGTGATGTATCTCTGTGATATATGTGTTGTATCTGAGTTGTATAATAGACAGACTTTTATAACTGTCTATCTTGTGTTGTTGTACCTAGTAACTCTGATATGTAATAGACTATGTAATAGTTATGATATATATTATATTTTGTTTCGTTCCGTTGTAAGATTCTGATTTTGTTGAGTTCTTTTCTTCTATCTATTCTATTTCTACCTCTTTCTTTCTTAAAGATGATGCGTCTTTCTGTGGAATGAAAGTCGGGTCGTCTCACTTAGTATCAGAGCATATGTTGAGATAATACCTAGGCTCTGGAGTGGTGTCTATCTTGAGAGCGCGTATTTGTAATTTTTATATAACTATATACTTATATAAATTTGTTGGGTATCCGTTCGGATTTCCAACATGA
The DNA here is from genome assembly GCA_030765085.1 of Allium cepa. Classification (NCBI taxonomy): domain Eukaryota; kingdom Viridiplantae; phylum Streptophyta; class Magnoliopsida; order Asparagales; family Amaryllidaceae; genus Allium; species Allium cepa. The sequence goes on along the minus strand of CM060935.1, from coordinate 327,925,377 downwards.
ATCCTAGAGGAATTTTATCTCTCTATCTTTGATTGCTTAGCCCTCCTACCTTTGAACCAAGCCCTATAGATAGATAACCGAGATAGATCGAATTTGTAGAAGCTTAAGATTTTCTTATCTTCCCCATAGTTTTTCTAGAAACCTTTTATTTGATCTAAAGGGTTTTGATCTTGTTTGCATTTGGATTGGTTGGATGGTATTGGGCTGCTTGATGTAAGAAGCAAGGATTGTATCTTTGAAAGCTGAGTTGGGAAGAATCGCAAAAGAGACTTGCGATGATGCTGGGATTCTTTTGAGTCATATTCTGCATGGAGTGAGGCATCTCCAGGAGGTGTAGAGTCCATCAAGGTGGTCAGTGATTTTCTGGATGTTCCGAAGGAGCGAAGTTTTTTCCTCATCGGGAGATAGATATTTCGATCGTCTTTAGTTTCGGAAGCAATACCTGTTGTTCAGCCTAGTTTTTCTCAGTGGGAGTTCAGCTGTTGTCTTTGTGGCCTAGACGGATGAATCTTTTGAGATTGTGTGGATTTGACGAATCGAGCTTTTAGGATGTGTGGTATAAGTTGTTCTCGTGATCATCAATATTTTTCTTGTCTACTCCAAGTCCGAAGAGGAAAGCTAGCGACATTTGGAGTTAGTGTTATAGGCTTTGAGGAAGCATTTCGTTTTGGTGATGATATTTCTGTAGATCCAGCCTGAATAGCTACTATTCAGGAATAGAAGCAACCGTAGTTTCCTGGTTTGGCAGAGTTCTACAAGAATAGAAGTGGACCCGAGTGTGAAGAGATTTTCTCAGATTTGAAGGCAAGGCTGACTAGTGTGCCTGTTCTAGCTATCTCTGATGGCGAGAATAAATTTAAGTTCTGCTCGGACGTTTGTGTGTGTTTGAGATAGATGAAGTGAGTCAATGATGGTCAGTGTTCCAAGTTTTGAGATGGATTGGTCAAGGGAACATTGAGGATCATTGGAAGGATTTGTGTTCTGAATTCTTGGATTTTGAAGCAAGAAGTTTCGACGAGGAGTCATCGCTCCAGGTTGTGTCCATCCCAGGGTGTTCAGAGATATATGGATATGAAGAGAACCTTTTAGTGGCCAAGCACGAAGTAGGATGTAGCTGCTTTTATCTTTGGATGTGCGATCTATTAGCAGGTGTTGGTGATCAACAGAAGACTACCAGTTTGTTGTAATCTTTGGAGGTTCCGAAGTGGAAGTTCCAGTGGGAAGTGATTTCTTTGGATTTCTTGGAATGTTTGCCAAGGACCAAAGAGGGAATTAAAGGAATAAGGGTGATTGTGAATTGGTTTACCAAGAACGCCCATCTTATTCTGGTTGAGGCAATCCGTTCTGTAGCATCTTTGGCTGAGTTTTCTTGAGAGTTGGTCTGACTGCTTGGTGTTTCGGTCAGCATTGTTAGCAATTGTGATCTTATCTTCGCCAGCTAGTTTTGGAAGGCTTTGTGATCAGTTTTGGGTTCGAGATTAAATTTTGGTACAGCTTATCATTCCCAGACCAACGAAAAGGCTGAATCAAATCCTAGAGATTTGAGAGAGCTTGTGCTTTGAATTTTTGTGGAAGTTAGGTGGATCATCTGCATTTATTGGAATTCTTGTATTAGTTATCAAACGAGTATCTGGATGGCATTCTGTGAAGCTTTTTTTAGAAGACCTTGTAGATTTCCATTCTGTGGAGTAGAGTCGGAAGATCGTCTGGTTCTTGGTCCAGTTTTGGTCTGTGAGGTATCTGAGATGGTGGAGCTTATCACGAGAAGATTAGTGTTGTATTCTTCGGATTGAAATGCCAGTTTTGATGGCTGGAATTCACATTGTTTTTCACGTATCTCGTCTGAGGAAATACGTGAACGATCTATCTTTTGTTGTGGAGTTAAGATTTCAGAGTTTGTCTTGGGAAACTCTGAATAGTTTTAGGAAGACTTATCTGGATCTATGTGCGGATAGCTAGGATTGTTTGAATGAATTGGTTGTTTAAATAAACTGTTTATTTGGATAGATTGTTGTTGGTAGATAATGTTTGGTTGATAGGAATGCTTGAATGGTTTAAATGAAATAAAAGATTTTAGGTGAACTTTATTTTAAATTTCAAGGACAAAATTCTTTTAAGGGGAGAGGAATGTAATATCCCATAATTTCGGAGAAATTAAAAGGAGATAATCTCTTAATTAAATCATTTAAATTGATAAAATGGTTATCTTCATATATAAATAACCAAAATAAAATTTATGTGATGTTTTTAAATTTAGAAATTAATTGATATTAAATGGAATAATTATTTTAATTTGTGTTATTTTATAAATTTGATTTTTGATAAGCTTAACATTTTAATTTAATAAGTGTTGTTTAAATATATGTTTATTTAAAAATTAACTTTAAAATTAGAATTTAATATTTCTTAATTAAAAGTGTGTTCGTTTTATTTAATAAAGATATATTTGATTTGAAATTGAAGTTTAAATTGAATTTGAATTTCTAAATTTGAAATTTGAATTGGAATTTGTAATTTAAAAAGAATGTATATCTTGAAATACATTTGTATATAAAAGATTTATGAATAAAGTTTTATTTCAAAACTAAGATTTGTTTTTATATTAATTTAAAACAAAAGAAGTTTATTTACATAAATTTGGAAAATGTTTGTTTAGTAGTAAATAAATGGAAAAAGCATTTAAATTAACATGTAAAAATGGATTAATTAATTTTATATTATTTTATTTGGAATCTAATTAGTTTATATCTTATTTTCTTTTAAAAATTTTATTTTTATAAGAAAAGAGAAAGGATTTATAAATTTATAAAAGCATTCATAAATTAGTAAAGTATTTACATATTAAGCAAATTGATAATAAAGGATTTTAAAAATTATTTTATTTCTTAAAATAATTTAAAAATAATAAATGACATGTGTGCATTTTTAATCTTCCTTGCATACATGTGTTAGGAAGCAATCTTGGTTTATGACAAATGTAATCAAAAGATAACAAGTGTATTTTTCTTAATTTTTCTTTTCCTTAAATTTTATTAAACCGTAAAATTCATTTTTTAAAATCCCATTATCTTCTTTCTTCTTTTTCTTTGAGTTCAAACAAGAATCCATGGCCACAAAACTGAAGTATTTTCATATGCAAAACAGAAATAAAACCTGTAGTAAATCTTCATCCCAAATCCTCAAAAAGAAACCATACCCTGTAATGTTGTTTTTATCAAAAGACTGAACCCATATTCAATTCCTCAAGTTCAATCTGAAACCTGAAATCATATTCTCAAAACCAAAACCCATATTCAAATCCAAGTTCAAAAATCTGTAGTTTTTTTTCAAATACTGATCTCCTCAAACCATGCAATTGAAACCAGGCATGCATGTCTCCTCTAAAACATTTCCAAACCCTGTGATGTTTTTATCAAGCCTGATAATCTTCAATCTGAAGTTCATTCCTCAAACAAATCAATCAACTCTGTAATACTTTTTATCAAGCATGTAGCATGTTTCAACTGCATGCCTGTGAATCAAGCTTCAAAATGCAACCTGTTAACCCCGTTTTAAAGCTTCAAATGCAATCTGGAAAACAACCCATTTTCAAAAGCTTTGATCATCATCATGGTTCCAGTTTTAAAGAAATCTAGTATCAAGCCACAACAATTTTCAAATTTTTAAAAGGGGGGTTCCATTCCAGTTTCCAAAACTGTGCAAATTCAAGGTGAGTAAACATCTAGTTTTTAAAACTTAATTAGGATAAAAATTGTTGCTTAAGTGATTACTGAAACAATGATATCTACATGCATTGATAGTTGTAAATAAATCTGTAAATATGGCTGTATTTATTTTCTGCATGCCTGTAAATTTGTTTTCCTCTGTTCATTCATATTTGCAGAGTTTTATAAATAAACAAAATTCAAGCTTTTCATATAAACACTTTGAAGCTTTGAATTTAAAAACAAGATAGTTAAGTTTTAAACTCTTCTAGATTATGAAATTAGGTTTAAACAAATTAAGTTTAGAATTTACCTGTATGCTAAAATATGTAGTGAAAACTTATAAAATGAAATAAATAAAATTTTGAATTTTATTGATTCATGTTTATGTATTGAATCATTATTCAAATTTATGATTTCTAACACAAAAATCCAGATTTTTAAAAATGGATTGAATATGGAATTTGGGTTTTCCTGGAAATTTGATTTTGGTTAATTTTTGGAGGCTGGTGCAATTTGGTGGGTCGGAGTTGCTACTCGAGGTGGAGGAGGTCATGGAGTTTCAGGGAAAAATAGTGGTTGTGGCTATAGGGGATGGTGGCGACGGCGATGACCGGAATTAGATTTTAACCCTAGTTTTTGTATGGGTTGGATTTTGGGTTTTCTTTCGTAAGCACTGTTGGATTGAGTGCTCTGAAAATTTGGCAGAGGGTAGCGTATCGGCTTGGCAAGAGATTGTCTGCAACCCTCGATCTCTAGTGGCCGGAGTTTGGTGGTCGAAGGGGGTTTATGGGTGGTCGTTTGGGTTTGGGTTCTGCAGTAATGCCCAATTTCGATTCGCGGTGAGTTTGTATGTTTGGGTGGTCGAATTGGGATGCTGTGGTGTTGAGAATGTTGCCGGAGGAGATGACGTTGGTCGGAGGTGACCAACGGCGGCGTGCATGTGCACGTGTTGGTGGTTGGGTGTCAGCGAGTTTTTGCTGTGAAGTCTCGAAGTCGCTTTCAAGTTTTGGCTTGGGGAAACTCGAGTTGTTCTCGAGTATGTTGGATTGGAAAAACCTGTAGTTTCTGTTAAACTGAATTTAATCAAAGTATAAAAAAAATAGGAAGAAAGGGAATCTCGGGTTTGGCTCGAGTGGTATTCGGGTTCGACCCGAAGCCGAAAGTGTAAAACAGTAATTTAGATTTTAAAAGGTTTTAAAACTTGTTTCTGAAATTTAAAAAAAAAAATAGTTTAAGCTTTATATAAATTACGTGATGTTTTTAATAAATGTTTTCGTAAACATATTTTAAGAAGTTTTGAAGTTTGTTAAATTTAAACATTGTTAAGAAATTTTAAAATGATTTTGAAAATGAGTTTTGAAAGTAATTTTAAAGTTTATACAAAGACAAGTTTTAAATTCAAATTGAAATTAGTTTTAAAACTATAAATTGATAAATATTTAAGTTATTTAAAGTTGTGTTGGTAACTTAAATTTATCAAGCTAAATGATTGTTTTAACTTAAAAATTAATTAATAATTTAATTAAAGTAAGGATAGTTATAAAATAATGATTGTAAATATGTTAAGTCAATTGAAGAATTTATAAGATAAATGTTTTATCTTAATTGATGATTTAATATCTTAATTTTGATTAAGTTAATTTAAAGAAATTAAGTTTAATTAATTAGCTTAAATATAAAGGATTAATTAAGAAAAATAATTTACTGGATTAATAAATGGTTAAGGATTAAGGGTTAATTAATTTAAGATTAATTATATTGTAATTAAAAGATCATTACATTAATTAATGATTAGGGATTCATTAATCAATTAATTAAGTGAATTAAACTTAATTAATCAAGTGGTTAAGATTTATTAATTGAATAATTAATAAGTTGTTAATTAAGTAATAAAGGTTAGTTAATTAGTATTTAATAAGTGTTTAACTTGTAATCAATTTTTTTAATTAATAATTAAAGTTTTATTAATTAAATAATTAGAGAATAATTAATCCTTAATTAAGGATTAATTAAGAAGTTGTTAAATGGTAATTAATTGATTAATAAATTGTGATTAAGGATTAATCAAATAGTAATTAAGGATTGATTATCTGTTAATTAAGGATGAGTTAACAGTTAATTAAGGATTAATTAAATGGTTAATCAACTGATAATTGAGGAATAAGTAATCTGTAATTAAGTTCTTAATTAATAATCTATAATTAGGTTTATTAATTAATAATTAAGAGATAATTAATTAGTTAATTAATAATTAATTAATTAATTATAAGGGTAATTATGGATTAATTAATGTGTATTAAGAGGTATTGATTAATAATTAAGGTTATTAATCGATAGTTGATGGATAATTAATCAGTTAATTAAGGGTTAATTTATTGTTATGAAAGTAATTAAGGATTAATTACTTTGTATTAAAGGAGATTAATTAATAATTGAGGTTTATTAATTGATGGTTAAAGGACAATTAATCTGGGATTAGGGATTGATGAATTAAGTTAATCAAGGAGTAATTAATTAATTATGGTTAGTAATTAATTAATGATTGTATAAGCAAGATTTAGGGGTTGATTCTTAAGGGATTAATTTTAGAAATTAAATTAATCATGATATGAATTGATAATGCTTGCTTATGGATGATTGGTTGTTGAATGTCTGAATTGGATGATATCTATTGGATTGGTATCTATTGATGAGATGTGCTATGACATTCTGTGATATTTATCTATGTTAATGCTGTGTGATTTCAAAGCATTGAATTGTATTGAATTGAATTGTTAAACCTTTAAACAACTTGGCCTTTAAGACACGTTTGGTTCGATGAGACCGGGATCGGGTATCAAATTTGATTATCCGAAAACCACATCGGTCCAAGTTAAACGTTAGGTCATGAGTTTAAGTGAAGATCGAGTTGAAGACTCGAAGTGTAAGAACTATCTGTCGTTAAAAACTCTGAGGGTGATTCCAACACGAGTATAACGGAGATAGTACTTTCAGGTTCGAGATGGAATTTTTAGAGTTCAAGGGTTATTGTCGTTAACTCTGTGGGTGATTCCAAAATGAGTGTAACGAGATAATGCCTTCGGTTTCGTTCGAAACCGGAACGAACTTGTATGGATTGAATGCTTTCAAAACATCGTCAGGTGGATGATGAGCATTCTAAGATTGATGTGTTCTATAAAGGTAATCGCAGTGTAACAATCCGTTTTCCCGTACCCTTTGAATCAACAATAAACCACACATGCCCAACTCAAATTGCACGAAAAGACGGATCATTAAGGGTGATTAAGAAAAGTAGACAGAACAGAATCTCACACGAATGGAATAACATATAATATTAAACAAGTACTTTTACAGCGGAAAACTTCTAAATACATATATCAGAGACTAACCTAAATTCAGCTTGGATAGTTATAAAACCTGCCCTTACAAATGCTGACCAACATCAAATAAAATACACTAAGAAAAGCGGATAGTAGATGTTTGCATCAAAATTGGGCACAACACTCTTCGGGAGTCGTTGAAGAGATAATAGTCAAGAATGCAAGTTCAAAACAGATATTATCTAACAAAAACTCCAATCAACAGTAAGGAAAATGCGTAGACAATCGATTTATAGTGGTTCGGCGTGTTGCCTACGTCCACTGTGAAGTTTTTTGATATTTTATTGATTCTCTTTCAATGTTTACAAGTTGTTACAGCGATCGACAGCAAGTTACAACTGGAAATTCGAAATCAACAATCAAATTATGATATAGGATGATGGAGATATTGATCCGGCAGAGTTTGGGCGCCTCAGAGTCCCCAGCTCCCTTTTTCTTTTGGCCCTGGGGCTCTATTTATAGGCGTAGGCTGCTGATATTTCGCTTAAAACTCGGGAGACCACGTCTGGCACGTGAGGGGGCCCACACGCACGATCTCAGGAAGTTTGGGCCCACTTTGGCATCGGTTCGAACTCCATTCGAACCGATCAAGAATTCATCCAATCGAGGTGAAATTTGGCGTAGACATTCTTCAACATGCATGCAAGCTTCTATGAAAATTTCATGGCATTTGGATCAGTAGGTTAGGAGATATGATGGGTTCGAAAATGGGTTTATTGCTCGGCCGTTTGTTTCGAAACCAAGGTTTCGAACCGATCCTTTCGAATCCATGGAGGCACGTGGCTTCGCGTTGACGTGGAGCGCAAACTTCGAACCGATCCGGTCTTCACTCCGTGTTGATCGCTTCGACTCCATATATCTCGGCGTATTCGAACCGATGGAAGACACGTCATCATGGTTGGTTGACCCAGTGGTTTCGAATGAAGCTGCACAGTTGGGTTCGAACAATGACCCCGTGATGGGTTCGAACAAGGAGATGGATTCGAAGTGGATGGAGCTGAAGGTGAGGCGCTTTGATGGTTTCGAAACTGATGCATCCTGATGGGTTTGAACCTGATGGGTTCGAAGGTGGTGGAGACGAACCTGAGGTGGTTCGGTGGATTCGATTCTTATGGATTCGAACGCGATGGTTTCGAAATGTTGGTCAACAATGGATTCGAAACCTAAGCCTTGCCCTTCAAATTGAATCGATCATAACTCGAGCATATGAACTCGGATTGACTTGAAATTTGAAATACCGACTCCTATAGTCTTTCTTGACGTGTCCTATCAATTGTAGCTCAATTTGGACTCGGATAAAATTCAGTGATATCCATGGCGAAACGAAGTATGACCAGCCTCTGAGACGAACTGTTCTCCGTTTCTGACCGATCTTTTGGTATCGCGGCTTTGCCAAAAAGCGGGATAACATTTTGCCCCCCAAAGTACGTCTTGTGGGAACATGACGTGCTTTGAATAGCTGCAATCTCTTTCTGAACAATCATTGCTCTCTTTTTTGCTGAAACTCGTATGTTGTGTTGTTGTAACCTTGTGTTGACATGATTGATTGCTGTATATAGTGCTTAGCCGTTGGCTGTTGCACTTGTAACAGGATGAGTGTTTGACCTCTGTAAATGTTTAAAATCGATTGTTAGTTCGACTTTTATGCATATATGTTAGTTTGACCCTCGCAAACGGTGTGCGTTCACGAGTCGTTGTCAGCTTGGTTGGCTATTGAATTCCGTATCGATTCTCTCCAGAACCGATTTGGAAACTTGAGTTGAGACAACGCTTGACGGTTGTTTAGAAAAACCCCTTCGTATCGATCCTCTCCTGAATTGATATTGAAGGTTGAAGGAATTGAATTCTGTATTGCGCGAGTGTAATGTTTCGAAACGATGCATTCGAGCATCGATGGGTTCGAAATTCACGTTTGTATGGACACGGTACGTTCGTGCTATGATGGGTTCGAAGTCAACATTCGAACCGGTTTGAGGGAATGGATATGAAATTACTATTCGAGTCGATTCGAATTGGAAGAAGATGGGTACGAAGTCATCTGTCGTATCGATAGGCCATGGATGGATTCGAAGTGGTGGATGTGAACAAGGTCTTCGAATCGATATGCCTATAGTTCGTTTCGCATCGATGCAGCCTGTCACTCTGTAGTGCATTTCGTACCGTTGAAGCATGAGGTGAACTTCGAATCGATAGGGCTTTAGGCAGATGGGTTCGAAAGCTAACTTCGAACCGATCTGGTACTTGACCGGTTGTGGCCGGTTGGGTTGGCTGGGAGAGCAATCGTCTCGGTCACATCCTAGGCTCCATATAAATAGCAGTGGTTTTCACTTTTTTCATTTTTTACTTTTACTCTTGCTTGCTTTTACTGTGTTCTTCATCGTTTCGGAGCTCCAAGAAGGAAAACACCGCGTCGCATCATCGAATCGACCAAGATTCAAGTCTTCAATCTCTCGAATTCATCGTTCAAACTAGGTAATCAGCCTCGAATTCAAACGGCGAACGGCAGAGTTACTTCGAACCCGCGCTTCTCTATCGATTGGTAAAGTCAGATCTGGTCTGGCAGAGGGCTTCGAAGCCATATGGGGACTCGTGCTCGAATCAATTTCTTGGACGACCCCATGGGGGTGACGCAGTTTGTACCTATTGATGGGTTCGATGGGTTCGGTCGAATCGATGGATTCGAACCCATCATCTGTGGTTTCGAAGTCTACAACTTCGCATCGATACGAAGAGTATCGATGCGAACGTGGATGACGTTAAGTTGGGGATTCCCCTTGTCGTTTCGAACTTGTCAAGCGATGATCGATTCGAAGTTGTCCCTTATCGATCGGTTCGAATTTTGCATCTGGTCGTCGGTTCGAAGCGCGTCTAACCGCATGGGTTCGAAGCGACGTCAGAATGGGTTCGAACGAAGGGGTGTTCGGTTGGGTTCGAACGAAGTCCTTGTGATGGTTTCGAACCCTCTGTGATGGATACCAAAGTTTGATATTTTCTAGGCACAACTCCGACGAGCTTCACTCTTGCACATTTGGACTTGAATATTAAACTGCATACATGACCGCCCTTCGAAGCTCGTCGATGGAACCATAACAATCTTTACCTGGATCAACTTCCATCATGGAAACGGATTGGTGATGACGGTCAGCGATGACGGTCATTATAGCTGGACTCCGCAGCTTTGTCGTTTGCACATTTCTTTAACTCTGCAACATTTATTCAAGTAATGCATGTCACTGCACAACATACACTCATACACGCTATACTGGGGAACGCACGGGTTTTTGTCGTCTAACGATGGTTTCTCGTAAGTTAGCTAGTTATGGAACTGTCAAGTTCACAGCAGCAGGAGACTCAAGTTACAGTCTCTCCGAGGCTAGAGATTCCGGATATTGATCCTGAGATTATTGGTCCAGCCCCGGATGAACTTCCCGATGCGTCGTTCATTGCCAATCCATCAGATTCCGTTCCGTCCAATATCTCTGAAGACATGTTGGGGAGAATATGTTTGAGACACGGCCTGTCGCTGGATGATGTGCTACTGCCGGGGCCGAATGATAGACCGCATAATCCGCCGGAGGGATATACAGCATTTAACCGCCACGCGTGCGCGGCCGGGACACTTCCTCCGTTCAACGAGTATATAAGGGGAGTATTGTCGTTTTTGAGGATCGCCCCATCTCAGCTGCACCCGAACGGATATGCGTCGATCAATAGCTTGTTCATTGCATTTATGGAATATCTCCATCGACCACCGCTCCCAATTGAGGTCAGATACTTGTTCAATTTCAAAACTTGGGGTGATTACCCCTCCTTCACATTCCTGGAAGCGGTGAGAAATTGCCAAGTGGTTACCGGGTCTTGGGCCAGGTTGAGCTATTATAGGACAGAATGGTTTTATGTCAGATGTCCTCCTGGATTTGCCCGATGATGGCTATTCAGACGTGAGTATAGCTGAGTTCGTAAATAATTACTACGGCAATTGCAGCCGAAGTGGAAATTATATTTTAATTATTATTTTTTACAGTGGTGATTCAGCGGCCGGAGGGCGAGCACTATAGGGAGATGGTGCGAGTGCTTCGAGAAGTCCCGAGTGGAGATAGGGATATCGACGTGTTATTGACAGATAGGAATCTCCGGGCCTGCGGTTTGATCGAACAAGGGCAGAGCATAAGCTTTGAGGTGGCACTAAGGGTCGTCTCGAAAAAACGAGTCAAGCACAAGAAACCCGGAGTTACTACAGCTGAGGAAGCTGACTCTGAAAGAACCCACACCGATGATGAGCCGCTGACCGGGCCTACTGACGCAGTTCCGGATGTCGCGGAGCAGAGAAAAGGCAAGGCTGCCATGGTTAAGTCAAGTAAGAAGGGGAGATGGAAATCGGTTGTCACGGCCCGTTCTGCTCCCGGAGTTAGAATCTCGGAGATGTCTCCTCCGAGAACCGAAAATCTTTTTGAAGGGCTTGCCGATCTTCCAATCCCGGACGATGTATCTTTTCAAGATGATGCCGGTTTGGAGGAATTCCATCGCACTCTAGAGTTGAACGAGCCTCTTATTACTAGCGAGGTCGACACTTTCGGTTGGTCGGGGGGAATGCATACACATTTCACGACACTGCATAACCTTTGACTGAAAACTATCTGTTTTGAAAGGTGATCAATTCTATTTTATTTTGCTTCGCAGATATCATGTCTAAGCGCGGTTCAATGCTTGGGAGTCTTCGTCATGCCCGCAAGCCTTCATATTACGACTCGCGCAGACGAGAAGGGGATAGAGGTTATGATCAGGGGCGCTCTGGGCATTATGACCAGGGACGCTCTGGGTATTCTAGTCACGAGAGATATGACACGGACAGGGGCCATAAGCGTCGATCGCGATCGCGTACCCCTCCTCCTTCCAGAGATCCCGTACAACCTCCTGCTCATGTCCCTCATCCTTCCGAGTCTTCTCGATATATGTCGGTTTCTCAACCTTCCCGATCTGAGGCGATGGCCCCGATAATCGCGGAGCAGCCTCCTACTGAAATCTCGGGGGAAGGGGCAATCAGACTTGCGCAATTAAAGAGGGAGTTCCCGAATATTTGCTTCGATAACTACGTCTTTCCCCCGAACCTGAAAAGAATCCCGCCGGAAGCCGAGCGGTTAGCGCTCGACTATGTGCATGGCTTTTACACCCAATACAAGGCGTGGTATAGGGCGGCCGATAAGGCATCAGCGTTGGCCTTCGAACGAGCGGCTACCATCGAAAAGCTTCAAAACGAGCTGGCTCAAAAAGACCGCATCATACAAGTGCTGAATACCGAGGCTGAATCGTCTCGAAAATCAGAGATGGAGGCTCTTACAAAGGTCGATGAAGCTCAAGCAGCCATGGATAGAATGAAAAAGGAGCACTATGTTACGGTGGAAGACATGGGCCACCGGAACACTGTCGTCACTGCTGAGCGGGATGCGGCGTTAAAAGAACTTAATAAGCTCAAGGCTAAATTTTCCGAAATTATTAAAGATAGAGATGACGCGCTTAACATGGCGCAAGAAGCCTGCGATCAAGCCGTAGTGCTTCGCACTGAAAGAGATGCGGCTGCGGCCAAAGTTCAGGCGGTCGAAGCAGAGGTGGAGGAGAAGGTTCAATAGGCAGAGGCCAGGCTAGAGGCCGATATCGAAGATTTGCTCATAACTTACAACGCCAATGTGTTAAGACACAGAAACTTGGCCTGGCTTCGAGATTATCCGGTTCACCTTCGTAGTGCCTGGGACCGATTGGTTGAGGAGGAAGAGAAAGCGCACCCAGGTGAAGTGGTCGATCGATTCGAACTTGAAAACCGGCTGCTCACAGATGATGAGAAGAAGGTCCTTCATGACGCCATCATCGCTCATGAGAAGGAGATGATCGGCGATCGTTCCCTGGAAGTCGGAGAGGGATCAGGTGTTGAGCACCATTATGCTGTCACTGAAGTCACCACACCATCTTCGTCGGTGTCTGTATCTGCGGTCGGTTTGCAACCTGTTCCTGCTTACGAGCCGGAACAGCCGCGCTTATCTCCTATTCACGAGCATACTTCCGAGGCCGTTCAGCCGTCTGCGAGCCAAACTGGGGAAGGTATTCCGAAGTTATCTCAAGCGTTTTCTGAGTAGAGTGTTTGTTTTGTAGCAGTTACTAATAACTTCTTATTTTCTGCCTAGTGACTGGAGTTGCGCCGACTGTTGTGGCTCAAGAATCAAGCAAAGGAGATAAGGCTATCGCCACTGAGACTACTGTTGTAACTGCGGTATCTACTGAGGCGGCGCAGGGGGGATCCTTATCTGCTGACGAACAAATGGTGAGCGAACTGCTCGGCGAGCAGGGTGGTTCTTTCTCTGACTTGCCATTTATCATCGTTAGTAGCCTCCCGCCGTCCTCAAGTTCTTCGATGCAGGCCGTGGATGCCCCCAGCCAAGCCCATGCGACTCGTGATGAGGAAATTTTGGCTGAGATCAACGCCGAAATAGAGGCTGCGGGGCAGAGCGGTACCGTCGGTGGCAGCACGGCGGCGCAGAGTCCAGCACCTGCTATGGTAGCACCATCGGGTGGCACTGTCTCAACTTCCGTTACGGATTCAGTCCCCCCTACTCCTCCGGCGAGAAGCCCCCATGTAGATTCAAGCTCCAAGGAGGATATTGACATCATGCCTCCAGCCGAAGAGCCACCGCCGGAGAGGAGACACTCAAAACGAAGAATTTCTGTCCCTAGTGACACTGAAGATGTACCACTAGTGAGAAGGACGAAAAAGAATAAATAAATCGGCTTCTCAAGTAGATGTTTTGGTATATAGGTACTTGTCTTCGTTTTTTTGTCAGTAGGTCGTGTATAGATGCAGGTTCGGCCCCCTGCTAGTAGGCATTCTTTTTTAGGAGAACTTATTTTCATGTAAGTTCTTGTTTCAAGTTAGTTGAAATAAAATTTAGTTCCTTTGTTTCAACTCTTGTTTTATTTGTGCTTAAGTACTTGGAGTGTCTTGTTTTCGGTCCGGTGTACTTGTGGTGTTTTACCGTTTAAGTAGAGTTCGTTTCATTTGCCAAGCCTGAAAATCTTGGTCACAAGTTGTGATTGATGAATGAGTTGAACTTCGGACGTTGTATCACTTCGGTTAGTGATTAATATTTAGCTTTCGTGCACCCCAGTTTTGGGGAACAGCACTTGTATTTTTGGTGGTTGATCGCACTTGTTGCAAGTCTTGAGCACACGTCCACACTCCGGGGACTTAAGATAACTTGAGATCGGTAATCTGGTTCGCACTTCGGGAACTCGAGAGTTATCGATGCTTGTAACACGGTTCGCGCTCCGGGAACATGGAAATAATGTTCACATTCCAATTCGCACTCTACGAACTCGGAGTTAGTATTAACGTTTTAGTTCGCACTATGGGAACTTTAACTTGGTGTTTGTGCTCCAATTCGCACGCCGGAAACTTGGATAAAGCATGTATGTTTGGGTTCGCACTTCGGGAACCCGAAATTGATGTTTATACTCCAACTCGCACTTCGGGAATCTGGAGTATGCACGGATGCTTTGGTTCGCACTCCGGGAACTTTGAATTGATGTTTATACTCCAATTCACACTCTGGGAATTTGGAGTCCGCATTGATGGGTTGGTTCGCGCAGTGGGAACGAATTATTGAATGTTTATACTCCAATTCGCGCTCCGGGAATGAATTGTTAAACGTTTATACACCAATTCGCGCTGTGGGAAGTTGGAGTCCGTTCGCGCTCTGGGAACGAATTGTTAAATTTTTATACTCCAATTCGCGCTCCGGGAATTTAGAGTCCGTTCGCACTCTGGGAACGAATTGTTGAATGTTTATACTCCAATTCACGCTGTGGGAAGTTGGAGTCCGCTCGCGCTCTGGGAACGAGTTGTTAAATGTTTATACTCCAATTCGCGCTCCGGGAATTTGGAGTCCGTTCGCACTCTGGGAACGAATTGTTGAATGTTTATACTCCAATTCGCGCTTTGGGAATCTGGAGTCCGTTCGCACTCTGGGAACGAATTGTTGAATGTTTATACTCCAATTCGCGATGTGGGAAGTTGGAGTCCGCTCGCGCTCTGGGAACGAATTGTTAAATGTTTATACTCCAATTCGCACTCCGGGAATTTGGAGTCCGCTCGCACTCTGGGAACGAATTGTTGAATGTTTATACTCCAATTCACGCTGTGGGAAGTTGGAGTCCGCTCGCGCTCTGGGAGCGAATTGTTGAATATTTATACTCCAATTCACGCTGTGGGAAGTTGGAGTCCGTTCGCACTCTGGGAACGAATTGTTTAATGTTTATACTCCAATTCGCGCTCTGGGAAGTTGGAGTCCGTTCGCGCGGTGGGAATGAATTATGGAATGGACTGTCGTGTGTTGGTCCAGTTCAGCCTTCGATGTGTTGGCTTGCCCCCGAGCTGGGGTTTCACTTAGTGAGTGGCCGGTTGTAACGCAGTTACTCGCTATTTGAATAAATTCCATTGTTCGATGGAACTTAGCTCTTCGTGTGTCGTGATTGTTGAACGTTGTACTCGGTGAATCACAGTTTTAGCTTGAAGAGATAGCATTTTATTTGCTGAAATAAGAAAATGTGGCAAAATCAGTGCCTTATTACAAATTCAAATTTCAGAACGTAAAAGAAATTGTAAAGTATTCATGGATTGAAGGAGCCTGTCATGTGTGACAGCGACGAGGTTCTTCGTCGTTCCAGGCTTTTGAATGAGTAGGCCCGCCACTGATGGCGTTTATCACCAATCTCCCACGGGGACAAGTCGAGTCCTCCTGCCTCGGTCGATTGGGTTCATTGATTGGATTGGATGGGCCCGCATCTCTGGGCTGCGGTGTCCGCACAAACTGTTCCAGTTTCCCTTCCCTGACCAGTTTTTCAACAAGATCCTGTAAGTGACGACACTCGTTCGTATCGTGCCCGTAGCCTTCATGGAACCTGCAAAATTTTCCCGTCTGGATTTGTCTCTCTGACGACGGTCTTGGAGCAGGTTTTTCATATTGAATCGCATTGCGGGTCCGCAAATACAAGTCCTCCAGTGAAGTATTCAAAGGAGTATAACTGTCGAACTTCGGATTTTTGCGTTGCGGGCCGCGATTTTGATCTTGTTTTTTAAGTTGATTCATGCTCTCTCTTCGCAGAGCTTGTTTAATTTTAATGTTCAACTGAACTCTTCCGGAGCTCTCGCCGGACTGTTTTATGCAACATTGCTTTGGGTTCCTCCCGCATTTGGTCCTGCGTCAGTTTGCTTCCTAGACTGTTTCGCGTCTTCCCGTCTCAGGAATTGAGCTGCTTTGGCATGGAAACGGTCCAATGACGTAGGTGGTTTCCCAGCTAGCCAATTGCCAAATTCAGAATCGGGGTCGATCCCCTTAGTTAACGCCATAAGGATGGAGTTATCGTTTGGATTACTAATCTCTGCACAAGCTGTATGGAATCTTTCTAAGTAGTGTCTGAGTGTCTCTCCGGGAGCTTGTGTGACACTAGATAGAGTGTTGACATCTTTCGGCCTTGCGACGTGCATGCGGAATTGCTCAACGAATTTTGTGGCCAACTGGTCGAATGAGGAGATGGATCGAGGAGCCAATCGGGTGAACCACATGGTGGCGATGCCCCCCAAGGATATGGGGAAACTACGACATTTCACAGCGTCGTCGGCTCTGGCAGCAGTCATCGACCATTCATATTTTAGAATATGTTGGTTGGGGTCGGAGTTTCCCTCATACATGGGTAGAGTGGGCATTCGGAATCGCCGTGGGGGTCCAGCATTAAGAATATCATCCGTAAAGGGAGTATGACTTCGAGAAACTCCCCAATCGTCGTTTGTGAACCCTTGACTCTCACGGATCATCCGACATATCATAGTTGAAAGATCCGGCATTTGCGCCGAAGTATGGTCACGTTCCATACTTTGGGTTTGAACCGGATATCGTCGACGGTTCACATCTTGCCTTCTCGGCTCATAGTCCTCTGGGACGTACGGTTCAGGAGTATGGCCGCTACGACGACGGTCTAAGTCCGACTGGTCTTGAGCGTCGACCCCTGGTTCAGCCGCAACGCTAGTGGTGCGGTATTCAGCGGCGTGGTGAGGAACGGCACCCCCTCGAGAGGGGGGTCCGGTTTGGAAACTAGCTGACGGACCAACTCTTATTTGTCCAACGGTCAATGTCGGTTGGTTTCCAGCGGGTGGCATACGACTCCCATCTAACCGGGGTCGTGGAGGTCAGTGATGATAATCAGAAGATGAAGAACTTTCGCTGGAAGAGTGAGAAGCACGATCTCTCATGGATCTCTTTCGTTTCTGGCGATCCAGCTTGTTGATTAGCTCAGCGTTAGCGCGTAGCTGTTCTTCTAGTTGTCGCCGACTCTGGGTCAGCTCTTGGAGTAACAACTGCAATTCTTGTCGGGTAACCGGACCTGACGGCTCTGAGTGCCCAGCGGCATCTTGATTAGGTGGAGGTAGAGGGGAAGGATTCTGTCTATCCTGTCCTTCTTGATTTATGGCGTTCGAGGTGGTTCTTGTGCTAACCATCTTTAGAGTTGAGTTCCTTTCCTAGACTTTATGCAAATCTGAATAGAAGGGAAGGAAGTTGGATTTAACGATCTGGATCTCTCTCTTAGATTTATTCAATCCGGTATCGATGACAGATCCAACGAGTAGGAGAAAATCTGGATTTTCTCAGTGAAAGCACCAAAGTGTTTGCGTCAAAATTGGGCACAACACTCTTCGGGAGTCGTTGAAGAGATAATAGTCAAGAATTCAAGTTCAAAACACTCTTGGCGATGCCCCCCAAGGATATGGGGAAACTACGACATTTCACAGCGTCGTCGGCTCTGGCAGCAGTCATCGACCATTCATATTTTAGAATATGTTGGTTGGGGTCGGAGTTTCCCTCATACATGGGTAGAGTGGGCATTCGGAATCGCCGTGGGGGTCCAGCATTAAGAATATCATCCGTAAAGGGAGTATGACTTCGAGAAACTCCCCAATCGTCGTTTGTGAACCCTTGACTCTCACGGATCATCCGACATATCATAGTTGAAAGATCCGGCATTTGCGCCGAAGTATGGTCACGTTCCATACTTTGGGTTTGAACCGGATATCGTCGACGGTTCACATCTTGCCTTCTCGGCTCATAGTCCTCTGGGACGTACGGTTCAGGAGTATGGCCGCTACGACGACGGTCTAAGTCCGACTGGTCTTGAGCGTCGACCCCTGGTTCAGCCGCAACGCTAGTGGTGCGGTATTCAGCGGCGTGGTGAGGAACGGCACCCCCTCGAGAGGGGGGTCCGGTTTGGAAACTAGCTGACGGACCAACTCTTATTTGTCCAACGGTCAATGTCGGTTGGTTTCCAGCGGGTGGCATACGACTCCCATCTAACCGGGGTCGTGGAGGTCAGTGATGATAATCAGAAGATGAAGAACTTTCGCTGGAAGAGTGAGAAGCACGATCTCTCATGGATCTCTTTCGTTTCTGGCGATCCAGCTTGTTGATTAGCTCAGCGTTAGCGCGTAGCTGTTCTTCTAGTTGTCGCCGACTCTGGGTCAGCTCTTGGAGTAACAACTGCAATTCTTGTCGGGTAACCGGACCTGACGGCTCTGAGTGCCCAGCGGCATCTTGATTAGGTGGAGGTAGAGGGGAAGGATTCTGTCTATCCTGTCCTTCTTGATTTATGGCGTTCGAGGTGGTTCTTGTGCTAACCATCTTTAGAGTTGAGTTCCTTTCCTAGACTTTATGCAAATCTGAATAGAAGGGAAGGAAGTTGGATTTAACGATCTGGATCTCTCTCTTAGATTTATTCAATCCGGTATCGATGACAGATCCAACGAGTAGGAGAAAATCTGGATTTTCTCAGTGAAAGCACCAAAGTGTTTGCGTCAAAATTGGGCACAACACTCTTCGGGAGTCGTTGAAGAGATAATAGTCAAGAATTCAAGTTCAAAACAGATATTATCTAACAAAAACTCCAATCAACAGTAAGGAAAATGCGTAGACAATCGATTTATAGTGGTTCGGCGTGTTGCCTACGTCCGCTGTGAAGTTTTTTGATATTTTATTGATTCTCTTTCAATGTTTACAAGTTGTTACAGCGATCGACAGCAAGTTACAACTGGAAATTCGAAATCAACAATCAAATTATGATATAGGATGATGGAGATATTGATCCGGCAGAGTTTGGGCGCGCAGAGTCCCAAGCTCCTTTTTCTTTTGGCACTGGGGCTCTATTTATAGGCGTAGGCTGCTGATATTTCGCTAAAAACTCGGGAGACCACGTCTGGCACGTGAGGGGGCCCACACGCACGGTCTCAGGAAGTTTGGGCCCACTTTGGCATCGGTTCGAACTCCATTCGAACCGATCAAGAATTCATCCAATCGAGGTGAAATTTGGCGTAGACATTCTTCAACATGCATGCAAGCTTCTGTGAAAATTTCATGGCATTTGGATCAGTAGGTTAGGAGATATGATGGGTTCGAAATTGGGTTTATTGCTCGGCCGTTTGTTTCGAAACCAAGGTTTCGAACCGATCCTTTCGAATCCATGGAGGCACGTGGCTTCGCGTTGAGGTGGAGCGCAAACTTCGAACCGATCCGGTCTTCACTCCGTGTTGACCGCTTCGACTCCATATATCTCGGCGTATTCGAACCGATGGAAGACACGTCATCATGGTTGGTTGACCCAGTGGTTTCGAATGAAGCTGCATAGTTGGGTTCGAACAATGACTCCGTGATGGGTTCGAACAAGGAGATGGATTCGAAGTGGGTGGAGCTGAAGGTGAGGCGCTTTGATGGTTTCGAAACCGATGCATCCTGATGGGTTCGAACCTGATGGGTTCGAAGGTGGTGGAGACGAACCTGAGGTGGTTCGGTGGATTCGATTCTTATGGATTCGAACGCGATGGTTTCGAAATGTTGGTCAACAATGGATTCGAAACCTAAGCCTTGCCCTTCAAATTGAATCGATCATAACTCGAGCATATGAACTCGGATTGACTTGAAATTTGAAATACCGACTCCTATAGTCTTTCTTGCCGTGTCCTATCAATTGTAGCTCAATTTGGACTCGGATAAAATTCAGTGATATCCATGGCGAAACGAAGTATGACCAGCCTCTGAGACGAACTGTTCTCCGTTTCTGACCGATCTTTTGGTATCGCGGCTTTGCCAAAGAGCGGGATAACAGTAGAATTTCTCCATACATCGATGAATACCTCTAGCTCTCCTCTGGAAACTCCAACCATCTTCGACTAAACCTGAAACTACTCGGATCTGACCCAAGTATTGAAAATACCCGGATAAGGCTTGATAAACCAGCGTAAGAAAAACTCAATAATAAATGACAGTGTCATATATCAGGCTTTTTATAAGGATCCTTTGAAAATAAAGAGTATCTCATAAGACCACGCCCACACATAAACACGGACGGGTTTTTACCTTATGATAACTAAAACACTTTTGTATCAAAACGTTTGATATTATTTCTAATGAGGTCTCTTTGAAAACATTTGCAAATAAACTTATTAATCTTAGTTGAAATTGTTACCGTTATTAAATTCCAGCATACTAGGCTCTACAAACAAAACCATAGGTTCTTATTGGAGAATGGGTTTCCATATAAATGACCAGGCGCAGGATCTACCTTCCGAAATGGGTACATCTCTAGATGGATGTCCTGAGGCACAGAACATCTGCCCTCTACCAACACAAGACCGGCCTACCTATTTAACTAGATAGTACCGAATATGTCATCCCCGGTCGTTACCGACCTTTAACCGAGCGCTCGTTTTCCATACACCACATTAATTAACATCCTGAACATCATAGCGGGAAGAAATATATCTAGAAGGGGATGATGATACCCTACTTGGGAATGAACCACTTAGCCTTGCTGTATCTAATCCTGTTTCGGTCATTTCTGGTTTGATGAGGCTTGAGGCAAACGATTACCTTTTCACATAGCACATACCACATCTTTGAATGCCACATTGCCATTTCCATTTAACTACTAATTGCCCTCCACAAAAGTACAACCCTTGAGCTCGTATGTCTCAAGGAGGGTGTTAAGCTGGGAGAAGTTGCCTTCTCCGCCACCACTGATGTACGTTTGTAAACACCAATGTACGTCATCGTTAGAAATGCAATGTCAGACAAACGTCCATACAAGTTGTCCAGGAACAGGACAAACCGAAGGTACTTTACTCGGCCATTATTAGGCGAGAACCCTTGCAATCCGCAAAATGTCCATCATAAGGAGATCACTGCTATATATAACTCTATAATGGGTGCGACCGCGAGCAAATCAACAAGCAGTCCTCACGCTATGAAGATCCACAGTCTTCAATAATCATCGTCTTCAATATGTCTTCACGTTCGAACGTATACATTGGTTCGAAGTAGTTTTCGGATAGGAATTAACCAAATTCGACTCTGGTTCCTTCGAAATCCAATCATCGATAAAAAGTGAATATGAGTATATAGGATTTATTAAGTCTCTTTTCACTTTAATTCTTTTCGGATGATATCGAATTCTCTTTCTTTTGACTTAGAGTGATTTCTGAAAAATTCATTCTTTTGCTTTGGAAAATATCTCAAATTTCCTTACTTAACTTTCAATCAAACCCTTTAACTTTTAGGCGAGTCAAAAACAATGCTATTTAAGACATCGTTTACGATAAACCCTAAATCAATCTTAATAAACATTTTGAAGTAAATAGGATCATGGAAATCATTCATTTAGGAGATTGTTTAACATTTGGATAACCAATCTTCTTTTAATTCAAAAACTTAATACAAAATCTTTTTATTTAAGAGCATCCGGGCTTTCCTTTCGATCTGTTCCACCCCTCGCCTAAGAAAAGAAAACATAGGCCAGGTAAGTTCAGGGCACCGGTTGCTCCATCCCTAACCTTAGTTAAACACCTTGTTTTATCTTCTCAGATCTCACAAGCGGGACAAATGTACTAGTTGTTTCCGCATACTTAGATTTTCAACTTTATTTTGGAATCGCTTATAAATATCCCAAATTTTCTTCCAAAAAGCTTAATTATCCTTTTTAAAATATTCACAATCGATTCTGGGAAACGTCTTTACATTTAAACTTATATTCCAAAAGTTATACAATTCGCAGTAGAAAAATGCTGCCGAAAGTGCTAAATAAGCTTATTTGAATTAAACCACTTTTAAATATTTGAAAACTCATATTTTCGAATCCAAATCTCTTTTAAATCATTTGAATAGATTTATCAAATTTATTCCATAGTTTTCCATAATTAAAAACATCCATTTAAACAAATTCCCTGTTATGGTCACTAAACTACACTAGCGCGATATTTCTAGAAAATTGATTTGGACTTAATTCAAAATCTACTTATCGAAACTTTGATTTTCTTTCTTCATTTAGAAGATATGGATATAATAGTCCGAAATTTTCTTATCTCGAAGAATTCCGGACCATATTCCACTCTATACACTCATTTGAACTTTTCGGCGCGAAATCGCGAACTACCGTTGCGCGACGCATCTAGTTTTAACTTATTTTTCAATATTTGAAATAATCAATTCAAATTGGATTTCAACACTTATAAAAACATTAGAAACCATTTTAAATCACTATTTTCACATTTAAAAGCATTTAAAATGAAATTTCACTATTACCATATTATAATATTATTATATCCACATTATTTTAATATTAAATTTTTAAATTCCAATTTCAACTCAATTTCATTTATAATCTCAAATTAAACACATTTAAAACTTAGATTTCAAATCTAATTTCAATTTAAACTTCAATTTAATCTCAAACTAAACTTCACTTTTTCAAAATCGATTTCAATTTCACTATTCATCTTAATTTTAATTTAAATTAACTATTCTTTTCAAATCCGATTTACTTTAAATTTCAAATTCTCTTTCATTTTAACTTTAATTTCACTTCCAAATGAAAAGAGGCTTGTTTTTCCACAATGTCTCATATTAATAAAATATGGCCTTTTTAGATAAAGGGATTACTTGATCAAAATGAACATATCCAATATTCATATTTATCACTAACATAACATCCATTCAACCAATCACATGCATATGATTTGTCATCTAACATTCACTATTAATATCATAACGGGATATATTATCACAATTCACTTAATTTACTAACTATTAAATCATCCATATTAACAATCAATTTGGTATAAACATTCATATGTCATAAGGTGTAAATATGATTTATAACATAATCAAAATATAAATTCAAAAGCAATGGGTATTTCTCACCATAAACCAAAGCGATTAACTTCCTACCAACATTCTAATCAACCAACACTTCACTAATTAATTCCTACTCCATTACACACTAGCAAACAACACCCTTTTCCATCCAATAGCTTGGCCGAGGCTTGAGATGGAGGTTGGCCGAAAATATAGAGAAGAAGCGGTAGAGCTTTGAACTTGAACTCCCAAGATTTAGATCCGAAAAATAGGTGATCTTCTCTCTTGTTTTTGACTCTCTTACTCACAAAATTTGAAAAACTTATTAACTGAAAAGCTGTTGCAAATTCTTTTCTATTGAATTTGAAAAAATAATCATTTGAATCCAAGTTGTTTTGAGGGAGATTTGTTCAAAATGAAAGAGCTATTCTCGGATTCATAAAAATAAAGTCCGAAAATACACTTCAAAGAATTGAGTTTCAGATATAGCAAAACTCAAAAGTGGAAAAAGTGCTCAACATAAAAGTTGTAGCCACTAAATTTAATATGGTTTTAAAAAATAATTTCTAAATTTGGATCTGTTATGATCAAGTTATGATCAAAACAAAACGGCCTATTTTCTGGCTTAGAAACTAGGCCAGAAAATGCACTTGAAATAAGTGGAATTTTGGCATGGTAAACTTTGGAATGAAACAAAGTGATAAACATAAAAGTTGTAACCATTGGAAAAATACATGATATGGAAAAAGGAATTTTTCATTTTGGTTCTGTGTTCAAGAACTTACGGCCGAAAGAAGCAGAGGTAAAATATAGAGAAAAAAGGAGTTTGTTTTGAAGAAAATAAAATTTGATTTCTTTTGAAAATTTCGTAAATATTTTGACATTATTTCTTTATAATATTTTTCTATGGCATGGAAGCCATTAGAGATGAGAGGAAGAAGATGAAGAAGTTTGAGAAAAGAAGAAGAAGAAATGCGAATGAAAGTGAAGAAGGAGGTGGATATTTATAGAAAAAGAAAGAAAGTGGTAATTTACCAAAATAACATCTTACCAAATTACCAAACTAACATTACTTCAACCTAAAGCAATCTCCACTTTTTCAAAACTTAACATCACCTTTCACATCCTTACTTTATGTCTTAATCCTTTAAGAAATAAGCTAACTAAAATAATAATTATGTTGGCTTTTGATGTGATATTGATTTGATGTTTACTTTTGACTTTACTTACTTTTGTTAATTCTTACTTACTTTTCTTAATGACTTCTAGAAGTTTTCTAACCTTGTTTAGTAAAAGTAAACTTGATTAGTTAATTAATTAATATTTACGCTATTAGAATATATGTTCCTATATAAGAAAATGAAGGTGCAACGACATTGCGACAACTTTTAATCGACAAAACGTCGGTTTTCGACAAAATGTTTTACGGTCACATTTTGACGTTTTAGTTAAACTATTTATTTATGTAAACCAAATTTAAAAATGAACTTTTTATTTATTTAAGTAAATTAAAACAAGTCTCGTTATATTTTAAAACCATATTAAATTAATATTAAATTTCTAATTTTACAGTGTATGTAAAACTGACAAAATGCGCCAAATTTTTGGTTATTTTTGTAAAACGAATATTAACAAACTTTTAAATCTTTTAGCATACTTTTATTATCTTTATTAGATGTTTTAAATAAGATTTATCTTTTTAGACAAATATTAAAATCCATTTATTTAAGCCTTTATTTATTTTTAACAAAACTTAACTTTTGTCGATTTGTTCTAAAATCCATATTTATACTTTTTAATACATTAACTATAAGAATAGATAATTATTTATATATATAACATATAACATATTTATTTAACATTTAAACTCCTTTTAAATTTAAATCGAACGAAATCTCTCATTTTTGAAGTAGCGAAATTACGGGTCGTTACATTCTCCCATACTTAAAAGCATTTCGTCCTCGAAATGAAATCAAAGACAAATGAATCTATCCCATACTCATCTCCTCAAATAATTTGGCTTATTTCTACCGATGATAGAAAAGAAGAAGACCGATATCATTACAACACTAAAAAAGATGATGCCAAACATACATATCAAGATTTTCCACACTAACCTGAGTACTTATCATGTACTTAAGGTTATATATACATACATCAAGTTAAATTTTTATTCTACCCATCCTAGTGCATACTACATATTTAATATAAAATATACAACAATCAAACAAGATTATGCATCCAAAACAACCACACTGATACTATATCAACATAAATGAATACATCCACATAACTCATTCCCTGTCTTGAGCATGTACTATATCTGTGGTCTATATATATACATATCAAAACATAAGTCCAACCACTATATCTTAACACTATTTAAGATAACTATCCAACTACTAAGTAGACAGACCCAACGCATCATACTATATGTGATATTTGATTCGATCTATTATTTAAATCCACAACTTTTCTTTTGAACTAGTATCGATCCTCCTTTTTTCTAGTGAGGACTTTGATCAGACTTCTTAATCACAAACCCTTGCTTTTCTTTCATAGCTCTCAACTATGGTAGAAAACTTGTGTACATAATCATAAACTTTCATCAATGTTCGCCATCAAAAATCGAGTGATAAATCCTTTTCGGATTGGTGTAAACACCTCAAACTTCTGTACTCAAATCTTAGATCCAAAATTTATGTGCCAATATGATCTACGTTTAACTTATGTACTTTTTCACATTCATCTTTACCTAATACATTTCTTCAAAATTTCTACTAATCCAAGTTTATTTCACAACCATTGCTTTCTTCTAAATATATTATTACTTAAGCATATAAATTTGACTTAAACTTTTATAATATACCTTTACTTCCTAAAAGTATATATACATACCCCTAATCTTCAAACCATTATTACTTCAATTAGGGTCTTCAACAATTGTGGAATTCTATTATTCCAAATAAATAAGTTACAAAACTCAATCCTTAGTTTTCTTTACCTAAGTTTTTCGTTTAGCTATTATTATTTATCCAATTCATATATTAATAAGACAACTCTACTAAGTGTACACTTTTTTTCTTACTGATTCTATGATTAACTTACTTAACTTATTTACCTATCCATTTCCTAAATCAAATTTCTTAATCTTAAATCCATCAAATACTTTATAGTCAAATTGTGAAACTTAATTCACATGGTATTTGTTACTTAAACATTTTCATCCAACAATCAAACTACTATATTATTAAAAAATATCCACTTCTAATCTTAGTTCATTTTGAATTACAAATTTTACCTAAATGTATCACTAATTCAAAGTTTTATATTAGGATGATATTTCTTATATCTCTTATTCCTAAATTTCACTTTGATTTTAACCTAGTCAAAGTGTCTAAATCTAAAATTACCTTATCTCCTTATAAGTTATAGGACTTATCCTTTCATAATATATTTACCTAAAATTTCTATTTTGGCTTATCTTTTCTATCTTATTGATAAGAATTTTTTTCTAGGTGTACATTTTCTCTTCACTTTCTCTAATTACACTTCTAGCTTCAGTATTATCATCAAATATCTTATAATAAAATTGTGAATTTTTCTTCACAAGATATTTGCACTTAGCTTTAAATCCATCCATTATGATAATCACTTAATCGTTATTATTTCTTATTACAAAGTATCTAAGGGTATATGATTAAAGTTCTAAATTCTAGCTTTCAACTAATTGATCCTATATGAAATATCTTATAGTGAAATTGTGCAATTCTAATCATAAGATATTCATATTTTAGTTTTGCTTAGCAAAATTACAATCAATCCTTAATTTCTAACACAAAAAATAATAATATCCCTTTTAGTGCTTATAATATAAACCCAAGGTAAAATTATTTCATTTACTAATTTCTTTTAAAAACAAAACATTTTTATAAAATTAACAAATATGCTCTCATATATATAATACTCTCATAACTCATTCTAGGGTGTTACTAACTCTATCTCTAATGAGTTACTCATCCTAGGATATTACTAATCCTATCTCTGATGAGACTTTACCCATAGCAGAGCCAAGGTTCTCGCTTAACCTTCAGCTTTGATACCAAATGTAACAATCCGTTTTCCCGTACCCTTTGAATTGACAATAAACCACACATGTCCAACTCAAATTACACGAAAAGACGGATCGTTAAGGGTGATAAAGAAAAGTAGACAGAACAGAATCTCACACGAATGGAATAACATATAATATTGAACAAATAGTTTTGCAGCGGAAAACTTTTAAATACATATATCAGAGTCTAACCTAAATTCAGCTTGGAGAGTTATAAAACCTGTCCTTACAAATGCTGACCAACATCAAACAAAATACGCTAAGCAAAGCGGATAGTAGAATATCTCCATTCCTCGATGAATATCTCTAGCTCTCTTCTGGAAACTCCAACCATCTTCGACTAAACCTGAAAATACTCGGATCTGACCCGAGTATTGAAAATATCCGGATCAGCCTTGATAAACCAGCATGAGAAAAACTCAATAATAAATGATAGTGTCATATATCAGCCTTTTTATAAAGATCCTTTGAAAATAAAGAGTATCTCATAAGACCATAACCACACATAAACACAGACGGGTTTTTACCTTATGATAACTAAAACACTTTTATATCAAAACATTTGATATTATTTCTAATGACATCTCTTCGAAAACATTTGCAAATAAACTTATTAATCTTAGCTGAAATTGTTACCATTATTAAATTCCAGCATACTAGGCTCTACAAACAAAACTGTAGGTTCTTATTGGAGAATGGGTTTCCATACAAATGACCAGGCGCAGGATCAACCTTCCGAAATGGGTACACCTATAGATGGATGTCCCGAGTCATAGAACATCTGCCCTCCACCGGCATAAGACCGGCCTATCTCTTTAACTAGATAGTACCGAATATGTCATCCCCCGGTCGTTACCGACCTTTAACCGAGCGCTCATTTTCCATACACCGCATTAATTAACATCCTGAACATCATAGCGGGAAGAAATATATCTAGAAGGTGATGTCATACCCTACTTGGGAATGACCCACTTAGCCTTGCCGCATCTAATCCTGTTTCAGTCATTTCCGGTATGATGAGGCTTGAGGCAAACGATTACCTTTTCATATAGCACATATCACATCTTTAAACGCCACATTGCCATTTCCATTTAACTACTAATTGCCCTCCACAAAAATACAACCCTTGAGCTCGTATGTCTCAATGAGGGTGTTATGCTACGAAAAGTTGCCTTCTCCGACACCACTGAAGTACGTTTGTAAAAACCAATGTATGTAATCGTTAGAAATGCAATGTCAGACAAACGTCCATACAAGTTGTACAGGAACAGGACAAACCGAAGGTACTTTCCTCGGCCATTATTAGACGAGAAGCCCTTGCAATCCGCAAAATCTCCATCACGAGGAGACCATTGCTATATATAACTCTATAATGGGTGCGACCCCGAGCAAATCAACAAGAAGTCCTTACGCAATGAAGATCCACGGTCTTCAATAATCATCGTCTTCAACGTGTCTTCACGTTCGAACGTATACATTGGTTCTAAGTGGTTTTCGGATAGGAATTAACCAAATCCGACTCCGGTTCCTTCGAAATCCAATCATCGATAAAAAGTGAATATGAGTATGTAGGATTTATTAAGTCTCTTTTCACTTTAATTCTTTTCGGATGATTTCGAATTCTCTTTCTTTTAACTTAGAGTGATTTCTAAGAAATTCATTCTTTTGATTTGGAAAATATCTCAAATTTCCTTACTTAACTTTCAATCAAACCCTTTAACTTTTAGGCGCGTCAAAAACAATTTTATTTAAGACATCGTTTACTATAAACCCTAAATCAATCTTAACAAACATTTTGAAGTAAATAGGATCATAGAAATCATTCATTTAGGAGATTGTTTAACATTTGGATAATACCAATCTTCTTTTAATTCAAAAACTTAGTACATTATCTTTGTATTTAAGAGCATCCGGGCTTTCCTTTCGATCTGTTCCACCCCTCGCCTAAGAAAAGAAAACATAGGCCATGTAAGTTCAGGGCATTGGTTGCTCCATCGCTAACCTTAATTAAACACCTTGTTTTATCTTTCCAGATCTCACAGACGGGACAAATGTACTAGTTGTTTCCGCATACTCAGATTTTCAACTTTATTTTGGAATCGCTTATAAATATCCCAAATTATCTTTCAGAACGCTTAATTATCCGTTTTAAAACATTTACAATTGACTCTGGAAAACGTCTTTAAATTTAAACTTATATTCCAAAACTAATACAATTCGCAGCAGAAAATTACTGCCAAAAGTGCAAAATCAGCTTATTTGAATTAAACCAATTTTAAATATTTGAAAACTTATATTTTCCAATCCAAATCTCCTTTAAATCATTTAAATAGATTTATCAAATTAATTCCATATTTTCCATAATTAAAAATATCCATTTAAACTAATTTCCTGTTATGGTCACTAAACTGCACTAGCGCGATTTTTCTAGAAAATTGATTTGGACTTAATTCAAAATCTACTTATCGAAACTTTGATTTTCTTTCTTCGTTTAGAAGATATGGATATAATAGTCCGAAATTTTCTTATCTCGAAGAATTCCGAGTCATATTCCACTCTATACACTCATTTGAAATTTTCGGCGCGAAATCGCGAACTACCGCTGCGCGACGCGTCTAGTTTTAACTTATTTTTCAATATTTGAAATAATCAATTCAAATTGGATTTCAACACTTATAAAATCATTAGAAACCATTTTAAATCAATATTTTCACTTTTAAAAGTATTTAAAATGAATTTTCACTATTACCATATTATAATATTATTATATTCACATTATCTTAATATTAAATTTTTAAATTCCAATTTCAACTCAATTTCAATTATAATCTCAAATTAAACACATTTAAAACTTAGATTTGAAATCTAATTTCAATTTAAACTTCAATTCAATCTCAAACTAAACTTCACATTTTCAATATCGATTTCAATTTCAAATTCACTATTCATCTTACTTTCAATTTCAAATTAACTATTCTTTTCAAATCCGATTTACTTCAAATTTCAAATTCTCTTTCATTTTAACTTTAATTTCACTTCTAAATGAAAAGAGACTTATTTTTCCACAATATCTCATATTACAAAAATATGGTCTTTTTAGATAAAGGGATTACTTGATCAAAATGAACATATCCAATATTCATATTTACCACTAAAATAACATCCATTCAACCAATCACATGCATATGATTTCAAATCTAACATTCACTATTAATATCATAACGGGATATATTATCACAATTCACTTAATTTACTAACTATTAAATCATCCATATTAACAATCAATTTGGTATAAACATTCATATGTCATAAGGGTGTAAATATGATTTATAACATAACCAAAATATAAATTCAAAAGCAATGAGAATTTCTCACCATAAAACAAAGCGATTAACTTCCTACCAACATTCTAATCAACCAACACTTCACTAATTAATTCCTATTCCATTAAACACTAGCAAACAGCACCCTCTCCCATCCAATAGCTTGGCCGAGGCTTGAGATGGAGGTTGGGTGAAAATATAGAGAAGAAGCGGTAAAGCTTTGAACTTGAATTCCAAGATTTAGATCCGAAAAATAGGTCATCTTCTCTCTTGCTTTTTACTCTCTTACTCACAAAATTTCAAAAACTTATTAACTGAAAAGCTGTTGCAAATTCTTTTCTATTGAATTTGAAAAAAAGAATCATTTGAATCCGTGTTGTTTTGACGGAGATATGTTCAAAATAAAAGAGCTATTCTCGTATTCACAAAAATAAACCCCGAAAATACACTTCAAAGAATTGAGTTTCAGGTATAGCAAACCTCAAAACTGGAAAAAATGCTCAACATAAAAGTTGTAGCCACTGAAATTTAATATGGTTCTATAAAAATAATTTAAAGTTTGGATCTGTTATGATCAAGTTATGATCAATACAAAATGGCCTATTTTCTGTCTTAAAAACTGGGCCAGAAAATGCACCTGAAATAAATGGAATTTTGACATAGTAACCTTTGGAATGAAACAAAGTGATAAACATGAAAGTTGTAGCCATTGGAAAAATACATGGTTTGAAAAAAGTAATTTTGCATTTTGATTCTGTATTGAAGAACTTATGGCCGAAAGAAAAAGAGGTAAAATATAGAGAATAAAGGAGTTTGTTTTGAAGAAAATAAACATTGATTTCTTTTGAAAATTTTGTAAATATTTTGACATTATTTCTTTATAATATTTTTCTATGGCATAAAAGCCATTAAAGATGAGAGGAAGAAGATGAAGAAGCTTGAGAAAAGAAGAAGAAGAAATGCGAATGAAAGTGAAGAAGGAGGTGGATATTTCTAGAAAAAGAAAGAAAGTGGTAATTTACCAAAATAACCTCTTACAAAATTACCAAACTAACCTTACTTCAAGCTAAACCAATCTCCACTTTTTCAAAACTTAACATCACCTTTCACATCCTTAATTCATGTCTTAATCCCTTAAGAACTAAGGTAAGTAAAATAATAATTATGTTGGCTTTTGATGTGATATTGATTTGATGTTTATTTTTGACTTTTCTTACTTACTTTTGTTAATTCTTACTTACTTTTCTTAATGACTTCTAGAAGTTTTCTAACCTTGTTTAGTAAAAGTAAACTTGATTAATTAATTAATCAATACTTACACTATTAGAATATATGTTCCTATATAAGAAAATGAAGATGCGACGACGTTGCGATAACTTTTAATCGACAAAACGTCGGTTTTCAACAAAATGTTTTACGGTCACATTTTGACATTTTAGTTAAACTATTTATTTATATAAACCAAATTTAAAAATGAACCTTTTACTTCTTTAAATAAATTAAAACAAGTCTCTTTATATTTTAAAACCATATTAAATTAATATCAAAATCTCTAATACTACATTGTATGTAAAACTGACAAAATACGACAAATTTTTGGTTATTTTTGTAAAACGAAAATTAACAAACTCTTAAATCTTTTAACATACTTTTATTATATTTTTTAGATGTTTTAAATAAGATTTATCTTTTTAGACAAGTATAAAAATCCATTTATTTAAGCCTTTATTTATTTTTAACAAAACTTAACTTTTGTCGATTTGTTCTAAAATCCAAATTTATACTTTTAATACATTAACTATAAGAATAGATAATTATTTATATATATAACATATTTATTTAAGACTTAAACTCCTTTTAAATTTAAATCGAACGAAATCTCTCATTTTCGAAGTAGCGAAATTACGGGTCGTTACACGCAGCCTCAAGCCTCATCAACCGGGAATAGCTAAAACAGGGGAGGTGCAGCAAGGCTAAGTTGGTCGTGCCCAAGTAGGATGAGATTTACCCCAATCTAGATGTTCCTTTTTATTTCGGCTGTGTGGGGCGATCGCTAGCTAGAATCGCAAGGGTGGTCTTGTTTGGAACTGTTCAGTGAGGAATGGTTCTGACTTTATGCTGCAGGGGGTCGGGAGTGATCCTCGATACGCGGATCTAGGCCACGTACTGTGACGGGCGGTACCCCAGAAGCCCTGCCATTGATGGAAACCCATTCTTCCTACGTGCCCCTACGGTTTTGATCGTATTACCCACTTTTGATGCTAGTAGCTGGAATTTAATGAATGTAACAATTTCGGCTATTTTCAATTTACTTTAAAACCCTAGATACTATTATAATATCACTGGATTTCCTATCAAATGTTTGGGTTAGTGTGAGGTAAAAACTTACCCATGTTTATGTGTGGGGAGTCTTACGTGATACCTTTTGCTTTCAAAGGTTTTTAAAAGTTAAGCAATTTTAACCCGTTTACTCACACCAGACCCATGTCTGACCCGGAGCTTATTCTGTTTTTCTTAAACTCTTAGGTACTCAAATTTTTACGAGTAGCCAAGGGATTCAGGTTTGCTTTGACGAATACTGGAGGAGTTATGGAGCAGGAGGCTTCAGCGTTTGTAGTTATATGGGTTTTCCGCTGTGATGTATCTCTGTGATATATGTGCTGTATTTGAGTTGTATAATAGACAGACTTTTATAACTGTCTATCTTGTGTTGTTGAATCTGAGTAGCTCTGATATGTAATAGACTATGTAATAGTTATGATATATATTATATTTTGTTTCGTTCCGCTATAAAATTCTGATTTTGTTGAGTTCTTTTCTTCTATCTATTCTATTTCTACCTTTCTTTCTTAAAGATGATGCGTCTTTCTGTGGAATGAAAGTAGGGTCGTCTCATCACAAATCAATTCCAAATACAGATTTGAATCCCCAAATAAAGCATTTCAATTTCCATATATTTCAAAGCTTCAAAATATTCCACCATTTCAAAATTAATTCTTTGATAATCCCATATACATCAAATTCAATTACTGTTATTTAGATTTGAAATGTTTACATAATAAATCCTATATCATTTAAGAAAACCTTTTACTTCACATAACTGGATACCCTTTTAATTTATTTAACTTGATATATTCATTTAAATCAACTTTATATTCATTTAAATCACTCTAAACCAAATCAAGTTATAAGAATCATACCTTTTCAAAATCTCAATTTTATTTAAATTTCAAATCAAATTTATTCAAGTATAATTCTTAAATAATTCAATTCAAACCAATTTCATATTTGTCTTCCAACTTAATTTTTAATTAATTCATTAAAAACTCTATATATACAAT
Source organism: Allium cepa (assembly GCA_030765085.1). Classification (NCBI taxonomy): domain Eukaryota; kingdom Viridiplantae; phylum Streptophyta; class Magnoliopsida; order Asparagales; family Amaryllidaceae; genus Allium; species Allium cepa. The sequence continues at coordinate 327,891,298 of CM060935.1, read as the reverse complement.
ATCTTAAACATGTACTTAACCATATAATATAAAACAATCAAACTCCATTATTAAACTTATTTTATTAAACAAATTTATACATAGCTTAAATTCAATAATTTAACTATATATATAAAATAATATTTATATAATATCAGAAATTAATATTTATTAAACCGTGTATTTCTTTCCAAAACCATAGATATCAATTTCAAATTATTTTTATATATATAGACCACAGCGTCTGTATAAAATTTTCTACCATATGGTCAAGTGATACGGATATTTATCATTTCAATCCGTAATTTAAAATAAAAATACAGCTATATATCATTTCAAACCACCATCCCAAATGAAATAAAATGCATAACAACTTGCACTTTATAACCATATAAAATACAATATCCATTCATCCAATATCAATCATCAACCATTTATCACAATCATCGTCCAATTCAATCAAATAAAATCACAAAATAAATAACAAGCATTTACTGGCAGTTTATATTCAATAATAAATTAAATAACTATTTAACTGGCAGTTTAAATGCAATAATTACTTAAATAACAATTTAATTCAATAAATTCAATTTAACTAAGGTGATGAACAAAAATATGCCAAACAGTCATAAATAAATTTCTAATCACATCAAAAATTAATTTAACAACCATAAGAAATTTTAGAAGTTGTGAGTGTGTTAAAACACCCACCTTTTGAATTTAAATTAGATTTAAATCCAATTTAAATCCAAAATTTGAACGATCCCATAATTCGTCCAAACCATCGTCAAAATGTCTGGAATTCCAATATGAACCTAGCGGAGAAAACCGTGCATGAAAAGGGCCTCGTATGCGAAAGTTAAATTAGTTAGAGCGACTCGAATTAAATGTATATAAAAATAAAACGAAACAAAACTCACCTCCCAAAAACAAGCCACGTCATTGTCACTACCACTCTACAGGCCGAACCACACACGCACGCAAAATGCACTGACCCAAAACCACGAAACCTGAGCCACCCAATCGATCGCGCCACCGCCGTTTCTGCTCGCCGCGGCCGCCATCTATCGAAGCGCCGACCCCTATCAGAGTCGCGCGACCCCCACGAACCTCCTCTCGTTCGCCCAAAAGCACGCATCCACCACCTCCATCAAAACCCTAATCAAATTTTGTAGCACGATCCAACCATTGATTCGACGAACGAACAACGCCGCTGAACTCCCCTTGGTCCTCTCTACCCGACCGTGCCTTCAATTTCTCGATCGGATGAAGTTCATCAACGCGTTATGAAACGGCCGTGAACAATCCCTCGAATTTCGAGTACTCGGAAACTTAAAATGAAAAACGAATCACGTATTTGACTTGCGCTCGTCGAGAGCTTCAGATCGATATAAAATTTGATAGTGTTTGAGGAGTTGAAATTTTGGCTTTGAATTTGATTTTGAATTGCAATTGGATCTAGAATTTGATTGTCTGCCATTGAGGAGGAGAGACGGCTGAATTGTACGTATGTACTAATGAACATAAGGAGCAATTAGGGTTTATAACGAGGTATATATAGACAGGGTTGAATAGAAGGAATGGATCAGGTAAATTGAACGATATATAGGCCGAAAAGCCAGTTTCGACTCCGGAATGAAACTCGGTCAAACCATATATCAAAATAGAAGTTTTAAAATATTTTAAAAGCAATGGAACAGGTTTCAAGTCCAAATTCTATCGTATGAAGAAGTTATGCCAAAATTAAGTTATTTCAAATTGATTTCAATAGATTTCAATTTCATTAATTTCTAGGCGTTTCGAGCCCGTACGATCAAACGGCAAGCCCGATCGATACGAAACTTGAAACTCTATAATAATTCACGGTTACGGATCTGATGAAACTGGTTTCGTGGAAATCCGAGTCAGTGGCCGAAATGGCTATTTTTACAGTTAATTAAATAAATTAATAATAAATAAATTAAATCAAATTTCAATTTCAACCCTATAATTTACAAATTTCATTATTATTAAATTTCTTAATCATTTACACTAATTTAACCAAATTTAAATGTCAATTTAGAGTTGATTAATTTATCAATTTTCAGTGCTAGACTTAATTCATTAAATTTAGAAATTATAAATATAATTCCCAATAATCCCATTTAATTAAATAAATTAATAATTATTCCATTCGTTATTGTCAAATAGATAGGTTTAACATTGGATTCAAAACTACTACATTAATATTCTCACATTCCATCTTAATTTCAAATAACGTAATATTTAGATATTTTAATTTCATTTAATTGCAATTAATCCAATTATTGAATTTTACATTTCAATTAAATAAATAAAATATTAATTTTCATTCTTTAAATCAACCAATTGTCATATTATAAATAGAATTAACATTATTTCCAATTATTTCCTTAATTTATACTAATAGAACATTGAATTGAGATTCATTTCAATTGATTACAAATTTTGATTTAATGGACTAAATAAATGATTACTTTATAATAATTGTTGCCACCAACTCTTAATCATATTTATATAAGTTATCATTTCCAAACAATTACATACAGAACGTTGATTTTATTCAATTACTATTTATTATTATTACTTCATTGATTAATTCAATATTTGTTTTTTTCTTATATTAAATTTATTACCAAATATTCCTTTTTACAAACAATTATAACCCTGCAATTGTTTCAATCAATTGGGATTGCACTAAATTAGTTATTCATCAACTTGCTTTAACATTATTACCTAATTTTACATCCAATTACTATTAATCAATATATTATTTCATTGGTTAATTCAATACTTGCTTTTGTTTACCTATTTTCCATTTGTTTTCTTATATTAAACTTATAACCAAGTATGACAACTTACATTATTTCAATTAATTACAACTTCATTTTAAATTGTAAATTTTAATTACAATTGCTACATTTATTTTGTAACATTCGCTCCAATATAAGTTATAAGATTTTTATTCCTTCTAAATTTAATTTCAAAATCTTATTAATTTAACCAATTTAATTATCGAAATTTACGGGTCTTTACAAATATACAACATGCAGCGGAAACAAAATGAATAGTAGTTCATGAAGCTACTATATATATATATATATATATATATATATATATATATATATATATATATATATATCAAAGTTAAATAAGATACAATAGAAGTTTCAAATACAATGTATTCAAATGCATGATCAGAATAGATCACTGGAATCAACTGAATAACGGCAAACAGGAAAGATGTAGCTGGATCTCCAAACGGAGCTCCAACTCCAAAGGTGAGTCTCAAAAGCTGTATCACTCAGTCTGACCGAAGCGTAAAGCCAAATACAAAACACTCGAGTCAGGATTAACATTCTTATGTCAATAAATCCAACTCAAGTGAAATAACAACTGAAATACAAGTAACTCAAAAGATGTTTGGGATAATCATCCTCTAAGTATCCGTTAAACTATCTACTATGTAGTAATATACGCTATTATAATAATGTCTATAGTAAAGTAAACTATTAGAATAGCGTTAAGGCTTTACATTTTCCATCTTAACACATCTATATATTCCCATAGTCTATACAGTAGCGTAATCTTCCCCGTGCGGACGTCATCAGAGGGCACACCATAGATATGGTACAAAACAAACTCGTATAAGGCGCGCTAGGGTAGGTGACACGGCACAACTAGGCAATGCCAGGGTTGATATACCAATTACACTTTCAGGCTGGTGGTAAAGCATAGAAGCCACTACCGGCCACCTCGAGCCACACTCCCAAATCAAAAAAAATCAAAAGTGGCAACCAAATCAATCACAAAGTCATATAGTACCGAAGGAGTGTGTCTGATCGGAGGAGCTGCCTTAGTTGGCCCGTCGATTGCACTTGTTTTAACTACCTTATGCCAACTCATGGGAGTTGGGTCCACGTAGATACCTCATATAGGATCATCGCCACCATCCTACTTCATTCTAGAATCTCCACCACATACACGGTCGTTAAAGTGATTTTCGGAGTTGGCAGAGAGTATGACAACTTCCAATCCCGGTGTCTTTAACAACCAACGTTATTATAACACCATGATCATTTCAAAAGAGTTTATACTTCAAAACCAAAATATCATTGCCATTTAAAAACCATATCAATACGTTATCATTTCCATTTTAAAACCAAATACGATATCATTTCCAAAAATCATACCACTTTTAAAATTAATACTTTCGAAACTAAACATTTGAAATTATAACACTTCTGAAACATAATACTTTGAAATTCATAACTTTGAAAACATAACTTCCACCACTTAAACAGTTTAGATATTAAAATAGTATATATAATAAATAGTTTATAAAGTAAAATAGTTTATAAAAGAGTTATAAGTTAAAATAGTTTATATTAAAATAATAATTATATTAGAATAGTTTATATTAAAAATAGTTTATAAAGTAAAATATAAAATATTTTTAGAAATACTTTATATAATAAAATAGTTTCCTCAATTTCACAAATCGATTCCAAATCAACTCGAATTCCAAAAATCAAATCAAATCTCAATTCATAAATTCCAACTCAATTCAGTTTTCAATAAACCATTTCAAATTATATCGATTTCAAATACAAATTTGAACCTCAAATAAACCATTTCAATTTCAATATATTTCAAAGCTTTAAATATTCTATAATTTTAAAACTAAATTTGATAATTCATATATATATATATATATATATATATATATATATATATATATATCAAATTCACTTTACAATTATTCAGTTTTGAAATATTTACTTAATAAATCCAATATCCTTTAAATACAAAACTCCAAATTACAAATAAACTCAATATTTCCCTCAATTTATTTAAACTTGAAATATTTATTTAAATCACCTTAACCAAGATCAATCTATAAATTATATCCTTTAAAAATCTCAAATTCAATAAGTTCCAAACCGATTTAATTGAATAAAATTCTTAATTAAATACAATTTCAAATAAAATTCAAATTTATCTTTCCAACCTTAACTTCTAAAATCATTATAAAAATTTATATTTGAAAATATAATTCTAGATAATACTTAAACATATTATATTAAATCAAACTTATTTTACAATAAAACTAATTTATACATATTTTAAAATAGTAAAATTATAAGTAAATTATTGAAATTTATAATTTCAAAACCAATTTATAATTTTAATATTTTCAGAACATATAAACTTAAAATCAAGAGTTTAAACTTTATAAAATACATATATATATATATATATATAATATCTTAAAAATCAATATTATTCAAACCATATATTTCTTTCCAAAACTATAGAAATCATTTTCAAAATATTTATATATAGACCAACGGTGTCTGTTTATAATCTTTCATCCTATGGTCACGTGATATGGATTTATCATTTCAATCTGCAATTTAAATATAAATACGGGTATATATCATTTCAACCCGCAATCCCAAATTCAATTCAATGAAAATCGGTTGGGTTTATCGTTTCAACCCATAACGATTTTCTTCTATTCTACAGATCGTTTGGGTATGTATCATTTCAACCCATAGTGAATTCTATACTAACAGAGAACTTGTAGAGTGATAACAGATATGATAATAATATAACAGGCTCATCGATATAAATAACAGATAATAGTGCCTGATGTCACAGGTGAACAGGTACAGATAACAGCATATATATTGCAATGTAAATAACTAATAGCAACATATTTCAATTGTCGTTTCAATTGAAATCAAATTTAATAAAATATAAGAAAGTTAATCGTGAGTGATTGCTCACCTTTCGCAGCTAAAGAAGTTTAATACACAACAAGCTACGAATTCCAAAGCAAAGTGAGATGACACGAATTCGACAAGCTCATAGATAAGAACGGATGAACAAGAATTTGAACCATCTTGATATTACTGAAACGAAATATATATTATAAAAATTTCTCCAAAACCAATTCTTAAACATATTTTTAAAATATGATGTGTATATATATATATATATATATATATATATATATATATATATATATCCCAAGTCAATAATTTAACTTTAACAAAAAAATGAAAATCTATATACATAAATTTCAAACCAATATTAAATTCAAACACACATCAAGATAAAAATCTAAATACCTATATAAAATTAAAATCAATGTTAAATCTTGAACACATATAAAAATGAACTCCTTATATATATAATTTAAAACGCATGTATGCAAACTCAAAGATATATTTATATATCAAACTATTATAAGGCTATTTTTATAAAAAAGTATAATATCACGAAGAACTTTATTTTCAAAATACAAATATAACATAAACATTTCACAGTCAAAGGTTTATATTCCAAAGTCGTCATTTTTTCCTCTCGAAACAATACAATAACATCAATGTATATTAAAAATTCCTCGAACACATCGGTATAAAATTTTCTAACCGTATATATATACGTGACACGCATTATATATATAAAGTATTACAAAACCAATCTAAACGTATTACCATAAATTTGAAAATATTTGAACATATTGGGTAAATACTTGGACAAGCTGGGTTAATACCGTAACTATTCATCTTTCTAAACATTTTTACACAACATATGTATATCATATTATATTAAATTAAAATAACAATCAAAATATCTGTGAATATAAAATATGGTTACAGCAAACAAAATACATAGCTTATGTACACCTTTTATACTTTATATAAAACAGAATTCATGATGGAAACTCAGCCTATAAACCGCTTGATATGTCGAAACTATATGTACATATACAACCAACATAAAATATACATTATATATTTGAAAATCAATACTTGTTTTTAAATTACTATAACTTGCTTTATAAAGTATACACTGTATATATACATACATATACTATAGACAACTTCATCTATAAATAAACTCAAATAATATTGCATATAACTGACTATAATATAAACTATATATATACCTTTAAATATCAATATCAGAATATAACATATATATATATATATATATATATATTTGAACCAGTATAACTGATATATATATATATATATATATATATATATATATACTTGTGTAATCAAAGAATGCTCGCTTGGCAACAGGGTTGGATAGGCACGGATAGGGAGAGAGAAAGACTGCTGCACCACCTGGGCGGTGTGACGCCCCACCTCTATACCCACGCTAGCCAAGAACACTCCGAAGAAGTGCTGTCAACTAGCACGGAGAATAAGGCTGTTGAGGAGCGACCATCCATGTAATTGCTTATCACACGGTGGCTATAAATAATCTTCGGAAACAAACATAGAAATAATCATATCACAAATCAGTCACAGATACCCATATCACAAAGGCGGAAGAAGATATGAATATATAACTAACACATGAAAGTGTATATCAGAGTAGTGGTCAATAAGATCCACGATAATACAAAAGAATAGCAACACGTGCTATACAAAAGAATACAACTATGAGTCTATATCTCAAGTGTATACAACAAAAACTGCTAATCTAAACAGTTAGCCAAAAGTCAGAGTGATGAATCCCAGGGAAGAAGTCAAGCAGAAGCACCTGTAACATCTCGGTCTGATCCGAGTATTATTTAAGAAAATAATAAACGGATCAGTCTAGCTATAAATATCAGATGACATGATATAACATAAAAGATATGGCATAAACATAAACATCCATAACGACATACCACTATAAGTATGTAAATAATGATCAACAGAAGATCAATCAATAAGAGATAATCAATATCACAAGAATCTTCTCAAAGATTCGAAGGGGGCATCAAACCCTAAACTTGTACTCATAACAAGTCAATGACATAAATTCCAGAAATCAACACGAGAAATCCAGAAATCATAAAAAGGGAAAGAGGCCTATCACATGACGGTCCGAAGACCAAGTGGAGCTACCCCACATGTGTGAATGGAATCACACAGATTAAGGTCCAGACTAACCAAAAAGCAAAAAGGTATGTGTGAGTGGAATCACACAAGTGGTGTCTAGTCTAACCTCGCAACAAGAGACATCGCACAGTTGCTAGTCTAAATCATCAGAATGATCGTCATGATCAACGAGAAGTGTCAATTACACTAAGCTAGTAAATATAGAAGTTTAGCTTCATGTCCCATAACCACTTTCTTAACTTAAATATTTACGAACAAACTGTAAATCTTCACTAATAAAATTGTCACAAGAGGTTCAATCGAAAAAGTCCAGGAATTAACCGACGAAGTGAACGCAAGCGTTTCATAGCACTTGTTTTACTAAGTCGTTTAATTAGATTTCTCATCCGAGTGAGGTAAAGGTTTGTATATACTAATAGATTGGAAAATGGTTTAAGAAAAGAGCTTTGTTATTAAAAATAGAGTTGAAATTGTTTGTTAAAAGAGTTTTGATATTTACTACTAGTTTTGAAACCTTTATATTTTTAAAATGACAAATTACAGAAGAGATTGTAGAAACAATCATCACAAAGATCACATTCGGAGATGTGAATAAAATCCAAGGAAATCGGCTCAAAAGCATCAAAGTGGAAGTTCCCCAACGACCAAACGTGGCCGAGATAACCAGAGATGGTTTGTCTCGAAGAATGGTCAACTCAGCATCTCAACAAAGCAAGTTCTGTTGAATGTTTTTCAGATAAGCTCGCCTACGGAGGGGGGGTCCAGGGGGGGTGGCAACACCCCAAGGTGGGGGTGCGGGGGCAACGCCACCGCTTACGGGGTTCGACCTGCCCGGTCAGGTCGCGGGGGTCCTGGGGGCAACGCCCCGACCAAAACGGTACGACCTAGTGAAGATAAAATGAGGTCTAACGACCTAAGGACTCAAGGGTCTAACGACCTAACGACTCAAGGGTCATACGACCTAACGACTCAAGGGTCCAACGACCTAGCGACTCAAGGGGCCAACGACTCAGCGACTCAAGGGTCCAACGACTCAGCGACTCAAGGGTCCAACGACTCAGCGACTCAAGGGTCCAACGACTCAGCGACTCAAGGCTCCAACGACTCAGCGACTCAAGGCTCCAACGACTCAGCGACTCAAGGCTCCAACGACTCAGCGACTCAAGGCTCCAACGACTCAGCGACTCAAGGCTCCAACGACTCAGCGACTCAAGGGGGCCAACGACTCAGCGACTCAAGGCTCCAACGACTCAGCGACTCAAGGGTCCAACGACTCAGCGACTCAAGGGTCCAACGACTCAGCGACTCAAGGGGGCCAACGACTCAGCGACTCAAGGCTCCAACGACTCAGCGACTCAAGGGTCCAACGACTCAGCGACTCAAGGGGCCAACGACTCAGCGACTCAAGGCTCCATCGACTCAGCGACTCAAGGCTCCAACGACTCAGCGACTCAAGGGGCCAACGACTCAGCGACTCAAGGCTCCAACGACTCAGCGACTCAAGGCTCATGGACGAACGACTTAACTCCGAACGACCTAAAAATGGCCAGAACAACTCAAGTGCAGAAAATTCAACAAAACGCTAAAAATTGGAGTTTTTTGCCAATCCAATCCAAACCAAATGCTAACATGCATGCAAAAATGATAGGGAATCATTCCCAACAGTCCAATATAATTATAGGCTAGAATTGTGAGATAAAAATCTCACCTTTGCACTAAAATTTATGAAGATGAAGCTTGAAAGCAAGGAGAAGCAATCCAAAGCTTGAATCCAATATCTTCTACTTGAATTTGGAGTTGAATGATGGAGTTGCAATTGAATTTGAGCTTGGAGTTTTAATTTCCCATTCTCTTCACCATTAATGCTAAAGCTTGAGTTAGTTAGGAAATTTATGAAGAGTGAGGAGAAGAGGGTTGGAACTTGGGCTTAATAGGCTAAACTAACCCAAAGTCCAAAGCGGGAAAAGTTAGTGAAATTTCACTAACTCCAAACCTATCGATGTTTATACTTAAAAAGTTGTAAACGACATTTCGAACTCAATGGAAGTGGTCTCGAGTCCTAATTTGACCGTTTGCAAAAAGTAGTTTTCGGACCAAAATCCGATTAACGATTTAATATTTAAATAAAAATATTTAAATGTAAACTCGATAAATATGCGGGTTGTTACAGGCGGATAGTTGTGGCGGAAGGTCGGTCAGAGGTGAGCGGGTGAATTGCAGCTACAGGGTGGCACATGGCTGCATGGGAGTTCGTGCGCCTACAATGGTGGCAGCACGTGGTGAACCGACGGAGAAAACTGAGGGGTTGAAGGCATGAGCTCGCGAGCTTGGCTAGAGAAGGGAGGGGAAAGAAGGCGGGTGATGGCATGCTGACATAGAGCACGTGTTGTCATGGGGAAAGAGAGGAGGGCTAAGCAAAGTAAGAGGAGGACGATAGTGAATAGATTTAAATGAAGGGAATAGAAAAATAAAATGATGGAATATTGTCTTCCGGGAATACCAAAAGGCTAACGGTTGGAATGATAAAATAAGCAAATAAATTTCTAGGGAAATAATAGCTACAGGCTATTGGTCTCACAATACGGTGGAATCACAAAAGCCAAAAGTTATATCTGGGAATATTAACTGTCATTAATGATTCATTTTCTCACGATGAATAAATGAAAGAAGGTAAGACACCCAAAAGGCACGAAGCGGGTACCGATACGAAAATCGTTTCCATAGATTCAGTCGTCTCCCAAACTCCGAAACACGCAAACGAATATGTCATGGAGATCAGCACGACGAGAGATCAAAATGGTAAATGAATATCAGTGGCACGGTTATCAAATCAAAAGTCGACAATCGGTACCAAAAATGCTACTAAAACGTCAGAATTATGGTAGACGAAGCAATAGCAGTCCAAATTTGAAGAAATGAAATATGACTTCTCCCATAGAAGATGATTTACAAATCTTCTACAAAAAATATTCAGGTTTGGAAAACATTTTATTATCATCAATTATTAATTGATTTAAATTGAAATAGAATTTACACAAGAAAATAAACTTTCGTATTATCTAATGAAAATTTACCAATTGATATGTTTAATTAGACGTATTCCAAATATTAAATTTTTATTTCAAAATATTATTATTTAAAATTTCACAAAATTTCTAGTTAAATATACTATTAAAATCATTAAAATTTATAGGTCGTTACAATAGTCTTGCAACTGCTGGCCCAAAAAGTAAAAAAAGATTATTTAATCTTCCTATCATTTCACGATGGCCTAAGTATAATGAGTAATTATTGAGTTTTCTCAACAAATACAAGCATGTGACTTACCTTTTCTAGATAGTAATTAATAGTATTACGCATAACAGCTCTGGCTTAAGTTTGCTCGGCATCTAGTGCGCATGTAAGAAATATATAAATAACTAAATATAACGGGGTAACTATATTAAAGATTAGTAATCTTTAATGTATTTTAAGTGATAATGATTAAAATAATAATGTATTTATTATGAAATATTCTCATGTTACAAGTCTCAGAAACATCTGAAATCACAGCATACATATCATGCATATCTATTTATTTTGAAAATCCGTTTAGATATGTTAGAGTTCCAATTCCATTATATTTATGCATATATAATTATATAAGTTTAATTTTTTTTAACGAATATAATTTAATTAACTTACATAATATTTTTATCACCCTTCAAAATGGGTATTGTTGTCTCACATCATGGAAAAACACTATGAAGTGGGTGCTTATATACCAAAGCCTTCACCTCATAACAACATCGAGGCCTTTTGAGGAACAAAGCACCACACCTTGGCTTGGCCCATGAGGTGAAGGCGACTAAGTTTGGGACAATATCTGCGTTACGTGAGGGGCGGGCTGTCACAATGGTAGCAGAGCCATACCCAGCAAGAATTGTGGTCTGTACGTGTTATAGCCACGATGCCTGGGTGGTGTTGTGTTTATGAGCCAATGAAGGCATTGGGCTTTAATGGAGGGGAGATTGTAACACCCTTCAAAATGGAAATTATTGTCCCACGTCGTGGGAAAACACTATGAAGCGGGTGCTTAAATACCAAAGCCTTTACCTCATAACAACGTCGAGGCCTTTTGAGGAACAAAACTCCACTCATTTGCCGGCCCATGAGGCGGAGGTGACTAAGTTGGAGTATCTGCGTTAAGTGAGAGGCGGGCTGTTGAAATATTCATGTAATCCTATTAATTAAATAATATTTAATTAATTTTAATTATTATTTTAGTTACTAATTTTAATAAATTTTATTTATAATTTCAAATTTATTATTTTATTCATCTTAAACTAAAGAATATTGAACCATAACCTATATATTTATATATATAAATTAATTAATTAACTACTTAATTAAAAAATTTAATTGAATATTTAATCAATTTGGAAATCTAATTTAACTTAATTTCTCAAAACAATTTTAAGAAAATAAAACTATTTTAAATTATTAAACTATAACCTTCATAGTTATATGTGTATATCGTTATACATATTAATTAATTAACTTTTAGTTGATTATTTATCTAATAAATTATTTATTTATTTTAATTTTTTAATAAAATAATTTAGTAGATTTTAAATTTTTATAAATCTACCTTAAATATTTTTAAGATAAATATTTAACTATAATCTTGATAATCATATACATATACCATTTTATTCATACATACATATGTCTGTATATATTAAATTTATTAACTTTTAATTAATTATATATTTAATTATTCAAACTAGTTAAATATTTAAAAAAAGAATATTAAATTAATTTCTCTAAAAAGTTTGAAATTCTTTTATTTTATTTCATAAAATTTATAAAATTTATTTTTATATTTTAAACTTAACATTTAAAATATAAATATATTTAAAATTTTAATTTTAAAATTAACCCAAGACCCAAAATAAATTTGGGTCTTGCATCTAGGCCAACATTTTGGATTTATTCCATCCATTGGGTTAGTATAACGACCCTAATTTTACTACTTTGAAAATGGAGTATTTAATTTATTTTAAATATTCAAATATAGGTTTAGTAAGCTTAAATAACCATGTTATATATGATAAATAAGAAGGGTGAACTTATTTCTAGAATTAGTTTACAAAGAATAAATTTTATAGATTTTCACTTTAAAATTCAATAAAATTGGGTTTCGGTAAAGTTAAGCATATATTCAAATAATCGTTTTAAATTATTTTTGAATTATAATCCATATCAAATTCACTTCGTAACAATAATAATTAATTTATAAGGGTTGATGAATGTGACGACCCGGAATTTCTAACAATTTAAATTTGGAATAATTAATTGATTTTGAATATTTAAAGGTTAATTTTAAATTGAATTCTAGATATCAATATTTACTTGACAATTAAATCATTGAATTATATAGTTTAAATATTGAATTTAATAATTGAGATTGGGTAAATTGTTGAATCAGAAATTTCTAAGCCTATTTAAAATAATTTGAAGGCTTATAGAATTTATAATGATGATACTGGAGATAATAGAATGATTGGAATTTAATTTAAAGATAATTTGTTCTGTTTGGAAATTATATCGTTTAAATTGAATTTAAAAATAGCTTTCCGAGGCACTGTCTCGGAATTCGACGAAACCAATTCCATTAGATCCGTAATAGTTAGTTATTATCGGATTTCAATTTTCGAAGCAATCGGAATGGTCGTTTGACAATGGCAGCTCAAAATGCTTAGAACTATTTTAATCGATTTAATTTAAAATTGATCGTTTACTTCTGTAACTCGCGCATTTGATCGAATTAGCCTCCGAAACATGTGCCATTGTGTTCGGAGTGCGGGTAGAATCTTATAAACGCCTGGCGGCTTGTCTTATTCGGAGTCCATTCGAATAGCTTGTAAAATATAAGAATATTAATAAAAAAATAAAAATAAATAACAAGCAACCTTCTTCAATACGCCGTTCTTCCTTTCCTGACACGCCAATCCATCCTCTTAAAAGTCAAATCTCCTCTTTCAGCTGAAATCTATTCTCCTCCCCTCTAATTCATTTCAAAACGCGATTTTTCTTTCTTTCGCATTTTAATGCCGAAAATCCTCTTCTTCTAATTCAAGCCCATATTCATTTGAAAAAAAGAAAAAAAAGAAAAGAAAAAAAAATTAGGGATGATTCGCGAAAAGCTCTGGGAAATCGCGAATGGCTCGCGATTGAATCGCGTCGTCGAGTGGGCTAGGGTTTCTGTTTCAGCGTGGGTTGCTGTTGCGCGTGCACGAGAGTGAGAGTGGCGGTGGCATCCAGGGGGTGCAGTGGTGGCTCGCGACTCTGGCGGTTCGACTCCGATCTGGGTTTTCGCACGTGAGCTAGGGCTCGTGTGACGACGCGACTTTTTGACGCTCAAAAACCGACATCAATACGTCCACTGTATCAACTGCCGAGCAATCAAATGTCGGAAAACCGTACCGTTATGGTTAAAGAAGAAGAAAAAGATAGAAGAAGAAGAAAGATAGAAAAAAACAGAAAGAAACAACAAAACAAAATCAGAATCTCACAATCGCAGTGCAACAACATATAATAGATAAATGAATAATCTTTAAACAAAGAACTATATCAGTTATTACATTACATCATATTATATTTCATTACATCATCAGAGTGTACAACAACAAACAACAACAAACAGCGGAAAAGAAATACTATATACTAGTGAATATGCCATGCCATCCAGCTTGCCTCCAGCAACTCCTTAATTCCAGAATATCCTAATAAACCTGACTCTTGACTGCCCGTGTGGAAATTGGTGGGTACCCAGAGTTTAGGAAGGAAAACAATAACTCCGAGTCAGTCATGTGACTGGTGTGAGAACTAAAACAGTTTATCTTTAAAACAAAGTATAGGATAATTTTAAAATAGATTCGCAATGCTTTCTAGAAAATGAGACTACCATAAGGCCTCCCGCACGCACACACAATGCAAACGCAGAATCGGAGGAGATTTCTCGTTATGATAGTCAAAGATTCTTGATACGCATTAAAAAGAAACATTTGATATTATTACTAGTGCATATTGTAGGAAAAATCATTTCGAAAGTAAAGATATAAATCTTAGCCAACATACGACCATTATCGTATGCCTACTATAGCTACCATCCAAACAGTGGGGCGCCACCATAAGTGAATGATAGGTTCTACAACTAAAACCATACAGGATCGTATTGTTTCTTTGGATTTCCAACAAATGGTCAGGCCAAGGAACTTCCCATTGCCACATGGGTACGCCTCTGGAAAGACGACCCGAGAACCTAACCGGATCTCTGCCAACACAAGGTCGGGTTACCCCTATCTGGGTAACTACTGACACGAATATGTCATTCCCCGATCGTAACCTATCTATATCCGAGGATCCTCGATTTCCAACAATCACAAAGCAATAAATTTGCAGCAACAACATAGGTTAAGTATCTGGGCTCCATACCATGATACCACCTCTATCCAGAAAGAATGACATACACTAAAGGGGCGCTACCCCCTAATAACCTTGCCGCATCCTTCATGTTTTGACCATTTCCGGGGTGTGAGGTCCGACGAAGTCTCGTCCACAAAGGCATGCTTTATACAAAAGCTGTGCTTTGATTATCAAAAGCTCAACAGCACTTCCTATGCCACATTACCAATTTGGGAATGTATCACTAGTAACCATCAACTACATAACCTCTAAGGGTGTTAAGTTAAGAGAATAAATTCTCCGCCACCAACGAAAATATATTTGATAGAAACCAGCTTTACATATCAAATTTTAATGTCAGGCACACATCCATACAAGTCCGTTCTTGGATCGAACGAAACCGAAGGCACTTACAAAGAAGCCCTCGCAATCCGGATATTCACTAATCACGACCGGACTTCCCATCACAAAGGGTAATAAATTTCTATATTGGAGATCAGCCGATGCAGAAACATTCGACGGTAATCCTTCCATTTTCACAAATATCCGGTCTTCAACATCGGTCATCAAATGCAATCCATAACGACATATCACATATTCGGAATGGGCTATACGACCCCAAGGTCCTTTCCCGGCTAACCCGAATAGTGAGCGCTTATTCAAAAATAAGCGTGGCATTCAAATTCAAGCAAATCACAACAAATACCTATTTAAAGGTAAATATTGATAGTCGGATTATTTAACTATCAATAGGCATGCACAACATCACCAGATTCCAAATAATTTCCCAAATTATTTATTTTTCAAAAATATCTTTACTAGATATATAATTTCCACACTTCAACCATTTGAAAACAAATTTTCAAATCACTTTTCACCTTTACCACTTTTGAAAACAAATTTCAATCATTTTCCTTACGCAGAAATACTTTCATTTCAAAATGGTTCATTTAAACTAATTAAATAAATCCTTACCGATTTACTTTATATTTACGTTCCAAATCCGTAAATTTATTCCCACACTTCAAAAATAAATCAACGTTTATTTTTAAACAAATTTCCCTTTCTTTTATAAATTCCATAGTGAATTTACAATTCCAAAATATCTATGAATATACGATTTTCAAATCGATTTCTAATATTCATTTTCAATTTATCTTTGCAAGATAAAATCTCAAAACATTCACTTCATACTGAAAAACATTTCCATACTTATATAATACTAAGTAATTCAAAAATCCATTTATTTTCAACACTTGGAAAATATTCAATATACTTAAATCGAAATTAGGTATATATTTCATTCTTTATGGAAAACATTCTCTTAAACACATTTATTTGGGCCAAAATGAATGTTGCATAAAACATCGTTACGACGACCCAAAATCAATAGTACAGGGATTCGAAATTAAAATAGATATATAAATCCCAATACTATACAAAACATTTCCTTTCGGAAATCATTTACTATAACAATAGTGTTATAGTCCACCATTTCCTTATTTCTCGAAAACGTCTATTTCAACAATGAATGTTGAAATCTATGTATTCGATTCATAATACATTTTAAAACATCTTTTTAAAATAATTAACTTCATTTTTATGATATCGCTTTCCCAAAACATAACCATTTTATTTAATAATATATTCACTGTCCAAAATCGTGAATATACTTCACTAACCAAATTTCAATATTTCTACACATTTTATATAAAGAATAGTTCGCTATCCAAAATCACGAATATACTTCTTTTAATAAATTTCTATATTCAATTTATCAAATTCCATTGATTTCGAATTTATAAACAATGTCTATAAATTCCATTTCTATTTATAAACTTCGATTTATAAATCTCCTTTATTAATCCAATTCAATTTATATATCTGAAATATATACCAAAAGTCCATATTACAAGTTAAATACTTATAATTCATTTATTTACAAAATCGTTCTTTATTAACAATTTCTATTAATATCCCATTTAAATGCCCAAAATCCAATTTATAAGTTGATTACTTATAAATTTTTTATTTTACAACATCTATTCATTTTATAATCTTCACAATTTATAAATCTATAATTTTTAATGAAATCCATTTTATACTTCATTTTAAAACTTAATAAACTCGTTTTATAATTCCAATATTATATATATATATATATATTTTTATTATAAATATCAATGTTAAAAATCTTTTTGTAACAACCCGATATTTTCAACCATTCGTATCCGCACATGTCGGACTTGAATTGCTCAAAATACCGCGTTGTAAGTAAAATTTGGCAAATCTCAGAATATATAGTAAATACATAATCACATATCACAGACACAGAGTATTTAATAATGCAGCGGAATTTAAAAGAAATAGTAGTTCATGAAGCTACTATATAAAAATAAGATACATCAGAGTTAAACAAGATACAACAAAAAGTAACAAGATACATCAGGTACAAATCAGAATACATCACTGAAATCACTGGATACAGAAAGCAAAATGGATGGCTGGATCTTCAAGGAAAGCTCCAACTCCGAAGGTGAATCTTGAATGCTAACTCACTCAATCTGACTCGAGCGTAAAGTAAAACACAAAACACTCGAGTCAGGACATAAATACTTATGAACTGTAAATCAACTCAAGTGAACAGTAACAAAAAATGCATAAGTAACTTAAAGAATGCTTGGGATAGCCCAACCTTTAAGGATCCGTTAAACTATTTACTATGTAGTAATATTGCGCTATTATAATAATGTCTACAGTAAAATAAACATACTTTTAAATAGCGTTACGGGCTACCCATATCACCCTTCACACATAATAGTCCCAGTAGTCCATCCATTATCATGCCATCTCCACTCCAGGTGACTGTCAGAGGATACCACACGGGCTACGGGAGAAAAACAAACTCTTAGTAAAGGCTCGGTATGGTAGGTGACATGGCACACAAGGCAATGCCAGGGTAGATATACCAATTACGCACACGGGCTGGTGGTAACGCAGCAGCCACATACGCCCACCTCGGAACACACTCCCATATCAAAATCGGAGGATGGCCATCTAATCAATCATCACTAAGAGTATAGTATCGAAGAATGTGCCCGATCGGAGGAATGACCTCACTTGGCCCGAGATCGCTCCTGTTTTAGCCACCTTATGCCAACTCACGGGAGTTGGGTCCACGTAATATACCTAAAGAACGTCGCCACCATCCTACTTCATTCTGGAATCTCCACCGCGTACACGGTTGTTAAAGTGGTTTTCGGAGTTGGCAGAGAGTATGACAACTTCCGATCCCGGTCTCTTTAACAACCAAACGTTATTATAACGCCGTGGTCATTTCAAAATAGTTTATACTTTAAAAAGATCAAATCATTTCATTTCAAACTATATTTCTTTCAAAATAGTTTATACTTCGAAACCAAAACCATTTTTATTTCAAAACTATTTATTCAATCAAAATAGTTTATACTTCAAAACCAAAAACATTTCAAACATATATTCATTTCAAAATCATAATATTTTCAAAGTATAACTCTTTCGAAACCAAAAATACTTGAAACAATTACACTTTGAAAATCATAACATTTCAAAATCATACATTTGAAATCATCGGATATTCATTTAATTCTTTACATTTTACAATTCATTCAATTAATCCCAAATTTTCAATTTCTAACTTAATTCAATTCAAACCATCAGTTTCAATTAAATTTCCCAATAACCATTTCAAATCATATCATTTTCAAATATAGATTTGATCCACAAATTAAACTATTCAATTTTTAATAAATTTCAAAGCTTTAATATCCCGCATTTCAAAACTGAATTTTATAATTTCATATATCTCAAATCTAGTTTCATTATTACTTAGTTTTGAAATATTCATTTCATAAATCCAATACTATTTAAATAAACTCAATTTACAATTAAACTAAATATCCTTTCATACCAATATAAACTTCATATATTCATTTATCAAAAGTACATATCATTCTAATTCATATTCTTTATCAAAATAAAGATCAAATCATTTCCAAACCTTATTATCAAATCATTATTTGAATTCAAATTCAAATACTCAAATCTAAATATCATTTTTAAATCAAATAAGTCATTCATTTGTTATTTCAAGTATCATTACAAAATACATTAAAAATTCCATTCAAAATTCATTTATCTCATTACATTTCATTCCATTTAACACATAACCAAGTAAACCTTACTTAAATTCAAATTCAAATTTAAATTCCTTAAAAATTCAAATTTAAATATTAAAATATATTCAAAACTTCTTAAATTTCACAATTAATCAATTTCCAAAATTTAAATCATTTAACACTTTAAAATATAACTCAAACAGTATTAAAACTATAACATTTCAAACATTGTCAAATTATAGCAACGACAGCATTTATAAAGTGCTATCGTAGCTTATAGCTTCCAAAAATGGTTTAGTTCAAGAATAACGGCATTTATAAAATGTCATAATAGATATTTAGTTATTTCAAACATTGTTAGATTCAAAACAATAGCATTTAAAAATGCTGTCAAAAGACTACAACATTTTGAAAATGCTATGAATTCCAGATTTCATTTTTGCTTTTCAAAAAATAATAAAACTCCAAATTTTATTATAACTTAAAAATCATATTTCTAGACTTCAAAATTTCACATTTAAAATCATTTTAACATATGATTTAACACAACAAAATTTTTAGATCAAATATTCAATTTAAAAACTCCATTCATTTATTAAGTCAAAATTCACTGTTTATTAACATATAAATTAAATAAAACTTAAAATTTTACTTCAAATATAATTTTAAAACTTTAAATTGAATTTTCATTATTTATTTACATTTTAAAATAAAATTTAAAGTTTAAAACCTCAATTATTTCACATTTACGTACTCAAATTCACAATTTCAAGACTTAATATTTAATTTTCTTAAAACCATAAAATATATATTTTTAAATCAAAATTTCATACTTTTAAAAATACATATTTTAATAAATATCATTTAAAAATATACCACGGGGTCTGTATATAATTTTCTAACCTAGGTCAAGTGATACGGATATATATCATTTCAATCCGCAGTTTACAAAGAAAACCCGGGTTCTATCATTTCAAACCCGCAATCCCAAGTCAAATAAAATACAATAAAAATCGTTCAGGCCTATCATTTCAGCCTATAACGATTTTTCCCTAATCTAAAGTCCGTTTGGGTATGTATCATTTCAACCCATAGTGATTCTATTCTAACAGGGAACTTGCAGTGTGAATATATGCATAAACAATATAAACAATGCCAGTGTCACAATATAATGTCATATATCACATGTCGGGTGATAATTAACAGTTTTAACATGGTAATAACATGGCATAGCATATCATATGATCATCATTAACTTGCATAACATTTTATATTACTAAACACTTGTCATCAATTCACTATTTCATAAGTATAAATGTCAGAGTGAGAAAGACTCACCTTTTACGAAGCTAGAGACAAACAACACACACAAGAGTGATTCCAAAGGCACAACAAGCACGATTTGATTTGAATTGATGGAGACCCTTGTAAATAACACAAAATATAACATACATAAGCACAAACATAGATATCGACATACAATTATAATCAACAACTTTAGTTTGCAGAACAGTTGCAAAACAAGAGAGATGACCAAACCTTAGAAACAAAAGACTTGCACACGACAACATAAGCTTGTCACATGATCAAATGGGCATGCTCTCATCATACTAGGCTCAGCCTAGATGCCAACATGGCTCAGGTTTAGGTCAATATGGGTTCATATGGCTCGGCCTAACTTGGATATGAAGGAGTGGAAATTGTGACATGAGAAATACAAAAGTCAAGGCAATTAAGTGGATTTTTGGTGCAACTATAGATTCGGACTACCATGGCTTGGGCTTGGTCATGCAAGGGGATGGTCAGGTGGTGGATGGAGTGGCGGCCAGAGGTTGTGGAGGGACTGGTGGTGGCGGCCATGGAGGTGGTTTAGGTTAAAAATGAAGGCTATGGCCTTAAGGGTTTGGCTAGGCTAGTTTGGTGGAACTTTTGTGCAAATTTTGTGGTGCAACATCAACGGATGGCCATGGCTACTGTCTTGGTCAGACGAGAGGCTTATGAGCTGCTGGAGATGATGGTGGAGAGGATGGTAGTGGTGTTGGTAGAGGCTAGGCCTAGCAAAACACAAGAAGGATCAATGCAAAAATCAATAGGAAAATCATAAAAACAAGAAGAAAGATGATAGAATTTACCAAATTTTTGTAAAACAAATGGCCATGAGTTTTTTTCTCAAGAAAGATGATAAAATTTTCGTGATAAAGAGTGAGGAATGTGGCTGAAAGATGGAGTAGGGTACGGCCAAAGCATTGATGAATGGAGTTTGGAAAGTGAAAGGTCGGAATGCAAAAGGACTAAGCATACAAAAGATCTCAAATTCTTCATATATTCATTATTTCTTTTTAAACTTTTATATAACTGAAAAACATATATAAATTCAGTTAAAATACGAAAATATAGTAAATAAACAAAAATAAATTAATTAATTATTAATTATATATAGTTTAATTAAATAAAACAGCAAAATTTGCAAATAGTCTTGAAAATATGAAAAATAAGTGCAATGAACTTGGGAAAATTTTTATGTACTTAAAAATATTTATAAATAAAGATAAGAACACAAAATAAAAAGGAAATCACAAAAATAAATAAATAAATTTTAATTTAAATATAGTTTAGATGAAGAAAATAGCAGAAAAAGGAAAATAGCCTTTTAAAAATAGGAAACCATCATAGTAAATTTTAGAAAAATTCTATTATCATTTCAAAAAATATTTAAAAGTCAAAGTATACATAATATAACATATTAAAATAAAATATGACAAAGAAAAATAAAATTTATACAATTTAAAATAACAAAATTGCAAAATAAACAATTTATACTCAAAATTGAAATGTACATATCTTTTGCAGTTTAACTCCGTTTTCCACGAAACAAAAAGCAATGTTCAAGTTATTAAATCTATTTTCATAATAAAAGATAAAATTTAAAATTTCAAACTTCTAAATTTTTAAGTTAAAAGTCAAAGTTTGACTATTTTGACCAAAATCAACATTTTCTGGAAATATTCAATTTATGCATGTTTGAAATTCTAATCCACATCAAAATCAACATTTATATTTCAATTAACAAAATATATTAATTTTAATAAATAAAATAAAGTTTTTAAACTAGGAATGTAAATTAAAATAATTAAAATATACAATTACAATAATCAGAAAATACAGGGTTGTTACACTCTCCCCCACTCAAAACTTTTCGTCCCCGAAAAGGAATGAGGTGCGGGAAAGCACAAAAAAAAGATAGAATGAAATAGTATTAAGACAAGATGACAAGAATATTGGAATTATACCTGATCACTGTTGTTATAGGTAAGTATAACAAGGTGGAGATGATCTTCTCAAGATCCTCTAGAATCAAGAACACAAGCACGAAATTTTTTCAAGAATCTAATTCACTCTTTCCGTTTGACCGACGGTCTGTGGATGGAAAACAGTGCTTAGATTCAAAGATGAGTACCAAAGATTATTAAAGATTATAGAAAGATTTCTAAACAGACTGGTATAAGCAATCGCCTTCCATTCTGTAGCAAGATAAGGGAAATAAGGACAACCAAAAGATAGTTTGAAAAACAAAATAAGATAATAAATTTGAAACCATAAAATTTCAACTTAAACTGAAAATTAATTTTACATAAGTCAAATAAATCTTTAACAACTCTAATTTCATTATCTTATTATCCAATTATCTTAAATTAACAAATCCCCAAAATCATGTATTTGAAAAAAATCTTTTATTATACTCAAAATGTACCAAATAAAATTTAATTCTTCTTCATTACTAATTATAATTAAATTTATTCCTCTCAATATATTTTATCACCTATGTTAAATATATTTACACTCATTGTAACTGCCTTAAATTGATTCTTAGTTCCTTTATCATCATTTTATATTGTAAATTATTCCATTACACTTTTTCTTTATTTACCTCTGTTAATCCTTTTATAACTAAAATTTAAGTATATAACATTTATAATAACCACTCAAATTTTATTTATAAAATCTTTATTTATATTGTATATTGTCCAATTACATATTCAACTTCTGAAAATTAAGGTAAGTTATATTGGAATGAAATTGTGTATTATACAAATAAAACTTTCTAATTCAATTATTTCAAGCTTGAATATTTATCCAAATCTTGAAATTATACTTAGAAATTATCTTTGAAGATAAAATTTAGGAATTAAATTTCCAATAAATTTCAAACTATTTAGAGATAAATAAATGCTCACATACTATATATATATATATATATATCCATTCAAATTTAAATTATATATCAGCATATGTTATAAATCCATTCTTATTTTAGAAATTAAAATCAATTAAATTTTCCTAAAACAAAACTGTAGCAAGACTACAGAATGGTCTCTTCACTTCGAAACTCGAAAATGAACGTCGATGATGCTACAGTCATCACTGAAATTATTTTCCAGCGACAAAGAGAAGAGCACTAAATTTAAATTTAAAATTCTTTGGAAACAAATTCCTATTCGAAAATACTTTAAATAATATATCCTTTAAAACTTTGAACACAAAGTTTGAAATCCATCGGAAATTAAATTCTCAAATTCTTGTTTTACATTCATTTTAAATTTCCAAATAAATTTATAACCATGTTTTATAGTTCAATTAGATATATGAGACAATAGAAAATGATATATAAAATCAAATATTATTTCTTAACAACCAATTCAAATAAAATCCAGATAAATATTTATAATATAGTTACAAAATTTATTTCACAAAATTTATTTCATTGCTAAATTTTAAAAACATATTGTGTCAGTTTGCTCTGTTCAAGTGTTTTGGAAATCTTATCGATAGCGTTGATCAGACGAATCGATTAGAAACCCAAATCAACATCAACAACTCAAACAACACAATATATAAAACATTTTAAATATTAGTTTACAAATACACTTCAAGAATAATTTGAAGATAAGTTGGAAACAAAGATGATATAATTAAATAACAGAATAGAAAGATGGATAAGCTTATATAAATCGCGGGCAAGCTTAACCGGGTCAACCGTGACTTAAAGAATAAGACCGATGTGGATTTCTTGGGTAAATCGACATTCGATCTCAAGATGTAGAGTTCGAAGTTATAAGAGATACTAGCATCTAAACCGAGGATATAGAATCTCTGGTGAATCGATGTTGTTGTAAAGGAGTTTTCCCCTTTACAAATAAATTTGAGGTTGGCGAGACCGCTGACTCATTATGAAGATCTTTTGAAGTTGAGTTATGAGATACTCCAGGAACAAAAGAAGATAAATAGTGAGGGACACGAATGGATTTTGAAACCACAGGGAATGTTCCAAAATTCAAAGGAATCAAGTCAAAAAGGAAGAGGTTTAAACTCGAATGAAAGTGATTCTGTAAATACATTTACCCTATATACTGAATTTTGCCTAGAGCTACCAAAGCTCTGATACCAACTGTAACGACCCGATATTTTCAACCATTCGTATCCGCACATGTCGGACTTGAATTGCTCAAAATACAGCGTTGTAAATAAAATTTGGCAAATCTCAGAATATACAGTAAATACATAATCACATATCACAGACACAGAGTATTTAATAATGCAGCGGAATTTAAAAGAAATAGTAGTTCATGAAGCTACTATATAAAAATAAGATACATCAGAGTTAAACAAGATACAACAAAAAGTAACAAGATACATCAGGTACAAATCAGAATACATCACTGAAATCACTGGATACAGAAAGCAAAATGGATGGCTGGATCTTCAAGGAAAGCTCCAACTCCGAAGGTGAATCTTGAATGTTAACTCACTCAATCTGACTCGAGCGTAAAGTAAAACACAAAACACTCGAGTCAGGACATAAATACTTATGAACTATAAATCAACTCAAGTGAACAGTAACAAAAAATGCATAAGTAACTTAAAGAATGCTTGGGATCGCCCATCCTTTAAGGATCCGTTAAACTATTTACTATGTAGTAATATTGCACTATTATAATAATGTCTACAGTAAAATAAACATACTTTTAAATAGCGTTTCGGGCTACCCACATCACCCTTCACACATAATAGTCCCAGTAGTCCATCCAATATCATGCCATCTCCACTCCGGGTGACTGTCAGAGGATACCACGCGGGCTACGGGAGAAAAACAAACTCATAGTAAAGGCTCGGTATGGTAGGTGACACGGCACACAAGGCAATGCCAGGGTAGATATACCAATTACGCACACGGGCTGGTGGTAACGCAGCAGCCACATACGCCCACCTCGGAACACACTCCTATATCAAAATCGGAGGATGGCCATCTAATCAATCACCAGTAAGATTATAGTATCGAAGGAATGTGCCCGATCGGAGGAATGACCTCACTTGGCCCGAGATCGCTCCTGTTTTAGCCACCTTATGCCAACTCACGGGAGTTGGGTCCACGTAATATACCTAAAGAACGTCGCCACCATCCTACTTCATTCTGGAATCTCCACCACGTACACGGTTGTTAAAGTGGTTTTCGGAGTTGGCAGAGAGTATGACAACTTCCGATCCCGGTCTCTTTAACAACCAAACGTTATTATAACGCCGTGGTCATTTCAAAATAGTTTATACTTTAAAAAGATCAAATCATTTCATTTCAAACTATATTTCTTTCAAAATAGTTTATACTTCGAAACCAAAACCATTTTTATTTCAAAACTATTTATTCAATCAAAATAGTTTATACTTCAAAACCAAAAACATTTCAAACATATATTCATTTCAAAATCATAATATTTTCAAAGTATAACTCTTTCGAAACCAAAAATACTTGAAACAATTACACTTTGAAAATCATAACATTTCAAAATCATACATTTGAAATCATCGGATATTCATTTAATTCTTTACATTTTACAATTCATTCAATTAATCCCAAATTTTCAATTTCCAACTTAATTCAATTCAAACCATCAGTTTCAATTAAATTTCCCAATAACCATTTCAAATCATATCATTTTCAAATATAGATTTGATCCACAAATTAAACCATTCAATTTTTAATAAATTTCAAAGCTTTAATATCCCGCATTTCAAAACTGAATTTTATAATTTCATATATCTCAAATCTAGTTTCATTATTACTTAGTTTTGAAATATTCATTTCATAAATCCAATACTATTTAAATAAACTCAATTTACAATTAAACTAAATATCCTTTCATACCAATATAAACTTCAAATATTCATTTATCAAAAGTACATATCAATCTAATTCATATTCTTTATCAAAATAAAGATCAAATCATTTCCAAACCTTATTATCAAATCATTATTTGAATTCAAATTCAAATACTCAAATCTAAATATCATTTTTAAATCAAATAAGTCTTTCATTTGTTATTTCAAGTATCATTACAAAATACATTAAAAATTCCATTCAAAATTCATTTATCTCATTACATTTCATTCCATTTAACACATAACCAAGTAAACCTTACTTAAATTCAAATTCAAATTTAAATTCCTTAGAAATTCAAATTTAAATATTAAAATATATTCAAAACTTCTTAAATTTCACAGTTAATCAATTTCCAAAATTTAAATCATTTAACACTTTAAAATATAACTCAAACAGTATTAAAACTATAACATTTCAAACATTGTCAAATTATAGCAACGACAGCATTTATAAAGTGCTATCGTAGCTTATAGCTTCCAAAAATGGTTTAGTTCAAGAATAACGGCATTTATAAAATGTCGTAATAGATATTTAGTTATTTCAAACATTGTTAGATTCAAAACAATAGCATTTAAAAATGCTGTCAAAAGACTACAACATTTTGAAAATGCTATGAATTCCAGATTTCATTTTTGCTTTTCAAAAAATAATAAAACTCCAAATTTTATTATAACTTAAAAATCATATTTCTAGACTTCAAAATTTCACATTTAAAATCATTTTAACATATGATTTAACACAACAAAATTTTTAGATCAAATATTCAATTTAAAAACTCCATTCATTTATTAAGTCAAAATTCACTGTTTATTAACATATAAATTAAATAAAACTTAAAATTTTACTTCAAATATATTTTAAAACTTTAAATTGAATTTCCATTATTTATTTACATTTTAAAATAAAATTTAAAGTCTAAAATCTCAATTATTTCACATTTACGTACTCAAATTCACAATTTCAAGACTTAATATTTAATTTTCTTAAAACCATAAAATATATATTTTTAAATCAAAATTTCATACTTTTAAAAATACATATTTTAATAAATATCATTTAAAAATATACCACGGGGTCTGTATATAATTTTCTAACCTAGGTCAAGTGATACAGATATATATCATTTCAATCCGCAGTTTACAAAGAAAACCCGTGTTCTATCATTTCAAACCCGCAATCCCAAGTCAAATAAAATACAATAAAAATCGCTCAGGTCTATCATTTCAGCCCATAACGATTTTTCCCTAATCTAAAGTCCGTTTGGGTATGTATCATTTCAACCCATAGTGATTCTATTCTAACAGGGAACTTGCAGTGTGAATATATGCATAAACAATATAAACAATGCCAGTGTCACAATATAATGTCATATATCACATGTCGGGTGATAATTAACAGTTTTAACATGGTAATAACATGGCATAGCATATCATATGATCATCATTAACTTGCATAACATTTTATATTACTAAACACTTGTCATCAATTCACTATTTCATAAGTATAAATGTCAGAGTGAGAAAGACTCACCTTTTACGAAGCTAGAGACAAACAACACACACAAGAGCGATTCCAAAGGCACGACAAGCACGATTTGATTTGAATTGATGGAGACCCTTGTAAATAACACAAAATATAACATACATAAGCACAAACATAGATATCGACATACAATTATAATCAACAACTTTAGTTTGCAGAACAATTGCAAAACAAGAGAGATGACCAAACCTTAGAAACAAAAGACTTGCACCCGACAACATAAGCTTGTCACATGATCAAATGGGATTGCTCTCATCATACTAGGCTCAGCCTAGATGCCAACATGGCTCAGGTTTGGGTCAATATGGGTTCATATGGCTCGGCCTAACTTGGATATGAAGGAGTGGAAGTTGTGACATGAGAAATACAAAAGTCAAGGCAATTAAGTGGATTTTTGGTGCAACTATAGGTTCGGCGTACCATGGCTTGGGCTTGGTCATGCAAGGGGATGGTCAGGTGGTGGATGGAGTGGCGGCCAGACGTGGTGGAGGGACTGGTGGTGGCGGCCATGGAGGTGGTTTAGGTTAAAAATGAAGGCTATGGCCTTAAGGGTTTGGCTAGGCTAGTTTGGTGGAACTTTTGTGCAAATTTTGTGGTGCAACATCAACGGATCGTCATGGCTACTGTCTTGGTCAGAGGAGCGGCTTATGAGCTGCTGGGGATGATGGTGGAGAGGATGGTAGTGGTGGTGGTAGAGGCTAGGCCTAGCAAAACACAAGAAGGATCAATGCAAAAATCAATAGGAAAATCATAAAAACAAGAAGAAAGATGATAGAATTTACCAAATTTTTGTAAAACAAATGGCCATGAGTTTCTTTCTCAAGAAAGATGATAAAATTTTCATGAGAAAGAGTGAGGAATGTGGCTGAAAGATGGAGTAGGGTGCGGCCAAAGCATTGATGAATGGAGTTTGGAAAGTGAAAGGTCGGAATGCAAAAGGACTAAGCATACAAAAGATCTCAAACTCTTCATATATTCATTATTTCTTTTTAAATTTTTATATAACTGAAAAGCATATATAAATTCAGTTAAAATAAGAAAATATAGTAAATAAACAAAAATAAATTAATTAATTATTAATTATATATAGTTTAATTAAATAAAACAGTAAAATTTGCAACTAGTCTTGAAAATATGAAAAATAAGTGCAATGAACTTGGGAAAATTTTTATGTATTTAAAAATATTTATAAATAAAGATAAGAACACAAAATAAAAAGGAAATCACAAAAAAAAAAAAAATTTAATTTAAATATAGTTTAGATGAAGAAAATAGCAGAAAAAGGAAAACAGCCTTTTAAAAATAGGAAATCATCATAGTAAATTTTAGAAAAATTCTATTATCATTTCAAAAAATATTTAAAAGTCAAAATATACATAATATAACATATTAAAATAAAATATTACAAAGAAAAATAAAATTTATACAATTTAAAATAACAAAATTGCAAAATAAACAATTTATACTCAAAATTGAAATGTACATATCTTTTGCAGTTTAACTCCGTTTTCCACGAAACAAAAAGCATTGTTCAAGTTATTAAATCTATTTTAATAATAAAAGATAAAATTTAAAATTTCAAACTTTTAAATTTTTAAGTTAAAAGTCAAAGTTTGACTATTTTGACCAAAATCAACATTTTCTGGAAATATTCAATTTATGCATGTTTGAAATTCTAATCCACATCAAAATCAACATTTATATTACAATTAACAAAATATATTAATTTTAATAAAAAAATAAAGTTTTTAAACTAGGAATGTAAATTAAAATAATTAAAATATACAATTACAATAATCAGAAAATACAGGGTTGTTACACTTTTATATACATCCTTTATAATAATTCAAAAAACTAAATTTAAACTATTTCATAAATCTATTTATTTTTAAAAATCACCTTTTGGTTATATTTCACAAAAATCTTAATTTTATAACATAAAAATTTATAACTTTTTAATTATTTAAAATGAATCGATTCAAAAATTTAATTAAACGTATACTTTGAAAAATCATTTTAAAAATCCTTTTAAAATCAAAATCGTTATTTCAAAACTTTAAAGATGGATCCGATGATGCAACAACACCCAATAGTCAATCACGACAACGAACATCATATATCATCATATGATAATCAACAAACATCAAAATATCTGTAATCAAATAAATACTGGTGAGGAATCCAGTTGGATCCCTCCAACCTGTTTCCCTGCATCCACAGATGTTAGCACAATACCAATTCCGTTCCAATACGGAATATCGTGGTATATGGGATTCATAAAATATTATCCGCTATTATACTGCGCAATAGGGTCTCATCCGCTATATAATGCGGGAAATCAACTCCAAGTACATAAATAATACCAATTTCACTATTCGGCGAAATATTCGCGGTATATGTTTTTAATAAATAACCTCCGCCTAATAACGGCATATAATGTCTATTTAACAATCAATAGATAATAATTCATCATTCAGGCATACAAACAACAATTTTAAATCTAACTATTAAAAATTTAAATCGAAACTATTCGATTGAGTGAGAAGTTCTCACCTTGCTTTCAATTCCGTTTTCAGCTTTTATTTCGAATAAAATTAAACATGCGTTTAATTTTACCCGAAATTATCACTTACTCCAAACGACTCCAATCCAGCTACATAGCGTAGTGCTCGACAAGACGATTGCAACGCAGTTCGTTTCGTTCGATTCCGACCTCTTACGAACAAGTTATGACATTTATAAGTTAATACAAATTTTATATAAATTAATTACAACTTTAATTTAATTTTTAAACCTAAATCCTTCATCTGCCGTCCATCTCTGCTTAGGCCGTTCGGCCCTTCTTCCATCTCCCTCCAGTATTTGCGTTCGAAGAACCCATCAACGGCCACTCATTTGCCCTAATTTTCGCAACCTCTCCGACGATCTCTACCCCGATCAAGTAATGCCAAATGGAAGCTCTCGACTCGCTCTACTCTCGACTGGAACAGGGAGGAGTTCGGTCGTGTATATTTATGGGAATTCATGCACAATTTTCGGCCGTTCGAGCTCCATTTACCGTCAATCCAGAGCTTCGTTTACGATCTCTACCGTTGAGATCATAGATCTCACTCCCTCTACAATCTTCTAGTTGAAGATTTCTCGAATGAATGCGTGGATTAAGAGATTTGGAGGAGAAAAGATTGTGAATTTCTGGCCTTGAATATATGGCCGGCGGCTAAGCATTGTAACCCTAGGGTTTTATTTTCAGTTTGCAAAATGAAGATATTGAGGTGCTTATATAGAAAATTGCCCAATTTACTATTCATAGAAATTTTCCAAACTCCAAATCTCGCACGGTGACTGACGTTTCTAGGGTTTACCCCGCGTTCCGAATACATGGAACGTGTTTCGGAGGCTAATTCGATCATCTGTGCGAGTTACGACAATAAACGATCGATTTTAAATTAAATCGGTTAATCAAATTTCTTTGCGTTTTAGCTTGCCCCGGACAAACAGTAAATCCGATTGACACGAATTTTGAAACCATACAATAATATCACATTACGGATCCGATGAAACTAGTTTCGTCGAAATCCGAGACTGTTTGAAAAATGGCTATTTTAACTCGTCAATTAAATATTAAAATATTCAATTTTCGCAAATTAACTTTTAATTCGATTCGAAAAGTTCCATAACATCATCTTAACTCCAATATGATATAATAAAATTTTACAAATCATTTTCAATAATATTAAGCTCGATTTTCAATTATTTCTGTAATTTCAACTATTAAATTATCGATTTAATTATCCAATCAAAATCCAGATATTCAAAATAAAATTTATTCGACTTACAAATTCTACTTTTAATTATTTAAAATCAATCAAATAAACGAATTTTAATTAATAGAAATTCTGGGTCGTTACAAACTTCCCTCCTTAAAAGAATTTCGTCCTCGAAATTACCAAGTAAGAAAAAGTTACAGAATCCATTAATTTTCCAAAACAAACCATTCAATTTGGATTTTTACAAATCTCATAAGTGTTTAACTTTCCCAAAATTCATATTTAAACTTCTTACAAAATCTTCACTAAGTTTCCAAATCCAAACTTAGTTTTCAAAAATTTCCCAATTTTCTCAAAAATATTCTAACGCCTTAAATTTTCGAAAAAATTCGCAAGAGTCTCCTTTGCGCGGCTCGATCCGAAAAAAAAATGAAAGTATATATATCACAAATATACATCTCATCAAGTGATGAGGCATCCAGCAGGGAAAAAAGTGTAAAAGTACGATATTTAATCCGAGATATGTACCTTATATTTTATTAGCGAGCATATACGGCTAATATAGCACGAAAGCGGGCTCCAAATGCGAAGCAAGCGTAATCCGCACCTACTAAACACTCAAAAAACTAATGAGAAACATGTATATATGAAAATAATATCAATATACAACATATATCTACATATGCTAACATAGCAAATGCAACAAAAGCAATAAATGCAACTACCAAACAACTATCATCCAACAAATCCATATCAAATTAATATACATTCACTTCTCATTATTATTCAATGAATTGGTTTTCCAATTTAAATCACATTTGATTTGTTAGCATTGGATTTTATCAACGTTCATTCATATTCAATTAGTTCATATTCACTAATTTATATTCAAGTTGGTTCACTTCCACATTCAAATCAAATTCACTTAACTTCCAATTTGATTTATAGCTTTCAATTTTCCTTAATTCAATTTCATTAATACTTAATGAATTATTCATCCAACCAATCAATTAACAATCATATAACAACCAAATCATTCAACATAACCAAATTATTTAATTTACATTCTATTTGGTCCAACACTTTTAATTCCAATTGGTTCATATTAAATTGATTTCCATTCAATTTATTCATCTTCCAATAACATTAGCTTTTAATGAATTTACACTTACATTCATTATCCCATATCAATTCTTTTACATTTGATTGATTAATATTCAATCCATTTATCAATTCAATTGCTAATTCCTTTAACAATATAAAGTTGAATTTCATTTATATAACTCAAGTTCATATTCTTAATGACTTCATTTCATTAATTCACTTATTAATTTACTTTGACACCAAAATCAACTCTATTCAACCTCACTTAAGTTATATTCCATTTCAATTTATTTTACTTAACTTAAATTTTCCACTTATAAATCCAATTCAGATTCCAATTCTAAAGTAAATTCTATTTAACTTTTACCAAAGTCAAATTTCATATCATTATCAAATCCAGATTTATCTTACTTAACAGGATTGTTTAACCACTTTTAACAATTTGTTTCACTTATCAAATCCAGATTTATCATTCCCATAAATATTTTAAATAGGATCCTAGAGTTTTTTCAATCTTTCAAAACCATTTTTGAAATCAATTCAAATTTTCTTTTGAATTTCCAAAGCCAAATCCAAATTTCCAAACAACTTTCATTTAAAACAATTTGGCAGCAATCCCTCTTTTGGAAACCCGAAAATGAACACCGATGATGTCATGGCCATCATCGGAATTATTTTCGAGCGACCGAAAAGAGTTTAGAGCTTTAATTTCTCCAAAACAATTTTCCAAAATATCTAATCCTTTCAAAACACTTCTCTGGAATTTTATTTTCAGATTGTAAATCACCTTTATAAATCGTTTTCTCATATAATTTCACTTATTATATATAAGATTATTTCCCAATTGTAAATCATTTTAATTATAACTTCATACTTATAATTCATTTTCTTATACAATTATTCTTTAAAAAATGTTGTTTTTATTCAACTTATTCAAACAACATTTATTGACTTATATATATTTATATTTTCAACAACCAAGCAATCAATTCATATACACTTTAACAATTCTAAAAAATTATTCCTTTATATGTAAAGTATAATCAAGGTAAAATTATTTCATTTACCCAATTTAAACAATACTGTGTCAGTTTATCTCGTTTAAGAGTTTAGAAACCCCTATCGATCAAGGTTGTACTTCTCGCACCGACCAGAATTCAAAAACAATCAACCGATAAGTCAACACAATACAAAACAATTTATATTCACTAACGAATATGCGCTCATAGCTATTATTACACTCACACTCATTCTAGAGTACTACTGACTCTATCTCTAATGAGTAATACCCAATAGAGCCATGGTTGTCGCTTAACCATATGCTCTGATACCAAATGTGACGACGCGACTTTTCGACGCTCGAAAACCGACATCAATACGTCCACTGTATCAACTGCCGAGCAATCGAATGCCGGAAAACCGTACCGTTATGGTTAAAGAAGAAGAAAAAGATAGAAGAAGAAGAAAGATAGAACAGAACAGAAAGAAACAACAGAACAAAATCAGAATCTCATAATCGCAGCGGAACAACATATAATAGATAAATGAATAATGTTTGAACAAAGAACTATATCAGTTATTACATTACATCATATTACATTTCATTACATCATCAGAGTGTACAACAACAAACAGCGGAAAAGAAATACAATATACTAGTGAATACGCCATGTCATCCAGCTTGCCTCCAGCAACTCCTGAATTCTAGAATATCCTAATAAACTGACTCTTGACTGCCCGTGTGGAAATTGGTGGGCACCCAGAGTTTAGGAAGAAAAACAATAAACTCTGAGTCAGTCATGTGACTGGTGTGAGAACTAAAACAGTTTATCTTTAAAACAAAGTACAGGATAATTTTAAAATAGATTCGCAATGCTTTTTAGAAAATGAGACTACCATAAGGCCTCCCGCGCACACACACGATGCAAACGCAGAATCGGAGGAGATTTCTCCTTATGATAGTCAAAGATGCTTGGTACGCATTAAAAAGAAACATTTGATATTATTACTAGTGCATAGTGTAGGAAAAATCATTTCGAAAGTAAAGATATAAATCTTAGCCAACATACGATCATTATCGTATGCCTACTATAGCTACCATCCAAACAGTGGGGCACCACAATAAGTGAATGATAGGTTCTACAACTAAAACCGTACAGGATCGTATTGTTTCTTTGGATTTCCAACAAATGGTCAGGTCAAGGAACTTCCCATCGCCACATGGGTACGCCTCTGGTAAGACGACCCGAGAACCTAACCGGATCTCTGCCAACACAAGGCCGGGTTACCCCTAACTCGGTAACTACTGACACGAATATGTCATTCCCCGATCGTAATCGATCTATATCTGAGGATCCTCGATTTCCAACGACCACAAAGCAATAAATTTGCAGCAACAACATAGGTTAATTATCTGGGCTCCATACCATGATACCACCTCTATCAAGAAGGAATGACATACACTAAAGGGGCGCTACCCCCTAATAACCTTGTCGCATCCTTCCTGTTTTGACCATTTCCGGGGTGTGAGGTTCGACGAAGTCTCGTCCACAAAGCCACGCTTTATAAAAAAGCTGTGCTTTGATTATCAAATGCTCAACAACACTTCCTATGCCATATTACCAATATTGGAATGTATCACTAGTAACCATCAACTACATAACCTCTAAGGGTGTTAAGCTAAGAGAATAAATTCTCCACCACCAACGGAAATATATTTGATAGAAACCAGCTTTACATCTCAAATTGTAACGTCAGGCACACATCCATACAAGTCCGTTCCGGGATCGAACGGAACCGAAGGCAATTACAAAGAAGCCTTTGCAACCCGGATATTCACTAATCACGACCGGACTTCCCATCACAAAGGGTAATAAATTTCTATATCGTAGATCAGATGATGCAGAAACATTCAACAGTAATCCTTTCGATTTCACAAATATCCGGTCTTCAACACCGGTCACCAAATGCAATCCATAACGACATATCACATATTCGGAATGGACTATATGACCCCAAGGTCCTTTCCCGGCTAACCCGAATAGTGAGCGCTTATTCAAAAATAAGTGTGGCATTCAAATTCAAGCAAATCACAACAAATACCTATTTAAAGGTAAATATTGATAGTCGGATTATTTAACTATCAATAGGCATGCACAACATCACCAAATTCCAATAATTTCCCCAATTATTTTTTTTCCAAAAATATCTTTACTAGTTATATAATTTCCACACTTCAACCATTTGAAAACAAATTTTCAAATCACTTTTCACCATTACCACTTTTGAAAACAAATTTCAATCATTTTCCTTACGCAGAAATACTTTCATTTCAAAATGGTTCATTTAAACCAATTAAATAAATCCTTACCGATTTACTTTATATTTACGTTCCAAATCCGTATATATACTCCCACACTTCAAAAATAAATCAACGTTTATTTTTAAACAAATTTCCCTTTCTTTTAAAAATTCTATAGTGAATTTACAATTCCAAAATATCTATGAATATACGATTTTCAAATCGATTTCTAATATTCATTTTCAATTTATCTTTACAAGATAAAATCTCAAAACATTCACTTCATATTGGAAAACATTTCCATACTTATTTAATACTAAGTGGTTCACAAATCCATTTATTTTCAACACTTGGAAAATATTCAATATACTTAAATGGAAATTAAGTATATATTTCATTCTTTAAGGAAAACATTCTCTTAAACACATTTATTTGGGCCAAAACGAATGTTGCGTAAAACATCGTTACGACTACCCAAAATCACTGGTATAGGGATTCGAAATTAAAATAGATATATAAATCCCAATACTATACAAAACATTTCCTTTCGGAAATCATTTACTATAACAATAGTGTTATAGTCCACCATTTCCTTATTTCTCGAAAACGTCTATTTCAACAATGAATGTTGAAATCTATGTATTCGATTCATAATACATTTTAAAACATCTTTTTAAAATAATTAACTTCATTTTTATAATATCGCTTTCCCAAAACATAACCATTTTATTTAATAATATATTCACTGTCCAAAATCGTGAATATACTTCACTAACCAAATTTCAATATTTCTACACATTTTATATAAAGAATAGTTCGCTGTCCAAAATTGCGAATATACTTCTTTTAATAAATTTCTATATTCAATTTATCAAATTCCATTGATTTCGAATTTATAAACAATGTCTATAAATTCCATTTCTATTTATAAACTTCGATTTATAAATCTCCTTTATTAATCCAATTCAATTTATATATCTCAAATATAAATCAAAAGTCCATATTATAAGTTAAATACTTATAATTCATTTATTTACAAAATCATTATTTATTAACAATTTCTATTAATATCCCATTTAAATACCCAAAATCCAATTTATAAGTTGATTACTTATAAATCTTTTATTTTACAACATCTATTCATTTTATAATCTTCACAATTTATAAATCTATAATTTTTAATGAAATCCATTTTATACTTCATTTTAACACTTAATAAATTCGTTTTATACTTCATTTTAACACTTAATATATATATTATTATAAATATCAATGTTAAAAATCTTTTATATACATCCTTTATAATAATTCAAAAATCTAAATTTAAACTATTTTATAAATCTATTTATTTAAAAAAATCACCTTTTGGTTATATTTCACAAAAATCTTAATTTTTATAACATAAAAATTTATAACGTTTTAATTATTTAAAATGAATCAATTCAAAAATTTAATAAAACGTATACTTTGAAAAATCATTTTAAAAATCCTTTTAAAATCAAAATCGTTATTTTAAAACTTTAGAAATGGATCCGATGATGCAACAGCACCCAATAGTCAATCACGACAACAAACATCATATATCATCATATGATAATCAACAGACATCAAAATATCTGTAATCAAATAAATACTGGTGAGGAATCCAGTTGGATCCCTCCAACCTGTTTCCCTGCATCCACAAATGTTAGCACAATACCAATTCCGTTCCAATACAGAATATCGCGGTATATGTGTGATATCCCGAAAATTTTAGCAATATCAATTTAATAATCTGAATTTAAAATTAAATTGATTTGATAAAATTTTAATAAAAATTAACTTGATTTAATAATCCAATTAAATAAATGTGTAATTTATAAATTTTATCCTTTAAAAGCTAATAATTGTTTTCCTATTTATAATGTATGTATATATATTTATATATATATATTGTGAATTGATAAGTTTTGATTTTAGATAAATGAACAAATAAAATATGGTTTTTAAAATTCCAATATTCATTTGACAATTTGAAGATTATTATTTTATATAATAAATGACTAATTGGTTTAAAATACTTAAAGTAATAGTTTTAAACTTTATAATTGTATTTTGAACATAGTTTAAATTTTAATAAGATAAACAAAAGTTTATTTTATTTCTTTTTGAAAATATAGCTTAATAATTATAATTTATAACTATATGAAAATTTAAAATACTCTTTATATATTAAACATTAATTCTTTTAATTAAGATAAATAAGACGAGTAATTTATGATTTCTTTTATAAATGATTTAAAATTGATAAATGAGTTATTTTCTAATAATAATAAATGTATAAATGTAGATATGTTTTAAAAAGACAATGTTATTATTTTAAAATTTAAAATATGTTGATAAACTAGTTTTAAATTGGTTTTAAAATTGGATTTTTAAAATGTATAAATAACATTTGAATTTGAGTTCATTTTGAAAATTCAAATGAATAAACATATATGAATAACCATATTTAAATTTTGTAAGTGAGCTTTCATGTTTTATAAATTGTTTTATTTCATTAAAAAGAAATACATGTCATTTCATTTATGTAAACTACTTATATGTGTATTTAATAAAGTAAAGGGTTTAAAAATCTGAAATTTAAAATAAAGCATTGAATTAAATTAGAAGATTTAGAAACAAGTTTAAATCTAGAAATATGATTCAGATTGGAATCATGTTTTTGAAAATAAAAGTAGTTTTTTTTAAATTTTGAAAATGTTTAAAATGTTTTAATTGTTGAAACATATTCTAATTATGATTTGTAATCTTAAAATTTAATATGATTGTAAATTTCTTTTATAAATAAGGAATTACTTAGTATAAGTTTAAAGGTTTTTAGAATGTTTTTAAAACTTTGATAAAATTAAGTTTGATTTCAATTTAAATTTAAAATTTAAAATGTAACTTGAAAACAATTTTTAAGTTAAATTGTTTTAAGTTACTTTGTTAATGATAAAGTAATCATTAATATGAAATGTTTTATTTTAAAAAGTAAATTTAAGATTTAATGATATTTCTTTCATTAAATTAGTATGGTAATTTAAATAATGTAATTAATTAATTTGTTTAATCAATTAAAGATTTGAAATTAGTTAAGGTTAATTAAATTTGTGATTAATATTAATTAATTTAAGCTAATTACTTAGAAAAGGTAATTAAAGAATTGATGATGAGTTAATAAAGGTTATTAACTTGTGATTATTAATTAATGTAATTAATTTTGATAATTAATTGGATTAATTAATTTAAATAATCAATTATGAAACTTAATTAAGTATGATTACTTATGGAAATAATTACAGATATTAATTACTTATTGTAATTAATTTATTAATTTAGTTAGTTTAAATTAATTAATTAAGTTTAATTAATTTAGAATAATCATTAAATGGATTGATAAGTAATCAATGAGGAATAATTACTTAGATAGGTAATTAAAATAAGTAAATTACTAAAGATAATTAATTGAAGCATAGTATTTTGGGATTAGTTACTTTGTGTAATTAATGTGAAGATAATTTCTTTATGAAGTGATTAATAATTAATTACTTAATTAATTTAAGCATTTATTAATTAAGTTATTTGAATAATTAAGTGATGTAATTAATTAAGAGTGATTAATTACTAATGAGGTTAATCAAGATTGGTTAATCAATATAAATAATTATTGAATGTAATTAATTTAGAAGTAACTAATTTAAATTTAATTAAGGATCATTAATTAATATAATTAATGATGTAATTAAGGATTAATTAATCTAATGATAAGTGATTAAGGAAGTAATTAATTAATGTAATTAATTAATTAATGAGGTAATTAAAGGTTAATTACTGGTTTGGTTAAGGATAATTAATTTGTAAAATTAATTAAAGATAATTACTTGAATGTAATTAACGGATAATTAATCAAGGGTGATTAATTAAGGTGATTATTTGAGGATAATTATTTAATTGATTGATAATCAATTAAGGGTTAAGTAAGCAAGTTTTAAATGGTGAAGTAATTAATTTAATTCATTTTAAATTAATTAAAGATAGGTAATTAATTTAATTCACTTTAAATTAATTAGAGATAGAAGTAATTAATTTAATTCATTTTAAATTAATTATAGATGATGTGATTATAGATCTTTTCTTATGAATGGATGTTATAGTTTGACTTGAATGGTTTGAATCTCAGATATGAGATTAGTATTGTGTGATATGGATGCATTGGTTGCATTGTGTTGACGTTATGAGTTATCTATTGATGATGATAATATATAGATTATCAATTTGTGATGATTACCTATTTTTGATAATATTGTTGATTTTCTATTATGATGATATGAGTTACCTATCTGTGTGTATATGGATAATTAGAATTGAATTGTTTTAAACTTAAAACAACTTGGACCTAAAAGACACGCTTTGGATTTCGATGAGATCGGGATCGGGTTTCATATTTGGAATCCGAAAACCACATCGATTCCAATTAACGTTAGGTCGTTAATCTAGTGGAGCAAGTAAAGACTCGAGGTGTAAGGGCTATACGTCGGTATAACTCTGTGGGTGATTCCGTAATGAGTTTGACGGAATAGTGCTTATAGATTCGAGATGGTGAATCAGAGTGCAAGGGCTATGGTTGTTGACTCTGAGGGTGATTCCAATAATGAGTGCAACGAGATAGTGCCTTCGGTTTCGTTCGAACCCGGAACGAACTTGTATGGATTGAATGCTTTCAGCACATCGTCAGGTGGACGATGAGCATTCTAAGATTTGATGTTCTATAAAGGTAATCGTAACCTCAAGCCTCATCAACCGGGAATGGCTAAAACAGGGGAGGTGCAGCAAGGCTTCGTGGGTAGCTCCCACTGGAGAGCAAGATTTATCCCTGTCTAGAGGTCCCTTTATATTCGGTTGTGTGGGGTAGTGGTTCGCGACAACTGCCGGGGTTGCCTTGTTCGGAACTGTTCAGTAAGGAACGGGTCCGGCCTTGTGTTGCAGGGGAGTTAGGGTGGCTCCTCGGTACGGTGATCTAGGCCACGTACTGTGACGGGCGGTACCCCAGTAGCCCTGCCATTGTATGGAATCAAAAATCCAATAAGTGCCAACGGTTTTGATTGTATTACCCACTTTTGTGGCTAGTAGCTGGAATTTAATAAATGTAACAATTTCGGCTATTTCATATTTATTTGAAAACCCTAGACACTATTATAATATCATCGGATTTCCTATCAAATGTTTTGGTTAGCGTAAGGTAAAAACTTTTCCATGTTTATGTGTGGGAAGTCTTACGTGATACCTTTCTTTTCAAAGGTTTTTGAAAATTAAGCAACTTTAACCTGTTACTCACACCAGACCCATGTCTGACCGGGAGTTTATTATGTTTTTCATAAACTCTTGGGTACTCAAATTTTTACGAGTAGCCAAGGGATTCAGGTTAGGATTCAGGTTGGCTTTGACGAATTGGGAAGGAGCAATGGAGCAGGAGGCTTCTGCGTATAGATGTATATAGTTTTTCCGCTGTGTGTTTCTCTGAGTTATTTATGATGTTGTATCGAGTTGTAAATACTAGACAGGTGTTTATAACTGTCTAGTATATGTGATGTGTATGCTGTGTATCTCTGATAATGGCTGTATATCTATATAATACTTTTGATTATTAATAAAATTTATTCGTTCCGCTGTTTAGATTCTGATGTGTTGGTTCTTCTTCTTCTCTTTCTTTCTATTCTCTATCCCTTTCTTTCTTCTTAGCGATGCAATTTCCTGGAGATAGGAAGTTGGGTCGTTACAGTGGTATCAGAGCATTAGGTTGAGTGAATACCTAGGCTCTGGAATGGTGTCTATCTTGAAAGAGCGTATTTGTAGTTTTGATATATATCTATATATATTTATTATTTCTACCTATCTGTTGGGATATCTGTTAAGGTTTCTCCAATATAAGTTATAAAGGTAGATAAGGTAGTGGTCTGTGGAACACGATAACTACCATTGGTTGGAGTTTGGATGTTTGGGGTTGGAAGTGTATTTGTCGAGACTGTAGACCTAATACCGTCTCGAGTGAGTTGTGCAGAGTGTAGAGATTTCATCAATCTCTGAAAGAAACCTGTAAAGGTTCAGAGTTCATCTTGGTAGATGGATGAGTTGAGTTTGGATCTGTTGGTTGGCAGAAGTGTGTGATGGTATTTTGATACCTTAGGAAGTGGTAGCTGCGTGATGAGATGCAGTTACTTTGAATTATTTCCGAAGATGTTTTCTTTGGAACAAGTTTTGGGAAGTGTGTCTGCTTCGGTGTTGTGGCTGGGTTCAGCAGAATGTGGTGGTTGGCTTTGAGGTCCGAGTTTCTCGAAGAACTTCAGCTAAGGAAGTTTTGGT
The DNA here is from genome assembly GCA_030765085.1 of Allium cepa. NCBI lineage: Eukaryota > Viridiplantae > Streptophyta > Magnoliopsida > Asparagales > Amaryllidaceae > Allium > Allium cepa. The sequence continues at coordinate 327,848,474 of CM060935.1, read as the reverse complement.
TTTGGTGTCAGCAGTGCAACTCGGAGTGTCTGTGTTGGCAGAAGTTGGCTGGCTGAGTAGTTTCTGAAGGTGGAGTTCAGAAGTAGCAGAGTGGACCCAATAATTTATTGGATTGGCTAATTAAGAGTAAGCTGTTTTGTTTGGTAAAGAGAGAACAGTTTTCTTTGGAATTGGTCTATATTGATCGCAACAGTGACTTGCGATAGTTTGAGTGTTCTTTTGAGGTATTGAAGAATTTTTAGTTGTCTTCTGAGAAGTCGAAGGCTTTTCTACTTCTGAAGATTTAGTTTTCTTATCGACCGGATTCCAGGAGTGCTACCGGTGGATCAGCTAGTAGAAGGAGGATTTCTCGAGATAGGTTTGGTGAGGCAGCTCAGGATTGGTGAACATCTGAGTTTTCTTTGGATTTGTTGAGCCATATTTCTGGGAAGTGATGTCTAGATTGTGCTTGTGTTCTTCATCAGCATTGTCTTCTATTCTAGATTAGAGTTGTGCAGCGGAAGCAGTTGGGAATGTTTCTGTGTTGTCTTTTCCGGATATAAGAAGTTAGTTTGTTCTTTTGAGGTTTGAAGAGTAGAGTTGTGTATTTGATTTTGGATTGAATTTGAGGAGATCGTTGTGTTGGATTGTTTTTGGTCTAGATTGTTTTTAGAAGAATCAGCAAGAGTTGAGCTGATCAGTTTGGATAAGAGACGAAGGAAATTAGAATCCAGAGTCGGATATTTGTTTTGGATCTCTTCTGTGTTTTGGTTGGATTGGTGTTTGGTTTTCAAGAGTTGAATTGCCAGTTTGGATAATTGGATTTTTGAGATTCACGTGTCCCTGAGAGAATACGTGTATGGGTTATCTCTGGAAGTGGAACCAGCTGTTCAGGAAGGTTTGGTTGTTGATTCAGACTCGTCTGTAGTCTGATATCTTGTCTAGTTCTATAGATCAAGATGAGTAGAAGCTCTGTAGCTTCGTAGTTTAGATTGTTTGTATTTAGTAGGACGAGTATCCCGGTATATATATATATACTTGGGGAAACTCGAGAGATTGTTATCCAGAATTTTATCTGGATAATTAAATTTGTTTGATTAGATAATTTGGTTGCTATGGTTGTTATCATATGATTAATGTATGCTTGTGATTTAAAATTTAAAATCTAGAATTTTAAATGGGTTATTAAATTACTTTTGCATTTAAATTTCGGGGACGAAATTCTTTTAAGGGGGAAGGAATGTGATATCCCGGAAATTTTAGCAATATCAATTTAATAATCTGAATTTAAAATTAAATTGATTTGATAAAATTTTAATAAAAATTAACTTGATTTAATAATCCAATTAAATAAATGTGTAATTTATAAATTTTATCCTTTAAAAGCTAATAATTGTTTTCCTATTTATAATGTATGTATATATATTTATATATATATATATTGTGAATAGATAAGTTTTGATTTTAGATAAATGAACAAACAAAATATGGTTTTTAAAATTCCAATATTCATTTGATAATTTGAAGATTATTATTTTATATAATAAATGATTAATTGGTTTAAAATACTTAAAGTAATAGTTTTAAACTTTATAATTGTATTTTGAACATAGTTTAAATTTTAATAAGATAAACAAAAGTTTATTTTATTTCTTTTTGAAAATATAGCTTAATAATTATAATTTGGAATTATATGAAAATTTAAAATACTCTTTATATATTAAACATTAATTATTTTAATTAAGATAAATAAGACGAGTAATTTATGATTTCTTTTATAAATGATTTAAAATTGATAAATAAGTTATTTTCTAATAATAATAAATGTATAAATGTAGATATGTTTTAAAAAGACAATGTTATTATTTTAAAATTTAAAATATGTTGATAAACTAGTTTTAAATTGGTTTTAAAATTGGATTTTTAAAATGTATAAATAGCATTTGAATTTGAATTCATTTTGAAAATTCAAATGAATAAACATATATGAATAACCATATTTAAATTTTGTAAGTGAGCTTTCATGTTTTATAAATTGTTTTATTTCATTAAAAAGAAATACATGTCATTTCATTTATGTAAACTACTTATATGTGTATTTAATAAAGTAAAGAGGATTTTTATTTATCTTTAAATTAAAAATAGTAAGTAACATATGGATTAAACAAGTGTTAGCATCTTAAGAAATTAATAAGACAAGTGTACAAAATTTAATTACTTAATTTAACAAGTGTCTTTTAATTTGATTTTCTTTTAATTTTTAAATAAATCACTTATACACTTATAAAACATATATTTTTCTTCACTCTCATTTTTCTTCTAATGTTCATTTTCTTCTAAGAAAAGAAAGATCTCAGCTGAAACATAATTGTTTCAGAAAACTCTCAAATCCATAATCAAATCTGTAATTCCTCTCCTCTGTAAATCTTGTTTAAAATGCAAATCTATAATTCACTTCCAAACAAATCTACAACTCTACTTCCTCTCAAACCATCAGCATATCATTGCAAACTCTTCCTCAAATCTACACATTTTCAAAGCAATACAATTCCTGTACATGAACCTACATGCATCCTTTCACCTGAATTTTTAAAACATGCATGCCTGCATTTCCAATTAAAAGCAAGATCAGGCTTGAATCTGGAAATCAAAGCTTGCCTGCACTTCATATGAAAGAAAATAAATGGGCTCTGCATTTTTTTTTTTTTGAAATCTGGAATCAAGTATGTCTGCATGCAAGTGCTAACATCTAGTTCAAAGTTCAAATTTCTTCAAGCCTGCATACAAGTTTTAAACAGCTAGCTACTCAAGTTTTATTAAAGATTCAAAGAAGTAAAAGCAGTGCAAGTTTTAACAGCAACATTCAAATTTCTTCAAGCCTGCATACAAGTTTTCACAGCAAAGCACTGGTTTTTAATTCAAAACAAAAGCTCTGTTCCATCTCTACTGCAGGTGAGTAACACTTTTTAAAATTTAAACATAAGTTGGTTGCTTAAATAAGTATGTTGTGCATGTTACCTGAATTGCATGTTGATTGGTATGTTTGTGAGTAACTTTTTATTTTCAAAATTTTAAGTATTAAAATGTTGCCTGATTTTGATTATGTGTGTTACTTGAATTTCATGTTGATTTGTATGATTTACCACATTAGTTTAAAACTCAAGAAGAGTTATGATGATGTATGTTGTTCCTATAGTATGATTTGTATTGGGTATAAACTTACTGTTTTATACAGTATTTGTTTTACTTAGTTCCAGGTCCAAAAACTTAAGAGCTCCTAAATTAATCTGAAATAACACAAGAGATTTGAACAATATCTGTTCAATGCAGTATAAATAATAAGTTTAAGATTTTGTGTAAGAAGAAAAAAAATACCTGTATTTTTACTGGAATAAGCTAACCACAAAGAAAACTAAAATCATATAAATCCAAGTGGATTTTTCTTAGTTTCAGGTGTATAGATTTGAAGCTAAAACTAAGTTGAGATTTGTAAAACCAAAATTTAAATATTTAGAATTAGGATTTGTGTGCAGTGCTATTTTTCTTTGGGTAGTAGAAAGGGGAAGTGCTTAACCTAATTTAGTGACTGCATGATTCAATCTGTGGGAAGATTCAGTGAATCGAGTGCAACTATTTTTGGAGAGAGGGTAGCTCGGGTGTAGAAGAAGAGGTGGATGGGGTTCCATCGTCTCCGATGGTCGGAGGGAAGAGGATGAGGTATTTTCAGGTTTGGGTTGAAGGTTGCCTGTTGTTTCCAGGTTTGAATTGTGGGAAAAACTCGAATTTGACTTCAAGTGGATTGAAGGGTTTTGGATGGTCGCGAAGTACTTCAGTGATGATCGCTGTCGTGCTTGTGGTCAGGGTACTGGCCGGAGGTGGTCAGGATTCCCGTGCATATGCACGGTGCAGTGAGGTGTCAGGGGGGAAAGTTTGGTATTGTAGAAATTTTTGACTCGGGTTAAAACTCGAGTAATCCGAGTTGTGACTCGAAGCAGAGCAAGGATTTACTCGAAGTAAATCAGGGGGAACTCGGGGCATTTTCTGATGTTAACAGGTTTCTTTGAAAACTTGTATAAGTTTAAAATTCAATTTAGTTTGAATCTGAAGCAAGTTGTTAACAGAAATGAAACTTAAAGTCAGTATTTCAAACTGAGTTTGAATTCCAGGTTTGAAAATTTAATTTAAATCCTTTTAATTTAAAATGTTTTAAACATCTATCAAAAGGGTTTAAAAATCTGAAATTTAAAATAAAGCATTGAATTAAATTAGAAGATTTAAAAACAAGTTTAAATCTGGAAATATGATTCAGATTGGAATCATGTTTTTGAAAATAAAAGTAGTTTTTTTAAAATTTTGAAAATGTTTTAATTGTTGAAACATATTCTAATTATGATTTGTAATCTTAAAATTTAATATGATTGTAAATTTCTTTTATAAATAAGGAATTACTTAGTATAAGTTTAAAGGCTTTTAGAATGTTTTTAAAACTTTGATAAAGTTAAGTTTGATTTCAATTTAAATTTAAAATTTAAAATGTAACTTGAAAACAATTTTTAAGTTAAATTGTTTTAAGTTACTTTGTTACTGATAAAGTAATCATTAATATGAAATGTTTTATTTTAAAAAGTAAATTTAAGATTTAATGATATTTGTTTCATTAAATTAGTATGGTAATTTAAATAATGTAATTAATTAATTTGTTTAATCAATTAAAGATTTGAAATTAATTAAGGTTAATTAAATTTGTAATTAATATTAATTAATTTAAGTTAATTACTTAGAAAAGGTAATTAAAGAATTGATGATGAGTTAATAAAGGTTATTAACTTGTGATTATTAATTAATGTAATTAATTTTGATAATTAATTGGATTAATTAATTTAAATAATCAATTATGAAACTTAATTAAGTATGATTACTTGTGGAAATAATTAAACATATTAATTACTTATTGTAATTAATTTATTAATTTGGTTAGTTTAAATTAATTAATTAAGTTTAATTAATTTAGAATAATCATTAAATGGATTGATAAGTAATCAACGAGGAATAATTACTTAGATAGGTAATTAAAATAAGTAAATTACTAAAGATAATTAATTGAAGCATAGTATTTTGGGATTAATTACTTTGTGTAATTAATGTGAAGATAATTTCTTTATGAAGTGATTAATAATTAATTACTTAATTAATTTAAGCATTTATTAATTAAGTTATTTGAATAATTAAGTGATGTAGTTAATTAAGAGTGATTAATTACTAATGAGGTTAATCAAGATTGATTAATCAATATAAATAATTATTGAATGTAATTAATTTAGAAGTAATTAATTTAAATTTATTTAAGGATCATTAATTAATATAATTAATGATGTAATTAAGGATTAATTAATTAGGATTAATTAATCTAATGATAAGTGATTAAGGAAGTAATTAATTAATGTAATTAATTAATTAATGAGGTAATTAAAGGTTAATTACTGGTTTGGTTAAGGATAATTAATTTGTAAAATTAATTAAAGATAATTACTTGAATGTAATTAACGGATAATTAATCAAGAGTGATTAATTAAGGTGATTAATTTGAGGATAATTATTTAATTGATTGATAATCAATTAAGGGTTAAGTAAGCAAGTTTTAAATGGTGAAGTAATTAATTTAATTCATTTTAAATTAATTAAAGATAGGTAATTAATTTAATTCACTTTAAATTAATTAGAGATAGAAGTAATTAATTTAATTCATTTTAAATTAATTATAGATGATGTGATTATAGATCTTTGCTTATGAATGGATGTTATAGTTTGACTTGAATGGTTTGAATCTCAGATATGAGATTAGTATTGTGTGATATGGATGCATTGGTTGCATTGTGTTGACGTTATGAGTTATCTATTGATGATGATGATATATAGATTATCAATTTGTGATGATTACTTGTTTTTGATAATATTGTTGATTTTCTATTATGATGATATGAGTTACCTATCTGTGTGTATATGGATAATTAGAATTGAATTGTTTTAAACTTAAAACAACTTGGACCTAAAAGACACGCTTTGGATTTCGATGAGACCGGGATCGGGTTTCCATATTTGGAATCCGAAAACCACATCGATTCCAATTAACGTTAGGTCGTTAATCTAGTGGAGCAAGTGAAGACTCGAGGTGTAAGGGCTATACGTCAGTATAACTCTATGGGTGATTCCGTAATGAGTTTGATGGAATAGTGCTTATAGATTCGAGATGGTGAATCAGAGTGCAAGGGCTATGGTCGTTGACTCTGAGGGTGATTCCAATAATGAGTGCAACGAGATAGTGCCTTCGGTTTCGTTCGAACCCGGAACGAACTTGTATGGATTGAATGCTTTCAGCACATCGTCAGGTGGACGATGAGAATTCTAAGATTTGATGTTCTATAAAGGTAATCGTAACCTCAAGCCTCATCAACCGGGAATGGCTAAAACAGGGGAGGTGCAGCAAGGCTTCATGGGTAGCTCCCACTGGAGAGCAAGATTTATCCCTGTCTAGAGGTCCCTTTATATTCGGCTGTGTGGGGCAGTGGTTCGCGACAACTGCCGGGGTTGTCTTGTTCGGAACTGTTCAGTAAGGAACATGTCCGGCCTTGTGTTGCAGGGGAGTTAGGGTGGCTCCTCGGTACGGTGATCTAGGCCACGTACTGTGACGGGCGTTACCCCAGTAGCCCTGCCATTGTATGGAATCAAAAATCCAATAAGTGCCAACGGTTTTGATTGTATTACCCACTTTTGTGGCTAGTAGCTGGAATTTAATAAATGTAACAATTTCGGCTATTTCATATTTATTTGAAAACCCTAGACACTATTATAATATCATCGGATTTCCTATCAAATGTTTTGGTTAGCGTAAGGTAAAAACTTTTCCATGTTTATGTGTGGGAAGTCTTACGTGATACCTTTCTTTTCAAAGGTTTTTGAAAATTAAGCAACTTTAACCTGTTACTCACACCAGACCCATGTCTGACCGGGAGTTTATTATGTTTTTCATAAACTCTTGGGTACTCAAATTTTTACGAGTAGCCAAGGGATTCAGGTTAGGATTCAGGTTGGCTTTGACGAATTGGGAAGGAGCAATGGAGCAGGAGGCTTCTACGTATAGATGTATATAGTTTTTCCGCTGTGTGTTTCTCTGAGTTATTTATGATGTTGTATCGAGTTGTAAATACTAGACAGGTGTTTATAACTGTCTAGTATATGTGATATGTATGCTGTGTATCTCTGATAATGGTTGTATATCTATATAATACTTTTGATTATTAATATAATTAATTCGTTCCGCTGTTTAGATTCTGATGTGTTGGTTCTTCTTCTTCTCTTTCTTTCTATTCTATATCCCTTTCTTTCTTCTTAGCGATGCAATTCCCTGGAGATAGGAAGTTGGGTCGTTACAATATGGGATTCATAAAATATTATCCGCTATTATATGGCGCAATAGGGTCTCATCCGCTATATAATGCGGGAAATCAACTCCAAGTACATAAATAATACCAATTTCACTATACGGTGAAATATTCGCGGTATATGTTTTTAATAAATAACCTCCGCTTAATAATGGCGTATAATGTCTATTTAACAATCAATAGATAATAATTCATCATTCAGGCATACAAACAACAATTTTAAATCTAACTATTAGAAATTTAAATCGAAACTATTCGATTGAGTGAGAAATTCTCACCTTGCTTTCAATTCCGTTTTCAGCTTTTATTTCGAATAAAACTAAACACGCGTTTAATTTTACCCAAAATTCTCACTAACTCCAAACTACTCCAATCCAGCTCCACAGTGTAGTGCTCGACAAAACGATTGCAACGCAGTTCGTTTCGTTCGATTCCGACCTCGTACGAACAAGTTATGACATTTATAAGTTAATACAAATTTTATATAAATTAATTACAACTTTAATTTAATTTTTAAACCTAAATCCATCATCTGCTGTGACGACCCGGCTTTCTACGCCCAGAAAACCACTTCGTCTTGAAGAAGGAAAGGGGTGAGAAAATAGAAAAGATAGAGAAGAAAGAACAACAACATCAGAATCTCACAGTGGAACGAATAAATTATAATAATCATATAAGTATTTACATAATATACAACATCAATCAGAGTTATACAGACAAAAGATCACATACTAGACAGTTATAAAATACTTGTCTAGTTAATATAGCACGATACAACTCAATACCCAAACAACTCAAACAATATGACTCAGAGATACCAACACAGCGGAACTATATGTATCTACAACACTGAAGCCTCCTGCTCCATTGCTCCTCCAGAATTCGTCAAAGCCAACCTGAATCCCTTGGCTACCCGTAAAAATTTGGGTACCCGAGAGTTTATGAAAAACAGAAATAAACTTCGGGACAGACATGGGTCTGGTATGAGTAACAGGTTAAAGTTGCTTAATTTTGAAAATCCTTTGAAAACAAAAGGTATCACGTAAGACTCCCCACAAATAAACATGGGTAAGTTTTTACCTTACGCTAATCAAAATATTTGATAGGAAATTCTGTGATATTATAATAGGTCTAGGGTTTTCAAGTAAATAGAAAATAGCCGAAATTATTACATGATTAAATTCCAGCTACTAGCCACAAAAGTGGGTAATACAATCAAAACTGTTGGCGCTTATTGGATTATGGATTCCATACAATGGCAGGGCTACTGGGGTACCGCCCGTCACAGTACGTGGCCTAGATCAACGTACCGAGGATCACTCCCGACCCCCTGCAACACAAGGCCGGAACCATTCCTTACTGAACAGTCCGGAACAAGATAACCCCGCAGATAGCCGTCGCTACTGCCCACTAAGCCGAAATAAAGGGACATCTAGATGGGGAATATCTTTGTCATGCTTGGGCATGACCCACCTAACCTTGCTGCACCTCCCCTGTTTTAGCCATTCCCGGTTGATGAGGCTTGAGGTTACGATTACCTTTATAGAATACATTTCTTAGAATGCTCATCGCCCACCTGACGATGTGTTGAAAGCATTCAATCCATACAAGTTCGTTCCGGGTTCGAACGAAACCGAAGGCATTATCTCGGTACACTCATTTTGGAATCACCGTCAGAGTTAACGACGATAACCCTTGCATTCTGAATCTTCATCTTCACTTCAGATCCACGACCTATCGTTAATTTGGAATCGATGTGGTTTTCGAATGTTCCTAATGTGGAAAACCGATCCCGGTCTCATCGAAATCCAAAACGTGTCTTTTAAGGACAAGTTGTCTATTTAGTCTTAACAGTTCAATTCAATATCATCAATATACACACAGATGGATAATTCATAATATCACAATAGATAATCATATCATCATCACATACAGATAATCAATATTATCATCCAAACAGATAATTAAATATTATTATACTTAAACCAAACATCCATATCACATAAATATTACTCATATCATATTTGAGATCAGAATCAACCAATGACACATCAATATCAAATTAATAAATTAATCTCTAGATATTTATCTTGATTAACTTCTTCAATTAATCACCTTCTAATTACAATAAGTAATTAGTCTCTAATTAATCCTACAAATTAATTATCCTAAATCATTTATAGTAATTAACATTTAATTACTTCATTTATTGATTAATTAAATACAATTAATTACATTATCCTTAATTAATCACCACATTATTAATTATTTCTTAATTAAACTATTCTTAATTTCATTATTAATTACATTAATTAAATGATCTCTAATTCAGATTTGAACTAAATTACTTTATTTAATTTAATCACATTATGTGATTAATCTTTAATTAAACACAATTATTAATCACCTTGATTAATATCAACCAGTAATTAACTACCCTTAATTACTCATATTAATAAATTAATTTTCCCATAATTAATTATCTCCATTTAATTAATCCCTTGATTAATTACAAAAGTAATTATCCAAATTACTTTATTAACACATCATCTTTCACTAATTACATTCAGTAATTAACATTAATTACTTCCTTAAGTAATTATGCTCCATTGAATACACTAAGTGATTACACAAATCAAATCATCAAATGATTTCTTAAATTAATTAAACTAAATTAATTAACTTAAATAAATCATTTTATCAAATTAATTACAATAAGTAATTAATTTCTTAATTACTTTTATCAAATAATTACATTTAACAATTTATAATGGATTATCTAATGAATCTAATTAATTATCCAAAATTAATCACATATATTAATTAATTAATAATTCTTAATTAGTTATCTTCATTAATTAATAATTTTTCTTAATCTACTTCTTACTTGATCTCTAATTATAAATTAATCTAAATTATTAATTTATAACTTAAATACATAAGTCATTTCTTAATTAACCTATCATTTAATTATTTTAAATATCTTAATTATCCCTAAAATAATTCATTTCTTTATTTATGACTTTATTAATATTTAAGTATATTAGAACATTACATTTCAAATTCAAAATTTCATTTTGAATTTAAGATTCAAAATGATTCTTATTCAAACATTTATCAAATTTTAATTCAATATAGAATCCTATAAATAATATTAACTACCCATATATGGACTTATATTGGAAAGGCCTTTAAATTTAACTGTTTGAATCTTAATTTAAATTTAAACTTCCAAAAGACATTTATATTTTAAACCTGCAATTTCCAAGTTAAAACAATTTATTTAACTCCCATTCAAAAGAACTTTGTAAAAACCAATTCAAACATTTATTTGGAAACAAATACTTTTTAAAACGAACTATTTGAATTTAACTTTTCTTTATACATTTAGATTTTAAATTTGATTTATTTTTCAGTTTTGAGTTCATTAGTTTAATTTTGAGTTTAACACTTTTGATTTCGTTAGTTTAACCTTGAATTTAAAACTTGGGTTTTAACTTGCTTTTGAAAAACTTGATTTTTAATTCTTGATTTACAAATCCAAATTCGTTTCTAAAACTTAGATTCAAAAGTTCACTTGAATCTATATTTTGAACTTTTAACTTCAAACACAATTTAAGTTTTGATTCAGATTTTAAATTACATTTAAAACCTGAAACTGTCAGGTTGAAACCCATATTTGATTGTTTTAAACTCATTTTTATCTAAATTTGAATTCAAAAGTAAATTTGATTTCAAACTTCAACTAGATTTACACTTTATTTAATTCCATTATTTATTTATAAATGGGTTCCAATTGATTTGTTTTAGAAACAATGCTACTGCCAGGTTTTACAAAAAATCTGGAAACAAACACTGACCCGAGAGAAACTAGAATTGCTTCAAGTCTCCCCTTCCTCTACTTCGTGTTAAACCCTCGAATAAACTCGCGTCTCCCCGAGTTAAAACCCTGCACACGACCAAAGAACTCAACACGCTTTAATGGCACGGTGCACGTGCACCGTGGCCCCAGCTACCTCCGGCCACTCCCACGAACCTTAACACGACGCCAACTACTGCCAGTTACGACCACAACCCCCCAGAGCCACCACGGCAAAGAGTTCGAAACTCCACCTGGAAACTAAAAAAAAAATCAGGTTTCTCTCGAAACCTGGAAACTCCACCACACTCCAACTCCGTCCACCAGAGCACCAACACCACCGGCCACCACTTCGTCCATGACCGAGCTACTACCCTCCTGAGTTTCAGCGAACTCGATCGCTCCTAGGCCACGCGACAAATCAAACATCACAGTACTGCCAAACTAGGTTTAGAAACTTAAAACTGCCACTGCCACCACCACCGTGATCTGCCACCACTTCAACCAATTTTTCCACCATCACCGATGGTTCTACTATCACCTCTGGCAATTACAACCTCTCAGATACTCGAGAACATCAATAACCCCTCAAATACTAATTCCCAGTAAAAACAGAACTACACATTCAATTTGCTATTAAAATGAGTGATTTCATTTTTAAAAATCATTATTTTGGTTAAGTATTCAGTTCATAACCCTGAATCAATAAATTCGAATGTTTGAATTTCATCCAGATCTTAACTTCCTTGTTTATTTTTAGTTTCCAGGGCAATACACAATTTATTCCCACTCAGATAAAGTTTTAAACTTTGAAAAATGATTAGACAGTCAATTTTTGTTTATAACATAAATTCTAACAATAATTTGATCCAGAGATAAAGGATTTTAAACTAAAGCTATAGTTTAAGAACTGGAAATAAAGGTGTTTACAGATATTCACAAACATGTATACATCTTACATCTAAAAATGCACAGAAATTCACTATCATATATTCACACAAACCCACCTATTTCATACATAGATCATGCAATCCAGATTTATATATTTAAGCTTTTAAAAATAAATGTTACTCACTTTGTTCCTGAGAAGATAACAGAGCCCCCCCCCTTTTTTCCTTGAAAACAGTTTTTTGAACTTTTAAAACTGGAAATGCTTTGATTTGATACCTCTGGACAATCATCTTGTTTGAGTTACAAATGAATGATGCTTTAGTTAGAAAGAAAATGAAAAGGCTAATTCTATTTGATGAATAGAGAGGAACTGGGAAATATGTATAGATATAGAAGGAAAATATTACAGGGGAAGGTGGTATCTAGACTAGCAATTTACAGATACTATTTGCATTTTGCTTTATCAGGCAGATTTTTTTTCCAAAATGGAGGCTGAAAGGATTTTGAACAATTTCGAATTGATTCTTGTTTGCTGAGAAATCTGAAATATTAAATGTTAATGTACTCTATGTTCCCTATTTAGCTAATTTAATCATTTCTTATATATAGATATTTTACTTAGCTTACCACTTCTCTTCTCTAACCTGTATACCATATTTGTTTATACTTTATGTTTATTCTTGTCTGATTCTCAATCTACAAGCTACAGACCCATTTTGTATTTAGTTATTTTGTTTTTTTCCTTTCTTTGTTTAAAGATTTTTCCTTTCCTACAGCTTAAATGCTCATGTTTGTTTCATATAAATCACCTTGTTTTATTTGTCTGGTTGTACAAAGATTTTGTTTTATTATTTTACTTTGTTTATTTCTTACCTTGTATATTTTCTTCACAGCTACATTCATATGTGTACAAAGCCTGATTATGTTACACTTATACCAAATAGGCATTTGTACTTTATACATATATATACTTGCCTGCCTAGCTTGCTTTTTATTACCTATGTACATATATACTTCTTTCTTTTACACTTGTTCTTACCTTTATATTTATTTTACTTATAGGTTACTTTTATTTTCAACTTAACAATTAAATACTTATGTTGGGATTTATAAAGTATTATTTTATTGAACATTTTTGAAAGACTTTATTTTAAATTTACAAATCATAGCTTCTTTCAAAAATATACATATATTAAAATAACAACTTCTATTTATATTAAATACCCATGTTCAAGATATTACAATATTAATATAGTTTAAATATAACTTATTATTAAATTAAAAATAATTTATAAAAGAACTATTCTCTATAATATAAGTCAGTTATTTTATCAAGCTATAAAACAAAACAAAACTTTTTATTTAAATTTAAACTCTAGGCTAAATTTATTTCTAAAGAAATTAAATTTATCTTGAGTATTTTTAAGATCATATTATTATTTATTCAATATTAAATAAAAATCAAATTCCTAATTTTCCAAAAATATTAGAGTTAGAAATCATGTCTTTATTTTATTAAACTTAAAACAAAGATTACCTATTTACAATATATACAGATATATATATTATAAATAGAAAACAATTTAATTGGCTTTTAAAAGGTAAAATCACACATTTAAGTATTCATTAAAGAAGATTATTGAATCAATTCAAATTTATTATTAACAATATTTGTCAAATCAATTTAATTTTTTAATGTAGATTATTAAATTGATATTGCCAAAAATTCCGGGATATCACATTCCTCCCTCCTTAAAAGAATTTCGTCCCCGAAATTTAAAACAAAGGTAATTTAATAATCTAATTTAAAGATTTAATTTTAAAACACAAGCATATATCAAGCATATGCTAACAACCATAGCAACCAATTCATTCAATTAAACAAATTTAACTATCTAGACAGAATTCTAGATAGAATTTTCTCGAGTTTCCCCAAGTATAAATAGCGGGTTACTCGCTCTATAGAATCCAAACAAACAATACTACTAAGCTACAGAACTTCTACTCATCTAGACCTACAAAACAAGACAGGATATCAGACTACAGACACGTCTGAATCAACAACTAAAACTTCCCGAACTGCTGGTTCAACAATCAGAAATAAATCTTACACGTACTCCCTCAGAGATACGTGAATCACAACGAATTCCAGTTAGCCAAACTGACAATCCAATCTTGAAGACCACACACTTATCCAAAATCAAATTCCTGACATCGGAATCCAAGTTCCTCCGTCTCTTATCCATAAAACCATTCGGAGGATCCTGGGCTTCCCTCATCCTTACTGGATCAGCTCAACACTTGCTGATGTCCTAGAAATAAACTGGTCCAAAATAATCTAACAAATAATTTTTCAAGATCAACCAAAACTCAGAACACAAACTCTATTTCAAATCAGAAGGCAGAACTCACTTCTCACATCCAGAAAAAATTAAACAGGTGCACTCTAATCTGACCTCAGATCCTGAAAATTTTCCTGTAGAATTCTCCAATCCAAACACTGCAACATCCAATTTCTTCCAAACTAAACAGCTGCCACCATGCTTCCACTGCGCAACTCTGACTGAGCAGATGAAAATGCTGAAGTCGAACACAGATTGGACAACACATTCCAAAAAATAAAGTTCACATATCCAGAAATAAAACTCAGAAGTTCCTTCAAAATCCAAGTTGTTTCCCCCAAACTCAAAGATCATCCTATTACTAAGCTGAACCATCGGTACCAGACCTGGAAATCCAGTCGACACCAAACTCAATCTTCAGATGCTGACCAAACTTTGACTTCCTGAAGACATCCAGAAAATGTCTCTGAAACACAAGAGAACACTCAAACTATCGCAAGTCACTTTTGCGATTGATCCAGCCTAATTCCAAAGATACCGCTCTCTCTTTACCAATCAGAACAGCTTACTCTTATGTGGCCAACCCATCGAAGAAATGGAACTACTCTGCTGCTTCTGAAGTTACCTCAAGAAAAACTGCTAAGTCAGAAGACTTCCTAATCCAAAGCTCTTCGAGAAACTCGGACCTCAAAGCAAACAGAAACATCCAACTGAACACAGCCACAACACCGAGCAGACACACATCCTTGACTTGTTCCAAAGAAAACATCTTCGGAGACATCCATAGTCACTGTGTCTCATCACACAGCTATTACACCTTGATATACCAAGATATCGTAACTTGCTTCTGCCCTACCCATAGATCCAAACTCTAGCTCATCCAAACTTACACTTCAAAAATGAACTCCGAATCTTAACAGATCCTTCAAAGATTAATGAAACCCTTATACCACTCAAAGCCCACTCGAGACGGTATTAGGTCTACAGTCTCGACAAAGACACTTCCAACCTCAAACATTCAAATTCCAACCATTGGTAGTTGTGTTACACACACCACCACCCTATCTACCTTTATAGCTTATTGGAAAACCTGAATAGGTAACCCAACAAATAGGTAGGAAATATATATATATGTATATATTAAAATTACAAATACGCTCTCTCAGAGAAGAAAACACTCAAGAGCCTAGGTATTCACTCAACCTAGCGCTCTGACACCAACTGTGACGACCCGGCTTTCTACGCCCAGAAAACCGCTTCGTCTTGACGAAAGAAAGGGGTGAGAAAATAGAAAAGATAGAGAAGAAAGAACAACAACATCAGAATCTCACAGCAGAACGAATAAATTATGATAATCATATAAGTATTTACATAATATACAACATCAATCAGAGTTATACAGACAAAAGATCACATACTAGACAGCTATAAAATACCTGTCTAGTTAATATAGCACGATACAACTCAATACCCAAACAACTCAAACAATATGACTCAGAGATACCAACACAGCGGAACTATATGTATCTACAACGCTGAAGCCTCCTGCTCCATTGCTCCTCCAGAATTCGTCAAAGCCAACCTGAATCCCTTGGCTACACGTAGAAATTTGGGTACCCGAGAGTTTATGAAAAACAGAAATAAACTTCGGGTCAGACATGGGTCTGGTATGAGTAACATGTTAAAGTTGCTTAATTTTGAAAATCCTTTGAAAACAAAAGGTATCACGTAAGAATCCCCACAAATAAACATGGGTAAGTTTTTACCTTACGCTAACCAAAACATTTGATAGGAAATTCTGTGATATTATAATAGGTCTAGGGTTTTCAAGTAAATAGAAAATAGCCGAAATTGTTACATGATTAAATTCCAGCTACTAGCCACAAAAGTGGGTAATACAATCAAAACCGTTGGCGCTTATTGGATTGTGGATTCCATACAATGGCAGGGCTACTGGGGTACCGCCCGTCACAGTACGTGGCCTAGATCAACGTACCGAGGATCACTCCCGACCCCCTGCAACACAAGGCCGGAACCATTCCTTACTGAACAGTCCCGAACAAGATAACCCCGTAGATAGCCGTCGCTACTGCCCACTAATTCGAAATAAAGGGACATCTTGACAGGGGAATATCCTTGTCCTGCTTGGGCATGACCCACCTAACCTTGCTGCACCTCCCCTGTTTTAGCCATTCCCGGTTGATGAGGCTTGAGGCTACGATTACCTTTATAGAATACATTTCTTAGAATGCTCATCACCCACCTGATGATGTCTTGAAAGCATTCAATCCATACAAGTTCGTTCCGGGTTCGAACGAAACCGAAGGCATTATCTCGGTACACTCATTTTGGAATCACCCTCAGAGTTAACGACGATTACCCTTGCATTCTGAATCTTCATCTTCACTTCAGATTCACGACCTATCGTTAATTTGGAATCGATGTGGTTTTCGGATGTTCCTAATGTGGAAAACCGATCCCGGTCTCATCGAAATCCAAAACGTGTCTTTTAAGGCCAAGTTGTCTATTTAGTCTTAATAGTTCAATTCAATATCATCAATATACACACAGATGGATAATTCATAATATCACAATAGATAATCATATCATCATCACATACAGATAATCAATATTATCATCCAAACATATAATTAAATATTATTATACTTAAACCAAACATCCATATCACATAGATATTACTCATATCATATCTGAGATCAGAATCAACCAATGACACATCAATATCAAATTAATTAATTAATCTCTAGATATTTATCTTGATTAACTTCTTCGATTAATCACCTTCTAATTACAATAAGTAATTAGTCTTTAATTAATTCTACAAATTAATTATCCTAAATCATTTATAGTAATTAACATTTAATTACTTCATTTATTGATTAATTAAATACAATTAATTACATTATCCTTAATTAATCACCACATTATTAATTATTTCTTAATTAAACTATTCTTAATTTCATTATTAATTACATTAATTAAATGATCTCTAATTCAGATTTGAACTAAGTTACTTTATTTAATTTAATCACATTATGTGATTAATCTTTAATTAAACACAATTATTAATCACCTTGTGACGCAGCGGATATTACGAAAACGAATGAATCGGTGAAAGTAGCAATCGATGGATTGATGAATACTGAAATGCCCAAATTCATTGATGCGAAGATACCAAATTCTAGCTATCCTCGTCATGTTGATCGCGCACGATACCGTGAAAGAAGATCTTCAATTCTTCAAGCGTTGATCAAGCGTACTTGATTCCGCAAATCGGCTTCAACAATCGTTGATTCGAGCGCACTCGAATAACCGAAAGTGGAGATAGGAGATCACACTCAACTACCAATTTAAGTGAAAGCACACAGCAATCAAAACGAAATTTTATTCAAAAGGAACCAAGTTTTCAAATTACAACACAGGCCTATTTATAGCCCAGACCCTTAAGTCGTTGCCGACCTAACACTTATTAAGTCGTTGCCGACCTAACAAACCCACATAACACTACATACCCGCACTTATGTACCACATACGACTCAATCACAACCATTTGTACATGACTTACAATACACGGCCGACCTAACTAGGTACGACCTAAAGTACAACAGACATAAATACGCGGCCGACCTAACTACTTGCCGACCTACGACCTATTGGCATAAGCAACACGTTACAACACAAACGACTCCAGTCACAACGACTTACGACTTATCTTGAGTCGGCAGCGACTTAGCCTAATTCCACGCCAAAATTACAACACAACACATAGGTTGGTGACGATTCATCCCATGGTTTCATCTTGTTAGGTCGTTGGCGGGTTAACACAACTATGTTAGGTCTCTTCGTCTCTTCAGAACGACTTAAAGAATAGTTAGGTCGCTCGCGATCTAAATCCACTTCAGTTTACACTATCCCGTTAGGTCGTTCGCGACCTAAGGCCTTGTTAACTCGTGCCGCTTCTTGGTTAGCTCCTGTAGCCGTAGGTCGTAAACGACTTAAAGCTTCCGAACGACCTAAGACTTCCTCCTTAGCTCGTGGCCGACCTAAGTCTTCAGGTCGTGGCCTACTTAAGCTTGGTGGATCTGTAGCTCGCGCTGCATCATCCTCCCCTGGTTGACAGAAATCCGTCCTCGAATTTTCACCATCTTTTCCCACAACAATTTCATCTCCATGATAAGGAATTAAATATTTGACGTTGAAAACATCAGAAGTATGAACATCTTCAGGTAACTTCAATTGATACGCATTCTTATTGATTTTCTTTAGAATTTCAACTGGACCAATTTTCTGCGCCTTCAATTTATTGTACGTTCCCACCGGAAAACGATCTTTTGTCAACCCTGCGTAAACCAAATCACCTTCGTTAAATTCAACACTTCGTCGTTTCAAATCTGCAAATCTCTTATATTTCTCATTCGACTTCTCCAATTGCTCCTGAACGATTTTATGACATTCAGTCAAACCATCAACAAAATTTACAGCTCGTTTAACCGTCCCCTTCGGTTGTGGTACTACCGTTTAGTCCAACGGTCCCCTTGGTAAATTTGAATATACAATCTGAAATGGACTGTAACCTGTGTTTCTATTAACCGCATGATTATGTGCAAACTCTGCTTGGCATAACTTCATGTCCCAACTTCTCAGATTATCTTTCACAAGACATCGTAACAAATTTCCCAACAATCTATTAACAACTTCTGTCTGTCCATCTGTTTGCGGGTGATAAGCGCTTCTAAATTTCAGCTTCGTTCCAACCATCTTCCATAAACTTAGCCAAAAATGACTCAAAAATCTGGTATCCCTATCTGAAAAAATAGATTCTGGTAACCCATGTAAACGATAGATTTCTTTAAAGAACAACTGAGCGCATCCGCCATCTTCTTACAAGCAATAAAATGTACCATCTTTGAGAAATGATCCACCACAACATATATAGAGTCATTTCCCCTTTGAGTTCTCGACAATCCCAACACGAAATCCATGCTAATGTCTACCCATGGTTTTGTAGGAACGGGTAATGGCATATACAATCCCGCATTTGTAGCTGTCCCTTTCGAAACCTGACAAACATGACATCTACGCACAAACCTTTCAACTTCCCTTCTCATTGACGGCTAATAATAAGACTGAGAAATTAACTGCAAAGTACGATCTCTACCCACATAGCCTTCTTCATGTAGCTCCTTTATAATCTTCATTCTCAAACTACAATCCGGTACACATAAACGATTCCCTTTAAACAGAAAACCATCCACCAATACAAACTCATCAGCACTCCCATCCTTGATTTTCTCAACAAACTTCATAAAGTAAGGATCTTCTTTGATCAACTCTGGCAATAGTTCAAACCCCGTCACTTCAACTTTCATTTTCGTCAACAAATGATTCCTCCTGCTCAAAGCATCAACTACACGATTCGTCACCCCTGATTTTTGCTTAACAACAAAAGTAAATTGTTGTAGATACGCGACCCATGAAGCATGCCTAGCTGAAATTTTGTCCTGCCCTTGCAAATGCTTCAAATCTTCATCATCCGTATAGAGTACAAACTCCTTCTGAAATAGATAATGTCTCCAATGCTTCACTGCTTGAACAATTGCGTAAAACTCAACATCATAAGCGCTATATTTCAACGTAGCTCCAGATAACTTCTCACTGAAATAAGCAACTGGTCTTCCTTTCTGACTCAAAACTACACCAACCCCAACCTTCGACGCATCAGTATGTAACTCAAACAACAACTGAAAATCCGGTAAAACTAGAATTGGTGTTGTCGTCAATAGTGTCTTGATCTTCTCAAAAGCAACCCCTGCTTCCTCTGACCACTCAAACTTCTTTCCCTTCATGCAATCGGTTATATGTGCCATCACACTACTAAAATGTGGAATGAATCTTCGATAGAAGGATACCAATCCATGAAAACTCCTCACTTCAGTAATCGTCTTGGGCTGTGGCCAACTCCTGACAGCTTCTATTTTACTTTCATCCACTTGAATTCCTTCTTTCGATAGAACATATCCCAAAAATAAAACATTGTCCATCATAAACACACACTTCTTTGTTGCAGCATAAAATTTCTCTTATCGTAGAATCAACAGTACTTCATGCAAATGCTGGACATGTTTTTCCATACTCCCACTGTAGATCAAAATATCATCAAAGTAAACAACCACAAACTTCCCAATGTATGGTCTGAAAATCTAGTTCATCACTCTCATAAAAGTACTCGGTGCATTCGATAAACCAAACGGCATAACCAACCATTCGTATAAACCTTCCCTGGTTTTGAAAGCAGTCTTCCACTCATCACATGGTCTAATACGAATCTGATGGTACCCACTCTTCAAGTCAATCTTTGAGAACGCAACAGCCCCACTCAACTGGTCAATCAAATCATCAAACCTTGGCATAGGAAATCTGTATCTCACAGTGATCTTGTTTAGAGCCCGACTGTCCGTACACATTCTCCACGAACCATCCTTCTTTGGCACCAATAAAGCTGGCACTGCACAAGGACTCAAGCTCTCCTGAACACGCCCCTGTTCTAACAACTCCTCCACCTGCCTTCTCAGTTCCTCATGCTCCTTAGGACTCATCCTATAATGTGGCCTGTATGGTAATACTGCCCCTGGCACAAGATCAATCTTATGTTGAATATCCCGCAACGGTGGTAACTCCGTTGGTAATTCTTCAGGAAACACATCTCTGAATTCTTCCAATACCGGTTTTACTTCCTCTGGAACTTCTACAGATTCAGCGGCTTCATGTCCAATCAACAAAAATACCTCTGGACTCTCTTCTACTTCTTCAATAAATTCCTTCAAAGTCAATAAAGTCTTCAGCTCCTCAATCTCTTCAGATTTACTCTCTTCCTGTTGTCTCTTCTTTGGGACTAAAATAATCTTAACACCGTCAAACATAAAGCTGTAGCTATTGGTCCGACCGTCATGTTGTACTGCTCGATCATACTGCCATGGTCTTTCCAAAAGTAAGTGACAAACATCCATCTCAACTACATCACACCAAATTTCATCTTTATATTTCTTCCCAATAGAAAATGGAACTCGAACTCGCCTGTCCACCTTCACCTCTCCTCCTTTTCTCAGCCACGCTAACTTGTAAGGATTAGGATGTTTCTCCGTCTTCAACTTCAGCTTTCTCACAGCTTCAGTAGAAATAATATTGTCACAACTTCCAGCGTCAATCACAAATTTACAAACCTCTCCCAGAATAGTGCATGTTGACTGAAAGATGTTACTCCTCAACCAACTAGCTTCTTCTTCTTGCTTCGGTATTAAACAAGACCTCCTCATCATTAGATTACATCCTTCATCTCCTGACGCAATATCCTGTTCATTCTCCTCTACTGGACTAGAATAACCTTCCCCAACATCCTCACCTTCAACTTCAGCAATCATAGTTCGTTTCTTTGGCTTAGGACATTCATTACTCTTGTGACCCACTTCCTGGCAATTGTAACATTTGAAACTGTTGTTGACCTTTGCCTTCGCAACTTCATTCACAACTGGTTTTGTAACAGCTTTGGAAACATTGGAACTCGCACTAGCACCCTTCACTTGATTGTTGGAATTAGTAAACACACCACCTCCACGCCTTCCCTGCTTCTCCCAAGCCAACGCTTTCTGATGTGCTTCTGCTATAGATCTAGGATCAAACATATTCACCATATCTTGAATCTGTATCCTCAACCCTCCAAAAAATCTAGCAGTCAGCTGTTCTTCCGTCTCTATAATATCATTTCGAGCAATCAGTTGATAAAATTCATCAGCATAATCATTAACAGTCTTCGTCCCTTGCCTCAGATTCTGCAACCTCTGATACATGAGTGATTGATAGTTATAAGGTAAAAATGTAGCTTTCATCAACTTCTTCATCTTCTCCCATGATTCAATCTTCGACTTTCCCATTCTCTCCCGTGTAAGTTTAGTTTGCTGCCATCATGCTAAAGCTCTTCCCCTCAATCTAGTAGCAACCAACTTCACTCGACGATTCTCCGGGACCTCTTTGAAATCAAAGATCTCTTCAACATTAGACAACCAATCAAGAAATTCTTCTGCTACCATTCCACCCTTGAATTCTGGAATTTCCATCTTCATACCCGATTCCCATCGACGATCATCATCAACATCCCTATATAAGTTTCGAACTTGGTCTCGATCTCGATAATGAATGCTAGCTCTATCGCCCTCTTCATTAAAATCAAATGTATGTCTATATCGATCTCGACCCTCAACACCCCTTCGATCACGCATGTCTCTTCTACTATGTCTCTCTTCATCTCTATATGTCTCATCTTCAAACTCACCTAGAGTTCTTCTCTCTTCATGTCCATAGTCATGGTGATCTCTTCTCGACGAAATTGATGTTTCTATTCTTTCTCTAAAAGATTGCGGTGATACCCTTCTCGCTTCCGTAACCGATGGCGAAACTCTGTTTCCTTCATGGTTCGAGATTGGTGATCTCCTCCTTTGATTTTGATTCAAATCATTCATCAACTTCTCTAACTTTCCAATGCCTTCATCAAATTTCTCATTAATACGTTGTTCCATTCGCTCGGCTTCTTCTCTTCTATACAACGCTTCAACATTTTGATGACGATTAGCTCTCCTCGGCGGCATGATTGATTCAACACAATCTTCAAACTTCCAACTTTCCAAACCCCAAACTTGAACAACAAGTCACGGCCTCCCACTAACTTGGCAATAGACAACGACCTAGGCTTAGGTCGGCTCGGCTTCAACAAGCACGGCTTCAAGCACTTTACTTTCAAACTTTGGCGCGCAAAAATCTCATAGCCAAATTCAAACAACTTCCACACTTTGATCCAAAATAATATGGATCGAAACACCCAGATTGTTGCAACTTCACAATGAATACGATGAACACCAAACTTCAAACTCCGTGGCTCCAAGTCTCGTCTTAGCTATGATTGGCTAAGTCAAGCTCCGATACCAAAAACTGACGCAGCGGATATTACGAAAATGAATGAATCGCTGAAAGTAGCAATCGATGGATTGATGAATACTGAAATGCCCAAATTCGTTGATCCGAAGATACCGAATTCTAGCTATCCTCGTCACGTTGATCGCGTAGGATACCGTGAAAGAAGATCTTCAATTCTTCAAGCGTTGACCAAGCGCACTTGATTCCGCGAATCGGCTTCAACAATCGTTGATTCGAGCGCACTCGAATAACCGAAAGTGGAGATAGGAGATCACACTCAACTACCAATTTAAGTGAAAGCACACAGCAATCAAAACGAAATTTTATTCAAAAGGAACCAAGTTTTCAAATTACAACACAGGCCTATTTATAGCCCAGACCCTTAAGTCGTTGCCGACCTAACACTTATTAAGTCGTTGTCGACCTAACAAACCCACATAACACTACATACCCGCACTTATGTACCACATACGACTCAATCACAACCATTTGTACATGACTTACAATACACGGCCGACCTAACTAGGTACGACCTAAAGTACAACCGACATATATACGCGGCCGACCTAACTACTTGCCGACCTACGACCTATTGGCATAAGCAACACATTACAACACAAACGACTCCAGTCACAATGACTTACGACTTATCTTGAGTCGGCAGCGACTTAGCCTAATTCCACGCCAAAATTACAACACAACACATAGGTTGGTGACGATTCATCCCATGGTTTCATCTTGTTAGGTCGTTGGCGGGTTAACACAACTATGTTAGGTCTCTTCGTCTCTTCAGAACGACTTAAAGAATAGTTAGGTCGATCGCGATCTAAATCCACTTCAGTTTACACTATCCCGTTAGGTCGTTCGCGACCTAAGGCCTTGTTAACTCGTGCCACTTCTTGGTTAGCTCCTGTAGCCGTAGGTCGTAAACGACTTAAAGCTTCCGAACGACCTAAGACTTCCTCCTTAGCTCGTGGCCGACCTAAGTCTTCAGGTCGTGGCCTACTTAAGCTTGGTGGATCTGTAGCTCGCGCTGCATCATCCTCCCTTGGTTGACAGAAATCCGTCCTCGAATTTTCACCATCTTTTTCCACAACAATTTCATCTCCATGATACGGAATTAAATATTTGACGTTGAAAACATCAGAAGTATGAACATCTTCTGGTAACTTCAATTGATACGCATTCTTATTGATTTTCTTTAGAATTTCAACTGGACCAATTTTCCGCGCCTTCAATTTATTGTACGTTCCCACCGGAAAACGATCTTTTGTCAACACTGCGTAAACCAAATCACCTTCGTTAAATTCAACACTTCGTCGTTTCAAATCTGCAAATCTCTTATATTTCTCATTCGACTTCTCCAATCGCTCCTGAACGATTTTATGACATTCAGTCAAACCATCAACAAAATCTACAGCTCGTTTAACCGTCCCCTTCGGTTGTGGTACTACCGTTAAGTCCAACGGTCCCCTTGGTAAATTTGAATATACAATCTGAAATGGACTGTAACCTGTGCTTCTATTAACCGCATGATTATGTGCAAACTCTGCTTGGCATAACTTCATGTCCCAACATCTCAGATTATCTTTCACAAGACATCGTAACAAATTTCCCAACGATCTATTAACAACTTCTGTCTGTCCATCTGTTTGCGGGTAATAAGCGCTGCTAAATTTCAGCTTCGTTCCAACCATCTTCCATAAACTTAGCCAAAAATGACTCAAAAATCTGGTATCCCTGTCTGAAACAATAGATTCTGGTAACCCATATAAGCGATAGATTTCTTTAAAGAACAACTGAGCGACATGAACAGCATTCGCCGTCTTCTTACAAGCAATAAAATGTACCATCTTTGAGAAACGATCCACCACAACATATATAGAGTCATTTCCCCTTTGAGTTCTCGGCAATCCCAATACGAAATCCATGCTAATGTCTACCCATGGTTTTGTAGGAACAGGTAATGGCATATACAATCTTGAGTATTTTTAAGATCATATTATTATTTATTCAATATTAAATAAAAATCAAATTCCTAATTTTCCAAAAATATTAGAGTTAGAAATCATGTCTTTATTTTATTAAACTTAAAACAAAGATGTCCTATTTACAATATATACAGATATATATATTATAAATAGAAAACAATTTAATTGGCTTTTAAAAGGTAAAATCACACATTTAAGTATTCATTAAAGAAGATTATTGAATCAATTCAAATTTATTATTAACAATATTTTTCAAATCAATTTAATTTTTTAATGTAGATTATTAAATTGATCTTGCCAAAAATTCCGGGATATCACATCTGCCGTCCATCTCTGCTTAAGGAAATCCAGGCCGTTCGGCCCTTCTTCCATCTCCCCCTAGTATTTGCGTTCGAAGAACCCATCAACGGCCGTCCATTTGCCCTAATTTTCGCAACCTCTCCGATGATCTCTACCCCGATCAAGTAACGCCAAATGGAAGCTCTCGACTCGCTCTACTCTCGACTGGAACAGGGAGGAGCTCGGTCGTGTATATTTGTGGGAATTCGTGCATAATTGCCGGCCGTTCGAGCTCCATTTACCGACAATCCAGAGCTTCGTTTACGATCTCTATCGTTGCGATCATAGATCTCACTCCCCTCTACAATCTTCTAGTTGAAGATTTCTCGAATGGATGCGTGGATTAAGAGATTTGGAGGAGAAAAGATAGTGAATTTCTGGCCTTGAATATATGGTCGGAGGCTAAGCATTGTAACCCTAGGGTTTTATTTTCAGTTTGCAAAATGAAGATATTGAGGTGCTTATATAGAAAATTGCCCAATTTACTATTCATAGAAATTTTCCGAACTCCAAATCTCACGCGGTGACTGGCGTTTCTAAGGTTTACCCCGCGTTCCGAATACAATGGAATGTGTTTCGGAGGCTAATTCGATCATCTATGCGAGTTACGGCAATAAACTGATGATCTAGTGATTTTGGTTTTGGTTGGCTCTCGAGTTAATTGTTGTTTGACTCGAGGTATGTGGGTTTAAATGGTTTTAAACTTAAATCATAAATATGAAAATGGTTCTGTTTAAAATCAATAAGGGTTTAATGATCGGTGATTCAATAAATAGGTAGGATGATTTAAATGGAACATTAATTAATTAAATTAATTAATGATTTGGGTTAACTAATTAAGTTTATATTAATTTGGAATGATCATTGAATGGTTTAATAAGTAATTACTTAATGTAAATAATAAAATATAATTACTTGTGAAATAAATCAAGAGATAAATTATGATAATTAAATTAAGGAGAATTAATTTCATTTAATTAAGTAAATGAAAGTGTAGATAATCACACATTGAGATAAATCAAGAATAATTAATGTTTGCGGCTCAATTAATGATTAATTATTTGATATAATTAATTTGGCTTAGGATAAATCGAAATATAATTGGAAATCATAAGCTTATATAATTTATGTGGTATTTAAAGATTGATAAATTGGAATTGATTAATCCATAACAAAGGATGTGTGAAGAATTAATTAATATAAGTACTTAAGAATTAATGCAATTAATATAGTTAATTAATTCATGAAGTAATTAAGATTACTTATCGTTTGGTTAAGGATAAGTAATATGGAAGTTAATTAAAGATAGTTGCTTGAATGAAATTGAAGGATAATTAATCCAGGTTGATTAATTAAGATGAATATTGAAGGGATGATTGAATTACTTGATTTGAAATCAATTAATTAACAAGTAAAGAAATCTAAGTGATTGAGGATTGAAATTCAATTGGAATCAATTGAATTAATTTGGAAGTGTTCAAATTTGCATATGGATGATCGAATAGTATTGGATGCTTTGAATGAGTTGATATCTCTGATATGAAATGTTGCATATTTCATTTGGATAAATTGGGTTAGAATGACATTAGATTCGGAGAGACCGGAGTCGGGTATTGGAGAAATACCCGAAACCACTTTGAATGTTTGTAGATTGATATATAAAATCTATATGCTGGAGTGAAGTGATTTGGAGATATTGGACTATTTTAAAAATGTAAATCTTTGGTATTTAGAAACTTATATGTGGGCTAAGTGTTGTCTATAATAAATTATGGCTTTGTGAATTGATATAAGTTCCCGGGTTTA
This sequence comes from Allium cepa, assembly GCA_030765085.1. NCBI lineage: Eukaryota > Viridiplantae > Streptophyta > Magnoliopsida > Asparagales > Amaryllidaceae > Allium > Allium cepa. Next base: position 327,820,843 of record CM060935.1, on the reverse strand, counting down.
TATAAGTTGATTGCTTGGGTATTCCATATTAGTTGGGTTTACCCACGCTGGTTTCCAGCCTGACCTGGGTGTTACTTTGGTGTAATGATCGGGTCAGGCCGAGTATTACAGATTTTCAGGTAAGGATGTTCTGGAGCTCAGGAGGCGAGCCAGATGGCAGGAACGTATAGAGTATTTCTGCTGCGTTATATTATTATAAATCTATGATATGATAATTGTGTATATTCGGTGACTGTATATATATGAAACTGTGATGTATATTAAATGTAATTGATAGATATAGTATTCTTTTGTAAACTGATATTATTTATTATTATATTTTATCCGCTGCGATTGTGAGATGTTTATTGTTTTATGTTCTTCTCCTTCTATCTCTTTCTTCTTTTTCATAACTATCTGGAATTTTCGGGATCGAAATTTCAGGTCGTTACATTTGGTATCAAAGCTGAAAGGTTAAGCGAGAACCTTGGCTCTGGTGGGGATTACTCATTTAATATATTTTGATATATAAAGCAATATTTCCTTCTAATAAATAATTAAGGTGATTGGCTGTTAAATTATTGGAATTAAAATTTAAAAGTAATATAATACAACTAAACTGAAGTCTTGAATTGGAATTAAATTAAGTAAAAAACGGAAATACAACTAAATTAAAATTTAAGTGATTGAAAATGAAATTCTAAATCTGGTCCCAGAATTTGAAAATTTTGTTTCAAAGTAATGGAAAATAATAAATAAGTATTATTTGGATAACTGGGACTTGTTGCAAACAATGAGTTGTTTGAAAATTGATTTGAATTTAAAACCAAAGGTGGTTTAAAATTTTAAAACATGGCTGGGAGGGCTAAGAAATAAATATGTATATATGAATAGATATACATGATATCAAAGATAATTTGAAATAAACTCTAAGAGGTTGAGTTTTGATTTTTTTTCCCTGAAGTGTGATGTAAAAGCCCAAAATGATATAAGTTTTGAACTTATAAGGGGGAAAGAATTTTGAAGTTTGAAGCAAGAATTCAATTTGAGTAAGGTTGATTGGATTAAGTAAATTGGAATTTAACTTTGGGAAAGTTAAATAAGTGTAGAAAAAGCAAACAGAGTTGGAAATTTCAAGATGAAATTGGAACTTAACTTGGAAAGTTAAATGGTTGGTTTGAATTGGGAATTTGTGTGATCTCAAAACGGGTTTGAGATTTAAAATTGAAAATGGATGGACATTTTAAAATAGATTGGATGATGTCATCTTATTGTTAATAAAAATCTTTAAGTTGAGAATGGTATTGTATAAATAAAATAAATTTGAATAATTGAATTGTAAAATAAACTTGTTGAAGAACTGGCTTCAAACTGGAAGATAAAATTGAATAATAAATTAAAATTTTAAAATAAAATTGTATTGAACTCTTATTTAAACCTTGAAATACATGGGTAAAGATAATTTAAAGTGGAATTCAGTTTAATTTGGGAAAGGAATCAAGATTGATTCAACTTGAATTGGGTTTAAATAAACTGCAATAAAAATTGAAGTTATTCAAGTTAGAATTGAGTCAATTAAATGGAAGTGGAAATTTAAGTTGAATTGTTGGGGAAGTGAACAGTTGACTCTTGACTATTTTCAATATAAATTGTTTTAATATAAACTTATTTTTTTAAGCTATTAAATATATACAACCTTTCTTTCTCAAAGCAAAATTATTTTATACTTGTTTTACAATTATTTTTGGAGCTATTTAATCATTTTTCAACTGTTTTCTAAACTAATTACTATTTTTCAACTATTTCACAAACTAATTTCTATCTTACAACTATTTGGCAATTATTTAAAATTTTTGAAACTATTTAACTATTTTCCAACTATTTTACGATTAGTTAACTATTTTATAGCTATTTTGTAAACTAAGAATTATTTTTCAATTACTTATCTATTTTTAAAATTTTCAAGCTATTTTTCTAAAAATAAACTGGTCGAAGTTCAAACTGTTATTGATTAAATAACCAACCAAGATAAGAATTGAAGTGAAAATTCAATGGAATTGAAGCGATTGTAAATAAGTGAATGGAAATTAAAGGGAATGTGAATAGAAAGGAAAATGATTTGGCTGATAATCAATTGAAATAAATATGTAGGATGTACGTATATTATTCTATTCGCATAGAGATTTGACCCTGATTCGAGCATAGAATTTCGAGATAGTTTAATGATCCGAGTGGGATTTTTCACTCGATTTTCGACGGCGAACCTGGATATGGACTGTTGATTGGTTCTGGATGTTCTCTATCATAATTATTGTTATGCAAGGAGAATGACGGTTTTTGATCAAGAGACCAGATCTGTGTCCGCACTAGGAAGTCGGGTGGACGATACTTGTTCGGAAGTGAAATTGTGCGATCGAGTAAGCGATCAGATTGGTATAGCGTACGGATTATAAGTATACATCCTACGGATTTGAATGAAATTGATAGTGGAAAGAGTAATCAAATTTGAATATTTGATTTTGAAAAAAACAAGTTATATATCTTTGTTATATAAGATAAATCTTCCCTTGTTAAATCTATTGCCAGAAGAAAAGGACTTTTGAAGATGTTTGAAGTATAAAAGGAGTTTTATACGAGTTTGAAAGGATCCAAAGTTTTTTTTAAATTATATATATCCGAATATATATATAAAAAGAATCTTATGAGGATTTTTGAAAAAGGTTTTGGGAACCTTTGGATTTGGAAAGGCTTTTGATTTTTTGGGTAAAATCAATATTAAAAATTTAGAAAGCCTAATTTGAGAATTTATCGATTTTGGGATAATCGATTTTGTGTAAAGGAGCCTTGTATGAGATCATACTAGGTGTGTGATTTGAAAGATACTATATATGTATAGTATAAAGTGTTTTGACGATGGCTCTGGGGAAAAAGGCGCTCCCTTGAATTGAACTTCTCAAGAGTGCCACTGGGTGGTGCTGCCTTAAGCCCAAGAGGGGCTCTTAAGTTGATCCTGTGAGGAGTCCGGACAAAACTAGTTCCTGAGGATTATGAGTTGAGTATACTATAGCGAAAGTCGTGTGTGCCGCTGAAAGCCAACAGTTACATGGACTTTTGCTGCGATGGCAACGTAACGCAGGATGTAACTGCAACCTATGGTATAACATGGAGAAAGTCGTGTGTGCCGCTGAGAGCCAACAGTCTACATTTGATTTTATATCGGTAGACTGCGGCCTATGTAGGAGTGGAGAAATTTCATTTTAACAGCGAAAATCAAAGGTCGCAGAGAGCCTGCAGTTACATGGACTTTTGCTGTGATGGCAACGTAACCCTGGGATGTAACAGTGATCTGTTGTGGGTTCCATGGCGTAATCGAGAGGTCGCGGAGAGCCTGCAGTTGCATGGACTTTTGCTACGATGGCATCATAACCCTGGAATGTAACTGCGACCATGGATAGGGGTGATGATTTCCAGAGCGTTCTCACCAAAGATATTTCCTCTATTTTCAAAAATTGTTTTCAATATTTTCAATAAAATTATTTTCCAAGTATTTTCACTGGATGTTGAAAATGGGTATGTTAAGTACTTATAGATTTTCAGTCTTACGCCTGATCAACGCATGACTGAATTTCTGTGAGAACAAGGATGGACTGGTTGAGACATCGAGTTATAAGAAGTATTTTTATAAAGAGCTATTTTATTAAGTATGATGTGAATTTAAAAGCATTTCTAATTTTTTTTTTAAAAGTGTTAGAATTTTGGAAATGAAAGAAATCCAAACTGGAACTATAAATAAGATTTAACTCAGGGAAATTTAAATGAAGTGATTTTTGAATTAAAAGTTGGAAGTAAGTTAATAAATAATTATTTGATAGAGTATGTTAATGAAAATTTAACTTGGTTAAACAAATGGATTGCAAATTAATAATAGAGTTGGGAAATGAATTCAAATTATAAATAGAATTGGGTTTGATAATGAATTAAATAAGAAGAGATGTTGTAAAATAAAAATAAAATAGAGTTGGATTGAAAATGTGATGGTTTGAATTACAAATAAAATTCAAGTGTGGTATGAATAATATTTAACGAAAGTTGCAAGTAAATTAGATATAAGAGAAGTGTCGTCATGTGAAATTTATTTATAATAGGCATGGTTTGAATTGCAACAAAACCCAGAATAAATTGACAATGGCTTGTATTAATAAAATAAACTCGATAATGAATTAAGTAAGTAAATTAAAAATTTAAAATGGGTTAATTGAGTTAAATAATAAATGGATGAAGTCTGATAGAATAAAAACTAAATTAAAGTTGTGATTGGAATTGGATTATCAAGCTGAATTTAAGTTCGGTGGCATATTAATTTGAAGTATAAATGAGTTAAGTATGTGCTTGGATATTATTTTGATAAATTGAGAAGGTGAATTTAAAATTAAAATTTAAAATGAATGGGCTAACTGAATTTAATGGAGGTTGATTAAATGAGAATCAAATAAAAGTAAATTTAAATTTGATGTTGGAATAAATTAAAGTAAATTCACCTAAGTTTAAGATTTATGGAAGCTTGGCTTCAAATAAGAGTGAAAGCCCATTAAATAAAGGCTTGGATTGAATTAATTTGGGAATAGTTAGAAGTATACAAGAATGGAACGTGTCGAGCTAAATAAATGGTTGGTTAATAAATTAGAAATGAAATGGAATTAAATTCAGAATGAGTTAAAATTAATTTGAGGTAGTTATAAACTATAATAGATACTTTATTAAGCAAATATCATCGAAATTGCATAACAATAATTGTCGTTTGGCGTAAACAAAAGTAATTAAATTTCTGTGAGTTGATAGATATTAAATAAATTGGTTTTAGAATTAATTAAAATGAATATGAGCTTGTTTGGATTAAAAATCAATTGGATGTAAGAAATTGAGTTGCAAACCATTAAAACTGAATGAAACGGCTTATGAATTGGTTGAAAGGAATTGAATTAGCTTTAAATTATATAAATCGCTTATGGGAAGCGTTTTGGTGCTTGTTCCTTATGATATACATGTGTTCAGCTATTGAATATAAGTGAAATGCTAATAGATTTTCTATATATGGCACTTACATATTTAAACTGAGCAAGTATAGGTACCTGAAGGCCGTTTGGCTGGATTTGGATGCACTAATTGCTAAAATAAATAAGCCGCATGATCAAAATGCTAAATAAGGTAGCCTACACAATAAAAATAGGAAATATGAACTGTTTTTGCTTTTTCCGACCGTGTGGGTCGATGTATATATATATTTATTTCTCTTGTCAAATTGCAAAAGCTCCTCCGTACAAAGGAGACTCCGCCAAAAAAATTCGAAAATTTTGGGAGTTAGGAAATTTTTAGGAAATTTTTTGTTAACGACAAAACAATTTCAAATTGGAAATTAAAGTAAATTAGTAAATGAAACTAATATGAATCAGATATACTTGAAGGATAGAATTCAACATTCAAAATTTAAAGTAAATTGAATTGGTATGAAGTGGGGAAAAACTAGTTTGAATAGAAATGGATATGAAAACTTCTGTAAGGAAGGTATGTAAAGATTTGAAAGGGCTATGATTAGATATTATTGCTAAGTAAGTTATGCAGGTATTATCAAGAGAAAAAAAAGAAATTGGATTTGATATTTGAAGATAAATTTGAATTGCCCGACAAAAAGGTATGTGTTTTAATTTCTGTATGGATTGGATTGGGTTTTTGATCTAGCCACTTGGCTTTCTGTTTTCCTTTTGGAATTTGGGAGCCCGTAGAGGCCTTTTGTAGTTGTGCCGAGCTAGCCGTGCAAAGGAGACGCTGGCAAAAAAATTCCGAAATTTAGAGAGTTAGAAAAATTTTGAGAAAATTTTGATAATTCAAAATTTGGTTTTAAATTGAAATTTAAATGATTGAGCAAAAGGGTATTGTTTGATACTATAGAAGGTTTTGAGAAGTTGGTTAAGGTGATAGTGGGTCTTTAATAAAAGATAGTTGGTAGGATGTTGAATTGTGGGTTTGGGAAAAAGCAAAAGGCTACTGGTTGAGGACTACCTTGCAACCATGGAACAAAGTTCCTGGAGGTTGCGGGTTCGACTCCCGCAGCTGAGATTTGTTTCCCTTAGGCATTGAGCGGTCTATCCTCAATAAAGACGAAATGAGGTAAAGGATTAATGCTCTTGGCTGGGCTGGCTAAAAAGGGGGGGTCAGTGTGGCGGACAGCTGTATCCCCTAGCTCTACTTTCCGGGGTAGGGTTTTTGAAAAAAAATATTCATGCAATCCTATTAACTAAATAATATTTAACTAATTTTAATTATTATTTTAGTTACCAATTTTAATAAATTTTATTTATAATTTCAAATTTATTATTTTATTCATCTTAAACTAAAGAATATTGAACCATAACCTATATATTTATATATATAAATTAATTAATTAACTACTTAATTAAAAAAATTAATTAAATATTTAATCAATATGGAAATCTAATTCAACTTAATTTCTCAAAACAATTTTAAGAAAATAAAATTATTTTAAATTATTAAACTATAACCCTCATAGTTATATATGTATATCGTTATACATATTAATTAATTAACTTTAAGTTGATTATTTATCTAATAAATTATTTATTTATTTAAATGTTTTAATAAAATAATTTAGTAGATTTTCAATTTTTATAAATCTACCTTAAATATTTTTAAGATAAATATTTAACTTTGATCTTGATAATCATATACATATACCAACTTATACATACATACATATGCCTGTATATATTAAATTTATTAACTTTTAATTAATATATATTTAATTATTCAAACTAGTTAAATATTTAAAAAAAGAATATTAAATTAATTTCTCTAAAAAGTTTGAAATTCTTTTATTTTATTTCATAAAATTTATGAAATTTATTTTTATATTTTAAACTTAACATTTAAAATATAAATATTTTTAAAATCTTAATTTTAAAATTAACCCAAGACGCAAAATAAATTTGGGTCTTACATCTAGGCCAACATTTTGGATTTATTCCATCCATTGGGTTAGTGTAACGACCCTAATTTTACTACTTTGAAAATGGAATATTTAATTTATTTTAAATATTCAAATATAGGTTTAGTAAGCTTAAATAACCATGTTATATATGATAAATAAGAAGGGTGAACTTATTTTTAGAATTATTTTACAAAGAATAAATTTTTTAGATTTTCACTTTAAAAATTCAATAAAATTGGGTTTCGGTAAAGTTAAGTATATATTCAAATAATCGTTTTAAATTATTTTTGAATTATAATCCATATCAAATTCACTTGGTAACAATAATAATTAATTTATAAGGGTTGACGAATGTGACGACCCAGAATTTCTAACAATTTAAATTTGAAATAATTAATTGATTTTGAATATTTAAAGGTTAATTTTAAATTGAATTCTAGATATCAATATTTACTTGATAATTAAATCATTGAATTATATAGTTTAAATATTGAATTTAATAATTGAGATTGGGTAAATTGTTGAATCAGAAATTTCTAAGCCTATTTAAAATAATTTGAAGGCTTATAGAATTTATAATGATGATACTGGAGATAATACAATGATTGGAATTTAATTTAAAGATAATTTGTTCAGTTTGGAAATTATATCGTTTAAATTGAATTTAAAAATAGCCTTCCGAGGCACAGTCTCGAAATTCGATGAAACCAATTCCATTGGATCCGTAATAGTTTGTTATTATCGGATTTCAATTTTCGTAGCAATCGGAGTGGTCGTTTGCCACTGGCAGCTCAAAATGCTTAGAACTATTTTAATTGATTTAATTTAAAATTGACCGTTTACTTCTGTAACTCGTGCACTTGATCGAATTAGCCTCCGAAACATGTGCCATTGTGTTCGGAGTGCGGGTAGAATCTTATAAACGGCTGGCGGCTTGTCTGATTCGGAGTCCGTTCGAACAGCTTATAAAATATAAGAATATTAATTAAAAAAATAAAAATAAATAATAAGCAACCTTCTTCAATATGCCGTTCTTCCTTTCCTGACACGCCAATCCATCCTCTTAAAAGTCGAATCTCCTTTTTCATCTGAAATTTATTCTCCTCCCCTCTAATTCATTTCAAATGCGATTTTTCTTTCTTCTGCGTTTTAATGCCGAAACCCCTCTTCTTCTAATTCAAGCCCATATTCATTCGGAAAAAAAATTGGGGATGACTCGCGAATGGCTCTGGAAAATTGCGAATGGCTCGCGATTGAATCGTGTCGTCGAGTGGGCTAGGGTTTCTGTTTCGGCGTGGGTTGCTGTTGCGCGTGCACGAGAGTGAGGGTGGCGGTGGCATCCAGAGGGTGCAGTGGTGGCTCGCGACTCTGGAGGTTCGACTCCGATCTGGGTTTTCGCACGTGAGCTGGGGCTCGCGATCGTTGTTGGAAGTGTGCTGGCGTTGAAGGGCTGGGCCAAAGTCAAGATTGAGGGGGCTTGCGGTTTTGGATGGCGATGGGGTTCGGCAGGTTTGGGGATGGCGACGTTGAGGCCGTGGTTAGGGTTCTCTCACGATCAATTTTATGTGAGTAATTTTTCTATTATTTATTTATTTCAGCTCTGGTTGTTTTTAAACTTAGGCTAAAAAAAAGTAAATAAATAAAATTGGAATTGTTTTAATCATTTATAAATCCTATAAATTAAATGCTTTTCAAAATTTAAATTTAGACAGTTTGATTTATTGTTAAATTAAGTATGTTAAATACATAAAGGATATTTAAAACTTAATTATTTTACAAATAAAGTTAAATGTTATTATGATTTAGTATTTAACAAAGAATATGTTTACCTTAAGTATAATTAAGATTAGGTAATTTATGAAATAAGTTAAAGATTAATTAAGTAATTGATTTGCAATTATTGATTGAGTAATTTGTAATTAGTGATTCACAAATGGGAATTTATTTGTTCCTAGTCACTTAAAGAAAATTTATAAAAGGAAATTAGTTAAAATTAATTTAATAAATGTAATAGGTTGATCAATTGGTTCAAATGTTAATAAATTGTAAATGTTAATTCAAGATTTGAAATCTGAAAGGAAAACCAGCTGGTTGGAATGGGTTGCAAACAGCAAAAGCAAAGGTGAGTAAATCTCACTCTGTTGGAATTATATCTAAATTTAAGTGGTTAAATTTAAATAATTGGTTGAATGATTGGATTGATTGAATGTGTACTGATGATCTAGTGATTTTGGTTTTGGTTGGCTCTTGAGTTAATTGTTGTTTGACTCGAGGTATTTGGGTTTAAATGGTTCTAAACTTAAATCATAAATAAGAAAATGGTTCTGTTTAAAATCAATAAGGGTTTAATGATCGGTGATTCATTAAATAGGTAGGATGATTTAAATGGAACATTAATTAATTAAATTAATTAATGATTTGGGTTAACTAATTAAGTTTATATTAATTTGGAATGATCATTGGATGGTTTAATAAGTAATTACTTAATGTAAATAATAAAATATAATTACTTGTGAAATAAATCAAGAGACAAATTATGATAACTAAATTAAGGAGAATTAATTTCATTTAATGAAGTAAAAGAAAGGGTAGATAATCACACATTGAGATAAATCAAGAATAATTAATGTTTGCGGCTCAATTAATGATTAATTATTTGATATAATTAATTTGGCTTAGGATAAATCGAAATATAATTGGAAATCATAAGCTTATATAATTTATGTTGTAATTAAAGATTGAAAAATTGGAATTGATTAATCCATAACAAGTGATGTGTGAAGAATTAATTAATATAAGTACTTAATAATTAATGCAATTAATATAGTTAATTAATTCATGAAGTAATTAAGATTACTTATCGTTTGGTTAAGGATAAGTAATATGGAAGTTAATTAAAGATAGTTGCTTGAATGAAATTAAAGGATAATTAATCCAGGTTGGTTAATTAAGATGAATATTGAAGGGATGATTGAATTACTTGATTTGAAATCAATTAATTAACAAGTAAATAAATCTAAGTGATTGAGGATTGAAATTCAATTGGAATAAATTGAATTAATTTGGAAGTGTTCAAATTTGCATATGGATGATCGAATAGTATTGGATGCTTTGAATGAGTTGATATCCCCGATATGAAATGTTGCGTATTTCATTTGGATAAATTGGGTTAGAATGACATGAGATTCGGAGAGACCGGAGTCGGGTATTGGAGAAATACCTGAAACCACTTCGAACGTTTATAGATTGATATATAAAATCTATATGCTGGAGTGAAGTGATTTGGAGATATTGGACTGTTTTAAAAATGTAAATCTTTGGTACTTAGAAACTTATATGTGGGCTAAGTGTTGTCTATAATAAATTGTGGATTTGTGAATTGATATAAGTTCCCGGGTTTATATAAGTTGATTGCTTGGGTATTCCATGTTAGTTCGGTTTACTCACGCTGGTTTCCAGCTTGACCTAGGTGTTACTTTGGTGTAATGCTCGGGTCAGACCGAGTATTACAGATTTTCAGGTAAGGACGTTCTGGGGCTCAGGAGGCGAGCCGGATGGCAGGAACGTATAGAGTATTTCTACTGCGTTATATTATTATAAATCTGTGATATGATAATTGTGTATATTCAGTGACTGTATATATATGAAACTCTGATGTATATTAAATGTAATTGATAGATATAGTATTCTTTTGTAAACCGATATTATTTATTATTATATTTTATTTGCTGCGACTGTGAGATGTTTGGTGTTTTCTGTTCTTCTTCTTCTATCTCTTTCTTCTTTTTCATAACTATCTGGAATTTTCCGGATCGTAAATTTCGGGTCGTTCCAACGAATGTATATAAACTTGTTTTACAAAGTTGTTCTAACTTCATTGCATTTTGTCCGTTCGACGTCATATTTTCGTAATTGAATTTTAATACTATTTAATATGGATTTATAACTAAAATGAACTTGTTTTATATTATTTAAAGAATACAAAACTTATTTTCAAATTTTCTTTACATAAATAAAGAGTTTAAATAGAAACTTTAAACGTTACCAGAAATCCAATTTTAGACTTACGACCGACTATCAATTAAAAGTTGTTTTCAACTTTTTGCAACATGGTTTTTTTGCAAACATATATACTTACATATTAAAATATTTTTACAAAATTTAACATTTAGCACCAAAATAAAATTGAACTTTACTTTTGATAAAATATTAAAATAAGTAAAATATTCTGATTTTATAAAGATATGTTAACATATTCATTTCAAAAGTTACTTAAACGTCCTCTCTCTATAAATGCTTTAATGCTTATTAATCAAATCATGCATGGAAAAGGAGCATTTTATTTTTATGAATTTTGTTAATTAAATGAAAAATGCATAATCATTATACTTAGTATAAAACTCAAATCCACACATCTCATCTCATTAAAAGCCATCCCTTCCATGTCCTTTCCTGCCTCGGATAGGAAATAAAAGGGTGATTAAAAATTCAAAATTAACTAAAATAGAAAAGTAATTTTAGTAATAAACTTCAATTATAAACAACACCACCATCCCTTCACTTCTTCCCACCTTATTCTTCACCACTTCTTCACTTTCTTCATGTTTATCATCTACAACCACCCTCTGCCTCTTTCTAAAGAAATAACAAAATGTATAAACTCCACCCATACCCCACGACACACTGGTACAACCCGAGCTCAAAACCCGTGCATATGCCCCTAACTCGAGCCTAAAACCTACGCACCCACCTCCACCCTAGCCCTACATCCCATTCCAACATCTGCACCCACCTCACCACCTCCACTAAAGCTACACACGCACCCATACGCCACGCACACACTTGTACTCGCCAAAAACATCGAACACTGCCCCCTCCCTACAAACCCAAGCACCCAAGGCCGAACGCCCTAGTCCAAGCGCGTCCACCTCTTTAACAAGCTACATCTTTATTGATACATGTCGTCAGGTATTGATAGTGCAAATGAGGGATATTTTAGTTCATGGTGAAAAGATTTGCAAAATAGAGATGAGTAAGCTCTTTTATTTTTGAAAATCTATTTTGATTATTGTTATGATAACCATGCTTATATCCAATGATAATATGTTGACTGGACACTATTTACTTGAAATATGGATGCTTAAATGGATTTGGTTATATGGATGAATTTGGATGGATGAATGATTGCTAATAATGATTTTGCCAACATCTTAGTTAAAGTAGGTTATGAGTACTTTATATTGTCATATTTGAAATAGTTAACCATTGTTGTTGTTTAGACCACACATGTTTAGAAATCATGTGTCGTATATTTGGTATAGTTAAGTCTTCTTTTGAATTAACTATAGAAAAAGAATTCAATTTGAAAAGGAAAAAAATTCAAATGAAAAAAAAAGTTAGAAGTTTGAAATTATTTTGGAAATGGAAGTTAGTAGATTTTAAAGTTAATAAATTCTAAAGTTTAATAACTTATAAAAAGTTAAAGGATGGAAAATATGATATTAAAGTAATATAATATAAAATATTTGGAAATAAAGTTAAAATGAGTTTTTAATATAAAAAATTGTAAAATATTGATTTAAAATAGTTTATAAATGTTTTTATAAACAAGTCAAAATAAGAAGCGTCGCATAAAGGCAGTTTATGATTTCGGGTCGGAAAAGCTAAATGAATGTACAAGATAGAAACGGAGTCAAAATTCTTCAAAATAAGAATTCGTTGGATCCTTATAGTTTTCAAATGGAAAAGAAAAACCAAGATTTCATCTTGTAGATGTGACGATCGCCCATGACTCCCGCACGGAAACAAGGGAATGGTGCGCTGAAAGTGTGCCAGGCAGCCATGAGTGACCGTCAAGGGTAAAATAAACATCGCAGACTCTATCGTAAAACTCACAGTGCATGGATAAAATACAATAGAGAAATATAATATAGTGAAGCTCCCATAGAACAGAATATCATCATCTAATCATAATAGCTTTATACATGGTCTGAATCATGAATACAAGAAGCCTCACTACATAGCACTCAGAGTAATCAACAATCAGCGGAATATCCAGTACATAGAATATGAAAATAATATGTAAAGCCTCCTGCTCGTCTTCGTCATCATCAGCGTGAGCCACTAAGATCAGCACCTGCCACCTGTCACCTAGTCTGCCCATCCCAAACATGGATGAACAGCCCAAGGTAATAAGAGGAGATATAAAACCTTGAGTCAGACAAAGTCCTAGTGAGCAGTAAATCAACAATCAAACATACCAAAGGAACATAAAGGATAAAAGGAATAGGAACCCAAATCATCCCACTCCACCTCTTTCTACAGTGATAGCCCCCAGACACACACTAATAAGAAGCAAGCATAGCAACAGGTAACTAAAGTAAAGCGATAACCACTCGAGTCAAGGTCGATGTTTTCCAAATACAAAACCCCAAGGCCTAAACCAAGATCAGATAAGCACCCAGAAAACACCGCTCTTGAGACCGAATGATGATATAACCAACATCCATGACTCTGGCTATCACTGTTATCATTGCCTTGATTTCATCGTTAGTTGAATGAACGACACATTCTTTCATCCGTCAGTCAAGGGCTAATGGTAACCCCGGTTCTAGACATAACTCCGCACGTCATCGTGACCCGTGCCAAGGATATCAATGTTGCCCAGAGTACTAGCACGTCATCGTGACCCGTGCCTGGGATATCAATGCCGCCCAACGTACTCTTGCTTTGAGCATGCTAGAACCTTCAACAACGATGAAGTCTTAGCCTCCTAGTCATCCTCCTCGACAACTATTCCCATACTAGCTCAAGCGCCTCTCGAGCCATCCATTATCCATCAAAACTCGAACTATATCACCGAGTTAACATCATGCTTGGAATGATCCCGCCTGGACTAGACCAAGACTATCTCATATCATACTTTGCTTCATCGCATCTTAGCAAAGTCCATATCATGCTTCGCCTTATCATATCACGGCAAAGTCCATCATCATCATACTTTGCTTACTCGTATCATCGCAAAGTCCTCGAATCCATCCATATGAGCTTCCTCATCCGCTTCATATGCCACAAGCAGCTTTCACCATTCAAGAGCCTTTCCACTTAGCTTTTGAATCATCTTCGACCATCTTGTTCCAAATCAACTACTAGCTAACTTGAAACAATCAAATCAATCATACATCCAAACAATCAAGCATTCAAACAAGATCTAATCAAGCAATATCAACTATAATGGCAATTTCGTAAATAAATGAGCATAAGTCTAACATATATGAAATCATGGATTTTAGCATAGATCTATCAAATATAAAACACGAGTTTTGTCTCTATAACTTGTTAATTGAACTTGCATAGGTAAACATCTTCAAAAGTAATGAATCTAGTCTTGGAACTAAGAAAAATGCATGAAATCTCTAACTTTAACACTCAAACAAGCCACCAATCCAATATACTCCTTTGGGTCCGTGTGAGAGAGAACTACCACTCACCGAATCACCCAAACACTTCAACAACTATCAACTAAAGATCTGGACAGCAAGGATTCAAGCTCGATTCGTCGAAATCTCGCTTGAAATGGTGAAATCTAGCTTCGTCGGATGAAGATCTTCAACTTTGGCTCTTCAATCTTCGATCTTGATCTTCGATCTTGATGGATGTTAGCACAAGATTGAAGTAGAGAAAGAAGTGAAGAAAATGTTGTAGTCGAGTTTCCAAAATGGCAGCACTTCGTCGCTTCAAAAACCGGTGCCAAAAAGTGAGCCAAACCCCTCTATTTATAGGCTGAAATCACCCTTAGGTCGTCGCCCAGTTTTGGGTTGTTGCCGACCTAGAGACCCCCGACCTAACTTAGGTCATTTACGACCTAAGTCTCCATAGCACATGCGACCTAAAAACACAGCTGCCTTCAACGTCCTACGACCTAAGACCATGCCGACCTAAAATAAACATGCGACCTAATTTCCTTGCGACCTATGATTCTGCCGACCCAACCTACCTAGCGACCTAACACAAACCACGATCTAACACTTCCCTTAGGTCGCTCAACAACCTAACTTAGGTCGTTACCCCTATAGGTCGTCCACGACCTATCTCTTAACTCGTTAACTCCCTTAAACCGTTAGCTCTTAGGTCGGTCTCCCTTTTAGGTCGCTCTACCTATAAGTCGTTAAACCCTATAGGTCGGCCAACCATACTAACTCGTTCACGACCTAACTACCATAGGTCATAAACACTCTTAAGTCGGTCCATACCTAGGTCGAACAGGAACCATAACTCGTAACTGTTAGGTCGTTAACCCTAGGTCGCTAACTACCTTAGCTCAACAACTTCCTTAGGTCGCTACACCCTATAGGTCGCTCCCGCTCTTCCTTAGGTCGTTACTACTAGATTTCATACAACCCTTAGGTCGCTTGAACGACCTTCCTCCCCTAGGTCGCTAATCTACTTAAACCGACCCATCTCCTTAGGTCGCTCCAACGACCTAAACTAACCTATCTTACACATGACCTAAACGTCTAGGTCGCTAACCTCTCTAACTTGCTAACGGCCTAACTTCTTCTTAAGGTCGCTGCAACACTTTTAGGTCGTTACCCATTAACTCACACACGACCTATCACTTAACTTGTGCAACCGAGTTAACTTCCCATACGACTTAGGCTAAGGAGAACATAAACAACACTAACGACCTAATAATTCTACGATATATCAACACGTAAAATGCGGGTCGTTACATTCTCTCCCCCTTAGGAATTTCGTCCCCGAAATTCCAAACAAACAAGAGCAATCAAAATTATTCCGCATGCCTACCATCCATAGCAATCAACAAACCATGCATCCAATTACTAACCTAGCATGCAGAATTCTAAGACTAGAACAAGCTACAAATTCATGAGATGTCACGACACCTTAGGGCCATACCTCGAAGAGTTCAGGATGAGCTGCCTTCATCCTCTCTTCCTCCTCCCACGTACAGTCGTTAACATCATCACTCCATTGTATCTTGAGCAACGTAATCGTCTTCCTCCTAAACTGTTTCGTATCGGTTTCAACAATACGAAGCGGCTTACGAGGTCTTCTAACAACTGGATCAACCTCCAAATCTTCACAGCTATCAGCTGAAACCACTATGCTCGAGTCGTGCACATACTTCCGTAGATAAGATACATGAAAAACATTATGCACACCCGCCATCTTTTCCGGTAACTCCAATCTATAAGCGAGCTTTCCAATTCGCTCGATAATCGGGAATGGTCCAACAAATCTCGGGGTCAATTTTCCTTTCTTCCCGAATCGAATAACATTCTTCAATGGAGAAATCTTCACAAAAACCATGTCACCTATGTCGAACTCCAACTCCTTTCGACGTTTATCTGCATAACTTTTCTGACGATCCTGGGCTGCCTTCATTCGTTGTCGAATGATCTCTATACAATCCGAAGTCTGACGAATCATCTCTGGCCCAAGTATCAGCTTTTCTCCAGCTTCCAACTAACATGTCGGAGAGTTACACGGTCTTCCATACAAGGCTTCATATGGTGCCATACCAATACTTGACTGGTAACTGTTATTATACGCAAACTCCACTAAATGAAGATGATCTTCCCATGATCCTCCGAAATCCAAAACACATGCCCTCAGAAGATCTTCCAAAACTCGGTTGACTCTCTCAGTCTGACCATCTGTTTGAGGATGATAAGCTGTACTCAAACACAACTCGGTTCCCAAAACCTCCTGGAAGCTCTTCCAAAATCCACTAGTGAACAATGGGTCTCGATCACTCACTATACTCTTCGGAATACCATGGAATCGAACTATCCACTTAACATACAATTCAGCCAACTTCGATGCAGTCCTAGTTGATCGAACAGGAATAAATCTTGCACTCTTAGTCAAACGATCTACAATGACCCAAATCCCTTCATTTCCCGTTCTGGTTCTAGGTAAACCATCGATAAAATCCATCGATATTTGCTCCCACTTCCATGTAAGAACTTCTAACGGCTGAAGCAATCCACTGGGCTTCTTCTGCTCTGCTTTAACCAACTGGCAATTCATGCACTTGGAAATAAAATTTCCAACATCCTTCTTCATACCTTCCCAGTAATAGGTTCTCTTCATGTCCCGATACATCTTATTTCCTCCTGGATGAATTGTCAACTTCGAGTGATGACTTTCCTTCAAAACTTCATCTCTCAACTCATCGATATCGGGAACAACCAGTCGTCCTTGCTTCCGAAGCCAACCCTCTCGATCGACTTTGAATCTTTTATCCTTCTCTGGGTCCAATCCAGATTCCAAATCACGGATAATCTTGACAAGCTTATCGTCTCGCTTTTGGCTCTCGCCAATTCTTTCCACAAGAGTAGGCCTTATCGATAAGTTTGCCAACATTTCAGGTTCCAATTCACATTTGGGCCTGAAGTCAAATCTAGCTAAAAACTCGAGACTCTTCCATTCCGAAAACATGGCTCCCAATCCTGCATGTCTTCGACTTAACGCATAAGCTACTGCGTTACCTTTTCCCGGAGTATAGGCTATACCAAAATCATATGATGCTAAAAACTCTAGCCATCGTTGCTGCCGAAGATTCAAATCCTTTTGGGAGAAAAGATACTTCAACGACTTATGATCTGTAAACAACTCGAATCGAACTCCCAATAGATAATGTCTCCACATCTTCAGAGCAAAAACAATCGCCGCTAACTCCAAATCATGAGTCGGGTAATTCCTTTCATGCGGCTTCAGTTGTCGACTTGCATACGCAACAACTTTACCCTTCTGCATTAGCACTGCTCCAAGTCCAGTACCACATGCATCAGTGTAAACCACCATCTCATCATTTCCACTCAGAATAGTCAAAACAGGAGCACTCGTCAGTCGCTCTTTCAGGATTCCAAAGGCTTGTTCAGACTTAGCATCCCAACTGAACACTTGGTTTTTCTTCGTCAATCCTGTTAACGGTGCAGCTATCTTGGAAAAGTTTTTGATAAACCGATGATAATATCCTGCTAATCCAAGAAAACTTCTCACATCGGATGCATTCTTAGGTCTAACCTAATCCTGGATTGCTGCCACCTTAGCGGGATCAACCGCTATCCCATTTCCAGAAATGACATGGCTTAAGAACCTCACTTCACCCTTCCATAAGTGACACTTCGAAAACTTAGCCTTCAGCTGATGTTTCCGCAAGATTTCCAAAACAATCGTCAAGTGCGTCTTGTGCTCTTCCTCAGTTCTGGAATAAATCAGAATATCATCCACGAACACAAGTACGAACTTGTTCAACTGATCTCTGAACACTCTATTCATAAGATCCACAAAATACGCTGGTGCATTCGTCAATCCAAACGGCATTACCAGCCACTCATAAAAACCGGATGGTGTCCTGAAAGCAGTCTACGGCACACTATCCTTCGCCACTCTTAACTGGTGAAATCCCGTTGCCAAATCCATCTGAGAAAACACCTTCGCCTCGTGAAGCTGATCAAACAAGTCATCTATTCTCGGCAATGGGTACTTGTTCTTCTTAGTCACCTTATTCAACTCACGATAATCAACACACAACCTCAACGATCCATCCGCTTTGGTTGCGAACACAACTGGTGCACCCCATTCGGACACACTACGCCGAATGAATCCTTTCCATAAAAGGTCATCAACCTGCACCCTCAACTCTTGCTGTTCTCTAGGCGCCATCCGCCTAAGAGGCATCACAACAGGTCTGGCTCCCTCAACTAGATCGATACGAAACTCGATCTCCCTATGCGGCGGTAACCCTTTGACCTCGTCAAAGACATCCTCGAATCCATTCACGATTGGCATCGATGACAGTCCATCCCGTGGAATAACCAGCGAATACATGAAGCTCATGAAGACCCCTTCTTCATGCTTACATCGTATCACAACCTTTCTCCCCTCTACATTCTCGACTGTCACCTCCAATCTCTCACAATTAACCTTTGCCGCATACTTCCTAAGCCAGTCCATACCCAAGATAATTCCGAACCCCGCAAAATTCAGAACAAAACAATCGCAAACAAAAGAGCAATCATGACTCGATACAACTAGACCATGGCATAGCATACACAAACAAGACGAACCCCCAACTGGATTAGTCACAACCAATGGCCTATCAACAATTTCCGGTTCCAAACCTAACCGGTCTACCAACTTATTACAAACAAAAGAATGAGACGCTCCAGTATCAAACAAAACTCTAACTGGAACACCACAAACGGAAAGAGTACCTTGAACCACCACACTCTTCCCCTTCTCTTCAGCAGTAGGAGCTTTCGAAGATGATGGAACAGCCCCCAAAGCATAAGCTTTCACAATCTGCTTTTCCCTCAATGGTTCCGGACAATTCTTCTTAATATGCCCCAGCTTGTCACAGTTGTGGCACTTCACCGATACCTCTGGATTCTTGCAATCCCTGGAGAAATGGCCTTTCTGTTGACAGTTGAAACAAGTCACTTCGCCTTTCGGCTTCTTCTGGCCATTCTTACCCTTCAGCTGTTGTTGCTTCCTCTTCTTATTTCCACCCTGCTGTGGTTTGAGCTCTTCCTTGGTCACAGCAACAACAGATCCTTCCTTAGGAAACAAACTCTCATTCCTGAGAGCTTTTTCCACAAGCTTCTCAAATGGATCGTCCAGGTGATCCACCAGCTGCCTTCCAAGATAAGCATCCAAGCCTGTCACGAACTTTTCATTCTTCTGATAGGGAGAATCAATATACGATCTAGCATACTTGGACAAGGCTTCAAACTCAGAAACATATTCCAAAACCGACCTTCCGCCTTGCTTGAGCTCAACAAACTTCTTAAACAAAACAGAATTATGAGCAGTAGAGATGAACTTAGCTTCAAACCTAGCTTGAAACTGCTCCCAAGAAATCTCTTCTTCTGGAGTATCAATGGTGATAGAGTTCCACCAATCAGAAGCTCTCCCTTGAAGCTGCCTCGATGCAAGCTTCCTTTTAGTTGCATCCTCAATTCCCAAGTCACCAAAGATCCTTCTACAAGCATCTATCCATCTTTGGATTTCAATGGTTGACTCTGTCCCTAAGAAAGCCTTCCCTCCAAACAAAGCTTAGCAAAATCCACCGGTCTTGGAGCTTGAACTTGAACTCCAACATCTACAGATGGCCCTGGAGCTGGTATCTTTCTCATGATAGAAGTCATCATGGCTTCAAACATAGCTCCATAATCAGCAACTCCTTCAGCGGCACGGCCTTCCCTTGCAACTGGTCTCCCTCTTCGACTCATCCTTAGTATCTACAAAAAGGACTGATTAGAACACCTTGAGGAACAACTACATAAGGAGGTCAAATCCATCTAAACTACTATATTATATATAGTAATCATCCATCAAAATACAATTACGTCTCTCTTACGTAGTTACGTCAACGAGCGTTGGCTAAAATCGATTAACCAAAGCTCTGATACCAAATGTGACGATCGCCCATGACTCCCGCACGGAAACAAGGGAATGGTGCGCTGAAAGTGTGCCAGGCAGCCATGAGTGACCGTCAAGGGTAAAATAAACATCGCAGACTCTATCGTAAAACTCACAGCGCATGGATAAAATACAATAGAGAAATATAATATAGTGAAGCTCCCATAGAACAGAATATCATCATCTAATCATAATAGCTTTATACATGGTCTGAATCATGAATACAAGAAGCCTCACTACATAGCACTCAGAGTAATCAACAATCAGCGGAATATCCAGTACATAGAATATGAAAATAGTATGTAAAGCCTCCTTCTCGTCTTCGTCATCATCAGCGTGAGCCACTAAGATCAGCACCTGCCACCTGTCACCTAGTCTGCCCATCCCAAACATGGATGAACAGCCCAAGGTAATAAGAGGAGACATAAAACCTTGAGTCAGGCAAAGTCCTAGTGAGCAGTAAATCAACAATCAAACATACCAAAGGAACATAAAGGATAAAAGGAATAGGAACCCAAATCATCCCACTCCACCTCTTTCTACAGTGATAGCCCCCAAACACACACTAATAAGAAGCAAGCATAGCAACAGGTAACTAAAGTAAAGCGATAACCACTCGAGTCAAGGTCGATGTTTTCCAAATACAAAACCCCAAGGCCTAAACCAAGATCAGATAAGCACCCAGAAAACACCGCTCTTGAGACCGAATGATGATATAACCAACATCCATGACTCTGGTTATCACTGTTATCATTGCCTTGATTTCATCGTTAGTTGAATGAACGGCACATTCTTTCATCCGTCAGTCAAGGGCTAATGGTAACCCCGGTTCTAGACATAACTTCGCACGTCATCGTGACCCATGCCTAGGACATCAATGCTGCCCAGAGTACTAGCACGTCATCGTGACCCGTGCCTGGGATATCAATGCCGCCCAACGTACTCTTGCTTTGAGCATGCTAGAACCTTCAACAACGATGAAGTCTTAGCCTCCTAGTCATCCTCCTCGACGACTATTCCCATACTAGCTCAAGCGCCTCTCGAGCCATCCATTATCCATCAAAACTCGAACCATATCACCGAGTTAACATCATGCTTGGAATGATCCCGCCTGGACTAGACCAAGACTATCTCATATCATACTTTGCTTCATCGCATCTTAGCAAAGTCCATATCATGCTTCGCCTTATCATATCACGGCAAAGTCCATCATCATCATACTTTGCTTCCTCGTATCATCGCAAAGTCCTCGAATCCATCCATATGAGCTTCCTCATCCGCTTCATATGCCACAAGCAGCTTTCACCATTCAAGAGTCTTTCCACTTAGCTTTTGAATCATCTTCGACCATCTTGTTCCAAATCAACTACTAGCTAACTTGAAACAATCAAATCAATCATACATCCAAACAATCAAGCATTCAAACAAGATCTAATCAAGCAATATCAACTATAATGGCAATTTCATAAATAAATGAGCATAAGTCTAACATATATGAAATCATGGATTTTAGCATAGATCTATCAAATATAAAACACGGGTTTTGTCTCTATAACTTGTTAATTGAACTTGCATAGGTAAACATCTTCAAAAGTAATGAATCTAGTCTTGGAACTAAGAAAAATGCATGAAATCTCTAACTTTAACACTCAAACAAGCCACCAATCCAATATACTCCTTTGGGTCCGCGTGAGAGAGAACTACCACTCACCGAATCACCCAAACACTTCAACAACTATCAACTAAAGATCTGGACAACAAGGATTCAAGCTCGATTCGTCGAAATCTCGCTTGAAATGGTGAAATCTAGCTTCGTCGGATGAAGATCTTCAACTTTGGCTCTTCAATCTTCGATCTTGATCTTCGATCTTGACGGATGTTAGCACAAGATTGAAGTAGAGAAAGAAGTGAAGAAAATGTTGTAGTCGAGTTTCCAAAATGGCAGCACTTCGTCGCTTCAAAAACCGGTGCCAAAAAGTGAGCCAAACCCCTCTATTTATAGGCTGAAATCACCCTTAGGTCGTCGCCCAGTTTTGGGTTGTTGCCGACCTAGAGACCCCCGACCTAACTTAGGTCATTTACGACCTAAGTCTCCATAGCACACGCGACCTAAAAACACAGCTGCCTTCAACGACCTACGACCTAAGACCATGCCGACCTAAAATAAACATGCGACCTAATTTCCTTGCGACCTATGATTCTGCCGACCCAACCTACCTAGCGACCTAACACAAACCACGATCTAACACTTCCCTTAGGTCGCTCAACAACCTAACTTAGGTCGTTACCCCTATAGGTCGTCCACGACCTATCTCTTAACTCGTTAACTCCCTTAAACCGTTAGCTCTTAGGTCGGTCTCCCTTTTAGGTCGCTCTACCTATAAGTCGTTAAACCCTATAGGTCGGCCAATCATACTAACTCGTTCAAGACCTAACTTCCATAGGTCATAAACACTCTTAAGTCGGTCCATACCTAGGTCGAACAGGAACCATAACTCGTAACTGTTAGGTCGTTAACCCTAGGTCGCTAACTACCTTAGCTCAACAACTTCCTTAGGTCGCTACACCCTATAGGTCGCTCATCCTACAGGTCGCTCCCGCTCTTCCTTAGGTCGTTACTACTAGATTTCATACAACCCTTAGGTCGCTTGAATGACCTTCCTCCCCTAGGTCGCTAATCTACTTAAACCGACCCATCTCCTTAGGTCGCTCCAACGACCTAAACTAACCTATCTTACACACGACCTAAACATCTAGGTCGCTAACCTCTCTAACTTTCCAACGGCCTAACTTCTTCTTAAGGTCGCTGCAACACTTTTAGGTCGTTACCCATTAACTCACACACGACCTATCACTTAACTTGTGCAACCGAGTTAACTTCCCATACGACTTAGGCTAAGGAGAACATAAACAACACTAACGACCTAATAATTCTACGATATATCAACACGTAAAATGCGGGTCGTTACAGTAGATTTTAAGATATGAATAAATCTAAATTTCAAAAAATCGTGCTTTTGTAATTAAGTGACAAAAGTGTAAAATTATTTAAAATGAATATTTTTAATTGTTTTAAAATATGAAATAAATTTAATAGATATGTTAAAATGTTCTAAAAAAAGAGATTTGAGTAACAAATATGGATTTCCATGTGATAGAAAAGTTGTTTTAATCAAATAAGCTTTTAAAACACTATCCGCGACACTTTTCTATAGAAATTTTAATAAACCTTACGAGTATAAATTTAAAATTAACTATTCTTTCCTGGATCTTTTATATATGTCTTTAAATAAACAATTTAGTATTTTAAAGATGATCTATAAGTTTTAATAAGAGTTTAAATAAATGGTTAAGAGAAATTTTTTATAACACTGAAATAATATAATTGAAATCATTTCCTTGAATGTAATAACAAACTAAGTATGTGGAAATGACTTATACACTTTTCTACCCATGGGATCTAAATGGTAAAATAAGGTGCGTAATTAAGGCTAGAAATGGAGCAACCAGTGCCCTGAACTTACCTAGCCTTTATTTCTCGTTTAGACGAGGGGTGGAACAGATCGAAAGGAAAGCCCGGAAATTCTATAAAAAAGATTTCATTTAGGATTTTCCAAAAGTAAGGAATTTTCAAAAGATTTAACTAAACCGGATTTTTTTGAAGTGTAGAGAATATTCTGGCCAAACTCTGTATTAAATTCCAAGGAGGGTATTTGTACTATCTGCGGGAATTTAAAAGGAAATTTCACCATTATTCCATGAATAGTACGAGTTGAATACGGAAATGAATCTTGGTATGATTAGTTAAATCTTTTACTCAATATAACTGGTTTGGGTTTACAGTAAACAATGTCTTAAATAACATTGTTTTCGACCCAGCTAAGACATGTTTCAGAACGATGAAATTTTTAGGAATTAAATTTTCCTAACTAAATGACTTGAAGATTTCCATAGTTAATCGGTTTTGATTCACCGGTAAAAAATTAAAATAAAAAGAGGCATACTAAAATCCTGTACACATATAATCCTAATTTTTTATCGATGGTTGGATTTTGAAGAGACCAAGATCATATTTGGGCGATTCCTATCCGAAAACCACTTCGAACCAATTTATGTTTTTGAAGTAAAACATGTTAGAGACAAAGATCATTGATGACGAAGATCTTCATGATGTAGGGCTAATGCCATTAGACCCTCGGTGAAATTTACCGCATCATATATTTTGGTGGCAGTAGTGCTCTGTTATGAAAATCTTCGATTTGCAAGGACTAATTGTTATTGATCCAGGGGTGATTTCCAAAATAGGATATGGTAGGAGGAGTATCTTCTGTTTGTCCTGTTCCTGAACAACTTTATGGAATGTCTGCTATTGCAATTTAAAATCACATTGATTCATCTCTAATAAACTTATCATCTGTTTGGTGGTAGAGAAGGCAACTTCTCTTAGCTTAACTCCCTTTCCTAAGTCATATGAGCTTAGGAGTGATAAGTTTATAGAAATTAATTGTGTGATTATGCAATGGCAATGTGGCATTCATTGTGGAAATTTGATGTTTTATGTGAAAGGTAATCGTTACTTCAGGCCTCATTCCCAGAAATGGCTAAAACATGGTAGATGCAGCAAGGCTATATGGTTCGCAACCATTAGGGTATAATCTTCCTCTTCTAGATACATTTATTCCCGCTATGACATTAGATTTAACTCATGTGGTGTATGGTCGAGCATGCTGGGATAGGTTAGTAACGACTGAGGTGATGATATATTTGGTACTATCTAGTTAGAGGTAGGCCGATCTTGTGTTGGTAGAGGACCATCAGTTGTGCCTCGGTACATTCCTCTAGAGATGTATTGTCGGAAGGTAGTCCCTTACTCAGTTATTTATATGGAATCCATTCTCCAATACATGCCTACCATTTTGATTGTAGAATCTAATATGCTGAAATTTATTAATGGTAATAATTTCAGCTATTTGAGTATGTTTACTTGAAAAGTGTTTTCAAAGATTGTCATTAAAAATAATATCAAATAGTTTGATAAAAATGTTTTAGTTATCATAAGGTAAAAATCCATCTGTGTGTATGTGCAGCATGGTCTTCTGAGTACTCTTTATTTTTAAAAGGTTTTTGTCACTAATCTCTGATCTACGACACAATCATTTAAGGTTTGTGTTTCTTATGCTGGTTTGCCAAATTGGTCCGGGTATTTTTATACTCAGGTCAGATCCAAGTAGTTTCAGGATTAGCTGAAGACGCTTAGAGTTCCCAGAGGAGCGCTGGAGATTTTCATCAAAATATGGACATATTTCATTTTTCGCTACATTATGTGATGTTTGTTTTTCAGCAAGTGTAAGGACATGTATTATAACTATCCAAGCTGAATCCAGGTTAGACTTTGATATATGTAGTTTATAATTTTCCACCGTAAATATTTTATATTGAAGCAATTTATGTTATTCCATTCAAGTAAGATTCTATTCTGTCTATTTTCCTTTTTTCCTTTAAAGATCTATCTTTTCGTTCAATTTTGGTTGGACATGTGTGGTTTATTGTCGATTCAAAGGTATGGAAATTTGGGCCTTTACATTTGGTATCAGAGCTTAGGTTGAGAGAACCCTTGAGCCTGGTAGAGGTAAAGACTCATCAGAGATAGGTTTAGTAATACCCTTGGGTGAGTAACTCGTTAGAGATAGGGTAAGTGACACCCTAGAATAAGTTGAGAGTATTATATATATATGAGTGTGTATTTGTTAATGTTTCATAAAAAGATTTTTGTTTTGAAAAAAAAATTGTTAAATGAAATAATTCAACCAAGGTGTTCGTGCCAAAATTGGTCACAAACCCCAAGTATCGTGAAAGCATCAAGTCATTAATATAGATCAGCAATATTCCAAACACAAATCTCAGATCTAACAATAACAAATAGCAATTCAAAAATAACAAACACGAACGTAAGATTTATAGTGGTTCGGTTATCTCCGGCCTACGTCCACTTCAGAGGTTTGTCTTTTATTGATGTTCTTCGCTGATTACAGATGGTTACCACAGTTACAATGAAGGAATTCAAATATAACAACAACGGTGAGATATAGAATTCAATCCGACAGAGTCTGGATGTCCAATAGCCCAAAAAGATCCTTTTTCTGTAGGCTTCAAGGGGCTATTTATAGGTATAGGAGGTTGATATCATGCTCAAACTTCGGAAGACTCCTTATGGCACGTGAGTGGGCCCACCAACCGATCCCGGTAAGTTTCGACTCGATTCGTGATCGATACGAACCAATTTCGTATCGATCAAATAATGATCTGATCGAGCTGAAACTTGACAGGAATATTTTTTAGCTTGTACGTAAGCTCCTGTGAAAATTTCATAGCATTTGGACCTGTGGTTTAGGAGATATGATCGATGCAAGATTGCGTTTTCGTGAGCATTGTCGCGTTCGAATCCATGTTTCATATCCATCCCATTCGACTCGATTGAGGCACGTGTGTGTGATGTGACGTGGTGCGAGATTTTTGGATAGCTCCACCTTTTTTGCCGACCGAGTTGTTAGTATTTGAAATCCACCAAGATCCATCCACGTCTTTTCATTCGCATTCATCTACCTCGACCCCTATTTGCAATTTTGGTTCATGTCCAGCATTTCGTATCGATGCCTGTAGTGCGTTTCGCATCGATCTTATACATGCCGATCGATCTGAAGCGGCCTTGGATGATGTGTGAAGGATCGATATGAGGATGGTGTAAGCCGATTGATACGAAGTGTGGCACGGATACGAATAAGGTCGATAGTTGAATATGAATGAAACCTTGCCTGGTGGATATGACAGAGGTCTGTAGAGTCGATGGGTTCGAACTATTCACCGAACAAGATCGATTCAAAGCATGATGGATACCAATAGTTCCACACTTATCGACACAAACCCGATGGATTCGAATAGCACGGCCAAGGTTCGACTTGAAGCCGATCGATTCGAACATATCATTATCATGTTGTTGATCGAGTCGAACTTGATCGATTCGAAATCCAACCTCCCTCTATGGATACGAACATTGTGTTCTTTTTCTAACTTTCATCGATCATATCTCATTTATGCGAACTTCGATTAACCTGAAATTTGAAACGCTTGCTTTTATAGCTTTGCTTGCCATGACTTGCCAATTGTAGCCCGATCCGGACTCGGACAAAATTTGTTGATATCCATAATGAACCTGCGATGCATAATCGATATTCATGACTAGTAATCATTGGTTTTCAGTTAATTTTTGGGTATCTTGGCTTTGCCAAAAGGCGGGATAACACTTTGCCCCCCAAAAGATGCCTTTTGGCAAAAGGTGTGTTTTGAATAGCTTCAAATCGAATGTGGTGAGTCCATGTTTTATTCAAAGCTAATAGCATTTTCAGTCAAGTTTGCGGCTGTTCGAAGCCAAATCATTATCCATTTCTTCCTGTGGAAGTTAAGAATGAAATTCTACAGTCTCTCCGAACTATCAGTGGTCACTCCGGACCTTTGCCAAGTCCATTCCAGACTTAGCGATCGAATAGAAAGATCCTGTTGTACTCCGGCGTTGCCTTCTATCCCTTGCACTCTGGCCCTAGCTAGGGCGTATAGCGATGTCTTGGTCGTTCTAGACCGATCATAGCCTTTTCGGGCTCTTGCTGGATCCCATCCTGTCACTCTCCGGTGAAGGGGAAACAGCGTTAAGTGAGTCGATCATGTCGCTCTCCGGCGAAGCAACTCACTTCTTGCACTCCGGTTCAGTGTATCTGAACATTAAGTGATGTCATGGCCTAAATCGTGGGCCGATCACAGCCTCTCCGGGCTCTTATCGAATCCTGATCCAATCACTCTCTGGTGAATGGGAAATGACGTTAAGTGAGTCGATCATGTCGCTCTCTGGCGAAGCAACTCACTTCTTGCACTCCAGACTCCGCCTCTCTGGGTAGGGACATAAAGCGATCGTGTTCAAACTGGTCTTTAGTGTTCATCCTTTACCTCTTTGGTCAAAGGTTTATTTCAAGAAATTCAAGTTCATTTATTGAATTCAAATCCTAGATGTTCAATCTCAAATATTAGGAAAAACTAGACATTGCATCTCCGAGCAGATCGATCTATCTCCATCTTAGAGCATGCCTAGGGATCTCTCCGATTTCCGTACATGTGTAAGTGGGATAGCTGTTTTATTTTTAAAATCAAATCTAAGAAATCTAACCGACCAAAGTCCAAATCCTGAACTTGGCCCTTGCCATCATAATAGTAGATGACGAGTCTCGATCCCGATCCAGGATCAGTCCTGTTAGGTGGAGGCGGTAGTTGTTCAGGTCTCACGGCCAGCGTTCGTTCTCTGGTATATAATGTCAATCTGCCACTCCTGGAATGTTCTTCCACCTCATCTTTCAAGTGGTGGAATTCAACGGTAGTGTGCCCATCCAGCTCATGGAATAGGCAATATTTTCCACCTCTGCGCTCCCTCTCTGTGGGATCTCTCCTGGGTGGTTTTCGATAGGGGAGTTGCCCTCGAGTTTTC
The DNA here is from genome assembly GCA_030765085.1 of Allium cepa. NCBI lineage: Eukaryota > Viridiplantae > Streptophyta > Magnoliopsida > Asparagales > Amaryllidaceae > Allium > Allium cepa. The sequence goes on along the minus strand of CM060935.1, from coordinate 327,791,879 downwards.
GTGTAAATCCGTTCCAGGCTTGCCGTCAAATCTGTGTATTGCCTAAATTTGGGCTCTCGGAATTTCTTTCGTTTATCAGGACTATCACATTTGTCATTCTGCTTTCTCTTTCCTTTGTCTGCTCCAGACTGTTCCCTGACAGTTCCTTCGCCCTGCACAACGTTTGCTTCTTGCCTCTCGGCTTGTGATTCTTTTGGTCGAATGAATCTTTCAGCTTCATGATAGAATTCTCCAAGATCTTGTGGTGGATCTCTTGCCAAAGAATCTTTGAATTCGATGCCTTCCCCAACTCCTGCCACTGCCGCCATCAAAATCATTGATGGATCCGGGCGATCTATAGAAGCCACCGTTGCATTGAATCATAGTAGAAAATCTATTATGGACTCTTCGGTCCTTTGCTTTATCGAAGCCAAAGTCATCAAACTCTTGGGTCACGTCATGTGGACCCTAAACTATCTCCTCAAGCAATCTACGAGCTCTCCCCATGTTCTGATCGATCCAGTTTCTAGTTGTCTGAACCAAAGCGCAGCCAAATCTGATAAAAAAGGGAAACATCGTGCCATCACTTCCTCGGATGCTCCCAGCACTTCCATATGTCTGATGTATCTGGTAATGTGCATGGTCGGGTCTGACTTCCCACCATAAGGTTCCAGCATTGGTAGTTTGAACTTTGGAGGGTTCCTTGCATTTCTGATATTTGGAGTGAACGGACTCCGATTGACTTCTTCCAATCCTCTGCTCGACAATCCTCCTCTCCTGATTCGTCGCACTAGACCAATCATTCTTTCATCTCCATCCGGGGGTTGCCCTCTTGTTATGTTTCTATCCTGCCCCCCAAGTCTTGAAGGGAACCCTGGTACATACTCTTTGTGTGGCTCGTTAGTACTAGCATTGGCTCTAGCCTGTCGAGCTCCATCCATTGGTCTTCCAGTATCAGATCTCGAGGGTCTGCCCTCAAGCCTTTGTTGATTACCCTCTGGTTCTGTATTCTGTCCTCCATTGGGTTCCCCGACCCTTGCTCCCTGTTCCACATTTGCAGTTGTAGTAGTTGGCCCATGGTTTTATGCATTTGCTACTCTCATCTGTTCGAAGAAGTTCTGTGGCATCTCCTGTTGACTCTTCATTATACTTTCATGCATTGAATTTTCCATAGCCTCCATCTCATACCTAGTGATGTAGATCAAAGCTTGTCCTTCTCCAGCTCCGGAGGATGCTTCTTGACTTCCTTCCTGTTGGCTTCTCTCAGCTCTCTGTCTTATGCTTGTCTGTCGAGTCATCGTCTTTCAAATCTAATTCTTCAAGCCTTCAAATCTAGATTCCGAATCAGGTATAGCAGGCCCTGAGTTCAATTCTCAGTGAAAGCACCAAAGCGTTCACGCCAAAATTGGCCACAAACCCCAAGTATCATGAAAGCACAAATTCATTAATATAGATCAGCAATATTCCAAACACAAATCTCAGACCTAACAATAACAAATAGCAATTCAGAAATAACGAACAGGAACGCAGGATTTATAGTGGTTCAGCTATCTCCGGCCTACCTTCACTTCAAAGGTTTGTCTTTTATTGATGTTCTTCGCTGATTACAGATGGTTACAACAGTTACAATGAAGGAATTTAAATATAACAGCAATGGTGAGATATAGAATTCAATCTGGCAGAGTCTGGATGTCCAATAGCCCAAAAAGATCCTTTTTCTTTAGGCTTCAAGGGACTATTTATAGGTGTAGGAGGCTGATATCGTGCTCAGTCTTTGAGAGACTCCTTCTGGCACGTGAGTGGGCCCACGCGACCGATCCCTAAAAGTTTCAACTCGATTCGTGATCGATACGAACCAATTTCGTATCGGTCAAAAAATGATCCGATCGAGCTGAAACTTGGCAGGAATGTTTTTTAGCTTGTATGTAAGCTCCTGTGGAAATTTCATAGCATTTGGACCCGTGGTTTAGGAGATATGATCGATGCCAGATTGTGTTTTCGTGAGCATTATCGCGTTTGAATCCATGTTTCGTATCCATCCCGTTCGACTCGATTGAGGCACGTGTGTGTGATGTTACGTGGTACGAGATTTTTGGATCGCTCCACCTTTTTTGCCGAGTCGACCGATCGTTAGTATTTGAACTCCAACCAGATCCATCCACGTCTTTTCATTCGCATTCATCTACCTCGACCCCTATTCGCAATTTCGGTCCATGTTCAACGTTTCGTATCGATGCCTGTAACACGTTTCGCACCGATCTTATACATGCTGATCCATCCGTAGTAGCCTTGGATGATGCGTGAAGGATCGATACGAGGATGGTGTAAGCGGATGGATACGAAGTGGGGCACGGATACGAATAAGGTCGACAGTTGAATACGAATGAAACCTTGCCTGGTGGATACGACAGAGGTCTGTAGAGTCGATGGGTTCGAACTATTCATTGGACAAGATCGATTTGAAGCATGATGGATATGAATAGTTCCATACTAATCGACATGAACCTGATGGATTCGAATAGCACAGCCAAAGTTCGACTCGAAGCCGATCGATTCGAACAGATCGTTATCATGCTGTTGATCGAGTCGAACTTGATCGATTCGAAATTCAACCTCCCACTATGGATATGAACATTGTGTTCTTTTTCTAAATTGCATCGATCATATCTCATTCATACGAACTCCAATTAACCTGAAATTTGAAACGTTGGCTTTTATGGCTTTGCTTGCCATTTCTTGCCAATTATAGCCCGATCCGGACTCAGAAAAAATTCATTGATATCCACAGTGAACCTGCGATGCATAATCGACATTCATGACTAGTAATCATTGGTTTTCAGCTATTTTTGGGTATCTCGGCTTTGCCAAAAAGCGGGATAACACTAGGATTATATTTTGGTATATAAGATATTTTCAAAATAATATATAGTCGGATATGTTATAACCTGAAGGATTGTTTGAAATCTGGATTAGAAAATAAAACTTAAATATATGAACATTTAATGATTTGAATTTCAAGTTTGTCTATAAAATGTTTCATAAAGAAAATTGACCAGTAAAATCTGGTATTTGATAAGATAATTAAGACACTTAATATTTGCTCCTAAATATGTGTTTGTTAAGGGACGATAATACTCGGTTATTATCAATAATTGATTTTTTAATATATAGGTTTAAATACGACCACCCTGTGAATTAAGTTTTACGATTCGACCATAAGTTGTTTGATAATAATACGGGAGTTAGAAAAGAAATTTATATAAGATAAATAAAATTTGAAGTATAAATTTCTAATGAATCTAGAAGAAAAATAATTTCAAAGAAATTCTTTTAAAATCTAACTTTTTCAAGGAATATATATATAGCATCTGGAAATTTAACATGGACTATAACATAAAGGTTTTTAGAAAAGCTAAAATAAATCAACTAGATAAATAAAATTATTGATTGAGTACATAACATGGATCAGATGATTAATTTAGCAGGCGAATATGTGCACTTAGCAAAAATCTACCCCCTAGTTGATATGTGAGCAAATGGAGTAAGCTTAAGTTGCATAAGTTATAAATATGTGGTTAAGAGATTGAGCAAAAAGTTAGCTATCAGAATAAAATAACGGGAGAAAGTTTAAGTAAGATACGACCTTGTTAATTTGTTAAGCATGAGAATTTAGAAGGGCCTAGTATCTAATTCTAAGTTTTCTATCATTAATAGAAATAAACTAAAGCAAAGCATCTAGAGATAAGGAAAAGGTTTAGGAGAGCATTAGCAAAGTATGTGATTTAGAGGTATTGGAAACTCTTATTACTAGTAACGAGGAGGAGGATGTTCAGACTGGGGAGCAAGTACAACAGATGATTAGTTAGTTATATCAGACGATGGGGATATGATTATGATTCCTGATTAAGAGGAAAATGTAGGAGCAGAGGCGGGGGCGGGGGCGGAGGCGGAGGTGGATGATTCAAATCTATGGATTACATACTCTTTGGGTGAGGAGTATCAGGAGGATGATCCCACGGAGGATGAGCCCATTATAGAGGAACTAGTGAGGGATGAGCTCATTGAGGAGGAGGTTTTTAGGAGAGGATTCAAGGATGGACGACACTTGGTTCTATGATAGCCCACTAGATAGTGACAAGGATATTATATGGGAGATGGGCACTCCTATTTTGGAGATGGGATCATCAATCCCATAGTCGATTGAGGATCTTAGTTTGGAGGAGATAGAAGAGTATGTTCCAGCAGTGATGGGTCATATCCTGTGAATTCCAGTAGGACAGCCAAGGCAACCACCAGGTTGGAACATTGTATAAGAGGATGGAATGAAGGATGACGAGCCTAAAGAGGAAGAAGTAGAGGAGGATATGGAAGATGTGTTGGATTTAGGAGGACCATCGGCGAAGGAGTCCGATGAGTGGGAGTGTTCGGTATGGATGATATTTTGGGGAGTTCTCTGATATGATTAGGATGATATTTTAGGGAAGATTATCTGTATATCTGATGTATATTTTGTGACTATGTATATTACCTTAAGAGCGTAGTACGCACTAAGGCTAGGGATATGGATCTATGTGGTTTTATGTATGTATCTGAATACACCATTATATAGTATCATTATTTAGCAGATCTCTCCTCTCTCTCTCTCTTTTCATTACCTTATTTTGAAAATAGGCTAAAGTAGAATTTTTACTCAGACTCAGTCGTGGGGTAGGTTATCTTATAAGTCTAAATTTCGAGGATGAAATCCTTTTAAGGAAGTGACGACCCATAATCTTACCACCTTTAAATGGAATATTTAATTTATTTTAAATATTCAAATATAGGTTTAGTAAACTTGAATAATCATGTTATATGTGATAAATAAGAATCGTGGACTTATTTTTAGAATTAGCTAATATAGAATAAATTTTTTGGATTTTCACTTTAAAAAATCAACAAAAGTGGATTTAGATAAAGTTAAGTTTATATTCAAATAATCATTTTAAATTATTTTTGTAGTATAATCCATATCAAATTCACTTGATAATAATAATTAATCTATAAGGATTGACGAATATATATAAACTTGTTTTACAAAGCTGTTCTAACTTCTTCGCATTTTGTCAATTCGACATCGTATTTTCATAATGGAATTTTAGTACTATTTAATATGGATTTATAACTAAAATGAACTTGTTTTATTATTTTTAAAAGGATAGAAAATTTATTTTCAAATTTTTTTTACATAAATAAATAGTTTAAATAGAAACTATCAACATGACCAAGTATTTAATTTTGCATTTCCGACCGACGGCCGAACAAAATTTGTTTTCAACATTTTTCAACATTGTTCCTTTTAAACATATATGCCTACATATTAACACATTTTTTTGAAATTTAACATTTATCACTAAAAGACAAATGAAGTTTACTTTTGATAAAATATTAAAATAAGGAAAATATTTTGATTTTATAAAGATATGCTAGTAAGCATAATTTTTTCAAAAGATGCTCAAACATTTTTTCTCCATAAATGCTTTATTACTTAGTAATCAAATCATGCATGGAAAAGGAGCATTTTATTTTATTGAATTTTGTTAATTAAATGAAAAATGCATAATCATTACACTTAGTATAAAACTCAAATCCATACATCTCATTTCATTAAAAGCCATCTCTTCCATGTCATTCTTGCCTTAGAAAGGAAATAAAAGGTGACTAAAAATTCATAATTACCTAAGGTTAGAAAAGTAATTTTAGTAATAAGCTTCAACTGTTAATAACACCACCATCCCTTCACTTATTCCTACCTCATTCTTCACCGCTTCTTCGCTTTCTTCCATGGCTATCATCTCCAATACCATCACACTCTTCCTCCTTCTAAAGAAATAAAAAAACTTAAACTCCACCCATACCCCACCACACATCCATACAACCTAAGCCTAAAACCCGCACACACCCCCAACCCAAGCCCAAAACCCATACACCCACCTCCACCTGAGCCCTACACCCACTACCCACGTCTGTACCTACCTTATCACCTGAGCCATACTTGCACCCATGCCATATGCGCACACCCACACCCTCCACTAAAGTCGTACACCCTCACAAACCCGAGCACCCAAAGCCAAATGGCCTAATCCGAGCACTCCACCTCTTTAGCGAGCTACATCTGTATTTATACGTGTCGTTGTGTATTGATAGTGTAAAGGGAGGATATTTTAGTTCGTAGTGAAAATATTTGCAAAATGAAGGCGAGTAAGCTCCTTTATTTGTGAAATTCTATTTTGATTATTGTTATGATAACCATGCTCAAATACAATGATAATATGTTGATTGGACACTATTTAGTTGAAATATAGATGCATAAATTGATTTGGTTGTATGGATGAATTTGGATGAATGGGTGATTGATAATGATGATTTTACCAATGTCTTAGTTAAAGTTGGTTATGACTACTTTGTATTGTCATATTTGAAATAGTTAACCATTGTTGTTGTTGAGACCACACTTGTTTAGAAATCATATGTTGTATTTTTGTCATAGTTAAGTCTCTATTTGAATTGACTATAGAAAAAGAATTCACTTCGAAAAAAATAGAAAATTGGAATGAAAAAAAAAGTTAAAAGTTTGAAATTATTTTGGAAATGGAAGTTAGTGTATTTTAAAGTGAATAAATTCTAAAGTTTAATAACTTATAGAAGTTTAAAGGATGGAAAATTTGATATTAAAGTAATATAATAAAAAATATTTGGAAATAAAGCGAAAATGGATTTTTAATTAAAAAAAATTGTAAAATAATGATTTAAAATTGTTTATAAATGTTTATAAATAATAAAACCCAATTAGAAGAAGTTTTGAAAATAGTGAAAAACAAGTCAAAATAAGGCGTGTCGCATAATGGCGGTACATGATTTTCGCACGAGAAAAGCCAAATGAATGTGCAGGATAGAAGCGGAGTCGAAATTCTTCGAAATAAGAATTTTCCAGATCCTTATAACCATAATTTTCAAATGGAAAAGAAAAACTAGGATTTCATCTTGTAGATCTTAAGATATGACCAAATCAAATTTTCAGGAAAATCGCGCTCTGCTATTTAAGTAACCGAAGTGTAAAATTCTTTAAAATGAATATTTTTAAATGTTTAAAAATATGAAATAAATTTGATATATAATTTGAGTTATAAATATGAACTTCCAAGTGATAGAAAAGTTGTTTTTTTATCAAATAAGCTTTTAAAAGAGTATCCGCAGCGCTTTTCTACAGAATTTTTAATAAACTTTCGAAATATAAATTTAAACTTAACTATTCTTTCCTGAATCTTTTGTAAATGTCTTTAAATAAAAAATTAGTATTTAAAGATGATTTGAAATTTTTAATAAGAGTTTAAATAAATGGTTAAGAGAAAAAATTTATGATACTTAAACAATATAATTGAAATCATTTCACTGAATGTAATAATAAAACAAAGTTTGCGTAAACGACTAGTCCATGTATCCAACCTACGAGATATAAATGGTAAAACAAGGTGCATAACTAAGTTAAGGAATGGATCAACCGGTGCATTTTAACTCCTCTATTTTCTCTTTCAGGCGAGAGTGGAACAAATCGAAAGGAAATCTCGAATATACTAAAAAAGATCTCATTTAAATTTTCCCTAAATTAAGGAATTTTCAAAAGAGTTAATTAAACCATATTTTTTATAGTACAGAGAATATTCTGGCCAAACTCTGTACTAAGTTTCGAGGAGGGAATTTGTACTATCCACGTAAATTTTAAAGGTAATTTCACCGTTATTCCATGAATAATAAGGGTTGAATATGGAAATTAATCTAGGTATGATTAATCTAATCTTTTACTCAATATAACTGGTTTGGGCTTACAGTAAACGATGTCGTAAATAACATTATTTTTAATCCAGTTAAGACAAGTTTTAAATAGATTAAATTTTTGGGAATTAAATTTTCTTAACTAAATGACTTGAGGATTTCCAAAGTTAAAAGGGTTTTGATTAACCGGTAAAAAGTTAAAATGAAAAGAGGCGTAATAAATCCTGTATACGCATATTCACAATTTTTTGTTGATGATTGGATTTAAAAGAGATCGAGATCGGATTTTGGTGAATACTATCCGAAAACTATTTTGAACCAATTTTCGTTTTTGAAGTAAAACATTTTAAAGACAAAGATCATTGAAGATGAAGATCTTCATGATGTATGGTCACTTACCACTAGGCCCTTGGTGAAATTTACCGTATCATATATTACGGTAGCAGTAGTGCTCTGTTATGAAAATCTTTGATTTGCAAGGATTAATTGCTACTGATCCTGAGGTGATTGCCAAAACAGAATGCGGTAGGAGAAGTGCCTTCGGTTTGCGTTATTTCTGAATAACTTGTATGGACGAATGCCTAACATTACATTTTAAATTCACGTTGGTTGATCTCTAACAAACATATCATCTGTTTGGTAGTTGAGAAAACAACTTCTCTTAGCTTAACACTATTTCTTGAGAAGTACAAGCTCTGTAGTTGTACGTTTGTATTGATAATGGAATGACAATGTGGTATTCAAAATGGAATGCTGATGTGCCATGTGAAAGGTAATCGTCACTTCAGGCCTCACATCCGAAAATGGCTAAAACAGTGTGGATGCGGCAAGGCTATGTGGTTTGCAACCATTGGGTTATGATCATCCCTTTTTAGATATATTTATTCCTGATATGACATTGGGTTTTAAATTATGTGGTGTATGCTAGAGCGCGCTCGGATAGGTCGGTAACGACCGGGGTGATGACATATTCGGTACTACCTAGTTAGAGGTAGGATGGCATTGTGTTGGTAAAGGGCCATCAATTGGGCCTCGGTACATTCCTCTAGAGATGTACTATTAGGAGGTAGTCCCCTATCTAGTCATTTGTATGGGATCCATTCTCCAATATGTGCCTGCCATTTTGATTGTAGAGCCTAGTTAGCTGGAATTTAATAATGGTAACAATTTCGACTATTTGAATATGTTTATTTGAAAAGCATTCTCAAAGAATGTCATTAGAAATAATATCAAATGATTTGATAAAAATGTTTTAGTATCATATGGTAAAACCCATCCATTTTTATATGTGGTGTAGTTTTATGAGATACCTTTCCTTTTAAAAGGTTTTTGTCACCAATCTCTGATATATGACACTGTCATCAAAGATTCGTGTTTCTCACACTGGTTTGCCAAGCTGATCCGGGTATTTTTGTGCTCGGATCAGATCTGAGTAATTTCAGGATTAACTGAAGATGCTTGGAGTTTCCAAAGGAGAGCTGGAGATCTTCATCAACATATGGATGTATTTTATTTTCCGCTACATTATGTGTTGTTTGTTTTTCATTAAGCGTAAGGACAGGTATTATAACCGTCTAAGCTGAATCCAGGTTAGACTCTAATATATGTATTTTAAAAAATTTCATTGTAAAGATTTTATATTGAAGTAATATACGTTATTCCATTCGATAAGATTCTGGTTTGCCTATTTTCCTTTCTTACCTTTAAAGATCCATCTTTTCGTTCAATTTGGGTTGGACGTGTGTGATTTATTATCGACGTAAGGGCCTTTACAGTTAGGCCAGTAGCTAAGGAGGGAACAGTACTTTTTTTCTAACTCTAAGCCTAGACACTACTTTTCTAGACTCCAATCTGATATAAAAGTTTATTAGTTGGCCTAAATGCTAACTAATTACATTGCGTAGAACGCACAGCCTCTAATACCATTATTGGGATTAGCAAGCCTTGGTAGTAGATGGAATAGGTGAATTTAAAAGAAATCCCTGTTAGGATCTTAAATGGCAATGTGGTATTCAAAGTGCAAAGTTGATGTTCTATTTGAAAAGTAATCATTACTTCAGGCCCCACACCTAGAAATGGCGAAAACATGGTAAGGGCAGCAAGGTTATATGGTTCGCAACCATTAGGGTATGGTTATCCCCTTCTAGATAATTTATTCCTACCATGACGTCAGGTTTTAAATTATGTGTCGTATACTAGAGCATGCTCAGATAAGTCCGTAACAACCGGAGTGATGACATATTCACTAGTTAAAGGTAGGCCGGTCTTGTATTGGTAGAGGACGATCTATTGGGCCTTGGTACATCACTCTAGAGATGTACTGCCGAAAGGTAGTCCCTTACCTAGTCATTTCTATGGTATCCATTCTCCAATAAGTGCCTGCCATTTTGATTGCAGAGCCTGGCATGCTAGAATTTAATAATGGTAACAATTTCGGCTATCTTAGTATGTTTACTTGAAAAGTGTTTTTAAAGAATGTCATCAAAAATAATATCAAATTATTTGATAAAAATGTTTTAGTTATCATAAGGTAAAATCTCGTCCGTGCTTATGTGCGGCATGGTCATATGAGATACTCTTTCTTTTCAAAAGGTTTTTGTCACCAATCTCAGATATATGACACTGTCATTTAAGATTCATGTTTTTCACACTGGTTTTCTATGCTGATCTTGGTATTTTTATACTCGGGTCAGATAAACTGAAGATGCTTGGAGTTCCTAGAAGAGAGCCGAAGATCTTCATCAACATATGGATGTATTTTATTTTCCGCTACATTATGTAATTTATTTTCCAAAAGTGTAAGGATGGGTATTATAACTTTCCAAGTTGAATCTAGGTTAGACTCTGATATATATATTTTAAAAATTTTCACTGTAAAGATTTTATATTATATATGTTATTCCATTCGAGTAAGGTTCTATTATGTCTATTTTCCTTTCTTATGTTTAAACATCCATCTTTTCGTTCAATTTGGGTTGGATATGTTTGGTTTATTATTGACCCAAAGGGTACGAAAAGTTGGACCTTTACAGTTAGGCCAATAGCTAAGGAGGGAAGAGTACTTTTTATCTAACTCCAAGCCTGAACACTACTATTTTAGACACCTATTTGATATAAAAGTTTATTACTTAGCCCTAAATGCCGACTAACTAGATTGTGTAGAACACACAGCCTCTGATACCATTATTAGGACTAGAAAATCTTGGTAGTGGATGAAATAGTAAATTTAAAAAAAATCCCTTTTAGGATCTTAGTAGGCTTATGAAATCATATTAACTAGCATCAGAGCTTATGGGAATTTTGTGACCAAGCTTCAGCAAAGTTAAAGAACACAAAGAATAGCCTTAAGATCTAGGCTAATATAGATTTGGAAATGGTTCTAAGTTGTCCACCTCCATAAGAAATGAGCTTGTTCATGTTCAGCAGCAGATCATGGATAATTCTTAAGACTCTTCACTCAGTGGCTTGAATATGAGCTTTCCAGTTAGCTTTTTGAAGCTCTCGCCTCTAAGTTAAATTTGCTAAGATAAAATCAATGGAGCTGTGGACAGTGGATGGTGTAGGAGTACCAAGTTCTACATGCTTCCCTATAAATAAAACAATCCAAATCTTGCATTACTCAAATAAATGATCAACTTAGGAATACTCATTCAACTACCGACTCTATTGATGATGCCTTCCTTGAATATTATGCTTCTCTTTTAGGCAGTCAAGATGATGATCATTCTGACGATTCTTGTGTATCCTCTCTCCCTTCCTAAGCTAAATTCTACTCAGCAATATTATATATCATCTCCAGTCATAGATGATAAAATAAAGTCCATTGTCTTCAGTTTAAGAAAGGATACTATGTGGGTCCGGATTGCTTCAACGCCACCTTTTTCACTCACTACTGAGATTATAAGCAAAGATTTTCTCTATATTGTTCATAGCTTCTTCTCCAAGTGAAAACTAATTAATATGGTCAGCTCTACTAATCTAGCGCTTATCCCCAAAGTCAGCACCTCCTAGTGTAACCCAGTTCAGGCCTATTGCTTGCCATAATATTGTATATAAAGTCATTTCCGAGTTCCTTGCTTCCAGGCTTAAACATATTCTCTCCACTCATATCTCATCTAATCAGTCTGCCTTTCTACCTCAGAGGAACATCCTTGAAATGTAACGATTGCACTGAGCTTCTCAATGGGTAAAAATTAGTGAATCCTCTCCAAGAGCCATGCAAAAAATAGACCTTACAAAGCATTTGATTCAGTTAAATTGACAGCTCTCACCTCTATTATGAATGCTATGAATTTTCCAATTTGATTCACTAAAATTATACAAAAATGCATCTCTATTGTTGTCAGTCCCTCCTAATCAATTCCCATTATGCAGTATATTTTAGAGTAGTTAAAGGTCTTAGGTTGGGAGATCATATTCATACCTACCTCTTCCTTATTATCATGGAAGCTCTCACCCAGCCATTACTCCTTAAAATTCATCTATAGAAGTACTCTCTCCACCCTAAGTGAGGAAACCATTTGAAAATTTCTCTTGCTTTTTTTGATGATCCGATCATTTTCACCAAACCTACGACTTCCTCACTCTCTTTCATCATGCACACTTTGTCTACCTTTGCTTCTTTCTCTAGTCAACACATTAATAACTTAAGATCTCACACCTTGTTTACTGGTCTTGATGGCCCTCATACCGATCTATACCTCTCTATCACCAATATGAAACCTCTCCATGATGACATGACCTACCTTGGTGTCGCTCTAGCCACTAGAGCTATATCAACCTCCAAGTTCTCCTCTCACTTTGAGAAGATAACCTCTTTATGAATAGACGAAAAACGGGTTTCATAGCCAGTGAGGAAGGATAACTATAATTAATTCCATTATTTACTCTATGTCTGGATACTGGGGTAAAACCTTCCTTTTACTAGCAAAACTCATCAGCATAATCAAGTCTTCCATGATAAAGTTCTCATGGTATGGTTCCATATACACCAAGAAACTTGCTTCTCTTGCTCTCAAAAGCTTGCGTAGCCTAGAAAGTTTGGTCAGCTTAACATCAAAAATCTCACTCTATGGAACATTTCAGCCTGTTCTAAGCTTTTGGATGCTCTCCTAAACAATTCAAACTCTATCTATGTGCAATGGGCTAAGGAGCGTTCCCTCGAGAATGAGAAATTTTGGCTCATGGAAGCTAGGTCTAGCAGCAGATGTGTATGGAGAGTTATACTCTGAATAAGGAAGCATCTTCTTCCTTATGCTAATCTCAGCCTGGCTAGGAATAGTGCTGGTAAATTTTGGATGGTGCCATGGATATCTTCAGGTATTATACTTTGGAACTATCCTTCTTTTGAGGAAATTAGTCTATCCGGTACTACTTTTCAAGCTAGAGCCATAGACTATACAATAAATGACATTATTTGTCTTCCTTCTTCTGGATATAATAACACTGCTGCCTTATGGAACCTTTTTGCAAACTCTCGCATTAGCTTTGCTAACATGGATGAGTATATCTGTTTGTTCTTTAAAATAAAACACTCCTTTGGCATTATTTACAATGCAATGACTATCGACGTATAGTGAAATTTCCATGGAATAGAAGAGCGTGGAATAATTCTACTTCGGAGAAGCTAAAATTTTCTCTCTGGAAAATCCTGAGGGATGCTAATAATACTCTTAGTAAACTGTATCGTAGAGTTGTTCCAATTCCAACTAACTGACTATTTTGTAACACTTCACTTGAGGATAAACTTCATCGCTTTTTTAGTTGTACCTTCTCTTTTTCCATCTGATCAATCCTCAACATCAAGGAAGGATATACTCCTCCAGTTCAAGGCAATCTGTTGGAATGGGAGAATTTTTACGAGGAAACTAAATGGAAAATCTCTTAGTCGTATGAAATTTTGTTGATTTTGAAAGTGTTTGTTGCGAGCTTTTGGAAGGAGAGAAATTAAAGAGTTTAGTGCCAGAATCTAGTCCAGATTGGGTAGTTTCATGTCATCAACAGAGGTATTCATGATGCAATGCTCTTCTCTTCATACCGGTTCTCGATTGAGATCCTTGAGAAATGGTGCCAATAATTTGTTTGTTCATCTGTATTTTGTTTTATTCCTTTTTCCTTCTTGTTTACCTCTGTGTTTCCTTATTAACAACTTGTATTCTTTCAAGTAATTAATAAAATGGTAAGGGACCATTCAACCTCACTGGCCTTGGCAAAAAAATATTTATTTTGAATATGCCATATATATTCGTAACATAACATGTTATTTTGAATATGTCATATATATTCGTAGCATAACATGATAACACAATGACATGTAAGCATGTGTATAATTATATATATATATATATATATTGCCATATGAATTAAGGTTATGTAAATAATAATCAAAGAATAATTAATGAAAGAAACTTCAACTTTATCTCTTTGACTAAGGAAAAACTAAAATAGTATTTGAGAGAAAATGTAAAGGCCTTCCACTTTCCTCTCTTGCAAACTCCAAATGAATCCAGATATGAATCATGGATTATAATTTGTATACCTATATTTAATCATAGATGAAAATAAATGATAAAATATTTAAATAAATGTAATTTGTTTAGGATAATTAACAAATGCATATATGGAAAACCTTAAATAGCTCAAAATTTTACTATATACATATGTATTTTGTTTTGATTATATTTATAAAACAAGATTTATATACGTATGTAATGTACATATATTACTGTACAATTATAAATTAAGTTTATGTAATACATGTATATAATAGCCATAACGTGATTAATAAAATAAATTTTAAATTGTTTCATTGACCAATTAAACACCAAAATATCATAATATAAAATCAAAACATTAATTTTATATCCATATAAATATACATGATTAATTATATTTGAAAATAATAATTTTATATATAATTGTTATAAAATAAAGAAAGCAGAATCCGTTAGAGAGAGAACAATTTTATTCATTCAGAGATTAGTCGTCCATTTTCATTACATTAGCACCTTTATATAAAGGCCTGGGAGCTTGGATAGAACTAATCCCACGATGTGGGACTAAATACAAAACATTATATAGCATATTCACACACTCCTCCTTGAATATGTGTCTTCAAAATCTTGAATCCTGTGATAACTAGAAATTGTCTCTTTTGTAATGTGTATGATGATTGCTCTCCCTCATTGTTATCTTGCTTGCACTAATTCGTTCAATTGATATAGATATTGTCCGTTGCCTCATTAAAAAAAACTCTATTAGGAAAATCTAATAGAAAAACCTTGAACGAGGAAAAGAGTGCAACTTGAGATCAAAGATATCATACAACGATATTCCTTCTAAGAGTTTGATACTTCAGGATCAATATAATGCCTCATTAAAACCTTACTAAGAAAAATCTCATGAGAAAAATCTTAGTGAAGGAAAAAGAGTACAATATAGTATTAGACATTTCAATAATTTACAGAATCAAATAGAGTTTGATACTTCTGGATCAATATAATACTTCATTAAAAAGCTTACAAAGGAAAACGCGATGGGAAAAACCTTAGTCAAGGATAAAAATAAAATTTAGCTTAAATAAAATATTTTAAATGTTATTTCTTGAAAATACGTTTGATTCTTCTAGATCAAGACAATGCCTCGTTAAAACCTTAGTAAGAAAAACCCAGTGTGAAAAATCTTAAATAAGGGAAAATAGTACATTGTAACTTATTTTCAAATGTTACTGGGGAGTTGATACTTCTGGATCAAGATAATGCCTCATTAAAACCTTACTAATAAAAATCCAGTGGGAAAAATCTTAGTTAAGGAAAAAGAGTGCATTATAAAATACTTATGGATGCTCCCCCTTATTTAAAGTTTTCTCCGAATTCGTATTTGTCTTTCGATTACTTAAATTGGTTATAGATACTTCTAGATCCATAAATATGTATCTCATTAATAATACAATTTATTAATAGTTTCCTTCTATACAATCAAAATTTTCAATCCAAATATGATTTGCATTTTATGCATGTTGTTTTCTACCTTTATTAAATACACATCATGTGTTTTCATTTTTATGCTTCAAATCAGTATTGCATATTGCAACTACATCTTTGATGAATATTAAAAGTTCTATTACAACAATACTTAAAAGCAGAAAGTAATCTACTCATCTTAAAGTGCATCAAGATTTTCATTACAACAATACTTAAAAGAAGTTTGTAGTCTACATTCCATGTTCTTTGCATTCTTTATAATCATCATGGTTATTTATATTCTTCAGGAATAATTTTTGCATATTGCAACTAACATTTCAATGTATATTAAAAGTTTCATTACAACGATACTTAAAAATAGGAAGTAATCTACTGATCATGAATTATATCAAGATTTTCATTACAACAATACTCAAAGTAGGTTGTAATCTATGCTTCTTGTTCTTTGTCAGTTCTAGACATGATTTATTGAGATCTCTTTAACTATCATGTTTTAGGCACCTAAACCACTTTTAGGGTAATTTGGCTAAAATAAATACATTAAATTTTGTTGTTGTTTTTTATTTTAATTTTATTTATAATAAATTAAATCTTAATAATATACAATGGCAATTTAAATACATGCTAGGTACATCAATTAGGGTCAGGTGTGAACATATATGCATGCACAAAATAAATATGAAATTACTACTGCAATCTAGCCCTTTGTGATATCTTGATTTATGGATTGATACCTAGACTCCTTGAATGGCCACTCAACCTAGCTACAATTGAATGAAACACTTTGACTTAATTTTATTAGCTGTTATTTGAGGGTGAAAATTGAATTTGACCATGGGAAGAGAGAACATGAAGATGGTTGATATATTTTCTTTATTCTGCTATGGATATCGCATGATGTAGATATTATTGATTTAGATACTCTTACACCCATATTGTGCTTTGAGTTGTAGTACTCACATGATGATGATAGTAGATTAGCATATATTGATGTTATGTGTTAACTCTGTGGATGTAGAGAAGTCAGGTATGATTCGCCATACCTTGTGTTCTAATTTACCATATCAAATTTATAGTATTTTGAGATTGTAGATTGCACATACCGCACTGTTGTCTAATAAAAGAATATTTGCTTTGCTTATCATCATTTCAGGTATTCTTAAATGAGTAAATTAGAGATAACAGGTATGAGAAAACACATGGAGCTATGTGGGGGATGAGTAAGTGCTTGGCACATTCATATACCAATCCTTGATTTATTACCGGTACATATTCCGTTATGTAGTGTTATGGAGCTAATCTAGCAATAGGCTATAATTTAGATATAGTTTCCATTTGAGTTTATTACTTGATGTATAAACTCTATTTCCTATTTTGTATAACTATGATGGACCTAGTATGTGTTGATTTTGTGGTTCATTTTAGTTATATTATTGTCTCACCTATTTTATGTACCTTATCATTACATATTGTCCTATTTACTATGAAATATATGATAGGTTATGCTTTGATTTTTCTCTTAAGGAGTTACTGCCACTCTACATTAATCGAGTATAATTACAATGCACTTTAAAGCTATATTTGGTACTGTACGTATAAGATGATCATCACTTTAGGTATCTCTGGATAGGTTGAGTTATAACCTAAGTTGATCCATTAGATATGGAGAAGAAGTTATCACTATAGATTGAATCAAGGTATATATATGAGAGCGTACTTGTTATATATTCTGGTTTTCAAAACTATATAGTAGTATATATAATATATGTTGTATTGCATACATGATTACTACTTATGCAGCTTTCCTTTATAAGCGACTGGTCAATCTTATTACACATTGTAAGAATTCGCTGGCGAACAGAGAGTGCAACAAGAAACTCCACCTCAGGGGTATAAGAAAGATCAGGCTTACAGGCAACAGATAAACTTGACTTGTAGACAATGTTCAACATGATGATGAGGAACATTACATAGAATGCCCATGGGGGTTCTCGTGGTGGTGCTCCAATTCAAGCTCCTAAAGTTGATTTTTTTTCTAAGTTGAAAAATGACTTCATAAGTCCTGAAGGAAAAGATTTCTTGAAACAGAATCAGCGGAAAAAGTCCAAGATTGGTTGGGCACATGCGAATACATCTTTAAGGATCTCGAGTTGGATTATGAGATGAAGAGATGGCTTCAAGACAACTTCAAGGAAGGGCTATGGTTGGTGGAATGCTCTTAGAGTAGCTGCTCTCGAGGATCAGTTTACTTGGCATTAATTCAAGGCTAGATTTGAAGAGAAGTTTATAATGGTAGCTCAAAATTTATTATTGTTTAGAATATTCGCTAATCTAAACAAGGTAACTTGTATGGTTCATAGTATGTTGCAAAATTCGAAAAACTATGGAATTACAGGATGTCCTTCATAGACACTCCGTTAAAGAAAAATGGAAAGTTTATAATTAGACTGAATGACTAATTGGGAGAAATGCTAGTGGGCCATATTGATGAGAGCTTCTAGAAGATAGTCACAGATGTTTTGAGGCATGAGAGTTTGTATTCAAAGGCAAAAATTGTGGTTTTAATGAAGAAAGTGCTGGATCCTCAATTGAGAGGGGAAGGCAAAAATGGAATGATAAGAAAAAGAAATAGTTTTAGAGAAAATGCGGCTTGAAGAAGGGAAAATAAGAGCCTACTTGTTACAATTGCTAAAAGAAGGGCCATCTAAGAAATAATTGTAAGAATAATAAGAATAAATGATATAATGACAATAACTTCAGGCATATCAAGAAAGACTATCTCAAGCTAACCAAAAATATATGGTGAAGGCATATGATCTTAGTACGGTTCCAACTTTGTGGAATGGTTCATCTATGAAGGAGAAGGGGAAGGTATATCCAAGGTATACTTCTATTTATGACGTATTTGTTTGTGTTTATTTGTTACCGAGGATTCACATTCCTTTATATCTAATGACCTGGTGGATAGAATGTGATTGAAAACCGACCTAGTAGACAAACCTTTGATTATGTAAAACCCTGTGGGAGGTTCGACTACTTTTTGTATGGTTTGTCATGGTGTGATCTTAGTAAGTCATGGATGTATTTTTGCTTGCGATTGTTTTGTACTTGGTTATGTGGGTTTCAGCATTATATTGGAGATGGATAGACTCATAATTAAAGATTCATGTGGATTGTGATAGGCCACTTGTGGCAATAAGAACAAACGATAGGAGGAGGCTAGAGTTAAGTTGCCTACCGGATGATGTGGTGATGGTTATCATTTTATTTTGCTAGAGATCTTGCTTGATGAGTTATCGTCGTACCCATTTCTATGGAGTATTTGGACATATTTGAGGAGGTGATCAGGTTACCGTCACATATGGAGACAGAATACCGCATCGATTTGGTGAAGGAAACTATGCGGAAACCTATCTTTCTGTGTAACAATCTCGATTTTTAGTTAAAATTAAATTGATAATTAAAATAAATTTTTGAATAAAATTGTAATTTAATTTGAATTTTTCAAATTTAATAGGATATTTGGACATTGATTTAAAAATTTAAATTGTGGATTTGAAATTCTATATTTAATATCTATAAATAAAAAAATAATATCCCAAATATTTATCAATTAAAATTAATAATATATTTTAAACCTTGGAATTTAATTTGAAAATAAATTGGGAGAAAGGAAAAAGGTCATTTAAATTTTTAAACAAATAAAATAATTGGATTGAAATTTGAAATTAAATTTAAAATAATGTTTTAAAATAAGTGGCATTTAAAATTATTAAGATGTAATATATGTAATGTAAACATTAGTTAAATTCTTTTAACATTGTTTATACATATATACACCAATGAATAAGATGTAAAAGTTTACAAAAAATTTTATTTTATCTTGTAAAAAGAAAATCTTTGTCATTGTAAAATCACAAATGATAAACAGACATAAGGAAGTAAAGGCAATCAACATGCATTTAGGTTCCATAATCATCTTTTTTACAAATGGCATCAAGTATATTTAATTAAATAAAATAATGAAATTTAAAATTACAAAGAAACTTTTTAGCTTCCACATATGCAATCATATTTACTCTCACCAAATCTGAATAAATCAGTAAAAAGATTTGAGTATCATAAGTTCAAACACCACTGAAAAAAATGGTAAAATCTGAAACCAGAAAAAAAAACAAGAGCAGTTTTCAAAAGCTAAAACAAAGTTGGGGAAAAAAATCTGAGAAATCTTTTTCACATCAAGCTATAGGTTACTCTCAGGTAAATTTTAACTTTATAGTTTAATAAATTTATGATTTCAAGATCAAGTTTTAACATAAAACAAATTCAGAAAATTTGCAGATTTGGTTTATAAAAAGAAAAAAAGTGGAGCTTCAATTTTTCCAGTGAGCAAGATTCTCTGAAAATAAGTGAAGGCAAGTAAATTCTTTTTAAAAGATTTTGATTTGAAGTTGCTAAACAGTATTAGAGCAAGGATTAATCCATAAAACTAATCAATTGCAGGAAATCAAATCAAGTGCAAGGCAAATTTATTTTCTGTTTGCAAATGCAGGGAGTTCCCCTGTTATACATAACAAGAAATTCAAATTGTAAGTATAATCAAGATTATTTGTTATTGTTGAAGTAAATAAGCAAATACAATAGGAAATAAGCAAAGTTTCCTCTTACAACTTGCAGATCTAAGCTTCAAAAGATTAAAGAAAAAAGAACAAAAAAATGTGTGCAGGCTTTCATTCTTTGAAACTGTCTCTGTTCTTTGTCTCTGTTGCAAATCCAGGTGAGCAAACCTTTAACTTTGGATCTGTTATTATTGTTTGTGAGTAAAATAATTTCTCTTACCACTTATGCTTGGTGGGATGCTTTGATAAATGTTTGTGTTGATTGAAAACCTGACTATACATTAGTAAATAGGGTGTGTATGTTGTTTCCAGGCAGATATGCCTCTGATATTTTTTGACAAGGTTGATAAACCTGTTCAAAAATGAACATCATCCCAATACAATTCAAATTAGGCTCTAATCTCTGAAAACGAAAATTTGGAACATTGTAAATTAAATTTTAAAAATAGTTTTCAAGCAAAAATATTAGTAATATTCTGGAAAAATAAAAATAACAGTAAAAACTTATAAATATGTTACAAAAGATTGATACAATTCTCTGTTTCAAATACATAACTTGAATTAGCTTGGGAAAATATGATTTTTGAAATCAAAATCACAATTTTAAGTGAAGTATTGAATGTGAATTTTGGATTTGACTGAAATTTGATTTCTGGTCGATTTTTGATGATCGGCTAACTTTTGAAAATCGAATTTTTGCATGGTGATACTAGGGTGATCATAGATAGTTGGAAAAATACAAGATTTTTAAATTCACCATAGTTTGAGATTTGAATTAAACTAGGGTTTAAGCCATGTTTTAGTTAACATCGAGAAATTGATCGCCGCGTCATCAGAAGTACGTGAGGGAGAGAAGGCTTCGGGTAAAAGGGAGGGGAAACTCGAGTTTTTACTCGAGTAAGTGGGAATCTCGCTCGGGTTTTGTTTCCCAAACCTGCAGCAAAAATGAAAGAAAAAAATTGAGTTAAATTTTTCTTTAGAATAATTTTTGGTATTGTCGACTTGATTAATGTTTGACGATGCTAAGTTAAGACCTTATTACAAGTTTCAATTACTTTAGTTAATATTTCAGAGTTTTTTTTAATTCAATAAATACTTTAACTAAGTAATTAATTCAGAATAAGTGTTGAAAGTTAATTATCATTAAAAAAAATTCAAATTAATAATAATTTGTTTTCAAAGTTTAAGGAAGATTTTAAAATGTTAATTAAGATAGATAATTATTATTATTAATTTATTGTTTTGGAAAGTAATTAAGAATGATTAATTTATAACTATAATTACAGACTGGTAAATTAATGATTAAATGTTTAATAATTTTGTAATTAAGAATTTTAAATTAACTACATAAAGTTAATTAATGTGTGATTAGTAGTAGTTAACTAATCAAGTAATTTAATTATGAATTAATTAATTAAGTAATTAGTGGTTAAATAACGGGTAATTAAGTTTTACTAATTAAAAATTAGGTTATTAATTAATAATCAAGGGTGATTAATTAAGTAATTAAGGTTTAATAATTAATTAATTAAATAGTTTGAAATGGGATGGGTAATTAATTTATGATTTATTAAACAGGATTAAGTGATAATTAAGAATGGTTAATTAATTTATAATTATAATTGACTAAGTTGTTAAAGATTGGTTAACTAATAATTAAGTGTTTAATTTATTGTAATTAAGGATTGTTAATTAGATAAATTAAGTTAATTAAACTATAATTTTTAGTTAATTAGTTAAGGAATAATTAATTAATAAAGTTGATAAAAATTTAATTAATTTGTCATTAAGAATAATTAATTGTTGATTTAAAATAATCAATGAAAATAGTTATGTGGTTAATTCACTTAAATCACCTTCACCTTAATTGAAAATGATTAACTATTATCAATTGTTGTGCACTGGATTGATATTTCTGTTATGTTTGTGGTGGATTAATTTATTTGATATGTGATGTGATGCTATGTGATGCTTTGTGCTGAGCCGCTATATTTGTAAAGGATATACTGTTGTATGAATATGAAAAACCCCTTGACCCGTCAAACGACATTTGAATTTCGATGCGACAGGGAGTCGGATTCTAGTTGGTTATCCAAAACCCACATCGCATCGTAGTAGTAAATCTTTGTGATTGATAAATTTATTTTATCTATGAATCTACGAACAAAGATAAGCATTATGGGTTATACCGCTTATCGATATGATTGAATCTGTGATGATGATGATGTTGTGCACTATTGTGTTGAACCCCTGACCACACTTATACACACACAGATATGGATTGCACGTGGAAATAGGTTAAGTCACGGATTTTGAAATAGTTTTAAAGATTGAATTTTTGAATCCAAAATAGTTCTGGAATTAGAATTGAAAGCTTTTTAAAATGAATTTCAAAAATGAAAGTTATTTTGAATAACTTGATTGGGTTTTGAAATTTAAATAATTTTATTTAAATTTGAATTCAATATTTAAAATTGAATTCTATGATTTGGAAACTATTGTTTAAAAAGGTTATTCAACTTGTAAATGTGTTTATATGGGTTTTTAAAACCATTTTAAAAGTGTAGTTTTGGGAATTTAAATTTAACCCAAGATTTTAACTTGTATAAATGAAATCGGATTTTTCCGGAATGAAAACTATTTGTTTTCAAATAATAAAAGCTTTCACATAGGAAATGAACTTCCAAATTGGGTTAAAAGGATTTCAAGTCTAAAATGAAAATAGTTTTTCAAGTTATGAATAAATCTTTGGAAATGGGTTTGAAAGCTATAAGTTAAATCTTTAATTTAAAGATTTAAATGAGTTAATCCATTTGAAATGGAAATTGTTTTGGAAATCTATAAATAGATCTTTGTGAAACGGGGTAAACTTTGTGAAATAAATCTTTTTATTTAAAGATTTAAAATGGTAATTTGTTTAACCATTTGCAAGAAAGATTTGGATTTTTAAGTTGTGACTTAACTGAAATCTCATATCCATATGTTTTTAAATATTGCGCTCATTATTCGGTTTAGCCGGGAGAGGGCCTTGTGTCATATAATCTATTCCGAATAGTATACGACGTTATGGATTGCATTTGAAGACCGGTGTTGAAGACCGGGTGTCTTCGAGAACAATAGGATAACCTGTCGATTTACTCTACACTGAGTTGCTCCGGTATAGAGTTCTCCAAATGTGACGGGGAGTCCGATCGGGATTGTGGATGCTCGGATTGCAAGTGCTTCTTCGGAAATGCCTTCGGTTCTGTTCGAACCCGGGACAGACTTGTATGGTTGTATGTCCGACACTACACTTTGAGATATTAAACTGATCTCTATCAAATACATTTCTGTTTGGTGGCGGAGAATTTATTCTCTTAGCTTAACACCCTTCTTTAAGACGTACGAGCTCAGAGGTTATGTAATTGATATTTATCAGTGATATATTCCCAATTTGGTAGTGTGACATGCTAAGTGCTGCTGTGTGTTAATGATTATTTGTGATCAAAGCATGGCTTTTGTATAAAGCGTAGCTTTATGTACGAGACTGCATCAGGACCTCACACCTCGGAAATGTTCGAAACAGGAAAGATGCGGCAAGGTTGTGAGGGTTGCGCCCTTTAGGGTGTGTCATTCCCTTCTGGAAAAGGGTGGTATCATGGTATGTAGCTCAGATACTAACTCATGTGGACACTGTAGTATATTTATTACAATGTGATGTTGTTGGTGTAGAGGGCCCTCGGATAAAGGTCTCAAAGGACCGGGGGTGGCATATCTTAGGTTTTATTCCTCAGGAAGGGGTAGCCGTCCTTGTGTTAGCAGAGAGCCGGGAAGGTTCTCGGGGCGTCCCGCCAGAGGCGTTCCCATGTGGCAATAGGAAGTTCCTTAGCCTGACCATTTGTTGGAAATCGAATCATCCAATACGAGCCTTTACGATTGCAGTTGTATTACCTTCCACCACAGGTGGTAGCTATAGTAGGCATAGTATAATGGTACCTATGCTGGCTAGGATTTATATTATACTTTCGAAATGTTTTCCACTACGCACTAATAATAATATCAAATAGATTTTTCTCGTATTAAGCATGTTTGACTATAAGGAGAAATCTCCTACAATTCTGCGTTTACATTGTGTGTATGGCGGGAGGCCTTATGGTAGTTTCATTTTTCAAAAAGCATTTCGGATTTCAATCTAAATTCTTCGTTTGTTTAAAGGATAAAACTGTTTTTGTTTGCTCACACCAGTCCCACGACTGACCTGGAGTTTATTGTTCCTTTCCTATACTCTGGGTGCCCACTATTTTCTACACGGGCAGTCTGGAGTTGGTTTTTCAGATAATCAAGTAATAGGTATAGATTCGATAGCCTTTGAAGTCTTTAGATTGGTATCTTTCAGTCTTTGGATCTTCTTCAGTCTTGGACGACTTACCTTGCTTAGCATAGTTCAACTTGATGGTAGTTCTCGCTAGTTTTGGACGGGAGATGGAGTTATTGGAGTTCGGCATTGAAGACGTTATCTTTCCGCTGCTATTTCTTGTATCTCTGATAGTATTGATATATATTGTATCATTCTATTGTATCATCATTGTATCTGGATATTGTATTAAATGTATTATTCATTTTTTTCTTCCACTGTGTTGTTGTACTTAATGTGTTATAAGCTCCGGCGAACCAGGTTCGACGTTTGGATTGAGGCATTGGAATACGAGTGTCGTATTCGGTGCCGATTTTCGAAGGTCGAGTCAGGATCGTTATTTCGTATTCTCTTGGTCAATTTCTATCATCTTTTCGTTCTTAACCTTAGAAAAATTGAAATTTGATTTGAAATAAACTGGTTAACTAAAATATAATGTTAAATAAATTGTATCGATAAAACGATCTCGATTAAACCCAAATTTGAATTTTATTGTAATTGCTTGTGAGTATAAAAGTCCGAAGAGGGACCAGTTGGTATATACTTTGGAGTATTCCGACCTGAATTTAGAATTCATGTCTAGTGTTTGAGAATTATGGGAGATTAAATCCATCTATCTATTCTCTGGTTCTAGATAGTCTACAAACGGTTAGTTATCCCTTCAAACTAACCAATGCCCATGTGTATTTCTAGATATGGATGACCCCGAGTATCTTGTAAAAAGTTAAATAGATTCGTTCTTGTATCTATTATTGGTATTCTGATTTGGTAAGCAAAATACAGAATAGATAATTGGCTTTATTTGTGAGTCGATTCTCTATCTTGCGTATCTATCCAATCTTTGTTGTCTCCCTTGAAAATTTCGAGGACGAAATTTTT
Organism: Allium cepa; assembly: GCA_030765085.1. Classification (NCBI taxonomy): domain Eukaryota; kingdom Viridiplantae; phylum Streptophyta; class Magnoliopsida; order Asparagales; family Amaryllidaceae; genus Allium; species Allium cepa. The sequence goes on along the minus strand of CM060935.1, from coordinate 327,766,218 downwards.
TTAAAGGAGGAATCTGTAACGATCCTGATTTTTAATTAAAATTAAATTGATAATTAAAATAAATTTTTGAATAAAATTGTAAATTAATTTGAATTTTTCAAATTTAATAGGGTATTTGGACATTGAATTCAAAATCTAAATTGTGGATTTGAAATTCTATATTTTGTATCTATAAATAAAATATAATATCCCAAAAATTTATCAATTAAAATTAATAATATATTTTAAACCTTGGAATTTAATTTGAAAATAAATTGGGAAAAAAGAAAAAGGTCATTTAAATTTTTAAACGAATAAAATAAGTGGATTGAAATTTGAAATTAAATTTAAAATAAATGTTTTAAAATAAGTGGCATTTAAAATTATTAAGATGTAATATATGTAATGTAAACATTAGTTAAATTCTTTTAATATTGTTTATTACATATGTACACCAATAAATAAGATGTAAAAATTTACAAAAAAAATTATTTTGTCTTGTGAAAAGAAAAATATTTGTCTTTGTAAAATCACATATGATAAACATGCATAAGGAAGTAAAGGCAATCAACATGCATTTAGGCTCCATAATCATCTTTTTTACAAATGGCATCAAGTATATTTAATTAAATAAAATAATGAAATTTAAAATTACAAAGAAACCTTTTAGCTTCCCATATGCAATCATATTTACTCTCACCAAATTTGAACAAATCGGTAAAACGATTTGAGTATCACAAGTTCAAACACCAAAGAAAAAAAGGGGTAAAACCTGAAACAAAAAAAGAGCAGTTTTCAAAAGCTAAAACAAAGTTGGGAAAAAAAATCTGAGAAATCTTCTTCAACATCACGCTATAGGTTACTCTCAGGTAGATTTTAACTTTATAGTTTACTAAATTTATGATTTCAAGATCAAGTTTTAACATAAAACAAATTTAGAAAATTTGCAGATTTGTTTTATAAAAAGAAAAAAAGTGGAGCTTCAGTTTTTCCAGTGAGCAAGATTCTCTGAAAATAAGTGAAGGCAAGTAAATTCTTTTTAAAAGAGTTTGGTTTGAAGTTGCTAAACAGTATTAGAGCAAGGATTAATCCATAAAACTAATCAATTGCAGGAAAACAAATCAAGTGCAAGGCAAATTTGTTTTCCGTTTTCAAATGCAGGGAGTTCCCCTGTTATATATAACAAGAAATTCAAATTGTAAGTATAATCAAGATTGTTTGTTATTGTTGAAGTAAATAAGCAAATACAATAGGAAATAAGCAAAGTTTCCTCTTACAACTTGCAGATCTAAGCTTCAAAAGATTAAAGAAAAAAGAAAAAAAATGTGTGCAGGCTTTCATTCTTTGAAACTGTCTCCGTTCTTTGTCTCTGCTGCAAATCCAAGTGAGCAAACCTTCAACTTTGGATCTGTTATTATTGTTTGTGAGCAAACTAATTTCTCTTACCCACTTACGCTTTGTGGGATGCTTTGATAAATGTTTGTGTTGATTGAAAACCTGACTATACATTAGTAAATAGGGTATGTTTGTTGTTTCTAGGCAGATATGCCTCTGATATTTTTTGACAGGGTTGATAAACCTATTCAAAAATGAACATCATCCCAATACAATTCAAATTAGGCTTTGATCTCTGAAAACGAAATTTTTGGAACATTGTGAATTAAATTTTAAAAATAGTTTTCAAGCAAAAATATTAGTAATATTATGGAAAAATAAAAATAACAGTTAAAACTTATAAATATGTTAAAAATGATTGATACAATTCTCTATTTCAAATACATAACTTGAATTAGCTTGGGAAATTATTATTTGAAAATCAAAATCACAATTTTAGATGAAGTATTGAATGTGAATTTTGGGTTTGACTGAAATTTGATTTCCGGTCGATTTTTGATGATCGGAAAACTTTTGAAAATCCAATTTTTGCATGGTGATGCTAGGTGATCATAGATAGTTGGAAAAATACAAGAAGATTTTTAAAGTTCACCATAGTTTGATATTTGAATTAAACTAGGGTTTAAGCCATGTTTTAGTTAATGTCGAGAAATTGATCGCCGCGTCATCAGAATGGTATCGGACTTCAACGCACGTGGGGGGAATCGAAAGGTGGGGATGTGACGTGTCTCTGGGAGGACTAGCATCGGTTCTTACGGTCGAGATCACTGGCGAAGGAGGGATTTCCAATGGGGATGGCTAAAGGCTTGGGTTGAATTGGTTGAATTTTTATTGGATGGTGATACCTTCAATCTGAGTTACGGAGGTCATCGGCAGGGTTGAAATCGACCTGATGATGGTCGAGGTAGAGGCCAAATCATCGCCATCTTCTTATACACGTGCACGATCTCGATATGGTGTCAGCAACTTTTAGGAGGGAACGACTCGAGTTGATGCTCGAGAAAGACGTCGCGTTGCTTCGGGTTGGAGCGTGGGCTTGGAATCAGTTTATTTAGTTTAAAACTTAAGAAAAGAAAAGAAAAAAAGTGAAAGAAGAAGTATGTGAGGGAGAGAAGGCTTCGGGTAAAAGGAAGGGGAAACTCGAGTGTTTACTCGAGTAAGTGGGAATTTCGCTCAGGTTTTGTTTCCCAAACCTGCAGCAAAAATGAAAGAAAAAAATGAGTTAAATTTTTCTTTAAAACAATTTTTCGTATTGTCGACTTGATTAAAGTTTGACGATGCTAAGTTAAGACCTTATTACAAGTTTCAATTACTTTAGTTAATATTTCAGAGTTTTTTTTAATTCAATAAATACTTTAACTAAGTAATTAATTCAGGATAAGTGTTGAAAGTTAATTAACATTAAAAAATTTCAAATTAACAATAATTTGTTTTCAAAGTTCAAGGAAGATTTTAAAATGTTAATTAAGATAGATAATTATTATTATTAATTTATTGTTTTGGAAAGTAATTAAGAATGATTAATTTATATCTATAGTTACATATTGGTAAACTAATGATTAAATGTTTAATAATTTTGTAATTAAGAATTTTAAATTCACTACTTAAAGCTAATTAATGTATGATTAGTAGTAGTTAACTAATCAAGTAATTTAATTATGAATTAATTAATTAAGTAATTAGTGGTTAAATAACAGGTAATTAAGTTTTATTAATTAATAATTAGGTTATTAATTAATAATCAAGGGTGATTTATTAAGTAATTAAGGTTTAATAATTAATTAATTAATTAAATAGTTTGAAATGGGATGGGTAATTAATTTATGATTTATTAAACAGGATTAAGTGATAATTAAGAATGGTTAATTAATTTATAATTGTAATTGACTAAGTTGTTAAAGATTGGTTAATTAATAATTAAGTATTTAATTTATTGTAATTAAGGATTGTTAATTAGATAAATTAAGTTAATTAAACTATAATTTGTAGTTAATTAGTTAAGGAATAATTAAATAATAAAGTTGATAAAAATTTAATTAATTTATCATTAAGAATAATTAGTTGTTGATTTAAAATAATCAATGAAAATAGTTATGTGGTTAATTCACTTAAATTACCTTCACCTTAATTGAAAATGATTAACTATTATCAATTGTTGTGCACTGGATTGATATTTCTGTTGTGTTTGTGGTGGATTAATTTATTTGATATGTGATGTGATGCTTTGTGATACTTTGTGTTGAGCTGCTATATTTGTAATGGATATACTGTTGTATGAATATGAAAAACCCCTTGACCCGTAAAACGACATTTGATTTTCGATGCGACAGGGAGTCGGATTACAGTTGGTTATCCGAAACCCACATCGAATTGTAGTAGTAAATCTTCGTGATTGATAAATTTATTTTATCTATGAATCTGCGAATAAACATAAGCGTGATGGGTTATACCGCTTATCGATATGATTGAATCTGTGATGATGATGTTGTGCACTATTGTGTTGAACCCCGGACCACATTTATACACACACAAATATGGATTGCACGTGGAAATATGGTTAAGTCATAGATTTTGAAATAGTTTTAAAGATTGAATTTTTGAATCCAAAATAGTTTTGGAATTAGAATTGAAAGCTATTGAAAATGAATTTCAAAAATGAAAGTTATTTTGAATAACTTGATTGGGTTTTGAAATGTAAATAATTTGATTTAAATTTGAATTCAGTATTTGAAATTGAATTCTATGATTTGGAAACTATGGTTTAAAAAGGTAATTTAACTTGTAAACGTGTTTATATGGGTTTTTAAAACCATTTTAAAAGCGTTGTTTTGGGAATTTAAATTTAACCCAAGATTTTAACTTGTATAAATGAAATCGGATTTTTCCAAAATGAAAACTATTTGTTTTCAAATAATAAAATCTTTCACATAAGAAATGAACTTCCAAATTGTGATAAAAGATTTCAAGTCTAAAATGAAAATAGTTTTTCAAGTTATGAATAAATCTTTGAAAATGGGTTTGAAAGCTATAAGTTAAATCTTTAATTAAAAGATTTAAATGAGTTAATCCATTTGAAATGGAAATTGCTTTAGAAATTTATAAATAGATCTTTGTGAAACGGGGTGAACTTTGTGAAATAAATCTTTTTGTTTAAAGATTTAAAATGGTAATTTGTTTAACCATTTGAAAAAAAGCTTTGGTTTTTTAAGTTGTGACTTAACTGAAATCCCATATCCATATGTTTTTAAATATTGCGCTCATTATTCGGTTTAGCCGGGAGAGGACCTTGTGTCATATAACCCATTCTGAATAGTGATACGACGTTATGGATTGCGTTTGAAGACCGGTGTTGAAGACCGGGTGTCTTCGAGAACGATTGGATAACCTGTCGATTTACTCTGCACTAAGTTGCTCTGGTATAGAGTTCTCCATATGTGACGGGGAGTCCGATCAGGATTGTAGATGCCCAGATTGCAAGGGCTTCTTCGGAAGTGCCTTCGGTTCTGTTCGAACCAGGGACAGATTTGTATGGTTGTATGTCCGACACTACACATTGAGATATTAAACTGATCTCTATCAAATACATTTCTGTTTGGTGGCAGAGAATTTATTCTCTTAGCTTAACACCCTTCTCTGAGACGTACGAGCTCAGAGGTTATGTAGTTGATATTTATCAGTGATATATTCCCAATTTGGTAGTGTGACATGCTAAGTGTCGCTGGGTGTTAATGATCATTTGTTGATCATTTGTGATCAAAGCATGGCTTTTGTATAAAGCATAGCTTTGTGAACGAGACTGCATCAGGACCTCACACCCCGAAAATGATCGAAACAGGAAAGATGCGGTAAGATTATGAGGGTCGTGCTCTTTAGGTTGTGTCATTCCCTTCTAGAAAAGGGTGGTATCATGGTATGGAGCCCAAATACTTACTTATGTGGACACTACAGTATATTTATTACTATGTGATGTTATTGGTGTAAAGTGCCCTCGGATAAAGGTCCCAAAGGACCGGAGGTGGCATATATTAGGTTTTATTCCTCGGGAAGGGGGTAGCCGGCCTTGTGTCAGTAGAGAGCCGGGTAGGTTCTTGGGGGGTCCCGCCAGAGGCGTTCCCATGTGGCAATAGGAAGTTCCTTAGCCTGACCATTTGTTGGAAATCCAATCATCCAATACGAGCCTTTACGACTGTAGTTGTATTACCTGCCACCCAGATGGTAGCTATAGTAGGCATAGTATAATGGTACATATGCTGGCTAGGATTTATATTATACTTTCGAAATGTTTTCCACTATGCACTAATAATAATATCAAAAAGAGTTTTCTCGTATTAAGCGTGTTTGACTATCATAAGGATAAATCTCCTCCAATTCTGCATTTGCATTGTGTGTGGCGATAGGCCTTATGGTAGTTTCATTTTCCAAAAAGCATTGCGGATTTCAATCTAAATTGTTTGTTTGTTTAAAGGATAAAATTGTTTTTGTTTGCTCATACCAGTCCCACGACTGACCTGGAGTTTATTGTTCCTTTCCTAAACTCTAGGTGCCCACTATTTTCCACACGGGCAGTCTGGAGTTGGGTTTTCAGATAATCAAGTAATAGTTATAGATTCAATAGCCTTCGAAGTATTTGGATTGGTAGCTTTCAGCCTTTGGGATCTTCTTTAGTCTTGGACGACTGACCTTGCTTAGCATAGTTCAACTTGATAGGAGTTCTCGCTAGCTTTGGATGAGAGATGGAGTTATTGGAGCTTGGCATTGAAGACATTATCTTTCCGCTGCTATTTCTTGTATCTCTGATAGTATTGATATCTATTGTAACATTCTATTGTATCACCACTGTATCTGGATATTGTATCAAATGTATTATTCATTTTTTCTTCCGATGTGTTGTTGTACTTAATGTGTTATAAGCTCCGGCGAACCAGGTTCGACGTTTGGATCTGCGGCATTGGAATACGAGTGTCGTATTCGGTGCCGATTTTTAAAGGTCGAGTCAGGATCGTTAGATTTTGTCTCCTAAAGACAACACTAATTACATTTGCGGTATTCATGTGTCGATCATTTAAGAGTTTGAAAGGTAGATTATTGGGAAGAAAATATAGAACATGAAGACGGAACAGAACAGAACAACAATATCTCACAATGAAAGGATCATATACAATATTAACAATAAGTAGTACATTTAGTTATTCTCGAAATACAAGGTTTATCAAAGTTACAAACATGTACTAACTTTAGCCTAGACAGCTATAATAGCCTATCCTTACATATATAATAATAGCGTAGCAGAAAACAAAATAGCTGATAACATCAGAAGCCTCCTGCTAGCCATCCGTCAACTCCAAAATGTCGAAAACATAACCTATATTTCTTAGTCTACTTAAATGAGTACCCGGGAGTATAATGAAAGATAAACTTTAAGTCAAACAAGGTCGGGTATAAGAAACTGAAATTTATTTGCAAACATATAACGGTATATCGTGAGACCATATCAGAGAATGGAATGGGTCTTTCCCATACAAAATCCAAGTAAATAAGGGTAATGGATAGATAGTTTCTAAGGTAGGAAAATAAAAATATTAAATAGTTATGATGTTTGCATCTCACATCACAATAATATTCGGGTATAAAACTAGATTTGTTATGGCAAAGTTGAATATATGGATTTCCATGGAAGAGCCATAGTACTTTATGCACTCTTTCCAACATGACAAGGGTAGAGGCCTCCCTATTGTATCCATAATATATCTCTAGAGTAAATATACCTTAGAGCCCGCATAATATAAGTCACTCTCGGCTATTACCAAGCTAACCCATGTCTATCATATATAATGCTGAATGTATCATATCTGCGTGCATACAGCCAAAATCGACTATAGAAAGATATGGCATAACCTGATGGCAGCGATCCACATAGCTCGGTATCCCATGTGCTCTACATTTAGTCAGTCGAGGTATGCATTCGAATCGTCTTTCCAGAAAAACACATGAATGCTAAATCTGCCCACTCCCTTGGAATTATATTCAGAATTGATAGAATAATAGGTCTAGCAAACCATAAAAATTATTAGGATGTCAACCCTACGTTTCCATTGGAACCACCCTCCGAATGGGCAGTACAATAGGTCCAGCATCGCGAACCGAATCTTCTACACAACTCTATGAAAATATCTTCATTCGATTTAATGTATTATCAAATTTTGAAGTGGTAGTTAGGTGTACTTATGTATGCTTATCCAACTTCGATTTCTTCAAAAATGTTGTACGATGAATATATCATTAACTTGATTCCAATTTTTTGAAAAGAAACATGTTGGAATTGAGCCAATCTGCAGTGGAAAAAAGGGCAAATTTCAAAAATTTTACTATTTTGGATTTTTATTGGGCTTATGTAGCCTAAACTCATTAATATCTAATGTAACGAAATTTTAAATAAAATCATATTTTATTTAGTTTGATTAAAGGAAAATATAAATTTAAATTCAAATTTTATACATTACAATGAATGTATTAAATACATTCATATGATTGAATTGTAAGTGCAATATATAATTGTATTTATGTGTACTTAAACATTTAAAATTTTATAGATGGAAACATTTTGTTTCCCTCGCTTAATGTGTATAATTAATTTAGCTAATATGAGGATATAAAGGTATAGAGAGAAACCTTACAATTTCTTTAATTATATGACGTAGTAAATGTCAATTATGCCTAAATTGCACTTGACATATTTTGTATTTGATCCAAATATACTCTGGCAAAATATGCAAGTGCATCATTTTATAAGGCAATAAAGTTTCTTATTACTAATATGAAATTTAAAGTTTAGATTCTAATTTAATTTCAATCCCAAACTTCAAAATCAAGAATTCATATAATGAACTACAGTTGGCAAATAAATAAACATCTTCACATATATGTATGTGTATAAGCAATGTTAAAATGATTCTTAATTGAAAATGTATACATATATGAAAAATTTATGTTCATCAAACACACAAACATATTAACATGAATTTTGATTCGAGATACATATTATACAATTAATTGTATTTATTAATACATGTTTACAAACATGTGTTTAAGATTTGAAACATATATATAAACATGAAACTGCAATTTCCTTTGTTATAAAATAAACTTACATATGAATGATTTTAATTAATTAAAAAATACATATATTATTTACATAGGTTTTGGATAATCAATTTATTAATGAATTCAAACATTATCTAATCTAAATCTAAAGGAAAATATCAATTTTGATTTCATGCCTAAGATTACATATTAAACAATTAATTGTATTTGCTAATACATAGAAACATGTGTTGGAAACATTAGATTACAATTCCCTATGTTATAAAATAATAACACATGTGAATGAAATTACTTAATTGATAGATCTATACACATATACCATTACATAAATAAATCTAGTATAAATCAATTAAAGTTCATCTTTAAATATTCTCAAATATGAATCTAAACGAAAATTTCAATTTTGATTTCATAACCAAGTTAAGAGAAAGTGAGAGAAAGAGGTTCAAAAGAATTTAGGTTAAAATCATATACACATATTGATATTCAATATCATATGTCAACAACACATACGTATATGGAATTGAAAATAAACAATTCAATTTAAAAAAGGCATAACACAATTGATTCTAGAATCATGAGAATATGAAAAAAATATTACCTTGTTATTGCTTAAGAAAATACCTTGAATGTTGAATCTTTATTACTCCGTTGGATACTTGTTCGACACTTTCAAAAGACGCAACCTCTTTGAGAAAGCCACGCACCGTTATTCTTATTTTAATTGAATTTGGGTTTGATTTTTTTTTTTTTTTTGCTTGAATTCTAGATAGGGAGAATAATAGATTTCGTCCATGGCAAGACATGAGAGGTGGAGGCACAAACCTTAGAAATTTTTTTTGATAAAATAGTGGCAAATTTTGTTGAAAGCATTGGAAAAGAGGTGGTTAAAGGTAGAAACATATCTTTCTTTTCCTTAGCTATTTACTATCTTTTGGAATCAAATTCCAAACCAGTTCTCTCCATTATGACTAGCCACACATGTCCCTCTGTTGTTTCTCCAATCATTTCAAGTCAAATCAGATATTTTACATTTAAAACCTATTTAAATGTACATCGATATTGTATATTGACAAGTGTATACATAACTTTTATATACAACTTTTTCTAACACTGACCAACACAGTTCAAAAAAAATTATAATTAATATTTCATACATGTTAATCAATTTAATTAACTATAACATTTATAATTTAATTAAATCAGATAGTGGATGGAGGATTCAACATTGTGGTTGTATTGACTCTTTAGATGCAAATTCGGTCCGCGATTAATATCGAACAATTCGAATATTAACATTCACACGTCACCTTAGTTAGTGATACAACATTTTGATTAAATTTATTGCTTACATGGCTTCGGAGAAAATCCAATTTCTATAGTGTAAAGCGATCAGGTTGTGACTTTTATTTACAAGAATTCTCTTCGTCAAAACTATATCACTTTGGACTTATGAAATTTGGTAATGGATAAAATTCCAATATCATTCGCATTCATCACTATAATCCAAACACAAAGTCCTTAGTTCAATAATAAAAATTACTACTAACCAAATGGCTTTGGCCAGAGACTTTAAATTCGAGCTGACTTGAGTTGACTGTGATACTAACCGAACATAACCGAGGAGATGAATACTCTCTTGAATAGTGCTTCACTTCCAATACTTCCACTTGATCCAACTATAGTCACTCAATGGACATTGTGCCATTATTTGACTACAATCAAAGCGGAGCTTCCACATTGAAGATCCATAGTATGCTCCATTCAAGAGAACCATTTAAATCAGTCACATTGATATTTTTTGTTTGACCTTAGTTATATTAACCAGTAGAAAACTATCGAGTGACTCATTCCATAGTTACCCAATAACTATCAGTACGTAATTCCTAGGTGCTCCAACAGTCATGAGTAATACATTGCCTAATATTTGAAGAGTGTTACTTACTATAGTCTCAATGGATATATTGATATCCAGTCTCGATACATCTTGGCTACGAACATCTAAAATGGTATATTTGTTTTCATTGTGATAAATTACTCACGATTATAACACTTTGTAACTACTCTCACAAAACATACCATTTATGGATCTCTTATTAAATATACTTTTAATTAAATTAAATAAGTATATAATAAAAAGAAAACACCTTTATTTCAAATAAGATTGGTTAAGGAGTTAGATATATGTAACAAATTACATAATTGCTCTTAGGGCATACCCCTAACTCTGTCAATCTCCCACTTGCACTTGGGGTCAAGTATGGAACCTTATTCTAACTTTTCCAATCGGTTTTCTCAAAATAAATTGGGTTAGTCCCTCAGTGAACGAGAACGCTATTATGTTTCAGTTATTTACTCTATCGGTCAACTCTCTCCGATGCTGATAAACTATTTTTATCATGTGGAACAATTCACAGTATGTCTCTCAACTTCTAGTGAGCTCTAAGTTCTGTTATGAACTATGTCGTGACATTATTATCATATAATAATGTTATGGGATTCTCAACATTTGGAACCACCCTCAAGTCAGTTATAAATTTTTACATTTATTATATATATACATTATTTTATTGTGGCGCTATTTAAGTCAATAAATTCACCACAATCTCTTACTTTGGAACGTTTCCAACTTAATGGTTCTTAATTTATTATTGACATGTTTTACTCAATATCGCTTATGAAATTTAGTACAAACATTCCTTCATAAGGAGTTTGCTATTTCTGTAAACAATTCTCTAGTATTTCATAAAAATACAAGAACACCTCAAATAACCACTTAATGATATCAATTTGGATTTTACATTTTCTTCATGTATCAAATACATAAACAAATCACGATATCATAGACAACTTAACATGTATGATAATTCCTATTGCTAATGCATAAGGAATTCATCTTACATGTTCTGTATTAAACATGACTTTGCATATTGATATGGGACATTCCCAATATCTTTTATACTTACCATAAATGACATCATTTACAAATCCAATGTCGAGTATTAGAACAACCAAAACTAATTTTTAACACAAGTACATCGGTAACAATCAGCAATATGTTGTTCACTTATACTTTAGAAATATCCATGTATCTTCTGATTTTCTTCCTTATGAGAACATGCTTCCTATTCATTTTGATCGAGAATCAAACTATTTGATATTCTTATCAAAACATTCGATCAATTTTAATTCTTTTTGAACAACACATTCGTATATGTTCTTGTAACATACCCAAAAACTCATAAAGTCAATATCACTCCAACCGACTTAGAGATATTTTGGATATTATGTGTAAATAGTTTACTCTAAACCGTCATTTAGATTTTTCCGTTTAAACACATAGGTACCAAAACATAAAGTTATAATATGCGATAATTTTTCGGTAAAGTCCGAACCTACTTGAGCACATCGAATGGTGAATCTATTGCTTTAATTTCAACAATTGAAATTTACGGTATTATATTTATCAATGTAGCCCATTATATTCCAAGTGTTTTTGTCTTTCCTTTAAAGACATGTTTGCGACCAATGGATCATATTTCTTTAGATACAACTTTCAAAATCATAATTTGATAATGTAGTTGGAACCTTTTTCGGATTTATGCATCTACCATATCATAGAGTCGATACTATTAATGGTTTAATTGACTACTAAGGATTATCTATTCAGACACTGATAAAAAACTCAAGTTTCTCTTTAATGTACAAGAACACTTATTAGACAGTCTAATGTGTCGTATTCACTTAAGTTTGGTTAATTTCGTTTCATCCCTTGCAATCATCTTTATCTTTGGATCATATCCAAATCCATTTAATACCAATAATTTCTTAAATAAATTCCTTCATTACGACGTTGATTTTACTTGAAACAACAATTATTTCTCAATAAAATGGAATAGGGATTTAAAAATATTTTGTGAATTTCCATATATATGAAATTTATTTGATTTTAGCTTATAAAAATTATGTCTAAAACATAAATATATCATCCGATGATAGCATTTCCAAAACTCCTTTTGGTGGGTTCATACAAGATCGCTCAAGAACAAATATTACATACATACTATCAACTTGCACAACCTACCAACTCCTTGGCCTAGGATATGTTTGAGTTTCTTATAAACTGTTATCTTTTATGATTTTGTAAATAATTATTTAGATGAAAAAATATATTAACCTTGTGTACTACTCTCAAGTATACAACCTTACAAAAAGAAATTAACTTAACTTCACTTATAATTAATTGTACTATGTCCGACCAAGTTTGATTACTCCATATCGATGCATCATATCTATCATAATGAGGAGTGAATTTTGAGATTGAATCTTTATTCATTTTGGGGACATTTGGAACTCTTTCTAGTATACTCACCCATAAGATCAAATTGAATCATTTTATTTTATTGGAAGTTATTTTATTTACTTTTATTTGATACTTTATGATCTTATCATAGACATACCACATGTACATAAATACACATGTCCATGTCGGTGATAAATTATCAATAAATATAACCATGTCCATGGAACCGTATTGGTATTAACAGACTTGCGACTGCATACATCAACATGTATCAATACGAAGAGTTCATCAACTCTTATGACGCTCCCATTAATGGATGTATAGCCTTTAATTGTTCGAGATATAATTAAGTAGTATCATACGATTCATAAACATTTAATAAAAATATTTCTCAAATCTACGTCTTAGTCTATAATTTCAAAATAATTATAAACAATTTTAGATACTTCTGTATTTTCAATTGCAACACATTTATTGTGAAAACAAATATCACATTATAGTTTTATTTCATAACAAATATTCATAATATTCACATTGAAATACAGCTATGTCTATTTATTCAATTGACACCGAAAAATGGTCATTATTTCATAAATAATGTTCGGCGTGTTTTATGAAAATAATTTTGTAATTTATGCGATCAATAAGTGTCATATGGCATGCTCCTACTATTCATGCCATTGTTTTTTTGAAAACGGGTTCAAACTTTCTATTAGGAACCAAAATAACAAAGTATGTACAAGAACCACAAAAATGTTCAAGGCATATAACATACCTAACCCTATACCAAACTTAACACAGACCTATCAACTTAAGGCCCGGTTTATTACAATCTAATGCATTCAACAACCCATAGTCTAGAAGCATCAAGACAACTAACTCTAAGTGAAACCAAAAAAGGCAAACCGACACTTGTAACTCAGTTCATTTATTCCTCTCGAAAGAAAATAAAGGAAAATTCGATAATGGCGGTAGGAGAGGAGTAAAATCGAAGATCCTATCGGCTTCTACTGATAATACAAAACAAAGCGAACTGCAACCGGAGATCTTCTCTTCCTTCAACGAACTCTAGAATGCAACGAGGATACGAGGGACATCATTATCTCAAAATCAGCAAGATTCAGAAGTCTCTACCCTTAGATCTAATAGATCTGAACCAGATAAGTCTTTGGCTTCCTTAAAGATTGAATCTTTATACTTAAATTAGTGACTAATCCCATTATTTTCTTTTGCAGTGCGCATAGCTTCACCAGTAAGTAGTAAAGAAAGAGACAATCAAAGTTATCGTTTTTTACAACCAGATCTGAGAAACTGAAGCTCGAAGACGACAGCTTTCATCAGTAAAGCTTGGCTCCAGAAGAAGATACTTTTGCTATCACATGGTGCTTTGTCTGACGAGGTTCAGGGAACCAGGTTCTCCTCAGAGAGAGATGAGGCATATATTCATAAGCTAAGTCTCTGACTCCCAAGTAACTTCTTTTAACAATGTGAAAAAATCTAATCTCAATTTGTAATGATGCAGGTCAAAACACGTAAAACAGGGGAGCAACGAACAGCAAATCATATCTGCAGTCTTATATTTTACTTCTAATTCAATGTATATTGTTAATTGTAAATTGCAATGTAAATTAAATGAGAGGAAGTGAGGGAAATGTAAAAATAAAACAGGTACAGGTATAACCTGAGACGAGCACCAGGGTAACAAGAGGATAGCAGAGAGAAGAGCATAGCATATGATCTAGTCTATGAACCCCAATTCAGCATTGGGAGGTATAACCCCATTTCTTTGCTATAATATCGTTCATGCCAGTGATGCTCTTGAAATGTTTAGATTTTACCATTCTGATTTGCATTGTCTGAAAAAAATTTGAGCATAACTGTGTCGTATCAGTGGATCTGTTTTGAAAAATTCTATCATTTCTTTCCTTCCAAATGTGCCAAATACATGTAGAAAGAGATAATTGAAACAAATCTAAGTTAAGATTTTTTGTTCTAGAGATGGAAACAAATTTCTGTAAGTCTTCCACTAGAATAAAGAAGAACATATCTTTCGGCGAGTTAAAAAAAAATTTACAGCTCCAATACCAAACTCTTTCTGTAAAATTACATTGAAAAAATAGATGATCTATATTTTCAATGTGATTATTACAAAAAATACATAAGGGATCCACATATATATGTTTCTGAGTTAATCTCTCTTTGGTTAATAGATAGTCGTTAATGGCTTTAAAGAGGCATACCGCCATTTTTGGAACATGGATTTTATTCCAGACTAATGACGACCAGTTTTTTATTTCGTAACTAGTTCTGACCGAGTTCCAAACTTTTTTAAACTGGTATTGACCGTCTTTAGAACATTTCCATGACCAGTAGTCACGCTCTCTATCCTTGTGAATCTTGACACCTTCGATTTCCTCATGAAATTGAAATAAAAAACTAAAAGTATCCCACTTCCACTCGCCATTTTTAACAATCCTATTAAGGGACAAATTTTCCGTACTCGTTCTAAAAGCTGTGTCTCTGCCAATACGATCCATAATAGAGCTTCCATTTAACCATGGGTCATACCAGAGAGACGTAGTTTTACCGTCAATGATATTAAGAGAGAGGCATTTCAAAGCTTCTTGCCTGTTCTTCAAAATGTTTTTCCACACTCCAGAGTCATCTGTGCTCAGATTGATTTCCCAAAAGCTTTTTTTTCCAATGTACTTACTTTGCATGAAATCCGCCCAAATTCCTTCTACGTTGATGATTTTCCATATCAATTTAATGTATAACGCTCGATTCATCTCTTCTAAGTTTCTCAGACCCATTCCTCCTTCTTCTTTTTGCTTGCACAAGATTTCCCACGGTATTTTACTACTACGACTTTTCCAAAGAAAATTAAGGATTAAATGCTTTATTTTGAGTATCGTAGTTTTTGGGAGACAGAAACATTGCATCCAGAACTGAATGATGGGGTAAATCGTAGACTTGATGAGTTCAAGTCTCCCAGCTAAGCTAAGAATTCTAGTTTCCCATCCTGTAAACCTTATCTTGATCTTCTCTATTAGAGGAGAACAATCCTTATCTCTCAGATTAATGCTAGACAGGGGTATGCCCAAATATCTTATTGGGAGATCCATGTGCTGAATATTTAGAATATTACTAATATCAGTGCAATTGACTACCCCTTTACCAAAGAAAACAATAGATTTCTCACAACTTAGTTCCAAACCAGTATCTCTCTTCATAATTTGAAAAACATCACGAATGGCAGTTGCATTTTGAACGCTAGCTTTAGTAAAAACAATAATATCATCAGCGTAAATGAGGTGAGTTAACTTATTGTCAAAGTCTTTGATAGGGGACAAAAAGCCTTTCCTAACTTTACCGTCCATTAGTAACGTAAAATATTCCATAACCAATGTAAATAAAATAGGGGAAAGAGGGTCGCCTTGTCTGAGGCCATTTGTACTTTCGAAATAACCATGTGATTCCCCGTTTGCAACTATGGAGAATATAGGAGTGGTTATTATAATTTCATTAATTTTTACCCATTTGTCTGGGAAGCCTAGACTTATTAACATGTGTATAACGAAAGCCCGATTGACCGAGTCATAAGCTTTCTTCAAATCTACTTTAATACACATGTATTTATTATCCTTTCTTCCAAGACCCCTAATAATTTCATGGGCAAACAAAATGCCGTCCCCTATGGATCTATCTTTTATAAAAGCCGTCTGATTAGGGGACACCAACTTATCCAAAAAAAGGGGCCGTCCTATTGCACAGAATCTTAGTAAAAACCTTATATAAAGTGTTACAACAAGCAATGGGTCTATAATCTTGAATTCTGGTAGAGTGAGCCTTTTTAGGAATCAAGTGCAAGAATGTATGATTCCACTCTTTTATTATTAATCCCTTTTGAAAAATATCATTCAAAGCGTTAAAAATTAAGTCTTTCGAAAGGTTCCAATGAATTTCAAAAAAAAAAACTTTGAGTTGAAACCGTCTGGGCCTGGTGAGGTAGTATCTTTAATATCCCACAGAGCAAATTTTATTTCTTCCAAGGATATGCCATCATTCAAGAAGTTCGATCCATATTCAGAGTTTATCGATTTGCAAACTACTTCTGGGAATTGGTCACATAAGGGAAGGTTAAATGCTTGTTTATAAAAATCAATTGCTGATTCACCAAAATGATCTTTCGACACCTCCTTGTCATCCACGATATTGTTAGTGAAGCACTTAGAGCTTCTTCTGCTAGACATTTTGGCATAAAAGAACGCAGAAGCCTCATCTCCCATCGTCAACCAATCACATTTAGCCTTTTGTTTGGTGTCTAGGAATTCTTTCCTTAGTGCCATTTCCAGTTTAATCTTGGCATTATGAAATTCCGTAACTAGATTGTGATCCTTTGATTTTTCCAGTAATTTCTGAAGTTTTGAACAAATCTCCCTCTGCGCATTAACCTCTTGTTTGGTATTCCGTATATTAGCGCTCCAAGTCTTAAGCTCTCTCTTAATGTTCTTGAGAATATATAAGATTTGAAACAGGGGGCGATCATCCTGACTAGGAATCCATAATTTCTCAACCAGAGGGAAATATATATCACAAAGAGGCCAGTGATTCATAAACCTGAAAGGTCTATTTTTGACTCTAGGCTTAAGATAAAGAGAGACAAGAATAGCATTGTGATCGCTCACTGATGGAGGCAAGTATTCTGCCGTTAAATCTTGATATAAATTGATCCAATCTAGGTTAGAGAAAACCCTGTCTATTTTAGAAAATATGTTTCTACTGGGACCAGACCACCAAGAAAATTCGAAACCTTTAATGTCAATCTCTTTTAAGCCTGTGTCACTGGACATAACATCTAGCACAAATAAGCTTCCAAATGGCACTGGGTTACCTCCCTTTCTTTCTGAGGGACTTCGAATACAGTTGAAGTCTCCTAACAACAACCATGGTCTGTAAATATCAATCGCATCTTCCTGTAAATTCGACCAAAGTCTTTTCCTGAGATTAACAAAATTTTGAGCGTAGACAAAAGTTATATTACACTTGAATTTCAGTTTGTTGATCAATTCTATAGTGATGTGTTGGTCGCTCATGCTAATATAATTGAAATCCCAAGACTTTCCATCAATGAGGACGAATATTCTACATTTATAATAGCAAAAGACATTGCTTATTACTTTCCATCCGTCCTCTAAACCTTTTTCCAAACCTGTTATTTCCGAAAATAACAGCTTATTTTCCAGAACACCAAAACAACTTATTTTATACTTATCAATGAATCTTCTTATTTCTTTCATTCTGTTGGGGTTATGAAACCCTCTCACGTTCCAACATGCAAACGACATTAAGAAGACTTATTATTTCGAGTCCTCTGCAACCTACTACTAGAGGACTCCCCTTTATCTTCCGGGGGGATGCCTAGCATCTGGACCCATTTGGGATTCTTACGAACAAGCTTTTCCCTCTAAATGTTATTGAATTCTATATCCTGGGACTTGGGAATATCCTGCTCCTCCTGGGCTTGATCAACTATATCATATGTATTCTGTTCCTCTACTGCTACTGCTGTTCCTGTGTCGTTACTCTGGTTTTCCTGTACCTGCATATCAATACATGGTTCAGTACCTCTCCTAAAATTAACATTATTAATGTTACAATCTTCAATACAAATATCATTAGAAAGTAAAGTATTAGAAATTGGATAAAAAGCCGATGCTGTTGAAAGGCGTTTGAGAATTGTTTTGGGAGTTGTGGTGGACTTCAGAGGTGATGAGCTCAATTCTTTGTCTCCAGGGGTAGGCGATCTCTCAGGGATGATCGACTCTCTATTTCCCAGATTAGAGAGGTCTTCTGTCTCCGATAGGTTAGAAGCTGAGTGATTTCTCTCCTGTGTCCCGTCCTTAGGGGAGCAGATTGCATTCTCTTGAACTCCACTAGAAGCCTCCCCCTCTTTAATACTATTATTTCCAGCTGATAAATGTTCTTCATTCATTGTCTCAGGGTCTGGTAATGCAGAGGGGTTTCCATGAATCACCTGATTGCCCGTAACATGAATAATATCAGTTCCACCTTCCTCCCCTGCTATTTCCACACAGCCATCGTTAGTTGGATGTGTAGGGTCTTCTTTCTCAGAGTCAACTACTTGGGTCTGTTTAGGAACCCATGTCTTACTCATTGGGCATTCGTCAGATACATGCCCAAAACACACGCACTTGCCGCATATGGGAAGGGGGTTTTCGTACTCCACTGCCTGAAAGAAACTCCTTCCTTTTTCGTCCATGCCTTCGATGGAATTAGGCATTCCGTAGGAAGCATTGACCTCTATCAGGACTCTAGCGTATGCTAACCTAGATTTGGTTTTCGTGGCCTCGTCCATCTTAATAGGGATTCCAATAGTGCTTGTTAATGCACTGATAGCCTTATTGCCCCACAATTTAAAACTTAAACCAGGTAGTCTAACCCACATAGGTAAAGATGTAAGTAAATCCCTGTCTGTGTTCATGTCTGGAGACAAACGCTTCATGATAATCAGGTTCCGGTCCATAAACCATGGTCCTGATTGCAAAATCTTATTACAATCCTCCTCAGAGCTAAATCTCACCACAAAGAAGCCGTTGTTCCTTGATTGAACAGAAAATGGTTTCTGTGTTGACCATACTCTGTTGGCATAACCTTCAAAAGTTTTAAGCCAAGGTTTATAACCAACCACGTACAGTAATATACATAATTCCCATCCACCCTCCGCTTCCTGGATCGCTTCAGATGAGAGGGAACCTATCCTTTTACCATCTGCAATTCTGGGCTCAATATATTCAAGATCTAGGTTTCCTAGGTCTCCTGCCGCTCCTATTTTTACTGCCTCACTGTAAGAGAATTTTTTTTGCATTTTCAGATACCGTGAATTTGATTTTTGAGTTGTTTCCTGATTGATTGACGATCTGCTTTGATGAAAATCTGGTTGCTGTTCATCCCTCATTAGCTTCCTGAATACTTTTTCCCTTACTGCGGTCTAGCTTATTAGATCTGGGACCTCCCAGATTAAGCCTAGCATCAGGTCCTAAAGGAACTGGAGCCTTGCTCCTTTTCCTTTTCACCTCCTCCCTTCCTTCTTCGTCCCGTAATGTACCCATGAAGCAATGGCGTCTAAGTTTTGAGGAGAAAGGATTGAAGACAATCAAAGGAGAAAAGAAGCGAAATCAGAAGAAAATAAAAATGAAGAAAAAATGAGAAAAGGGTGAAACCCTAATCTCCAGATCTGGTCGCCATTATTCATTCATGCCATTGTTATAATAGCGTATTAAATTCGAAGGTCGATCATTCACGTATTGTAGATTACTTATTTCACATACTGCAAGTAGTTTGCAACGGATAGTTCTTGGAGCAAATATCTTGAACTCAACGAAATAAATCTCATAGAAAACAAATTTATATACGAAAATGCATTACGGAATAGAAATCATATTTCTTATTCCAATATTAAGTATCAATTAATTTTTTACAATTACCGTTTTCGATGTTTCTTTATGAAGCAGAAGTGATCATTTACTCTCTTTATCCCAACTGTACATTTGATCACATCTACTCTTAGCATTCATTTTCTTTCTAAATAGTCGAACCAATCAAAAGAATACCCTTACGAAAATATCACAACAAACATTTTACGAAAGCACATTCAGTCATCCTTAACAGTTAAGGATGTAAAATATGTTGTACTAAGCTTAAACTGATCAAACTGACATTTAAGCGAGCGAGTTCTTAAATCTATATTGTAGTTTTAGGCTTATGTTACATTAAACACAATGTGATCCTTTTGTAATCAATCAAATTGAATGCTCGATCTTACAGTATTGCTTATTGACTTATTTCGAATGAACTAACTTCATCGAAGTATCGTGCATTACGAACTATGACCATTCTCCATATAGCACCTATACGCGATGGTATATGGATCTAATATCTATAGTCATATATTGCTTTTAGATCTCGAAACTCATAGAATGCAATACAAGATCTCGATCAAATAAACATGTAAGCAGCCAAATTACGAAAGCATTAAGTAGTTGCAAAATTCATGCGTATATAGAATGTTAAGATGTGAGAAGTATTAATAGTAAGTATATAATTATATTTCTATTTATCAATCTTCAATTCGATTCATTTGTATATCTTACTCGATAAACATTTTATCAATCATTTTAAATGTGCAAATTTATCAATGTGGATAACTATAACATTATAAAGAATATGTTCTTACAATATTAGAAACGTTAAATGTTATTATTTCATTTTCTTAATAAGTCTCCCACTAATCTTTTATGTTTTGACAAACCTTAAGTCGAACCATAGATGTCTTTCGACTTCACTAGTAGGTGTCAGGTTTCTTCCATCTTGGAACTATGACCTTTAATTCATTAATTAACCTATATTTAATTTGTCCATAATTATCCTTTAATTAATTACTTAATTAATTAACATTTGATTAATTTAATTACCTAAACAAGTTTTATTAAACTATATTAATTTCAAGATTTATTTTATGTATACTTATTTATCTTAAACACCTTTAAAATAACATAACATTTATCAAGATATATAATACATGTATGTAACTGTTAATTAATTAACCCATTCAATTAATTCTTTTTATTAATCTTATTAATAAATCTTAAATTTTGAAACTAATATTTAAGTATTCTCAAATATTTTGAAAATATCATTATCTTAACATTTTGAAAACAAATGTTGCATTATAACTTTTATAATAAACATGATTTTATTTTATATTTAACTTTTAAATTTAAAACTTTTACTCTATTTTCAAAAAAAATTTGAAAATTATCCCAATGATCACTCCTAAGCATTTTCTATTAGAGGAAACGTTTGGGCTTACTTTACCTTTTTAGCCATGCTGGTAACCAGGTATGACAATGTACTTGATTATCCAATTTCAATCCTAGACGTTACCTTTCTAGACACCGTACTAAGTGGGAAAGCATAATTAATTAGTCCTAATATGACTAATTTAGACTGCATAGGCTATTAGGCTCTGATACTATTATTGAAACTTGGCCAGCCCACAACGGAGAAAAAGGAAAAATTTCAAAATTTTACCATTTTGATTCTTTGTTGGGCCTATGTAGACTAAATTCATTTAAATCAAACCTAATGAAATTTTAAATAAAATCATATTTTATTTAATTTGATTAATGGTCACCTAGTTATGATTTTGTTTAATTTAATCCAGTCTAATGAAATTTTAAATAAAATAATATTTAGTTTAATTTAATTTGAGATCCAATATAAGTTCAGTGGTTTAAGTAAACCCAATTTTACTTTGTTAAGTGTTATGCGGTTGTGACTTTTATTTACACCAATTCTTTTCATCAAAACTATATCACTTTAGACTTATGGAATTTGGTAACGGTCAAAATTCTAATATCGTCCACATTTAACCCTATAATCTAAATACAAAGTCCTTGATTCAATAATAGCAATTATTATTAACCGAACTACTCCGGACAGAGACTTTGTCATTGAGTTGACTTGAGTTAACCATGATACTAGCCCCATATAACTAAAAAAGACAAATCCTCTCTTGAATAGTGCTTAACTTCCAATACTTTCTCTCGATTTAAGTATAGCCACTCAATGGATGCCATGCCATGATTTAAATAAAATCAAAGCAGAGCTTCATATTGAAGATCCGTAGTATTCTCAAGTCGAGCGAACTGTGTAAATAAGTCACATCGACATTTTCTAATTAGCCTTAGTTGTATTAACCAACAGAAAACTATTGAGTGAGTCGTTCTATGATTATCTAATAACTATCAGCATGTAATCCCTTGGAGCCCTCCGTCAGTCAGGAATAATACACTGCTCAACATTTGGAGAGAGTTAGGTACTCCAGTCTTAATGGATACATCGATATCCAGTCTCGATGCATCTTGACTATGAAACATTTAAAATGGTATATTTGTTTTCATTATGATAAATTACACATGGTTACAACAATTTGTAATTACTATCACAAAAAATTCCCTTTATAGGTCTACTAAATATACCTCTAATTGAATTAGTTTATTAATATAACACATTATATCAATTGTATAATAGAAAGAAAACATCTTTATTTAGAAAAAGGTTGGTCAAAGAGTTAGATATATGTAACAAATTAAATAATTGCCCTTAAAGCGTACTCCTAACTCTATCAAAGCAGACATCCTATAATGTAGAGCCTCATTGAGAGGATATCTTACGCTTTTCCGTTAAGGAGAAAGATGAGTTTATATGTATGGTAGAGCCTCACCGGGAGAATATCTATATCAAATAAACTTTATGTCTCTTTTATATATTTCCTAAGTTAAAGGTGATGTTTGATAGTTGAAAAATATACTACCTAGTATGTCCTAAAAGGTAAACATATATAATCACCTAAATTTATCCATAGAATTTTTTACTTACTTTTCAAACACTTATACATGATATTCAAATGTAAGAGTTTTTTGACTTACTCTATCCGACGGACTAGACGAGTAGCCAAGGAGAGGAGCACACTTGTTATCCAACCCCTAACCTAGACATTACCATTCTTATACACTTAAATGATAGAGAAGTTTATTGGTTGGTCCCAAATATGAGTATATATAAACTTTACCTAAACATTATCTCAATTTATAAACCATTTTTTACAAGAAAAAATGCTATTAAAACTTTTGTTACCAAAATGTACATATCTTCCATTTAAATTACAATCCTTTTTCCAAACTCTTTTCATATTTTAAATTACTTTAAAGTACTCTTATTAATGATACGAGTATGTATAAAAATTTATTTGCAAATATAATACAATTTAAATTAAACATAAGGAGATTAAAATAAATTGCTATTAAAATATATGTTATTATAAATGCCTTTCTTATTTTAATAAATTAATCATTTCTTTTCCCATGCTCTTCATATTCAAATTTACTTTAAAAATATACCTAAATATGGTATAAGTGTTCATCTAAAATATCTTGCAAATATAAAGTACTTAGAATTATAAAAAGTTTGAATAAGGTATACATAAAATGCTATAAAAAGTGCTCAAATAAGCTTTATATGTTCTATATTTTCCTAGTTTTTATTTATAACTTTAAATATATAATAAATGCATACTTTGCTATAAACAAAACTACATTGTGTTAAGAATATGGTCATAAAATAATCCCCTAACATATACTAATATATCATTACTCTTAAATGATCTAAAATATAAGTATTTCTAAGTGCACCTATAATTACACTTTCGCTTTCTGACTTTAAAATCTTAGCTTTAATTATATATACAACTCCAAAAAACATGCAAGCATAAGGCAAAAGTCAAAACATAAGTTTAGGAAGATGATATATTGAAGTTGTAGAATATAGGGTTTAGAAGTAAGATGGCCCAAAGTTAGCACATTCATTAGTTAAGGTTTATCTTCCAAAATAATTGCATATAAATCATATTTTGTCATGACCGAGATTTTCCACCCTCGAAAAACGACATCAATATGTCCACTGTATTACATGCCGAGTAACCGAATGCCAGAAATACCAGATCGTTAGGAAAAACGAAGAAAGAGGTAGAAGAAGAAACAGAGACAACAACACAGAATCA
This sequence comes from Allium cepa, assembly GCA_030765085.1. Taxonomy (NCBI): domain Eukaryota; kingdom Viridiplantae; phylum Streptophyta; class Magnoliopsida; order Asparagales; family Amaryllidaceae; genus Allium; species Allium cepa. Next base: position 327,741,796 of record CM060935.1, on the reverse strand, counting down.
ATCGTAGCGGAACAATATATAATAGATAATAACATGTTTTTATACAAAAAGAACTACAACTGTTATTTACACATTACATCATCAGAGTACATCAAATCCACAAATCAATACCGGACACTTATAATAACCTATCCTCACAAGTGCTGAATATACAGCCTACAACACACAGTGGAATAAAATCAAGTACAAGTAATACATCTTCGTCATTTAGCTCGTCTCCTGAGCTCCATGGTATCCTAACCTATATTTGTAATACTCGGTCTGACCCAAGCATTACAATAAAATAACACGCGAGTCGGTCTGGAAAACCAGTGTGAGAAAACACACTCGATTTGAATTATTTATGTTATCAAAATCCTTTGAAAAACAAAGGCATCCCATAAGACCACGCCACACATAAACACGATGGGTTTTTACCTTACGATAACCAAACCATTTTATATCAAATCATCTGATATTATAATAGTGTCTACGTACAAATACTTACCCAAATAGTCGAAATTGTTACATTAATTAAATTCCAGCATACTAGGTTCCACAACCAAAACCGTAAGGTACGTATTGGAGAATGGATTCCATACGAATTGGGTACTTCTATGCACCATAGCGTGGGAATGCTATCACCCCACGTGTTCCTACCCTTTCCTAGTTCTTCCGTGCACCATAGTAATAATATCCGAGGGTGTCTAGAAAGGTGATAAACACACCCAAATTGGGTGCAACCCACTTAGCCTTGCTGCATCTCCCTTATTTTCAGTCATTCCCCGTTGATGAGGCTAGAGGTTACGATTACCTTTCAAGAAATTTATACGTGGAATTCTCGTTTTCCTCCAATGACAATGTACTAATAGCATTCATCCATACAAGTCCATTCTGGGTCTGAACGAAACCGGAGGCACTATTCCTACTACATCTGTTTTTGAAATTATCCACAGGATTAGTAGCGATTAGCCGTTGCACTTCATTGCTCCATCTTCTACTCCAAGCTCTTGGTTTCACTTCATAAACGTACTTGATGGATCGAAGTACTTTTCGAATAACTTATCAGATCCCGGTCTCTTCGAAACAACGTTCGAAATTTTTAGTAAACTCAACCCCAGTTCTTCGAAAATTAATAGACGAAAATAAGATCAGAGATCACCTCCTAACCACTAGTGGATGGATTTCCTTATCATCATCCCAGAAGAACGAAAAGGGTTTATACGTACAGTATAGCACCTACCGACGTAACTGGACCATACAATTCCCATGTTTCTCCTAGATATTTCCAAAGTTATATTTTTAGGTCCAGATTTGATAATCGGTTATTTAACAATCAAATAAACAATCATCCAATAAAGTTTCCATTTCCTACCGAATTTCACAAAATTTTATTAAATTTAAATTTCAACCGCTTAAATCTCTTAACCCAAAATATATGCTTATCTTGCCGAATTTAGTATATTCACAAACTATCCTTTTCAAAAATATTTGAAAACCCTTTAAAATAATAAGAAAAGGACCACTATGTATCGATCATGGATTCACAGCTCAATGGTTACGTCTCTATCCTAGAGAAATCCAAAACTCAATTGCAGACAATCCCTGCCACTGATTCCGCCGTGATAGTATACCATTACTTTCCGAAAACTTTATTTGATAATTTTTTCAAAATAATACTTATAAAAATTGTTAAAATAATTTTCCAAATTTAAATTAGGCAAATACTCTTAGATAAAAGTTATTATATAAAATAATATTAATATTGAATAATTTATCCTTTAAAATAATAATACAGGATAATTCTTAAGTAATAATTAACTTAATAAAAACTAACTTAATTAATAATTAAATATACTTTAAACAATTTAAAATAACTACATAACTTTGAAACAATAATAAATTTTGATTTATAAATAAAATTCTAATACAAGACTCATTTATAACTTATAATCCATTTTCACATAGCTAACTTTCTGGAAATATTCTCAAGCTAAAACATTTTAAATTTACCTAATTTAAAATTTTAAAAATCCTCCTTTTATAAACAATTTAGCTTCTCAATAAAATATATTTTCTAATTCCAAAATAACCGGTTTAACATTTATAAATCTCTCTCGATTTATCACCAATTTGATTTATGTCCCAATTCCGTCAATCCCCTTTTTCACATTTCTAAAAGTAAATTTATCCTTTATTTTTAAACCGATTCACCCATATCATTATAAATTCTCACCGTGAATTTATCTCTTCAATTTATCGACTGATAATCACTTCACTTAATTTATAAACATGTTTATAAATCCCATAGTCTCATCTTCCATTTATAACGGTTTTACAACACTTAATCGATTTCTAAATTGAATTCCATTTTTAAATCAATTTCTTAAATAACCCAACTATATTCCAAACCCTTAAATTCTAATTCCACTTCCATTTCATAATTTAACTTCCTATTTAATATCTAGTATAACAATTTAATATTTTATTTTCAAATTTCCTTTTTATTTTCCCAACTATTTAAAATCTTGATTTTTTTTAAAATAAATCCCTTTACACATAAACAAACATCGCTTAAATTTTATTATTTATAATCCTTTTATTACTCCAAAATATTTATTTTCCATATTCCGAAATTATTAGGTATAAATTTAAAATCAAACTATTAATTTACCCAAATTTATTTTTTTAATTAATCCAAATTTCACTATAAATATTTTATTTCCAATTTCTTTTTCTTTTCTTTTTCCAAATTCAACCATATATTTGTAACGCTTCGATTTTTCGTTGCTCGAAAACCGACATCAATACGTCCACTGTATCAACTGCCGAGCAATCGAATGCCGGAAAACCGAATTGTTAGGGTTAAAGAAGAAGAGGTAGAAGAAAAAGATAGAAGAAATAAGAAAAGATAGAACAGAACAGAAAACAGCAGAACAATATTAGAATCTCACAATCGCAGCGGAACAACATATAATAATTAAATGAATAATCTTTAAACAAAAGAATTATATCAGTTATTACATTACATCACATCACATTACATCATATCATCAGAGTGTACAGCAATCAAACAACAACAAACAGCGGAAAAGAAATACTATATACTAGTGAATACGCCATGACATCCATCTTGCCTCCAGCAACTTCTGAATTCCAGAATATCCTGATAAACCTTAACTCTTGACTGCCTGTGTGAAAATTGGTGGGCACCCAGAGTTTAGGAAGGAAAACAATAAACTCCGAGTCAGTCATGTGACTGGTGTATGAACTCAAAACAGTTTATTTTATCTTCAAAACAAAATAGAGGAATATTTTTAAAATAGATTCGCAATGCTTTTAAAAATGAGACTACCATAAGGCCTCTCGCACACACACACAATGCAAACGCAGAATCGGAGGAGATTTCTCCTTATGATAGTCAAAGATGCTTGATACGCATTAAAAAGATACATTTGATATTATTACTAGTGCATAGTGTAGGAAAACATTTCGAAAGTAAAGATATAAATCTTAGACAGCATAGGCATTCCGCACTTATGCCTACTATAGCTACCATCCAAACAGTGGGGCGCCACCATAAGTGAATGATAGATTCTACAACTAAAACCGTACAAGATCGTATTGTTTTATTTTGATTTCCAACGAATGGTCAGGCCAAGGAACTTCCTACTGCCACATGGGATCGCCTCTGGTGGGACGTCCCGAGAACTTAACCAGCTCTCTGCCAACACAAGGTCGGGTTACCTTTGTCACTAGGTAACTACTACACGACTATGCCATCCCCCGGTCCCTTTGGTCCTTTATCCGAGCGCTCGATTCCAACAACACCACACAGTAATAGATATAGTGTATCAACATGAGTAAGTATCTGGGCTCCATACCATGATACCACCCTTTCCAGAAGGAAATGACATACCCTAAAGGGAGCTACCCTTAATAACCTTGCCGCATCCTTCCTGTTTTGACCATTTCCGGGATGTGAGGTCCGACGAAGTCTCGTCCACAAAGCTAGGCACAAAGCCATGCTTTGGGTGAACAAATGATCAAAGCAATGATCACAAAGATAAATGATCAAACAAATGATCACATCACAAATGATCAAACAATGATCATTTCACAGCAACACTCAGCATGTCACATTACCAAATTGGGAATATATCACTGATAACCATCAACCACATAACCTCTAAGCGCGTACGTCTCAGAGAAGGGTGTTAAGCTAAGAGAATAAATTCTCCGCCACCAACAGAAATGTATTTGAAAGAAATCTGCTTCATATCTCAAAATTTAATGTCAGACACGTAACCATACAAGTCTGTTCCGGGTTCGAATAGAACTGAAGGCACTTACAAAGAAGTCCTTGCAATCCGGATATTCACTAATCACGTCCGGACTTCCCATCACATATGGAATTTCTATACCGGGGCCATTCGGTGCAGAAACATTCGACGGTAATCCTTCCGTTTTCAAAAATATCCGGTCTTCAACACCGGTCTTCAAATGCAATTCATAACGATGTATCACATATTCGGAATGGGTTATACGACCCCAAGGTCCTTTCCCGGTAAACCCGAATAGTGAGCGCTTATTCAAGAATGAGTGTGGCATTCAAATTCAAACAAATCACAACAAATACCCATTCAAAGGTAAATATTGATAGTCGGTTATTGAACTATCAGTGGATATGCACAACATCACCAGATTCCAAATAATTTTTCAAATTATTTATTTTCCAAAAATGTCTTTACAAGATATATAATTTTCACACTTCAACCATTTGAAAACAATTTTCAAATCACTTTTCACCTTTACCACTTTTGAAAAGAAATTTCAATCATTTTCCTTATGCGGAAATACTTTCATTTCAACATGGTTCATTTAAACCCATTAAATAAATCCTTAACGATTTACTTTATATTTACGTCCCAAATCCGTAAATTAATTCCCACGCTTCAAAATAAATCAACGTTTATTTTTAAACAAATTCCCCTTTTCATTTATAAATTCCATAGTGAATTTACATTCCAAAATATTTATGAATATACGATTTCAATTATTCATTTTCAATTTATCTTCAAAAAGATAAATTCTCAAAAACGTTTCATTTCACATTGGAAAAATATTTCCATACTTATTTAATAATAAGCAATTCACAAATCTATTTATTTTCAACACTTGGAAAATATTCAATATACTTAAATCGAAATTAAGTATATATTTCATTCTTTAAGGAAATCATTCTCTTAAACATATTTATTTGGGCCAAAACGAATGTTGCGTAAAACATCATTACGACAACCCAAAATCACTAGTATAGGGATTCAAAATTAAGATAGATATATAAATCCCAATACTATACAAAACATTTCCTTTCGGAAATCGTTTACTATAACAACAGTGTTATAGTCCACCATTTCCTTCTATTTCTAGAAAACGTCTATTTCAACAATGAATGTTGAAATCTATGGTTTCGAATCTTAACACATTTTAAAAACATCATTAGATCGTTTTAATTCTATTTAAAACATCACATACAAAACATTTTCTTTAACATAGTATTCACTATTCAAAAACGTGAACATACTTCATAAATCAATTTCATCATTTCTATACATTTTACCTTAAAGGATTATTCACTGTCTAAAACGTGAATATAACTCCATTAATAAGTTGTAACAATTTACTTATCAAAATAAGTCGTTTGCGGATTTATATAACAATGTTTATAAATTCCATTTCTATTTATTTTATAACAACTTCCTTTTATAAATCTCCTTTATTAACCTATTTTCAACTTATAACTCAATTATATACCAAAGTTCATATTATAAGTTAAATGCTTATAATTTATTTGTTACAAAATCGTTCTTTTAAAACTTCCGAATTTATAAATCTTATAACTTATAAGATTCATTTATTTACCCAAATCTATTCTTTTAATAACTTTACAAATTTTATAAACCTACTGCTTATAAAATTCCATTGATAACTTCACCGTTTATAATTCTATAAATTTCATTCATTTATGAAGTTCATTTACAATTCATTCCAACACTTATAAAAACTCGTTTTATAATCCCAATATTTTAATTTATAAATATCAATTTATAAATCCCTTATATAAATCAATTTATACTATTATTTTAAAACGTCTTTAAACTCCTTTATAATTTCACCATTTTCTTTTATTTATAAAATAATCAAAGTCTATAAATCCTATATTTAAACTTTTTATAATAAATTCAAAAATCCCAATTTAAACTATTTATAAAATCATTAACCTTATATTTTCAAAATCCAAATTTTAACTATATTTCTCAAAAATCATAATTTCCATAACATTAACATTATAACGTTTATTTATTTAAAATGAATCAATTCCAAAAATATTTTATAAACGTATACTTTCAAAAATCACTTTAAAAATCCTTTTAAAATTCCAAAATTGGCCCAATGATGCTACACACCAAATAGTCAATCACGACAACAACGACATCATATATATGTATATGATAATCAACGAATATCAAAATATCCATAATCAAATGAATACTGTTGAGGAATCCAGTTGGATCCCTCCAACCTGTTTTCCTGCATCCAAAGATGTTAGCACAATACCAATTCCATTCCAGTATGGAATTATCGCGGTATATGGGATTTAAAATATTATCCGCTTAATAGACGATGCAATAGGGTCTCATCCGCTATATAATGCGGGAAATCAACTCCAAGTACATAAATAATACCAATTTCACTTTACTGTGAAATATTCGCGGTATATGTTTTTAATAAATAACATCCGCTTACTAACGGCACATAATGTCTATTTTTACAATCAATAGATAACAATCATCATTCAAACATACATTCAAGAATTTTAGATCTAACTATTTAAAATTAAAATCGAAACCGATTCGATTGAGTGAGAAGTTCTCACCTTGATTTCAATTTCATTTTCAGCTTTTATTTCGAATAAAATTAAACGCGCGTTTAATTTTACCCGAATTTTTCTCTAGCTCCAAACGACCCCAATCCAATTGCATAGCGTAGTACTCGTCCATACGATTCCAATGCAACTGGTTTCGTGCGTTTTCGACCTCGTATGAAAATGATATGATATTACAAAGTTTACACGAATTTATAATTATAATTTTACAACTTATATTATATTTTTAAACCTAGATTGCATCTCTGCCGTCCATCTCACTGCCTGCAGATCACAGTCGCACCCTTCATCTCCCCCGTTCACGCATGCACAAACCCATTTAGCCGCCCTCTTTGTTGAATTAACGCACGAACATCGTCGACTTTGAAGACGATTGGGATTCGCCACTTCGAAGCTCTCGCCAAGAGCTACGCACGGCCACCACCATGTCAAGCTCGGCCCCCCTATGGCCTCGAATTGCATGCGCGACCTGTAGCCATACGCGTCCCTCTAGCTCCCTCCATGCTGTGCCATTTACGATCATCTCCGTATGAAATTAAAGCTCTTGCAATCCTCTACAACTTTACAGTTGAAAGTTTGTTGAATAGATTGACGGATTTGAAGAGATTGAGGGATAAAGGTGCGAAATTTCTGGCCGTTCAAGATGAAGGTGGCGGCTGGGCATTGAAACCCTAATTTTTGTGAAAATAGAAAGAAATGAGGGGCTTTTATAGAAAATTCACGCGACACCATTCGTCCCGGACTTTCCGAACTCCAAACGAAGCGTGGCGGTTGGCGTTTCTAAGTTTACCCCGCGTTCCGAACACAATGGAATGTGTTTCGGGAGCTAATTCGATCATCTGTGCGAGTTATGGCAATAAACGTTCGATTTTAAATTAAATCGGTAAATCAAATTTCTAGGCGTTTTAGCTTGCCCCGGACAAACGGTAAATCCGATTGACACGAAATTTGAAACCAAACAATAATATCACATTACGGATCCGATGAAACTGGTTTCGTCGAAATCCGAGACTGTTTGAAAAATGGCTATTTTAACTCGCCAAATTAATATTAAAAACAATTCCGATGCGTTTCGAGCTGCCATGGTCAAACGAAAACTCCAATTGCTATGAAAATTGAAATTCGATAATAACAAACTATTACGGATCTAATGGAACTAGTTTCGTCCAGTTCTGAGACTGTTCGAAAAATGGCTAATTTCACTAGTCGATTAAATATTAAAATATTCAGTTTTCACAAATTAACTTTTAATTCGATTTTAAAAGTTCTAAAATATCATTCTAACTCCAACATGATAAAATAAATTTTTACAAATCATTTTCAATCATATTTAACCCAATTTTCAATTATTAAATTATCGATTTAATTATCCAATTAAATCCAATTATTCGAGAGAAAAAATTATTCGACTTTTAAATTTCACTTATTAATATTTAAAATTAATTAAATATACGAATTTTAATTAATAAAAATTCTGGGTCGTTACATACTTCCCCCCTTAAAAGAATTTCGTCCTCGAAATTACCAAGTAAGAAAAATTATAGAATCTATTAACTTTCCAAAATCCATAGTTAAACTTCTTACAATAACTTTACTAAGTTTTCAAATCATACTTAGTTTTCTTCTCCAAAACAACTACTATCGTTTAATTTTCAACTCCAAATCAAAATTATAGTTTTCAAAAATTTTCCAATTTTCTCAAATTTTTCTAACGCCTTAAATTTTCGAAAAAATTCGCCAGAGTCTCCTTTGCGCGGCTCGATCCGAAAAAAAAATGATAGTATATATATCACAAATATACATCTCATCAAGTGATGAGGCATCCCACGGGGAAAAAAGTATAAAAGTACGATATTTAATCTGAGATATGTACCTTATATTTTATTAGCGAGCATATACGGCTAATATAGCGCGAAAGCGAGCTCCAACTGCGAAGCAAACGCGATCCGCACCTACTAAACACTCAACAAACAAATGAGAAACATGTATATAGACAATAGTAGCGATTTACAACATATAGCAACATAATAACTATATATGCCAACATAGCAAATGCAGTAAAAGCAATATATTCAACCATCAACCAACTATCATCAAACTAACATCCATAATCAATAAATATTCATTTATATTTTCATTAATATTCAATGAAATGGGTTTTCAATTTAATCACATTTGATTCATTAACAGTGGATGTTTTTACTAACATTCATTTTCAATTAGTTTATATTCACTAATTCATATTCAAGTTGGTTCACTTCCAAATCAAATTCAATTCTATTTAAGATTCACTTAACTTCAAATTGGATTTCAACTACTTTAGCATTCAATTTCATTAACTCAATTTCATTAATACTTAATGAATTATATACAATCAACTAACAATCATATATCAACCAATGTGTATTAATTTCAACCAAATTCCTTTGCTTATATTCATTCAATTTGGTTTAATTAAATTGATTTTCATTCAATCTTTCAATTTCCAATAACATTAGATTTTAATGAATTACACTTACATTCATTATTTCATATCAATTATTTACATTTAATTGATTACATTCAATCCATTCATTTAATTCAATTACAAAAGTTGAATTTCATTTCATAACTCAAGTTCACATTTATCACTTAACTTTATTATTTTACTTTGATACCAAAATCAACTTCATTCAACATCTCTTAAGTTATATTCCATTCTAAACATTATTTGGCTTTACTTAACTTAAATTCCAACTTATAAATCAAATTCATTTTTTTTTACTTACAACTCATATTCATGAATATATTCATATAGTTTCACTTCTTATATATATAAGATTATTTCACATTTGTAAATCACTTTAATTATAATTCAATTCTTATAATTCTTTTTGCTTATACAATTATTCTTTTACAATTGTCTTTTTTTTATTTAGATTATTCAAACATCTTTTAATTAACTTACATATATTCTTACATTTTCAACAACGTTAATTACTCGTATTAACCAGAATCTGTATACCACTCAACAAACCAATCATCACAATATAAAACAATTTATATTCACTAACAAATACGCTCTCATAGCTATTATTACACTCAAACTCATTCTAGAGTACTACTGACTCCATCTCTAATGAGTAATACCCAACAGAGCCATGGTTGTCGCTTAACCATATGCTCTGATACCAACTATAACGCTTCGATTTTTCGTTGCTCGAAAACCGACATCAATACGTCCACTGTATCAACTGCCGAGCAATTGAATGCCGGAAAACCGAATTGTTAGGGTTAAAGAAGAAGAGGTAGAAGAAAAAGATAGAAAAAATAAGAAAAGATAGAACAGAATAGAAAACAGTAGAACAATATCAGAATCTCACAATCGCAGCGGAACAACATATAATAATTAAATGAATAATCTTTAAACAAAAGAATTATATCAGTTATTACATTACATCACATCACATTACATCATATCATCAGAGTGTACAACAATCAAACAACAACAAACAGCGGAAAAGAAATACTATATACTAGTGAATAGGCCATGACATCCATCTTGCCTCCAGCAACTTCTGAATTCCAGAATATCCTGATAAACCTTAACTCTTGACTGCCCGTGTGGAAATTGGTGGGCACCCAGAGTTTAGGAAGGAAAACAATAAACTCCGAGTCAGTCATGTGACTGGTGTGAGAACTCAAAACAGTTTATTTTATCTTCAAAACAAAATAGAGGAATATTTTTAAAATAGATTCGCAATGCTTTTAAAAATGAGACTACCATAAGGCCTCCCGCACAGACACACAATGCAAACGCAGAATCGAAGGAGATTTCTCCTTATGATAGTCAAAGATGCTTGATACGCATTAAAAAGATACATTTGATATTATTACTAGTGCATAGTGTAGGAAAACATTTCGAAAGTAAAGATATAAATCTTAGACAGCATAGGCATTCCGCACTTATGCCTACTATAGCTACCATCCAAACAGTGGGGCGCCACCATAAGTGAATGATAGGTTCTACAACTAAAACCATACAAGGTCGTATTGTTTTATTTGGATTTCCAACAAATGGTCAACCCAAGAAACTTCCTACTTCCACATGGGATCGCCTCTGGCGGGACGTCCCGAGAACTTAACCAGCTCTCCGCCAACATAACTCCGGGTTACCATTGTCACTAGGTAACTACTACACGACTATGCCATCCCCCGGTCCCTTTGGACCTTTATCCGAGCGCTCGATTCCAACAACACCACACAGTAATAGATATAGTGCATCAACATGAGTAAGTATCTGGGCTCCATACCATGATACCACCCTTTCCAGAAGGAAATGACATACCCTAAAGGGAGCTACCCCTAATAACCTTGCCGCATCCTTCCTGTTTTGACCATTTCCGGGATGTGAGGTCCGACGAAGTCTCGTCCACAAAGCCATGCTTTGGGTGAACAAATGATCAAAGCAATGATCACAAAGATAAATGATCAAACAAATGATCACATCACAAATGATCAAACAATGATCATTTCACAGCAACACTCAGCATGTCACATTACCAAATTGGGAATATATCGCTGATAACCATCAACTACATAACCTCTAAGCGCGTACGTCTCAGAGAAGGGTGTTAAGCTAAGAGAATAAATTCTCCGCCACCAACAGAAATGTATTTGAAAGAAATCTGCTTCATATCTCAAAATGTAATGTCAGACACGTAACCATACTTTCACTTCATAAAAATCATACTTTTATAACATTAAAATTTTAACGTTTATTTATTTTTAACAATTCAAAATTTAATAAAACGAATACTTTCGAAAATCACTTTAAAATTCCTTTTAAAACCAAAAATCATTATTTTAAAACTTCAGAAATGGATCCGGTGATGCAGCAGCACCAAATAGTCAATCACGACATCCAAATATTATATATCGATATGGTAATCAACAAATATCACAATATCTGTAAATAAATCAATACAGTTGAGGAATCCAATTGGATCCCTCCAACCTGTTTCCCTGCATACACAAACATTAGCACAATACCAATTCCGTTCCAGTACGAAATTATTGCGTTATATAGGATTTATAAAATATTATCCACTTAATAGACGGCGCAATAGGGTCTCATCCGCTATATAATGCGGGAAATCAACTGCAAGTACATAAATAATACCAATTTCACTGTACTGTGAAATATTCGCGGTATATGTTTTTAATAAATAACATCCGCTTACTAACGGCGCATAATGTCTATTTTAACAATCAATAGATAACAATCATCATTCAAACATACATTCAAGAATTTTAAATCTAACTATTTAAAATTAAAATCGAAACCGATTCGATTGAGTGAGAAGTTCTCACCTTGATTTCAATTTCGTTTTCAGCTTTTATTTCAAATAAAATTAAACGCGCGTTTAATTTTACCCAAATTTTTCGCTAGCTTCAAACGACTCCAATCCAATTGCATAGCATAGTACTCATCCATACGATTCCAATGCAACTGGTTTCGTGCGTTTTCGACCTCGTATGAAAAAGATATGATATTACGAAGTTCACACGAATTTATAATTATAATTTTACAACTTATATTATATTTTTAAACCTATATTGCATCTCTGCCGTCCATCTCACTGCCCGCAGATCACAGACATACCCTTCATCTCCCCCGTTCACGCGTGCACAAACCCATTTAGCCACCCTCTTTGTTGAATTAACGCACGAACATCGTCGACTTTGAAGACGATCGGGCTTCGCCACTTCGAAGCTCTCGCCAAGAGCTACGCACGGCCACCACCATGTCAAGCTCGGCCCCCTTATGGCCTCGTATTGCGTTGTGACGCCCCACCTCTATACCCACGCTAGCTAAGGACACTACAAGGTAATGCCGTCAACTAACACGGAGAATAAGGCTGGTTGGGAGCGACCATCTATAGCCTTGCTCCAACTATCTATTGAATACATCGACAATGAACATACCAAGAAGGTCAACATACTCAATGAATACTTAAAACAAAACCATAGGTGGTTGAAGGATTTATCAGAACAGAATATAACAACTCAAATGTAATATACATCACAGAACAGTAAATCATCATATACACATATACAGATACATAACAGAGTTTACAAAACAATACAAGTCAAGGGGTATAGCAAACCCCAATATACAGACGAGTCTATAGAATACATATATCATAGTTACAACAAAATGAGACTACACAAAAAGCTATGACAAAAAGAAGCTAGCGGAGTAGTCCATGCGGAAGCAAAATAGGCTAAGTCCAAATGTACCTGACCTGAAACATCTCGGTCTGACCCGAGTAATGAATACACGGGTCAGTCTAGCTAAACAAATCAGTTAGATAAACTGAACAACAATAAACCTGCAAGGTTACAAAGTATAACAAATATCTCTAAAAGAGGTAACACAATCATCTAATAAAAGATGAATCATATGATAACAAGCCTCATATCATCGGCAACATATAGAAACAAAGGATACAAATATCCCAAATCAAGCCAAAAGGCAAATAACAAATACCCATAAGGTATACAAGTTCCACAAGGTAAACGCTACGCATCATGTGGCTCAAAAAGACCAACACCGAAGGGCGAAACCTAGGGAATATACATATGAATGAAACATCAGAAAATTTGCTCGAGCTCAGTACTGTACAAACAAGGATCCATGAGCCCGAAGACTCCAAACCCAATATCACCCATGCGGCTCATAACGGCCAACATCGGAAGCGATACTAAAGGGGAACCCAATATCACCCATGCGGCTCATAACGACCAACATCGGAAGCGATACTAAAGGGCAACAAACCCAAAGGCACAAACCCGAAGGCACATACCCGAGGCAACAAACCGTAGTGGTGAAGGTCAAAGACCCAGTACTGGACACCACTAACTGGCGGAATGTGTCATAACTCTCAAAAAAGGAATCCGAAAAGTGGTAACGCGAGTCCCATAACCACTCGTTCGCACTAAACGGTTTACTATCCGTTAGTTAATTTCACACTCAAAGCAGTACAAAGTCACCTCATATCATCGGTAAACCAAACCCGAAGGTCAAAACGATCGATTGAATAGGTCGAGGATTAATCGGAAAGATAAACGCACAGATTCATGGTCCGTGTTTTGCCCAACCATTTAATCACCCTTCCATTTCGCTCGAAGTGCGAAATTGTGCGTGTGTTTAAATAGAATTTATAAATTGGAGAAATGAGCTTTTAATATGATTAGAAAGATTATTTTGTAAAAACCCATGGATGAAGTCAAAAATAAGTTATCAAAGTCAAAGAGGCAATAACAATCACTAAGGACCAACATGAATCGATAACATTCGGAAAACCAATAAAAATAAGCATAAATAGGCAAAACAGGAAAACAGGAGCAGGTCAGTCGACTGAAATCCCTGTTCAGTCGACTGAAAATTATCCAGAAAAATTTCGGGCTTCAGCTCAGTCGACTGAACAGAGGATCCAGTCGACTGAACCCCATTTCTTGCATTTCCTACTTATTACCAATGAAGTGCAAACTCTCCCAACCTTCAATTGGACGAGCACGGACGCTAGGGATTTACGCCATGTGGCTACCCGGCCCTATAAGCACTTCGATTCATCACCAAAAACATGATCAAAACATCAAAGTTAGGATTTCAAAGAATTGAACCCAAACACTACAAATTTGGATATTCACCAATTCAATCCAAACTAAAAGCAAGTGCATATGAACAAGTGCTAGGAATTCATACCCAACATCAATGAAATCAAGAGAAGTAGATGTGAGTTCAAAACTCACCTTTAACCCAAAAACAAGAAGATGGAGCTCAATAACAAGGAGAAGACCAACCAAACACTACTTCAACTCAACAAGCTTCAATCTAAGAATAAAACACATATTTTCCAATTTAGGTTTAAAAAATTTTCTGAAATTAAAGAGGAAAAGAGTTGGAGAAGATGAAGAGGAGGCTTACCAATAACTTCTCTTTGATTTTGGAGCAAGAAATCAAGTTTGCAAGAAGACTAGGGCTTGGAATTTCTAATTCCCATTCTCTTCCCCCATTTTCAGTTTTAAGCTTAAGTTTTAAGAAATGGAATAAGTGAGTGAGAGGAGAGGGCTGAGTTAGGGTTAATTAGATAGTTAGTGGGCTGAACCCAACCCAAACCCAACTAGAAAAATTGCAAAATTCAACTTACTCCAAACATATCAAAGATTATACTCAAAAAGATCGCAAACGAAGTTTTGAACACAATGGAAGTAGTTTCGAGTTCCAATTCGGCCATTGCAAAAAGTAACATTTCGGACCTAAAATTCCGACCAACGACGCTATATTTAAATTAAACATTTAAATATCAAATCGTTAAATATGCGGGTTGTTACAGATCTCCCCCTCCTTACAAAATTGCGTCCCCGCAATTCCTAGAGACGACATTTGTAACAACTACATACATACAATCAATCAAAAGAAAAGGAAATAAGCTTGAGATGGAAAGACATACTCACCGTTCACAAGCTAAGATAGAAAACCCGGATAAGATCGCTCAATAAATTCTCTGGTTTCCCAAGACAGTCATTGGGATTAGCGTACCATTGAACTTTAACGAGCGGCACGTCCTTGTTCCGAAGGTGTCGCACCTCCGTGTCAAGTACGCGGATAGGCTGCTGTACAATAGATAGGTCCAGTGAGACCTCAAGCTCTAGCAAATCAGGAGAAGAAATAACAGAATCTGATTCCCAAAGACACTCCGGAAGTTGCGAGACGTGAAACACGTCATGAATGCCAGATAAATGTGCTGGAAGTGAAACTCTATAAGCCACAGGGTCAATACGTTCAGTAATAGAAAATGGTCCTATAAAGCGAGGAGCCAATTTCCCAGTCATACTGAAACGCATAACCCCTTTCAAAGGAGAAACACGAATAAAAACAAGATCACCAATCGAGAACTCGAGAGGCTTCCTACTGTTGTCTGCGTAGGATTTCTGGCGACTTTGTGCCTCTTTCATTCTCAACCGAATAAGACCAATCTTCTCGGAAGAATGACGAACAAAATCTGGACCAAGAATAAGCTTCTCTCCAGATTCTAACCAACATGAAGGTGATCGACATGGCCTTCCATATAAAGCTTCGAAAGGAGCCATACCGATACTAGACTGAAAACTATTGTTGTAGGAGAACTCTACAAGAGGTAGATGATCCTCCACACTACCACCGAAATCAAAAATACAAATACGGAGGAGATCTTCCAAGATACGATTCACCCGTTCAGTCTGTCCGTCAGACTGCGGATGATAAGCTGTAGAAAAATTAAGCTTCGTTCCCAAAGCTTGCTGAAGACTCTTCCAAAAATGAATCGTGAATAAAGTATCACGGTCACTCAAAATAGAACTAGGAACACCGTGAAGTCTCACGATTTCCTTGACATATAACTTAGCCAAATGAGAAGCAGTCCTATTAGACTTAATAGGGACAAAATTAGCAGACTTAGTGAGGCGATCAACAATAACCCAAATACTAGAATGACCTGATCTCGAACGAGGTAGGCCGTCAATGAAATCCATAGAAATCTGATCCCATTTCCACAATGGAATCTCTAAAGGTTGAAGAAGACCCGAAGGACGCTGATGCTCGGCCTTAAAACGCTGACAAGTTATGCAATTGCTCACATAACTCGCCACATCACTCTTCATGCCTTCCCAATAATAAAGACGACGCATATCGGCGTACATCTTGCTACTACCGGGATGAATGGTATACTTAGAATGGTGACAGTCATCAAGAATGTCATGCCTAAGCGCAAAATCAGAAGGCACAAAAAGACGGTTCTTCTTACGAAGACACCCATGAGAATCAATGCTGAAATCCCGCAATGCCTCATCACCGGATCCAGACTCACAAAGCTAAATCAGATGTAACAAATCAAGATCACGCCGTTGGGCATCGGCAATACGATCCAAAAAAATAGGTCGAGTTCCCAAACTAAATAATAGAATAGGAGAATCAGAAGATGAACCTCGATCCCGAATTTCACAACAAGATAGAGTCTCAAGAACATTCCATTTGGCGAGCATCACAGAAATAACAGCCGAATGTTTGCGACTAAGCGCATCTGCAACACGATTACCCTTTCCAGGAGTATACTGGATATCAAAGTCATAGGAGGCAAGAAACTCGAGCCAACGCTGTTGTCTCATATTGAGTTCCTTCTGGGTGAACAAATACTTCAAGGATTTATGATCGATATAGAGAATGAAGCGCTCGCCCAATAAATAGTGTCGCCAAATCTTCAAGGCAAAGACAATGGCGGCTAGCTCAAGATCATGAGTGGCATAGCGAACTTCATTCGGACGCAGTTGCCTAGAAGCATAAGCAACTACCCGATCCTTCTGCATAAGAACAGCACCGAGACCACTACCACACGCATCGGTGTAGACAACAAGATCATGATTCCCTTCGGGAACCACAAGAATAGGAGCATTAGTGAGAAGTTCCTTCAACGTCAGAAAGGAAGCTTCACACTTGTCGGACCAAACAAAACGAATGCCTTTCCGAGTAAAGCAAGTGAGAGGAAGCACAACACGGGAAAAATCCTTAATGAACCGACGGTAATAACCCGCCAATCCAAGGAAACTACGAATCTCATGCACATTCTCAGGCCTCTTCCAATTCTGGATGGCTTCGATCTTTGAGGGATCGACAGAAATGCCATCGGAAGATACAACATGGCCTTCTCCCAAAAGTGGCACTTGGAGAATTTGGCTCTAAGCTGATGATGACAGGGGGTACTCAAGACAATTCTCAAGTGATTAACATGCTCAGCTTCAGACTTAGAATAAATAAGGATATCATCAATGAAGACAAGAACGAACTTGTCGAGATATTCCCGGAATACTCGATTCATGAGATCAACAAAGAAAGCAGGAGCGTTCGTCAAACCGAACGGCATAACGAGTCACTCAAAAGAACCACAACGAGTGCGGAAAGCGGTAAGCGGTATGCTATCCTCCGCGACTCGTAACTGATGAAAACCTTTGGCAAGGTCAAGCTGAGAAAAGACCTTAGCACCACTCAATAGATCGAACATATCATCGATCCTAGGCAATGGATACCTATTCCTGATGGTTAACTCGTTAAGTTTGCGATAGTCAATGCAAAGCCTAAGAGTTCCATCGGACTTCTTCACGAAGATGACCGCGGATCCCCACGGAGAAAAACTGGATTGAATCAACTGCTTGGACTCAAGCTCTAAAAGCTGCTTCTTGAGTTCCTCATTTTCCTTTGTAGACATCCTCGTGGGAGGACGACTAACTGGCTGCGCGCCTGGAATGAGATCAATGCGGAACTCAATTGCCCGTTTGGGTGGCAAACCCGAAACAGGTTCGAAAACATCAGAAAAGTCACAAGCGATAGGAATACGAGATATATCATCATCATCTCGCGAATCAAGAGAATATAAAGCCAATTCGGAATTATCCACATCCCGAAGAAAAAGAGATAACTGAGTAGACGAATCCGGATGTCGAAGATACAAAATTCTCTCCGAACAAATAATCCTGGCATCATATTTCACTAGCCAGTCCATACCCAAAATCATATCAAATCCCAGACAAGAAATAACGTGCAGATTCGCACGAAAAGAAAAACCACATAAAACAATCTCAACATCATCACACAGCAAACTAAGGGTCGCGGATCCCCCAATAGGATTCGCAATCCTTAAAGAAGTAACCATACAAGAAACATCCAAAGATAAATCATCAACGAGCTTCTTCGATACGAAAGTATGTGAAGCACCCGTATCGAAAAGAACTCGTATAATATGGTCATAAAATAAAATAGAACCTTCCAAAATGGATGGAGATATACCTTTGGGCTGAGAGGGACCTTTAGAAGCCTTGGTAGCATAAAGATTGCTAGACTTAGCACCAGCCGGAACAGTAGGGCAAGCTGAAACATGATGACCTTCCTTCTTGCAATAACGGCAGAAGAGTGGTTTAGGACAAGCTCGAATAATATGATTCGGAGAGCCACAATTAAAACACTTTCGAACGAAAGGCGTTCCGGAAGACTGAGGCTGAGAACTAGGACCACCAGTCTTCTTCTTCTTAGAAGGAAAAGGCCTGGATTTCTGAATTGGAAACGGCCTCTTGTTGGGGTTCTTGGAAACCTCAACATCAACATCACTATCACACTCCTTCTCGACGGTCTCGAGATAAAGTGCCGAATCAACCAACTCCTCAAAAGAAAGTTTAAGTTGGAGCAACAAAGATTTCTTAAGATATTTCTTAAGACCAGAAACAAACTTCAAATTCTTCTTATAAGAAGTGCTGATGAATTCAAGACCATACTGAGACAAAGCCTCGAATGACGCAACATACTCAGAAACAGAAGATTTCCCTCGCTTCAACTCAAGGAAGCGACGGATCAATAAAACTTTTTCAGATTCAGGAACGAACATGAGTTCAAATCGCTCCCGAAACTGAGTCCAAGAAAGAGTAGACTCATCAATCTCGGCTACAAGAAGCTCATACCAATCAAGAGCACGCTCTTGTAATAAGCTAGAAGTTACAAGAACTCTATCATGGTCATAAAGATCCATACGAGAGAAGATACGCTCGCATGTGCGAAACCAAGCTTGGACTTCAAGAACAGACTCGGAGCCCTTAAACGGCTTTCCTCCAAGATGAGAAAAATCACTGCACTGACGTGCAAAGGCAGACTTGCGAGGTGGAGACACTCGAGGAGGAACTGGAGGCTGAGTGCTCCTAAATAACTCCAAAAACTGATCAGCAGACATATAAACGTCATCCGGATGTGTGCCACTGGATTGCCCAGCATCCGAACGTCGTCCCCTGCCTCTTCCAGCCATACGCTGAAGGTAATATAAGAACAAGATTATTTACAAGGTAGATACTTCATTACGGAATACTACGGAATAAAATGCATTCCTAGACGTATTCCCCAAATTCTATCTAACCTTGATGGAATAAAGAGACACGATGATTCAAAGGTTTGTATCACTTGTATACGCTTTGATGCACCAGAATATGTGCATCTATTCTGTGTTTATCATATTTTGTTCTAAACTCAGCTCTGATGCCAAGCTGTGACGCCCCACCTCTATACCCACGCTAGCCAAGGACACTACAAGGTAATGCCGTCAACTAACACGGAGAATAAGGCTGGTTGGGAGCGACCATATATAGCCTTGCTCCAACTATCTATTGAATACATCGACAATAAACATACCAAGCAGGTCGACATACTCAATGAATACTTAAAACAAAACCATAGGTGGTTGAAGGATCTATCAGAACAGAATATAACAACTCAAATGTAATATACATCACAGAACAGTAAATCATCATATACACATATACAGATACATAACAGAGTTTACAAAACAATACAAGTCAAGGGGTATAGCAAACCCCAATATACAGACGAGTCTATAGAATACATATATCAGAGTTACAACAAAATGAGACTACACAAAAAGCTATGACAAAAAGAAGCTAGCGGAGTAGTCCATGCGGAAGCAAAATAGGCTAAGTCCAAATGTACCTGACCTGAAACATCTCGGTCTGACCCGAGTAATGAATACACGGGTCAGTCTAGCTAAACAAATCAGTTAGATAAACTGAACAACAATAAACCTGTAAGGTTACAAAGTATAACAAATATCTCTAAAAGAGATAACACAATCATCTAATAAAAGATGAATCATATGATAACAAGCCTCATATCATCGGCAACATATAGAAACAAAGGATACAAATATCCCAAATCAAGCCAAAAGGCAAATAACAAATACCCATAAGGTATACAAGTTCCACAAGGTAAACGCTACGCATCATGCGGCTCAAAAAGACCAACACCGAAGGGAGAAACCTAGGGAATATACATATGAATGAAACATCAGAAAATTTTCTCGAGCTCGGTACTGTACAAACAAGGATCCATGAGCCCGAATACTCCAAACCCAATATCACCCATGCGGCTCATAACGACCAACATCGGAAGCGATACTAAAGGGCAACCCAATATCACCCATGCGGCTCATAACGACCAACATCGGAAGCGATACTAAAGGGCAACAAACCCAAAGGCACAAACCCGAAGGCACATACCCGTAGGCAACAAACCGTAGTGGTGAAGGTCAAAGACCCAGTACTGGACACCACTAACTGGCGGAATGTGTCATAACTCTCAAAAAAGGAATCCGAAAAGTGGTAACACGAGTCCCATACCCACTCGTTCGCACTAAACGGTTTACTATCCATTAGTTAATTTCACACTCAAAGCAGTACAAAGTCACCTCATATCATCGGTAAACCAAACCCGAATGTCAAAACGATCAATTGAATAGGTCGGAGATTAATCGGAAAGATAAACGCACAGATTCATGGTCCGTGTTTTGCCCAACCATTTAATCACCCTTCCACTTCGCTCGAAGTGCGAAATTGTGCGTGTGTTTAAATAGAATTTATAAATTGGAGAAACGAGCTTTTAATATGATTAAAAAGATTATTTTATAAAAACCCGTGGATGAAGTCAGAAATAAGTTATCAAAGTCAAAGAGGCAATAACAATCACTAAGAACCAACATGAATCGATAACATTCGGAAAACCAATCAAATAAGCATAAATAGGCAAAACAGGAAAACAGGAACAGGTCAGTCGACTGAAATCCCTGTTCAGTCGACTGAAAATTATCCAGAAAAATTTCGGGCTTCAGCTCAGTCGACTGAACAGAGGATCCAGTCGACTGAACCCCATTTCCTGCATTTCCAACTTATTACCAATGAAGTGCAAACTCTCCCAACCTTCAATCGGACGAGCACGGACGCTAGGAATTTACGCCACGCGGCTACCCGGCCCTATAAGCACTTCGATTCATCACCAAAAACATGATCAAAACATCAAAGTTAGGATTTCAAAGAATTGAACCCAAACACTACAAATTTGGATATTCACCAATTCAATCCAAACTAAAAGCAAGTGCATAGGAACAAGTGCTAGGAATTCATACCCAACATCAATGAAATCAAGAGAAGTAGATGTGAGTTCAAAACTCACCTTTAACCCAAAAACAAGAAGATGGAGCTCAATAACAAGGAGAAGACCAACCAAACACTACTTCAACTCAACAAGCTTCAATCTAAGAATAAAACACATATTTCCCAATTTAGGTTTAAAAAAATTTCTGAAATTGAAGAGGAAAAGAGTTGGAGAAGATGAAGAGGAGGCTTACCAATAACTTCTCTTTGATTTTGGAGCAAGAAATCAAGTTTGCAAGAAGAACTAGGGCTTGGAATTTCTAATTCCCATTCTCTGCCCCCGTTTTCAGTTTTAAGCTTAAGTTTTAAGAAATGGAATAAGTGAGTGAGAGGAGAGGGCTGAGTTAGGGTTAATTAGATAGTTAGTGGGCTGAACCCAACCCAAACCCAACTAGAAAAATTGCAAAATTCAACTTACTCCAAACATATCAAAGATTATACTCAAAAAGATCGCAAACGATGTTTTGAACACAATGGAAGTAGTTTCGAGTTCCAATTCGGCCATTGCAAAAAGTAACATTTCGGACCTAAAATTCCGACCAACGACGCTATATTTAAATTAAACATTTAAATATCAAATCGTTAAATATGCGGGTTGTTACATGCGTGCGCGACCTGTAGCCATACGCGGCCCTCTAGCTCCCTCCATGCTGCGCCATTTACGATCATCTCCGTATGAAATTGAAGCTCTTGCAATCCTCTACAACTTTAAAGTTGAAAGTTTGTTGAATAGATTGACGGATTTGAAGAGATTGAGGGATAAAGGTGCGAAATTTCTGGTCGTTCAAGATGAAGGTGGCGGCTGGGCATTGAAACCCTAATTTTTGTGAAAATAGAAAGAAATAAGGGGCTTTTATAGAAAATTCACGCGACACTATTCATCCCGGATTTTCCGAATTCCAAAGGAAGTGTGCCGGTTGGCGTTTCTAAGGTTTACCCTGCGTTTCGAACACAATGGAATGTGTTTCGGGAGCTAATTCGATCATCTGTGCGAGTTATGGCAATAAACGTTCGATTTTAAATTAAATCGGTAAATCAAATTTTTAGGCGTTTTAGCTTGCCACGGACAAACGGTAAATCCGATTGACACGAAATTGAAACCAAACAATAATATCACATTATGGATCCGATGAAACTAGTTTCGTCGAAATCTGAGACTGTTTGAAAAATGGCTATTTTAACTCGCCAAATTAATATTAAAAACAATTCCGATGCGTTTCGAGCTGCCACGGTCAAACGAAAACTCCAAATGCTACGAAAATTGAAATCTGATAATAACAAACTATTACGGATCCATTGGAACTAGTTTCGTCCAGTTCTGAGACTGTTCGAAAAATGGCTAATTTCACTAATCGATTAAATATTAAAATATTCAATTTTCACAAATTAACTTTTAATTCGATTATAAAAGTTCTAAAATATCATTCTAACTCCAACATGATAAAATAAGATTTTACAAATCATTTTCTATCATATTTAACCCAATTTTTAATTATTAAATTATCGATTTAATTATCCAATTAAATCCAATTATTCGAAGAAAAAAAATTATTTGACTTTTAAATTTCACTTATTAATATTTGAAATTAATTAAATATACGAATTTTAATTAATAAAAATTCTGGGTCGTTACATACTTTCCCCCTTAAAAGAATTTCGTCCTCGAAATTACCAAGTAAGAAAAATTATGGAGTCTATTAACTTTCCAAAATCCATAGTTAAACTTCTTACAATAACTTTACTAAGTTTTCAAATCATACCTAGTTTTCTTCTCAAAAACAACTACTATCGTTTAACTTTCAACTCCAAATCAAAATTATAGTTTTCAAAATTTTCCCAATTTTCTCAAATTTTTCTAACGCCTTAAATTTTCGGAAAAATTCGCCAGAGTCTCCTTTGCGCGGCTCGATCCGGAAAAAAAAATGACAGTATATATATCACAAATATACATCTCATCAAGTGATGAGGCATCCCGCAGGGAAAAAAGTGTAAAAGTACGATATTTAATCCGAGATATGTACCTTATATTTTATTAGTGAGCATATACGGCTAATATAGCGCGAAAGCGAGCTCCAAATGCGAAGCAAACGCGATCCGCACCTACTAAACACTCAACAAACAAATGAGAAACATGTATATAGACAATAGTATCGATATACAGCATATAGCAACATAATAACTATATATGCCAACATAGCAAATGCAGTAAAAGCAATATATTCAACCATCAACCAACTATCATCCAACTAACATCCATAATCAATAAATATTCATTCATATTTTCATTAATATTCAGTGAAATGGGTTTTCAATTTAATCACATTTGATTCATTAACAATGGATGTTTTTACTAACATTCATTTTCAATTAGTTTATATTCACTAATTCATATTCAAGTTGGTTCACTTCCAAATCAAATTCAATTCTATTTAAGATTCACTTAACTTCAAATTGGATTTCAATTACTTTAGCTTTCAATTTCATTAACTCAATTTCATTAATACTTAATGAATTATATACAATCAACTAACAATCATATATCAACCAATGTGTATTAATTTCAACCAAATTCCTTTGCTTATATTCATTCAATTTGGTTTAATTAAATTGATTTTCATTCAATCTTTCAATTTCCAATAACATTAGATTTTAATGAATTACACTTACATTCATTATTTCATATCAATTATTTACATTTAATTGATTACATTCAATCCATTCATTCAATTCAATTACAAAAGTTGAAGTTCATTTCATAACTCAAGTTCACATTTATCACTTAACTTTATTATTTTACTTTGATACCGAAATCAACTTCATTCAACATCTCTTAAGTTATATTCCATTTTAAACATTATTTGGCTTTACTTAACTTAAATTCCAACTTATAAATCAAATTCATTTTTTTACCTACAACTCATATTCATGAATATATTCATATAGTTTCACTTCTTATATATATAAGATTATTTCACATTTGTAAATCACTTTAATCATAATTCAATTCTTATAATTCTTTTTGCTTATACAATTATTCTTTTACAATTTTCTTTTTTTAATTTAGATTATTCAAACATCTTTTAATTAACTTACATATATTCTTACATTTTCAACAACGTTAATTACTCGTATTAACCAGAATCTGTATACCACTCAACAAACCAATCATCACAATATAAAACAATTTATATTCACTAACAAATACGCTCTCATAGCTATTATTACACTCAAACTCATTCTAGAGTACTACTGACTCCATCTCTAATGAGTAATACCCAACAGAGCCATGGTTGTCGCTTAACCATATGCTTTGGTACCAACTGTAACGCTTCGATTTTTCGTTGCTCGAAAACTGACATCAATACGTCCACTGTATCAACTGCCGAGCAATCGAATGTCGGAAAACTGAATTGTTAGGGTTAAAGAAGAAGAGGTAGAAGAAAACGATAGAAGAAATAAGAAAAGATAGAACAGAACAGAAATCAGCAGAACAATATCAGAATCTCACAATCGCAGCGGAACAACATATAATAATTAAATGAATAATCTTTAAACAAAAAATTATATCAGTTATTACATTACATCACATCACATTACATCATATCATCAGAGTGTACAACAATCAAACAACAACAAACAGCGGAAAAGAAATACTATATCTAGTGAATACGCCATTACATCCATCTTGCCTCCAGTAACTTCTGAATTCCAGAATATCCTGATAAACCTTAACTCTAGACTGCCCGTGTGGAAATTGGTGGGCACCCAGAGTTTAGGAAGGAAAACAATAAACTCCGAGTCAGTCATGTGACTGGTGTGAGAACTTAAAACAGTTTATTTTATCTTCAAAACAAAATAGAGGAATATTTTTAAAATAGATTCGCAATGCTTTTAAAAATGCAACTACCATAAGGCCTCCCGCACACACACACAATGCAAACGCAGAATCGGTGGAGATTTCTCCTTATGATAGTCAAAGATGCTTGATACGCATTAAAAAGAAACATTTGATATTATTACTAGTGTGATAACCCGGAATTTGAACAACTGTTAGCTTGATAATTAACTGGGTAAATTGATAGAAATACTGATTGTTAAGAATGAGACAAATAAATTTGATAATTAATATTCATATCTGGGAAGATAATTATTTGATAATCTCCTGATATGTTTATTTAAAATGGGAAAACTTATTATCTTCAACAAAGATTAATTTGTGTTTGTTTAATATAAATTGTTAAACATAAATTGATTAAAAAAATAAAAAAAATGTGTTTATCTAAAATTGGAAATATAAAATTTATTTGTATATATATACAACATTTAAAATGTGATACATGAAATTAGTCAATGCAAAATATAAATATTAAAATGTGTAATTGTATAAAGGTAATTTATATATATATAAACATTTAAAAGCTAAATTGATATAAACATTAAAACATGATAATATAAATAAGAAATTAATTTAAATATATTTATAAACAAATAGTAATTATTTTAATATTGCAATGTAACATGTGTAAGGTTATTATACCATGAGAAAGACATTTGTAAGTATTCTAATAATCTTAAGAACAAGTGGCAAATCTTTATTCAGAAGAAAAATATTGTTTTAATTAATGTCTAAAAGAAAAGCTAAGAAACAAAATCTGAACTCAAACATTCCCTCAAAATAAATCTGAAATGCAACCCTGTAAATTAATTATCCTCAAACCTGAAGTCATTTTCAAAAGCTCAAACCCAAAGTTCAAAATCCTACATCCATTTTTTTTAAGATCAAGACTGTAACCATTTTATAAGTTAGACCAAAGCTTGCAACAATATGTATTGTCAAGTGCAACATGAAGTAAATCAAAACTTACAAAGTTTCCAGTTTTTTTTAAAGCTCTGTTCAACTGCTTTAGCTTCCCTGCTCATCATATCGGTGAGTAAACTTTCACTCTTTGCCTAGATCTACCTATTTAAACAATGCATGTGGTGAATGCTTTAATTATTGATGGTGAAATGTTTGTAGAAATGATTGAATAATGCTTATATATGTTAAGATGAGTACTGTGTGTAGACTAAACTTTCTAAAGCCTGAATCTGGTGGTGTAATTCAATTGCATGTGATGGGTCTTTATAGAAAGTTAGGAAATAAAGTTCGTAGGAGTATATAGATGTAAATGTTTTAATAATAAGTAGAATTTTGCTTGTGCATAGCTGTGAATCTGCATATATGGAAGCCTCTGTTCATATTCACAGGCTCAAACTCACTAGGAAAAAAAATAAATATCTTCCTATTCAATCGAATTCATGTTATGACCTCTAAAGAATATATGTTTGTATCAATGCAGCATCATTTTTAAAAATGGAATCAGGTGTGTTTATTGAATAAATATTTCGAAAATTTAATATTACAGTAGAATCTCTTTACATAACAGAAAATTTATAAGAACTATTTCAAGTTTGGATTTTATAAACTGAATCACTTGAGTAAGTAATGAATTATGATATATGAATCAGAATTTCTAGGGTTGGGTACGTTGAGATTTATCGGGTTGAACGAATTTGGGGAAAATGGCAAATTCTAGAGGTTTGGTTGTTTTAGAGGTGTGTCACTCGATGGGAAGGAGGAGTAGCTCATGGGGAACTCAAAAAAATTGGTGCTGGAATTTTTAAATGATCGAGGAAGCAAGTTGTTTGGATTTAGGGTTTAAGCGTGCTTCGTTTGACCTTTGGTTTTGGGATGAACAGCGAAGCAAGAAGGATGTTTGAAGGCTGCGCACGTGGAGGAAATGATGCAGGAGGAGGAGGCGAGTATTCCGAAGAAATTTAAGGGCACATGATGGTAAGGATGGTCGGAATATGGTGATTGATGGGTATCAGTTCGTTTCCAGCAGGTGATCGAAGAGTGTTTTTCTCGAGCAAGGCCATTCGTCGAGCCCTGGGTGGTTGGATGGAATGGGTTGATCGGTGGGGGTTTGCATGGATGATCGGCGGCGTAGCGAAGGAACTGGGTAGCGCGTGCATGGATACGTGTTCGTGCATGTATACATCATTCCAGGTGAATGATGGTGAAAGATAGATGACGGGTAGAAGCAATGAAGAGAGGAAAAGAAAGAAGGCGGGCCAGAAAAGTTGGACCAGTGGAAGTTTGGGCCAAGAATTTAATAGGAATGAATTAGCAAGTTTAAAAGTTTGACAAATTTTTTAACTATTACTCCTTAATAATAATGGATCATTTAAGTGTTTGGCTAATTTAAAGAATGTAATTTATTTTAACTCTAATTTATGAAGTAAATTTTTGGTTGAATTAAGATTTAATTAATAATGAAATTAAGTACTTATTTAAAATGATTTAAATTTATACGTTAATGGTAACTAAGAAATCAATAAAGATAAATGGGTTATCTTAAGGTTAGTTAAGGCCTTTGGTGATTAAAGATTAAATAAATGGATTAAAGAGATATTCATTAATTAATTAATGATCAAGGTTAATTAATTGGGAATAATTAACCAATGGAGTAATTACTTGATGTAAGTAATTAAAGATTAATTAATCATTGTAAGTGATCATAGAATAATTAATTAATTGATTAAGGGTTAAAGTAATTAATTATAGTTAATTAATTAAGATGGTAAATAAAGAAAAGTTATTAAAGAATTAATAATAGTTAATGATGGTCATTAACTAAGGATTATTTCGTAATTAATTAATATGATTAATTTTAATAATTAACTAGATTAATTAAATTATGATAATCAATTGAGAAATTGTTAAGTTTAATTACTTAATAAAAGTAATTAAGAAATTAATTAATTAATGTAATTAATTGGGTTTAATATGATTAGTTTAGATTAATTAATTAAGTTTAATTAATTTAAGCACTTGATGATTGAAGGATAATTACTTAATGTAATTAATGGAAGTGTAATTACATAAGGAAGTAATTAATGGTAGTTACTGGATGTAACTAAAGATGTTGACGATGAAAGTAATTTGAATTAAATTCCTATGTAATTAATCAGGGTGATTAATTGAGATAATTAATTAAGGATAATTAATTTTTGGAATAAAGTAATTAAGGACAGTTGATTACTGAATGGGATTTATCAAGGGATTAATAAGAGAATAAATTAAGGATTAGCTTATTCAATGAAGTAATTAAGGGTAGTTAATTACTGGATATTATCAATCAAGGGTGATTAATAATTATGGTTAATAATTAATTAATGAGGTAACTAAGGTTAATTACTGTATTTGGTTAAGAATAAATTAATTTAGGAAATTAATTTAAGGGATAAATAGAATGATGTGGGAAGCCTTTGATTAATTGTTATCCCTAATATGTGTTCGAGATGCTATGTGATAAGATATGTTTAATTTAAACTGTGATGATGGGGTTTTCCATTGACGATGAATTACTGTGACATCCTGTATTTAAAAGTTGAATTGTACTTTACTTGGATAATTTAAGTTAAGATGACATTGAGTTCGAAGAGACCGGAGTCGGGTATTAGTAAATACCCGTAACCACTTCGATTCATTATAGATTGATTTGTGAAATCAATAAGCTAGTTTGGATTGATTTAAGTGAATTGGACCATTTAATCTAACTTTTGACACTTACAAACGGATGTGTGATATAGGTAATGTTTATAACAGCTTCTTAAATTGTAAATTGATAAGTTACCCCGGGTTTATATAAGTTGTATGTTTTGGGATATTCCTTGTTGGATGAGTTTACTCATGCTGGTTTCCAGCCTGACCCGGGTGTTACTTTGATGTAATGCTTGGGTCAGACCGAGTATTACAGATTTTCAGTTAGGGACGTTCTGGAGCACAGAAGGCGGGCTGAATGGCTGGAACGTATGGGGCGTACCCGTTGCGATATATAGTTGTATATCTAGGACATGTTGATTTAGAACTGTCCTGTGTTGTGTAAATGTTGTAACTCTGATATATAAAAATGTAAATGTACTGATACAGTTCTTTTTGTAAACTGTTATTATTTGCTATTATATTTTATCCGTTGCGAATGTGAGATTCTGAGTTTGAGTTTTCTGTTTCTTCTTCTTTCTCTTTTCTTCTTTTCACTAATTATCTGGAAATTTCGGAATCGAAATTTTCGGGTCGTTACTTTTGGTATCAGAGCCAGTTTAAGCGAGAACCTTGGCTCTGATGGGATTACTCATTAATGATAGGGTAAGTGGTACCCTAGAATGAGTAGAGTGAATATATATATGAGAGAGCGTACTTGTTATTTTCTTGTATAAAGGTTTTTAAATGATTTCAAAAGTAAATGAATCTTATATAAGAAATAGATTATCTATTGTATTAAGGAAATTGGTTGTAGTATTAATTAAACTAAAAGTAATAGTAAGAATTAAGTGGTAATAAAATTTCAACCAAATTGAAATTAAAATAAAGACAAGTTTGAAATGGATTCAAACTGGAATTAAATCTTGAAATTGGAAAAGGGTTCAGGATAATCAATTTATGTAATTAATTAAACTTTATTTAATGAGATTAATTAATGGATAATAATTGGAATTGATAAATAAGAAGGAGTTACATGATGAAGTAGCTAGAGGTAAGTAATTTAAGGGACAATTTCTTAATGAAGGTAATTAAGAAATAAATTAATTACCGAATGTGATTAATTAATGATGTAATTAATTTAAAGAAATAACAAATAATATTATTTAATGCATTTGAAGAAATGGTCCTGTTTCAAACAAGAGTTGTTTGAAAATTTAAAGGAAATTTGTTTTAAATAGAACCAAGGGTGGTTTAAAATTTTAAAGTATAACTTGGTATGTAAAAGAAATTAATATGTATACATGTTGATATACATAATATCAAAGGCGACTGGAAATAAACTCTAAATGGTGAGTTTTGAATTTGGAGTAAGATGTGATGCCCAAAGTGATAAGTTTTTGAACTTATAAATGGAAAGATTATTAATGTGAAGTTTAAAATAAGAAAAGGAAGTTCAAATTGGGTAAGGTTGACTGGATTAAGTGAATTGAGTTTAACTTGGGAAAAAGTTAAATAAGTTGGAATGATCAACATGATTTGGGAATTTCAAGATGGAATTGGAACTTAATTTGGGGAGTTAAATGGTTAATCTGAATTGAGAGTTTGTGTGATCTCAAAATGGGTTTGAGATCTGGAAATTGTAAATTGATGGATGTTTTAAGATGAATTAGATGATATCATCCTATTGTTGTTAAAAATCTTTAAGTTGTGAATTGAATTTGTTTAAATGAATGAGAAATGGAGTATGGTAATCCATTGTTGGGATAAAATGGTAAATTGATTTAAAGGAATTAAATCAACATTTGAAGTATTAACTCGAATTTATATAATTCGAGATAATTTGGATTTGAAATTTGAATAAGTACAAATTGAGTTTGATTTGAATTGATTGAAAGTGTGATTGAAGATGCATGAGTATAAGATTCAAATGGAAACTTTGAATTGGATTGATTTGAATAATTAGGAATTGTAATTAAAGTTTAATAGTTTTAAATTCAAATGGAATTTGAATTGAATTTGGGAGGAAATCAAGAATAATTCAACTTGATTTGGAAATGGAGTTCGAAATTGGGATTGACTCAAACTGGAGTTGAAATGAATTGAAATTAGAACTAGTTCAATTGAAATTTATTTGAATTAGTAGAATTTGAGATCAATGTTGAATAAAGTTAAATTTGGAAAAAACTAAGGAATTCAGCTTGAATTGGGTTAAATAGATTTCAATGGAAATTGAAGTTATTTAAATTGGAATGGGGTCAATTTAAATGGAAGAGGAAATTTAAATTGAATTGATTGGGAATGAAGATTGGGGAATGAACAGTTTTGACTCTGGACTATTTTTAATATAAACTGTTTTAATACAAACCTATTTTTCCAAGCTATTCATTATATATACAGCCTTTCTTTTAAAAGCCAAACTATCTTATACTTGTTTTACAATTATTTTTGAAACTGTTTAACAATTTTCTAACTATTTTCTAAACTAATTACTATTTTCAATTATTAATTACAATTTTATAGCTATTTTGGAATTATTTAAAATTTCTATGACTATTTAACTATTTTCCAATTATTTTACAATTACTGAACTATTTTACAGCTATTTTACAAGCTAGTAATTATTTCCAACTACTTATCTATTTTCAAAAATAAAAATAAAATTTTCAAGCTATTTTCTAAATAAACTGGTCGGAGTTCAAACTGTTATTGGTTAAATACTCAATCAAGACAAGAATAGAGGTGATAATCCAAAGGGATTAAAGCAATTGTGAGTAAGTGAATGAAAATCAAAGTGAATGTGAATAGAAATGAAATTAATTTGGCTAATAACCAATAAGACAAATACGTAGGATGTACGTATGTTATTCTATTCGCATAGTGATTTGATCCAGATTCGAGCACAGAATTTCAAGATAGTTATATTGATCCGAGTGGGATTTTTCACTCAATTTTCGACGGCGAACCTGGATATGGGTTGTTGATTGGTTCTGGATATTCCCTATCATAGTTATGACTATGCAAGGAGAATGACGGTTTCTGATCAAGAAACCAAATCTGTGTCCGCACTAGGAAGTCGAGTGGACAATACTAGTACGGAAGTGAAATTGTGTGATCGAGTGAGCGATCAGATTGGTATGGCGTACGAACGATATGTGTGCATCGTACGGATTTGAATGAATTTGACATTGAAAGGAGTAATTGAATTTGAATATTTGATTTTGGATAAATAAAGTTATATATCTTGGGTATATAAGAAAAAAAAACTCCCCTTGATGAATCTTTTGCCAAAAAGAAAAAGGGTTTTGTTTTGGAAATGTTTGAAGTATAAAAGGAGTTTATACAAGTTTCTAATGATCCAAAGTTTTAAAAGATTTTATATATCTGAATATATATATAAAGGATCATATGAGGATTTTGGAAAAAGGGTTTTGGGAACTAATGGATTTGGAAAGGCTTTTGATTTTTGGGTAAAATCAATATGAGAATTTGAAAAGCCTATTTTGAGAATTATCGATTTTGGAATAATCGATTTTGTGTAAAGGAGCTTTATATGAGATCATACTAGGTGTATGATTTAAAGATACTATATATATAGTATAAAATGTTTTGATGATGGCTCTGGAAAAAAAGGCGCTCCCTTGAAATGAACTTCTCAGGAGTACCACCGGGTGGTGCTGCCTTGAGCCCCAAGGGGGGTTCTAAAGTTGATCCTGTGAGGAGTCTGGACGAAACTAGTTCCTGGGGATTTTGAGTAGAGTATACCATAGCGAAAGTCGTGTGTGCCGCTGAGAGCCAACAGTTACATGGACTTTTGCTGCGATAGCAACGTAACCCAGAATGTAACTGCGATCAAAGGTATAACATAGCGAAAGTCGTGTGTGCCGCTGAGAGCCAACAGTCTGCATTTGATTTTATATAGGTAGACTCCGACCTATGTAGGAGTGGAGAAGTTTCATTTTGACAGCGAAAATCAGAGGCCGCTGAGAGCCTGCAGTTACATGGACTTTTGCTGTGACGGCAAAGTAACCCTAGGTGTAACTGTGATCTGTTGTGTGGGTTCCATGGCGTAATCGAGAGGCCGCGAAGAACCTGCAGTTACATGGACTTTTGCTGCGATGGCAGCGTAACCCTGGAATGTAACTGTGACCATGGATGGGGATGATGATTTCCAGAGCATTCTCACCAAAGATATGTCCTCTATTTTCAAAAATATTTTCTATATTTTCAATAAAATTATTTTCTAAAATATTTTCACTGGGTGTTGAAAATTGGTCTGCTAAGTACTTATAGATTTTCAGTTCTATGCCTGATCAACGTATGATCGAATTTCTGTGAGAACGAAGATGGACTTGTTGAAACATTGAGTTGTAGAATGATATTTTTATAAAACTACTTTGATAATACTATATATAGATTTTAAAGTGTTTTAAAAATGATCAAAGAATAATTTAACTGGTTTTAAATATTTAATAAAATCTGCTTTCGTTCCTTTTCGAGGATGAAAAGATTCAAAAGGAGGAGGAATGTGATAACCCGGAATTTGAACAACTGTTAGTTTCATAATTAACTGGGTAAATTGATAGAAATACTGATTGTTAAGAATGAGACAAATAAATTTGATAATTAATATTCATATCTGGGAAGATAATTATTTGATAATCTCCTGATATGATTATTTAAAATGGGAAAACTTATTATCTTCAACAAAGATTAATTTGTGTTTGTTTAATATAAATTGTTAAACATAAATTGATTAAAAAAAAGAAAAAAAATGTGTTTATCTAAAATTGGAAATATAAAATTTTATTTGTATATATATACAACATTTAAAATGTGATACATGAAATTAGTCAATGCAAAATATAAATATTAAAATGTGTAATTGTATAAAGGTAATTTATATATATATAAACATTTAAAAGCTAAATTGATATAAACATTAAAACATGATAATATAAATAAGAAATTAATTTAAATACATTTATAAACAAATGAGTAATTATTTTAATATTGCAATGTAACATGTGTAAGGTTATTATACCATGAGAAAGACATTTGTAAGTATGCTAATAATCTTAAGAACAAGTGGCAAATCTTTATTCAAAAGAAAAATATTGTTTTAATCAATGTCTAAAAGAAAAGCTAAGAAACAAAATCTGAACTCAAACATTCGCTCAAAACAAATCTGAAATGCAACCCTGTAAATTAATTATCCTCAAACCTAAAGTCATTTTCAAAAGCTCAAACCCAAAGTTCAAAATCCTACATCCATTTTTTTTTTAAGATCAAGACTGTAACCATTTTATAAGTTAGACCAAAGCCTGCAACAATATGTATTGTCAAGTGCAACCTGAAGTAAATCAAAACTTACAAAGTTTCTAGTTTTTTTTTCAAGCTCTGTTCAACTGCTTTAGCTTCCCTGCTCATCATATCGGTGAGTAAACTTTCACTCTTTGCCTAGATCTACCTATTTAAACAATGCATGTGGTGAATGCTTGAATTAGTGATGGTGAAATGTTTGTAGAAATGATTGAATAATGCTTATATATGTTAAGATGAGTACTGTGTGTAGACTAAACTTTCTAAAGCCTAAATCTGGTGGTGTAATTCAATTGCATGTGATGGGTCTTTATAGAAAGTTAGGAAATAAAGTTAGTAGGAGTATATAGATGTGAATGTTTTAATAATAAGTAGAATTTTGCTTGTGCATAGCTGTGAATCTGCATATATAGAAGCCTCTGTTCATATTCACAGGCTCAAACTCACTAGGAAAAAAAATAAATATCTTCCTATTCAATCGAATTCATGTTATGACCTCTAAAGAAGATATGTTTGTATCAATGCGGTATCATTTTTAAAAATGGAATCAGGTGTGTTTGTCGAATAAATATTTCGAAAATTTAATATTATAGTAGAATCTCTTTATATAACAGAAAATTTATAAGCACTATTTCAAGTTTGGATTTTATAAACTGAATCACTT
Source organism: Allium cepa (assembly GCA_030765085.1). Taxonomy (NCBI): domain Eukaryota; kingdom Viridiplantae; phylum Streptophyta; class Magnoliopsida; order Asparagales; family Amaryllidaceae; genus Allium; species Allium cepa. The sequence goes on along the minus strand of CM060935.1, from coordinate 327,706,300 downwards.
GAGTAAGTAATGAATTATGATATATGAATCAGAATTTCTAGGGTTGGGTACGTTGAGATTTATCGGGTTGAACGAATTTGGGGGAAATGGCAAATTCTAGAGGCTGGGTTGTTTTAGAGGTGTGTCACTCGATGGGACGGGGGAGTAGGTCATGGGGAACTCAAAAAAATTGGTGCTGGAATTTTTAAGTGATCGAGGAAGCAAGTTGTTTGGATTTTAGGGTTTAAGCATGCTTCGTTTGAACTTTGGTTTTGGGATGAACAGCGAAGCAAGAAGAATGTTTGAAGGCTGCGCACGTGGAGGAAATGACGCAGGAGGAGGAGGCGAGTATTCCGATGAAACTTAAGGGCACATGATGGTAAGGATGGTAGGAATATGGTGATTGATGGGTATCAGTTCGTTTCCAGCAGGTGAACGAAGAGTATTTTTTTCGAGCAAGGTCGTTCGTCGAGCCCTGGGTGGTTGGATGGAATGGGATGATCGGTGGGGGTTTGCATGGATGATCGGCGGCGTAGCGAAGGAACTGGGTAGCGCGTGCATGGATACGTGTTCGTGCACGTATACATCATTCCAGGTGAATGATGGTGAAAGATAGATGACGGGTAGAAGCAATGAAGAGAGGAAAAGAAAGAAGACGGGGCAGAAAAGTTGGGTCAGTGGAAGTTTGGGCCAAGAATTTAATAGGAATGAATTAGCAAGTTTAAAAGTTTGACAATTTTTTTAACTATTACTCCTTAATAATAATGGATCATTTAAGTGTTTGGCTAATTTGAAGAATGTAATTTATTTTAACTCTAATGTATCAAGTAAATTTTTGGTTGAATTAAGATTTAATTAATAATGAAATTAAGTAGTTATTTAAAATGATTTAAATTTATACGTTAATGGTAACTAAGAAATCAATAAAGATAAATGGGTTATCTTAAGGTTAGTTAAGGCCTTTGGTGATTAAAGATTAACTAAATAGATTAAAGAGAAATTCATTAATTAATTAATGATCAAGGTTAATTAATTGGGAATAATTAACCAATGGAGTAATTACTTGATGTAAGTAATTAAAGATTAATTAATCATTGTAAGTGATCATAGAATAATTAATTAATTGATTAAGGGTTAAAGTAATTAATTATAGTTAATTAATTAAGATGGTAAATAAATAAAAGTTATCAAAGAATTAATAATAGTTAATGATGGTCATTAACTAAGGATTATTTCGTAATTAATTAATATGATTAATTTTAATAATTAACTAGATTAATTAAATTATGATAATCAACTGAGAAATTGTTGAGTTTAATTACTTAATAAAAGTAATTAAGAAATTAATTAATTAATGTAATTAATTGGGTTTAATATGATTAGTTTAGATTAATTAATTAAGTTTAATTAATTTAAGCACTTGATGATTGATGGATAGTTACTTAATGTAATTAATGGAAGTGTAATTGAATAAGGAAGTAATTAATGGTAGTTACTGGATGTAATTACAGATGTTGACGATGAAAGTAATTTGGATTAAATTCCTATGTAATTAATCAGGGTGATTAATTGAGATAATTAATTAAGGATAATTAATTTTTGGAATAAAGTAATTAAGGATAGTTGATTACTCAATGAGATTTATCAAGGGATTAATTAGAGAATAAATTAAGGATTAATTTATTCAATGAAGTAATTAAGGGTAGTTAATTACTGGATATTATCAATCAAGGGTGATTAATAATTATGGTTAATAATTAACTAATTAGGTAACTATGGTTAATTACTATATTTGGTTAAGAATAAATTAATTTAGGAAATTAATTTAAGGGATAAATAGAATGATATGGGAAGCCTTTGATTAATTGTTATCCCTAATATGTGTTCGAGATGCTATGTGATAAGATATGTTTAATTTAAACTGTGATGATGGGGTTTTCCATTGACGATGAATTACTGTGACATCCTGTATTTAAAAGTTGAATTGTACTTTACTTGGATAATTTAAGTTAAGATGACATTGAGTTCGAAGAGACCGGAGTCGGGTATTAGTAAATACCCGAAACCCCTTCGATTCATTATAGATTGATTTGTGAAATCAATAAGCTAGTTTGGATTGATTTAAGTGAATCGGACCATTTAATCTAACTTTTGACAATTACAAATTTATGTGTGATATAGGTGATGTTTATAACAGCTTCTTAAGTTGTAAATTGATAAGTTACCCCGGGTTTATATAAGTTGTATGTTTTGGGATATTCCTTGTTGGATGAGTTTACTCACGCTGGTTTCCAGCCTGACCCGGGTGTTACTTTGATGTAATGCTCGGGTCAGACCGAGTATTACAGATTTTCCAAGTAGGGACGTTCTGGAGCACAGAAGGCGAGCTGAATGGTTGGAACGTATGGAGCGTACCCGCTGCGATATATAGTTGTATATCTAGGACATGTTGATTTAGAACTGTCCTGTGTTGTGTAAATGTTGTAACTCTGATATATAAAAATGTAAATGTACTGATACAGTTCTTTTTGTAAACTGTTATTATTTGCTATTATATTTTATCCGCTGCGAATGTGAGATTCTGAGTTCGAGTTTTCTGTTTCTTCTTCTTTCTCTTTTCTTCTTTTCACTAACTATCTGGAAATTTCAGAATCGAAATTTTCGGGTCGTTACTTTTGGTATTAGAGCCAGGTTAAGTGAGAACCTTGGCTCTGATGGGATTACTCATTAATGATAGGGTAAGTGGTACCCTAGAATGAGTTGAGTGAATTTATATATGAGAGAGCGTACTTGTAATTTTCTTATATAAAGGTTTTTAAATGATTTCAAAAGTAAGTGAATCTTATATAAGAAATAGATTATCTGTTATATTAAGGAAATTGGTTGTAGTATTAATTAAACTAAAAGTAATAGTAAGAATTAAGTGGTAATAAAATTTCAACCAAATTGAAATTAAAATAAAGACAAGTTTGAAATGGATTCAAACTGGAATTAAATCTTGAAATTGGAAAAGGGTTCAGGATAATCAATTTATGTAATTAATTAAACTTTATTTAATGAGATTAATCAATGGATAATAATTGGAATTGATAAATAAGAAGGAGTTACTTGATGAAGTAGCTAGAGGTAAGTAATTTAAGGGACAATTTCTTAATGAAGGTAATTAAGAAATAAGTTAATTACCGAATGTGATTAATTAATGATGTAATTAATTTAAAGAAATAACAAATAATATTATTTAATGCATTTGAAGAAATGGTCCTGTTTCAAACAAGAGTTGTTTGAAAATTTAAAGGAAATTTGTTTTAAATAGAACCAAGGGTGGTTTAAAATTTTAAAGTATAACTTGGTATGTAAAAGAAATTAATATGTATACATGTTGATATACATAATATCAAAGGCGACTGGAAATAAACTCTAAATGGTGAGTTTTGAATTTGGAGTAAGATGTGATGCCCAAAGTGATAAGTTTTTGAACTTATAAATGGAAAGATTATTAATGTGAAGTTTAAAATATGAAAAGGAAGTTCAAGTTGGGTAAGGTTGACTGGATTAAGTGAATTGAGTTTAACTTGGGAAAAAGTTAAATAAGTTGGAATGATCAACATGATTTGGGAATTTCAAGATGGAATTGGAACTTAATTTGGGGAGTTAAATGGTTAATCTGAATTGAGAGTTTGTGTGATCTCAAAATGGGTTTGAGATCTGGAAATTGTAAATTGATGGATGTTTTAAGATGAATTAGATGATATCATCCTATTGTTGTTAAAAATCTTTAAGTTGTGAATTGAATTTGTTTAAATGAATGAGAAATGAAGTATGGTAATCCATTATTGGGATAAAATGGTAAATTGATTTAAAGGAATTAAATCAACATTTGAAGTATTAACTCGAATTTATATAATTCGAGATAATTTGGATTTGAAATTTGAATTAGTACAAATTGAGTTTGATTTGAATTGATTGAAAGTGTGATTGAAGATGCATGAGTATAAGATTCAAATGGAAAATTAGAATTGGATTGATTTGAATAATTAGGAATTGTAATTAAAGTTTAATAGTTTTAAATTCAAATGGAGTTTGAATTGAATTTGGGAGGAAATCAAGAATAATTCAACTTGATTTGGAAATGGAGTTCGAAATTGGGATTGATTCAAACTGGAGTTGAAATGAATTGAAATTAGAACTAGTTCAATTGAAATTTATTTGAATTAGTAGAATTTGAGATCAAGGTTGAATAAAGTTAAATTTGGAAAGAACTAAGGAATTCAGCTTGAATTGGGTTAAATAGATTTCAATGGAAATTGAAGTTATTTAAATTGGAATGGGGTCAATTTAAATGGAAGAGGAAATTTAAATTGAATTGATTGGGAATGAAGATTGGGGAATGAACAGTTTTGACTCTAGACTATTTTTAATATAAACTGTTTTAATACAAACCTATTTTTCCAAGCTATTCATTATATATACAACCTTTCTTTTAAAAGCCAAACTATCTTATACTTGTTTTACAATTATTTTTGAAACTGTTTAACAATTTTCTAACTATTTTCTAGACTAATTACTATTTTCAACTATTAATTACAATTTTATAGCTATTTTGGAATTATTTAAAATTTCTATGACTATTTAATTATTTTCCAATTATTTTACAATTACTGAACTATTTTTCAGCTATTTTACAAACTAGTAATTTTTTTCCAACTACTTATCTATTTTCAAAAATAAAAATAAAAATTTCAAGCTATTTTCTAAATAAACTGGTCGGAGTTCAAACTGTTATTGGTTAAATACTCAATCAAGATAAGAATAGAGGTGATAATCCAAAGGGATTAAAGCAATTGTGATTAAGTGAATGAAAATCAAAGTGAATGTGAATAGAAATGAAATTAATTTGGCTAATAACCAATAAGACAAATACGTAGGATGTACGTATGTTATTCTATTCGCATAGTGATTTGATCCATATTCGAGCACATAATTTCGAGATAGTTATATTGATCCAAGTGGGATTTTTCACTCGATTTTCGACGGCGAACCTGGATATGGGTTGTTGATTGGTTCTGGATATTCCCTATCATAGTTATGACTATGCAAGGAGAATGACGGTTTCTGATCAAGAAACCAGATCTGTGTCCGCACTAGGAAGTCGAGTGGACGATACTAGTTCGGAAGTGAAATTGTGTGATCGAGTGAGCGATCAGATTGGTATGGCGTACGAACGATATGTGTGCATAGTACGGATTTGAATGAATTTGATATTGAAAGGAGTAATCAAATTTGAATATTTGATTTTGGATAAATAAAGTTATATATCTTGGGTATATAAGAAAAAAAAACTCCCCTTGATGAATCTTTTGCCAAAAAGAAAAAGGGTTTTGTTTTGGAAATGTTTGAAGTATAAAAGGAGTTTATACAAGTTTGTAATGATCCAAAGTTTTAAAAGATTTTATGTATCTGAATATATATATATATAAAGGATCATATGAGGATTTTGGAAAAAGGGTTTTGGGAACTTATGGATTTGGAAAGGCTTTTGATTTTTGGGTAAAATCAATATGAGAATTTGAAAAGCCTAGTTTGAGAATTATCGATTTTGTGTAAAGGAGTTTTGTATGAGATCATACTAGGTGTATGATTTAAAGATACTATATATATATAGTATAAAATGTTTTGATGATGGCTCTGGGAAAAAAGGCGCTCCCTTTAAATGAACTTCTCAGGAGTACCACCGGGTGGTGCTGCCTTGAGCCCCAAGGGGGGGTTCTAAAGTTGATCCTGTGAGGAGTCCGGACGAAACTAGTTCCTGGGGATTTTGAGTAGAGTATACCATAGCGAAAGTCATGTGTGCCACTGAGAGCCAACAGTTACATGGACTTTTGCTGCGATGGCAACGTAACCCAGGATGTAACTGCGATCTATGGTATAACATAGCGAAAGTCGTGTGTGCCGCTGAGAGCCAACAGTCTGCGTTTGATTTTATATCGGTGGACTGCGACCTATGTAGGAGTGGAGAAGTTTCATTTTGACAGCGAAAATCAGAGGCCGCTGAGAGCCTGCAGTTACATGGACTTTTGCTGTGATGGCAACGTAACCCTGGGTGTAACTGTGATCTGTTGTGTGGGTTCCATGGCGTAATCGAGAGGCCGCGGAGAACCTGCAGTTACATGGACTTTTGCTGCGATGGCAACAAAACCCTGGAATGTAACTGTGACCATGGATGGGGGTGATGATTTCCAGAGCATTCTCACCAAAGATATATCCTCTATTTTCAAAAATGTTTTCTATATTTTCAATAAAACTATTTTCTAAAATATTTTCACTGGGTGTTGAAAATGGGTCTGCTAAGTACTTATAGATTTTCAGTCCTACGCCCGATCAACGTATGACCGAATTTCTGTGAGAACGAAGATGGACTTGTCGAAACATCGAGTGTAGAATGGTATTTTTATAAAACTACTTTGATAATACTATATATAGATTTTAAAGTGATTTAAAAATGATCAAAGAATAATTTAACTGGGTTTTAAATATTTAATAAAATCTGCTTTCGTTCCTTTTCGGGGACGAAAAGATTCAAAGTGGGGAGGAATGTGATAACCCGGAATTTGAACAACTCTTAGTTTGATAATTAACTGCGTAAATTGATTGAAATACTGATTGTTAAGAATGAGACAAATAAATTTGATAATTAATATTCATATCTGGGAAGATAACTATTTGATAATCTCCTGATATGATTATTTAAAATGGGAAAACTTATTATCTTCAACAAAGATTAATTTGTGTTTGTTTAATATAAATTGTTAAACATAAATTGATTAAAAAAAAGAAAAAAAATGTGTTTATCTAAAATTGGAAATATAAAATTTTATTTGTATATATATACAACATTTAAAATGTGATACATGAAATTAGTCAATGCAAAATATAAATATTAAAATGTGTAATTGTATAAAGGTAATTTATATATATATAAAAATATTTAAAAGCTAAATTGATATAAACATTAAAATATGATAATATAAATAGGAAATTAATTTAAATACATTTATAAACAAATGAGTAATTATTTTAATATTGCAATGTAACATGTGTAAGGTTATATACCATGAGAAAGACATTTGTAACTATGCTAATAATCTTAAGAACAAGTGGCAAATCTTTATTCAAAAGAAAAATATTGTTTTAATTAATGTCTAAAAGAAATGCTAAAACAAAATGTCTAAAATATTGTTTTAAGAACTTGTTCCGACAAAAGTCAAAACAAAATGGCGTGTTTGCATCGACCATCGAAAACTCAATGCAGCAACAAGAAAGATCATTTTCCCCTCCCTTTCATTGATCAAATGATTGAACGCTTAGCCAGTCATGAATATTATTGTTTTCTTGATGGTTACTCCGGCTATAATCAAATTCCCATTGCACTAGAGGACCAACACAAAACGACGTTCACATGTCCCTTCGGAACTTTCGCTTATCGTTGGATACCCTTCGGTCTTTGTAATGCTCCCGCTACCTTTCAGAGATATATGATGAGTATATTTTATGATATGGTGGAGGATTTCTTAGAAATATTCGTGGACGATTTTTGAATCTATGGGTCATCTTTTGATCAATGCCTCCTTCATTTAGAACGTGTCTCAAAGCGATGTAAGGAGAAATCTCTTGTTCTTAATTGGGGAAAATGTCATTTTGTGGTTAAGCGAGGAATAGTCGTAGGCCATGTTGTCTCTAAAAATGGCCTAAAAGTTGACAAATCCAAAGTTGATCTTATTGTTGACCTTCCTCTTCCAAGGTCCGTAAAGGACATCCGCTCATTTCTTGACCATGCAGGATTTTATAGAAGGTTCATTAAAGATTTTTCAAAAATTTCAAATCCTCTTTTGAATCTTCTGGCTAAGTATGTTAAATTTGAATTTTCGAATGAATGTAAAACATCTTTTGAAACCTTAAATCGATCTTGACCACTACGTCTATCATCCAACCTCCAAATTGGACTTTGCCTTTCGAATTAATGTGTGACGCTTCTAATTATGCCATTGGAGCCATGTTAGGTCAACGAATCATTGAATCATCTATTATGCTATAAAAACTCTTATTGAAGCTCAATTGAATTACTCAACCATAGAAAAAGAGTTATTAGCAATTATCTTTGACCTCGATAAGTTTAGATCATATCTCGTAGGTTCTAAAGTCATAGTTTACACCGATCATGCCGCATTGCGGTATTTACTCACGAAAAAGGATGCCAAACCCTGCTTAACCCGTTGGATTCTCCTTCTTCAAGAGTTTGACCTAGAAATACAGGATAAAAAAGGGTTTTGAAAATGCATAGCTGATCATCTTTCTTGTATTGTTCATGAAAACTTTGATAACTCTCAAATCACCGATCATTATCCCGATGAACAAATTCTTTCCCTCCCCGGTGCACCATGGTACGCGGACATCGTAAATTATATTGTCATAAATGAAACACCTTCCCATTTGTCAAAACAAGATTAAAAAAAATTTCTCTCCAATGTTCGATTACTAGGACGATCCTTATCACTTTAAATATTGCTACGTAGATGTGTCCCCGAACATGAATTCCATAGCATCCTCTCTTTTTCACATAATCAAGCATGTGGAGGACATTATGGAGCAAAGAAAAATGCGGCCAAGGTGTTACAGTGCAGTTTTTATTGACCCTTTCTTTTTCGTGATGCCCACGTATTTTGCTCCAAATGTGCTAGATGTCAAAAAACAGGTCGTATTTAAAAACGTAACATGATGCCTCTAAACCCAATTCTTGTCATCGAAATTTTTGATGTTTGCGGCGTCGATTTCATGGATCCTTTTCCTAATTATTTTGGAGATCTCTACATCCTACTTGCAGTAGATTACGTGTCTAAATGGGTTGAGGCCATTCCCACCAGAATGAATGACAATAAAGTTGTTGTCAAATTTTTGAAAGAAAACATATTTTCCCATTTTGGAACACCTCGAGCCATTAAATGATAACCGTTCTCATTTTTGTAATCGTGCTTTTGAATTTCTTCTTAAGAAATACTCTATCACTCATAAACTATCTACTCCATATCATTCACAGACTAACGGTCAAGTCGAGATTTCCAATAGAAAAATTAAACAAATTCTTGAAAAGACAGTTAACGCCAACAGAAAAGATTGGTCATCTAAATTGATAGATGCCCTTTGGGCATTTCGGACAGCTTATAAAACTAATCTAGGAATGTCACCATATCGGTTAGTCTTTGGAAGAGCATGCCATTTACCCGTTGAGCTCGAGCACTGCGCACTTTGAGGAATCTAATACCTTAATTCTGACATGGAAAAAGCTAGATCGCATCGTAAATTGCAACTATCAGATTTAGAAGAACTAAGAAATGAAGCGTATGAAAATGCAAATATTTATAAAGAGAAAACTAAATTTATCATGATAAATCCATACTTTATAAGACATTCGAAGTAGGTCAGAAAGTTCTCTTATATAATTCCAGACTTCATTTATTTTCGAGAAAATTGAGATCTCGATGGACAGGTCCATATATTGTGAAAACAGTATGCCATATGGTGCTATTGAAACTGAATATCTTAGGGACGATTCCATTTCAAAGGTCAATGGACAACGCTTGAAGCCATTTCTAGAGTTTGAACAACATGAGGATGACGATTTCGTGGATCTCCACGAACCGAGCTATTCAGCATAAGCCACTCACTATCTTGTACATATCAGGTTGTATATTTTTTATTCTGTTTTGCATTTGCATTTGCATTCCATTAGACAGTTGGGACACTGTCTCATTCTAGTGAGGGGGACGCATATCTCATTCTGTTTGTTCATGTCATTTTTCTTATAAAAAAATCATCTCATTATTTGTTTTCAAATTCCTTTTCAATTATTTTCTCATTTCCCATTATTTTCGGGACTTTGATTTATTTTAAATTAGTCAAGACAAAGTAAGTAAACAGTTGACATCAATTGATGAAATTTTTTGTGAATCACTAACTTCAAACATAAAAGTAATGAAAAGTTTAATTACAAGCAATAATACTGAGGTTAGTATATAGGGGGGTTCGTAGGTGATGGTTATGAAATCCTTTCTAAACTGTAGTATTTGTTTAAAAAAGTGGCAGATTTAAAGTGCATGCATTGACATTTCAAATCATTGAAGTTAAGTGGTGCTAAGTTGATTTGCATAACTCTTTATAGTTAATTTCAAAAAAAAGTAATAAGAAACACCTAGAGTCAATAGGTGTGCACACTTATGAAAGTATGTGCACTCGCCACGTTCTGTACTCTTTCCATGTAAGCCCGCAAGGAAGTGCATGGATGGTATATCCGGCTTCAGCATTCTAAGTTAGGTGTATAAAGAAATTAAATAAATAATCACCTAAGGATTACCGACCTTTTATGACATAGTCAGTGTCGGTTTGCATAATCCGCTAAGCTCTGTCTCAACTCTCATGTAAGCCTATTAGGCAATGCATGGGTGGTATACCTTGGTCTAAAAGTTAGGTGTACAAAAAAAGTAAAGAGAGACTAATCATTGAAACCCAAACACTTCTTGACTTTATTGATTTGGCTTGTTATACAAATGGAAATGAGAAAATACCATTTTGAAAAAAACTGTGATCAACAGTGAAGAATTTATTTCATGGCTGCACTATGTTATCGACCGAAACAACTGCCCAAACCAGAATCTAATGTATTAAAACTTGAGTTATATTGAAATTTGTGTTTAGTGAGGAACCAAAAATTTCTAGAAGTTGACTAAAATTGATATACATTATTTTGGTTCATTTATTCTGAAGTAAATCGAGTCTCCATTTATTTAAAATTTTGCATTCATGTAGTACATTAGAATCATCACATATTGCATTTGGATTTTGTGGGTAGTATCCGCTGAAAACCCTCACGAGACACCACTCGTCCTACTAGAAACACCTAGAGGTCTAATGGCTTGTTGCATGCGCTCAATGCAATCGTGTTTCCTACGAAAAAGGATTTGGTTAGTTTTTATTTTCTTGCTTATTCGAGGACGAATAAAGTTCTAGTGTGGGGGTATTTGATGAACGAATTTTTCTGCATTTTACCGTTTGTTTCATATATTTTATTTTAATTAAACGATATTATACGGGTATTTTGCTGTGGTTTTGCAGATTATAGATCCTAAAATGCAACATTGGAATTAATTATGGTGGCGTCAATCGGTTCAAGTAAATGACCAAGAGCGGCTCAAGTTTTCTTCAATGCAAAATTACAATTCAACACATATATTTCTCAAAGAATGGATATGTGGCCATATTAGTTTAATCCTCAAGGTAGCTCATGTGAAGGGACATGAATGCCGAGCAACATGTATTTCGAACTCACGTGCAAGTCATATAGCACATCAGCTTATGTTATCTCCAATTCAAGTTTAGCATTTATGCATCAATGCATGGTCACGTTTGCAAGTCAAGCGAATGCCAATTCTAGCTCAGCATATATATATATATATATATATATATATATATATATATATATATATATATTACTTCAAAGCAGCATCATATAGATATGAATATAAAGAGGTAACACTGGATAAATCAATGCAAGGAGGAGATTACGCAATGACGTGGCATATTATTTTTTACCGATTAAAGCAATGGAACCGTTCTTTTGTGGACCAAGTCAGTACATATATTTCTCTGCAGTAAGTGACATGGACCCCAAAACGCACAACTTGATTTTGATGCTGAAGACTATAAATAAAGCACAGAGCAACACAGTGAAGGCATCTCTTGCCCCATCACTCTTCTTCCAATTTAGTTTGAATTTCAACAGTCTTTTTGTTTTCGAACGGAATACGTAGGATTATTGATTAGATTTAGCAATTTATTTATTCTCATTCTTAGTTATTTTCTGCACTCTTTCTAGTTAGTTAATAAATTCAGTTCATTTTATTTCAGTTGTTTGCTCTATTATTTTCTTTTAAGCACTTTTAGTTTCTGTTCTAATTTTTACAATTTCATATTTTGATTGCAATTTTGATTAGATTCGAAATCGATTCGGAGTATATTATTGTTTTTATTTCCTGTTCAAGAACCACCATCTAAATTGTTTAACACGCCAACGATTTAAATATGGATTTCAAATATTTTCAAACACAATTCCCTGTTTCGACCTGCATACTAGATGCCTGTGCGCATGCAGAATTAATTAAAATTTATGCTTTACTAATTAATAGAAAAGTCACAACAAGGTTCGATGAAGCCTCGTCCTATAAAGTTATGCTTTTCACAAAAGCCATGCTTCGATCAACCAATGATCAACACTTAGCATGCCACATTACCAAATTGAGAATATATCACTACTAAATATCGACTACATAACCTCTGAGCTCGTACGTCCCAGAGAAGGGCGTTAAGCTAAGAGAACAAATTCTCCGCCACCAAACAAAAATGTATTTGATAGAAATCAGCTTTACATCTCAAAGTGTAACGTCAGACATACATCCATACAAGTCCATCCTAGGTCTGAATGGAACCAAAGGTACTTCAAAAGAAGTCCTTGCAAATTCGGATAATCTCTAATCACGTCCGGACTCCCCATCACATAAGGTAATCAAAATCTCTATACCGGGGCCATTCGGTGTAGAGACATTCGACAGGAAACCTTTCGCTTTCAAAAATACCTGGTCTTCACCACCGTCTTCAAATGTTATCCATTTCGTCATATCATTAATTCAGAATGGGTTTTATGACATAAAGTCCTCTCCCGGCTAAATCGAATAATGAGCGCTTATTTAAAAACATATGGATACATTCGGATCTTACCCAAGTCGCAATTTTTAGCCCAAAACCTTTCCTTTTGAATGGTTTAAACGAAATTCCACTTTTTGAATCTTTTAAACAAAAGATTCACCCTTTAAGATCCTCTTCAATTTGAAATAAGGTTCACCAATCTTTAACAAAGATTCATTCATAGCTTTCAAAATAATTTCCATTCCAAATTCGAAATCCTTTCAACAAAAACTGGAAATTCTTTCTTATGTGAAAGCTATTATCATTTGAAAACGAATGTCTTTTGTTTGGGGAAAATCCGATCAAAGATGCACAAGTTATAGCCTTTCAAAGTATAAATCGAAAAATTAGCGAACTGTCGTATCCTCGGCAAGTTCTATTTGGGTTAAATTTAAATTCCCAAAATAATTCATTTAGAATACTTTTAAAATGGTTTAAAATCCATATCTATACATTATGTAACATGTATAACCCTTTTCAAACCATATTATTATTTTAATTTCCAAACTTTAACAAACCATATTATATTTTAATTCCAAAATTCCCTTTTTAAAAGTTTTCCATATTTAACCCAAATCACTTCCAAATCATTTTGGATTCAAAATTCAACCTGAAATTCTTTCACCATTTTGAATGAAATATTATTAAATTCATAATAATCATGACTTAACCAATTTCCCATGAAATCCATTTTTGTATGTGTGTAGTCCAGGGGTTTCACAGGCACAGTAAAATATCAACCATCATAAACTCAAGCACAACAATATCAATAAGCGGTATGATCCTATAATGCTTATTTTTAATTCACGGATAAATATGTAAATTCATCACAAATAAATAAATCACAGTTCACAGCTCAATCCAAAGCAATTCATATCATAGAACAATACATATTAGAGATATCAAACAACTCAAGGTATTCAATATAATCCAATCATCCACAAGCAAGATGAATTAATCCCCTAATTTATAATTAATTTAAACTAAATAAATTTAATTACTTAACCCCGCTTAATTAATATTAATTAATTACAACCATTTGGTTATTTTAATTAATTAATGAGGATTAATTAGTCAACATTAATTATCCATCTTAAGTAATTATCCTTAATTACTTACATAAATTAAATAATCTTAAGTTAATTACATTAATTAGTTAACCTTTAATCATTAATCAATTAACCTTTAATTAATCAATTAACTAACCTTTTAATAATTAAATAATTAACCTTTAATTATTTAATTAGCCTCTAATTACTTACATTAAGTAATTATCTTTTTAAGTAATAAATTATCCGTTAATAAATCACACTATGTAATTATCCCTTAATTATATTGGGTAATTAATCTTTTATTAATTACATTAAGTAATTATACTTAATTAATTTCATTCAGTAATTATTCTTTAATTACTTATCATTAATTAAGCACCATTTAATTAAGTAATTATCCTATAATCAATTGATAAATTAACCTTTAAATAATTATCCCATAATTAATTAAGATAAACCATTTATCTTAATCAATTACTTCATTACATTATTAAATTATATTTGAAAACACTTAGGGATTTAAATCAAATAATTAACCTAATATAAAATTATTTTAAATCAAAACAAATTTAAAACATTATACTTTAAAATTTCAACCCTTAAAATTTGCTTGAAAACCTTGTTCCATATTTATATTTTGGAAACTTGTTTAATAATTTATTATTAACAAATGAATTAAAATATTTTATCTTCATCATTTGAATTTAAGTTTAAATAAACCTAAAAATTAACTAAATTAATTTAGGTTAATTAGATTATACAACTTTTCTTTAATCAAACATTTAAAAACATTTATTATATAGAGAAAATAATTTTAACTTGATTTATTTTATAATTTTAAAACTGTTTCAACCTGAACCCGAGACGACTTCGGGTATCAACCCGAGCCATTTCAAATTTTACCCGAGCAACCCCCGAGTCTTCTTTTCCTCTTTTTTCTGTTATAACTTTTTTTTAAACTGTTGAAACATGCAAACACTCGAGCCAAGTACCCAGATTCCGGAGATCAACTTCGAGTCCATCTTCATCTTCCACAAACTCAAACGAGCCTAGACATACACACACGCGCGTGCACGTGTACATCGCTTCGCCAACATTTTGACCAACTACGTCGCCACCAACACATCACCGACGATCCTCCCGAACTTCCCGACCACCCAGGTTCGACGTTTTCGTCGCCATTCAAAATCGAGCACACGAGCTACCCTTGGAACCAAACCTGATCACCTTAAAATGCCATGCGTCGTCGATCTAGTTCACCAGAATCCACGTCGATCCACCACAACCTTCGCCTCTGACTCACGCATCAATTCCCTCAGTCCGATCAAACCCGATGCGACGTCGACGACGATATGGTCTCGCAAACCCAACCAACCCAACAACTCCTAAAACCCTATTTCATCATCGTACGCCCACCATGGCCATCAATAATTTCTCCGAGCATTTTGCTGATGTTCCCCCTCACCCCAGCTTCCACCATGATCAAACACGACATCTAAACCATCGTCGATCGCCGGATATTGACCAAAAACCAAGACACGATCAACTCGCAATATCTCATTATTCACAATACTAAAAATCATGATTTCTATATTTAAATTCATCATTTGCAAGTACGAATAAGATTATGAAGTTAAATCATTAATTTAAAATCATCGATTTTTCCTGATTTAAAAGATTTCACTGTAATTTGTATATTTTCTGAATATTTACTAAATATTTTCATTTTAAACTATTTTTAGAAATAACATTACATTTTATAATTATTTTCCCTTCACAGATCATAGCTTAAAAAGATTTGGCGAATGAGATTTTGATTTTTCTTTTAAACAGGTTTTGAAACCTGTTGCCTATAAACAGAGATATATAAATATACATACGCACAGTCATGCACAGGCATTTATCATGATCACATTCATATAAACACTTAAATTCATCCATGCAAACAACTTTACTTTAATTGTTTATCACAAGAAACAACATATAAATAGATTAAGTTTTTAAATTGGAAGTTTGCTCACCTGGAATGTTAAAACAGATGACATGCATCAATGCTTAGATCTGGAACTTGATTTTGGAATGATCTTGATCTATACTGGATTTTTGAAACTGAAGTTGTTAATTGTTTGATCTTTTGTTGAGTTTGGATCTAAAGCTTGATCTTTGAACTTGTATTTTGATTTCCTTTTTCTCGGTTTCCAGGTTTGTTTTCTTGATCTTTGCTTTTGATCAGGTTGAAGTTTGAATTTGAAAAAGGTGTTTGTAAAGATTGTTTGCTTATTTCTTTTATCTGGTTTGATTTTTCTTTCCTGGTTAAAGTTTTTTACAGGTTTTGATTTTGTTGAACTTTTGATTTTCTGGTTTTTGTTTCGAAAAGGATGAAAGAAAAATGAAGTGTAGAAGAAGAGAGACATATATAACTTGCTTTCATTTTTATTTGTTATTTTGAAAAAAAAGAAACAAAAGACACTTGCAATATTTCATTCTACATGTTTACACTTGTTTAATTCATGTTTAAAATGGTTACATTTGTAAATCTTTTTGTTATAATGCTTACACATGTAATTTTGCATGTATTAAAGGTTTAAGTATGATTTTATATTATTATTCCAATTTAGTTTTTATATGTTAAAATCAATTATGTGCGTGTGTGTGTATTCTTTTGTTTTTAATATTTATTTATATACATTTTCTCTTATTTATATTATCTTAAGAAAATGATTTTAAAACTTAACTATACATTAATAAATATATATTAGAATCAAATAAATAGTTTTTGAAAATTACTATATTGAGTTCAAAATATAACTTCCAAATCACAATATATATATAATTAGAAAACCAATTTTTAATTTTGAAATATAGGATTTTAAATCCAATTTATTTTCAAAATATTTACTTTTGAATTTCAAATTAAAATTCTATTTTACAATCTATTTATTTGGAAAAATTCAATAAATTCACAATTTAATCCAAAAATTTATGTTAATTACCAATTTAAATTTGGCTTAAAAACAGGATCATTACAGTGAGTGTCCTAGTGTCCCTCTGACGGACCGTGCGTTGGAGCTTTACTTATGGAAGTGATTTCTCTCATTCCGGTAGGAGTGATTTCATCATCAAAGCGGAAAGGAGAGGAGGGACCCTTGATGCTCATATTACCAATGTCGAAAGAGCAGAATTTGGTAAGAATTAGCCATAGACCAGCGACTGTGTCTTCTGAAGGGAGAGAAGGAATTTTCTCCACTGTAGTGACCGGAGGAGGCTATGTAGAAGTCTGTCCTTTGGAGATCTTTATGACCAGTCTCTTCTTCAAGACAAACTGCGGGTCATCTTTAGGATCCTTGATTAAAGGCTCATAGCCTACATTAACATCATCGTGGCCTGCTTCGCCACCTTCACCTATGATTTTGCCTTCCTCGGGTGTTCTTGTGCCGCTTCCACATTCTCTTTAGCTCAACCCTTGGACCAGGACAGGGAGCATGTTAGGATTTACATCACCATCTCAGAGCGAGTTGTCGTCGTCGTCATTGTTATCTGATGTGCACGTAAATTTTTATATTTTTACATACATATTTAATCTACTTTTATTTTAAATAAATGTCATAATTTAGTGTTTTTACATATTTGAAACCAAATTTCAAAAATGCTTTCAAGTCATTATTTATGCATCAATTTGAGAAAAAATAGTAATTTTGTGCATATACAAATTTGGAGAATATTCACTTGTACATTTTATTTTTAATTGTAGAAATTTGGTTGGAAAATGGAGATGCTTCATATATGTATGCATGCACAAAGGATGGAAGAACAAAGGAATGAAGAAATAAATCAATTCATGCAACATGGAGGACCTCACCTACCCACTTACTATGATCTACAATTAGGAGCAAATGCACATGTTAGTGGAGACTAAAGCTACATGCATACTTAATGGAGGATTAATTAAAAGCTAATGATAACTTCGTGGTCACACAGTGGTATTTTGGGTAACTCCCTAAAATAAGGATTAAGATTTTAGGCTTGCATAAATACCTCTCTTATGTTCATGTAATGAAGTTTTAATTTTACATTAGCTTATATGCAAGTTGTAGGCTTAAATCAAATAAGAAATAAAATGGCTTCCTAAGCGTCTTTTTTTTCTGCGTGCTCTTTCATTTTATGTCTGTTTTTATTTACATACTTTCTTCATTTTCATGTTAGTAGATTAGCTTTCTTTTTTATGCACTTAGTTTATTTTTATTTTTATGCGAGTACTTAGTTCTTTCTATTTTCATTAGCTTGCAATTTCTTTTTTTTCTATGTTGAAATTTACATGTGCTGCAATGATAACATTAAAGAGTAGCTAAACCCTTTCAATTTAGAGGTATTCAAGCTCTTTAAAATTATGTAAATTCAACATATTTTGCGATTTATGATCTCTTTTTGTTTCATGAAAGTTAGTTTATGATGTAAGTTTATTAATGAATTTGATAGTCTATTTTGTTATCACAAATAGGCTATTCTTATTCAAACATAAATGCAATTTACACCATTGATTAAATAAGTGATTTTTGATTGTGGAATTAAAGTAGAATCAAAATTTGATGATCTATGTAACTAAATACAATAGTAAATAGATCATACTTAAAATACCTTTTGTTTTGACTTCATTTTCATTACAATTGATAAGTAGTTTTATGTGTTGTATTATAGTTTGATGGTTTAAGTTATGTTAGTTAATAACATAAATAGACCATACTTATGATAAATACATCACTAATTCCATTTAAGATCAAAATGGAGAGATAATAGATTGTTTGTGTATTGATTAATGTAAAAATATAAGAACAGATTTGCCTCTTAATTGTTTTCTAATCTCATTTTTTTTAATCATTTTTATTTCTAGTTGGTCTTTGCATTTCTTTTTAGTTTAAACAATCTCAAACTCTTTGATTTAATTTAATTGAGTAGAATTTTATAATCATTTCAATTCCCTGCAGGTCGATCAGTACTCGCCACGTACTACAATTGTACACCGTGCGCTTGCGATTAATGTTATTACAATTTTCGATGATTTTCAAACCAATAGAAAAACCACATTTAACCAGTTTTTAGCACCATTGCGAGGAAATAGATTTGATATTAATTTTATTCTTCAAATTATTTTGGCTGATTTTTTTATTGTGTGTTTATTTAGTGTGTTAATTTGCATTTTTTTTTATATGTTGTGTTGCATGCTTGTTGTTTGATTTGTGCTTGTTGCTTTTCTATTTTGCATTTGCATTTCTATTTAAATAATAATAATAATATACACAATTTCAAAACATAAATATTTTATTCATTGCAATTACGTTTACATTTACAATTTCATTTTTTGTTTTTAATATAAAACTGTGCACAGTGCAACACTCAACTTTGAACTGCCACCAACAATTTACTGTGCACGTCTGCCTTGCATCAAACTTCTCTACCCAGTTCAACATTTCTACCCACCGTTCTCTGCAAAACATTTGTGCATTCAATTCTACATACCAAAACATTTCCCCACTGTTCTACATCTCAACATTCCGTTACATCAACCTCTTCACTTCACATACAACTCCAAACATCATTCAACTTCACATGCAACTGCTATAGCCACTGCCAAGTCCATATCCATTCAACCATCTCCCTGCACATACTTCAACAGTGACAATACAACCTCCAGCCATCTACATACCTGAATATAACATACTTCATCCACCCTCACATTCCCACTGTCATACATGACTTCATCCCAGTGCATTTCTTCCATCTCTGCCAAACTGCCCCTGCTCCATAACTGCATATATACATCCCCATATTCATCGACATACACACCGACCCACATAACGACCACCTCTGTCATCTCCACACCATCAACTATCACCCTGCTTTGCGCACAACCTTCACTAAACTGCTGTTCACATCACCCTCCATATCCTCCTCAAAACTGCAATATATTTTCAACTGATTGCATATCACAGCAAATTACCACCTGATTGCAACTCCTCTATCAACTTCTCCATCACATCAACTTGAAAGACCATACAGCAAACCAATGACCATCCTTCCGACACTCCTCTGTTGCCATTGTTACATACAGAATCTCATCATACTGCTCCTCTATCAACAGTTGCTGCACTACAACAACTACATAACCAATACAATACCCAATAACCCTATGCCATATACTGTGCACATCCTCTGCAACCACTCTCTCCTTCTTCACCAACTGCTGCCACTTTCTCCTTAACAGCCTTCATACCACAACACCCACTGACCATCATCCAACATACCCCACTGCCTTACTGTCAAACTACTGACACTTGCCTTCCCCTTACAAACCATACCATATCCATATATCATCACACACTACCATACAAGAACAGAAAAAAAAACTGCATTTCATACTCCAAACTTTACCTCTTCTCATTACACATTGCTCATTACATCTCCCCCATAAACGACTTCAAACACATACTTCCCACTGCCTTGCCTTTACCTCTTCAACCACATCGTTACTGCTCGTTATCACTTCAACCACCATCTGCCTGTTGCATCTTCAAAACCGTGCACTGTGCTTGTGCACAACCCCGCCATCAGTTCACCAATTCCCATCACCTATGAAATTCATACAACAGTCAATGTGACAAACTTCATCTCCACAACTCAACCACCATCATCAAATTAACAAAACTGTGTCAATCCTCTACCAACGACCTGCTATATCATCCACCACAACAACATTTACTGCCTTCATAGTCCAACAAACCAACATCCCCACTCATTACTGCTGAATCATCCCTCTGCAATTCCAACACACTGTCACTGCTTCATTCAGACCACCCACACTTCCTTGCCACCCATCTTACTGCCCAAAACTCCATTATAACTCTGTGCTGCCTTGTACTCATAGTAGCTCCACTGATTGCTTGACCAACCTCCATACTTTAGCAATCTCCCCTCCTCCTCTCCAAACCAGCAACCTCTTCAATCACCTCCAATTCCCATCCCCTCTACACAACTATCACTTCCTCGCTACCATCATCTCCATAGAATCGCAACCTGAACATCACAAACCCAAGTCCTCATCACCTCGACCAGAATACGCAATCAACAATAGAAATCACTTCAAAATCCATCACCAACATGCGCCTTCAATCGCCAATAACCACGACCAAATCTCCATGACCAACTCAGCAACCACACCCAAACCGCGATCACTCCTTCGCCACCACACATCGCAACCCTCAAACGAAATCGAAACAAGTTTTAATTTGAAATTTTGATTTGAGAATTTGGATTGAGCGTGAGTTCTCTATGATTGTTTGTTAAAAAAAAGGAGAGAGAGTTCGGTTATAGATTTTGGGATTGAGCGTGAAATCTGATTTTTAACTGGGCTCATAAAAAAAATTAGGTTTGAATGTTTTCATTTGACTTAGGTTTCTTTTGTCAATTTTTCTTTATTTTGATTTTAAGTTTTGAGTTTTATTTTGTTTTAACTTTCATTCGAGAAAGAAATATAACAAAAAAAGAAAAGAAAAAAAAACCATTTGTATATATCTTGTTCGAAATTTCAGCTTGCAAAAGAAAAAAATAGCAAAGAAAAGAAGTGTTTGCTAAAACCGCCTTGCTTTACTTGTTTATATAAATAAATAGTCGCTAAAAAAATAAATTGCTAATAATTCTGCACGAACTGGTAACGTGTTCTTATCACTTGTTTTTATTTTCATTGCATTGTTGGTTGCTTGCATTTTATAAAAAAAATACAAAAACGAAAACAAAAAATCTAATTTCATTCGTAATTGCATCGTTAATTCACGTTTAATTTCTGTTTTGCACTCATCTCATCATGTTTTTATTTTCTAAGAGCAACACCCAAATCCATATAAGGTGGAGGATTTCATCACTTTTTCCTCAACCCACAAATTACATTTCATCTTAGAATTTTGACTAATAATAATGATTAGACATTTGACTTAAGGGAGTCTCGAGCTCACCTAGAGCTTAATTGTACATTTAGTTGTCTTCTTTAAACAATTTTATTTCTTGGTGTCTAAGCTATGACAGAGCAACACCAGTGATAAATATTACGGTTATTCATAAATATTATACTGATTACTTAAACCTTCAGTTGCATTGTTACGATGATTCGTTGTGCACTGACAACTCCTACACGTTACCTGGGTAAGAAATATTTTTTTTGGATTAAGAAAATTGTGATTATACAATTTTGGGTTATGAGCTACTGCGGATTGAAAGTTTGTAAGCAAGTCCTTGCATTCATTTAGTTGCATTAGTTCATGCATATTTGAAAAGGAAAAATCCAAAACAAAAAAATTGTAAATTTAACTTAACTTAGTTTTTTTAAATCCAAAACAAAAAAATTCCTTTTAAATCTTCTCCTTTGAAATTTTCAATCAAAATAAAAAAATCCAAAATTTTATTAGTTTTTTCAGAAAAAACAAAATTCCAAAAAAAAATGTATAATCTTTTCAAAAACTAAAAAAAGCAAAAGCATATAAAATTCAAAAAAAAAACAAAACAAAACAAAAATCAGTTTCCCTTTTGAAAAATAAATTCCTTGTAAATATTTTTCCTTCAAAAAATATAAAAAACAAACAATTTATCACAACAATTTCTAAACTTTGCTTCCTTCTCTTAAATTCGATTATAACTTCTTAATGTTCTCAACTTTTTATAGTGCACGAGTACTTGGACTCATAACACGGTAACAAATACTTGGACTCGTGATCCTTATACGAATCATTTAACTCGAACAAACGATCCTCTTGAAATGGCGAACGAGAACGCCCCTCGAACTTTTATGAATATAATCATTTCCGATAGAGTTTCCATTCCTTCTTGCATCATGTTACCCGTCCCTATGGGTAACCATTTCAAAATTCGCTCAAATCATATTACCATGCTCCTAAAATTTGGCAATTTTGAACACGATGACCCTTACATTTTCTTAACGAAATTCGAACAAGTTTGTGCAACCATTAAACTCCAATAACTTTCTGATGACAGAATCAAACTTCGATTAATTTTATTCGCTCTTACCAATTTTGTTGAAAAATGGTTGTATAGCTTACCATCAAACTCGATTAAAACTTGGAAAGAATTCATTATGGTTTTCTTAAAAAAGTTCCACCCCTTGGAAAAAACAACTAAAATTCGAAATGAAATCGTAAATTTTCTTCAATTATGGGCGAACCATTCAAAAAATACTTTGAGAGATTTAAAGGGCTTTTGGTAAAATGTCCACACCATAATTTTGAGAAATGAACCCTTTGCCAAACCTTATATGATGAACTCGGAAACAGCTCATGAACTATGCTTGAATCGATATGCTAAGGCAACTTTCTCACCAAACATCACGACGATGCTTGGAAATTTCTTGAAAACCTCGATGAAAAGTCATCCTAATAGGAACGTTTTAATGAAAAATCAATTTACTTATGATCGAGCGCGAAAAGTGTCGATAGGATCATCTTGGGCTTTGAAAGCTAAAATCGACTCCATGATTAATAAATTCGAAAACGTTTTCTCATCGAACCAAATGAACCAAGCTTCCCAACCCATTTGTTATAAATATAACGATTTGAATCACGTAGCTGATCAGCACCCTAATTCTGTCGAACAACTCAATGCTTTCAATAAAGTTAAAAATGACTCGTTGTCTCCAATGTACAATCCTAGTTGGAGAAATCATCCGAACTTTGCACGGAACCAAAACATTTTCAACACCAATTTGGTTCGTCCTAATTTTCAAGCATTCTTGAATAATGCTTCTAATCCTCCTTTTCAACCCAATCATTTTCAACAAAATTTTGCGGGTTCGTCTCAAAATCAACGTCAACAATCTTTTGCTCCCTCTCTTTAGACGGTAAACGTTTAAGTTCATTTGAAAAAAGTCTTGAAACATTGGCTAAAGCGACCACGAAAAGCCTCCAATCAAACAACAATTTGCAAAATTTATTGACATCATATATGCAAAACACGAGCCAATCCATTGCAAAACTTGAAATGCAAATGAGTCAATTAGCCACGTCCGTAAGTGAACGCGAATGAGGCACATTCCCAAGTCAGCCAGTTTCAAATCCTAAAAAACAAAACACGAATTCTGATCAAGCTCATATTGTTTAAGATAGCAATGTAACCCAAATGAATGCTGTCACGACTTTGTGCTCCAGTGAAGAAACCGATAATTAAGTCATTAATCCAAACGATTTATCGGAAATTCCTCTCGACACTTGTAAAACAACAAACGAATCCAAATAGAACGTGGAGCCAAACATCGAATCAAATGCCAATCCAAATTATTTTTCTACTCAAGTAGACCAACCTACTGAGTATCATGTTCCATTTCCACATCGTCTTCACCAAAGAAATACTTTGATCAAATCGAGAAGATGTTGGAAATTTTTAAGCAAGTCAAACTTAACATTCTGCTTCTTAACGTCGTTCAACAAGTCCCAACCTACGCTAAATTTATCAAGGATTTGTGTACCCAGAAATGACACACTCATGTACCCAAGAAAGTCTTTTTAGCCATCAGACATAGCGAAGTTTTATCTTATCCAATTCCCGTCAAATATAGAGATCCCGAATGTCCGACGATCTCGTACACAATAGGAGACAAGACGATTAACAAGTGCGTACTAGATTTGGGTGCGAGTGTCAATTTGATTCCTTATTTAGTTTACTAATAACTTGGCTTGGGTGAACTAAAATCGACAAAAGTAACTCTTCAATTTGCGGATCGTTCGATAAAGAGACCCATGGGAGAAATCGAGGACGTACTCATCAAAATTGGTCAATTCATATTCCCCATCGATTTCATCATTTTGGAGACTCGACCCGTGAACAAACCCCAAGGTTGGACCTTAAACCCCTTCCTAATCACCTTAAGTACGCATACTTAGGTGACAATGAAACTTTTCCTGTCATAATTTATGCATCTCTCTTTCTCTTGATCAAGAAACTTCCCTACTTTTAATCCTTTCGAAAAACAAGGAAGCAATTGGATGGCCGATCACCGAATAAAGGGAATTAGTCCCGCTCTTTTCAACATCACATCCATATAACTGATGATGCCAAGCTGTTCGTGATGCGCAACCTCGGATAAACCCAAAGATGAAGGATGTGGTTCGTGATGAAATTCTTAAACTTCTTGACAATGGAATCACATACCCACTACCAAGTCACTATAATTCGTAGGATAGCCCAATTCATGTTGTACGTAAAAAGTATGGACTTATCATTATCAAGAATGATTCCAATGAACTCAATCCAACTCGTTCTCAAATGGGTTGGCATGTTTGCATCGATTATCGAAAACTAAATGTTGCGACATGTAAGGATCATTTCCCTCTTCCTTTCATTGACCAAATGCTTGAACGTTTAGCCAGTCATGAATTCTATTGCTTTCTTGATGGGTATTTTGGCTATAATCAAATTCCAACCACTCCCGGAGATCAAGAGAAAGCAACTTTCACATGTCCCTTTGGCACTTTTGCGTGTTGATGTGTACCCTTTGTCCTTTACAACGCCCCTGCTACATTTCAAAGATGCATGAAAGTATCTTTTTTGATATGATCGAACGATTTCTTGATGTGTTTATGGTGGAAACTCTTTTTCTAAGTGCTTGCACCACCTTGAATTGGTTCTTAAACAATGCAAGGATAAAAACCTAACGCTAAATTAGGAAAAATGCCACTTCATGGTCACTAAAGGCATAGTCCTTGGACATGTCATTTCAAATAAAGGCATCGAGGTAAACAAGGAAAAAATCTATGTCATTGTAAATCTACCCATTCTCAAATCTGTTAAATTCATTCTTTCTTTCCTATGACACGTCGGTTTTTATAGACGGTTTGTGAAAGACTTCAGTAAAATTGTTCGACCTCTTACAACTATTCTTGGAAAAGATGTTCCATTCGAATTTAATTCTGATTGTTTTTCTGCTTTCATACATCTCAAAAATGAACTTATTTCTGCTCCTGTAATTTGCTCACCAAATTGGGATCTTCCATTTGAAATAATGTATGACACTTCGAAGTTTGCGGTTAGTGCGGTCTAAGGACAACGCACTAACAAGATTCTTTGCATTATCTACCACGCTAGTGTGACTCTAAGCAAAGCTCAATTTAATTGCACAACCAGTTAAAAAGAGCTTCTAGCGGTAGTTTTTTCTCTTGAAAAGTTCAGAAAATATTTAATAGGCTCATACATTACTGTTTACATTGATCACTATACTCTTAGATATCTCTTCGCTAAGAAGGACGCTAAGTCTTGCTTAATTCTTTGGATCCTTTTACTACAAGAATTTGATCTTACAATCAAAGATAAAAAGGGTCTGAAATGTCATAACCAATCATTTTCCTCGTCTTCCCAACGCACCATCGCCTTCATTAATCAATGAAACTTTCCCGATAAACAACTCCTTTTTGTTTCTGTCGATCCTTGATACGCCAATATAGTAAACTATTTAGTCACTAAGGAAACTCCTTCATTTTGGTCGAAACAAGACAAATATAAATTTCTTTCCCACATCAAGTATTCTATTGGGATGTTCCATACTTGTTCAAAAACTATTTTGACCAAATCATTCGACGTTACATCCCGGATAATGAAATAAGGAGTGTTCTCTCATTTTGTCACGATCAAGCATTCGGTGGACATTTCGGTTTAAAGAAAACTGCTAAAAAAGTGCTTCAACGTGGCTTTTACTGGCCCACTCTTTTCAAAGACTCATTTGAATTTTGTAAAACTTGTGATCGTTGCCAAATGCTAGGAAGAATTTTTCGACGAAATATGATGCCTTTAAAACTCATTCTTACAATTGAAATTTCGACGTTTGGGGGTTTGATTTTATTGGACCATTTCCTAATTCTTTCGGAAATTTGTATATTGCTCTCGCTATTGATTAAGTCTCAAAATGGGTCAAAGTCGTTCCATGTAAAACCAATGAGCACAGAATTATTGTAAACTTCCTTAAAGAAAACATCTTTTCGAGGTTCGGCACGCCTCACACAATAATAAGCAATAATGGCACCCAGTTTTGCAATCGTTTATTTCAGACTTTAATGAAGAAATATTCGATAACCCACAAGTTATCCACTCCATATCATCCTCAAACTTGTGGCCAAATTCAAGTTTCAAATCGATAAATAAAACAAATTTTGAAGAAAACTGTTAGTAAAAATCGTAAAGATTTGTCTCAGAAATCGACTGATGCACGTTAGGCTTATCGTATTGCTTTTAGAACTAACCTTGGGTTGTCCCAATTTCGTTTAGTTTATGGGAAAGCATGCCATTTACCTATTGAAATTTAACATAAAAAGTTGTGGTAAATAAAGAACTTAAACTTTGTTCTTGGAAAAGCCAATGAAAACAGAAAGTTATAAATCAGCGAATTAGAAGAGATTAGGAATTATGTGTATGAAAAGGAGAAAATTTACAAAGAAAGAACAAAAGTTTTTATTGACAAGTCAATCCTAAGGAAAAACATTTTCACCCAACCAAAAAATTCTTTGGTATGACTCTAGACTACATTTATTCTCTGGGAAATTAAAATCAAGATGGGCAGGACCATACAACTTACGAATTATTTTTCCACATGGTGCCATAGAAATACAAAACCGAGGTATGAATCGATTTTTAAAGTCAATGGTCATCGTTTAAAGCCTTTCTTGGAATTGCCAAGTGATCGAGAGGAAGAACTCATTATTCTTCACGAGCCATGCTAGGTCTAGTAAGAAATGTTAACCCTCTTTTGTAAATATGTACGTATTTTTCCTCGCTACACTCATTATATCATGCATTGACTATGGGGACACCATCAAAATTAAGTGTTGGGGAGTCTCACGTTCATTTTTGATTTTTTATGGTTTATTTGCATTTTCTTTCCAAAACTCAAAATTTATAAAAAAACAAACAATCCCAAAACAAATTTTCTTTTTAGCATTCTGATTTATTTTTGAAGAAACATATAGGATTAAGTATAGGTTTTGATTATTAAATTGAAATCTTTGACAATTTATTTGTCTTAAAAAAATAAAAATAAAGTTTGATTACAAGTAACGATGGTCTAACTAGTATATAGGAACGTTCATGGGTGATAATTATGAAGTATATCCTAACTGAACTCTTTGTTTAATGAGTGGTCGATTTAAAGTAAAGACGATTACATTTTAGATCTTTTAAGTTAAATTGTACTAAGATGATATTGTAAAACACTCTCTTCATAAAAATAAGTAAAAATTAAACAAAAAATCTTGTTGTATATATGTATATATTTTATTAACACCTAGAGTCATGTGTTCACACACAAGCGTGTACACCTGCATGCTTTGTACCCTTCTTACGTAATCCAAAAAAGCAGTGCATGATCGGTATATCTGGCCACAGTTTATCTGAGTTAGGTGTATGTATATAAAAATTCTTTTATTAATAACGTCTACAATTGACAGGTGTACATACTTGTGTGTACACTCACCATGCTCTATATTTCCCTCATGTAAGCCCGTAAGGCAGTGCATAGATGGTATATCTGGCCTTAGTTTTCTGAGTTAGGCATATGTGAATATTGTTAAAATCAATAAAATTTTCAAATAAGAGAGAGCAAACAATTGAAATCCAAACACTATATTCACTTATATGATTTGACTTGTTATTCAAAAGAAATAAAAATACTACTTTGAAAAACTTTAATAATTAACTATGGATCCATTTTATAGTTGCACTATGTTAGCCAAACTAGAGTCTAATTGTGATGGTAACTTAATTTTTTTTGGAACTTTTGATGAGTAAAATGACTTAAATTTCTTGATAATGACCAAAACTTAATTTAACTTATTCATGTCATTTGAAAATAAATTCTTCATTTGTAAATATTTTCAGAAACTTGCATTCATATCTTTGTAAATAAATCTCGCATTTAGGAATTTTTCATGTTGCATTTAGATTTTGTGGGTAGTATCCGCTGAAAACCCTCATGAGACAACACTCATCCCACCAGGAATACCTAGAGGTTTAACGGCTTGTTGCATACGCTCAATGCAATCGTGCTTCCTATGAACACAGATTTATCTTAGTTTTTCTTTATTCGATGACGAATAAAAAGATAAGTGTGGAGGAATTTGATGTGCATGTAAATGTGCATATTTTTACATCCATTTTAATCTACTTTTATTTTAAATAAATGTCATAATTGGGTGATTTTACATGTTTAAAACCAAATTTCAAAAATGCTTTCAAGTCAACATTCATGCACCAATTAGGGGGTAAAATGGTAATTTTATGCATATATTAATTTTGAGAATATTCACTTGCATATTTTATTTTTAATTATAGTAATTTATGGAAAATGGAGAGGTTTCATATATATGCATGCACAATGAATAGAAGAACAAAGTAATAAATAAATCAATTCATACAACATGGAGGACCCCACCTACCCGCTTACCTTGATCTACAATTAGAAGCTAATGTACGTGTTAGTGAAGATTAAAGTTACATGCGTACTTAATGGAGGATTAATTAGAAGTTAATGATAATTTGGTGGCCACGTTTCCTAAGGGGTATTTTGTGTAGCTCCCTAAAATATGGATTAGGGTTTTAGGCTTATATAAAAACCCCTCTTATGTTCATGTAATGAAGTTTTAGTTTTACATTTTGTAATCTCAAATCAAATGAGAAATAAAATGGCTTCCTAAGCCTCTTCTTTTTCTACATGCTCTTCATTTTATGCTTATTTTTATTTACATGCTTTCTTCATTTTTATGTTAGTAGATTAGCTTTCCTTTTTATGCACATGGTTTAATTTTATTTATATGCAAGTAGTTAGGTCTTTCTATTTTCATTAGCTTGTAATTCCTTCTTTTGTTTTATACGTTGAAATTTACATGTGTTGAAATGATAAAACAAATGAGTAGCTGAAACCCTTCAATTTAGGGGTAATAAAGCTCTCTAAAATTATGTAAATTTATTTTGTGATTTATGATCTCTTTTATGCTTCATGATAAATTAGTCTATGATGTAAGTTTATTAGTGAATTTGATGGTCAATGTTGTTATTGCAAATAGGCTATTTTTATTCAAACATCAACGCAATTTACATCATTGACCAACTATGTGATTTTTGATTGTGAAATAAAGTAGAATCAAAATTTGATGATCTATGTTACTAAATACAATAGTAAATAGATCATACTTAATATAGTTTTTGCTTTGACTTCATTTTTGTTACAATTGATAAGTGGTTTTATATGTTCTATTGTAATTCGATGGTTTAAATTATGCTAGTTAATAACATAAATAGACCATACTTATGATAAACACATTATTAATTCCACTTAAGATTAAAATAAAGAGATCATAGATTGTTCGTGTGTTGATTTATATGAAAATATGAGAGTGGATTTGCCTCTAAATTATTTTCTAATCTCATATTTTTAATCACTTGTATTTCTAGTTAGACTTTGCATTTTGTTTTAGTTTAAACAATCTCAAACTATTTGGTTCAATTTAATTGAGTAGAATTTATAAATCGCTTCAATTCCCTACGTATCGATCCATAGTTGCCATGTACTAAAATAGAACGTCGTGCGCTTGCGGTTAATTTTATTATAATTTTTCGATGATTTTTTAACCAATAGAAAAATCTTCGTTTAGCATTATCATCGACAACGATGCTACGACTTACTTCCAACAAGTTATGGGTTAAACTCCAATATATCTATCCTCTTCTAAAAGCGCCATGAGAGTTTAACGACGTCTGCAAGTGCCATGCAACTACGTCTCATCGGAATATTTGAATGAAAAAAAGAATACGAGTTTAGCTCGTAGAATCGCAAGGCAAGTTCACATTAAATAGATGAAGTATAAATTATGCCTGGATGGTCATCTCCATTCAAATCCAGGTGGACAACGAACATAGAATCATTCACTCTTCAAATAACTCATCTTATTACATGTACCCGTAACAACTCGATAGTTCATAGAAAGTTCCAAATAAGTCAAAGAAGAGCTTCTTTTTCGGCTCTTGAAACTATATATACCAAACTTCCTCATCACCGGTACTTGGTGCAAATGTTGAGAGAAAATAATATACGTACTGTGACGAAAGGCATAGCTATTAGTACGTAGTTGCTTCAGAGCCAATCTCCTGAAGTTTAGAACTCGACGAATGAATTGATTGAGTAGTGGGATGCATCCCGCTAGGCACATGCATCTATTACAAACACTATAACCCTCTGAAGGATTGTGAGCTCTTTAGTGATGAGTAGGGACTAATACGTCCTTAAGTGGGATTCTACGTTTATCGCAGACTCTACGGAGTGATCCCTCTTCAATCTTTAAGGCAATAAACTTGATAAGATCATCTAAAATAACAGCATCCTCGAGAGCGTCTAGAGCAGCTTCCACTTCAGGGCCTTCTATAGGCATTTGAGGAACCTCCAGATGAGGTTGATCTGCTTTTGGATTTTCAACTGGAGGTATGAACTACGTCGGAGTTTTTTGTACATAAAAAGTTAAAATCGAACTAGAATCCGCATCAAATTCAGCTTATATAGAAGTTGATGGACCAAAAGCTAAAGTGGCAAGATGCTCGGAACGTCTATGTTCCATTTCTATAAAAACTAAATAGATAATCAACATCAGGTTAATCGTAAGCCGTAGCCCCATCCTAAAGTGAAACCTAATGCAATGTTATGCGTTGTAGATTTTCAATTTCGTACATCAGTTTATTTTAAAGTTTGGATACTATTCGAAGAGACTGTCACTATTGGTCATTCCGAGGGGCATCATGTCAATGGTCATGCATTGGAAATACTCAGAATTCTTGGGAAAAGATGTTTGGCACGTCTCGCATGATTAATTAATAAAATGGAATTCTCAAAAAGATGAAAGAAATCAAAAATCAACAATGGGTATGATCGGTACCGATCTAAACCCTTGGTTGGATTTCGATTCCTTCCATCACTTCTTCCCCTAATCATACACGCTGCCACCAAAGTAAAACCCATCCATGACCAAGCATGCCGTCTTTTCCAGTTCACCACCTAATCCTATGTGCTTCAAGACTTGAGTTTAGGATTGGGTTTCGTTGTAAAGTGGGGACTCGAGCTTGATTCGGTGATTCGAATGCAACTGGAGCAAGCAAGGCAGCATCAGGCTTAGGTAAAGTTGGGTGGTGGTGGTCCTAGGTTTGGATAGAGGAGCTGGGTTCGATTGTCACGTCAAGAAATTTTAATGGAAGAGTTTGAGTTTCGTTCAATAGCAAGAACAAAGTGAAGAAGAGAGGTGAAGGATCGGGTAACATAAGCTTGGACTCGATTTTTAAGGCCAAAAGTCTAAAGACTTGTTCAAGTCTTGGATCGTTACCAAGTTTAGATATTTTTTTAAAAATGAAATAATGATGGAAATTGATAAAGATAGTCCATGCATGTGCGTGTATGTACATATCAAAAATTACTCAATAACGTGCACATATATACATGTGTGTAATTATATTCAACATCCAATGACTAGAGTCAAAGAGAATCAAATTTGAACTTAGGAAATCTTTGAGAGGAACTAATCCAAAATTATTAAGAAGGAAATGATATATCATGAGAGCATATTCCCATTTTATAGTACCAAATGCTGGAAAAGCATCGCGACTAATAACCAGAGACACAGCTTTTGCAAAGGAAATCTGAAGGAAGGATAACAAACATTTCAAAAAATAAAGTGGAGTCCTTCACAGCAACGCCGACTTGTCTCGATTCAAAGCACGTCACGTTTGAAACAAGATGTACTTTGGAAAGCAAGTGTTATATAGCCTTTTGGCCAAGCAATATTTGGACAGAATGAACGAATCAAAACTTGGAAGCTTTCATGGCGGGAAGCCGAAGAGATAATCACTAGAGTCCAGTAACCAAGTGCAAACAAAGCCATAGGATAAAGAACAAACCTCCATAAGAATTCAAGGCCAAAAATCAAAAATGTATTGGATCTGTATTGATTTAGCACCATGGATCAGTACCAATCCATCAATCTTCTTGCGATCCAACTCAACTTCCTCCTATCCGCTCTACTTGATGCCAGGAGCCTATTTCCAAGTGCTATTTCATTAATTCCATGCAATTCCTTATCGATCCACAAGCACTCAAAGTCAACAACTTTATTCTTCCACTGATCCATCATTTGGACTCAGCAACAAGCTAATAATGATGCAAATAAGTTTTGAATCACAAAGCTAACTATGAATAAAGCCAGGACAAGAAGTTCAAAGTCATTTATATGATGAACATATGGATCGGTACCGATCCAAGCCTATGGATGGGTACCGATCTGTGAATATTGATGAGATGTACACCTAATTTCCTGGAGAAGTGGTCTATGGTATGGAAAACTATGTGGAGATGGGGGCAAGATATTAGGCTTCCTACAAAAATAAATAGGAGGGAAGGGCTCATTTTTAAGGATCTCTTTGGCTTTCTTGCTCTCTAAGTCTAATCTTTTATAACTATCTACGGATTTATACCGATCCATAAGAACTTGCACTTGTAAGTCAGTGATATAAGCAATAAAATCATTAAGTGGACGTAGACCAAGATTGGCCGAACCACCATAAATTTCCATGTATTCTCTTTTTTAGTTTACTTTTCTTCACTTTTTATTCTCTACATAATCTCTTAAGTATTTGTGCCTTTTTTGGTTCAAACAATTATGGCCTTGGATTTGCTAAACAAGCAATAAAATATTATTCACTGTGACCTATCATTTCACGATATCTTAAGGAAAAATTATTCAACACCTTGAGTTTTCTCAACAAATGTAAGAAATGTTCTTGCCCATCTAAAGAGTACCAAGTGGTGCTACTTATAACAGTATCAACTTGAGTTTCCTCAACAACCAATATGTATGCAAGTTGTTTACTCAATATGTAAATGATAAATGGAAACATTATTAAAATTCATAATTTCAAGAATTAAGAGTGATATAGCTTTAAGAGATAAAACATTCTTGAAGAATACCCCAAGAGATACAACTGTCTGACACATTAGATATCATTGTATACACACATTACGTATTTATTTATCTTAAAAAATCTATATTGGGTTCAATTTTCAATGACATATACATTTTTCTCATATATACACATACAAGATTTATAACTTTTATAATTTTAGTTAGTTCTTATATTACATATATAAGAAAAGTGTTGTCGAGTGTTTTAGGATGGGAGATAAAGGGTCATGTACAGACGATCATAAAGCAGGAACCATAGTGAGTGAATTGCAAACAAAGGAAAGTATTATTTAGTGTTGGAAAGATGGAGGATGGTTTCATGTTGCGAAGGTGGGTGATAGATATAGAGCAGTCTCAATGGAGGATTGTTGCTGACTCTTGCTTGAATCGCTTCAGATTGATGAGGACGGATGCTCATCTTCGTAAAGCGACCACTAGAGCATCTACTGGCCCTAGCTCAAGTATAAATGCTAACTTAGGAAGTACTTATAATACTTGTTTTTTGAGTGGTTTATCTACTAGTCATATGAATTATTTCACTAAGAATTCTAGTTTTATTTTTTATGACATTTAATTAGATGATGAGTATATTAGGAGCAGGGAATTAGAGCGGGTTAGATAACTTAGATCATGAGATATATTAGTTGGAACGTTAAGCATCAACATTAGTGAAAGTATAGTAATATTTATCATTTTTAATGATAATAACATTGATATTGCATCATTACAGCAAAAAAAATAAGACATCCTGATTTTCGATTTTATCGAAATCTAAGGGTTCTTTACTCTTGTCATTGGGTTCTCCTTCGGTTAGACAGTAGCTTAGGGTGTTTAATGGTGGGTTGGATAAAATTACATTAAAATTTTACCATCCATTGTTAAACTTTATTTGATGCATGTTATCTTTACTAACCTTAGTGATGACCCATTTTTCAATGTTACTAAAGTATATGGAACGAATTCTAAGATAGGTAGTTCCTTGGAGCAATTACCTTGAGTTTAGATTACTTGTTCCTAGTTCATGGGTAATTAGGGGACTTTAATGTCATTAGATTTCTTAGGGAACGACCCTTTAAGGTGATTTTTCCGCTTTGGAGAAGTTCGATTAATTTATTGTTAGCAGTAACTTAATAGAGTTATAATTAAGCAATAGACGATTTACTTGGTCAAAAAGTATGGAGTGCCCATCGATGCTACTTTTAGATAGATTTTTATTAACGATGAAGTGGAAGAAAAATTTCATGTTTGTAAGGTTGTTGGACTTCCAAGTATTTACTCGAACCATTGTCCAACTATTTTATCTTGCACTAACCACAATAGTGGGAATAAAAAATTTAGATTTGAAAAGATGTGGTTGTTAGAAAATAATTTTACATATTTAATTACAAATAAATGGCTTTCTATGAGTAATTATAATTATAGGTTTTTAGGATTCTTAGCAAAACTATTTATATGTAAGCTTAAAGATTTAAAAAAATTCTTAAGAAATGGCACACAGTTGTTTTTGTTAACATTAGAATTGTAAAGGATAAACTACTAAATGAGATTTTAAAGTTAAATAAAACAAAAGAATCCAAGTATAACATCCCATCATTTTGGACCATTCAAATCAACAATAAAACCACACATGTGAGACATAAATAATTCAAAACAATATATTGTTAATAAAATTTGGGGCAAATTAAATTAATCACAGACATAGAATATCAAAATAACTCGCGGCGGAAAAAATAAACATAGGAGTTCATGAAGCTCCTAGATACATAGTCTCA
Source organism: Allium cepa (assembly GCA_030765085.1). Classification (NCBI taxonomy): domain Eukaryota; kingdom Viridiplantae; phylum Streptophyta; class Magnoliopsida; order Asparagales; family Amaryllidaceae; genus Allium; species Allium cepa. The sequence continues at coordinate 327,670,678 of CM060935.1, read as the reverse complement.
AACTAATACATAACACCCAAGTCTAAAAACAAATACAACTAAAAGTTAGATACATAAGTTCTCTACTGCAAATGCAAAAGCTAAGTGGAAATAACTGGAATGGAAATATCAGGTATACAACTAAATCTTCAGCGGATTTCTAGCTCCAAAAAGATGAATCCAAAGCTGTGAAACTCAGGCTGAACCGAGCGTAAAGAAAAACATAAAAAACTCGAGTCAAGACATACATACTTATAAAATGTAAATCAACTCAAGTGAACTATAAAATAAATGCATCAACAACCTAAAGGATGCTTGGGATCTCCCATCCTCTAAGAATCCATTAAACTATCTACTATGTAGTAATATACGCTATTATAACAATGTCTAAAGTAAAGAAAACTATTAAAATAGCGTTAAGGCATTACATTTTCCCCCTTAACACATCTTATATATTCCCATAGACTATACAGTACAGTAATCATGCCCGTACTAGACGCCGTCAGAGGGCACTCCATAGGTATAGTACAAAACAAACTTGTAGAAGGCACGCTAGGGTAGGTGACATGACACAACTAGGCAATGCTAGGGTAAATATACCAATTACACTTACAAACTGTTGGTAACGCATAGCCGCAATTACCGCCCAACTCGATCCACACTCCCGAATCAAAGGTGCGTACCAAATCAATCACAATGTAATAGAATGGCTAACGATGAAGTGTGTTCGATCGGAGGAGCTACCTCACTTGGCCCGCCGGTTGCTCCTGTTTTAGCCACCTTATGCTAACTCACAGGGTTAGGTCCACGCAAATATACCTTAAGGATCGTCACCACCATCCTACTTCATTCTGGAATCTCCAACGCGTACACAGTTGTTAAAGTGGTTTTCGGTATCGAAAGAGAGTATGCCCATATCCGATCCCGGTCTCTTTAACAAACAATATTATAACCCGTGATTATATAAATTTCAAATGGTTTATATTTCATCAAACATTTTCCTTTCAAACCATATAAATTCCATATCATTATTCTTTTAAAATAATATTCATTTTTTCAAAGTCGTAACACTTCCAAATTCATTTAGTTATAACCCCTTGAAACGTGATAATTTAGAGATCATAACACTTTAAAAATGTAGCCTTTAGAACCATAACATTCAGAACTATAACCCTTTAGAAAATGGTAGCATTCTGGAAATGTCACTTTTAAGAAAATGCAGCAGTACAGAAATGCTGCTATAAGAATTCACAGCGGTACAGAATTGTTATTGTAAGAATTCGCAACGGTGCAGAATTGTTCATGTAAGAACTCGCATAAGTGCAGAATTGTTACAGCAAGAAATCGCAGCATTTTTGAATTGCCACCGTAATACTTCCTACTACAATAGTTTATATAATCAAATGGTATATATTTTTACATTTTTATCATAGTCATTCTATCATTCTTATTATATTACTCAAATTTAGCTATTTGGACATTAAGAAACCACACCTTTAGTTAAATAGCTTTGTTACTATAATGTCAAATTTTAAAGCTGAAGTCCATATGTTAAGTTAAAAGTATGTCATTAACTTGCACTTTATTTTCTTTTTAGTAAATAACATTTATCACTTTTATTACACAAATTATACCATTTACATTAGTTAAAACTTACATGTCAAATGTACAATTTAACTTACAATTTTTTCCACACAAAAAACCATTTATCATCTTAATCACTATTACATGAACTAAAACTTACAATTTATAGGTTAGATTAAAATACCATTGTTAAGCCAAATTGGATTATTAAATTTCAATTAACCTTCATACTGTAAATTAGATTCCAAAATTTACATTTTCAACTATTTATTTCTTATAAAAAATTTAACACATATAAACAAATTTACAGAAATCGTTACATTGAAATTTAAGTTGAGATTCATATATAAAAAATTCAAAATACTTAATAATTTTTAGAAAAATCATTTTATATCGACCATGAAGTCTGTATAAAATTCCCTACCCTATGGTCAAGTAAATACGAACATATATTATTTCAATCCGCAATTTATTAATTTTTTGAGTTTTATATCATTTCAAACCCGCAATCCCAAGTCAAATAAAATTGCTCAGGCCTATCATTTCAGCCCATAACAATTTTTCATAAATCTAAAGATCGTTCGGATATGTATCATTTCAACCCATAGTGAAGGTACTTGCAGTGTGAGAACAGAATACTAAATAAACATAACAGTATTCAACATATCACGGCATATGATCATAACAGGTATAATATGATATGAAATAACATAATATAAACATAGGTGAAATTATCAACTTGCATATGCAAATCTATACAACTCCATTGTCATCAATTCACCAAAATATAAGTATGTCGCCAAGAGTGATTACTCACCTTCTTTGGTTAGAGAAGTGATTCCAAATACAACACAACGACTACAAGAAGCATGACAGTTACAAACAAGCTTGAGTGGGAGGAGAATCCAAATCCAAAGTTTTGGAAAAATAAAATAAATTTCATATGTAAACAAATAATTCGCATAGAAAAATAAAAGTAGAAAATTGTATATTATCAAAACACATGAGACGGCTTGTCTAAGAGTTGCATAGGCTTAGCCATAGGCTTGCTTGGGTTCGGCCATGGGGTTTGGGTTTGGGTTCGGCCATAGGGGTCTGGACTAGGCTAGGGTTAGGGTTCGACCATAGGGGTTTGGACTAGGCTAGGGTTAGGGTTCGGGTTTGGGTTCGTCCGTACGCTAGGGTTAGGGTTTGGTGGTGGTGATCATGGTCATGGCCAAGGCAAAAGCAAGGGAAAGGAGGTGAGATGGTTCGGCTATAGGGTTTTGGTTAGAGGAAGAGGACGTGGAGGCCGAAATTTGCGAAGAGGAAAGGGAAAAAGGAAGGAGAAGAGGTGGTTTTGGCTATGGTTTCTGGTTAGAGGAAGAGGAGATGGGTGTATTGACAAGCATGGTCTAAATTTTTCCAAGAGAGGAGGAGGAAATTTGTAGAGGAAAACAAAATTTTAGAGAAGAAGAGGGTAAGGAGGAAGAAGAAAACTTACATCAATTTCTACGGAGGCACAAATGAAAAATGAGGAGTCTAGGAAACCCCAGGATATTATATAGTCATCTCAACAGGTGACTTCTCATCTAACTAAAGCATTTTCTAGCCCACTAGTATAAGCCCAAACAAATCAAAATATAAATAAGATAAAAGTTATAGGGAAAATAACTGCGTGTATTACGCCAAAAGTTGTAAATTTTGAGAAGTAGGAATCAAAATTTAACAAAACAAAAAACAAAGAAAATGTTAGAATTAAATCCATCTTCATAAAAAAAGTAAAAGTTCAAAATGGAAATTTTAAAATTTCAACAAAAGTCAAACTTTGACCAAAGTTGACCAAAATTTTGAATTTTAAGAAAATCTTTATTTTATTAAATTTTGAAAAACATTTCACATCCAAATCCTAAAATATTACATTAAATTTCCAAATTTATCGCGTTTTCAGAGTAATTATACTCAAAGTTTCAAATTAATTTTCACGTAAAATATTTCAAAATTTGCGGGTTGTTACACTCTCCCCCACTCAAAACTTTTCATACTTGAAAAGGAACGAGACCTAGAAAACAAAGAAGGATAAAGTAGGATGACGAATAATACCTGGAACAAACAATTCCGAATTCGAAGCACGAATGCTTTCTTCCGTTTCCCAAGTAAAATCCCTATCATCAGTGCTCCATTGCACTTTGACAAGGTTGATAGATTTTCTTCGATCCTGCTTCGTACCTCTATCGATAATATGAAGTGGCTTCCTCTCGACAGTAAGATTTGGCTCAACATCCAAACCCTTGAGAGCAGAAGGTTGAACAATCAAAGATGGATCGTGAACATACCGATGAAGATGCGAAGCATGGAACATATTATGCACTACAGAAAGTTTCTAAGGCAATTCCAAACGATATGCTAATGAACCAACTCTCTCTAAGATTCGAAAAGAACCAATAAAACTAGAAGCAAGTTTCCCTCTCCGACCAAAACGAATCACATTTCTTAATGGAGAGACCTTAAGGAAAACCTGATCACCAATAGAAAACTCCAAACTCCTCCTATGCCTGTCAGCATACATCTTCTGTCTATCCTGAGCAATCCTCATCTTTCTCATAATATCTTCAACCTTCTCAGATGCTTCTAGAATCATATCCGGACCAAGAACCAAACAATTACCAGATTGAATCTAGCAAGATGGAGATTCGCAAGGGCATCCATAAAGAGCAGCAAATGGAGCCATTGCAATACTAGCCTGATAACTATTGTTATAGGTGAATTCAATGAGATGGAGATGGTTTTCCCAAGATTCTCCATAATCAAGGACACGGGCATGAATAAGATCTTTCAAAATTTGATTCACTCTTTCCGTTTGACTGTCGGTCTGCGAATGGTAAGTAGTGCTCAAATTCAGACGAGTACCAAAAGATTCCTGAAAAGCTTTACAAAACTGACTGGTAAATTAGGGTCACTATCACAAACAAAACTGGCTGGAACACCATGAAGATGAACAATCTCTCTCATATAAATCTCAACCAAACTAAGAGCAGAACGGTTGGACCTAACCAGAATGAAATGAACTGACATGGTCAATCTGTCCACAATAATACAAATACTCTCATTACCTCTTCTAGTCCTCGGCAATCCATCGATAAAATCCATAGAAATCTTTTCCCATTTCCAATTGGCAACCTCAAGGGGTTGCAATAATCCAACAGCCTTCTGATGATCAGCCGTAACCTGCTGACAAGTCGCATATCTACTAACAAAAAGGGAGATATCACGCTTCATATCCCTCCACTAATATAACTTCTTCATATCATGGTACATCTTCTTTACACCAGGATGAATAGAAATTCTGGACCGATGATTTTCCTGAAGTAATTCTTGCCTCAATCCATCAACATTCGGGACATAAATCCAATTTTTAACCTTCAAAATCCCTCTATCATCGATCTGAGCTCCACTTCCATCTTGGCTACTACCACCAACTCTGTTACAAACATTCTCCTTAATAAGCCTAATTATCCTATCCTCATCCTGGTTAGCAAAAATACGATCCATAACAGGAGAAGGACAAACAAGCTGACACAACATCACCTTCTTTCAACTCAAAGCATCGGCTGCAACATTAGCTTTCCCGTGGACATAGTCGATGTCGAGGTCATAAGAGGCTAGAAACTCAAGCCACCTAACTTGCCTCAGATTCAAGTCCTTTTGGGTAAAAATATATTTCAAAGACTTATGATCTGTAAGGAGCTCAAACTTAGTTTCCAAAAGATGATGTCTCTAAAGCTTCAAAGCAAAAATTATGGCAAGCAATTCCAAATCATGGACTGCATAATTGGCTTCATGAGTCTTCAACTGAGGACTAGCATAAGCGATAACCTTCCCATCCTGCATCAGAATGGCTCCCAAACCTTCACGACTAGCATCAGTGTAAACTGTTAATCCCTCATTTCCATTTGGAACGGTAAAAACAGGTATGGAATTTAGCTTGCGCTTCAACTCATTGAATGCAGCATCACACTTATCATTCCATCTAAACTTAGCATTCTTACGAGTTAGAGCGGTGAGAGGTGTAGCAATCTAAGAAAAATTCTCAATGAATCTCCGATAATAACCGGCAAGGCCCAGAAAACTACGGATATTAGATGGAGTCCTAGGAGTTTCCCAATTCAAAAATAGAATAGGGAAAATAAGAACCAAGAAAGAGATTGAATAATTAATGTACAAAGGAAAGAAGAGAAAATAGACTTACATTGATCGCAGCGATCTTAACTGGATCAACAGAAACTCCATTACCAGAAACAATATGTCCGAGAAATCGGACTTCACCTTTCTAGAAATAGAATTTTGAGAATTTGGCTTTCAACTGAAGACTTCTGAGAGTCCTCAGAACAAAACTCAAATGAGATTCATGCTCCTCCTTTGACTTAGAGAAAACAAGGATATCATCGACAAAGACTAGAACCAACTTATTAAGAACATCACGGAAAACCCGGTTCATAAGGTCGACAAAGAAATCTAGGGCATTAGTCAAATTAAAAGGCATAACTAACCATTCAAAGAAACCATCCTCTGAATGAAAAGAAGTTTTGGAAATACTTTCCTCAGCAATGCTAAGCTGGTGGAAATTGGTGGTAAGATCAAGCTGAGAGAATACAGTTGCTCCATAAAGCTGATCGAACATATCATTAATGCGAGGCATTGGTATTTGTTTTTCATAGTGAGCTTGTTTAGCTCCCTATAATCAACACACAACCTCAAAGAACCATCAGACTTAGTGAAAAAACCACTGCTGCTCCCCATTCGGAATGACTGGGACCGATCAAACTTTTGGAGAACAAGTCTTCGATTTGCTTCCTCAACTAAACCTTCTCATGGGGTGCCATTCTTCTGGGAGGAAGAACTATAGGTCTTGCACCAGGAATGAGACCAATACAGAATTCAATTTATTGTTTAGGAGGTAAAGAAGTGACTTCACCAAATACGTCAGTATAGAGTTTGACTACCGGAGTAGAATCAAGATCACTGAGGGAAGAATCAAGAGAATATATAAAACTGCCTGCATACTCCTGAGGCATACGACACCGAATCACCAAAGGATCACCCTTGTCTTTAACAAAAGAAATGGTTTAGGCTTTATAAGAAATAACAGCTTCATGATTCTTCGGCCAATCTCCTCCATGCAATAGATCAAAAGCATCGAAACCAAGAACATAGAAATCACCAAAAAAAAGATAGCCGGAATGGAAGAGTTTCACATTGTTACAAATCCTACTAAGGTTCGTGGGACTACCAATAGGATCAGTAACACACAAAGGTATGGTTGCATACTCAGGTGAAAGTATATGCTCAAATTTATCACAAAGATCCATAGAAATGAAACTATGTGATGCTCCAATGTCAAATAAAACACGAACAGGAAGATTAAACAAGGTAAAGGTGCTCTGGAGAGTACCTTGGGTATCATTAGGAGTAGGGGGAGTAGATAAAGTAACTGCAAAGATACTAGATGGCTTGCCCTTCTGTTGAGAACGGCAATCCTGCTTGAAGTGGCCAGGCTGCAAGCAAATATGGCAAAGATCATGCCAAGTCATCTGAGCTGGAGGAACAGCAGCTCCGACTACAGTAGGACAACTATTGGCATAGTGCTCCATCTGGTCACACTTGAAGCAAGCGATAGAAGAAAGATCAATAGGCTGCCTCCAGGAAAAAGAAGATCCTAAACCTGGATTCCTAAGCCAATTCTGATTCTGACGATGGAAATTATACTTCCTCTTCTTAGAGTTGCCAGAAGAAGGCCGAGATGAAGATGCACGTGCAATAGATTATTCCTTAGAAGTGGGGTTCTCATATCTAAAGGCCATATCCATCAATCCAGTAAAAGGGCTATGCACATGAGAAATCAGACGATCATAAAACTCTAGGTGAGCTCCAGCTATAAACTTCTCATTCTTCTTAAGAGGGATATCAATCAAGCTAGACCAAACTTTGAAAGTTTGTTAAACGTCCGCTCATACTCAGAAAATGACTTATCCCCTTGCTTAATATCCATAAACTCCATGTATAGTTGAGACTTCCTAGCTTCTGGCATCCACTTCGCCACAAAAGCCTCCCTAAAATGTTCCCAAGAAATATCAGCATCAATAGTGTTGGCCGTAACAGACTCCCACCAATCCAGGGATGTCTCCTGCAACTGCCAAGCTGCTAACTGACGCTTCTGAGCGTCGGTGATCTCCAAACTAGCGAAAATCCTTTCCAAACTCCTAAGTCACTGCCGAGCATCAATGATGGTCTCTGATCCCATAAACTTAGTACCACCAAGCTGAGTGAACTACTTGCATAGAACAGTAAACCTAATGGGTGCAACTAGTGCTAGAACTGGGGCGACAGCACGACCCTAACCTCTGGCATTCCTACCATTCATCCTAAAAATTAAAGAATGAATTTTTAGGACCAAGATAGAGGGGAAAAACAAAAGTCAAGTTTCAACTAGAATGGAAATCCTGATCAAAGAATTCTATTAAACAAGGTGGATCCGAAATGAAGGAAATTCCAAGAAAAGGAGTTTAATTTTGAAATAAGACAATTTTATATACAAAATAATCCTTGAAAATCGTTTTATATTTGAAAATATGTTCTCTCATAAAGAATGATTCTAAGATTGATTTTACTCATTTTAGAGTATTTCTACCCTATTTCGAATGATTTTTTGCCCCGTAGGCTAAGGTTTGCCTAAAACCTTGTTGTGATACTAAATATAACATATCGCCTTTTTGGACCATTCAAATCGACAATAAAACCACACATGTCAGACATGAATAATTCAAAACAACAGATTGTTAATAAAATTTAGGGAAAATAAAATTAATCACATAATCACAGACATAGAATATCGGAATAACTCGCTGTGGAATAAAATAAACATAAGAGTTCATGAAGCTCCTAGATACATAGTCTCAAACTAATACATAATACCCAAGTCTCAAAACAAATACAACGGAAAGTTAGATACATAAGTTCTCTACTGCAAAAGCAATAGCAAAGTGGAAATAACTGGAATGGAAATATCAGGTAGACAGTTAAATCTTCGACGGATGTCTAGCTCCAAAAAGATGAATCTAAAGTTATGAAACTCAGGCTTCCCCGAGCGTAAAGAAAAACACAAAATACTTGAGTCAGGACATACATACTTATAAAATGTAAATCGACTCAAGTGAACTGCAAAAGAAATGCATCAGTAACTTAAAGGATGCTTGGGATCGTCCACCCTCTAAGGATCCGTTAAACTATCTACTATGTAGTAATATACGCTATTATAATAATGTATAAAGTAATGTAAACTATTAAAATAGCATTAAGGCATTACATTTTCCCCCTTAACACATCTTATATATTCTCATAGTCTATACAGTACCGTAATCCCGCCCATATTGGACGCCGTCAGAGGGCACTCCACAGGTATGGTACAAAACAAATTCGTAGAAGGCGCGCTAGGGTAGGTGACATGGCACAACTAGGCAATGCCAGGATAGACATACCAATTGCATGTTCGGACTGTTGGTAACGCATACCGCAACTACCGCCCAATTCGATCCACACTCCTGAATCAAAGGTGGACACCAAATCAATCACAATGTAATAGAATGGCTAATAATGAAATGTGTCCGATCGGAGGCGCTACCTCACTTAGCCCGTCGATTGGTCCTGTTTTAGTCACCTTATGGTAACTCACGAGAGTTAGGTCCATGTAAATATACCTTTAGGGTCGTTGCCACCATCCTACTTCATTGTAGAATCTCCACCGGTTACACAGTTGTTAAAGTGGTTTTCAGTATCGACGGAGAGCATGCCCATATCTGATCCCAGTCTCTTTAACAACCAGTCGTTATTATAACCCATGGTTATATAAATTTCAAATGGTTTATATTTCATATCAAACATTTTCCTTTCAAACCATATAAATTCCATATCATTATTCTTTTTAAAATAATATTCATTTTTCCAATGTCGTAACACTTCCAAATTCATTTAATTATAACCCCTTGAAATGTAATAATTTAGAGATTGTAGCACTCTAAAAATGTAGTCTTTAGAACCATAACATTCAAAACTATAACCTTTTAGAAAATTGTAGCATTCTGAAAATGTTACTTTTAAGCAAACGTAGCAGTACAAAAATGCTACTGTAAGAATTCGCAGCGGTGCAAAACTGTTACTGTAAGAATTCGCAACAGTGTAGAATTGTTAATGTAAGAATTCGCTACAGTGCAGAGTTTTGAATCGTTACTGTACTTCCTACTACAATAGTTTATATAATCAAATGGTATATATTTTTACAGTTTTTATCATAGTCATTCTATCATTCCTATTATATTACTCAAATTTAACTATTTGGACATTAAGAAACCACACCTTTAGTTAAATAGCTTTGTTGCTATAATGTTAAATTTTAAAGCTGAAATCCTTATGTTAAGCAAAAGTACGTTATTAACTTGCACTTCATTTTCTTTTCAGTAAATAACATTTATCATTTTTATTACCCAAATTATACCGTTTACATTATTTAAAACTTACATGTCAAATGTACGTTTTAACTTACATTTTTTTTCCACAAAAAAAACCATTTATCATCTTAATCACTATTACACGTATTAAAACTTACAATTTATAGGTTAAAATAAAATACCATTATTAAGTCAAATTGGATTACTAAATTTCAATTAACCTTCATACTGTAAATTAGATTCCAAAATTTACATTTCTAGCTATTTATTTCTTATAAAAAATTTAACACATATAAACAAATTTACAGAAATCATTACATTGAATTTTTAGTTGAGATTCATATATAAAAAATCCAAAATACTTAATAATTTTTTGAAAAATCATTTTATATCAACCACGGAGTCTGTATAAAATTCTCTGCTTTATGGTCAAGTAAATACAGACATATATCATTTCAATCCGCAATTTATTAATTTCAGGGTTTTATATCATTTCAAACCCGCAATCTCAACTCAAATAAAATTGCTTAAGCCTATCATTTTAGCCCATAACAATTTTTCCTAAACCTAAAGATCTTTCGGGTATGTATCTTTTAATCCATAGTGAAGGAACTCGCATTGTGAGAACAGAATATTAAATAAACATAAAAATATTCAACATATCATAGCATATGATCATAACAGGTATAACATGATATGAAATAACATAATATAAACATAGATGAAATTCTCGACTTGCATATACAAATCCATACAATTCCATTGTCATCAATTCAACAAAATATAAGTATGTTGTCAAGAGTGATTACTCACCTTCTTTGGTTAGAGAAGTGATTCCAATCACAACACAACGACTATAACAAGAACGACAATTACAGACAAGCTTGAGTGGCAAGAGAATCCAAATCTAAAGCTTTGAAAAAATAAAATAAATTTCATACGTAAACAAATAATTCGCATAGAAAAATAAAAGTAGAAAATTGTATATTATCAAAATACATGAGAGGGCTTGTCTAAATGGTGCATAGGCTTGGCCATAGGCTTGCTTGGGTTTGGCAATGGGGTTTGGGTTTGTGTTCAGCCATAGGGGTCTGGACTACGCTAGGGTTAGGGTTTGGGTTTGGGTTTGGGTTTGGGTTCGGCCATAGGCTAGGGTAAGGGTTTGGTGGTGGTGATGGTGGTCACGGCCAAGGCAAAAGCAAGGGGAAGGAGTGAGATGGTTCGAATATAGGGTTTTGGTTGGAGGAAGAGGAGGCGGAGGCCGAAATTTATGAAGAGGAAAGGGGAAAAGGAAGGAGAAGAAGTGGTTTTGGCTAAGGTTTCTGATTGGAGGAAGAGGAGATGGGTGTAGTGACAAGCATGGACGAAATTTTTTGAGGAGAGGAGGAGGTAAATTGTAGAGGAAAACAAAATTTTAGAGAAGAAGATTGTGTGGAGGAAGTAGAAAACTTACATAAATTTCTGCGGAGGCACAAATGAAAAATAAGGAGTCTAGGAAACCCTAGGTTATTATATAGTCATCTCAACAGGTGGCTTCTCATCTAACTAAAGCATTTCCTAGCCCACTAGTATAAGCCCAAATAAATCAAAATATAAATAAGATAAAAGTATATGGAAAATAACTGCGTCTAATACGCCAAAATTCATAAATTTTGAGAAGCAGGAACCAAAATCTAACAAAATGAAAAACAATGAAAATGTTAGAATTAAATCCATCTCATAAAAAAAGTAAAGTTCAAAATTGAAATTCTAAAATTTAAACAAAAGTCAAAATTTAACCAAAATTGACCAAAATTTTGAATTTTAAGAAAATCTTTATTTTATTAAATTGGACAAACATTTCACATCAAAACCCCAAAATATTACATTAAATTTCCAAATTTATCACATTTTAAAAGAAATTATATTCAAAGTTTCAAATTAATTTTCATGTAAAATATTTCAAAATTTGCGGGTTGTTACACCAAGATTTAAATATTTCAAAAAAACACGCCTTCAAATATAAAAGAAAAATTAACTAAAATTATTATGGAAGAGGAAGTGACGTGGTAACCAAGATCTAAAGTACAACGGAAGGATAAGGGGGACAAGAATACTATTTTTTATAAAGTAGTTAGTGGTAAGAAATGTAGTAACACCATTAATTCAATTTTAATTGACAATATTAAGATTTTTTTATCAAAAAGAATTAAAAATGTGTTTACCAATTATTAAAATGTAATTTTTGGAACTAAGAATGGGCGTAGGATTAGGGTTAAATGAGATGATTTGTATCCTAATGACATTAGCATTGATTAAGATAAATTGGATAGCCCATTTACGGAAAAGGAGATTTTGAGAGCTATAAAGGATATGTCCAATGATAAATTGCCTGCCATGTGTTTATAATTTTATTTTATAATTTTTTAATGTATAAAAATAAGATAAAATTAAAACGTCTAATGAATTTTATAATGACTTTTTACAATTAGGCCGGTTTAATTTTGCCAATGTAATTTTACTACACCAAAACGTGGAAGCAAATAAATTGAAAGACTTGTTAAATTATTCTTTTAAAATTGATTCTAAAGTTTGAACTAATAGGTTAAATACTAAAATAAACGAATTAATGATAATAATCAGACTGCTTTAATCAAGGGTAGAAATATTACAGATAGGGTGGCGTAGTTCAAGAACTTAATAACCACTGTTGTAAAGATAATATCACTTGTGCCCTTTTAAAAATTGATCTTGCAAAAGCTTTTGATTTAATTGATTGGGATTTTATTAAAGATTTTTACTGGCTAGAGGTTTTAAAGTTAGGTGGGTTGATTGGATTATGTATTTAATTTAAATTAGAAATTCAAGTATTGTGTTTAATGATACATAAGCAAATAAAATCCAATCGAGTGTGGACTTAGGCAAGGTGATCCATTGTCATGTCTTTTATGTAATCTAGTTGATGATGTTTTTTGCTAGGATTATCAAGCTAGCCACTAGCAATGAGCTATTAGAAAATGTAGGAAATGAGAATAAAAGTAATGGCCTCTCCTTTCTCTAGTTTTCCGGTGATACCATGCTCTTTATGTCTCATTTGCCTAGGCACATTATAGTAATTATGTTTATTTGATACGGTTTTGAGTTACTTTCTGGATTAAAGATTAATTTTGATAAAAAATTTATGCTAGTATTGAACGATATTGATTAGGTTAAGAAACAAATTACTTGTGAGTTGAATTGCAAAATTATGAAATTTCTCATAGAATACTTAGGATTTTTGATAAGTCTAACCAAATTTAAACAAAATTATTTGTTAATGATAATTGATAAAATTAACAAAAGGTTATCCAGGTGTAATGAAAATCTTTATTAAGGGACGGTAGGATAGTTCTTATTAATCCTTTTATCTTTTTCCAAAATTGGCAAAGGAAAAGAAATAGATAAAATTAAGAGAGGCATTCTATGTTGTGGAAATATTCCAAGTTGTAGTTCAAAATGCCTCGTTAGGTGGAAAATATTATATAAATCATAAGAAGAGGGAGGCTAAGAATAATTAATTTATGAAACCTAAATATGTGTTTTTTTTGAAAAATGACTATGGAAATATAACAATAATAATATTAATTTAATTTGAAAAGAACTAATCTCGAATAAATTTTAGGAGGCACAAATAATATATATCATATTTCCATTTGTAAGGAAATATGTCACGACCCGAATTTCTGCGTTCGAAAATCGGAATCCATACTTCACCCGTATTCAAATGACGCAGATTCAATCGTTGAAATCCAATTCACGCCGGAGCTTATAACACATTAAGTACAACAACATAACAGAAGAAAAAGAATAACTTATTGATATATAGTATTTGATACAACCATGATACAAATGAATATCAATATATATCAGAGATAAAAGATAGCAACGAAAGAATTAACTCCAACGTAATCTCCTAGAGAGAGGGAGTGAATCCACAAGCTGCAACTCTAATGCCAAAGCTCAAAAGACTCCAAGATCCAAATCGAAAGCTCTAACCACCATCACGTTGTATTAAGCAAGGTCAGTCCGGGAATGGAATTGCCAAACCAAAGACTTCTAGATCCGTATCTACTATCTATTGATAACCTGACTCTAGGCTGCCTCTGTGGAAAGTTGTGGGCACCCAGAGTTTAGGAAGGGAACAATAAACTCCAAGTCAGTCATGAGACTGGTATGAGAAAACAAAACCTGTTTTATCTTGAACAAAAAAAGGATTTAAAATTGAAATCCGCAATGCTTTTCGGAAAATGAAACTACCATAAGGCCTCCTGGCACACACACAATGCAATCGCACACTTGGGGGGGATTTCTCCTTATGATAGTCAAACATGATTGATACGCAAAATCCTTTTTGATATTATTATTAGTGCATAGTGCAGAAAAACTTTCAAAGGTATAATATTAATCTTAGCCAGCATAGATACCATTATAGTATGCTTGCTATAGCTACCAATTAAGAATGGCAGGTTATACAACTGCAATCGTAAAGGGATCGTATTAGATGATTGGATTTCCAACAAATGGTCAGGCTGAGGAATTTCCTATGCCATATGGGTATGCCTCTGGAGGGACGCCCTGATAACTTAACCTGCTCTCTGCCAACACAAAGCCGGGTTACCTCTGTAACTAGATAACTACTGACACGAGTATGTCATCCTCCGGTCGTAACCGACCTTTATCCGGGGCCCCAACAACAGCAACCACAAAGCAATAAATTTACACAACCACCTAATTTAAGTATCTGGACTCCATACCATGATACCATTTTTATCCAGAAGGAAATGGACATACCCTAAGCGGCGCTACCCCCAATAACCTTTCTGCATCCTTCCTGTTTCAACCATTTCCAGTTTGTGAGATTCGACGAGGTCTCGTCCACAAAGCTACATTTTTCACAAAAGCCATGCTTCGATCCACAAATGATCAGCAGCACTAAGCACGCCACCTTACCAAATTGAGAATGCATCGCTAGTAAACATCAACTACATAACCTCTGAGCTCATACGTCTTAGAGAATGGTGTTAAGCTAAGAGAACAAATTCTCCACCACCAAATAGAAATGTATTTGATAGAAACCAGTTTTACATTTCAAAGTGTAACGTTAGACATACATCAATACAAGTCTGTTCCAGGTTTGAACAGAACCGAAGGCACTTCAAATAAGCCCTTGCAATTTGGGTATTCACAATCCCGATCGTACTCTCCATCACATATGGAGATCTCTGTTCCATAGCTACTCAGTGCAGAGTCATTCGACGGGTAATCCTTTCATTCTCGAAAATACCCAGTCTTCACCACCGGTCTTCAAATGATATCCAATTCGTCGTATCATGAATCGGAATAGGTTATATGACCTAAAGTCCTCTTCCAGCTAAACCGAATAATGAGCGTAAATTTTAAAACCATATGGATACTGGGATCTTAGTTAAGTCACACTTTTAGCCCAAAACCTATTCTTCAAATGGTTTAAACAAATTTCCATTTCAAATCTTTTATACAAAGATACCTTTGAGATCCTCTTCACTTTGAAAACAAGGTTCACCAATCTTTTACAAAGATTCATTCATAGCTTTCAAAACAATTTTCAATTTGAAATCTGAAATCTTTTCAACAAAAATCGAAAATTCTTTCTTCATATGAAAGCTATTATCGTTTGAAAACAATTATTTTTGTTTCGGACAAATCTGAACAAATATGCACAAGTTATAGCCTTTAAAGTGTAAACTTATGTTAAATTTAAATTCCTAAATAATACTTTTAAAATGCTTTAAAGATGGTTTAAAAACCATATATATATATTATAACTTGTATCACCATTTTTCAAACCGTAGTTACCAAAATAATTTCAAATAATATTTAACAGGATATAGTATATTCAACTAAATTTCGATTTAAAACTTCCCTTTCAAAATCTTTCCATATTCAACCCAATTCTATTTCCAAAACCGTTTGGATTAAAAATTCAATTCTTAAATAATATATAAATCCAAAATATCTGTGACTTAATTGATTTTCTTATGCAATCCATATTTTTGTGTGTGTGGTGTAGTACCGGGGTTTTACACACAGCAATACAATATCATCAACCATCACAGATCCAAACACATCAATATCAATAAGCGGTATAATCCTATAACACTTATCTTCATTCACAGATTCACAGATAAATAATGTAAATTCATCACAGATAAATAAATTATATTCATCACAGCTCAAGTCAAAATAATTCATATCACAAAGCATCACACATCGAGGATATCACACAATTCAAGGCAATCAATACAGTACAAATATCCATAAGTAAGATAATTAATCATCTGATTAATATAAATCAGTAAATTACTAATCCTGGTTAATTAACATTAGTCAATTACAAACCTTAATCATTAATTAACCTTTAATTATTTATTAATTAACCTTTAGTGATAAAGTAATTTACCTTTAGTTATTAATAAATTAACCTTAATTAATAAATCAATCCACCCTTAAATCAGTAAATAATTAACCTTTAATTATTTAATTAATTATCCTTAATTAATTACATTAATTAATTAACCCTTAATTAGTAAATCATCCCTTAATCACTTTCATTAATTAACTAACCTTTAATTAATTAATCCTCCTCAAATTAATTACCTTAATTAATTAATCACATAAATTAATTATCCTTTAATCACTTGATTAATCAACTATTAACCATTAATTAATTACTTTTAATTAAGTAATTATCTTTAAGTAATTAATTACTTTTAATTGCTTATCATTATTTTCACTTAATTAGTCATCCTTTAATGAAATTACATAAAGTAATTATTTTTAATTAAGTAATAACCTTTTATTAATTAAATCAAGTAATTATACTTAATTAATCTCATTAAGTAATCATCTTTTTAATTAATTAATTAACTCTTAACCAATTAAGTAATCTTTCATTAATACTTAATTAAGCTTTGATTTAGTAGTTATGATTAAAAATGCAAATTAATGATCCTTTAATCTGAAGATACCCTTTTATCTTAAATAATTACAAATCATCATTTAAGTCCTATTTAAATATCCTTTGAAATAAATTAACATAATCATATGATTTTACTTAAACCCTTTAAATTAATCGATAATCTAAACTATACGAATTTAACTCAAAATACTTAGGTTAATTAAAAACATCATCTTCATTAATCAAATAATTAAAGATAAATCCTTTATCTAAATTAATTTCCCAGTTTCATCATTTAAATCTTGTTTAATACTTTTGAAATAATTTCATTATTAACTTAAAACCTTTAAGTTAAATTAATGTTTTATATAACAAAAACATTTCATCTTTAATTAATTACAAGATTAAATTTATTTAAAATGAACTTTAAAATAAAGGATATATATATATATTAAAAACAACACCTTAAAAAATTTAAAGTAATTTGTTCAAAATCTTTACTAATCCCAAAAACTTAACTAAGACATTTATTATAAAAAAACATTGGGTTAAGAAAATTGTTAAATTTAAAATTGGATTTGTTTTGAAATTTAAAGCTACCTTTCCAAATACTAGGGACCAACTTGAAAGAAACCCAAATTACTTCTCCTGGTTCGTTCCTTTGAGCCAACACAAAAACATCCTCGAGTTAATCTTCGAGTTCAACACCTTCTTCTCCAATCACTCGATCAACCAGGCATAAATGTGCACAAGTGCACGTGCACGAAGATTCCGACCAACTCCGGTCGACCATGCTACCTCCCACAAGTCTACGTCAACACCCACATCTCTGACAAACACCCAGATTCCATCGATTCACCTGGAAACTAAAAGCGAACAACTCGACACCAATGAATCCTAAAACCGATCAACCAAAATGCCACGCATCATCGCCTCCGATGATCTAGAGCTTCGCCACCTCGTTCAAAGAAGCATCCCAATTCAACGCATCGATCCCCCTCATTCAATCACCTCCTGTGCCTTGATGACGACGCATGACCAATAATTTCATCGTTGACCAAAATAGGTTAAAAACCCTTAATCGTCGTCGTACGGCCACCATGGCCAATAATAATCTAAGCGAGTATTTTTCTGATAATCCTCTATCCTCCAGCCACATTTGACAACAAGCACGACCTACAGTTCACCGTCGATCACCAGAAATTGACAAAAATGTCAATTCTGTTCATCCCACATTTTATCATGATTTGGTGAACTAAAAATCTTGAACTTTGTTTTAGAAATCATGGTTTTCCAAGACGAACCCGATGATGTAGATGAATCGATTAATTATAAGATTCAAATTTATCATGTTTATGAATTTTTTACTATATATTTAAATTTCCAGATAAACTCAATTTAATTATTCTCAAAAGTATTCTTAAGTCCTAGATCTTGATCAAACAAACAAGTTTCGTTCATATCTTAAAGCCTAACATGGATTAGAGAAAAAGAATTTGATTTTTAAAATAGGTTTGAAGCCTGTAAAACTTAGAACATAGATCCATATGTCTGTTTCCAGACATGAACATCCACATCCCTATTCTCACGCATGCAATCACATTTCACATTCATACAAACCATATCCAAGTTATCATCATTACAGACTTAAGATAAAAAGTAAGATCAATTTTTTTTTTAAAAAAAGGAGTTTGCTCACCTGAGTTTGGGAAAAACAAAGAACAGAGACCCTGGGTTTTATCTGATTTTGAGTTTTAAAATTTGAAACCTGGAACACTTTGATCTGGAAATTTGAGATGATCTGGGTTGTATTTTACTTTGATTTCAAGTTGAATTTGAACCTGCTACTTGCTGTAGAACTGAAGCTTGATTCCAGATTGAAAGTTTTAAGCTTTGATTGCTTTAAACTTTGCTTTGTTCTAGTTTTAAAGCTTCCAGGTTTTGAAGTTGTAGTTTGATTTGCTTTGATTTACAGTTGATTATAGGTTGAATCTGATTTCACTATGATTGCTTGATCAGGTTTGAAATGCTTTGATTGTTGTTTGAATTTTTGTTGAGAGGATCTTGCTTTTAGGCTTCCAGGTTTTAAAAGATTTGAACTTGATTTCTTTTTGGTTTTACTTTACAGCTTAGTGTTTTGATTTCTTGGTTCTTTTATGATTTTGATCTTTTGAAAATGAAATATGAAGAAAGAATGAAGGTAGGGGAGTAGATGTACATATATACTTGAATTCCCTTTTGTTTATAAATTTTGAAAATAAAAGAAATAAAAATGACACTTCTCTTTATGACAACTATTTGATTACAAATGTTTTAAATACATTTTTAATGGTTTGAACTTGTAATTGCATGTAGTCTCAAGCTTACTAATGTTCAAATATAAACATTTTGTGTTTAAACCCTTGATTTTATTAATTTATAATTTATTTTTGTTTTAAATCCTTTATTTAAAATCTTATATATATATTCCCATATTTTCAAATCAATTTATAGTTAATCCCAAAAATTAATATAAATTACTGAATTAAACTTAGATAAAAACCGAGATTGTTACAGATTCCCCCCTAAGAAAATTTCGTCCCCGAAATTTGCTAGACAGGGAGACAATCAAAGAACAGATAGAGAATATTTTACCAAATTAAACTGAATATCTATTCTGAATTTGGCTTACCAAATCAGAATATCATCAACAATTACGAAAACAAATCTATTCAACACTTCATAAGACACTCTGGTCATCCGGCCTTCTAAATATGCAGGGGCACTGGTTAGTCCAAAGGGATAACTTACCGTTCGTAGAATATGTCGAGACCCAAAAGAATAGACAAACAGATACAACTTAATTCAGGTTCATATTTAATTAACCAATTTATTTCAAATATAATTTCAAATTCATTAAAGTTAAAACGAAAAGCTGATAGGTAACTGTTGAAGAGAATACGGAATAGGAACTTATCTACATGATTCGCAGGGCACCACCACACCAAGGCTTCTTCTTGTAGCTGCCAGAAAACTGTCAAAAAATGGAAATTGGATGATAATCAAAAGAGATTGATAGAGAAGTTATTTCCTTGTTGTTGCAGGATATTGACCATTTATTGTGGTACTCCCATGTCCCCTACCTCATCCTCTTCTTACACTCATACTCACTATTAGTGGATAGTAAAAGAATTTACTGAGGCGTACAGATGGATATCTTAGGGATATACTCATTCTAGGGTATTTGTAACCCTATCTCTATTGAGTCACCTAATGTGTTATACTCCTAAGCTAAACTTCTTACTCAACCTTCAGCTCTGATACCAAATTATCACGACCCGAATTTCAGCGTTTGAAAATCGACATCCATACTTCACCCGTATTCGAATGCCGCAGATTCAATCGTTGAAATCCGATTCACACCGGAGATAATAACACATTAAGTACAACAACATAATGGAAGAAAAAGAATAACTTATTGATATACAATATTTGATACAACCATGATACAAATGAATATCAATATATATTAGAGATACAAGATAACAGCGGAAGAAATAACACCAACATGATCTCTAAGAGAGAGAGTGAATCCACAAGTTGTAACTTTAATGCCAAAGCTCAAAAGACTTCAAGCTCCAAATAGAAAGCTCGAACCACCATCACGCTGTATTAAGCAAGGTTAGTCCGGGAATGCAATTGCGAAACCAAAGACTTCTAGATCCATATCTATTATCTATTGATAACCTGACTCTAGGCTGTCTGTGTGGAAAATTGTGGGCACCCAGAGTTTAGAAAGGAAACAATAAACTCTGGGTCAGTCATAGGATTGGTATGAGCAAACAAAATAGTTTTATCTTAAACAACAAAAAGAATTTAAAATTGAAATCCGCAATGCTTTTTGGAAAATGAAAATACCATAAGGCCTCCCAGCACACACACAACACAATCGCATATTTGGAGGAAATTTCTCCTTATGATAGTCAAGCATGCTTGATACGCAAAATCCTTTTTGATATTATTATTAGTGCATAGTGCAGAAAAGCTATCGAAAGTACAATATTAATCTTAGCCACCATAGGTACCATTATATTATGCCTGCTATATCTACCATTTAAGAATGGAAGGTTATACAACCGCAATCGTAAATGGCTCGTATTGGATAATTGGATTTCCAACAAATGGCCAGGCTAAGGAACTTCCTATGACACATGGGTATGCCTCTGGAGGGACGCCCCGAGAACATAACCAGCTCTCTATCAACACAAGGCCGGGTTACCTCTGTAACTAGGTAACTACTGACACGGTCGTAACCGACCTTTATCCAAGGCCCCAACAACAACAACCACAAAGCAATAAATTTTCACAACCACCTAAGTTAAGTATCTGGGCTCCATACCATGATACCACTTTTATCCAGAAGCAAATGGACATACCCTAAGGGGCGCTACCCTAATAACCTTACCACATCCTTCCTGTTTCGACCATTTCCAGTTTGTGAGGTTCGACGAGGTCTCGTCCACAAAGCTATGCTTTTCACAAAAGCCATGCTTCGATCAACAAATGATCAGCAGCACTCAGCATGCCACATTACTGTTAAATATGCGCTTGTATGTTTTTGTTTGATGATAATAAACATATATATTCATTTAAATGTATTTGGTAATGTACTATTTTGTTTTTCATAGATTAAATAAATATTTGTTGAATAAAATAAATTACACAGAATTTGAATTTGAATTCAAACAGAACAAGTTACACAGATTTTGAATTCAAACGAATATTTTATTCAAACTAATATTCATTACAATTTTAAATAGTACAATTTCATGCTCTCACTATACATATACATTTTTGATTACAATCACATCACATTTCACATTTACAGTTAACCTCACTACATATCACTCACACTCGTGTTTTTGTCTTCAACTGCATTCCGGTTTGAATCCAGCATCTGAGTAATCTGCAAAAATATTCTCAAACGCAGTAAAATTGAAAGAGAAATATTTTTGAAATTTGAAAAAAAAACGATGATTTTGAAAACATTGTTTGCCTCAGTTATTTGGGTTGTTCGTCATCATTTTTGACTGTGCAATATCAGTATTTTTATCAGGGACAGGCAATTATAAGTGGCTGCAGTACACACATGTACATTCGTATACATGTGCACTGCCTCGCCAACTCGTGTGCAAAAATCAAATAAATGCACAGAAATCAAAAACAAGGTCAAACCCAAGATAGGTTCAACTCAAGGCAAATGACACAGACTCAAGTAAATGCACATGTTAACATCACTGGTAATAATTCATTCAAAGCAACAGAACAAAGACCAAGCGTAGCATTAGTCACACTTTATCAAAAAACATGCAAGACAGTGGTCATGAATGCAGTAACAACACCAACCAGAGGCAACATCACAAAATTCAACTACAACAAGTCCAAATATACAGAAGTCAGAATCGAGAACTGATACAAATGAATGAAATGAATGCAAACAACTCGACTGCAACAGTACAGTCATGAAGTATGCAAAGAGCTCGAGCATAAGATATGGCAACTACAGTAATGCATCAGTGACCAAACACAGGAACTCAACAAGGCAGAGGAATGTCACAAGCATAAAAGCATGGATACAGCAAAGTCAGAGACTACAACATCAAAGTGCAGTGCAACTACAATGAACACCACTGACCAGAATACAATGCAACAACATGGTAAACAAGGCATAGTGCACCGAAGGAGCAGCATCAATGAAACTGACTCGAAGCAGTAGTGACAGTAATCAATGCAGCAACGATGGTCAAGTAATATGCATCAGGCATCAAAACAATGTTCAAGACATCAAGTGATACAAGGTCAGGGAAGCAACCAGGATGGAGCAGAGACAAGAAATGCATCAAAAGTGCACAGCAACCCTCAAGTAGTGTACATGAATACAACTACAACAAATGAACATAATGCCACAATGCAAGTGAAGATGACACTGAGAAATGCAATGCAAATGCAAATCAAAACAGAGAGTATGGTGATGCAGTCAACAAGGCAACAATGCAGATGAACAACAAAGGGTCAAAGCTCAATACAACATGAACCAACTCCAAAATGTATCACTAGCATATACTACAGGGATGAACACATGAGAATGGACAAGGCACAAATCAAGACAGCTACAACACAGAAGTTTTCAAACCAACTACAAATGCACAGCATACATACGAAACTACCCAGCAAATACAACGACCAAAACCATCAATGAACAAGACTACAGATGAAGCCAGAAATAATGCAAGTAGACCAAACGAAGAGTGCAGGTGAACAAATGTACAAATGAACTCGACCAGTAACCAAGTACTACAAAGGCCATGTCGAACACAGTGACAACATTAAGTATGCAACATGGTGAGCAAGACGAATTCAAGTACGCATCTTTCAGGAAGTCAAGCCGTGGTCATCACGAAATAAATCAAAGCCAAGACCGAAGCAAGCAGTAAAAAAAATTCACGAAAATCATCAACACCGTGATTTACAGGTAATAAAAATATATACTCATATGAACAAGCCATAAATCATATCAACATCAAAAGACCAAGCCGAAGTCAACGTTGAACAAGTAAAATTCGAAACCATGGTAGCAAAGAAAACTGACCAAGTCACAAATCCAAGCCGTGTCAACCAAGCATCAAAAATACGAAATTGACAAAGTCAGATTTTATCACAAGCATCCAAGTGTAATCGAGTGGCCGAGATGAACAAATTGACAAATTCAAACACGAATAAACGAACGCAAAAATAGGATTTCAAATCCTATATAAGCCCAATCATCATCGGCATAACTACAATCGAGTTCGAATACAAGTATCAGGGAAAAAAAATTGTTACCGAATCAATAATCGAACTCACCGAAGCAACCAAAGGAAGCAACACGAAATCGATCAAGGCAGGATAAATCACGAACAATCAACAAAGATCGAAGTAGTATCGGAGCTTCGCAAAAGCCCTAATCTGGAACAGAGAGCGCAAGGACGAGATCCCCAAATTTTAAAGAGACGAGAAGAACAAACGGCCACCATTATCAAGAGAAAAAGGAACGGGCCGAAGTTTATCAAAAGGGGAATTAAAAATACTATTCATTTTTGGGGCCGGCCTTATTATTAAAAGGAGGGGTTTTAATTTTATAATAGGGGTTTTAGTTTTTAATTTTATAATAGGGGTTTTTAGTTTGAGCAAAAATCACGTGTCCAAAGTTCATATTTTAATTTTTTTGCTCCTGGTTGTATTTTTGAAGTTGTTTTTTCTTTTCAAGTCAAAAGAGTAGTAAATCACCACCTAGGTTTAGGTAGTGTTAGATTGTCTATTTTGAATTAGTTCAGTGAGCAGGGTGTGCGAGTTTGCAAAGCTCTATAGGCGGGAGCAGTGTTTGCGAGTAAGCGAAACTTTATAGGCGGGAGCAGGGTGTGCGAGTCTAGTAGAGTGTTTGTGAGCGGGAGCAAAAGGGTCTGCAAGTCTAGTAGAGTGTTTGTAAGCGTGATACTGTTTAATTCTAATAGAAATCTGTGAATGCAGCAGTAGGCAGGGGTTGCCGAAGCTGGGTAAATTTTGTGTGTGATTTACTTTTCAGCATATTTATTTCTGCTATTATATTTCTGTGTTTAATTTGAGAAAATTTGCTATAACCCTATTCACCCCCCCCCCTCTAGGGTTAATCTAGATCCTACAAGTGGTATCAGAGCCCGGTATATTTTTATTTAACTCTACAGTCATGAGTCTACAAAATAATGCTTTTTCTGAGGGGCAATCTATTGCTAGGCCACCCATGTTTAACGGGAACGATTATTCTTATTGGAAAGTTAGGATGGGTATCTATCTTAGTTCTGTTGATTATGATGTTTGGGATATTATTGAAACTGGCTATAAACCTCCCACTATAATCGTTGGTGATACTGAGATTCCTAAACCTAAGGATAGGTGGGATGCTAACGATAAGAAATTGAAAACGACAAATCCTAAAGCCATGAATGCATTGATATGTGCTCTTGATAAAAATGAATTTAATAGAATTTCTCATTGTACAACAGCACAGGAAATATGGCATACTTTGGAGGTGACACACGAAGGAACTTCTCAAGTCAAGGAGTCTCGGCTAGTCCTTTTCAGCAATGAATACGAAAACTTTGTGATGGACAAAGGCGAGAGCATAAAGGATATGTTTGGACGCTTTTCAACCTTGGTATACAATGCTAGAGCGCTTGGGAAGGTATTCACTGAGGTAGAGCTTGTGCGGAAGATACTATGAGTTTTACCAATGAACTTTGAGGCAAAAGTCACAGCAATCCAAGAATCGAAAGATCTGAGCAAACTAAGCATGGAGAAGTTGATTGGCAACTTGATGACATATGAGCTTGAGTTAAAAGCAAAGGAAGAACGCAACAACTCCGAACCAAAGAAGAAGACGATTGCCTTAAAGAGCAAAGAAGAAAGCGATGAAGAAGATCCAATTGAAGAGCTTGCAATGGCTGTCAATAATCTTAGAAGATGGTCTAGATTCAAGCCACGCAAGAAGAAAACAAAGGGCAATAGGTCAAAAGATTTCGAAAATTCCGATAATGAACTGACGTGTTATAACTGCAACAAGCCTGGCCACATCAAACCAAAATGCCCACTTCTCAAAAACAACAAAGAAAAGAAAAAGGCGAAGAAGGTATTTGCAGCGACTTGGGATGATGAAGAAGGAGAGGAAGCTTCGGATAGCAGCTCAGAGGAGGCTAACTTGTGTTGCATGGCAAAATCAGAATCAGAAGCAACCTCTGACGAATCTAGTGAGGCAGGTGAGTTTTCTTATAAAGAACTTGTTTTTATGTGTTCTGATCTTACTAAGGTAGTGGATACTCTTGAATCTAAAATTGAAAAACTGAAATCTGATAGGAGAGAATTTGCTCGTGAAAATTTTAGGTTAAAAACTGAACTTGAAAATATTCAAAACCTAGAATGTAAAAAATGTAAGATTTTAGATTCAGAATTATCAAAACTGAGGAATAACTTTGAAAGTCTTGAAAATGAAAACTTGAATCTTAAGGAAACCATCGACACTAGGAGAAAGAATTTTATTAATCGATGCACCTCACTTGTCACTGAAAACTCAACATTAAAAACCAAAGTCCAAAATCTTGAGAAATCTTTGAATAACTTTTCAAGAGGCGAAAAATCTTTCAACATGCTATTGGGAAATCAAATTTTTGCTAACAATAGAAAAGGACTAGGCTTTGGGAAATCACAAAATGATGACAATGCAAAAAGTAAAAGTGTTTTTGCTCGATCTGAAATAATTGGAAATCATGTTGAAAATCATAGTCATAGGAACACAAAATTTAATCAAGTCAATTTAATGAGCACGTTTTGTAGAGAATTTGGACATAATCGAAATAATTGTTGTTATAGACCCAAACACGTGAAAACTATACCAATTTGGGTTCCAAAAGGCACAAATATAAAATCTTCGAAAGTCAAACAAATTTGGGTGCCAAAAGGAACATATATAAATAGTTTTGGGTCTCCAAAAACATATTTTTCATATTCTGCCACTAACAACAATGGACCTATAAAAACAAATAGGTCACATAAATCTTTTATCGTGTAGGTGTGGTGGCAGGCTAAGGAACAACAACAGTGTTCTCTGGATTTCGGCTGTTCCAGAAACACAACGGGCGACAAAGCAAAGTTCCTTAGCCCAGTTCAAAGGTGACAGAATCACAATGGACAATGACGAAAAATTATCGTAAAGGTAAAACAGGTAAATTTATTTTTGAACGATATATCAAATGTGATAATCTGCACCATAATCTGAATTAAATCAGCCAATATTGAGATAAACAAAAGATGATGATTTTGATGCTATGATTCTTTTTCAAAATATTGACCAACCATCTTTAAATAGAATTACTTGGAGTAATTATGATGGTTGACTGTTTCGGACTTAATTAATATGATTTTTTGACTTGTTCTTATTTATGACATTTATTTGTGCTTAAATGATGACCAATCAGATTTTCAATTTTGAACTAATTTATATAAATTTGTTCGGTCAAATGATGGTTACTCATGCTACACGTAGATATATTGGCTCTGACATTTTGGTCACTGCTTGTAAATTTGCACGATTTCAAATTCATGTAAAAAAGGATTTTAAGAAATTGTTGAAACTTCAAGAAATTGTTTTTGAAATAATTATGATGATGATTGACTGTTGATTACTCATGAATATAATTGTTTATCCTATGGTTTCTGAAATTAACATCATGATATTTGTTTGAGTGTTAACACGGCTTAAATTCAAATTCAAAAGAATGATGTTAAGTTTGAAATTTTTTGGTGCACATTTCATGGTTTAATTCAACAAGTGAATATTGAGTGAAATTTAAATTCAGATGCAGATTACACTGGTAATATAGTTGATAGAAAAATTATTAGTGTAACGTGATTAATTTTTGAAACATTCATTTGCTGCATCGTTTTTTTTCAAAGAAAATATCTGCATATTTTTCATTTGAAATAATTTTCAAATAGCAGAAAATTTTCTTATAAAACCCCCTCGAGAAAATCATGTTTGACCATATTTACAGCTTAATCATTTTTGAAAAATTGATTTTATAATTTTTAATTTGATTTTAAATGACAAATTTTGACTAATCTGACTCCCTTTGATTATCGAAAAGATGAATAGTGATTGAAAAAGAGATGAGTGTTGATATTTATCATATATTATAACTCGAGAAAGTATAATTAGAAAATTTATTTAGAATTTCATAACAAGAGTTATAAAAACTTTTTGTTGGGTAAAAATTCCATGACCATTTCTATTTCTATCATCTTTCTATCGACCATCACTCATCAAGATCATATTTAGTATGTAAATTTGTGGTAGTTTACAAAGGAAATCACTTGTTCTTCAATATCTTTAAATCTGTGAAGGAAATTATTTGTGCTTCAACTTATTATATTTAGCAATAAAAATAAATATCCAAAGTATTTACTCTCATTTAAAAGTCCTCACGGTTATGCATGGGTGAATTACTAGGATTTTTTGATTATGTGCTTCCATGCTCATTTAAAAGTCCTCACGGTTATGCATGTATGGAACGCATATCAAATTTAATTGATTTAATAGACAAGTTGATTCTAATCCCATTTAAAAGTCCTCACGGTCATGCGTGGTTAGAAGATACTTGATTTCATTTTTTAAATTAAATTGGAATACTACTAATCTCATTTAAAAGTCCTAACGGTTATGCATGGTTAGTAGATATTCAAATTTTCAGAAATAAATATACCACAAATAGACATATCTATATGAATTTTTGATGATTCTATCTCCATCACTTCTGAAAGTGGAATATGCGCTTGACAAGGGTAATTATGATTTTTATTTGAGTTTTATTGAAATTTGATATTTATATTTAATTGAGTTAAATGTTTGATTCATGTCTATCACTTCATCCCTATTTTTATAACACTGTTATTCTTTTGCTGATAACAAAAGGGGGAGAGAAAAGTTAAGATTTTGTCGAATAGAATCAAGCAAAGGTCAAATAATTTTCACTTTGCATGTAGGCTCATTTATATATTTCTATTTGTATGCATATATGTAGGGGGAGTATTGTGTAGAGAGGGAGCATTCAAATAGGGGGAGCAAATTGAACGATCAAATACATTTAATACATTCAAAATCTTAAATATATGTTTGTAATCATCAAAAGGGGGAGATTGTTAAATATGCGCTTGTATGATACATTCAAAATCTTAAATATATGTTTGTTATCATCAAAAGGGGGAGATTGTTAAATATGCGCTTGTATGTTTTTGTTTGATGATAATAAACATATATATTCATTTAAATGTATTTGGTAATGTACTATTTTGTTTTTCATAGATTAAATAAATATTTGTTGAATAAAATAAATTACACAGAATTTGAATTTGAATTCAAACAGAACAAGTTACACAGATTTTGAATCAAACGAATATTTTATTCAAACTAATATTTATTACAATTTTAAATAGTACAATTTCATGCTCTCACTATACATATACATTTTTTATTACAATCACATCACATTTCACATTTACAGTTAACCTCACTACATATCACTCACACTCGTGTTTTTGTCTTCAACTGCATTCCGGTTTGAATCCAGCATCTGAGTAATCTGCAAAAATATTCTCAAACGCAGTAAAATTGAAAGAGAAATATTTTTGAAATTTGAAAAAAAAACGATGATTTTGAAAACATTGTTTGCCTCAGTTATTTGGGTTGTTCGTCATCATTTTTGACTGTGCAATATCAGTATTTTTATCAGGGACAGGCAATTATAAGTGGCTGCAGTACACACGTGTACATTCGTATACGTGTGCACTGCCTCGCCAACTCGTGTGCAAAAATCAAACAAATGCACAGAAATCAAAAACAAGGTCAAACCCAAGATAGGTTCAACTCAAGGCAAATGACACAGACTCAAGTAAATGCACATGTTAACATCACTGGTAATAATTCATTCAAAGCAAAAAAACAAAGACCAAGCGTAGCATCAGTCACACTTTATCAAAAAACATGCAAGACAGTGGTCATGAATGCAGTAACAACACCAACCAGAGGCAACATCACAAAATTCAACTACAACAAGTCCAAATATACAGAAGTCAGAATCGAGAACTGATACAAATGAATGAAATGAATGCAAACAACTCGACTGCAACAGTACAGTCATGAAGTATGCAAAGAGCTCGAGCATAAGATATGGCAACTACAGTAATGCATCAGTGACCAAACACAGGAACTCAACAAGGCAGAGGAATGTCACAAGCATAAAAGCATGGATACAGCAAAGTCAGAGACTACAACATCAAAGTGCAGTGCAACTACAATGAACACCACTGACCAGAATACAATGCAACAACATGGTAAACAAGGCATAGTGCACCGAAGGAGCAGCATCAATGAAACTGACTCGAAGCAGTAGTGACAGTAATCAATTCAGCAACGATGGTTAAGTAATATGCATCAGGCATCAAAACAATGTTCAAGACATCAAGTGATACAAGGTCAGGGAAGCAACCAGGATGGAGCAGAGACAAGAAATGCATCAAAAGTGCACAACAACCCTCAAGTAGTGTACATGAATACAACTACAACAAATGAACATAATGCCACAATGCAAGTGAAGATGACACTGAGAAATGCAATGCAAATGCAAATCAAAACAGAGAGTATGGTGATGCAGTCAACAAGGCAACAATGCAGATGAACAACAAAGGGTCAAAGCTCAATACAACATGAACCAACTCCAAAATGTATCACTAGCATATACTACAGGGATGAACTCATGAGAATGGACAAGGCACAAATCAAGACAGCTACAACACAGAAGTTTTCAAACCAACTACAAATGCACAGCATAAATACGAAACTACCCAGCAAATACAACGACCAAAACCATCAATGAACAAGACTACAGATGAAGCCAGAAACAATGCAAGTGGACCAAACGAAGAGTGCAGGTGAACAAATGTACAAATGAACTCGACCAGTAACCAAGTACTACAAAGACCATGTCGAACACAGTGACAACATTAAGTATGCAACATGGTGAGCAAGACGAATTCAAGTACGCATCTTTCAGAAAGTCAAGCCGTGGTCATCACGAAATAAATCAAAGCCAAGACCGAAGCAAGCAGTAAAAAAAATTCACGAAAATCATCAACACCGTGATTTACAGGTAATAAAAATATATACTCGTATGAACAAGCCATAAATCATATCAACATCAAAAGACCAAGCCGAAGTCAACGTTGAACAAGTAAAATTCGAAACCATGGTAGCAAAGAAAACTGACCAAGTCACAAATCCAAGCCGTGTCAACCAAGCATCAAAAATACGAAATTGACAAAGTCAGATTTTATCACAAGCATCCAAGTGTAATCGAGTGGCCGAGATGAACAAATTGACAAATTCAAACACGAATAAACGAACGCAAAAATAGGATTTCAAATCCTATATGAGCCCAATCATCATCGGCATAACTACAATCGAGTTCGAATACAAGTATCAGGGAAAAAAAATTGTTACCGAATCAATAATCGAACTCACCGAAGCAACCGAAGGAAGCAACACGAAATCGATCAAGGCAGGATAAATCACGAACAATCAACAAAGATCGAAGTAGTATCGGAGCTTCGCAAAAGCCCTAATCTGGAACAGAGAGCGCAAGGACGAGATCCCCAAATTTTAAAGAGACGAGAAGAACAAACGGCCACCATTATCAAGAGAAAAAGGAACGAGCCGAAGTTTATCAAAAGGGGAATTAAAAATACTATTTATTTTTTGGGCCGGCCTTATTATTAAAAGGAGGGATTTTAATTTTATAATAGGGGTTTTAGTTTTTAATTTTATAATAAGGGTTTTTAGTTTGAGCAAAAATCACGTGTCCAAAGTTCATATTTTAATTTTTTTGCTCCTGGTTGTATTTTTGAAGTTGTTTTTTCTTTTCAAGTCAAAGGAGTAGTAAATCACCACCTAGGTTTAGGTAGTGTCAGATTGTCTATTTTGAATTAGTTCAGTGAGCAGGGTGTGCGAGTTTGCAAAGCTCTATAGGCGGGAGTAGTGTTTGCGAGTAAGCGAAACTCTATAGGCGAGAGCAGGGTGTGCGAGTCTAGTAGAGTGTTTGTGAGCGGGAGCTAAAGGGTCTGCGAGTCTAGTAGAGTGTTTGTAAGCGTGATACTGTTTAATTCTAATAGAAATTTGTGAATGCAGCAGTAGGCAGGGGTTGCCGAAGCTGGGTAAATTTTGTGTGTGATTTACTTTTCAGCATATTTATTTCTGCTATTATATTTCTGTGTTTAATTCGAGAAAATTTGCTATAACCCTATTCACCCCCCCCCCCCTCTAGGGTTAATCTAGATCCTACAATTACCAAATTGGGAATGTATCACTAGTAAATATTAACTACATAACCTTTGAGCTCGTACGTCTTAGAGAAGGGTGTTAAGCTAAGAGAATAAATTCTCCGCCACCAAACAGAAATGTATTTGATAGAAACCAGTTTTACATATCAAAGTGTAACGTCGGACATACATCCATACAAGTCTGTTCTAGGTTCGAACAAAACCGAAGGCACTTCAAAGAGGCCCTTACAATCCGGGTAGTCACAACCCCGATCGGATTCCCCATCACATATAGAGATCTTATACCGTAGCTACTCAGTGCAGAGTCATTCGAATGGGCAATCCTTTCATTCTTGAAAATAACCGATCTTCACCACCGGTCTTCAAATGCTATCCATTTCGTCATATCATTATTTGAAATGGGTTATATGACCTAAAGTCCTCTCCCGGCTAAACCGAATAATGAGCGCAAATTTTAAAAACATATGGATATTGGGATCTTAGTTAAGTCACTCTTTTAGCCCAAAAACTTTTCTTCAAATCGTTTGAACAAATTTCCATTTCAAATCTTTTATACAAATGATGCACCTTTAAGATCCTCTTCACTTCGAAAACAAGGTTCACCAATCTTTCACAAAGATTCATTCATAGCTTTCAAAACAATTTTCAATTTGAAATCTGAAATCTTTTCAACAAAAACCGAAAAAAATTTCTTTATATGAAAGCTATTATCATTTGAAAACAAATACTTTTTGTTTCGGAAAAATCTGAACAAACATGAACAAGTTATAGCCTTCAAAGTACAAATTTGGGTTAAATTTAAATTCCCGAAATATTATTTTTGAAATACTTTAAAGATGCTTTAAAAACCATACATATATATATCATATAACTTGTATCACCATTTTTCAAACCATAGTTACCAAAATAATTTCAAATAATATTTAACAAGATATAGTATATTCAACTAAATTTCAATTTAAAACTTCCCTTTTAAAAGCTTTGCATATTCAACCCAATTCTATTTCCAAAACCATTTGGATTAATAATTCAATTCTTAAAGAATATTTAAATCCAAAATATCTGCGACTTAACCGATTTCCTCACGTAATCCATATTTGTGTGTGTGTGTGGTGTAGTCCAGCGGTTTTACACACAGCAATACAATATCATCAATCATCACAGATCCAAACACATCAATATTGATAAGCGGTATAATCATATAAAGCTTATCTTCATTCACTGATTCACAGATAAATAATATAAATTCATTACAGATAAATAAATTATATTCATCACACCTCGAATCAAAATAATTCATATCACAAAGCATCACACATCAGGGATATCACACAATTCAAGGCATTCAATACAAACCAAACATCCGTAAGTAAGACTAATTAATCATCTAATCAATTTAAATCAGATTCATTACTTATGAATAAATTACTAATCCTGGTTAATTAACATTATTTGATCACAAATCTTAATCATTAATTAACCTTTAATTATTTACTAATTAACCTTTAATGATAAATTAATTGGCCTTCAATTATAAATTTATTAACCTTAATTAATAAATCAATCCACCGTTAAATCATTAACTAATTAACCTTTAATTATTTAATTCATTATTATTAATTAATTACATTAATTAATTAACCCTTAATTAATAAATCATCCCTTAATCACATTCATTAATTGACTAGTCTTCAATTAATTAATCCTCCTCAAATTAATTACCTTAATTAATTAATCACATAAATTAATTATCCTTTAATCACTTGATTAATCAATTATTAATCATTAATTAATTACTTTTAATTAAGTAATTATCTTTAAGTA
Source organism: Allium cepa (assembly GCA_030765085.1). Taxonomy (NCBI): domain Eukaryota; kingdom Viridiplantae; phylum Streptophyta; class Magnoliopsida; order Asparagales; family Amaryllidaceae; genus Allium; species Allium cepa. The sequence goes on along the minus strand of CM060935.1, from coordinate 327,636,922 downwards.
GTTAATTATCTTTAATTACTTATCATTAGTTTTGCTTAATTAGTTATCCTTTAATGTAATTACATAAAGTAATTATTTTAATTAAGCAATAACCTTTTATTAATTAAATCAAGTAATTATACTTAATTAACCTTATTAAGTAATCATCTTTTTAATTAATTAGTTAACTCTTAACCAATTAATTAATCTTTCATTAATACTTAATTGAGCTTTGATTTAGTAATTATCATTAAAAATTCAAATTAATGGTCCTTTAATCTTAAGATAACCCATTTATCCTAAATAATTAAAAAATCATCATTTAAGTCCTATTTAAATATCCTTTCAAATAAATTAACATATTCACATGATTTAACTTAAACCCTTTAAATTAATCGATAATCCAAACCATATGAATTTAACTCAAAATACTTAAGTTAATTAAAACCATCATCTTCATTAATCAAATAATTAAAGATAAATCCTTTATCTTAATTAATTTCCCGATTTCATCATTTAAATCTTGTTTAATACTTTAGAAATAATTTCATTATTAACTTAAAACATTTAAGTTAAATTAATGTTTTATGTAAAAAAACATTTCATCTTTAGTTAATTACAAGATTAAATTTATTTAAAATAAACTTTAAAATAAAGGATATATATATATTAAAAACAACTTATCCTTAATAAATTTAAAGTAATTTGTTCAAAATCTTTACTAATCCCAAAAACTTAACTAAGACATTTATTATAAAAAAATAATGGGTTAAGAAAATTGTTAAATTTAAAATTTGATTCGTTTTGAAATTTAAAGCTGCCTTTCCAAATACTCGAGACCAACCCGAAGAAAACCCGACAACACACCTGAGTTACTTCTCCCGGTACATTCCTTCGAGCTAATACGAAAACATCCCTGAGTAAATTTTCGAGTTCAACGCCTTCTTCTGCAATCACTCGATCAACCAGGCATAAATGTGCACAGGTGCACGTGCACGAAGATTCCGACCAACTCTGGTCGACCGTGCCACCTCCCACAAGTCAACGTCGACAACCTCATCTCTGACAAACACCCAGATTCCATCGATTCACTTGGAAACTGAAATCTAACAACTTGACACTAATGAATCCTAAAACTGATCAACTAAAATGCCACGCATCATTGCCTCCGATGATCTGGAGCTTCGCCAACTCATTCAAAGAAGCATCCCAATCTGACGCATCGATCCTCCCTCATCCGATCACCTCCTGTTCCTTGATGACGACGCAGGACCCACAATTTCATCGTTGACCAAAATTGGTTTAAAACACTAAATCGCCGTAGTACGGCCACCATGGCCATTAATAATTTAAGCGAGTATTTTTTCGATAATCCTCTATCCTCCAGCCACATTTGACAACAAGCACGACATATAGTTCACCGTCGATCACCAGAAATTGACAAAAATGTCAATTTCGTTCATCCCACATTTTCTCATGATTTATTGAACTAAAAATATTGAATTTTGTTTTAGAAATCATGGTTTTCCAAGACGAATCCGATGATGTAGATGAATCAATTAATTATGAGATTCGAATTTATCATGGTTATGATTTTTTTTACCGTATATTTAAATTTCCAGATAAACCCAATTTACTTCTTCTCAAAAGTATTTTTAAGGCCTAGATCTTGATCAAACAAACAAGTTTCATTTATATCCTAAAGCCTAACATGGATTAGAGAAAAATAATTTGATTTTTATAATAGGTTTTAAGCCTGTAAAACTTAGAACAGAGATCCATATGTCTGTTTCTAGGCATGCACATCCACATCCATATTCTCAGGCACGTAATTACATTTCACATTCATACAAACCTTATCCAAGTTATCATCATTAATGACTTAAGATAATAAGGAAGACCAAGTTTTTTGGAAAAAGGAGTTTGCTCAACTGAGTTTGGGCAGAGAGCAGAGACCTTGGGTTTTATCTGATTTTGAGTTTTAAAATTTGAAAGCAGGAACACTTTGATCTGGAAATTTGAGATGATCTGGGTTGTATTTTACTTTGATTTCAAGTTGACTTTGAACCTGCTACTTGCAATAGAACTGAAGCTTGATTCCAGATTGAAAGCTTTAAGTTTTGATTGCTTTAAACTTTGCTTTGTTCTAGTTTTAAAGCTTCCATGTTTTAAAGTTGTAGTTTGATTTGCTTTGATTTCCTGTTGATTATGGCTTGAATCTGATTTCACTATGTTTGCTTGATCAGGTTTGAAATGCTTTGATTGCTGTTTGAATTTTTGTTGAGAAGAGCTTGCTTTCAAGCTTCCAGGTTTTAAACGATTTGAACTTGATTTCTTTCTGGTTTTACTTTACAGGTTAGCGTTTTGATTTCTTGGTTTTTTTCTTTTGATTTTGATCTTTTGAAAATGAAATATGAATAAAGAATGTTGGTATAGGAGTAGATGTACATATATACTTGAATTCCCTTTTGTTTATAAATTTTGAAAATAAAAGAAATAAAAATGACACTTCTCTTTATGCAAGCTATTTGACTACAAATGTTTTAAATACATTTTTAATGGTTCACACTTGTAATTGCTTGTAGTCTCAAACTTGCAAATGATCAAATATAAACATTTTGTGTTTAAACCCTTGATTTTATTAATTTGAACCCTTGATTTTATAAATTTATAAATTTTTTGTTTTAAATCCTTTATTTAAAATCTTATATTTATATATATATATATATATATATATATATTTATTTTTATTCCCACATTTTCAAATCAATTCGTTATTAATCCCAAAAATTAATATAAATTACTGAATTAAATTTGGCTAAAAACCGGGATCGTTACGAAATAATTTTCCCAACTTTTGAAAATAAATTTTAAAACTTTTGATATTTTAAAATTAGGACTTAGTAATATCGTACACTTTAGGAATAACACATCATTCTGGAACGATTTCTAATCATCTGTTATTCCGCTTAAAGTAGAGTTCGGAGAGCTTTTTTAAATTAGCATGTTTAAAAATGTTATAATTTTAGAATTTTTTAGAACAAAAGAGAACTTTCCTTAGGAATTTATTTTTATTCGTACATTAGAGGAATCATACTTCCGTAATTTTCTTTATTTTGCACAAAACTGGAGTTGTATAATATAGAAATAACATTGATATTAAAGCTCAGTGTTGGGATTAGATTAAAATTTCACTTCGAATTCATTTTATGAACTTCTTAATTTTTGGGAACTAAATCAAATTTATTTGGAAAGTGAATGTCTCAATGTGGTTAATTTTACATTAAAGAAACTAAATACTATTGAATTACTATATAAGAAGAATGTGATTATTGGTAGAAAAGTATTTTTTACAGCATATTATTGGAAATTAGTACACACTTGTGTTATGACATATCACCAACAATACCTTTTAGGAATCCTAACTGTTTTCGATTTTATTGTAACAAATAATGATTTTAATTGTGATTTTTATTGGAATAGTTTCAGATTTGACTTTGCTAGTGATAATTGGTTTTCGCTATACAGTATTTTAATCGTCACATGTTGGTGAATTTGGCTTGAAAGAGACCAATGAGTTTATAATAATATTAGAATTTCTTGGAATAATTTGATTATGTAATTTCTTTATTTAGCTTTAAAACCAGTAAAAATAACATCCACGTACTTTCTATAAGATTTTTTCCCTAGTGACACATTTGATATTTTACTTTTACTAGGAAACTAGCTTTGAATTAGAGTGTTTTCATTTTTGATACGCATTTTAGCACTTTATATTACATATATAAGTTTATATGTATTTTACTTAATTAATTAAACAATTGGATAAATTTAATGTTTCACTAATCATAGATATTTTAATGCAAAACAATTTTGAATTACTTTATAATTTTGACATTTATAATTATATATTCATTTACTTATATGCAAATATATTATAACATCTAATATATACACACACACACATGTACATGTATGTATGTGTGTATGTATTTTAAACATGTGCAATATCATTACATTTATGTTCTATATCTACAAGTTATCAAACACTATAATTTATTTAAACTTCATAAATTTGAATATTAGATTAAACAATAATTATTACAATCATGATTACATGTCTCAACTATAAACATACATAAATTGTAACCTTTATAATTTTACACACAACACGCATAGATTTGTTGTTTGAGTATACTCAGGGGAACCTAGTGGACCGATAAAGTCCCAAGGAGAATTAAATACTGCATGTCTGCTTCAACTCATGGCACCTATTGCCTACGGGTACTATTCTTGCCAGAATGTGTGCAACGTAAGGCTCGAACCTGGGACTGTTACCAGACCTAGGCATATATATATATATATATATATATATATATATATATAATTGCAACAATTACTTTTACATAAATTTAAACCTTTTAATTCAATTCTTTTACAACCTTTATAAAAAAATACAATTTAAATACAATTCTTTAAATTCAAATTATTATTATTTTTTGACAAGGCCAGCCGGTTTTATAGTGGACCGTCCACTTTTTATTATGAACGTAATAAAAACTTGAAGTACAGGAGTAAGGTCGAGACACCTTAACTACTATAAAGAGAGTAATAACTACAACACAGGAGTGTGACAGACATGTCATAGCTACTAGAAAATACAGACTAGACTAAAACTCCTCTGTAGAGGTCGTACCACCAGCATCAACTACGACCTGGGAAGATTCCAAAGAGACATCTCCAAGAAGACCAAAAAAGGGGCGAAATAGGAGAGCAAGCATAGGATCGTAGATGTCTACCTCAGATGAGTAAAGAAAAAATCGATCCCAAGAAGCATCAGCAAGCAAGGCAGAATTTAAATCAGCATACGTACCATCCAAATCAAGAACCAAGGAGTCACCAGACGGTCTGTAATAAAGGCATCGTAGGTCCGAAAGACCGTTAGAAACATATCTAAAGAAGGAATCATCCACAGGGTTGTAATGCAAGTCAGAACATCGATCTATCCAACATCTCTCAGACTCAACCCAAACAATAGGCAACTGAGACGGAACAAGATCCGGAATGGTAATGGAATCCACAGGAACAGCACCAGTAACAATGGATGCAACAGGGGAAGCAGGCCGAGCAGCGGAAGTCGGCGATCCAGGGTCAAGAACAGCAGGAGGAGAAACCTGCGACACCTTAGGAACCCATTTCCTGAGCGGAGGCCGAGGCAGTGGTAGCTTAGGCACAGAAGCGGAAGCAGCAGAATGGGAGCAGGCAGAAACTAAATGGCCAAAGGAGTGACATGAAGTACATATGTCGGGGATCCATCCATAACGAACACGAACATCTACAACATGGTCAACAGCTAGATGAACAGGTATAGAGGTAGGGAGAGGCTTAAGGGGGGTAATCTCAATCAAGGCCTTAGCGTACATCAGCTTTTCACGGGCTACTGTATTAGCATCAAAACATTTCAGCTTACCAACGATGCATGCAAGCCAATTCAAACCAAGCAGAGGTTGAAGAGCCGAAGGAATTTGAGAAAAATAAACCCAAACAGGGATAGATAACACTTGTTCACGAGCACTAGCAACCGTAGGGGACCAGGGAGTAATTATAAAAGGTTTCCCATCAAAAAAGGATGGCTCCGCCTCAAGAACACGGCGTCGTTCCTCAGAGGAGGAGAAAAATAGGAAATACATTAAGTCAACGAGCTTAACATGGGGATTACCTCGAAGCCTCCAAGCCTTTCGACAAACAGTAGCCACGTCATGAAGTCGATGTTTAGGATCCAAAAAGAAGCCAACTAAATATTCTAACCAGAAGTCTAATCCAGCTTGCATAACATTTGGAGGTGGGATCATCATTCCATTATCCTCTACAATATCAAATTCCACAGGCTCATAGACCCCCGCGTTGCGGGGCAAAGTAGTAAAAAGAGAAGACCAAACTTTAGATCCTGTAGGTGAAGCAGCTGGTTGAACGGCATCCACGAATGGACCACCGACAGAAGACGCAAGCACATCAGAGGGGGTGGCCGCAAGTAACACACCTCCAGTTCTTAAAACTCTGCAGTTGGGAACTTCCTTCTCAGAAGACTTATGACAAACATTTGGTGTGCATCGAGTCAAACCGAAAAATTAGCATCGGCCGAACAAATCCCACTTCTAATCACACCACAAGCCTCACCAGTATCACCAGAAACGACATCTGCATTCGCAAGCGGATTCAACGAACTACGGTTATTTAGACAGACATCACCCACCAAATCACTCTCAAGACACACACATGGGCACACAACAGCAGCTGAGCACGCCATAGCAGAAGGGAGAGGACAGAACTCCGTCTCAGATAGCAAGTCCTGCATAGATAAATTCGAATCCTGGGGAACCTTGTATACTCTTCCAGATCGTGTAGAAGAAGGGGAAGTAGATGGAGCAGCGGGGAGAATTGGAAGATGAGGGGGAGGGCTAGGCATGAACGCGGGAGGGAAAAGAATAGAGAGAGGAGGGAGGAGGACTACAGCGAACTAGAAACGTGAAGCAAATTAGAAATCGCGCAGGAGCACGCCATTAATGTCTTATATATGATTTTTTTCAATAACTTAAATATGAAATTTAAGTTAGCCCCAAGGCGCAATATAGTTTTGGGCCTTACACTTAGGCCAACCTTTAAATTTTCAAACATTCATTTGGGCTAGGCCAGAGCTAGGGAGGGGAGGGTACAGTTTACTCTAACCCCAAGCCTTAGACACTCCATTCTTAGACACATGTTACATAGAAAACCATATCAGTTGTCCTAAACGTTGACTGATTATTTATATAAACTATATTTAGCTCTACTACCATTATTGGATCGGGTATTTTTGGTAGTAGGTAGGTTGGGTATGTTTAAAAAAACTTACTAGATTTTTATTGGGCTTGTATAAATAATTAATTTTTCAAAAAATCAAATTTAATGATATTTATTATTATTTTATTTCATTGTTTGATTTTTTGACATATAATGTGTGTGTATTAATCAAAGGGATATTGAATCTAATAAAACACACCAAAAGTTACTATATTACAAATGTGTATAGAATACACACATATGGTTATTGGGATTTATAACCAATGTAAACGTATATGTAATACAATAATACATATGTATATAAGGTCCTTCATATACGTATCAGTGTCATATGTAAATATAAATATGCACCTATGTTAAAGTGTATTAATATGCATATGGTTTTGTATGCATACATATTAATGTCATATGTGTATATGTGCGCGTGCATGTATCGTTATTAACTTAAGTTATTTAAGGTTTCATATAATTTATAATTTAGGAAGCTAACTCATTATATATATATATATATGTGTATGTATGTATGTGTGTGTGTGTGTGTGTCTATAGATATATTTGCGTGTGTATACGTATGTATGTATGTAAACATTAAGTGAATGGTTTATTAATGGAGTAAATAAGTATATACATAGTAATTATATAATAAAATATATCCATACTTTAATAGCCTAAAAATATTACCTTTATGATAGCATTAAATTCAATTTTTAATGATGTGTGTGTGTGAACAGCGAATATTTTATTAATTATGTACATAAGTATATATAGTAATTATATCATAAAATATACACATGGTTTACTAGCTTAAAAATATTACTACATATGTACAGCATCATAAATTCAAATTTTATTTAAAGATATATATGTGTGTGTATCTTAGATATTTATAGTAAAATATATATAGTTTAGTTAATTAATTAATATATAGAATGATTGAATTAGTAGAAACAAAGACCTAAATTTAGTTTCACAAATGTATAATTTCTTCATATACAAAACCATATTTAAATAATTTTATAGTAAATATATATACACATACATGGTCGATTATTTTTTTCAAAAGACCAAGTATACATTAAATGCTACTAACATAAGTATAATCATTTAACGATATTATATCGGATATGTATTATAATATACATCAGTAATCTATGGCCAAAATAAGAAGCAAGGATTGTTATTACTTTCCTTTAAATATAATTTTCAACAATTCAAACATGTATATTCTAATGTACGTTAAAATTATATATCAACGTTAAATCCATTAAATATAATTTGTTAAAATAAATTAATAAAATTATGTTGCAAGTAAATTAACGACTGTAGCAAAATATAATATTGGGTTGAGGATATTATAATAGATTAAAACATGATTTACCTTTTGATATGCCTACCTGTCACACCTTGACCTGGTTGTCTCCTTTTGAAAATTTGAATTTTTTCCATTAAAGTTTGCAATGTCCAAATTTCTTCACTAAAGAGGAAGCTTTTAGTTTAGGGTTTGGTAAGATCGTAGTAGCTAGGTTTAGTATTTTTTTGTCCTCATGAGAATGAGACTAGAGGACACTATTTATGGATAAGGAATGGGAAGAGATAAATTTTTAACAAAATATCTTTCCATTTTCCACTTCTCCGCAAATAAGTTTTCACCCATGCCACATCACCATATACAATCATATAATATATGGATACTAATGTTTTGCTAAGTTACATAGCATATAGTGTAGCAAATTACATAGGTATTGAATCGAAGACTGTACAATATAAAGATTCAAAAGATAGACATGAAGACACATGAGTACAAAGACCGGGATATGAAGATCTCAACATTATAATTAGTGTATATAGTCATGGCTTGTACTGTTAAAGTCCTTGATAGCAATGTTTGACCTCTATCTCCAACTTTCTAATCTTTTATATTTTTAACCAAAATATATTTTAAATTATTTTATAAAAGTCTTTCAAAGTTCAAAATGTTTATAAACTATGTTCAAGCTATTTTACAACGTATCAAATTATTTTACAAAATATAGGATTTTCAAAATAATTTAAAAGGAAATAGTTTTCAAAATATACAAGCATATGCCAACATACATGCTATTAATATGTCGACATACATGTTATGCATATGTCGATATACATGCTGCCAATTGGTTCAAATTTTGAAATGAAGTGTCTATTTGTGGCAAATCTTAACGAATGGAAGCATTTGTTGATTTACTATATAAAAGGGAGTGCAAATGAATATTTTGACAACTATTACTTATCTCTTCTCTTACTCTCTTGAAAATTCCACTGAAAAATACACTCTATTCTCTTCAAAATCACATAGAATCAATTCATAATTCATTGTATTGATTCAATACTACTTTCTTACTGTTTTGCAAACATCTCACCCTCAAATCAAATATCAAAGTTTTGTCCAAGAGGCTATAGTATCTATGGTATTCAAAGTTCAAGAAATTATCTTTGAAAATACTATCAACTTTATTTGTATTTGCTTGGGTGTGCTCGTAGCCCGTTCAAATCAAGTGGGTGTTCTTAGTAGCCTGAAAATCTAGCGGGTGCTTGTAGCCCGTTTAAATCAAGTGACTCTACCCTGAGCTCCGAAATTCAGGAGGGTATGTCTCGTGGCCTTGAAATCGAAATTATATTTGGGTTTGCCTTCTATCCAGTTAAATATTGGCATTTGAAATGAAGTATGCATGAGCAATTCTATGGGACTGAATTTAGGAAAAATCCGAACCAGTATAAATTCTCTGGTGTCATCTCTCTAATCTTTACTTTGCTTTACTACTTTTCTTTTTAGCTGTGGTTCCTTATATGACCGTTTGATAGTATAATTCTGTGTTGTTAATATACAATTTAATATTTAACTTGAAAGAAATTTTAAAAGATTTACATAGGTTAGAAAATAATATTCAACCTCCCTTTAGAGTTTAATTAGCTTTAAGGTCCATGATTCTGCATTCCACATTCGGTACCGAAGCACTAGGTTTTCAAAAGACTCGTGGTTTGATTTTTTAAAGGTTAAATGTTTAGCAACACTGTTAGTACACTTGTTAACACTTTTGTTGATGGACAATCTATTGCTAGACCCCCATTTTAAATGGCAGTAATTACTCTTATTGGTCATATAGGATGAAGAAATATTTATAGTTTAATGGTTTAGATATTTGGAATATTACACAAAATGAGTACACAGTACCCCAAATTAACTTTTCGTAATGGACTACTGAACAAAAGGCACTTGCACCGAGTAATTCTAAAGCCATGGATATTTTACTTTGCTCTCTAGATAAAAATGAATTTAATAGAGTCTTTATTTGTAAGTCTGTATGAAGTTTGGAGAACATTGCAAGTCACTCATAAGGGAACTTGTAAATTCAAACAAAATAAATTTTTATGTTAACTAATCAGTTTTAATTGTTTAAAATGAATCCAAATGAGTCTATTTCTGACATGTATTGTAGATATTAAGATATAGTGCATTCTTTGGTAGCATTAGGTAAAAAAATTTCCAAAGAGGATCAAGTTAGAAAAATCCTTAATTCACTCACTTTAGAAAGAGATCAAAAGATACTAACAATAGAAGAGGCTAATGACATTAATACTCTAAAAATGAAAGAGTTAATAGGCAATTTAATGTCACATGAAGCACAATTGTAGAGCAAAAGAGAAAGCAAAGCAATCAGAAAAAATCCATTGCTTTTAGTGCAATAACTGACGATCGGGATTCAGATGATAATAATGATGAAGAAATTGCTTTCATAACTAGAAAGTTCCTGATGTATAGAAAGGTGAACAACTTTCGAACACCTGAAAATAAGACTCTAGGAACTAGAACTGCAATTAATGTTTCAACTACGATGAACATGGTCATCTGCAAAGAGACCGTCTACATAAGAATAAATAAAGGGTATCTCCAATTACTGATTCATCTAGAAAAGGAAAGAGGGCTTATACAGCAGCATTAGATGATTCAGATACTAGTTCAAGTGACAATGAATCAGATATTGAGGATGCAAATATTATTTCACGGCAACAGTAGATTAATCACAACAGGTCAAAGAAAAGGAGCAAAAATTGGTATTTTTTACATTTAATTTTTTTCATTTGAATTTAGGAATAAAATATATATTAATAGTCATATTGATTGCATATAAGTATGTGTGTGTGTGTGTGTGTGTGAATATTTCATGTTGGTTTTAATTTTTGATTGTGTGGCACATATGTTGACATACCCGTACATTATATATCGACATACATGCTAGGATTTTGAATTTCATTTCAAATTCAAATTTTGAATGTCCATATCTTTTGCATTAATTCCAATAACTGAAAAGGAATCTTTTCAAAATTGAAATGTTGGTACTATATCTAGTAATTCATCATATCTCTATCCATTCGTTCGTTCACTTTATTTCAAAATTCGAATATCTCTTCGTTCTCTTATCTCCTCGATAACTCAAACACGGCCTCCTAAAATCATAAGGCTCTCGAGGAGAACCTCAAATACTTTCTTTTCAATGACAAAGAAGCCATTGATACTTATATGAAGTATGCTACTTTCGAAAAGGTTTTTTTCGGAAGATTTGCAAAGTTTTATGATTTTTCCTCTTATCATCTTCAATATCTTTGCTTTCAAAATGAAACTCTTGATTTATTCAACTCTTCTCAAAATGATTTTGTATGTTATCCGGATTTAACTAAAATATTTTATGCAAATTTGAATGAATTTTTTTTTCAAGGAGAAGAGGGATGAATTGGAGCAGTGTAAATGGCACTCAAATTGTTTTAGGTTGTGAACTTTCGGGTCGCGTACTTGGTTGCAAATCTAGAGGAATTGACCTCTCCACTTTCCAAATTGATGAAAAAAATCATGAAGTTTTTCATGACATTTTTGAAAGTGATGAAGAATTAGATTTTAAGCACAAAGATCTCCGACCAAAATCGATACTTATAAGTCTCATTTTACAACAAAATATCGCTCCGAGTGCGAGTAATGACAATAACCCTATCCAAAATGTTTTTAAAACTCTTCTTGCCCTTTATGAAAACTACAACATCAACTGGGCACAAGTCATCTTAGATGAATTTTCTTAAAAGAACATTTCTAGACATGAGAACACACTCTACTATGGTGTGTATCTTACTAAATTTTTCATATACGAGGAGAATCAACTCTTCCTCAAAAAGTTTTCAACAAAGCCAACATTTTTCTTATGCACATTCTATCTTTTTTCGAACCATATGAAACCCTTGTTGAAAAAGAAGAAACATTGTCATGGGAAGAAGAATGAGAAATATAACAAGAAGAAGAGAAAGAAGGCAATGAAATGGACATAGAAAAGGAAGGAAATCAAGAAGAAGGGGAAGAAATGGACCCTTCTTTAGAAAGCTTCAACAAACCATGTCACCCTTACAACAAAGTGATTCTAAAGAACCAAGAGAAGTTTCTCAAAAATCAAAAAAAGCTTAAATGCTCATTTAGTAAAATAATCACTTCTCTTTTCAACAAAGTGGATAAATACTTTGGAAAGATCATTAGAAAGCTTGGTTTCTCTATATCATCATCATTATCCATTTAAAACTTATCTATCTAGCTTTATATTCATTAGTAATGTGTGTTTCTAGTTTTATTTCATGTTGTTTTCATGTATTTCTTTCATTTTTCTTTTAAAATCCATGCATCTTTCTATTCCTAGTAATGAAATTGTTCTTACTAGTACATGTTCAAATAGTCCATGAAAGTCTTTTAAATACAATGATAATAAATAGAAACAAAAACTAGGTCAAAAACACAAAAACTGCAATTTCAGGTATGTATGTCGACAAATATATGTGCATATGTCGATATATACCAACCATTCGGTGAATTTTTTAAGTTTTGAAAATTTTGTAACTATTTTTATTTTAATTGTTTCAAATGAATTTTCACTCCTATTTAAGCCTATTTCTTCCATAAAATTTATTATTCATTTCATCCTCTTTCATTCTCAAATTTCTTTCTTAAAAAAAATGAAAAAATGACTTCTCCAGCTTGAAGAAATTGATAACAACTTTGTAAAGATCAGAGCTAATGGTGCTCCAGCAGAATATGTAGAAATTTTCAATAAAGCCATCAGGCCGACCATAAGACTTTTTATTCATACCAAAAGTAGTAGATCTGATTTATTCTTGAGTAATAGCAGTAGATCAAAAAATTAAAGTGCTCCATACCAAGGCAAAGAAGAGGGATATTATTCAGATAGGGTATTATTTGTACCAAAATTGGGCACAACACTCTTCGAGCATGTTTGAAGAGATCAAAATGAAGAATATAAATGAAAAAGGAAGTTAATCTAACAAACACACCAAAAGCAATCAAACTAAAGCATGAGAACACAGAGATTTAGGGTGGTTCGGCGTTGTAGCCTATGTCCACTATAGAAAGTTTTTTGTTTATTGATAACTCTCGCTGATTACAATTGTTTAACATGGAGCGCTTGAGGTACAACGATGATTTCGACAGAGTATCAGCATTCCTAAGTCAAAAGTTTCTTTTTCTAGAGGCATATGACTGCTATTTATAGATGTAGGATCAATATATCGAGCTCAAATCTCAGAAGACTCCTTCTCTCATGTGGGAGGGCCTACCAACCAATTCGAGGTGGATTGGGATTAATCCCTGATCGATGCATATGAATTTCATATTGATCCAAAATGGCTCCATTTTGGTCGAGATCGATCACAGACCAAGTAGATGTGGTACGCAAGCTCTTGTGAAAATTTGGTAGCATCTATAGTTATAGATTTTGAGTTATGATAGATCTAAGATTGATATTGCAATAGGCTGAACAATGCATACTGATCCCTTTGTATCGATCATATATGGCTCATTTTGTATCGATGCTTGCATGCTACTTCGTATCGATGGTTAGAGGCCACCTTCATATCGATGCTCCATGTTGCTTTCTTCATATCGATCGATGGTTGTTGCTCTTCGTATCGATGGGGGTGATCGATACGAGGTGGATGGATGAAGATTGATACGAAACAGACATTTTTTGATGGATAAGGAGGGAAGATGTTTGATTGATATGAAGAGGAGCGGTACTTGATGGATACGAACTGACACCTCGTTTATTGATTTTGATTGATCCATATATTAAGCATACAAACTCCGATTGACCTGAAATTTGAAATATTTCCTTTCATAGATTTGCTTGTCATATCATGTCAATTGTAGCTCGGTCCAAACTCGGACATTATTCGCCAATATCCTTAGTGAACCCGTGTTTAACCGATCTCAGAGTCGAATTGTCTTTTGTTTCCAGCCAAATCTTTGGTATCATGGCCTTGCCAAAAGGTAAGATAACATTTGCTCCCCAAAGTACATCTTGGGTGAACATGACGTGCTTTGAAAAGTTGTATTCTTTATTTGAAAAGTTTCTATCCGATTTGCTGAACAGTTGTCGTTCTTTCGTTAAGAGATGTAACCTTTGATTGATTTCCAGTAATATATAAATGTTGAATTGTAGAATGCCAATGATCATGCAGTGTTTTGTTGTAATGAAGGTTGAGTGCTAGCGATTTGGTGTTCATCAATCTGGTTGTCACAAGGTAAGCATTCAATTTCTGTTAACTTCGAAAATCCAATGTTAGTTTTTCATACATGCACGTGTGATTACCTGACTCCCGTTCATGTTTGCATGTTCGCGGGTCGTTATCAAGTTCCTTTGTTCTTATTTGGATTGAGTTTCATGTCGATCCTCTCCTGAATCGATGTGAAACCTGAGTAGCGATAATGATCGATGGTTTTTTTGATCCCTTTCTTCGTATCGATCCTCTCCTGGATCGATCTAGCATGCACTAAGGCAAACTTCATATCAATGGTTATCGATACGAGATGGACTTACATAAGGTGATTGATGGATACAAAATTTACAAGGGTTAACTCATGGGACGGCTTCACAGAGGATATGCCATTTCTCATTACTCTATTCAAGGAGGATTCCTTGTTGTCGTTAATCTTTGGTAGGAGTCATCCATGACTTCTTTTTTGGCTCCATCTCTAAGATCATATCGATCTTTATTTGTCAATGCTTAGAATAATAAGTATTTCAACTGGGACAAAATCTGTTTGTCGCGCATCCCCAAAACTGGCTAGCTTGGTCAGTGACTCGGCTTTTTCACTTTGTTCTTTGAGGATGATGTAACGACCCTAGAATTTAATTTAATTTTAATTTATGACTTGTTTAATTTTTGAATTAAAATTGTAAAATTAATCGATTTAAGAAATGCGAGTTTCCCCGATTCAAATAGAAAATATATTAAGTCAAATTGATTTGAAAATTTGCATATATGTGTATATATGAGAACATATATATGTATATGTTGGATTTGAAAATATAATCTTAAATAAATGGGTCAAAGACTAATTATAATAATAACAATTAAAATATAAACTAGAAATACAAGACAATAAATGTCAAATTAAACAAATATATATATATATATATATGTTAGTACAAACAAATAAACTAAGTATGTTTTAGCTGGCAAAAGAAGGCAGCAAGTAATGCAGCCTGCAGGTTTGTAAAAGAAAAAGATAAAGTAAAAAAACTATAAGTATGTACAAGCGAAAAATATAAGTAGACTTGAAAAACAAATTTGATAAGCACAAAGATATGAAGCAAGAAAAAAATAGAACAAATTTTATTCACACAAATAAACAAATCAAATAAATTGATTTATGTACATGATATCAGCTACCAAACATAAAATCATCAGCCGAGATAAAAATTAGGATAGTCAAACAAACCCATGCTCAAATAGAAAACAAGTCATGTATAAGTGTGCTTGTAAAAGAAGATAGCAAATATAATATTTAAGTAGAGATGTAAGGTACTTGGTATTAAATGGTAGCAATGTTGTAGTCATTCGAAATGTTGAAGTCTGTTTTCAGCCATGCCTATAACTTTATAATATGTACATAAAGAAAAAGGCAAACCAGGGTTATACAAATAGGAATAAAACCTGTAGATAAGTATGCAGGCAAGTGAAAATTTAAAACAAAGTAAAATTCAACTTTACATCTATATATACAAAGTACTTGTGCATTTAATGCTTTTATCTCTAAGCAAGCAAAGAAAAGATATCACTGATTTATATTTGTACAAAACACAGTAAAATGTCACCCTGTACAAATATATCCCTGTAAACCTTCTCCCTATATATCAACAACTTCTTCATTTCATTTCGTTCCATCAAAACTAAGCAAAGAAACTGAGTACATATGAAGTAAAAATCCATTTCAAGCTATAAATAAACTTCAACTTAAACAATTCAAACAAAATAAACCAAAGATCAAGGAGGAAAGTATAGCTAAGAATTTCAAGGCCTGTGCTAAAAAGTGGAAACTCTGTTCTCTGTTCATCTTCTCAAAGGTGAGTAACATCACTTTTTAATTTAAGAATTGAATATGGTTGCCTGTCTTCCTGTGATAGATATGGTAGTAGTATGTATATATGTAAATGCAATATGCTTTGTGTATGTTTATTTCCATATGAGAATTTTCTGATCTTAGTTTCCAGTTTCCTGTTTTAGATTTAAATTCATATTCTATTCAATCAATGGTTGTTAGGACTTGTTTACAAAGAAAAGTTGTTTGATTTATTATGGATCAATGTTTAAAAACTTTATTAAGTTAAATATCAAGCCTGAGTGTCACTGGAACATAAAAACAACAGTATATGTTAAACAAAGTGAAAACCCAAACCTTGCAATTTATAAATTTAGTTTTATAAATTAAAAATAACAACTACAACATGATTTTTAAAGTTAGAATCAAAATTTTTAGTTGAGAGATTCAAGGGCAGTTCGAGTTTGAAAAAAACCAGCTCTTTGATCATTTTTTGGTGATCGAATCACCTTTGAATGCTAAGATTTGGGTTGAAGTAGGTTTGAACATCATGGAGTTTAGTAAAATTGTCGAAAAAATTATCGGTTGCAAGAATTTTGAGTTCGAGATACATATAGGTTTGGGTTCCAGTTTTTTTGTGTTCTGTAAAAAATTTGATTTCGCCACCGTGACGTGATCGAGTGCAGCGCGCTTCTGGGAGGTGGATGAGGGGAGATGGACGAGTAGATGACCGGAGTTGTACGAACTCCGGTGATCGAGGTGTTGAGGACGACGATGGTTTCCAGGTTTAGGTGGAGATGCTCTCGCGTGTTTCAGGTTTCAATCTCGGGCTCGAATTCACTCGATTGTGATTTGGACAAGTTTGTGTATATTGGGTTGTTCGAATTGATTTGGGAGGTCGACGATGACGCTTAGGTGGCTGCGGCGTTGACCGGAGTTGGTCGCGAAGTTCGTGTACGTGCACATGCCGGTGTACGTATCTGGGTGGGAAGTAGGGAAGAAGCATGGTGAACTCGCATATGTTGACTCGAAGGTTTACTCGAGATTTTGAGGGGGAGGACTCGAAGCAGGAGTGATGTAGCTCGGGTATGTCTGGGTAGCAGGTTTTAATAACCTGATTTATCTCTAAACTTTGAAAACTGAATTTAAATTATTAAGCAAAGTTAAAAAAAGTTTAAATCTAAATTTAAATCTGATTAAAGATAGTTTGAATCTGAGTTTAAAAAGGAAAATAAAGTTTTAGAATTTGAATTGTTTTTAACAACCTTAAATGTTTAAATAGTTTGAAATTGAAGATAAAATTTTTAATGTAACATAAGTTTTTAAGTTAAATTTAAATCTGAATTAAAGATAACTTGAGTCCTAGTTCTGAAATCAAAGAAGTTTTAATATTTAAATTGTTTAAATTTGCTTTGTGATGATAATTAAAACATTAGTTAGAAAATGTTTTAAATTTGAATTAGTGAAGATAAAATGATATGCACTCATTAAATTAGTTCACGTGAATAATTGATTAATTTATTTAATCAAGAAATTAAGATTTGAGTTAAATTAATTAAGGTAAATTAATTTGTAAATAAGATTCATAAATTTAATAAAGAGTTGTCTTTTAAACAAATGATTAAGGTTATTTAATCAAGTAATTAAGATTTATTAAGTTATAGTTTAGAACTTAATTAATTAAATAATCAGTGATTAAATATATGATTTTAAAGGTTAATTATAATTAACAATAATTAAATTGAGTTTAATTACTTAAGAATAGTAATTAAATAATTATGAATAGTTAATGAGGATCATTTACTTGAAATTTATTTGATAATAAATGTGAAAAGAATTATTCATAGAAATTTAATCTGATTTAAATTTGTCAGATAATTAAATTTATCCTATTTATGGATGTTTAGATTGTATTGGATGTTGAATTGTTTGACATACCTGATATGTGATGCTTTGTGATATATCCTGATTTAAGTTGTGATCTGTAATGTAATTAATTATCCATGATGTAATTCATTACCTGTGATATATATATATCTGTTATCTGTGAATGAAGATAAGCGTTATAATCTATATCGCTTATCGGATATATTGTTGTATTTGATCTGTGACGATTGAATAATGTTGCACTATTGTGTTAAACCCTGGACCACACTTATACACACACAAATATGGATTTCACGAGGAAATCGATTTAAGTCATGGATTTTTGAAAATAGTTTTGTATTTGAATTTTTAAATTCAAATGTTTTGAAAATAGATTGGGTTTGAAGTGAAAAGCTTTTGAAATGGAATTTCAAAGATGGAAATTTATTTTGAATAACTGGATTAAGTGTTGGAATTTAAATACTTTAATTTAAATTTGAATTCAATATTCAAATTGAATTCTGTAATTTGAAACTAGGGATTAACGATATTATACTAGTCATTATTAGTTAAACCATTTTTAAAGTATTATTTTTGGGAATTTGAATTAACCCAAAGATTGTAACTTGTAAAAGTAAAATCATGGCGGCTAGGGTTTTATCCCTCCTCCGTTTTTTCTTCTAATTCTCGTCTTTCTCTTACTAGATTCCTCTTATCTTCATCTCTTTCTCCTCACAAAATAGCTGTCATGACCTCACTGCGAGACGAAGATGGCTGGGAGGAGGTGCGTAGGAAAAGAGGCAAGGCATCTCATCCTACAGGACCAGATCCCAAATTAATTCTTGGTGGATTTCGAGCAAACAAATCAGGAGGTACTTCAGACCGGAACAAATCAGGAGCCAGTAAGAATTGGAACCAAAATTCTAGGGTTCCGGAGGTTAAGTCAGGGCGATCATCAACTAAACATCTGAAGTCTTCACAGCAGATCGCTAACAATACTGGAAGTAATCCGAAAATTAAATTCACTATTTCAGAGATCGCTAAAAAATTCTCCTATAGTGAAGCTGTTAAAATTGGAGCTGTTGGAGATCTAGGCAACCTAGATCTAGAATTTATCGAGCCAATAATAACGGACGGTAAAAGGATAGGTGCTCTCTCATCGGAAGCGATTAAAGAAGCGGAAGGTGGATGGGAGTTATGCATCCTTCTGTATGTGGTAGGTTATAAACCTTGGCTTAAAACCTTCGAAGGGTATGCCAAGAGAGTGTGGAACACACAGAAGCCATTTTCAGTCCAACCCCGAAATAATGGTTTCTTTGTGGTTAGATTTGGATCTGAGGAAGACTGTACTAAGATATTGAAATCTGGTCCTTGGTTTATGGACCGGAACCTGATTATCATGAAACGCTTGTCCCCAGATATGAACACTGATAGGGATCTTCTTACATCTTTGCCTATGTGGGTAAGACTCCCTGGTCTGAGCTTTAAACTGTGGGGCAATAAGGCAATAAGTGCTTTAACTAGCACTATAGGACTTCCCATAAAAATGGATGAGGCAACTAAAACCAAATCAAGACTAGCCTACGCCAGAGTACTGATAGAAGTAAATGCCACTTTTGGTATGCCCAGCATTATAGAAGGCATGGATGAAGAAGGAAGGAGTTTTGTTCAGGCAGTGGAATATGAAAACCCCCCTCCGATATGTGGCAAGTGTGTGTGTTTTGGGCATGTTGCGGATGAATGCCCAATGACTAAGTCTTGGGTCCCTAAACAGACTACAACAGACAATTCTGAGAAGGAAATCTCTGCAGATCAATCTACAGTTGAAAATCGGGAAACAATGAGGGAGGAAGGCGGGGAAGGCATCCCTGACAACCTTATGACTAATGTAAACTCTCCTTTCTCCCAAGAAACAACAAAGGATGGTTCCCAAACTGATGCTAATTCTAAGAATAATGGAGAGGAGGTTTCATGTGAAGAAGACATAACTCGGGAGAACCAAGACAAGATTGCCTGCTCCCCAATTGATGAGATTCAGATTAGAAATCAGACAGATCTTGACTCTCTGGAGTCAGATATGCTTCTAGATGTAGAAAATAATATTGCTGTGACTCCTAATACTATGGGAGAGAAAGAATTGAGTTCATTAAATCCGAAGTCGCCCACGCCCCAGATTACAATTCTCAAACGCTCTTCAAACATATTGGATCCCTAAAATATTTCTAATTTCTTACTTACTAATGATTTATGTATTGATGATTGTTCTTTAAATAATGTTAATTTTACGAGAGGTACTGATCCGTGTACTGATATACAGGTGCAAGGAAAACTGGATCAGGCTACAGGAACGTCAGAAGAGGCAGGGGAACAGAATACAATTGATTTAGCCGATCAAGCCCAAGAGGAGCAGACAAACCCTAAGCCTAAGGATATAGTATTTGAGAACATTCATAAGGATAAACTAGTTCGCAAAAATCCTAAATGGGTTCAGATGCTAGGTATCTCAGTAGAAGACAAAGGAGAGCCCTCAGGTAGTAGGTCCCAGAGGATTCGGAACAACAAAACTTCATAATGTCGTTCGCATGTTGGAATGTTAGAGGGTTTCATAACCCCAATAGAATGAAAGAAGTAAGAAATCTTATTGACAAGTTCAATATTTCTTGTTTTGGTGTTTTGGAGAATAAGCTGCTTTATTCAGAACTAAAAGATTTAGAAAGAGGCCTGATGGACGGATGGAGAGTAATAAATAATGTTTCATGCTATTATAAATGTAGAATTTTCGTCCTCATCGACGGGAATACCTGGTATTTCAATTACATCAGCATGAGCGACCAACATATTACCATTGAATTGATCAACAAGCAGAATTTCAAATGTAACTTAACCTTTGTCTACGCTCAAAACTTTGTACAACTTAGGAAAAGGTTGTGGAGAAATTTACAGGAAGATGCAATCAGTATTTTTAGACCTTGGATGGCTCTTGGAGATTTCAATTGCATTCGAAACCCCTCCGAAAGAAAGGGAGAAAATCCAGTGTCTTTTGGAGATTTATTTGAACTAGACGACATGTCAAATGATACAGGTCTCAAAGAGATAAACATAACAGGTTATGAATTCTCTTGGTGGTCCGGTCCTAGTCGAAATATTTTCTCTAAAATTGATCGGGTTTTCGCCAATCTAGACTGGATCAATATGTATCATGACTTAACGGCCGAATATCAACCCCCATCTGTGAGTGATCATGATGCAATAATTGTCTCAACATTTCTCAAACCTAGAGTTAAAAATAGACCATTTAGATTCATGAATCATTGGCCTCTGTGTGATCAATATTTTCCACTGGTTGAGAAATTATGGGTCTCTGAGCAGGAAGATTGTCCTTTATATCAAATCTTATATATCCTCAAAAATATTAAAAAGGAGCTCAAGACTTGGAGTGCTAAATTTCGGAATACTAAACAAGAGGTGGATGCCCAGAGAGAGAAATGTTCTAGACTTCAAAAACTCCTAGAAAAATCAAAAGATCATAATTTAGCTTTGGAGTTTCAAAACGCAAAAATAGATTTGGAAATGGCTCTCAAGAAAGAATATCTGGACACTCAACAAAAAGCTAAATGTGATTGGTTGATGAGGGGTGATGAGGCCTCTGCTTTCTTCTTTGCGAAAATGTCTGGCAGAAGAAATAGGAATGGTTTAAATAACATCAAAATTGATGACAAGGAGGTCATGGAAGGAAAATTCGCAGAAATGGCTATTAATTACTTCAAAAGAATTTTTAACCTTCCCGGATACGCTCAATTTCCAGAAGTTATTTGTAAATCAATAATTTCTGACTACGGCGCGAATTTCTTGAATGATGTTATATCTTATGAGGAAATTAAATTTGCGTTGTGGGACATTAAAGAAACTACTTCTCCTGGACCAGACAGTTTTAATTCTAAATTCTTCAAAATTCATTGGAACCTTTCGAAAGACCTAATTTTCAAAGCATTGAATGATTGTTTTCAAAATGGTTCGATTATAAAAGAGTGGAATCACACGTTCCTGCATCTGATTCCAAAAAAATCACATTCCACTTGTATTCAGGACTTCAGACCCATTGCTTGCTGTAACACTCTATACAAGGTTTTAACTAAAATCCTTTGCAATAGAATGGCTCCTTTTTTGGATAAGTTGGTGTCCCCCAATCAGACGGCGTTTATAAAAGGTAGATCAATAGGGGATGGAATTTTGTTTGCCCATGAAATCATTAGGGGACTTGGAAGAAAAGAAAATAAATACATGTGTATCAAAGTAGATTTGAAAAAGGCATATGACTCTATTAATCGCGATTTTGTTATACACATGTTAAGAAGTTTGTGTTTCCCAGTCAAATGGGTGAAAATCATTGAAAGTATCATAACCACTCCGGTGTTTTCCATTGTAGTAAATGGGGAATCTCATGGATATTTCAAGAGCTCAAATGGACTCAGACAAGGAGATCCTATTTCCCCTATCTTATTTTCTCTGGTTATGGAATATTTTACACTTTTGATGGACGGTAAAGTCAGAGAAGGTCTCATCTCTCCAATTACTGATTACAATAACAAGTTAACCCATCTCATTTACGCTGATGACATTATTGTTTTCACTAAAGCAAGTATTCAAAATGCAAATGCTATTAGTGATGTTTTTCAAAACATGAAGAAGGTTACCGGTTTGGAACTTAGTTGTGAGAAGTCTAATGTTTTCTTTGGCAAAGGGGTTGCAAATAGTTCCGAAATAAGCAATATCTTAAACATTCAACAAGCGGAACTTCCAATCAGGTATCTGGGCTTCCCCTTGTCTAGTTCAAATCTGAAAGATAGGGATTGTTCATTACTCATTGAAAAAAATCAAGCTAAGAATTGTAGGATGGGAAACTAGAATGCTAAGTTTAGCTGGAAGACTTGAACTTATCAAATCAACCATATATCCCATCATTCAATTCTGGATGCAATGTTTTTGCCTCCCTAAATCTACGGTATGTAAAATTAAGCATATGATTCTCAATTTCTTATGGAAAAGTCGTAGCAGCAAGATCCCCTGGGAAGTTCTATGTAAACAAAAAGAAGAAGGAGGAATGGGACTGAGAAACTTAGAGGAGTTGAACCGAGCGTTATACATAAAACTGATTTGGAAAATAATAAATGCAGAAGGTACATGGGCGGATCTCATTCATCGCAAATACATAGGTAGCAAAAGCTTTTGGGAAATCAATCAGAGAAAGGATGACTCGGGAGTGTGGAAATTTATATTAAAGAATAGACATGAAGCCTTGAAGTGTCTTTCTCTAAATATATCGGATGGAAAAACAACTTCTCTTTGGTATGACCCATGGCTGAACGGAAGCACTATTTTGGAACGCATTGGTTTAGACACAGCTTTTAGAACGGGTACGGAATCTATGACCCTTAACAAAATTGTTAAAAACGGTGAATGGAAGTGGGATGCGTACAGTTTTCTGTTTCAAATTCATGAGGAAATCGAAGGTGTCAGAATTCATAAAAACAGAGAAAGGGATTATTGGACATGGAAGTGTTCCAAGGATGGTCAATTCCAGTTCAAAAAAGTTTGGAATTCGGTTAGATCCAGTTATGATTTGAAAAGCTGGTCGTATATGGTTTGGAATAAAATTCATGTTCCAAAAATGGCGGTATGCCTTTTAAAGCCATAAATGACTACTTGCTAACGAAGGAGAAGTTACTTCAGAAACAAATTATAGTGGACCCTACTTGTATCTTTTATAAAAATCACATTGAAAATACAGATCATCTATTTTTTCAATGTAATTTTACAAGAAAATTTTGGCTTTGGAGTTGTAAAAAAATTTTTATTTCTCCGGAAAAAATGTTCTCATTATCATTGAAGGAAGATTTTGGAAAAAATCGTTTCTCTAACTAAAGTTAAAAACCTTAGTTCAGATTTGTTTCAACTTTCAATCTCAGTTTGCATTTGGCACATATGGAAAGAAAGAAACGACAGAGTCTTTCATGATAACTACACTAAGACTTCGCAAATATGTTTCAAAATACATCAGACTATGAACATCAGAATGGTGAAATCAAAACATTTCAGGAATATTAACGGCTCAAATAACATAATTGCAAAGAAGTGGGGATTTACCACCCAACGCTGAATTGGGGTTATATCGGCTAGATCATTCGCTATGTTCCCTCCTTCTGCAGGTTCTCTGTTTTCCTGTATCTGGTAATCTCTTTACCTGTATTATTATTACATTTTCCTCACATCCGCTCGTTTAATTTACATATTATATCTACAATTATTTAATACATTTGATCTAGACAGTAAGGTAATAGAATGCAGAAATAGTCGCTGTCTGACATCCCAATGTTTTCCATCATTGCTCCTACAAGAATCAAATAGAATTTGGCTTTGCACAAACAAATAACACAAAGTAATCAAGGGAGTTTAAAAACTTAGCTTCAGAGTACTCTTTCTCCTTCGTAAAGTACTTATTCTTCCTCAGATCGGGTCAAACTGCGAAACTAGGCACTGTAAAACATTAAAAGGATTAGCGACCTCACTAAAGCTTAAAGATTGTTACTTTATGGTAGATGAAGTCTTATCTTTCTTAGATCTACTAGCTACAAGGGAAGTGGTTGCAGGACTTTGCTGATTCCAACTAACAATACAACCTCGGGTCCTGTCTTCAAACCTTGCAACCTAGGGTTATAGACACAGCAAAAGATAATCAGTCTCTTCCTTAACTAAAGTAGTAAAACTTATGGTTTTGAGATACTTATCTTTCGTAGTCTTTCCTTGAGGAGGACCTGATTCATGTCAGAAAAGCTTCCTAACTTGATTTAGTGTTAGATTTGAACAAGTAGCAGTTGTCGCGGTGATTTTTTTGCCATTTTCCTCTCGCCGCCATTATTTCTTAAGCTCCGAGAGTAGTAAATGAAGACTATAGTAAACTGAAGGGTTTCCTTATTTACCGGTTCTACTTGCTTCGAAGATTCTGTATTTCGGGTTTTGGGTCATGTTTAATTTAAGTTAGTTTGGGCTGAGATTCTTAGGCCCGAAAGTTTTTTTATTAGTTGTTTTGAATTAATTTTGTATGTAAAGGATTTCTTTTCCTTTTGTAATTGTAAACAATCTTGATTTATTATAGAAATTTGAACCCTTTTTCAAAAAAAAAAAGATTGTAACTTGTATAAATGAAATCGGGTTTTTTCGAAATAAGACAGTTGTTTCTAAATGATAAAAAGGCTTTCATAGGAGAAACGAATTTCAAATTATATAAAAAGGGATTTCAAGTTTAAACTGAAATAGTTTACCAAGTTATTGATGAATATTTGGAAATGAATTTTGAAAGTGAATATTTGGGAACGGTTTGAAAGTTATAAGATAAATCTTTAATTTAAAGATTTTAAACGAGTTAATCCAAATGAGATAGAAATTGTTTTGAAATCCGTAAATGGAATTTTGTGAAATAAATCTTTTTGTTAAAGATTTAAAATGGTAATTGGTTTAAACCATTTGAAAAGAAAGTTTTGAATTATTAAGTTGTGACTTAATTGAAATCCTATGTCCATATGTTTTAAATGTTGCGCTCACTATTCGGTTTAGCCGGGAAAGGACCTTTGTGTCGTATAACCCATTTCGAATATGTGATTCGATGTTATGGATAGCATTTGAAGACCGGTGTTGAAGACCGGGTATTTGCGAGAACGATAGGATAACCTATCGATTGTCTCTGCACTGAGTTGCAACGGTATAGAGACTCTTTAAGTGATGGGAAGTCCGATCGAGATTGTGAATACCCGGATTGCAAGGACTTCTTTGGAAGTGCCTTCGGTTCTGTTCGAGCCCGGAACAGACTTGTATGGATTGTATGTCTGACATTACAAATTGAGATATAAAGCTGATTTCTTTCAAATACATTTCTGTTGGTGGCGGAGAATTTATTCTTTTAGCTTAACACCCTTCTCTGAGACGTACGAGCTCAGAGGTTATGTAGTTGAAGATTATCAGTGATATATTCCCAATTTGGTAATGTGACATGCTGAGTGTTGCTGTGAAATGATCATTGTGTTGATCATTTGTGATATGATCATTTGTTTGATCGTTTATCTTTGTGATCATTTCTATGATCATTTGTTGACCCAAAGCACAGCTTTTGTATAAAGCGTGGCTTTGTGGACGATACTTCGTCGAGCCTCACACCCCGGAATGGTCAAAACAGGAAAGATGCGGCAAGGTTATGAGGGGTAGATCCCTTTAGGGTATGTGCATTTCCTTCTGGAAAAGGGTGGTATCATGGTATGGAGCCCAGATACTTACTCATGTTGAAACACTTTATTTATGATTGTGTGATGATGGTGACGAGCGCTCGGTTAAAGGTCCCAAAGGACCGGGGGATGGCATACTCGTGTCAGTAGTTACCTAGTTAGGGGTAACCCGGCCTTGTGTTGGCAGAGATCCGGTTTGGTTCTCGGGGACGTCCTTCCAGAGGCGTTCTCATGTGGCAATGGGAAGTTCCTTGGCCTGACCATTCGTTGGAAATCCAAAGAAACAATACGATCTTGTACGGTATTAGTTGTAGAACCTATCATTCACTTATGGTGGCGCCCCACTGTTTGGATGGTAGCTATAGTAAGCATAGTTCGAAATGTCTATGCTGGCTAAGATTTATATCTTTATTTTTGAAATGATTTTCTCTACACTATGCACTAGTAATAATATCAAATGTTTCTTTTAATGCGTATCAAGCATCTTTGACTATCATAAGGAGAAATCTCCTCCGATTCTGCGTTTGCATTGTGTGTGTGTGCGGGAGGCCTTATGGTAGTCTCATTTTTAAAAAAGCATTGCGGATTGACTTTGAAAATCTTTTGTTGAATGTTTTAAAATATAAACTGTTTTAGTTACTCACACCAGTCCCACGACTGATCCGGAGTTTATTGTTTCTTTCCTAAACTCTGGGTGCTCATTATTTTCTACACGAGCAGTCTAGAGTTGGGTTATTTTCAGATAGTTAGGTTCAGTGAATTATCTGGAGTTAGTTCAGTCTTTGGATTAGACTGCATTTGCATAGTTTGGTGCATCTTTATTGGGAGTTCGAGCTATTGCTGGATTGGTTCTTGGAGATGGAGTTGCAGTTCTCGGAGTTCTCTTTTGAAGACTATCTTAGAGTTATATTGTTCCGCTACTAGATGCCATCTATTTTCTTTTCCGCTGCTATTTATTGTATCATATCTCCGATGTATATTGATATCTGTTGGATCATCTGTTGTATCAGATATTGTATCAAAGCTGTATATCAATGTATTATTCTTTTATTCCGCTGTGTTTTTTACTTAATGTTGTTATAAGCTCCGGCGAATCGGATTTGAACGGTCGAATCTATGGCATTCGAATACGATTTGAAGTATGGATGTCGATTTTCGAGCGGGCAAAATCCGAGTCGTTACAGTGTAATGGTGTAGTACTCAAAGTCGGCTAATAGCTCTTGGACACAGCTGAGATAAGGAGCAAGATAGTGCCCCCTAGTGAGGTAATCTTCTCTGACTTGGCATACTACTAACCAGTAATCACATATGGTATGTAAAGTTTCATATCCTACTTTTCTAGCAAGTTTGAGCGTGGCGACCAAGGCTTCATATTAGCTTTGTTATTTGTTGCAGGGAAGTTGAGTTTCAGGGCGTAGCAGATCGATCGTTCCTCGGGAATCATTAACGCAACTTCGACGTTAGAAAGCCGATTATTGGAAGTTCCATCTATATTCGTTCTTCATTAGTTGGACGGTTCTCCACCATTCTTCGGATAATCATCTGATGCAATGAATTCGGATATGAAGTATGCTAATGTTTAACCATGGATATCTCTCTGAGGGAGATAAGTGATATCAAATTAGCTTAGCTCGATACTCCATTTGAGTAACTTTTCAAACATCTAAGATTGCTATTGGACCTATCGTAACGGCTGGTCGATATAGACGTTAATAAGGTGAGCCTGTCAATAGCTAGCCTTCATCATATACTGGTCTTTGGATTTGTTTTTCTTCACATAGCATTGTGATGCTTATGGAGTGTATTAACACGACCCGATTGATGTATAGATCTTCGTGATCCAATGGCTTGGGTAAAATGGGAGGTCTCTTTGAGCAATCTATTAGAGATGGAATTGCATCAATGCAGTTGTTAGTCCACTCAAAAGTTCTCTTCCCTCTCTTATTCAGGTGAAGAAGATACAACACTTGTAGATGGACCTAGAGTGGAATTAACTTAGGATGGTAATCTTTCGACTTAGATTATATACCTTCTTGATTGTCCTTGGTGTATAGATGTCTCTAATAGTCGGAATTTTTAGGAAACTAGCCTCAATTCCATGAGAATTGATGATGAAACCCAAGAATTTTTCTGATGCAATGTTGAAAGAGCAACTGAAAGGATCGACTTTCATTCCGCATTTTTTGGAGAAACTGAATACCTTTGTCAAGTCATCGATGTGGTTTTTTGATAGTCGTGATCTCACAAGCATATTAACCACATATATTTTCATCGATCGGCTGATTTGATTTTTGAATGATCAGTTTACCGTCCTTTGGTAAGTAGCACCACTTTTCTTAAGTTTGAAACCGGGGATTGCAACATTGCACTATATGCCTAGGTCAGTAATGAAAGTATTATATTCCTGGTCTGGGACATGCTTCAATATCTGATGTATCTGGAGTTGGTGTCCATGGAAGTGAGTAATCATGTCCAATGGTCGAGTCCACCGGTTGGTTGACCTTGGAAGTGGAAAACTGTGCTTCGTCATACCTTGTGCAAATCTGAGTAATCGACGTACGTCCACCACTCTCCATTTGTTTTTCCTGTAAGCAAAGGATTGAATATTCATTATGGGTAGATGGTATCTTGGATAAACCCATTGGTTTTGAGAAGATTTGCCTCCTCTTTAAGTGCATCAGATCTCCCTGGAACAAGTCGCATCATTTTTATTCACCGATACATGCCTTGGGTAGACATTTAATGCAGGGTTCTCAATGGTTGGTGAGAGTCCATATATACATATATATATATGATCGAGTCCAAGAAAACACATCGAGATTCACCTAAAGTAAAACAGTTAACTCTTTTATTATCATTGCGCTGAGTTGTGATCTGATCTTTAGTGCTCATGATGGATTGTAGGCACTTCTTGTGCTTATTTGGAATTGTTAATGATTAGCCTTATAAGCATGTTGAATCAAAGGCTTAGTATAGTTTAGCCTTATACCGCGTGCTGCTGCATAGCTGGCTCCAGCTATGAGTTCGAATCTACTTGTGTTTTCGAGTGGTGCGCTTTCCATTCAATGTACTTACGGTACATTGCTCATTGTAATAGTCGAAATGATGATCAGTTGCCCATGATTACAGGTATCGATCCAATGATTCTATCTCTAGGCATCCTTTTGGCTGCAACTTAGAGTTGTTATAAATATTAAGCACGGATCAAAGGTTGGAGTTATCATATCAATTCTTGGATAATCGCTCTTTTGCCCCCAGTCTTGGGTTGGTGGATGCATTATGCGGGAGGTCGAGTCTCATCCTACCTATGTTTATACTGTTGTTCAAGCTTTAAGAACTAGAATTAATTGATGAATGGTTGAATCACATTCATTATATCTTCTCGCTCGTGCCCCCAAATCTGGATAATTTCTTGATAAGTGGCAAGGTAGATCATCTCCGCTTCAATTTCGTATTCTATCCCTTTGAACCATGGGATCGGGTTAACCGATGGAAGGCTGAGTTGTGCCTATCTTGCATTATGTTCTAGTTCTTTCCTCTAGGCAGAATACTTCATTGCTTCACCAACATTCGAAAATGAGCTAAGTTCTGGAAGGTCAATCACATTCACTTGGACTCTGGGAAGAAACTGAAGAATGAATCATCTAGTCAGATCCAATGCAGGATTGATTCTTCCCTTGTTGAATCTAGGGCAAGAATCGGTATGCAGATGTTTAGGTTGCACTTGTTTTGAATTTCCCTTTTAGTCGGATCATGGTTAAAGTCAAAGAATGAATGGTCGCATTGCATTCTTTTGGAGTTAGGCGATTAACTACATCCATTTCAATTTACATTCTCCCATCAGAACCAGGGATAAAGTTAGCTTAATTGCAATCAGGTCATGCCCATTCAGTTTCATGCTTTTTAGGACGAATCGAAGGAAGGTTATGGAGGACGAATGGTCAAGCCACACTCATTCATAATTTATTCTTCTATCCATGCTTTGGTGGTCAATGGTATTCAATGGACGTTTGGGTCACATTTATTTGCAGTTAATGAGGATTGATATTGACCGTCGATTCAGTGGCACAATATAATAATCTTGGTTTACATTGCATGTCGATCAAAGGTATGGTATGAAAGGTCTAGATTGATATTTCACGTCGATCCGACGGTACGATATAATTGGTCGCCCGTAACTTCGGACTTCATTCTGATTTGTTGGCATTAAGGCCTCCTCGTAGTCGTTGCCTTAAGTTGTAAAGGGTGGTATGTTGGAGAGGTAACGACTCACCTTTGTCTTCTTTCAGTGATTTGTACCTCTGCCCCTAGTCTTGGGTTAGCAAAGTTAGTTTTTGGATAGTCTAATTGCATCCATATTGATTTTATACTCCTCTTATTGGGTTTAGGTCAGAGTAGGTGGATGAATGGTTGAATCAATATGCTTGTATCCGCACTATGAGGATCGGAGCTAGTTAAAGGGTCGTTAACCATACCTATTTGATGTTTATACTCCTATCCACACTTGAGGGACTAAGAGCTTTCGTAGAAACTGGTCAGACCGCATTTTCCTCGGCTAATTCCTCTACTCTAGTCGAGGGAAAAAGTCGAACTATGGGTGGTCATAGTACAAAAATTTAATTTGATGTTTCTCCCACTGAATTGTAGGAAGGAATTGATTGGCGGGTGTTTGTGTCACATCCATCCATATTGCACGAACAACCCGTTGGATCATAGGCGAGGTTTAGCGGATGAATGGTCATGTCACATTTATTTGTGGTTGGATAATAGTCATATCCATTCAGAATAGGACGTTCAACTAGGATCGTTTTGCGAATTAGCGTCTCCTTGTCGAATCAAGGAAGAAATTTTGTCCTGTTGGGTTGGAGTGCATCCCTATAAATTTATGCTTTGGGTCCTGTGTCGAGGAAAAGAGTTGTTGCATGGACGGTCGTGTTGCGTCTGCTTAGTGCTAGATGGTTGGATCGTACCCAATTTTATGTGATAAGTGTGCCCCTGTCAAGGAGGAGTTGGAAAGCCGATGGTCAAACCACATCCACTTTTTATACTACAGAACTTGCTGAGGGATCAGATTCGATTGATGGATGGTAGAATTGCATTCCTTCTGGTATGTATATTCCAGTCCATGCTTTGAGGACTGGAGTTAGTTGTTGGGTGGTCAGTCAGACCTAGTTGGTGTTTATACTCCAGTCCGCGCTCTCAGGACTAGAGTTAGTTGATGGTAGTCAGTCACACCCAGTTGGTGTTTATACTCTAGTCCATGCTCTCAAGACCAGAGTTAGATGATGGGTGGTCAGTCACACCCAATTGGTGTTTGTACCCCAGTCTGCGCTTTCGGGGCCAGAGTTAGTTGATGGGTTGTCAGTCACATCCAGTTCGTGTTTATACTCCAGTGCGCGCTCTTAGGACTAGAGTTAGTTGATGGATGGTCAGTCACACCCACTTGGTGTTTATACTCCAACCTGTGCTCTCGGGACAAGAGTTAGTTGATGGGTGGTAAGTCACACCCATTTAGCATTTTAGGATTATGTCTACACTCCGGGGATGTAAGTTGTTTTACGTGTGGTCGGTCACATCCGTTTAAAGTTTATACTTAAGTTCGCACTCCGAGAATCTGGAGTTGGTTAATGGGTGGTCAGTCACACCCATTTGGCATTTATACTCCATCCCACGCTCTCGTGACCAGAGTTAGTTGATGTTTATACTCCGATTCGCGCTCAGGGAACCTGGAGTTGGCCGATAGATGGTCAGTCACATCTGTTTAGGCATTTGGATCTTGTTTGCACTCTAGGAACGGGAGGTTGATCAAGGTTATGGATGGTCGGATCACATCTAGCTTGATTTGGAAAGCAAAGTCGTAGATGGACATGTCCATCCTCATCGAGCTTGGATTTGGAATTTGTACTCCAGCTCACATTCTAGAACTAGAGTTTGTTAGAGGATTGTCATATTTCAATCCCTTTTGATTTAAGTGTGTCGGCTTTCGAGCTTGGGTTTCACTTAGCGAGTGATCGGTCGGATCTCGATCACTTTCCACTTATCTGCCCTCAATGAAGGATGAGATTTAGTTGATGGATGGTCAAATCGCATCCATATTCATTTGGATTCAACTTTTACCAAGCCTAAGGAATAAGATTAGTGTTCTGGCAAGGTTTGAGCTCGAGTGGAGGAGAGGATGGTCGAACTACATCCACTTTAAGTTGTGTATTTTCCATTAAGTCAGGGGCAAGAGTTGGAGAGCAGACGATCGAGTAATATCCACTTTATGTTGTAACATCCTGCCATTTTGGACCATTCGATTCGACAATAAAACCACATATGTTGGACTTGAATAATTCAAAACAATACATTGTTAATAAAATTTAAGGAAAATAAAATCAATCACAGAATCACAGATACAAAATATCATAATAACTTCACAACGGAATAAAATAAACATAGGAGTTCATGAAGCTCCTAGATACAAAGTCTCAAAACTAATACATAATACCAAGTCTGGAAACAAATATACTTGGGAAGTTAGACACATAAGTTCTCTATTACAAAAGTAAAAGCTGAGTGGAAATAACTGGAATAAAATATCAAGTAGACTGCTAAATCTCTGGCGGATCTCTTGCTCCAAAAGAGGATGAAACCATAGCTATGAAACTCAGGCTGACCCGAGCTTAAAACAAAACAAAAAACACTCGATTAAGGTCATACATACTTATAAAAATGTAAATCAACACAAGTGAACAGAAAAATAAATGCATCGGTAATTTAAAGGATGCTTGGGATCGCCCATCCTTTAAGGATCCGTTAAACTATCTACTATGTAGTAATATGCTTATAATAATGTCTAAAGTAAAGTAAACTATTAAAGTAGCATTAAGGCTTTACACTTTCCACCTTAACACATTTTATATATTCTCATAGTCTATACAGTACCGTAATCCCACCCGTACTGGGTGTCGTTAAAGGGCACTCCATAGGTATGGTGCAAACCAAACTCGTCGAATGAGTGCTAGGGTGGTGACATGGCATAATTAGGCAATGCCATGGTAGATATACCAACTACACTTCCGGATTGTTGGTAACGCATAGCTGCAACAACAGCCTAACTTGATCCATACTCCCAAATCAAAGGTGCTCACTAAATCAATCACAAAGTAATAGAATGGCTAACGATGAAGTGTGTCCGATCGGAGGAGCTACCTCATTTCGCCCGTCGATTGCTCCTGTTTAGCCACCTCATGCTAACTCATGAGAGTTAGGTCCACATAAATATACCTTTAGGATCGTCGCCACCATCCTATTTCATTCTGGAATCTCCACCACGTACATAGTTGTTAAAGTGATTTTCGTTGTCGACAGAGAGTATGCCCATATCCGATCCCGGTCTCTTTAACAATCAATCGTTATTATAACCCGTGGTAATATAATTTCAGATGGTTTATATTTCAAATCAAACATATTCCTTCCAAAACCATATAAATTCCATATCATTATTCTTTTAAAATAATATTCATTTTCTAAAGTCGTAACACTTTCAAATTCATTTTATTATAACCCCTAGAAACATAAAAGTTTAGAGGCCATAACACTTTAAAATGTAACCCATAACCATAACATATAACCCTTTAGAAAAATTGTAGCATTCTGAAAATGTCACTTTTAAGTAAACGCAGTAGAATAGAAATGCTACTGTAAGGATTCGAGCAGTGCAGAAATGTTACGGTAGGAATTCGCAGCAGTGCAGAAGTGCTACTGTAGGAATTCGCAGTAGTGTAGAACTGTTATTGTGAGAATTCGCAGTAGTGCAGAATTGTTACAGAAAGGAAATCGTAGCAGTGAACAGTTGTAGTAGGGAATCGCGGCAGTTTTGAACTGTTGCCGTAAGAAATCACAGCAGTTTTAAATCGTTACTGTAATAATTCCTACTACCATAGTTTATGCAATCAAATAGTATATATATTTACAGTTTTTATCATGGTCATTCTATCACTCCTATTATGTTACTCAAATTTAGATATTTGGTCATTTAAGAAACCACACTTTTAGTTAGATAAATTTATATCTAAAATATCCGTTCCAAGTTGAAATCCTTACGCCAAGTTAAAAAGAATTTAACTTACATGTTATTTCTTTCAGTAAATTACATTTTATTCTTTTATTACCCAAGTTATACCATTTACCTTAGTTAAGGCTTACATGTCGAATGTACATTTAACTTACATTTTATTTTCCTAAAATATTTATTCTCATCACTATTACATGAATTAAAACTTACCGGTTATGGTTAGAATTAAATACCTTTATTAAGTCAAATCGGATTATTAAATTTCAATTTACCTTCATACTGTAAATTGGATTCCAAAATTTACATTCTGAACTCTTTTATATATAAAAATCTTAACCCATATAAACAAATTTACAAAAATCATTACATTAAATTTTAGTTGAGATTCATATATAAAAATCCAAAATACCTAATGATTTTTAAAAAAATCATTTTTAAATCAACCATGAAGTCTGTATAAAATTCTGTATCTTAGGGTCAAGTAAATACGGACATATATAATTTCAGTCCACAATTTATTAATTTTTCGGGTTTTGTATCATTTCTAACCCGCAATCCCAAGTCAAATAAAATTTCTCAGGCCTATCATTTCAGCCCATAACAATTTTCCTTAATCTAAAGATCGTCGGGTGTGTATCATTTCAACCCATAGTGAAGGAACTTGTAGTGCGAGAGCAGAATATTAATTAACATAAAAATATTCAACATATCATGGCATATGATCAAAACAGGTATAATATGATGTGAAATAACATAATAAAATCATATGAATAACATAATATAAACATAGGTGACATGTCAACTTGTATATACATATCCTCACAATTCAATTGTCATCAATTCGCCAAAATTATAAGTATGTTGTCAAGAGTGATTACTCACCTTTCTATGGTTAGAAAAATGATTCAAAGCGCAACACAACGATGAAAAATTACAGACAAGCTTGAGTTTTATCATAGTTGTTCTATCATTCCTATTATGTTACTCAAATTTATATATTTGGTCATTTAAGAAACCACACTTTTAGTTAAATAACTTTGTTTCTAAAATATCCAAGTTGAAATCCTTACGCTAAGTTAAAAATAATTTAACTTACACTTTATTTCTTTCAGCGAGTAATATTTTATTCCTTTATTACCCAAGTTATACAATTTACCATAGTTAAGGCTTACATGTCAAATTTACATTTAACTTACATTTTCTTTTCACAAAACATTTATCCTTTTTAACACTATTACATGAATTAAAACTTACTAATTATAGGGTAGAATAAAATACCATTATTAAGTAAAATTGGATTATCAAATTTCAATTTACTTTCATACTGTAAATTAGATTCCAAAATTTGCATTCTCAACTCTTTATTTCTTGTAAAATATTAACCCAAACAAACATATTTATAGATATTATTACATTAAATTTTAGTTGACATTCATACATAAAAATCCAAAATACTTAATAATTTTTAGAACAAATATTTTTAAATCAACCACGGAGTCTGTATAAAATTCTCTACCTTAGGGTTAAGTAAATATGGACATATACATTTCAATCCACAACTTATTAATTTTTGGGTTTTGTATCATTTCAAACCCGCAATCCCATGTCAAATAAAATTGCTCAGGCCTATCATTTCAGCCCATAACGATTGTCCTTAATTTAAAGATCGTTCGGGTATGTATCATTTCAACCTATAGTGAAGGAACTTGCAGTTTGAGAAAAGAATATTAAATAACATAATAATATTCAACATATCATGACATATGATCAAAACAGGTATAATATGATGTGAAATAATATAATAAAATCATACGAATAACATAATATAAACATAAGTGACATGTCAACTTGCATATACACATCCTCACAATTCAATTGTCATCAATTCACCAAAATTACAAGTACGTTGTCAAGAGTGATTGCTCAACTTTTTTGGTTAGAAAAATGATTCAAAGCGCAACACAACGACGATAAATTACAGACAAGCTTGAGTGGGAGGAGAATCCAAATCCGACGCTTTGAAAAATAAAATAAATTCCATACGTAAACAAATAATTCACATGAAAAAATAGAAAATTATATATTTACAAAATACAAAACACGACTTGTGTAAAGGGTGCATAAGCTTGGTCTAGAGGTGGTTTGGGTTAGGGTTAGGCTCGGCCATAGGGTTTTGGGCTAGGGTTAGGCTCGGCCATAGGGCTTTTGGGTAAGGTTTTGTGGTGCAAAGGCTAGGATTAGGGTTTAAGTGGGTTCGGCCTTAGGCTTGGGTTAGGGTTTAGGTGGCAAGGTTGGGCCTAGGAGTGTGGGAAGAGAAGGTGGATGCTGAAATTTTATGAAGAGGAGAGGGGAAAAGGAAGGAGGAGAAGTGAGTTTTTTTGGTTGGAGTTTGGTGATGGGAAGGTGATGGAATAGGTGTGGCCGAAATTTTGTGAAGAGGAGAGGAGAAAAAGGAAGGAGGAGAAGAGATTTTTTGGTTGGAATTTGGTGATGGGAAGGTGATGGAATAGGTGTGGCCAAAATTTCAAAGGAAGGAGGAGGAAAATTTGTGGAGGAGAAGAGGAAGAAGGTCTAGGGTTTTGAGAAGGAAGATGAGAGAGAAGAAGACTTACATTTTTCTGTGGAGGCACAAATGAATGGACGTGGAGGCTAACCAAAACCCTAGGATCCTATACAATCATCTCAACGGGTGGCTTCTCATCTACTAAAGAGGATTCTATCCCATTAGTACAAGCCCAAACAAATCAACATGTAAATAAGATAGAAGTTATAGGGAAAATAACTACGTGTAATTCGCCAAAAGTTACGTAATTTGAGGAGTAGAAATCAAAATTTAACAAAATGAAAAACTGATAAAATGTTAGAATTAAATTCATCTTCATAAAAAAAAGTAAAAGTTAAAAATTCAAAATTCAAAATTTTCACAGAAAGTCAAATTTTGACCAAAGTTGACCAAAATTTGCATTTCAAGAAAAATCTTTATTTTATTAAATTTGGAAGAACATTTCACATCAAAACTCAAAATTATACATTAAATCTAAAAATTTATCAATTTTAAAATAATTATATTCAAAATTTCAAATAAATTTTAATTTAAAATATGTTCAAAATTAGCGGGTTGTTACACTCTCCCCCACTTAAAACTTTTCGTCCTCAAAAAGGAACGAGACACTGAAAACAAAGAAGACTAAGGTAGGATAAAGAATAGCACCTAGAACAAACAATTTCGGGTTCGAAGCACGAATGCTCTCTTCCATTTCCCAAGTAAAATCCCAATCATCGGTGCTCCATTGCACTTTGACTAAGTTGACAGATTTTCTTCGAAGCTACTTTGTACCTCCATCGATAATACAAAATGGCTTCCTCTCGTTAATAAGGTTTGGCTCAACATCCAAACTTTAGAGAGCAGAAGGCTAGAAAATCAAAGATGGATCATGAAGATACTGACGAAGATGCGAAACAAGGAACACATTATGCACTCTAGAAAGTTTTTCGAGCAAATCCAAACAATAAGCTAAGGAACCAATTCTCTCTAAGATGCGAAAATGACCTATAAACCTAGGAGCGAGCTTCCCTCTCCGACCAAAACGAATCACATTTCTTAATGGAGAGACCTTAATGAAAACCTGATCACCAACAAAAGAACTCCAAACTCCTCCTATGCATGCCAGCATATTTCTTCTGTCTATCCTGAGCAATCCTTATCTTTCTCCTAATCTCTTTAACCTTCTCAGATGCTTCTAGAATCATATCTGAACTAAGAATCAAATGATTACCGGATTCAATCCTGCAGGATGGAGATTTGCAAGGGCATCCATAAAGAGCAGCAAATGGAGCCATTTCGATGCTAACCTGAATTTTAAAAATGGAATAAGATGGATAAATGTTTAAGACAACCTTAAACAGATATTTGAGATTATACAAAGTAACTATAGTTATAGGTGAATTCAACGAGGTGGAAAAGATCGTCCCAAGATCCTCCATAATAAAGGACATAAGCACGAAGAAGGTCTTTTAGAATCTGATTCACTCTTTCCGTTTGACTGTCAGTCTTTGGATGGTAAGTAGTGCTCAGATTCAGACGGATACCTAAAGATTCTTGAAAAGCTTTCCAAAACTGATTGGTAAATATGGGGTCTTTATCACAAACAATACTAACCGAAACACCATGAAGATGAACAATCTTCCTCATATAAATCTCAGCTAAACTCAAAGCTGAATGGTTAGATCTAACCCGAATGAAATGAGCTGACTTGGTCAATCTATCCACAATAACCCAAATACTCTCATTACCTCTCCTAGTCCTCGGTAATCCATCAATAAAATCCATAGAAACTTGTTCCCATTTCCAATTGGGAATCTCAAGGGGTTACAATAATCTAGCAGCTTTCTGGTGATCAGCGTTAACCTATTGACAAGTCGCACATCTACTAACAAAAAGGGAGATATCATGCTTCGTATCACTCCACCAATACATCTTCTTCATATCATGGTACATCTTCGTCGCCCCTGGAAGAATAGAAAGTCTGGACCAATGATTTTCTCGAAGTAACTCTTGCCTCAATCCATCGACATTCGGGACATAAATCTGATTATTAATCCTTAAAATCCCTTTGTCATCAATCTGAGCTCCACTTCCATCTTGGCTGCTACCACCAACTCTACTACGAACATTCTCCTTAATAATCCTAATTATCATATCCTCACCTTTCTTAGCAATAGTATGATCCATAAGAGGAGAAGAAATAACAGGCTGACATAACATCGCCTTCTTTCGACTCAAATCATCGGCTACAACATTAGCTTTCCCTGGGGTATAATTAATGTCGAGGTCATACGAAGCTAGAAACTTGAGCCACCTAACTTGCCTCAAATTCAAGTCCTACTGGGTGAATATATATTTCAATGACTTATGATCCGTAAAGAGCTTAAACTTAGTTCCCAATAGATGACATCTCCAAAGCTTCAAAGCAAAAACTACGGCAAGTAATTCCAAATTATGGGATGCATAATTTTCTTCATGAGTCTTCAACTGACGACTAGCGTAAGCGATAACCTTCCCATCCTGCATCAAAACGGCTCCCAATCTTTCACGACTGGCATTAGTGTATACCATTAATCCCTCTTTTCCATTTGGAGCGGTAAGAACTGGTGTGGAAGTAAGCTTACGCTTCAACTCATTGAATGCGGCTTCACACTTATCATTCCATCTAAACTTAGCATTCTTACGAGTTAGAGCAGTGAAAAGTGCAGCAATCCAAGCGAAATTCTCGATGAATCTCCGATAATAACCAGCAAGGCCCAGAAAACTACAGATATCGAATTGAGCCCTAGGAGTTTCCCAATTCTAAAATAGAATAGGAAACATAAAAATCGAGAAAGAGATAGAATAATTAATGTACAAAGAAAAGAAGAGAAGATAGACATACATTTATCGCAACGATCTTAACTGGATCAACTAAAACTCCATTACCAGAAACAATATGTCCAAGAAATCAGACTTCATCTTTCCAGAAATGACATTTTGAGAATTTGGCTTTCAACCAATGACTCCTAAGAGTTCCCAGAACAAAGATCAAATGAGATTCATGCTCCTCCTCAGACTTAAAGAAGACAAGAATATGGTCGACGAAGACTAGAAAAAACTTATTAAGAACATCATGGAAAATCCGGTTCATAAGGTCGACAAAGAAAGCTGTAGCGTTAGTCAAACCAAAAGCATAACTAGCCATTCAAAGAAACCATCCTCAGAACAGAAAGCAGTTTTTAGGATACTTTCCTTGGCAATTCTAAGCTGGTGGAAACTTGTGGCAAGATTAAGCTGAGAGAATACAGTAGCTCTATAAAGCTGATCGAACATATCATTTATACGAGGCATTGGATATCTGTTTTTCATAGTGAGCTTATTCAGCTCCCTATAGTCAACACACATCCTTAAAGAATCATCAAACTTAGTGACAAAAACCACCGCTGCTCCCCATTAGAAATACTGGGTCTGATCAAACCTTGGGAGAACAAGTCTTCGATTTGCTTCCTCAACTCAACCTTCTTTTGGGTGGAAGAACTATAGGTCGAGCTTCAGGAATGAGATCAATATGGAATCTGATTTCCCATTTAGGAGGTAAAGAAGTTACTTCACCAAATACAACAAGGATAGAGTTTGATCATAGGAGTGAATCAAGATCACTAGAGGAAGAATCAAGAGAGTAGATAAAACTGCATGCATGCTCCTGAGAAATACGGCACTGAATCACTAAGGATCGCTTTTATCACCAACAAGAGAAACAGTACGGGCTTTACAAGAAATAACAGCTTCATGATTCTTCAGCCAATCTTCTCCAAGCAATAGATCAAAAGCATCGAAACCAAGAACGTAGAAATCACTAGAAAAATGATAGCCAAAATGGAAGAGTTTCACATTTTTACAAATCCTACTAAGGATCATGGGACCATCGATAGGATTTATAACACACAAAGGTACAGTTGCATATTTAGGTGAAAGGATATGCTTAAACTTATCACAAAAGTTCCACAGAAATGAAACTATGTGAAGCTCCAATGTCGAATAAAACACAAACAGGAAGATTAAATAAGGTAAAGGTGCTCTGGAGAGTACCTTGGGTATCATTAGGAGCAGGTGGAGTAGATGAAGTAACTATGAAGACACCGGATGGCTTGCCCTTCTGCTGAGTAGGAAAATCCTGCTTGAAGTAGCCATACTGCAAGAAAATATGACAAAGATCTCGCTTAGTCATCTGAGCTGGAGGAATAGCAGCTCCAGCTAAAGTAGGACAACTATTGGCATAGTGCTCCTTCTGGTCACATCTGAAGCAAGTGATGGAAGAAAGATCAATAGGCAGCTTTCGAGAAGAAGAGGAAGATCCTAAACCTGGATTCTTAAGCCAATTCTGCTTCTGACTTTGGAAATTAGACTTTCTCTTCTTAGAGTTGCCAGAAGACGACTGAGATGAAGGCGCACGAGTAATAGCTAATTCCTTAGAAGTGGAGTTCTCATATCTAATGGCCATATCCATCAATCTAGTAAAAGGGTTGTGCACATGAGAAATCAGACGATCATAAAACTCTCGGCGAGCTTCAGCTATAAAATTCTCATTCTTCTAAAGAGGGGTGTCGATCAGACTAGGACCAAAATTTGAGAGTTCGTCAAACTTCCTCTCATATTCCGCAAATGACATATCCTCTTGCTTAAGATCCATAAACTCCCTGTATAGCTGAGACTTCCCAGCCTCTGGCATCCACCTCGTCACAAAAGCCTCCCTAAACTGTTCCCAAGAAATATCTACCTCAGTAGTGTTGGATACAACAGACTCCCACCAATCCAGTGCTGCCTCCTTCACTTACCATGCTGCTAACTTGCGCTTCTGAGCGTCGGTGATCTCCAAACCAGCAAAAATACTTTCCAAGCTTCTCAGCCACTACTGAGCCTCAATGATGGTCTCTGATCCAGAAAACTTAGTACCACCTAACTGAGCGAACTCCTTACATAAGTGGTAAAACTAGTAGGTGCAACTGGTGCTGGAAATGGGGCAACACCACGACCCGACCTCTGGCATTCCTACGATTCATCCTGGAAATTCAAGAATGAATTTTAGGACAAAGATAAAGGAAAAGATAGAAGAAAAGACCCAACCAGACTGGAAATCCTAATCAAAGAATTCTACAAAACAAGGTGGATTCGAAAGGAAGAAAATTTTAAGAAAAGGAATTTGAAAATAAGAATTTTTTTTATCTAAATTAATCCTTTGAAAATCATTTGAAAAACCATTTTATACTTTAAAATACATTCTCTCGCAAAGAATGATTCTAAGATTGATTTTACTCATTCTAAGATATTTCTACCCTATCTCTAATGAGTTTTTGCTCCTTGGGCTAAGGTTTGCCTAAAACCAAAGCTCTGATACCAACTGTAACATCCCTCCATTTTGGACCATTCAAATTGACAATAAAACCACACATGTCGGACTTGAACAATTCAAAAAAAAGGGATTTTTAATAAAATTTGGGGCAAATAAAATCAATCACAGAATCATACAAACAGAATATCAGAATAACTTCGCGGAGGAATAAATTAAACATAGGAGTTCATGAAGTCCCTAGATACAAAGTCTCAAAACTAATACTTAATACCAAGTCTTGATACAAATATACTTGGGAAGTTAAATACATAAGTTCTCTACTACAAAAGCAAAAGCTGAGTGGAAATAACTAGAATAAAATATCAAATAGACTGCTAAATCTTCGACATATCTCTAACTCCAAAAGAGGATGAAACCAAAGCTGTGAAACTCCAGCTGACCCGAGTGTAAAGAAAAACACAAAAAACTCGAGTCAGAATATACATACTTATAAAAATGTAAATCAACTCAAGTGAACAGTAAAAAAAATGCATCGGTAACTTAAAGGATGCCTTGGGATCGCCCATCCTTTAAGGATTCGTTAAACTATCTACTACGTAGTAATACACTATCATAATAATGTCTAAAATAAAGTAAACTATTAAAGTAGCGAAGGCATTACATTTTCCACCTTAACACATTTTATATATTCCCATAGTCTATACAGTACCGAAATCCCACCCGTGAAGGGTGTCGTCAAAGGACATTCCATAGGTATGGTACAAACCAAACACGTAGAAGGCGCGCTAGGGTAGGTGACACGGCACAACTAGGCAATGCCAGGGTAGATATACCAAACACTTTCGGACTATTGGTACTGCATAGCCGCAGCTATCGTCCAACTCGATCCACACTCCCAAATCAAAGGTGCGCACCAAATCAATCACAAAGTAATAGAATGGCTAATGATGAAGTATGTCCATTCGGAGGAGCTACCTCAATTTTCTCTTCAATTGCTCATGTTTTAGCCAACTTATGCTGACTCATGTGAGATAAGTCCACGTAAATATACTTTTAGGATCGTCGCCACCATCCTACTTAATCCTGGAATCTCCATCGCGTACACAGTTGTTAAAGTGGTTTTCGGTATCGACAGAGAGTATGTCCATATCCGATCTCGATCTCTTTAACAACCAATTGTTATTATAACCCGTGATTATATAATTTCAAATGGTTTATATTTCAAAACAAACATATTCCTTCTAAAACCATATAAATTTCATATCATTATTCTTTTAAAATAATATCCAATTTCCAAAGTCATAACACTTCCAAATTCATTTTATTATAACCCCTAGAAACATAAAAGTTTAGATATCATAACATTTTAAAATGTAACCCTTAACCATAACGTATAACCCATTAGAAAAATTGTAGCATTCTGAAAATATCACTTTTAAGAAAGGGACAGTTTGGCATAGGTCCCTGATAAGTTTCAAAATTCACAGAAACCCCGGTTAAAAAAAGTTTGTAAATTAGGTCCTTAGAATTAAGCTACTGAATAATGACATACACTTATGCAATTATTTAGTGAATAATTGCAAAATTTTATGCAATTATATCAAAAAATTGCCAATTATTCATTAAAAATTTGCGTAAATTTTTGCATTTTTTCAAAAAATTGCGGAAAATTCTACAATTATTCACCAAAAATTTTGGAAATTTCCGCAATTTTTCCGAAAATTTGCAGAAAATTCACAATTACCAAAAAATGCGGAAATTTCCGCAATTATTCACCAAAAAATTACATAAATTTATGCACCTTTTGAATATAATTGCATAAATGTCTGCAATTATTCAGTGAATACTTGCATAACTATATGCAATTACTTAGTAACTTAATTCTAGGGACCTAATTTACATACTTTTTTACTGGATTTTTGTGTAT
Source organism: Allium cepa (assembly GCA_030765085.1). Classification (NCBI taxonomy): domain Eukaryota; kingdom Viridiplantae; phylum Streptophyta; class Magnoliopsida; order Asparagales; family Amaryllidaceae; genus Allium; species Allium cepa. The sequence goes on along the minus strand of CM060935.1, from coordinate 327,592,695 downwards.
TTTGAAACTTATTAGGGACCTGAGCCTAATATTCACTTTAAGAAAACGCAGCAGAACAGAAGTGCTACTGTAAGGATTCGCAGTAGTGCAGAACTGTTATGGTAGGAATTCACAGCAGTACAGAAGTGCTACTGTAAGAATTCGAGGAGTGCAGAACTGTTACTGTAAGAATCCGCAGCGGTGCAGAATTGTTACAGTAAGGAAATCGCAGCAGTGCAGAACTGTTACAGTAGGAAATTATTGCAATTTTGAACTGTTACCGTAAGAAATCGCAGAAGTTTTGAATTGTTACTGTAATACTTCCTACTACCATAGTTTATGCAATCAAATAGTATATATGTTTACAGTTTTATCATAGTTGTTCTATCATTCCTATTATGTTACTCAAATTTATATATTTGGTCATTTAAGAAACCACACTTTTAGTTCAATAACTTTGTTTCTAAAATATCCAAGTTGAAATCCTTACGCTAAGTTAAAAATAATTTAACTTACACTTTATTTCTTTCAACAAATAATATTTTATTCCTTTATTACCCAAGTTATACAATTTACCATAGTTAAGGCTTACATGTCAAATTTACATTTAACTTACATTTTCTTTTCACAAAACATTTATCCTTTTTAACACTATTACATGAATTAAAACTTTCCAATTATAGGGTAGAATAAAATACCATTATTAAGTAAAATCGGATTATCAAATTTCAATTTACTTTCATACTGTAAATAAGATTCCAAAATTTGCATTCTCAACTCTTTATTTCTTGTAAAATCTTAACCCAAACAAACATATTTATAGATATTATTACATTAAATTTTAGTTGACATTCATACATAAAAATCCAAAATACTTAATAATTTTTAGAAAAAATATTTTTAAATCAACCACGGAGTCTGTATAAAATTCTCTACCTTAGGGTCAAGTAAATATGGACATATACATTTCAATCCACAATTTATTAATTTTTGGGTTTTGTATCATTTCAAACCCACAATCCCATGTCAAATAAAATTGCTCAGGCCTATCATTTCAGCCCATAACAATTGTCCTTAATTTAAAGATCGTTCGGGTATGTATCATTTCAACCTATAGTGAAGGAACTTGCAGTTTGAGAAAAGAATATTAAATAACATAATAATATTCAACATATCATGACATATGATCAAAACAGGTATAATATGATGTGAAATAATATAATAAAATCGTATGAATAACATAATATAAACATAAGTGACATGTCAACTTGCATATACACATCCTCACAATTCAATTGTCATCAATTCACCAAAATTATAAGTATGTTGTCAAGAGTGATTGCTCAACTTTTTTGGTTAGAAAAATGACTCAAAGCGCAACACAACGACGATAAATTACAGACAAGCTTGAGTGGGAGGAGAATCCAAATCCGACGCTTTGAAAAATAAAATAAGTTCCATACGTAAACAAATAATTCACATGAAAAAATAGAAAATTATATATTTACAAAATACAAAACACGACTTGTGTAAAGGGTGCATAAGCTTGGTCTAGAGGTGGTTTGGGTTAGGGTTAGGCTCGGCCATAGGGTTTTGGGCTAGGGTTAGGCTCGGCCATAAGGCTTTTGGGTAAGGTTTTGTGGTGCAAAGGCTAGGATTAGGGTTTAAGTGGGTTCGGCCTTAGGCTAGGGTTAGGGTTTAGGTGGCAAGGTTGGGCCTAGGAGTGTGGGAAGAGAAGGTGGATGCTGAAATTTTATGAAGAGGAGAGGGGAAAAGGAAGGAGGAGAAGTGGGTTTTTTGGTTGGAGTTTGGTGATGGGAAGGTGATGGAATAGGTGTGGCCGAAATTTTGTGAAGAGGAGAGGAGAAAAAGGAAGGAGGAGAAGAGATTTTTTTGGTTGGAATTTGGTGATGGGAAGGTGATGGAATAGGTGTGGCCAAAATTTCAAAGGAAGGAGGAGGAAAATTTGTAGAGGAGAAGAGGAAGAAGGTCTAAGGTTTTGAGAAGGAAGATGAGAGAGAAGAAGACTTACATTTTTCTGTGGAGGCGCAAATGAATGGATGTGGAGGCCAATCAAAATCCTAGGATCTTATATAGTCATCTCAACAGGTGGTTTCTCATCTACTAAAGAGGTTTCTAGCCCATTAGTACAAGCCCAAACAAATCAACATGTAAATAAGATAGAAGTTATAGGGAAAATAACTACGTGTAATACGCCAAAAGTTGCGTAATTTGAGGAGTAGAAATCAAAATTTAACAAAGCGAAAAACTGAGAAAATGTTAGAATTAAATTCATCTTCATGAAAAAGTAAAACTTAGAAATTCAAAAAAAAATTCACAGAAAGTCAAATTTTGACCAAAATTTGCATTTTAAGAAAAATCTTTATTTTATTAAATTTGGAAGACATTTCACATCAAAACTCAAAATTATACATTAAATTTCCAAAGTTATCAATTTTAAAATAATTATATTCAAAATTTCAAATGAATTTTCATTTAAAACATGTTCAAAATTAGCAGGTTGTACATATGCTTTGCACTTTTTCGGTCGAGTTGAGGAAGAGAGTTGAAATGATGGCTCATAATGGTTAGGAGTAGACAGTCAGTCGTTGATGACTTTAAATTCAGGCTTGGGCCCTGACGAAGTCAGTTTAATGCATGACTGTTTTGCCGAATCACAGACACAAGTTGGAGAGTGAATGGTAAAATCACATCCACTTTAAACACATTCTCAATTAACCCCAAGTGTCTAATGTAGGATTGGATGTATGGATGGTCATGTCACATCCACCCTTGGTGTGATTCTGATTTTACTAAGCATCATAAGAAGCATAAGTATTTTGGCAAGCTTCAAATACGAGATGAAGAGTGCATTGTTGCGATGTATCACTCCAAGTCTTTCTCAGATTACCAATTAAATTGCATAGGCGGATGAGTGGATGGTCGGTTGCATCCACTTTGTACTAGAGTCCTGACCTTGTCAGTCTCTTTCGCTTAGATGCCTTGCCCCCAGTCAGGGGCATATAGTAGCTAATGAGTGGTTAAATCATGCTTGACATGATGATACCTCAATGTCTTGATCATAGATCGCGTAGGTTGTCTGGCATCCAACCTTGAGTACTCGATTACCTGCAACATTTGCAAGTAGTTTAATTCATGTCGGTCATATTTTGCAAAACAAAATGAAATTGAAATTGAAATAATTCAAAAGAGATCAGATATATGGAGATGACATGATTCAGTGGTGACTAGCTATGCTTTAAGTTGGCAGACTAGACAGGTTAGAGCAGTTGTCACATTAGCAATCGTACCCTAGTTATTAATTCAGGAATTTAAAAGTTGGTCAATTAGGGGAAGTTGCAATACACCTTGGAAGCATGATATATTAACCAACTCTAGTTCTTGGCATATTGGCTTGGTTCTCCAAATTCTAGGAGCACCATTTAAGTAGTTGTTCCTTGCCCATTCCTTGATTTCAATTCAGCATCTGCTATTTTAATCCCCTAGTCCCGTTTAGTCATGGAGCGATCATGAGAGTGGATGGAATGTTCCTTCATTAAGTTGAGTTTTGAATTCACTAGGCAGGTGCATTGCACTGTGGCTAGAGTTTTGAATTCACTTGCCTTTTTTGGAAATTTGGATCGTACCTGAAAATATATTTTTCGAAACTTCGTAGTGAAATTGAACGATCCGAAAAGTGGACACTTGGATCAATACAAAGATGCACAGCTAGATTGAAAATAAATGCACACAACTGGGTCGATATGTAGTGGTATTTGAGGATCGATACGCACACTGCTGGATCGATACGAAATGCATACATTTGAATCGATATGAAGTGATATCTGATGTTCAATACGAAAGTTGATCGATACGAAAGTAGTCATCCTTTTTCGATACGAAGACATGGATCTAAAAATCATCATATTTTCTGGATTCGAAAATATGGATGCGAAAAATCATCATATTTTCTAGATACAAAAATCATGTTGAATGTAGTTCCTCTTAGACCTGGAGCAATCTGAATAATAGAAGGATCCATTGGATGACAGATCTGGATCATCTCTTTATATTTTTGCAATCCAATGAAGGTAATAGATCTATGGAGTAGGAGAAAAGTAGGTTCTCTCAGTGAAAACACGAAAGTGTTCGTACCAAAATTGGGCACAACACTCTTCAGGCATGCTTTAGGAGATCGAAGTGAAGAATATAAATGGAAAAGGAGGATAATCTAACAAACACACCAAAATAGAAAAATAAAAATATGAGAATACAGAGATTTAGAGTGGTTCGGCATTGTAGCCTACGTCCACTATATAAAGTTTGTTGTTTATTGATAACTCTCGCGGATTAAAATTGTTTACAACAGAATGCTTGAGGTACAATGATTATTTCGACAGAGTATCAGCGTTCCGAAGTCAAAAGTCCCTTTTTATAGAGGCATATGGCTGCTATTTATAGGTGTAGGTTGAATATAACGGGCTTAAATCTCGGAAGACTCCTCTCACGTGGGAGGGCCCACCAGATCGATCCGAGGTGGATTGGGATCGATCCCTGATTGATACATATGAATTTCGTATTGATCCAAAATGGCTCCATTTTGGTCGAGATTGATAAGAGACCAAATAGAAGTGGTATGCAAGCTCGTGTTAAAATTTGGTGGCATTTGAACTTATAGATTTTGAGTTACGATCGATCCACGATTGATTTTGCAAAAGGTTGTATAATGCGTATCGATCCCTTCGTATCGATCATGCATGGCTCTATTCATATGGTTGCTTGCATGCCACTTTGTATCGATGGTTGGAGGCCGCCTTCGTATCGATGCTTCATGTTGCTACCTTCGTATCAATCGGTGGTTGTTGCTCTTCGTGTCGATGGTGGGAGATCGATATGAGGTGGATGGAGGGAGATTGATACGAAATGGACATTTGTTGATGGATACGAAGGGAAGGTGTTTGATGGATATGAAAAGGAGCGGCACTTGATGGATACGAGCTGACACCTTCTTCATTAATTTTGATCGATCGATACCTTGAGTATACAAACTCCGATTGACCTGAAATTTGGAATGTTGGCTTTCATAGCTTTTCTCGTCGTATCATGTCAATTGTAGCTCGATCTGGACTCGGATAAATTTCGCTGGTACCATAGTGAACCTGTGTATAACCGATCTCCGAGTCGAATTGTCTTTGGTTTCCAGCCAAATCTTTGGTATCACGACCTTGTCGAAATGTGGGATAATAGGTATGAAGTTATCAGCATTTTATCAACCTTTTTCAGCAGTATTGTGTAGGTTTCCAGTCATCTAATATTCTAGAAATGTAAGTTCTGGGGTTCTTTGATTTTAGAGTAGTGTTGAAGAATTCAGTGTTTTTATCACCCAAAGTATTCTATTTCTTCCTAAGTTGGTGTTGCTTTATGCTAGCTTTAACACATAAGGCATCTTTTAGTTTATAAATTAAATATGTTCATAGTTAGAAGCTTCAACATCATCATGGTTGGCTAACATGTGGATCTGAGCTAGGGCAAGCTTTTCCTTCACAGTAGAAGATTGAAGAGTGCTATCACCAAAATTGAGCCTGGACTAGGTCTTGAGGTCGCATTTAGTGACTTTCAACTTCAGTTGAAAAATGTAAATTCGATCATTTTAGTTCTTGATTGCTGATTTTGACTCTATAATTTCTAAGTATTTTATTTAGGAGGATTTTTTTATTTTTTCACCCATTTTTGTTGGTGACAAAGGGGGGGAAATATAAAATATGCACATGCATATATTCAAGGGGAGTCAGGGTGGTTATACCATATTTTATATACATGAATATTTAATAGTTCTCATCAACAAAAATGGAAAGATTATTAATGCCTCGGTTATTGATTTTGACGACAACAACCATATACAATGATATAAAATATAGATACTAATGTTTTGCCAATTAATACAGTATATAGTGCAGAAAATTACACAGGTGTTGAATCAAAGACTGCACAATATAAAGACTCAAAGAATGGATATGAAGACTCATGAGTACAAAGATCAAGATATAAAGATCTCAAGATTATAATTTAGTGTGTAGAATCATAGCTTATATTGTTAAAGTCCTTGATAGCTATCTTCAACCTCTATCTCCAACTTTCTAAAATCCTAATATTTTCTATTTTTAACCAAAATAAATTTCAAAATATTTATAAAAGTTTTTCGAAGTTCAAAATGTTTATAAACTATGTTCAAACTATTTTACAAAATATCAAATTATTTTACAAAGTATAGGATTTTCATAACAGTTTCAGAAAAATATTTTTCAACATATACAAGCATATGTTGACATACATGTATGGATATGTCGATATACATGCCGCCAATTGGTTTTACAAATTTTGAAATGTAGTATCTATTCGTTACAACTCTTCACGAATGGACACATATGTTGATTTAATATATAAAAGGGAATGCAAACGAATTTTTTTGACAACTAATTACTTATTTTCTTCTCTCCTCTTATTCTCTTGAAAATTCCATTGAAAAATATACTCTATTCTATTCAAAATCACATAGAATCAAATTCATATTTCATTGTATTGATTCAATACTACTTTCTTACTATTTTTCAAAAATATCACTCTCAAATCAAGCACAAAGTGTTGTCTACGAAGCTATAGGGTCCATGGTATTCAAAGTTCAAGAAACTATCTTTGGAAAAACTATCAACTCTATTTATATTTGTTTGGATGTACTTGTAGAACATTCAAATCAAGCGGGTGTTCTTAGTAGCCCAAAAATTTAATGGGTGCCTGTAGCCCATTCAAATCAAGTAAACCTACCCTGAGCTCTGAAATTCATGAGGGTGTGTCTCACAGCCTCTAAATCGAGATTTATGTAGCTTGCCTTTTGCCCCGTTAAAGATCGGCATTTGAAAAGAAAAATCTTTACAAGCAATTGTACGGGACATAATGTAGGAGAACTCTGAACCAATATAAAATCCTTGATATCATCTGTTTAATTCTTTACTTTGCTTTACTGCTTTTATTTTTATCTACGATTGCTTCTGCAGCTGTTTGATAGTATAATTTTATGTTGTTAATTTATGATGTAATAGTTAACTTGATGTAACTTTAAAAGGATTTTCATAAGTTAGAAAACACTATTTCCCCCTCAGTGTTTAATTAAACTTAAGATCAATATTCTGCAAGCCACAAGGATTTGTTTTTATTTAGGGAAACAACGAACTCCTTATGAAGGGGTATCCAGACTTAAGTTTTCAAAGTGATATTGATGATAATAAGTCTATATCAGGTTTTTTGTTTACTCTTAATGGAGGGGATGTCAGCCGGAAAAGTCCTAAATAAGAAGTTGTGACTTATTCTACCATGGTGGTTGAGTACATCACCTTGAACGATGTCACAAAAGAAGCAGCATGGATACTCTTCTTTTCATTTGATTTTATTTCACAAAGACATATCAAAACACCAAGCTAACGCCGACCATGAGTTTGGGGATGAAGAAAAGAAAAGGATTTTAATCGAGATGAGTAATATTTTACCCACTTTTACTTCAAATCAGTTCAAATTCAGATTTATCATGTTTTTGATGTTTATAATGAAGATAACCATGTTTTGATTATAATAGAATGGTTCTATTCGCGTTAGGATATTAAATGACGTTGTTTTGATATGATTTAGAGTGAAAACATGAGTTAATCTACTTCAAATACTTCAAAAAGTATAAATGAGACTTTTAACATTAAACAAAGCTAACTTTAATTCTTGTAATTTTCAAATAAAAGGTAATTTATTATGAACTTTATATGGTAAAATGGATAATTTTGGAGGTAAATAAATATTTAAAAATAGTAAAAGTTAATATTTTGATTTGAAATTTTATTGTAGGTAAAGAATGGTACTTTCAAATTTGGTAAATTTGACGAATTTTCACGTCATTTTTTGGTATGTTATGAATTAAATCGTAAGGAAGAAAATACCTTAATCAAAATAATAATTAAGGAATGTGATTATTTACGGCTAAACTAAAGGACTAAATTTTCAGCTATCACCAAAGATTTATGTTACAAAATTAAAGCAACAAATGATACGTAAAGAATTAGTCAAAAAATTATTGCTTTATTAAGGAAATTATCATTTTTCCACTTGATTACATATTTTCCACTTTAAACATATGATAATCCCATAGTTATACTTACGATAGATCCAATTCAAAGACTTAAGATGGCTCTAATTTGAGACTTATGATAGCTTCTATTTGAGACATACAATAGCTTCTATTTGAGACATACAATAGCTTCTATTAGAGACTAACGATAGCTCCATATTTAAGACATGCAATAGTTTCATACTGAGACTTACGATGCCTGTACTTACAATAGCCTTAAAATGTAATAAGCATGATAACACTTGAGTATATACTTAATATAGCTATACTTATGATAATTATTGGTGTAAAAGCAATGTCTACAATAGCTACATTTACGATAGCCTTAGAAGTGCGATAGTTATGCTTACGATAGCTTTAGAAGTGCGGAAGCTTATATTTACGATAGTTATGCTACGACGGCTTTTGAAGTGTAATGGCATTAAAGTCAGAGATGTGATAGCTATAGGTTGAATTATGCGATAGCTATTGAGATAAAAATGTGTTAGCTAATGGTGATGAATTTCTTAATTAAATAAGTAAATTTTGAGTGCATTTTGGAAGCCAGATTCTAAAGTGTTTAATTTGAAATTCATAGGGATATAATTATGAAGAAAAATAATAGCCAGAAATGAAATAACTTATTAAAGAATGAGAAAAAGGACTTAAGCTTAGAGAAGCTAAGAAACGATAAGTGTATCATTTAAAAAGAACGATAAAAATATTTTATCTAAAGATTGAAATATATTTATCTAACGTGAAGATCCAAAGAATGGGTAGGGTATACAATTAATGAATGGTAAGTAGTGGACCAAAGCTAAGATTTGAAAATATAACAACACAAGGAGTTATTAAATGGTTGGTGGTCAGGACCTAGGAAAGACTATGTTCGATGGTATATGACAAGGTGCTAAGAATTATGAAGTCTATTGGGTTCAATTTAGAATTTTTAACTCTAGCTAGATTGAGTAATAACAAAAAAAAGATGTATTTTAATAAATGAATCCAAAATGTGAAACAAAAATGTCTATGGAACTAGAAGGGTCTATTGACACTTAATAAGGATGCTTGCTAAAATGTATCTAGAATGATTACCTTTGACCTCCTAGGAGAATCCGGGCTGCTCCCATTGTGAAATAAGTAGTCATTTCATTAGTGAAATAATTCGATAAAAACATAAATTAATGATAGAAATACCTAAGATGGTAATCAATAAATAAAATTAAGAATGACTTTACAATTGATGCCTAAATAAGAGTCTAAGTGATGCATGTGAATGTGTTTGATGATTGTATAACATAATTCATAACAAATTGATGATAAGTATAAGGTATACTTAAAATGAAATGGATGAATATACATACATATATATATACACACACATATATATATGGCATTGTTCATAATTGCATATTAAGTATAGGATATACTTATATTTGATATGGCATTGTATGTGTGCTCATGATGTGATAATTATTTACATGATATGAAGTAATTGTTGTTTATTTAGTGAGAGGAAAATCCATTCCACTAGGTGACATGGTATAATTATATGTATGTTTAGGGAAATATATTACTCATATCAGGCTTTATATCTAGCCTATGTTGTTTTTCAAATAAACTTATGGGTACTCATTCGAGTAAGTTGAGTTTGTGGGGTTTGACATATATATGTTTGGAAGACGAATAAGAGCTCTATAGATGAAGCAGGAGGCTTAGTAAATAATAAAGTTTTCTTTTGTATTCTGCTATTGTAAACCAAATTATATAACTGATAAAGTGTTTATGATTCGGGCGTGACACTATTATCCATGTTTTATTATATTTACCCCTATGTGGGTGTGAGTTGAAATTATGAAAATGTAAAGACAATCATGTGTAATGAAATTTATGTAGCTTCATTTTTTACTTAATGTTATTGGATTAATTTTATTTTGTCCTTTGAAAATAATCCGGGGACGGCTGCAGGATCATCGATGTTCATTTTCGGGTCTCAAATAGGGAATGCAACAACAAAATATCTTATTTATTACTATGTATACATACATACATATATACATATTATTGAATATTATTTTGAAAAGTTTAACTCCTTTAAATTTGAATTTAAATTTATTAAATAATTCAAAAACCGAATGATACTACAATATATATATATATATATATATATATATATATATATTAAATAAATTTATAATGACCGAGTAAAAAAATTAGTTGTTTATTATAGTATAAGTGTAAACTATATTTCTGATATTTGTATTAACCCTTTCGATATCATTTTGGCATTTATTATCACATTGATTTCTATTAACCATAGGACCCAACGGTCAATTTTCTCATTATATCCCTAGGTTAGTTTATAATTTCATATTGTTGAGATGTTTGTATTTTGACTATGAGTATCTCAAAACATTAAATATGAAATTAAAATAAGATAAAATAAAAGAATTAATTTTAAATTACGTTAATAGTAATGTATTATTCTAAACATTGTCAAAGAAAGAAATATTTTAAATAAATTTAACAAATTAAAATATTAATAAAATATTTTTGTTAATAGATACTAAATTTGATTTAGTATTAAAAAAGATTATTCATATAAACACGAAATATGATTCTGTGCAATTCATTAAACAGTTTTTTTTAAATTCACCATATTTACTCCATCGTCAATGCAATTAATCTAATAGTATTTTTACAATGCAACCATATTTCCCTTTGTCGCATTATTAGAATGCAAATTATGTTAAAAAATAAATTTATATATGTTTGAAAAAATACCTTGGGTTAGAAAAAATGATATACTTCATGCATGTAAATGACATGAATATACCAGATATTCAAAATACTATCAACTATGCATTTTTGTTATCTTATTTTATATTACATTTTAAATAGTCGGATTGGATCGTAGTTTGCACTTAATTTGATGATTTTGGAATTGAATTTGGATATATGATTTACAATACTAATTTTGTAATACGATATATCTGTATGTGATGTTATTATTGTAAATATCAAATTCTTGGTTTCCAATATAAATGACTAGATTTGTTTTTTTTGACCTTTTCATGAATAATTTGGATGTAAAACAGAAAATCAAAGTTAGCTCTAAGTAAGGGCCCAAAGGGTGACTGCCTTAGGCCCCACCTACATAAGTGGCATAAAATTTGTCAAAGCATACATTATTTTAACGTACTCGATTTAGGTAACAATATGAAATATGCAAATCTCAATCGAAATTTGTACATACAGACTAGTTTTAGCATTGTTTATCATTTTTATTATTTATACAGTACTTTAACCTAAAAAAACATTAATTATAACTGATAAATTGCCCCCTTAATTGAATGTGACCTATACGCCCAAGTTTTGACGACCTACCCCTATGAAATCCCTTACCTAGTAGCTCGCAAATACTAAAATCGGGATTGATTATTTTGTCTTTTCTTCCAAATTAAAGAATAAAATTTGAAGATATTAAACTTATTGTTTTAATTTCTATAGTTGTATCAATGCTTTAGTCATTTTCTTGAATAATTTCATAAACTTATTAGTTATCCTAAGTAAAATAATGCTTTAAAATCGTTAATCAACTAATCATCGATCTTCATAAATGATTAATAACTTGCATTGAGTAATTGGTAGCCTAAAAACACTCATCAATGAAGAGTTTTTTTTATTGAAAGGGTTCTTTATTAACAAATAAGAAAGCATATATTTTCATAATATGCCTCGTCAAAACCTTGCAACCCCCAAATCTAAATGGGTATCTTGCAAGGAAAAAAGAGTACATGTCATGTCCATATATTAACAATGCAACATGGAGAAAAAAACGAAACTAAACAGCCAACTAAGTGGTCAAATTGATGGAGGAGTAAGCAAAGCGGAAAGGACTCAAGATCATCTACATGAACTCACTTAGGGAAAAAGAAAATAAAATTACAAAAACCAAAACAAAAAAACAATAAAAACAGAACAAACGAGAGCTACATGTACATAGAAAAGACAAAGCACTAAATGAAGTCCTCTCCTAACTCAGTTCATTAACTATGAAGCTTCCTGATAAAATAAGTGAACTGAAAATTCTCTTATCCAAAATTAGATCTAGGGATATGGTGACTCACGAAAAAGGCAGATCCATCTGTAAAATGAATTCTAGAGGGTATCGTAGAGCTGAACCACTACCAGAGGATTAACAACAAACATGAAACTCACTGAGGTCGATGCATCGAGTTGGAATCAACTACGACTCCGAATTTAGCCAAGATAAGCTCTAATTCCTTGCTTTTTGTAGTAATATTTGATTATTGTTGAATAAGTTGTTTACAATCTTGAATAATTAGCATATTTCTGAATTGAGTCGGCATTTCAATATTTTTAAAAATACAAGAATTCATCTCGCTCCATATATGCCAAATCAGAGAAGTGAATGAAATATTAGTGAGATGATTATGAATTAAACTTGATTTCTGATGTTGACACGGTGATTCCATAATTTGGCTAAGTTCATATGAAGTTCAGAGATTGATTTTAAGCTTCTTCATAAAATCATCTAGTAACTGTCTCGAATAACTGCATTTGAAAAATAAGTGGTCTTGATCTTCATTATGGTTTTGACACAGCATACAAGATAGGTTAATATCTGGTTTCCATCTGCTAATCCTATCTTTGGTATTCAATTTGTTTAGTCTGCCCATAGAGCGTAAATAGACATTTTAGGAGCACATAATTTATCCTAAACTATACTTTTTTAGTTTATTTCTGCATATTTTCCTCTAATTTGATCCCATGCCGAATTAAGAGTGAATTGACCATTATTGTTAGGGATTCAGGACCAATGTTCTTGCTACATATGATTCAGAATTTGTATGTTATGAATTGTTTGATTCATTCGAATAGGAATTCCATCAGGTTGGTTCTTCTAATTATGCCCTATTATTAGAGAAGAAAATTTTCTATTGTGTCAATTAAAAGCAGACATAAAACTCCACCCCAATTTTTCCACCAGAGAATGTCCACTTAGCCATGGAACAAACCAAATATTGGTATCACTACCAATAACAATTTTCTTTTAGTTAACCCTCTGCACCATATTCTAGCACGCAGTAAACATTTCCAAGTAGAAGATGCATTATTATTATGGTCTAGAAATTCTTATTATTGCAATAGTTTTTATACATTCACTTATACCATAAAGACTCCCCGTGAATAAATTTCCATATCAATTAGATTGAAATAGCTTTTCCAATATCTTCAATTTTCCTGATACCAAAACCACCTTCTCTTTTAGTTTTACACATATCTTACCAGCTTATATTGTGTGATTTGATTTTCATAAAAAATTAGTACGTATAGAATTAATTCTATTTGCGACTGAGGCAGGAAAGGGGGAAAACTATATCCAGAAATCATGGAATAGATTACAGTTTTTAGTAGCTCTATTCTACCACTTAATTGAGTAATCTGTTGTTCCAATGATTGAATTTCTTGTTAATTTTGTCTATTAAACACCCATAATCCCTAGCTTTAAGTCTATTGTTTGATAAAGGAATGCCTAAATAAACCACGGGGAGTTGGCCAATACTTATTTCAAGCAAATCTGCAATTTGTTGTTTCTGAACTGCTCCTTTACTAAAAACCAGAGTGGATTTGTTTTCATTTAACTTCAGACCAGTTAACTCATTCAACATCTAAAACACCTGTTGCATACTCTTTGCATTTTCAATGGTGGCCTTAGTCAAAATTAAAATATCATCTACGTATAACAAATCGGTGATCATAGGCTCAATGTTGTATATGGGTGTAATATTGCCTTTTATATATTTCACATCCAAACTAATAGAGAGGAATTCGATTGCAATGGAAAATAAATAAGAAGAGAGAGGGTCGTCTTGTCTAAGTCCACTCGAGCTCTCTATATAACCAAAGTGGGAACCATCAACTAATACCGAGAATGAAGGAGTAGAAATACATTCGTAAATAAGATCAGCAAATATCGAGGGAAGACCTATAGAGATCAGCATGTGATGAATAAACTTACGATTAATTTTATCATAAGCTTTTTCTAAATCAATTTTCAGAAAAAAATTATTAGAATTCTTCCTACTGAATCCTCTAGCTGTGATATCCCGGAAATTTGGCAATATAAATTTAATAATCTATGTTTAAAATTAAATTGATTTGATAAATTTTGATAATAAATTTTGAGTTGATTTACTAATCATGTTTTAAATAAATATTTAAATTGGTAGATTTTATTTTTTTAAAAGCTAATAAATTGTATTCTGTTTATAATATATATAATTGTATATATTGTAAATTGATAAATTTTGGTTTGGAATTTAGTAAATGAATCTAAAACTAATGTTACCTCTAAAACCAAAACCATCTGAATCATTAACCTGTAGCCTCTTGAATCCATGCCTGAAATCATTTGCAACATTAAAGACTTGCATGCAACTGAAGATCCTTCTTTTCTGTTTTTAAAACTTCATCCAAACCTGCATGCAACTTCAAAGCTAAATCAATGTCTGCATTTTTCACCTAGAAACATGCATGTATCAAGAAGCTAGCATTGTACAATAACAAGATGAATGTTTTTAAAAAAAAAGGCAAACTGCAGTTTTTAAAAAAGGAAAACAGGAAGCAACTCAAAGTTCTGGAAATTTAAACACAATCCAGTTTCAAGCTTTTCAAAGGCTCTGCTCATCAAATTTTCAAAGTGAGTAACATTTTTTTATATTAAATAAACTTAGTGAATATAGTTGCTTGATTTATTCCTGTGATAATTATGTTCGGAATGGATGAATATGATGATATTCTCTGTAATATGTTTGGTTTCTAAATGCATGTTGTGTTGTAAACTTGTTTTTGCCTGTTCTAGATTCCAGGTCCTAGTTATGTTTAAAAATCATGATTTCATGTTAAAATCCTTGTTATAGTTTAAGATTTAAACATAGTATGTTATGTAACATAAGTTAGAGTTTAAAACTTTATTAATATAAGAAGAAGAAGAAAATCTCTGTAGTTGACTCTGGGAAACAAACATATAACAGAACAAATTTTATGAAAGTAGTAATTTTATTTGCCAGGTTCATTGATTAAGCTTATAAACCAATTACATGATCAATGACTTGATTTTTAAAACTAAAATTTGAATTTTTAGTTTGCATGTGATTTTGTATTTCTGGTTTAACCAAAAAACATGATTGGGGTTAGAACTGTCATCCTAGGAGGTCGGAGTGGGCATGGTTTACTCTGGTGATTGAGCGATGATCATAGATGCAAGAAAAATGGTGGGAAGTGAACCAAAGCAGTGTGGCGTTGGGAATTTTGAATCAAAGATCATAACCCTAGTTTTGTTCATCTGGGAAAAATTTTATCACCACAAACTCTAGAAGCGATCGAGTTCTACCAGATTTTAGTAAGTGATTGATGGAATGTGGAGGAGTTTGAGGCCGGTGGCGTAATTTCTCTGATGATCGGATTTTGGAATTTGAGGCCAATTACAGTTCGACCATTTTTCCAGTTTTGGAGCTCGATGCTCATTTTTTGATTTGGGGTTTCTGCTCTTGGTTTGAAGGTCGATTTGGTGTTTGGTGATGGTCGGCGACTTGCGCATGTGGTCGCGAAGAGGCCGGAGTTAATGGCGTGACGGTGCAGGTGCACGGTGATCTGGTGTATCAGCTGTTTTGGGGGAGAAGGGGAACTCGTGTATGTATCGGGTTAAATTATGATTTGCTCGAAGCAGGGTTGTGTTGGACTCGAAGACATTGTGTTGTGAGCTCGGGTGAGTTAGATAGTTACAGGTTTGTGTTAAACCTGTCAGTTCTAGTTTCAATGGATTTCAAGATGAAGGTGTTACTCGAGTTACTCGAGTTATTTTAGTGTTTAGCTCGAGTTAGTTTGTTCAAGTTTGAAACTTGTCCTATTTCAAAATTTAAACTAAATTTTAAAACATTAAGCAAAGATTTAAAATGAGTTTTAAATCTAGTTTCAATTATGGATTCAAGTATAAATTGAATCATAGATGAAAATGAATAAGTTTTTAAATTCAAATTTTTTTAAATAATTTTAAAAAGAGGTTAATTGTTTTTAAAATGAAATTTGAATTTAAATTAGACATTGAAATATAAAGAAATGTTTTAAAAAAAGTCTAAATTGGATTCAATTCTAGTTTTGAATCTTTGTTTCAAAATAGATTTGAGATTTTATAAATCTAAGTGTTTAACAATTTTGAATGAGTAAGTAAAATTTAAATGGTTTGAATTTAAAAAAGGAATTGGTTTTTAAACTCTTGTAAAATTTCTTTTATAAGTAAAAGTATTCTTTATCATATAATTTAAAGGTTTTAAATTGATTTTAAAACTTGTTAAAATTAAATTAGAAATTAGTGATTTGTTATTTATTTAATTATTAGGGCAATTAAATGAATAATTAATTTATTTTATAAGTTAATGAAAT
Source organism: Allium cepa (assembly GCA_030765085.1). NCBI lineage: Eukaryota > Viridiplantae > Streptophyta > Magnoliopsida > Asparagales > Amaryllidaceae > Allium > Allium cepa. Next base: position 327,576,101 of record CM060935.1, on the reverse strand, counting down.
AAATAATTACTCAAAGTAATAAGGGTTTAATCTTAAAGGTTCAAGATTAATTATTCTCAGAATAATTAACTTGTAATTATGAACCATTAATTAAATAAGATTAGTTTTTAATTAATAATTAATTAATCAAATAATAAAGGTTTAATTAAGTTTTAGTTAACAATTAATTAAATAATTAAGGGTTAATTAATGGGCTATAAATGATTAATAAATTTGTAATTCATAATGATTAAAATAAGTTAATTATTTTAGAAAAAATAATTAATGAATTGTTAATAGTTAATGAAGTTCATTAACTAAGGATTATTTAATAATTAATTAATGTGATTAATTTTAATTATTGATTAGGTTAATTAATTTAAAGATAATCATTTGTGTTAATTGTTAAGTATAATTTCTTATGGAAGAAATTAAGGAATTAATTACTTATTGTAATTAATTGAGTTTAATTAGGTTTAGTTAATTAATTCAGTTTAATTAATTTAAAATAATCATTTGATGATTTGTGGAGTATAAGCACTTAATGTAATTAAATGAAGAGAATTACTTAGGGAAGTAATTAATGGGTAATTACTGTATGTAATTAATTGGAAGTGATTTGATGATGAAAGTAATTTGAGTATAATTAATTAATCAAGGGATTAACTTGAGATAATTAATTAATGAGAAATTAATTTATTTTGTGAAGTAATTAAAGGAAGTTAATTACTGAATAGAGATAATCAAGGGTGATTAACAATTATTGATCAATTGTAGATTAATTTCTTAATGTAATTAATTTAAGTAGAAATGTAATTAGAGATCATTATTTATTATATTAATGATATAATTAAGAATGGCTTATTTAGAAATAATTAATAAATGAAAAGGAATTAATTAATGTAATTAATTAAGAAGTAATGTAATTAATTTATAGTTAATTAATTAAGAAAGTAATTAAAGATTAATTACTGTATTTGATTAAGTACAATTAATTTGAGAAATTACTTAGTGGATAATTACTTGAATGTAATTAAAGGTTAATTAATCAGGGATGATTAATTAAAATGAATAATTAATTGATGATTAATTGTTTGATTGATAATTAATTAATAGTGATGTAAGCAAGTTGATATTGATGAAGTAATTAATTTAATTCATTTTAAATTAATTAGGAATGATGTAATTAATTTAATTCATTTTAAATTAATTATATTTGATGTGATTATTAATCATTGTTTATATATGAATGGATGATATGAATTGCCTTGAATGGTTTGAATCTCAGATATGAGATAGGTAATGTTGAATGATATGGATGCATTGGTTGCATTGTGATGGTGCTTTGGATTACCTTTTGATAATGATAATATGGATTATCTGTTGTGATGATAATGTGATTATCGATTGTGGTATGTGTATTATCTATCTGTGTATATAGATAATTGAATTGTTTTAAACCTTTAAAACAACTTGGCCTTAAAAGACACGCTTTGGATTTCGATGAGACCGGGATCGGGTTTCCATATTTGGATATCCGAAAACCACATCGATCCAAATTAACGATAGGTCATGATCTCTTGTGAAGAGTGAAGACTCGAGGTATAAGAACTATTCGTCAATATAACTCTGGGGGTGATTCCGAGATGAGTTTGACGGAGTAGTACTTTCAGATTCGAGGTAAAGATTCAGAGTGCAAGGGTTATTGTCGTTAACTCTGAGGGTGATTCCAAAATGAGTGTAACGAGATAATGCCTTCAGTTTCGTTCGAATCCGGAACGAACTTGTATGGATTGAATGCTTTCAGAACATCGTCAGGTGGACGATGAGCATTCTAAGAAATGTGTTCTCCAAAGGTAATTGTAGCCTTAAGCCTCATCAACCGGGAATGGCTAAAACAGGGGAGGTGCAGCAAGGCTAAGGGGTCATGTCCAAGTAGGACAAGATTTTCCCCTGTCCAGAGGTCCCTTTTTATTTCGGCTGTGTGGGCAGTTGGACGTACGCCAACTGCGGGGTTGTCTTGTTCGGGACTATCCAGTAAGGGATGATTCCGGTCTTGTGTTGCAGGGGAGCGGGCGTACTCCTCGGTACGTTGATCTAGGCCACGTACTGTGACGGGCGGTACCCCAGTAGCCCAGCCATTGATGGAATCCAAAATCCAATAAGTGCCAACAGTTTTGATTGTATTACCCACTTTTGTGGCTAGTAGCTGGAATTTAATAGATGTAACAATTTCGGCTATTTCATATTTACTTGAAAACCCTAGACCTATTATAATATCACCGTATTCCCTATCAAATGTTTTGGTTAGCGTAAGGTAAAAACTTTTCCATGTTTATGTGTGGGAAGTCTTACGTGATACCTTTCTTTTCAAATGTTTTTTTTAAAAGTTAAGCAACTTTAACCTGTTACTCACACCAGACCCATGTCTGACCCAGAGTTTATTTTCTGTTTTCTTAAACTCTTGGGTACCCAATTTTTACGAGTAGCCAAGGGATTCAGGTTAGCTTTGACGAATTTTGAAGGAGAAATGGAGCAGGAGGCTTCTGCATTGTAGATATATAGTTCCGCTGTGTGTTCTCTATGTTGATATCTCTTGTTTGAGTTGTATTGAGTTGTAATAACTAGACAGGTGTTTATAACTGTCTAGCATGTGATGTAAATTCTATGTAACTCTGATTAGTGTTGTATACTATGTAATATTTATGTTATTAATATAATTTATTCGTTCCGATGTTGAGATTATGATGTTGTTTCTTCTTTCTTCTCTTTCTTTTCTCTTTTCTATCCCTTTCTTCTTCATGATGATATGATTTTCTGTAGTGGGAAAGTCGGGTCCTCACAGGTGGTATCGGAGCGCTAGGTTGAGTGAATACCTAGGCTTTGAAGTGATTTTTTTTCTTGAGAGAGCGTATTTGTATTTTTAATATATATATATATATATATTTGCTTCTACCTATTTGTTGGGATACTTGTTCGGGTTTGCCAATGTAAGTTATAAAGGTAGATAAGGTAGAGGAGTGTGTAACACGACTACTACCAATGGTTGGAGTTTGAGAGTTGAGGTTGGAAGTGGATCTATCGAGACTGTAGATCGAATACCGTCTTGAGTGAATTATGTAGAGTGTAGAGATTTCATAGATCTCTGAAGGTAACCTGAAAGGGTTCGGAGTTCATCTTTGAGTTGGATGAGTAGAGTTTGGATTTGTCAGTTGGGCAGAAGAAAAAATGGTATCTTGATACCTCAGGAATTAGTAGCTGCATGATGAGACGCAGTGACTTGGATGTCTCCGAAGATTTTTCTTTGGGAACATGTTTAAGAAGTATATCTGCTTCGATGTTGTGGCTGGGTTCAACATGATGTTTCTGTCTAGTTTGAGGTCCGAGTTTCTTGAAGAGTTTTGGGTTAGGAAGACTTTGGCATCGATGTCAGTAGTGCAGCTCGGAGTGTTCTGTGCCAGCAAGAAGGTCTTCTAGTTAGCAGTTTTCTGAAGATGGGATTCAGAAGCAGCAGAGTGGATCCATTTGTTCGATGGATTGGCTAGATAAGTGTAAGCTGTTCTGATTGGTAAAGAGAGAACAGTTTTCTTTGGATATTGGACTGGTTGATCGCAAAAGTGACTTGCGATAGTTTGAGCGTTCTCTTGAGTTATCAGAAGTTTGTCCGTATCTGGAGGTTGAGTTTTCTTATCGACTGGATTCCAGGAGTACTACCGGTGGTTCAGCTTAGGATCAGGTGGGACATCTGAGTTTTCTTTTATGGATCTGTTGAACCATATTTCTGAGATGTGTTGTCCAGTTTGTGCTTGAGTTTTTCTTCTACTCCAGATCAGAGTTGGCGGCGGAAGCATTTTGGGAGTGCTTTTGTTTTATTTTTTCTGGATAAGGAGAAGTAAGTTATTCTTCCGATGGTTGTGGAGTAGAGTTGGTGTCTTGTTTTGGATTGATCTTGAGGAGATCATTCGTTTGGGTTGTTTTGGTTCTGTTTGTTTCTAGACATCAGCAAAGGTTGAGCTGATCAGGAGAGGTGTAGGTAGCCCAGGATCGTCAGAAGTGTTTTGTGAATAAGAGACGAAGGAATTCAGAGTCGGAGATTTGATTTTGGGTAAGTTTTCTCCGATCCAAAGAGCTTTAAGTTTGAGTAAGACTGGGTAAATCAGCTCCGAAATGTTTTGGATCTTTTCTGTGTTCTTGTGAGGATTGGTGTTTGATTTTCAAGGTTGAATTGCCAGGTTGGAACTGGGATTCGATGTGTTTCACATATCTCTGAGGGAGTATGTGTATGATTTATCTCTGGTTGTGGAACCAGCAATTCAGGAGGATGTGATTGTTGAGTCAGACTTGTTTGTCGTCTGATATCCTGTTTAGTTTTGTATATCTAGTTGGATAGGAGCTCTGTAACTTAGTAATAAAGATTGTTTGGATTCTACAGAGCGAGTATCCCGACATTTTTACCGGGGAAACTCGAGAAAACTCTATCCAGAATTTTGTATGGATAGTTAGATTTGTTTGTTTGAATGAATTGGTTGCTATGGTTGTTAGCATATGATTAATATATGCTTATGTTTTAAAATAAAATCTTAAGATAGATTATTAAATTACCTTGGCTTTTAAATTTCGAGGACGAAATTCTTTTAAGGGGGGAGGAATGTGATATCCCGGAAATTTGGCAATATAAATTTAATAATCTGTGTTTAAAATTAAATTGATTTGATAAATTTTGATAATAAATTTTGAGTTGATTTAATAATCATGTTTTAAATAAATATTTAAATTGCTAGATTTTATTTTTTTAAAAGCTAATAAATTGTTTTCTGTTTATAATATATATAATTGTATATATTGTAAATTGATAAATTTTGGTTTGGAATTTAGTAAATGAATCTGAAACTAATGTTACCTCTAAAACCAAAACCATCTGAATCATTAACCTGTAGCCTCTTGAATCCATGCCTGAAATCATTTGCAACATTCAAGACTTGCATTCAACTAAAGATCCTTCTTTTCTGTTTTTAAAACTTCATCCAAACCTGCATGCAACTTCAAAGCTAAATCAATGTCTGCATTTTTCACCTGGAAACATGCATGCATCAGGAAGCTAGCATTATACAATAACAAGATGAATGTTTTAAAAAAAAAAGGCAAACTGCAGTTTTTTGAAAAAGGCAAAACAAGAAGCAACTCAAAGTTCTGGAAATTTAAACATAATCCAGTTTCAAGCTTTTCAAAGGCTCTGCTCATCAAATTTTCAAAGTTAGTAACATTTTTTTATATTAAATAAACTTGGTGAATATAGTTGCTTGATTTATTCCTGTGATAATCATGTTTGGAATGGATGAATATGATGATATTCTCTGTAATAAGTTTGGTTTCTGAATGCATGTTGTGTTGTAAACTTGTTTTTGCCTGTTCTAGATTCCAGGTTCTAGTTATGTTCAAAAATCATGACTTCATGTTAGAATCCTTGTTATAGTTTAAGATTTAAACATAGTATGTTATGTAACATAAGTTAGAGTTTAAAACTTTATTAATATAAGAAAAAGAAAAAAATCTCTGTAGTTGACTCTAGGAAACAAACATATATAAGAACAAATTTTATGAAAGTAGTAATTTTATTTGCCAGATTCATTGATTAAGCTTATAAACCAATTACATGATCATTGACTTGATTTTTAAAACTAAAATTTGAATTTTTAGTTTGCATGTGATTTTGTAGTTCCGGTTTAACCAGAAAACATGATTGGTGTTAAAACTGTCATCCTAGGAGGTCGGAGTGGCCATGGTTTACTCTGGTGATTGAGTGATGACCATAGATGCAAGGAAAAATGGTGGGAAGTGAATCAAAGCAGTGTGGCGTTGGGAATTTTGAATCAAAGATTATAACCCTAGTTTTGTTCATCTGGGAAAAAATTTATCACCACAAATTCTAGAAGCGATCAAGTTCTACCAGATTTTAGTAAGTGATTGATGGAATGTGGAGGAGTTTGAGGCCGATGGCGTAATTTCTCTAATGATCAGATTTTGGAATTTGAGGCCAATTACAGTTCGACCATTATTCCAGTTTTGGAGCTCGATGCTCATTTTTTGATTTGGGGTTTCCGCTCTTGGTTTGAAGGTCGATTTGGTGTTTGGTGATGGTCGGCGACTTGCGCATGTGGTCGCGAAGAGGCCGGAGTTGATGGCGTGACGGTGCAGGTGCACGGTGATCTGGTGTATCGGCTGTTTTGGGGGAGAAGGGGAACTCGTGTATGTATCGGGTTGAATTATGATTTTCTCGAAGCAAGGGTGTGTTGGACTCGAAGACATTGTGTTGTGGGCTCGGGTGAGTTAGATAGTTACAGGTTTGTGTTACACCTGTCAGTTCTAGTTTGAATGGATTTCAAGATGAAGGTGTTACTCGAGTTACTCGAGTTATTTTAGTGTTTAGCTCAAGTTAGTTTGTTCAAGTTTGAAACTTTTCCTATTTCAAAATTGAAACTAAATTTTAGAACATTAAGCAAAGATTTAAAATGAGTTTTAAATCTAGTTTCAATTATGGATTCAAGTATAAATTGAATCATAGCTGAAATGAATAAGTTTTCAAATTCAAATTTGTTTAAATAATTTTAAAAAGAGGTTAAGTGTTTTTAAAAAGAAATTTGAATTTAAATTAGACATTGAAATATAAAGAAATGTTTTAAACAAAGTCTAAATTGGATTCAAATCTAGTTTTGAATCTTTGTTTCAAAATAGATTTGAGATTTTATAAATCTAAGTGTTTAACAATTTTGAATGAGTAAGTAAAATTTAAATGGTTTGAATTTAAAAAAGAGGAATTGGTTTTTAAACTCTTGTAAAGTTTCTTTTATAAGTGAAAGTATTCTTTATCATATAATTTAAAGGTTTTAAATTGATTTTAAAACTGTTAAAGTTAAATTAGAAATTAATGATTTGTTATTTATTTAATTATTAGGGTCATTAAATGAATAATTAATTAATTTTATAAATTAATGAAATAAATAATTACTCAAAGTAATAAGGGTTTAATCTTAAAGGTTCAAGATTAATTATTCTCAGAATAATTAACTTGTAATTATGAATCATTAATTAGATAAGATTAATTTTTAATTAATAATTAATTAATCAAATAATAAAGGATTAATTAAGTTTTAGTTAACAATTAATTAATTAAATAATTAGGGGTTAATTAATGGGCTATTAATGATTAATAAATTTGTAATTAATAATGATTAAAATAAGTTAATTATTTTAGAAAAATAATTAATGAATTGTTAATAGTTAATGAAGGTCATTAACTAAGGATTATTTAATAATTAATTAATGTGATTAATTTTGATTATTAATTAGGTTAATTAATTTAAAGATAATCATTTGTGTAAATTGTTAAGTATAATTACTTATGGAAGAAATTAAGGAATTAATTACTTATTGTAATTAATTGAGTTTAATTTGATTAGGTTAAGTTAATTAATTCAGTTTAATTAATTTAAAATAATCATTTGATAATTTGTGGAGTATAAGTACTTAATGTAATTAAATGAAGAGAATTAGTTAGGGAAGTAATTAATGGGTAATTACTGTATCCAATTAATTGGAAGTGATTTGATGATGAAAGTAATTTGAGTATAATTACTTTGTGAATTAATCAAGGGATTAATTTGAGATAATTAATTAATGAGAAATTAATTTATTTTGTGAAGTAATTAAAGGAAGTTAATTACTAAATAGAGTTAATCAAGGGTGATTAACAATTATTGATCAATTGTAGATTAATTGCTTAATGTAATTAATTTAAATAGAAATGTAATTAGAGATAATTATTTATTATAATTAATGATGTAATTAAGAACGGTTTATTTAGAAATAATTAATAAATGAAAAGGAATTAATTAATTTAATTAATTAAGAAGTAATGTAATTGATTTATAGTTAATTAATTAAGAAAGTAATTAAAGATTAATTACTGTATTTGATTAAGTATAATTAATTTGAGAAATTAATTAGTGGATAATTACTTGAATGTAAATAAAGGTTAATTAATCAAGGATGATTAATTAAATGAATAATTAATTGATGATTAATATTTGGTTGATAATTAATTAATAGTGATGTAAGCAAGTTGATATTGATGAAGTAATTAATTTAATTCATTTTAAATTAATTAGGAATGATGTAATTAATTTAATTCATTTTAAATTAATTATATTTGGTGCGATTATTAATCATTGCTTATATATGAATGGATGATATGAATTGCCTTGAATGGTTTGAATCTCAGATATGAGATAGGTAATGTTGAATGATATGGATGCATTGGTTGCATTGTGATGGTGCTTTGGATTACCTTTTGATAATGATATTATGGATTATCTGTTGTGATGATAATGTGATTATCTATTGTGGTATGTGTATTATCTATCTGTGTATATAGATAATTGAATTGTTTTAAACCTTTAAAACAACTTGGCCTTAAAAGACACGCTTTGGATTTCGATGAGACCGGGATCGGGTTTCCATATTTGGATATTCGAAAACCACATCGATCCAAATTAACGATAGGTCGTGATCTCTTGTGAAGAGTGAAGACTCGAGGTGTAAGAACTATTCGTCAGTATAATTTTGGGGGTGATTCCGAGATGAGTTTGACGGAGTAGTACTTTCAGATTCGAGATAAAGATTCAGAGTGCAAGGGTTATTGTCGTTAACTCTGAGGGTGATTCCAAAATGAGTGTAACGCGATAATGCCTTCGGTTTTGTTCGAACCCGGAACGAACTTGTATGGATTGAATGCTTTCAGAACATCGTCAGGTGGACGATGAGCATTCTAAGAGATGTGTTCTCTGAAGGTAATCGTAGCCTCAAGCCACATCAACCGGGAATGGCTAAAACAGGGGAGGTGCAGCAAGGCTAAGTGGGTCATGCCCAAGTAGGATAAGATTTTTCTCTGTCTAGATGTCCCTTTTTATTTCGGCTCTGTGGGCAGTTGGACGTACGCCAACTGCGGGGTTGTCTTGTTCGGGACTGTCCAGTAAGGGATGGTTCCGGTCTTGTGTTGCAGGGGAGCAGGAATACTCCTCGGTACGTTGATCTAGGCCACATACTGTAACGGGCGGTATCTCAGTAGCCCAGCCATTGATGGAATCGAAAATCCAATAAGTGCCAACGGTTTTGATTGTATTGCCTACTTTTGTGGCTAGTAGCTGGAATTTAATAGATGTAACAATTTCGGCTATTTCATATTTACTTGAAAACCCTAGACCTATTATAATATCATCGGATTTCCTATCAAATGTTTTGGTTAGCGTAAGGTAAAAACTTTTCCATGTTTATGTGTGGAAAGTCTAACGTGATACCTTTCTTTTCAAAGATTTTTTTTTAAAGTTAAACAATTTTAACCTGTTACTCACACCAGACCCATGTCTTACCCAGTGTTTATCTTCTGTTTTCTTAAACTCTTGGGTACTCAAATTTTACGAGTAGCCAAGGGATTCAGGTTAGCTTTGACGAATTTTGGAGGAGCAATGGAGTAGGAGGCTTCTGCGTTGTGGATATATAGTTCTGCTGTGTGTTCTCTGTGTTGGTATCTCTTGTTTGAGTTGTATTGAGTTGTAATAACTAGACAGGTGTTTATAACTGTCTAGTATGTGATGTAAATTCTGTGTAACTCTGATTAGTGTTGTATACTATGTAATATTTATGTTATTAATATAATTTATTCGTTCCGCTGTTGAGATTCTGATGTTGTTTCTTCTTTCTTCTCTTTCTTTTCTCTTTTCTATCTCTTTCTTTCTTCATGATGATACGATTTTCTGTAGTGGGAAAGTCGGGTCATCACACTAGCCATTTCATATGCTAGCAAGGAATTTTCATTGATTGTTCTCCCCAGATAAAAGCATTTTAGTTGTATGAAATAAGATCATTGATATAATCTTTCATTCTATACAGAGGAGATTGGCTAATATTTTATATGAAACATTGCAAAGAGATATTGGTCTAAAATCAACCATATCCGTTGCTTCAGGTTTCCTTGGAATGAGGCATATAAAAGTATGGTTGATTTCCTTGATAATTTTACCTGACTATAAAATGTCATTCATAGCATTAAGTATATCAGTCTGGATTTGTTTCCAGTGCACCTTGTAGAATTTTGAGTTTATGCCATCAGGCTCTGGAGTGTTGTTATCATTAATCTGAAATATTGCAATTTTTACTTCCTCTACCTTAAATGGTTGGCATAAATTTGTTTTGGCCTGATCAGATAGGATTTGCTTGCAAATAATGTCTGGAAATTAGTTTACAGCACGTGATGAATTAAAAAGAGATGAAAAGTAATTAATTGCTTCACAAGCAAGTTATCTGATGCTAATTTCCAAGAGCCATCTGAATTAAGACTAATATTATTCCTTCATTTAGGCAGAGCTTGAGATATTTTATTGTAAAAAAAACTAGTATGTTTACCCCCTTAATCAACCAATTAGCTTTCATTCTTGGATCAATTTCTATAGCTAAGAGATTCATCATGTTATGAATCTGATCATATTAGGCTGCATACTGATCAATCAAACTACTGTCTATATGGTTAGCCACTAATGGTTGATATACATCATTAGCTCCTTTTTTTAACTGAGCAATCACTTTCTGTTTGTTGATTTTACTTTGCCTCTAGGTCTTTAAAGCAGCTTTAACTGCTTTAAGCTTGTACAAGAGGCCGTATAGGGGATTATCAGTCACAACATGCATCAAAATTTCTTGCAGAGAAGATTGATAGTCATTTTGGAGATGCCATGAATTATTATATTTGAAAGGTAACCTGTTTCTCTCCTTAATGTTGGATAAAATTTTGATCATAATGGGAGTGTGGTCACTTATGAAATGATCACCAAAAATGATACATTTGTACATCCGTAAGGAATTCACAAACCCAGTCTATTTTACTGTGTATGGAAAAATTAAGCCCTCCTCTCCCCGTAAAAAAATTCCCCATAAAGTGTGGTTCTATAAGTTTAGCAGAAGATATGCAATTAAAGAAATCTTGATCAGCCATAGAATTCAAAATGCCATTATTAATTCTATCTGTAGATGATAAAATAGCATTAAAATATCTCGCCACGATCTAAGGGAGATTAAAATATTTAAATTGTTCATCAATGTAATTCCATAGATCCGGTCTCTTAGTTTCATCATTATAAGCATACATAGTGGTACAAAGAACACTAAGGCCAAGCATATTATGTAAAATACAAGAAATAAATTGGTCATTTGAGTGTAGCAAAATGTTAAGTCATTTTAAATATTATGGGAGTATTTCCAAGTATTACTCACCTTATTAAACAGTCTGTCTGTACTTTCAGTATTTAACTTATTCTCTAATATTCTCAAAAAGGAATATTGTCTATTCTTAAGTAGATTAAGGATTTCTAATTGCTTTGAGGGGGCATTTAGGCCCTGAATGTTCCAAAATAGGAATTGCATTATAAAATGTTTTCAGAATTGCTACTTTCAAAAGGGGAAGTAGCAGTTCCCTCTAACTGAGCTTTTTTTTGTTTCTTACTTTTATCCTTTAATTGATTAACCATCATATTCCATGTAGGATTCTCCACAACATCCAAGGATGTGGTGGCTTTGAATTCAAATGGTGTTTCATCTGGTATGACCTTACGAGTTAATCTGGATCTGGTAGAAGCAGCCAATTCAGAATGAGGATCATCATTTGTTGAGTAGTTGAGGGGATTAGGAGGCGCCATATCTTGCATACCTTTGGCATTGCTATTAATAATGTTACTGTAATTCTCGATTTGATTTTCTGAGTTGCTTTCTGTATTGAAATTTCTGATTTAACATTGTATAATTATCAAACCTATTGGTTCTGACTAGACATTGAGGACTATAGTATTATGTTGATCTATCATCACAGTAGTATTTTTTCCAGATAATATCATTTTTATGTTGAATTCCCTATTCTGAGTTGTCTGAATCCATATAAGTATCCTCGTTAGTGGGAGTTTCCATCACTTTGTGATCAGTACGAATAGTTGAGTCAATATTCATTTCTGATCTATCTACCGACTGGTCCTGTTGGGAGGGTTTGGGTCTTTGTATTTTTTGAAATTGACAGGGAGTCTCGTTATGAACAAAGCTAGAACAATTTGAACAAATAGACAGTCTCCATTCATAAGATACTTCTTGCCATATGATTTCTTCTTTTTCAGATAAGAAGGAATTCTACTAGGAAATTCAAAGGAATTGTTAATCTCAATTAGGACTCTAGCATACGATATTTTAACTATACCTTCAGTGAATTTATCTAATTTAACTGGGGAAGGACTGAAGCAATACGACTAATCCCTTCTTCGGTCCAATAATTAGGAGATAAATTTGGAAAGCGAATCCAAATCGAAATGGAGTTAAACAATTCCTTATCAAGTTGCATACCAGAGTCCACCTTTTCATCATCATCAGTTTTTTGTTATAATAGTATGGACTAGCTTCCAAAATTCTTTTGCAATTTTTTTCCTGTTAAATTTGATTACATAAAAATCATTTTCCTTGGCGAAAATAAAAAATTCACCCTCGGGTTTCTCCATTCTCGTAATATAACCTTTGAAATAAGGATAGTATGGTTTAGGGCCAATAACGTATACCACAATAACATTATCCCATTGCTTTTTAGCGTCCTGAACAACTTCTACTGGCATTTTAGCACATTTCAAAGAATTGAATTCATGGGGAGAGTAGAAATTTAGCGGAATGAAAACTGAAATGTTGCTACCCTTAACAAATTCATTCGTTGCTCGACTTGAGGAGGTGGAAAAATTCCATTTATTAACGGTATTTCTATTGTCGGACTGATTGGGGCGATTAGGATCTTCGGTGTTAGGACCGGAGTTGTGGTTTAAGTTCTATTGATGCATATGATAAGGGTTCTTATACTGGATATTATTAGGATACTGGTGTGGGATCGAATTTTGATGAGGCGCATGATTTTGACGTTTCCATCTTCTGGATCTAACTTGCATAAAACCATCATTACCATCAGACTGAGTAGTTGTTGGCAACACAGGGGAAAAACCAAGTGGATGATCAGGGGTGCCAAGTGGTGGGTCAAGGGAACGGGGAGGAAGGACAGAGCTAGGATTGGGGATGCCATGCATACAGAAGCGGTATGCTGGCAGGCAAAGGGCAAAATAAGCCTCAAACTCGTTCATATTCCAAATTTGTGTAACTTGAAGTGTTTGATAACAATTTATTAATTTTTTAGGTAAGAAAACCATTTATTCCAAATTTAATAACTAAAATTATCATATTCCAAGCATTTATACATTTTGTTATCAATTAAAGATTACTTAAAGTAACAAATCAAACTCGTTCATAAGCGGTTTCAAAGATAGATGTTGTAAAATGACAATTAAGCATTTAATTTGTAATTAAGCTATTGTTTTACAATTAAATCAAAATTAATGAAAATAATTAAGTATTTTTGCAATCTTAATTGTCGAAGCTAATTGAATAATCAAATATGGTTTGCTTATTGCATAATAAAAGTAAATTCAACTAACACAACTTGATTATCAACTATACATCTCAAGTTAAATATGGAAATGTATATCGAATTACATTCATTCTATGAGCAAATAATTTGAAAAAAAAAACTTCTTATAAAGGTGTGATGCACTTTGATACATAAGCGAGCAAAGAAATAATACACTTAGTGTAGACATTTCCCAGTACGTCAAAAGTTGGAGCAATTCTCACTATTTTTCATTTTACCACCTTTAGCAGGTTGAGGTTCAAGCGATGAAGCATGGAAAATGAGAATATCTTTTAGAGAAAATCTGGAGGTGGATATATTAATATGTTCTGAAAACCGTTTAAGGATAAACATTATTTATAATTTGTTTTTTATAACCTAACGATTTTTCAAACAGAGTAACAATAAAAGTTTGTTTTTGCTAAATAGGTTTTTAAAACCCATTTTAAACGTAAATGGGTTTCAAAAACTCTTTTAAGTTAAAGTTCACTAGCTCAAGTGATAAGTAATACAATATTCTAGACAAACGTTGTGGAGGTTATGCATTCGGATCCTGAAGACATAAAAAATGGTGCTCTTCTTGAATAAAATACCACTTTCGTTATAGAAAAACGATTTAAAAAAATTCAAATGAACAAGAAAATGAAAACAAAAGTTATCAATTGTAGGAAGGAACCGTGTATGCTTTATTCACCTTTCTTCGTGCTCAAAATCTACCCGAGGATGCTCTTATAATGAGAAGCGAAAAGAAGCAAGCAAGTTAAAATACTAGAAAATATATCAATGTACCTTTGAACTAGGGTTATATGTATAGAAATGCATACTTCATACATCCAAATGACATTAAAATATTATAAAAAATAAAATATTATCATTGTTTCTTTTTTGTTTTCTTCATTCTAAATTGCATCTTAAATAGTGCAAGCATATTGGATCGGGGTTGTTGCACTTAATTAGATAACTTTGGATCTGAATTTGAAAATGTGATTTAGTTTTATACTATGATATATTTGTATGTGATTTAGTTAGTGTAGAATAAAGAGATTTAATTTCCAACATGAATGAGTAAGTGAAAATAAAAATCTGTATAGTTAGGGCATATCCAATGTCGTCAATAGTTGAAGCAATTTCCACGTTTTTTTTATTTCATCGTGCTCTAGCAGTTCAAAGTAATGAAGTAAAGAAAACGAAAAGTTCTCAAAAAAAATAAAATTAATGATAATAATAATTTAAACTTGGATATATTAACTACGTTTTGAAAACCATTTAAGATTAAATATTTTCCATAAATCTTTTTTCATAATCAAGTGATGTTTTAAACTGGTTGCTACAACCCATTTTAACCTTAAACAGACTTCAAAATGTCATTTTACTTTATTTTACTCACAACTACATGATGAATTGGAATATGTAGCAAAAAATCTACCTAGAGATACTCCCATAATGAGATGCAAAAAGAAGCAAGAAAGTAAGTTAAAAGGCTATGGGAATAATCTTGTGTACCTCTAACCGTTCATTAGAATTTACTTTCAAATCCACAAACTACGTTGAGATTCTTCAATGACACATCACATCATATAACTATTAAAGGAGGTACATGCAAATATTGGCCCATTTGGCTCTACTACTATTTACACTAATCATTATTTTCTCAATTCCTATTGCACCCATGATATGCTTCCAAGATTTATACAAGATACGTATATAATGTAATTTCCATATAAACGCTTGACATCATATTTGATTCTTATATATGACAGCTTGCACCATCCTTTTTCTGGTTACTGCAGATTTTGCACAAATTATTGGCCGATTTTATTCCTCTAAGATAACATTTTATTTTATTTTTTATCTTTATGAATATTCCTTTGTAACTTATTCACTTGATAGCTTACTTTTATACAAAAGAATATTTACCAACTATTGCGTTTGATATGTAAACAGTATTAGCGTGAGTGAATTATTTTCCCTTTCACGTTCGGATCCCTTTCGACGCGCCAAGTGAAATCGACAAATGCACCGTTCGAACGAACCATTGAAAAATCAGTGGCTGGCTCAAATGGTTCGGACGCATTTGCCTTTTCCACATCTTCTGTTCCACGCCCCTTCGTACAAAGAATGCATTTCCCTTTTGAACCGTTCTTTTTGTGTCTCTTTACCGTGCCATTTTCGTATCGCATGAATATGCATCCTTAGATTAGTTGTTGATTTAGATGAATTGACATACCTGAAAAAGAAAATAAAATAAAATATAAAATAGTACAACACGTCAAAATATGAAATATGTAAAATGGAATATTATAAAATTCTAACCACATATTAGTCCGGCAAAATGTTCCCAACTAGTAAAGACATCTGTTAATCATACTGTATTCTTCAGATAAGGCTGATAATATTATTCTAATGCATTCTCATTTATATAAAACTCTATAATCATATCTCCTGTGAGAGTAATACAAGGCTCTGTTTCTGAGTCATTGGACATGTGTCATATTAAAGCTAAAATCCAAAATTAATAAAACACTAGTTAAATACAAATGCTAAACAAAACAAATAAACAAGTTGCATTGCAATTTGATGGCTAAAATCTTTGTCGCTTCTCAATTCATAACTTTGGACATATATACAAGACTATATAAATAGCAAGCAATAAACTGTAGTGACATGGTTGTAAAAAAATTTCTAGGCCTCCGTCTAGGCTTTAGATGAAACTTACCCGTCTAGAAAAGCTTTACCCACTCATTTAAGAATCAAAACATACCTAAACACTATTAAGCATTATTAAAAGTTCAATGCAATATATAACCGTTAATGTGCTAGTTTTAGATTATTTTGCCTCATTGGCACCTCCTAAGCACATTCAAAATACAAAAATTCCACCTTATATCAATTTACACTAAAATTTTATCAAAAATACACGAATTATCAAAAGCGGAAAATAGACATAAGGACGAACTTTGAAAAAAATTTAGACCGAAGGACAACAATTTTCAATTTTGGACTGAAGGACAAACTTTGAAAAAAAACTAAACTAAAAGATAATGCTAAATATAACTAGCATTATATTCAGTTTTACACTATACAAAATGCTAGTTATAAATAGCATTGTCTTTCGATCTAATTTTCTTTCAAAGTTTGTCCTTTAATCCAAAAATGAAACTTGACGTCCTGCAACCTAAATTTTTTTCAAAGTTTATCCTTTTGTCTAATTCTCTCTTATCAAAAATTCTAACCCGATTAATCCTCGTCTAAATGATTAATCCCTAATTCATACTAACATTATCCCTAATTCATACTAACATTTTAACGCTCGTCTGGCGATTTTTACAATCTTGTGTACTGCTAACAGCACTCAGATTTGTGCTAGCAGCCACCATGATCGGCTGTCAACCACCGTAGGAATCCAGTTTGCTCCGGCAGTTTGCCAATCATAATGTAAGAAAAAAAATAGAAAGAAAATCACACGGTGGCCTGAAGCAAGAAATCAGGTGCTGATAATAATGCACTAAACTGCACAAGGATCCAAACTAGATCATCACAATGCTTGAATCTTGATGGACTGGCTTCAGATTACAATTTAAACCTACATATCAAATCAGACATTGATCACAATAGACAAACATTCAACATGGCTTCATATAGAACATGGAAAATGCTTTTATTAAGTTTTTGCCAATAAATAGTTGCATGTTTTTGAGCTATGAATAGCTGTATATGTACAAGTAGAATAATCTGCAGACTTACCAAACCAAAAGTATTCTATAAAAATAAGCGCTTCTATGTATAAATATAAAATTAAAACGTTCCCTTTGACTGTGTTGTAGCCTCATTTTTTTTACTCTTCCTCATTAGCTGAGTTTCTTAACAACCTCTGAAGACGATGTAATTTGTAGCGTATTTAATAACAGAGGGCTTCTTCATTCTCTACCCATTCGATAAAACTTTCAGAATAATTGGCACGAGCTTGGATTCTTGCTAGACTAGTCGATGATTCTGTTTCATTAGTTGCTTGGTTCATCTGTCCAGAAATAAGAAATGGCTTAAGGTACTTGAATATATCTTTTTATGCTGATTTTCTTTTGCAATAGTGTATATTTTCAATAATTCAATCATGTTATACCTACTGAGTGTTTCAACACAATATACAAGTATTAAAAACTTCAATAAAAAAAAGCAGGCTAATTCTGTTAACTCGCCATTTTTTTCCTTTCCCTAGTCACTATAAAGATTTTAAAATAATTGACTAATTTAACTATATAATTATTTAGGCTGATCATATTCTTTGTTTTTCTTCTCCTTTCCTGTGAACATGGATGACTTTAGTGACTGGATAAGGTTTTTTTTTTTTTTGGAATCCACAAATCAAACGAAACACCCTACACTCAAAAATAATTGGAAAAAAGTCCAGAGAAATGAAGCAATAAAACAAAATTAAGGTGGAAATTATTTGTTTGTGTTTAGATCTAACCTCCCTCTCCATTTAAGTGGAAAATACTTTGAGAAATGACTGATGTTTTTACCATGGAAGAAAATAGACCAAGAAAATATGAAGATAGAACAAGCTAAGGGTGTTTTTGAAACAAACTGGAGTGTGAAGGAAAAAGTGTGTTAATAGAATTAGCCAAAAAAGGTACTGAGTACTCTGTGGTTATAAATTGTTGCAAATTGCGTATATTGAAATAAATCAGATGGTTTTAAGCATTGTCTTTGGAGCAAACCAAATAGGTTTAGGAGAAGACTGAATGATATCTTTCTAGGATAATTTCTAGAAATCATATTTAGTTTGGCTAAATTATGACTTTTTAATTAAAAAAGAGAAGTTAATTAGAAGAAGAAAGTAACTTATATTTTGTGCCAAAAGGTACCTTAATGCTAGGGTTACTGCTTGTTGCAGGCGTGCTGAAATTTTCAGAAGAACGACCCTCAACGGGCGAGTTGATAGGTGACCTACGGACAATGCAGATAGTTAAGCAAGACCGTTTTCCATACTAAGGGCAGAAAAAAGAAAGCAAAAAGGGACAAAGGTTTTACCTCTCAGCTTCATCTTCAACAGATGTAGCGCAAGATGAAATCCAATCAAAGTCCAAAAAGTTTGAAAAGTTTAATCCATCCAGTATGACTTCATTATCATAGTTGAATTCATGGTTTGTGACAAGCTGATTGTGAGGGTTAGAAGGTGTGCACCTGCAAATTAAATATTTATGAGCATATAATTTTAAAATGAAACCGCAAAACCACTTAGTAATTATTTATCAAAATTGTGGATGTTAGGACTGAACTTTATGACACGCACAGTGCAACAAGTAACATAGGGATTCACTGAACCACTGACCTGGTAAAGGATAATTGATTTTCATAATAGAAACTTCCTTGTTGAGAATCCAAAATGTCATCGCCATCCTCTTTTTGATTGGTTGCTGAATGCGGTTGGGCTCTATCCCCAGCATTGTGACTGGATAATGCAGCACTGAGTTCATTATTTATAAAATTTCCATCTGAAAACGACCTTCTAATGAATGACCTACAAATGTGAAATTATAATATTCACGATCAAGAATAGCTGTGTGCAAGCCCCTAACATTGTAATAATCACAATATTGAATTTTGAGGTATCCTGAATTAACATTCTTTTTATAATAACATTGAGCTTATACTAAGTAAACTAGCAAACGAGTACCTCGATATGTCATCAACAAGAGGATGCCCGCGTCTACCAATATTGTAATGTTGATCTGAATCTAATTCCCACAGGGAAGGTTTCCCAAGTTGAGGTTGGAAGTGACCCAAGAATCTGCATTGTTAAGATAGTATTCATTCTCTTAAAATTCACAAACAGTATATATGTGGTGATACAACATTTTTATGAATTAAAAATCTTACACATTGATAGCATCCTGCTTCTCAGCATCCATGTAGGCGTTGCTATAATACCGTTGAAGAGTTCTTAAGAACTCTTGAGACTGAGTTGTTGCCTTCCATTGACCTCTTCGCTCACAAAATATCTATAGATATAACAAAGAACGTGAGGTTGATACTTTTTATTCAGTGTTCTAGATAATAAAAATTTTGTTAGCGAGATAAAATGAGATACACAAGTTAAATTTGCAACTTTAACCAAGTTTTAATATTACATTTGTAGTCTGAAATAAATATGATACATTATGTAAAAATAGCGTAATGAGAAAATGCCAGTGCAGAATTTCAGCCTGAAGGTTATATGAATAGCAAGTCAGCCCAATCCAAATTATTTTATATTATTTAGAGAGCTCTGAAAAAACTACTCAAATTTTAACGGTGATACAAACTATAATAACTTTTACATGAAAAATCTAAGAATAGAGAACTCTACCTTCTGGGAAAACTCCTAGAAAAAAAAAACAGAAAAAAAAACAAAAAACAAACAAATTCAACCAAATATATAACATGAACTTTAAAAAAGTACCTTATTGTGTGCAGCAGAACCACCATATTGCAGAGCAAGAGTGTCGCCCATACTTTCATAGAAGTGGATAAGTTCATCAGCCAAGGCAGTATCAAGGTCGATTTTTGGGTTATCGATAATTCCCAAAGCATAAAGTTGTTTACCAAGAGCAGCTAAACCATATGCATACTGGGCAACATTGGTGCGGTCCAAGCAGTCTATGCAATTCGTGCGAAGAACGCCTTTTTGCAATATCCGTGGTTTCACAAGATGTACTTCTTCATCATTTGTTCTGTTCATGCAAGGTTCAGTTTGGGACATAACAGATTCTTCTGTTGTGTTTGTGTGGGATTGAATTTTGTTAAGCTGAGGGGCACTGTTTCTCCTGCATTACATCATTATCAAAGAACATATTTTTAGTGTTAGCACATATATTTTCTGATAGTAAGAAGTATATCTGCAATACAGGCACATATGCCACTGTTATATCAGCAATACTGCCACATATGAATTAACAATTGGGTATTATATGTATCTGCTTTGTGAAAGTGTGGATTTACTCTACAAATATTTATATGACTATCAATGGAACGATGATTTTGATATTAATGATTATATTTTGAAAATAACATCATCAACATCAACTTAGCCTAAATTCCGGCGAATTAGGGTGGGCTATATGGTAGCAATCATAATGGGTCCTGTTGTCATGTATTAGTGCTCATATATACATATAGCATTCATCTCTTAACAGCTTGGCTCCCTATATACAAACCTAACCATGAGAAGTCAATTTCTATCGCTTTGCCTCATAAAGAGATCAAGCATACAACCCGAACACTGAAGTTTTTTGTTTCTTCATTATTTAGAGTTGTTGCATCAAATGCAACATCACCATCTCTTTACATATACACCATTAATCTTACGCTCATACTAGTTTACAGTAACTCAAACCAGAGTTACATACATGCACGCACACCTGATCCATGATATTTATCTGTTTATGGAGGTATAATCTAAAACATAACTAAACTCACGCAACCAATTTAATCAATACACCCACACATTTTATGTTTTGCATTTCCATTAATGTCTTGCACCAAATTTTTTTGGACTGCGAGAAATTTCTTTATAATCTGATGATTGATAATGTGAGGTTATTAATGACAACATACACCTTTTCATCAAAAAAGAAAAAAAGAAAAAAAATGACAGCATACACCTCAATATATCATCTAGTATATGTCATGTGATTTGATGTATCCTTATGTTAAATGAAAATCGGAGCCGATTTCTGATACAATGTGATGCAGCAACAGTCATAAACAAATTACTGCAATATCCATAGCAAGTTTATAGGACATCGAGACGAACAATATGCAACCAGGGTTTTTAAAACTAGCGCTTTGGCATTAGTTATGCATGCATAAGAATATCCTTGAAAAATATAACGAAATTTAAACCATCAAATTCTTATTTTGCAAATGGTTTCAACAAGAGAATTATTCAACGTAAAATAAAAGAATAAAATAAACAAATACTGGATGTATGAATATAAAAAAAAACCATCAAAAAAAGGATAGTTTGAAAAGAAAATATGATTGATATTGAAAATGTAACCAGAATTATTGAAAATACAGAGAGAGAAAAACATAAACTTCATATTGGTATTGATATTCACACTTGTGATCTGACTTTTATATCAAACTTTCTAGCTAGAAGTAAATGTTACTTTTTGTCTTGATCACAACTCGAACTTGTGACCTCATTTGTAAATTAGAATATAATGAAAACTTCATATCTATGGGGGTATCATAACTACTATACTTTGGCATGTGCAATGCAAGTATGCTACAAAATATCATTATCTAATTTTGCATATAGTTTTCGATAAGAGGATTTTTTAACATGAAAGGAAATAGTGAAATAAGTAGAATACTGAATGTATGAATGTAAAACAAAACCGTGAAGAAGAAAAAATAGTTCAATATGATATTTCGTACTGAGAACAATGAAGATAAATAAAATAGAAAAATATAAATGGAAACAGATAGAAACTTTACTTTAACTTGTGACCTCATTTGTGTATCAAGTTGTTAACAAAATTAACTGTTAATACTTGACATTAATTTCATTATTTTTTTCTATGAAAATAAGTATGTTACCTTTTTTTTTCACTGAGAAAATTATAGTTGTAAAATAAATCATCGAAAATCAATTTTAGACATAAGTTACTTTGAGATATTTACGAGATGTACTTTTAAGGCCGTCTGAGATCAACTCTGATACGAGATAGCTTGTGTAAAAATTCCGACACGAAACTTGATCAAAGTCCGAGATTTAAAACTTTGCATTTGAATACCACGGCCGTTTTGTAAAACATATGGTTGGACAAAACTGTGACTCTATCACAAATACCA
This sequence comes from Allium cepa, assembly GCA_030765085.1. NCBI lineage: Eukaryota > Viridiplantae > Streptophyta > Magnoliopsida > Asparagales > Amaryllidaceae > Allium > Allium cepa. The sequence goes on along the minus strand of CM060935.1, from coordinate 327,553,753 downwards.
TCACTAAATATTATCAAAGATCTTATCGAACTACTTCATATAAGATTTCACAGCATTTCATAAAACAGGTTATTAAGTTAATAATCTTCCAAAACATTTCTTTCTTCATTGAAACCTAAATAACACATCCCTAAAACCTTTATCATATGCATTATCTAGTAGTAGAACAGAAGGATCATACTCAATACTATATCATGCTCTAAATGCTCCATAAATTATGAACATTGAAGTACTCCAAAAATTAAAGCAATAATACTGGGACGAATTCTGAAGGATATTACTTGACTCCTAATAGATGGTCTACTGAAGTAAACAATGTCTATCTCACCTAGGTATTTCCATACGCCAATAGGTATATCCCTTGGTTGCCAAACTTCTCTTGATCTCTTCCTTTTCAAACTTTACAAATATTGTTTTTTAGCATGTGACTACAGTGAATCCACCTTTGATATTGTTATAATAACTTACAATACAAAGGTTTTCAAAGTAAATATTACACCCCAAAGCTTTTCATAGTGAATATTACACCCAAATGTTTTCAAAGTAAATCTTACACCCAACATAGGTTTCCTTATAATCTACCAAGGCTATTATATTCCTTAACAAACTTGGTTCACAGATTTCTTCCATTTTCAGCTAAATAAGCATAAGTTATTATCTCCTACCACCATATTCAATTAAGAACACAAGTTTTAGGAGATGAAATTCTTGTAAAACAAAAGTTTAACAATACATCTTTTCCAAAGAATCACAATTTGAATTAAGTGTACAACAATTCAACAAAATATAACCTGAAAAGTTTAACAAAAAGTTTATCCATGGCACCAGTAAAGTACTTACTCAGGAATAGGCCATGTAAGTGAATTCTGACGTCTTAAAGTTGGTGGAACCTCACAATGCAAGAAACCAGTCAAATCCAACGCGTAAGCTGCAACTTTTCCCAATAAGAATAATACATTTGTGGATTTTCTGGAGAAAACAATTATTATGAATCAAAGCTTTATAACACAACGCTGGTTTTAATATGAAGCAAATAGAACAAGTTAAAAAAAGTCCAAGCGACTTACTTTCGAGCATATTTATTAAGATCCCAATGCAAAAACTTCAAACGACTCTCTCTTGGCAAATTTTTATTTATGTAATCTATAGCCTTCACAAATTCTTCACGGAGAATAGACTCTCGAGGCTTTTTCTCTTTTGTCTGTTCCCCAATAATTAGAAGTAACAAAATTACATCTTGGAAATAGCTACTTAATACACTAATGACAAATGAAGTATGCTATGAACATCAAATATATACCTTGATCAAGTTCAGAACAATAATTGGATTTCCATATCTTCGTACAAGATTATCAAAATGACGCCGAGTGGATTCATAGTTTTGATCCTTATGCACTGGACAATAGATTAGTTGAGTGGATCAAGACACAAACATTTTAATAATAGAATGGATGAAATACTCTGGTTATTTTTAAGCTTACAGATTATATCAGGCTTCATGTTACGCCATGAACTTTCCTGGGACCAAAAGAGAGGGATAGAGCCCCTAATTTGCACAATAGAACTTATTTCAGCAGGGTCTCCTTCAGAAGTGTTTTCAAATACAATTTGTTCAGTCTCAACATCATTGGCTACTCTACCCTTATCATTGACACCACGTTTTAAGTACCTGATTTTATCAACAACAAAAAAGGTGATGGAAATAAACAAATTTAATCTTGTCATTATGATAGAAAAGATGGAAAATAAAATGATAAAAGAAATAGTCTAGAAACCTGGTGCCAGCAAAATGACGTGAGCGTCTAGCGATGAGTGTTAGAATGAAATCCTTTCCCGATATGGAAAGCTTGGCCTGCATGTAGAACCAATATACTCAAAATGTATTTATTAAAGAAACTGGAATACTTGTATAACAAAATGACAAGCTAATCAAATTGTTAACATAGAATTGGACTAAATGAAAATTGCTTGACCTAAAAATTTTAAGTATGCCAAATGATGTCACGCTTTGCTGAAAAGTTTCAAATGCAACAACAATAACCATATGATATATCATGATAATTATTACTTATTGATGAAAAGTCTTAAAAATCTAACTAAATGAGAAAATTTCTTTACTATTAACGCAAATAGGAGTGGACAAATAGAAGTAGGCAAATTGTTTGTGAGGACCATTCAGCCAAAACTTTAAAACCTATTATTTCTTACTAATCATTTGATATATTCATTCTTGTCTTAAGAACAAAGACGAGAAAAAATTCAATGAGAACTAGAATATATCCCATTGCAGCTGTTCTAACTAAAAAATTGAATATTAAAATACAGTGTCTTCATATTAAACTCAAAATGAAGATCTTTTGCACTAATAAAACATATATATTGCCAAAGACAATTCGTAATAGTGGTAAGATACCTATTTTAAGTAGCCAGTGCTCTTGGTTGTAATCCCCTAGGCATGCTTGTTAAAAACAGACGAAAAAAAACACACACAGTCATGACCTTTCCTATGACAGCCATTTCACATAGTACTGGTTACATGTAAAGAAACATGAGAATATGTCACATCCCCTGTTTTCCCTATTACAAAAGCCGTCTATAGTATTGCTTAATTAAGGATTTCAAAATGGGATTCAAACCATAGCCCAAAAGGTTCAAATTTTAGACTGAAACTGAATTCAAATTGAGAATTGTGTATACAAAGGTCTCAAATTTAAATGTGTGTTTATATGCACGTATATATGCAATAAATTTTGTTTTATTTAAGCCATACAATGAGATTTAATTATGTAAGAGCATCGAGTCTTCTTCCTACGGTAAAAAGTCTTCATATTTTTTTTAATTGATTCTGATACTTCAGCTTCTATATTTGAACTTAAACTCCTCGTATTGTAGTCTTCATTCTGTTATATTGAATTTTCAACATGGACTGAATTTTATTCCTCAATTGTGATGTGAATTGACTTTTGGAACAAAACTAGAGAGATTTGAAAACCATAAATGCTAAGATTTTGTAATCACCATTCTAAACTTAAAATTGCTCTAAGCATGTGAAACTAACAAGCACTTTATAGTCTAAGAAACACTAGTGGAGTAAAAAGAGAAAGAGTATTTTACACATACATACGTGTGAATGTGTAAAATATTCATTCTCTTTATTCCACTAAGGTGTGAAATATACTATGAAACATTAGCGGAGTAAAGAAAAAAGGAATATTTTACACCTACATATACATATGCATACACACACATACATACATATGGAGGAATTAGAAAAAAGGTCAAACTTTGATGAAGAAAATTAGACTGCAAGACGTCAGGTTTTAGTTTTAGACTAAAGGACAAATGTTGGTTACATTTAGCATTATATTCAACTTTTACACCATAAAAATTCCTAGTTATAACTAGCATTATATTCAGTTTTACACTACACAAAATGCTAGTTATAACTAACATTGTCATTCAACCAAAAATATAAACTTGCTATCATTTAGACTAAAAAAATTTCTAAGTTTTGTCCTTGTGTCTATTTTCCTGTACATATAAATATAAGGAGGGTGAGAAAGAAAGAAAGAGAGACTTACTTGTTTGAAGAATCCATAAACCAATGCAACAGTCCACAATGTATTCTGAAGACGATTCCGGACATCCCGAGTCAGATACTCGTTCCATACAAACATTGTTTCGTAAATTCTCCCGCTCTCACCATCACAAATATTCCTTTGAAGACTACGCATTATGTGGTAAGAGTAGCTGTAAAAGAAATCTTTTGTAAGATCAACTGTGCATAGGAGCCGCTTGTATCTGTCCATTAAAAAAAACATAAGAATGACAAGTTAGTTGGTTGATTTTGAAGAAACTAAATTACCAAATAAATAAAAAGTAATCATAATTTCAGGAACGAATGGAATAACCCCCTGTAAAAAGGAAAAAAACCTGGACCTCAATTTTGATACCTCGTATAAAATATATTAATATAAGCTCAAAACCGCACGAAGCTTTCCTCGGTATAAAAGAAGTAACCGAGCGGCATTTACACTCCATAAACTGTTGCAACTTAACATAAATAAAGAAACTGTCAAGTTTCGACTACCAGAACTAGGAACATGTGAAACTTACAAACACTTATTGGTACCAGAGTTAAGGCTAGAAGAGTCATATCATCACTGAAATTGGTAAACAAATATATACAGATGAGTGTCTCTGGAAGTAATTCATTTTGCCACACAGAATAATAGAAAATGTATAATTTTCTGTCTAAATGAAATAATTCGTTAATCAGGATAATTTGTTGATAAACTATAAACAAAACGAGCAGCTTAAGCCACAAGTGATGCTCATGCGTATATGTAACAAAAACATTCTACAACAAACTCAAACCAAAATCCACCAAAGCTATCATTCACATTACACTTTTTTGTATTTACAAATAGACAAAACCTGTTCTCAGCCTTAGAATATGCCGAGTTTGACATCTTAGTAGAGCTTAACGCAATCATGGTGCTTTTAGAAACAGCATACACAGCGTGACCACATAAAGTACCAATTTTCCTTCTCTTGGTAATTAGAAGTAAATAATATGGTCCTAAGAACTTTACCACCCCTGTAAAATAAAACATATTTATGATTAGATGTTTTGCAAAGTGATATTTCCGACTATATGTATTGCAATGAAAACAAACTTTAATTTACCAGCAATTCCATAGCAGTTTGTGACAAATTTAAGGCCACCGTTAGCTATATTTCCTTCGTGTATTCTCTTAAGCAAATCATAACACTCTCTTTCAGTGTAGTTGGTATGATCTTCGGATATATTTAGCTCTGAAGGTTCGTCCCTTTCAATCTTTAGCACTCTCCATATTGCTTTACTCTTATCTCTTCCTATTAAATAAAATTTCTGCATAGACAACAACAAATATACTCATAATTCTGCATAAAACAGTTTGATCTTGTTGTTGGGAATTCCATAGCACGACTCATATTATGTTGAAACAGCTATCTATACACATAAAGACACTTGTCACATGAGAAATCTAAAGTACATAGTCAAGTGACATTTGGCATTGATAGTTACAATTATTATGGAGTTATTAAATCATAGTCCCTTGCCAACGCAAGATAACCATGACAAAAATAAGTTTAATGCCTGCTTAAGTTTGTAGCTTCTCACTCAAAAGTGTCGTGTAAAACCCCTAATGGGTAAAGAAATGATGGTAATCACTTTCATCTTCTTTCTTTTCATTTCTTAATGGTATTTGAAGAAAACAGAATATAGCACAAACAATAAATAGATAATAAATTGTAATTCATATTCAGCACACAATTACAATATCGATATTATTTAAGAACTGTCTTCAAAACACATAATCCCTTCATAGATAAACTAACAAAATTCCTACATTTTCAACTTTAAATCGCTCTGTCGAATCTCGTCACAGAACACAACTATTTGATACTAAAGAGAAAACAAAAAAACACTTTTTCAACCAATTATTGTCAAGAATTCAAACAAAACGACAAAATCATTGCAATCACTCAAGTACAAAAAAGAAGGCCAACTTTAGCCTAAAAACATATAAAGTTTACCGATCGAGTCTCGTAAAGCTTAAACTTCTGCAAATACAAGCTACAATCGACGTGTCGTACTTCCGCACCCATTACTTATCCAAATAAAAATCTAACCCGAGCTTATCGGGCTCGGGTATAATATATCAACTGCGCATCCGAAACAGGAAACCGGTTAGAAAGGAAGCTTTGAAAACCCTAGATCACTTTCCGGTTGCTTCAAGTATAGCATTTATAGTTTGGAGTTCCTAATTTTGGAAAATAATACAGATTCAAACTGAGAAAAGATTGGAAGTTTCTGATTACTTTGGGAGTGATTTTGGTTAAATTTGTTGGATTTGAGATTGTCTGAGGCAAATGATTGAAGAAGAGAATGAATGAAAACCACAATTTGTAATGTGGAGACTTTGATCCACAGAAATTATTAATTTAAATGTGAGAGAGTTGGAGAAGATACCTATTATTGTACTAAAATTTAAACTTGTATGGGCGTTTTTGCATTTTAGTCGTAATAGTTACCTATTTTACTTTCAAACCTTGCATATTTACTACTTTTCACTTTAAGCTATTAGAGAATGTTAAGAGCATTCCAAACCACGCAGAATGCAATTTCGTTTGGCATTTACGTGTCATCGTTTACTTGTGTACTAAACAATATTAAGTTGACATGAATAAAAAAGCTTGACCACCAAAACAAAATAAATTTATTCACTTCAATGCAAATGTATTAAAATGTTAAAATTTAGTTATGTGGCACAATATTCCTGATAATTATGACTTCATTGTAAAATGCAATGTTTAAAACTAGACGTTTAACTTCACAATATCTAATAAATGAATTGACACATCATACTACACAATTAATTATTAGATTCAAAGTTGAATAACCTTGTTAAATATTTAGGTGTCATTCACTTTTTATCAAAAATATACTTGGGCAGATACGGTAGTGTTATCTAAAAAAGGAATTTCTACCATAAATTTCATTTTACTCAAATGTAAAAATCATTCCTTTTATTAAAATATATAATTATATTGTTAATTGCTAGCAATTATGAAAATTGAATTTTAGGTTTGCATATATATGCTTTTATACACAAGAACAGCTGTACATTTGTTGTACATATGTTACCAAATTTCCTAAATGTAACACATGCAAATTTTATAATTTTAAACGCATTGTTTTTTTCTAGTAACTATCTCAAAATGGAAGAAATGTATGTCATAACTTCTAGCTCAAGCTCTAACAACAATTTGCTTAAAATAAAAATAAGAGCACCATGATGCGTTTGTTTTATAATTTCTGTAGGTATGTCTTCAATTATTGACGTGCTTGTGAATCACATGGATGATTTAAATTTATGTATGTGTTGACAATTTCATTTAAGATGCCAAAGCTTTTCACACATGAAAAACGCTAAACAATTGTTATTTTTTATGCCGTCAGGGTTGTAATGCAGCATAGAAATAATTTGAAGTAAATGTTTAAAAAATTTGGCAAATTATATTAAAATCCCTAAAATTGATGAATTGATGGGATGAAATTCTTCAAAAAAAATCATGAGATAAACTTTTTACCCTCGTAGAGCATTTACGAGGCAACAACTTTAACCTCGTAGGGTAATTGCTTGTTAGTCGAACACATCTAGAAAACAATACTCAACGGATGATATTTTAGTCCAATTAATTTTTAGAGATTTAAAAAGTGCTACTCAATGTATTTAAAATTTGAATAGACTTTGCCAGAAAAATTAGAGGATGGATGCGTAAAGATCTCGGTATAATTGATTAATTATCTATAATTGCCTAACATCAGTTCAAATCATCTGTCCTCATTTTACATGTTCAATATGTTACATAAATCTTAGCGGCTGATTTTTCATCATTACGCATTCATATATGATATAGCGCATTCCACCGATTCGTTTATTTTGCTGTAATGAACGGCTGTGATTTTTTGTGGTCCACGATAATAGAAAAAATGGGACAAAAAACGAAATCAGGGCGGCAAATTTGGAAAGCTCAACGCAAATTAGCGTGCATAAAGGAGTTATTTGGAAAAAAGTGAGCTGGTGATTATGGTTTTTGAAATTTAATAATGAAATAATGAATGGGAATAAATATGTTTGAATGAGTGCAGAGAGTATATGCCTTGATGACATCCTTTTTTATAGTTATCCACACAACGAGGAATTGATTGCTACATTATTTAATTTTTATGGTTTTCGTGTAAGGAAAAAAAATCAACCATTTAATACTATTTACTGCCACGATTTTAAATAAGGAAATAGCGTTATCGTCTTTATTTTATTTTAAATAAAATATTTTGAGTAACTTGCTTTTTTTCACCATTCCCATACGGATTTTCAATTCCATCCTTTTGTATTTCTGAATTAGAGGTAACCAGGGAGAATTACAAATTAAAAAAGGAAAGGAAATTAATTTAAAGGACAAAATTTACATTTTTAGCATTAAGGACACGATCTCAGTATTTTAAGCACAATGACAAACATTCTCGTAAAAGTTATTCATATCGAACTAAAAATTGATATCTAAAAACTGCTATTGATAACTACAAACCGATACTTTAAAAACTATTATCAATAACTAAAAAGTGATACCTAAAAAAGTTATCATTCATGCTAAAATACTGAAATTTTATTCCTGAGGCTAAAATGCTAAAAAAAAATGTTCTTAGACAATAATTTTCTGGAAAAAAAAATTAGACCGAAAGACAGAAAAACAAAGTTTAAAACAATATTATGCTGAAGGACAATGCTAGTTATATATTCAGTTTTTATATTATACAAAAGGCTAGTTATAACCAGTGTTATAATTAGTTTTACATTGTACAAAATGCTTGCTATAATTAGTATTGTCGTTCGGCCTAATTTTTTTTCAAATTTTGTCTTTCGGTTTAAAATTGAAACTTGTTGTCTTTCACTCTGAATAGTTTTCAAAGATTGTCCTTGGCTATTTTCCACTATTTATTTTTTCCAATATTGTCCTTTGCTGTGCAGCAACAACCGTAAGTGCAAACATACATATGATTTATATAGAAAAATGCAATATAAAACTTTCGTCATGACGTGCACGACTTCGTCGTGTACTGGATGTGACAACTAACACGTAGTAAATTTAGCTAGTTGTTAATTAGACCGGAAACTATGAACCATTCTGAAACATGTCAGGTGGTATTTCATTTTGACAACTTCTCAATTTGATCAAAATGGTATGTTGATTTTAAAGCTAAACAATGTTTTCAAGAAATTTATGATAGTTCGTAAGTTGGCACATTTACCTGATTAAATCGTCAACCTTAAGAGTAATATAAACAAAATTAAGTACCATCTAACATATATATATATATATATATATATATATATATATATATATAATTATTTTGCATATTCCATTTATTTTTACAAAATTAATTATGTTTTAATCTTCATTGTCGTTGGTCGTATATTTCATAACGCCAACAACTGAAGGACTAGCTTCGACCGATAGATACGATTATAGGGGTTTTGGTAGGCTGGTTACTGAAGACTTGAGGCAAAGGCTGGAAAGTAATTCGGGTTTTGAGATTTAGTGCTGGATAGACCTATCAATGGATACTTTCGAATGTGAACATTGTCACATCCGTATCAACGGTTATGGACACCTATAGAACAATTATTTTATCCGCTAATGACCAAATAATCAAGAAACATAAATGAAATTTTTTGTTTAACATTACTTTTTTTTATCTCATTAACTATTAAAGTGTTAAAAATAAACAAATATGACGATAATAAATAGCTTTGAGCAATTAATATGCATTTAATGCGTATAATATGAACTTTTAACTTAATAAAACATTAATATATTTCATTGTACTAAAATCACATAATATAAACTATAATCTTGAAAAAAACCGAACAGGTAATTTTCGGATGTGGATGTCTACATATCCGCATTCATATCCGTTTTTCCGCATATTAGATTTTTATCCGGTTTTCGGACATGGATACTGATGAATTTCGAATTTTTCAGGTATCCATCGGTAGCCCTGGTGCTGGAGAAATAAGAATTATTCTTGGTTGAGATTAAGTTGAACGTATAAAGCCAGAAGCAAAGCATAAGAAAGGAATAAAGAGACATTGAGATTTGTAGTGGTTCAGATTGAATACCTATGTCCACTTCGTTCTTTCCTTCTTTAAATTTTTATATCGAAGCCGAAAATTTATTACAATGTTAAGCTGGTTAAGTCTTCCATTATTTACGTTTTACAAAAAGCTCTAATGAAGCAAAGCAAAGTTTATTCTTATTATGTGACTGTCAAAAAGAGATCCTTTCTATACTAAGATGAACATCTATTTATAGCACTTTGGAGTAGATAAGGAATGATGACGTGGATTAGACTGTTGAGCTAGTACGCTAACACTTGGCATTAATTGAGCCTACTTTTGATACAACATGGATCGCTGATGTGTACTTTTGGGAGTGCCTCTTCTTTAGTTAAATTTGAGGCTTACTAGTTGATGATTGAGATTTTATCATAGCATTCTTGTGGATGACGTGTGCTTTTGAGCTAGTATGCAGATTAATAAAAAACAATTTTTTTCAAATTAATCAATTAAATTAAATCTATATATATATATATATATATATAATTTTACGCTTGATTCTATAAAAAAATTATATGCACCTTTCAGTTTTTTTTATAAAATATTTGTCATTTATATAAATATTTGAACCAGTCAGACTATTTAAATTTCAGATTTTCTAAATAAAACATTTTATATCGTACTACGCATACACAGATATATGTATGTATGTATATCGACATACATTTAAAATTGAAGAAACATTTTTTATTAAAGTCGTATATATGTATGTATGTTACTTAATATATGTAAAATAGTATTTTAATATTTTTAAATTATTTAATGGCCGAAAAAATTAGTATATATATAGTTTGGGTGCGTATGTATATTGCATGTGTATATGTGATATTACTTATATTAAAACTATCATCCCTTAACATTATATGTGGTTATTTACACATGCTTGACATTTATTTATTTATGTACCCTAATAGTTTACAATATTTATCTATTATATATCTATAATGTTTGCATTATGAATGCGAGCATTTAATAAATTAAAATTTAAAATTTAAAATAAACAAACCAAAACAACAACATATACTATATTTAGTAAACTTAAATCATTATATATAAAATAAATATACATAAAGTTTTACTATAAATAAGCTAATTAGTTAAAATTAAAACCACAAACTCGTCTATAAATAATCCGTAAATATGGTTTATTGCAAATATATTATTTATGTAAACGCAAAATAAGATCTAATACAAATTAATAAATGATTTTTTTTTAAAATTTCCCCTTCCACCCCGCCACCAATTCAACTAATCCAACAATGGTGTTAGAGCCTAGACTATGTTCGGACAAATAATTAACCGACGCGTAGGGCAGTCACTTGAAAAATCCAATTATATGGATGTCTAAAGAAAATGTGTTTAACTAAAGAGAATGTTACTCTAGTTAAGATACGTTCTTATAAATAGAAAACCTCCTTCCTCCAGGCCTTTACCAGACTTACCGAAGTTGTATATTTTGAGCGTATGCCCTTTTTGAAGGCTCAAAAGTATTTTATGCCTTACGTTTATTTAAATAAGCATATTTGAATATTATAAATAACATTTAAAATAGTTTTAAGTTTAGATAAAGGGATGATCATTTGGTTGGTTTGGTTTATCAGACAATGAAAATTGTTAAACTGAATTAAAACCAATAAAAATAAAACCAAATCAAACCAACCAAATTAAGTTTGGTTGGTTTGGTTAGTTAATAGATTTAATCGAACTAAAAGTGATTCACATTTTATGTTTAGAATATTCATTGTAATTTGAAACAAAACCTAAATATACGATTAAAGTATTCTTATTTAACATTCTTTTATTTTCTAATAAGAATTTTGACACATATATATAAAATAAATTTTATTCGAATCATTAAAATAATTTAAAATAATTATAACATTAGTAATTTCGAAAATATAATAAAATTTTGGTTAATTTGGTTGAATCGATAACCAAATTAAATTTTTTACGGACCGATTATAAACCAATCTAGTTTTAAAACCAAACCAAACTCAAGCAATGTTTTTCCAAACTTAACAATTAGGATTTGATATATGGTGTTACTTATGCCTTAGGTATTTTTATTAAATATCATTGGAAGTTAATTCTTTAAAGTAAGTCATACCTTTGCATTATTATTCTCATGCTATATGGTAATGTTCGATCTTTATAGTATCATGCTTCATAATCTACGAAGTTAACCCTATCTTTAGGGATTTTTGAATAGATTATGCTTCACCATCTCTAGAGATATCTGGTCCTATCTATGGAATGAATCAGAATTACACGACACTATCTCTAGTGGAGCTAAAACTAGTTTTTCATTATCTCTATGGAGTTGAACCTTGCCTCCGGGACTAGGAAGTTTATGCTCCGTTGCCATATTACTCTATTCTTCATAATTTTCATGCACATCTATCTACAGATATCCGGTAGGAGGACATGCTTTAATGCCCATAGGGGGATCCAACACCATGCCCTTGAGTGTGCTTTACACTCTTTCCACATTTCCGTCGGGGGACCACGGTTTGGAGTTTATGACATTCCCGGTGGAGTTACCCTAGTGCTTCAACATAGAGCATAGTTGCGAGATCTATGTCTATTGTTCTCATGACCATAAATCTTATGGAATGTGTCTTATTTTTAGATTCTAATCTTTGCGGCAGTTGACTTTCTGATCCTAGATTTGTTGCAATCCATGGCTCCTCCAATAGCAGATAAATTCTTTTTGGAGTTTCCATAAGCATTGAAAATGAAAACTTGCCTTATCATCTGAAGTGTTCCCTTTATCCGGTCATATTATCCATCTTTCGCATGCCCCTATCATAAGGCTTTTCATCTCCAGCCCGATTGGCATTTGTCCGTCCTGCCTCAATACCAGAATCCTCAAAGAGCATAAACATGTAGGATGGGTAGTGTAAGTCCTCCAAGTTGGCAGTTGGATTTTTGTTAAGTTCCCCATATAGCTCTGTTTTCCTATTAATTGCTTAACCAATAACCATAAGGACGATCCATGTAACGGCCCACAGATCTGTATCCCTTGAGTCGACACTATCCTACATCAATCAATTCAAGATATACAGCAATACGAACCATTTGGGTTAAAGAAGAAGAGGTAGAAGAAGAAAATAGAAAACAACAACAGAATCTAACCATCGCAGCGGAATAAAATATAATAGATAATAAATACTCTTTACTCAAAAATCAAATATATATGTTTATATATTACATCATCAGAGTACATCAGTCACAGCTCAACAACATCAATAACATACATCTGGATATACAACTAATCAACACAGCGGAATATATATATATATATATATATATATATATATAAAACAAGTACGAAAGTACGTATCGTCATCCAGCTCGTCTCCTGAGCTCCACAGCATCATATCCTGTATCCTATAATACTCGGTCTGACCCGAGCATTACAGTTAAATAACACCCGAGTCAGTCTGGAATACCAGCGTGAGAAAATCACACTCAATTTATTATTAAAGTTTCAAAAATCCTTTGCAAACAAAAGCATCTCGTAAGACCACGCCACAAATAAACATGTCGGGTTTTTACCTTACGATAGCTAAAACAATTTTTATAGAAATCCTCTGATATTATAATAGGGTCTATATACAAATACTTATAAAATAGCCGAAATTGTTACATCTATTAAATTCCAGCTACTAGCCACAAAGTGGGTAATACAAACAAAACTCGTACAAGGCTCGTAGGGAGAATGGATTTCCAACTAATGACTAGGCACTGGGGTACCACCTGTCACAGTACGTGGCCTAGATCACAGTACCGAGGAGTACGCCCACTCCCCTGCAACACAAGACCGGAACTACCCCTTACTGGATAATCCCGAGTGAGATCACCCCGCGGTTGGGATCAGCAACCGCCCACTAAGCCGAAGTAAAAGGGACATCTAGGCAGGGATGACCTCACCCTGCTTGGGTGCTACCCACCTAGCCTTGCTGCATAACCCCTGATTTTCAGTCATTCCCATTTGATGAGGCTTGAGGCTAAGCGTTACCTTTTTAGAACATATCCCTTAGAATGCCCATCGTCCACCCGACGATGTTACGAAAGCATTCATCCATACAAGTCCGTCCCGGGTTCTAACGGAACCGAAGGCACTATTCCTACTACATCCATTTTGAAAATATCCTCAGGATTAGTAGCGACTAGCCCTTGCACTTCTCTGCTCCATCATCAAATCCAAACTCGTTTCCACGAAAACGTTCAAACCAGATCGAAGTGGTTTTCGAGAAATAAATTCCGATCCCGGTCTTTTCGAAACGAGCAACGTATTTGTCCAATATTGATAGTCGGTGATTTAACTATCAATTAATAATTACAACATCCATCACACAATAAATAATTTTCCAAATTATTTATTTATCTCAAAATATCTTTACAAGATATATTTCTATTTTCAATCCTTTGAAAACAGTTTCAAAACCACCTTTCCTTTCAGAATAAACTTTCTCAAATATTTTCTATCTCTACTGAAATCACCAAGCACAAAACTAGCTTTTTAAAATAATTTAAAACATTTACTTTGAAATATACTTTAAAACAATTTAAGTTAAATTAGTTCAATAATTTGTTAAAAATACATACTATATGAATGTTTGAAAATAAGGTTACATAATAAAATATGAAACTAGATTTTTACTTTTAAAAACAAAATACTAAGTCACTTTTTAAGTAATTACTACTATAATAGATTTGAGAAAATACTTACTTTAGAATTTAAATATTAGAAATAATAATATTTTTCAAAACTTGCTTTTCTTTAAAAACAACTTTAAAACCTTTAATTTATATTTAAAAATTTACTTTAAAAAAAATGTACTTGGTTATCCAGAGAAAAATTCCAACTTCAATCACTTAAATCAATTTCCCCAAATTGATTCCAAATTTATTCCCTTTGAAATAAATTTCTTTCTTACTCAGTTCATTTCAAAATTTGTTAATTATGGACTTTATTATTAATGTTATTATTTTCCGTTGATTTTAAATCTTTTAGCTGAAATAAACAAATTTCAGCTTTTCCCAGTTTCTTCTTTATTTTTTTCCAATAATTTAAATCTTAAATATTAAATAAATGTTTTGTTCTTTTAAATAATAACTCTGAAGTTTAAAATTCATTAACTTTCTGTTTATTCAAATTTTCCTTTCCATATTCAAGATTTATCTATCAGAATTTTAAAGTCACTTTATTTCTTTCTAATTCATTTTTAAATTTATTCTATAATTATTTTACTTGCAAAATTACTTCTTTTATTTTCTTTCCAAAATCCAATTCATATATTTTTGGTAATTCATTATACCCAATTATATCCAATCAATCCATAGCATTTAATATTCCAATATAATTCATCATAGAATATCAAATAGTCACAACAGAGGGAATTAAATAATGTAAATAAATATTGAGGGGTCCAGTTGGATCCCTCCAACCTATTTTCCCTGTATCCACAGACGTTAGCACAATATAAAATATCAATTCCAAAATATACCATACTATAGCACATCAATCAATTCAGCCATACAATCAACTATTTAAATTTAACTGAGTGAGATTGACTCACCTTTGAATTTTGTTTGCAATCCAATCCAAACTAGCTTGTTTCCATCAGGATTTCAAACCTTGTATAAATATTAGATGATTTTATTAATATTTAAATTGATCAGACAATTTATTATCACCTAGTTAGCTAACAATTTTAATTTAACTAAATGTTTGGTTTTTAACTTAATAATTTGATTTTACTCATAATTCCCTTTTTAAATCTTTTTGTGACTAAAATAAATCAATAGGTTATAAACAAAATAATCGCTAAAATACATTATCAACAATAACTAGAACATAAATAAAAATATGTATATTTATTTTTCTTTCTAATACCATATATATATATATATATATATATAAATTCAAAATCTTCCTGTTTATATTTTTCTCAGTTTGCCTTCAAATTAAAGTAAGCAGATTTATTTATTGTTGTTGTTATTTAAAATACATAAGTTGTATTTATATAAAATTTTAAAAATAAAATAGTTTTTTCTTCTTTTCTTTTTTTCAAAATTCCTATATATTTTTTTCCAAAATTATATACATGCATTTAATTAAAACATAAATGTTTAAACTTTATTGTATATCCATCTATATCTATCTACTTATATTATTAAATATTAAAATATGTAAACTGTATATAAATATACTTTGCTGTAGTCCATTCATTTTTTCCATTTCATTTTTTCTTTAAATCTGCCTAGATATATATAATGAAAACTAATATAAGTATAAACTTCATGTAAGCATTTTCCTGCCTATATACATATATATAAATTAAATAAACTTATATCAATACCTCTCTTCCACCACCAAGCTACAGCTTGCCGCCATCATCGCGAGACAACCATCGATCATCGGCCAAAGCAGCATCCTCAACGCTGACTTGCCTCGAGCGACTCGAGATTGGGATCTTGCCGAACCCCACTATGCAACTTCACGTCCCTCTAGCCGCGCGCGCCCAAATCACAACCACGACCTCGCCCTCCTTCCAAAAACCACGGCCACGCGACCTATTCCTAAACCCTAATTTCGAACTTACCCCCAAAATCGCGTGCGCGAACGCGAACGCGTGCTCCCCCTCCTACAAACCCAAAATGCATCGCCGTCGCCCCTTCCCGACCTCATGCTCGCCGCCTCCTATGTTTGTTTTTTTATTAAGGGTCGGATTCGATTTGATTTCAGTAGAGAGGGGCTCGCGATTCGATCGAAATCGAATTTGATTTCGCTGTAAAAAAAATTATATAGACGAAGATGCTTCGGTCATTTCTTCTTCTTCTTTTTATATAGATTTCGTTCGATTGAGATGGTACTTTAAGAAGCTGAAGGAACGGAGGGTTCAAGATAATTTTCAATATAAGCGTGTTGAGGAAGGCAATGGTTTTAAATAAAAAAATTATTATTCACCTCAAATCAAAAATCAAAATGTCCTATTAGGAAAAGGTGATGGACGTGATTATTGCGTGTTCAACTATGCTAGGTCACAGGTAAAAATGCAGAAGAGAAGACAGGCTTTTGGACCAGTTATAAAATTGAATTTCCAATTCAATTTTCAGCGTGTTTATTTATCGTATGCCTACACGCCAACTTCGAATGCTATGAAAATTGAAATCCGATAGTGATAAACTATTACGGATCCAATGGAACTAGTTTCGTTGAATTCCGAGACTGTGCCTCAGAAGGCTATTTTTAAATTCAATTTAAACGATGTAAATTTTAAAACTGAACAAACCACTTCCAAATTCAATTTTAACACTTTTACTAACTTCAATATCATCAATATAAATTTTATAAGCCTTCAAATTATTTTTAATAAGCTTCAAACTGAAGATTCAACATTTTACCCAACTTCAACTTATTTAATTCAATAATTTAATTATCAAATAAAAAGTGATATTTGAAATTCAAGTTAAAAATTAACTTTTAAATATTTAAAATAAATTAAATATTCCGATTTCAAATGCTCAAAAATTTTCAGGTCGTCACATTCCTCCCCCTTAAAAGAATTTCATCCCCGAAATTACTAGTTAGGAAGAATGGTCCAATACCCGTTTATTATTTTTTTCAAATCCAAACAGTTTCTAACAATTCAACATCTTACCAACTATCTTTTTATAAAAGACCATTATCATTCTTATTAACTTCTCAACTCTCCCATAGTTTCCAAATAACTTTACTTATTCAACACTTTAAATTTAAATTTCAAAACCAAGTTTAAAAGTTTCAAAATTTCTCAAAAATTTTCTAACTCTCTAAATTTCCGAAAAATTTCGCCAGCGTCTCCTTTGCGCGGCTAGCTCGGTACAACTACAAAATGGCTCTACGGCCTTCCAAATCCAAAAGGAAAACAAAAAACCAAGTGGCTCGATCCAAAAACCCAATCAAATTTCACAGAAAATTAAACACATACCTTTTTGGTCGGGCAATTCAATTTTTATCATCTGAAATCAAAACCAATTTTCCTTTCTCTTTATAATACCTGCATATCCTGCTTAGCACTAATATCCAATCACAGTATTCCAAAAATTATTTTATCGACTTCTTTACAAAATGTCAATATTTATTCATTCAAATATTAACTCAGAATATATTTGTAATATCAATTTCTAATCAAGAATTCACCGTTCCCTTCTTAAGTTTAGTATAAGCATTTTATATGTTTCTTATATTTATTTTCATCTTACCACTTCAGTTTATATCAAATTCTATTTCAAATTGATTCTTCCATTACCATATGAATTCAATTTATTTTTAACTCTGAATATTTAAATTTTATTTGTCATTTATTACTAATTCATGTCATTATTTCAAATTAGTTTCATTTACTAATTTATTTCAATTTCCAGTTTAAAAACGTTTGTCGTTAACAAAATTTTCCAAAATTTTCTAACTCCTAAAATTTTCGGAAAATTTTGGCAGAGTCCCCTTTGTACGAAGGAGCTTTTGCAATTTGACAAAAGATATAAATATATATACATCGACCCACCTGGTCGGAAAAACCAAAAACAGTTCATATTTTCTATTTTTATTGCGTAGGCGTACCTTATTTAGCATTTTTAAGCAAGCAGCTTATTTATTTAGCAGTTAGCACAACCATATCCAGCCACATGGCTTCCAGGTACCTGTACTTACTCAATTTAAACATGTAAGTGCCAAATCTATGAAGTTTAACAACATTTCACTTACTTGCAATAGTTAAACACATGAATTCTAACAGCAATGCACATTAAACACTTTCCGTAAGCAATTTATATAGTATTCATACTAGTTCAACTGTTTGAATTAATTTATAAACCATTTTTATTCAATTTGAGTGGTTTTCAATCCATTCCTATACAACATCATCAATTTGAATGGTTTAAAACTCAATCGCTTATATTCAATTCATTTTAAGCAAACCGAACTCATATTTAATTCAACTGCTCTCAAAATCAATTTATTTCACTCCTATCATTTCATAGAATTTTAATTACTTCCATTTACATCCAGTGACAACTTATTCTATGCAATTTGACGAGATCTATGTGAATAAATAAGTATTTATGTTTTATAACCAATTTAAATGGATTTCAATTTTATACTTAATTCTATTTCATTTTTAAATTTATTCACAATCCATATATTCTCATTTTCATTGCATTTTAAATTTGAATACATTCACTTGCATTTCATTTTACTAACCAAACCAGTTCATTCAAAACCATTAACAACTTAGGTTCATCTTTATTACCAATTAAATTTCCTTTTCACGACCATTTATTTTGCTCGGCACATTCCATTTCAATTTTGCTCACAATCCATTCATTTACAATTCGTTCCAAAATTGTTTATTCCAAACTTTTTATTTAGCTCGAACAATCCAGGCTATTTCATTCAATAACCATTTCAATTTCATTCACGATTTATCCATTTGCGTTTCATTTCTTATCTGCATTCACTTAAATCCATTCTAGTAACTTGAAAACATTCTATTTCCTTATTGTCTCTAATTATTTCAATTCCATAACAATTTAAATGGTTTACAATTATTTATTTAAGAATTTTCCTTCCATTAAATATTATCGGCAACTCACCGAATTTTATTTCAATTCAAACTTATTTTCATTTGATTTAAATCCGACCCAATTATTATTAAACTTAGTTTTAAGTTAACTTTAATTTAACTCCTTTCCATCTTTTTAGCTTAAGTTGATTTACTTCAATTTATTCAAATTTTATACTTAAGCTCGTTTTCATTTTACAAGTAAATTTTTCTTTTTCTACCCAACTTAATTCTCTCTCAATTAAATCTCATTTTAAATATGCAATTTCATTTGATTGGTTATTATAAAATTTAACTTTCAAGATTCAACTCATTCAATTGACTACAAGGCATTTCCAATTTATTTCCACTTATTTGGATTTTATTTGCAATTCATACCATTACTATTTTAATCTAATTTCATTTTTATTCGATACATTCCCAATTATATTTAATTTGTTAACACTTCAAGTTAAATTTAAATTTATAACTCAAGTTCTGAATCCACTATCCATTCTCAATTTACCACCTAATTTCATGAACTCACAGTTCAATTACATTTACTTCACCAACAATTTAAGTCGAATTTAATTTATAACTTGAGTTTTATTTCCAAACCTCATCATAACTCATAATTCGGCTTCTATTTAACTACATTAGGTTTCATTTACGTATTTCATTAACTAATTTATTACCAAGTTAGTTCTTTCCCTGGTTAAAATTCAATACTTGATTTTTAATTCCAAATATCACTTCATTTGATTTTCTTAAGTTCAATTTATTTTATAATTTAAGTTTGGATTTTTGTTTTATTTTCCAATTCATCAAAAATATTAATTTTTGGGTTTTCTATTCCACTTTTCAAATTCTATAAGTCACAACTTTTATTTACACAATTCCATTCATTATATGTTTGAATATATTCCTCTTTTATTTTTAACTCAAGCCTTATGCTTATTTATAACCCAAGCATATTTTATTCTATAGATTTTAATTCTTTTATAAGTTATTATAATTTATTCATTTTAATCTAATCCTTATCCAACTTATTTTCCATTTATTCAGGTAAGAATCTAATTCCGTTCGATGACTCAATTGAATTTTTATTCCAATTCAATTTTTATTTTAACTCGGATTTATTTAACTCAATTCGATTTCAACTTAATTCGAATACAACTGGATATTATTTTCAGCCTATTCAATTAATTTCAATCCAGTTAAATTTTTATTCCCCCAATCCAAGTTTATTTCATTTTTAACTTTTCACTTTAAATTTAAATTCCAACATCCAAAGCTTATATTTCCTTCCTGATTTAAAAATCATCCCTATTTATAAGCTTACAACCTATTTCATCAGGATTTTTAAACACCCAACCTTTGGTTTCAAATTATTTTGGAATCTCCAACTTCTCAAATCACATTTCTCAAAAGTCAATCCAATCCTGGTTTTACCCTCAACAAATTTGTGACGACCGCCCATGACTCCCGCACGGAAACAAGGGAATGGTGCGCTGAAAGTGTGCCAGGCAGCCATGAGTGACCGTCAAAGGTAAAATAAACATCGCAGACTCTATCGTAAAACTCACAGCGCATGGATAAAATACAATAGAGAAATATAATATAGTGAAGCTCCCATAGAACAGGATATCATCATCTAATTATAATAGCTTTACACATGGTCTGAATCATGAATACAAGAAGCCTCACTACATAGCACTCAGAGTAATCAACAAACAGCGGAATATCCAGTACATTGAATATGAAAATAATATGTAAAGCCTCCTGCTCGTCTTCGTCATCATCAGCGTGAGTCACTAAGATCAGCACCTGCCACCTGTCACCTAGTCTGCCCATCCCAACATGGATGAACAACCCAAGGTAATAAGAGGAGACATAAAACCTTGAGTCAGACAAAGTCTTAGTGAGCAGTAAATCAACTATCAAACATACCAAAAGAGCATAAGGGATAAAAGGAATAGGAACCAAACCATCCCACTCCGCCTCTTTCTACAGTGATAGCCCCCAGACACACATTAAGGAGAAGCAAGCATAACATGGCAGACAATTGGAGTAAAGCAATAATCACTCGACTCAAGGTCGATGTTTTCCAAATACAAACCCCCAAGGCCTAAACCAAGATCAGATAAGCACCCAGAAAACACCGCTCTTGAGATCGAATGATGATACAATCAAACGTGCAAACATCCATGACTCTGGCTATCACTGTTATCATTGCCTTGATTTCACCGTTAATTGAATGACCAACTCATTCCTTTATCCATCTGTCAATGGCTAATGGTAACCCCGGTTCTAGACATAACTCCGCACGTCGTCGCAGCCCGTGCCTAGGAATTTTCGCAACTACCCAGAGTACTAGCACGTCGTCGCAGCCCGTGCTTGGAACGTCGTCGCAGCCCGTTCCAACGTACTCTTGCTTTGAGCATGCTAGAACCTTCAACAACGATGAGATCTCAGCCTCCTAGTCATCCTCCTGGACGACTATTTTCATACTAGCTCAAGCGCCTCTCAAGCTAACCATTATCATCAACCCGGATCGCATCACCGAGTTATCAACATAGCTTCGCACGTCGTCGCAGCCCGTGCTTGGAACGTCATCATGACCCGTCCCATCTCATCATCATACTTTGCCTCCTCGCATCATGGCAAAGTCCATCTCAATACCATACTTTGCCTCCCCGCATTATGGTAAAGTCCATCTCAATATCATCTAATCCATACATATGAGCTTCAACATCCGCTTCATATGCCACAAGCAGCTTTCACCATTCAAGAGCCTTTCCACTTAGCTTTTGAATCATCTTCGACCATCTTGTCTAGATCTAACTATCAATCAACTAACATACATAGCAATCAATCAAATCAATCATTAACTTAAGCAATCAAGTAATCAAATATGGTCTAAGTAGGTATTTATTACTACAATGGCAATTTTGTAAATAAATGAGCATAGATATAACATACATGAATCATGGGTTTCTAGCATAGATCTAACAAATATAAATCATGGGTTTTGTCTCTACAACCTGATGAATGAACTTGCATAAGTAAACATCTTCATAAGTAATGGATCTACACTTGGATCTAAAGAAATATGCATAAAATCACTATCTACAACACTTCAACAAACCACCAATCCAATATACTCCTTTGGGTCCGCGTGAGAGATAACCACCACTCACCGAATTACCCTAACACTTCAAAAACAATCAACAAAAGATCTGGACAGCAAGGACTCAAGCTCGATTCGTCGAAATCTCGCTTGAAATGGTGAGATCTAGCTTCGTCGGATGAAGATCTTCAACTTTGGCTCTTCGATCTTCGATCTTGATCTTCGATCTTCAATGGATGTTAGCACTAGATTGAAGTAGAGAAAGAAGTGAAGAAAATGTTGTAGTCGAGTTTCCAAAATGGCAGCACTTCGTTGCTTCAAAAACCGGTGCCAAAAAGTGAGCCAAACCCCTCTATTTATAAGCTGAAAACTCCATGAGTCGTTCGTCCATAAGTCGTCCACGAGTCATCCCTGAGTCGTTTACTACTCATCATATTCCACGACTCAGAGAATCCCAACAGCATACGACCTAACAAGCTACGACTCATCCAAGCGCGCGACCTAACCCACACGCGACATAACGACCTAAGCCCTCAATGACTCATCTACTATACGACTCATCACTTAACTCGGTCATGACTCAACCTATCCCGTTAACTCGTAACCTGGCAATGTTCTAACTCTATAAGCCGTTAACCACCATGAGTCGTCCCATACGAGTTAACTCATAACTCTTAACTCGTTAGCTCCTTATTCCCTGAGTCGGTCAAAACCTTAAGTCATTCACGACTCATACATGAGTCGTTCACTACCTTGACTCGTTAACTCGTGCACACTCCTAAGTCGGTTACGACTTAAAACTCCACTATCTCGTTAACTCGTACACGACTCATCTCTTAACCCGTTAACTCCTCTAATCCAACCTAACTTCCACACGGGTCAATTCCTTACGAGTTAAAAAACGTACGACTTAAGCTATAGATGCCATAAACAACACTAACAACCTAGTAGCCATTATTTTACGATTAGTCGACACGTAAAATACGGGTCGTTACATTCTCTCCCCCTTAGGAATTTCGCCCCCGAAATTCCAAACAAACAACAGCAATCAAAACTATTCTGCATGCCTACCATCCATAGCAATCAACAAACCATGCATCCAATTCTAGCCTAGCATGCAGAATTCTAAGATTAGAACAAGTTACAAATTCATGAGATGTCACGACACCTTAGGGCCATACCTTGAAGAGTTCAGGATGAGCTGCCTTCATCCTCTCTTCCTCCTCCCACGTACAGTCGTTAACATCATCACTCCATTGTATCTTGAGCAACGTAATCGTCTTCCTCCTAAGCTGTTTCGTGTCGGTTTCAACAACACGAAGCGGCTTACGAGGTCTCGAAACAACTGGATCAACTTCTAAATCTTCACAGCTATCAGCAGAAACCACCGTATTCGAGTCATGCACATACTTCCGTAGATAAGATACATGAAAAACATTGTGCACACCCGCCATCTTTTCTGGTAACTCCAATCTATAAGCGAGCTTTCCAATTCGCTCGATAATCGGGAATGGTCCAACAAATCTCGGAGTTAACTTTCCTTTCTTTCCAAATCGAATAACATTCTTCAGAGGAGAAATCTTCACAAAAACCATATCACCTATGTCGAATTCCAAATCCTTACGACGATTATCGGCATAACTTTTCTGACGATCTTGGGCTGCCTTCATACGTTGCCGAATGATCCCTATACAATCCGAAGTCTGTCGAATCATCTCTGGCCCAAGTATCAGTTTTTCTCCAGTTTCCAACCAACATGTCGGAGAGTTACACGGTCTTCCATACAATGCCTCAAATGGTGCCATACCAATACTCGACTGATAACTGTTGTTATAAGCAAATTCCACCAAATGAAGATGATCTTCCCATGATCCTCCGAAGTCCAAAACACAAGCTCTGAGAAGATCTTCCAAAACTCGGTTGACTCTCTCAGTCTGACCATCTGTTTGAGGGTGATAAGCTGTACTCAAACACAACTCAGTTCCCAAAACTTCTTGGAAGCTCTTCCAAAATCCACTAGTGAACAAAGGATCTCGGTCGCTCACTATATTCTTCGGAACACCATGGAATCGAACTATCCACTTAACATACAACTCAGCCAACTTTGATGCAGTCCTAGTCGATCGAACAGGAATGAATCTTGCACTCTTGGTCAAACGATCTACTATGACCCAAATCCCCTCATTCCCTGCTCTGGTTCTAGGTAGACCATCGATAAAATCCATTGATATTTGCTCCCACTTCCATGTAGGAACTTCTAATGGCTGAAGCAATCCACTTGGCTTCTTCTGTTCAGCTTTTACCAACTGACAGTTCATACATTTGGACATAAAATTTCCAACATCCTTCTTCATACCTTCCCAATAATAGGTTCTCTTCATATCCCGATACATCTTATTTCCACCTGGATGAATTGTCAACTTCGAGTGATGACTTTCTCTAAGAACTTCATCTCTCAATCCATCTACATCGGGAACAACTAGTCGTCCTTGCTTCCGAAGCCAACCCTCTCGATCGACTTCGAATCCTTTATCCTTTTCTGGGTCCAATCCAGATTCCAAATCTCGGATAATTTTGACCAGCTTATTGTCTCGCTTTTGGCTCTCGCCAATTCTTTCCACAAGAGTAGGCCTTATCGATAAGTTTGCCAACATTTCAGGTTCCAATTCACATCTAGGCCTGAAATCAAATCCAGCCAAATACTCGAGACACTTCCATTCCGAAAACATGACTCCCAATCCTGCATGTCTTCGACTCAACGCATCAGCTACTGCGTTACCTTTTCCCGGAGTATAAGCTATACCAAAATCATATGATGCTAAAAACTCTAGCCATCGTTGCTGCCGAAGATTCAAATCCTTTTGGGAGAACAGATACTTCAACGACTTATGATCTGTAAACAACTCAAATCTAACTCCCAACAGGTAATGTCTCCACATCTTCAGAGCAAACACAATCGCCGCCAATTCCAAATCATGAGTCGGGTAATTCCTTTCATGCGGCTTTAGTTGTCGACTTGCATACGCAACAACTCTATCCTTTTGCATTAGCACTGCTCCAAGTCCAGTACCACACGCATCAGTGTAAACCACCATCTCATCATTCCCACTTGGAATAGTCAAAACAGGAGCACTTGTCAGTCGCTCTTTCAGGATTACGAAAGCTTGCTCACACTTATCATCCCATCTAAACACTTGATTCTTCTTCGTCAATCCTGTTAACGGTGCGGCTATCTTGGAAAAGTCTTTGATAAACCGTCGATAATACCCAGCTAATCCAAGAAAACTTCTCACATCTGATGCATTCTTAAGTCTGACCCAATCCTGGATCGCTGCCACCTTAGCGAGATCAACCGCTATTCCATTTCCAGAAATAACATGGTCTAAGAATCTCACTTCACTCTTCCAGAAGTGACACTTCTAAAACTTAGCCTTCAGCTGATGTTTCCGTAAGATTTCCAAAACAATACGCAAGTGCGTCTTGTGCTCTTCCTCAGTTCTGGAATAAATCAGAATATCATCCACGAACACAAGCACGAATTTATTCAACTGATCTCTGAATACTCTATTCATAAGATCCACAAAATATGCTGGTGCGTTAGTCAATCCAAACGGCATTACCAGCCACTCATAGAAACCGGATGGTGTCCTAAAAGCAGTCTTCGGCACACTATCCTTAGCCACTCTCAACTGGTGAAATCCCGTTGCCAAATCCATCTGAGAAAACACCTTAGCTTCGTGAAGCTGATCAAACAAGTCATCTATTCTCGGCAATGGATACTTGTTCTTCTTAGTCACCTTATTCAGCTCACGATAATCCACACACAACCTCAACGATCCATCCGCTTTGGTTGCGAACACAACTGGTGCACCCCATTCGGACACACTACGCCGAATGAATCCTTTCCGTAAAAGGTCATCAACTTGCACCTTCAACTCTTGTTGTTCCCTAGGCACCATCCGCCTAAGAGGCATCACAACGGGTCTGGCTCCCTCAACTAGATCGATACAAAACTCGATCTCCCTATGCGGCGGTAACCCTTTGACCTCGTCAAAGACATCCTCAAATCCATCCACAATAGGCACCGATGACAGTCCATCCCGTGGAACAACCAGCGAATACATGAAGCTCATGAAGACGCCTTCTTCATGCTTGCATCGTATCACAACCTTTCGCCCTTCCACATTCCCGACTGTCACCTCCAGCCTCTCACAATCAATCCTTGCCGCATACTTCCTAAGCCAGTCCATACCCAAAATAATTCCGAACCCCGCAAAGTTCATAACAAAGCAATCACAAACAAACGAGCAATCATGACTCGACACAACTAGACCACGACATATCATACACAAGCATGACGAACCCCCAACTGGATTAGTCACAACCAATGGCCTATCAACAATATCCGGTTTCAAACCTAACCGGCCTACCAAATCATCATAAACAAAAGAATGAGACGCTCCAGTATCAAACAACACTCTAACTGGAACACCACAAATGGAAAGAGTACCTTGAACCACCACACTCTTCCCTTTCTCCTCAGCAGTAAGAGCTTTTGAAAACGATGGCACAGCTCCCAAAGCATAAGCTTGCACAATCTGCCTGTCCTTCATCGGTTCTGGACAATCTTTCCTAAAATGCCCTGGCTTGTCACAGTTGTGGCATTTTGCCGGCGCCTTAGGATTCCTACAATCCTTGGAGAGATGGCCCTTCTGCTGGCAATTATAGCAAGTCATTTTGCCCCTCGGCTTCTTCTGGCCATCCTTACCCTTTTGTTGCTGTTGCTTCCTCTTCTTGTTTCCACCCTTCTGTGGCTTAAACCCTTCCTTGGTTACAGCAACAACAGAACTCTCCCTAGGAAACAAACTCTCATGCCTGAGAGCTTTCTCCACAAGCTTCTCAAATGGATCGTCCAGATGATCCACCAACTGTCTTCCAAGATAAGCATCCAAACTGGTCACAAACTTCTCATTCTTCTGATAGGGAGAATCAATATATGACCTGGCATACTTGGACAAAGCTTCAAACTCAGAAACATACTCAAGAACGGGTCTTCCACCTTACTTGAGCTCCACAAACTTTTTAAACAAGACAGATTTCTGAGCCGTAGAGATGAACTTAGCTTCAAATCTAGCTTGGAATTGCTCCCAAGTAATCTCCTCCTCCGGAGTATCAATGGTGATAGAATTCCACCAATCCGAAGCTCTCCCTTGAAGTTGCCTTGATGCAAGCTTCCTCTTAGTTGCATCCTCAATTCCCAAGTCACCGAAGATCCTTCTACAAGCATCAATCCATCTTTGCACTTCAATGGTTGATTCCGTTCCCAAGAAAACCTTTCCTCCAAGAGAAGTATAGTCCTTACAAAGCTTAGCAAAATCCACTGGCTTTGGAGCTTGAACTTGAATCCCAACATCTACCGCTGACCCTGGAGTTGGTATCCTTCTCATGATCGAAGTCATCATCGCTTCGAACATGGCTCCATAATCAGCAACTCCATCAGCAGCACGACCTTCCCCGGCAGCAGGTCTCCCTCTTCGACTCATCCTTAGTATCTACAAAAAGGACTGATTAGAACACCTTGAGGAACAACTACATAAGGAGTTCAAATCCATCTAAACCACTATATTATATATAGTAATCATCCATCAAAATACAATTACGTCTCTCTTACGTAGTTACGTCAGCAAGCGTTGGCTAAAATCGATTAACCAAAGCTCTGATACCAAATGTGACGACCGCCCATGACTCCCACACGGAAACAAGGGAATGGTGCGCTGAAAGTGTGCCAGGCAGCCATGAGTGACCGTCAAAGGTAAAATAAACATCGCAGACTCTATCGTAAAACTCACAGCGCATGGATAAAATACAATAGAGAAATATAATATAGTGAAGCTCCCATAGAACAGGATATCATCATCTAATTATAATAGCTTTACACATGGTCTGAATCATGAATACAAGAAGCCTCACTACATAGCACTCAGAGTAATCAACAAACAGCGGAATATCCAGTACATTGAATATGAAAATAATATGTAAAGCCTCCTGCTCGTCTTCGTCATCATCAGCGTGAGTCACTAAGATCAGCACCTGCCACCTGTCACCTAGTCTGCCCATCCCAACATGGATGAACAGCCCAAGGTAATAAGAGGAGACATAAAACCTTGAGTCAGACAAAGTCTTAGTGAGCAGTAAATCAACTATCAAACATACCAAAAGAGCATAAGGGATAAAAGGAATAGGAACCAAACCATCCCACTCCGCCTCTTTCTACAGTGATAGCCCCCAGACACACATTAAGGAGAAGCAAGCATAACATGGCAGACAATTGGAGTAAAACA
This sequence comes from Allium cepa, assembly GCA_030765085.1. Taxonomy (NCBI): domain Eukaryota; kingdom Viridiplantae; phylum Streptophyta; class Magnoliopsida; order Asparagales; family Amaryllidaceae; genus Allium; species Allium cepa. The sequence continues at coordinate 327,524,961 of CM060935.1, read as the reverse complement.
ATAATCACTCGAGTCAAGGTCGATGTTTTCCAAATACAAACCCCCAAGGCCTAAACCAAGATCAGATAAGCACCCAGAAAACACCGCTCTTGAGATCGATTGATGATACAATCAAACGTGCAAACATCCATGACTCTGGCTATCACTGTTATCATTGCCTTGATTTCACCGTTAATTGAATGACCAACTCATTCCTTTATCCATCTGTCAAGGGCTAATGGTAACCCCGGTTCTAGACATAACTCCGCACGTCGTCGCAGCCCGTGCCTAGGAATTTTCGCAACTACCCAGAGTACTAGCACGTCGTCGCAGCCCGTGCTTGGAACGTCGTCGCAGCCCGTTCCAACGTACTCTTGCTTTGAGCATGCTAGAACCTTCAACAACGATGAGATCTCAGCCTCCTAGTCATCCTCCTTGACGACTATTTTCATACTAGCTCAAGCGCCTCTCAAGCTAACCATTATCATCAACCCGGATCGCATCACCGAGTTATCAACATAGCTTCGCACGTCGTCGCAGCCCGTGCTTGGAACGTCATCATGACCCGTCCCATCTCATCATCATACTTTGCCTCCTCGCATCATGGCAAAGTCCATCTCAATACCATACTTTGCCTCCCCGCATTATGGTAAAGTCCATCTCAATATCATCTAATCCATACATATGAGCTTCAACATCCGCTTCATATGCCACAAGCAGCTTTCACCATTCAAGAGCCTTTCCACTTAGCTTTTGAATCATCTTCGACCATCTTGTCTAGATCTAACTATCAATCAACTAACATACATAGCAATCAATCAAATCAATCATTAACTTAAGCAATCAAGTAATCAAATATGGTCTAAGTAGGTATTTATTACTACAATGGCAATTTTGTAAATAAATGAGCATAGATATAACATACATGAATCATGAGTTTCTAGCATAGATCTAACAAATATAAATCATGGGTTTTGTCTCTACAACCTGATGAATGAACTTGCATAAGTAAACATCTTCATAAGTAATGGATCTACACTTGGATCTAAAGAAATATGCATAAAATCACTATCTACAACACTTCAACAAACCACCAATCCAATATACTCCTTTGGGTCCGCGTGAGAGATAACCACCACTCACCGAATTACCCTAACACTTCAAAAACAATCAACAAAAGATCTGGACAGCAAGGACTCAAGCTCGATTCGTCGAAATCTCGCTTGAAATGGTGAGATCTAGCTTCGTCGGATGAAGATCTTCAACTTTGGCTCTTCGATCTTCGATCTTGATCTTCGATCTTCAATGGATGTTAGCACTAGATTGAAGTAGAGAAAGAAGTGAAGAAAATGTTGTAGTCGAGTTTCCAAAATGGCAGCACTTCGTTGCTTCAAAAACCGGTGCCAAAAAGTGAGCCAAACCCCTCTATTTATAAGCTGAAAACTCCATGAGTCGTTCGTCCATAAGTCGTCCACGAGTCATCCTGAGTCGTTTACGACTCATCATATTCCACGACTCAGAGAATCCCAACAGCATACGACCTAACAAGCTACGACTCATCCAAGCGCGCGACCTAACCCACACGCGACATAACGACCTAAGCCCTCAACGACTCATCTACTATACGACTCATCACTTAACTCGGTCATGACTCAACCTATCCCGTTAACTCGTAACCTGGCAATGTTCTAACTCTATAAGCCGTTAACCACCATGAGTCGTCCCATACGAGTTAACTCATAACTCTTAACTCGTTAGCTCCTTATTCCTTGAGTCGGTCAAAACCTTAAGTCATTCACGACTCATACATGAGTCATTCACTACCTTGACTCGTTAACTCGTGCACACTCCTAAGTCGGTTACGACTTAAAACTCCACTATCTCGTTAACTCGTACACGACTCATCTCTTAACCCGTTAACTCCTCTAATCCAACCTAACTTCCACACGGGTCAATTCCTTACGAGTTAAAAAACGTACGACTTAAGCTATAGATGCCATAAACAACACTAACAACCTAGTAGCCATTATTTTACGATTAGTCGACACGTAAAATACGGGTCGTTACAAAATTTCTTTTGAAATTTTCAAAAACAACTAGCTTTTCTGAACAAATCAAATTTTGGCAGCAATCCATCACTTAGAAATTCGAAAATGAATACTGATGATGCGGCCGTCATCATCAGAATTATTTTCCAATAATCCGAGTGATTTCAATGTTATATCACTTTCAAAATCCCTTTAAAACAATTTCCATTCAGAAATACCTCCAAAACAATAATGCCATTATTTATCTTCAAAATACATCCAAAATCTCCGGGGTTTTAAAGTTTTAAATTATGTTTTAATTCAAATTTTAACTATAATGCATTTGTATAGTTTATGCTTATACAAATTCTCATTTGATTATTTTTCAATTTATAATTTACATTTATAATTCATATTTATAAATTTCATTTTATAATGAATTTATTCCCTTAAACTTTGGTTATATTTTTAATTTATAGTTAAATTTCCACTCAACAATGATAATAATTTAATATTATCATTTCTAACATCCAAGCAACCATATATCATCTAAAATAGTTTACAAAAAACTTTTCTTTATATCAAAATAAATTTTTGGGTAAAATTATTTCATTCACCCTTATTTAAAACAATACCGTGTCGATTGTCCTATTCAAGTGTTTTGAAACCCCTTCGATACAGTTGTCCAGACTGTGCCAACAAAAGTTCGTATGCCACTCAGTAAACCAATCAACATAATATTAAAACAATTTATATTCACTAACAAATACGCGATGATATCTATTAATACGATCAAACTCATTCTAGAGTACTACGGACTCTACTTTATGAGTAATTCCCACCAGAGCCAAGGTTATCACCCAACCTAAGCTCTGATACTGCTGTAACGGCCCGCAAATCTGTACCCCTTGAGTCGGCACTATCCTACATCAATCAACTCAAGATATACAGAAATACGAATCATTTGGGTTAAAGAAGAAGAGGTAGAAGAAGAAAATAGAAAACAACAACAGAATCTAACCATCGCAGCGGAATAAAATATAATAGATAATAAATACTCTTTACTCAAAAATCAAATATATCTGTTTATATATTACATCATCAGAGTACATCAGTCACAGCTCAACAACATCAATAACATATATCTGGATATACAGTTAATCAACACGGCGGAATATATATAAAACAAGTACGAAAGTACGTATCGTCATCCAGCTCATCTCCTGAGATCCACAGCATCATATCTTGTATCCTATAATATTCGGTCTGACCCGAGCATTACACTTAAATGACACCCGAGTCAGTCTGGAATACCAGCGTGAGAAAATCACACTCAATTTAATATTAAAGTTTAAAAAATCCTTTGCAAACAAAAGCATCTCGTAAGACCACGCCACAAATAAACATGTCGGGTTTTTACCTTACGATAGCTAAAACAATTTTTATAGAAACCCTCTGATATTATAATAGGGTATATATACAAATACTTGTAAAATAGCCGAAATTGTTACATCTATTAAATTCCATATACTAGCCACAGAGTGGGTAATACAAACAAATCTCGTACAAGGCTCGTAGGGAGAATGGAATTCCAACTAATGACTAGGCACTGGGGTACCACCTGTCACAGTACGTGGCCTAGATCACAGTACCGAGGAGTACGTCCGCTCCCCTGCAACACAAGACCGGAACTAACCCTTACTGGATAATCCCGAGTGAGATCACCCCGCGGTTGGGATCAGCAACCGCCCACTAAGCTGAAGTAAAAGGGACATCTAGGCAGGGATGACCTCACCCTACTTGGGTGCTACCCACCTAGCCTTGCTGCATAACCCCTGATTTTCAGTCATTCCCATTTGATGAGGCTTGAGGCTAAGCGTTACCTTTTTAGAACATATCCTTTAGAATGCCCATCGTCCACCTGATGATGTTCCGAAAGCATTCATCCATACAAATCCGTTCCGGGTTCGAACGGAACCGAAGGCACTATTCCTACTACATCCATTTTGGAAATATCCTCAGGATTAGTAGCGACTAGCCCTTGCACTTCTCTGCTCCATCTTCGAATCCAAACTCGTTTCCATGAAAACATTCAAACCGGATCAAAGTGGTTTTCGAGAAATAAATCCCGATCCCGGTCTCTTCAAAACGATCAACGTATTTGTCCAATATTGATAGTCGGTGATTTAACTATCAATTAATAATTACAACATCCATCACACAATAAATAATTTCCCAAATTATTTATTTATCTCAAAATATCTTTACAAGATATATTTCTATTTTCAATCCTTTGAAAACAGTTTCAAACCACCTTTCCTTTTAGAATAAACTTTCCCAAATATTTTCTGTCTCTACTGAAATCACCAAGAACAAAACTAGCTTTTTAAAATAATTTAAAACACTTTACTTTGAAATATACTTTAAAACAATTTAAGTTAAATTACTTCAATAATTTGTTAAAAATACATACTATATGAATGTTTGAAAATAAGGTTACTTAATAAAATATAAAACTAGATTTTTACTATTAAAAACAAAATACTAAGTCACTTTTTAAGTAATTACTACTATAATAGATTTGAGAAAATACTTACTTTAGAATTTAAATATTAGAAATAATAATATTTTTCAAAACTTGCTTTTCTTTATAAACAACTTTAAAACCTTTAATTTATATTTAAAAATTTACTTTAAAAAAAATGTACTTGGTTATCCAGAGAAAAATTCCAACTTCAATCACTTAAATCAATTTCCCCAAATTGATTCCAAATTTATTCCCTTTGAAATAAATTTCTTTCTTACTCAGTTCATTTCAAAATTTGTTAATTATGGACTTTATTATTAATGTTATTATTTTCCGTTGATTTTAAATCTTTTAGCTAAAATAAACAAATTTCAGCTTTTCCCAGTTTCTTCTTTATTTTTTTCCAATAATTTAAATCTTAAATCTTAAATATTGTTCTTTTAAATAATAACTCTGAAGTTTAAAATTCATTAACTTTCTGTTTATTCAAATTTTCCTTTCCATATTCAAGATTTATCTATCAGAATTTTAAAGTCACTTTATTTCTTTCCAATTCATTTTTAAATTTATTCTATAATTATTTTACTTACAAATTTACTTCTTTTATTTTCTTTCCAAAATCCAATTCATATATTTTTGGTAATTCATTATACCCAATTATATCCAATCAATCCATAGCATTCAATATTCCAATATAATTCATCAAAGAATATCAAATAATCACAACAGAGGGAATTAAATAACGTAAATAAATGTTGAGGGGTCCAGTTGGATCCCTCCAACCTGTTTTCCCTGTATCCACAGACGTTAGCACAATATAAAATATTAATTCCAAAATATACCATACTATAGCACATCAATCAATTCAACCATACAATCAATTATTTAAATTTAATCATTTAAATTTAAATTTAACTGAGTGAGATTGACTCACCTTTGAATTTTGTTTGCAATCCAATCCAAACTAGCTTGTTTCCATCAGGATTCAGACCTTGTATAAATATTAGATGATTTTATTAATATTTAAATTGATCAGACCATTTATTATCACCTGGTTAACTAACAATTTTAATTTAACTAAATGTTTGGTTTTTAACTTAATAATTTGATTTTACTCATAATTCCCTTTTTAAATCTTTTTGTGACTAAAATAAATCAATAGGTTATAAACAAAATAATTGCTAAAATACATTATCAACAATAACTAGAACAAAAATAAAAATATGTATATTTATTTTTCTTTCTAATTCCATATATATATATATATATATATATATATATATATATATATATAAATTCAAAATCTTCTCGTCTATATTTTTCTCAGTTTGCCTTCAAATTAAAGTAAGCAGATTTATTTATTGTTATTGTTATTTGAAATACATAAGTTGTATCTATATAAAATTTTAAAACTAAAATAGATTTTTTTTTTCAAAATTCCTATATTTTTTTTCCAAAATTATATATATGCATTTAATTAAAACAGAAATGTTTAAACTTTATTGTATATCCATATATATCTATCTACTTATATTATTAAATATTGAAATATGTAAACTGTATATAAATATACTTTGCTGTAGTCCATTCATTTTTTCCATTTCATTTTTTCTTTAAATCTGCCTAGATATATATAATGAAAACTAATATAAGTTTAAACTTGCTGTAAGCATTTTCCTGCCTATATACATATATATAAATTAAATAAACTTATATCATTACCTCTCTGCCACCACGAAGCTACAGCTTGCCGCCATCATCGCGAGACACCCATCGATCATCGGCCAAAGCGGCATCCTCAACGCTGACTTGCCTCGAGCGACTCGAGATTGGGATCTTACTGAACCCAACTACGCAACTTCACGTCCCTCTAGCCGCGCTCACCCAAATCACAACCACGGCCTCGCCCTCCTTCGAGAAACCACGGCCACGCGACCTATTCCCAAACCCTAATTTCGAACTTACCCCCAAAATCACGTGCGGCGAACGTGAACGCGTGCTCCCCCTCCTACAAACCCAGAATGCATCGCCGTCGCCCCTCCACGGCCTCATACTCACCGCCTCCTTTGTTTGTTTTTTTATTGAGGGTTGGATTCGATTTGATTTCAGTAGAGAGGGGCTCGCGATTCGATTGAAATCGAATTTGATTTCGTTGTAAAAAAAATTATATAAACGAAGAGGCTTCGGCCATTTCTTCTTCTTTTTTTTATATAGATTTCGTTCGATTGAGATGGTACTTTAAGAAGCTGAAGGAACGGAGGTTCGAGATAATTATCAATATAAGCGTGTTGAGGAAGACAATGGTTTTAAATAATTTTTTTTATTATTCACCTCAAATCAAAAATCAAAATGTCCTGTTAGGAAAAGGTGATGGACGTGATTATTGCATGTTCAACTATGCTAGGTCACAGGTAAAAATGCAGAAGAGAAGACAGGCTTTTGGACCAGTTATAAAGTTGAATTTCCGATTCAATTTTCAGCGCCTTTATTTATCGTATGCCCACACGTCAACTTCGAATGCTATGAAAATCAAAATCCGATAATAATAAACTATTATGGATCCAATGGAACTGGTTTCATCGAATTCCGAGACTGTGCCTCGGAAGGCTATTTTTAAATTCAATTTAAACGATATAAATTTCAAAACTGAACAAACCACTTTCAAAGTCAATTTTAACACTTTTACTAACTTCACATCAATATAAATTTTATAAGCCTTCAAATTATTTTTAATAAGCTTCAAACTGAAGATTCAACATTTTACCCAACTTCAACTTATTTAATTTAATAATTTAATTATCAAATAAAAAGTGATATATGAAATTCAAGTTAAAAGTTAAAATTAAATATTCATATTTCAAATGCTCAAAAATTTTCGGGTCGTCACAATCCATTTATTGAGTTGATGCATAACGGCTGCTATTGCGCCGAACCGTGCAAGATTATTCTGTAAGTTATATCCATCCTTTAGCTTAATTTCCAAGACCTAACGGATTATTGCTCCAATGACTAAACCAAATAGTCTCTTAGTATGACATAATTATAGGAAATTAAGGACATCCTCTCCTTTTGTACTTCCAATTGCTTCCATACGCTAAATGTAGCGCCTCAAATGCATTCAAAGGTTGGTTTTTCTAATATATTGTTGCATGATCGATGACTAAAAGGGGTTGACTGCATATTTGATGTTCGAAGTGAACTAACCATGGTTCATCTTTCCAAAATTTAGTCTTCTGCTCTGCTCACCTAACAATCGACGTAAGCTCAGCACTTGCTCCTCCGCTACTAGGATGCTTTCTAGGTTGCATGGTGGGACACGCTGTGTGCCCATGCAATGGATTAACCATCTGTGTACCAGTCGGTATGAACATAGGTGGTCCTATTTCGATAACTAAGTGCGTAATTTTGATATTAGCATTGACTTCTGGTGAATCATCCTCCCATAGTCTAGGATAGGCTATATCGTTGGTCCGGTATCGATCAATTCTACATTGGTTCAATTTGGTTCGACCCGCAGCCAGTTTGGTTTGTGCAATCCCAAATTTCTATGGCTCCTTCCTTCCTTACCTACTCCCTTACGTCCATTCTTGATGAGTTGCAAAAAGAACTCCAGACTTGGTCTCTCTGGACCTGTATTTGCGGTGCTTGCTCTATAAGTCTAATGAATGCTCCATTATTTCCAAATAGTTAGCTAAGAAAGAAGTTACCATATTTTCCATCATCATTTGCAATCACTACTAGACGCTTCTCCAGTAGCTATATTGGAATGCATTCCTAATGTAGCACATTCAACCTTACGTATTTTGTCAGCTCATAGACGAACTCCTCGAATGTGGATGGCTTCTCCATTGTTGATCTCTTAGTAAACTTTGCTCCAAGGTGCACTCCACTATACAAGTCATCACGGCGAACCTTTCAACTACGTATTGAATTCCAGTGGTTCTAGGGAGAATGAATGGAGCATACGGGTCAAACAAAACATATAGTAGCTAAGTCCAGCAAGAATAGAGGAAAGCACTTGCATAAGGGTTTGTGTGAGTCGATAGACTACATGTAATACTGGTTTATAAGGGATCTTGCGTGGACCACCCCAAATGGGTTTAGGATCCATGATGACCCAAAATTTTGGACAATTTAAAATGGAATATTTAATTGATTTTAAATATTTAAAAGTTAATTTTTAACTTGAATTCAAATATTATTATTATTAGTAATTAAGTTATTGGATTTAATAAACTTAAATTGGGTAAATTATTGAATCTTCAGTTTTAAGCTTATTAAAAATAATTTAAGGGTTTGTAAAATCTATATCGATAGTACCAAAGATAATAAAAGCGTTAAAATTAAATTTTGGAAGTGTTTTGTTGAGTTTTGAAAATATATCGTTTTAATTGATATTTGAAAATAGCCTTCCGAGGCACAGTCTCGGAATTCGACAAAACCAGTTCCAATGGATCCGTAATATTGTGTTATTATCAGGTTTCAATTTTTGTAGCGTTTGGAGTTGTTATGTGAGCGTACGATATATAAACGCGCTGGAATTTATATCGAAAATTCAATATAATAACTGATCCAAAAAGATATATTCTCCATACGATCGAATTAGGACTCGAAACCTTTTCCATTGCGTTCGGAGTAGGGGTATTATATTATAAACGCTTAGCGGCATGCCTCGATAGGAGATTGAGATTTTAGGCTTCGTTTTTGAGACGATTTAAAATTTAAATAATATAATTTTATATTTTGACAAGTCAAAAACGAAGCATATCAGAACTTTTTGCCTTTCTCTTCAAAGTCACTATAGCCAGCATTGAACACGCTAACCTCTTTTCAAATATCACATCTCCTTTCCTTATTGAACAAGCCGAACACAGCAAAAGCAAGAATAAAAGGAAATTGCGTTATAAACTCAAAACCGAAATTATCCTCCTCGTTCAAAAGGAAGAAACCATGGAAAAAAAATATAATGGCTTGCAAAATCATTTCGTTCCTCTTTTAAATAAAAATAAAATCTAATTCCAGCTTCAGAAATCAATTTCACAATCGCGACCTGAACACGTCAAAGAAATCATCGCGGGGAGGGGGGAATCGAGCATGTCGTCGCTCGAAGCGATGGAGTAGGGTTTCATGAGCTAGGGTTTCGAACCAGAGGGAGATAGCGATGACGACTTTCTCCTTAACTTTCCTAGATGATTCGATCTGCAGTTGTTATCGTGCGCGCGTGGATTAGAGGGGTCGATTTTTGAGGCATGTTGATGGTGGCAGCAGGTCGCGAGGGGCGGACGAAGACGAGGTGCTGTGACATTCATTTGGATGTGACGTCGGATTTTGGCGCTTGCGAGATAAGGTTGGACGAATTTTGTGGCAGAGGTTCGATGGGACGAGTCGAGGCAGTGACTTTTGGCCGACAGCAGGGGCGATGGGCACGGGTTTGTTCGTAGCAGGTCGTTCGGTAGCCTGGGTTGCGATCGAAAGTAAGATATAGGTTCGTTTATTTTAAATTGAATTTTAAAATATATATATTCTCACCATTTTAAATTTAATTTATATAGGTGAGCAGAAATTTTATATAGGAAAGGTTTTGGATAAAGAAAAAAAGGAAACTAAAATACATAGGAGTTTTGGATATTGAAGTATTATAGTGATTGACTTGTTTAAATAAATTATTTAACCAATTCCTAAAAATAATTTATTAGAGGAAATTGTTTGAAATTAGAATTGGTTCGGTTGAAACCAAATTGTTAATTAAAAATTAAAGTATTAAATGGTAATTTATTATTTGATTGGTTCAATATTAATAAAATGTAAAATGTGTATACAAGGTCTAAATTGTGAAGAAACAAGCTGGTTTGGAAATGGATTGCAAACAAAAATCAAAGGTGAGTTAATCTCACTCACCTGGATTATTTTAGTTAAATTTAAATTACCGGTTGTTTTGCTTGGATGATGATTGTCAATAGTTAAAAGTTAAATAGACCCTATACGCCGCATAATAGCGGATGATACTATATATAAACCCATATACCACGATATTCCATCTCAAAGTGGAATTGGTATTATATATATATATATATTTGAAGTGATTGATTTCCCGCATTATATAGCGGATGAGACCCTATGCGCCGCATAATAGCGGATGATATTATATAAATCTCATATACCGCGATATTCCACCTCGAAGTGGAATTGGTATTATTATATTGTGCTAACATCTGTGGATGTAGGAAAATAGGTTGGATGGATCCAACTTGATTCCTCAAAACATTTAGATTTGTTCTAATATATTGTGATTGGATTTATTTGATAATCTAAGATAGATTATATTGGTGATTGAAAATATTGAATGTTATGTTCGATTTAATATAATTGGGAATGCTGAATTATTAAAATATATAGATTGGATTTTAAAAAGATAAAAAAAAGAGGATTTTTAAGTAAGATAATTGTAGAGGATTTGGATAAATTAAAGGATGAATTGGAATAAGATAAAAGTTGTTTCTTATCTAATAAATAAAATTCCAAATATGGAGAAATGAGAATTTTGGATAAATGAGAATAAGTGATTTTATTAAAAGTCAAGTATTATTATTCAAAGGAATGAAGAATTTATTTTAAATTTCAAGGATTAAATTTATTTAAAAGGATAAAGAAGGAATTTAGAGAGGTATGAAAGTAATGTCTCAGTTAAATAAGACTTTAAATCATATTTGAGAAGTAAAAGTGAAGTTGATGGGTTTTGGAGTTAAATTGAGAAAGTAAAGGAATTTATTTCAATTTGGAGTAAAATCTGAAATCGATTTGGAAATTGATTTAGAATTTGAAATTATGTTTTTAAAAGACGAGACTAAGGAATTTATAAACTGGGTTTATAAAAGTGAAGGAATATATTAGTGGATATTTGGAAGAATAAAATTCACGGTGGAAATTTATTAAAGGAATGAGTAAATTTGTTTAAAAATAAATAGTGATTTTTTTTAAAAAGGATGTGAAGAGAAGTGTATTTCCCTGGATAGCCAAGTACGTTTTCAAAGTAAATTTTTAAACATAAGTTAAAAGCTTAAATGTTGTTTTAAAAAGCTTGTTTAGAAAATTTATTATTTCTAAATGTTTAAATTCCAAAGTAAGTATTTTCTTTTAATCTATTATAGTAGTAATTATTTAAAGGTGGCTTGGTATTATGTTTTAATGATTAGAAATTCAGTTTTATAACGTGCAACGTAGTTTTATTTTCAATATTTTTAAAGTATATTTTTTTGAATAAGTATTAAAGAAATTTTTAATTTAAATGTTTCAAAGGATATTTCTTTATAAAGAGTTTTAAATTATTTTAAAAATCTAAAGTTTTTGTGCTTGGTGTTTTCAGTGGAAATAAATATATGGGAATTTATTCCATGAGAAGAGTGTGGTTTGAAAACTGTTTTCTAAAGGGTTGGAAATGGAAATATATCTTGCGAAGATATTTTGGGGATAATAAATAATTTGGAGAAATTATTTATGTTGATGGTTGTTGTGAATGTTATTTGATAGTTAAATAACCGATTATCAATATTGGACAATGCACTGATCGTTTCGAAGAGATCGGGATTAGGTTTAATTACTCGAAAACCACTTCGATCTGGTTTGAACGTTTTCGTATGGAAAACAAGAGTTTGGATTCATAGATGGAACAGTGAAGTGCAAGGGCTAGTCACTACTAATCCTGAGGTAATTCCAAAATGGAATAGTAGGAGTAGTGCCTTCGGTTCCGTTCGAACCCGGGACGGACTCGTATGGATTGAATGCTTTCAGAACATCGTTAGGTGGACGATGAGCATTCTAAGAGATGAGTTCTCTAAAAGGTAACGCTTAGCCTAAAGCCTAATCAACCGGGAATGACTAAAAATCAGGGGTTATGCAGCAAGGCTAGGTGCGTAGCGCCCATTAGGGTGAGGTCATCCCTATCTAGATGTCCTTTTTTATTCGGCTTAGTGGTGCGGTTGCTGATCCCAACCGTGGGGTGATCTTACTCGGGATTATCTAGTAAGGGTTAGTCTCGGTCTTGTGTTGCAGGGGGTCGGGAGTGATCCTCAGTATGCCGATCTAGACCAGATACCATGACAGGTGGTACCCCAGTGCCTAGTCATTAGCTAGAAATCCATTCTCCCTACGCGCCTGTACGATTTTGATTGTGCCCAACTATTGCTGAAACGTGAGATGCAAGCATTTCAGCTAGATTCTATTTTACTTTATATAGACACTATTATAATATCAGAGAATTTTAATAAAAAGTGTTTTAGCTATCGTAAGGTAAAAACCCGACATGTTTATTTATGGCGTGGTCTTACGAGATGCTTTGGATTTTCAAAGGATTTTGAAACTTTAATAATCAATTTGAGTGTGATTTCTCACGCTGGTTTTTCAGACTGACTCGGGTGTTATTTAACTATAATGCTCGGATCAGATCGAGTATTGTAGGATATAGGAAAGGATCCTATGGAGCTTAGGAGACGAGCTGGATGGCGATATGTACTTCCGTATTTTTGTTACATATTCCGCTGTGTATTCAGATTGTGAGGACAGGTTATGATTGCTGTCCAGTTGTGTGTTATGTATACTCTGATGATGTAATGTATAAGTAGATTTTTTTTGTATAAAGATCATTTATTATCTATTATATTTTATTCCGCTGCGATGGTTAGATTCCGATGTTATTTTCTATTTTCTTCTTCTACCTCTTTCTTCTTCAACCCAAATGGTTCGTATTTCTGTACATCTTGAGTTGATTGATGTAGAATAGTGTTGACTCAAGGGGTACGGATTTGCGAGTCGTTACATTTGGTATCAGGGCTTAGATTGGTGATAACCTTGGCTCTGGTGGGGATTACTCATTGCAAATAGAGTCCGTAGTACTCTAGAATGAGTTTGAGCGTATTAATAGATATGAGCGCGTATTTGTTAGTGAATATAAATTGTTTTAATATTGTATTGACTTATTGGTTGGGTGGAATATGAATTCTGATCGGGTAAGTTGGCCGCTATTCGAGAAGAGTTTATAAACACCTGACATGGTAAATTGACACAGTATTGTTTTAAAGGCGGTTGAATGAAATAATTTTACCCAAAATATATTTTGAGATAAAGAAAATATTTTCTTAAATTGTTATATAACTTGGGTGTTTGGATGATAATATTTTAAACAAATGAAATTATAAAATTAATATGATTTGTATAATCAAATGAAAAAATTTGTATGAGCATAAATTATACCAATGGATTATCATTAAAATTCGATACAAATTAAAAAATGAAGATTTAAATCTTGGGAATTTTGGAAGTGTTTTTCGAAGAATTTTGAATGGAAAATAATAATATTATTTTGGAGACATTTTTGAAAAGAAAACGGTTTTAAATAGGTTTTGGAGATGTCATAGCACTGAAATCGCTTCGGTCACTGGGAAATAATTTCGATGATGATCGCGACATCATCGGTGTTCATTTTCGAGTTTTTAAATGATGGATTGCTGTCGTGGTCATTGTTTTGGAAAAAACAAAGTTTGTTTTTGAAATTTCAAAGGAAATTTGTTGGAATTAGGATTGGTTTAAATATTTGAGAAGTGTGATTTTGAGATAATTTTAAAATGATTTGAAAACCAAAACCCGGGTGTTAAAAATCTTGAAATACTTATTTAGAAAATTTAGAGATCATCAGGAGATGAGTTATAAACTTACATATATTGAATGATTTTGATGAGGAATATGGAGATTGGATTGTGGAATTAAAATTAAAGGTGAAAGTTAAAAATGAAAATTTAACTTGGGTTAAGATTAAACTTTGAAATTTAATTGATGATTAGAAGAAATAATTAGTAAATCTTGAATGTGATTGGAATGGGTAAATAAAAATTAAATTTGGATTAAGAAATAAAAATGCATGCTTGGTTAAATAAGTGTATGATCTCGAGTAAAAATGAAATATGAATATTGTCGAGCTTAAAATGGATAGAAGTATGAAAAATATAAGTGTGAGACTTATAAGAAAAATGGTGAAGTAAAATAGTAAGCCAAAATAAAATTGTTTTGTATTTTGGAAATAAAATAGAAACCCAAACTTGAATTATAAGAATAGAATTGAACACAAGTAAAATAATGAAGTAATTTTTGAAATAAACTCGAATATTGATTTAAAAATTGAAAGTAAGCTAATTAGCTAAATAAATTATTGGATAGAGAATGTTGATAAAATTTAACTTGGTTGAATAAAATGGATTGTAAGTTAATAATGATGTTTGGAAATAAACTCAAATTATAAATAGAATTTGACCTGGATTGATAATGAATTAAAATAAGTGGAGATGTTGTAAAATAAAATGGAATTGGATTAAATTGGTAATGGTTTGCATTGCAAATAGAATCCAAGTAGAAATAAATTGGAAATGGCCTTCTTATTAATAAAATAAATTCGGGATGACTTGAGTATGGAAATTAAAATTCATAATGGATTGAGTGAATAAACTAATTGTATTAAATAAATAAATGGATAGATTTTGATTAAATAAGAATCAAATGAAAGATGGAAATAGAACTTGTTGCAAAAAGAAATGGAGGTTGGTTGAATGAAATGAACATATGCTATAATTTTAAAAATGGAGTAGTTTTAGTCGCAACAAGTTAGGAAGAAATGAAATAGTTAAGGAGTTGAAATAACTTAAAGACAATAAGAGATATGAAATATTTTCAATCTTTAATAGAACGATTTAAAATGATATGAATGCAGATAAGAAATGAAACGCAAATGAAGGGATCGTGAATAAAATTTAAAAGGAATAAAATTGAAATGAAATGTGTCGAGCTAAATAAAATGGTTGTGAATGAATTAAAATAGAAGGAATTAAATATAAATTGAGTTGGAATCAATTTAAAATGGTTATAAGCTTAAGTAATTATTTATTCACATGAATATTGTCGAATTGCATAAGAAAATGGGTCGTTCGATGTAAACGAGATTAGATAAAATCCTATGAGTTATTAGAAGTGAAATAGGATAATTTTGAAATCAATTGGAATGAATATGAGTTTGTTTTGCTTAGAATGAATTAAATATAAGCGAGTAAGTTGTAAATCACCTAAACTGAATGGAATGGTTTGGGAATTGGTTGTAAGCAATTGTAATAAGTGTCGGAACCTTGTATGCGCTTATGGAAATTATATAACATGCATTATATGTGAAATTTATGTGTTAGCTATATTAAAATAAGTGAAATACCAGTAAATTGCATATATTTAGCACTTACATGTTTTAGTTGAGTACGTACAGGTTCAGGAAAGCCGTTGGGCTGGATTTGATCGTAATAATTGCTAAATAATAAGCCGCTTGCTTAAAAATGCTAAATAAAGGTACGCCTACGCAATAAATATAGGAAATATGAACAGTTTTTGTTTTTCCGACTGTGTGAGTCGATGTATATATATTTATATCTCTTGTCAAACTGTAAAGCTCCTCCATACAAAGGAGATTCTGCCAAAAAATTTCAAAAATCTTGGGAGTTAGAAATTTTTTGTTAGCGAAAAAATGATTTCAAATTGGAATTGAAATAAGGATTTTGGAAATGGAAATTGAAACTAACTTAAAATAACAATATGAATCAGTTATAAATGGAAGATAAAATTCAATATTCAGAGTTGAAGATAAATTGAATTCATATGGAAATGGGAAAACGAATTTGAATAGAAGTAGATATGAAAACTTCTGTAAGGAAATGTATAAAATGATTTTGAAACCTGTAGTTGGATATGGTTAAATTGGATATACAGGTATTAAAAAGCATGTGGGAAAAATTGGGATTTTTGATTTCAGAAGATAAATTTGAATTGCTCGACAAAAAGGTATGTGTTTAAATTTCTGTATGAAATTTGACTGGTTTTTTGATCTAGCCACTTGGCCTTTTGTTTTCTTTTGGAATTTGGAAGCACATGGAGGCATTTGGTAGTTGTATCGAGCTAGCCGCGCAAAGGAGACGCTAGCAGATTTTTTAAAAAATTTAGAGAGTTAAGAAAATTTTTGAGAAAGTTTCGATAATTTAAATTTGGATTTAAATTTAAATTTGAATAAGTGGAGTAACTAATGTTGTTGGAAACTATGGAAAGTTTTGGGAAGTTGGTTGAAGTAATAGTGGGTCTTTAATGAAAGATATGTTATGGCAAGTTGATAAAACTGTTTGGTTTTGTAAACAGTAATGGGTGTTGGATCATTCTTCTTAACAAGCAATTTTGGGGATGAAATTCTTTTAAGGAGGGAGGAATGTGACGACCCGAAATTTTGGACAATTTAAAATGGAATATTTAATTGATTTTAAATATTTAAAAGTTAATTTTTTAACTTGAATTCAAATATTATTATTGTTTAGCAATTAAGTTATTGGATTTAATAAACTGAAATTGGGTAAATTATTGAATCTTCAGTTTTAAGCTTATTAAAAATAATTTAAGGGTTTGTAAAATTTATATCGATAGTATCGAAGATAGTAAAAGTGTTAAAATTAAATTTTGAAAGTGTTTTGTTGAGTTTTGAAAATATATCGTTTAAATTGATATTTAAAAATAGCCTTCCGAGTCACAGTCTCGGAATTCGACAAAACCAGTTCCAATGGATCCATAATATTGTATTATTATCGGGTTTCAATTTTCGTAGTATTTGGAGTTGTTGTGCAAGCGCACGATATATAAACGCGCTGGAATTTTTATCAAAATTCAATATAATAACTGATCCAAAAAGCTATCTTCTCCATACGATCAAATTAGGACTCAGAACCTTTTCCATTGCATTCGGAATAGGGGTATAAATAAATGCCTAGCGGCACGCCTCGATAGGAAATTGAGATTTTAGGCTTCGTTTTCGAGACGATTTAAAATTTAAATAATATAATTTTATATTTTGACAAGTCAAAAACAAATCACATCAGATTTTTTTGCCTTTCTCTTCAAAGTCACTATAGCCAGCATTGAACACGCTAACCCCTTTTCAAATATCACACGTTATAAACTCAAAACCAAAATTATCCACCTCATTCAAAAGGAAGAAACCGTGGAAAAAAATTATAA
Source organism: Allium cepa (assembly GCA_030765085.1). NCBI lineage: Eukaryota > Viridiplantae > Streptophyta > Magnoliopsida > Asparagales > Amaryllidaceae > Allium > Allium cepa. The sequence goes on along the minus strand of CM060935.1, from coordinate 327,507,351 downwards.
TGGCTTGCAAAATCATTCCGTTCCTCTTTTCAATAAAAAACAAAATCTAATTCCCGCTTCAGAAATCAATTTCACAATCATGACCTGAGCGCGTCGAAGAAATCATCGCGGAGGGAGGGGGGAGGGGGGAATCGAGCACGTCGTTGCTCGAAGCGATGGAGTAGGGTTTCGAACCAGAGGGAGATAGCGATGGCGACTTCCTCCTTAACTTTCCTAGCTGATTCGATCTGTAGTTGTTATCGTGTGCGCGTGGATTAGAGGGGCCGATTTTTGAGGCATGTTGATGGTGGCAGCAGGTCGCGAGGGGCGGACGAAGACGAGGTGCTGCGACGTTCATTTGGATGTGATGTCGGGTTTTGGCGCTTGTGAGGTAAGGTTCGACGAAGTTTGAGGCAGTGGTTCGATGGGACGAGTCGAGGTAGTGATTTTTGGTCGACAACAGGGGCGATGGTCGTCCGTTTGTTCGTAGCAGGTCGTTGGGTAGCCTGGGTTGCGATCGACAGTAAGGTATAGGTTCGTTTATTTTAAATTGAATTTTAAAATATACATATTCCTGCAATTTTAAATTTAATTTATATAGGTGAGCATAAATTGTATATAGGAAAGGTTTTGGATAAAGAAAAAAGGAAAATAAAATACATAGGACTTTTGGATATTGAAGAATTATAGTGATTAACTTGTTTAAATAAATTATTTAATCAGCTTTTAAAAATAATTTATTAGAGGAAGATGTTTGAAATTAGAATTGATTCGGTTGAAACCAAATTGTTAATTAAAAATTAAAGTATTAAATGGTAATTGATTATTTGATTGGTTCAATATTAATAAAATGTAAAATCTGTATACAAGGTCTAAATTGTGAAGAAACAAGCTGGTTTGGAAATGGATTGCAAACAAAAATCAAAGGTGGTTAATCTCACTCACCTGGATTATTTTAGTTAAATTTAAATTATTGGTTGTTTTGCTTAGATGATGATTGTCAATAGTTAAAAGTTAAATAGACCCTATACGCCGCATAATAGCGGATGATACTATATATAAACCCATATACCACGATTTTCCACCTCGAAGTGGAATTGGTATTATATACACGAGATAAGTGCCAAATCGATCAACCATCATACAGATGTTTGCTTGCTCTTCGGTCCTTTCCATTTGATTTTCCAGTGATGGCAAGGATAGATTCACCGAAAGTCCATTATGGATTTCATTTTTTTTGGTTTGATCACGATTTTTGAAGCACCGAAAATTAGGGATTTGATTTGAAGAGCGAACGTGGAGAGATAATGTGTGATGTATAGATGGGAAGGGCAGTTTAGGTAGTTCAAAAAGACACCGTTGAAATTAGTGTATTTAATTTACATTATTAGTAGTAGATATATATATATATATATATATATATATATATATATATATATATATATATATATATATTTGGAGTGATTGATTTCCCGCATTATATAGCGGATGAGATCCTATGCGCCGCATAATAGCGGATGATATTATATAAATCCCATATATCGCGATATTCCACGTCGAAGTGGAATTGGTATTATTATATTGTGCTAACATTTGTGGATGTAGGGAAACAGGTTGGAAGGATCCAACTAGATTCCTCAAAACATTTAGATTTGTTCTAATATTCTGTGATTGGATTTATTTGATAATCTAAGATAGATTATATTGGTGATTGAAAATATTAAATGCTATGTTCGATTTAATATAATTGGGAATGCTGAAATATTAAAATATATAGATTGGATTTTGAAAAGATAATAGAAAAAGAGGATTTTTAAGTAAGATAATTATAGAGGATTTGGATAAATTAAAGGATGAATAGGAATAATAAAAGTTGTTTTTTAAATCTAATAAATAAAATTCCAAATATGGAGAAATGAGATTTTTGGATAAATGAGAATAAGTGATTTTATTAAAAGTCAAGTGTTATTATTCAAAGGAATGAAGAATTTATTTTAAATTTCAAGGATTAAATTTATTTAAAAGGATAAAGAAGGAATTTAGAGACGTATGAAAGTAATATCTCAGTTAAATAAGACTTTAAATCATATTTGAGAAGTAAAAGTGAAGTTAATGGGTTTTGGAGTTAAATTGAGAAAGTAAAGGAATTTATTTCAATTTGGAGTAAAATCTGAAATCGATTTGGAAATCGATTTAGAATTTGAAATTATGTTTTTAAAGAAGACAAGTATAAGGAATTTATAAACTGGGTTTATAAAAGTGAAGGAATATATCAGTTGATATTCGGAAGAATAAAATTCATGGTGGAAATTTATTAAAGGAATGGGTAAATTTGTTTAAAAATAAATGGTGATTTATTTTTTGAAAAAAAAAGGATGCAAAGGGAAGTATATTTCCCTAGATAGCCAAGTACGTTTTCAAAATAAATGTTTAAATACAAGTTAAAAGCTTAAATGTTGTTTTAAAAAGCTTGTTTAGAAAATTTATTATTTCTAAATGTTTAAATTCCAAAGTAAGTATTTTCTTTTAATCTATTATAGTAGTAATTATTTAAAAGTGCTTGGTATTATGTTCTAAAAGTTAGAAATTCAGTTTTATAATGTGCAAAGTATTTTTATTTTAAATATTTTTAAAGTATATATTTTTTGAATAAGTATTAAAGTAATTTTTAATTTAAATGTTTCAAAGGATATTTCTTTATAAAGAGTTTTAAATTATTTTAAAAATCTAAAGTTTTTGTGCTTGTTGTTTTTTGTGGAAATAAATATATGGGAATTTATTCCATGAGAAGAGTGTGGTTTGAAAACTGTTTTCAAAAGGGTTGGAAATGGAAATATATCTTGCGAAGATATTTTGGGGATAATAAATAATTTGGAGAAATTGTTTATGTTGATGGTTTTTGTGAATGTTATTTGATAGTTAAATAACCGACTATCAATATTGGACAATGCGCTGATCTTTTTGAAGAGACCGGGATCAGGTTTAATTACTCGAAAACCACTTCGATCCGGTTTGAACGTTTTCGTGTGGAAAACAAGAGTTTGGATTTGAAGATGTAGCAGTGAAGTGTAAGGGCTGGTCGCTACTAATCCTGAGGTAATTCCAAAATGGATGCAGTAGGAGTAGTGCTTTCGGTTCCGTTCAAACCCGAGACGGACTCGTATGGATTGAATGCTTTCAGAACATCATCAGGTGGACGATGAGCATTCTAAGAGATGGGTTCTCTAAAAGGTAATGCTTAGCCTCAAGCCTCATCAACCGGGAATGACTGAAAATCAAAGGTTATGCAGTAAGGCTAGGTGGGTAGCGCCCATTAGAGTGAGGTCATTCCTGTCTAGATGTCCCTTTTTATTTGGCTTAGTGGTGCGGTTGCTGATCCCAACAGTGGGGTGATCTTATTTGGGATTATCCAGTAAGGGATAGTTCCGGTTTTGTGTTGTAGGGCGTCGGGAGTGATCCTCGGTATGCTGATCTAGATCATATACCATGACAGGCGATACCCCATTGCCTAGTCATTAGTTGGAAATCCATTCTCCCTACACGCCTGTACGGTTTTGATTGTGCCCAACTATTGCTGAAACGTGAGATGCAAGCATTTCAGCTAGATTCTATTTTACTTTCTATAGACACTATTATAATATCAGAGAATTTTAATAAAAAGTATTTTAGCTATTGTAAGGTAAAAACCGGACATGTTTATTTGTGGCGTGGTCTTACGAGATGCTTTGGATTTTCAAAGGATTTTGAAACTTTAATAATCAATTTGAGTGTGATTTCTCATGCTGGTTTTCCAGACTGACTCGGGTGTTATTTAACTATAATGCTCGGATCAGATCGAGTATTGTAGGATATAGGAAAGGATCCTATGGAGCTCAGGAGACGAGCTGGATGGCGATACGTACTTCCGTATTTGTGTTACATATTCCGCTGTGTATTCAGATTGTGAGGACATGTTATGATTACTGTCCAGTTGTGTGTTATGTATACTCTGACGATGTAATGTATAAGAAGATTTGTTTTTGTATAAAGATCATTTATTATCTATTATATTTTATTCCGCTGCGATAGTTAGATTCTGATGTTGTTTTCTATTTTCTTCTTCTACCTCTTTCTTCTTCAACCAAAATGGTTCGTATTTCTGTTCATCTTGAGTTAATTGATGTAGAAAGTGTTGACTCAAGGGGTACGGATTTACGGGTCGTTACAGGATCGATCAATGTTGATTGACTAATTTGTGTTATAAACATATGTTTTGTAAACTAATCATATCTATGCAACCAATTCATAGATTGTTTATGAATATTTATTATATTGCACTGAAAGACAATTTTTTTTTTAGGAAACACCAACTTCATAATGAAATAATTTCGTTTAAAAATAACTAATAGTAAAATATATTTGGATACGGTCTAAAGATAAAACTAATTACAAAGGATGAAATGAAATTGACCCAACCTAAATGGACACAACTATTTAGAATGTATAATAGAAACTCTCACACATTAATAAGAAATTATGAATTTCTTACTGATGCCAAAAAAAGAATTTCCTCGATTGTTGCTAAGCCATTGAGAGTATTAACTCTACCTTATGGTTTGATGTGGAAACCCATAATGGATTCCAAGAAGATTTCAAAATATGATTTGATAGCTCTACCCCAAAGATTATGATTCATCAGTTGCAAAAGTGACCGTGAGAAAAAAAATCAATGCAATTGAAATATGATAAGAAACGTTGATGGAATAACATCGTAAAAATTAATTGTTGAAATTAATTTAACAAATTCGTCATTCAACCTACATAAGTTAATTTAGATTTTACTTGCAAAATTATCGCTAGATATGATTTTGAGTTTTGATATATATATGTTGAAACAAAAATTCTAAATAATAATTTAGAATATGCTATTTACGCTTAATAACCAAAGTGTCTCAAAGTCAATGGAAGCGATTCTGAGTTTGTGAGTTATTGGATAAGATCCAAGAACTGATCCGTAAGCATCATTCAATAAGCATAAGAGTTGAGCAAATCTTTTGATAGGAAAATCAGTTAGTTTGAATTTCAGTCAAAATGCGGAGGAAGCGTGCGTTTGAAAGAAAGCAATCTAAATATGTTAAAATATTTCAAAACAATAAGCAAATAACAAACTTATGATTGTTAATGATGCACTAATGTTAAAATTATTTTAGTTTAGTTGTTTAATTCTTGATATTAGATCTCAAAATGACATCTTCTATAATCGATGCATGAAAATGTTGGGATTGTCTTAAAACGATATGCATAGAAATCATTTTTTTTGTGAAAGAGCGATCCATTTGAATGGAGAGCTCTCATAACTTTATTAAACGTGCAAAACCAAAACCATACAAATTGGTCGATATTCAACACAAGATCGGTTGATCATCAATTTAGTGATCAGCAAAAGATATACGCAAAAGTAAGCAAAAAATATATATACATTCCATTCAAATGAGAAGCACTTACGCGGTATAAAAAAGTCAACCATCACGATTATGTTGAATCATGAAGTCAGGCCACCAAAATCTTATATAAGTATAATGCAGAGTGAGATTGAATGTTGAAAGGCCATAAAATTGATGGAAAATGGTTGCATAGTTAAGAATAAGATCACAACAGAGATGTGGAGTCCAGATTGTAAAGTTGAATATGAATAAATATATGTACGTTGCGAAGTCCAACAGAATGTGATGGAGATTTAAAGAAAGGCAGTATTGTTATGGTAACTGATGCATGCATGCGGTGTTACTAAGTGTAAGCAAGTTGTTGTCTACAGTGAGAAAGAATGCACTGTCTGTAATGAAAAAGAATGCAATGTCTGTTGTATGTGTGAACTGTTGGATGTGCACACTAATCTGAAGGATGTACACACTGATTGATATAAAGAATGCAACGTATGTTGTATGTGTGAACTGTTGGATGTGCACACTAATCTAAAGGATGTACACACTGATTAAAATATGTGGGTACTAATGAATAACTGGGAGTATGCATTGACTATTGGATGTTGACGTATGAATGTAATGGAGACAAAACTTGTAGCTGAACTGGAATGAAGACGTTGACGCGTATCATTGCTGGTGTATGAGCCCGGCGGTGATGAAGTGGCATTGATTTCTCCGTTGTCTAAAAGAGAGGGAGAGCCTTGGATTGAACTAGTTTTTAGTGTTGTGATCCCACATAAGGAGCGGGGAACCTAAGTGAATTGTATAGTCTTCCTTAATCTCGTGTAAGCACACCTTCCAGTTTGAATGCCCATTGCGAACAGCTGTCCAAAGAGAGATTTGCAAGGCAATAAAATACAGGATGCCTAGGGAATTTTTGTAAGTGTAGCTAAAAATTCTTTAATTGCGTTCATGCAAGATGCCCATGCAAGTGGTCGCGTAAACAATATCTAGTGATTTTCTAATAATTTTATTGTATTTAAATCTAAAGCTCAACCAATATTCATATGGAAAAGGTATAATACTATTATGTCAAATACAAAGATATAAAATATTTTATGAATAATATATTGAACGAAATGACAATCATAAAGAGATGTGTATTAGTTCATGGGTTGTATTGCAAAATAGTAAGGATTATGATTTAAAATGTTTGTTAGTTTAAAGTTTAACTTGCTAATAGTGTTTAATTTGTCGTGCAAAACAATCCACGTATGAAATTTTATTCTAGGTGCCGCGTTCATTTTCCAAATAGGCTTAAAATAGTCAAAAGTGGAGGTACTAGAATAAATTAAGAATTTTACATATATTTAGAAGTATATACTTCAATTTTATCCCAGCTCCATTTTATTTGATCCGATTGCCCATCCATATTAAATCTATCAATAATATTAATAAATTTCACATATTAATTTAAAACATTCCCAACTAAGTTTTAGTTAAAGGAAATGTTCCATTGAAATTAGGGGTGGGCGTGGGTCGGTTTGGTGCGGTTTGAAGTTCAAACCGCTTCCGCACCGCATCAAACGGTTAATCAAAAATACAAACTATGATACCAATCCTTTAAACGGTTCAGTTTCGGTCCGGTTTGAATGTAAAACGGTTCGGTTTCGGTCCGGTCCGATTTGAATCCGTATTAAATATGAAATAAAAGAATTACTTCTATCAGCAATCAATTTACAAAGGCAGCTGTGTGAAACTTTTACATTTAAAGGTTAAAACACACAATGTTATACTGAAATAAAAGATTAGTTTTTAATTGTATGAATATTTAAATTTGACATTTACATACAAGTGAGATTTTTTTTTGTAGATTAATCAAACATCAACATTATTCAATATATAATCATTGACTAGAATAAGATTATAATTAGCATTTATTCACAAACAAAATGAGATGAAAAATATTATACCAAACGATAACTTTTTCCTTTATGTCAACGATTATTATTAATATAACAACAACATACGCTAAAAATAGAATGTACATCGATAAGTCTAAAATAAGATAGGAGTTGCTTATATTTTTATCATAAGATTACTAATATAAATTTTCGGTTCAGTCCGGTTTAATATGGTTGGTTCAATCGTTCAAACCGCAACCGAACCGTATTGATGCGTGTCGGTCCGGTTTGGGGTATCAGCTTTAGTTAGAAGATTTGGTGCGGGTTTCCTTACCGCTTTTGCGGTCCGGTGCGGGCGGTTTCCGTATAGTGGTGCGGTTTATGTCCACCCCTAATTGAAATATCTCATGCGGCCTAAAAGTGTCAATGAAAAGGTCATTTTTATTATTTAAGGCAGTGTAGAGATCTAGGAGTTCTTGTTTTAAAGCAATGAGATGATCATTCCAAAAAGATGTTTGATTCTTGGACCGAACTTTAAGGTTGAGTCTAATCTTAAAAATGTGATAGAGTTTGAATATCTCTTTCCAAAAATTGATAACCGCAAGTTGTTGAGTTTATATAGATTTTTGGTCTGTTATTGTAAAATTTTATAATTATTTCCTTCCATATTGAATTATTGTCCAAGAAATTTTCAGATTCACTTAAATCGCAAAGAGGTTTAAAAATTTTAAGTTTATAACGCCTAACCCACCTTGTGGTTTGGGTTTACATATAAGGTCCCAGTTAATCAAATAGTTTAAATTAGAGCATTGTGAATTTCCTTTCAAAGAAATTTGTGTCTAATGTTATCTATTTTATTAATAACCTAAGAAAGAAAGGGATAAAAAGGGAGCCAATAAATCAGTTGGATAATACTAATTTAGTGAGGATTGTTCTTCCTACTCTTGAGAGACAGTTGGCTTTTCAAGATGATAATCTCTTATTAACATTACCGATGATGATGTTCCAATCTTCTTTTTTCAATTTCTTCGGTCTAATGCGAACTCCTAAGTAGTTTATCGTCAAATTCAAGATTTTGCAGTTTAGAGTGCAAGCTATGTCAGTTATCGAGCTCTTGTAGAAATTAATTTTGAGTCCTGAAAGTAATTCATAGTTATAAAGAGTCAATTTGCGGGAAGCAATATGATGAGGAAAATGGGAACAAAAGAGCAAGATGCGGTCCACATATTAAAGGATAGAAACCCCATCATTAATAGTATCACCTCCGATTTTAGGAAAAATGTTATTACTAGTGGCTAATTTAATTATTTTGCTAAAAACATCAACCATTAAATCGAAAGGAGGAAGCAAGGGGGATCTCCTTGGAGAAGACCCCTCTTTGATGAATTTTATTGCCTTTTATTCCATTTACTAAGATTGATGATACATTTGATTTCAAGATCAGATAAATCCAAAAAAAAATCCTTTTTTGGAAAATCCTCTAGCTTTCGTAATATCAATCAGCTAATCCCAGCCGATCGAGTCAAGGGCTTTATGTCTACTTTAAGGATGGTGCATGTTATACTTCTTTGTGATGTAAGTTAATGAATTCTTGTGCGGTAGAGATACCGTCAACAATTTGTCTACCTTAAATAAAGGCTATATAAGATTTACCAATTAAATTATCCATTTTATTTCTTAACCTGTTAGGTAGAACTTTAGTGATAATTCTAATTGAATGGTTATGAAGCACCCCACATCCCTTAGTATACCCAAAAATGGCACAATAAAGAATGTGGTGCGCTATAAGTATAACTAAAACATCATAAAGACTAAGATTCACGAGACAAATAGGTAAAAATAGCGGAAGCATTTAAATAGTAATTCATCATTCAAAATAAAATTCTTCAATAAGTCATAAAAAAAAATGTTTAAAAATCCAAATTCTCATGTCTTATGAAAAATATATCTCAGTTTCACATCATCAGAGTACATAAATATTAATAATCATCCCTATCATAAGTACCGGTACATCAAAATCCAAATGAAAAGAAAAATGAAAAGAAGAAGAATACATGAACTACTCCGGGAATGCATCTCCAAGAAATCTGAATCTACTTTTCTCGACTCTACTGGCCTATGGGGAGAAAAGAAGAAACAGAGGAGTGAGTCAGACAATAAGTCTGCAGAGTGAAAGTAATTACTAGCACTTTTAAGTAAGATAAAGATAATAAACTAAGCAATAGTTATAGTATGGAAATAAATACTGTAAAGATAAAACTGGGGTAAAATACTGTTTTTGATTCTTTTTGACTGTTTGCTTCGATTATTTCGATTTTTTACACTTGTCTTTAACTGCTGTGATTAGGATGAAATCCTAATCCTATTTTAGTTGCTAGTTTTATTAGGCTGAAATCCTAATTCTACCCGTTGATCGGTCTTCTATCAATGTTGTGCCATCGTGAACCAATCACGTTGGTCACACTAAAAGACACATCTTAGTTCTTGGAACGCAGTAGCGAATTATTTACCCTAATCGATGCTGCACACTCGGTCATCGTCGGTACACACTAACCATCGCCCGCTGCTATGACCTCTTATTTACCCTAATCAACATAAGAGTGTCTAGCCTTACCTAACTGTTGTGAGACCATCAGTCCTAGACCTGAAAGGGAATGTTGCCCAGCCTCACCTAAATGTTGTGAGACTGTTAATCCTAGTCCTAAAAGGGAATGCTACTGGTACTGGTCCTAACAAACAAATTCTTATTTGAGCCCCTTGCTCAAATCTCCAGATTTGAGCTTCTATCTATTGACTACTTATTTACCATAATCAGCATAAGCGTGTCCCAGCCTCACATGCTATTGTGAGACGATAAGTCCTAGATCTGAAAGGGAATGCTGCCGGTATGGACCGATACTTCTGTGTTTGCTTATTAACTTATTCTCTATTTTAAAATAAGCCTCTTCTGTCATTTTTTACTTTTTAATTATAACATATGTGTTATAATTGTTCTTTTGCTTATTAACTTAATCCAAGGTCTAAGTTATAAAATAAGCCTCTTCTTTTACTCTTATATTTTCTCTTTTTTTAGTTATAATCACTTGTTATAATTATGCTTGCAAATATCTCAAATTTGCCTATTTCAATCCATCTCCATCTTATTACAGTTCTTCTTATTTTACATCTGATTTCTGTAAATTTAGCGTTTTTCTATTTTAATCCATATTTGCAAATTCTTCTTCATTTTAATATTTTATTCGCGTAAAAAGGAATAAAAAGAAACAAACATTTATAGGCTAAATTCCAATTAAAATAGATGTAAATAAATGTGAATAATTGTAAATAACTATAAATAACACAATAAATTAGCTGAATAAAATAGACTGGATAAAATAGACTGAAAAGGACTTCTGAAATTTACTTAAAAGTTAACTGTAAATAACTTATATAGAAATTGTCTCAAAATTGTAGAAAAACTACAACCATTGAGAACCCTATTATTTTAAATTACTTAAAAATCTAAAATAATTACAAAACACTCAGCTGTTGTCCTTAGCTCTAGTCCTTAGCCTTCCTGGATCCACTCTAGGGCGTAGGATATTTTCATCAAAAAGATCTCCTCCTTAGAAAAAATTTCTATTTAGGGTCCAGCCTCAGGCAATGAACCCAAATAGGAGAAAATATGAATGAGAAAAATGGCTAGGCCTAGGCTTCTATTTATAGTGTAGCTTAAGGATCTCAGACCATTGGATTTGAAGATTAAATCAGATGCAACCACGTCATAGGCTCTCTAGGAACCGTCGGATGGAAGCACGAACGCACAGGATTGAGCTGAAATGGGATTGTGATGTGTTTGCTTCGTATCTGGATGAATCTACGTCCAATAACATAGGGGGGTCGACCCTTAGGTCGACATGACCCAAACTTGGGTCGACCTAGGCCACTTTATGTTATTTTTTTTCGTTTTTAGCTGATTTCTTGTTTCTTTCATATCTTCTTCATATTAACTCGGATTTTGAAAAGTTATATATGGAAATTGACTATAAAATTACCTCGGACATAATGGTGCAACTCCCGTGCATCAATTCTGATAGTAACAAACTTATTTTATTATTTAATTAATTCGTTAATTAATTATTATAGCTCATATTTTGGGTTGTTGCATTCTCCCCTCCTTAAAGGATTTCGTCATCGAAATCTCCAAGGATGGAAGAATGAATTAAATATTTTCACCCGAATTCTACAAACAAATATTCAACCGCCATCCATTACATCCATTGTCCTTTGGTTTTCTAATGCAGTTTATGATAAATGTAATAGTGTAGTATCAATGTCCCTAACTAATGCAAAAGATTAGACGGTCTACTGATTCACCCGACCTCCTTTTTTTGCAATCATGTCCATGCCATGTATCCAAATGAATGCAAATTCCCTAATGACAATTGATAGTTCTATATGCATGCTGCACTCATCATCCAAATGCAACATTCATATGATAATCACTCATATAGAAACCATGGAAATAAAAATGCAAGTGCATACTCATCCATATGCATATGCTTTAGTGACCTAGATAGGCCGATCAGTAAGAGAAATTAGTGTCTAGTGTGTGTATATGCGTGCATTAGCATCCACTAGCAAACAGTTGCAACCACTAACATTCAACATAAATAACATGTTCTCGTAACATGTATTACATTCAGTCCTACCATCCATAGGTTAAATCCTAAGATCTACCATCTCAAAGGATACTAAAGGAAAGAACATATTCAAAACTAAAGATGGAAATAGGAAATTCAAAACGTACCATTGATGAAATGCAGATACGAGAAATGTATTTTCTCTTCAGCCTCCCACGTAGAGTCCTCAATACTATCTCCCCACTGCACCTTAACCAAAGGGATTTCCTTATTCCTAAGATTTTTGGTATCGCATCCAACGATCTAGGTAGGAATGCAATGAACCGATGCTTCTCTCTCCACTTCAACTTTCTCAAGTTGACTAAATTTTACTACCTCTGCTGAATAGTGCAAGCACATTCTCAAGTGTGACACATGAAAAACGTTGTGAACTCCCACGAGCCTCTCCGATAGCTTTATCTAATACGCCATCTTCCCTACTCTTTCCACAATGGGGAATGGTCCTACGAATCTGAGAGCAAGTTTTCCACTTGATCCAAACCTTACTACCTTTCTTAACGGAGACACCTTTATGAAAACCAAATCTCCTACCTCGAACTCAATATCCCTTCTCCGCTTATCTGCATAAGATTTCTGTCTGCCTTGGGCCATCTTCATTCTCCTTCTAATTAAATCAATCTTTTCCAAAGTCTCTCTAACCATGTCAGGACCAAGTAGGAATCTTTTTGTAGACTCCAACCAACATGAAGGCGACTTGCAAGGTCTTCCATAAAGGGCTTCAAAAGGTGCCATCCTAATGTTAGTCTAAAAACTATTATTATATGCGAATTCCAGTAAAGGAAGGTGCTCCTCCCAAGTTCCTCTAAAATCAAGAATGCACATCCTTAACTAATCATCGAGAACTCTATTAAATCTCTCCTTTTAGCCATCCGTTCGAGGGTGATAGGCCGTACTCAATCTAAGATGTGTCCCTAAAGCCTCTTGCAAGCTTCTCCAAAACTCGCTAATAAAGATAGGTTCTCTGTCGCTCACTATGCTAGAGGGAACTCAATGAGGTCGGACTATCTCATAAACATATAAGGATGCCAAATAAGGTGCTATCCACCTACTCTTGACCGGAATGAAGTGGGCGCTTTTAGTCAAATAATCTGTAATCACCCAAATACTGGTATTCTCTTTCCTAGATTGGGGTAAACCATCTATGAAGTCCATTGAAACACTATCCCACTTCCATTCGGGTACATCCAATGGTTGAAGCAATCCGTCGGGCTTCCGCTGCTCCGCCCTAACTCTTTGGCATACAGGACACTTGCCAAAAACTCTGCTACATCCTTCTTCATGCCACTCCAATAAAACACTCTCTTCATGTCCCTATACATCTTATCATCAACCAGATGAATAGTCATTCAAGGATGGTGTGCTTCTGCTAGAACCACTCTCATCAAATCACTAGTACGGGGGATACAAAGTCTTCCATCTCTCCTTAGATACCTTTTAATATTGATGGAATAACGTTGGAGATGTCTAAAGAACTCTCCTCTGCTAATCTTGTCTAAAATATCCACAAACTCTGAATCCTCTCGCTACATTGAGCCAATCTGATCTATGAGGGTATGCTTAACCTCAAGTGCTGACATCTTACCAAAATCTCTGATAAACTCTCTATAGCAACTAGCTAAACCTAGGAAGCTTCTAACTTCGGCAACTTTCTTGGGGGTTTCTAATAATGTACTGCTACTATCTCAGTGGGATCCATAGCTAAACCCTCTCTTGAGACTACATGCCCCAAGAAATGCACCTCCTCATGCCAAAGTGACACTTCGAGAATTTTGCTTTCACCCGATGAATGCAAAGTGTACGAACAACTTCCTCAAGATGAATAGCATGCTCTTCCATACTCTTGGAAAACACCAAAATGTCGTCAATGAATACTACAATGAATTTATTTAGGACATCTCGAAAAACATGGCTCATCAAATCTAAAAATAGGCTAGGCATTGGTTAGCCCAAATGGCATAACCAACCACTCAAATAATCCATCGGGTGTCCTAAATGTTGTCTTATTGATGCTATCGTCAACGGTCCTAAGCTGATGAAATCTAGTAGCCAAATCAAGTTGAGAAAATACTAAAGAGCCAACTAACTGATCGAAAAGATCGTTTATTCTATGAAGTGGGTAACAGTTTTCTTCATGAGCTTATTCAACTCTTTGTAGCTTACGCAAAGTCTAAGGGAACCATCCATCTTTGTAGTGAAGATGGCTGGCGCTCCCCACTTAGATATGCTTTGTCTGACGAAGCCTTTCTCCAATAGCTCACCAATCTGCTTACTTAACCCCTTCCTCTCCTTAGGAGCCATATGTCTCATTGACAATGCCACTGGCTTAACATTGTCATTCAGATAGTTCCTAAAGTCAATCTCTCTCTTAGGGGTTAGTCCTCTAACCTCTTCAAAAATGTCTGGGAAATCTCTAACAACTGGAACTAAATCTATATCTCCTAGTGATGAATCAAGGGAATAAAAGAAGCTCAACATGACTGATCTTTGTGGGTCACAAGAAACCTCGAGAGTCCTTTCACTACATGTCTCTAGTCTAACGACTCTCCTCTCGTAGTCTAATATCGCACCATAAGTGGATAACCGGTCCATCCCCAAAATCATCCCATATCCCGAAAATCCCAGTACATAGGCATCACATTCAAACTCTACGCTTAATATTAAAATTTTCAAACCCCGACAAATCATGGATAAATGTGCTGATCCTCCTACAGGGTTTGAAACAACTATAAGGTCAACTACTAGAGAAATATCTAAGTGCAAACAATCAACCAAAGAACTAGGAATGAAAGAATGTGATGCTCCGGAGTCAAAAATATTTTGAATAGGAAAATCCAAAATAGAGATCAAACCTTCTACAGAGGCCTTCCTACCTCGATCCTATCCACTACTAGAAGGTGCTGCATCCAAAGCCTATACTTGAGCCATCAGTGCGCTTGCTCTCTGCCCTTTCTTCTGAGGACAAGCTCTACTAAGGTGTCCAGACTGCCCATAGTTGTAATACCTCCCCTTTATTGTATCCTTCTTACAGTATTTTGTGAAATTCCCAACAAACCCACAATTATAACATTTCTTGCCCTTCTTGATCTGTCCCTTCTGAAGTCCTCCTCCTTTCTTCTTGCCCTTATCCTTCCACCATTTCTTCTTAGGGTTTTCTGATTTAGGAACCTCCTTAACTTCTCCTTCCTTAGCTACCTCTGACATGAGAGCCATTTCCACAAATGACTCATATGTCGCTCCCATAGGTTCATGTGTTAACGCCAATCCTTGGAGGGGAAGATTCAAACCCTTAGAAAACTTGATGGCCTTCTTATGCGGTGTATTAACAAGTTCCATCTCGAACCTCGATAACTAATTAAACAAATTTATATACTCTTTCACTGAAAGACTCCCTTGCTTCAGACTAATGAACTTCTCCAACTGCATGCTTTCCTTGGCTTGTGACAAGAACTTTATCTCAAACCTTTTCCGAAATCCAAACCAACCAACGTCTCTACCCTCCATCTCTACAGTCTCCCACTAGTAAGAAGCCTCTCCCTTTAGCTTCCAAGATGTAAGCTGAACTCTCTGTCGGTCCTCCAATCCTAACAGTCCAAACATTTGCTCCGTATTCCTCAACCAAGCTCGTGCCTCCATGAAATTCTCTGTGCCAGAAAACATCTTGCCTTCTAGATTAGCGAAGTCCTTGCGTAACTTAGAAAAATTGGTTGTTGTAGGTGGATTAACGTGATCTCCATCCGCTGTTGCTGCATTGGGCGCTTGCCCTTGCACCTTTGGTGTCGTAGCTTGGAGGAATCTACGGAACCAGCCGGGGACATAGACACCCTCTGGAAGATTTGGGGCATCCGCCATTCTATGCAAAGAAAAGAAATTTTAGGCTTGAAAGAATCGAAAGAAGGTTGAACTAGAATTTGAGGGGATTTTTATAAAAACTCTCTTATACTTGGAAAACCATTTCTATAATAAGAGTGTCTTTTTCAAGAATACTTTAAAGGATATGTTACTTTTGAAAAATACTTTACTTTTAAAACAAATTTTTAGGAATCCTATAACCTTAGGTTTTGATACCAAGTGAAACACTCTATACCCCTTATTATACCCAAAAAGGGCACACTAAAGAATATGGTGCATTATAGGTATAGCTAAAACTTCACAAAGACTAAGATTCATAAGACAAATAGGTAAAAACTGCAGAAACATTTAAATAGTAATTCATATTCAGAATTAAACTTCATCAATAAGTCATTAAAACAGAATATGTCTAAAAACCCAAATTCTCATGTCTTATGAAAAATATATCTCAGTCTCACATCATCAGAGTCATTGTCATAAATATTAATAATCATCCCTCTCATAAGTACCAATACATCAAAAGCCAAACGAAAAGAAAAATAAACAGAAGAAGAATACATAAAGAACTCCATAAATGCATCTCCAAGAAATTTGAATCTACTATCCTTAACTCTGCAGGTCTATAGAGGAGAAAAGAGGAAATAGAGGAGTGGGTCAAATAATAAGTCCGGTGAGTGGAAGTAATTACTAGCATTTTTAAGTAAGATAAAGATAATAGGCTAAGCAATAGTTCTAGTATGGATAGAAATATTAAAAAGATAATACTGGGGTAAATTACCGTTTCTGATTCTGTTTCACTATTTTCTTTGGTTATTTTGATTATTGTACTTTTCTTTAACTGTTGTGATTAGGCTGAAACCCTAACCCTATTTCAGTTGATAATTTGATTTGTCTGAAATCCTAATTCTGCTCGTTGATCGGCCTCCTATCTCTATCGTGCCACTGTGAACCAAACCTGTTGGTCACAACAAAAGACACCTCTTAGAACTTGGAACGCAGTTGCGAATTATTTACCCTAATCGATGTCATACACTCGGTCATCGCTGGTACACACTAACTGTCGCATCCTTGTTGTGACCTCTTATTTACCCTAATCAGCATAAGCGTGCCCAGCCTCACCTAATTGTTGTGAGACCATCAGTCCTAGACTTGAAAGGGAATGCTACCCAACATCACCTGCTTTTGTGAGACCATCAGTCCTAGTCCTAAAATGGAATCTTGTCGGTACTGGTCCTAACAAACAAATTCTAGTTTGCGCCCCTTGTACAAATCCTCAGATTTGAGCTTCTATCTATTGGCCATTTATTTACCCTAATCAGTATAAGCATGTCCCAGCCTCACCTGCTATTGTGAGACCATCCGTCCTACATCTGAAAGGGAATGCTACCGGTAGGACCACTACTTCTGTGTTTGCTTCTTAACTTATTCTAAGTTTTAAAATAAGTATCTTCTGTTATTTCTTTCTTTTTAATTATAACGCATGTGTTATAACTTTTCTTTTGCTTATTAACTTAATCAAGATCTAAGTTATAAAATGAGCCTCTTCTGTTACTCTTCTACTTTTTTATAGTTATAATCACTTGTTATAATTATGCTTGCAAATATCTCAAATTTGCATATTTCAGTCTATCTCCATCTTATTACAGTTCTTCTTATTTTACATCCGATTTCTGTAAATTTAGTGTTTTTCTATTTTAATTCATATTGTTTAATGCCATTTAATGCCACAAAAACTTCCTCTTCAAAGAAAGGCAAGTTTAATTCCGGCATGGTGATATCCACCGTTGGATATAAGATCGACCAATCAGCATGAATTCTATATCTACGACTATTTCCAAAAATTTCAAAATAGTGGCTAGTGAAAGCATTGTTTAGTTTGGATTGATCTGAAATTTTTGTTTCATTTATTGTAATGTGTATGATAGTGTTTTTACGTCTTCTACTGTTTTCCATTCGATGAAATAAACTAGTGTTCTTATCTCCTTCATTGATCCAGCTAGAAGAATGTTGTTTCCACATAATTTCTTCCTGATCTATTAGTTTGTTTAAGTTCTTTTTTCAAGCTGCTTAGTTTATTCTTTTCATCATACTTTTACCTCTTTTTCTCCCGTATTCTGTCCAGATGCAAGATTTCAGTTAAAATATTATCTAGTTTAATAGTAATATTGCTAAAGATATTAATGTTCCGATTCTTTAAGAATTTTCTTAATTTCTGAAATTTGAATACGAATTTTTTTGCTGCATTATTTTGGATCTGATTATTTATCGAGTACCATTTCATTGTTGTAACATTTTTAAATTTTTCCTCTTTAAACCATATTTTTTCGAACTTAAATAGTTTGATTTTTGGAAATTGATTGTGTGAATTTAAAAGAACATGGCAACGATCGCAGACGATGCTAGTAAGAGCATAAGCTTTAGGGAGGGGAATTTGTCTTCCCATTCCACACTCATGAAAATTCTATCTAGTGATGCCATTAACGATTCTTCTCTATTAGTCCAGGTGAATTTCCTTCCAGCAAGAGGAATTTCAATAAGGTTATTTGAGTTAATAAAATCATTAAATTCCATCATATCAACGAAATTTCCTTCTCTTGGAGTTCTGTCTTCAATGTACTTAGCCACATTGAAGTCCCACTAACAATCCAAGATCCATAAGAAAGGTTTCTAAACTCAAAACATTCGGCACATAGAATTTGCCTAGTATGTCTGTCATTAGGCTTGCACATGTTTGTGAAGTTTATGATAATATTTTCTTGTAAATTTAGAGGAAGAACATGTAAAGAGTAACAATTAGGGAATGTTTGTAACAGTTTCAATTTTTTCCTTCCTTCACATTGTTAAGATCCCTCCGCTTTCATTAGAAGAAACAAAAGCACAGCGCGTAAAGAAATTCTCTCCAATTGACCTAACAAGGAGCTGATTTGGGAGCATGATTTTTGGTTTCCTGAATTAATATGATATGTTCTAAACAATTTTGTATAAATCTTTTAATTCTAGACCCTTTACATTCTTAGACCCTTTACATTCCAAATTAGTGTCTTCATGAGTTTGTGTTGTTAGCTATCTCAAAGTTATATATTTTTAATGTATCCAAAGTTAGAATTATCTTGATTATAAATAACACCAGTGCTTTTAGCTATTTGGTAAGCTTGACCAGGGGTTAGCGTGTTTAAAATAATAGGTGTATAACTACTTCCAAAAGGAACGTGTTTACCTGACGAAGGCGTATTATGAGAAAGCTCTGAAGGGATGTGTCTAAAGCTTATGTGCACAAAATCCCTCATAGAGCTTCTAGATTTATCTGTCTGCCTAGTGCTATCAGTGATGGCATTCTCGGGGGCAGAGGCTACTGTTGGCATAGGCAAAGAAGTGTTGCAGTGCACAATAGTTTTGGCTAAGATCTGGACTGTAGATTCCGTCATTGGCTCGACGACTTACGTGAATTCTACAGCAACTCTATTTGTTTGAAATTCAACAACATCTAATGGTGGATCGCCTTTATCTAAAGCTGTTAATAGTAATGATTGGTTGGGCTCGAAATTCCCAAATCCCCGGCAGGTTTGAATATCTTGGTCTAATAGGATCACATCCACCTCATAGTGATTGTCATATTCAATATTGGAATTGCTGAATAAAGATTCAACCCAACTTGTATCTTCAATTTTTATAATGAATGTCAAAACAGTAGGATATCTAGATTTGTAACAATCGGGCGATTTTCGACCCTCGAAAATCGACACTAATACGTTCACAGTATAGGGTGCCAAGTAATTGGTTGCTGAAAATACCAGATTGTTAGGGTTTAAGAAGTAAAGGAAGAAGAAATAGAAACAACAGCAGCATAAAATCTCACAATCGCATGGGAACAAAATATAATATACAATAACAGATTTTATACAAAAGAAAAACTGTAACTATTAATATACGCATAAATTATCAGAGTACAATCATCAACATATAAATCTGAGCAGTTATAATAATTTGTCCTCAAATACTGAATATATAGCCAACAATACATTGCGGAATATAATCAAATACGTGTAATACGTCTTTTCCATCTAGCTCGTCTCTTGAGCTCCAAAGCAACCTAACCTGAATCTGTAATACTCGGCCGTACTCGAGCATTACAACAAGGTAACACCCGAGTCAGGATAGAAACCAGCATGAGTAAACACACTTAAATTGAACTATTAAAGTTATCGAACCCTTTTGAAAAACCAAGATATCTCGTACGACCGCGTCATACATAAGCACGAGGGGTTTGTATCTTACGATAACCAAACACTTGTATAGAAATTCAGTGATATTATAATAGTTTTTAAGTACAAATACGTATTTAAAATAGCTGAATTTGTTACATTAATCAAATTCCAGCATATTGGGCTTTAAGATCAAAACCATAAAGGTTTGTGGTGGTTATTGGATCGAAGTGGTTTCGGATAATGCATATATCCAATCTCGGTTTCTTCGAATCCAAACGATAAAATTTAAAAGTCCACGTTATTTAAAATAATAATTTCACAATCAGAGAGTCAATATTTACATATGGAAATTTATCCATGTATCTGATTTATCAAGACCAGTCCAGCAAAATAATTCACTTGAAATCATTCCACTTTCCAAAATCGGAATAGCGATCAGTTCCAACCGATTTACTTGTCAATAAAACGTGTTAACATTTTATTCTTTTTACTTAAATTTTTTGGCTTCTTAATAGCACAACAATAGACAACTGAATATCTAAGATCCATATCAGTCAATTATAGACCATAACTCGATCGACGACTTTGATTTAATATAAAATCAGTTTACGAATTAGGCGATTGATTTTATCTTAACTAGGTTGAGTTATATTTAAATCTAGATTATTTGTTAATTCGAGAAAATTAAATAAATAATTATTTTAGTTCACTAACATTAAACAGTCAATTTAATAATTCATTTATTAACATATAATTAATTAAATAAGAGATTATTTAATTATTCATCTTCAAATGTTTAAATCATCAGACTTTTACCTGGTAGAAACTAGACAGTATTAATTCAGATGGGACTACTCGACGATCGGCACATGATGTTTTAAATCATCAGACTTTTACCTTGTGGAACGAGACTTTATCGAAACTCACACCCCGGAAATGGTTGAAATAGGAAAGGATGCAGCAAGGTTATGAGGGTTGCGCCCCTCAGGGTATGTGCATTTCCTTCTGGATAAAAATTGGTATCATGGTATGGAGCTCATATATTTTTACTTATATGTTTATTGTTGGAATTTGAGAGGCCTCGGTAAAGGTCGGTTACGACCGGGGGATGGCATACTAGTGACAGTTAGTTACCTAGTTACAGAGGTAACCCGGCCTTGTGTTGGCAGAGATCCGGTTAGGTTCTCGGGGCATCCCTCTAGAGGCGTACCCATTCGGATAAAGGAAGTACCTTAGCCTTGACCATTTGTTGGAAATCGAAACAATTAATATGAGCCATTTACGGTTTTAGTTGTATAACCTGCTACCTAACATGATAGCTATAGTAGGCATACTATAATAGTACATATGCTGGTTAAGATTAATATTATACTTTCGAAATGTGTTTCACGCTATGCACTAATAGTAATATCAAAAGGATTTTCACATATTAAGCATGTTTGACTACTATAAGGAGAAACCTCCCCCAGGTGTGCGATTGCATTATGTGTATGCCGAGAGACCTTATGGTAGTTTCATTTTCTAAAAAGCATGAATGGATTTCTTTTTATTTCTTGTTTGTTCAAATAACTATTTTTATGTTTGCTCACACCAGTTGCATGACTGACTCGGAGTTTATTGTTCCCTTATCTAAACTTCAGGTGCTCATAATTTTCCACACGGGCAGCCTAATATCAGGGTATTAGTAGATTTGGAAATCTTTGAAATCTGTGGATTTTGAAGCCTTTGGTTGCATTGTAAGTTACCGTGGATCATGCTATATGGAATTATATTATACTAGTGCGGAAATAAACAATAGAAATGAAAAGTAAATGAAAATAAAACAAGCACACCAGGAATTTTTATACTGGTTCGAACTTCCCGTTCTACGTCCAGTCCTAGGCTCCTTTCTGGAATTTCACTAACAACAATCCTCACTTAACCTGGAGGAATAGGTTTATACAACCCTTGAACAGCCGAACAAGAGACCTGAGCAGCAGAACAGGATTTCGCCTCAACAGCCGAAGAGGACTTCAACTTATACAGAATGTATGTGACACAATGTGTTCTTAATAACACGAATTTGTCTCTTGATAGTACAAATTTCCTATAATCTTTCTCCTTTATGATATATGTGTAAACGCGTGAAGATTAAGGAAGTAGGAAATAAATTTGAAGATGTTAAAGGTACAAAAATATTAGAATCAAGAATTTCAAGAATAGAATAATAATCAATAGAATTGGTGATTTTAAAACTTGATTCTAATGTGTTTATATAGATAGTAAATAGTTGCAATTGTTCATGAAGAGTTATCATCAAGAGTTATGTTTATCTGTTGGATTAAAGATCGCACCTCTTCATGAATGGAAATGTCTTTTCAAAAAAAATAGTCGTTGTAGATATTCAAACGTCTGAAATTAAAAATTCAGACTTCTGAAATGCAACGAAATCAAAACAGAAAGAAAATAGGCAAAAAATTATTTTATTCAGACGTTTGAAATATAAGTTTCAGACGTCTGAATATTGTAGTTTACAACATTAAAACTTCCAGAACCAGACGTCTGAATTGAAGCTTTTAGATGTCTGAATGTAACATGAAAAATGAGATTCTCTTTAAAACATGAAAAAAAATGAAATGATAATGTTAGTGTATATCATATAGGAGAGATTTTAACATATTTTAAACTCTAGCACAGACTCGATACATACTTAAGAGTCCTAGCTCATTTGAATCCGGTCTTTGATTGATTCCTGTAAAAAATAAGTTAGTATACAATATTGACGTATATAGTTGTTATAGTCAAAATATCGTAATTACGAAAATATCGTAAATACGAAGTTTCAACATTCTCCCCCTTTTTGATGATGACAACTATATATATACACAATATAAACATATATTTACTCCCTCTTACTATAAGCTGCTCTTTAATATAAACTCCCCCCGTATATCTCCCCCTTTGACATTGACAAAAAGGAAAGTGTAAAATATAGACAAGGAATAGTAGAACAGGGAAGCATCAGAAACATCAAAAGATACAAGAAGCCAAAAAATAGTAGCATCTTTTTAAGTTACATACCAAAAGAAGAAGTAGCATAAATTACATACCAAAATAAGAAGTAGCATATGCTTAAATTACATACCAAAATAAACATCAGGATTTTTAAAATAAACAGTGCAAAAAGATTTGTTATGAGATATTGAAGTGAAAGTTCCATGGTACCACCAATTTTAGAAAGATGAACTAGGATGATCATCACTTTCTTCATCATCATCATCATCTTCATCATTGTTAGTACCGGAGCTAGATGACCATTGAAAAGGTGCGGGATTAAAGACCTTGGTAGAAGTGGAAGATGAGCAACCAATACGTTCCTAAATCTTGTTTAGGAAGCCATGAATAGAATTAAACTTTTTATTGGTTTGCTTTTCTAATCTATCAATTTTGGTATGGAGCTTAGCCTGATTTTGAGAAATTGTAACAAAGGCTTGTTTAGGTGTTGATTCAAGGGAAAGCACTTCTATGTTATCATCATCATGCTCGGGAGCTTGTGGAGCAATGTGGTGATGAGGTTGATGAGGTTGAGGAGGTTGAGGTACATTTTGATCCCGGTTTGTGATCCATTGTTGGAAAGAAATAAAGTTAAGGTTTTGTGGATGCTTAGGCAAGTTCATCAGACCTAAGGTTTTGGATCCTAGCTCCTTTATAGGAGAAAATTCTGATCCTGGAAAAGTTACTCATTAATTTCTAAGAATTTTCATTATATATGCACCATAATGAAAAGTTTTATAATGACGGCGAAGATTAACATCCATAAACTCCTCAAGAATCACACGACCCCAATTTATAGATTGTTTCGAATATATGGCATACAAAGCTTGAAAGTTGCGTTTGTTGATAACTTCATAACTTCTGGTTCTTGGTAAGACGGAATGAATTAAAGCTCGATGAAGAATACAGGCTTGTGGTCAGAGTTGGACAGAGGCAAGCCTAGTGATATCGTCGGAAAGAAATCTATGAGAGACTTCATCTCTATGATCCAAGGAGAGTGAAATATTTATTTCATCCAAATCTATTCCGGATGAAGGACATTGCAAAATATCTCCAAGACGAACTAACGGAAGATAGATTTTAACACCACACACCAAAGACCAAATACAGTCCTCTCTATTATAGGGATGATGATGGTTTACATTCATATTTGCATAAAATAATTTAACTAAAAAATGATTTATCTTAACATTATTTGCAGAAAAGGATAAGAGAGATTCTAACCCACTTGAGCGAGCAATTTGTTGAATTCTGTAGGGTTCAAATTCATCAAACTTAACAAAAGCTCCCGAGAAGAAACTGGATCTATCCATCTGAGCAAATCTTTTCTTTGCTTCACCATTCCATAACCATTGATCTATATTTCGTGTAGATGAAGAGCTCGGAGCCCTTGGTCGTTTTGTTCTTAGAGGCATTGGAGTTTTTTTTTGCTAAATTTTTTTGAAGATGAAGAGATAAAAATGGAGTTTTGGAGGATAGAAAAGTGCTGGTTCAGATGATGTAAGAGGTGAAGTGGAAGATAAAAGTAATTAAGGTGGTTAGTGGATGGATAAATTTTAAAAAACCCCTTGAATTTTATATCTCCAGTTGGATTCAGACGTCTGGAATTACAATTTCAGACGTCTGAAATTGTAAGTTTTTAAAGAGAAGAAAAACAGTGCAATTTGAGGTACTTTCAGACGTCTGAAATTTAGTGTTCAGACGTCTAAATCTGAGTGAAGAAAAAATTCTTCAACAATATTCAGACGGCTGAAACATCCATTTCAGACGTCTGAAACATCTATTTCAGACGTCTGAAACATCTATTTCAGACATTGTTGCATATATTTTTGATGAAGACATTGTTACATATATTTGTGATATATAATAATTTTTGAATGATTTACAAAATATAAATATAATTATTCAACAACAACAAATATAGATGAAGGAAATTATTTATCCGAATCATTTGGAGTCTTGCATTCTTCCGGTTCTATCTTGATTATCTCTGTGTATGGTCGTATTGGAGACCAATATGGTTGACGTTCCCAAGAATTCAGAGAAACCAGAGGACGCTGTGGACTCGGCTCCCATCGACTTGAAGTAGAAGGTTGAACTACATCTTTCTTTGGAGATGTACCACAGAATTTTAATGCCACTGTTCAATGAAACTAAGTCATTTGGCGTTAAATATCTATTCGTAATAAATTTCTCGCTGCAATCCAACTCTTCTTTTTGGTAATGATGAATGTCGGATATTTTTTCTTTGGTTGATGGAGAACCGTAGAAAAGATACCGTCGGGATTTCTTCTTTTCTGGCGTATAACCAGAATGTTCGCGTGAAGGACGAGCTCTATCCTGTTCACGTGGTGTTGGAGTTGCCAAAATTTCGATAGAAGATGTAGAATAACTCGATGGAGAATTGTCCGAGTCAGAGTTGTTGTTGCATACCATTGAGAGAAGGAGGTAAAACATTTTGAAATCCATTTCTAAAATTCTATTTGGTAATGAGGTAGACAGAGATAGAATGAATAAATAGAAGTGAAAAGTTTTAAAAATAGAATTTTTGTTCAAGTAATGAGTGGCTGAAAATCAATGGTTAGTAATATTCATACGTTTTAAAAAGAAAAGAGAATAAGAGGTGGGAAAGAAAGTAATTACAAATATGTTAGAAGCATAGCTTTGTGCCTTCACTAGAATAAACAATCGGGGTCATCGACTGTGTGTAATAGCATATGTTATTAGTTTTTGTTTTTGCAATTTAGTATAGTAAACTTTTCTGGTATTATCCCACATTTTTTTTAAGTTCTATGTAACTCAAAAGTATTCATTGGTCTTATTCTGACAAGGATAAGAAACAAATTATGAACTAAAGAATAAGAAACAAATATTGATATTAGCCAAATGAAATTTTTTGAAATTTAGTAATAGTAAACTGTTAGTAAGAGATTATGAAGCAAAGTTACAAATCTTAATATCTCATGAAAAAAAATCATAGATTTTTATGAGAGACAATACCAAGTTCTCGTCTTAGTTTGATAAAAACATTTTCTAAAAGAGGTTTTGTAAAAATATCAGCCAACTGATTTTCAGAAGAAACAAAATCTAAATTGATTATTCCTTTTTTAACATTGTCACGAAGAAAATGATGACGAATGTCAATATGTTTTGTTCGTGAATGATTGATAGGATTTTTAGATAAGTTAATAGCACTAGAGTTGTCACAATATATAGTTGAATTTGTTAAGCTTATATTGAAATCTCTAAGTGTTTGTTGCATATAAATTACTTGAGTAGAAGCCAAAGCAGCAGAAATATATTTTGCTTCGCATGTAGAAAGAGAAACACAGTTTTGTTTCTTACTAAACCAAGATACAAGTGATTTTCTAATAAAATGGCACGTACCACTTGTACTTTTTCGATCTGTTCGAGAGCCACTAAAATCAGCATCACTATATGAAACTAATTCGAATGGACATTTTTTAGGATAGAATAGACCGAAATCTTTTGTGTTTGTAAGATAACGTAATATACGTTTTACTGCTTTTAAATGTGATTCCTTTGGATTGGCTTGCAATCTAGCACACAAACAGACACTCATCATTATGTCAGGATGACTTGCAGTTAAATATAGTAAAGATCCAATCATACTTCGGTACAGTTTCTGATCTACACTTTCGCCATTGTCATCTTTTTCAAGATGCGTCGTTGTACTCATTGGAGTTGGTTTGGCAGAAGTATTTTCCATTTCGAAATGTTTGATTAAATTATTACTATATTTTTCTTGATTAATGAATATGCCATTTTGAAGTTGTTTAATTTGTAAACCAAGAAAATATGTTAATTCTCCCATGTGAGACATTTCAAATTCCTTGGTCATTATGTCGGAGAAGTCTTGACACAACTGGTCATTAGTAGAACCAAAAATGATGTCATCAACGTAAATTTGAACTATTAAAATATCCTTTTTCGAATGTTTAATAAAAAGTGTTTGATCAAATTTTCCAATTTGAAATCCTGAAGAAATTAGATAAGTCTTTAATCGATCATACCAAGCACGTGGTGCTTGTTTTAAACCGTAAAGAGCTTTCTTAAGTTTATAAACATGATTAGGAAATTTCTCGTGAATAAATAAGGGAGGTTGTTCAACAAATACTTTTTCTTTTATATAACCATTCAAAAAAGCACTTTTAACGTCCATTTGATAAAGTTTGAAATTGTGAAAACATGCATAGGCCATTAAGATTCGTATTGATTTTAGTCTTGCAACCGGAGCAAACGTTTCTTTGTAGTCAATTCCTTCTTCTTGATTATATCCTTGTGCAACTAACCTTGCTTTATTTCTAGTGATGTTACCTTGTTCATCCGCTTTGTTCTTGTAGGCCCATTTTGTTCCAACAACAGCTTGATCACTTGGTCTAGGAACTAATTCCCAAACTTCATTGCGTTCAATCTGGTTTAGTTCTTCTTGCATTGCAATTATCCAGTAGTCGTCTGTGGAAGCTTCTTTGGGATTCTTTGGTTCGATATTAGAAAGAAGTGCTACGTGGCCCATTTGATTTAGTTGACTTCTAGTTCGTACATTTGAATTAATTTCTCCAATAATATTTTGAACAGGATGATCCCGTAATATTTTTGGTGGAGATCTTAATTCGTTATTACTATCAACAATGTTTTCATCAATTTCTAAATTTGTAGATTCCGTATTTGTAATGTTATCTGGAAAATCTTCATCATCTTATGTACTTGGTTTTTGTCGAAAATTTTCATCAAAGGATACGTGTAATGTTTCTTCAACAGTATTTGATCTTTTATTAAATACACGATAAGCTTTGCTACGATCTGAATATCCTAGAAAGATTCCTTCATCGGATTTTGCATCGAATTTACCAAGCTGATCTTTTGTATTTAATATAAAACATTTTGAACCAAAAACTTTAAAATAAGAAATCTTTGGTTTTCTTCCAGTAAAAAGTTCATAAGAAGTGTTTTTCGTTAGAGGTCGAATGGAAACACGATTTAAAACATAACAAGTAGTTGCAACAACTTCTGCCCAAAAATGTTTTGGAAGAGTGCTTCCATTTAACAAAGTTCATGCACATTCTTGTAAAGTTCTGTTTTTACGTTCTACAACTCCATTTTGTTGTGGAGTTCTAGGAAACGAAAAATTATGAAAAATTCCTTTCTTTTTACAAAAATGGTCAAAGACTTCGTTTTCAAATTCTCCTCCATGATCACTTCTTATATTCTTTATCTTCAAACCTTTTAATTTTTGAATTCGTTTGACAAAAATTTAAAATGCTCAAACCTATCACTTTTATCTCTCATAAAAGTGGCCCAAGTATATCTAGAAAAATCATCTACTATTACAAACACATATTTATTATGGTTTAAGGATTGAACTTGAGTTGGCCCAAATAAATCCATGTGTAGTTATTCAAGTGGTTGTAATTTAGAGATAACTTTCTTAGATTTAAAGGATGATTTGGTCAATTTTCCTAATTGACATGCATCACAAATGTGATTAATTTTGAAGTTCATTTTTGGCAATCCTCTGACTAAATCATTTTTAGAAAGTTTGTTTATAGTTTTGAAGTTGATATGACAGAATCTTTTGTGCCATAGCCAAGTATCATTTTCATTAGCTATTAAACATATATCTGAATTGTGATTGATTTTCATATTCAGAACATAGATATTTCTGTCTCTATTTCCTTCAAATATAAGATTTTGTTTTTTTATCAAAAATGCTACACTTATCTTCAGAAAAAGAGATTTTAAAACCTTTGTCACATAACTGGATGATACTTAAAAGATTGTGTTTTAAATTTTTGACTAGTAAGACATTAGAAATAAGATGTAAATTAGATGTACCGACGTTGCTGACATCGCCTTTTCCAATGATATATCCTTTGGAATTGTCTCCAAAATTGACTGAGCCTCCATTTGAGTAAGTAATGTTTGATAGCATATTCTTGTCTCCAGTCATATGTTTTGAGAAACCGCTGTCGAGTATCTATTTTCCTCTCTTTTTAAGTGGGTCCTGCAAAAAATAATAATAATATTGGTACCCACTTTGTGATAGGGTCCTAAGAGTTAGGTCTTACAAAACCAAACCCAAGTGGGTTCAGTATCCCCCTTACAAATATAATGTTTATTTTTATGAACAGTTTTAAAAAAAAGTATTTATATATTTATTCCTAATCAAACTATTGTTTGTTTTAGGAATCCATATTTTTATGGTTTTAGAATTATTTTTCCTTTTTGGATAAGTATTAGTATTAGAAAAATTTCTCCAATTTTCCTTTTTAGGTCGAGATTTTGATTTCTTAGTGTATCCTAGTCCCTTCTTATTAGAAGTGGATTGAGAATTTTAATGATATTGGATAGATTTTCTGTACCTTTATTGAAGTTAGAAATATTTCTAGTAATATTATCTAACTTGGTTTTGAGGCAAGTATTATCTAGTTCTATCATTTTAATCATAGTTTTTAGCTCATGATTTTCAGAGACAAGAGAGTCATTCTTTTCTTTTTGAGTTTCAATTTTTTGACTCAATAAAGTAAGTTGAGAGTTATCATTAGAGAAGATGTCTTGAAGTTTTCCAAGTTCTTCTTCTAATATTTTCTTTTCATCATTAAGCAAATCTCTCTCGAATTCTGTTTTTCTTTGATTTTCTAGAGCCTCTTTATATTTCTTTTGATGCTTTTTAAGGTATCAAGGAGTTCTGAATTAATTTCAATCATATCAACAAAAGTAAGATCATTTACCTGAATTTCTGTAGCCTGAAACAGACATTTGCTTGTTCTTTCTCACTATCACTGCTGCTTTCTGAAGAAGAAGAATCCGAGTCATCCCATGTTACTGAAAATGCTTTTCTTTTAGACTTGTCCTTTCGATTCTTATTGTGATATGTCTTCTTTTGTTCTGGACAGTCTTTTTGCATGTGCCCTTTCTTATGGCAATCAAAACATTCTAGAATTGATGAAGATGGCTTATTGTTGTTGAAGTTTCTTTTTTCGTTGTTTCTATTTCCTTTTCTGTACTTTAAAAACTTTTTAAAGTATTTAGCAATGAATGCTAAATCTTCTTCATTCGAGTCCGATTCTTCTTTTTCAGCATGGAATGCCATATTCTTTTTGTCTTGTGCTTGTACTCTTTTAGCCAGCAAATTAACTTCATAGGAGATTAGATTTCTTATCAATTCTTCTGGTTTCATGGTTGAAAGATCATTAGATTCTTCAATAGCTAAGATTTTTCTTTCCCATTCATCCGTTAAAGAGTTAAGGATTTTTGAAATAATATCAAAGTCAGAATACTTTTCTCCAAGTCCTAGTAAAGAGCGATATATATCTTGAAATCTAGAGTACATATCGTTTATAGATTCATCCTGCTTCATTCTAAAATTTCGAAATTGACTTTTGAGCATGGATATTTTGCTTTGTTTAACCTTGTTAGTCCCTTCGTGAGTAACTTTAAGTGTTCTCCATATTTCATAACAGTTGTGCATATGCTAACATGGTTAAACTCATTTCTATCTAAAGCACAAAATAACATATTCATAGCTTTGGAATTTGCAGTAGCATCTAGTTTTTGTGTGTTTGACCATGTAGAGTATTTTGTCGTAGAAATGTTATACTCTATTTGAGTGATATTCCATGAGTCAAAACCACTTGCTTGCATATAAATACGCATACAAGTTGCCCAATAGTTGTAATTCATGCCATTGAATAGCGGAGGTCGTGAAGTAGATTGACTTCATTAAAACTAGTGTTAGTGACAGTGTTAACAGTGCTGGTGTTGTTTTCCATCTTAGCAAAATATCAGATAACTGTGTAACGGTCATGAGAAACCTAGCACTGATACCAAATGTAAGTTACCGTGGATCGTGCTATATGGAATTATATTATATTAGTGCGGAAATAAACAATAGCAATGAAAAGTAAGTGAAAATAAAACAAGCACACCAGGAATTTTTATACTAGTTCGAACTTCCCGTTCTACGTCCAGTCCCAGACTCCTTTCTGGAATTTCACTAACAACAATCCTCACTTAACCCGGAGGAATAGGTTTATACAACCCTTGAACAGCCGAACAAGGGACCTGAGCAGTAGAACAAGATTTCGCCTCAACAGCCGAAGAGGACTTCAACTTATACAGAATGTATGTGACACAATGTGTTCTTAATAATACGAATTTGTCTCTTGATAGTACAAATTTCCTATAATCTTTCTCCTTTATGATATATGTGTAAATGCGTGAAGATTAAGGAAGTAGGAAATAAATTTGAAGATGTTAAAGGTACAAAAATATTAGAATCAAGAATTTCAAGAATAGAATAATAATCGATAGAATTGGTGATTTTAAAACTTGATTCTAATGTGTTTATATAGATAGTAAATAGTTGCAATTGTTCATGAAGAGTTATCATCAAGAGTTATGTTTATCTGTTGGATTAAAGATCATACCTCTTCATGAATGGAAATGTCTTTTAAAAAAAATAGCCGTTGTAAATATTCAGACGTCTGAAATTAAAAATTCAGACTTCTGAAATGCAACGAAATCAAAACAGAAAGAAAATAGGCAAAAAATTGTTATATTCAGACGTCTGAAATATAAGTTTCAGACGTCTGAATATTGTAGTTTACAACATTCAAACTTCCAAAACCAGACGTCTGAATTGAAGCTTTCAGACGTTTGAATGTAACATGAAAAATGAGATTCTCTTTAAAACCTGAAAAAATGAAATGATAATGTTAGTGTATATCGTATAGGAGAGATTTTAACATATTTTAAACTCTAGACACAGACTCGATACATATTTAAGAGTCCTAGCTCATTTGAATCCGGTCTTTGATTGATTCCTGTAAAAAATAAGTTAGTATACGATATTGACGTATATAGTTATTATAGTTAAAATATCGTAATTACGAAAATATCGTAAATACGAAGTTTCAACATTCTCCCCCTTTTTGACGATGAAAACTATATACACACACACAATATAAACATATATTTACTCCCCTTACTATAAGCTCCTCCTTAATATAAACCCCCTTGTATATCTCCCCCTTTGACATTGACAAAAAGAAAAGTGTAAAATATAGACAAGGAATAGTAGAACAGGGAAGCATCAGAAACATCAGAAGATACAAGAAGCCAAAAAATAGTAGCATCTTTTTAAGTTACATACCAAAAGAAGAAGTAGCATAAGTTACATACCAAAATAAGAAGTAGCATATGTTTAAGTTACATACCAAAATTTAATAAGTGCATGAATAAAAGACAAGTGTAATAACTCTTAATAAACATTAAAACACATGTAATAATATTAACATGCAACTTAACAAGTGGCATGCTTATTGCCTTTCAAACTTAATTTTTATGTACAAAAATGAATTAAGGAAAAAAAAGAAAAAGAGGAGAAAGCAGGCTGCTCTTTTTCTTCTTCATCTTTGAAATAAAAAGAAAGTAAAACTGAAAAAAATGTCAAAATTAAACAACAATTTTTCAAAGTGTTCAAACCTGAGATTCAAGAACAAAAATCAATTCATCATAAAGGAAGTTCAATTCAGAAATCAAGCTTGATATCAAATTAGCAAATCAAGCAGATCAAAAGAATCAGGATAACAGCAGCTTTATTTGGAAGCAAGATTCTAGATATAGTCAAGTTCAAGTAAGGAGATCAAAATCGAATGATAGTTTCAGATTCCAGATTTTTTTGCAGTTTCAAATCTAACAAGATCCAGGTTTTATAAGAAAAAGCAACTTTCAGTTTAAAAAAAGTAAGAAAGGAGGGGGATTCTCTGTTCTTCAAAATACCAAGTGAGTAACATCTTTTCTAAAGCTTAAATATAAATCTGATTGCAAGTTGAGATCTGGAATGAATGATTTTTTTTGTGTGAATATGTGTTGAAAGTTTCATGCATATATATATATATATATATATATGAATGAATAAATGTGTGTGCATGCTGTTGTATCTAGGTGTATACTATTTGTTTCTTCAGACCCAAGATTTGTTCATAATTCATTATTCCTTGAACCAATCCTTGTTAAAGTTTCAAATATAAATTGTTTGTCTTATCATTGATTGAAGTTTAAAAATTTATCTAAGTAAAAAAAAAATATAAGTTAGTTATTACTCTGGGAAACATAAAGAACAGAGCAAATTTATTATAAGGGAAAACTTTCAAACATATTAATTAAATGTTTTAGGTTTGTGATCTGAAATCTTATATAAGAACATGATTTTTAAAACTAATGCCATAATTTTTAGTTTGGGTTTGATCAAATATGGTGGAATTGATCAAAAAAACAAAAATCTAATGGTTTCTGATGATCTCAGAGGTCTGAAGGGTTAGGGTTTTCTCTAATGGTGCAGTGGTGATTGGAGAATAGAGGAAAAATAGTAGATGTGTATGCAGATGATCGTGGTGGCGACGACATTTGTGTTTGGTCTGTAACCCTAGTTTGATTAGGTTGTGAATTTTTGTTCGTCGCGACATCTTGAGTGGATTGAGTTCCACCATAGGAAAATGGTAGAGGGGACATTGACAAGGACGTAGCCGTAGGCGCTGACACCCCGGTGGTCGGAGGCATGAGAACGAGGAGGATCCAGGACGTTGTTTTTGGTTCCACTTTGGGTTATCTGCTCAAATTTTGTTTTCAAATGGAATCGAGGGGATCGGAGTTTGGATGGTCTGAGGATGTGATTGCCGACCGGGGGAGAGTCGCGAAGATGACCAGAACTGGTTGGCGCCACCGGGCATGTGCACGGTGCACTTATGTTCAGGGTGAAGTTGGGGTGAGCAGTGATTTGTACTCGAGTTTTACTCGAGTTGTTTAGGGTAATTGCTCGAAGTTTGGAGTGTGTTGGTTCGAAGACAATTGTTGTGGCTCGGGTAAGTGATGTGTTACAGGTTCAAACCTATCTGTTTAAATGTTTAAAATGAATTTTAAAATGAAAAGTAAGGTTTTAAAACAAAGTTTAATCCTGGATTCAAATTTAGTTTGTATCCTAGTTTGGAGATTAATAAGTTTTTAAAAATTCAAATTGTTTAAACAACTTTAAATATCAAAGTGTATTTTTTTAATTTTTTTTTAAAAATGAATTTGGTTTTAAAACTCTTGTAAATTTCATTTATAAAATAAGTATTTCTTTAACATGAGATTTAAAGGGGGTTTTAAATTGGTTTTAAACTTTGTTAAATTTAAATTTGTATTCATTTTTAGATCTAAGTTTAAAAATGAAATTTAAAAGTAAATTCTTTTCAAATGCATTTGTTAATGATAAATAAATCATCAACAAGAATAAAGTTTTATCTTAAAGTTAATTAGGATTTAATGATTTAGAGTAAATTAAATTATTAAGGCCATTAAAATGGCTAATCAATTAATTAATGATTTGGATTAATTTATTTAGTAATTAAGGATTTAAATTAATTAATTAAGGTCTAAGTAAATTAATTAAGGAATGATAAATTTGTAATTAAGATTATTAATTAGATAAGATTTTATTTTTAGAAATTAATTTATCAAGTAATTAGGAATTAATTAATTTACAATTAAAACTTAATTAATTAAATAATTAGAGATTAATTAATTGGTTATTAAAGATTTATTAATAATTGATAATGATTTATTTAAGTTTAATTACTTAAGAGAAGTAATTAAAGAATTATAAAAAGTTAAATAAAGATCATTAACTAAGGATTATTAGATAATTAATTAATGTGATTAATTTTAATAGTTAATTATATTAATTAATCAAGGATAATCATCTATGGAATTGTTTAAGTATAATTACTTCATGGAAGTAAGTAGTAATGGTAATTACAGCGTGTAATCAATTGAAGATTGAAGTAGTTTTGCATTTAATTACCTTGTGTAATTAATAAAAAAGGTAATTACTTAGTAGCAGTAATTAATAATTAATTACTTCTTGTAATTAATTTAAGAATTGTCTGATAAAAGTTATGGGAAGTTAATTAAGAGATGTAATTAATA
The DNA here is from genome assembly GCA_030765085.1 of Allium cepa. Classification (NCBI taxonomy): domain Eukaryota; kingdom Viridiplantae; phylum Streptophyta; class Magnoliopsida; order Asparagales; family Amaryllidaceae; genus Allium; species Allium cepa. The sequence goes on along the minus strand of CM060935.1, from coordinate 327,472,306 downwards.
AGAGAAGTTAATTACAGAATGAGATTAATCAAATGTGATTAATAGATATAATTAATTAAGGATTTAGTATAATTACTTAAGGTAGTTAATGAGGTGTAATTACTTAGTGAAGTAATGAGTGGATAATAACTGGATGTAATTAATTAAAAGGAAACTACTTGTTGGAAAGTAATAAAAGGATAATTACTTAGTGGAAGGAATTAAGTGATAATTACTCAGTGTAATTATAGGATTAATTAATATAATTAATCAAGGAGTTGGTTAATTGATGAAGTAATTAAGAAAAAGTTAATTATTGATTGTGATTAATCAAGGTTGATTAATGAATGTAATTAAGTTAAAGGTTAATTATTTAATGAAATTTAAGAATAATTAACTAATGAAAGTAGTTAGAGGATCATTAATTAATGTAATTAATGGAAGTGATCAATCTTGCTTATGAATGATTGAATGATGATAAGTGCTTTGGATTGGTTGATATCTCTAATATGAATTGCTTTGTGATATGATATGTTAGATGGATAGTGATAATGTGATTATCTATTAATTATGAATTGTCGTGTAAAACTGTTATCCGGTAATTAAAGTTGAATTGTTCTTAATGGAATAACTTGGGTTTAGATGACATTGGATCCGAAGAGACCGGAGTCGGGTATTAGTAAATACCCGAAACCACTTCAATTCCTTATAGATTGATTTGTGAAATCAATAAGCTGGTATGGAATGATTTAAGTAAATTGGACCATTTAATCTAAGTTTGGTACTTAGAAATTGATGTGTGATGTAAGTGATGTCTATAACAACTTGTGGAATTGTATATTGATGCAAGTTACCCGGGTTTATATAAGCTGTATGCTTTTGTATTCCTTGTTAGATATGTTTACTCACACTGGTTTCCAGCCTGACCCTGGTGTTACTTTGATGTAATGCACGGGTCAGACCGAGTATTTTACAGATTTTCAAGTTAGGACGTTCTGGAGCTCAGGAGGCGAGCTGGATGGCAGGAACGTATAGAGTATTTCCGCTGTGATATTACTGTTATCTAGGACATGTTGATACGTATATATGTCCAGTGTTTTGTGAATGTTGTAACTCTGATGTATTGAAATTGTAAATTTACTGATACATCTTTCTCTTTGTAAATAATATTATTTGATATTATATTTTATCCGCTGCAAATGTGAGATTCTGAGTTTGGTTTTCTGTTTCTTCTTCTTCTTCTTTCTCTTTCTTTCTTTACTAACTATCTGGAATTTTCGAGATCAAAATTTCTGGGTCGTTACATTTGGTATCAGAGCCAGGTTAAGCGAGAACCTTGGCTCTGGTGGGTGTACTCATTAAGAATAGGGTCAATACTACCCTATAATGAGTTGAGTGTATAAATATAAGAGAGCGTACTTGTTATTTTCTTATATAAAGGTTTAAAATGGTTTCAAAAAGTAAATGAATCTTATGTAAGTTTATTAAGAAATAGATTATCTGTTATATTAAGGAAACTGGTTGTTGTATTAATTAAATTAAAAGCAATAGTAAGAATTAAGTGGTAATAGAAATACAACCAAATAGAAATTAAATTAAAGATAAGTTGGAAATGGATTCAAACTGAAATTAAAATCTTGAAGTTGGGGAATAATTTTAAAATAAGATGAATTAGAATTGGTTTCAAACCAGAGAAATAGAATGGATATTGTGTTTTGTAACGTACGCGATTTTTCGTTGCCGAAAAACCGAATAGTTAGGGTTTTAAAAAGAATTTAAGAAAAGAAAAGAGAAGAAAAGAAGAGAAAAAGATAGAAGATGGAGAAAATAGAGAGGAAAGAACATAGAAAATAGAACGGAACAGAACACAACACAACAATAACAGAATCTCACAATTCGCAGCGGAACAACATATAATAGATAAATGAATAATCTTTAAACAAAGAACTATATCAGTTATTACATTACATCACATTTCATTACATCAGAGTGTACAACAACAACAATGCAGCAGAAAAAGAAATACTATATAAGTAATACGCCATGCCATCCAGCTTGCCTCCAGCAACTCCAGAATATCCTGATAAACCTAACTCTTGACTGCCCGTGTGGAAATTGGTGGGCACCCAGAGTTTAGGAAGGAAAACAATAAACTCTGAGTCAGTCATGTGACTGGTGTGAGAACTCAAAACAGTTTATTTATCTTTGAAAACAAAATAGAGGAATATTTTTAAAGTCAATTCGCAATGCTTTTAAAAATGAGACTACCATAAGACCTCCTGCCACACACACAATGCAAACGCAGACTTGGAGAAGATTTCTCCTTATGATAGCCAAACATGCTTGATACGCATTAAAATCAAATCAATTTTGATATTATTATTAGTGCATAGTGTGGAAGAAATTCATTTCGAAAGTAGAATATAAATCTTAGCCAGCATAGGTACCATTATAGTATGCTTACTATAGCTACCTCCTGAGGAAGCAGGTTCTACAACTAAAACCGTACAAGTCACGTATTGTTTCTTTGGATTTCCAACGAATGATCAGGCCAAGGAACTTCCCATTGCCACATGAGAATGCCTCTGGATGGACATCCCCGAGAACCAAACCGGATCTCTACCAACACAAGGCCGGGTTACCCTTAACTGAGTAACAACTGACCGAATATGCCATCCCCCGGTCCTTTGGGACCTTTCACCGAGCGCTCGTAATCAATTCACACAATCATAACAAAGTGTTTTCAACATGAGTAAGTATCTGGGCTCCATACCATGATACCACCCTTTTCCAGAAGGAAATGCACACATCCTAAAGGGCGCTACCCCTCATAACCTTGCCGCATCTTTCCTGTTTTGACCATTCACGGGGTGTGAGGCTCGACGAAGTCACGTCCACAAAAACATACTTTATACAAAAGCCATGCTTTGGGTCAACAAATGATCATAGAAGTGATCACCAAGATAGACAATCAAATAAACGATCCTATCACAAATAATCAACACAATGATCATTTACAGCAACACTCAGCATGTCACATTACCAAATTGGGAATATATCGCTGATAACATTCAACTACATAACCTCTGAGCTCGTACGTCTCAGAGAAGGGTGTTAAGCTAAAAGAATAAATTCTCCGCCACCAACAGAAATATATTTGAATGAAATCGGCTTTATATCTCAATTTGTAATGTCAGACATACAATCCATACAAGTCTGTTCCGGGCTCGAACAAAACCGAAGGCACTTCTCACGAAGCCCTTGCAATCCGGGTATTCACAATCCCGATCGAATTTCCCATCACTTAGGAAATCTCTATACCAGGAGCGACCCAGTGCAGAGACAATCGATAGGTCATCCTATTGCTTTCACAAATACTCGGTCTTCAACACCGATCTTCAATGCAATTCACAACGACGTATCACATATTCAGAATGGGTTATACGACCCCATGGTCCTTTCCCGGTTAACCCGAATAGTGAGCGTTTATTCAAAAATAAGTGTGGCATTCAAATTCAAACAAATCACATCAATTACCCATTCAAAGGGAAATATTGATAGTCGGTTATTGAACTATCAATGGATATGCACAACATCACCAGATTCCAAATAATTTTCCAAATAATTTATTTTCCAAAATATCTTTACTAGATATAAAATTTTCACACTTCAAAAATAAATCAATATTTATTTTTAGACAAATTCCCGTTTCCTTTATAAATTCCTTAGTGAATTTATAATCCAAAATATCCATGAATATTCGATTCCAATTATTCATTTCAATATTCCTTTTCAATTTATCTTCAAAAAGATAAATTCTCAAAATATTCGCTTTATATTGGAGAACATTTCCATACTTATTTAAAATAAGTAATTCACAAATTTTATTTATTTTCAACACTTAGAAAATATTCAATATACTTAAATCGAGATTAAGTATATATTTCATTCTTTAAGGAAATCATTCTCTTAAACATATTTACTTGGGCCAAAACAAATGTTACGTAAAACATCGTTACGACAACCCAAAATCAATAGTATAGGGATTCGAAATTAAAATAGATATATAAATCCCAATACTATTCAAAACATTTCCTTTCGGAAATCATTTACTATAACAACAGTGTTATAGTCCACCATTTCCTTCTATTTCTCGAAAACGTCTATTTCAACAACAAATGTTGAAATCTATGGTTTCGAATCTCAACACATTTTAAAACATCGTTAGATCGTTTTAATTCAATTTAAAATATCACATTCTAAACATTTTCTTTAACATATTATTCACTATTCAAAAACGTGAATATACTACGTTAATCAATTTCATCCTTTTATTCATTTTATTTCAAAGGATTATTCACAGTTCAAAAACGTGAATATAACTCCATTAATAGGTTTCAACAATTTACTTATCAAAATAAGTCGTTTGCGAATTTATAAAACAACGTTTATAAATCCCTTTTCTATTTATCTTATAAAAACTTCTTTTTATAAATTCCTTTATTAACCTATTCCAGTTTATAACTCAATTATAAACTAAAAGTTCATATTATAAGTCAAATGCTTATAAAACGATTATTTTACAAAATTGTTCTTTTAAAGACTTTCCAAATCATAAATCTTATAACTTATAAGATTCATTTATTTAACCAAATCTATTCTTCAAATAACTTCACAAATTTATAAATCTTACTATTTATAAACTTCATTTATAACTTCACCATTTTTAATTTTATAAATTCCATTCATTTACAAAATTCATTTCCACTTCATTCAAACACTTATAAAAACTCGTTTTATAATGTCAATATTTCAATTTATAAATATCCATTTATAAATCTCTTAATATAAATCAATTTATATTATTCTTTAAAACGTCTTTAAATTCCTTTATAATTTCACCATTCTCTTGATTTATAAAATAATTAAATTTTATAAATCCTATATTTAAACTTTCAATAATAAATTCAGAAATTTCAATTTAAACTATTTTATAAAATCATTAATCCATATTTCTCAAAAATCAACTTTTAACTATATTTCTCAAAAATCATAATTTTTATATAACATTAAAATTATACGTTTATTTATTTAAAATGGATCAATTCCAAAAATATAGTATATTTTCAAAAATCACTTTAAAAATCATTTTAAAGTTTCAAAATTTGGTCTAATGATGCTACACACCAAATAGTCAATCACGACTACAACGATATCATATATCGATATGATAATCCATCAAATATCAAAATATCTGAACTCAAATAAAAACTGTTGAGGAATCCAGTTGGATCCCTCCAACCTGTTTCCTGCATTCACAAACATTAGCACAATACCAATTTCGCTCCAGTACGAAATTATCGCGGTATATGGGATTTAATAATATTATCCGCTTAATAACGGCGCAATAGGGTCTCATCCGCTAAACAAATGCGGGAAATCAATAACTCCAATATATACATATGCCAATATATATATATTGCTACTATATATAATACCAATTTCACGGTTTATGAAATATTCGCGGTATATGTTTTTAATAAATAACATCCGCTTACTAACGGCGTATAATGTCTATTTTAACAATCATCATTGAGACATGCATTCAAATATTTCAAATCTAACTATTTAAAATAAAATCGAAACTGATTCGATTGAGTGAGAAGTTCTCACCTTGATTTTTAATTCCGTTTTAGCGATTTATTTCGAATAAAATTAAACGGACGTTTAATTTTACCCAAAATTCTCACTAACTCCAAACGACTCCAATCCAATTCCATCGCGTAGTGCTCGTCCATACGATTCCAACGCAACTGGTTTCGCGCGTTTTTGACCTCGTATGAAAAAGATATGAATTTTTGAAGTTACACGAGTTTTAATATATAAATTACAACTTAAATTAGATTTTAAAACCTACACAAGCCCTTGGCCGTTGGATCCGAACTTATCAGATCATAGCCGTACGTATGCTTCTTCCCTTCCCTCTCGTTCATGTACAGGAGCAAATATACGCACGCAACCCTCCCTTAGCCAACTAGGGTTCCAATTATCCACCACCTCGCTCCACTTGAAGGCGATCAGGAAGCTCCATCGCGAAGCCCTTAACTTCCTCCACCTTCGGCCTCAAGCACACGCAACTCGGCCTCACCCTCCTCCCTGAAAGTCGTGCGCAGCCGGCCCCCTTTCCACCCATTTTCTGGCCACCACGTCGCTCCAAAACCCATCTCCACCGTTGGATATGTTCGCCTCGCCGTGCTCTACATCTTTCATTTAGGAAGTTTGTTGTAATAGGGCTTGGATTTGAAGAAAACGAGGGGGAAAGGTCATGAGTTTCTGGCCTTAGATAGGGGGGCGGCGGCGGCTGATAGAATTAGGGTTTTGGGTTTCTTTTTTTTTTTTTATTTAATGAAGGGCGGGGCTATTTATAGAGTTTTGAACGACACTATTCATCCGGAAATTCCGAACTCCGATTTACGCGCCGTAACCAGCGTTTCTAGGGTTTACCCCGCGTTCCGGACACAATGGAACAGGTTTCGAAAGCTAATTCGGATATCTGTTCAAGTTATGGCTATAAACGCTCAATTTAAATTAAACCGATTTAAACGATTTTCTAGGCGTTTTAATTTGTACCGGACAAATGGTAAATCCAATTGACACGAAATTTGAAACCTTACAATAATATCACATTACGGATCCGATGAAACTGGTTTCATCGAAATCCGAGACTTTTTGAAAAATGGCTATTTTAACTCGCCAAATTAAAATTAAAAATAAATCGATGCGTTTTGAGCTGCCACGATCAAACGATAGCTCCAATTGATACGAAAATTGAAATCCGGTAATAACTAACTATTACGGATCTAATGAAACTGGTTTCGTTCAATTCTGAGACTGTTCAAAAATTGACTATTTTCACTAGTCGATTTAAATATTAAAATATTCAATTTTCACAAATTAACTTTTAATTCGATTTTAAAAGTTCTAAAATATCGTTCTAACTCCCATATGATAAAATAAAATTTTACAAATCATTTTCAATCATATTTTACGTAATTTTCAATTATTTCCATAATTTAACGTATTAAATTATCGATTTAATTATCCAATTAAATCCAATAATTCAAAATAAAAATTTATTTGACTTATAAATTCACTTATTAATATTTAAAATTAATTAAATATTCAAATTTTAATTAATAAAAATCCTGGGTCGTTACATGTTTAATAATGGGATGATTGTTTTCCAATAAACAATAAAATGTTTTAAGGAAGTAACCATTTAGAGAGAGTAACTTATAAATTTGAAAGGATGTATATTAAAGTGGATTTCAAATTGTGAAGTTCTGAATTCTAAATTTAAACATTTGAATTGGTTTCAAAATGTAAAAGGAAATATTATTATTCAAACTATTTTGAGTATGATCTTATTTTAAAATAAGAGATGTTATTTAATATATTCAAATGAAAGGGACCTATTTCAAACAAGGATTGTTTGAAATTTTAAAGAAAATTTGTTTTGAATTAAAACCAAAGGTGGTTTAAATTTTAAAATTTGGCTTGGTGGGCTAAGGAATAAATATGTATATATGAGAGATATACCTAATATCAAAGATAGTTTGAGATAAACTCTAAATGTTGAGTTTTAAATTTGGAATGAGATGTGATACCCAAAGTGATAAGTTTTGAAACTTAATAAGTGGGAAGATTATTAATGTGAAGTTTAAAAGTTTGAAATGGGAATTTAAATTGGGTAAGGTTGGCTGGATTAAGAAAATGGAATTTGACTTTGGGAAAGTTAAATAAGTTAATAAGCAACCCGATTTGGAAATTTTAAGATGAAATTGGGATTTAATTTGGAAAATTAAATGGTTAATTTGAATAGGGAATTTGTGTGAACTCAAAACGGGTTTTGAGATTTGGAAGTTGAAAATGGATGGATGTTTTAAAATAATTTGGATAATACCATCCTGGTTTTATTAATAATCTTAAGCTAAAATTGGATTTGCTTAAATAAATGAAGATGGATAAGTTTAAAAATTCAAATGAAAATTTTGAATTGGATGGAGTTGAAATGATTTGAAGTTGAAGTGAGTTCAATTTGAAATTAGTGCAAATTGATTTAAATAATTAGGAATTGTAACTAAAGTTGAATAGGTTTAAAATTCAAATGGAATTTGATTTGAACTTGGAAAGAAATTGAGATTAATTCAACTTGAATTTGGGGTTAAGTCAATTTCAATGGAAATTGAAGTTATTTAATTTGGAATTGAGTCAATTTAAATAGAAGTGGAAATTTAAATTGAATTGATTGGAAATGGAGGTTGGGAATTAAATAGTTTGACTCTGGACTATTTTCAAAATAAATTGTTTTAAACATAAATCTATTATTTTCTAACTATTTACTATACAACTTTTCTTTTTAAACCTAAAACTATCTTATAGTTGTTTTACAATTATTTTTGGAACTATTTAACAATTTTGCAACAGTTTTATAAACTAATTACTATTTTTTAACTATTTTACAAATTAATTACTATTTTACAACTATTTTGCAATTATTTAAAATTTCTATAATTATTTGACTATTTTCCCACTATTTTACAATTACTTAACCATTTCGCAGCTATTTTACAAACTAATAATTATTTTTCAATTACTTATCTATTTTTAACCTTTTAAGCTATTTTCTAAATTTAAACTGGACAGAGTTTAAACTGTTTATGATTAAATTCCCAAAATTGAAATAAGAATTGAAGTGATAATCCAAATGAGGATTTAAGCAATTGTGGATAAGTGGATAGAAATTTAAGTGAATGTGAATGGAAAAGAGAATTGATTTGGTTAATAATCAATGAAGATAAATACGTAGGATGTACGTATATTATTCTATTCACATAGTGATTTGATCCAGATTCGAGCACAGAATTTCGAGATAGTTATATCTATCCGAGTTGGGATTTCCCACTCGATTTTCGACGGCGAACCTTGATATGGATTGTTGATTGGTTTTGGATATTCTCTATCATAGTTAGGCTATGCAAGGAGAATGACGGTTTCTGATCAAGAAACCAGATCTGTGTCCGCACTAGGAAGTCGGGTGGACGATACTAGTTCGGAAGTGAAATTGTGTGATCGAGTGAGCGATCAGATTGGTATAGCGTACGGATGATATGTGTGCATCGTACGGATTGGAATGAAATTGGTATCGAAAGTTTGTGGACAAGAACTGTAAAATGGTTTTTGAAGTGGGATATATATTTTGTGAAATATATGATGAAATAAAATAGAAATTGGATATTTCTATGGTAAAAATTTACTTTATGGAAGTGAGTAAATTTGGTGAGTGACTTTATAAAAGAGTGATCAAATTTGAATATTTGATTTAGAACAAACAAAGTTATATAACTTAGTTATATAAGATAAATCTCCCCTTGTTGAATCTATTGCCGGAAGGAAAGGATTTTAAAAAGTGTTTGAAGTATAAAAGGAGTTTTATACAAGTTTGAAATGATCCATAGGTTTTTAAAGTTATATATATATATATATATATATATATATATATAGAATCTTATGAGGATTTTAGAAAAAGGTTTTGGGAACCTTTGGATTTGGAAAGGCTTTTGATTTTTGGGTAAAACCAATATTGGAATTTGGAAAAGCATAGTTTAAGAATTATCGATTTTGGGATAATCGATTTTGTGTAAAGGAGCTTTGTATGAGATCATACTAGGTGTATGATTTGAAAGATACCATATGTGTATAGTATAAGGTGGTTTGATGATGGCTCTGGGGAAAAAGGCGCTCCATTGAAATGAACTTCTCAGGAGTGCTACCGGATGGTGCTGCCTTGAGCCCCAAGGGTTGTAACGACCCGGAAATTTCGATTCCGAAATTTCCAGATAGTTAGTAAAAAGAAGAAAGAGATAGAAGAAGAATAGAAAGAAACACACAATATCACATTCGCAGCGGATAAAATATAATATCAAATAAAATAGAAGTTGTACAAAGAAAACTATAGCTGTTAATTTACATTTAAACACATCAGAGTACATAAACATTGGACAAAACAATCATGTCCAGATACTACAATATCACAGTGGATACTCTCTATACGTCCCTGCCATCCAGCTCGCCTCCTGAGCTCTAGAACGTCCTTACCTGAAAATCTGTAATACTCGGTCTGACCCGAGCATTACATCAAAGTAACACCCGGCTCAGGCTGGAAACCAGCGTGAGTAAACCCATCTAACATGAATGACAGAAGCTTACAACTTAAATAAACCCGGGCAATTTATATCAATTTTACAACTTCACAAGTTGTTATAGATATCACAAATTTCACACATTAATTTCTAAGTGCCAAAACTTAGATTAAATGGTCCAATTCACTTAAATCATTCCATATCAGCCTATTGATTTCACATAGCAATTTATAAAGAATCGAAGTGGTTTCGGATATTTACTAATACCCGACTCCGGTCTCTTCGAAACCAATTTCATCTTAACTTAAATTATTCAAGTGAAATACAACTCAATTTTTAATACAGGATGTCACCTAATTCATGAACAATAGATAACCACATCATCACAATTTAAATCAAAAATATCTTATCACATAGCATCACAAACCACATATTAGGAATAACAATTAATCAAAGACTTCCAATATCGTTTTATTTATCCTTTAATTACTCTTAAGTAATTAATCTTTAACTAATTTCACAAATTAATCACCCTTAACCCCATACGGTAATTAACCCTTAATTATTTCATTAATTAATTGCTAACCATAAATGTTAATCCCCCTTGATTAATAACATCAGTAATTAACTACCCTTAATTACTTCATCAAATAAATAAATTACTCCTTAATTTATTATCTCTAATTAATTCCGTGATTAATTATAAAGGTAATTTAACCCAAATCACTTCCATTAATAAAGCACCTATTCAATTAATTACATCCAACATTCTTAATTACTTAATTAAGAAATTAATCCTATATTTATCATTATTAATTACACGTTAAATAAATCTTTAATTACCAACTAATTAATCTCTAATTATTAATTAATTAAGTGTTAATTACAATCTTAATTAATCCTTAATCACTTGATTAAATAATCTTAATCATTAATTAATATTTAATTAACAATCCTTAATTATAGATTAATTAACCTTAATTAATTAATCTCAAATCATAATTAATCAATTTTTTTTTATTAATTACTTAATTAATCATCCACATTATTAATTAATTAAATAATTAATTATTCGTCTTAATTACCTTAATAATTTAATAAATCCAATCACTAAATTTTATTTATCTTTTAGATAAACATTTCTTACTTAATTAAGCATTTAAAAACAAAATGTTTTTAAATTTACTTTAAATTCCACTTAAACTTCATTTTAAAATTTGAGATTTTAAAATGAATACAAATTTTATCTCAAACAAGTTTTAAAAAAACAATTCAAAACCTTTATCTCATATGTTAAAAGAACATCCACTTTATAAAATAATTTTTAAAGAATTTAAATCCCAATTCAATTTAAATTCAAATCAATTTTAAAACACACCTAAACATTCCAGGTTATCTTAAATACAAATTCAATTTTAAAATTACTTTTAAATTTTCAAACTGAAATACAGCTTGAACCTTTATTACATATTTAAACTTAAATCCTTGAAAATTTTACCCACATAAATCTTCAAATCATTTAACCTTCCAATAAAATTAAATGATTTAAATTTAAACTTATTTTATTTAAAACTGAAGTTCAAATTTAATTCCGGATTTAAAAACCCAGACTTAAACTCATTTTAAATTTCTAATTTAAAACTCTAAACTTCCAATTCAATTTCAAAACACATATATGCTTTTATACTTATAAATTTTAAACCCAACTCAAAATTTAAAAATACTTAAATATTTCCAAATCTCAGTTTCAAATAAATTTGAATTCATATTCAATATCAGATTATCAACACTCAGTTTAAATTCCTGTTTGTATTTTATAATTTCTTTTAATTTTAAAACCAGAAAACAGGTTTTCTGTTTTATTTAAATCCAAACCAGAATTTACAAATTTTAGATTATTTCAAAAACCATAATTTAAAATAATTGAATTCATATTTAAATTTAGATTTTTAAACTCAGTTCAGATTCTAGTTTACATTTAAACTTATTACTTCTACTTTTAAGAACAGAAACAGGTTTCTGTTTCATTAAAACCTGTAAACTATTTAAACCCGAGCCATCCCTGACCTGACTTCGAGTCCAAAGCTCATGTGCTTCGAGCTAATTCTCAATTTACTCGAGACAATCCCAGGCCAATGAACCTTGAAACCATCCAAACATTCACCTACAAAACCATCCTCTGTGCACATGTACAGCGACGCCATCCATCGCTGATCATCATTGCGACCTCCCCACAGTTGCCGATCATTCCCTCAGGCCATCCATACACCAACCCCATCGATCAATGATCAAAATCAAACTCGTGTCAAAAGTCTCAAACCTGGAATAGGCACAGAACTTTATACCCAAACCCGTCAACACCTCCCACCTGAAGCTCCGACCACCGTTACCTTCGAAACTCCGGCGAAGACTTCTCCAAACCCCCTACCTCCATCTCCCAGAGTTCGACAGAACTCGAACAACCAAAAGAGCCAAACCAATCAAAACATAAAACCAGGTAAAAGCTAGGGTTATTGACTAGAATCCATCACCGCTGCCACCACAATGAATTGCATCACCATCAGATAATTTTTCACAACTCTCCGATCACACTTCCACCTTCAGGAACAATCTCGTCACCTCAAACCACTTGTGGCAACGAGGAAGTCCAAAAACTCATATCACAGTCAAAAGACAACCGCTCTTTGAATATAGTATTAAAAATTGTAATTCTTAGTTTAAAATTCGTGATTTTTTATGAAGTTTTGTTTCACAATCCTGAAACTTCAAATCAATGTATTTGAAAATTTCACAATTTAAAGATCGTTCATCTGTTTATAACTTCCTAGAGATATACAGAGTTGTCTAAGCTTAAGTAATATTTTTTTTATGATGTTACACAATTTTACAATTATCTTTAGTTACAAACTAAAATCTAACATTGATTGGAAAACGAGATATTGGATTTCATTTTAATTTCCAGAGTCTGTAAACATTTGGCAGAGTATATATATATAGATATATTCATATACAGTCAACTTACAGTCATATCATGCTTATAAACATACATGCACATTCCAGATATTGTAGTAAACATTTTATCTTTATGAATCAAAGTTATTACTTAATTGTAACCAACTTCAAACAAGAGTTTGCTCACAGGTTAATTATAAAACAGAGCTATCCTGAAGTGTTTTGAAAACAAGACCATCTTTTTTATTTCAGACCACTGTTCCCGTCATGTATATGATTATTGACAGTCATATATACTTATAATCTTTTCCAAAACACATGCACATCATAGATCACCTTATATTCCAAAGATCATTACATGCAACTTAAGGTATAACAGAAGTTTTAGAGTTACTCACCTGTGTTGAAAACAGAGAATTGTTGTTGAGTTTCTTTGCCTTTGATTACTCAAGTTTGCTTGATTTATCTTCTGTTATGAAATGTTTATAGGTCTTTGAACTAGAATTTGTACTAGAACTAAGTTGATTATGCTTCAGGTTTTGTGTTTTACAGATCTTTTTTTTTTGTATGTGATAAAAGAATTGAAAGAGAATAAGAAACATTCATATATTCTAATTTAAGATTTTATAAAAATTTAGAAAAAGAAAAAAATACAAGGAGTGACACTTGTATCTACCACACTCCATCACTTAACACATGTTAACATATGTTGTATTAATGTTTTAATATAATAACACTTGTCTTTGTATTATTTTCTTTTTATTTTAAATGTTAATAAAGTTTTTACTTAATTTGTTTATCCTTATATAATATATGTGAATTTCTTATGTAAAGAAAATGTAATAAAAGCTTATTCATATACCTTTGAATTAAAATATCCCAAAATATCCATCCTTTGAATTTCAAAACTGTAAATTCAAATTTAAATTCAAATTAAACCCTAAAATCCAATTTACTTTAAGATATTTATCTTTGGATTCCAATCTCAAATTCAAATTTATTTTAAAATCTTATATATCTATTTTTAAACAAACACATATCTAATTTGTTTGAACATTATAAGTTTTCCCACTATATAATTATATTAGGAGATTTTAAATAAATATTTATTATCAGATTAACTTATTCAATTTACAATTCCGTATTTCTATTAATTAATCCAATTATATTATCAATTACATATATCCAGAAATCCGGGTTATTACATTCCTCCCCCCTTAGAATCTTTTCGTCCTCGAAAAGAATTGAAACCATAATTTTTTATAAAAATACCATTTATCAGAAAAATTATTCTTTGATCATCATTTTCATTTTTTTTAAACACTTTTGAAAGTGCGGTGTGTATACTAATGCACGTACTAATATAGTACACACGGATCGTGTAATATGGACTATAATATAAATGCGGAAAATAGATGATAGTAGCAAAGCAAAAATAAAAATAGAAAAATCACACCAGAGATTTTTATACTGGTTCGGAGCACCGTCCTACGTCCAGTCCCAGACTCCTATCTGGATTTTCACTATTAACTACCTCGCTTCACCCGGAGGAACAGGTTTACAATACCCGAACAGCCGAACGGGATTTCATGCCTCTAATACACTGAGGACTTCAACACTTGCCTCTTACAACACTGAGGACTTCAACACTTGCCTCTTACAACACGAGGACTTCAACAAAAACAAATACAATTGTTGTTGACAACTTGTGTTCTTGAAAACACGGATTTGTCACTAGTAGTACACCCTTCCTATAATCTTATCCTCAAAGAATATGAATGATGTTTTGTAAAGATTAAAGAAGGTATTTACTTATTGAATCAAAAGATATGAAATAATTTCAATGATTCAATAAGCTAAATTAATTTTTAGAATGCAGGAGTGTTAGAGATTAGATTAGAGAGCATATATGATCGTGTAAAAACTTGTATTTGAATCAATGATTTAGATGAGTATATATAGAGAAAAATAGTTGTAACTCTTTGTGAACAGTTGCCATTAAGAGTTATGATCATTGATGAAAGATAGGAGATGCAACCTTTGGAGAAGAGAAGTGTCTTTTGAAAAAGTTGCTTTCTGTTTAAAAACGGTCGACAGGTCAAAAATGGACCGGTAGACAGGAATTCAAATATATATACGTTATGTGCATGTGTGTATGTTATCTGTGCATTCTGGGCAAAAACGGTCGACCACCTTATTTTCAACCGGTCGACCGGTTTAGTCCAATTTGCACAGTTAATGTGCATATGTATATATATTGAAAGATTGAAGTTATATGATTATTTGAGGATAGATTTTAACATAAATTACTAACATACCAAATAATCAACCTCTAATATATGGAGCTCTTTGTGTTTCTTAAATGAATAACTTCTTTTTGTCGATCACGGCTTATTCCTTTGTCAGAAATCAAAACTCTATAAAAATCTTGACTCAACATTCTCCCCCTTTTTGATTGATGACAACATATATCTGAAGTTCTGAATCTCCCCCTGAATATGTGACATTCTCCCCCTTTTTGATTGATGACAACATATATCTGAAGTTCTGAATCTCCCCCTGAATATGTGATCTCCCCCTGAGATTTTGTCTTATATATATATATATATATATATTCCTGCAAATAATTGTTAGCACTTTCTCCCCCTTTGTCATCGACAAAAAGGAGTTGTTAAATGGAAGATGTAAAACAGATTATAGGCAACATAAAACCATAGGCAACATAAAACCACTATCACAGATCAAAAGTAACATTCACACAAGTGCCAGATAATGTCTTTAAAGCTCCACCTAAGTATAACATCTCCACCTAAGTATAACATCTCCTCCTAAGTATAATATCTCCCTCTATTTATATGCATATGAATTTCTCCCCCTTTGTCATTATCAAAAAGAATGAGGAAATATATAAAATATCTTGTATATAACGAGATGGACTCATTATTAATTATGAAGGAAAAGTAAAATAAATTTTACCATATTTACCGAAGTCCATATTTTATTGTAAGCACGTAATTCTATTTAACATATGGAACATTCTTTGAAATTCCAAAATCTATCCTTTTCCTTTTGTTTCTCTGAGTACCTGTAAAAAATAATAATAATTTTCGGTACCCACTTACTATGTTAGGGTCCGGGGGGTTAGGTCTTTGGAAACCATACCCATTTGGGTGTGGTTGAACCTTTATAAATATAATTTTCATTACAAATTACATTCTCATAATAGTTGCTAATATAAAGTTGTTTATCATGATCAATCATATTAGCTGGAATCCATATCTTAATACTATTAGTCATTAGCTTAGTACTTGAAGAATAATTTCTATCATTTCTAAGCAAAGTACTATTATGACTATAACTGGTTTTAAAACTATCTTGATTACTAGTACTAGCACTAAAGTTAGTATACATGAATGCATATCTAGTACTATTTTTACTTTTAGGTTGTTTATAGCCTACACCACTTCTATCATTGTGAGCTTTTGAATTCTTAACATAACCTAATCCCTTCTTATTTGAAGCAGGTTGAGAATTTTCAATAATCCTGCATAAATTTTCTCTCCCTTTATTAAAATTGGAAATATTTTTAGTAATGTCATCAAGCTTAGTTTTGAGACTAGTGTTATCTAACTCAACAATTTTAATTTTTGTTTTTAACTCATGATTTTCAGAAGCTAGAGCATTATTCTTTTCTTTTTGAGCTTCTATTTCTTGACTTAATAGAGCGAGTTGAGAATTGTCTGAATCTTGAATTTTCTCAAGTTCTTCTTCTAATATTCTCTTCTCGTCTTTAAGCATATCTCTTTCGAATTCTGCTTTCTTCTGATTTTCCAGAGCTTCCTTATATTTTCTTTTGAGACTTTTTAAAGTGTCTAGAAGTTCTGAATTTATTTCTATCATATCATCAAAAGTTAGATCACTAACCTCGTTATCTTTTTCCATGAAGCATTTGTTTGTTTGCTCCTTTGATTGTTCTTTATTGCTCTTCCTCTTCTTATTGCCTTGACTAGATCTCTTTGTAGCCATTTATTCTAGGATGTTGTTACGATCTCTAGAAAACCAGGCTCTGATACCAAATGAAAGTGCGGTGTGTATACTAATGCACGTACTAATATAGTACACACGGATCGTGTAATATGGACTATAATATAAATGCGGAAAATAGATGATAGTAGCAAAGCAAAAATAAAAATAGAAAAATCACACCAGAGATTTTTATACTGGTTCGGAGCACCGTCCTACGTCCAGTCCCAGACTCCTATCTGGATTTTCACTATTAACTACCTCGCTTCACCCGGAGGAACAGGTTTACAATACCCGAACAGCCGAACGGGATTTCATGCCTCTAATACACTGAGGACTTCAACACTTGCCTCTTACAACACTGAGGACTTCAACACTTGCCTCTTACAACACGAGGACTTCAACAAAAACAAATACAATTGTTGTTGACAACTTGTGTTCTTGAAAACACGGATTTGTCACTAGTAGTACACCCTTCCTATAATCTTATCCTCAAAGAATATGAATGATGTTTTGTAAAGATTAAAGAAGGTATTTACTTATTGAATCAAAAGATATGAAATAATTTCAATGATTCAATAAGCTAAATTAATTTTTAGAATGCAGGAGTGTTAGAGATTAGATTAGAGAGCATATATGATCGTGTAAAAACTTGTATTTGAATCAATGATTTAGATGAGTATATATAGAGAAAAATAGTTGTAACTCTTTGTGAACAGTTGCCATTAAGAGTTATGATCATTGATGAAAGATAGGAGATGCAACCTTTGGAGAAGAGAAGTGTCTTTTGAAAAAGTTGCTTTCTGTTTAAAAACGGTCGACAGGTCAAAAATGGACCGGTAGACAGGAATTCAAATATATATACGTTATGTGCATGTGTGTATGTTATCTGTGCATTCTGGGCAAAAACGGTCGACCACCTTATTTTCAACCGGTCGACCGGTTTAGTCCAATTTGCACAGTTAATGTGCATATGTATATATATTGAAAGATTGAAGTTATATGATTATTTGAGGATAGATTTTAACATAAATTACTAACATACCAAATAATCAACCTCTAATATATGGAGCTCTTTGTGTTTCTTAAATGAATAACTTCTTTTTGTCGATCACGGCTTATTCCTTTGTCAGAAATCAAAACTCTATAAAAATCTTGACTCAACAACTTTTAAAATTTACATAATTTTATAAAATAGTTTTTATGAAGATACTTTTTATAACCCGATGTTTCAACCAGTCCATCCTTGTTCTCACAGAAATTCGGTCATACGTTGATCAGGCGTACGACTGAAAAACTATAAGTACTTAGCAGACCCGTTTTCAACACCCAGTGAAAATACTTGGAAAATAATTTTATTGAAAATATAGAAAACATTTTGAAAATAGAGGAAATATCTTTGGTGAGAATGCTCTGGAAATCATCACCCCCATCCATGGTCACGGTTACATTCCAGGGTTACGTTGCCATCGCAGCAAAAGTCCATGTAACTGTAGGCTCTCCGCGGCCTCACGATTACGCCATGGAACCCACACAACAGATCATAGTTACATCCAGGGTTACGTTGTCGTCGCAGCAAAAGTCCATGTAACTGCAGGCTCTCAGCGGCCTCTGATTTTCGCTGTCGAAATGAAACCTCTCCACACCTACATAGGTCGCACTCTGCCGATATAAAATCAAACGCAGACTGTTGGCTCTCAGCGGCACACACGACTTTCGCTATGGTATACTCTACTCATAATCCCCAGGACTAGTTTTGTCCGAACTCCTCACAGGATAACCTTTAGAAACTCCCCTGGGGGCTCAAGGCAGCACCACCCGGTGGTACTCCTGAGAAGTCCATTCCAAGGGAGCGCCTTTTTCCCCAGAGCCATCATCAAAACATTTTATACTATATATATAGCATCTTTTAAATCATACACCTAGTATGATCTCATACAAAGCTCCTTTACACAAAATCGATTATTCCAAAATCGATAATTCTCAAATTAGGCTTTCCAAATTTAATATTGATTTTATAAAAAATAATCAAAAGCCTTTCCAAATCCATAGGTTCCCAAAACAATTTTCCAAAATCCTCATATGATCCTTTACACATATATATACAGATATATAAAATCTTTTAAAACTTTAGATCATTTCAAACTTGTATAAAACTCCTTTTATACTTTCAAAACACCTTCAAAATCCTTTTCTTCTGGCAGAAAATTCAACAAGGGAAGTTTCATTTTATAAAACAAAGATATTTAACTTTGTTTATTCAAAATCAAATATTTAAATTTGATTACTCCTTACAAAACCACTTACCATATCACTTACTTTCATAAACAAAATTTCAACCATAGAAATATCCAATTTCCACTTTACTTCATCCTATATTTCACAAAATATATTTTTCATTTCAAAAAACCATTTCACATTTCTTATCCACAAATTCCCAGTATCAATTTTATTCAAATCCGTACGATGTACACAAATCATCCGTACGCTACACCAATCTGATCGCTCACTCGATCAACAATTTTATTTCCGAACTAGTATTGTCCACCCGACTTCCTAGTGCGGACTCAGATCTGGTTTCTTGATTAGAAACCGTCATTCTCCTTGCATAGTCATAACTATGATAGAGAATATCCAGAACTAATCAACAATCCATATCCAGGTTCACCGTCGAAAATCGAGTGAAAAATCCCACTCGGATCGATATATTTATCTCGAAATTCTGTGCTCGAATCTGGATCAAATCACTATGCGAATAGAATAACATACGTATACCCTACATATTTAGCTTTATTGGTTTTTAGCCAAATGAATTTCTCTTTCTATTCATATTTCCTTTAATTTTTATTCACTTATTCACAATTGCTTCAATCCATCTGGATTATCACCTCTATTCTTATCTTGATTGGGTATTTAACCAATAACAGTTTGAACTCCGACCATTTTATTTAGAAAATAGCTTGAAAATTTTAAAAATAGATAAGTAGTTGGAAAATAATTACTAGTTTGTAAAATATGTGTAAAATAGTTAGAAAATAGTTAAAATAATTATAGAAATTTTAGATAATTGCAAAATAATAGTAAGATAGTAATTAGTATATAAAACAGTTGGAAATTTGTTAAACAGTTTCAAAAATAATTGTAAAACAAGTATAAGATAATTTGGCTTTTAAAAGAAAGGTTGTATATTTAATTAATAGCTTAGAAAATAGGTTTATATTAAAACAATTTATAATAAAAATAGTACAGAGTCAAAACTGCTCATTTCCCAATCTCCATTCCATCAATTCAATTTAAGTTTCCACTTCCATTTAAATTGACTTAACTCCAATAACTTCAATTCCATTGGACTTGATTTATTCCCAATTCAAGTTGAATTAATTCTCAACTCCTTTTCAAATTTAAATCAAATTCCATTTGATTTTAAGCATATTCAACTTTAATTACAATCCTAAGGTATTCCAATCACTTTGGACTAATATCCATTCAATTGAACCCACTTCAATTCCAATCCATTCCAACTCCAGTTTGAATTAATCCCAATTTCAAATTCCATTTCCAAATCAAGTTGAATTATTCTTGATTTCCTCCCAAATTTAATTCTATTCCATTTGAATTTTAAAACTATTCAATTTTTATTACAATTCCAAATTATTCAAATCAATCTAATTCAAATTTTCCCTTTGAATTTTAAACTTATTCATCTTCAATCTCAAGTCCAATTAATTCAAGTCAGAATCAATTTCAACCTCAAATTTAAACCATTTCAAATTATATAAATTCGAGTTAAATTTTATTTATCTCTACAATGGATATATTACCACAATCCACTTCTTTATTTATTTAAACAAATCCAATTTACAATTTAAATATTATTAATAATAATAGGATGATATTATCCAATTATTTCAAAACATCCATTTCCAATTTTCGGATCTCAAACCCAATTTTGAGATCACTCAAATTCTCAAATATAATCAATCATTTAACTTTCCAAGTTAAATCTTAATTTCATCTTCAAATTTTCAATTCAGGTTGATCATTCCAACTTATTTAACTCTTCCTCAAGTTAAGCTCAATTCACTTAACCCAGTAAATCTTACCCAATTTGAACCTTCCATTTCAAATTTTGAACTTCACATAAATAATCTTCCCAGTTATTAAGTTCAAAAACTTATCACTTTAGGTTACACATCTTATTCCAAATTTAAAACTCAACATTTAGGGTTTATTTCAAACCACCTTTGAATTTGTATATCCACATGTATACATATTAATTTCTTTTACATACCAAGTTATATTTTAAATTTTTAACCACCTTTGGTTTTAATTCAAAACAAATTTTCAAACAACTCTTGTTTGAAATAGGACCATTTCATTCAATTGCATTAAATAATATTATTTACTATTTCTTTAAATTAATTACGTCATTAATTAATCACATTCGGTAATTAACTTATTTCTTAATTACCTTTATTAAGTAATTGTCCTTTAAATTACTTACCTCTAGTTACTTCATTAAGTGACTCCCTCTTAATTTATCATTTCCAATTATTATCCATTAATCAATCTCATTAAATAAAGTTTAATTAATTACATAAATTAATTGATTATCCTTATCCTAAAACCTTTCCCAATTTCAAGATTTAATTTCAGTTTGAATCCATTTCAAACTTGAATTTAGTTTCAATTTGGTTGTAATTCTATTACCACTTAATTCTTACTATTACTCTTAGTTTAATTAATACTACAACCAATTTCCTTAATATAATAGATAATCTATTTCTTATATAAGATTCATTTACTTTTGAAATCATTTTATAAACCTTTATATAAGAAAATAACAAGTACGCTCTCTCATATTTATACACTCAATTCATTATAGGGTACCACTTACCCTATCCTTAATGAGTAATCCCCAGCAGAGCCAAGGTTCTCGCTTAACCTTCCGCTCTGATGCCAAATGTAATGACCCGGAAATTTCAATCCCGAAATTTACAGATAGTTAGTAAAAAGAAGAAAGAGTAAGAAGAAAGAGATAGAAGAAGAACAGAAAGAAACACACAATCTCACATTCGCAGCGGATAAAATATAATATCAAATAAAATAGCAGTTATACAAAGAAAACTATAGCTGTTAATTTACATTTAAACACATCAGAGTACATAAACATTGGACAAAACAATCATGTCCAGATACTACAATATCACAGTGGATACTCTCTATACGTCCCTGCCATCCAGCTCGCCTCCTGAGCTCCAGAACGTCCTTACCTGAAAATCTGTAATACTCGGTCTGACCCGAGCATTACATCAAAGTAACACCCGGGTCAGGCTGGAAACCAGCGTGAGTAAACCCATCTAACATGAATGACAGAAGCTTACAACTTAAAAAAAACCCGGGTAATTTATATCAATTTTACAACTTCACAAGTTGTTATAGATATCACAAATTTCACACATTAATTTCTAAGTGCCAAAACTTAGATTAAATGGTCCAATTCACTTAAATCATTCCATATCAGCCTATTGATTTCATATAGCAATTTATAAAGAATCGAAGTGGTTTCGGGTATTTACTAATACCCGACTCCGATCTCTTTGAAACCAATTTCATCTTAACTTAAATTATTCAAGTGAAATACAACTCAATTTTTAATACAGGATGTCACCTAATTCATCAACAATAGATAACCACATCATCACAATTTAAATCAAACATATCTTATCACATAGCATCACAAACCACATATTAGGAATAACAATTAATCAAAGACTTCCAATATCATTTTATTTATCCTTTAATTACTCTTAAGTAATTAATCTTTAACTAATTTCACAAATTAATTACCCTTAACCCCATACGGTAATTAACCCTTAATTATTTCATTAATTAATTGCTAACCATAAATGTTAATCCCCCTTTATTAATAACATCAGTAATTAACTACCCTTAATTACTTCATTAAATAAATTAATTACTCCTTAATTTATTATCTCTAATTAATCCCGTGATTAATTATAAAGGTAATTTAACCCAAATCACTTCCATTAATAAAGCACCTATTCAATTAATTACATCCAACATTCTTAATTACTTAATTAAGAAATTAATCCTATATTAATCATTATTAATTACACGTTAAATAAATCTTTAATTACCAACTAATTAATCTCTAATTATTAATTAATTAAGTGTTAATTACAATCTTAATTAATCCTTAATCACTTGATTAAATAATCTTAATCATTAATGAATATTTAATTAACAATCCTTAATTATAGATTAATTAACCTTAATTAATTAATCTCAAATCTTAATTAACCAAATTTAAAAAAAAATCATCAATTACTTAATTAATCATCCACATTATTAATTAATTAAATAATTAATTATTCATCTTAATTACCTTAATAAGTTAATAAATCCAATCATTAAATTTTATTTATCTTTTAGATAAACATTTCTTACTTAATTAAGCATTTAAAAACAAAATGTTTTTAAATTTACTTTAAATTCCACTTAAACTTCATTTTAAAATTTGAGATTTTAAAATGAATACTCATTTTATCTCAAACAAGGTTTTAAAAAAACATTCAAAACCTTTATCTCATATGTTAAAAGAACATACACTTTATAAAATAAGTTTTAAAGAATTTAAATCCTAATTCAATTTAAATTCAAATCAATTTTAAAACACACCTAAACATTCCAGGTTATCTTAAATACAAATTCAATTTTAAAATTACTTTTAAATTTTCAACTGAAATACAGCTTGAACCTTTATTACATATTTAAACTTAAATCCATGAAAATATTACTTACATAAATCTTCAAATCATTTAACCTTCCAATAAAATTAAATGATTTAAATTTAAACTTATTTTATTTAAAAATGAAGTTCAAATTTAATTCCAGATTTAAAAACCCAGACTTAAACTCATTTTAAATTTCTAATTTAAAACTCTAAACTTCCAATTCAATTTCAAAACACATATATGCTTTTATACTTATAAATTTTAAACCCAACTTAAAATTTAAAAAAACTTAAATATTTCCAATCTCAGTTTCAAAAAAATTTGAATTCATATTCAATATCAGATTATCAAAACTCAGTTTAAATTCCTGTTTGCATTTTATACTTTCTTTTAATTTTAAAACCAGAAAACAGGTTTTCTGTTTTATTTAAATCCAAACCAGAATTTACAAATTTCAGATTATTTCAAAAACCATAATTTAAAATAATTGAATTCATATTTAAATTTAGATTTTTAAAATTAGTTCAGATTCTAGTTTACATTTAAACTTATTACTTCTACTTTTAAGAACAGAAACAGGTTTCTGTTTCATTAAAACCTGTAAACTATTTTAACCCGAGCCTACCCTGACCTGACTTCGAGTCCAAAGCTCATGTGCTTCGAGCTAATTCTCAATTTACTCGAGACAATCCCAGGCCACAGAACCTTGAAACCATCCAAACATTCACCTGCAAAACCATCCTCTGTGCACATATACAGCGATGCCATCCATCGCTGATCATCATTGCGACCTCCCCACAGTCGCCGATCATTCCCTCAGGCCATCCATACACCAACCCCATCGATCAATGATCAAAATTAAACTCGTGTCAAAAGTCTCAAACCTGGAATAGGCACAGAACTTTATACCCAAACCTGTCAACACCTCCCACCTGAAGCTCCGACCACCGTTACCTTCGAAACTCCGGCGAAGACTTCTCCAAACCCCCTACCTCCATCTCCCAGAGTTCGACAGAACTCGATCAACCAAAAGAGCCAAACCAATCAAAACATAAAGCCAGGTAAAAGCTAGGGTTACTGACTAGAATCCATCACCACTGCCACCACAACGAATTGCATCACCATCAGATAATTTTTCACTACTCTCCGATCACACTTCCACCTTCAGGAACAATCTCGTCACCTCAAACCACTTGTGCCAACGAGGAAGTCCAAAAACTCATATCACAGTCAAAAAACAACTTCTCTCTGAATATAGTATTAAAAATTATAATTCTTAGTTTAAAATTCGTGATTTTGTATGAAGTTTTGTTTCACAATCCTGAAACTTCAAATCAATGTATTTGAAAATTTCACAATTTAAAGATTGTTCATCTGTTTATAACTTCCCAGAGTTATACAGAGTTGTCTAAGCTTAAGTAATATTTTTTTTATGATGTTACACAATTTTACAATTATCTTTAGTTACAAACTAAAATCTAACATTGATTGGAAAACGAGATATTGGATTTCATTTTAATTTCCAAAGTCTGTGAACATTTGGCAGAGTATATATATATATATATATATATATATATATATATATATATATATATATATATTCATATACAGTCAACTTACAGGCATATCATGCTTATAAACATACATGCACATTCCAGATATTGTAGTAAACATTTTATCTTTATGAATCAAAGTTATTACTTAATTGTAACCAACTTCAAACAAGAGTTTGCTCACAGGTTAATTATAAAACAGAGCTATCCTGAAGTGTTTTGAAAACAAGACCATCTTTTTTATTTCAGACCACTGTTCCCGTCATGTATATGATTATTGGCAGTCATATATACTTATAATCTTTTCCAAAACACATGCACATCATAGATCACCTTATATTCCAAAGATCATTACATGCAACTTAAGGTATAACAGAAGTTTTAGAGTTACTCACCTGTGTTGAAAACAGAGAATGGTTGTTGAGTTTCATTGCCTTTGATTACTCAAGTTTGCTTGATTTATCTTCTGTTATGAAATGTTTATAGGTCTTTGAACTAGAATTTGTACTAGAACTAAGTTGATTATGCTTCAGGTTTTGTGTTTTACAGACCTTTCTTCTTTTGTTTTGTATGTGATAAAAGAATTGAAAGAGAATGAGAAACATTCATATATTCTAATTTAAGATTTTATAAAAATTTAGAAAAAGAAAAAAAAAAATACAAGGAGTGACACTTGTATCTACCACACTCCATCACTTAACACATGTTAACATATGTTGTATTAATGTTTTAATATAATAACACTTGTCATTGTATTATTTTCTTTTTATTTTAAATGTTAATAAAGTTTTTACTTAATTTGTTTATCCTTATATAATATATATGAATTTCTTATGTAAAGAAAATGTAATAAAAGCTTATTCATATACCTTTGAATTAAAATATCCCAAAATATCCATCCTTTGAATTTCAAAACTTTAAATTCAAATTCAAATTCAAATTAAACCCTAAAATCCAAGTTACTTTAAGATATTTATCTTTGGATTCCAATCTCAAATTCAAATTTATTTTAAAATCTTATATATCTATTTTTAAACAAACACATATCTAATTTGTTTGAACATTATAAGTTTTCCCACTATATAATTATATTAGGAGATTTCAAATAAATATTTATTATCAGATTAACTTATTCAATTTACAATTCCGTATTTCTATTAATTAATCTAATTATATTATCAATTACATATATCCAGAAATTCGGGTTATTACAAGGGGGGTCCTAAAGTTGATCCTGTGAGTAGTCTGGACAAAACTAGTTCCTGAGGATTATGAGCAGAGTATACCATAGTGAAAGTCGTGTGTGCCGTTGAGAGCCAACAGTTACATGGATTTTTGCTGCGATGGCAACGTAATCCAGGATGTAACTGCGACCTATGGTAACATAGCGGAAGTCGTGTGTGCCGCTGAGAGCCAACAGTCTGCGTTTGATTTTATATCGGTAGACTGCGATCTATGTAGGAGTGGAGAACTTTCATTTTGACAGCGAAAATCGTGTGTGCCGCTGAGAGCCAACAGTTACATGGACTTTTGCTGCGATGGCAACGTAATCCTAGAATGTAACTGCGATCTGTTGTGGGTTCTATGGCATAATCGAGGGGTACGGAGTGCCTACAGTTACATGGACTTTTGTTGCGATGGCAACGTAACCAAGGATGTAACTGCGACCATGGATGAGGGTGATGATTTCCAGAGAATTCTCACCAAAGATATTTCCTCTATTTTCAAAATGTTTTCTATATTTTCAATAAAATTATTTTCCAAGTATTTTCATTGGGTGTTGAAATCGGGTCTGCTGAGTACTTATAGTTTTTCAGTCTTACGCCTGATCAACGTATGACCGAATTTCTATAAGAACAATGACGGACTTGTTAAAACATCGAGTTATAAAAGCATATTTATAAAACCATTTGGCAATATTATATAGATTTTAAAGCGATTTCTAGTTTTGAATAAAAGAAGTTTATAGTTAAAAGGGCTTAAAGAATAATTTTAATAAATTCTGGCTTCATTCCTTTTCGAGGACTAAAAGATTCAAAGGGAGGAGGATGTGATAACCCGGATATTTGAGTATTTGTAAATTGATAAATTAACTGAATTTAATTAGTAGGAATACTAATTTATAAGTTAAATAAATAAGTGTAGTAATGAAAAAAATATATCTGAATAAGTATTGGTTTGATAATCTTTCTAGTGTAATTATTTAATTTGGCAAAATTGATATTTTCAAACAATAATAATAATGTGTTGTTTTTAAATAGATATAAATAGTTTTTAAAAATAGAATTATTAATTACAAATTTAATTTGTGTTGCTTAATATATACATATATTTGAGTTGATTTCAAAATTGGATTTTTAATTGAAAGTGAATTTGAATTGGGATTTAAATTTAAATCTAAAAGATAATTATTTTAAACATTTGGGGTTTAAAAAAAATATACGAATAAGATTTGTTTTATATCACTTTCCTTAAAGAACTTTATTTATATAAGTTAAGGAAGTGTTTATTTAAATAGGAAAATAAAATTTAAAAGCTTTACAAATGTTAATAACTTAACATTTGTAATATTTTAAACATAAGGTAAATATAACATATAAAATTTCTATTTACATTTAAAATTTAATTAGTGCATGAATAAAAGACAAGTGTAATAACTCTTAATAAACATTAAAACAAATGTAATAATATTAACATGCAACTTAACAAGTGGCATGCTTATTGCCTTTCAAACTTAATTTTTATGTACAAAAATGAATTAAGGAAAGAAAAGAAAAAGAGGAGAAAGCAGGCTGCTCTTTTTCTTCTTCATCTTTGAAATAAAAAGAAAGTAAAACTGAAAAAAATGTCAAAATTAAACAACAATTTTTCAAAGTGTTCAAACCTAAGATTCAAGAACAAAAATCAATTCATCATAAAGGAAGTTCAATTCAGAAGTTAAGCTTGGTTTCAAATTAGCAAATCAAGCAGATCAAAAGAATCAGGATAACAGCAGCTTTATTTGGAAGCAAGATTCCAGATATAGTCAAGGTCAAGTAAGGAGATCAAAATCGAATTATAGTTTCAGATTCAAGATTTTTTGCAGTTTCAAATCTAGAATCAAGATCTAGGTTTAATAAGAAAAAGCAACTTTCAGTTTGAATAAAAATAAGAGGGGGGGGGGGGGGGATTCTCTGTTCTTCAAAATACCAAGTGAGTAACATCTTTTCTAAAGCTTAAATATAAATCTGATTGCAAGTTGAGATCTGGAAGGAATGATTTTTTTGTGTGAATATGTATTGAAAGGTTTATGCATATATATATATATATATATATATATATATATATGAATGAATAAATGTGTGTGCATGCTGTTGTATCTAGGTGTATACTGTTTTTTTTCTTCACACCCAAGATTTGTTCACAATTCATTATTCCTTGAACCAATCCTTGTTAAAGTTTAAGTTTCGAACATAAATTGTTTGTCTTATCATTGATTGAAGTTTAAAATTTTATTTAAGTAAAAAAAATATAAGTTAGTTATTACTCTGGGAAACATAAAGAACAGAGCAAATTTATTATAAGGGAAAACTTTCAAACATATTAATTAAATGTTTCAGGTTTGTGATCTGAAACCTTATATAAGAACATGATTTTTAAAACTAATGCCATAATTTTTAGTTTGGGTTTGATCGAGTATGGTGAAATTGATCAAAAAACAGAAATCCGATGGTTTCTGATGATCTCAGAGGTCTGAAGGGTAAGGTGTTTTCTCTAATGGTGCAGTGGTGATTGGAGAATAAAGGAAAAATAGTAGATGTGTGTGCAGATGATCGTGGTGGCGACGACGTTTGTGTTTGGTCTGTAACCTTAGTTTGATTAGGTTATGAATTTTTGTTTGTTGCGGCATCTTGAGTGGATCGAGTTCCACCATATTCGGGGAAACGGTAGAGGAGACATTGACAAGGACGTAGCCGGAGGCGCTGACAACCCGGTGGTCGGAGGCACGAGAACGAGGAGGATCCAGGACATTGTTTTTGGTTCCTGTTTAGGTTATGTGCTCAAATTTTGTTTTCGAATGGAATCGAGGGGATCAGAGTTTGGATGGTCTGAGGATGTGATTGCTGACTGGGGGAGAGTCACGAAGATGACCAAAACTGGTTGGCGCCACCATGCATGTGCACGGTGCACTTATGTTTAGGGTGAAGTTGGGGTGAGCAGTGATTTGTACTCGAGTTTTACTCGAGTTGTTTAGGGTAATTGCTCGAAGTTTGGAGTGTGTTGGTTCGAAGACGATTGTTGTGGCTCGGGTCAGTGATGTGTTTCAAGTTCAAACCTCTCTGTTTAAATGTTTAAAATGAATTTTAAAATGAAAAGTAAGGTTTTAAAACAAAGTTTAAACCAAGATTCAAATTTAGTTTGTATCCTAGTTTGGAGATTAATAAGTCTTTAAAAATTCAAATTGTTTAAACAACTTTGAATATCAAAGTGTATTTTTTTTTAATTTTTTTAAAAATGAATTTGGTTTTAAAACTCTTGTAAATTTCTCTTATAAAATAAGTATTTCTTTAACATGAGATTTAAAGGGGGTTTTAAATACGTTTTAAAATTTGTTAAATTTAAATTTTTATTCATTTTAAGATCTAAGTTTAAGAATGAAATTTAAAAGTAAATTGTTTTCAAATGCATTTGTTAATGATAAATAAATCATCAACAAGAATAAAGTTTCATCTTAAAGTTAATTAAGATTTAATGATTTGGAGTAAATTAAATTATTAAGGCAATTGAAATGGCTAATCAATTAATTAATGATTTGGATTAATTTATTTAGTAATTAAGGATTTAAATTGATTAATTAAGGTCTAAGTAAATTAATTAAGGAATGATAAATTTTGTAATTAAGATCATTAATTATATAAGATTTTATTTTTAGAAATTAATTTATCAAGTAATTAGGAATTAATTAAGTTACAATTAAAACTTAATTAATTAAATAATTAGAGATTAATTAATTGGTTATTAAAGATTTATTAATAATTAATAATGATTTATTTAAGTTTAATTACTTAAGATAAGTAATTAAATAATTATAAAAGTTAAATGAAGATCATTAGCTAGGGATTATTAGATAATTAATTAATGGGATTAATTTTAATAGTTAATTATATTAATTAATCAAGGATAATCATCTATGGAATTGTTTAGGTATAATTACTTCATGGAAGTAATTAGTAATGGTAATTACAGAGTGTAATCAATTGAAGATTGAAGTAGTTTTGCATTTAATTACCTTGTGTAATTAATAAAAAAGGTAATTACTTAGTAGCAGTAATTAATAATTAATTACTTCTTGTAATTATTTAAGAATTGTCTGATAAAAGTGATGGGAAGTTAATTAAGAGATGTAATTAATTAAGAGAAGTTAATTACAGAATGAGATTAATCAAGGGTGATTAATAGATATAATTAATTAAGGATTAAGTATAATTACTTAAGGTAGTTAATGAGGTGTAATTACTTAGTGAAGTAATGAGTGGATAATAACTGGATGTAATTAATTAAAAGGAAATTACTCGTTGGAAAGTAATAAAAGGATAATTACTTAGTGGAAGGAATTAAGTGATAATTACTCAGCGTAATTATAGGATTAATTAATATAATTAATCAAGGAGTTGGTTAATTGATGAAGTAATTAAGAAAAAGTTAATTACTGATTGTGATTAATCAAGGTTGATTAATGAATGTAATTAAGTTAAAGGTTAATTATTTAATGAAATTTAAGAATAATTAACTAATGAAAGTAGTTAGAGGATCATTAATTAATGTAATTAATGGAAATGATCAATGTTGCTTATGAATGATTGAATGAGGATAAGTGCTTTGGATTGGTTGATATCTCTCATATGAATTGCTTCGTGATATGATATGTTGGATGGATAGTGATAATGCGATTATCTATTAATTATGAATTGTTGTGTAAAACTGTTATCTGGTAATTAAATTGAATTGTTCTTAATGGATTAACTTGGGTTTAGATGACATTGGATCCGAAGAGGCCGGAGTCGGGTATTAGTAAATACCCGAAACCACTTCAATTCCTTATAGATTGATTTGTGAAATCAATAAGCTGGTATGGAATGATTTAAGTAAATTGGACCATTTAATCTAAGTTTGGTACTTAGAAATTGTTGTGATGTAAGTGATGTCTATAACAACTTTTGGAATTGTATATTAATGCAAGTTACCCGGGTTTATATAAGTTGTATGCTTTTGTATTCCTTGTTAGATGAGTTTACTCACGCTGGTTTCCAGTCTGACCCTGGTGTTACTTTGATGTAATGCACTGGTCAGACCGAATATTTTACAGATTTTTAAGTTAGGACGTTCTGGAGCTCAGGAGGCGAGCTGGATGGCAGGAATGTATAGAGTATTTCCGCTGTGATATTACTGTTATCTAGGACATGTTGATACGTATATATGTCCATTGTTTTGTGAATGTTGTAACTCTGATGTATTGAAATTGTAAATTTATTGATATAGCTTTCTCTTTGTAAATAATATTATTTGATATTATATTTTATCCGCTGCAAATGTGAGATTCTGAGTTTGGTTTTCTGTTTCTTCTTCTTCTTCTTTCTCTTTCTTTCTTTACTAACTATTTGGAATTTTCGAGATCAAAATTTCCTATTCGTTACAGAAACCATTCAAAGTTTCGGAAACTATTATAGAAGTGCAAGCTTGGATTCGATCTTGTGAGAGGATTTTTAAAGAATTGAAATTGGAGACCATTACTTTAACGGCTTTCTGGAAGCTCCAGGAAGAAGCTTTGGCTTGGTGGGAGATCATTACTTTGGCCGAATCAGAAGATGAGTTTACATGGATAGATTCAAGCAAGTATTTGAGCAGCGTTACATGCTTTCCGCTGGTATTTTCAGGATGTATCAAGAAGATTACCTTGTTTCTTATTTATGATAAAATTGTTAGAGTTCTATTGAACACTAGAGCCACACATAGTTTTATTTCTCAGCAAACCATAGAAGGGTTTAATCTTGAACCCGAATTCGTAGACAAACCTATTTGTGTGAAGAACCCGGTAGGAGGCCCTGCGAACCTTTGTTTACGTTGTAGAAAGGTTCATATTTCGTATTGTTATCATCAGTTTCCTATCAGCTTTTTCGTTTTTGACTTTAATGAATTTGAGATTTTACTTGGAAAGAAATGGTTAACAAAATATGAAGCTAAATTAGATTGTATCAATAGAACGATTTCGGTCAAAACCAAACTTGAAAATTTTGTTGTGATTTCTTTTGAGGATCCAAGTCCGAAGAGGGACAAGCTAATGTAAAATTTTGGGTATTCCGACCTGAGTTTGGAATCTATACCTATTGTTCGAGAATTTCCTGACATATTTGATGAAGTTAAGTCTTTACCTTCGCATAGGGAAATTGAATTTAGAATCAGCTTTGTTTCAATGCATGTCCAGTTGTGCATGCAAGTTGTGGATGGCACCAAGGGAAAGAGTAGAGCTAGTTGAGCAAAAATAAGATTTACTGGATAAAGGATATATACGACCCAGTCGTTCCAGTTGGGGTTCAGCTGTGATATTTGTAGCCAAGTCCGATGGATCTTTGAGATTGTGCGTAGATCATCATGATCTTAATAAAGTTAACTTTTGAAAATAAATTTCCTTTGCCTCGAATCGACAACCTTTTCGATCAATTGCATGGTGCTTGATTCTTTTCCAACATAGACCTAGCCCAAGGATTCCATCAGCTGAGAATTATGGAAGGTTATACCTGGGAAACTCTAGATAGTATCAGGAAAGTTTATCTGGATTTATGTCAGGATAGTTAGGAATGTTTGTTTAAATGAATTGTTTGCTTATATGGTTGATATCTATGCTTGGATTGCTTGAAAAAAAGCTTTGGGGTTATCCTTTGCTTTCAAATTTCGAGGATGAAATTTTCTAAAGGAGGGAATCTGTAACGATCCCGTTTTTAAGTCAAATTTAATTTAGTACTTTATATAATTTTTAGAATTTAATTATGAATTAAATTGAATTTTTCCAAAATAAAAAATATATGTGTCTATTTGTGTGTGTATATATATAGATTATAAATGAAATTTTGATTTGAAATTCAAAAATAAATATATTAAAAATAAACTGGATTTAAAAAATTTATATTTAAAAACAAATAAATATTTTTTTTCTAATATGTATATATGTGTATATATATATATTTGGAAGTTATGTTTTGAAATTTATGTAATAATTTTCAAAAGCTTTTTAAAGGTTAAATTCTAATATATATATATATATATGTTTATTTATTAATGTATAACTAAATTTTAAATCATATTCTTTAAAGTTGAAAAAATATAAATTAAAGTTTAAAATATAAAAATATAAAACATATGTTAATATAAAAAAGAAATGTAAATTGAAAATATAATATAAAAATAAGATTAAATAAAAAGCTTTAATACATACATACATACATACATATATCTTTTGAAATTAATAAACATATATTAATAAAACATAAGAAATTATTAAATATAGGTTTAATACATTTGTAAGTTTTGTACAATTTACATTAAACAAGTGTAAACCATTTTAAAATGTAATTTGACACTCAATCCAGAGATTAAAAAAAAGAAAATAAAATATAAAAACAAAATCAAAACCCGAAGCATCTCAAAACATCAAGTAGTTCAAAGATCATCTCAACAATCAAGCAAGCTATAGGTCAGATTCAACTCAGATGAATCAAGTTTCAAATCAAAATCTATTTCCAGATTTTCAAAATCAAGTTCCAGTTTTCAAATAGGTTCTCTGTTCTTCAACCAGGTGAGCAAATAAGCTTTATAAAATATTTAACCTGTTAAATCTTGATTGTTTATGATTGACACTTGAAGTATGCTGTGAAAATGTTTGTATGGATATAAATATGTCTACATGTATATATATACATATACATGTAGAATTATGTGTGCATGTCTGTATATATATATATATATATATATATATGTATGTATGTATGTATGTATGTACAAGCCTCTATTGGTTTTACAAACCCAAATAAGTTCAAAAATCAATCTCTCTTTCTCTAATCTTTTTATGGCTTTGATCATTAAAGAGAAAATGATTATAACAATATAAAATCATTTTTAAAAATTGTTTCAAGTAAAAATATTTAGTAAATATTTTAAAAATTAGAAATTACAATGAAAATTGATCAAATCAGAAAAATTGAAGTTCACAATTTCATGTTTGGGTTTCATAATTTGATTCATGCTAGCAAATAATGATTTTAGGTATAGGTTTCATGATTTTTTAGATTGGGAATGTTGAGATTTCTCGAGTTGATTAGTTTTTGGGTTTGTGTCGATTTTCGGGGATTGGGAGGTGGAGGTGTGTCGTGCTTGGGGCTGGAGGTAGCTTGGAGGTCAGGGGTTCCAGGAAAAATGGTGGGTGGAATTCTCGACCACTGTGGTGGCCGGTTGACGGCAAAGTAGGGCTTTGTAGCTAGTTTAGGTCGATGGTGTAGTCAAGGCAATTGCTTGGTCATGGGTGAACCGGGGTTAATCGTAGGAGGGTGAAATGAAGCGTTAGATAGTAGCAAAGGTATGGGTTGATCGTCGAGGTTTCAGATGGCCGTAGGCGGTGGTGCGAAGCGTTTTTTAGATGATCAGTTTGGTTCCAGTTAGATGCTGTTTTGCTCGATTTTGTTTTCCGGTGTAATCAATGGTGCTGGATGGTCAGGATCGTCAGCGACGTCATTGGCGACTCGATGGTGGTCAGAGCCTTGGTCGGAGGTGGTTGGGTCGGAGGTGGATGGGTATGGGTTTGGTTGCTATAGGTTTGAGAAGAAGGGGAAGGCTTGGGTTCGATCTCGAGGAGGTGATGTTATGGTTTGAGTTTTATATTGGGTCGTACGCGCGAGTGTGTTCTAGGGTTTAAAGTTTAAATCCAAACAAAGTTTGAAAAAAGGGAAGTGGCTTAGGGTTTTACTCGAGAAAAATTTGAAATGGCTCAGGTGGGAACTCGAAGTTGTCTCGGATCAGAAATCGAAAAGTATAATTACAAGTTTAAAAGTTTGAATAAATCTTTAACCCATTTCTTTGAATAATTAATGTTTATTTAAGTTTGGAAATAAATAAAGGTTTAAAAATAAATTATTTTAAAATTAATCAAGTTTAAAGTCTTTTACTATATATATATACTTCCATTAATTAATTCTTAATCTTATTTTAAATAAAATTAAATAGCTTAATTAAGAAGTTAATTAAAAAGATAAAGATGTTTATAGTTGTTAAATAACTTAAAGGTCTAAGTTAATTTATGGTTTAATAATAAATTTGTTTCAAAGATTAAAGGTTTAAAGTTAAATGTTTTTAAGATCAATTATTTTGGTTTTAAATAATTATATATTAGGTGATTATTTAATGTGATACCTAATTTGTATTCAAATGGAATTTAAATAGTGTAATTAAGGAGTTAAATTAAATGGTAAGATGTTTTTAATTATCAATTAATTTAAGGATCATAAGTTAATTTATAGGTTAATGATGAATTAATTCCAAAGGTTATTTAAATAAAATTTTAAAGATAAATGGTTTATCTTAAATAATGTTCTTGATTATTAATTAACTTAAAAGTTTTAAGTAAATTCATATGTTAAAAATGAATTTATTTCAATGGTTTATTTAGTGAGATTTAAATGATGTAATTAATTAAGATAAAGGGTTTATCTTTAATTAATTAGGGTCTTGGTTTATTAAAGGATCATTAGTTTATTAATTAACCAGGATTTTGAGATAATTAATTTAATTTATTTGGTGATTAAATTAATCAATTGATTAAGATAAATGGTTTACCTTAAAATTAATTAAGATCTTAAGGTAATTAAGGATCATTAATTAGTAACTTAATGATAATTACTTAATATAATTAATTAAAGAACGATTAATTAATGTGAGAAATTAAAGGATAATTAGTTAAAGGTTCATTACTTGATATAATTAATTAAAGGAGGATTAGTTAATGTGAGTAGTTAAAGGAAAATTACTCAAAGGATAATTACTTAATGTAAGTAATTAAAGGGTTCATTATTATTAATGTAATTAATTAAGGCTTAATAAATTAGTGTAAATAACTTAGGGTTAATTAATTTATGTGACAAATGTAAGTAATTGAGGATAATTACTTAAGATGAATACTTAAGGATGATTAATTAATTTCATTAATTAATTAAAATAATAACAAATGGGTTGTAATTAATTAATGATAATTAAGCAAGGTTAGGTAATTAATTTATAAGTAATTAATTTATCTAGTTTAAATTAATTATAAATTATATGATTAATTAATCTTGCTTATGGATGATTGGATTATATTGAATGCCTTGAACTATTTGATATCTCTAATATGTGATGTTCTATGATATGAATTGCTTTGGATTGTGATGTGATAAATATTTATCTGTGATGTATTGCCGTGTGAATGTGAACTTCTGAATTGAATGAAAATTGTTACTTAAACAACTTGGCCGTTAAAACGGCATTTGAATTACGATGCGACCGGGGTTCCGATTCCAAATGGTTATCCGAAAACTACATCGAATCTTAAAGGTGAATCTTTTGTTAAAAGATTAAAAATGGAAATTTGTTGTGAATGTGTCCACATGTTCTTAAAATAAGCGCTCATTATTCAGTTAAGCTGTAAAACGCATTCCGAATAATGATACGACGAAATGAGATGACATTTGAAGACGGTAGTGAAGACCAGATAATTTTGGAAATGAAAGGATTGCTTGTTGAATGTCTTTGCACCGAGTTGCTCCGGTATAGAGATTACCCTATGTGATGGGGAGTCCGGATGTAATTAGAGGATATCTGGATTTGCAAGGACTTTTTCCTTAATTGGACGAAGTGCCTTCGGTTCCATTCACACACATGGTGGACTTGTATGTACGTATGTCTGACATTACACTTTGAGATATAAAGCTGGTTTCTATCAAATACATTTTTGTTTGGTGGCGGAGAATTTATTCTCTTAGCTTAACACCCTTCTCTGAGATGTACGAGCTCAGAGGTTATGTAGTTGTTGGTTATTAGTGATATATTCCCAATTTGGTAATGTGGCATGCTAAGTGCTGAGCATTGGTTGATCGAAGCATGACTTTTGTGTAAAGCATAGCTTTATGGGACGAGACATCATCGAACCTCACACCCCAGAAATGGTCGAAACAGGAAAGGATGCAGCAACGTTATGAGGGTCGCACCCCTCAGGGTATGTGCATTTCCTTATGGATAAAAAGTGGCATCATGGTATGGAGCCCATATATTTTTACTTATGTGGTTATTGTTGGAATTTGAGAGGCCTCGGTAAAGGTTGGTTACAACCGGGGGATGTCATACTCGTGACAGTTAGTTACCTAGTTACAGAGATAACCCAACCTTGTGTTGGCAGAGATCCCATTAGGTTCTCGGGGCATCCCTCCAGAAGCGTACCCATTCGATAAAGGAAGTTCCTTAGCCTTGACCATCTGTTGGAAATCCAAACAATCAATACGAGCCCTTTACGGTTTTATTTCTAGAACCTGCCACCTAACATGGTAGCTATAGTAGGCATACTATAATGGTACATATGCTGGCTAAGATTAATATTATGCTTTCGAAATGTTTTCCACACTACGCACTAATAATTATATCAAAAGGATTTTCGTGTATCAATCATGTTTGACTACTATAAGGAGAAACCTCCCCCAAGTGTGCGATTGCAATGTGTGTGTGCCGGAAGACTTTATGATAGTTTCATTTTCCAAAAAGCATGAACGGATTTCTTTTTATTTCTTGTTTGTTCAAATAACTGTTTTTTGTTTGCTCACACCAGTCCCATGGCTGACTAAGAGTTTATTGTTCTGTATCTATACTCTGGGGCCCATAATTTTCCACACGGGCAGCCTAGTATCAGGTTATTACTAGATTTAGAAATCTTTGAAGTCTGTGGATTTGGAAGCCTTTGGTTGCATAGCCTAGACCGTCACATTTTTGGAAGTTTTTTGAGTCTTTTGGTTTTGAGCCTTTTGCTTTGGTGCTTTTAGAGCTTTGGCAATGAAGATGCAGTATTGTTGGAATCTCTATCTCTCTCTCTCTTTGAAGACCATGTTATCTTTCTGCTGATATTTTTTCCACTGCTGTGTTGTATATTGGCTCTGATATTGCGCATTTGTTATCAGAATGTTGTTGTCCATGTTGTATCCATTTTGTGTATCAATAAAAATTCATTTTGTTTTCGCTATGTTGTTTTCATTTAATGCGTTATAACTCCAGCGAACCGGACTCCAACATTTGAAACTCCAGCATTTCAATACGGGTGATGTATTAAATGCCAATTTTCCAAGATCGGAGTGTGGGTCGTTACACCAGACCCGTTTCAACACCCAGTGAAAAAACTTGAAAAACCTTTTCAAAAATGATGTGGAAAGTATCACCCCTCTTTCCTTCTTTACCACCATGGATTGCAGCTAATACGATGATTACATCCCCATCCCAGCGGAATTATAAGTAAACTATAGGCATCAACACCCCTCGACTTACGCCGTAGGAACACAATAATCTGCAGCTACACAAACGTTGCATTTCTATCACAACGAAATCAAACGTAGATTGTAGGCTATCTCTGTCCCACGAATTACGCTATCAAACGAAACTAAACCACATAGATCGCAGCTACACAAAGGTTGCATCAATATCTCAGTGAAACCTAACATAGACCGTAGGCAATTGCTGCCTCCCGAATTGCGCTATGTAACCAAACTACATAGATCGCAATCTACCAATGCTATGTTGCTATCACAGCGAAATCAAACGTAGATTGTAGGCAATGTCTACCTCTCGAATTACACTATGGAACCACGATGGATCGCAGTTACACAAAGGTTACGTTGCTATCGCAGCAAGACCAAACGTAACTGTAGGTATAATACACCTCGATTTATGCTATACAAACAAATGATCACCAAGAACTCATGATTTTTGTCCGGACGTCCTCTAATATCCCAATTCTCATTGAACCCACCCTGTGGATTATAGGTAGAACCACCCAGTGGATCTCCTACTTCAAGTTTCAACTTTCATGGGGGTACCTTTTCGTACTTTTAGTTTTAAAACATATCAAACTATATATATACAATATCTATCAAATCATATACTTTATATATCATATATAAAATTTGCCTATATAAAATCGATATCTTCTAAATCAATAGTTTTTAAATTTGTTTTACCCAATTTCCCAAATCGACTATTTGCCAAAATCAACGGTCTTTAGAAATCAATAGGTTCCCAAAGTATCTCAATTTAATACGCATATAAGATCATTCTTTCAACTCGAATAATTTTCGGATCAATAATTTTTGGATCCACTTCATATTTATATAAACTTCAAAAGGTATTTTCAAATACCCTTCTAAGATCATTTCCTTCTGTTTATAATTTCAGCAAGGGAAGTTTGAATATATAACTAACATATATAAAATCTCAATTTATACCAAATCAAAAATTTCCAAGTTCGATTACTTTTCAAAGTTAGTGGTAACATTTCTTACTTCTTATAAAGTAAATTTCAGTTATAGTAACTATTTAATCTTCATTTTAAAATCATTAGATTCGATCAAAATATACTATTTCACTTCAAGGTCATTTGTTCCTTAGTATCTCGATTTCGGTTCCAACTCAAAATTGGTTCGAATTTCCATTTGGGTTATAACTTCAATTTAACCTAATTTGTATTTAAATCCATGATTTAAATATAAATAATTCCTACTCTAAGCAGTTTGAATTTGGAAAATAGCTTGAATAGTTTTAAAATAGTAAATAGTTGATATAAGATAGTTTGAGTTTTTTTAAAATGGTTTATATAGTAAAAGAGCTTGGAAAATCAAAATAATTTAAATAAGAAGATGGATTTTAAACAGTTTTTATTAAATAATTTATTTGAAATTTGTTTTAAAGTCAAACTAATTCAATTCCAAATCTTCCAATTCAAATTAATTTCAATTTCCATATTATTAATTAAGTTATTATAAATTTACGTTCAAACAATATAAAAAGTGATTTTATATAAGATCGTATTTCTATAAAATATTTCACAACATCAATAGACTACAACACTATTAAGTTCAAACATTACATCCACTTGTCCCTATAAAAAGTCCTACAAAAGGTCATAAATCTTGATGCCTTAACAACTACCTAGGGATTTAGAAAAGAACAGAGCCCTGCTTATATTACAACGAACACTACCAGCCGTCTCTCGCTACTCCGAATCCTTCGTAAAAACTTTCTTAAGTATTTCCTAACATCTCGTCGAAACTCTATGCAATCCATAACAGGATGTCCTCATTTCCTGCATTATCCACAAAATAACTCTATACTCCTATCTTCATGGATGATTTTTTCGCCTTCCATGGGGCATTCCACAACTTTCTCTTTATTCCTTCTCTTGGGACAATCCCTAGTGACGTGTCCTGTCATTTTACACTGGTAGAAAATGGTTGATCGTCGATTGGTACCATGGATTTATGTTTCATCTTCCTCACCTTAGGGCAATGGATTAGAAAATGTCCTTTCTCACGACACTTAAAGCATAAAATTTCAGAGCGAAACCATTTGAATTCCTCCTCATTCTTTTCCTTTCTTGGTTTATTGCACTTAGCTGTGTAATGTCCTTTATTGTAACATTATAACATATGATATTATCATAAGGACCTGGCCCAACGCTTTCACTAATCCGTTTCTCAATTTTCATTCTTGCCTCTTCTCGTGCCTTACGTGAAGCCGCTCTCCGCTTCCTACACCTTGCCTTCCATTCTTTTCCTTTTGCCATTTTTTCAAGTTGGACTAGACTCTGGTAGGACTTCCTAACCTATAAATAAAACCTCGATTATTCAAATTTTAAGCTTTTATTCTATTTCTAATATCCTTCACTTGTTCTCGGTCATTTTTATTTATTAAAATAAACTCTATTTCCTTCGACTTCCTTATTCACTTAGCATAAGTTAAATTTTAATTTCACCTTGAAATTTCCAATCTCAGGTTATATGTTCAAAACTTATTTTTCTTGGCCTGAGTTAATTCCCAGTTCATTCAATCCATTTATACTTACTTAAAATTTAAATTTTACATTCCAAAATTCAATTCTTATTAATATCACTTCCTACTTATAAGTCCACAAGCTTACTTTCCATTTGGTTCTACTTCTAATCTTAATGGGAATTCCAGAATTCAAATACCTGGTATTTATTTCAAATCAACTTTGAAATCATACCCACACACATACACACATATCCCATTTATATACCAAATCACGCTTCTAAATTTTAAACCAACCTTGGTTTCTATCCAAAACAAATTCCTATGGAATTTTCAAAACAACCCTTGTTTTCAAAACAAAAATTTTCATATCAAAAATATATTCTAATTAATCTTACTTATTATTTCCTTAATCATTAAAATTTTGGGACTTAGATTCAAATTGAGTTTATATCCATTTTAATTTATAAGTTACATTTATAAATTATGGTTATATAATTCCACTTCCTTAAAACATTTCACACTGTTTTATCATTGTTTATTTTGTAATAAACATCCTTTATTAAGACCCAATAACCAATTTATGACAATAATCAATTTTGTCATTCCTAGAAACCAAACTCACCATATATTCCACAATAATTTTTAAAAATTATTTCTTAAAAATATAACTCTTCAAAACACTTTGAAAAACACTTCCGAAATTTTTGAGATTTTAAATTCTGATTTGAATCAATTTTTAGCTTAATCCATTTGCATAATTCATTCTCATCAAATTTCTATTTGGTTATATACGTATAACCACTTAAATTTTATAATCTTGTTTGATTATAATAATAACCACCAATCTCCTTCATATACTATAGTGATTAAGAAAAAGTTATTTCTTTTATACCATAATATAGTCTTATATAAAATTATTTTAAAATCATTTATCCTTTAAAATTTTTACATAAGAAAATAACAGCTACGCTCTCATATATGATACATTCAACTCATTCCAGGGTACTACTGACCCTATCTCTAATAAGTAGTCTCCACCAGAGCCAAAATCGCTTAACCTTCAGCTCTATTACCACATGTAACAATCCGTCGATTTTTGACCCTCGAAAATCGACCCTAATATATTCACTGTATAGGGTGGCGGGCAATCGGGTGCCGAAAATATCAGATTGTTAGGGTTTAAAAAGAAAAGAGATAGAAGAAGAAACAGAAACAACAGCAGCATGAAATCTCACAATCGCAGCGGAACAAAATATAATATACAATAACGATTTTTATACAAAAGAAAAACAATAACTGTTAATATACGTACAAAGTATCGGAGTACAATCATCAACATATAAATCTGGATAGTTATAATAACTTATCCTTAAATGCTGAATATACAGCCTACAATACACAGCGGAATATAATCAAATATGTGTAATACGTCTATGCCATCCAGCTCGTCTCTTGAGCTATAGAGCAACCTAATATGAATCTGTAATACTAGGTTTGACCCGAGCATTATGACAAAGTAACACTCGAGTCAGGGTGGAACCCAGCGTGAGTAAACACACTTAAATTGAACTACTAAAGTTATCAAACCCTTTTGAAAAACGAAGATATCTCGTACGACCACATCACACATAAGCACGACGGGTTTTTGCCTTACGTATGTTCAATTCGGTGATATTATAGTAGTGTCTAAGTCCAAATACTTATTTAAAATAGCCGAATGTGTTGCATTAATCAAATTCCAACATACTAGGCTTTAAGATCAAAATCATAAATGTTTATGGTTGTTATTGGATCAAAGTGGTTTCGGATAATGTAGATATCCGATCTCGGTTTCATCGAATCCAAACGATAAAATTCAAAAGTCCGAGTTGTTTAAAATGACAATTTCACAATTAGAGTGTCAATATTTACATATGGAAATTCATCCATATGTCTGATTTATCAAGACTAGTCCTGCAAACTAATTCGCTTGAAATCATTCCACTTTCGGAATCGGAATAGCGATCAGTTCTAGCCGATTTACTTGTCAATAAAACGTGTTTTTTTTACTTAAATTTATTTGGCTTCTTAATAACACAACAATAGACAATTGAAAATAATATCTAAGATCTATATCAGTCAATTATAGACCATAACTCAATCATTGACTTTGATTTAATATAAAATCAGTTTAAAAATTAGACCGACTGATTTTATCTTAACTAGGTCGAGTTATATTTAAATCCAGATTATTTGTTAATTAAAGAAGATTAAATAAATAAATTAATTTTAGTTAATTAACATTAAACGGTCAATTTGATAATCAATTTATTAATTTATTAACATATAATTAGTTAAATAAGAGATTATTTAATTATTTATCTTCAATGTTTTAATTCATCAGACTTTTACATTGTAGAAACTAGACGATATTAATTCAGATGGGACTACTCGACGATCGACACATGAGCAAAACCGGCGTGTCAAATGGAATTTTAAATAAAGAAGAAATCGAGTTAAAAACTTAAAGATATTTAAATAAATCGCTTAACTTAATTTTTTTTCTTTTTTTTAGCAAACCCTGGCCCATGAAAACACGGCCCAAAGAGAAAACACGGGATACCCTTATTTCTCCTCCTCCATCTTTTTTTCCAGTTCTCTTTTCCTTCCTCCTCTCTTCTCCCTCCCTTTATTCAAGAACAAGTCCGTGCACGTATGTGTGCACATGCACATGAACTCCAACCGAACACACTCGTCGCCAAACCCCCTCACACGTCACCCACGATCATCTCACATGTCCACGCACCTGGAAACTCAAACTCACCATCGTTCGAAAAATTCGAACAGCTCGTCGCAGCCTGGAAAAAACTCCTTCCTTTCAAACGCCTCGGCACAACCACCACATCCTTCGTTCTTCACCAAAATATACCCAAAGCTTTGCTAAAACCATCACCACCTATTCCCCTTGGATCGCACGTCACCAACCTCCTCGTCATATCGCCATTGTCTCAAAATCGAACCCAAACACCACCGATCCTAAAGCCTTACAACCGCCTCGATTAACCAATATCCATTATAAAAAAATTCCGCCC
This sequence comes from Allium cepa, assembly GCA_030765085.1. Taxonomy (NCBI): domain Eukaryota; kingdom Viridiplantae; phylum Streptophyta; class Magnoliopsida; order Asparagales; family Amaryllidaceae; genus Allium; species Allium cepa. The sequence continues at coordinate 327,427,685 of CM060935.1, read as the reverse complement.
CATTTTCCGCCGATCATCCATCACCCGAGCTTCCTCCATACATAAAGGCACGCCACCTAATCGCCTTGGTCGCCTAAATTAAGCAAAACCCCCGATTCCATTCAACTCTCCATATCCACATCTCTACGCAACTAAAAACCACAAAACTACCTTCAAAAATCATGAATTTCAATAACGACCATGATCATATAATCTAAATTTTAAATTATGTAAGTTGTGTTTCGGCCATGCTTTAATCACGTGCTGTAAAAAGGTTTTCTCTTTCCATACTTCATGAAATCTAATGAAACAAATTTTACAATGATCTATACTCAAAAACAAATCACCTTCTTTTTGATATCATGTTCTAAAACTAAATGGATAACGAGATATTGATTTTCAAAGATAAAAAGTTTTAACTGTTGTACACTAAAACATGAACAGAGCAGTTCTTTGGAGAAGATGTACAATATCTTGTGTGTAGGTGGACTTGACCATGTTGAACTCATACATACATACATACATACACATAACAGATCCATCATCAGTTAACATATATAAAAAATCCATCCAATCACAGTTATATAAGCATATAAAAAAACTAGTTATAAAAACATGGGTGTTTTAATCACTACAAAGAAGAACAGATGAACACTTTGCCTTTCTTTATCTCCTGCTTCAAGCTTTAGCCACTTGATCTTTTTATGTTTGATTTAATGGCAGCACACTTGTTTTCTTTTCTCTTTTTCTCATTTTTTATATGTATGTATAAGTAGTCATGGCCCGACTATGCATAGATATATAGGAGAGAATAGGGCTAGAGTGTTCGGCCTTCTTCACTTTTCATTTATTTTATTTTTTTAATTTTCTTTGGCTGATTTTTTTATGTAGTTTGATTTCATGAGACTTGATTTAATATATGGACTTGATATTATGCTTGACCTTATTTTGATTTATGTGCGACATGATTTTGAAATTGTCATAATGGTGTCTCCTTATGTATATATGTGTATGTATAAATAGGTATGTTTACATTCACTTATACACATTTATCCTATCATACTTGCATATATAGACTTACATACTCACTATCCTTACTATATGTACATATTTACCTATTCACTATTTTTCCAACGTATATATCTATACTTGTATATCTTCTTGTCATTATATACATATATTTTCATATACACTATCTTTACCATAAATACAATTATAAATATATAGATATGCATACATATATACTATAATTATTTTTCTAATTACACACACACATATTTTAAACATCATAAAGCTTTGTATATATTTGTATATACATATATACAGATATTCTATCTTAAATTCTAGATGGTGGAGTTTACATACGTATATCTATAAAATTTATTATACCCAAAATTTATAATTTATAATTTTATATAGTTTTGTCAATTTATATATTCAAATATTTTAAATATTAGAAACTTATCTATTCGACTTGAAAAAATATATTCTAATAATTAAAATTGGCTAATTATCCAATATCAGATGGCTAAAAAATCTAGGTTATTACATGATTTTTCTTCCAAAATCATAGTGTGACATCCCAGATTTTAACTGCTAGTTTTATGGACATTTAATTCATTTTAAATGTTTAATGTGGATTCTTAATTGATTTTGGAATGGATTGATTCGGGTTCAATCAATAAAATAAGCTATAATTTTTAATTATAGTAATTCCGTTTGAATTTGAATAATGGAAAATAATAATTAAATATTGAATCGGAATAAATTGTGATTATGGAGATAAATAGAAATGAAATGAGTTATAAAATTTATTTTAAGTCTATTTGGTCATTAAAAGCGTTGTTGGATTTTTAGATGGATCTAAAGGTTAATAAGTTATTATTGGGGATTTTATATTAAATCAAAAATGAATTTAATATTATAAAAATGCAAACAATCAGTTTGGTCAAAATTTGGATAGAAGTGTAGGCATGAATAGAATTTTAACAGTTTGATCTAAAGGTTAATAAGGTTAATAATATTATAAAAATGCAAATAAATATAATATTATAAAAGTGTAGGCATGAATAGAATTTTAACAGTTTGGTCAAAATTTGGAAAGTAAATAAAAATCCAGTTGGGGCATGGGATTTAAATTTTGGTAATAAATATTGGAAGTGTGAATGAATAATGGAATTAGATTATAGTTGTGATGGTTTGAATTGTAAATAAATTCCAATGAGTGGAATAATTTAAAGTGGTCTTTTTAATAAAATAAATCTAATAATGGATTGAATAAATAAATAAAGTGGATTAAAAGTTATAAATGAATTGGAATTGATTTGGATGAGAATCAAATGAAGAAGAAAAAAATTGATATAAGAAGATGATGGAAATATTGTATGATTTAAACAACATAAGAAAATTGAAAACAATAATGATGGGTGAGAGTTGTAAATAATATAGAATGAGAAGTCGTTAATTTAAGCTTAAGTGATGATTATTTGCTTGAATGACATAAAAATTTGCATAAGGATTGGTTGTTTTGTTGCATTCGGAATTGTGTTGGTTTAAAGAAGCAAATGGAATTAGTTTTGAATAAATTGGAATAGATTGAAATGTTATTAAGTGATTTTGCATATGAATGTAAATGGATCATAAAAGAAATGAAAATATTTCAAGTTTAAAATAAAATTTGATTGTAAATCAAATTGGGAATGTAAGTTAAAGTAAAGAAATGCAAGTAAGGCAAATGGCAATCATATTGGAATAGAAATGAATTGGTTGTAATAAATATGAATGGTATATAATAAACTTGAATGTAAATCATTCAAGTGAAATAAAATGAAGTTGGTTTGGATGAAAGTAGAATGGGCTAAAATCTTACTAAATGAATTTGAGTATAAAAGTAAGTGAGTTATAATAGAAATGCAAATGTAACAAATTAAAATGAAATTTGCTTGGTGAATCAATTCGAAAATTGGGTATAGTATGAACTGAAATAGCGAAACTTGTATGTAAATCCTTTGTGTGAAATAAAATGGGATTTGGCATTAGAAAAGGAAACTTTATGCATGTTATAAAATATGGTTTACTTATGAAACCATGCAAATTGTTGATTGGATTATGAAATGGATATGTTTGGCTTACATTTATATTGGAAATGTTGTTAAAATGTGCATATCTTTGAAAATTGATGAGTTTGTTGAGTAAGTACAGGTATGGAAGGCGTTCGATAGAGTTGGAGCGCATATATGCGTTATATTAGCCGCTTGCTTTACAAATTTGCTAAAAAGGTACGCCTAAGCAAATATAATTGGGAAATGATATACACATTGTGATATATTTTGGTTTTCGACCGTGTGGGTCGATGCATATATATTTATTTGTATCGCTCCGTACAGGGGAGACTCTGCCAAAAATTTTCGAAAATTTTGGGAGTTAAAAAATTTTTGAAAATTTAATTAACTTGGGAAGTTATTTTTGAAATAATGTTGAAATAAAAGCTTTTGAGTACGAATAAAGAAAATGAGTTTGGATTTGAGCTAAAGGGTTTTGGGAAGTGTATATAAGCTTTTAATTAAGCAAATTGGATAAGTAAGTGAGTTTGAGAGTAGTTTCTACCTTAGCAAATTTCAAGGACGAAATTTTTATAAGGGGGGAGGAATGTGACATCCCAGATTTTAACTGCTAGTTTTATGGACATTTAATTCATTTTAAATGTTTAATGTAGATTCTTAATTGATTTTGGAATGGATGGATTCGGGTTCAATCAATAAAATAAGCTATAATTTTTAATTATAGTAATTCCGTTTGAATTTGAATAATGGAAAATAATAATTAAATATTGAATCGGAATAAATTGTGATTATGGAGATAACTAGATATGGAAATGAGTTCTAAAATTTATTTTAAGTCTATTTGGTCATTAAAAGCGTTGTTGGATTTTTAGATGGATCTAAAAGTTAATAAGTTATCATTGGGGATTTTATATTAAATCAAAAATGAATTTAATATTATAAAAATGCAAATAATCAGATTTTGGTCTGAAATGAGCCAGAATGATTTTTATTTTGTGGATATAAATTTTATATGAGTTATAATAGTGTTAACAAAGTTTTAAAAAGTGAAATTTTCAGTGATTTCGACAATTTCGGAAATCGTCCGATTTAATCGACGAGTTAAAATAGCCTTTCGGGGCACAGCCTCGGAATTCGACGAAACCAGTGCCATTGGTCCGTAATAGTTAGTTATTATCGAATTTCAATTTTCGTAGCAATCGGAGTTGTCGTTTGACCGTGGCAACTCGAAACGCATAGAAATCGATTTAACCGATTTAATTTTAAATTGATCGTTTAATTCCATAACGCGCACATATGACCGAATTTGCTTACGAAACCTGTTCCATTGTGTTCGAAACGCGGAAAAACCTTAGGAACGCCTGTCGGCACGTGTGTTTTTGAGTTCGTTTGCAAATGTTCATCAAAATTGATTTTAATATTAAAATAATATAATGAAGGGTTTATATATATATATATATATATATATATATATATATATATATATAGAATTAGGGGCCGAAACCCTAATTGCCTTCAGAGCCGCCTCTATTTTATTTCATGGCCGAAATTCGTTCGCCTTCCACCTTAGATCTACCACAATCTGTCGAATTTTAGGAGATTCGTTCAACTACAAAGACGAAGAGCTCCCCGAGCTCTACGAGTTGTGCGGCAGTGATCGTGTTTGGAGCGACGAGATGGGAGAAATCGCGTTGGGAAGGCCGCGCGTTCGTGCTTGAAGTTCGCGATGGAGAGGGGGCCGAGTTTGGAGATCTTCTGGCCGAGGGTGGATCTGAGGGTGGCGAGCGAGAAGAAGGTGTTGGATCGTCCTCTAAGCAACCGTAGGTGGTGCAGCCTCTAGCCCTAAGTGATGATAACTGTGGAAGTGTAAATTTTGGGAAATTAAATATATAACTATCTGAAATGTATATAAAATATTCTGAAATACAATTTTATACTATGGGAATTTTATTTAAGAAATTTTTAAGTATGATTTACATTTAAGAAATCTCTAAATGTTTTATTTAAAAATGTATTAAAACTATAACTTTAACAAATTGGAGTTCCAGAAATGAAAGAAAAAAAAGTGTTTAAACTTCAAAGGGAGTTTATTTGTAAGCTTGGAAATAAATTTACGATAAAAAACATAAATTTGAGTTGGAATAGATCGGGCGGAATCTATATGGAAGATTCTTTGGGTTGTTTCAATGGAAATGTTTTCCTGGGAAAAACCGAGTTCGTGATTTAAATCAGGTTTGAAAAGTTAAGTTAAAAATTTTATTTTAAGGAAGTGTTCTTAAGAAATTCTCTTTTAAAATAAGTAATAAATTTAGCTATAGTATGATTATTTAAGAGGTTTATTAGTAATTATATTTTATAAATGGATTTATTTAAAGAATGGATGATTTAAGTTATTTGGAAATTAGTATTTATCCTTTAAAACCAATACTTTTAAATTTTGTTAACCAAACCCTTATTAATAAATAGTTTTACTTTAAATATTTGAAATTATATTTTGAGTACATAACTAGACGTAACTTTATATAATTTAAAGTATATTTCAGAATAAAATGTTTTAATTGTTTTAATTCTAAATTGTTTGAACTTGGTTATTTCCAATGGGAATAAATGGTAAAGGATTTACCTTGTAAAGGAAGAACTTTGGGAAATTGATTTCAAATGAGTTTTGAAAATTTGAAAAAAAATATATCTTTTAAAGATATTAGAGGAAAATAAATAATGTGGGAATTATTTATTACGTGATGGATGTTTGTGAATATAAATTGATAGTTAAATCACCGACTATCAATATTGGACAAATGCGTTGATCGTTTCGAAGAGACCGGGATCGAGATTTATTTCTCGAAAACCACTTCGATTCGGTTTGTACGTTTCGTGTGAAAGTGTTCGGAGTCGAAGATGGAGCTGTGAAGTGCAAGGGCTAGTCGCTACTAATCTTGAGGATATTTCCAAAAATGGATGTAGTAGGAGTAGTGCCTTCGGTTCCGTTCGAACCCGGGACGGACTTGTATGGACGAATGCTTTCGGAACATCGTCAGGTGGGAGATGGGCATTCTAAGTGAAACGTTCTAAAAGGTAACGCTTAGCCTCAAGCCTCATCAAATGGGAATGACTGAAAATCAGGGGATATGCAGCAAGGCTACGTGGGTAGCCCCCACTGGAGAGTAAGGTCATCCCAGTCTAGATGTTCCTTTTTATTTCGGCTTAGTGGTGCGGTTGTTGGTCCCAACTGCGGGGTGATTGTAACGTTTTCGATTTTTCGTTGCCGAAAAACCAAATAGTTATGGGTTTAAGAAAAAGAAAAAGACAGGAGAAGAGAGAAAAGATAGAAAATAGAGAGGAAAGAAAATAGAAAATAGAACGAAAGAAAACAACAGAACAACATCAGAATCTCACAATTCGCAGCGGAACAACATATATTAATAAATGAATAATCTTTAAACAAAGAACTATCAGTTATTACAGTTTATACATTTCATTACATCATATCATCAGAGTGTACAACAACAGCAACAACAAACAATGCAGCGGAAAAAGAAATACTATACATAATAATACGCCATGCCATCCAGCTTGCCTCCAGCAATTCCAGAATATCCAGAATATCCTGATAAACCTAACTCTTGACTGCCCGTGTGGAAATTGGTGGGCACCCAGAGTTTAGGAAGGAAAACAATAAACTCCGAGTCAGTCATGTGACTGGTGTGAGAACTCAAAACAGTTTATTTATTTTTAAAATCAAAATAGAGGAATATTTTTAAAGTCAATTCGCAATGCTTTTAAAAATGAGACTACCATAAGGCCTCCCGCACACACACACACAATGCAAACGCAGAATCGGAGGAGATTTCTCCTTATGATAGTCAAAGATGCTTGATACGTATTAAAAAAAGAACATTTGATATTATTATTAGTGTATAGTGTAGGAAAAATTTATTTCGAAAGTAGAATATAAATCTTAGCCAACATAGACATTCCGAACTATGCCTACTATAGCTACCATCCAAACAATGGGGCACCACCATAAGTGAATGATAGGTTCTACAACTAATACCGTACAAGATCGTATTGTTTCTTTGGAATTCCAACGAATGATCAGGCCAAGGAACTTCCCATTGCCACATGAGAATGCCTCTGGATGGACATCCCCGAGAACCAAACCGGATCTCTACCAACACAAGGCCGGGTTACCCCTAACTGAGTAACAACTGACCGAATATGCCATCCCCCGGTCCTTTGGGACCTTTCAACCGAGCGCTCGCAATCAATTCACACAATCATAAAGTGTTTTCAACATGAGTAAGTACCTGGGCTCCATACCATGATACCACCCTTTTCCAGAAGGAAATGCACACATCCTAAAGGGCGCTACCCCTCATAACCTTGCTGCTTCTTTCCTGTTTTGACCATTCACGGGGTGTGAGGCTCGACGAAGTCACGTCCACAAAAACATACTTTATACAAAAGCCATGCTTTGGGTCAACAAATGATCATAGAGATGATCACCAAGATAGACGATCAAATAAATGATCCTATCACAAATAATCAACACAATGATCATTTACAGCAACACTCAGCATGTCACATTACCAAATTGGGAATATATCGCTGATAACATTCAACTACATAACCTCTGAGCTCGTACGTCTCAGAGAAGGGTGTTAAGCTAAAAGAATAAATTCTCCGCCACCAACAGAAATATATTTGAATGAAATCTGCTTTATATCTCAATTTGTAATGTCAGACATACAATCCATACAAGTCTGTTCCGGGCTCGAACAGAACCGAAGGCACTTCTCACGAAGCCCTTGCAATCCGGGTATTCACAATCCCGATCGAATTTACCATCACTTAAGAAATCTCTATACCAGGAGCTACCCAATGCAGAGACAATCGATAGGTCATCCTATCGCTTTCGCAAATACTCGGTCTTCAACACCGGTCATCAATTGCAATTCATAACGACGTATCACATATTCGGAATGGGTTATACGACCCCATGGTCCTTTCCCGGTTAACCCGAATAGTGAGCGCTTATTCAAAAATAAGTGTGGCATTCAAATCAAACAAATCACATCAATTACCCATTCAAAGGGAAATATTGATAGTCGGTTATTGAACTATCAATGGATATGCACACATCACCAGTTTCCAAATAATTTTCCAAATTATTTATTTCCCAAAATATCTTTACAAGATATATAATTCAATATCTCAAAAATAAATCAATATTTATTTTTAAACAAGTTCCCCTTTCCTCTATAAGTTCCTTAGTGAATTTATAATCCAAAATATCTATGAATATACGATTTCAATTATTCATTTCAATTTATCTTCAAAAAGATAAATTCTCTAATATTCACTTTATATTGGAAAACATTTCCATACTTATTTAATAAGTAATTCACAAATTTTATTTTCAAAACTTGGAAAATATTCAATATACTTGAATCGAGATTAAGTATATATTTCATTCTTTAAGGAAATCATTCTCTTAAACATATTTATTTGGGCCAAAACGAATGTTGCGTAAAACATCGTCACGACGTCCCAAAATCACTAGTATAGGGATTCGAAATTAAAATAGATATATAAATCCCAGTACTATACAAAACATTTCCTTTCGGAAATCATTTACTATAACAACAGTGTTATAGTCCACTATTTCCTTTTATTTCTCGAAAACGTCTATTTCAACAATAAATGTTGAAATCTATGGTTTTGAATCTCAAAACATTTTAAAACATCGTTAGATCGTTTTAATTCTATTTAAAACATCAAATCTAAACATTTTCTTTAACATATTATTCACTATTCAAAAACGTGAATATACTACGTTAACAAATTTCATCCTTTTATTCATTTTATTTCAAAGGATTATTCACAGTTAAAAACGTGAATATAACTCCATTAATAGGTTTCAACAATTTACTTCTTAAAATAAGTCGTTTGCGAATTTATAAAACAACGTTTATAAATTCCTTTTCTATTTATTTTATAACAACTCCTTTTATAAATTCCTTTATTAACCTATTCAACTTATAACTCAATTATAAAACAAAAGTTCATATCATAAGTGAAATACTTATAATTTATTTATTTGAAAAATCGTTCCTTTGAACTTCCTAATTATAAATCCTATAACTTATAAGATTCAATGATTTATCCAAAACCACTCTTTTAATATCCTTACAAATTTTATAAACCTACTGTTTATAAAATTCCATTTATAACTTCACCGTTTATAATTCTATAAATTCCATTCACTTATGCAATCTATTTTCACTTCATTCAAACATTTATAAAAACTCGTTTTATAACTCAAATATTTTTAATTTATAAGTATCCATTTATAAATCTCTAAATATAAATCAATTTATATTATTCTTTTAAAACGTCTTTAAACTCCTTTAAAAACTTCATCATTTTGATTTATAAAATAATCAAATTTTATAAATCCTATATTTAAACTTTTTACAATAAATTCAGAAATTTCAATTTAAACTATTTTATAAAATCATTAATCCATATTTCTCAAAAATCAACTTTTAACTATATTTCTCAAAAATCATAATTTTTATATAACATTAAAATTATACGTTTATTTATTTTAAATGGATCGATTCCAAACATATTTTATAAACGTTTTCTTTCAAAAATCACTTTAAAAATCATTTTAAAATTCCAAATTTGGTCCAATGATGCTACACACCAAATAGTCAATCACGACAACAACGATATCATATATCGATATGAAAATCAATGAATATCAAAATATCCATAATCAAATAAATACTGTTGAGGAATCCAGTTGGATCCCTCCAACCTGTTTCCTGCATTCACAAACATTAGCACAATACCAATTTCGCTCCAGTACGAAATTATCGCGGTATATGTTTTTATTAAATATTATCCGCTTAATAGACGGCGCAATAGGGTCTCATCAGCTAAACAAATGCGGGAAATCAATAACTCCAATATATACATATGCCAATATATATATATATATATTGCTATTATATATAATACCAATTTCACTGTTTATGAAATATTCGCGGTATATGTTTTTATTAAATAACATCCGCTTACTAACGGCGTATAATGTCTATTTTAACAATCGATAGATATCAATCATCATTCAAACATGCATTCAAATATTTTAAATCTAATTATTTAAAATAAAATCGAAACTGATTCGATTGAGTGAGAAGTTCTCACCTTGATTTTATTTCCGTTTTAGCGATTTATTTCGAATAAAATTAAACGGACGTTTAATTTTACCCAAAATTCTCACTAACTCCAAATGACTCCAATCCAATTTCATCGCGTAGTGCTCGTCCATACGATTCCAACGCAACTGGTTTCGCGCGTTTTCGACCTCGTATGAAAAAGTTATGAATTTATGAACATCGTACGAATTTTATTATCATAATTTACAAATAAATTTTATTTTTTTATAACCTAAACTAAATCTGGCCGTAGATCCCCTGGTCCTTTGCATCACCACCGTGCTTTGCTTCCCCCTCTTTCACGTTCCTCTCCAGTAAAACACGAAGCAAGGCCGAACCCATACCATCAAAATTAGGTTTTGATACCACCATCTCCTCGCTCGACGAAAACACGATCAGCAAGTGCCATATTGTAGCCTTCGACGAGAGCCACCTTCGCCCCCAGCACGGCCAGGCTCGGCCCCCTATGTTGCGCGCAGTTCTAGGCCGAACGGCCAGTCTTCTAGCTCGAATTGCAATTGATTCGTGCCACTAAAAGCGATCACACCCGTATAGAATCGTAGAGCTCTCCTTCCTCTTCAATGTTGTAGTTAATAATTTTGGCTAAAACTTCACGGATTAGAAGAGATTAAGGAATGAAAATTGGAGCTTTCTGGCCATTGGTTGATAGGGTGTCGGCTGCGCATATTAGGGTTTTGTAAATTTTTTTTTTATTTCTAAAGGGTTAAGGGCTATTTATAGGAAAATCGATCGACACTATTCATCCCGGAAATTCCGAACTCCGATTCACGCGCCGAAACTGACGTTCCTAGGGTTTATCCCGCGTTCCGGACACAATGGAATAGGTTTCGAAAGCTAATTCGGTCATATGTGCGAGTTATGGCAATAAACGTTCAATTTAAATTAAACCGATTTAAATCGATTTCTAGGCGTTTTAATTTGTATCGGACAAACGGTAAATCCAATTGACACGAAATTTGAAACATTACAATAATATCACATTATGGATCCGATGAAACTGGTTTCGTCGAAATCCGAGATTTTTTGAAAAATGGCTATTTTAACTCGCCAAATTAAAATTAAAAACAATTCAATGCGTTTCGAGCTGCCACGATCAAACGATAACTCCGATTGACACGAAAATTGAAATCCGGTAATAACTAACTATTACGGACCCAATGGAACTGGTTTCGTTCAATTCTGAGACTGTTCAAAAATTGACTATTTTCACTAGTCGATTTTAATATTAAAATATTCAATTTTCACAAATTTACTTTTAATTCGATTTTAAAAGTTCTAAAATATCATTCTAACTTTAATATGATAAAATAAAATTTTACAAATCAATTTCAATCATATTTAACTCAAATTTCAATTATTTCCATAATTTAACATATTAAATTATCGATTTAATTATCCAATTAAATCCAATAATTCAAATTAAAATTTATTCAACTTATAAATTTCACTTATTAATATTTAAAATTAATTAAATATTCAAATTTTAAATTAAAAAAATTCCTGGGTCGTTACAGTGATCTTATTCGGAACTGTCCAGTAAGGGATGGGTCCGGCCTTGTGTTGTAGGGGATCGGGCGTGGTCCTCGGTACGGTGATCTAGGCCCCGTACTGTGACAGGTGGTACCCCAGTGCCTAGTCATTGTTGGAAATCCATTCTTCCTACGAGCCTTGTACGAATTTTGTTTGTGTTACCCACTCTGTGGCTAGTAGCTGGAATTTAATCATGTAACAATTTCGGCTATTTTATAAGTATTTGTATGTAGACCCTATTATAATATCAGAGGGTTTATATAAAACGTGTTTTAGCTATCGTAAGGTAAAAACCCGACATGTTTATTTGTGGCGTGGTCTTACGAGATGCTTTTGTTTTCAAAAGGATTTTTGAAACTTTAATAATCAATTTCGATGCATTATTATCAGCTGGTATTCCAGACTGACTCGGGTGTTATTTCATTATAATGCTCGGGTCGGACCGAGTATTATATGTTCAGGACAGGATGCTATGGAGCAGGAGAGAAGCTGGAGCCGAGACTTATTCTTCGTACTTGTACATATATTTCCGCTGCTATGATTGTATGGTAATGTCTGATTGGTAATTGTTGATGTATGTGATATTCTGATGTTATGATGTATAAAACAGATATAGTTTTCATTTTGTGTAAAGATCTACTATTTACTATTATATTTTATTCCGCTGCGACTGTGAGATTCTGATATTGTTTAGTTCCTTCTTCTTCTATCTCTTCTTCCTTAGCCCAAATGGTTTGTATTTCTGTTCCACGTGAGTTAATTGATGTAGAATAGTGTTGACTCAAGGGGTACGGATTTGCGGGCTGTTACACTTGGTATCAGAGCTTAGGTTGGCGACAACCCAGGCTTTGGTGTGGAAATTACTCATTAAACAGAGTCAATAGTACTCTATAATGAGTTGAGTTTAATAATAGATATGAGAGCGTACTTGTTAGTGGATATAAAATTGTTTTTATATTGTGTTGACGTATCGGTTGAGTGTTTATGAATTCTGGTCAGTGCGGGAAGTACAACCGTATCGATAGGGGTTTCTAAACTCTTAAACAAGATAAACCGACATAATATTGTTTTTAAAGTGGGTAAATGAATAATTTTACCCAAAATTATATTTTGATATAAAAGAAATGGTTTTCTCAATTATTATATATATATTGTTTGTTTGGCTGTTCCTACTATAATCAAATAAGAACTTGAAATATGATCTAAAATTTGAAATGATATAACAAAAAAAGAATTTAAAATATTAAATTGGTTTATGAATTGATTAAATATGTTTTAAATAAGAAGAAGTGAAATTAAAATTGATTTAAACCAGAATTTTGACCCCGGAAATTTTGAAAGGTGTTTTAAATGCATTTAAACAGAGAAATTGGAAATTTGAAATCGCGAGGATGTTGAAATGTTTTCCAAAGCTTTTGAAGTCAATGATGGAGTATATTTTGGAAAATATTTTTGAATGGAAATTGTTTGAGATGAATTTAGGAAGTAAGCAAGCACTGAACTCACTTCACTCGTTGGAAAATAATCCTGATGATGCTGGCCACATCATTAGAATTTATTTTCGAGTCTCTAAAGTGATGGATTGCTACCAAAATGTTTGGTTATGATATTGTTTGGACTTGTTGGGTATAATAGTTATTTTGGAAATTTCAAAGGGAAGAAATTGTTTTGGAAATTTGGAAGTTTGGTTTGATATACCAGGAGTGTATGAGTTATTTATTACTTCAAATTGGTTTTGAAATAAACCCGGGTAATTGAATTCTGGAAATTCTATTTAAAAGTAAAATTGTGAAGTCAAATATGAATCAACTATTGAACTTATTAAGTGAAGTTGGTATTAATATGAAGGGAGAAATGAAAATTTTAATCTTGGAATTAAAATTTAACTTGAGTAAATGAAAGTAAATGAAATATATTGAAGTGAGTAGAAAATTGGAATTTAACTTGGATAAGTTAAATAAATTGGGTTTAGAATTAAGGTGACTTAGATTAAATTGAAATGTAAGATGACTTTGTAATTGTGAGTCATTGTAAAATGAATTGTACCCATGAGCTATTAAGTGTTATACTTATAATCTGAAATTGTGGATTTAAAATTTGCAAAGGATTAAGGTGAAAGAAATTTGTATTCTTAAGAATTCAGATATATATATATATATATATATATATATATATATATGTATATAAATTTGGAATTGTGATTATAAGATGTAAATGGATTAAAATGAGCAATATAAACCTTGAAAGTAATTAAGTTGGTGAATGTATGAATAGGAAATTAGATTGTAAACCCAAGTAAAATGAAATTATAATCACAAATGGGAAATAGTTGAATGGTATGGAGAGCTTAAACCTAATCTCGAAAGAAATGTGAATTGAAATAAGGTGAAGAAAATATAAATTATAAAAGATGTGAATGAACTTAAGTCGGTAAATAAGGTTTGAACTTGTATATGAAAAATTTAAAATTTGAATTGAATTGGATTTAACTTCAATTGAATGGAATTGAGATGGATTTGGATTTAATTAAAAACAAGATTCAATTGTGTTAAGAATAGAAATGAATGGAATTTAATTCTTACTTAAGATAGTAAAGGAAATGGTATGAATTCAAGATGGCTAAATAAATTTGGTTGAACTTGAATTAGAATTGGAAAAGTATTAAATTGAAAGAAAATTTAATTTAAAGAAGTAAGAATGATATTGTGTGAATAAAATTTTGACTCAACTAAATCCAAAGGAATTATTTGAGAATGAATTTAGCGTAAGCTGAATTAAATAAAGAGAAGCTTGAAGATGAATTTTGTGTAAACTAAATTAAATGAAATTTGTGTAGGCTTGAATAGAATTTTAACAGTTTGGTCAAAATTTGGAAAGTAAATAAAAATCCAGTTGGGGCATGGGATTTAAATTTTGGTAATATATACTGAAAGTGTGAATGAATAATGGAATTAGATTATAGTTGTGATGGTTTGAATTGTAAATAAATTCCAATAAGTGGAATAATTTAAAGTGGTCTTTTTAATAAAATAAATTAATAATGGATTGAATAAATAAATAAAGTTGATTAAAAGTTGAAAATGAATTGGAATTGATTTGGATGAGAATCAAATGAAGGAAAAAATAAAATTGACATAAGAAGATGATGGAAATATTGTATGATTTAAACAACATAAGCAAATTGAAAACAATAATGATGGGTGAGAGTTGTAAATAATATAGAATGAGAAGTCGTTAATTTAAGCTTAAGTGATGATTATTTGCTTGAATGACATAAAAATTTGCATAAGGATTGGTTGTTTTGTTGCATTCGGAATTGTGTTGGTTTAAAGAAGCAAATGGAATTAGTTTTGAATAAATTGGAATAGATTGAAATGTTATTAAGTGATTTTGCATATGAATGGAAATGGATCATAAAAGAAATGCAAATGTTTCAAGTTTAAAATAAAATTTGATTGAAATAGAAATGAATTGGTTGTAATAAATATGAATGGTATATAGTAAACTTGAATGTAAATCATTCAAGTGAAATAAAATGAAGTTGGTTTGGATGAAAGTAGAATGGGCTAAAATCTTAATAAATGAATTTGAGTATAAATGTAAGTGAGTTATAATAGAAATGCAAATGTAACAAATTGAAATGAAATTTGCTTGGTGAATCAATTCGAAAATTGGATAGAGTATGAATTGAAATAGCGAAACTTGTATGTAAATCCTTTGTATGAAATAAAATGGGATTTGGCATTAGAAAAGGAAACTTTATGCATGTTATAAAATATGGTTTACTTATGAAACCATGCAAATTGTTGATTGGATTATGAAATGGATATGTTTGGCTTACATTTATATTGGAAATGTTGTTAAAATGTGCGTATCTTTGAAAACTGATGAGTTTGTTGAGTAAGTACAGGTATGGGAGGCGTTCGATAGAGTTGGAGCGCGTATATGCGTTATATTACCCGCTTGCTTTACAAATTTGCTAAAAGGTAAGCCTACGCAAATATAATTGGGAAATGATATACATATTGTGATATATTTTGGTTTTCGATCGTGTGGGTCGATGTATATATATTTATTTGTATCGCGATATCGCGAAAGCTCCTCCGTACAGGGGAGACGCTGCCAAAAATTTTCGAAAATTTTGGGAGTTAGAAAATTTTTGAAAATTTAATTAACTTGGGAAGTTATTTTTGAAATAATGTTGAGACAAAAGCTTTTGAGTATGAATAAAGCAAATGAGTTTGGATTTGAGCTAAAGGGTTTTGGGAAGTGTATATAAGCTTTTAATTAAGCAAATAGGATAAGTAAGTGAGTTTGAGAGTAGTTTCTACCTTAGCAAATTTCGGGGACGAAATTTTTATAAGGGGGGAGGAATGTGACATCCCAGATTTTAACTGCTAGTTTTATGGACATTTAATTCATTTTAAATGTTTAATGTGGATTCTCAATTGATTTGGGAATGGATGGATTCGGGTTCAATCAATAAAATAAGCTATAATTTTTAATTATAGTAATTCCATTTGAATTTGAATAATGGAAAATAATAATTAAATATTGAATCGGAATAAATTATGATTATGGAGATAAATAGATATGGAAATGAGTTCTAAAATTTATTTTAAGTCTATTTGGCCATTAAAAGCGTTGTTGGATTTTTAGATGGATCTAAAAGTTAATAAGTTATTATTGGGGATTTTATATTAAATCAAAAATGAATTTAATATTATAAAAATGAAAATAATTAGATTTTGGTCTGGAATGAGCCAGAATGATTTTTTTATGTGGATATAAACTTTATATGAGTTATAATAGTGTTAACAAAGTTTTAAAAGGTGAAATTTTGAGTGATTTCGACAATTTCGGAAATCGTCCGATTTGATCGACGAGTTAAAATAGCCTTTCGGGGCACAGCCTCGGAATTCGACGAAACCAGTGCCATTGGTCCGTAATAGTTAGTTATTATCGAATTTCAATTTTCGTAGCAATCGGAGTTGTCGTTTGACCGTGGCAGCTCGAAACGCATAGAAATCGATTTAACCGATTTAATTTTAAATTGATCGTTTAATTCCATAACGCGCACATATGACCGAATTTGCTTATGAAACCTGTTCCATTGTGTCCGGAACGTGGAAAAATCTTAGGAACGCCTGTCGGCACGTGTGTTTTGGAGTTCGTTTGCAAATGTTCATCAAAATTGATTTTAATATTAAAATAATATAATTAAGGGTTTATATATATATATATATAGAATTAGGGGCCGAAACCCTAATTGCCTTCAGAGCCGCCTCTATTTTGTTTCATGGCCAAAATTCGTTCGCCTTCCACCTTAGATCTACCACAATCCGTCGAATTTTAGGAGATTCGTTCAACTACAAAGACGAAGAGCTCCCCGAGCTCTACGAGTTGTGCGACAGTGATCGTGTTTGGAGCGATGAGATGGGAGAAATCGCGTTGGGAAGGCCGCGCGTTCGTGCTTGAAGTTCGCGATGGAGAGGGGGCCGAGTTTGGAGATCTTCTGGCCGAGGGTGGATCTGTGGGTGGCGAGCGAGAAGAAGGTGTTGGATCGTCCTCTAAGCAACCGTAGGTGGTGCGGCCTCTAGCCCTAAGTGACGAAGATGGGTTTCGTTCCTGGAGTTAGACGTGTGAGGGAAGAAGATGTGTAACGACCCAGAATTTTGAATAATTTAATTTGAAAATATTTAATTAATTTTAAATATTTGAATGATGGTTTGAATTGAATTTCAAATTATCAGAATGAATTTAGCGATTAAATTATAGAATTTAATCTATTGAAAATTGAATAATAATTTGAATCTTCAATTTTAAGCCGATTAAAAATATTTCAAAGACTTGTAAAATTCGTATTGATAATATTGAAGATTTTAGAAGCTTCAGAATTTAATTTGGAAGTGAATTGTTCAGTTTTGAAATTTTAATCGTTGAATCGATATTTAAAAATAGCCTTCCGAGGCACAGTCTCGGAATTCGACGAAATCAGTTCCATTGGGTCCGTAATATTGAATTATTCTCGGATTTCAAATTTCGTATTTTTTGGAGTTAATATGTGAGCACACGATGCATAAACGTGTTGGAATTTTAAAACGGATTCGATTTAAATTTAAATTTAAATTAGTCAAACATCACGTTACCTTCCTAAATTTTTGCCTAAAAACACGCAGAAGATCACGCTAAAGATCGTGCAGAGCATACTTCGTTCCCTTTTAAATATCCCTCTCCCACTCTGAAAATCAAACGAGATAAAAAAAAATGGCCGCGTGAATCCTCCCCAAATTAATTTCACTTTTATCTTGTTCTTCTCCTCTGGCAAATCACGAGCCTCCCCTTCTGTTTTCAGTTGTTTCATTCGCAAGTTTCAATCGAAATTCCCCCCTCTTTGAAAACGAAATTAAAATGGCAAGTCAAAGGGGCGATTGGGCTAGGGCGTGGCCGCGAGCAGGCGACGACAAAGTGGAGGCACGAGGCGGTGGCGTCGCGATTGGTGCTCGCGTGGGTTCTCGTGCTGTGGCAAATCGCGGGGCAAGTGGCTTCGACTCGTGGTGGTTGAGGTATGGGCGGCAAGCAAGCTAGGCGTTGAGACCGAGTAGGAAGTGAAGCTCGGGGCAAAATCGAGCATGAAATCAATGGCGCGCGCGTAGGGAGGGTGCGCAGTAGGTGGCGATGTCGAGCAGCTCGCGCTCGCGAGGTGTTGCAGTGGCGGCAAGATGGAATGTGCGCGCAAATCGATGGAGGCGGGTTTCGCAAGTGGGTTTGGCGACTGGGAGCAGTAAGGTGATTTCGCAGTGAGGTATAAGTTGTTTTTTTTAAAGAAATTTGTTTTACAGTATTTATAAATAATATATATATATATATAAAATTTGTAAAGTTATAAACAGAAAATAAAATATGTATGTAAAACATATTACAGTAAAGAAAATATGTTTAAAATTTGATTATTTGTTTAAAACTAAATTATTAGTTAAATATAGATTTAGTTTCAAATGAAAAATATTTTGTAAAAGAAAATTTGTTAGGAATTTAATTTGCTAAGTGAAATGATTTATTGAAAAAAAAATTTGGATAGAAATTCAAATTAATTATGCAATTTGTCCAAATGTTATATAAAATAAAGATTTGAATTTATAAAGGATAGTTTTGAATTTAATTTTTGTTAAATCAAAGTATTAAAAAGAAATTGTTTGAAAGCCAAAAACAATTTATTAAAAAGGGATTTAGTTTTAAAATTGTAACCTTTAGTTACAAATTTAATTAAAGAAAATCAGTCTGAATTTTCAATTTTTAGTTTAAAATAAAAATCATTAACTTGAGATTGAAATAATTAGTTGGATAAATTTAATTTAAGGGTAAGTTAATTAAATCTATTTAAGGAGAAAAATTTAGTTTTAAAATTAAATTGTAGTTGAATAAAATTATTAAAGGAATTGGTTTAGAACAAAACCATTGAATAATTAAAACAATCAAAAATGAAAATTTATTATTCGATTGATTCGAATATTAATAAATTGTGTAAATATTTATACAAGGTATAAATCAAGAAAATCGAGTCAAGATGGGAAATGGATTGCAAAATAAAAGCAAAGGTGAGAACTTCTCACTCTAAAGGATTTATTTAAATTTTAAATAGTTAGATTTAAAATTGTTAGTTGTGTTGATTGAATGCTTGAATGATGATTGTTATATATATATATATATATATATATATATATATATATATATATTGGATGTGAATAGACCCTATACGCCGTTAGTAAGCGGAGGTTATTTATTACACACATATACCGCGATATTCCACCTTGAAGTGGAATTGGTATTATATTATATATATAGAAATATATATATATATATTGGCATATGTATATATTGCAGTTGATTGATTTCCCGCATTGTATAGCGGATGAGACCCTATTGCGCCGTTAGTAAGCGGATAATATTTTATAAAATCCCATATACCGCGATATTCCACCTCGAAGTGGAATGGGTATTGTGCTAATGTCTGTGGATGCAGGGAAACAGGTTGGAGGGATCCAACTGGATTCCTCACAAATATTTATTTGATTTTAGATATTGTGATGTTTGATTGTTTATCATATCGATATATGATATTGGAAAGTCGTGATTGACTATTTGATGTGTTGCATCATCGAATCCAATTTTGAAGTTTAAAAATAACAATTTTGATTTTTAAGGGATTTCTAAAGTGATTTTTGAAAGTATACGTTTATAAAATACTTTTGGAATTGATTTATCTTAAATAAATAAACGTTATAATTTTAATATTATAAAAATTATGATTTTTGAGAAATACAGTTAAAAGTTGATTTTTGAAAATAGGGGATTGATAATTTTATAAAATTGTTTAAACTGGAATTTCTGAATTTATTATAAAAAGTCTTAAAAAAATAGGATTTATGAAATTTGATTATTTTATAAATCAAAATGATGAAATTATAAGGAGTTGAAAGACGTTTTAAAATAGTAATATAAATTGTTTTATATAAAAGATTTATAAATTGATATTTATAAATTAAAAATATCTGGAATTATAAAACGAGCTTTTATAAGTGTTAGAATGAATTGTGAATGAATTTCATAAATGAATGAAATTTATAAGATTATAACGGTGAAGTTATAAATAGAATTTTATAAACAGTAGGTTTATGAAATTTATAAAGTTATTTAAAAGAATAGATTTGGATAAATAAATGAATCTTATAAGTTATAAGATTTATAATTATGAAGTTTAAAAGGATGTTTTTGTAAACAAATAAATTATAAGCATTTAACTTATAATATGGACTTTCGGTATATAATTGAGTTATAAATCGAATAAGTTAATAAAGGAAATTTATAAGAGGAAGTGTTATAAAATAAATAGAAATGGAATTTATAAATATTATTTTATAAATCCGCAACGACTTATTTTGATAAGTAAATTGTTGTAATTTATTAATGGAGTTATATTCACGTTTTAGGAAGTGAATAATCCTTTAAAATAAAGTGAATAGAAATGATAAAATTTGTTAACAAGTATATTCACGTTTTTGAATAGTGAATAATATGTTAAAGAAATGTTTTGAATGTGATGTTTTAAATAGAATTAAAACGATCTAAAGATGTTTTAAAATATATTAACTATCGAAACCATAGATTTCAACATTCATTGTTGAAATAGACGTTTTCGAGAAATAGAAGGAAATGGTCGACTATAACACTGTTGTTATAGTAAATGATTTCCGAAAGGAAATGTTTTGTATAGTATTGGGATTTATATATCTATTTTAATTTCAAATCCCTATACTAGTGATTTTGGGTTGTCGTAACGATGTTTTACGCAACATTCGTTTTGGCCAAATAAATATGTTTAAGAAAATGATTTCCCTAAAGAATGAAATATATACTTAATTTCGATTAGAGTATATTAAATATTTTCTAAGTATAGAAAATAAAAAGGCTTGTGAATTTCTTATAAATAAATAAGTATGGAAATGTTTTTTTCAATATTAAGTGAATATTTTGAATTTATCTTTTTGAAGATAAATTGAAAATGAATATTTGAAAACGAATGGAAATCGTATATTCATAAATATTTTGGAATGTAAATTCAATATAGAATTTATAAATGAAATTGGGAAATTGGGTTTAAAAATAAATATTGATTTATTTTTAAAGAATGGAAAATATATATATCTTATAAAGATATTTTTGGAAAATAAATAATTTGGAAAATTATTTGGAATCTGGTGATGTTGGCATATCTATTGATAGTTCAATAACCGACTATCAATATTTACCTTTAAATAGGTATTTGTTGTGATTTGCTTGAATTTGAATGCCACACTTATTTTTTAAAATAAGCGCTCACTATTCGGGTTAACCAGGAAAGGACCTTGGGGTCGCATAACCCATTCCGAATATGTGATACGTCGTTATGAATTGCATTTGAAGATCGGTGTTGAAGACCGGATATTTTCGAAAACGAAAGGGTTTCTTGTTGATTGTCTCTGCACTGGCTGATCCCCGGTATAGAGATCTCCATATGTGATGGAAAATTCGGACGTGATTAGAGATTATCCAGATTGCAAGGACTTCTTTGTAAGTGCCTTCGGTTCTGTTCGTGCCCGGAACAGACTTGTATGGATTGTATGTCTGACATTACAAATTGAGATATAAAACTGATTTCTTTCAAATATATTTCTGTTGGTGGCGGAGAATTTATTCTCTTAGCTTAACACCCTTAGAGGTTATATAGTTGAAGGTTATCAGCAATATACTCCCAATTTGGTAATGTGACATACTGAGTGTTGCTGTGAAATGATCATTGTGTTGATTATTTGTGATAGGATCATTTGTTTGATCGTCTATCTTGGTGATCATTTCTATGATCATTTGTTGACCCAAAGCATGACTTTGTATAAAGCGTGTTTTTGTGGACGAAACTTCGTCGAGCCTCACACCCCGGAATGGTCGAAACAGGAAAGATGCAGCAAGGTTATGAGGGGTAGCTCCCTTTAGGGTATGTGCATTTCCTTCTGGAAAAGGGTGGTATCATGGTATGGAGCCCAGATACTTACTCATGTTGAAAACACTTTGTTATGATTGTGTGATGATGGTGACGAGCGCTCGGTTAAAGGTCCCAAAGGACCGGGGGATGGCATACTCGTGTCAGTTGTTACCTAGTTTGAAAGGTAACCCGGCCTTGTGTTGGCAGAGATCCGGTTAGGTTCTCGGGGACGTCCATCCTGAGGCGTTCTCATGTGGCAATGGGAAGTTCCTTGGCCTGATCATTCGTTGGAAATCCAAAGAAACAATACGAGACTTGTACGGTTTTAGTTGTAGAACCTGCCATTTAATATGGTAGCTATAGTAAGCATACTATAATGGTACCTATGCTGGCTAAGATTTATATTCTACTTTCGAAATATCTTCTACACTATGCACTAATAATAATATCAAAATTGATTTGATTTTAATGCGTATCAAGCATCTTTGACTAACATAAGAAGAAATCTCCTCCAAGTCTGCGTTTGCATTGTGTGTGTGGCGGGAGGTCTTATGGTAGTCTCATTTTTAAAAGCATTGCGAATTGATTTTTAAAAAAATATTCCTCTACTTTATTTTAAAGATAAATAAACTGTTTTTGAGTTCTCACACCAGTCACATGACTGACTCGGAGTTTATTGTTTTCCTTCCTAAACTCTGGGTGCCCACCAATTTTCACACGGGCAGTCAAGAGTTAAGGTTTATCAGGATATTCTGAATATTCTGGAGTTGCTGGAGGCAAGATAGATGGCATGGCGTATTACTAGTATATAGTATTTCTTTTCCATTGTTTGATGTTGTACACTCTGATGATATGATGTAATGAAATGTAATGTAATAACTGATATAGTTCTTTGTTTAAAGATTATTCATTTATCTATTATATGTTGTTCCGCTGGGAATTGTGAGATTCTGATGTTGTTCTGTTATTTCTGTTCCGTTCTATTTTCTGTTTTCTTTTCTCTCTATTTTCTATCTTTTCTATCTTTTCTCTCTCCTTCTACCTTTTCTCTTTTTCTTAAAACCCTCAGTGTTCGATTTTCCGGCATCTGACTGATCGGCATTCAATACAGTGGACGTATTGATGTCGATATTCGGGAGTCGAAGAATCGGGTCCTGACAATGTGGTATCAGAGCATATGGTTAAGCGACAACCATGGTTCTGTTGGATGTTACTCATTAGAGATAGAGTCAGTAGTACTCTAGAATGAGTTTGAGTGTAATAATAGATATAAGCGCGTATTTGTTAGTGAATATCAAATTGTTTTTGAATCGGGTAAATAAGATAATTTTGCCCAAAACTATTTTTGTATAGAAAAGAAATGATTTTCTATGAATTATTATAATATATGGTTCCATGGTTGTTAATAATATTAAATTATTATCATTATTAAATGGAATTTTATAAATAAATTTTATAAAGTTATTTAAGGAATAAAATGGATTGAATTCAAGTAAACTAACTTGATAAATTATTAATTCATGGACTAATGAATTGGAATTTGAATTGGTTAAATTAAAGTTTAGTCGTGAGCTAAATTTGAAGATAAATTTGAATTTGTATATAAATTCAAGTATGTAAAAGAAATAAATTGAAATTCCCTTTGTTAGTAATTCAGTAAATTCGAGATGAATTGAATATGGAAATTGAAATTTGAAATGAATAAGTGAATGTACTAATTGAAATGAATTAGCAAATGAAAGTTAATCGATAGAATTCAATATTTAGAATTGAGAATTGAATTCGAATGAAATTTAAATCATGAATTGAATTCAAATGGAATTGAAATTGCTAATTGAATTGAAATGTAAAATTGAATGAAAATGGATGTGTAACTTCAATAGTGAAGTAAAAATGTATGGGAAGCATATATTGGAAATTTTTGTAATGAATTGGCAAAATGGTTTGTATATTGGAATTGAATATTATGACTAGCAGGATATACAGGTGTATAAAGGAATTGGGATTTTGATTTCAAAGATAAACATGAATTGCTCGACAAAAAGGTACGTATTTTAATTTCAGTATGAAATTTGATGATTTTCTTCTCCAGCCACTTGGCTTTCTCTTTTCTTTTTGATTCTGAGGGGCCGTGATGCCATTTTGTAGTCGTACCGAGCTAGCCGCGCAAAGGAGACGCTGGCGAAATTTTTCGAAAATTTAGGGTGTTAGAAAAATTTTGAGAAAATTTGAAAGTTTGAAATTTGAATTTGAATTTGAATTTGAATTGTTAGGAAAACAATGTTGGTTGAAACCTATAATTGAAGTTGGAAAGCTAGTTGAAATGATAATGAATCTCTAATAAAAAGATTTGTTTTAGAAAGTTGATAAAACTATTTGGATTGTGAAAAATAATAGACGGATTAAGGGCATTCTTCTTAACTTGTAATTTCGGGACGAAATTCTTTTGAGGGGGGAAGATTGTAACGACCCAGAATTTTGAATAATTTAATTTGAAAATATTTAATTAATTTTAAATATTTGAATGATGGTTTGAATTGAATTTCAAATTATCAGAATGAATTTGGCGATTAAATTATAGAATTTAATCTATTGAAAATTGAATAATAATTTGAATCTTCAATTTTAAGCCGATTAAAAATATTTCAAAGGCTTGTAAAATTCGTATTGATAATATTGAAGATTTTCGAAGCTTCAGAATTTAATTTGGAAGTGAATTGTTCAGTTTTGAAATTTTAATCGTTGAATCGATATTTAAAAATAGCCTTCCGAGGCACAGTCTCGGAATTCGATGAAACCAGTTCCATTGGGTCCGTAATATTGAATTATTCTCGGATTTCAAATTTCGTATTTTTCGGAGTTAATATGTGAGCACACGATGCATAAACGCGTTGGAATTTTAAAACGAATTCGATTTAAATTTAAATTTAAATTAGTCAAACATCACGTTACCTTCCTAAATTTTTGCCTAAAAACACGCAGAAGATCACGCTAAAGATCGTGCAGAGCATACTTCGTTCCCTTTTAAATATCCCTCTCCCACTCTGAAAATCAAACGAGATAAAAGAAAAATGGCCGCGTGAATCCTCCCCAAATTAATTTCACTTTTATCTCGTTCTTCTCCTCTGGCAAATCAAGAGCCTCCCCTTCTGTTTTCAGTTGTTTCATTCGCAAGTTTCAATCGAAATTCCCCCCTCTTTGAAAACGAAATTAAAATGGCAAGTCAAAGGGGCGATTGGGCTAGGGCGTGGCCGCGAGCAGGCGACGACAAAGTGGAGGCATGAGGCGGTGGCGTCGCGATTGGTGCTCGCGTGGGTTCTCGTGCTGTGGCAAATCGCGGGGCAAGTGGCTTCGACTCGTGGTGGTTGAGGTATGGGCGGCAAGCAAGCTAGGCGTTGAGACCGAGTAGGAAGTGAAGCTCGGGGCAAAATCGAGCATGAAATCAATGGCGCGCGTAGGGAGGGTGCACAGTAGGTGGCGATGTCGAGCAGCTCGCGCTCGCGAGGTGTTGCAGTGGCGGCAAGATGGAATGTGCGCGCAAATCGATGGAGGCGGGTTTCGCAAGTGGGTTTGGCGACTGGGAGCAGTAAGGTGATTTCGCAGTGAGGTATAAGTTGTTTTTTTTTTAAAGAAATTTGTTTTACAGTATTTATAAATTATATATATATATATATATATATAAAATTTGTAAAGTTATAAACAGAAAATAAAATTTGTATGTAAAACATATTACAGTAAAGAAAATATGTTTAAAATTTGATTATTTGTTTAAAACTAAATTATTAGTTAAATATAGATTTAGTTTCAAATGAAAAATATTTTGTAAAAGAAAATTTGTTAGGAATTTAATTTGCTAAGTGAAATGATTTATTGAAAAAAAAATTTGGATAGAAATTCAAATTAATTATGCAATTTGTCCAAATGTTATATAAAATAAAGATTTGAATTTATAAAGGATAGTTTTGAATTTAATTTTTGTTAAATCAAAGTATTAAAAAGAAATTGTTTGAAAGCCAAAAACAATTTATTAAAAAGGGATTTAGTTTTAAAATTGTAACCTTTAGTTAAACAAATTTAATTAAAGAAAATCAGTTTGAATTTTTAATTTTTAGTTTAAAATAAAAATCATTAACTTGAGATTGAAATAATTAGTTGGATAAATTTAATTTAAGGGTAAGTTAATTAAATCTATTTAAGGAGAAAAATTTAGTTTTAAAATTAAATTGTAGTTGAATAAAATTATTAAAGGAATTGGTTTAGAACAAAACCATTGAATAATTAAAACAATCAAAAATGAAAATTTATTATTCGATTGATTCGAATATTAATAAATTGTGTAAATATTTATACAAGGTATAAATCAAGAAAATCGAGTCAAGATGGGAAATGGATTGCAAAATAAAAGCAAAGGTGAGAACTTCTCACTCTAAAGGATTTATTTAAATTTTAAATAGTTAGATTTAAAATTGTTAGTTGTGTTGATTGAATGTTTGAATGATGATTGATATATATATATATATATATATATATATATATATATATATATATATATATATTGGATGTGAATAGACCCTATACGCCGTTAGTAAGCGGAGGTTATTTGTTACACACATATACCGCGATATTCCACCTTGAAGTGGAATTGGTATTATATTATATATATAGCAATATATATATATATTGGCATATGTATATATTGCAGTTGATTGATTTCCCGCATTGTATAGCGGATGAGACCCTATTGCTCCGTTAGTAAGCGGATAATATTTTATAAAATCCCATATACCGCGATATTCCACCTCGAAGTGGAATGGGTATTGTGCTAATGTCTGTGGATGCAGGGAAACAGGTTGGAGGGATCCAACTGGATTTCTCACAAATATTTATTTGATTTTAGATATTGTGATGTTTGATTGTTTATCATATCGATATATGATATTGGAAAGTCGTGATTGACTATTTGATGTGTTGCATCATCGAATCCAATTTTGAAGTTTAAAAATAACAATTTTGATTTTTAAGGGATTTCTAAAGTGATTTTTGAAAGTATACGTTTATAAAATACTTTTGGAATTGATTTATCTTATATAAATAAACGTTATAATTTTAATATTATAAAAATTATGATTTTTGAGAAATACAGTTAAAAGTTGATTTTTGAAAATAGGGGATTGATAATATTATAAAATAGTTTAAACTGGAATTTCTGAATTCATTATAAAAAGTCTTAAAAAAATAGGATTTATGAAATTTGATTATTTTATAAATCAAAATGATGAAATTATAAGGAGTTGAAAGACGTTTTAAAATAGTAATATAAATTGTTTTATATAAAAGATTTATAAATTGATATTTATAAATTAAAAATATCTGGAATTATAAAACGAGCTTTTATAAGTGTTAGAATGCATTGTGAATGAATTTCATAAATGAATGAAATTTATAAGATTATAACGGTGAAGTTATAAATAGAATTTTATAAACAGTAGGTTTATGAAATTTATAAAGTTATTTAAAAGAATAGATTTGGATAAATAAATGAATCTTATAAGTTATAAGATTTATAATTATGAAGTTTAAAAGGATGTTTTGTAAACAAATAAATTATAAGCATTTAACTTATAATATGGACTTTCAGTATATAATTGAGTTATAAATCGAATAAGTTAATAAAGGAAATTTATAAGAGGAAGTGTTATAAAATAAATAGAAATGGAATTTATAAATATTATTTTATAAATCCGCAACGACTTATTTTGATAAGTAAATTGTTGTAATTTATTAATGGAGTTATATTCACGTTTTAGGAAGTGAATAATCCTTTAAAATAAAGTGAATAGAAATGATAAAATTTGTTAACAAGTATATTCACGTTTTTGAATAGTGAATAATATGTTAAAGAAATGTTTTTAATGTGATGTTTTAAATAGAATTAAAACGATCTAAAGATGTTTTAAAATATATTAACTATCGAAACCATAGATTTCAACATTCATTGTTGAAATAGACGTTTTCGAGAAATAGAAGGAAATGGTAGACTATAACACTGTTGTTATAGTAAATGATTTCCGAAAGGAAATGTTTTGTATAGTATTGGGATTTATATATCTATTTTAATTTCAAATCCCTATACTAGTGATTTTGGGTTGTCGTAACGATGTTTTACGCAACATTCGTTTTGGCCAAATAAATATGTTTAAGAAAATGATTTCCCTAAAGAATGAAATATATACTTAATTTCGATTAGAGTATATTAAATATTTTCTAAGTATAGAAAATAAAAAGGCTTGTGAATTTCTTATAAATAAATAAGTATGGAAATGTTTTTTTCAATATTAAGTGAATATTTTGAATTTATCTTTTTGAAGATAAATTGAAAATGAATATTTGAAAACGAATGGAAATCGTATATTCATAAATATTTTGGAATGTAAATTCAATATAGAATTTATAAATGAAATTGGGAAATTGGGTTTAAAAATAAATATTGATTTATTTTTAAAGAATGGAAAAAATATATATCTTATAAAGATATTTTTGGAAAATAAATAATTTGGAAAATTATTTGGAATCTGGTGATGTTGGCATATCTATTGATAGTTCAATAACCGACTATCAATATTTACCTTTAAATAGGTATTTGTTGTGATTTGCTTGAATTTGAATGCCACACTTATTTTTTAAAATAAGCGCTCACTATTCGGGTTAACCGGGAAAGGACCTTGGGGTCGTATAACCCATTCCGAATATGTGATACGTCGTTATGAATTGCATTTGAAGATCGATGTTGAAGACCGAATATTTTCGAAAACGAAAGGGTTTCTTGTTGATTGTCTCTGCACTGGCTGATCCCCGGTATAGAGATCTCCATATGTGATGGGAAATTCGGACGTGATTAGAGATTATCCGGATTGCAAGGACTTCTTTGTAAGTGCCTTCGGTTCTGTTCGAGCCCGGAACAGACTTGTATGGATTGTATGTCTGACATTACAAATTGAGATATAAAACTGATTTCTTTCAAATATATTTCTGTTGGTGGCGGAGAATTTATTCTCTTAGCTTAACACCCTTAGAGGTTATATAGTTGAAGATTATCAGCAATATACTCCCAATTTGGTAATGTGACATACTGAGTATTGCTGTGAAATGATCATTGTGTTGATTATTTGTGATAGGATCATTTGTTTGATCGTCTATCTTGGTGATCATTTCTATGATCATTTGTTGACCCAAAGCATGACTTTGTATAAAGCGTGTTTTTGTGGACGAAACTTCGTCGAGCCTCACTCCCCGGAATGGTCAAAACAGGAAAGATGCAGCAAGGTTATGAGGGGTAGCTCCCTTTAGGGTATGTGCATTTCCTTATGGAAAAGGGTGGTATCATGGTATGGAGCCCAGATACTTACTCATGTTGAAAACACTTTGTTATGATTGTGTGATGATGGTGACGAGCGCTCGGTTAAAGGTCCCAAAGGACCGGGGGATGGCATACTCGTGTCAGTTGTTACCTAGTTTGAAAGGTAACCCGGCCTTGTGTTGGCAGAGATCCGGTTAGGTTCTCGGGGACGTCCATCCAGAGGCGTTCTCATGTGGCAATGGAAAGTTCCTTGGCCTGATCATTCTTTGGAAATCCAAAGAAACAATACGAGACTTGTACGGTTTTAGTTGTAGAACCTGCCATTTAATATGGTAGCTATAGTAAGCATACTATAATGGTACCTATGCTGGCTAAGATTTATATTCTACTTTCGAAATATCTTCTACACTATGCACTAATAATAATATCAAAATTGATTTGATTTTAATGCGTATCAAGCATCTTTGACTAACATAAGAAGAAATCTCCTCCAAGTCTGCGTGTGCATTGTGTGTGTGGCGGGAGGTCTTATGGTAGTCTCATTTTTAAAAGCATTGCGAATTAATTTTTAAAAAAATATTCCTCTACTTTATTTTAAAGATAAATAAACTGTTTTTGAGTTCTCACACCAGTCACATGACTGACTCGGAGTTTATTGTTTTCCTTCCTAAACTCTGGGTGCCCACCAATTTTCACACGGGCAGTCAAGAGTTAAGGTTTATCAGGATATTCTGGATATTCTGGAGTTGCTGGAGGCAAGATGGATGGCATGGCGTATTACTAGTATATAGTATTTCTTTTCCATTGTTTGATGTTGTACACTCTGATGATATGATGTAATGAAATGTAATGTAATAACTTATATAGTTCTTTGTTTAAAGATTATTCATTTATCTATTATATGTTGTTCCGCTGCGAATTGTGAGATTCTGATGTTGTTCTGTTATTTCTGTTCCGTTCTATTTTCTGTTTTCTTTTCTCTCTATTTTCTATCTTTTCTCTCTCCTTCTACCTTTTCTCTTTTTCTTAAAACCCTCAGTGTTCGGTTTTCCGGCATCCGACTGATCGGCATTCGATACAGTGGACGTATTGATGTCGATATTCGGGAGTCGAAGAATCGGGTCCTAACAAGATGTAAGGTGCGGCCGGATTTCTTCACCTGATTTCGAACGGCTTTGATTCATTTTGGTATAAAAATAATATTAATAAAAAGCAATTTGTTTTAAATTTATATTCAAATCTTTAAATTTGAATAACTTTTTCGTATGACACCAGATTCGTACGAAATTTGCGGCGCCGGAATCACAGAGACGCGATCTACGCAATGGAGCAGTTTCAGAATTTTTCTGAGCAGGTGAAATTTTTGCATTAAGTCGAACGTGGTCGATTTAATGTAAAATTTGAATGCTCGGCGTTTCGAAACTCAAGGTGAGTTATTCTCACTCACATCTGGATGCTAGCTAATTTAAATAGTTAATATTTAAATATCTGTGTGATTGGTTGAATGTAATTGTTGTTATCAGTCTGGATTGATATTTATATATAATGTGCTAATATTTGTGGATGTAGGGAAAACAGGTTGGAGGGATCCAATTGGATTCCTCACGATGTAGTAATTATTTTTATAATTGATAATGATGTCTGTTTATATGTTGTGATTGATAAATTTGAAATTAAATCGTGCTGTGATATTTTTGGATAAATTATAAACTCAGAATTTTAATTATAAGTAGAATAAATTGGATTTTAAAAGAAATCAAGGAAATTGGTAAGTAAAAATTAAAAGAATAAAAATAAAAATTTGGTAAAATTTGGAATTATTAGCGAAGAGGACATTTTATCAATTGATAACCGTGGAAGTGTAAATTTCTGGAAATTAAATATATAACTATCTGAAATGTATATAAAATATTCTGAAATACAATTTTATACTATGGGAATTTTGTTTAAGAAATTTGTAAGTATGATTTACATTTAAGAAATCTCCAAATGTTTTATTTAAAAATGTATTAAAACTATACTTTAACAAATTGGAGTTTCGGAAATAAAAGAAATAAAAAGTGTTTAAACTTCAAAGGGAGTTTATTTGTAAGCTTGGAAATAAATTTACAATAACTAACGTAAATTTGAGTTGGAATAGATCGGGCGGAATCTATATGGAAGATTCTTTGGGTTGTTTCAACGGAAATGTTTTCCTGGAAAAAACCGAGTTCGTGATTTAAATCAGGTTTGAAAGGTTAAGTTAAAAATTTTGTTTTAAGGAAGTGTTCTTAAGAAATTCTCTTTTTAAATAAGTAATAAATTTAGCTATAGTATGATTATTTAAGATGTTTATTAGTAATTATATTTTATAAATGGATTTATTTAAAGAATGGATGACTTAAGTTATTTGGAAATTAGTATTTATCCTTTAAAACCAATACTTTTAAATTTTGTTAACCAAACCCTTATTAATAAATAGTTTTACTTCAAATATTTGAAATTATATTTTGAGTACATAACTAGACGTAATTTTATATAATTTAAAGTATATTTCAGAATAAAATGTTTTAATTGTTTTAATTCTAAATTGTTTGAACTTGGTTATTTCCAATGGGAATAAATGGTAAAGGATTTAACTTGTAGAGGAAGAACTTTGGGAAATTGATTTCAAATGAGTTTTGAAAATTTGAAAAAAAATATATCTTTTAAAGATATTAGAGGAAAATAAATAATGTGGGAATTATTTATTGCGTGATGGATGTTTGTGAATATAAATTGATAGTTAAATCACCGACTATCAATATTGGACAAATGCGTTGATCGTTTCGAAGAGACCGGGATCGAGATTTATTTCTCGAAAAACACTTCGATCCGGTTTGTACGTTTCGTGTGAAAAACGTGTTCGGAGTCGAAGATGGAGCTGTGAAGTGCAAGGTCTAGTCGCTACTAATCCTGAGGATATTTCCAAAAATGGATGTAGTAGGAGTAGTGCCTTCGGTTCCGTTCGAACCCGGGACGGACTTGTATGGACAAATGCTTTCGGAACATCGTTAGGTGGGCGATGGGCATTCTAAGTGAAACGTTCTAAAAGGTAACGCTTAGCCTCAAGCCTCATCAAATGGGAATGACTGAAAATCAGGGGACATGCAGAAGGCTTCGAGGGTAGCCCCCACTTGAGAGTAAGGTCATCCCTGTCTAGATGTCCCTTTTTATTTCGGCTTAGTGGTGCGGTTGCTGATCCCAGCCGCGGGGTGATCTTATTCGCAACTGTCTAGTAAGGGATGGGTCCGGCCTTGTGTTGCAGGGGATCGGGCGTGGTCCTCGGTACGGTGATCTAGGCCCCGTACTATGACAGGTGGTACCCCAATGTCTAGTCATTGTTGGAAATCCATTCTCCCTACGAGTCTTGTACGAGTTTTGTTTGTATTACCCACTCTGTGGCTAGTAGCTGGAATATAATCATGTAACAATTTCGGCTATTTTATAAGTATTTGTGTATAGATCCTATTATAATATCAGAGGATTTCTATAAAACGTGTTTTAGCTATCGTAAGGTAAAAACCCGACATGTTTATTTGTGGCGTGGTCTTACGAGATGCTTTTGTTTTCAAAAGGATTTTTGAAACTTTAATAATCAATTTGGATGCATTATTATCAGCTAGTATTCCAGACTGACTCGGGTGTTATTTCATTATAATGCTCGGGTCAGACCGAGTATTATATGTTCAGGACAGGATGCTATGGAGCAGGATAGGAGCTGGAGCCGAGATGTATTCTTCGTACTTGTACATATATTTCCGCTGCTATGATTGTATGGTAATGTCTGATTGGTAATTGTTGATGTATGTGATATTCTGATGTTATGATGTATAAAACAGATATAGTTTTCATTTTGTGTAAAGATATACTATTTACTATTATATTTTATTCCGCTGCGACTGTGAAATTCTGATATTGTTTAGTTCCTTCTTCTTCTATCTCTTCTTCCTTAGCTCAAATGGTTCGTATTTCTGTTCCACGTGAGTTAATTGATGTAGAATAGTGTTGACTCAAGGGGTACGGATTTGCGGGCTATTACACATAGCCAATGCTTTAAACAAGTTAAGCAACGATTTGGTTTTTCTTGGCGTTGGTTTTGCGTAAAGATAATCAGGAAGCATTCAAATCTTTGTGCACAGCTCCAAAGTGTTGATGTGAAAATGGTGACGTAGATAATTGGAGGTGGTAACTATGGCACTGGAGTGACATGCCTTTTAGAATGCATGGCAGCAGATGACATAGGACTCGACATACGGTTGAATTGTTTGTGCCCTAAATCGCTGTATTAAAAACATCGTGCTGGATTTCGACACTCACCTGCTTTGTGGTTGAAGGCATCACATCGGAATCAAAAAAACTTTCCATCTCGTTGCTTAGTCCAAGGAGTTGATGATTTAGGTTTAGATTTGGAAATTTGGGGAATCAGAAGCAATGTTGATTTTAGAAAGTCGGCATAGGATGGTTGGAAGGAAGATTGGAAATCGGTTCTAAGTAGAGGACATGGTGGATCTGATTAGAAGCAGAAAAGCGGTAGATCGTCAATTTTCAAAGGATTTTGATTGGGTAGATGTATATGCAGATATAGAGAGGAGAGGATGCATCGATGGTGACTGAAATAACAGTGATAGTAACGAAAAGAGGGTTCACAGAGGAGGTCACCATTGTAACCGTTGATAATAATATGAATAGAACTACATAGACACTATATTAAAATGTTTAATATGGAGCTTTTAAGATGGATTTCTTATGCATTAACAATATGAATTATGGTACACGTTATGTGGTCTACAGTATCGCATTTCAATTAGCTATTTGATATATGGGGAAAGCATCAAATCCAAATTAAGATCACTGCATAACATTTCAAAATGTCTTGGGAATTTACTCAATATTAGAATACTGCTTACAGAAATAGGAACTCCTTATGAAGAAGTGCACGGGATCTAACTTCATAGTATATTATGTCAATACTAAATGTTTAATCTTAAGTTAATAATTTTAAGTTGGAAACATTCCAAACGATAAGTAGTGGTTGATTTGACCAAAGGCTAAGTACGTCCCCTTAAATAGCACTGCAATAAAAGAAGTACAAATAAATGCATAAATTTATAGCTGAGCTAATAGCGATTCCAAATGTTGAGATTCTTATGACATTGTTATTTGATAAAAATGTTGCGATACCGTTTATAAAAGAGCCTAAAGCTTACTAGAAGTCCAAAAACATACATCAAAATGTTCTACATGATAAAGGCAGTTTATCAGCATCAGAGAGAGCTGGTTGATAGTGTCTATAACTAAATACAAAGTAGCATACTTTTTCACTAAGGGACTGTCTTGATTAGTTTTGAGGAACTAATCGAAGGAGTTGAAATAATATTCCATAATTGACCCGTAATGTAAGTAGGAGATTCACAGAGTTAGGGGTATGCCCTAGGAGCAGTTATGTAATTTGTTACATATATCTAACTCAGTAACCAATCTTGTTCATAGTAAAGGTGTTTGATTTCTATAATACATTTTGTTATATTATGGTATAATTAACTAAGTAATTAATTTAATCTATATTAAATAGAAAATATTCCAGTGATATATTGTGATAGTAATTACAATATGTTGTAATCATGATAAATTTACCATATTAAAATAACATATTATTTTAAATATTCATAGTCAAGATGTTTGCAGAAAGGATATTGATTCATTCTTGAGATCAGAGTACGTAACGCTCCCAAAATGTAAGGCAGTGTAGTACACATGGCTGTTGGTGGCACCAAGGGGTTACTTACTGATAATTATTGGATAATTATGGAATGACTCATAGAGTTCTCTATAGGTTAATATTACTAAGGTCGAATAGAGAATCTCGAAATGATGATATTACAGAGTTTTCTCAGCTTGAGAATTGAATATTGTTAAAATTTAATGTGGACACTCCATTTTTATTATAGTTAAATTTGGCACAACGTTCATCACAAGACTATACTTCGGTCTAAGTTGAAGCATTGAAAGTGAAACACTATTCAATAAAGAATTTGTCTCCTCGGTTATATGAGGTTAGCATCATGGTCAACTTTAGTCAACTTAAAGTCAAGGTCACTGCTAGAGTAGTACAGTTAATAATAATCATTATTATTGAACCAAGGACATTATGTTTGTACTAACTAAGTTGAATGTGGATGATATTTGAATATTGACTAAAACCAAATTCCATAAGTTCTAAAATGATATAGTTTTGGCGAAGATCAATGGTGTAAATATTTTTTGCTAATGGGTACAACTTCTAGCAATAAATTTTGATTTTACAGAAAAGATGTGTAAGCAATAAATCAAGAGAAAATGTCACACCACTAGCTAGGGTGATATGTAAGCATTAATATTCGAATTGTTCAATATTGATCATGGACTGAATTTACACTTTGAATCGTATAGCCGTAATGACGAGTTCTCAAAAAACCACATGATTTAATCAAATTATAATTAATAAAATTAGTTAATATTTGAGAATTTTAATTATTATTTTAATTATTTAATGTTTTGAAGTCGTTTGCAATTATTTTGAATGCATTTATAAAAGTTGTATTTACGTGCAATGATATATGATATCAGCGTAACTTTAAACTGGTTTGAATGAAAGATAATTGCATGAAGCGACTTACGGAAATTTTATACCATTTGATAATGAGTTTTTTCATCCAAATATTTAAAATGAGAGTGGTGGAGAAGGAGAAAATCAAGACAATTGATTAGCACGAAGTTTTGGTTAAAAGAATGAGAAATGTTTCATTCTTTCAATAAAAACAAATCCATTAATTTATTTTCTACAGACATTCATTTTTATTCACTTCTCTCCTCCTAAACATCCATAGAAAATCAAATGGACATTTCCAAAATTTTATCAACTCCAAATCAAATGCAGACATCAAATATAATAAAATAAGTGGTTTATCCTTCTTTGTCAAAGCTAAGTATGGATCATGGTGATCTGAGAAGAAACCTTCATTCAAGGTTTAAACCATAGGCTACCTCTTAATCTTTTAACCTTATTATCATTTATATTTAAATCATTTGATTATGCAGATTATATTTTATATATGTTACAAAGAATTTACATGTGCCTGCGTTGTATGGTTCAATTTGTATATTCAAATTGATTTATAAAAGAAACATCAAAATATTTTTTATAATATCAATTCAATTTACTTTAAAGGTTTAAGACATAAAAACAATTTTTAATAACAACTGAATTTTAAAGGTATGCATTCAAAATAATAGTTATAAATGTTAAAATTTTAAGATTTAATTTATTAACAAGTTATGTAAAGTTTGATCAATTTTCTTAAATAAGTGCTTTGATTCAAATTTTAAAATAGATCTAAGAAAACATCTTTATAACACCAATTGAATTTTTTTTAAGGGCGTTCATTGAAAACAATGATTACAAAGGTTAAATCTAACTAGTTACATAAAGTTAAACAATTTCTTTAAACTAGCGTTTTAATTCAAATTTTAAAGTATATTCTATTTAAAAACACAAGTCTAATTTGAATTCTTCTAGATTTCAAAATGTAAAGTTTAATTTTAAAATACATTAAATTAGTCATAATTAGTTTTAATATGTATAAGGGTTATGTGTTCAAATGTTGATTTGAAATGACATTGAATGAATGAGTAAAGGATGGAGAAAAGTGTGCCACCTTTTCCTCTTCTTTGTATGAAAGACGGACGTGTTAGTTGCGGTGTAAATCCCAACACCTATATATGTACACATTGACCGTGTACACTATTTATATGTTGCACTTGCGCTATAAACATATATGAGTGTATTTGATACGCTCACTATAATAGATTTAGTTTAAATTAAATCAAAATTCCTTATTTAAACAAATTAAACGAAATAATGTTTTATTTGAAACTACATTAGATTGGATCTAATAAACCCTTCAGGCTTTATAGGCCAAACTTATCCAAAAAAAAAGAATTTTTTAAATATAACTATTTCTCTCGCTTATGACCAACCAGGTTCATTTAATTACTTATGTAAAAATCATTATCCCTTGACATAATACCCTTAATAATAACCATGGATTCTAATGTTTATTTACATATATTTCACATTTATTAATTTATTATGCCTTAGCTTAGTCTACTACCTTTATCCATCATATTATAATGTTTGCATTACTAATGTGAATATTAATAAATTAAAATTAAATTAAAAATTAAGCTAAAATAACAACATGCATTATTTTTAATCGACATACATCATAATATTCAAAAATTATCTACATAAAGCATTATTATAAATAAATTAAACCAAAATTCAAACAACAAGCTTTTATTTATTAATGATCACCTAATACAACTTATTGTAAACAAATTATTCACATAAACACAAAATAAGATCCAGTGCAAATTAACTAAAGTTCTATTTTCAAAAATTTCCTCCTTTTACCCCTCTAACAATGCACAAATCCAATAGTAATATGCATGTAACGACACGCCTTTTCGATCCCCAAACGTCGACACTAGTACGTCATTGGTATTTACATGCTGAATACCCAAATACTACGTTAACATATAATATCCAAAAAGACTAGTACAAAAGGGGTACTCTAAAATACAAGCATTTCAAAGTTACTATCGTAAGTACTGTCATCATGCTAGATAGTTATAACTGCCTATCCTCACTAATGTCGATATATATATATATATAGGGGCCGGCTGTATGAACACAAAATGGTGACACAAAAGATCCAGACCAGTGGATTTTTTTGTCCTTATAGGGAAGGTGGAATTCAAGGGGCAATCCAATGGTGGAGATTCTTTGTGTCACCAATTGTGTCTATATTTTGTGTCTAAATGGACTTTCCCGTTTATATATATATATATATATATATATATATATATATATATGCACTAATAGTGCAACGGAAATAAAATACTACAGCGGGTGAAAATATCTAGCTCATCTCCTCAAGTTTGAAGGAATATCCAACGAAAACCTACATTTCTCAAACTGCTCAGAAGAGGACTCGAGGATTTAAGGGAATATTAGAACCACGAGTCAAACATAAGTGTGGTATGAGAAACTTAAGAAACATGTGCAGTAAAAGTATCTTTTGAGGCCAACGGAATCACCAGAATGGTTTTCATCTCAAAAGAAATAATGCCATATAATAAGTACATAAGGTGATGTAATAGATAATGTCTAGGGTGTAGAATATAAATAAGAAAATAACTATGTTGATTGTGTTTCACATCGCAACAACATAAGGTATACAATCAAAACCGCTAAGGGTTGTATTCACATGTGGATTTCCATTGGAGGTTCTCCTAGTAAACTGAGGTGGGCCTCCTGACAAGTGTCGGAACCTGCCTTCTGAAGCGATGTACATCTCTATATAAAATAGACCACAAAGGAAAACATAGCTGGTCCACCCCCTAACATGTCATACCGAATATCATCAACTCCCGCGCGAATCGTTCGTAAGCATATCTAGATATGGATTTATTATACCCTTAGGTTAGCTAAACCCACTGGCCGTAAGCTTACTCTACTTTCTGTCATTACCGATTTTGAAGTAACATTCAGCATCTCAACACACGAGTCTTCATTACTTGAACAAATCTCGAATCTCTCCTTGAATTCTAGCATTTCAACATAGTAGCCATCATCACTCGAACAATTCATGAATCTCCCTATGGATTCTAACTTAAGTCATCCGACGAACGCTAACATTATCCACTTTCTTGGAATTATCCTCTAAATAGACAATATGACATGATAACATCCTTTGAAATGTTAACTATGACATCCCTCTTGGGGTAACCTACTAGAAAGACAGTGTAACTCTACAACACTCATGCCGCAACTGCTCCCATAAGACAAAATTCATATATCAGTTTTGAAGTGGTTACGATTTTGTGTCATCTCATATAAGTATACTCTCTGATACCGAACTCTTCAAAACCAAATTGGTGAATTCTTGGTTAACTTAACTCTAGTTCTTTTAGAAATTAATAGACAATGCATAAGGTAGAGTATCACCTCTTATCCAGATGGATTCCTTATCTCTTGTCTTACAAGAGCAAGATAAGTTTATACATAGGATGTAACGAACCAGAATTTCAGTCATTCAAATTTGGAATATTTAATGATCTTAAATATTGAAAAATGAATTTTATAAGTTAAGCAGTTTATATTTCAAATTAAAATCTTGAATTTGATGTGAATGAAAATGATTTTGAAAGAGTATTTAAATTCATTTTGAATAAGAATGAAGATAGTAAACTTTTGAATTTAAAAGTGAGTAAGATGATTAAATAATAATTATTTTTAATTAACGCATGAAAATAACCTTTCGGGGCACTATCTCAGAATTGGACGAAACCAGTTCCACCAATTTCGTAATAGTGGATTATAATATGCCGTCAAATTTCATGCAAGTGGACATGTCGTTTGGTCATGCGAGTTCGAAGCACGTAGAAATTAACTAAAGGAATTTAACTTAATATAATTTGATTTTGAAAGTTAACTTCTTTATATGATTGAATTAGGTCTCCATAATAGTTCCATTATGTTCCGAATAGAGGTATTTCATATATAATGCTAGGCGGCACGACTCGATTGAAGTTCGAGATTTCGAAGCGTGAATAGTGTTTTATAGTTGCCTACATATATAGGACCTCACTCTTCACAATTGAGTGAAACCCTAACCCTAAAAACAAGTCACAACCGCCTTTGTTTTCCACCCGACGACCCTCCTCCCATGGTGCCACCACATCCACTTTTAGTTAAACTCCCAAACTAGAAAACATAGAGCTCGACGACACATAAGTGATCAACGATGGGACCGAATTGGATAGCGATGAAGCGACAACAATTCCTATTCAAATGCGCCACAGTCTTTGGTCAAAATCAAATAATTGGAGCAATGTGGAGGGTCGGCACTACTAGCTGGAGGCTCGGCGGAGCTAGGGCGATGTTAGGCATGGAGGCGAAGACGTGACGAGGTCGATTAGTGTAGCAATGTCATGGGTTTTGTTTGCACGCGTGAATATGTTTGGTGCCTGGAGGTCATGATTTTGAAATGGACGAGGGCTTGAATGAAGGTTTTAAGTTTAAACATGGTAATTAAAAGCTAATGATTTTAATTAATTTTATTATAAAATCGAATTTTCATAAACATATAACTTTTTCATATGAGGTCGGATTTGAGTGTAATGAGTTGCGTTGTATTCGAATCAACGAAATCTATCCTATAGGGTTAGATAGGAATAATTTGGTGCTAGTAGGAATTTGGGTTAAAATTGAATGCCCATTCGATTTTAGTTAAAACCCAAGCATTTTGGCAATAACTGGAATCAAAATGAGTTAACTCACATCTCTGGCCCACTTATTTTTTTATATAGGTGTGGACAATGTTTTGTTGACTGTTTGTTGACTGTTTGGATGATTTACTGTAACATTCCTGGTTTTGAAGCCAAATTAATTTAGTGATTAATTTGATTTTTGGGTTTAATGAAGAATTAATTGGTAATTTAATTTGAATTTTTCAGGAACAAATGAAATAAAATATGCTTGTTTCCATAAATATCGATATAAAAAGAATTTTGCTTTGAAATTCAAAGATAAGTATCTTAAATATATATATATATATATATATATATATAAGTTTTTGATTTAAAAGCTTTACAAACTAATATATATGTTTATATAATTATTTATTATCGATGATTAAATTAAATTTTAGAAATCATTTTCTTTTAAGTGTATAAATTGTTTTTAGTTCATTTTTCCTTAAAAAGTTATATAAGTATTAATGATAGAAAATGCATAAATATAAATATCTATAATAACTTGAATTTAGAATGTAAAACAAGAATTGATAAAAGCTTTAAATAGTTTCTTTTATATGCTCGAAAATAAATATAAAGGCTTTGATATGAATTGATCTTTTGAAAAATGTAAGTATAAAAAAATTAAAATACATAACACATTTGTAAATTATATACATATAAGTTATAAGAAATTTTAAACAAGGTTTAAAACATAAAATAGTTTGTATGTAAATTGAGAAATTTATTTAAACAAAGGGTTAAAACATAAATTCATAAATAAATTGAAAGTTAGGGATTTAAGCATAAATAAATCTTTGTTTGTGACATTTGTAAAGACACAAGATCATGAAGCTAACAAGTGTTAGTGGAAAATAACAAGTGGCAATTGTTTTAATTAAAAATTTATAAAATTAAGTAAAATGTTATTAGTTAGACCAGGCTTCTTCATTTTTTCCATATTAGAAAACCTGAAACAAAAAGCAAACAAAATAAAAAAATGTACAGATCAAAGAAAAAGGAAGGTCTGCTTCTACCTGAGCAAAGAACCTGAATTTTCACTAAAACTTCAAACTAAAGTCAAGTCTGGAAATAAACTACAGATTAAAGTCAAATGTTCAATTCTTTAACCTGGAACATAGTGAAGACTTTATCAAAACAAACTACAAATACAACCTGATCAAATTTCAAGCTTGGAAGCTATCAACCTGGAAAAGGAAAAAAAAACAAACTAAACTTCAAAACTGAAAAATCAACCTGTGAAGACAATTGAAGCATTAAGTTTCAGAATCCAAGTCAGATTCAACTAAAACCAAATACAAGTTCAACTCAGTTTAAATCAAAGCAAGATCAGATTCAAAGCTTCAAAAATCAAAGGCAAAAAATTCCAGTCCTTTGTTCTCCGTCTCAACATTTAAGGTGAGCAAAGTCTAACTTCTAAACCAGTTTCTTTTAAATCTTATGCTTGTGATGATAGTGTGTTGATGTATGTGAATATATTTGCTTGTTTTATACACACACACACACATATATATGGGTGAATGCATGTCTGGGTATATGTATATATACCTATGCTCTGTCGATTTACAGGTTCAACCCTTAAATAAAAAATTCAATTGTTCCATATTTAATTGTTTTAGATTACGATATCTAAAGGAAAGATAATTGAAATAGGATAACATTAATGTTAAAAATAAATTCAAGTTTTTATATTGAGAATTTACTACAAGAATAAGAAATGACACTGGAAAATAAAAAATAAATCCAAAATCAAATGACGGGATTTCGAGATTTAATTATAGGGATGTATTCATATTCCAAAATCATGATTTTTGAAAATCATTTCAGAATTTTTAAATTTGTAATTAATGAGAATTTTTAGGTTGAACAGAAAGCTTTTTTCCGTCGATTCCTATTGATCGATGATGAATTAGATGACGACATTATTGGTGAAGGAAGTTGGTGTGATGGGAATCATTAGAAAAATGGCTGGAGAGTTTTTAAGTGGCCGTGGCGGCGGTGTGGCGGCGATATAGGGTTTTAGGGGTTGATCGAGATGTTTGGGTTTGCAAGGCAAATATGTCATCCATGGTGGATTATAGGTGATCAGACCGATGGGGAAGGGATCGTGGATCATCAGAGTAGCTGGGGTTGTGGTCTCGAGGCGTCAGGTGGTCGGGATTGCCATAGCGAGATGGTTTTCGATGAGCTAAGTTTGTTCCAGTAAAGATCGATTGACTCGTTTTCGATTCTTGGTAACTTCATCGGAGCTGCAGTATTGGGATCGTTGTTGAGGTCGACGACGACGTGTTGATGGTCAGGGGATTGGTCAGAGTCGCGTAAGATCGCCGTGCATGTGTATGGTGCACTTTTGGTGTACCTGATTTAGGTGAGGTTTGGGAAGAAGCCTGGACACGGTGATTATCATGGGAAAATTTGAGATTTGCTCGAGTGGGTTTTCATGTCAGTACACGAGAGTTTGAAGGAATAGGATTTTAAAATTTAAATCAAAACAAGTTGAGAAAAATAAAAGAAAGAAGGAGCTCGGGTGTTATCTCGAGATTGAGCTCGTGGATTTAGTATGTGGGCTCGTGTTTTTCTTGTGCAAGCTGATAAGTTTTTCAAAAGCAAAAGGAAACCAAGTTTTAAAGTAAAAATAATACAAGTTTTAAAAGTAAATTTTTAATAAGATTTCTAAAACAAGTTTCAAACTTGAATTTTAAATTCAAATATGATTTGAAAATAATTTGATGTGGTTTTGAAATTGATTTTTTATTAGATTTCTGATAATTTTTCAAATGTAATTAATTGATGTGATTAAATGGATAATCAGGTAATGATTTAGTTTTAAATCTTGAGTAATTAAAAATTGTTTGATTACGTAATAATAAAAGGTTAATTGATTGATTAAAGGTAATTAATTGTTTAAAGATAATTACTTAATTAAAAGTAGTTAATGATTAAAGTTAATTTATCAAGTGATTAAAAGGATAATTACCCGAAGTAATTAATTTGTGATTTATTGGTCTTAGCGATTAGGATAATCACTTATTGTAATTAATTAAGAATAATTTATTTAATGGTGATCAATTAAGGGTTAATTAATTTGTTAATTAATTAACTAAGGAAATTAATTTATAATTAAATAATTAAAGGTTAATTATTTAATGATTAGAGGTTGATTTATTTATTAATCAAGGTTGATAAATTAATAGTTAAAGGTTGATTAATTTATTAATAAATAAATAAAGGTTAATTAATTAAGATGGTTTGTAATTAATTAACATTAATTAACCAGGATAAATAATTTATTCATAAGTAATTACTCTGATTTAAATTAATCAATTGAATAATTAATCTTACTTATGGATGTTTGAATTGTATGAAATGCTTTGAATTGTTTGATATCCCTGATGTGAAATGCTTTCTGATATGAGTTATTTTGATTCGAGCTGTGATGAATGTAATTTATTTATCTGTGATGAATGTATATTGGATCTGTGAATGAAGATAAGCGTTATAAGAATATACCGCTTATCGATATTGATGTGTTTGAATCTGTAATGATTGATGTTGTTGCACTATTGTGTAAAACCCCTGGACTACACCATACACACACAAATATGGATCGCACGAGGAAATCGGTCAGTCACAAATATTTGAATTAAATATTTTAAAATGATTTTTATGTGGAATTTTGATCCAAATGGTTCTGGGAAATAGAATTGGGTTAAATATGAAAAGCTTTTGAAAAGGAGTTTTGAAGATAAAAGTTATTTTGAATAACTTAATAAAGTTTTGAAATTTAAATAATTTGATTTGAATTTGAATTCAAAATTTGAAATTGAATCCTATGTTTGAAAACTGTGGTTTAAAAATGTAGTTGATTAGTGAATATCCAGATTTGCAAGGACTTCTTTG
This sequence comes from Allium cepa, assembly GCA_030765085.1. Lineage (NCBI taxonomy): Eukaryota > Viridiplantae > Streptophyta > Magnoliopsida > Asparagales > Amaryllidaceae > Allium > Allium cepa. The sequence goes on along the minus strand of CM060935.1, from coordinate 327,382,709 downwards.
GAAGTGCCTTCGGTTCTATTCGAACCCGTAACAGACTTGTATGGATGTGTGTCTGACATTACACTTTGAGACATAAAACTGGTCTCTATCAAATACATTTTTGTTTGGTAGTGGAGATATATTCTCTCAGCTTAACACCCTTCTCTTAGACGTACGAGCTCAGAGGTTATGTAGTTGATGGTTACTAGTGATATATTCACAATTTGGTAATGTGGCATACGAAGTGCTACATATTTGTTGATCGAAGCATGGCTTTGTGAATAACGTAGCTTTGTGGACGAGACTACGTCGAGCCTCACAACCCGATAATGGTCAAATCAGGAATCATGGCAGCAAGGTTATTTGGGGGTAGCGCCCCTAAGGGTAAGTCCATTTATTTCTGGATTATAAGTGGTATCATGTTACGGAGCCTAGATACTTAATTTTGTGGTTGCTGCAAAACTTATTGCTTTGTGGTTGTTGGTTGATAGGTGCCTCGAATAAAGGTTTGTAACGTCCTGGGGTGGCACACTCATGCCAGTAGTTACCTAGTTACATAGGTAACCCGACCTTATGTAGCAGAGATCCGGTTAGGTTCTCGGGGACGTCCCTCCAGAGGAATTCCATTTTGTGTGGGAAGTTCCTTTGCCTGACCATTTATTGGAAATCCAAACAAAACAATACGAGCCTTGTATAGTTTTAGTTGTATAACCTGCCATTTACTTATGGTGGTCACCACTGTTTAGATGGTAGTCATAGTAGGCATAGCTCGAAATGTCTATGCTGGCTAAGATTAATATTATACTTTCAAAAGATTTTCTGCACTGTGCACTAATAATAATATCAAAAGGATTTTGCGTATTAAGCATGTTTGGCTATCATAAGGAGAAATCTCCTCCAAGTTTGCGTTTGCAATGTGTGTGCGATGGGAGGCCTTATGGTGGTTTTATTTTCCAAAAAGCATTGCGGATTTCTTTTAAATTATTTTGTTTGGTTTTTGATAGAGATAAAAAAAATTTTTTGCTCATACCAGTCCTATGACTGACCCGGAGTTTATTGTTCCCTTCCTAAACTCTGGGTGCCCACAATTTTCCACACGGGCAGTCTAGAGTTGGGTTTTTTTAGACAATCGAATAATAGGTGTAGAATTCGGTAGCATCCTGGCCTTTGGATTTGGTGATAGCACTTGCTCAAGGTGACTGACCTTGCTTAAGTCATCATGATGGGGTTTCCCACTTCGCATTTGGAAACATGATTAGTGGTTCAAGTTTCGATTTGGAGCTTTGGAATGGAGTTTATGATATTGGTTTATTTCTTTCTCTCTTTGAGATCAAGATGGAAATTTTCATTCCGCTGTTATCTTTAGTTTTGATAATGATATTCAAATTGTGTCATTGTTGTAATGATATTGTATCAACTATTGTATATTAATGATATTATTAATTTTGTTTTCGCTGTGTTGTTATACTTAATGTGTTATAAGATCCGGCGAACCAGATTCGACGTTTGGATTTGCGGCATTCGAATACGGGTGACGTATTCGGTGCCGATTTTGCCGATTTTCGAAAATCGACACCGAATACGCTACCCGTATTCGAATGCCGCAGATCCAAACGTCAAATCTGGTTCGCCAAAGCTTATAACACATTAAGTACAACAACACAGCGGAAGAAAATGAATATATCATATAACTCTAATGATACAATATCCAATGATATACAACAATGATCACAAATACATATTAGAGTTCTACAATAACACAACGGAAACACAAATGCACCAGCAATGGAAATAACTTGAACTCCAAAAGCAACTCCAATTTCTGCAACTCCATCTCCAAAACTTCGAAGAATCCAATCCAATAAGCTCAGAATGTCTCTGCAATGAGTCGCGCTGGTATGGAGATCTCCATATGTGATGGGGAGTCCGATCGGGATTGTGAATGCCCGGATTGCAAGGGCTTCTTTGAAAGTGCCTTTGGTTCTATTCGAACCTGGAATAGACTTGTATGGTTGTATGTCTGACATTGCACTTTGAGATATAAAGCAGATTTCTTTCAAATACATTTCTGTTGGTGGCGGAGAATTTATTCTTTTGGCTTAACACCCTTCTTTGAGACGTATGAGCTCAGAGGTTATGTAGTTGAAGGTTATCAGTGATATACTCCCAATTTGGTAGTGTGGCATGCTGAGTGCTGCTATGTGTTGCTGATCATTTGCTGATCAAAGCAAGGCTTTTGTGTAAAGTGTCACTTTGTGGACGAGACGTCATCGGACCTCACACCTTAGAAATGGTCAAAACAGGAAAAATGCGGCAAGGTTATGAGGATCACGCCCTTTAGGGTATGTCATTTCCTTCTGGAAAAAGGTGGTATCATGGTATGGAGCCCATATATTTAACCTGTGTGATGGATTCAAATTCATTACTTTGTGATTTGTTGCTTTATGATTAAAGGCCCTCGGATAAAGGTCGCAAACGACCGGGGGATGGCATACTCGAGTAGTAGTTACCTAGTTACAGAGGTAACCCAGCCTTGTGTTGGCAGAGAGCCTGGTATTACGACACCACACGAGCTCGACGAACGACTCTGTTTAAACCGGGTCCTTAAACCCTAAATTGATGCTGCACCACCACTTCGATCATCGATAAATACCCTAAGTATTCTGACACTCCATAGGTCTCCACCTTCCTCCAGTGACGAACACGACCAACCTCCCTATGCTGATCATCGGGAATTAATGATAAAATAAATTCTGATCAACTCGATAATTCACATGATTTACCTACATACAAATTTTGAACCCTGCATCTAAATTCATCACTTGTTGACTCAAATCTAGTTATGCAATCCAAACACATTTTTATGATCATCAATTTTTTTACATATATAAGATTTTCTCTGTATATTTTAAATTTCTCCAGGAAACTTAAACTAGTTATTAAAAAGAAATATTTTTACGATTATATCTGGTCTGATAAAAAATGTTTCATTTAGTCCTCAAAGTCTATAAGAAAATGATGGAGGAGATTTTGATTTTTGATTCATTTTCTAACCTGTAAAGAAGAACAGGGATATATGCACATACATATAGACATGCACACCTTCATGTCTGCATATTTGTAATCATGCAAGCCAGATTTCACTCAATCATTCAAACACATTTCAAAGATCATCAAATTTCTAGGTTTAGGATAAAAATGTTTGCTCACCTGATTTCCAAAAAATGTTTGCTCACTTGGAAAGTGTTTATCACCTTAAAATCTGAAACCTTGTTTTGTTATCTTTTTGACAATGGGACTTGGATTGATCCATGATTGATAAAACTAAATCGATGCAATGCCAAATCTGGAAATTAATGATTTGTACTGAAACATGGATTTGATTTGTTGAGTTGTTGAATTTTCCTGGAACTTGGTTTTAAAATTGAGATGCTTCGGTTTTGTTTTTCCTTGATCTTTTGCATTGATTTCTCATTTCCAGGCTTGTACTTGTTTGTTTTAATTCTGATTTTATTTTGATTTCCAGGTTACACTTGATCTGAATCTTATTTTTGATTGAACCTGATCTTGTTTTCAGGTTTGTGTTTTCTTTTTTTTTTTTTCCTTTTTTCTGTTTTTCATTTCTGGTTTGAGCTTTTAGCATCCAGGTTTGAGGTTTTCTTCTAATAAATTTTGAAAAACTATGAAGAAATGAGGAATAAGAGAAGTTTTTTTTTCTTTTTCTTATGCATGTTTATAAATTCAAATAAAAAAAAGTGTATTTTGCCACTTGTTAACTTTCTTGTAAAAATCATTTCACAAATGTCTTAATATAATTCCAAAAATGGTTACACTTGTTAAAACAAACAATTTTAAGTAATTTCTAAAAACAGGTTTAAAACACAAAATTGTAAATGTCACGACCTAAATTTTAGCGTTCGAAAATCGACACCCGTACTTCACTTGTACCCGAATGCCGGAGGTTGAATCGTTGAAATCCAACTCGTGCCGGAGCTTATAACACATTAAGTATAGCAACACAGCAGAAGAAAAAGAATAATATATATCATCGATACACAATTGATACAACATCTGATACAACTGAATATCAATACATATCAGAGCCAAGAGATATACAATAGCGAAAGATAACACCAAAAGATGGTCTAGACTTTGCAACCATCGAGAGCGGAAAGATAAATCCAATAGAATGCATCTTCAAAAGAATCCAACACCAAAGATAACTCGAACCAAAAAGCTCGAACCACCATCATCACTGAAGTGAAGTAACTCGATGCGATCGCCAATATCCAGAGATTGAATGCTACTGAATCTACACCTACTATTGGATTATCTGAAAATCCCAACTCTATAGTGCCCGTGTGGAAAATTGTGGGAACTTAGAGTTTAGGAAGGGAATAATAAACTTAGGGTCAGTCATGGGACTGGTATGAGCAAATAAAAACAGTTTATCTTTAAAACAAACAAAAAAAGAATTTAAAATTGAAATTCGCAATGCTTTTTGGAAAATGAAACTATTATAAGTCCTCCTGCCACACACACAATGCAAGCGCACACTTGGAGGAGATTTCTCCTTATGACAGTCAAAAATGCTTGATACACAAAAACCATTTGATATTATTATTAGTGCATAGTGAAGAAAACATTTCGAAAGTATAATATTAAGCTTCACTAGCATACAACCATCATTTTATGCCTACTATAGCTACCATGTTCAATAGCAGGTTACCGCCACATTCCATGGCTGGTTATACAACTGAAACCGTACATGGCGCGTATTATTTCTTTGGATTTCCAACAAATGGTCAGGCTAAGGAACTTTCTTAATAAATGGGATGCCTCTGGAGGGATGCCCCTAAGAACCAGAATGGTTTCCTACCGACACAAGTCCGGGTTACCCCTTCTCGGAAGTAACACCTAAAGATATGCCATCCTCGATCGTAACCAACCTTTATCCGAGCTCTCGACACTAACAACCACAAAGTAATAAATTTGTAATAACCACATAGGTTAATATCTAGGCTCCATACCATGATACCACCACTATCCAAAAGAGATGGACACACCCTAGGGGCGCGACCCCTGCAACCTTGCTGTAAAATTCTTGTTTCGACCATTTCCGGGATGTGAGGCTCGACGAAGTCTCATCCACAAAGCTACGTTTTCACAAAGCCATGCTTTGATCAACAAATGATCAGCAGCACTTCGTATGCCATATTACCAAATTGGGAATGTATCACTAGTAACCATCAAAAACAAAACCTCTAAGCTCGTACGTCTCAAAGAAGAGTGTTAATCTAAGAGAATGAATCCCCGCCACCAAACAGAGATGTATTTGATAGAAACCAGCTTTACATCTCAAAGTGTAATGTCAGACACACATCCATACAAGTCTATTCCGGGTTCGGGCAGAGCCGAAGGCACTTCATAAAGAAGCCCTTGCAAATCCGAATAATCCGTAATCACGTCCGGACTCCCCATCACAATGGGTGATCGAATCTCTATACCGGGCCATTCGATGCAGAGACATTCGATGGGTTATCCTTTTGCTTTCGAAAATATCCGATCTTTACCACCGGTCTTCAAATGCTATCCATAACGTCGTATCATTATTCGAAAAGATTCACTTCACAAAGTTCACCCATTTTTCACAAAGATCCATTCACATTCTTTCAAAACAATTTCCTTTTCAAATTGGATTAACTCAAACAATCTTTAGATCAAAGATTCAATTCATAGATTTCAAAACCTTTTCCAAAGATTCATAGCTTTCGGAAACAATTTTCATTTCAAATCTTTTATAAAAAAGATATACCTTTTAGATCCTCTTCAATTTCAAAACAAGGTTCAACAATCTTTTGCGAAGATTCGTTTATATCTTTCAAAACAATTTCATTTCAAACTTGAAATCTTTCAACACAAACTGGAAGTCCTTCCTTTATATGAAAGCTATTATTATTTGAAAACAAATAGTTTTTGTTTTGGAAAAATCCAATTACATTTGCACAAGTTAAAGATTTTCAATTATGAAATTTGGGTTAAATTCAAATTCCCAAAACAATACTTTAAAAATAGTTTAAAACTCGTATAAATACATTTATAACTTGTATAACCTTTTTAAACCATAATTTCCAAACATAAATTCAATTTCACATCTTGAATTCAAATTCAAATCAAAATTATTTGAATTTCAAAACTTTATCAAGTTATTCAAAATAACTTTTATCTTTAAAACTCCTTTTCAAAAACTTTTCGTATTTAACCCAATTCCATTTTCCAAAACCATTTTGAATTCAAAATTCAATTTTAAAACTTTTTCAAAAATCTGTGACTTAACCAATTTCCTCATGCAATCCATATTTGTGTATGTATAGTGTAGTCCAGGGGTTTTACACAATAGTGCAACATCATCAATCATCACATCACAGATTAAAGCACATCAACAACGATAAGCGGTATATTCCTATAACGCTTATCTTTATTCACAGATTCACAGATAAATATATAAATGCATCACAAATAAATAAATTACATTCGTCATAGATAAATAAATTACATTCATCATTGCTTGAATCAAAATAATTCATATCACACAACATCACACATCAGGGAGTCAAACAATTCAGCATTCAATAAAATCCAAACATCCATAAGTAAGATTAATATATCATGTGATTAATTTAAACCAGACATCAAATCAAATTTCCAGGCTTTGCTAAGTTCTCTGCTTCTCTGCTCCAGGTGAGCAAACTATCCTAATAAAAGCTTAAATCTGTGTTATACTTTGATATATGTGTTAATTCTGTGGTGAAAATTGTTTGCATGGATGTTACTATTTGGAATATAGTATGTTGCTCTGTAATTTATGTATATGTCTGTGATATGTGTATTTGTATGCTCTGTTGTGTCATAGGCTCAACCCACTCGAATGAATTCAATATCTCCTCATACAATCGATTTTAGACTATGATTTGTAAATGAAAAATGATTATAACAAGGTAATATCAATTTTAAAAATAGTTTTAGGATAAATTTGAGGATAGTTTATATTGGGAAGAAGATAAACAGTGAAAGCTCAAAGTATATCAAAATTCGAATGTTAGAATCTCTGGTTTCATATACATCATCTGATTCATATTCGAGAATTATTAATTTTAACAATAAAATCAAGATTGTTAATATTGTTTTTAGGGAGAGTTAGTGGGATGAATGGAAACCATAGTTTGGGTGATTGCTGGCGATCGGCGAAGGTTGGAGGGTTTAGGCTCTGGTTGGGGAAGGCTTGAAGGTCGGGGCTTTTGGAAAAAATGGAGATAAAATTTTTAGAAGATCGTGGCAACGGCAAGACGATGATCTAGGGTTTTGTGTACAGTTTGGGTTGTCTGGGTTTGCATGGTCACATCGACGTCGTTGGGGCATCAGAACAACCGCGGGTGGGGAATTAAGGCCTGAGACTTAGGTGAAGGGTCAGGCACGAGGCGGTGGTCTCAGGTGGTCGTGGTTGGCGGTACGAGGTGATTGTTGATGATCGATTGGATTCCAAAAATGGATCGAATTGTTCTATTTTGATTTTTCAACAAATTGATGGATCTAGGTGTTTGGAATCATCGACGAGGTCTTCATCGACATGCTGGCGATCGAAACGATGATCGATGGTGGTCAGGCCTTTGGTGCACGTGCACGTACATATTTAAGTCTGGGTTTGATTTGGTTGCTGTAATTTGGGAAGAAGAAGAAGTACTCGGGGAAACAAGGGTGATGCCTCGGGTACGTTCTCGAGATTGCTATTAGGAAATTGGTGGGTTTGCTCGGGTCAATTGATATTTGTCTTGGGTTTGATTTTAATAAAGTAAATGGGTTTTCAAGGAAATCAGGTTCAGATTCTTAAAAGCAAAAAGCAAGTTTATTTACTCAAGTTTCAAAAGTTAAGTGAAATAAACAAGTTTTATATAAGATATAAAGACAAGTGTTTTGAAATTAAATTGTTTGACTTGGATAATTTTATATTTAGTTAATTAACTAAATAAAAATCCTAAGTGTTTTCAATAAATGATGGGATTAGGTGAGCGTTTAATTAGTGTATTAAACGTTAATCAATTAAAGGTTTTCAAGTGATTTATTTCAAACATTTAATTGAATAAGATTTAAATGATAAAGATAAATAGGTTATCTTAGATAAATTGAGTTTTTAAAATTAATAATTAAGTAATATAAGCGATTAAGGAATTTCTTAATGTAAGTAATCAAAAGCTAATTACTTTGTGTAATTTTATGAAAGGATAATTAATTAAGATTCATTAATATAAGTAATTAAAGGTAATTAATTACTTAAAGATAATTACTTAATTAAAAGCAATTAATTAATGATTAAAATTGATTAATTAAATGATCAAAGGATAATTAATTAATGTAATTAATTTGTGATTAGGGATAATCATTTTTTGTAATTAATTAAGGGTTAATTATTAATGTAATTAACTAAGAATAAATAATTAGGGGTTAATTAGTAAATGATTAAAGGTTGATTTATTAATTAAGGATGATTAATTAATTATTAAGGGTTAATTAATTAATAATTAGAGGATAACTAATTAAATGGTTCGTAATTAATTAATGTTAATTAACAAGGATTAGTGATTTATTCATAAGTAATTAATCTGGTTTAAATTAATCAGATGATTTATTAATTTTACTTATGGATGTTTGGATTTTATTGAATGCTGAATTGTTTGATATCCCTAATGTGTGATGCTGTGTGATATGAATCTTTTAGATTTAAGCTATGATGAATGTAAGTTATTTATCTATGAGGAATGTAATTTATTTATCTGTGATGCATTTATATATTTATCTGTGAATGAAGATAAGCGTTATAGGAATATACCGCTTATCGATGTTGATGTGCTTTAATCTGTGATGTGATGATTGATGTTGCACTATTGTGTAAAACCCCTGAACTACACTATACACACATAAATATGGATCGCATGAGGAAATTGGTTAAGTCATAGATTTTTGAAATAGTTTTAAAATTGAATTTTGAATTCAAAATGGTTTTGGAAAATGGAACTGGGTTAAATATGAAAAGTTTTTGAAAAGGAGTTTTAAAGATAAAAGTTATTTTGAATAACTTGATAAATTTTTGAAATTTAAATAGTTTTGATTTGAATATAAATTAAAGATGAGAAATTGAATTCTATATTTGGAAATTATGGTTTAAAAAGATTATACAAGTTATAAATGTGTTTATATGAGTTTTAAACCATTTTTAATGTATTGTTTTAGGAATTTAAATTTAACCCAAATTTTATACTTGAAAAGCTTTTACTCGTTTAAATGTAACTGGATTTTTCCGAAATGAAAACTATTTATTGGTTGTTGGTGTCGAGCGCTCGGATAAAGGTTGGTTACGACCGGTGATGGCATATCTTTAGGTGTTACTTCCGGGAAGGGGGAACCCGACCTTGTGTCGGTAGGGAACCATTTTGGCTCTTAGGGGCGTCTCTCCAAAGGAGTTCCATTTATTAAGGAAGTTCCTTAGCCTGACCATTTGTTGGAAATCCAAAGAAATAATACGCGCCCTGTACGGTTTTAGCTGTATAACCTGCCATAGAATGTGGCGGTTACCTGCCATTGAACATGGTAGCTATAGTAGGCATACAATAATGGTGATTAAGATTAATTTGTAATTTATTAATATAAGTGATGAGTATAATCACTTATTGTAATTAATTATGAATAATTAATCAAATGGTAATTAATTAAGCGATTATTTAACCAATGTAATTAATTAAGAATAATTAAATAATTAACAATTAATTATTTAATGTCTAAAGATTTACTCATTTATTAATTAAGGTTGATTAATTAATAATTTAAAGTCAATTAAATTTAAAAATGAAATTTGAAAGTAAATTTAAAATAATTGTTTTAGTATTTTGTAAATGGTAACTTGATTAGTAACAAAGTTGAGTTTTAAGTAAATCAGAATTTAAAGATTTGTATTCATTAAATCTATAAGGAATTTAAGGGATAATTAATTTATTTTATTAATTAACCATTTGGATTAATTAAATAAGTAATTAAAGATTTAAACTAATTAATTAATGATTAAGGTTAATTAATTAGGAATAATTAATTTTGTAATTAAGGATTATTAATTAGATTTTAATTAATAATTAAGAATTAATTAATCAAGTAATTATGACTAATTAAGTTACAGGTATCTATAATTGATTAATTAACCTGGATTAGTGATTAATCTAGTTTCAATTAATCAGGTGATCAATTTATCTTCCTTATGGATGACTGTATTCTATTGAACGCTGTAAATTGTTTGATATCTCTGCTGTGTGATGCGTTGTGATATGAATTGTTTTAATTCAAGCTGTGATGAATGTAATTTATTTTAACTGTGATAAATGTATATTATTTATCTGTGAATCTGTGTATATAGATAAGCGTTATAGGATTATATCGCTTATCAATATTGTTATGCTTGAATATGTGGTGATTGATGATGTTACACTATTGTGTAATACCCCTGGACTACACCATAAACATACAAATATGGAGTGCACGAGGAAATTGGTTAAGTCACAGATATGTGAATTAAATATTTTAAAATGGTTTCAAAGTTGAATTTTAAATTCAAATGATTTTGAAAATGGAATTGGATCAGTATGAAAATCTTTTGAAAAGAAGTTTTAAAGATAAAAGTTATTTTTGAATAACTTGATAAAGTTTTGAAATTTAAATAATTTGATTTAATTTTGAATTCAAAATTTGAAATTGAATTCTATGTTTGAGAATTATGGTTTAAAAAGGTTATACAAGTTATAAATGTGTATATATGGGTTTTAAACCATTTTAAACGTATTATTTTGGAAATTTAAATTTAACCCAAGTTTTATACTTGAAGGACTTTAACTCGTGCAAATTTAATCGGATTTTTCCGAAATGAAAACTAATTGTTTTCAATTAATAATAGCTTTCATATAAAGAAACAGTTTCCAATTTGTGTTGAAAGATTTCAAGTTCAAATGAAATTGAAACAGTTTTGAAAACTATGAATAAATCTTTGTGAAAGATGGTTCGATCTTGTTTTGAAATTGAAGAGGCTTTTAAATGGTGTATATTTTATATATAAAAAATTTAAAATGGGTGATGTTTTGAAAGTTATGAATGAATCTTTCGTAATGGTTTTGAAAGCTATAAATTGGGGCTTTGATATAATGATTGGATGAGTTAATCCAATTTGAAAAGGAAAATTGTTTTGAGAAGCCACGAATGAATCTTTGTGAAAGATTGGTGAAGTGAATAATTATCCATATTGTTTTTAAATACCGCGCTTATCATTCGGTTTAGCTAGGAGAGGACCTTGTGTCATATAACCCATTCTGAATAATGATACGACGTTATAGATAGCAATTGAAGACCGGTAGTGAAGACCGGATATTTTCAAAAGCGAAATGCTGACCTGTTGTATGTCTCTACACCGAATGGCCCTGGTATAGAGATTTGATCACCCATTACGATGGGAGTTTGGACATGATTAGGGATTATCCGAATTTGCAAGGGCTTCTTTGTGAAGTGCCTTCGGTTCTGTTCGAACCCGAAACAGACTTGTATGGATGCGTGTCTAACATTACACTTTGAGATGTAAAGCTGGTTTCTATCAAATACATTTCTATTTGGTGGCGGAGATTTGTTCTCTTAGCTTAATACCCTTCTCTGAGTACGCACTAGCTCAGAGGTTATGTAGTTGATGGTCACTAGTGATACATTCCCAATTTGGTAATGTGGCATACGAAGTGCTGCTGATCATTTGTTGATCAAAGCATGGCTTTGTGAAAAAGTGTAGCTTTGTGGACAAAACTTTGTCGAGCCTCACAACCCGGTTATGGTCGAAACGGGAATCGTGGCAGCAAGGTTATTTGGGGGTAGCGCCCTCTGAGGGTATGTCCATTTCCTTCTAGATTATAAGTGGTATCATGGTATGAAGCCCAGATACTTAACTTTGTGGTTGCTGCGAACTTATTGCTTTGTGGTTGTTGGTTGAGAGGTACCTTGGATAAAGGTCGCAAACGACCGGGGAAGGCATATTCGTGTAGTAGTTACCTAGTTACAAAGGTAACCCAGCCTTGTGTTGGCAGAGAGCTGTTTAAGTTCTCGGGGTCTGTCTCTAGAGGCATACCCATGTGGCAATGGCAAGTTCCTTGGCCTGACCATTTGTTAGAAATCCAATAATTACCAAATTTCGCCTTTACAGTTTTAGTTGTAGAACCTGCCATTTAACATGGTAGCTATAGTAAGCATACTATAATGGTACGTATGCTGGCTAAGATTAATATTATACTTGCAAATGTTTTCCACTACGCACTAATTATAATATCAAAAGGATTTTTGCGTAGTAAGCATGTTTGACTATTATAAGGAGAAATTCCCCCCTAGTGTAATATCCCGAAATTTCCAGGAGTTTAAAATGTTGATAATCTCTAATTTAAATTATTTGAAATTGATTAAATTGTTATTTTCAAGAATAAATAACTAAATAATGTTTTAATTTTGGTTATGAATTGGTTTTAAAATAAGATTAATTATTTTATTTGTGTAGATAAAATTTTAAATTGGTATATTGTTTTCAAAATTTATATGTGTGTTAAAATGCATATATATCTATATATTTAGATTTGTGTATTTTAAATTGATTTTAAAATAGGATTTATTATTTGAAAATAATAATAATAAGCTTATTTTAAAATAGTTGTTTCTATTCATTTAAATTTATTTTAGATTGGGTTTTTAAATTTGACTTTGAAATGAATATAAATTTGAATTCAAAGATTTACATGCATCTTAAAATATAAATAATAATATGGTTTGGTTTTAAATATATAGATAATGTTTTTAATTTAAAATAAGATTTGTTCTATATAAATTTGATTTGTATGTGTTTAATAAAATAAATGAAAGGCTTTTGAAATAACATTTTAAAGTAAGGTTGAAATGTTGTATAATTTTATTTAAATTATATTTAGTTGCATTTCTTTTTAAAAGATTGTATTTTATAAGTTTAGCATACACTTATAAATGTATAAGTGCATTTGTTTGTTATATATTAAATTAAGGAGTAACTTTTAAATGAAGAATACATGTTTATTTTTAAAACACATTAGTAATCAGGAAAAATATTTAAAAAAAAAAAGCTTTTAAATTTTCTTTTAAATTAAAAATAAACTCAATAGTGACAAATGTTAATTCCTAAACACTATGATAACATGTGTTAACATAATAATGAAAGTTGAAGACATGTGTCCATTTATTTCTAATGTTCTTTTAAATTTGTAAAATCTGAAATTAACATTATATAAACCAACATTCTTTCCCTTCATTTTCTTTTTCTTTCAAATCTTTGTTCATGTCTAAAAGAAAACTAAATCCATCATGTATCTTCACTTCTACTTCCTAAAACCAGAAAATACTCAAATAAATCCTGAAGCACTCCTCAACTCAAACACTTTCAGAAATCAAAACCTGTAACCTTTCAATTGCAAAGCCTTCTTCAAACCATGCTGTGACCAATGCATTTTCCTATGTCTGCCTCAATTTCTAAATGCATGTAAATATTGTTTCAGATCAATGCTCAAAACATTTATGTGAGCAATGCTTGAAACATTCCTCAAAATGAAATATGATCAATCCTTAAACAAAACTGCATATCTGCAGTTTACTCTCAAAACCAAAGACTAGTGCAACAAATTCTGCATCATTATTCTTATGCATGCAAGTGTTACCTGAAAACAAAATTGTTGAAGAATATGTGAAGGTTTCTCTGTTCCAATAAGGCTTCAAGTTCAATTCTTTTGCAAAACTTCATGTTCCTGTCATCTTCAAAGTTTCTGCACTGTCTTCTTTTAAATGGAGGTGAGTAAACTTTTTTTTTAAAAAATTTTTTAGTAACAAACATGTGTTGCTTATGAATTACTGGGTTTAATGATTGATCTGCATGTATGCATATATGTGAGCTTCTGTGTGTGCTTATCTGTTAATTTTGAAAACATCCCTATTCCAATTTATAAGCCTCTGTCCTTAAATCTGAAATCAAGAACCACTTCAAATTTAATGCTTTGACATATGGTTGAAGTAATTTTGTGATGTAAGATTGAAAGTGTGCTTGCATGATGTCTTAAAATTTCTGGAAACATATTTATATGTATAAAATGATGTGTATTGATTTTGCATGTCTGGAAATCAGACAAATAAAACTTTCCAAGCTTACAGGCATCAGATATGATCATAAATCCCTTCTCATTTCAATGATTCATTTTAGGAAGTAGTTTCTAAATAAAAAGATGTAAATTTTAACAAGATTTAAAAAGTTATATATAATTTAGAGTTAAGCTAAACAAAGTATCTGGAAAATTGATTTACAGATAAAATTTCAAACATATTAAAATCCAAACATCATGGTTTGTTGTTTCAGGATTTTAAATTCGAATACATTTCGAAAGTAATGATTTTTAAAACAAAAATCTAAATCTTTAATATTGAATTGAATAAGAATTTGGGGTTTTATCTGGAAATGGGTTTTTGGTGATATTGGTTGATCAGAGAATCTGGGTTGCACATGATTGTTGTTGGAGTTAGAATCATGTATGAGGACTTCGGCAAAAATAGCTACATAATTTATAAATCACTGTGATGTTTGAAGTTGCCAAGGATTTAATTTAAACCTAGTTTTTGGGTTCATACTGTTAATTGATTACTGAATCCCCAAATATTGCATCGAGTTGAATGATTTTTGGGGAGGAGGGTGCGCGGTGAGTTAGCAAGCTTTGGCCGGAATGGTGGCGTCTATCATCGATCGGCGGCGACGAGTTTTGGGATTTACTGATGATGGGTTTGGGTTTGGGGTTCTGTATGCACAGGGATGCTCGATTTTGAATTAGGATAGATGTTGGGCTTTTGATGGTCGTGGAGGCCTGTGGAGAGGTGGGATGACTTGTCGGCGAAGTCAACGTTGGCCGGAGGTGGCTCAAACTTCGGTGCAGGTGCACGAGAGTAGTTGGTGTCTGTGGGTTGTCTTTGTTGGTTGCTTTGTTTACTCGAAGCAGATCTCGGGTAATGGGGGGGGGGAAGCTCGGGAAAGAACTCGGGGATTCTGGGGTCTTTTGGGTTTGCAGTGAAAACTGTTTTGTTTTAACAGTTTACTTTAAGTTTTAATTTAAACTGTTTTTAAGGATTTAAAATCCTTGTGCTTTGTTTCTTGGGTTCCAGTAAGGGTTGAACCCAAATTAAAGTGATAACAAATATTTCAAGTTTAAATAAAATAAGTTTTATACTTTAAGGAAATTTTAAGTTAAATTTAAAGTTCTTGATTTTGAAATTTAATTGTTTTTATAAATAAACTTGTATAATGTTTAAATATCTTAAAGTTAAAATCTTAATATTATTTCAAATTTTATTTTGGAATATAAATTTAAGTAAATGTTTTATTTAAATTAATTAGTGGAGTTGATTATTAATTAACAATTAAAGTTTAGGATAATTTATGAACTTGAAAATTTGATTGTTAATTAATAATTAAGGGAAGTAATTAGAGAATCTTTATAATTAAATTTAATTAGTGAATTAAGTTTAAATAAAGGTTTCAAGATTTATTTAAGATAATATTTTATCTTGAATAATAATTAAGTATTTATAATTTGGAATTAGTTAGTTAAGGAAGTTTAAGTTAATTTATTTAATTATTATTTTTAAAGTGGGTTAATTAAGTGATTAATTAAGTATAATTGTTTATTTAATTAACTATTAATTAAGTTGATGATTTAATTAATGATAAATGATTAATTAAATTGTAATTACTTATTAACTAAGTAATTAAGTGTTAAAAAAATAGTAATTAATTAATAAAAGTTTTATTAAGTTTTAATTGGATTTTCTTAATTGATAATTAAAGGATTATTAATTTATAATGAAAGTTAATTAAGAATTAATTAACTGTTTTATTTAGGTTAGTTAATTGTAATTAAGATTATTAATTAATAATTAAGTTTATTAATTAATGATTAAGAGTTGATTAATTAGTTAATTAAGTTTAATTAATTAATCAATAAAAGTAATTAGTAATTAGTAATTAATTACTTTGTATTAAAGGATTAATTAATAATTAAAGTTTATTAATTAATATTTGGAGATAATTAATCTGTTAATTGAAGATTAATTTGGATTAATTAGTAATTGAAGGATGAATTACTCGATTATGTTTTATGAGATGATTGAAATCAAGTAGGTTAATTAATTTGTTAATTAATTAAATAGGATCACTTGATAAAAGATTAAGTATGTTTATTTAATAAGTTTTGATAAAGTTAATTACTTAAGATAAGTAATTGATTAATTACAGAGGTAATTGAGTTAGGTAAATTACTGATTGGAAGGTAAATTTTAAATGGATAATTACTTGTTAAAGTAATCAAAGGTTTATTACTTGGTAATAAATCAAAGGATTTATAAAATAATTAAGAAGTAATTAAGAATAGTTAATTACTGTATTTAAGTTGATTAATTAAAAGCAATTAATCTAAGCATGATTAATCAATTAAGATTCATTAATTAATTATGATTAATGAAAATAATTAAGGATTAATTACTTTATTAAGAGTTAATTAATCAAGGTTAATTAGGATTAATTAATTGATTTAACTAATGTTTATTTAAGCAAGATTTATTTTGATAAAGGTAATTAATTTAATTAATTTTAAATTAATTAAGTGATTAGGTAATTAATTTAATTCATTTTAAATTAATTAGAGATAGTTAATTTAATTCAGTTTAAATTAATTATATTGTGGTTTGAGTTAATCATTGCTTATGAATGATTGGATGACATTGATTATCTTGAATGTTGTGTGATCTCAGTAATGAGATAAGTATGGTTGTGTGATATGAATGCTTGGTTGAATTGTGATTATCAATTGGAATGTTGATATATGGATTATCTATTATGATATGGATTATATGAATTACCTGTTATTTGATAATGTTGATTATCAATTGTGGCCTGTGAATTATCTATTCTGTGTATATGTAGATAGTTGAATTTAACTGTTTTAAAACCTTTAAAACAACTTGAACCTAAAAGACACGCTTTGGATTTCGATGAGACCGGGATTGGGTTTCCATAATTGGATATCCGAAAACCACATCGATTCCAAATAACGTTAGGTCGCGAGTCAAAGTGGAGCTTTGTGAAGACTCGAGGTGTAAGGGCTATACGTCAGTATAACTCTGTGGGTGATTCCGTAATGAGTTTGACGGAATAGACCTTATAGATTCGAGATGGTGATTTAGAGTGCAAGGGTTATTGTCGTTGACTCTGAGGGTGATTCCAAAATGAGTGTAACGAGATAATGCCTTCGGTTTCGTTCGAACCCGGAACGAACTTGTATGGATTGAATGCTTTCAAAACATCGTCAGGTGGATGATGAGCGTTCTAAGTGATGTGTTCACTAAAGGTAATCGTAACCTCAAGCCTCATCAACCGGGAATGGCTAAAACAGGGGAGGTGCAGCAAGGCTTCGTGGGTAGCCCCCACTTGAGAGTAAGATTTACCCCTGTCTAGAGGTCCCTTTTATTGCGGCTGTGTGGACGGTTGAATAGCTACAACCGTCAGGGTTGTCTTATTCGGAACTATTCAGTAAGGAATGGGTCTGGCTTTGTGTTGCAGGGGAGTTAGGGTGGCTCCTCGGTACGGTGATCTAGACCACGTACTGTGACGGGCGGTACCCCAGTAGCCCTGCCATTGTATGGAATCCAAAATCCAATAAGTGCCAACGGTTTTGATTGTATTACCCACTTTTGTGGCTAGTAGCTGGAATTTAATAGATGTAACAATTTCGGCTATTTCATATTTATTTGAAAACCCTAGACCCTATTGTAATATCACAGAATTTCCTATCAAATGTTTTGGTTAGCGTAAGGTAAAAACTTTTCCATGTTTATGTGTGGGAAGTCTTACGTGATACCTTTCTTTTCAAAAGGTTTTTAAAGTTAAGCAACTTTAACCGTTTACTCACACCAGACCCATGTCTGACCCGAAGTTTATTTTTGTTTTTCTTAAACTCTTGGGTACTCAAATTTTTACGAGTAGCCAAGGGATTCAGGTTAGGTTTTTAGTTGGCTTGACGAATTCTGGAGGAGTAATGGAGCAGGAGGCTTCTGCGTATAGCTATAGAGTATTCCGCTGTGTGTTCTCTGAGTTGTTGTCTTTGTATTGTATGGAGTTGTATAACTAGACAGGTGTTTATAACTGTCTAGTGTGAGTTGATTATGCTGTGTATCTCTGATGTATATGATATTATGTAAAGTATTTTATGATTAATATAATTTATTCGTTCCGCTGTTTAGATTCTGATGTGTTGTTTCTTTCTTCTTCTCTATCTTTTCTCTTTCTATCCCTTTCTTTCTTAAAGATGATGCGATTTTCCGAGAAAGGAAAGTCGGGTCGTCACACTTAGTATGCAATTGCATAGTGTGTGTGCCGGGAGGCCTTATGGTAGTTTCATTTTCCAAAATGCGTTGCGGATTTCAATGTTTAAATTCTTTTGTTGTTTGTTACTAAGATAAACTATTTTCGTTTGCTCATACCAGTCTCATGACTGACCCGGAGTTCATTGTTCCCTTCCTAAAGTCTGGGTGCCCACAATTTTTCACACGGGCAGTCTAGAGTTGGGTTTTTCAGATAATCAAATAGTAGGTGTAGATTTGATAGCCATCAACCTTCTATTTGGTAGCTTTTGGAAATCATTGGAGTCTTTGGATTTTCGGGATCGCATTTGCTACAAGTTCTACTTTTTGGGGGTTCAAGCTATCTTTGGATTAGAGATGGAGTTGCAGATATTGGAATTCTCACTTGGTGGATCAAGTTCAAGATATTTATTCCGCTGTAGCATTGCATTTATGCTTTGATATATGTTGAGCAGTGTTGTATTATATTCAGATATTGTATTCGCTATTGTATATCATGATACTATCTTTTTCTTCCGCTTTGTTGTTATACCTAATGTGTTATAAGTTCCGGCGAACCAGGTTCGGCGTTTGAATCTACGACATTCGAGTACAAGAGAAGTACGGGTGCCGATATATTCTATGAGTAGTTAGTTATCCTTCGAACTAATCCATGCCCCAGCATATTTAGTAGACTGGATGGCCCGAGTATCTTATGAGATATGGGATGAGTTCGTTGTCATAATTATTGGTGATATTCTGATTTGGTAAGCCAAATGACAAATGGATATCTCAGTTTGATCTGGAAACTGTTTCTCTATCTTTGTGTATCCATCCTTTGTTGTTTCCCTTGCAAATTTCGGGGATGAAATTTTCTTAAGGGGTAAATTTGTAACATTCCCGTTTTAAAAAAAATTCAAATTGGAAAGTAATTTAATTTTTGAAATTAAATTGTGAATTGGTTTGGTATTTTTCAAATTTAAATAAAAATTTGTTTGTTTGTTAATAAAAATATACATATATATGTATGTATGTATATATATATATATATATATATATATAAATATGTCTTTAAATAGGATTTCTAATTGGAGTTTCAGAAATAAATGTTTTGAATAACATATTGGATTTGAAACTCAAATATAAGTATTTTTAAAATAAATTTGATTTAAAACTTTATATTTTGGAAATTATAAAAACTTTTTTTAATAAACATAAATATATGTATTTTGAAATTTTTTATTTGAATTTAGTATAGTAAATTTTTAAAAGTCATTTGAAGATAAAACTCTATATTTTAATAACAGAAAAGAAATTATTTTGTATTTATAACATGATGGTTTGAAAGTTTTATTTTGAAATTTATACAAATAAATTTACAAAAGCTATTTAAAAAGTTAAAATCAAACGTATACGTATCTTTTGAAAAATTAATAAGATTTGGATAAAGTATTTAAAAAGGAAAAGTAATCATAAAACTAAATTGGAAATATATATGTATATGTAATGAAGTTAGTTAATCTTTAAAAATTTATCTTTTGTACTTGAAATAGTTTAGTTTTGTGCATATTTAAACTAAATAGAAGATGTATTACATAAACATATGTAAATATTAAGATTTAGTAATCTATAAAAAAAGAGTTTAAAGTATATAATATATAAAACAAAAATACTTAAGTAAACAAGGGCTAAACATATTTTGTGTGTAAATTAAGTAATTTGTACTAAAGTAAGGATTTAAAACATAGTTTTAAATTAATTTAAATAAGGATAAAAACATAAAATGCCTATATGTTAACAAGTATTAGATTTATATAATTTGAGAATAACAAGTGTTAATATGAATAACAAGTGGCAAAAACAATTTTTTTTTAAATTTAAGAATGTAAACAAAAGAGCAAAACCAGGCTATACTCAAATCTTCTTTCACATATTTCAAAAGCTGAAAAGAAAATTTAATCAAAACCTGAGATATCAAGATAAAAACAAATCTAAAAACAATACTTCAGTTCAATCAACCTCCGTTTTCAATTCTTCAAAATCTAGAAAACTAGAAAGTTCAAACGCAAAAAACTTCAACGAAAATTTGTTTCAAAATAAAGAAACCTGGTAATCTAAGTCTGGAATCAAACAATCCAGACCTGAAAACAGAAAATTAAAACCTGAAAGATAAAAAGAAGATCAAGAAAAACAGTTCAAATCAGGTTGCAAATGCAAATCAAAAACCTTGGGGATTAAGTATGTAAGCAAAGCAAAAGAATCAAGCAAATCTAAAGCAACTAAAAGTTTCAAGTCCAAATCATAAATAAATGTCAGCATTAAAATTTAAAGTTGCATGTCTAGATTCAAAATCCTTCTTTGTTTTCTTCAAAGCTAGGTGAGGAAATTGACCTAATCTATGTTTGAATCCGTTTATCTATGGTTAATAGTGATGAATGCTTCAAGTTGTTGTGGAAAATGCTTAAACTATATTGTTCTGTGTGCATGATTGTGTACAGGCAACATTCCTCTGTTCTAGGTTTTAAAACCTATTTAAAAACTTAAATTATCCCAACACAAAACATTTTAGGCTTTGATTTCAGAATGAATGATGTTCATATGAGTATAACATTATTTACAAAAATATAAATAAGTATAATTAACAAATAGGTTACTGGAAATTAAAAATCTGCAGTAATAATCTATTAATGATGAAAAATCAAGTGATTTAATTCCCTGTTTTGATCATGCAATCTGATTAGTGCTTGTAAATGTTTAATTTTTAAAATAAAATTGTGATTTTTAGATTTGAATTGAAGTAGGATTGTGGGTTTGAACGGAAAATATAAAATGGTCAAATTTTGGCGATTAGCATCGAACTGGACGTCATGATCAATATTGAAGGAAGCTGACGTTTTGGTGGTTATCGGAAAAATGGTGAGTGATTTTATAATACGACGTGGTGGTGTAGCGATGACAAACTAGGGTTTAAGGCCAGCTTTTGGTTGATGTTGGAAAGGTGGTTCGTTCGAAAATCTAGATTTATATTATACTTTCAAAAATCGACACCGAATACATCACCCGTATTCAAATGCCGCAGATTCAAACATCGAATGACTGACCCAGAGTTTATTGTTCCCTTCCTAAATCTTGTTATATGACAATTTGACCAGATGCAAATGGTCCTCCGAAGTACCACCAAAATCAAGTATACAAGCTCGCAATAGGTCTTCTAATGTTCGATTTATCCTTTCAGTCTGCCCATCAGACTGTGGGTGATAACCAGTGCTGAAGTTCATTTTTGTTCCCAATGCGGCTTGGAACGCCTCCCAAATCTACCAGTGAAGATCGGATCACGATCACTCACTATACTTCTTGGTATACTATGGAGGCGAATAATTTCTTTTATATACAATTTTGCCAGACTTGCTGCCGATCGATTAGATTTTACTGTAATGAAGTGAGCACTCTTGGTTAGACAATCTACGATAACCCAAATCGCCTCATTACCTTTCTGAGTACGTGGCAAACCAAGACGACTCACTTCGTTCTAGTAAAATCTAATCGATCGACAACAAGTCTGGAAAAATTGTATATAAAAGAAATTGTTCATCTCCATGGTATACCAAGCAGTATAGTGAGTGATCGTGATCCGATCTTCACTAGTAGATTTTGGGAGGCGTTCCAAGCCACATTGGGAACAAAACTGAACTTCAGCACTACTTATCACCCACCGTCTGATGGGCAGACTGAAAGGATAAATCGAATATTAGAAGACCTATTGCGAGCTTGTATTCTTGATTTTGGTGGTCCTTGGGAAGACCATTTGCATTTGGTCGAATTCTCATATAACAAGTGGCATCAGAGCTAGATCCATCTTAGAAAAGGAACGAGCGCCATGCAGTTGATCAAACAGATCATCAATTCTAGGCAGAGGAAATTTGTTCTTGAGAGTTAGTTTATTGAGATTGCAAACATTATTTAAAATCCGTATTTTAAAATAAATTCTTATTTTACTGTATATTAGTTTTAAAATTAGTACATGTATATATGTGGTAATTTTTTTAGAAGTTACTGTATATTAGTTTTAAAATTATAAATGAAATTAGTTTAATATATATATATATATATATATATATATATATGAATGTATATTTTGGTTAAGGAAATATATAGCAATATTGATTTTACTGTAAATTTTAGAATTTCTATTTTTTTGAAATATAATAAGTGGATATATGGTAAAAAAATATATACAAATTTCAGATTTAGTTTTATATGTTTAAAATAATGAATTTATGGTGAATAATTAGTTTAATTGAATTTTCAATTATTTTGGTTAATCGCATAGGTGAAGAAGTCCAAAGGCTAGCCGCAAAAGCAAGGGCAGGGTACCAATGTGAGCCACGGCGGGGCTGTGATGGTTGAAAAGCCTAAGTCGAGAGTGGCCACTGTTGATGGGTGAAAAGCATGGACCGTGACATTTTGGTAACTTCTGGTGCCCATAATTTCCACACTGGTAGCCTAGAAGTAGGTTTTTTGTGTTTGGAGCTAGCTTGGAGTCATTTTGAAGTCTTTTGGTTTGGAGGCTATCGGTTTTTGAAGGCTTTTGATTTGGCGATCTTTTGGGAAGCTGTTGAGTTGGTATAAGGTGCTTAGTTTGGAAGTTCACTATCACTCTCTTTCCTTTGAAGACATTCTTGGAATGTGATATCTTTATTGTTCCGCTGTGATGCTCCATTTTGTAGTTGTGTTATGCATATTCAATACTCTGATATTGATGATAAATGTTGTAATGAATATTGTACCCAACGTTGTATCTGTGGTATTGATCAATGATATTCATTTTATTTCCGCTATTTATATTCATCTAATGTTGTTATAAGCTCCATCCGAATTGGAGTTCGATGTTTGAACCTCCGACAGTCGAATACAAGTGAGGTATTTGATGTCGATATTCGAACATTGGATTTCAGGTCGTGACAAGTTTTGAAATGAAATTGTTTTGAAAGCTATGAATGAATCTTTGTGAAAGATGGTTGAACCTTGTTTTGGAATTGAAGAGGATTTTAAATGGTGTATCTTATATATATAAAAGATTTGAAATGGGTGTTGTTTTGAAAATAATGAATGAATCTCTGGAAATGGTTTTGAAAGCTGTGAATTAAATCTTTGATTTATGATTGGATGAGTTTATCCAATTTGAAAAGGAAATTGTTTTGAAAGCCGTGAATGAATCTTTGTGAACTTTGTGAAGTGAATCTTTTTGTTTGAAGGTTGGAAATGGTAATTTGTTTAAACCATTTGAAAGAAAAGTTTTCGTCTTTAATTTTTGACTTAACTGAGATCCCAATATCCATATGTTTTAAAAATATTGCGTTGATTATTCTGTTTAGTCGGGAGAGGACTTTGTGTCATGTAACCCATTCCGAATAGTGATATGACGTTATGGATAGTATTTGAAGACCAGTGGTGAAGACCGGATATTTTCAAAAGCAAAAGGATAACCCGTCGAATGTCTCTGCACTGGCTGATTCCCGGTATAGAGATTTGATCATCCTTTGTGATGGAGAGTCCAGATGTGATTAGTGAATATCCGGATTTGCAAGGACTTCTTTGGAAGTGCCTTCAGTTCTGTTCAAACCCGAAACAGACTTGTATGGATGTATGTCTGATTACACTTTGAGATGTAAAACTGGTCTCTATCAAGTACATTTCTGTTTGGTGGCGGAGATATATTCTCTTAGCTTAACACCCTTCTCTAAGACGTACGAGCTCAGAGTATGTAGTTGATGGTTACTGGTGATACATTCCCAATTTGGAAATATGGCATACGAAGTGCTGCTGATTATTTGTTGATCGAAGCATGGCTTTGTGAAAAGCGTAGCTTTGTGGACGAGATTTCGTCGAGCCTTACAACCCGGTAATGGTCAAAACAAGAATCGTGGCAGCAAGGTTATTTGAGGGTAGCGCCCCCTGAGGGTATGTCCAATTCCTTCTGGATTATAAGTGGTATCATAATATGGAGCCTAGATACTTAAATTTTTGGTTGTTGTAAAACTTATTGCTTTGTGGTTGTTGGTTGATAGGCTCCTCGGATAAAGGTTGATAACGACCGGGGGTTGCATACTCGTGTCAGTAGTTACCTGGTTATAGAGATAACCCGGCTTGTGTAGCAAAGATCCGGTTAGGTTCTCGAGGATGTCCCTCTAGAGGCGTTCCATTTTGTGTGGGAAGTTCCTTCGCCTGACCATTTGTTGGAAATCCAAACAAAACAATACGAGTCTTGTACGGTTTTAGTTGTATAACATGCCAGTCACTTATGGTGGTCACCACTATTTAGATGGTAGCTATAGTAGGCATAGTTCGAAATGACTATGCTATACTTTCGAAAGATTTTATGAACTATGCACTAATAATAATATCAAAAGGATTTTGCATATCAAGCATGTTTTACTATCATAAGGAGAAATCTCCTCCAAGTCTGCATTTGCATTGTGTGTGCGGTGGGAGGCCTTATGGTAGTTTCATTTTCCAAAAAGCATTGTGGATTTCTTTTAAATTCTTTTGTTTGGTTTTTGATAAAGATAAATTGTTTTTGTTTGCTCATACCAGTCCCATGACTGACCCGGAGTTTATTGTTCCCTTCCTAAACTTTGGGTGCCCACAATTTTCCACACGGGCAGTTTAGAGTTGGGTTTTTTCAGATAGTCGAATAATAGGTGTAGAATTCGATAGCATCCTGCCTTTGGGATTTGGCGATAGCACTTGTTCAAGGTGACTTACCTTGCTTAAGTCATCATGATGGGGTTTCTCGCTTCGCATTTGGAAACATGATTGGTGGTTCGAGTTTCGATTTGGAGCTTTGGAATGGAGTTTATGATATTGGTTTATTCTTTCTCTCTTTGAGATCAAGATGGAGATTTTATTTCCGTTGTTATCTTTGGCTCTGATAATGATATTCAAATTGTATCATTGTTGCAAAGATATTTTATCAACTATTGTATATTAATGATATTATTCATTCTATTTCCGCTGTGTTGTTATACTTAATGTGTTAGAAGCTCCGGCGAACCATATTCGACGTTTGAATCTGTGGCATTTGAATACGGGTGATGCATTTAGTGTCGATTTTTGAAGGTAGAGTCAGGGTCGTTATAATTGGTATCGGGGCTGAAGGTTGAAATTTAGCTCAGGAGTATAACACATTAAGTAGCTCATTAGAGATAAGGTGAAGTATACCCTAGAATGAGTATATCCCTAAGATATCCATCTGTATGCCTCAGTAAATTCTCTTACTATTTACTAATAGTAAGTATGGGTGCAAGAAGAGGACGAGATAGGGGAAAGAGGAGTACAACTACAATGGTCAATACCCTGCAACAACAGAAATATATTTCTCTATCAATCTCCTTTGATCCAGTTTCTGTTCTTTGATTGCTTTGTGGCAGCTCGAGGGAGAAGCTTTGGTGTGGTGGACCTGCGAATTGTTATAGATTAGTTTCTATTTTGTATTCTCTTCATCGGTTTCTTTTCATTCTTTCCTCTTTAACTCTAATAAATTTGAAAATTTATTTGAAATAAATTGGTTAACTAAAATATGAAGATAAGTTTGATTTCATCAATGAAACGATTTCGGTTAAAACCACATTTGACATGCTGGTGTAAACTTTGGAATATTCCAACCTGAATTGGGCATCCATAGTCTGTTCTTTTGGGTCCGGATTTATTCTACGAGTGGTTGGTTATCCTTTCAAACTAACCTGTGTCCCTGCATATTCGTGGATCTGAGTGACCCGAGTATTTCATGAGTTTATTCTTGTATCTATTGGTGATATTCTGATTTGGTAAGCCAAATGCAGAATAACTATACAGTTTAATCTGGTGAACCATTTCTCTGTGTGTTCATCTATCTTTGTTGTCTCCTTGGAAAATTCCAGGGACGCAATTTTCTTAAGGGGAGAATCTTTAACATTCCTGGTTTTTAAGCCAAATTAATTTTGCGATTAATTTGATTTTTGGTTTTAATTAAGAATTAATTGGTAATTTAATTTTAATTTTTTAAGAACAAATGAAATAAAATATGCTTGTTTCCATAAATATGGATATAAAAAGAATTTTGCTTTGAAATTCAAAGATAAGTATCTTAAATTATAAATAAATATATATATATGTATGTATATAAATTGTTTTAATTCAAAAGCTCTACAAACTAATATATATGTTTATATAATTATTTATTATGGACGATTAAATTTTAAAATCATTTTCTTTTAAGTGTATAAATTGTTTTTAGTTCATTTTTCGTTAAAAAGTTATATAAGTGTTAATGATAGAAAACGCATATATATATAAATGTCCATAATAACTTGAATATAAAACGTAAAACAAGAATTAATGAAAGTTTTAAAATACTTTCTTTTATATGCTTGAAAATAAATATAAAGGCTTTGATATGAATTGATCTTTTGAAAAATGTAAGTATAAAAAAATTAAAATACATAACACATTTGTAAATAATATACACATAAGTTATAAGAAATTTTTGAACAAGGTTTAAAACATAAAATAGTTTGTATGTAAATTGAGAAATTTATTTAAACAAAGGGTTAAAACATAAATTTATAAATAAATTTAAAATTAGTGATTTAAACATAAAAAAATTCTTTGTTTGTGACATTTGCAAAGACACAAGATCATGAAGATAACAAGTGTTAGTGGAAAATAACAAGTGGCAATTGTTTTAATTATAATTTATAAAATTAAGTAAAATGTTATTAGAGAGACCGGGCTTCTTCATTTTTTCCATATTAGAAAACCTGAAACAAAAAGTAAACAAAAGAAGAAAAAAATGTACAGATCAAAGAAAAAGGAAGGTCTGCTTCAACCTGAGCAAAGAAACTTGAATTTTCACTAAAAATTCAAACTAAAATCAAGTCCGGAAACAAACTACAGACTAAATTCAAGTGTTCAATTCTTCAACCTGGAAAACAATGAAGACTTTATCAAGACGAACTACAAATGAAACCTGATCAAGTTTCAAGCCTGGAAGCTATCAACCTGGAAAATGGAAAAAAAACAAACCAAACTTCAAAACTGAAAAATCAACCTGGGAAGACAATGCAAAGACTTAGGTTTCAGAATCAAAGTCAGATTCAACTAAAACCAAATACAAGTTCTACTCAGTTTAAATCAAAGCGGGATCAGATTCAAAGCTTCAAAAATCAAATGCAAAAAATTCCAGTACTTTGTTCTCTGTCTCAACATCTAAGGTGAGCAAACTCTAATTTCTAAACCAGTTTCTTTTATATCTTATGCCTGTGATGATAGTGTGTTGTTGGACGTGAATATATTTGCTGGTTTATATACACACACACACATATATATGGGTGAATGCATGTCTGGGTATATGTATATATACCTATGCTCTGTTGATTTACAGGTTCAACCCTTAAATAAAAAATTCAATTGCTCCTTATTTAATTGTTTTTAGATTACGATATCTAAAGGAAAGATAATTGAACTAGGATAACATCAATGTTAAAAATAAATTCAAGTTTTTATATTGAGAATTTACTACAAGAATAAGAAATGATAGTAGAAAATCAAAAATAAATCCAAAATCAAATGATAGGATTTCAAGATTTAATTATAGAGATGTATTCGTATTCCAAAATCATGATTTTTGAAAATCATTTCAGAATTTTTAAATTTATAATTAATGATAATTTTTAGGTTGAACAGAAAGCTTGTTTCCATCGATTCCCATTGATCGATGATGAATTGGATGACAGGATTATTGGTGAAGGATGTTGGTGTGATGGGAATCATCAGAAAAATGGCTGGAGAGTTTTTAAGTGGCCGTGGAGGCGGTGTGGCATCGATATAGGGTTTTAGGGGTTGATCGAGATGTTTGGGTTTTCAAGGCAAATGTGTCATCCATGGTGGATTATAGGTGATCGGACCGATGGGAAAGGGTCCGCAGATCATCAGAGCAACTGGGATTGTGGTCTCGAGGTGTTAGGTGGTCGGGGTTGCCGTGGCGAGATGGTTTTCGATGAGCTATGTTTTTTCCAGGAGAACTCGATTGACTCGTTTTCGATTCTTGGTAACTACGTCGAAGCTGGAGTATTGGGATCATTGTTGAGGTCGACGGCGACGTGTTGATGGTCAAGGGAATGGTCGGAGTCGCATAAGATCGTCGTGTACGGTGCACTTTCGGTGTATCTGATTTAGGTGAGGTTTGGGAAGAAGCCTGGACATGGTGATTATCTCGGGAAAATTAGAGATTTCCTCGAGTGGGTTTTATGTTAGTACGTTAGAGTTTGAAGGAATAGGATTTTAAAATTTAAATCAAAATAAGTTGTGAAAAATAAAAGAAAGAAGGAGCTCGGGTGTTATCTCGAGATTGAGCTCGTGGATTTAGTATGTAGGCTTGTGTTTTTCTTATGCAAGCTGATAAGTTTTTCAAAAGCAAAAGGAAACCAAGTTTTTAAAAAAAAAACAATACAAGTTTTAAATGTAAATTTTTAATTAGTTTTCCAAAACAAGTTTCAAACTTGAATTTTAAATTCAAGTATGATTTGAAAATAATTTGATGTGGTTTTGAAATAGATTTTTTATTAGATTTCTGATAGTTTTTCAAATGTAATTAATTGACGTGATTAAATGGATAATCAAGTAATGATTTAGTTTTAAATCTTGAGTAATTAAAGATTGTTTGATTACTTAATAATAAAAGGTTAATTGATTGATTAAAGGTAATTAATTGTTTAAAGGTAATTACTTAATTAAAATAATTAATGATTAAAGTTAATTTATTATGTGATTAAAAGGATAACTACCCGAAGTAATTAATTTGTGATTTATTAGTATAAGCGATTAGGATAATCACTTATTGTAATTAATTAAGAATAATTTATTTAATGGTGATCAATTAAGGTTTAATTAATTTGTTAATTAATTAGCTAAGGGAAATTAATTTGTAATAAAATAATTTCAGGTTAATTTTTTGATGATTAAAGGTTGATTTATTTATTAATCAAGGTTGATTAATTAATAATTAAAGGTTGATTAATTTATTAATAAATAAATAAAGGTTAATTAACTAAGATGGTTTGTAATTAATTAATGTTAATTAACTAGGATAAATAATTTATTCACAAGTAATTAATCTGATTTAAATTAATCTTACTTATGGATGTTTGAATTATATGAAATGCTTTGAATTGTTTGATATCCCTGATGTGAAATGCTTTGGGATATGAGTTATTTTGATTCGAGCTGTGTTGAATGTAATTTATTTATCTATGATGAAAGTATATTATTTATCTGTGAATCTGTGAATGAAGATAAGCGTTATAAGAATATACCGCTTATCGATATTGATGTGTTTGAATCTATAATGATTGATATTGTTGCACTATTATGTAAAACCCCTGGACTACACCATACACGCACATATATGGATTGCATGAGGAAATCGGTCAAGTCACAGATATTTGAATAAAATATTTTAAAACGATTTTTAAGTTGAATTTTGATTCAAATGGTTTTGGGAAGTAGAATTGGGTTAAATATGAAAAGATTTTGAAAAGGAGTTTTGAAAATAAAAGTTATTTTAAATAACTTAATAAAGTTTTGATATTTAAATATTTTGATTTGAATTTGAATTCAAAATTTGAAATTGAATCCAATGTTTGAAAACTATGGTTTAAAAATGTTATACAAGCTATAAAAGTGTTTATATAGGTTTAAACCATTTAGAAAATATTATTTTGGGAATTCGAATTTAACCCAAATTTTATACTTAAAGAGCTTTAACTCGTACAAAGGTAATCAAATTTTTCCAAAACGAAAACTATTGGTTTTCAAATAATAATAGCTTTCATATAAGGAAAAGATTTCCAATTTGCGATGAAAGATTTCAAGTTTTGAAATGAATTTTTTTTGAAAGTTATGAATGAATATTTGTGAAAGACGGTTGAACCTTGTTTTGGAAGTGAAGAGGATTTTAAATGGTGTATCTTTTATATATAAAAGATTTGAAATGGGAGTTGTTTTGAAAATAATGAATGAATCCCTGGAAATGGTTTTGAAAGCTGTGATTTGAGTCTTTGATTTAATGATTGGATGAGTTAATCCAATTTGAAAAGAAAATTGTTTTGAAAGCCGTGGATGAATCTTTATGAACTTTGTGAAGTGAATATTTTTTTTTAATATTGGAAATGGTAATTTTTTTAAACCATTTGAAAGAAAAGTTTTCGGCTTTAAGTTATGACTTAACTTAGATCCCAATATCCATACGTTTTGAAAATATTGCGTTGATTATTCGATTTAGCCTGGAGAGGACTTTGTGTCATATAATCCATTCCAAATAATGATACGACATTATGGATAGTATTTGAAGACCGGTGGTGAAGACCGGATATTTTCGAAAGCGAAAGGATAACTCGTCGAATGTCTTTGCACTGGCTGATCCTCGATATAGAGATTTGATCATCCTTTGTGATGGAGAGTCCGGACTGTTAGAAATACAGATTACGAATCTTAAGGCTAGGATAAACATTAAAGGGGCGGGGGAAGGGGGGTGAATGGTGTTTTAAGAAATTACTGAATCTTTTAGAGTTTTTGTTAAGTTAAACACAAATATATGCGATATTCAGACACATATATGATCACCGAAACAAACACATATGCAGAATTAAAGTAAAAGCAGTAAAGGAAAGAACACACCGGATTTTATAGTGGTTCGGAGTTACCCTACATCCAGTCCTGCACACAAGTACATATTTCCTTTCAAAAGCAATCTTTACAATTGCACCCTCGATTTCAAGGCTACGAGGTACACCCTCCAGATCCACAATCCTCTGGGTAGAGATACTTGATTTCACGGGCAACAAGTTCACCCAATTATTTCCTAGGCTACAATCACACCTTTTAAGCTTGATTGATTTCCAAGGCTACAATCACAACTTTTACACTTGATTGATTTCCATGGCTACAATCACACCTTTTACATAGAAATGATTACAAAGAAGCCTATAACTCTGAATAGCACTAAGGATCTTGTTGAGATAGTGATAGAGAATCAAACCAGAAATGATCTAGTTAGCTTCAATGTTGATTTCGACAGAGTAATGGTAAGAATATGTGTAAAGAAATGTGGAAGAAGAAGAGGAGTGAAAACCAGAAATATATGATTAGAAATTCGTTGAAAACAACCCCTATTTATAGAAGAACTACACGCATGTCCATTCGTGAAGGGATATGACGAATAGACACTTCTTTTGAAATTCAAATTTTGAAATCAACTGACACTATGTCGACATGGGTAACTTAGGTATGTCGACATCCCAAAGGAAATTTTGGTGTTTTGTTTTTCTTTGAAAATAGCTTGTATCTTATATAAAAACTATTTTAAACTTTTTTATATATACTTAACTATAGTTAAAATACATAAATAAATATGGAGAATAATATTTTGGTATATATAAAATTTTACTATAATTTTATATTTAAATATAAGTATAAATATTAAAAGTTAAATATATTATTATTAAAAGATAGTTTAAAACTTAGGATAATTTGATTTTGAAACTAAAGATTATTTTGAGGCTAAAAGTATTGAAAATCAGGATAAATATTTTTGATTCTTTTAAAAGGAAGGTTTTGAAATCATTTTGAAAACAAGATATAATTTTGTAAAAACATTTTGAATAAAAGGTTAGTGGAAACGAAACGATGTTCCACTAGATTTTTCGTAGGTTCCATCCTACTTAGGGTTCCATCCCTTTAACAGGCTCAAAGTGGATTCCATTCCACGAATAAATTGGATTTTAAAATGTCAGTGCTTTTCTAGGATTTTTAACAAAATTTGTAAGTGCGGTGTGTATACAATTATATGTGCTAATATAGTATACACGGATCGTGTAATATGGATTACAATACAAATGCGGAAATAGATGATAATAGCATAGTAAATAAAAAATAGAAAAATCACACCAGAGATTTTTATACTGGTTCGGAGCACCGTCCTACGTCCAGTCCCAGACTTCGATCTGGATTTTCACTATTAACTACCTCGCTTCACACGGAGGAACAGGTTTACAACACCCGAACAACCGAACGGGATTTCACGCCTCTAATACACTGAGGACTTCAACACTTGCCTCTTACAACTCAGAGGACTTCAACAAAAGAACAAATACAATTGTTGTTGACAACTTGTGCTCTTGAAAAACACGGATTTGTCAATAGCAGTACACCCTTCCTATAATCTTATCCTCAAAGTATGCGATATGATGTTTTGAAAAGATTAAGGAAAGTATATTATTGAATCAAAGGATATGAAATAGTTTCAAAGATTCAATAAATAATTTAGAGCTTTTATAATGCAGAAATAAGATCAGAGATTAGATTAAAAGAATATGAAATCGTTATTATTTAATCAACGAATTGGATGAGTTTATATAGATAAGAATGGTTGTAACTCTTTGCCATTAAGAGATATGATCTTTGGTGAAAGGTAAGAGATGCAACCTTTGGAGAAGAGAAGTGTCTTTTGGAAAACTTGCTTTCTGTCCAAAAACAGTCGACAGGTTAAAAAGTGACTAGTAGACAGGAATTTAAAATATATATACGTTATGTGCATGTGTGCACGTTCATTGTGCATTTTACACAGAAACGGTCGACCGTATGATTACTAACCGGTCGACCGGTTCCTGTTAATTTGCACAATAAATGTGCAATGCTATAAAACGTATATATATCGATTATATTGAGGTGCATGATTATTTGATGATAGATTTTAACAAGTTTATAACTATTACAATATCAAATAATCAACCTATAATCTATAGTAACATATGTAGCTCTAATGACCTTGTTTTGTCGATCGCCTTATTTGTCAGAAATCAAAACTTTCATAAAACTTGTGACTCAACATTCTCCCCCTTTTTGATTGATGACAATATATATCTGTAAATCTGAATCTCCCCCTGAGTACGTGATCTCTTTCTCTTTGAATTCTTATAAATGTATGCTCCTGCAAGCAATTGTTAGCCCTTTCTCCCCCTTTGTCATCGACAAAAAGGAGTAACAGATACTAGAATATGATATTCATAGAATGAATATGATATGCATAGAAAAATAAATTATTAACACATCAAAAACATAACAGAGTTTACTACAGAACATAATGTCAATTGAAAATCATAAATAACGACACTATTTAGTACAAGTGTCGATGAATGTTTTTAAAGAGCTAAAACATAATAGAATCTAGGATGAAGCAGATCGTATCTCCTCTTCATCATCATCATCGTCATCATCATCATCATCTTCTTCTTCCTCATCATTGTGCCCTCTAGATGATTCACCATGTCCATGACCACTCATTCCTGTAGACTCGTCAGATGATGTCCAGGTGAAAACTGGAGCAGCAGGACGTTTTCCTGGGTCTTGTGCTTGAACAGAGGTGGATGTGGAACAAGATAGAGCATCCCATAGCATACCAAAGAATGACTTGACCTTATTGAAGCGCTTATCGATTTTAGAGTCCATGCGCTTGAGACGTGATTCAAGCAAAAATTGGTTACGCGCGATTGTTTCAAGTGATTCTTTTGTTGATGACTTTGATTTTAAAAGTTTTACTTCATCGGAACGAGGACGAGATGAAGTTGCTCGTTGTTTCCTTGGTCCTCTTTGTTGCCATTCTTCGAAAGGCATAATCTCAAGATAAGGTGGAGGAAGCTTCATTCGCTTGATGGTGATGGAGTCAATGCATTTTGGTTTTGAGGTTGCAGAATCAGGAGGATTGACCCCACAAGCTAACAAAAGTCTCATGATATATTCATTGTAAAAGAAATGAGGCCGGGTTGAGTTATTTACCTTGAGAATTTCATCAAAAAGCATGTGAACCCAATTGATTTGGATTTCACCATAGATAGCATAGAGTGCCTTGAAGTTTTCTTTGTACACTGCATCATAATTTCCAAGTCTAGGAAAAAGAGAATGCATCAAGACCCGATGAAGTAACCTGGCTGTCGGGCGAAGTCCAATAGACTTAGTGCCATCACTATTGTCTTCTATAAACTGATGACTGGTACTATTTCGAGTGAAAACTTCGCAGAAGGTAGACGAAAACTCTTCGCCTCGATTTGGTATACCAAGTATAGAGGCAATTCTAGCATGAGTAAGAAAAATTTGCTTCCCACAGACCATAGACCAGATGACGCCGTTTGGATTATCAGGTTGATATTCATCAAGATTCATGTTGGCGTAAAATAATTTGATCATCAAATGATTTATCTCCACACTATTTGCAGAAAAATCTATCAATGGAGTAATGTTGGCATTATTGGCTAACCTCCGAACTCCGTATGTCGTGAAATCATCAAATTTGATGAAAGAGCCTGGATGAAACTTGTAATTTGTCATTTGATTCCATCTTGTTACAGCAATTGGAGTTTGAAGCCAATTTTTGACGGAGATGGTAAGAGATGAAGTTTCAGAGGTTGCTCCTTTCTTTGATTCCTTTTGAGGAGGAGCCATTGTTGGAGGATTTGTGATTTGGGAATTGAAAAATGGGAACTAGGGTTTGTGATTTGGGGCAACAGAATAGTTTGAGTAAAGAGTGAATGAGGGTAGAGGGAAAAGTAACGTATAGGTTTATATAAAAAAACTGAAAATACGACAACTGGTCGACCTACAATTTTTGG
Organism: Allium cepa; assembly: GCA_030765085.1. NCBI lineage: Eukaryota > Viridiplantae > Streptophyta > Magnoliopsida > Asparagales > Amaryllidaceae > Allium > Allium cepa. Next base: position 327,347,520 of record CM060935.1, on the reverse strand, counting down.
CCGGTCGACCGTTTTCAACCAGAGAGCAAACGGTCGACCGGCTATGACAGGGGCGGTCGACCGGTCTTGGTCTGTTGTGATATTTCAGTTTATATTTCAAGTTTTTATCATATATCAACCTATATATATTATATTTTATACGTAATACAAAATATAACCTTCATTACACAAGAGATAGATAAAGATATAAAAACTATATATATAAGTCTAATGAGAAAGTTCGTCATTTGAATTATCGTTGTTTCCTTCAATACGTTTCGACCATGGACTCCATTGTTTCTGAGCTCCTTCATTCTTCTCATAGTTCCGATCCCATGAGTTAGGACTTTTGGATGTTGATGGCCTAGACGGCATTGGTTCATGCACGTCATGTTTGTTGGAACCGCAGAAAAATGTTGCCAACTTTTCTAAAACAGACAATCGGGCCGACGTCCATTGTTGCTCGTGATAAAGTTGACTTTGCCCGTAATGGAGTTGTCTCTGAAGGTTTATCTGATGTTTCTGGTAGTGGTGTATCTCATCGATTTGAGCTTTGGTACGAGGAGAATAGAATAGTGTCCGCTTCACTCGTTTTGAATTTGGAGTTTTATCAGTCATACAAGAGCATTGATGATGACAACTTGATTTTTGTTTTGGAGTTGTAGGAGAATAAAATTCCTCCGACTCAGAACTCGTAATTGAAATGTATGATTCTTGAGCACATTTATCACAAATGTGAGCCATAGTGTATGTTGTATAGAATATTATGGTTTGATAAAAAGAAAAGATGAACAAAATATAAAATGTTTGCAAATTTATATATAAGTTTGTTATGTATAACCTATGGATGTGAGTTACTGATAAATTTTAACCAAGAAAATATAAGCAGAAAATTTTTTTGTAAGTCTAAAAATAGCTTCCCCTTTTTTTTTTTTTTTAAAAAAAAAAAACTGATTTTATAAGATAAGAAAGAAAAGAATGACCACAAAAAAATAAGTAAAGTGAATTTAACCATTAAATAAAGCAGTGGCTTATATTTAATGTAAAAAATATAGTTTATATAATAGTTGTAGTTAAAGGATAACTAAAGAGAATAACTAACTAACAAGAAGATGTTCTTTTAGAAATTTCTTAGTCAAGATTTTTTTCTTGAAATTAAACCAAGCTCTCTTCGTAATTTAATAAAAGTAGATTCGAGCAGAGGCTTAGTAAAAATATCTGCTAATTGATTGTCAGTATGAACATATTCAAGACATATATTTCCTTTGTCAATATTATCTCGAAGGAAATGATGACGGATATCAATGTGTTTGGTTCTGGAGTGATTTACTGGATTTTTAGAGAGATTTATAGCACTAGTGTTATCACAGTATATAATAGAATTTGATAAATGAATATCAAAATCTTGAAGTGTTTGTTGCATATATAGTACTTGAGTACAAGCAAGAGCTGCTGATATATATTCAGCTTCACATGTTGATAGTGAAACACAATTCTGTTTCTTACTGAACCAAGAGACAAGTGATTTTCCAATAAAATGGCATGTACCACTTGTACTTTTTCTATCCGTTCGTGAGCCACCGAAATCAGCATCACTATATGATACTAATTCAAATGGACATTCTTTTGGATAAAAAAGACCGAAATCCTTGGTATTATTAAGATAACGAATTATACGTTTTACTGCTCGTAGATGTGATTCCTTTGGATCGGCTTGAAAACGAGCACATAAACAAACACTCATTATTATATCTGGACGACTAGCTGTAAGATAAAGAAGAGAACCAATCATGCTTCGATACAATTTCTGGTCAACATTCTTACCACTTTCATCTTTGTCAAGATGTGTAGTTGTACTCATAGGAGTTGGTTTACCAGATGTATTTTCTAATCCGAAGCGTTTGATAAGGTTTTCACAGTATTTTTCTTGATTAATAAAAATGCCGTTTGAAAGTTGCTTTATTTGAAGTCCAAGAAAATAAAATAGTTCTCCCATATGAGACATTTCGAATTCTTTGGTCATAATATTTGCAAATTCTTTGCAAAGTTTATCGTTTGTTGAACCAAAGATGATATCGTCTACATATATCTGGATAACTAGAATATCTTTTCGAGAATGTTTAATAAACAAAGTTTGATCGACTTTGCCTATTTGAAATCCTGAGCTAATAAGATAGTTACGTAGTCGTTCATACCAAGCACGAGGTGCTTGTTTTAAACCATACAGAGCTTTCTTAAGTTTGAACACATGGTCAGGATATTTTTCATGTATGAACAGAGGAGGTTGTTCGACATAGACATTCTCTTTGATAAATCCATTGAGAAAAGCACTTTTGACATCCATCTGATAAAGTTTGAAATTATGGTGACAAGCAAAAGATAATAGGATTCTAATAGCTTCTAGTCGAGCAACTGGTGCAAAAGTTTCTTCATAATCGATACCTTCTTCCTGATTATATCCTTGTGCTACTAATCTTGCTTTATTTTTGGTGATATTTCCTTGTTCGTCAGCCTTATTTTTATAGACCCATTTAGTACCAATTACTGACTGATCAGTTGGTCTTGGAACAAGTTCCCAAACGTCATTGCGCTCAAACTGATTTAGTTCTTCCTGCATGGCAATGATCCAATAATCATCTGTAGCAGCTTCTTTTGGATTCTTAGGTTCGATATTTGAGAGAAAAGCGACATGACCCATTTGATTGAGTTGACTCCTTGTTCTGACATGTGATGTTATTTCACCGATTATATTTTGAGGCGGATGGTCTCTTAATATTCTTGGTGGTGATTGTAACTCACATATTTGAGGAATATTTTCAATAACTATTTCTGAGTCAGAATCAATATTTGTGATGATTTGATTGTTAGTGACAATTGATTCGTCATCATCTGATATAGTGTGAGGGTGCTGATAGATTTCATCAAAAGAGACATGAAGTGATTCTTCAATAGTTTTGGTTCGTTTATTAAATATCCGATAGGCCTTACTTCGTTCCGAATAACCGACAAATATTCCTTCATCGGCCTTTGGATCGAATTTGCCAAGCTGGTCTTTTGTATTTAAAATAAAGCACTTCGAACCAAAAACTTTGAAGTATGAGATTTTAGGCTTCCTTTTGTTAAATAATTCATAAGGAGTATTCTTGGTAAGAGGTCTTATGGATACACGATTTAAAACATAACAGGCAGTTGCCACAGCTTCTGCCCAAAAATGTTTTGGTAAGGTGGTTCCATTCAATAATGTTCTTGCACATTCTTGTAAAGTTCGGTTTTTCCGTTCTACAACTCCGTTCTGTTGTGGAGTTCTGGGAAACGAAAAATTATGATATATACCTTTCTTTGTACAAAATTGTTCAAATTCATTATTTTCAAACTCTCCGCCATGATCACTTCTTATATTTTTAACTTTAATCCCTTTTGATTTTTGAATTTTTTTGACGAAAGATTTGAAATGATCGAAAGTATCACTTTTATTTTTTAAGAAAATTGTCCATGTATAACGAGAGAAATCATCAACAATTACAAGCACATATTGATTGTGATTTATTGATTGAACTCTAGTAGGTCCAAATAAATCCATGTGTAGTAACTCAAGTGGTTGTAATGTTGATATGACTTTCTTGGATTTAAAAGATGATTTGGTCAATTTTCCTACTTGACATGCGTCACAAATGTTGTTAACTTTAAAACTCATTTTGGGTAGTCCTCTAACTAGATTGTTTTTGGCTAGCTTGTCAATAGTTCTGAAGTTTATATGACAGAAGCGTTTGTGCCATAGCCATGGATCATTGTCATTAGCCACAAGACACATATCTGAATTATGATTAATGTTCATATTCAAAATATATATATTTCTGTCTCTATAACCTTCGAAAACCAAATTATGGTCTTTATCTAGAATAATACACTTATTATTTGAAAATGAAATAATAAAACCCTTGTCACATAACTGACTAATACTTAGCAAATTGTGTTTCAAATTTCTAACTAGCATGACATTAGTAATAAGAGGTAAGTTAGATGTACCGCAATTGCTCACATCGCCTTTGCCGATGATATAGCCTTTTGAATTGTCTCCAAAAGTGACGGAGCCACCATCTGAATATGTAATATTTGTTAATAAATTCTTGTCTCCTGTCATGTGCTTTGAGCAACCACTGTCCAATATCCACTTTCCTCTTTTCTTAAGTGGGACCTGCAAAAATAGAATTAAGTCCATGGTACTCACTTTTTATAGGGTCCTAAGAGTTAGGTCTTAGGAGTCCAAACCCATTTGGGTCCGGTATCCCCTTTATATATATAATTGTTATTAAAATGCACAGTATTCATGAATTGCTGAATGTATTTGTTCCTAATCAAATTATTATTTGTTTTAGGAACCCATATTTTGATAGTCTTGACATTTTTCTTTTGAAATTTCACAACTGGTTTTGGTTTGGAATATAATAAACTAAGATTTTTCTTAGCTTCAGTTTTTTGTACTTTCTTTTTCCTTTTATTTTCAAGATGTTTCTTGGTTTCTTGTTTGTTATATCCCAATCCTTGTTTGTCTGAAATAGATTGTGAACTTTTAATGATTTTTGTCAAGTTTTCTCGACCTTTGTTAAAGTTAGAAACATTTTGAGTAATGTCATCAAACTTTGTTTGTAAGCTAGCTTTTTCTGGGTCTAGAATTTTGACTTTTGCTTTAAGCTCATGATTTTCAGTAGTGAGAGCATTATTTTTCTCTTTTTGAGTTTCTATTTCTTGACTCAAAAGAGATATTTGAGAATCAACATTAGATGATGATTCTTGAATATTTTCAAGTTCCTCTTCTAATATTTTCTTCTCATCTTTTAACATATCTCGTTCAAGCTCTGCTCTACTTAAATCTGCTTTGACTACTTTTAATTGACGTTTTATGTCTTTATATTTGACTATCAATTCAGCATTAATATCAAGTAATTCATCAAATGTAGGAATTTGTACCTCATCTTCTATTGCCATAAAACAAACATTAGCTTGTTCGTTCTCTGAATCACTTTCACTTTCTGATGAAGATGACTCTGAATCATCCCATGTTACTGAGAAAGCTCGTTTCTTAGATTTGTCCTTTTTATATTTGAATTTGTCATTTTCTGACTTCTTCTTTTGTTCTGGACAATCTTTCTGCATGTGTCCCTTTTTGTGGCAGTTGAAACATTCTATAGCAGATGAAGATGGTTTATTTGATCCAGGTTTCCTTTTATTGTAACGACTGGCTTTTTGATATTTTAAGAATTTTTTGAATCCTTTCGCAATGAATGCCAAATCTTCGTCTTCAGAATCTGATTCACTTTCATCTTTCTCAACATGAAATGCTACATTTTTCTTTTCTTCTCTCTGTTCTTTTCTAGCCTGCAAATTTGCTTCATAGGACATTAAATTTCCTATCAATTCATCTGGCTTCATGACGGAAAGGTCATTAGCTTCTTCAATTGCTAATACTTTTCCTTCCCATTCACTAGTCAGAGAATGTAGGACTGTTGAAACAACATCGAAATCAGAATACTTTTGTCCTAAGCCAATAAGTGCATGGTGAATAGTTTGAAACCGTGAATACATATCATTGATTGTCTCATTTGGTTTCATTTTGAAATTTTGAAATTGACTTTTCAGCATGGCTATTTTGGCTTGTTTAACCTTGTTAGTACCTTCATGAGTGATTTTTAGTGTTTGCCAAATTTGATATGCAGTAGTGCAGATACTAACACGGTTATATTCATTTTGGTCTAATGCACAGAACAACATATTTATTGCTCTTGCATTTACGGCTGCTGCCGTTTTCTCAGCTGCAGTCCATTCTGAATAATCAGTTGTTGGATTCACTATTTCTCTTTGAGTGGCATTCCAAGCATCATAGCTATTTGATTGCATAAAGAATGACATACGTGTTGCCCAATAACTATAGTTAAGACCATTGAAAAATGGAGGTCTTTGTGTCGATTGACCCTCCGTGTAAGTGGTGTTTTGAGTGCTAGTATTTACGTTATTTGCCATATTACTATAATATATCAAATAACTGTGTTACGGTTATATGATGACCGTGCTCTGATACCAATTGTAAGTGCGGTGTGTATACAATTATATGTGCTAATATAGTATACACGGATCGTGTAATATGGATTACAATACAAATGCGGAAATAGATTATAATAGCATAGTAAATAAAAAATAGAAAAATCACACCAGAGATTTTTATACTGGTTCGGAGCACCGTCCTACGTCCAGTCCCAGACTTCTATCTGGATTTTCACTATTAACTACCTCGCTTCACACGGAGGAACAGGTTTACAACACCCGAACAACCGAACGGGATTTCACGCCTCTAATACACTGAGGACTTCAACACTTGCCTCTTACAACTCAGAGGACTTCAACAAAAGAACAAATACAATTGTTGTTGACAACTTGTGCTCTTGAAAAACACGGATTTGTCAATAGCAGTACACCCTTCCTATAATCTTATCCTCAAAGTATGCGATATGATGTTTTGAAAAGATTAAGGAAAGTATATTATTGAATCAAAGGATATGAAATAGTTTCAAAGATTCAATAAATAATTTAGAGCTTTTATAATGCAGAAATAAGATCAGAGATTAGATTAAAAGAATATGAAATCGTTATTATTTAATCAACGAATTGGATGAGTTTATATAGATAAGAATGGTTGTAACTCTTTGCCATTAAGAGATATGATCTTTGGTGAAAGGTAAGAGATGCAACCTTTGGAGAAGAGAAGTGTCTTTTGGAAAACTTGCTTTCTGTCCAAAAACGGTCGACAGGTTAAAAAGTGACCAGTAGACAGGAATTTAAAATATATATACGTTATGTGCATGTGTGCACGTTCATTGTGCATTTTACACAGAAACGGTCGACCGTATGATTACTAACCGGTCGACCGGTTCCTGTTAATTTGCACAATAAATGTGCAATGCTATAAAACGTATATATATCGATTATATTGAGATGCATGATTATTTGAGGATAGATTTTAACAAGTTTATAACTATTACAATATCAAATAATCAACCTATAATCTATAGTAACATATGTAGCTCTAATGACCTTGTTTTGTCGATCGCCTTATTTGTCAGAAATCAAAACTTTCATAAAACTTGTGACTCAACAAAATTCCTAATTAAATTACTTATTCTTGAAATCTTGAACTCCTGATAATCTTGATATTCTTGATACTCATGAGTCTTCAATCTTGATATCTTGAATCTCTATACTGTATAGTCTTCATTCTTGGTACCTGCATAGTTAAATCCTGCATATACATATATATAGACACACACACACACACATCTAAACTATAATGTTAGTATTTATATTTTATAATCCTATTCTAAGGTTTTTGTCATCAAAACCATAATCTTAAGGACTAACACGGACGTGATTAGTGAATATCCAGATTTACGAGGATTTCTTTAGTAGTGCCTTTGGTTCTGTTCGAACCTGGAACAGACCTGTATGGATGTGTGTCTGACAGTACACTCTGAGATGTAAAACTGGTCTCTATCAAATATTTTTCTGTTTGGTGGCGGAGATATATTCTCTTAGCTTAACACCCTTCTATGAGACGTACGAGCTCAGAGGTTATGTAGTTGATGTTTACTAGTGATACATTATCAATTTGCTAATGTGGCATATGAAGTGCTGCTGATCATTTGTTGATCGAGGCATGGCTTTGTGAAAAGCGTAGCTTTATGGACGTGACGTCGTCGAGCCTCACAACCCGGTAATGGTCAAAACAGGAATCGTGGTTGCAAGGTTATATGGGGGTAGCGCCCCATGAGGGTATGTCCATTTCCTTCTGGATTATACGTGGTATCATGATATGGAGACCAGATACTTAACATTGTGGTTGCTGCAAAACTTATTGCTTTGTGGTTGTTGGTTGATAGGCGCCTCAGATAAAGGTTGGTAATGACCGGGGGTGGCATACTCATGTCAGTAGTTACCTAGTTACATAGGTAACCCGACCTTGTGTAGCAGAGATCCGGTTAGGTTCTCAGGGACGTCCCTCCAGAGGCATTCCATTTTATGTGGGAAGTTCTTTGCCTGACCATTTGTTGGAAATTCAAACAAAACAATAGAGCCTTGTACGTTTTTAGTTGTATAACCTGCCATTTACTTATGGTGGTCACCACTGTTTAGATGGTAGTTATAGTAGGCATAGTTCAAAATGTCTATGCTGGCTAAGATTAATATTATACTTTCGAAAGATTTTCTGCACTTTGCACTAATAATAATATCAAAAGGATTTTGCGTATCAAGCATGTTTGACTATCATAAGGAGAAATCTCCTCCAAGTCCACGTTTGCATTGCGTGTGTGGTGGGAGGCCATATGGTAGTTTCATTTTCCAAAAAGCATTGCGGATTTCTTTTTAATTCTTTTGTTTGGTTTTTGATAAAGATAAATTGTTTTTGTTTGCTCATACCAGTCCCATGACTGACCCAGAGTTTATTGTTCCCTTCCTAAACTTTGGGTGCCCACAATTTTCCACATGGGCGGTCTAGAGTTGGGTTTTTTCTGATAGTTGAATAATAGGTGTAGAATTCGATAGCATTCTGCCCTTTGGATTTGGCGATAGCACTTGTTCAAGGTGACTAACCTTGCTTAAGTCATCACGATGGGGTTTCTCGCTTCGCATTTGGAAACATGATTGGTGGTTCGAGTTTCGATTTGGAGCTTTGGAATAGGGTTTATGATATTGGTTTATTTCTTTCTCTCTTTGAGATCAAGATGGAGATTTTCTTTCCGCTATTATCTTTGGCTCTGATAATGATATTCAAATTGTATATTGTTGTAAGATATTATATCAACTATTGCATATTAATGATATTATTCATTTTGTTTCCATTGTGTTGTTATACTTAATGTGTTATAAGCTTCGGCGAACCAGATTCGACGTTTGAATCTGCGGCATTCGAATACGGGTGATGTATTCGGTGTCGATTTTCGAAGGTCGAGTCAGGGTTGTTATGTTTACTATTTATTTGTTGGTTTGGATATATTCCCACCTTGGAGCGGATGAGACCCAATTACATTGCCGTGCATGAGTGAATGACCTTTGTACACAATCCCACCTCAAATTAGTTGATTTATATTTTATGATCATATACTGTATGTGATGCAGGGGGCAGGCTGGAGGGATCCAACTGGATTCCTCGCACTGTTGATTTTATTTTTATATTTTTTTTTTATATGATGTGTTGGATGCCATATTTGATGACATAGATGAATTTTCTCTATTTCATATTATGGTGGCACTAGGCCGTAGTTTTAGTATTTTGAAATACAATAAAGTGAAGTTTTAATATTTTAAAGGATTTTAAGTGATTTTTGAAAATTTATATATTTTAACAATAATTGCTGAATTATTAAAGAAGGAATTTATTTAAAATAAAAGGTATGATTTTTAAATATTATAAATTAATAGTTTTATGAAATATTTTAAATAGAGATTCTTGAACTGTAAATAAAGATTTTTAAAATCTTAAAAAAGTCCATCTTTTATAATAAAGGAATGTAATTTTATAAAGAAGATAGTAATATTATGGTATAAATATTTATTAACCGTTTTATATAAAGTGATACACACACGCACACACATATATTAAGATTTCTTTGTAAATGTGATAACGTATAAAAGTAACAATTCACAAATAAAGTAAAGATTTGTAAAATCCCATTTTATTAAAAAAGGATAGATTTATAAACGGTGTTTATAAATAAAGGAAAACTTTTATCATTGGATAAATTAGGAAAAATAAATCACAATTGTGGATTTATAATATGACGTGGGATGTTGTTTTAGAAAAATAGTTGATTCGATTTTGGAAATTGAAAGTGTGGATAGATTTGGAGATGTTAAATGATATGTTTTAAAATAGAAAGAGATTTATAAATATAGTTTTATAAATATGGAAATGATTATGTTGAGATTTAAGTAAGGATTTTGATAAGGAAGTATTTTTATGTTTTAAAAGTTATTTATTTATATTTATATTTTTTTAAAGTTGTTTATCAATATTTCCATATTTTGAAAAGTTAATTATTTCAATTATTAATATGGTTTGAAATTATTACAATTATTTATCAATAAAGTTTAGGAAATTAATTATTATTTATAACTATCTTGAAGATAAATTATTATTATTTCATTAAGAATGTTTTGAAATTATTTATTATTATTTTTAAGATGTTTCAAAGTTAATTGTTATTTATTTATAATATTTATTATTATATAATCATTTTTAAATAAATGATTATAATTTATCTATAAACGTTCCCGAGATTTACAAGGGTTTTATTAACAGATGTTGGTTTTATAAGAGGAATTTTATAGCATAGTTTGGAAAACTTAAAGGAAGATTAGTTAAAGGGTAAAAAAAGTTTTATAAATGGTCTTAGATATTTATAAAAAAGTTTTAGAAAAGGGTTTATATATTTATAAAAGTAGTTTATAAATGGTTTTATAAAGGGTTTATAAATGATTTTAGGAATGTATAAAAGTGAGTTTTATAAATAATTTTAGAGATTAATGAATGGGTTTATAAACAGGTTTAGAGATTTATAAAGGAATTTATAAATTGTTCTAGAATTATGTGAAAAGGAAATCTTCCTCCATTCTATGAATATACTTACACAGTTGAGATAAGTATAATGATTTTTTCCAAATATCGAAAATATAGGGGTTTGTGGGTACATCTTTGTAAAAATATTTTAGATAAATGTTTGGAAAATATTTTAATTTATGAAAAGATTTATTAAAGAGGCTTAGTGTGCTTGGTGCTTAACCAGTGTTGCCTCTTTTGAAAATTTGATCTCTTATTGGATTGTCCGTTTATTTGATAGTTAAATAATCGATTATCAAATGTCGGCCAATTTACAAATTAATGTAGTAGGTCTGGACAGATCAGGATCAGATATGTTATCTGAAAACCACTTCGAACCCATATAAGCGTTTTGAATTAGAATATCTTGAAGATAATCGAAATGGAGCTTTTGAAGTGCATGAGCTACTTGCTACTAATCCTCATGATGATTCCAAATGGATGTAGTAGAAGTGGTGCCTTTGGTTTCATTTAGTATCAAAACGAACTTATATGGATGAATGTTGGAATTTGCATTATTTATTGGAGGGTATTGTTAGCATTCTAAGGGGGAAGTGGTATATAAAGGTAAATTGTAGCCTCGAGCCTCAATAACTAGGACATGACAAACATTAGGTTTGCGGCAGGGCCACATGGATCGCTTCCATCAGGGTATGGTCATTCGATCTATTACTGCCAACTAATGTATGCTTTGACGACCAATAATGAAAGGGGTGATCATATTCAGTACTACTAGTCAAGTGGTATGAAAATCTTGTGTAGCAAAGGTACAATATGTTCTTATCAGACCTCGGTGCATTTTATCTAGAGATTGACCTTCATAAGGTAGTTCCTTACAATGTCATAGTCTGGGATCCAATCTGCAATACTTGCCTTTGAGGTTTTGATTGTAGAACCTAGTATGCTAGAATTTAATTAATGTAACAATTTCGGCTATGATTAATAAGTATTTGTACCCTAGGCATTATTATAATATCTGCAACAACCCGGTATTTCGTACCAATTAATTATCGTCATTGGACGATTACTTTTCCTAGCTAATCGCTAATTGAAGTTTTCAATCGAGTAAAAATTCTGTTAAAATTCGTTAAGAAATTATGTGGGATTTATAAATAATTTGTTTAGCCATGTTTCCTTTTTATATTTTTTTGGGTCGTGATTATTATTAAGGGTTGATAACCCGTTCCCTTTTCTTTCAATTCTCTCATTCGAAAACCCTACACCGAAACAAATGAGCGAAATAAATGGAGGCTCCAATTTCGTTCGTCCCTCTTTCAAAAACTAGGGCTTGTGGAAAATCGAAGATGCCGATGCTCGATTGAAGAGGCGATTCAGCGTTCTGGTTCGTCCATCGATGGCCACCTTGTAGCTTGCTTCGGCTGCTTCGATTCGTGAAAAGGTGAGTGGTCTTCCACTCACATCTAATTCAAATCATTCTTGATGATTTATGGCTTGTTCAAATCTATGCTTTTCGTTGTTTGATTAATGGATGCTCTCGGCCTTGATTTCTAATTTTGATTTCTTGGTCACGGTTTGAAATTTCTGTTTTGATTGTTGTTTCGTTCTTTTCTCTTTGACATTGGGCAGTTTGCTTTAGTTAAAGTTCGAGCTTGCTTGATTGTTGCCTTAGTTGCCACGCTCTTGAATTAATGCGGTGGACTCCGGTTTTTATTTGACCTGCAGTGGTCTTTGACTGCAAACTTGATTTTTTGTGAAAACTATTTTGAAATGAGAATTTTTACTCACTTTTCTGATGATCTTAGCACTTGGTGAACACTGTTCATCCCTGTGGCCTACATGACTTGTTCATGCGGTTCCATGACTTACTATTACCTTCGACCATCACCACTTTGATTTTTACTGGCACATTGTTGACTTTAGACACTTGAATCTGCTGCTTTGAGTACCTCTGTAGCATACCTGACTGGTTCGATTTCAACTTGCCGTTCCATGATTTTTGATATTGTTCGAACATGCCTTTGAGTTGCTTTGTTGAGTTCTTGTCCACTGTTCACTGCATACATGTATCAATATATGTATGCTGCGTACTTCATAATTCTGTTCTCTAGTCATCATGCAAGCTTGTCGCTGGCTCTATCGTTTAGTCCTCATGGTGCATTACCCTTCGTACATATTTAAGTCATATGTCGCAGTTGCATTCACTTGTGTTCATGTTGCATAACCACTTGAGTTTGCACTGTTGGTCTTATTGCCTCGAATTTGCATACGTAATGTTACTTGGTTTTGTTTGTTATTTTGAATTGAGTTGCATACTGTGTCTGGTGCACATTCTTGGTTTGTTGGCACTGTTAAACTTTATGTTGAGGCCGCACTTCCTTGTCCGCGGCTTGACTCGAAGTTCGGCCCTCTTGTAGCTTGTCGGCACTTATATCTTTCTTGGTTGTTGTTGCCACCGCATGTTTCAATATGCTTGTGGTTTTGGGTTGTAGCCTGATTATATCCACTGTTCTAGCAGAGTGGCTTTGGGACAGTGATGTTCACTGTTTTGGTTACCTATGCATATTATATATGCATGTGCTTGGTTGTACATGTCTGTTTCACTGCCTTTTGTGCATGTACTGAACTGGGTTGCACTTGTACTCCTTGTTTCTGTTTTAGGTCGAGATGCTTGTGCACTTTGGTTCAGTTTGTTTTGCTGGTGCACTTGTTGCCTGCATCACTTGTTTACTACATTTGCTAGTCTAGTCATTGAACCACACTTGTTTATGTGCACTTGTATATGCACAGTACTTGTTATGTGCATTTATACGCTTCTTGATTTTGTTTTGGTGTACATGACTTGCTACTTTACTCATCGCCTTGAGTTGAGCCTAAAACACATTGGGCTTGACCTCGCATTTGCCTTTGCAATTTATTCGACACTCGGCCTTAAGACATTCACAGCGATGCTTGTGAATTATCATTGGGTACATCATCACTGTAGTGGCAAGGCAGTGCACGCAAGCGTGAACTGCAGCCACACGGTATTCATTGGGTACATCATCACTGTGGTGGCAAGGCAGTGCACGCAAGCATGAACTGCAGCCACACGGTATTGCTTTTATTAATATTCTAATTGCTTTTGTTGCGTATTTTCTTATGCTATAGTGGCGTGGCAGTGCACGCGTGCGTGTACTGCAACCCTACTCGAATTAATATTTTAATTGATATTTCAATGGTTTGAACTGTTTTGTTCATTCAATTAAATATTCTGAATTGCACTCTGATTTGGTTTAATTACTGTCGTCTATTGGTAACTTAATTATTATTGCTTCTGTGCACTAATAACTGAGTTTGAATTAGACTGACCCGTGTATTATTTTCTTTTGAATTTAATACTCGGGTCAGACCGAGTATTTATAGGTTGTAGATATCTTACTTTGGGTTGCTGCTTGAGCTATGAAGTCACTTCATATCTTTCGGAGTAGTCGTGTCAAAGTATAGGTTGATATATATTCATGTATATTAGTCGATAATGTACTTGTATATATAACTTCCTGAGTCGACTATTGTAGTTGTATCATATGTACCATGTCAAATGTATTGTAACTGACATACGTTATTATATATATGAGACTTTCTGTTTTATCTGTGTTCCGCATTTATATTATCTGTGTTATTATTTTATATTATGTCCTAAACTATTATGAACCATCGTAGTTTGTTTTATACTGGAATTGGGGTATGTCGATGGGAGTAAATAAATCAGAGATGAAAAATGAACGAATATATGTACCACTCCTATCGAGATAACCAATACTAGTGTAAGGCCTAACTACGGATGGCCGCTCCTCAACAGCCTTATTCTCCGCGCTAGTTGATAGCATTACATCGTACTGTTCTTGGCTAGTGTGGGTATAGAGGTGGGGCGTCACAATATCACTGGGTTTCCTATAGAAAATATGTGGTTAACGTAAGATAAAAATCCATCCGTGTTTATATGCAGCGTGGTCTTACAAGATACCTTTATTTTGGAAAGAGTTTGATAACTTTAAAAATCCAACTTGGTGTGTTTTGTCATGCTAGTTTACCAGACTAACTTGGGTGTTATTTAATCATTATGCTCGGGCCACACTAAGCATATTTACATATTTCTTTGAATGCATCGGAGCCTACGAGACGAATTGGAGGTCTTCAAGTCGTATTTAGCATTTGTGAGGGCAGGTTTTTATAACTGTCCAGGGCGATGATTTTGATTTGTTGTTATGCTATGATGGATGTATGTTTACTCACTTTCTCTTCTGTAAATATCATTGATATTATATTATATGTTGCTCCATTGCGATTATGAGACTCTTTGTTGTTTTAATTTCTTTTTCTCTTCTTCTTTCTTTCCCATAACTATCCATCTTTTCATTCAATTTGGATTAGACATATGTGGTTTATTATCAGCTTAAATTATTCAGATTTGCAATTTGTTACTCTCGGTATCAGAGCGCAAGGTTAAGCGAGAACCTTAGCTGTGGTGGGCAACTCATTAAGAGATAAGGTAATGGAATGCCTTATTATGGGTTTGAGTGTATTATAGATATGAGCGCGTATTTGTTAGTTATATAGAAATGTTTTATATTGTGTTAATTTATCTATTGAGTGGTCTATGAATTCTGGTCGGTATGTAGAGTGCCATATATCGATAGGGATTTCTAAACACTTAAACAAGGCAGACCACAACGGTATTGTTTTGAGAATTTGTAAATGAAATAATATTACCTAAATAATATTTTATATATGAAAGAATAATTTTGCAGAAATTATTATAGTTATACACTGTGTGTTTGGTTGTTAGTGAATGATAATATTTGATTATTATCTTTTATTGTTTGTTGTTCTAGTAAAAGTTGTGGTCATTACAATCTAAACAAAGATAAACAATTGTAAAATGAGTTACATAAGAAAGTGAATTTATAAACTACAATTATAGAGTATTGATTATGTAACGACCCATAATTTTTGATAATAAAAAAATGTTTATTTAATAAGATTATGTAATTTAATGTTGAAAGAAATAAAAAAAATTATGATTTAATAATAAGGATATAACTGGAATGAAATGTAATAGTATTAATTTAAGGTAATTGATAACTGCTTTAATTGTAATTCCAATTAATTAAAATGATTAAAAAGTTATAATTGGTTATATATTGTAAATTTATTCGTAATAATGTGTATATTAATTGAAAATTGGACTAACGGAGTAATTGATAATTTAAACATTGTATTAATTAATGAACTAGTATGTAATTAATTGTAATTGATAAAAGTAGTGTTGTGGTAGTAGTTATGACATTTGTATGTAGATTTCAAACTAGCAAATGTTATTAAATTAAGAAAAGATTACGATTGTCATTTGTTACCCATTTATTTAATCTGTTGAATTAAAATTAAAATCAATTTCAATTAAACGTAATTAGATGTTGCTTTAATATGAGTTAAGACAAAAACTGTAAAAGGTGAATGCAATAAAATGTACATAAATGTCAATTACATTCATAAGATAATAATCAATTTAATAAAATGAGTGAAAGCAAGATAAATTAATTAATTATGATTTCAAATTTTAAATAATGTGAAAATAGGCAAAAATTTAATATAATTGGAATATTGCAACTAATATGGTAATAAATGATAATAAATGATAATTAGAGAATATTAATGTAATAAAATATAAACCAGTATTAACTTTACCCAAAGAATAACGATTGATTGAATTAGAAGATTGAAATCAAACTAAATCAATTTATTGGAATTAAATTATAATTAATTGGATTTAATTGCGGTTGAAACTGAACACTGTAATTAGTATAATATTTACCACTGAATTAACAAGTAAATTTATTTTAAATTATTGTAAATATCCAAGTAATCAAAAACGAAGAAAATTTTGGTTATTAAATTTGAAATTAAAAAGTGATTTAATTAATTTAATAATAATTTATCTAATTAATGTGAAAGTAGCCATTTTGCCATTGTGTCATATTTTGATAAAACCAGTTTCATCGGATCTATAACGGTGAACTATTATAGTATTTCAAGTTTCGTAGCGATCGGACTTGTCGTTTGTTCGTACTAGCTCGAATCGCGTAGAAATCAATTAAATTGAATAAATTTGAACTAAACTGATTTTTAAGCTAACTTCTTCATACAATGGAATTAGGACTTGAAACCTATTCCATTGAGTTTAAAATTATCGAAAACATATATTTTAATATATGAGATGTCCCATTCTCGTATCGGGGTCAGAACGGGCTTTTTGGGTCGTTGTTCGTCGCTCGTACGAATTCGATATGTGTTTAGTTTCTTATCGGGCTTTGTTAACATAAATAGTCTTGTTTCCCAAACCCTAGCAGTCATTTTTCTTGTTCTATACATACTTCAACTCTTGTATGTTCCTTCTTCAATGACAGAAGCAAAAATCAAATTGCAAACCCTCAATCAAATTTCAAATCAATTTCAAAAATTCAAACTCCTCCAAACCCTAACAAATTATATACCGTTTCAAAGCTCTTGACAAGTGTAAACCACTAGTGCGATTTATTTCTCAAATAGAATCATCATTTTCCAGAAATCGCCAAACTTGGCCATCCATATGAAGTTTTGACGATCCAACGTTGGATCTTCCAGTATGGGACGATCGAGAAGTTCAGACTTGTAGAGGCCGTGGAGTAGGTCCTAGATAGGTCCTTTGTTCGTCGTTCAGAGGTATGGAGTTCACTATAAACGCCTTAAAAGGCGCGGCGGCGAAGACGCGCTCGGGAAAGGGGCCAGTGGTCATGCTTCGACTTGGGGAGGCGGCTCGGCTAGCCAAGCACAGCAGCGTGCTCTGATGAGGTGGTCAATATCTATGGAAGCGGCGATTATTAGGTGAAGAGCGGCGACCACTAGGGTTTCAACGTGTTCAAGAGTATTTCATCTAAAATTCGAGATTTTTGATTCAAAAATCAAGTTTGAAAAGAGGAAATAGCTTATAAAGATGAATTTACAAATCAAGGCATTTGGATTTTAACAAAAGCCAATGTTCCTCTGTTCTTTTTTTTCCAGTAAATATTTTTATTTTTAAAACTTAAAATTATTTTTAAATCTTAGTTTAATCTTAAAAAAACATATTTTATTTAAATATCCTAGCCTAACAAAGATTAAAACAAGAGGAATTGAAATTTTTCTTAAATTGTACTCTGCACTTTTAAACATAGATAAAATTTGATATCTCTACACATACAACCAGATTATATTCAAATACATTCAGTATAATGGCAGGCAAACACATTTTTCATCAAGCTTCTAGTCATGCATCCAGATTTAAGATAAAACAAATTAGAGTTTACTCACCTGATACTTGTTTTTAAGCAGAGACTAAAAATTTAGAAATTTGGAAAAGTTTGAACAGCAAACCCTAAAAACTGGAAATCCCTGACTGAAGTTGCTTCCTTGCTTTGAATTTCTTGATTTAATCTTTTACTGGAATTTGATTTACAGGCTTTGGTATTTTTTTTCTCTTGTAGATTTGGAAATTTTGAAATGAACATGAGTTTTTGTTTGAAAGTGGAAGTTGATAAAATTCAGGTTTGCAAATTACTGGCTTTTTCTTTGCTTTAAGAAAATGAGATGGGAAAAATTGAATGAAGAAGATGAAGTAAAGTTTTATAGATTAAATTTTTGATTTATTAAAATTAAGAAAATAATATAAAAATGTGACACTTGTCACTAAACACACTTAACTTATTAACACATGTTATTAGAGATGTTCACAAGTTAACACATGTAATTTTCATGCAAAAATAGATTTTTAAATATTTAATAAAGCTTTTATAATTAATTATCCAATTTATAAATACATTTTAATTTATATAAATCAATCTCTTTTAAAAAAGAAATTAATATAAAACAATCTTATATTCTAAGTAAAATAATGAAAATACACTTTAAAACCAAAGTATGACTTAAGATATAAATAACTACCTTTGATCTTCAATTTAAATATTCAAATTCAAAAAAAATCTGATTTGAAATCAACTCAAATATATGTATATATTTAAACAACACAAATTCCATTTGAAAGAAATAATTTTATTTAAAATCTATGTATATATATACATACAACCCAATTACAAATATAAATATTTATTTAATCAGAATCATTTGTTCAATCTATAATTCAGTATTTCTATTAATTAATCCAATTATATTATCAATTACTGATGCCCAGAAATCCAGGTTATCACAGTATTTGGAACTGATACCATTTTATAAAATGACATATTTGAGTAAATATGATGATTTTGGAACGAGGATTTAATTAACCTTATCGATAAATTCTAAAGTGAATATGATTTTAAAAGTGAATATGATTTTGGAATTGAATGTGATTTTGAAAAGTGAATATGATTCGAAAGTGATATGGTTTCAAGAATATGATATTTTGATATCAATTATGAATTGGTTTTGGAAAATGTAAAAGAACCATCTAGTGTGTAATAAGCATTGGTTGTTAAAGAGACCGGGATTGGATATTGTCATACTCTCTGCCAATACCAAAAACCACTTTAACAACTGTGTAAGTGATGGAGATTTCAGAAATGAATTTGGATGGTTTGGCCAATGATTCAGTATGAGGTATTTACGTGACCCTGACACTCGTGAATCAACTTAGATGTGACTAAAATAGGAGCCATGCCGAGCAAAGTGAGGTTGCACCTCTAATTGGAAATATTTCTTCGATACCATATTATGACTTTGTGGTGATTTGGTAGCCACCCCTCGATTTTAATTATGGGAGTGTGTTTCGAGGTGGGCGGTAGTAGCTGTTATGCGTTACCACCAGTCCAGATCCACAATTGGTATATCTACCCTGGCTTTGCCTCAAGTGCCATGTTCACATGCCCTACCGTGACTCCTACGAGTTTGTTTTGTACTATAACTCTGGAGTGCCCTTTGAGTAAACCTCACGGAGGAGCTTAAGGTACTGTATAGACTATGGGAATATATAAAATGTGTTAAGGGGGATATGGGTAACGCCTTAACGCAACTTTAATACTTTACTTCACTGTTGACACTATTATAATAGCATATTGTACTATGTACATAGTTTAACGTATCCTTAGAAGATGTAAATCTCGAACATCTCTTAAGTTATTGCACTCATGTTAGACACTGGATAGGAGATGTAAAATCCCATAAACATCTCTCTCGCATTATATTTATTTACTACTGATTTAATTTACATAAGACTTTTAGTTCCAACTCGAGTGTTTTGTCTTTTCAATTCGCTCGGGTCAGTCTAAGCTCTTTAGTATATCGAAGACTGGTTTCTAGAGGACGAAGACAAAGATTTAGTACCACTACTATTTGTTTATTTATTTATTTATTTATTCCACTGCATCATGTTGTTCCGCTGCATTATTTATTTACTGCTGCATGTAATCGATTCTAAAGTGCAAATGGGTAATCAAATGTTATTTGTAAAACAGCTTCATGAACTATTTATTTGATTATTATATTTTGTCATTCTGCTGTGAGATTCTGTGTTTGTTTTATTTCTTTTCCTTTTTTTTCTTATTTACCCCTAACAATCTCCCCTTTTGAATGGTTTGAGTCTGAAGGGTGTGGTTTATCGCCGATTTAAACCATCCAAAAAGGCGGGTTGTTACAAATCATCATTGAAATAATCAACATTTGTGAAACAATATTACATAAGAAGTGAGATTATATAAATATGATTCATAAATGTGATTTATAAATGGAAAGGAAATGAAATTGTATAAGTATATTTATAAATATGAATTGTATTTAAAAATGGATTCAAAAAAGAATTTATGAATTTAAATTTCATTGATTTGAATTTTTTTCCAAAGGTTGAATAATAATAATTTTATTTTGAAAATATTTTGGTTAGAGATATTTTTAAATTGGATCTAGAAATAGTAAGCACTGAACTCACTTCCGTCTTTGAAAATGATTTTGGTGATGACTACAACATCATTGGCGTTCATTTTCAAGCTTATAAGCGATGGATTGCTACCATTGGAGTTTTGTTTTAGTGAAACTAGTTTGGATTTAAAATTCAAAAGTATGGTTTGAAATACAAAGAAATTAATCGTAATATTGTTTCAAAATAATTCAAAATAAGAACCAATTGTCTAAACTTTGAAAATTTTCATTTAAGTGTTTTGTAAAAATAAGAGAAATAAATTTTGATAACTTATAATTTTTTTAGAATCAACAAGTTTAAACAATTTTTTTTAAATTTGTTGAATGTAAATGTTAAGAAAGGTAAATCTGAAATTGAACTATGAAATGAAGTTTAACTTAATCTAAGTCAGATAAAATGAATTTCTAAAAGAAATTTGATTTAAGTAGAAGTAAATGAAGTGAAATAATGAAATGAGTTAAATGAAATTGAAGTTGATTCGTAATGAATTAATGAAATGGATATGAACTTAAGTTATAAAATGAAATTCAGTTTAAGTTGTTGTAACCCCCCATATTTTTATAACATTATTTATAATAATTAATTGGGTAAATTAAATAAATAATGTGAAGATTAAAAGGTTGAGATTTGATTAACAAAGGGTAGCCGTGCTATGTTAGTGTGTTAATTAAAATGAAATAACCTAAGTTAATGTATTAGGATATGATAAGGACAATATGGAAAATAGTTAAGGTTTATACCCTAAACCCTTAGGAATGGAACTCATGTTTATTTTCATTTCATTCAAACTAAAATTTCCTAAGACCGACCACCATTATCATTCTCAAGAAGAAGATAAAAGCTAGGATTCCAAAGTAGGAAGAAAATCAACTAAATCAACATCAAATCTTACATCTATAATCTCAAAGCTAAGGTGAATAATTACTACATCCCAATTTCTTTTAGTTTTCGGTTTTAAGATTAAACCCGAAATAATTTTGCAAGTATATGCCATGTTTTGATGATCAAAGTTATATATATGTGTTGTTAATGGATTATACATGTTCATGTTAGTTTTTATGATATGTTTGACATGAAAACCCTCTTTATTGACATCAAAATGCCATCAAAATTTAAATATAGGTCAGAAATGATATTTGAGAGAACGGTTTCCATTTTCATAATTTTATGAGTTAACATGGATATTATATTAATTTTCTAATGAAGGAAATTGTTTATTGGGATATAAATTATTTTCGGCTAAAATAATTGTACCATTCCCTGATTTTGGCCAAGTTTAATTCAATAATTAATTTAATTTTTGAAAATTAAATTGTGAATTAAATTGATCTTTTCCAAAATAAAATAAAAGATTAGTTGTTCATATATATATATATATTGATTTTTAATTGAAATTTGAATTTGAAAACTCAAAAATAAACATATTGGAAATAAATTGGATTTAAAATTTTATATTGAGTTAATAAGAATTTGTTTCTAATTATATTAAATATGCATTTTGATTTGAAAATGATATTTTGAATTTGATATAATAAATTTTTCAAAGGCTAATTAAGAATAAAATTCTATATATTTATCTATGTGCAATTAAATTTTAAAACCATTTTTCTTTAAGAGATTATATAAATGATTAATAAAGAAAATGCAAATATATTTTAAAACAAGAATGGATAAAGGTTTTAATATACAAATCTTTTGAGATTAAACAAGATTTGTATGATGATTTAAATTACTTTTCTTTTATATTTGAAGATAAATATAGCTAGAATAAATATAAAGTTTTGATACAAATAAACCTTTTGAAAATATAAGACATATTAATAAAAGATAAAACATGTTTCATAAATTTTAATATGACAAGTGTTTAACATAAATTATAAAAATAAAACTTAACAAAAGGACCTAAACACAAAATTTTCATAAATGAAATTTGTGAAACAAGTGTTAATTTAAACTCACAAGTGTTAACAATATTTACAAGTGGCATATTTGTTTAGTTAAAGATTTTAAATTTACAAATAAAATAAATTAAAGAAACTAGGCTTCTAAAATATCTTCTCATCTTCCATATCCAAAATCTGGAATCAGAAAAAAAAATCATCTCAACATCAAAACAAAACAAGAATTCAAACAAATACAAACTTGAAACAAATACTGGAGAAACAAAATGCAAATCAAATTTAAATCTGGAATTAAATTTGAGTTCAAACCTGGAATCAGCATCAGGTTCAAGCAGACAACTTCAACAAAGTAAAAATCAAAAGCATTCAAATTTTAGTTCAAAACTGGTTGCTGTATCGAAGTGACTAAGCTAAGGATTCAAGCAAACTGGAAATAAAATTATTTTAGCAAATGTAAAGAAGATCGGGCGAACAATAAAATCAAAGATCAAGCCTGGAAATTAAGCCTGTAATCAAGTAAAGATCAAGCAACAAAATTCAACATTATAAAATCAGGCCTCTGTTTTCATCTCTCAGGTGAGCAAACTATCTCTTTTAAAACCCTTAACATGGTTTAGTGATCTGATGCTTGTGAGTATCCTGGAGTTTGATTAGAAATTTGCTGATATGTTTTTATGTGTAAGGATTTAAAGGTGCATGTCTGAATATCATATATATCCATACCTCTGTTAGTAACAGGTTATCTAATTTTAAGAAAATAAATCCATATCTCCTTGTTTAAACCAATTCAAGCCATGAATCCTGAAAAGAAAATGTTTATAACATCATATAGTTATTTTTAAAAATAATTCCAAGAAAAAAATGTGAAATAAACATTGTAAAAATGGAAATTTACAGTAAAGTCATCGTATACCAGGAAAATCGAATATTTTAATTTGAAGATTTGATTACTCAATCATGTTCGTATGACAGAATGATGAATTTTAGAAATAAAATGGAGATTTTTAGTTTGATATCGACTATGATATTGCGAGATGAACGGTAAAGGTTAATTTGTCAAATTCCGTTGAACGGCAAGATGAAGCTTGTCGTGTTTTGGTCGGTAGGGAGTTCGAGCATAAATGATCACAAGAAAAATGTTCGCAGATTTTTCGGTTGATCGAGGTGGCTCGGCAGCGAGGAAATAGGGTTTAAGACCCGGTTTGACTCGTTGAAGTTTGGGTTAGAAATTCGTAGTCAAGGGGTGGTATATCGACGATCGGTCTAGGGGGAGAAGAGGCATAGGTCAGGGGAGCAGCCTTGATTTAAGTCACGTGATTATCAGTGGACGATGGTGATCAGGCGAGGCGGTTTATGGTGATTGAGCTTATTCCAGAAGGTAGTTGGGTTGCTCGATTTTTATTCATCGTTTAGTTCGTGATCTGGGTGATCGGTGGAGTTGTTATGGTCATCAACGACTTGCCTAAAGTTGCTTCATCGATCGAAGCTCGGGCGATGGCGCGTACACGTGCACGTGGTCATGGATGTTTGTGGGTGGTTATAGTGTTGGGGAAGAAGATGCATTCTCGGGTTCATGCTCGAGTTGTTCATGTGAGTGGCTCGAAGAAAAATGGTACACGAGAGTGTTTGGACATGATTTTAAAGATTTAAATCAAAACAAGTTTTTGAGGAAAGAAGATATAAGGTGGCTCGGGAAAATTACGCAGTGGGCTCGAAGTGGCACTCGGGTGAGTTGGTTTTTGGCTCGGGTAAGTATATTAGCAGTTTTAAAACTTTAAAACAAAATCAAGGGTTTCAAAATAAATGTTAACTAGTTCTTTAAATAATTGTTTTTGTTTAGTTTTAGAACTAGTTGAAGGTTTAAAATATATTTTTTAAAATTAACTAAGAAATAAATTTAAAGGAGTGATGTTTTAAATTATTATTTTACTTAAAAGTCTTAAGTTAATTTATGAATTAATATTAATTTTATATCAAAAAGTCAAATGTTTTAAAGATCAATTATTTTGTTTTTAAAATAATCATATATTAAGTAATTAATCAAAGTGGTTCCGATTTGTTTTCAAATGGAATTTGTTAATTAATTAATTAAGGTAAATGGGTTATCTTAAGATTGAAGGATCATTAATTTGTAATTTCATAATTACTTAATTAAAGGTTAATTAAGTAATTAATTTATAATTAAGGATAATCTTTTAAGAATAATTAATGTGATTAATTGAAGATTTACTTCCTTAATTATTAAAAGGATAATCAATTCATGTGATTAATTATTTAAAGTAACTAATTTGACGGTAATTAAATAAATCGAGGTTAACTAATTAATGAAAATAATTAAGGGATAATCACTTATTATAATTAATTAACATTAATTAAATAAATGGTAATTAATTAAGGGATAATTAATTAATGTAATTAATTAAGGATTAATAATTAAGGTTAATTATTCAATGACTAAAGGTTGATTTATTTATTAATAAAGTTTGATTAATTAATAATTGACCAATTGATATTAAAGGTTAATTAATTAGTGATTAAAGATTAATTAATGATTAAGGTTTGTAAGTAATTAATTAACCAGAATTAGTAGTTTATTCATAAGTAATTAATCTGATTTAAATTAATCAGATGAATAATTAATCCTACTTATGGATGTTTGAATTGTATGAAATGCTTTGAATTATTTGAATATCCCTGATGTGTGATGCTTTGTGATATGAGTTATTTTGATTCGAGCTATGATGAATGTAATTTATTTTATCTATGATGAGTGTAAATTATTTATCTATGGATTTGTGAATGGATGATAAGCATTATAGAAATATACGCTTATCTATAATTGTTGTGCTTGAATCTGTGATGATTGAATGATGTTGCATTATTATGTAAAACCTTGGACTATACTATACACACACGAATATGGATTGCATGAGGAAATTGTTTAAGTCACAGATTTTTGAAATGGTTTTAAAGTTGAATTTGAATCCAGATGGTTTTGGAAATGGAATTGGGTTAAATGTGAAAAGCTTTTGAAAATGAGTTTTGAAGATAAAAGTTATTTTTAATAACTTGATAAAGTTTTGAAATTTAAATAATTTGATTTAAATTTGAATTCAAGATTTGAAACTGAATTCTATGTTGGAAATTATGGTTTAAAAAGATCAGGTAAATAGGCACAAGGAAGAAGTTAGAAAAAAATTTAGTCTTAGGGACAACAAGTTTGCTGTTTAGTCTGAAGCACATTTTTTAGTGTAAACTGAAAATGATAGTTAAAACTATCATTCTACGATTTACACTAAAAAATGTCCGTCAGCCTAAAAAACAAACTTCTTATCCCTGAAACTAAATTTTTCTCTAACTTTTTCCTTGAGCCTAAAAACCCCCTAAAAAGATTATACAAGTTATAAATGTGTTTATATGGGTTTTAAATATTTTAAAAGTAATGTTTTGGGAATTTGAATTTAACCCAAGGGCTTTAACTTGTACAGATTTAATCGGATTTTTCTGAAACAAAAACTATTTGTTTTCTAATAATAATAACTTTCATATAAGGAAAGAATTTCAATTTATGTTGAAAAGATTTCAAGTTTGAAATGAAAATGGTTTTCCAAGTTATGAATGAATCCTTGGAAATGGTTTTGAAAGCTATGAATTAAAATTTTGATTTAAAGATTGGATGAGTTAATCCAATTTGAAAGGGAAATTGTTTTGAAAGAATATGAATGAATCTTTGTTAAAGATTGGTATACTTTGTTTTCAAATTGAAAATGGATCTTAAAAGTGTATCCTTATAAAAGATTTGAAATGGAAATTGTTTTGAAATCTGTGAATGATTCTTTGTGAAAGATGGGTGAACTTTGTGAAGTGAATCTTTTTGTTTAAAAATTTGAAAATGGTAATTTGTTTAAACTATTTGGAAGAAAAGTTTTGGGTTTTAAGTTGTGACTTAACTGAGATTCATATATCCATATGTTTTTAAAAATTGTGCTCATTATTAGGTTTAGCCGGGAGAGGACCTTGTGTCATATAACACATTCCGAATAATGATACGACGTTTATGGATTGTGACGCCCCGCCTCTATGCTCACATTAACAAAGAGTATTAAAAGAAATACTGTCTGTTATTACGAAGAATAAGGTTGGATAGGAGCGGCCATCCGTAGTTAGGTCTTACACTAGTATTGGTTACCTCGATAGGAGTGGTATATATTTTTGTTTTTTCATCTCCTATTTATTTCCTCCCATCGACATATCCAATTCCAATATAAAATGAACTATGATGGTTCATAATAGTTTAGGACAATATATATAATAATAACACAGATAAACTAAATGCGGAACACAGATAACAAAAAGTCTCATATATATATATATATATATATATATATATAACCGATGTCAGTTACAATACATGTGATACAATACATATGATACGACTACAACTGTCGACTCTAGAAGTTACATATACAAGTACATTATCGTATATAATATACATTAATACATATCTTCCTATACTAATACACTGACTACTATAAAATGACGACGACTACTCCAAAAGATATGAAAAGACTTCATAGCTCAAGCAGCAACCCAAAGCAAGATATCTACAACCTGTAATAACTCGGTCTGACCCGAGTATTAAATTCAAAAGAAAATAATACACGGGTCAGTCTAATTCAAACTCAGTTATTAATGTACGGAAGCAATAATAATTAAATAACAATTAGACGACAGTCAAAATAAATTCACATATCCGATCCTTTAATAAAGAAATCTGATAATAGTAAATATAACACGTAATAGTGTTAAACAACAAATCAGCAAATTCAAATTATCAACGAAGATAGATGAAAGGATTATCAATGGAGATAATCAAGAAAACAACAGAATTGCCTAAACGGCAATTAACAACAAAATCTAATTATTAAATAAATAATTAGAAACTCATAATCTAAATTTCAAAAAGATAATTAGATATCAACAGAATCATCAAATTAAACCAAATCAAAATACGATTCAAAATATATTGAATTGGACATACGAAACAATTCAAACAATTAAAATATCAATTAAAATGCCAACTCGGGTAGGGCTGCAGTACACGCACGCGTGCACTGCCTCGCCACTACAGCCTATGCAATATGCAAAAGATCAATAAATCAAAAGCAATTAGAATATCAATAAAAGCACTACCGTGTGGCTGCAGTACACGCTTGCGTGCACTGCCTTGCCACTACAGTGATGATGTACACAAAAGCTCAATGAACCAAAATCAATGAAGATTCAAATATCAATGCCACAGCCTCAATGGCCAAAGCAGACAGACATGGACAATGCGCACGTATGTACACAATGAAAATTCACAAACGAACACATGGTCAAATCCGAATTACCAGATTCAACTCAACTGCAATTAGAAAAACAAATCCAATTGCATCGATGCAACACAAACTGACCAGGGTAAACTGCATAATTGAATACAAGGGCAAAATGCAACCAAAAACTGCAGCCACCACAAGATCACAAGCTACAGAGCTCTAAATATTTCAACTTGAAGTCAACATGCATGCAACAGAGAAATGAATAATGCAAGCAAGACCAGAATGCAACTGCACAAAACAGGTTAGCAAGGTGCAGGCACAAGTGGTACAAGACATGCAAACTATCTCAAAAAGTGATACAAGCTACTGAACCCAATGAATGACAACCCCAAGTACTCATGTACAACAACAATGAAATCAATATCAAATGGCACTAAACCACATATAAATTACAAAGATCCAGTCCCTGCTACCTGGACTCAAAGGCAAGACAGATACCCACAATGAAGATATGTACACAGTGGCACTTGCAATAATTATTACAATGATCCAGCAGCATAAAAAAACTGGAACTCAAGTCAATGCATAAATTAAACAACAATGAACAATTGACAATATCAAGTCAACGTCAGTGACACATCCTCTAAATGGAATGGCTATAAATATCCATATATGAACACTTCAAATACTTAATGAAGTTGTGAAACATCACTATGAACATTCCAAGTCTAAACAACATGGAAAGACAGTGATTGAATGACCACAACCCAAAAATTTAAACAATGTCAAGCTCGAATATCAGAACCCAAGCCAGGACATACAAAGATCAAAGAATTCACAAAGTCAACTATAAAACTTGACAGTGCAAGCTTCAAAAAGTATATACATGAAGATTACACTGCAACAGGTCGAGAAACAAACATGTATCACAACAACAAGTGATGTACACATGAATGCAAAGAGCAACTGCAACAGACAATGAAATTCAAGTTCAATTTCAATCAACACAGTATGACCCAAAGCATGAACAAGGGTACAAACTGGAATGTAACCCGAAGTCAAAGTCTCAAAGCAAATGCAAAGTCAAAGTTTAATAAAAAATCAATGTCGAACCATTTTTGCAGGTAACTGATTCATACCAAGACAGTGCCAAAACCAGAATACTTTCACAAAAATCAATTTCAAGCTTAAAGTGAAGGCCGATGTCAACTAAAAATCAACGCCGTGATGTCCAAGGCAAAAAGAGTAAACAAGCCAGAAACCAAAACTTCCAGATAATCCAGTAGTCGTGACAATTGAACAGAGTCAATATCAAGACTCGATTCAAAACACATCAGCAAAACCAAAGGAAACAACATAGTATTTTAGCAAAATCAAAGCTAAGGACGAAGTCAACATGAATTAAAATACTAGTGAATTCGAGAGCAAAGAAGACACTGTCAAAGAAAAATCAAAACTGTGTGAACCAAGTAACCATAAAATATACAATTTTGATTAAGTCAGATAAATCATCTACGACGAAACCAAATCAAACACGAAGCATAGTACTAAGTTCGAATTACAGATGTGAGTGAAGAGGACCACTCACCTTTGTTTCGGTGAGCACGACAATTGATCGGCAAGCACCAAGTCGAATCGAGCAACGAGCGATCGAAGTCGGCGCCTTGAATTTCTAGAAACCCTAATTTTGCAAGCGAGCCGCCATTGTTTCTTTTTTTGTTAGGGCTTTCAAACGAATGAAAATCAAAAAGAGGAATGGGTCGAAAATTTTATAAAAAAGGAACGGGCCAATTAAAATAAAATAGATATATATTTAAAGCCCACATAACTTTTAACCATTTTTCAAAAGGATTTCAACCGATCAAAAACTCCAAACTGCAATTTGCCAACAATATTGGTCGTCAAACAACGATAATTAATTGTTGTAAAACCCCGGGTTGTTACAGACTTCCCTCTTTATAAAAATTGCGTCCCCGCAATTTTCATAATTAAAGTCGTCAATAACAATTATTTTTTCTAACATAAACTGGTTAAGCTAGAAAAATAAAGGTCGAGAACACAAACACCAAAGAAATCTTTTAATTTCATAAAAGAAATTCACAAATTCTCAAAAAATCTAATTATCAATAGATAATTCAGAAAACAACAAAACTGTATAAATGCAATTATCAGCAATATTCAATTATCAATTAGATAATTAGAATATAGAAATCACAGCAACAATATCTTATTATCGATACGATAATTAGAAAACAGCAAAATCTAATTGTCAACAAAGATAATTAGAAAACACAAATCACAATTCGCAAAACCGCAAACATCTATTTATCAACCAAATAATTAGAAAACACGAACTTCATAATCAACAAACTCTAACTATCAACAGAGATAGATAGAAAACAGCAATTCAATATAATCAACGTAATCTAGAATCAATTATATACTAGGAAATCTTATAATCAGCAAAATTAGCAATTACCTAGTCTTCAAAAACGATAATCAGAAATCTCAATTCAACAAGTATCCAATTATCAAAAACGATATTCAAATCTCAAATCAACGAATATCCGATTATCAAAAACGATAATCAAATCTCAAATCAACAAATATCCGATTATCAAAAACGATAATCAAATCTCAAATCAGCAAATATCCGATTATCAAAAACGATAATCAAATCTCAAAGCAACAAATATCCTATTATCAAAAACGATAATCAAATCTCAAATCAACAAATATCCGATTATCAAAAACGATAATCAAATCTCAAATCAACAAATACCTAATTATCAAGAACGATAATCAAATCTCAAATCAACAAATATCCGATTATCAAGAATGATAATCAAATCTCAAATCGACAAATATCCGATTATCAAAAACGATAATCAAATCTCAAATCAACAAATATCCGATTATCAAAAACGATAATCAAACCTCAAATCAACAATTATTCAATTATCAAAACGATAATCAAATCTCAAATCAACAATTATTCAATTATCAAAAATGATAATTAAATCTCAAATCAACAAATATTTAATTATCAACAAAGATAATTAGAACTCATATCAATAAATATCCAATTACCTGCAGAAAATTGGAACAACAAATATTTAGAAATCAATTAAGAAAATCTAGAAAATCAACATAAAAGGTTAAATCGATCACATCAAATGGCGAGTTTTTAAGCTATGCCGCACGTGCATCAACAAATGGCCGAAGCCTACCAAGTACTATCAACATAATTTTGGCGCCCAACAAATGACCCGGAAGTCCAACAGATGACCCGAAGGTCTAGTACTGGTACTGACCCGAAGGTCCAACATATGACTCAAAGGTCCAACATAGTGGCTCGAAAGCACACGAAAATCATCAAAATCATCTAAACAACAAATATTTCAATTAACGAGTCCGGAATTAACCGAAATAGCAAACGCACATAACCCATACCACGAGTTTTACTAAATCATTTGATTCACTTCATTGTTTCCTTGAAAGTGCAAAATTGTGTATTCCAAAATAACATTTCACATTCTCAAATGGACAAGTCCGGAATTAAGCGAATCAGTAAAAGAAAGGGGTCATAGTCCTCGATTTTGCTGAAACGTTTAAATTGCTTCCTCATTCTATTGAAAGCGCAAATTGCAAAACTTCTGAAAATAATTTCATTTATTTTGTAATAGTAATAATTTACATTCTCAAATGAACAGGTCCGGAATTAAGCGAATCAGTAAAAGAAAGGGGTCATAGCCCTCGATTTTGTTGAAACGTTTAAATCGCTTCCTCATTCTTTTGAAAGTGTAAACTGTAAAAATTTTGAAAACAATTTTTATTTTGAAATAACTTTTAAAACACGTGATTAAAACAGCAACATCAGTAGCAACTTCGACAAAGAAATTGCACTTTTCAAAATACCATAAAAAACGGACAACAAAATCAGCATTGCGGGATAACCACTTGAAAATCCACTTTAAAATTTGACGGTTACTGAAGTCAAAGCGACAGTAATTTTAAACGTCGAAATCTCATCAAAATAATTCGCATCAAAATATAACACCAGTGAATTTCCATTCATTAAAAATGTCACAAAACACCATGCTTCAAAAACTTAGCACCAGTGTGAAAATCCCGTTATAAAAATAACGACAACAAAATATGTTTAAACCAAACACTAGTTCAACGTAAAATTAATGCAGTAACGTGCAACTTAAATTTGCACGTATACTACAAAATGAACAAAGAAATCATTCGAATATATCTTTAAGGAAGATAATTCAAAACAGCAAAAATCTCAACAAAATCACATAACTGCAATCGCTTCGGATCCACAATTCGGATTCGAAATTTTAAAAGAAAACAAATTAAACACAGCTATGTAAACAACAAATGAAATTTATTTCAATTTCATATTTTGATTTTTAAATCAAAAAGGTTATCAATTGTACTCAGCGAAGACGGTCTCACTGTTTCCGCCGCGCACTCTGATAAACAAAACACAAATTATTCAATTACCAAAACACAATTTTACTTTTATTTTTAAATAAAGATATTTAAAAATTCCATCATAATTTCAAAACTTTAGTTTTGACTCAAAGCACAATAAAACATCGACAAATAGTTGTAATACATGTTCCATCTAAGTTATGTTTTATATTATGTCCATAACCCCAAGCTCTGATACCAACTGTGACGCCCCGCCTCTATGCTCACAGTAACAAAGAGTATTAAAAGAAATACTGCCTGTTATTACGAAGAATAAGGTTGGATAGGAGCGGCAATCCGTAGTTAGGCCTTACACTAGTATTGGTTACCTCGATAGGAGTGGTATATATTTTTGTTTTTTCATCTCCTATTTATTTCCTTCTATCGACATATCCAATTCCAGTATGAAACGAACTACGATGGTTCATAATAATTTAGGACAATATATATAATAATAACACAGATAAACTAAATGCGAAACACAGATAACAAAATGTCTCATATATATAACTGATGTCAGTTACAATACATGTGATACAATACATATGATACAACTACAACTGTCGACTCTGGAAGTTACATATACAAGTACATTATCGTATATAATATACATGAATACATATCTTCCTATACTAATACACTGACTACTATAAAATGACGACGACTACTCCAAAAAATATGAAAAGACTTCATAGCTCAAGCAGCAACCCAAAGCAAGATATCTACAACCTGTAATAACTCGGTCTGACCCGAGTATTAAATTCAAAAGAAAATAATACACGGGTCAGTCTAATTCAAACTCAGTTATGCACGGAAGCAATAATAATTAAATAACAATTAGACGACGGTCAAAATAAATTCACCTATCCGATCCTTTAATAAAGAAATCAGATAACGGTAAATATAACACGTAGTAGTGTTAAACAACAAATCAGCAAATTCAAATTACCAACGAAGATAGATGAAAGGATTATCAATGGAGATAATCTAGAAAACAACAGAATTGCCTAAACGGCAATCAACAACAAAATCTAATTATTAAATAAATAATTAGAAACTCATAATCTAAATTTCAAAAAGATAATTAGATATCAACAGAATCATCTAATTAAACCAAATCAAAATACGATTCAAAATATATTGAATTGGACATACGAAACAATTCAAACAATTTAAATATCAATTAAAGTGCCAACTCGGGTAGGGCTGCAGTACACGCACGCGTGCACTGCCTCGCCACTACAGCCTATGGAATACGCAAAAGATCAATAAATCAAAAGCAATTAGAATATCAATAAAAGCACTACCGTGTGGCTGCAGTACACGCTTGCGTGCACTGCCTTGCCACTACAGTGATGATGTACACAAAAGCTCAATGAACCAAAATCAATGAAGATTCAAATATCAATGCCACAGCCTCAATGGCCAAAGCAGACAGACATGGACAATGCGCACGTATGTACACAATGAAAATTCACAAACGAACACAAGGTCAAATCCGAATTACCGGATTCAACTCAAGTGCAATTAGAAAAAAAAATCCAATTGCATCGATGCAACGCAAACTGACCAGGGCAAACTGCATAATTGAATACAAGGGCAAACTGCAACCAAAAACTGCAGCCACCACAAGATCACAAGCTACAGAGCTCTAAATATTTCAACTTGAAGTCAACATGCATGCAACAGAGAAATGAATAATGCAAGCAAGACCAGAATGCAACTGCACAAAACAGGTTAGCAAGGTGCAGGCACAAGTGGTACAAGACATGCAAACTATCTCAAAAAGTGATACAAGCTACTGAACCCAATGAATGACAAACCCAAGTACTCATGTACAACAACAATGAAATCAATAGCAAATGGCACTAAACCACAAATAAATTACAAAGATCCAGTCCCTGCTACCTGGACTCAAAGGCAAGACAGATATCCACAATGAAGATATGTACACAGTGGCACTGACAACAACTATTACAATGATCCAGCAGCATAAAAAAACTGGAACTCAAGTCAATGCATAAATTAAACAACAATGAACAATTGACAATATCAAGTCAACGTCAGTGACACATCCTCTAAATGTTATGGCTATAAATATCCATATATGAACATTGCAAATAGTTAATGCAGTTGTGAAACATCACTATGAACAGGCCAAGTCTAAACAACATGGCAAGACAGTGATTGAATGACCACAACCCAAACATTTAAACAATGTCAAGCTCGAATATCAGAACCCAAGCCAGGACGTACAAAGATCAAAGAATTCACAAAGTCAACTGTAAAACTTGACAGTGCAAGCTTCAGAAAGTATATACATGAAGATTACACTGCAACAGGTCGAGAAACAAACATGTATCACAACAACAAGTGATGTACACATGAATGCAAAGAGCAACTGCAACAGACAATGAAATTCAAGTTCAATTTCAATCAACACAGTATGACCCAAAACATGAACAAGGGTACAAACTGGAATGTTACCCGAAGTCAAAGCCTCAAAGCAAATGCAAAGTCAAAGTTTAATAAAAATCAATGTCGAACCATTGTTGCAGGTAACTGATTCATACCAAGACAGTGCCAAACCCAAAATACTTTCACAAAAATCAATTTCAAGCTTAAAAGTGAAGGCCGGTGTCAACTAAAAATGAACGCCGTGATGGCCAAGGCGAAAAGAGCAAACAAGCCAGAAACCAAATATTCTAGATAATCCAGTAGCCGTGGCAATTGAACAGAGTCAATATCAAGACTCGGTTCAAAACACATCAGTAAAACCAAAGGAAACAACATAGTATTTTAGCAAAATCAAAGCTAAGGCCTAAGTCAACATGAATTTAAACACCAGTGAATTCGAGAGCAAAGAAGACAGTGTCAAAGAAAAATCAAAACTGCGTAAACCAAGTAACCAGAAAATATACAATTTTGATTAAGTCAGATAAATCATCTACGTCTAAACCAAATCGAACATGAAGCATAGTACTAAGTTCGAATTACAGATGTGAGTGAAGAGGATCACTCACCTTTGTTTCGACAAGCACGACAATTAATCGGCAAGCACCAAGTCGAATCGAGTAACGAGCGATCGAAGTCAGCGCCTCGAATTTCCAGAAACCCTAATTTTGCAAGCGAGCTGCCATTGTTTCTTTTTTTTTTCTTTTTCCGTAAGGGCTTTCAAACGAATGAAAATCAAAAAGAGGAACGGGTCAAAAAATTTATAAAAAGGGAATGGGCCAATTAAAATAAAAGAGATATATTTATTTAAAGCCCACTTAACTTTTAACTATTTTTCAAAAGGATTTCAACCGATCAAAAACTCCAAACTGCAATTTGCCAACAATATTGATCATCAAACAACGATAATTAATTGTTGTAAAACCCCGGGTTGTTACAGTGATTGCATTTGAAGACCGGTGGTGAAGATCGGGTATTTTTGAGAACGAAAGGATAACCCGTCGAATGTCTCTGCACTGAATAGCTACGGTATAGAGATCTCTATATGTGATGGGGAGTCCGATCGGGATTGTGTATACCCGGATTACAAGGGCTTCTTTGTGAAGTGCCTTTGGTTCTGTTCGAACCCGGAACAATCTTGTATGGATGTGTGTCTGATATTACACTTTGATATGTAAAGCTGATTTCTATCA
Source organism: Allium cepa (assembly GCA_030765085.1). Classification (NCBI taxonomy): domain Eukaryota; kingdom Viridiplantae; phylum Streptophyta; class Magnoliopsida; order Asparagales; family Amaryllidaceae; genus Allium; species Allium cepa. The sequence goes on along the minus strand of CM060935.1, from coordinate 327,311,617 downwards.
AATGCATTTCTTTTTGGTGGCAATGAATTTATCCTCTTAACTTAACACTCTCCTTTGAGACGTACGAGCTGAGAGGTTATGTAGTTGATGGTTACTAGTGATACATTCCCAATTAGATAATGTGGCATACGAAGTGCTGCTTATCGTTTGTTGATCAAAGCATGGCTTTATGTAAAGCATAGCTTTGTGGACGAGACTACATCAGGACCTCACAACTCCAAAATGGTCGAAACAGGAAAGATGCGGCAAGATTATCAGGAGTCGCGCCCCTAGAGTATGTCCATTTCTTCTTGAAAAGAATGGTTCATAGTATGGAGCCCAAATACTTAACTCATGTGGACACTGTAAATTTATTACTTTGTGGTTCCTTTGTGGTTGAGGATCCTCGGGTAAAGGTCGCTAATGACCAGGGATGGTATACTTGTAGGTGTTACTTCCAGATAGGGGTAAACCGGCCTTATGTTGGTAGAGATCTGGGTAGGTTCTCGGGGCGTCCCTCCAAAGGCGTACACATGTAGCAATAGGAAGTTCCTTAGCCTGACCATTTGTTGGAAATCCAATCACCAATACGCGCCCTATATGGTTTTAGTTGTAGAACCTGCCATCTAATATGGTAGCTATAGCATGCATAATATAATGGTACCTATGCTGGCTAAGATTAATATTATACTTTCGAAATATTTTCCACTATGCACTAATAATAATATAAAAAGGATTTTGCGTAGTAAGCATGTTTGACCATCATAAGGATAAATCTCCCCCAAGTGTGCGATTGCATGGTGTGGGTGTCGGGAGGTCTTATGGTAGTTTCATTTTCCAAAAAACATTGCGGATTTCAATCTTAAATTCTTTTGTTGTTTTTTTTATTCAAAACTATTTTTGTTTTCTCATACCAGTCCCATGACTGACCCGGAGTTTATTGTTCCCTTCCTAAACTCTGGGTGCCCACAATTTTCCACTTGGGCAGTCTAGAGTTGGGTTTTCAGATAATCAAATAGTAGGTGTATATTCGATAGCCTTCGAAGTCTTTGGTTTGGCAGCATTTGGGATCGCATTTGCTACAAGTTCAGCTTGATGGTGGTTCGAGCTTGAAGTTTAGAGCTTTGGCTTTGGAGTGTGGGAAAGGAGTTGCAGTATTGGATTCTCTTGAAGACTTTGCAAATATTGACTTATTTTCGCGGTGACGTTGTGTTGTATATATTCTCTGATGGTGTTGGGTTGTTGTTATCAAGTGATGTATCTAACATTGTATCTTTGTTTTATATCAATGTAATCATCCTTTGTTTCCGCTATGTTGTTTATCATCTAATGTTGTTATAAGCTCCAATGATACAGATTTCAATGTCGATTGTCGCGCATCGAGTTCGGGTTGTCACAAGTGGTATTAGAGCTAAAGGTTGAGTAAGAACTTTAGCTACGGAGTGTAATACATTAGATGGCTCATTAGAGATAGGGTGAAGTATACCCTAGAATGAGTACAACCCCTGAAAACGAAAACCAAAATTACTCAGTCTATTTTCTTTAACTGTTTTATTCCCTAAGATATCTTATCTGAATGCCTAAATTGATTTTCTTACCATTTACAGATAGTAAGAATGAGTGGAAGAAGAGGACGAGGAAGGGGATGAGGAATTACCACTTCAACTGGTCAAGTCACTGCAACAGCAGAAACAACTATTCCCACTTAACCTCAGCCGAATCTGGCTGATTTATACCGAAGTATTTCCAAACTTGGTGGAAAGCCATTCACAAGCAAGGAAACCAGTATCGAAGCACAAGCTTGGATTCAATCGTGCAAAAGGATTTTCAAAGGAATAAATTTGGAAGATGATCCAATGCGATTGATAGCTTCCTGGCAACTCCAGGAAGAGGCTTTAGTATGGTGGACAACAGTTATTGTGGATGAGTTTACTTGGAGTCGTTTCAAAGAAGTGTTCAAGCAACGATATATGCCGTCTGCTGGTATCTCCCGCATGTACCAGGAGTTCATGGATTTGAAGCAGTGAAGTTTATCATTTGAGGAATACTTAAACAAATTCAACGAATTATCTCGGTTTGGTCCGGAGTTAGTGAATACACATTTGAAAGAGTATGAAAGGTTTATTCGGGGAATGAACAAGAAATTCCACGAAAGAATGATTGCTCACGTAAAAGAATCTTTTTCTAAATTGATCGATATGGGTTATAGCTATGCCACTCTAGATAAACAAGAAGTTTTAGAGGAAAAGGTAAATTCAAGCAATCCGAATTGGAGAAAAAGAAAGTTCGACGGAAAGAAATCGTGGCAAGGCAAAGAAAAGAAGAATACATGGGATAACAAGGTGAAAGATGTTACTTGTTTCAATTGCTTGGAGAAAGGCCATTGCTCGAACAGTTGCAAGAATCCTAGGAAGCAAGGAGAAAGGGAGCAATTTATGAAGCCAGGGCAGGAATCTAGGGAATGCCATTACTGCCACAAGCCAGGACATAGGATCAAAGATTGCCCAGCACTGAAGCAAGCTCAAGTAGCGAAGGTGTATGCAATCAAAGATGATCCTTCAACCTCAAAGGCTGATAAAGGAAAAGGAATATTAAAAGGTAACCTTCTCGTTTACTATAAAATTGTTCGAATTTTGTTCGACATGGAAGTTACATATAGTTTGATTTCTCAGCAAATCATAAATAAGTTAAATCTTGAATCTGAGATCGTAGACGAACCAATTTTTTTGTCTATTTCATTGGGCTTCGATATATTCTGCGAATGGTTAGTTATCCCTTCATATTAACCAGTGCCCTGCATATTTCGTATATCCGGATAACCCAGGTATTTCGTAAAGTGTTCGATAGAATTATTCTCATATCTATTATTGATATTCTAATTTGGTAAGCCAAATGCGGAATAGATATTCAGTTTGAACTGAAAAGATATTTCTCTATCTTTCATCTGTTCTTGGTTGTCTCCCTAGCTCGAGGACGAAATTTTCTTAAGGGGGAATCTGTAACAATCCCAGATTTTAGCCAAGTTTAATTTAATAATTAATTTAATTTTTGAAAATTAAATTGTGAATTAAATTGAGTTTTTCCAAAATAAAATATTAGTTGTTTGTTTATATATATATATATATATATCGATTATTAATCAAAATTTGAATTTGAAAACTCAAAAATAAGTATATTGGAAATGAATTGGATTTAAAATTTTATATTAAGTTAATAAGAATTTGTTTCTAATTATATTAAATATGCATTTTGATTTGAAAATGATATTTTGAATTGATACAATAAATTTTTCAAAGGCTAATTAAGAATAAAATTCTAATATATTTATCCATGTGCAATTAAATTTTAAAACCATTTTTCTTTAGGAGACTATATAAATGATTAATAAGGAAAATGTATATATATATATATATTAAAACAAGAATGGATAAAGGTTTTAATATACAAATCTTTTGAGATTAAACATGATTTGCATGATGATTTAAATTACTTTTCTTTTATATTTGAAGATAGATCTAGTTAGAATAAATATAAAGTTTTGATATGAATATACCTTTTGAAAATATAAGACATATTAATAAAAGATAAAACATGTTTCATAAATTTTAATATGACAAGGGTTTAACATAAATTATAAAAATAAAATTTAACAAAAGGACTTAAACACAAAATTTTCACAAATGACATTTGTAAAACAAGTGTTAATTTAAACTCATAAGTGTTAACAATAATTACAAGTGGCATATTTTTTACTTAAAGATTTTGAATTTACAAATAACATAAATTAAAGAAACTAGGCTTCTAATATATCTTCTCATCTTCCATATCCAAAATTTGGAATTAGAAAAAAAAAGAAAAAAATCATTTCAATATCAAAACAAAACAAGGATTCAAACGAATACAAACTTGAAACAAAAACTGAAAAAACAAAATGCAAATCAAAATTTAAATCTAGAATCAAATTTGAGTTCAAATCTGGAATCAGCATCAGGTTCAAGCAGACAACTTCAACAAAGAAAAAATCAAAAGCACTCAAGTTTTAGTTCAAAACTGTTTGCTGTTTCAAAGTAACTAAGCTAAGGATTCAAGCAAACCTAGAAACAAAATTATCTCAGCAAATGTAAAGAAGATGAGGTGAACAACAAAATCAAAGATCAAGCCTGGAAATTTAGCCTGTAATCAAGTAAAGATCAAGCAACAAAATTCAACATTATAAAATCGGGCCTCTATTTTTCATCTCTCAAGTGAGCAAACTATCTCTTTTAAAACCCTTAACATGGTTTAGTGATCTGATGCTTGTGAGTATCCTGGAAGTTTGATTAGAAATTTGCTGATATGTTTATATGTGCAAGGGTTTAGGGGTGCATGTCTGAATATCATATATATTCATACCTCTATTAGTAACATGTTATCGGATTTAAAAAAAATCATATCTCCTTGTTTAAATAGATTCAAGCCATGAATCCTGAAAAGAAAATGTTTATAACATCATATAGTTATTTTTAAAAATAATTCCAAGAAAAAATATGAAATAAATATTGTGAAAATGGAAATTTACAGTAAAGTCATCATATACTAGGAAAATTGAATATTTTAATTTTAAGATCTGATTACTCAATCATGTTCGTATGACGGAATGACGAATTTTAGAAATAAAATGGCGATTTTAAGTTTGATATCGGCTATGATATTACGAGAAGAACGGTAAAGGGTAATTTGTCAAATTCCGCAGAACGACAAGATAAAGTTTTTCATGTTTTGGTCAGTAGGGAGTTCGAGCATCAATGATCACCAGAAAAATGTTCGTAGATTTTCTAGTTGATCGAGGCGGCTCGGCAGCGATGAAGTAGGTTTTAAGACCTTGTTTGACTCATCGAAGTTTGGGGTAGAAATTCATAGTCGAGCGTGGTCTATTGGCGATCGGTCCAGGGGGAGAAGAGGCATAGGTCAGTGGAGCAGCCTTGGTTTAAGTCGCGTGATTATCGGTGGACGAAGGTGATCAGGCGAGGCGGTTTATGGTGATTGAGCTTGTTCTAGGAGGTAGTTGGGTTGCTCGATTTTGATTCAACGTTGAGTTCAATGATCTGGGTGATCGGTGGAGTTGTTATGGTGGACAACGACTTTCTTGAAGTTGCCGCATCGATCGGAGCTCAGGCGATGGCGCGTACACGTGCACGCGGTCATGGATGTATCTGGGTGGTTATAGTGTTGGGGAAGAAGACGCATTCTTGGGTTCATGCTCGAGTTGTTCATGTGAGTGGCTCGAAGAAAAATGGTACGCAAGAGTGTTTGAACAAGATTTTAATGATTTAAATCAATACAAGTTTTTGAGGAAAAAAAATAAAAAGTGGCTCGGGAAAATTATGCAGTGGGCTCGAAGTGGCACTCAGGGGAGTTGGTCTTTGGCTCAGCTAATTATATTAGCAGTTTTAAAACTTTAAAAAAAAATCAAAGGTTTCAAAATAAATGTTAACTAATTCTTTAAATATATTTTTTTCTTTAGTTTTGGAACTAGTTGAAGGTTTAAAATAATTTTTTTTAAATTAATTAAGAAATAAATAAATTTAAAGGAGTGATGTTTTAAATTATTATTTGACTTTAATGTCTTAAGTTAATTTATGAATTAATTATAATTTTATTTCAAATAATTAAATGTTTTAAAGATCAATTTTTTTTTTAAAATAATCATATATTAAGTAATTAATCAAAGTGATTCCTATTTTTTTCAAATGGAATTTGTTAATGTAATTAATTAAGGTAAATGGGTTATCTTAAGATTGAAGGATCATTAAGTTTTAATTTAATAATTACTTAATTAAAGGTTAATTGAGTAATTAATTTATAATTAAGGATAATTTTTATAAGAATAATTAATGTGATTAATTGAAGATTTACTTCCTTAATTATTTAAAGGATAATCAATTTGTGTGATTAATTAATTAAAGTAATTAATTTGATGGTAATTAATTGATTCAAGGTTAATTAATTAATGAAATTAATTAAGGGATAATCAATTATTATAATTAATTAAGATTAATTAAATAAATGGTAATTAATTAAGGGATAATTAATTAATGTAATTAATTAAGGATTAATAATTAAGGTTAATTATTCAATTATTAAAGGTTGATTTATTTAATAATCATGGTTGATTAATTAATAATTGATCAATTTATATTAAAATTTAATTAATTAATGATTAAGGTTTGTAGTTAATTAATTAACCAAAATTAGTAGTTTATTCGTAAGTAATTAATCTGCTTTAAATTAATCAGATGAATAATTAATCCTACTTATGGATGTTTGAATTGTATGAAATGCTTTGAATTGATTGAATATCCTTGATGTGTGATGCTTTATGATATGAGTTATTTTGATTCGAGCTGTGATGAATGTAATTTATTTTATCTTTTGTGAATGTATATTATTTATCTATGGATCTGTGAATGGAAGATAAGCGTTATAAAAATATACCGCTTGTCTATAATTCCTGTGCTTGAATCTGTGATGATTGAATGATGTTGCACTATTGTGTAAAACCCCGGACTTCACTATACACACACAAATATGGATTGCACGAGGAAATTGGTTAATTCACAGATTTTTGAAATGGTTTTAAAGTTGAATTTTGAATACAAATGGTTTTGGAAATGGAATTGGGTTAAATGTGAAAAGCTTTTGAAAAGGAATTTTGAAGATAAAAGTTAACAACTTGATAAAGTTTTGAAATTTAAATAATTTGATTTAAATTTGAATTCAAGATTAGAAATAGAATTCTATGTTGGAAATTATGGTTTAAAAAGATTATACAAGTTATAAATGTGTTTATATGGGTTTTAAACCATTTTAAAAGTATTGTTTTGGGATTTGAATTCAACCCAAGGGCTTTAACTTGTACAAATGTAATCGGATTTTTCTGAAACGAAAACTATTGGTTTCAAATAATAATAGCTTTCATATAAGGAAATAATTTCCAATTTTTGTTGAAAAGATTTCAAGTTTGAAATGAAAATGGTTTTCCAAGTTATGAACGAATCCTTGGAAATGGTTTTGAAAGCTATGAACTAAATCTTTGTTTTAAAGATTGGATGAGTTAATCCAATTTGAAAGGGAAATTGTTTTGAAAGAATATGAATGAATCTTTGTTAAAGGTTGGTATACTTTGTTTTCAAATGGAAAATGGATCTTAAAAGTGTATCCTTTCTATAAAAGTTTGAAATGGAAATTGTTTTGAAATCTGTGAATGAATCTTTGTGAAAGATGGGTGAAATTTGTGAAGGGAATCTTTTTGTTTAAAGATTTAAAAATGGTAATTTGTTTAAACTATTTGAAAAGAAAGTTTTGGGTTTAAGTTTTGACTTAACTGAGATCCATATATCCATATGTTTTTAAATATAGCGCTCATTATTCGATTTAGCAGGGAGAGGACTTTGTGTCATATAATCCATTCCGAATAATGATACGACGTTTATGTATTGCATTTGAAGACCGGTGGTAAAGACTGGGAATTTTCAAGAACGAAAGGATTACCCGTCGAATGACTCTGCATTGAGTAGCTACGGTATAGAGATATTCATATGTGATGGGGAGTCCGATCGGGATTATGAATACCCGGATTGCAAGGGCTTCTTTTTTAAGTGCCTTCGGTTCTGTTCGAATCGGGAACAGACTTGTATGGACGTGTGTCTGACATTGCACTTTGAGATGTAAAGCTAATTTCTATCAAATACATTTCTGTATGGTGGCGGAGAATTTGTTCTCTTAGCTTAACATCCTTCTCTGAGACGTACGAGCTCAGAGGTTATGTAGTTGATGGTTATTAGTGATACATTCCCAATTTGGTAATGTGGCATACGAAGTGCTACTGATTATTTGTTGATCAAAGCATGGCTTTGTGTAAAGCGTAGCTTTGTGGATGAGACAACATCAGGACCTCACAACCTGGAAATGGTCGAAACAGGAAAGATGCGGCAAGGTTATCAGGGGTCGCGCCCCTAGAGTATGTCCATTTCTTCTAGAAAAGGGTGGTATCATGTTATGGAGTCCAGATACTTAACTCATGTGGACACTGCAAATTTATTACTTTGTGGTTGAGGATCCTTGGATAAAGGTCACTAACGACCAAGGATGGCATACTTGTAGGTGTTACTTCTGGGCAGGGGTAACCCGACTTTGTGTTGGCAGAAATCCGCGTAGCTTCTTGTGGCGTCCCTCCAGAGGCATACCCATGTGGCAATAGGAAGTTCCTTAGCCTGACCATTTGTTGGAAATCCAATCACTAATACGCGCCCTGTACGATTTTAGCTGTAGAACCTACCATCAAATATGGTAGCTATAGCAGGCATAATATGATTGTACCTATGCTGGCTAAGATTAATATTATACTTTTGAAATGTTTTCCACTATGCACTAACAATAATATAAAAAGGATTTTGCGCTGTAAGCATGTTTGACTATCATAAGGAGAAATCTCCCCCAAGTGTGTGATTGCATGGTGTGTGTGCCGGGAGGCCTTATGGTAGTTTCATTTTCCAAAAAGCATTATAGATTTCAATCTTAAATTCTTTTGTTGTTGCTTTTATTCAAAACTGTTTTAGTTTGCTTATATCAATCCTATGACTGACCCGGAGTTTATTGTTCCCTTCCGCAACTCTAGGTGCCCACAATTTTCCACATGGGTAATCTAGAGTTGGGTTTTCAGATAATAAAATAGTAGGTGTAGATTCAACAGCCTTCGAAGTCTTTGGTTTGGCAGCATTTGGGATTGAATTTGCTACAAGTTCAGCTTGATGGTGGTTCGAGCTTGAAGTTTAGAGCTTTAGCTTTGGAGTTTTGGAAAGGAGTTGCATATTGGATTCTCTTGTAGACTTTGCAAATATTGAATTTTTTCCACTGTGGTGTTCTGTTGTATATATTCTCTGATGGTGTTGGGTTGCTGTTATCAAGTGATGTATCCAACATTGTATTTATGTCGTATATCAATGTAATCATCCTTTGTTTCCGCTGTGTTGTTTATCATCTAATGTTGTTATAAGCCCCAGCGATACGGATTTCGATGTCGATTGTCGGGCATCGAGTTCGGGTTGTCAGAATAATAATTATTTGGGGTTGAAAATTTTATATGTTAGGCATCATATTAAAGTAGATATTCTTGGACTTATTCAGTTTTTTACTAAATTATTTGATGAATATATAAAATTATTTTAGGTATGAGACTTAAATGTTTTATATATTTGATTAAGGAGAAGGGGCATTTTATAAAAGGAAAATATTATTTAATTTCGAAAATAGTGGCAGCATATTTCTGAGAAGAATTTGTTCACCAATGAAAATTTGATAAACAAAGGTAGGTTAGTTGAAAAGTTATATTTTTAAGTTAAAAATAAAGAATACACACTTTTAGCATTTTCTTCCTTTATGGCAACAAACCTTTCGACCCAAGCTTTCGACAAGCTCAAACCAATGCATATAGTATCAAGCTACTCGGTACGTAATAAATTGGCATAGTCGAAGTGTTCTATGTTGAGAGGTTGATGGCCAAAGAGGTTGAGGTATGTTGTTTTATAAACCAAAAGCTTTCACCTGCTTTGCTTTTGAATAAGTGCTTTCGACTTGGTTATTTTTGACCAGGTCAAAATGTTTAAAAGAAAGGTTTCAAATCTTTCGACATAGTCGAAAGTTTACTGTTGCTTTATTACCCATTCGTTTTGAAACCTTTCGACATAGTCGAAAGGTTACTACTGTTTTATAAAAATTTTGTTTTGAACCTTTCAACAAAGATGAAAGGTTTACTTGTTTTAAAAACTAACTGCTTCTCCATGCTTTTGAAAGGAAGCTTTCGACTTAGGTGATTTACCCTTGTTTTTAATCGTAGTATAACCAACCTTTCAAAGTAGTGCTTTTGACTTAGACGATAGGTTGCTTCTAATGACTTTGAAATGTTTTAAATGTAGGTTTCCACTTGTTTTAAATTGAAATCAGTAAGTCTTCGAAAGGTATAGTTCAATAGTTTTGAAAGGTTTACTTAGTAGTTTCGAGAGGTTTGGTGAATGATTTCAAAAGTTTTAAGTGAATGATTTCGAAAGGTTTAAGTGAGTGATTTCAAAAGGTTGAAGAGATTGATTTCGAAAGGTTTGATGAATGATTTCTAAAGGTTCGATGAATGTTTCGAAAGGTTTAAGTGAATGATTCGAAAGGTTTGAGTGAATGATTTCGAAAGGTTTAAGTGATTGATTTCGAAAGGTTTGATAATTGTTTTCGAAAGGTTTGAGATGGAAGGTTTTTCGAGGTTTTTCTAAGGTAATGTTTTAAAGAGATTTTAAAGAAGAATGTCTAAAGTTTTATTGTTTTCGAAAGGTTTGATGTTTGAATTTGAAATAGATAATTTCAAAAGTATAGAAAGTGGTTCTTTCAAATGGTTAAATGGTTTCATCAACTAAATTTTAAGTAAAGAATGTATATAACATAGTGATATGATTTTGAGTAAAGTATAAAGATTATATACTTTTCCTTGTTTAAGCATGATTTAAAGGTTTTAAATCATTTTGAAAATATTTTCAAGGAAAATTATGGAAGGGGATCCTTAATTGAAAATAACTTTGATATTAGAATACCATATGAGACTAGTATGGGGCACGCCCTATACATTAGCTAATAGCCCCAGCTAATTATCTATCCAAAATTCCAGTATGTAGGGATTTGTCATAGGTAGACTAAAATAGTGACTACACACCGGAAGGAATATATGTTTTTATACATATAGGTTATTGGTAAGCCCGAAAAACCATTAGGATCGGGAAGACCTGGGAGATGATTTGGTTAGGAAAGATCGTCCAAAAGTGAAATATTTGACAGATAGTTAAGGATAGACCTCCAATTGGGAAATGTTTAACAGATAGTTAAGGATAGATATTCTAGAAGAAGAATATCTAACAAGTATTAGGTTAATTTTGATTTTATTGTCTGGAAGGCCCGAATCAGCCAAAGGTTAAAAGTTATCCAAACAAAACTTGTGTGTTTGAACAGATAGTTCATTATTACCTGATATTTATGGATGTTTACATATTGATTGCTTTACAGTATTTAACCATTGTGGATGCAGGAGCACAGTATATGTGGTTTTATGAAAGGCTTTGCAAAGATATGTTTTAAAAGGATGTTAGTGAGGAGAAACTCATTCCGCTAAGCGTCGTAGTCTCACTTAACAAGATTATTCCGGGATGTATAATATTATTTACACTAGGCTTTATGTCTGACTCGAAGTTTATGTTTTCCGCTTAAACTCCCGAATGCTCAAAATTAATTTGAGTAGTCTAACGGATTAAGCTCTTTGTTAGGTTTTAGTATGACGATTAATAAGCTACAGGAGGCATGCAATGTAACAACCCAATATTTTACAGGAAATATAATTAAAAATACATTAAAAGCGCATTTGGTATAGTGGTAAAGGTGCATGTTGACTTTTTTAGTGACTAGGGATCAAGTCCCGTTGTCACCCAAAATTTGGAGCGATGTTTTTTTAGCTAGTTCATTTCCAACGAATTTCCTACGTATTTCAGCATTATTTCTGACATGTGACGGCTTCCTATTCCCTCTAGTGATGTAATAGGATGAGAAGGCTAAATTTTATTAGTTGAGTGATGTGTATGGGCTAGAATGGATAACCATCAAGTGTTTGAAAGAACCAGATTTAATCTAAAATAATCTAAAGGATTATATTCACTCAAACAATCTATAAATACACCATCTAACTTAAACCTAATCACTTATTCGTCGTCTCCATTATTCTACTGTAACGATCCCGGTTTTTAGTCAAATTTAATTTGATAATTAATATAAATTTTTGGATTTAATTATGAATCAATTTAATTTAATATTTTTCAAATTAAATAAGATATGTACTTATGTGCTTATATCAATAGTTTGAAATTTGAATTTGAGAATTTCCAAAATAAATAATATATGTTGTTTATTTACATATATATGTATATAAATTAATTTTAAATTGAATTATGGATTCGAATTTCATAAATAAATATGATTACTTATTAATATATAATTAGTTTTTAAATCATTTTTTCTTAAGGTTATATAAATAGATATAAAAGTAAATGTATATGGATAAATATTTTCAATTAAAATAAGATTTAATAAAAAGTTTTAGAGTACTTTCTTTAAAATTATATATATATGAATAAATTATAATTTGTATATATATATGTTATAATACAAAAAAAAAATTAGTTTGGGCATTTGTAAATTATACATGAACTAAAAATTGGTTTGTAAATATATATGAGATAAATATTTTTAAGATATAAACATGATGTATAATTTATAATAACATAAGGCTTAAAACAAAATTTATGAGATTATTTAAAGTAGGCATGTAAACATAAAAATGCATACTTGTAACACTTGTAAATAAATTTTAAACATGTATAACACTTGTAAAACAATTGTGTCATGAAATATACAAGTGGCCATTCAATTTTCTTTTAAATTAAAATATAAAAAAATATGTAAGAAAAAAGAAACCAGTCATATTTTCTTCACCTTTGTGATAACCCGAATTTCTGGGTATCTGTAATTGATAATATAACTGGGTTAATTAATAGAAATACTAAATTATAGATTGAACAAATGAATCTGAATAAATAAATATTTATATTTGTAATTGTGTTGTATGTATATATATACATAGATTTTAAATAGAATTATTATTTTCAAATTGAATTTGTGTTTGTTTGAGATATATATGTTTGTGTTGATTTTAAATCGAATTTGAATTTGGGTTTCAATTTGAAATCTAGAAGATAATTATCTTAAAATGAATTAGGATTTAAAAATATGTATGAGAATGCGATTATGTATAAATTAGTTTCAAAATTTTCTCTTAAAGGTTATATGAATACAAATAAAGAAGAAGTATAAATATAAATTTATAATATATATATATATATATATAAACATAAATATCATATAAGATATATGCATTATATAATAAAATTCTCATATAAAAAAATAAATAAATAGTGTTAAGATTTTAACACACAAATTAACAAATGTAAGTCATTAAGCATTTATTAGTTTAGAAATGTATTTATTAATTTGAAAAAAAATGAATATAAAGCTTAAAAAAATCATTTAAAATAATATAAATAAAATTATTACAAGTGTAGTTTTTATAACCAATATAAATACACATGCAGTTAATAAATAATGGGTTATGACAAGGGTCATCCTTCATTTTTTTGTTATTTCTCTTAATTTTTATAAATCCAAATCTACATTTATATAAACCTATCATCTCCTTTTCTCATATCTTTTCTTATTTTCATATCTAAGAGACTAAACCATGTTAAAATTATTTCTTCCAAAAACAAAAAACAAATCAATAAAACACCCTCAAACTCAAGAATCAAATCTGAAAACACTCCTCAGATCAAATGTCAAAACCTGTAAAACTGTTTTATCCTCAAACACATTATTTTCAAAATTTGAAGCTTCAACCCAAAAACAGTTTAACCCTATAAATTATTTCCTCCTCAAGCCTGTAATTTTTTTTTCTTCAAAACTGAAATCATCAAATAAAAATCTGGAACCAAATACAAAACTTACTACACAACTTCAGACTAGAAGAAAATAAAGTGGCAGAATTCAAAGACTCAAAACCCAGCTTAAGACAAAGATCTGTTTCAAAGAAAATCTCAGATCTAAGTATATCAAGTACTCAAAGCAAAAGTTTAAAATCAAGCAACTTCATTTTCAAATTCAAGTTTGAGCCTTCAATTCCAAATCAGCATGCAGAAGAGAAGTTAAATGTTCTCTGTTTTAGCCAGGTGAGTAAACCTTTGTTTAACAATTTTAAAAAAACTGCTGATAAATGAATGTATAGACCTTGATGCATGCAACAGTGATATAATATATATAGTTTACATGAATATTTGGGTGAGAAACTGATTTTTTTTTAAAACAGGAACTTTGTTTTCTGTAAGTGGTTATGATGTTTGGCATTCAAAAATCAATATCTCTTCATTAAAGTCATTTTATATGATGATGTGAACTAGAAAACTGTTTGTTTTCTAGTATAGCTTTTGTTAAAAATAGATTTGTGAAAATTTATGTTGCGTAGATCGATAGAGTTCAAATTTACAGTAAACAATCAAATTTTTGTGGAAAATAAATATTTTTAATTTCAAATTTCAAAAATGCAGCTAGGATTGTTGAATGAAAATTTGAATTTTAGTGAAGGAATTAAATTTTTTAGTGATCTATGGTTTGGGAAATTGGATGTCGAACAATTTCAGTTCAAAAATGAATTTCAGACGACTTCGTCGTCGAGGGGTAGAGCGGTCAGGTCATGAAGGGGCAAGTGGTCCTAGATAGGGGTTCGACCATGGCAGAATTTTCGATTAATGCCTGGATAGAGGAAAGCGATCGAGTTTAGGGTTTAAGGGTGGCAAGGAAGGGTCGACGAATGCGATGTTCGTTTAAGGGGATGGTGCGACCGAAGCCCGTGGTTTTTGGCGAAGAGGTAGCTGCATGTGTGTGCTTCCACTGGAGGTGGGTGGCGAACGCAGTAATGGTTAGTCGGAGGTTGGATTGGTCGATTTGGAGGAGGTATGGCTTTCTAGTTGCAGTTTTGAATAGGTAGGAGATCATATTTCGATCATGGGTCATATTTACATCGTCGTTGTGTGAACTTGGGTCGGAATGTGATAAATGACTGGGTTTGAGTGTCGCATCGGAGAGATGGTCGAAGGTGAGGCTGTGCATGTGCATAGCGTGCACGAAGAGCGTCAGATTGGATTCGAATCGGGTGTAGTAATTTGGGTTCGATTCTGGAGTTGAGGTCGAGTTGCGTATGCATGCATTTGGGGTTGGTTTTGTCTCCAGGATTTTCATTTGATCGTTTCTGGCTGTGTTGTTGTCGTTCGAAGGGGAGTGGCTCTCCTAATTTTTGATGGCCTTCGGTTAGCCTGGTGATTGGGAAGAGGAAGGAGAGGAACGTTGGATGTTTATTTGATTTGGGCTTCGGCCCATTATTTTTTTTAAGTTGAGATTATGGGTTTCAATTTGATTAGTTTGGGTTTTGGAGTTTCGGCCCAAAAGTTTTACTTGACAAAATTCGAAGTGAAACGTGGGTTGTAAAATTATCAGAAACCGTTTACAAATAAATGCTTGTGTAAGTTTTTTTGTGAAGTTGTCTTCCCATGTTTATCACAAGTATGTGACTCAAAGTAAAACTTTTAAAAACCTTTGCCATAAATATAAAGATTTGTTTGGAATTATATAGACAAAGGAACTTAAAGTTATCCTAAATGAAGTAATTTAATGGTAATTAAAGAAGAGAAAGGGTTTTGAAGAATAATTTAATGAGGGTTAAATTACTTAATAAAGTAATTAAATAATAATAATAATTGTTTAATAAAAGTAATTAAATAATAAATTGTTTAATGGAAGTAAATCAAAGAATAACCACTTAATGTAAGGATTAATTAAGGTTAATCAAATACAAATTTAAGGTTAATTTCTTAATGAAAGGAATTAAGGATAATTGATTGATGATTAAAGGATTGATTAATAATGTAATTAACTTATGGTTAATTTATTTATATGATTAGTCAAGGAGTAATTAATTGAGGATAATCACTAAAAGAAAGTGATTAAGTATAATTACTTAGTGAAATTTATATAGTCATAATTACTTAGTATAGACTAATTAATCTTGCTTATCAAGGGTCAGTGTGATTAATGAAAGGATAATTAATCAATTATAGACTAATTAATTTAAGAATTAATTAAGGATAAATAAAAAAATTGTTGATTACCTTATAAGAGTAATTAAGGGATTATTTAATGTGATGATTAATTAATTTATTAAGAGTTAAGTATTTATTGTAATTAAAGAATGATTAATCAAGGATGATTAATCAAGATGAATAGTCAAGAGATGACTAATTAATCGAATATAATTAGTTAATGTTAAAGAAGCAAGATTTATAAGTAATTAATTTAATTCATTGATAGTTAATTAAATCAATTAGAAATGGTATGACTAATTTATCTTGCTTATGAATGATTTGATAATATTGTGTGCCGTAGATTGATTGATATCTCGGATACGTGTTTTGTGATGCCCTAAGATTTGTGGAATCAATAGGCTGAAATGGAATGATTTAAGTAAATTGGACCATTTAATCTAAGTTTGGTACCTAGAAATTGTTGTGTGAAAAGTATTGACTATAATATGTTGAGAACTCGCAGTAAAGTACGAGTTACCCGGGTTTTTAAATAAGATTATGAATCTGAAATTTCATGTTAAATGGGTTTACTCACGCTGGTTTCCAGCCTGACCCGAGTGTTACTTTGATGTAATGCTCGGGTTAGACCGAGTATTGTATATTTTCAGGTAAACACATTTTGGAGCTCAGGAGGCACGCTGGATGGCAGAAACGAATGGAGCGTATCCCGTTGTATATTAAGTTTATCTAGGATATGTTAGTTTAAACCGTCCAGCATTGTGTATTGATTGTAACTCTGATGTATTTAAATGTAATCGACAGATATAGTATTCTTCTGTAAACTATTTTTATTTATTATTATATTTTATCCGCTGCGAATGTGAGATGTTGTTTCTGATCTTCTTCTTCTTTTTCTATCACTTTTTTCTTTTCCATAACTATCTGGAATTTTCGGGTTTGAAAATTTCGGGTCGTTACATTTGGTATCAGAGCTAAAGGTTAAGCGAGAACCTTGGCTCTGGTGGGATACTCATTTAGGATAGGGTAAGTGGTACCCTAGGATGAGTTGAGTGTATATACATATGAGAGCGTACTTGTTATTTTCGTATATAAAGATTTTGAATGATTTTATACAAATATATTTTGATATATATAGCAAAATTTCTTTCTAATAAATATTAAGGTAATTGGTTGTTAAATTATTGGAATTAAATTAAGTGGTAATAGAAATACAACCAAATTGAAATTAAATTAAAGATAAGTTTGAAATGGATTCAAACTGAAATTAAAATCTTAAATTTGGTAAAGAGTTTCAGAATAAGATATTAGTGAATTGGTTTCCAGATATGATAATCTTGGTTATTATTATAAATGATTATTGTGATTAATAATAAAATGTGTATAATGAGTAAGCAAAATGAAATGTTTTAAGGAAGTAAAACATTTGGGCAAGTATGATTTATAAATTGGAACTGAAGATGATCTAAAATGTGAAGTTTTAAATCTAGTTCCAGAAATTTGAAAATTTGTTTCATAGTAATAAAGAAATAATAAATAATATTATTTAATGAAAGGGTCCTATTTCAAACAAGAGTTGTTTGAAGATTTAAAGGAATTTGTTTTGGATTAAAAACCAAAGGTGGTTTAAATTTTAAAATATAGCCTGGTTGGTTAAGAAATAAATATGTATGTGCGTGGATATGCATAATACCGAAGTTGGTTTGAAATAAACTCTAAATGTTGAGTTTTAAATTTGGAATGAGATGTGATACCCAAAAGTGATAAGTTTTTGAACTTATAAGTGGGAAAGAATTTTGAAAATTTGAAATGGATAATTCAAAATGGAGTAAGGTTAACGGGATTGATTGAATTTAACTCGGAGGAAATTAAATAAGTTTGAATGAACAATTTGATTTGGAAATTTTAAGGTGAAATTGGGATTTAATTTGTAAAGTTAAATGGTTAATTTGAATTGGGAATTTGTGTGATCTCAAAATGGGTTTGAGATCTAAAAATTGAAGATGGATGGATGTTTTAAAATAAATTGGAGGATGTCACCATATTGTTATTAATAATATTTAAATTGTGAATTGGATTTGTTTAAATGAATAAGGAATGAAGTGTGGTAATACATCCATTATTGAAATAAATGGGAAATAAACTTTAATTTGAAATTAAGAATATGGAACCATTTTAGACTTAAGATTTGAATGTTTAAGATAAAACTTCAAAAGTTTGGTTTCAAAATTGAAATTTGGTGGTAAATTGAATTTCAAAGATTTAGTTGTTTAAAAAGGATTTGAATAATTATTTGAACATTGAAATCGGTAAAAAAAAAGCAAATTTGGATTCAGAATTAAATGGTTTAAAGATATAAGTTGATTTGATTTAAAGGATTAAATCAACAATTAAAGATTTAACTCGAATTTATATAAGTCGAGATGGTTTAAATTTGAAATTTGAATTGAAATAGTTCAAATTGAATTTGATTTAAATTAATTGGATTTTTTGATTAAAGATGTATAAGTTTAAAAATTCAAATGGAAAATTTGAATTGATTGATTTGAAATGACTTGAAATTTGAGGTGGGTTCAATTTGAAATTAGTCCAAATTGATTTGAATAATTTGGAATTGAAATTAAAGTTGAATAGTTTTAAATTCAAATGGAATTTGAATTGAATTTGGGAGGAAATCAAGAATAATTCAACTTGATTTGGAAATGGAGTTTGGAATTGGGATTAATTCAAACTAGAGTTGAAATGAATTGAAATTGGAACTAGTTCAATTGAAATTTATTTGAATTAGTAGAATTTGAGATCAAAGTTGAATAAAGTTAAATTTTGGAAAGAAACTGAGGTTAATTCAACTTGAATCGGGGTTAAATCAATTTCAATGGAAATTGAAGTTATTTAAATTGGAACTAAGTCAATTTAAATGGCAGTGGAAATTTAAATTGAATTGATTGGAAATGGAGGTTGGGCATTGAACAGTTTGAATGTGGACTATTTTTAAAATAAATTGTTTTAGTACAAATCTATTTTTTCCAAACTATTTACTATACAACTTTTCTTTTTAAACCTAAGATTATCTTATACTTGTTTTACAATTATTTTTGGAACCATTTAACAATTTTTCAACTATTTTATAAACTAATTACTGTTTTTTTATAACTACTATTATAAACTAATGACTATTTTTCAACTATTTTACAAATTAATTACTATTTTACAACTATTTTGGAATTATCTAAAATTTCTGAAAATATTTAGCTATTTCTCAACTATCTTACAATTAATTAACTATTTTACAGCTATTTTACACACTATTAATTGTTTCCAACAACATATCTATTTTTAAATCTTTCAAGCTATTTTCTAAAAAAATAAACTGGTCGGAGTTCAAATTGTTATTGATTAAATACTCAACTGAGGTAAGAATTGAAGTGATAATTCAATGGAATTGAAGCGATTGTAAATAGTGAATGGAAATTAAAGGAAATGTGAATAGAAAGAGAAATTGATTTGGCTAAAAATCAATGAAGTTAAATACGTAGGACGTACGTATATTATTCTATTCGCATAGTGATTTGATCCAGATTCGAGCATAGAATTTCGAGATAGTTATATCGATCCAAGTGGGATTTTTCACTCGATTTTCGACGGCGAACCTGGATATGGATTGTTGATTGATTCTGGATATTCTCTATCATAGTTATAGCTATGCAAGGAGAATGACGGTTCCTGATCAAGAAACTAGATCTATGTCCGCACTAGGAAGTCGGGTGGACGATACTAGTTCGGAAGTGAAATTGTGAGATCGAGTGAGCGATCAGATTGGTATAGCGTACGGATGATAAGTGTACATCATACAGATTTGAATGAAACTGATATTGAAAAGGGTAATCAAATTGGAATATTTGATTTTGAATAAACAAAGCTATATATCTTTGTTATATAAGATAAATCTCCCCTTGTTAAATCTATTGCTAGAAGAAAAGGATTTTGAAGGTGTTTGAAGTATAAAAGGAGTTTTATACAAGTTTGAAATGATCCAAAGTTTTAAATATTATATATATCCATATATATAAAGGGTCTTATGAGGATTTAGAAAAAAATTTGGGAACCTTTGGATTTGGAAAGGCTTTGATTTTTGGGTAAAATCAATATTGAATTTGGAAAGCCTAGTTTAAGAATTATCGATTTTGGGAAAATCAATTTTGTGTAAAGGAACTTTGTATGAGATCATACTAGGTGTATGGTTTGAAAGATACTATATGTGTATAGTATAAAGTGTTTTGATGATGGCTCTGGGGAAATGGGTGCTCCCTTGAAATGAACTTCTCAGGAGTGCCACCGGGTGGTGCTGCCTTGAGCCCCAAGGGGGGTCCTAAAGTTGATCCTGTGAGGAGTCCGGACAAAACTTGTTCCTGAGGATTATGAGTAGATTATACCACAGCGGAAGTCGTGTGTGCCGCTGAGAGCCAACAGTTACATGGACTTTTGCTGCGATGGCAACGTAACCCAGGATGTAACTGCGACCTATGGTAACATAGCGAAAGTCGTGTGTACCGCTGAGAGCCAACAGTCTGCGTTTGATTTTATATCGGTAGACTGCGACCTATGTAGAAGCGGAGAAGTTTCATTTTGACAGCGAAAATCGTGTGTACCACTGAGAGCCAACAGTTACATGGAATTTTGCTGCGATGGCAACGTAACCCTGGAATGTAACTGCGATATATTGTGGATTCCATGGCGTAATCGAGGGGCGTGGAGTGCCTACAGTTACATGGACTTTTGCTGCGATGGCAACGTAACCCGGGATGTAACTGCGACCATGGATGGGAGTGATGATTTCAGAGCATTCTCACCAAAGATATTCTCTCTATTTTCAAAAATGTTTTCTATATTTTCAATAAAATTGTTTTCCAAGAATTTTCACTAGGTGTTGAAAATGGGTTTACTAAGTACTTATAGATTTTCAGTCTTACGCCTGATTAACGTTTGACCGAATTTCTGTAAGAACGAGGATGGACTGGTTGAGACATCAAATTATAAAAAGTGTCATTAAAAAAACTATTTTATAATATATTTTTAAAGTGTTTTAGAAATTTATCAAAGGGTGATTTTTTCTAATAATAATCTTTTTAATAAATTCGGGTTTCCTTCCTTTTCGAGGAAGAAAAGATTCTAAGGGGGGAAGAATGTGATAACCTAGATTTCTGGGCATCTGTAATTGATAATATAATTGGGTTAACTAATAGAAATACTGAATTATAGATTGAACAAACGAGTCTGAATAAATAAATATTTATATTTGTAATTGTGTTGTGTATATATATATACACACATAGATTTTAAATGGAATTATTATTTTCAAATTGAATTTGTGTTTGTTTAAGATATATATGTTTGTGTTGATTTTAAATCGAATTTGAATTTGGGTTTAAATTTGAAATCTAGAAGATAATTATCTTAAAATAAATTAGGATTTAAAAATATATACGAGAATATGATTACGTATAAATTAGTTTCAAAATTTTCTCTTAAAGTTTATATAAATATAAATAAAGAAGAAGTATAAATGTAAATTTATAATATATATATATATATATATATATATATATATATATATAAACATAAATATCATATAAGATACATGCATTATATAATAAATTCTCATATAAAAAATAATAATAAATAGTGTTAAGATTTTAACACACAAATTAACAAATGTAAGTCATTAAGCATTTATTAATTTAGAAATGTATTTATTAATTTTAAAAAGAAAAAAATGAATATAAAGCTTTAAAAAAAATCATTTAAAATTATATAAATAAAATTATTACAAGTGTAGTTTTTAAAACCAATATAAATACACATGTAAGTTAATAAATAATGGGTTACGACAAGTTTCTTCCATTATTTTTTTTCATTTCTCTTAATTTTTATAAATCCAAACCTACATTTATATAAACCTATCATATCCTTTTCTCATCTCTTTTCTTATTTTCATATCTAAGAGACTAAACCATGTTAAAATTATTTCTTCCAAAAACCAAAAACAAATCCATAAAACACCCTCAAACTCAAGAATTAAATCAGAAAACACTCCTCAGATCAAATGTCAAAACCTATAAAACTTTTTTATCCTCAAACCCATTATTTTAAAAATCTGAAGCTTCAACCCAGAAACAGTTTAACCCTATAAATTATTTCCCCCTCAAGCCTGTAATTTTTTTTGTTCAAAACTGAAATCATCAAATAAAAATCTGGAACCAAATACAAAACTTGCTAAACAACTTCAG
This sequence comes from Allium cepa, assembly GCA_030765085.1. Lineage (NCBI taxonomy): Eukaryota > Viridiplantae > Streptophyta > Magnoliopsida > Asparagales > Amaryllidaceae > Allium > Allium cepa. The sequence continues at coordinate 327,289,587 of CM060935.1, read as the reverse complement.
ACTAGAAGAAAATAAAGAGGCAGAATTAAAAGACTTAAAACCCAGCTTAAGACAAAGATCTGTTTCAAAGCAAATCTCAAATCCAAGTATATCAAGTACTCAAAGCAAAAGTTTAAAATCAAGCAACTTCATTTTCAAATTCAAATTTGAGCCTTCAATTCCAAATCAGCATGCAGAAGAGAAGTTAATTGTTCTCTGTTTTAAGCCAGGTGAGTAAACCTTTGTTTAACAATTTTAAAAAAACTGCTGATAAATGAATGTATAGACCTTGATGCATGCAACGGTGATATAATATATATAGTTTACATGAAATTTGGGTAAGAAACTGATTTTTTTTAAAACAAGAACTTTGTTTTCTGTAAGTGGTTGTGATGTTTGGCATTCAAAAATCAATATCTCTTCACCAAAGTCATTTTATATGATGATGTGAACTAGAAAACTGTTTGTTTTCTAGTATAGCTTTTGTTAAAAATAGATTTGTGAAAATTTATGCTGCGTAGATCGATAGAGTTCAAATTTACAGTAAACAATCAAATTTTTGCGGAAAATAAATATTTTTAATTTCAAATTTCAAACATGCAACTGGGATTCTTGAATGAAAATTTGAATTTTAGTGAAGGAATTGAAAATTTTAGTGAACTATTGTTCGAGAAATTGGAAGTTGAACAATTTCAATTCAAAAATGAATTTCAGGCGACTTCGTCATCAAGGGGTGGAGCGGTCAGGTCAGGAAGGGGCAAGTGGTCCTAGATAGGGATTCGAGCGTGGCAGAATTTTCGATTATTGCCTGGATAGTGGAAAGCGATCGAGTTTAGGGTTTAAGGGTAGCAAGGAAGGGTCGACGAACGCGATGTTCGTTTAAGGGGATGGTGCGACCGGAGCCCGTGGTTTTTGGCGAAGAGGTAGCTACATGTGTGTGCTTCCACTCGAGGTGGGTGGCGAATGGAGTAATGGTTGGCCGGAGGTTGGATTGGTCGATTTGGAGGAGGTATGGCTTTCTGGTTGCAGTTTTGAATAGGTAGGAGATCATTTTTCGATTAGGGGTCATATTTACATCGTCGTTGTGGCGAACTTGGGTCGGGATCTGATAAGTGACTGGGTTTGAGTGTCTCATCGGAGAGATGGTCGAAGGTGAGGCTGTGCATGTGCACAACGTGCACGAAGACTGTTAGATTGGGTTCGAATCGGGTGTAGTAGTTTGGGTTCGATCCCGGAGTTGAGGTCGAGTTGCGTATGCGTGCGTTTTGGGGTTGGTTTTGGCTCTAGGATTTTCGTTTGATCGTTTCTTGCTGTGTTGTTGTCGTTCAAAGGGGAGTGGCGCTCCTAGTTTTTGATGGCCTTCGGTTAGCCTGGTGATTGGGAAGAGGAAGGAGAGGCATGTTGGATGTTTTTTGATTTGGGCTTTGGCCCGTTGTTTTTTTTAAATTGAGATTATGGGTTTCAATTTGATTAGTTTGGGTTTTGGAGTTTCGGCCCGAAAGTTGTACTTGACAAAATTTGAAGTGAAACATGGGTTGTAAAATTATCAGAAATTGTTTATAAATAAATGCTTGTGTAGGTTTTTTTTGAAGTTGTCTTCCACGTTTATCACAAGTATGTGATTCAAAGTAAAAATTTCAAAGACCCTTTGCCATTAATATGAAGATTCGTTTGGAATTATATTGAGAAAGGAACTTAAAGTTATCCTAAATAAACTAAATAAAGTAATTAAGTGGTAATTAAAGATGAGAAAGGGTTTTGAAGAATAATTCAATGAGGGTTAAATTACTTAATAAAGTTCTTAAATAATAATAATAATAATTTTTCAATAAAAGTATAAATAATAGATTGTTTAATGGAAGTAAATCAAAGAATAACCACTTATTGTAAGGATTAATTAATATTAATCAAATACAAATTTAAGGTTAATTACTTAATGAAAGGAATTAAGGATAATTGATTGATGATTAAAGGATTGATTAATAATGTAATTAGCTTATGGTTAATTTATTTATATGATTAGTCAAGGAGTAATTAATTGAGGATAATCACTAAAAGAAAGTGATTAAGTATAATTACTTAGTGAAATGTATGGAGTCATAATTACTTAGTGTAAGTAATTTAAGGATTGATTAATTAAAGAAATTTATCAAGGGTCAGTGTGATTAATGAAAGGATAATTAATCAAGTATAACTAATTAATTTGAGAATTAATTAAGGATAAATAAATAATTGTTGATTACCTTATAAGAGTAACTAAGGGATAATTTAATGTGATGATTAATTAATTTATTAAGAGCTAAATAATTATTGTAATTAAAGAATGATTAATCAAGGATGATTAATCAAGATGAATAGTTAAGAGATGACTAATTAATTGAATATAATTAGTTAATGTTAAATAAGCAAGATTTATAAGTAATTAATTTATTTCATTGATAGTTAATTAAATTAATTAGAAATGGTATGATTAATTTATCTTGCTTATGAATGATTTGATAATATTGTGTGCTGTAGATTGATTGATATCTCGGATATGTGTTTTGTGATGCTATGAGATTTGTGGAATCAATAGGCTGAAATGGAATGATTTAAGTAAATTGGACCATTTAATCTAAGTTTGGACCTAGAAATTGTTGTGTGAAAAGTATTGACTATAATATGTTGAGAACTCGTAGTAAAGTACGAGTTACCCTGGTTTTTAAATAAGATTATGAATCTGAAATTTCATGTTAAATGGGTCTACTCACGCTGGTTTCCAGCCTGATCCGGGTGTTACTTTGATGTAATGCTCGGGTCAGACCGAGTATTACATATTTTCAGGTAGACACGTTTTGGAGCTCAGGAGGCGCGCTGGATGGTAGGAACATATGGAGCATATCCCGCTGTATATTATAGTTTATCTAGGATATGTTTGTTTAAACTGTCTAGTGTTGTGTATTGATTGTAACTCTGATGTATTTAAATGTAATCGATAGATATAGTATTCTTCTGTAAACTATTATTATATATTATTATATTTTATCCGTTACGAATGTGAGATGTTGTTTCTGATCTTCTTCTTTTTCATAACTATCTGGAATTTTCGGGTTTGAAAATGTCGAATCGTTACAACCTGCCAAATTTCTTTCATTTCCGTTTTCTAAAACAAAGATAAAGCCTGAGAAAACTAAAAACCTAGAAATCAAAATAGACGAAAAGAAAACCAAAAACCAGATCAAATAACATCATTTCCAGATCAAAGAGAAAGAATCTCATCCAAATTTCAAAAATGAAGCATCTTAAACATCAATAACTTCAAAAGCTTCAACCTGATTCCTGAGCAGCATCAAGATCAGGTTCAAACTGAAGTTGCAGTACAAATCAAGTGCAGGTTTAATCAAAAGCAAAGATCGAGCAGAATTAAAATCAAGAACAGTTTCCAACATCAAAAATCAAGTTCTTATTCTACTGTTCTTCATTTTGAAGGTGAGAAAACCTTACTTTTAAAACCAGATATTTTTGATTCTTATGCCTATAATGGTGATGATTTGGAAATGTTGTAGGAAAGTAAATATAGTTGCAAGTATATACAGGTATATGTGTGTGAATGGATGTATGCATGTCTGTGTAGGCATGTACATCTCTCTGTTTAACATTTACATGCTACCATTTCATCAAGAAAAATTCATATCTTCATGTTTAAATCATTTCAAACTATGATTCTTGAAAGAAAATTGTTATAACAATGTAAAGATATTTCTAAAAAAAATATTAGAAAAAAAATAATATTAAGTAAATATTTTGAAAATAACAATTTACATTAAGATCATTATATGTCAGGAAAATCGAACATTTTAACTTTAAGATCTGATTACATAATCATGTTCGTATTACAAATTGATGATTTAAGGTGAGGATCTCATGATTTTTAAGGTTATAAGGGTTGAGAATTTTTAAGTTGAACGGAAAAGATATTCTTGTCGAATTCTGTCGAACGGCAAGAATGGGTTCATCATGCTTTAGCCAGAAGGTGGTTCGAGCATTGATGGTCATTCGAAAAATAATCGGAAAACTTATAATTCGCCGTGGCGAACGATTGACGATAAAATAGGGTTTAAGGCTTGCATTGTGTTGCCATTGTACTCGAAGGAATTGGGTGGTCGGGAAACTTGTGGAAGTCGTCGTTGATTTGCGGGAGGTGGCAAGGACAATTGGAGTTCGTCGGAGCCTCGTGCACATGCACGGGGAAAAGTGTGTATCTGTGTTGTTTTAAAAATTGAGGAAGAAAAGTTTCTCATCAGGTCGAACTCGAGGAATATTATGATTTTGTTTGAAGTAAAGTAGCATGTGGGTTACTCGAAGTCAATCTCGAGATTCGTGGAAGTTATCTCGGGCTAGTAGAGTCAAGCTACCAGATTTTTAAATTATTACAGTTTTAAAATTTTAAGTAAATTGTTGACTAGTTTATAAACAAAAAGATGAAGTGTTTTTAATCCTCAATTTAACTTAAAGGTTTAAGTTATTTGGTTAATGATAATTCATTACAAAGTTTATTAATAGGTTTAAATGACAATTAATTAATTAAGTAAGATAAATAGTTTATCTTTTAATGAATTAAAATTTTGAGTAATTAAAGAATAAATACTTAATGTCATTAATTAAGGCGGGTAGTTACTCGATAATTACTAAATGTGATTTATTAATAGGATAATTAATTAATGAGATTAATTAAGTACAATTACTCAATGTAATTAATAAGAGATTATTACTTAATGTAATTAAGGGATAACTATTTTGTGTAATTACATTTAAGGATAATTAATTAATTAAATAAAGGTAATTAATTACCTAAAGATAATTACTTAATTAAAAAGTAATTAATAAATGATTAAAGTTGATTAATCAAGTGATTAAAGGATAATTACTCAAATGTAATTAATTGGTGATTTATTAGTATAAGTGTTTAGGGATAATCGATTATTGTAATTAATTAAAGAATAATTAAATAATTATGGGTTAATTATTTAATGATTAAAGGTTGATTGAATTATTAATTAAGGTTGATTAATTAATGATTAAAGGTTAATTAATTAATAATTAGAGATTGATTAGGTTAATTAGTAAATAATTAAAGGATAATTAATTGAAATGATTTGCAATTAATTAATGATTAATTAACCAGGATTTGTAATTTGTTCATAAGTAATTAATCTGAATGAAATTAAATTAATCAGATGACTAATTGATCTTACTTATGAATGTTTGGACCGTATGGAATGTTTTGAATTGATTGATATCCCTGATATATGATGCTTTGTGATATGAATTTTTTTGATTTGAGCTGTGACGAATGTAATTTATTTATCTATGATGAATTTATATTATTTATCTATGAATATGTGAATGAAGATAAGCGTTATAGGATTATACCGTTTATCGATATTGTTGTGCTTGGATTGTGATGATTGATGATATTGCACTATTATGCAAAACCCCTGCACTACACCACACACACAAATATGGATTTCATGAGGATTCGGTTAAGTCACGGATATTTGAATTTAACATTATTTTATTCAAAATAAAGAAATAGTTTTAAAGTTGAATTTTGAATCCAAAATGGTTTGGAAATGTAATTGGGTTAAATATGAAAATTTTGAAAAGAAAGTTCAGAAAATTATTTTGAATATAATATAACTTGTTAAAGTTTTGAAATTTAAATGGTTTGATTTGAATTTCAATTCAAGATTTGAAGTTGAGTTCTATGAATATATGTTTGGAAATTATGGTTTAAAAAGGTTGTACATGTTATATAATGTATTTATATGAGTTTTAAACCATTTTAAATATATTATTTTGGTAATTTGAATTTAACCCAAGTTTACACTTTAAAGGATAGAACTTGTGCATATTTGATCGGATTTTTTCCGAAACAAAAACCCTTATTTTTCAAATAATAATAGCTTTCATATAAAGAAAGGATTTTCAATTTATGTCGAAAGGATTTCAAGTTTGAAATGAAAATAGTTTTGAAAAGCTATAAATGAATCTTTGTGTAAGGTTGGTGAATCTTGTTTTCAAAAGGAAGAACATCTTAAAAGAGTATCTTTTGTATAAAAGATTTGGAATTGAAATAGTTTTGAAAGCTATGAATGAACCTTTGTGGAAGATGGTGAACTTTTTTTCAAATTGATCTTAAAAGGTGAATCTTTTATTTAAAAGGTTAAAATGGTAATTTGTTTAAACCATTCAAAAGAAAGGTTTTGGGCTAAAGGTTGTGACTTAACTAAAATTCCATTATCCATATGGTTTTAAAATAAGCGCTCATTATTCGGTTTAGCCGGGAGAGGACTTTATGTCATATAACTCATTCCGAATAGTGATACGATGAAATGGATAATATTTAAAGACCGGTGGTGAAGACCTGGTAGTTTCGAAAGCGAAAGGATTACCTGTCGAATGTCTCTGCACCGAATGGCCCCGATATAGAGATTTGATCACCCTTTGTGATGGGGAGTCCGGACGTGATTAGGGATTATTTGGATTGCAAGGGCTTCTTTTGAAGTGCCTTCGGTTCTGTTCAAACCTAAAACAGACGTGTATGGACGTATGTCTGACGGTACACTTTGAGATGTAGAGCTGATTTACACACAAATACATTTTTGTTTAGTGGCGGAGAATTTATTCTCTTAGCTTAACACCCTTCTCTGAGACGTACGAGCTCAGAAGTTATGTTGTTGATATTTACTAGTGATATATTCCAAATTTGGTAATGTGGCATACTAATTGCTGGTGATCATTGGTTGATCGAAGCATGACTTTTGTGAAAAGCGTAGCTTTGTGAAACGAGACCCCATCTAAAGCTCACAACCCGGTAATGGTCGAAACAGGAAAGATGCGGCAAGGTTATCGGGTGTCACGCCCCTTAGGGTATGTCCATATCCATCTGGATAGAAGTGGTATCATGGTGTGGAGCCCAGATACTTGACTTATGTGGTTGCTGCAAATCTATTGCTCTGTGGTTGTTGGTTGAGAGGCGCCTCGAATAAAGGTCGGTTACGGCCGGGGGATGGCATACTCGTGTAGCAGTTACCTAGTTACAGAGGTAACCTGGCCTTGTGTTGGCAGAGATCCGGTTAGGTTCTCGGGCGTCCCTCCAGAAGCGTACCCATGTGGCCCAGAAAGTTCCTTAGCCTGACCATTTGTTGGAAATCCAATCACCAATATGCGCCCTGTACGGTTTTAGTTGCAAAACCTGCCATTTAACATGGTAGCTATAGTAGGCATACTATAATGGTACGTATGCTGGCTAAGATTAATATTATACTTGCAAATGTTTTCCACTATGCACTAATAATAATATCAAAAAGGATTTTTCATATCAAGCATGTTTGACTATCATAAGGAGAAATCTCCTCCAATTGTGTTCTTTCAATTTTTAAATTCTTTTTTTGTTTTTGTTTTCAAATAAAAACTGTTTTCATTTTCTCACACCAGTCCTATGACTACCTAGAGTTTATTGTTCCCTTTCTAAACTTTGGGTGCCCATAATTTTCCACACGAGCAGTCTAGAGTTAGATTTTCAGATAATCAAATAGTAGACATTGATTTGGTAGCCTTCAGCCTTCTGTTGGAAATCTTTGAAGTCTTTGGTCTTTGAAGCCTTTGGATTTGGCGATCGCATTTGTTTCACTTCAACATTCCGCTACCTAGTTTGCTTTATTTCAACGATGATGGTGGTTCAAGCTTTTGATTTGTGAGCTGTTTGCCAAGGAGCCTTGGAGCTTTGGATTGGAGATGTAGTTTGTGGATTCACTCCCTTTTGAAGAACATGTTGGAGTTATTTCTTCCATTATTATCTTTTCCGCTGTTATATATTGTCTCTGATATTATTGTAATCATATTGTATCAACTGCTGTGTATCAATGATATTATTTTTCTTCCGCTGTGTTGTTGTACTTAATGTGTTATAAGCTCCGGCGAACCAGATTCGGCATTTGAATCTATGGCATTCGAATGCGGGCGATGTATTTGAGTGTCGATTTTTGAAGGTCGATACAGGGTCGTCACATTTGGTATTAGAGCTGAAGGTTGAGTAAGAACTTTAGCTCAGGAGTATAACACATTAGGTGACTCATTAGAGATAGGGATATAAATGCCCTAGAATAAGTATATCCCTAAGATATCCATCCATATGCCTCAGTAAATTCTCTTACCATTCAATGATAGTGAGTATGAGTGCAAGAAGAGGACAAGGTAGGGGACAGGGGAGTACCAATACAAATGGTCAATACCCTGCAACACAAGGAACATCTTTCTCCATCAGTCTCTTTTCAATTCTTTGATGGCTTCTTGGCAGCTATAAGAAGAAGCTTTGTTGTGGTGATGGCCCTGTGAATCGTACAGATAAGTTCCTATTTCATATTCTCTTCATTGGTTCCCTACACGCTTTTCATTTTTAAACTTTAATTAATTTGAAATTTTATTTGATATAATTGATTAACAAAATATGATGTTAAATAAATTTGTAGCGATAAAACAATTTTGGTCAAAACCAAAGTTTGAAAATTTTGTCGTGATTTCTTGTGAAGATCAAAGTCTGAAGGGGGACAAGCTAGTGTATAATTTGAAGTATTCCGACCTGAGTTTGGAATCCATACCTAGTGTTTGAGAATTATGGAAGATTGAATCCATTTATTTATTGTTTGGGGTCCAGATATATTCTACGAATGGTGAGTTATCCCTTCGGACTAACCAATGCCCCTGCATATCTCGTAGAATGGATGACCTGAATATTTCGTGAAATATTGAATGAGTTCGTTCTCGTATTTATTGATGATATTCTGATTTGGTAAGCCAAATATAGAATAGATATGCAATTTGATCTGGTAAAACATTTGTCTAACTATTTTGAATTGTCTCCCTGTCTAGCAAATTTCAGGGACGAAATTTTCTTAAGGGGGAAATCTGTAACGATCCGGTTTTTAGTCAAATTTAATTTGATAACTAATATAAATTTTTGGATTTAATTGTGAATTAATTTAATTCGTTATTTTCTAATTTAAATAAGATATGTACTTATTTATTTATATTAATAGTTTGTAATTTGAAATTTGAATTTGAGAACTTCCAAAATAAATAATATATGTTGTTTATATATATATATATATATATATATATATGTATGTATGTATATAAATTGATTTTAAATTGAAACGTGGGTTTTAAATTCATAAATAAATGTGATTACTTATTGATATATAATTAGTTTTTAAATCATTTTTTCTTAAGGTTATATAAATAGATATAAAAGTAAATGTATATGGATAAATATTTTTAATTAAAATAAGACTTAATAAAAAGGTTTAGAATACTTTCTTTAAAATTTTATATATATGAATAAATTATAATTTGTGTGTGTGCCTATATATATATATATATATATATATATTTGTTATAATATAAAAACATTAAGTTTGGGCATTTGTAAATTATACATGAACTAAAAATTGGTTTGTAAATATACATGAGATAAATATTTTTAAGATATAAACGAATGTATAATTATAATAACATAAGGTTTAAAACAAAATTTATAAGATTATTTAAAGTAGGGATGTAAACATAAAAATGCATATTCGTAACACTTGTAAATATATTTTAAACATGTATAACACTTGTAAAACAATTGTGTCGTGAATATACAAGTGGCCATTCAATTTTATTTTAAATTAAAAAAACGTATGTAAGAAGAAAGAAACCAGTCTTATTTTCTTCGCCTCTCAAGTATCTTTCATTTCTATTTTCTAAAACAAAGATAAAGCCTGAGAAACTAAAAACCTAGAAATCAAAATAGACAAAAAGAAAACTAAAAACCAGATCAAATACAAGAATTTCTAGATCAAAGAGAATGAATCTCATCCAAATTTCGAAACTAAAGCATCTTAAACATCAATAACTTCAAAAGCTTCAACCTGATTCCTAAGCAGCATCAAGATCAGGTTCAAACTCAAGTTGTAGTACAAATCTAGTGCAGGTTTAAGCAAAAGAAAAGATCAAGCAAAATTAAAATCAAGAACAATTTTTAACATCAAAAATCAAGTTCCTGTTCGTTTGTTCTTCATTTTGAAGGTGAACAAATCTTACTTTTAAAACCAGACCTTTTTGATTCTTATGCCTGTGATGGTGATGATTTGGAAATGTCGTAGAAAAGTAAATATAGCTGCAAGTATATACATACATACATACATATATATATATATATATTTGTGAATGGATGTATGCATGTCTGTGTAGGCATGTACATCTCTCTGTTTAACATTTACAGGCTACCATTTCATCAATAAAAATTCATATCTTCATGTTTGAATCATTTCAAACTATGATTCCTAAAAGAAAATTATTTATAACAATGTAAAGTTATTTCTAAAAATAATATTAGAAAAAAAAGTAATATTAAGTAAATAGTTTGAAAATAATAATTTATAGTAAGATCATTATATATCAGGAAAATCGAACATTTTAACTTTAAGATCTGATTACATAATCATGTTCGTATTACAAATTGATGATTTTGGGTTAAGATCTCATGATTTTTAAGCTTATAAGGGATGAGAATTTTTAAGTTGAACGAAAAAGATATTCTTGTCGAATTCCGTCGAACGGCAAGAATAGGTTTATCGTGCTTTGGCAGAAGGTGGTTTGAGCTTCGATGGTCATCAGAAAAATAATCGAAAAACTTATAATTCGCCGTGGAGAACGATTAACGATGAAGTTGGGTTTAAGGCTTGCGTTGGGGTGCCATCGTACTCGAAGGAATTGTGGCAATGTCGAGGCACCGGAGGTGATCAGACCGGTGTAGATTGGAGCATGGAATGGTGGAGCGGCTCTGGGTGGAATGGCAGGGTCACTGGTAATCAGGATAACCGTCGGCAAGACAATTTTGTTGATTAAGGTTCGAATGCTTGGGTGGTCGAATTGTTTGTTTCAAATTCCAGTCGAACTCGATGGAATTGGTTGGTCGGGAAATTTGTGGAAGTCGTCGTTGATTTATGGAAGGTGGCAAGGACGACTGGAGTTCGTCGGAGCCTCATGCACATGCATGGAAAAAGTGTGTATCAGTGTTGTTTGAAAAATTAAGGAAGACGAGTTTCTCATTGGGTCGAACTCGAGGAAAATGATGATTTTGCTCGAAGTAAAGTAGCATGTGGGTTACTCGAAGTCAATCTCGGGATTCCTGGAAGTTGTCTCGGGCTAGTCGAGTTAATCTACCAGATTTTTAAATTATTACAATTTTTAAATTTTAAGTAAATTGTTGATTAGTTTATAAACAAAAAGATGAAGTGTTTTTAATCCTCAATTTAAATTAAAAGTTTAAGTTATTTGGTTAATGATAATTTATTACAAAGTTTATTAATAAGTTTAAATGACAATTAATTAATTAAGTAAAATAGTTTATCTTTTAATGAAATAAAGTTTTGAGTAATTAAAGAATAATTACTTAATGTCATTAATTAAGGAGGGTAGTTAATGGATAATTACTAAATGTGATTTATTAACAGGATAATTAATTAATGAGATTAAGTAAGTGTAATTATTAATGTAATTAATAAGAGATTATTACTTAATGTAATTAAGGGATAACTATTTTGTGTAATTACATTTAAGGATAATTAATTAAAGGTAATTAATTACTTAAAGATAATTATTTAATTAAAAAGTAATTAATTAATGATTAAAGTCGATTGATCAAGTGATTAAAAGATAATTATTCAATGTAATTAATTTGTGATTTATTAATATAAGTGATTAGGGATAATCACTTATTGTAATTAATTAAAGAATAATTAAATAATTAGGGGTTAATTATTTAATGCTTAAAGGTTGATTGAATTATTAATTAAGATTGATTAATTAATAATTAAAGGTTAATTAATTAATAATTAAAGGTTGATTAATTTTTTATTAAAGATTAATTAAGAAATAATTAAAGGATAATTAATTAAAATGATTTGCAATTAACTAATGATTAATTGACCAGGATTTGTAATTTATTCATAAGTAATTAATATGGTTGAAATCAATTTAATCATATGACTAATTGTTCTTACTTATGAATGTTTGGATTGTATGGAATGTTTTGAATTGATTGATATCCCTGATATGTGATGCTTTATGATATGAATTGTTTTGATTTGAGCTGTGATGAATGTAATTTATGTATCTGTGATGAATTTATATTATTTTTCTTTGAATCTGTGAATGAAGATAAGCGATATAGGATTATACCGCTTATTGATATTGTTGTGCTTGGATTGTGATGTTTGATGATATTGCACTATTGTGTAAAACCCTTGGACTACACCACATGCACACAAGTACACGAGGATTCGGTTAAGTCACAGATATTTAAATTTTATATTATTTTATTAAAAATAATGAAATGGTTTTAAAATTGAATTTTGAATCCAAAATGGTCTGGAAATGTAATTGGGTTAAATATGAAAACTTTTGAAAATAAAGTTTTGGAAATTATTTTGAATAAATATAACTTCTTAAAGTTTTTAAATTTAAATGATTTGATTTGAATTTGAATTCAAGATTTGAAGTTGAGTTCTACGAATATATGTTTGGAAATTATGGTTTAAAAAGGTTATACAAGTTATATAGTGTATTTATATGGGTTTTAAACCATTTTAAATATATTATTTTGGGAATTCGAATTTAACCCAAGTTTATACTTTAAGTATATAACTTGTGCATATTTGATCAGATTTTTTCCGAAACAAAAACCCTTATTTTTCAAATAATAATAGCTTTCATATAAAGAAAGGATTTCCAATTTGTGTTGAAAGGATTTCAAGTTTGAAATGAAAATAGTTTTGAAAAGCTATAGATGAATCTTTGTGAATGGTTGGTGAATCTTGTTTTCAAAAGGAAGAGGATCTTAAAAGTGTACATTTTGTATAAAAGATTTGGAATTGAAATAGTTTTGAAAGCTAAGAATGAATCTTTGTGAAAGATGGTGAACTTTGTTTCAAATTGATCTTAAAAGGTGAATCTTTTATTTAAAAGATTAAAATGGTAATTTGTTTAATCCATTCAAATGAAAGGTTATGGGCTAAAGGTCATGACTTAACTAAAATCCAATTTATCCATATGGTTTTAAAATAAGCGCTCATTATTTAGTTTAGCCGGGAGAGGACTTTATGTCATATAACCCATTCCGAATAGTGATACGACAAAATGGATAGCATTTGAAGATCGGTGGTGAAGACCGGGTATTTTCGAAAGCGAAAGGATTACCTGTCGAATGTCTCTGCACCGAATGGCCCCAGTATAGAGATTTGATCACCCTTTGTGATGGGGAGTCCGGACGTGATTTGGGATTATCCGGATTGCAAGGACTTCTTTTGAAATGCCTTCGGTTCTGTTCGAACCTGGAACAGACCTGTATGGACGTATGTCTGGCATTACACTTTGAGATGTAGAGCTGGTTTCTATCAAATACATTTCTGTTTGATGACGGAGAATTTATTCTCCTAGCCTAACACCCTTCTCTGAGACGTACGAGCTCAGAGGTTATGTAGTTGATATTTACTAGTGATATATTCCCAATTTGGTAATGTGGCATACTAAGTGCTGCTGATCATTGTCTAATCGAAGCACGGCTTTTGTGAAAAGCGTAGCTTTGTGGAACAAGACCTCATCAGAACCTCACAACTCGGTAATGGTCGAAACAGGAAAGATGCGGCAAGGTTATCGGGGGTCGCGCCCCTTCGGGTATGTCCATTTCCTTCTGGATAGAAGTGGTATCATGGTGTGGAGCCCAGATAATTAACTTATGTGGTTGCTGCAAATCTATTGCTTTGTGGTTGTCGGTTGAGAGGTGCCTGGATAAAGGTCAGTTACGGCCAGGGGATGGCATGCTCGTGCAGTAGTTACTTAGTAACATAGGTAACCCGACCTTGTGTTGGCAGAGATCCGGTTAGGTTCTCGTGGCGTCCCTCCAGAGGCGTACCCATGTGGCCCAGGAAGTTCCTTAGCCTGACCATTTGTTGGAAATCCAATCACCATTACGTGTCCTGTACGGTTATAGTTGTAGAACCTACCATTTAACATGGTAGCTATAGTAGGCATACTATAATGGTACGTATGCTGGCTAAGGTTAAAATTATACCTGCAAATGTTTTCCACTATGCACTAATAATAATATCAAAAAGGATTTTTCGTATGTAGCATGTTTGACTATCATACGGAGGAATCTTCTTCAATTGTGCGCTTGCATTGTGTGTGTGCAGAGAGACCTTGCGGTGGTTTCATTTTCCAAAAAGCATTGCGGATTTCAATTTTTAAATTCTTTTTGTCGCTTTTTTTAAATAAAAACCGTTTTCGTTTGCTTACACCAGTCCCATGACCGACCTAGAGTTTATTGTTTCCTTTCTAAACTCTGGGTGCCCACAATTTTCCACACAGGAAGCTTTTAGATTTTCAGATAATCAGATAGTAGATATAGATTTGGTAGCCTTCAGCCTTCTGTTGGAAATCTTTGAAGTCTTTGGTCATTGAAGCCTTTGGATATGGCGATCGCATTTGTTTCACTTCAACATTCCGTTATCTAGTTAGCTTCATTTCAACGATGATGGTAGTTTGAGATTTTGGTTTGAGAGATTTTTGCAAAGGAGCCTTGGAGCTTTGGATTGGAGATGTAGTTTGTGGATTCACTCCCTTTTGAAGATCATGTTGGAGTTATCTCTTCCATTGTTATCTTTTTCGTTGTTATATATTATCTCTGATATTATTGTAACCATATTGTATCAACTGTTGTGCATCAATGATATTATTTTTCTTCCGTTGTGTTGTTGTACTTAATGTGTTATAAGCTCTGGCGAACCAGATTCGACGTTTGAATCTGTGGCATTCGAATGCAGGTGATGTATTTGAGTGTCGATTTTCGAAGGTTGTGACATGGTCATCATATCTATAGTAAAATTAGTATGGATTATTCTTCCTCATGTCCTCTACTAAATAACCAAATCTCTACCAAATTAAATTATATATATATATATATATATATATATATTCAAGCAATTTGGGGAATTTAGAAGAATCAAAGGGAGAAAGATTAAAGCAAAGCTTTTTTTTCAAATTTATGCAAGCTCAAGTGCTAGATGAGTGGGAGTAGATATGAAATAGAAAAATAAAGTAGTTCAATATCAGTTCTTTTCTGGCATGTTAATATGAATTAGTTTCTGTTATTAATTGAGAATAAATGTAAATTATTGCTATTTCTTCTTCTTCTTGCACTTCCCAAGTCTAATTCATGTTTGGTTTAAAGTATGGGACATATAAATTATCTATTCACGTTTTATGGCATAAATAAAATTCAAATTTATGTAAATTATTGTATCTTCTTCCACTTCTCAATTCTAATTCATGTTTGGGTTGAAATTTGGAACAAACAAATTGTTATTCACATTTCATTGCTAAGATTGGTTTAATTAAATTGAATTAGAATTGTTATTCAATTCCTAGTGGTAGAATAGGTTAGTTGAATAAATTCAGAATATGTTACTTGAATGAAATTATGATTTTGATAGATATAATTACATAATTTTGAATATGGGTTTGGAAAAAAATTAAGAAGTCTAATTGGGATAATTGTTTATTTCATATGTAGATTAAAGATGTAAAGTGGAATTTTGTGTAATTAAATTATTTGTGGCTATTGGGTAAATTTTTTGTATAGGTTAAATCTCTAAAAGGAGAATGTAAATTATGGTGAAAAAAATGTAAATTAAATGGACCCTAAAGGCAAGTGTAAATCCGTAACAAAATGGCATAAAAATTACAGACAAACCATATGGACTGAATGGACGTGAAATTGAAATACCATTTATGTAAGAAAAAGGAAAATTGTGAAATAACAAAATTGGATGTAAAAATGGCCTAATGCAGATTAATGGAAATAAACAGTATGTAAGCTGTAACCGTAAAATTAATAGATCTAGAAGTGATTTGGTAGGCAGACCTTGTAAAGGTCTGGATAGGTGTTTCATGCAGTTAAGACAAAAAAATAGTTTTGGTTGTACATACTAGGAGTGAGCAAGTAGGTTCTCAAGGATGTTTGTTACCTTTCATAGGTTGCTAGTACGTAGGATAGATGGCATCGCCATTCGTAGGCTTCTTCAAGCAGATCAACGTTGACAGAACAGGACAAGTGTGCTCTGACGTAGGCTTCTTTAGGTAGATCGTTGGAGGATTTTACGCAGCCGACCTAGCTACGGGCGTTCTTCTGGAGGACCATCACTTTAGATAGGGAAAGCCAAAATTGGTGATTGACGAGACATTTGGATAGGAGTCCAGTTTAGCGGAGCTTGAGTGCAACTTCAGGGTCCTACAAGGTTGTTTGAGTCAGTGCCGGCAGACGTAAGAGATATTTAGTCATAGTGCATGGGTGAAGAGCATGACTTTAGCACATGGATAGGTAAGGGAAGTAGGTCCGACAGGCTGACTGACGTTTAATATTACCGCATGGTTGACTTCCCTAGAGTGGCCACGGACTTTGGCTTCTTAGAAATTGTATCTAAGAAGGACTCAATGCATTATATTAGTCACCCTCTGTGATATCTGGGGAAGACCTAAAATCAAATTGTTTTATTCTTTCCGCTTCATTTTATTTATCATTCACCAGACTTTATGTTTGGCCCATTCCTATTTTTTTATTTTTTCCAAATCACAGGAGGGCATGTCTAGGTTGTAGTTCTTTGGAGCTTGAAGGGTCATTGGAGCAATTGTTATCTTCAGCTTTTGTTTCTTTTGTTTCATGTACGTCGTTTCTCTTTTCCGTACTTTACTCTATATATGGGGACCTATATTGTGAACTTTGTTGTGTTTTATGTTTTGTGGTGACTACTTAGTAATTTTGGTTTTAGAAATAAATTTAGGATACTATTTTTTTTAATGAAGCTGTTTTGCTATAAATTTGTAGCTAGTGAAATTTTTCTTCTACTGTAATATTTTAATCATTTTATGTTGTTGCCTTAGTCATTATGCTATGTTATGGATTTTTATTTCACACCACCACCCGTGCTTCTGGTTACGTCCGATGTTCGGAGTGCCTAGAGGTGGGGGTGTCACGGTTGGTATCAGAGCTAAGGTTTCGGTAATCCTAAAAATATTTTAAAAATATAAAGGTTTTCGAATAAGTTTTAAAGGATATGCCAAATAATACTTTTAAAAGTACATGTATATGTTCATAAAAAAAGAAATTTTAGAAATGGGTCCCTCTTATCTCTTCCTCCCAATCTATAGAACAATTTATGGAGTACCTAATCCCATCTTCTTAATATCCACAGACAAAAATGTATGAACCGCAAGATATCCTCAAAGTTCCAGGCTTAATATGCCTGCTTGGTTCAGACGTTATTTGTTGGCTACTGCACGAGCAGAGCCACCAGCTAGGGATGCTGCTTCGGCTGAAGGGGCTCCAACTCATCTGCCAGGCATTCTTAATTTCCCAAGTCATGTAAAGACTACACCAGCTCAGGAGGCAAGCCGTTTCTTGGCATTGAGTCGTATACTAAGGCGAGAGCTTGGATCCGTTGTTGTGAGCGGATATTTGGACTTATGGGACTGGAGGACTTGGCTTGGAGGCAGTTGGTTTCATGGCAGTTGTAGGGAAAGGCACTTTGTTGGTGGGAGATTGTGGAGGCCAAGGCTGATAATTTGACTTGGGCGTATTTTCGTACTAGGTTTGAGAGGAAATTCTTATCGCAGGCTAAAGAGGGAGTGCAGCTAGATAAATTTATACAGCTCAAGCAAGGGTATATGGCAGTTAAAAAATATGTTAACCAATTCAATGAGCTTTCCATATTTGGACTAGACCTAATCAATACTCCTCACAAGAAGGCGCTGAAGTTCGCTAAGTGTTTGAGTTAGCCACTGTAGAGTTTGGCGATGAGCCACATTTCGATGGGAGCCACTTTTAAAAGATTGGTAGAGATGGCTTTACTTCCTGATACTGAGAAGAAAGGAGATGTGGCGCAGAAGAGTGATGTGAAGAAGAAATGGAAAGGAAAAAGGAGAGGAGGAGGAGGGTCAGGTGGAAAAAGGAAAGTTCCAAGGAAGAACTGGAGGTGCAATACTTGTGGGAAACCAGGTCATCTTACTAAGGATTGTAGAGGGGCAGGAGTGCGACCGAGATTGAGGTTCTATCTTTGCGATCAAGTAGGGAATATGAAAAAGGACTGTCCGTCGAAGCCCAAGGACAGTTCATGGATGCCTTCATAGCCTACTCAGGCTTATGCTTTAAAGGCAACTCCTTCCTCTAGTACTCGTCCGGTTGTGGACAAGGGAAATAAGGTGATCATCGAAGGTATGTTTTATATCTCTGATTTTCCTATTCATACCCTATTTGATTCTAGAGCTTCGCACTCTTTTTTATCTAGTACTCTGGTAAAGGGTCTTGGTCTTGATGCTTGCTTAGTGACCGACCTGGTAGTAGTATCATATCCCGTAGGAGGATGTGCCTATTTGTCCATGTTATGTCAGGATTTGAAATTGTTTATTTTAGGCGTTGAGTTTGGCTGTAGTGCCTTTGTATTGGGATTTTCCAGGTATGGGTTGATTCTTGTTATGGATTGGATGTATGGTGTTGTTCTTGAATGCGATAAGAGGGTAGTGAGGTTAGGCACTTGTAGCGGATGCACCTTGGAAGTATCTTGTGATCCTAAAGGATCAGTCATGTTGAGTTACCTTTATTCTCTTGACTTATCGTCCGATAGTTTGAGTTCGGTACCCTAGTTAGAGACTTTCCAGATGTGTTCGAGGAGGTTGTTGGCCTTCCACCTCGAAAAGAGATCGAGTTTAATATTTATCTTGTCGATAATGCCAAATCGGTTGCTTTACTGGTAAGGCATATAGCTCACGAGGAACGCCATGAATTGAGCAAGCAGGTTAGAGAGCTTTTGGAGAAGGGCTTCATTCATAGGAGCATTTTTGAGTGGGGTGCACCCGTCGTCTCTTCCACTAAGGCGGATGGCTTTCTCAGACTTTGAGTGGATTATAAGAAGCTTAATAAGACGATGAAGACGAATGGTTATCCGCTTCCTTATATAGACGATCTCTTCGACCAACTAGTAGGAGCCAAGGTATGTTCACAGCTCGATTTGGCCATGGGAGTTCATCAATTGCGTTGGAGGAGGATACCATTAAAAAGACTATGTTTAGGACTCTAGATGGGTTATTTGAGTGGTTAGTCATGTCATTTGGGCTAACTATTGCTTCGGTATATTTTGTGGACCTGATGAGTCGAGTATTTCACGAATTGTTGAACAAGTTTGTGGTGGTGTTCGTCAATGACATTTTGGTTCATTCACAAAGCAAGAAGGCACATATTGTTTACCTGGAAGAAGTGCTTAGGACCCTACGAACACATAAGTTGAAGGTGAAGTTCTCTAAATGCCACTTTTGGGGGATGAGGTTCGCTTTTTGGGACACATCGTTTCGGAGGATGGACTTGCAGTCGATCCGGCGAAAGTGTCAGTAGTACAGGGATGGTAGACACATAAGAATGCCACAGATATAAGGAGTTTCCTTGGTCTTAGGGGCTACTATAGGAAGTTCATTAAGACTTTGCTAGCATATCTTCTCCACTTACCCGCCTTACCAAGAAGAACTCAGCTTTTTTTGGGAAGCCGTGTGAGGATGCCTTTGGTTGATTGAAAGAAGCTTTGACTACCGCATCCATATTGGCATTACCTGATGGAACCAAGCCTTTCTCAGTTCATACGATGTTTGTGATATGGGGCTAGGGGCGGTACTGATGCAAGAGGGTAGGGTGGTGTGCTATGTGAGTAGACAGTTGAAAACGCATGAGTAGAACTGCACGATGCATGATCTTGAATTAGCAGCTATTGTTTTTGCTCTCAAGTCTTAGAGGCACTATCTCTTAGGAGAACGATTTGAGCTTTTCACGGATCATAAGTCTTTGAAGTATCTATTCTCTCAAAAGACTTGAATTTGAGACAGCAAAGATGGATGGAGTTTTTAATCTCTTTTGACTTTGAGATTTCTTATACCTCTGGCGAGGGTAATGTGGTGGCAGATGTGTTGAGTAGATTCAAAGTGGTTTTAAGTCCTCTGTTTTTGGAATGGAAGCATTTGGAGTACATTGCTACCTTTGATTTTAGACCTCCATCGGATTTAGTTTCTGGATTATTAGCAGCCCTCGGCATCCAGCCTACTTTGATGGAGAAGATTGGAGCAAGGCAAGGTGAGGATGAAGAGTTAAAGGATATTTTAGATAAGCTTGGGTAGAGGAGAGTCATCACCACATCTTAGCCACTATACCATGGACGCTAGGGGATGGATTAGAAGGGATGTTATACTTTATATTCCGCATAGTGAGGATTTAGTAGATGCAGTGTTGGCCGTCACATCATTCTAGGACGACAGTGCATCCTTGTGGTGATAAGATATACCGGGATATAAAGAGGGTATTGTAACATCCCGCCTTTTCGCACGCTTTAAATCGACACACATGCCAATTCAAACTGTTCGGAAGGACGGATTGTTATGGGGTAAATAAGAAAAATGAGAAAGAAATAAAACAAAATAGAATCTCACAGCGGAAGGATAAAATATAATAATCAAATATATAGTTTATAAAGCTGTTTTACGAAATATTCGATTATACTTACACATTTATCAGAGTTACACATACCAATAACAATGCAGCTGAACAATATGAGTATGGTGGACTAATACTAATAATAATAATAATATAAAACTCTATCTTCGTCCTCCAGAGCTAAGGTCTTCAAAATTCTAAAACGCTCGGACTAACCCGAGCAAATTGAAAAGTCAAAACACTCGATTCAGAACTAAAATATCTTATGTAAGTTAAATCAACAGGAATAAATATAAGTGCAATAACTCAAGAGATGCTTGGGATTTACATCTCCTAAGGATCCGTTAAACTATTTACTATGTAGTATATTGTGCTATTATAATAGTGTCTAATTGTAAAATAAACTTACTTTTTTCTTAGCATTAAGGAGTGAACGAATATTCCCCTTAACACGTAATAGTCCTAGTAGTCCATCCAACATCATAGTCCCTTCTGATCGGGAAGGCACCAGAGGAAACCACACGGGCTACAGGAGAAATCCAAACTCGTACAAGGCGCGATAGGATAGGTGACACGACACAACTAGGCAATGCCAGGGTAGATATACCAATTACGCTTCCGGGTCGGTGGTAACGCGTAGCCGCAGCTACCGCCCACCTCCGAGCCACAACCCCAAATAAAAAATTAAAAGTGGCCACCGAATCAATCCAAAAGTCAAAGTAAAATATCCAAGGGATGTGTCCGATCAAAGGTGCTACCTCAATTAACCCGTCAATTGCTCCTGTTTTAGCCACCTTATGCCAACTCACGGGAGTTGGGTCCATGGATTTATCTCAAAGGAAACGCCACCACCATCCTACTTCATTCTGGAATCTCCACCGCGTACACGGTTGTTAAAGTGGTTTTCGGAGTTGGTTGAGAGTATGACAACTTCCGATCCCGGCCTCTTCAACAACTAAACGTTACTATAACACCGCGGTTATTTCAAAATAATTTACACCTTTAAAAACCAGGATAAAATATTCATTTCAAACTACATAACTACGATATCATTTATATTTAAAGACCCAAATCCATATGATATCAAGTATATCTTTTCAAAAATCAAAGCCTTTCCAAATCTATATGCCTTGAAACCATAGCTTTGAAACATAACTTTTAATATTAAATGGTTTAAATCCTATATTACTTTATAAAATAAAATAGCTTCTTTAAATTTCACAATAAAATCCCAATATCAATTTGAACCTCCAAATAAACCATTTTAATTCCCATATATTCCACAGCTTAAATATTCTATATTTCAAAACTTAAATTTTTATAGTTAATATTTTACACTCTTTAAATATTCCACTATTTCAAATGGATTCTTTGAAAATTTAATATATCAAATCCAATTCCTATTATTTAAAATTTGAAATGTATACTTAATAGAACAAATATTATTTAAGTAAAACCCTTAAACTTCAATAACAGGATATTCTTTTTAATTAAACTAACTTGATAATATTCTTTAAATCAATCGGATATTCATTTAAATTCTCAAATCAAAAATCAAGTTATACAATCATACCCTTTAAATCTTAATTTACTTACATTTCATGACAAATTTTTCGAAGATAATTCTTAAATACTTTAATTCAAATCATATTCACATTTATCTTCAACTTTACTTTTATTTGAGTTATTATAAACTCTATATACAATAGAATTTTTTAAACAGATACTTAACCATATTTTATAAAAGAAATCAAACTTCTTTTTTTTAGCTTATTTTATAATTCAAAACAAATTTATACATAGCTAAGTTCAATAATAAGATAGCATTTATAAAATATTTAAAAGAATTAATATCTATATACTCATATATTTCTTTACAAAACCACAGAAATCATTTTAAAATAATTTTACATATAGACCGCGGTGTCTATATAAAATTTTCTATCCTATGGTCAAGTGATACGGATATTTATCATTTCAATCCGCAATTTAAAAATAAAAAACTGCGGTTGTATATCATTTCAAACCACAATCCCGAATGAAATGCAAATGCATAATAACTTGCAGTTTATAAAATATAAATACAGCATCCATTCATCCATCATATCAACATTTATCAATTTTTCATCCAATTCAAACAATCACATCAATAAATAATAGTTAATTACTGATAGTAAATTTTTCAATAATGAATTAAATAACTGTTTAACTGTAGTTTGTGCAATAATAAATAAATTTAACTAGCAGTTTATATGTAATAATAAATTTAACTAAAGTTTTTAAATGGTACATAATATGCAAAAATGAATTAAATAACAAGTAAATTATATGAATGCAAATTAACTGAGATAATGATGAAATATATGCCAAACAGCTATAAACAAATTTCTAAACACATCATAAATCAATTTAATAGATATAAGAAATTTTAGAAATTATGAGTGGGTTAAAACACTCACCTTTTGGATTTAAATTGAATTTAAATCCAATTTAAACCCAAAAATTGGACAGTCTCTAAATTCCCGTCCAAACTAGTGCCAAAGTATCCAGAATTTCAATATGAACCTAGCGGAAAAAACCGTGCGTGAATTGGAGTTCGTATGTAAAAATTATGCGCTTTAGAATGATTGAAATTTTAATTAAAATAAAATAAACTAAAAACAACTGAAGTTACTCACCATGCCACGTCGTTCTCCTTGCGTATAGTAAACCCACGCGACATTTTCAAACGAAACCCTACTCAGCCGCCAGCATTTGCTCCCCCACCGCCACTTCCATGGTTGCTCGACCTAAGATCAGACACCACCAACTCATTCCTCGCCCAGAGCCGCACCTTCGCCCGAAGCATCCCCACCCCTGTCACTCCCTGACCAACCTCTGCCGCACGTTTCTCCGGTCTTTCGAGGAGAAAAACGATGCCAACTGACACCACTAGCCGTATGGCTCGAAAGCCCTAGGCGGCCTCTACACAACAGCAACCCCTGATCGCACCATCAACGATGATCCACCGTCGAACCTCAAAAGCACGTACGGACGGCCGAAAATAGATCGCCTATTTTGGATCAAATGACAATCCAAAATGAAAAACGAAATTCACCAACAGATTACACACTTCGAGAGCTTCAACGTATATTTTTTCGAATTTTTCTATGGAGTTTGAATTTTCATTTGATTTTGAATTTGCAATTGGATCTATGGTTTGTTTGACTGCCATTGAGGAGGAGAGAAAGAATTGTATGAATAACAGATGGAAAATAGGGAGGTAGTGTTTATAGCCATATATTTATAGGCAAAATCGAAATTAGAATGGGTGGACTCAATTAAAATACGCGTTGAACAATTTATGGCCCGAAAAGCCTGTTTCGACTCCGGAATGAAATAGGGTCAACCCATATATCAAAGTAGGTGTTTTAAAATATTTTAAACACGATGGAAAAGGTTTCAGGTTCAAATTGCATCGTATGGAGAAGTTATGCTAAAATCAATATTTTTCAAATTGATTTCAATTGATTTCAATTTCGTTTATTTCAAGGCGTTTCGAGTCTGTACGATCAAGCGACAAGCCCGATCGCTATGAAACTTGAAGTCCTACAATGATTCACCGTTACGGATCCGATGAAACTGGTTTCGTCGAAATCCGAATCAGTGGCCAAAATGGCTATTTTCCCATTAATTAAATAATTTAATAATTAATTAATAAAATTTAAAATAAATTAATTAAATCAAATTTCGCGTTTAAATTCTGAAATTTGCAATCTTTATCACTTTATAATTCTCAAATATTTATAATGATTTAACAGTTTTTTTAAATGTCAATTTATTAGGATTAATCAATATAAATCTTCAATCTCATAAAATTCAAAATTATAGATAAAATTTCCATTAAATTGAATTAACCCATAATTATTTCATTCATAAATTTCAAATAGAAGGGTTTACCATTGGATTTTAAAATTATTACAGAAATATTTCCCAATTTCAACTTAACTTTTAAATTAACGTAATAATTAAATATTTGATTTCATTCATTTGCAAAAAAATCCAACTATTATAAATTAAATAAATTAACTCACTATTTAAAATTCAAATTCTATAATTCTTAAATTTTATCATCTTGATTTACTTATTAATTTACAATTCTTTAAACCAATTTCCATCTCAATTTAAAGTAAATTAATTTACCAATTATGGTATTTATTTCAATTTCTTAAAATAATCCCTTTATTATAAATTGAATCTAATTTATTTCAATAAATTTCCAATTAAACGGATCGGATTCAATTCCAACCCTTAAATTGAGTCTATTATGACTCTATACTACAATTAACACTTGTCTCACGTTTCATTCGATTAATATATCCAAATTCCATCTTCATTTCTTTTTATTCACTAATCATCCTATTATGAAGAATATTTACATTATTCCACATTATTACCTTAATTTATACTAATCTAACCTTTAATTAGATTTATTTCTATTGATTATCCATTTTAATTTATTAGACTCCATTAACATTAAACTATATTTAAGTTGTCGCAAACGAACAAGTGTTGAAATTGATTTCACATTAAATGTTATTGATTATAAATTGAAATCTAAATAAATTCGTTTATAGATTTAAAAACTTGCTATTCAATAAATTGACATTGTATGGGTATGATTAACATTGAAGCATATTACCCATCATCAATGTATTTATGAATTTATTTCCCATTTAACGTGCTACTTAATCCCCTTTGATTGCAAACTGATTTCAAATTTTTATGCAACATACTAAAGAAATAAATACATATCTTAATTGATTTGTTTTTTCCCATTCATTATAAATAAATGCACACATACAAATTAAGATCCTAAATCTAATTAATCATTCCTTTTCACATCAACTATCACTTTATGAGTAAATTAGCATTTCCTATTCATTTTGTTACATTCACTTATATTCACTTTATTAATAAATTGGTATTCCATTTAATCCATTAATTATTATCTTTAATTATTGCAATTCGTTATCTGATATAAATTTTGAATCTATTTCCAAATTTTCAAATTTCAATAAATTCAAACCTAACAATTGTTTACAAATAAACATGGGGATTGTGCTAATTAAATTATTTATTGTCCTGCATTACTTTATTACCTCAATTCACATTCAATTTCCATTAATCAGTATTTTATTTCATTGATAAATTCAATACTTGCCTTTATTTACTTATATTTTAACTTATTACCCAAATGCAACAATTTAAAACTTTACATTATTCTATAAATTTGAATCCCATTCTAGTTAACAATTTTATTCATGATTCAACATTTCTATTTGTTTCTTATATTCAATTCATTTTCACATTAATTCATTTACTAAAGTTTACAATCATTTATTTATTACTTACCTTCTTATTATATTAAATTAGTAGCACTCCATTATACTTCTGATTTATAACATTTCATTAGTTAATTTAATATTCCCGTTTGTTTCTTATATTAAACTTATAACCAAGTATGACAAAGATTCACAATTTCAATTGACTGCAATTACATTTTGAATCTGTAAATCCTAATTTCAATTGCTACATTTAAATTTCTAACATCTGCTTCATTATAACTTCTAGAATTTTTATTTCTTCCTAAATTTAATTGCAAAATTTAAATTAAACCAACAAATTTATTAATCAAAATTTATGGGTCGTTACACTCCCCCTCACTCAAAACTTTTCATCCCCGAAAAGGGAAAAGAAGAGTTAAGAAATTAATATATCTTATTCAAAACATAAATTTTATAACAATTAAATTTACAAAATTTGTTACTTTAAACAAAATATACAAATTTACAATCATTTATCTTTTTATACTTAAATCAATAAAGTTTGGAAAATATTTTCAAAATTTTCTAAGTCCAAAATTTTATGAAAAATTTCGACAGAGCCTCCTTTGTACGGGAAGGCTCGGGAGAGAATATAATATCGATTATAGTAATATACGACCTATATTTTCCAAAATAATATAAAATCCCAACACGGGAAAAATAATATAATAACGCTATAAACCGTGATCCGAAACGTACCTATTTGTCGGGCAGTTAACGCTTAATTATGAAACCAAAAGCAGTAGCAATTGCTTCCACAACATGTATTTCACTTATATAATATGATAAGAGTTAGCAATTATATAGAATGAAATATTTAAGTTGTTCAACCACAAACAAACAATCAATTCAACAACCAATTGCAACAAACAGCATACATTCTTCATATAAAATCAACACAATTTAAACATTCATTCAAACAAACAAACAGTTGTTTGGGTTTAAAACTTTAAATTGTACAGAATGCAAAATAAACTACTTAGTGCACCATTTACTCAACAGTCTTAGATGTAACTAAATAGATTATCTATTCATCCAAACAAACTTTAAGTACCCTCACCCAAACAACCATAAACCAAACAACAACAATTCCAAAAGACAAATCAAATTTATTTATTATCAATTTTATTTCATACATTAGTTGTTTGATTTCCTTTCTTTCATTCATTCAGTGATTCCTTCATTTATTTTCATTTATTACTTACAATATTCATTTTCCATTTTAATGTCACGTAAGTTTCTTCTTCATTGCATCATATTTTATTATAGTAGCATTTCATTTTATTTACTTAAGTTTATAATCATCTATTATATTTAAGTATAGAAAATTCCAATTGTAACTTAAGTTTACAACAATTACAACATCAAATCCTTGTTTATTACAGAATTTCATTAATTACTTTCATTACCTCAAGTTTATTTCTTGTATAATATCTATTACATTCTCTTATTAACATTTCAACTTTTAATATTTGGTAAGTCATAAATATGCTTTTTAATAATGTAGTTTGAAAGTTATACAAGTTTTATTCTATTTCTTTCTGATTAATTTAATGTTCCATAATTATATCCTTTACTTCATAGGTTACAATTTCAAATTTCATTTAATACCATTTATAACCTAGCATTAAATCTCTTATTTCCTTTAGAGGTTTCAATTTATTAATTACCTCCGTTCCAATTCACTACAGTAATTGAGCTATTATTAATGGAAACTTAAGAATTAAATACCGGGTTTTATTCAAAATCATTTTAAAATAAGAGATAAATGTATATACTTACACTTTATATATCAATTTATATTTAAAACAATTTAAATTTTATATTCATTTATTGAAATAAATCTGTAGTAAAACTACTACAGTGGTCTTCCCACTTCGAAACTCGAAAATGAAAGTCGATGATGCGTGCACTCATCACCGAAATTATTTTCCAGTGACAGAGAGGGGAGTACAACTAATTTTTTTCCAAAATTTCTTTAAAACCATACTTTCAAATTATATTGAAATATTTATATCAGAAAATATTTCTAAATACTATTATTTTATTTCAAAATCCTTTGAAAGCAATTTTTCAAAATCTCGGACTTAAGTTCTAAAATTTCCAAATTTCATTGATTTTATTTTCAATCTTATTTTACCTATTATTTATAAATTTTATTCCTAACAACCAATATATTACAACCAAATATAATCTTTATAAAAAATTATTTTATATATAGAAAATATAATAGGCAAAATTATTTCGTTCACCTATATTCAAAACAAATATTGTGTCGATCTGTCCTATTAAGTGTTTAGAAATCCCTATTGATGTCATAGCGTCCCATGCATCAACCAGAATTTATAAATACAAAATGGAACAAATTAACACAATATTAAAACCTTTTATAACACAAAAAAATACGCTCTCTCATATATACACTCAGCGACTCCCATAGGGTATTACTACCCTATTAATAAAGAGTCAGACCCCACAAAGCTAAGGTTTATCGCTAAACCAAAGCTCTGATACCCCATTGTAACATCCCGCCTTTTCACATGCTTTAAATTGACACACGTGCCAATTCAAACCGTTCTGAAAGACGGATTGTTATGGGGTAAATAAGAAAAACGAGAAAGAAATAAAACAAAATATAATCTCACAGCGGAAGGATAAAATATAATAATCAAATATACAGTTTATAAAGCTGTTTTACAAAATATTCGATTAAAGTTACACAACTATCAGAGCTACACATACAAATAACAATGCAGCGGAACAGTATGAGTATGGAGGACTAATACTAATAATAATAATATAAAACTCCGTCTTCGTCCTCCAGAGCTAAGGTCTTCGAAATCCTGAAACGTTCGGATTGACCCGAGCGAATTGAAAAGACAAAACACTCGAGTCGGAACTAAAATATCTTATGTAAGTTAAATCAACAGAGATAAATATGAGTGCAATAACTCAAGAGATGCTCGAGATTTACATCTCCTAAGGATTCATTAAACTATTTACTATGTAGTATATTGCGCTATTATAATAGTGTCTAATTGTAAAATAAACTTACTTTTTTCTTAGCATTAAGGAGTGACCCAATGTTCCCCTTAACACGTAATAGTCCCAGTAGTCCATCCAATATCATAGTCCCTCCTGATCGGAAAGCCGCCAGAGGATACCACACGGGCTACGGGAGAAATCCGAACTCGTACAAGGCGCGATAGGGTCGGTGACACGGCAAAACTAGGCAATGTCAGGGTAGAGTTACCAATTATGTTTCCGGGTCGATGGTAATGCGTAGCTGCAGCTACCGCCCACCTCGAGCCACACCCCCAAATAAAAAATCAAAAGTGGCCATCGAATCAATCCAAAAGTCAAAGTAAAATATCAAAGGGATGTGTCCGATCAAAGGTGCTACCTCAATTAACCCATCAATCGCTCCTGTTTTAGCCACCTTATGCCAACTCACGGGAGTTGGGTCCACGTATTTACCTCAGAGGAAACGCCGCCGCCATCCTACTTCATTCTGGAATCTCCACCGCGTACACGGTTGTTAAAGTGGTTTTCGGTGTTGGCAGAGAGTATGACAACTTTCGATCCCGGTCTCTTCAACAACCAAACGTTATTATAACACCGCGGTTATTTCAAAATAATTTATACCTTTAAAAACCAGAATAAAATATTCATTTCAAACTACATAAATACGATATCATTTATATTTAAAGGCCCAAATCCATGTAATATGAAGTATATCTTTTCAAAAATCATAGCCTTTCCAAATCTATATGCCTTGAAACCATAGCTTTGAAACATAACTTTTAATATTAAATGGTTCAAATCCTATATTACTTTATAAAATAAAATAGCTTCTTTAAATTTCACAATAAAATCCCAATATCAATTTGAACCTCCAAATAAACCATTTTAATTGCCATATATTCCACAGCTTAAATATTCTATATTTCAAAACTTAAATTTTTATAGTTAAGATTTTTCACTCTTTAAATATTCTACTATTTCAAATGGATTCTTTGAAAATTTAATATATCAAATCCAATTCCTATTATTTAAAATTTGAAATGTATACTTAATAGAACAAATATTATTTAAGTAAAACCCTTAAACTTCAATAACAGGATATTCTTTTTAATTAAATTAACTTGATAATATTCTTTAAATCAATTGGATATTCATTTAAATTCTCAAATCAAAAATCAAGTTATACAATCATACCCTTTAAATCTTAATTTATTACATTTCAAAACAAATTTTTCGAAGATAATTCTTAAATACTTTAATTCAAATCATATTCACATTTATCTTCAACCTCACTTTTATTTGAGTTATTATAAACTCTATATACAATAGAATTTTTTAAACAGATACTTAACCATATTTTATAAAAGAAATCAAACTTCATTTTTTTAGCTTATTTTATAATTCAAAACAAATTTATACATAGATAACTTCAATAATAAGATAGCATTTAAAAAATATTTAAAAAAAATTAATATCTATATACTCATATATTTCTTTACAAAACCACAGAAATCATTTTAAAATAATTTTACATAAAAACCGCGGTGTCTGTATAAAATTTTCTATCCTATGGTCAAGTGATACGGATATTTATCATTTCAATCCGCAATTTAAAAATAAAAAAATGCGGTTGTATATCATTTCAAACCGCAATCCCGAATGAAATGCAAATGCATAATAACTTACAGTTTATAGAATATAAATACAACATCCAATCATCCATCATATCAATCATCAACATTTATCAATTTATCATCCAATTCAAACAATAAAATCAATAAATAATAGTTAATTACTGACAGTAAATTTTTCAATAATGAATTAAATAACTGTTTCTGTAGTTTATTTGCAATAATAAATAAATTTAAGTAGCAGTTTATATGAAATAATAAATTTAACTAAAATTTTTAACTGGCAGTTTATATGCAAAAATGAATTAAATAACAAGTAAATTATATGAATGCAAATTAACCGAGATAACGATGAAATATATGCCAAAAAGCTATAAATTAATTTCTGAACACATCATAAATCAATTTAACAAACATAAGAAATTTTAGAAATTATGAGTGGGTTAAAACACTCGCCTTTTGGATTTAAATTGAATTTAAATCCAATTTAAACCCAAAAATTGGACAGTCTTTAAATTTGTCCAAACCAGTGTCAAATTGTCTAGAATTTCAATATGAACCTAGTGGAAAAAACCGCGCGTGAAATTGAGTTCATATGTAAAAATTATGCGCTTTAGGATGATTGAAATTTTAGTTAAAATAAAATAAAATAAAAACAACAGAAGTTACTCACCATGCCACGTCGTCCTCCTTGCGTACAGTAAACCCACGCGACATTTTCGAACGAAACCCTGCTCAGCCACCAGCGTTTGCTCCCCCACCGCCGCTTCCATGGTTGCTCGACCTAAGATCAGACACCACCAACTCATTCCTCGCCCAGAGCCGCACCTTCGCCCGAAACGTCCCCACCTCCGGTCACTCCCTGACCAACCTCTGCCGCACGTTTCTCCGGTCGATCGAGGAGAAAAACAATGCCAACCGATACCACTAGCCGTATGGACGAAAGCCCTAGGCGGCCTCTACACAACAGCAACCCCTGATCGCACCATCAACGATGATCCACCGTCGAACGTCAAAAGCACGTACGGACGACCGAAAATAGAT
Organism: Allium cepa; assembly: GCA_030765085.1. NCBI lineage: Eukaryota > Viridiplantae > Streptophyta > Magnoliopsida > Asparagales > Amaryllidaceae > Allium > Allium cepa. The sequence goes on along the minus strand of CM060935.1, from coordinate 327,257,929 downwards.
ACCTATTTCGGATCAAACGACAATCCAAAATGAAAAACGAATTTCACCAGCAGATTACGCGCTTCGAGAGCTTCAACACATATTTTTTCCGAATTTTTCTATGGAGTTTGAATTTTCATTTGATTTTGAATTTGCAATTGGATCTAGGGTTTATTTGTCTGTCATTGAGGAGGAGAGAAAGAATTGTACGTACAACAGATGGGAAATAGGGAGGCTAGGGTTTATAGCTGTATAATTATAGGCAAATCGAAATTAGAATGGGTGGGCTCAATTAAAATACGCGTTGAACAATATATGGCCCGAAAAGCCTGTTTCGACTCCGGAAAGAAATTGGGTCTACCCATATATCAAAGTAGGTGTTTTAAAATATTTTAAACATGATGGAAAAGGTTTCAGGTTCAAATTGCATCGTATGGAGAAGTTATGCTAAAATCAATATTTTTCAAATTGATTTCAATTTCGTTTATTTCAAGGCGTTTCGAGTCCGTACGATCAAACGACAAGCCCGATCGCTACGAAACTTGAAGTCCTACAATGATTCACCGTTATGGATCCGTTGAAATCAGAGCCAGTGGCCAAGATGGCTATTTTTCCATTAATTAAATAATTTAATAATAAATTAATTAAATCAAATATCGCTTTTAAATTCTAAAATTTGCAATCTTTATCACTTTATAATTCTCAAACATTTACAATGATTTAACAATTTTTTTTAAATGTCAATTTATTAAGCATTAATCAATATAAATCTTCAATTTCATAAAATTCAAAATTATAGATAAAATTTCCATTAAATTGAATTAACCCATAATTATTTCATTCATAAATTTCTAATAGAAGGGTTTACCATTGGATTTTAAAATTATTACAGAAATATTTCCCAATTTCAACTTAACTTTTAAATTAACGTAATAATTAAATATTTGATTTCATTCATTTGCAAAAAAAATCCAACTATTATAAATTAACTCACTATTTGAAATTCAAATTCTGTAATTCTTAAATTTTATCACCTTGATTTACTTATTAATTTATAATTCTTTAAACCAATTTCCATCTCCATTTAAAGTAAATTTGTAATGACCCAACTTCCAAACTCCAGGAAGTCGCATCGCTAAGAAGAAAGAGAGGGATAGAAAAGAGAAAAGAAAGGAAAGAAGAAACAGATAACATCAGAATCTCACAGCGGAACTAATAAATTATATTATATCACATAAAACTTTACATAGTATCATATATATCAGAGTTATACAGCTAATACAACACAAACTAGACAGTTATAACACCTGTCTAGCAATTACTATTCAAGTACATCAGAGAAAACAGATACAACTCAAACACAGCGGAACCAATATATATATATATCTACACGCTGAAGCCTCCTGCTCCATTATCTCCTCCAGAAACTCGTCAAAGCAAATCCTGAAACACTTGACTACTCATACGTAATATGAGTACCCAAGAGTTTAATAAAACAGAAAATAAACACTCGGGTCAGACAGGGGTCTGGTGTGCGTAAACGGGTTTAAAAGTTGCTTAACTTTAGAAAATCCTTTGAAGCAAAGGTATCACGTAAGACTTCCCACACATAAACATGAAAAAGTTTTTACCTTACGCTAACCAAAACATTTGATAGGAAATCCATTGATATTATAATAGTGTCTGGGGTTTTCAAGTAAATAAGAAATAGCCGAAATTGTTACATGATTAAATTCCAGCTACTAGCCACAAAAGTGGGTAATACAATCAAAACCATAGGGTCTCGTAGGAAGAATGGGTTTCCAACAATGGCAGGGCTACTGGGGTACCGCCCGTCACAGTACGTGGCCTAGATCACCGTACCGAGGAGCCACCCTAACTCCCCTGCAACACAAAGCCGGGACCATTCCTTACTAAACAGTCCCGAACAAGACCACCTCGCAGATTGGCCGTCGCCAACTGCCACACAACCGAATATAAAGGGACCTCTAGATAGGGGTAAATCTTGCTCTCAAGTGGGAGCTACCCACGAAGCCTTGCTGCACCTCCCCTGTTTTAGCCATTCCCGGTTGATGAGGCTTGAGGCTACGATTACCTTTATAGAACACATCAATCTTAGAATGCTCATCGTCCACCTGACGATGTTCTGAAAGCATTCAATCCATACAAGTTCGTTCCAGGTTCAAACGAAACCGAAGGCATTATCCCGTTACACTCGTATTGGAATCACCCTCAGAGTTAACGACGATAACCCTTGCACTCTAAATCACCATCTCGAATCTATAAGCACTATTCCGTCAAACTCATTACGGAATCACCCACAGAGTTATACTGACGTATAGCCCTTACACCTCGAGTCTTCACTTGCTCCACTTGGATTAACGACCTAACGTTTTAATTGGAATCGATGTGGTTTTCGGATATCCAAATATGGAAACCCGATCCCGGTCTCATAGAAACCAAATGCCATCTTAATGTCCAAGTTGTACTTAAGGGTTTTAAACAATTAACTCATTTCATTGTTATCTATTTCACACAGATAGATAAGCTACATTTTACAATAGATAATCACATTCTCATCATAAACAGATAATCTGTATCATCACAAACAGAGAGTCATCACAACCAAATAATCCATCACAAACCATCATACTTTAACCAATCATCCATATCATACAAATACACTCATCTCATTGCTGAGATCACAACCATTCAATCAATAACATTCATAAGCAATGATTTATTAACCATCAATTATAATTAATTTAAAATGAATTAAATTAATTACTTCTATCTTTAATTAATTTAAATTAAATTAAATTAACTACCATATTTAAATCATGCTTAATATCCATAAATTAATTAACCCAGTTAATTAATTATCCACTAAGTATTCAACTAGATTAAACACTTTGATTAATCATCCTCTAATCACAATAAGTAATTAGTCTTTAATTAATTTTATAAATTAATTAACCTTAATCTTAAGTAATTAACATTTAATTACTTCATTTATTAATTAATCATAATTAATTATATTTATCCTTAATTAATTACAATTAATTAATCACTTAATTTAATTATTACTTAATCAAACAATCCTTAATTACATCATTAATTATAATAATTAATGATCTCTAATATTTAAATAAATTACTTAAATAAAATTAATTACATTTAGTAATTAATCTAATTATTAATCACCTTGATTAATATTCAGTTTAGTAATTAACTATCTTTAATTACTCATTAATCAAATTAATTATCCAATAATTAATTATCTTAATTAATTAATCTCTTGATTAATTACAAAAGTAATTATCCCAAATTACTTATTACATTTCAGTACTTCTCTAAGTAATTCTGCTCCATTAATTACAATAAATAATTATTCCCATTAAATCATTAAATGATTATCTTAAATTAAGTAAACTAAATTAATTAATTTAAACAAATCACATTATCAAAATTAATTACAATATGTAATTAATTCCTTAATTACTATATTAAGTAATTATACCTAACAAATTACAATTGATTATATTCAGTTAATTAATCTAGTTAATTATCAAAATTAATTACATTAATTAATTATTAAATTATCCTTAGATAATTATCACTATTTATTAATTATCAACATTTTAATAATTATATACTTAAGGAAATTTGAATTAGATTAGTTATTAACAAATCATTTCTAATTAAAAATTAATCTAAACCATTATTTAAAACCAAATAATTAAGTAAATTCTTAATTATCTTAATTATTATCAAAATAATTTAATTTCTTGTCAAATGACTCATTTACATTCATAATATATTTAAATAGTACATTCCTAAAATTAAATTTAAATTCCATTTAAAAATTTAATATTTAAAATGTCTGACTATTTAAACATTAATCCAAATTTAAATAAATATAAAGCTTAAAATAAAATGAATGTTAAAGAACATTACTTAAATATAAAAGAAAGATTTAAAATAAATTTACTTGATTAAAATAAATCAAGCTTTGAATATAGATTGATTATTTTAACTTTAATTTTAAATTAACACTTCATATCTTAATTCAAATATTAAAAGAAATAATTCTTCTAAGTTTAAACCTTATTTGAAATCAAATTTCATTTTCAAATTTACTTTTAAAACATTTGAATCTGCTCATAATTTTTTTTTAAATTTACCAACTGTTTTGAAATCAAAACTGGTTTCCAAAGTAACTTGAAAAATATTTTAACTTGATTTCAAGACAAATTTAAATCTTACTTAAAAACATTTAAATCTGTTCAAAGTTTATAAACTTATAAGAACTGTTTGAATCAAAAATCTGGTTTTAAAGATAAACCTGAAACTGTTTTAATCTTGATTTAAAACTAAATTAAATCTTGATTAAATTTCAAAATTTTCATTTAAAAAAAACTTGAATTCAAAATTCCATTTGAATTCAGTTTCAACTTCCACTAAAATCAAACTCCTGCACTAAAATTTGAATTTAATTCAAATTCAAAAACTGCAAAACAATCAGGTTTTAAGCCTGTAATCATATACCCGAGCAACCCCTTAATTTACTTCAAGTTTCCATCCCACTTGCTTCGCGTCAAAAGCACAAAAACCCGAGGAATACCGAGTCAAAATACCCTGCACACCCTAAATGTTCACCAGACTCCAAACATGTATGGTGCATATGCACCGTCACCTCGGCGAACTCCAGCCACTCCAACCTACTGCTACAAGTCACTGACCATCTCGTATCATGGTTACGACCACCTAATTTTTCCACTGCAGTTTAAATTTTTGAAATCAAAGAATTCAACCCAACCTGGAAAACTCCACAACACCATATACCCAAACCTGACAACGCCGAGAAATCCCACCTCCGGCCACCATTGTTGACGCGACCTTGGTCATAGCTACCTCTACACTCCCTCTACAACCTCTCAAATCCTTAACCCACTTGATGCAACACAGAGATATCAAGAAACTACTAAACCCAACCACTTCAAATTTAGGGCTTAAACCTGGAAATCAAAATTTCCATCACCACCACCTACTGACACAACGGCTGACCCTCATCCCCTACCCTTCCATCTGAATTCTACCTCCAGGAAGACCCATAGCCACCAAATCCATTCGAAATTCAAACAAACCCAAAAAGTCTCAATTCTGTTCAACACAGAAAAACTTACTCCACAGTTTTTTTAAAAATATAAAATTTGTTTTAAAATTTCTGGTTTATAACATATGTTCATGTTATAATCTTGTTTTAAATAGTTAATGATATTTGATATTTCGTTTTATTGCAAAATGTTTACTGTATAGTTGTTTCAGAGAGTAACAGACTTCAATTCTAACCTATTTTAACTAAATCATAATTTTATAAAACCTACATTTATACTAAACAACATACTTTGTTTACACGTAACTTTACTAACTGAAACAATTCAAATGATAAAGATTTTCTATTAAGAATATCCTAATTTACAACCAACTAGATATGCAGATTCAAGAAATCAATAACATATAAACATATTCATTTCTACACACACGGAACTTTCATTAATATGTAATCATCTCATCATCTTTATTACTTTCAATTCATATGCTTAGGTGTCTCAAGTTTTTGTGCATGTGAGGTTACTCATTTCATTTTTAAAAACAAAACAGAACAATTTTGTTTTAAACAGTTTTGATTTCTGTGAATAAAAACATAAGTTCTGTAAATTATGTTTGATTTTGATTTTTAAAGGAAACTGTTTTTTTTTTAAAAGATAAAGAAGCTTACTCACATGATTTATGAAGATGCAGAGCACAATTTCCAGAGATGTCTCACAAATTCCAGGACCTGACTTGAAACTGCAGGTTGAAATCTGGCTTGCATTTTGATTACAGAAATTTTCTTTAACTTGATGATGTAAAGTTTTGAACTTGCATGCAGACCTTTATTCTCATTGCTCAGATTCAAATTGAGGTTAAACTCCAGCTTGATGTTGAAATATTGCATGCAGATTTGGGTTTTAATGTTGCAAATTTTGATTGAAGATTGGTTTTGCAGATTTGAAGTTGTAATTTGTAGATTTTAGATTGCAGATTGGCTCTACAGATCTTGATTGAATTTGCAGATATGTAGTTTGTTTTGTAGAAATTGATTTTGCAGATTTTTATCATGCATTTTGTTTTGGGTTTTGATTTTGCTGAAATCTGATTTTCAGATTCAAATGAGAATGTTTTAACCAAATGCATTTGTTATATTTCTTATTAATATAATTTAAATAAAATTTCTAAAACAATGACACTTGTTGACTTATCAATAATAAATGTTTACAAGTGTCTTCTCTAGTGTTAAGATCTTAACACATATGCATTTTAATATAAAAAGAGAATTTCTAATTTATAGTTGTATTTAAATTTATTCTAAAACCATTTCCAATTTATTTTAGCATGTTTTAATTATTTATTAACATTAGCCTTGAAAATGATTACATGTCTACTTAAAAACTTCTTTTAAAACTATACATTTTAAATGTTTGCTTGATTATCTTTTTAAAACTAAATTTCAAAAGAGAAGATTTTTAAAAGAAGAATAAATGTTGAATTAAATTTTATTCAAGGGTTTTAAATCAAATGTTATACTTTAACAAAAATGAACTAAATCTTATTTCAAAAGAAAAACATATTTTAAAATAAAACAAAACAAACTTTTATTACAAAACAAAATTTAAACTATATTTATTTTTACAAAAACAAATACTTACTTATATTTCTATGAAAATATAAGATAGATTTTTAAAAAAAAACCTTTGAAAAGTTTTCAAGACTAATTTAAATCAATTAAATCAATTTACAAATTGTACATTTATATATAATAAGTTGAAAAATATTCTTTATTTAATATAAACTTAGATAAAAATCAAAATCCCTATTTACAATGTATACACATATGTACATTATAAATAAATATTTTTTAAATCAGTTTAGAAAGATGAATTTATTACTTAAATATTTTAACATTTGAAAACAATAAGATTTTCAAATTAAATTATCATTATTAAAATTTTGAAAAGAAATCATTTGACATATTAAATGATTATTAATCTTCAAAAGAAAATTCCTGTTTGAATTAGATTATTAAATCAATGTTTCACATTTTAAAATAATTATCAATGAAATTATTAAATAAATATTGCCAAAATTTCCGGGACATCACATTCTTCCCCCCTTAAAAGAATTTTGTCTCCGAAATTTAAAAGAAAAGATAATTTAATATTCCCATACAGATTTTAAATTTTAAAAGAGCAAACATATACTATCAACCAAATACTAGCAACCATAACAACCAATTCAAACAAACAATTCTGATTATCCAGACAAAATTCTGGATAAGCTTCACTAGAGTTTCCCAGGTATAACACCGGGACACTCGCCCTACAGAATCTAAACTAGCTACACCACTCAGATCTAGAGCTCCTATATATCTGGATCTACAAATCTAAATAGGATATTGGACCTTAGACAAGTCCTGATCAACTTTCAAATTTCACAGAACTACTGATTCTAAAACCAGAGATAAACCATACACGTACTCCCTCAGAGATACGTGAAAAACAAAACAAAATTCCAGCCAACCGAATACTGAAATTCAATCCTGTAGATCAAACACTTAATCCTTAAAAGAAGACAGAAAGATCCAATCTCTTATCCACACATCTCTCAAATCGATCCTGGGTTGCCTTCAACTTCCTAGAACAATCAAATCTACCACACAACTCTTCTACACAAACATCAGAAGACTCCAACGTACTACTCTTATCCGGAAAACAAAATAGATGCACAATAACAATCAAGCCTCCAGATCAAAACGAATTTCCTGTAGAAATCCTCTGATACAAGACAAAACTCAAATTCCCAAAGAATCGGGTGTTACTTCTATCCTGGAATAGCTGCCACCATGCTTCCACTGCGCAACTCTGATTCGAGAATGTTGTTGATGAACACAAGTACAACTTGATCAACTTATCCTGGAAACATTGTTCATCAAATTCCATAAAATATCAGTGACCTATCCGATTCGGTCACAATAACACAACAAAAATTCAACCAGAAAACTTGATCCGATTAACCTGTCAGCTTAAACAGATCTCTTTCTCAAAGAGCTTTCCTACTATGCTGAACCATTGGTAAAGCTCCAAGAACCAAGTCGAAACAGAACTCAAACTCTTGATACGGATGCCAATCTCAACTCCTTCGAAGATATCCAGAAAATACCAAACCACTTCGATAACTCAAACATCCTCTAAAGATGCTTCAATCCAAACAAAGATTACTCAGAGAACTTTCGAACCATCGCAAGTCACTTTTGCGATCCTACTCAGTTCAGATCCCAAGAAATCGTTCTCACTACAAAATCAGAACAGCTAAAACCTTCTATCTAAAAGAAGAACTAGTGGTGTACCTCCAACCACAAACATCACACTCAGATGGGCTTCCAGAAGAAATGGACAAGCTCCACCATCTGCCCGGACTTTTGACAGAAGAATCACAGAGGCTTCTGAACCATCGATGAACAGGCCACTCACTGTTGCTACTGCTACCAAAGACATCCTTATCCAAAAGCTCATCGAACCTCAAAGCTACACCAGCCCCTTCACAAAAGAGCCCTCAGAAGAGAGATATCACTCAATAAACTCGATCTTAAACCAAACACAAAACACTCTGCCAAAATGAGTCTCAAACTCAAATACAGACAGAACTCCTTCCTAAGGTTGCCAAAATACCAACTCTGGCTTCAGCACTCCCAACTAATCCAAACTCAAAAAAATCCACTCACATGAGTGCAAACAAACTTACAATCCAAAGATAACTCCGAATCTTGGAAAGATTCCCTTCATAAATTGGTGAAATCCTTCACACCAAACTGCAGAACTACTCAAGATACCCAAAACTGCCCTAGCAGACCACTTCCAACCTCAAACACTCGGACTCCAACCATTGGTAGTTGTGTTACACACACCACTACCCTATCTACCTTTATTACTTATATTGGAAAACCTGAACAGGTAACCCAATCAAATAGGTAGAAATAAATATATATATATATATATATATATAGTTATATATAGTTATATATAAAAATTACAAATACGCTCTCTCAAGAAGGACACCACTCCAGAGTCTAGGTATTCGCTCAACCTAGAGCTCTGATACCACAATGTAACGACCCAACTTCCAAACTCCAGGAAGTCGCATCGCTAAGAAGAAAGAAAGGGATAAAAAAGAGAAAAGAAAGGAAAGAAGAAACAGACAACATCAGAATCTCACAGCGGAACGAATAAATTATGTTATATCACATAAAACTTTACATAGTATCATATACATCAGAGTTATACAGCTAATACAACACAAACTAGACAGTTATAACACCTGTCTAGCAATTACAATTCAAGTACATCAGAGAAAACAGATACAACTCAAACACAGCGGAACCACTATATATATCTACACGCTGAAGCCTCCTGCTCCATTATCTCATCCAGAAACTCGTCAAAGCAAATCCTGAAACACTTGACTACTCATACGTAATATGAGTACCCAAGAGTTTAATAAAACAGAAAATAAACACTCGGGTCAGACAGGGGTCTGGTGTGAGTAAACGGGTTTAAAAGTTTCTTAACTTTAGAAAATCCTTTGAAGAAAAGGTATCACGTAAGACTTCCCACACATAAACATGGAAAAGTTTTTACCTTACGCTAACCAAAACATTATATAGGAAATCCAGTGATATTATAATAGTGTCTAGGGTTTTCAAGTAAATAAGAAATAGCCGAAGTTGTTACATGATTAAATTCCAGCTACTAGCCACAAAAGTGGGTAATACAATCAAAACCGTAGGGTCTCGTAGGAAGAATGGGTTTCCAACAATGGCAGGGCTACTGGGGTACCGCCCGTCACAGTACGTGGCCTAGATCACCGTACCGAGGAGCCACCCTAACTCCCCTGCAACACAAGGCCGGGACCATTCCTTACTAAACAGTCCCGAACAAGACCACCCCGCAGATTGGTCGTTGCCAACTGCCACATAATCGAATATAAAGGGACCTCTAGACAGGGGTAAATCTTGCTCTCAAGTGGGAGCTACCCACGAAGCCTTGCTGCACCTCCCATGTTTTAGCCATTCCCGGTTGATGAGGCTTGAGGCTACGATTACCTTTATAGAACACATCAATCTTAGAATGCTCATCGTCCACCTGACGATGTACTGAAAGCATTCAATCCATACAAGTTCGTTCCGAGTTCGAACGAAACTGGAGGCATTATCTCGTTACACTCGTATTGGAATCACCCTAAGAGTTAGCGACGATAACCCTTGCACTCTAAATCACCATCTCGAATCTATAAGCACTATTCCGTCAAACTCATTACGGAATCACCCACAGAGTTATACTGACGTATAGCCCTTACAACTCGAGTCTTCACTTTCTCCACTTGGATTAACGACCTAACGTTTTAATTGGAATCGATGTGGTTTTCGGATATCCAAATATGGAAACCCGATCCCGGTCTCATCGAAACCAAACGCCATCTTAATGTCCAAGTTGTACTTAAGGGTTTTAAACAATTAACTCATTTCATTGTTATCTATTTCACACAGATAGATAAGCTACATATCACAATAGATAATCACATTCTCATCATAAATAGATAATCTGTATCATCACAAACAGATAGTCATCACAACCAAATAATCCATCACAAACCATCATACTTTAACCAATCATCCATATCATACAAATACACTCATCTCATTACTGAGATCACAACCATTCAATCAATAACATTCATAAGCAATGATTTATTAACCATCAATTATAATTAATTTAAAATGAATTAAATTAATTACTTCTATCTTTAATTAATTTAAATTAAATTAAATTAACTACCATATTTAAATCTTGCTTAATATCCATAAATTAATTAACCCAGTTAATTAATTATCAACTAAGTATTCAACTAGATTAAACACTTTGATTAATCATCCTCTAATCACAATAAGTAATTAGTCTTTAATTAATTTTATAAATTAATTAACCTTAATCTTAAGTAATTAACATTTAATTACTTCATTTATTAATTAATCATAATTAATTATATTTATCCTTAATTAATTACAATTAATTAATCACTTAATTTAATTATTACTTAATCAAACAATCCTTAATTACATCATTAATTATAATAATTAATGATCTCTAATATTTAAATAAATTACTTAAATAAAATTAATTACATTTAGTAATTAATCTAATTATTAATCACCTTGATTAATATTCAGTTTAGTAATTAACTATCTTTAATTACTCATTAATCAATTAATTATCCAATAATTAATTATCTTAATTAATTAATATCTTGATTAATTACAAAAGCAATTATCCCAAATTACTTATTACATTTCAGTAATTACCATTCCTTACTTCTCTAAGTAATTCTGCTCCATTAATTACAATAAATAATTATTTCCATTAAATCATTAAATGATTATCTTAAATTAAGTAAACTAAATTAATTAATTTAAACAAATCACATTATCAAAATTAATTACAATATGTAATTAATTTCTTAATTACTATATTAAGTAATTATATCTAACAAATTACAATTGATTATATTCAGTTAATTAATCTAGTTAATTATCAAAATTAATTACATTAATTAATTATTAAATTATCCTTAGATAATTATCACTATTTATTAATTATCAACATTTCAATAATTATATACTTAAGGAAATTTGAATTAGATTAGTTATTAACAAATCATTTCTAATTAAAAATTAATCTAAACCATTATTTAAAACCAAATAATTAAGTAAATTCTTAATTATCTTAATTATTATCAAAATAATTTAATTACTTATCAAATGACTCATTTACATTCATAATATATTTAAACAGTACATTCCTAAAATTAAATTCAAATTCCATTTAAAAATTTAATATTTAAAATGTTTGACTATTTAAACATTAATCCAAATTTAAATAAATATAAACCTTAAAATAAAATGAATGTTAAAGAACATTACTTAAATATAAAAGAAAGATTTAAAATAAATTTACTTGATTAAAATAAATCAAGCTTTGAATATAGATTGATTATTTTAATTTTAATTTTAAATTAACACTTCATATCTTAATTCAAATATTAAAAGAAATAATTCTTCTATGTTTAAACCTTATTTGAAATCAAATTTCGTTTTCAAATTTACTTTTAAAACATTTGAATCTGCTCAATTTTTTTTTTAAATTTACAAACTGTTTTGAAATCAAAACTGGTTTCCAAAGTAACTTGAAAACTGATTTAACTTGATTTCAAAACAAATTTAAATCTTACTTAAAAACATTTAAATCTGTTCAAAATTTATAAACTTACAAAAACTGTTTGAATCAAAAATCTAGTTTTAAAGATAAACCTGAAACTGTTTTAATCTTGATTAAAAACTAAATTAAATCTTGATTAAATTTTAAAATTTTCATTTTAAAAAAAACTTGAATTCAAAATTCCATTTGAATTCAGTTTCAACTTCCACTAAAATCAAACTCCTGCACTAAAATTTGAATTTCATTCAAATTCAAAAACTGCAAAACAATCAGGTTTTAAACCTGTAATCATATACCCGAGCAACCCCTTAATTTACTTCGAGTTTCCATCCCACTTACTTCGAGTCAAAAGCACAAAAACCCGAGGAATACCCGAGTCAAAATACCCTGCACACCCCAAATGTTCACCAGACTCCAAACATGTATGGTGCATATGCACCGTCACCTCGGCGAACTCCAACCACTCCAACCTACTGCTACAAGTCACTGACCATCTCGTATCATGGTTACGACCACCTAATTTTTCCACTGCAGTTTAAATCTTTGGAATCAAAGAATTCAACCCAACCTGGAAAACTCCACAACACCGTATACCCAAACCTGACAACGCCGAGAAATCCCACCTCCGGCCACCATTGTTGACGCGACCTTGGTCATACCTACCTCTATACTCCCTCTACAACCTCTCAAATCCTTAACCCACTCGATGCAACACGGAGATATCAGGAAACTTCTAAACCCAACCACTTCAAATTTAGGGCTTAAACCTGGAAATCAAAATTTCCATCACCACCACCTACTGACACAACTGCTGACCCTTATCCCCTACCCTTCCATCTGAATTCTGCCTCCAGGAAGACCCATAGCCACCAAATCCATTAGAAATTCAAACAAACCCAGAAAGTCTCAATTCTGTTCAACACAGAAAAACTTACTCCACGGTAATTTTAAAAATATAAAATTTGTTTTAAAATTTCTGATTTATAACATATGTTCATGTTATAATCTTGTTTTAAATAGTTAATGATATTTGATATTTCGTTTTATTGCAAAATGTTTACTGTATAGTTGTTTCAGAGAGTAACAGACTTCAATTCTAACCTGTTTTAACTAAATCATAATTTTATAAAACCTGCATTTATACTAAACAACATACTTTGTTTACACATAACTTTACTAACTGAAACAATTCAAATGATAAAGATTTTCTATTAAGAATATCCTAATTTACAACCAACTAGATATGCAGATTCAAGAAATCAATAACATATACACATATTCATTTCTATAGACACAGAACGTTCAATAATATGTAATCATCTCATCATCTTTATTACTTTCAATTCATATGATCAGGTGTCTCAAGTTTTTGTGCATGCGAGATTACTCATTTCATTTTTAAAAACAAAACAGAACAGTTTTGTTTTAAACAGTTTTGATTTCTGAGAATAAAAACATAAGTTCTGTAAATTATGTTTGATTTTAATTTTTAAAGGAAACTGTTTTTTTTTTAAAAGATAAAGAAGCTTACTCACAAGATTTATGAAGATGCAGAGCACAATTTCCAGAGATGTCTCATAAATTCCAGGACCTGACTTGAAACTGCAGGTTGAAATCTGGCTTGCATTTTGATTACAGAAATTTTCTTTAACTTGATGATGTAAATTTTTGAACTTGCATGCAGACCTTTATTCTCATTGCTCAGATTCAAATTAAGGTTGAACTCCAGCTTGATGTTGAAATATTGCATGCAGATTTGGGTTTTAATGTTGCAGATTTTGATTGAAGATTGGTTTTGCAGATTTGAAGTTGTAATTTGTAGATTTTAGACTGCAGATTGGCTCTACAGATCTTGATTGAATTTGCAGATTGGCTCTACAGATCTTGATTGAATTTGCAGATATGTAGTTTGTTTTGTAGAAATTGATTTTGCATATTTTTATCATGCATTTTGTTTTGGGTTTTGATTTTGCTGAAATCTGATTTTCAGATTCAAATGAGAATGTTTTAACCAAATGCATTTGTTATATTTCTTATTAATATAATGTAAATAAAATTTCTAAAACAATGACACTTGTTGACTTATCAATAATAAATGTTTACAAGTGTCTTCTCTAGTGTTAAGATCTTAACACATATGCATTTTAATATAAAAAGAGAATTCTTATTTTATAATTGTATTTAAATTTATTCTAAAACCATTTCCAATTTATTTTAGCATGTTTTAATTATTTATTAACATTAGCCTTGAAAATGATTACATGTCTACTTAAAAACTTCTTTTAAAACTATACATTTTAAATGTTTGCTTGATTATTTTTTTAAAACTAAATTTCAAAAGAGAAGATTTTTAAAAGAAGAATAAATGTTGAATTAAATTTTATTCAAGGGTTTTAAATCAAATGTTATACTTTAACAAAAATGAACTAAATCTTATTTCAAAAGAAAAACATATTTTAAAATAAAACAAAACAAACTTTTATTATAAAACAAAATTTAAACTATATTTATTTTTATAAAAACAAATACTTACTTATATTTCTATGAAAATATAAGATAGATTTTTAAAACAAACTTTTGAAAAGTTTTCAATACTAATTTAAATCAATTAAATCAATTTACAAATTGTACATTTATATATAATAAGTTGGAAAATATTCTTTATTTAATATAAATTTAAATAAAAATCAAAATCCCTATTTACAATGTATACACATATCTACATTATAAATAAATATTTTAAATCAGTTTAGAAAGATGAATTTATTACTTAAATATTTTAACATTTGAAAACAATAAGATTTTCAAATTAAACTATCATTATTAAAATTTTGAAAGGATATCATTTGACAAATTAAATTATTATTAATCTTCAAAAGAAAGTTCCTGTTTGAATTAGATTATTAAATCAATGTTTCACATTTTAAAATAATTATCAATGAAATTATTAAATAAATATTGCCAAAATTTCCAGGACATCACAAAATTAATTTACCAATTATGGTATTTATTTCAATTTCTTAAAATAATCCCTTTATTATAAATTGAATCCAATTTATTTCAATAAGTTTCCAATTAAACGGATCGGATTCAATTCCAACCCTTAATTTAAGTCTATTATGACTCTATACAACAATTAACACTTGTCTCACGTTTCATTCGATTAATATATTCAAATTCCATCTTCATTTCTTTTTATTCACTAATCATCCTATTATGAAGAATATTTACGTTATTCCTCATTATTACCTTAATTTATACTAATCTAACCTTTAATTAGATTTATTTCTATTGATTACCCATTTTAATTTATTAGACTCCATTAACGTTAAATTATACTTAAGTTGTCGCTAACGGACAAGTGTTGAAATTGATTTCACATTAAATGTTATTGATTATAAAGTGAAATATAAATAAATTCGTTTATAGATTTAAAAACTTGCTATTCAATAAATTGAAATTGTATGGGTATAATTAACATTGAAGCATATTACCCATCATCAATGTATTTATTAATTTATTTCCCATTTAACGTGCTACTTAATCCCCTTTGATTGCAAACTGATTTCCAAATTTTATGCAACATACTAAAGAAATAAACACATATCTTAATTGATTTGTTTTTTCCCATTCATTATAAATAAATGCACACATACAAATTAAGATCCTAAATCCAATTAATCATTCATTTTCACATCAACTATCACTTTATGAGTAAATTAGCATTTCCTATTCATTTTGTTACATTCACTTAGATTCACTTTATAAATAAATTGGTATTCCATTTAATCCATTAACTATTATCTTTAATTATTGCAATTCGTTATCTAATATAAATTTTGAATCTATTTCCAAATTTTTAAATTTCAATAAATTCAAACCTTACAATTGTTTACAAATAAACATGGGGATTGTACTAATTAAATTATTTATTGTCCTGCATTACTTTATTACCTCAATTCACATTCAGTTTCCATTAATCAATATTTTATTTCATTGATAAATTCAATACTTTCCTTTATTTACTTATATTTTAACTTATTACCCAAATGCAACAATTTAAAACTTTACATTATTCTATAAATTTGAATCCCATTCTAGTTAACAATTTTGTTCATGATTCAACATTTCTATTTGTTTCTTATATTCAATTCATTTGCACATTAATTCATTTACTAAAGTTTACAATCATTTATTTATTACTTACCTTCTTATTATATTAAATTAGTAGCATTTCCATTATACTTCTGATTAATAACATTTCATTAGTTAATTTAATATTCCCGTTTGTTTCTTATATTAAACTTATAACCAAGTATGACAAAGATTCATAATTTCAATTGATTGCAATTACATTTTGAATCTGTAAATCTTAATTTCAATTGCTACATTTAAATTTCTGACATCTGCTTCATTATAACTTCTAAAATTTTTATTTCTTCCTAAATTTAATTGCAGAATTTAAATTAAACTAACAAATTTATTAATCAAAATTTACGGGTCGTTACAGGTATCCTAGTGGCCTGGAATGAAGAAAAGGGTGGTAGACTATGTATCCAAGTTCATCACTTTCTAGAGGGTAAAGGCGGAGCAGAAGAAGCCTGGAGGACTGTTGCAGCCATTGGATATTCCATTATGGAAATGGAAGAGCATCTCAACGGGCTTCGTGGATGGATTACCATGGTCATGGAGAGGGAATATGAGCATTTGGGTCATTGTGGATAGACTAACGAAAAGCATTCATTTTATACCCATTAAGAGTAATAGGATGGCTGCTTCTTTGGCGACTCTTTATGTAAGGGAGATAGTTAGGTTTCATGGAGTTGCCGCCAACACTGTGAGCGACAGAGATCCCTTATTCACCAGCGAGTTTTAGAGGAGTCTTCAGCAAGTATTGGGAACTGAATTGAATCAGAGCACGACAAACCCTCAGAAAGATGGACAGACTAAAAGGGTGAATAGGGTTTTGGAAAATTTACTCAGATTGTGCATCATTAACTTCGGAGGCTCTTGGGAAGCCCACTAACTTATGGTGGAGTTCACGTATAATAATAGTTGTTAAGCAAGCATTGGGATGGCACCATTCGAGGCCCTCTATGGCAGACCTTGTAGATCACAAGCCTGTTGGTGGGATACCACCAATAGGATCTTGCTTGGACTAGACTCGGTGAGGGAAACTTCTGAGAAGGTGGATTTGATTCGCAAGAGGGATTGCACAAGATAGACAAAATTCATATGCCGGCAGAAAATGTTCATGTAACGACCCGCCTTTTTGGACAGTTTAAACCGACGATCAAATACACATATCGATTCCAAACCATTAAAAGGACAGATAGTTATTGGGGTAATTAAGAAAAGAAAAGGAAGGGAAATAAAGGAAATGAAACAACACAGAATCTCACAGCGGAAGGCTAAAGTATAATAATAAAATAACAGTTCATAAAGCTGTTAATTAAATGAATACATTTGAAATGAATACATTTGATTATTATTATACAACATTTATCAGAGTTACATACAAAACAAATATCATACAACAATGCAGCGGAATGGAATGAATATAATAGTAGTAGATAATATACCAAATCTTCGTCTCCGTCCTCCAAGGAAATGATCTTCAACCTAAACTGAAAACTCAGGACTGACCCGAGCGTAATGAAAAGACAAAACACTCGAGTCAGGACTAAAATATCCTTATGAAAGTTAAATCAATCGTAAATAAATATGAGTGTAACGGCGTCAGAGATGTTTACGGGGTTTGACATCTCATATCCAGTGTCAACGTGCGTGCAATAACTCAAGAGATGTTACGGGATTTTCCATCTCTCAAGGATCCGTTAAACTATCTACTATGTAGTAATATACGCTAAGTAGATAATGTCTATCAGTAATATAAAGTATCAAAATAGCGTTAAGGCGTTACCATAATCCCCCTTAACACATTTTATATTCCCAAAAGCATATACAAGACCGTAGTTTCCCCAAAACCGGAAGTCACCAGAGGGCAATCCATATACTCAAGGTACAAATCAAAACGTAGTGGTCGCGAATAGGATAATCAGTATGATAAGGTACATGAGGCAATACCAACTAGGATACTAGTAGTTGCGTGATCCGGACTGATGTTGGGCATAGCCAGCAGCTACCCCAACACCGCGAAACAACACTCCCAAATCAAGGGGTGCACCCAAATCGCATCACAAATGTAATAGATATGGTATCGAAGAAGTGTGTCCGCTAGAGGTGGCGAACCTCAATGGCCCGGCGCGGCTCCTGTTTTAGTCATGTCAGGGGTCATCCAATAATCGTTCTCTTTCTTCAGTCAACGCGTTCACCAAACCATCCACTTCATTCTGGATCGTCACTCCGCGTATAATAGTTATTAAAGTGGTTTTCGGTATCGACAGAGAGTATGTCCATATCCGATCCCGGTCTCTTTAATAACTACGTATTATTACACCTTTGGCTCTTTATATTTCAAATCGATTCATAATTGATATCAAAATATCATATTCGCTTCAAAAATCAAATCCATTCAAATATCATCGTATCTTTCAAAATATCAGATTTCATATTTAAATTCAAGATTTAAATATAAACATTTCACCTTATTGACCAGCTTAGGATTTTAGAAAAATAGTTTTAAGTAGTTTAAAAGTAGTTTTAAACAATTAAAATAGTTAAAAACACTTAAAATCTTTAAAATGGATTTAAAATAGATAAATTAGTTTAAAATAATTTAAATTGGGTTAAGTAGATTTAAAATAGATTAAAATAGTTTAAGTATTCAAAATGGTTTATATAACCGAGTAATTTGGAAAAACAAAATAAACAGCTTCAAAACCAATTCATTTCAATTACATCTTCCCAACTCAAATCAATTTCAATTTCCATTCTACCGATTTCAATTTCGATTTCAATTCAATTCAACGTCAACTTTGACTTCAAATTTATTCAATTTTATATCCACTTTCAATTAATTCAATTTCAATTTATATCGATTTAGAGCTTGGTTTTTCAAAATATCCATTTAGAACACTTACAAGATTATCCATCAATATACGAGTTTAAATCCAAATTTCAAACATGATTCGATTCCAAGCTTGATTTCAAAATATCGCTTATATCTCACTTTTACTTAATTATCCTTCAATACTCAAATTTAAATCTAAATTTCAAATATGATTCAATTTCAAGCTCAATTCCAAAATATCATTTTTATGTTGCTTTTACGTAGTAATACTCAAAGTTCGAAATAATGTTCAATCTTTAAATCAAATAGATTTTCGAAATTCAATCATATCCCAAATTTTATTCTCAAAGTCTCAACTTAAATTTTTTAACAATTTCCCTTTTACCAAAATTTATTTCAACATTCCAAACTCAATTTCCCGATAAATTCGATTTCTATAAATTTATTTCTATTTATAACTTTTAAATCGAACATTTAAATAAATTTCAAATCGACGATTTCAAAAATTAATAATTTAGCCAATTCGGTGTCCGTATATAATTTTCTATCCTATGGCCAAGTAATTTTCATTTCAATTAAATGTCAGGGATGAGTATATATTTCTTAAATTAAATCACAGTATCATATGTATGCATAACAGGTTCTATATAAGCAAATAAACATCCAAACATTCAATTATCAACCAATAGCATCCATCAGATACATCATCCAATAAACAATACAATTCATGGTAGTTTCATAGTTATCAATGTCAGATAATTTAATCGCAATTAAATTTTGATTTCAATTTAACTGTCAATTTAATTTTTCAACGGTTAATTCAAATGACAAGCTATATGACAATTAAATTTTTATCAAACAACGACAAATAAAATCATAACACTTCATAATGTCAAATTTAACTAGCACAAAGATATTTAGTACGGTGTGAGCGTTACAAAACACTCACCTTGATTTCAATGCAGTTCCAGCGTTTTATTTCGAATAAAATTAAACGAGCGTTTAATTTTACCCGAAGTTTTCACTAGCTCCAAACGACTCCAATCCAGCTCCATAGCGTAGTGCTCGACAATACGAATCCGACGCAAGTCGTTTCGCGAAATTCCGACCTCGCAGCAACAGGTTATGACAATTTAAAGTTACACGAATTTAAATACACATAAATTTACAAATTTAATTTTCATTTTAATTCTAACCCAAAATCATTCCCAGGCCGCACACCTTCTTCCCGTAACCAGTACACGCACGCCAAACCCATGCTCACGTTCGAACAACCCCAGGTCGCGACTAAGCCAAGCCTCCTGACGACGATCGGAAGATGCCAAAACGAACGCCTCACTCCCCTCTACCCTCGGCCAGAAGAGCATCAAGCTCGGCCTCTCCCCTCTCTCGATTTGCGTGCCGAACTGCAGGAGGACGCGGCTCCTTTTTCCCCCTACACTGCGCGATACCCCCAAACAACCGCATAGATTCGAAGCTCTCCTCGAGCTCTAGAACTTTTGTGTTGAAGATTTCGAATGGAAGTTGATGGATCAGAAGAGATTGAGGGAGGAAGATGGTGCGTTTCCGACCATTGAATTTCTAGGGCCGGCTATAGAATAAATTAGGGTTTGGACCAAAAGAAATGAATTAAGGGTCCTTTTATAGCAACTGACGAACATTATTCATATCCAAATTTTCGAACTCCAAACGAAGCGTGCCGACTGGCGTTTCTAGGGTTTACCCCGCGTTCCGGACACAATGGAATAGGTTTCGGAGGCTAATTCGATCATATGCGCGAGTTACGGCAATAAACGATCAAATTTAAATTAAACCGATTAAACGATTTTCTATGCGTTTTGGCTTGCTCCGGACAACCGGTAAATCCGTTTGACACGAAATTTGAAACCTTACAATAATATCACATTACGGATCCAATGAAACTAGTTTCATCGAAATCCGAGACCGTTTGAAAAATGACTATTTTAACTCGCCAAATTAATATTAAAACAATTTCAACGCGTTTCGAGCTGCCACGGTCAAACGACAACTCCGATTGCTACGAAAATTGAAATCCGATAATAACTAACTATTACGGATCTAATGGAACTTGTTTCGTCCAATTCTGAGACTGTTCAAAAATTGGCTATTTTCCAGTCGATAATTAAATATTAAAATATTCAATTTTCACAAATTTACTTTTAATTCGATTTTAAAAGTTCTACAACATCATTCTAACTTTCATATGATAAAATAAAATTTTACAAATCATTTTTAATCATACTAAACCCATTATTCAATTTATCCAATAAATTCCAATTTTTATCTTATTAACTCTATTAAAATCCAAATATAACTTACCTTCACTTTGGAAACCAATTTGAATCATATTAAATCAAATTTCAATTATTCACTCTATTTTTATATATTAAATTTCAATATCAAATTAATCATATCAAATTCGGAATTTAATTTATTCAAACATTCGTAATATTAAATTTAACAAATTTGATTATTCCTAAATCACTATCTTTTGAAATATTCAAAATGAACTTATAAAATTTAACTTTTGAAACGAATTAAAATTATAGAGCAACTATTTCCATTATACGGTTATTTAATTCCCATTATTAAATTATTGAATAATTTCCAAATATTTAATTTAAAAATTTTACCGGTTCAATATTCAATATTTGATTTTAAATAGGTTTTACTTATAAATCAATTACTCTATTATACCCAATGAATTTCAACATTTATTATCCTATTCAACTATTGATTTCAAAGGCATTCACTAAGTAGCATTTATTTTTCATTACTTGGATAATTGTTGTCGCAATTCATTCCATTTATTATTATTCCAAACGACTTATAATTTTTTTCTAACACTAAAATCACGAAAACTTATTAAATTAGCTATTTTAATTATCGAAAATTTACGGGTCGTTACACTCTCCCCCACTCAAAACTTTTCGTCCTCGAAAAGGAAAAAGAAGAGAAAGGAACTAAGTAAAGAATTCAACATTTGATATATTTTATTCAAAATTATCCACTTATAAACAATGAAATTCCATTTATAAAGTCATAACTACGCTTTCACTAAGTTACTCCGAACGGCTTCCTAACTTTAAAAGTTAGTACTCAAAACAAGTTATAAAATTTAAAAACTTGAAAAATTTCTAACACCCGGATTCACGGAAAATTTCGGCAGAGTCTCCTTTGCGCGGCTCGATCGGAAAAAATATAATAGCATATATATCACAAATATACATCTCATCTCAATGATGAGGCATCCCATATGTGGGGAAACAACATATAAATATCACCAATATCATATAAAACCGTAAGCGTACCTTTTATTTAGCATTTATTAGCATTTTACTTACATTATGCGTTTAGCGTAGAAGCGAGCTCCACAACGAAGCGCAACCCCTTTGCCACCTACTAAAATGCTCAATAACTAAGTTAGAACCATGCATATAAAGATAGATCACTATACTTAGCCTACACAACATATATATAACATATTTAGCTTCAAAACTGAGATTTCAATTTCTGGACAGCAAACAAATTTTAGCTTTAGGTCATCTAAACGGTAAAATTTGACAACAGAATCTAAAAAAAGTTGTTGCATTCATTTCAGGCTTTCCGGAATGTCCAAAATCATCGAATTCGGATCATCCGTTCAAAAGTTATGGCTGTTTTACTTAGAGTATACGCCTCAGCCTGGGCAGTGTTTGCGCAGGTCCGCGACGTTCACCCATATTTCCGACCTTCTAAACGACATCAAAACACAAAACACTTAAAACAAAAGTTTTAACTTAAGTTCTTAGCTTTCCAGAAAGGGCAAGATCATCAAAATCCGATAAACCAGTCAAAAGATATGGCGAAAATACTAAAGATGTATACTATAGATTTTTACCTATTTTACACAGGCCAGCGAGTAACATTCAAGTTTTTAACCTAGTAGACGAAGGAATTTCTCAAGACACTCTAAATAAAAGTTGTGCTATAGTTTCTAAGCTTTCCGAAAAGTCCAAGATCGTCGAATTCCGTTCAGCCATTTAAAAGTTATGGTTGTTTTCGTTTCAGCATATATTGGACAATGTTGGATTTTTTTTTTTTTTCCAAAAATTTGCTTTTATTATTTCAAAGTACAAAACATCAAAACTTCAAAATTTTTAAAGAACAATCATAAACACAAAGTCATTTATTTTCTTATTCATCCATGCAATAGGTTTACATTCAATTTGTTTCCGATTTATTCAAGTTTGTTTCATTCACAATTTTAATTCAAGTCAATTTGTTCCCAATTTGAATTTAATTATTTAAAATTTTATTCCGTTTATTCAATTCCATTAACACTAATGAATTCTACTTAATCAATTATCATCCATCTAACAACCAATGCATATCAAACATTAACAACCATCCAGAATCTACACTAAATCAATTATACATTTCCAAGTCAATTTTAATTTCATACACTTCCAAGTTTATTGACATTTAGTTATACTCAAATTTAATTAGTTTCCATTTACCAATTTTATATTTCATTAAGTTTAAATTTTATTCATTCACTTATACATGTATCATTCATTTTACAGCTTAAATTTCTTTTATATTTACAACTATCAATAGATCTTTACATTTTATTTTTCACTCTCACACTGGTATATTATTTCTCTACTTATCCTTATTAGCATTTTAAACCCTTTAAGTATTTGGTAAGTTATAGTTATGCAAATAGAATGTAGTTAAACAACATACAACTTCTTTTCATTTAAAGTTGAATTTTCAATTTATCAATTCTTAAGTCATTACTTAAATTTCACTATAATTTAATTTCACATTTACATTCACATATAGTATTTCCATTTTATATTAACATAATTGTGAATCTCCTTTAAATGTTAATTTAAATTCCAATCATTTACTAACAATTTTATTTATATTTGCAAACCATTAATTAAATGCACATTTCATTATTCAAACCTATACTCGTATATTATCCAAATAACAATCCATATAACATTTTGAACTTCTTAAGTATTTTGGTAAGTTATATCTATGCTATAGAATGAAATTTAATACTATGCGAGTTTTACAGTTTCAATTTTATTTTAAGTTCATAATTTCCTAATTCTAAGGATTTCTACTTCAATTGATATTTTCACTTAGCTCTTAGATTCATTTCTCATTTCACAATTCAGAAGTTCCTTAATGATTCAAGTCTAAATTCATTTCAATCATAAAAAAAAATCATTAATTATTAAAGAACTTAAGAATTCCAATCCCGGTTTCATTTCAAATCAAGGTTTGAAATAATATATACTTGTATAATTTATATATCAAATCATACTATAGAGAATGCAAAACAAAATAAAATTTGAGTCAAAACAAGGTTTAGACAAGCTATTAAGTGGTCTCCCCCACTCGGACTCTCGAAAATAAACGCCAATGATGCGTGCACTCATCACCGAAATCATTTTCTAGCGTCAAGAGTAGGGAATATAACACTTATCAAAAAAAAAAAAAATCCTTCGAAAACAATTTCAACTCAATTATACTATCATATAATACTCATATTATATTTTTCAAATTCTTGTAAGTCAATTTCAAACACCGGAATTTAAATTCCCAAATCCAAGTTAAAATCCATTTATATTCATTATCAATTGTGTTTACAAGATTTCATTTTCCTAAATCCATTGTTATTTAATCAATTGTTGTAAATATTGACTGATCAAACAATAACGATAATCTAATATTATCATCTCCTAACAATCAATTCAATCAAAATGAATAAATATTCAAATAATTCTTTTATATAAAATATATTCCAAAATGATATTGTGTTGGTTTGTCCTATTCGAGTGTTTAGAAATTCCTATCGACGCCTTGGCGTCCCAAGTATCGACCAGAATTCATAAATACTCAACGGAACAAATTAACACAATATAAAACCATTTTATATCAAATAACAACTACGCTCTCTCATATACACTCAACTCATTCATATAGTTTACCTCTATTTCAATGAGTTATTCCCCACTAGAGCCAAGGTTTATCGCTAAACCAAAGCTCTGATACCAACTGTAACGACCCGCCTTTTTGGACAGTTTAAACCGACGATCAAATACACATATCGATTCCAAACCATTAAAAGGGCAGATAGTTATTGGGGTAATTAAGAAAAGAAAAGGAAGGGAAATAAAGGAAATGAAACAACACAGAATCTCACAGCGGAAGGCTAAAGTATAATAATAAAATAACAGTTCATGAAGCTGTTAATTAAATGAATACATTTGAAATGAATACATTTGATTATTATTATACAACATTTATCAGAGTTACATACACAACAAATATCATACAACAATGCAGCGGAATGGAATGAATATAATAGTAGTAGATAATATACCAAATCTTCGTCTCCGTCCTCCAAGGAAATGATCTTCAACCTAAACTGAAAACTCAGGACTGACCCGAGCGTAATGAAAAGACAAAACACTCGAGTCAGGACTAAAATATCCTTATGAAAGTTAAATCAATCGTAAATAAATATGAGTGTAACGGCGTCAGAGATGTTTACGGGGTTTGACATCTCATATCCAGTGTCAACGTGCGTGCAATAACTCAAGAGATGTTACGGGATTTTCCATCTCTCAAGGATCCGTTAAACTATCTACTATGTAGTAATATACGCTAAGTAGATAATGTCTATCAGTAATATAAAGATCAAAATAGCGTTAAGGCGTTACCATAATCCCCCTTAACACATTTTATATTCCCAAAAGCATATACAAGACCGTAGTTTCCCCAAAACCGGAAGTCACCAGAGGGCAATCCATATACTCAAGGTACAAATCAAAACGTAGTGGTCGCGAATAGGATAATCAGTATGACAAGGTACATGAGGCAATACCAACTAGGATACTAGTAGTTGCGTGATCCGGACTGATGTTGGGCATAGCCAGCAGCTACCCCAACACCGCGAAACAACACTCCCAAATCAAGGGGTGCACCCAAATCGCATCACAAATTTAATAGATATGGTATCGAAGAAGTGTGTCCGCTAGAGGTGGCGAACCTCAATGGCCCGGCGCGGCTCCTGTTTTAGTCATGTCAGGGGTCATCCAATAATCGTTCTCTTTCTTCAGTCAACGCGTTCACCAAACCATCCACTTCATTCTGGATCGTCACTCCGCGTATAATAGTTATTAAAGTGGTTTTCGGTATCGACAGAGAGTATGTCCATATCCGATCTCGGTCTCTTTAATAACTACGTATTATTACACCTTTGGCTCTTTATATTTCAAATCGATTCATAATTGATATCAAAATATCATATTCGCTTCAAAAATCAAATCCATTCAAATATCATCGTATCTTTCAAAATATCAGATTTCATATTTAAATTCAAGATTTAAATATAAACATTTCACCTTATTGACCAGCTTAGGATTTTAGAAAAATAGTTTTAAGTAGTTTAAAAGTAGTTTTAAACAATTAAAATAGTTAAAAACACTTAAAATCTTTAAAATGGATTTAAAATAGATAAATTAGTTTAAATAATTTAAATTGGGTTAAGTAGATTTAAAATAGATTAAAATAGTTTAAGTATTCAAAATGGTTTATATAACCGAGTAATTTGGAAAAACAAAATAAACAGCTTCAAAACCAATTCATTTCAATTACATCTTCCCAACTCAAATCAATTTCAATTTCCATTCTACCGATTTCAATTTCGATTTCAATTCAATTCAACGTCAACTTTGACTTCAAATTTATTCAATTTTATATCCACTTTCAATTAATTCAATTTCAATTTATATCGATTTAGAGCTTGGTTTTTCAAAATATCCATTTAGAACACTTACAAGATTATCCATCAATATACGAGTTTAAATCCAAATTTCAAACATGATTCGATTCCAAGCTTGATTTCAAAATATCGCTTATATCTCACTTTTACTTAATTATCCTTCAATACTCAAATTTAAATCTAAATTTCAAATATGATTCAATTTCAAGCTCAATTCCAAAATATCATTTTTATGTTGCTTTTACGTAGTAATACTCAAAGTTCGAAATAATGTTCAATCTTTAAATCAAATAGATTTTCGAAATTCAATCATATCCCAAATTTTATTCTCAAAGTCTCAACTTAAATTTTTTAACAATTTCCCTTTTACCAAAATTTATTTCAACATTCCAAACTCAATTTCCCGATAAATTCGATTTCTATAAATTTATTTCTATTTATAACTTTTAAATCGAACATTTAAATAAATTTCAAATCGACGATTTCAAAAATTAATAATTTAGCCAATTCGGTGTCCGTATATAATTTTCTATCCTATGGCCAAGTAATTTTTATTTCAATTAAATGTCAGGGATGAGTATATATTTCTTAAATTAAATCACAGTATCATATGTATGCATAACAGGTTCTATATAAGCAAATAAACATCCAAACATTCAATTATCAACCAATAGCATCCATCAGATACATCATCCAATAAACAATACAATTCATGGCAGTTTCATAGTTATCAATGTCAGATAATTTAATCGCAATTAAATTTTGATTTCAATTTAACTGTCAATTTAATTTTTCAACGGTTAATTCAAATGACAAGCTATATGACAATTAAATTTTTATCAAACAACGACAAATAAAATCATAACACTTCATAATGTCAAATTTAACTAGCATAAAGATATTTAGTACGGTGTGAGCGTTACAAAACACTCACCTTGATTTCAATGCAGTTCCAGCGTTTTATTTCGAATAAAATTAAACGAGCGTTTAATTTTACCCGAAGTTTTCACTAGCTTCAAACGACTCCAATCCAGCTTCATAGCGTAGTGCTCGACAATACGAATCCGACGCAAGTCGTTTCGCGAAATTCCGACCTCGCAGCAACAGGTTATGACAATTTAAAGTTACACGAATTTAAATACACATAAATTTACAAATTTAATTTTCATTTTAATTCTAACCCAAAATCATTCCCAGGCCGCACACCTTCTTCCCGTAACCAGTACACGCACGCCAAACCCATGCTCACGTTCGAACAACCCCAGGTCGCGACTAAGCCAAGCCTCCTGACGACGATCGGAAGATGCCAAAACGAACGCCTCACTCCCCTCTACCCTCGGCCAGAAGAGCATCAAGCTCGGCCTCTCCCCTCTCTCGATTTGCGTGCCGAACTGCAGGAGGACGCGGCTCCTTTTTCCCCCTACACTGCGCGATACCCCCAAACAACCGCATAGATTCGAAGCTCTCCTCGAGCTCTAGAACTTTTGTGTTGAAGATTTCGAATGGAAGTTGATGGATCAGAAGAGATTGAGGGAGGGAGATGGTGCGTTTCCGACCATTGAATTTCTAGGGCCGGCTATAGAATAAATTAGGGTTTGGACCAAAAGAAATGAATTAAGGGTCCTTTTATAGCAACTGACGAACATTATTCATATCCAAATTTTCGAACTCCAAACGAAGCGTGCCGACTGGCGTTTCTAGGGTTTACCCCGCGTTCTGGACACAATGGAATAGGTTTCGGAGGCTAATTCGATCATATGCGCGAGTTACGGCAATAAACGATCAAATTTAAATTAAACCGATTAAACGATTTTCTATGCGTTTTGGCTTGCTCCGGACAACCGGTAAATCCGTTTGACACGAAATTTGAAACCTTACAATAATATCACATTACGGATCCAATGAAACTAGTTTCATCGAAATCCGAGACCGTTTGAAAAATGACTATTTTAACTCGCCAAATTAATATTAAAACAATTTCAACGCGTTTCGAGCTGCCACGGTCAAACGACAACTCCGATTGCTACGAAAATTGAAATCCGATAATAACTAACTATTACGGATCTAATGGAACTTGTTTCGTCCAATTCTGAGACTGTTCAAAAATTGGCTATTTTCCAGTCGATAATTAAATATTAAAATATTCAATTTTCACAAATTTACTTTTAATTCGATTTTAAAAGTTCTACAACATCATTCTAACTTTCATATGATAAAATAAAATTTTACAAATCATTTTTAATCATACTAAACCCATTATTCAATTTATCCAATAAATTCCAATTTTTATCTTATTAACTCTATTAAAATCCAAATATAACTTACCTTCACTTTGGAAACCAATTTGAATCATATTAAATCAAATTTCAATTATTCACTCTATTTTTATATATTAAATTTCAATATCAAATTAATCATATCAAATTCGGAATTTAATTTATTCAAACATTCGTAATATTAAATTTAACAAATTTGATTATTCTTAAATCACTATCTTTTGAAATATTCAAAATGAACTTATAAAATTTAACTTTTGAAACGAATTAAAATTATAGAGCAACTATTTCCATTATACGGTTATTTAATTCCCATTATTAAATTGTTGAATAATTTCCAAATATTTAATTTAAAAATTTTACCGGTTCAATATTCAATATTTGATTTTAAATAGGTTTTACTTATAAATCAATTACTCTATTATACCCAATGAATTTCAACATTTATTATCCTATTCAACTATTGATTTCAAAGGCATTCACTAAGTAGCATTTATTTTTCATTACTTGGATAATTGTTGTCGCAATTCATTCCATTTATTATTATTCCAAACGACTTATAACTTTTTTCTAACACTAAAATCACGAAAACTTATTAAATTAGCTATTTTAATTATCGAAAATTTACGGGTCGTTACAGTTCATATTTGGAGTTTAAGGTTGGAGATATTGCTTTTGTCAAGGTTTCTCCTTTGAGAAACGTTATGAGATTTGGCTCAGTGGGTAAGTTGGCACAAGATTTGTAGGACCCTTCCCTATTACCGCACGGATTGGAAAAGTGGCATACAGAATTGATCTTCCAAATGAGTTCGCAGGAGTTCACGATGTTTTTCATGTTTCGCATCTGAGGAAGTTTCTACATGATTTTGTAGTAGTAGTAGTAGAACCCGATCAGCTAAGGGAAGTGGAGGTAGAGCATGAATCACTTGTGCATCGTACACCCACCTGTATATTGTAACACGGCGTCAAGAGATTATGCAACAAGGAAGTTCATCTATCGAAGGTTCAGTGGGGAGATGACATCAAGGAGTGTACATGGGAATCTATAGAGAGAATTCGAACTTTTTATCCTTTTCTATTTGAAGGTACACTTCAAATATCCTATCTTTGATCTTTGGTCTTTCCTTAGTTAGGGTCTTTACGATAATCTTTAGGTGAAACCTATGGATGGTAGCTTGGTTGTAAACATGTCATTAGGGCATGTTACGTTTGATGGATGAAAATGATTGCAAGTGGATGCCCATGTTTGTAAATGGATGCATTGCAAGCACTAGATAGATATTTATAAGGATAATTGGCTAATTAGGTACACAAACCTACATATGCATGCCTGTTATTATTGCATTTGCACACGGTTGTGTGTGTGTGTGTATTTATGTGTGTGTGTATGCGTAAATGTAAACGGATGTTGCATATGGATGGTGCATTTAGGTGAATGATTGAAACATGCATATAAAATTATCAATTATACTAAGGTAATTGCATACATTTGGTTGCATGGCATAAGCATGCTTGCATTACAGGGGTCAACTGAATCAGTGGACCGACTACCTTTTTACATTAGGTAAGTTCATGTGTGTTTCACTTTGCATAAATCATAAATTGCATTAGTTAAAAATAAGGACAATGATAGAAATAGATAAGGTTGAGTAGATGGATGTAGTTTTTGGATGCTGATTGTTAATTACGTTCTTTCGTCTTTGGAGATTTCGAGGACGAAATCCTTTAAGGAGGAGAGAATGTGACACCCTAATATTTTACGGAAAATATAATTAAAAGAAATTAAAAGTGCATTTGGTACGGTGGTAAAGGCGCATTTTGACTTTCTTAGTGACTAAGGATCAAGTATCATTGTCGCCCAGAATCTGGAGCGATGTTTTTTTACCTAGTCCGTTTTTAGGGATTTTCCTACGAATTTCTATGTTGTTTTTAACATGTGGCGGCTTCCCATTTGCTCTAGTGATGTAGTTGGATTAGATGGCTAAATTTTATTAGTTAAGTGATGTTTTGGGCTAGAAAGGATAACCAAAGTGTATGAAAGAATCAGATTATATCCAAAATAATCTAATGGATTATATTCACTCAAACAATCAATAAATAAACCATCTAACCTAAACCTAATCTCTTATTCAGTCGTTGCCATAATTCTACAGTAAAATTAATGTGTATTATTCTTCCTCCTTTTCTCTAATAAATAAACAAATCTCTACCAAATTAAATTATCTATATATGTTCATAGCAATTTGGGGAATTTAGAAGAATCGAAGGGAGAAAGATTAAAGTAAAGAGTTTTTTTTTCAAATGTATGCAAGCTCAAGTGCTGGGTGAGTGGGAATTAATATGAAATAGAAAAATAATGCAGTCCAATTTTAGTTCTTTTCTGGCACGTTATTATGACTTAATTCGTGTTATTAATTGAGAATAGATGTAAATTATTGCAACTTCTTCTTCTTCCACTTCTCAAATCTAATTCATGCTTGATTTAAAATATAGGACATATAAATTGACTATTCATGTTTTATGGCATGAATAAGATTGAAATTTATGTAAATTTTATCGTATCTTCTTCTACTTCTTCCACTTCTCAATTCTAATTCATGTTTGTGTTTAAATTTGGAACAAACAAATTGTTATTCACGTTTCATGATGTAAAAAAGATTGGTTTAATTAAATTGAATTAGAATTGTTATTCAATTTCTAATGGTTGAATAGGTTAGTTGAATAAATTCAGAATATATTACTTAAATAAAATTATGGTTTTGATTGATATAATTACATAATTTTGGACATGGTTTTGGAATAAAATTGGAAAGTCTAATTGGCATAATTTTTTGTTTCATATGTAGCCTAAAAATGTAAAAGTGGAATTTTGTGTAATTAAACGGTTTGTGGCTATTGGATAAATTTTTTGTATAGATTACATCTCTAAAAGGAGAATGTATATTAGGGTGGAAAAATGTAAATTAAATGGACCCTAAAGGCTAGTGTAAATCTGTAACAAAATGGCATAAAAATTATAGACAAACCATACGGACTGAACAGACGAGAAATTGAAATACCATTCAAGTAAGAATATATGAAATTGTGGAATAACCATATCAAATGTAAAAATAACCTTAAGCAGATTAATGGAAATAAACAGTATGTAAACTGTAACAATAAAATTAATTAATCTAGAAGCGATTTGGTAGGCAGTGCTTGTAAAGGTCTGTATATGTGTTTCATGTAGTTAAGACCAAAATATAGTTTTAGCTGTACATACTAGAAGCGGGCAAGTAGGTTCGCAAGGATGTTTGTTACCTTTCATAGGTTGCTAGTATGTAGGATAGATAGCATCCTCAATCATATGCTTCTTCAGGCACATCGACGTGGACGGAACATGACAAGTATGCTCCGATGTAGGCTTCTTTAGGCAGATCATTGGAGGATTTAGCTTAGCCGACCCAGCTGCGAGAGCTCTTTCGGAGGACCGACACTTTTGATAGAGCAAGTCTGCGTTAGTGATCGAGGAGATAGGAGGATAGGAGTCCAGTTTGGCTGAGCCTGAGCACAATTTCGGGGCCCTGCGAGGTTGTTTGAGTCGGCGTCGGTCTGGCATAAGAGGTATTTAGTCACAGTGCATGGGCGAAGAGCATGACATTCACGATGTAGCACGTGGATAGGTAAGGATAGCAAGTCCGATAGGCCAATTGACGTTTAGTATTACACTATTACTGCATGGTTAACTTCCTTAGAGTGACCATAGAATTTGGCTTCTTAGAAACTGTATCTAAAAAGGATTCACTGCACTATTTTATTCACCCTCTGCGGTATCTGAAAAAGACTTGGAATAAACTGTTTTGTTCTTTCTACTTCATTTTATTTTTCATTCACAGACTTTATGTCTGACCCACTCTTACTTTTCCTATTTTCTCCAAATCACAATAGGGTAGGTCTAGGTTAGAGTTCTTTGCAGCTTGGAGGGTCATTGGAGCAGTTGTTATCTTTAGCTTTTATTTCTTTTGTTTCATGTACATTACTCTATATATAGGTACCTATATTGTAAACTATGTTATTTTTATGTTTTGGTGCAGACTTCTTGGTACTTTTGGTTTCAGAAATAAATTTGGGATAATGTTGTCTTTAATGAATCTGTTTTGCTATTAGTTTATAATTATTGAAAGTTTTCTTCCACTGTAATATTTTAATCATTTTATGTCGTTGCCCTAGTCTCTATGCTATGTTATGGATTTCTATTTCACCCGACCACCCATGCTTCTAGTCATGTCCGATTTTTTGTGTGCCTAGAGGTGAAGGGTGCCACATGCAGGAGGAAAACGGATAGCTATTTAGGAGTTGCGGTTCTTGTTATGTTTTGATGGATTTTCCGCTATGTTGTTTTATATTAGGTCTATTATGACCATATGACTCTGATCAACCAAGGGCGTATCTTTATTTACCGCTCTTGGCGTATTTTGTAATAACTATATTTAATCTACGCCTAGGAACGATTTGGGATTATGTGTTGTGAATGTGAAACAATTAGTTTTGTTATGTAATTAAGTAAAAGTTGTTTTTGAAATCTATGTTTCAAGTGCTTCTGATATTAGTGATACCATTACCAGAGCTGTATTTAGTCGCCGAAAGCAAATACTATAGATGACAACTGCATTTGTAGCACTTAGTTTTGGGCCTCTTGATAGGGGATGTTGCAGCTTGGTATGAGACATGGTTTATGTAATACTTTAACTAAAAATGATTTTTGAAAACATGATCCTCAGAAATTAGAGTTAAGATCGGGGTATGAGATAACGCTATAGTAACGTACTTATATTTGTTATATACATAAGTATACGCTATCTCTCTAGACTCCTATCTTAGTTAGGTTATTCATCCACATCTCACGAGGTTTGAACACATATATGGAAGGAAGAAGAGGCAGAGTAAATTATGGAGGAGATAGCACCACCACTAATGGAAATGCCCGACCAAACAATAGGAGAGGACCCGATCAGGCTCAAGCTGAAATTATTGGTACAGGAGTTCCCCAGATGGACATGGGAGCAATGTATTAGTTCTTTGTAAACATGATGCAAGCTGGAATAGCAGCCGAAGTTTTCGAAGGTAATGCTACAGGAGGTGGAGCTTAGGAAGTTCTGATAGTCAATCAGTATGCCAACTTGAGTAGGATTACATCAGGCTTGGAGGGAAGCTGTTCATTGGTACTGAAGATGCGATCGAGGTGGAAAATTGGTTACTGAATTAAAAGAGAATTTTTGCTGACTTAGGATTTAATAATGCTCAGAAGAGGAGGCTTCGAGACAGCTGCAGGGAGCTGCTATGTTCCGGTGGAATACCATTACTACTGGAGTTGATGAGGAAGCCATAAATTGGGAGGAGTTTAGGAGAAGGTTTTCAGAAAGATTTATGCCTATAATGGCATAGTCGGCATTGGTGAGGAAGTTTGCAGAGTTGGAACAAGGAGATATGTCCGACTTGGAGTATGCGGGGAAGTTTAAGGAATTGGCCTGGTATGTGTATGCTTTGGTAGATACCGTGATCAGGAGAAATGAAAAGTTTATAAAGGGCTTGAGGCCAGAGTTGGTAAGTGCCACTTTACCACATTTGAGAGATTCCATGTAGCGGTTGAAATGACATTAAGAGAAGAAGAGGCATTGGCTTGCTTGAGGAAGAAGATGAAGGAGGCCCAGATGGGACAGGGCCAGAAAAGGGAGTTTTTTCCAGAAAAAGAATGCTCAAAAGGTAGGAGCATAGAACAAAGGAAAGGCTGAGGTGGTTTGCTACAAATGCGACAAGTAGGGACACTATGCTAATGAGTGTCTTACCGAGAATGGAAAAGGAAAAGGGAAATAAGCTATTGGAAAGAAGAATATCAAATGTTTTAATTGTGATCAGATCGACCATTATAAAAAAAAAATTCCCTAAGCCTACTAGAGATGGAAAGGGACAGATATATTCACCGGAGCATGCAGTTCCAAGGCCAGTTGTGCAGGAAAAAGGGAAGGCTTTTCAGGGAGGCTTACTGTAGATTCACGTTATGTCTGTTAGTGTTCTATTTGATACTGGAGCGTCTCATCCTTTTATTTCTCGATGTTTGGTAGATATGCTTAACCTAGAACCCTCATACTTAGTTATTTCCTTAAGGGTTGCAAATCCGATATGAGGGTTTGCAATGCTTGGGATGAGGTATAACCATTTGGAATTTGATTTGCTACGCCATAATTTTGACTGCGTTTGCATGTGTTTGAATTTGTGGGATTTGGAATTATCCTTGGGATGGATTGGTTAACTAAGTATGGTTCTAGAATATTTGCCATGACAGGAAAATATCATTTAGTCACCTGGGTTGTAGTGATCAGATAGTTTATACCATAGAGAACCCTAGCTGTGAAGTGAATGCTTTATTGGATATTATGGAGTTGCAGGATGAGTTGCATCGAGTCTTTGTAGTTAGAGGTTTTCTGAAGTAATTAGCCTATAATTGGACTGCCACCGAAACAAGCCATAGAGTTTTAGATTGATTTGACATCTAGAGCAGAGCCGGTGAGTAGGCCACCGAGTAGAATGACACCCACTGTAATGAGAGAGTTGAAGATGTAGTTGGTGGATTTGGAAGGAAAGAATTTTATCCGACCAAGTAGTTCACCATGGGGGATATCGTAGTATTTGGTAAGAAGACGGACGGATCGTTAAGGCTGTATATCAATTATCGTAAGTTGAATAAGAAGACGATAAAAAACTGATATCCATTGCCGAGAATTGATGATTTATTTGATCGTTTAAGTGGAGCCAAGGTATTCTCTCAGTTGGATTTGGCGATGGGATTTCATCAGCTTAGAGTGGCAGAGGATAACATTCCTTTGATGGTGTTTAGAACAAGATATGAATCGTATGAATGGTTAGTTATGTTGTTCGGACTAACTAATGCACCGACATTCTTCGTGGATCTGATGAATAGAATTTCCGAGAGCACCTGGATAGATTTGTATTGGTCTTCATAGGTGACATTTTGATATGCTCTAAGGATGCGAAGGAGCATGAAGTTGATCTTAGAGTTGTGCTCGAAACATTGAGGGAGCATTAGTTAAAGGCTAAGTTTTCGAAGTGCCATTTTTGGAAGAAGGAAGTGAAGTTCCTGCGTTATGTTGTCTTAGAAAAAAGGTTGTCTGTAGATCCGACTAAGATTGAGGCAGTGAATAATTGGAAGAGACCCAGACAGTGATTGAGATTAAGAGCTTTCTTGGATTGGCTGGGTATTATTGAAGGTTTATAAATAATTTTTCGCGGATAGCTGCATCGATGACTAAGCTTATGCGAAACGGTGTGAAGTTCATACAAATTGATATGTGTTAGGAAGCATTTCAAAACTTGAAACACTTATTGACCCATGCACCATTGTTAGTGGTTCTGGCGGAGAATCAAGATTTAGTTGCTTATAATGATGCGTGTGGAACTAGATTGGGAGCTGTGTTGATGCAAAGAAGTAAAGTGATTGCTTATGCTTCTAGACGGCTCAGACCACATGAAGTTAGGTATCTTGCGCATGATTTAGAGTCAGCTGCCGTTATATTTGCTTTGAAGGTGTGGAGGCATTATCTTTTGGGAAAGCGATTGAGCTTGAGACTGATCATAAATCATTGAAGTACTTGTTCTCTCAGAAGGAGCTGAATAAGAAACAACAGAGATGGTTGGAGTTTATCGTTGCTTATGATTTTAGAGTTGAGTGCACACCCGAAAAAGGAAACATGGTGGCGGATGCACTCAGCCAGAAACATCATAATGTTTTATTGGCTATGATTGCTAAGTGGAAAGATTTAGAAGAATTATCGGCTTGTAGTGTGCAGTTTAGATCTGAGGTAGGTTCAAGTGTAGGAAGTGATATGTTGTCTTGTTTAGAAGTTCGACCGGTAACTATTGAGAAGATAGCTTCTAAATAGGAGGAGGATCAAATTTTGGTTGAATGGATCAGAAGGTTGAGGGAAGGAACGGAGAGCGATGACCTAAAGGATTTCAGTCTTGACCAAAATAGGTGGTTGAGGAAGAAAGGAAGGTTGTGTGTTTGGAATGTAGGAGACATGAGGAAGGAACCTTTGGATAAGTGCCATCGTTTGAAGTTCACTATCCATCCAGGAGGAACAAACATGTATCAGAATATGAAGAGAAGTTTCTTCTGGGTAGGTATGAAACGAGACATAAGTTTATGTGTTAAGTAATACTTGAATTGCCAACAGGAAACGACTGAACACCAGAAGCCTAGTTAGAACCTAGATTTGTTGAACCTTTCCATATTATTGAGAGGATTAGAAAACTCTCTTATAGAGTAGAGTTATCGAGTAGTTTGGCTAGAGTCCATGATGTTTTCCATGTTTCTCATCTTAGGAAATGTGTTACAGACCCGGAGATTACCATAGCACCTATACTGCTAGAGGACTTAGTAGTAGAACTGGATTTGACCATAGTCAGAAAACCGATTCAGATTGTGGCTAGAGATGAGAAGAAGTTGAGGAACAAGACAGTCAAGTTAGTAAAGGTTCGGTGGAATGACGATGCTAGAGACTATACTAAGAAAAAAAAGAGCAGGATTAGAGACTCTTACCCTGATTTGTTCGAGGGTATGTTTTACCTTTGGTTGTTTTTATTGTGTACCTTATCGTAATTCGTGGATGAAATTCTTTAAGGCGGGGAGTCTGTAACACTCCATATTTTTATAACATTATTTAGAATAATTAATTGGGTAAACTTAATAAATAATGTAAAGATTAAAAGTTTTAGATATGATTAACAAAGGATAGCCGTGCCATGTTAGTGTGTTAATTAAAATGAAATAACATAAGTTAATGTGTTAGGATATGAGAAGGGCAATATAGGAAATAGGTAAGGTTTATAGCCTAAACTCTTAGGAATGGAACTTGCATTCATTTTCATTTCATTCAAACTAAAATTTCCTAAGGTCGGCCACTATTATCGTTCTCAAGAAGAAGATTAAAGCTAGGATTCCAAAGAAGGAAGAAAATCAACTAAATCAACATCAAATCTCACATGTATAATCTCAAAGCAAAGGTGAACAACTACTGCATCCTAATTTCTTTTATTTCCGGTTTTGAGATTAGACCCGAAATGATTTTTCAAGTATATGCCATGTTTTGATAATTAAAGTGTTATATATATATATATATATATATATATATATATATGTTGTTGATGGATTATACATGTTCATGTTAGTTTTTATGATATGTTTGATACCAAAACCCTATTTAATGACATCCAGTGCCTTGAAAATTTAACTATAGGTAAATGATATTTTAGATATGGGTTTCAAATTTCATAATTTTCTAAGTTAATATGGATTTTATATTAATTTTCTAGTGAAGGGAATTGTTTATTGGGTTATAAATTATTATTGCTTAAATAATAATTATTTGGGGCTGAAATTTTCATATGTTTGGCAAAATATTAAAATAGACTTTCTTGGATTTTTCCACATTTTTCCTAAGTTATTAATGAATATATAAAATTATTTAAGGTATGAGACATAAATGTTTTATATATTTGATTAAGGAGAAGGGGCATTTTATAAAAGGAAATTATTATTTAATTTTGAAAATAGTTGCAGCTTATTTCTAAAAAGCATTTATTAGCCAATGAAAATTTGATAAACAGAGGTAGGTTAGTTGAAAAGTTATCTTTTTTAAGTTAAAAACAAAGAAAACATACTTTTAGCATGTTTCAGCCTTTACTGCAACAACCTTCCGATCCATATCTTCCAATAAGGTAGAGAGGTTCTAAGCTTTCGACAAGGTCAAACCAATGCATATGTATCAAGCTAATTGGTACGTAATGAATTGGGCAGAGTCGAAGGGTTCTAAGTCGAAAGGTTGATGGCCAAAGAGGTTGGGGTATGTTATTTTATAACCAAAAGCTTTCACCTGCTTTGCTTTCGAATAAGAGATTTCGACTTAGTTCTTTTCACCAAGTCAAAATGTTTAAAAGAAAGGTTTTAAACCTTTCGACATAGTCAAAAGGTTATTGCTGCTTTATTACTACATTGTTTTGAAACCTACTTATATAGTCAAAAGGTTACTACCGCTTTATAATTGTTTTGTTTTGAACCTTCCGACAAAGACGAAAGGTTTACTTTTTCTAAAAACTAGCTGCTTCTCCGTGCTCTCGAAAGGAAGCTTTTGACTTAGGTGATTTACCCTTGTTTTTAATAGAAGTATAACCAAGCTTTCGTAGCAGAGCTTTCGACTTAGACGAAATGTGTCTTCTAATGACTTCGAAAGGTTTTAAAAGAAGGTTTCCACTTTTTTTAAACTGAAACCAGTAAGTCTTCAAAAGGTTTAGTGACGGGAAAGTCGTTTCGCTAAACGGCATGGTCTCGCTTAACGTGATTATTCCAGGATGTACAATATTATTCACACCAGCCTTCATGTCTGACTCGAAGTTTATCTTTTCCCCTTCAACTCTCGGGTGCTCAAAATTAATTTGAGTAGGCCGAGGGATTGAGGTATTTTTAGGTTTTAGTAGGGTGACGTATAAGCTACTGGAGGCATGCATGAGGCAAACGAATAGCTATTTAGGTATTGCAGTTCTTGTTATGTTTTGATGGATTTTCCGCTGTGTTGTTTTACATTAGGTCTATTATAACCATATGACCCTAATCAACAAAGGGATAACTTCATATACTGCTCTTTGCGTATTTTGTAATAATTATATTTGATCTATGCATGGGAACGTTTGGGATTATGTGTTGTGAATATGAAATAATTGGTTCTGAAATGTAATGAAGTAAAAGTTGTTTTTTTAGTCTGTGTTTTGTTTCATATTCAAGTGCTTCTGATATTATTGATACCATTAACATAGCCATATTTAGTCGCGGAAAGCTAATACGATAGATGACTGCAGCATCTGTAGTGCTTAGTTTTGGGCCTCTAGATAGGGGATGTTACAGTTGTAAAATGAATTGAATTTGTTTTGAAATGTGGTTTGATAGAATTGAATATGAACTTAAGTATTGGAGTGATAATAAACAATAGTTTGTTGTATAAATGTTTATAATAAACTTAAGTAAAATTCTATGGAATGGTTCCTAGTGTTATTAGTGTTAGAAGAACTATACTAAATTAATAGAATGTAATTAATTGATTGTGATTAATGAATGAGAGTTAAAGAATCTGAACTAAAAGGAATGGTATATAATAAGAAACCAATGGAAATAAATGCGTAAGTTGTACATTTTTTATTTTAGGCACATAACTATTTGATCCAGATTCAAATGTACGATTCCGAGTTGATGAATATTGGTTGAAGTTAAGGTTTTTCACTCGATTCTTGATGCAAACACTGGATATGGATTTTCGATTGATTCTGGAGTTCTCTGTCATAGTATATGGCTATGCAAGGAGAATGGCGATTTCAAATCAAGGAACCGGATCAAAGTCGGCACTAGAGTGGTCGTGTGAATGATACTAGTTCGAAAGTGAAATTGTGTGATCGAGCGAGCATTCTTATTTGATTTTGTGTATGGATGATATATGTATATCATACGGGCTTTAATAAATTAAATGTTGACATTGGAAAATGTAAATCGATATGGTTATGAATTAATTTGATGAGTATTATTTGTTAGATGGTTTATGTCGTTACATTTGCTACATCTACATATAGTTATTGTATTAGTACATGTTATATATTGATGTTACTTTCCTTATACTTATTCTCATTGGTTATTGCATGATTAGTAGGTGCGGATGGCGTATGCTTCGCATTTGGGGCTCGCCCTCGCATTATATTGGTTGTATATGCTTGCTAATACCAAGAAAAGGTACACATCTCGGATTACATATCGTATTTTTATATTTTTACCTATGGGAAGCCTCATTCTCGAAGATGAGATGTATATTTGTATTTATGTGTGTATATATATTTTGTAATTTTTCTGATTGAACTGCGTAAAGGAGACGTTGGCGAAATTTTTCATAAATTTAAGGCGTTGAAATTTTTTGAGAATTTTGAAAAGGAAATTTTTGATAACTAAAAATTGTTTTTTAGTTATAACTTGAAATAAATGAATGGATGGAAATTGTTTAGTATAGATGGGTGAATCCAAAAGACTAAGAAATTTTATAATCTATTTAATGGGTTTGGGAATTTTTCTTGCTTATTTGAGGGACGAAATTATTTTAACAGGAGAGAATGTAATGACCCAAAATTTCAGTCATTCAAATTTAGAATATTTAATTAATTTTAAATATTGAAAAGTTAATTTTATAAGTTAACAAATTATATTTCAAATTAAGCGATTTATTTGGTAATTGAATTGTTAAATTAAATATTTAGAATTGTTTAAAACTATTCAATCTTAAATTTGATGTGGACGAAAATGATTTCGAAAGTTGATTTAAATTCTTTTTGAATAAGAATGAAGATAGTAAAATTTTGAATTTAAAAGTGAATAAACTGATTTAATAATAATTAGTTTTAATTAATATATGAAAATAGCCTTTCAAGGCACTGTCTCGAAGTCGGACGAAACTAGTTCCATTAGATCCGTAATAGTGAATTATAGTATGCCATCGAATTTTACGGCGATCAGACTTACCGTTTGGTCCTGTGAGTTTGAAACACATAGAAATTAATTAAAGGAGTTTAATTTTGTATAATTCGATTTTGAAAGTTAACTTCTGTATATGATGGAATTGAGTCTCGATAATAGTTCCATTGTTTTCGAAATGCGAGTATTTCATATAGAACACCAAGCACCACGCCTCGATTGGAGTTTGGAATTTTAGAGCGTAATAGTGTTTTATAGTTGCATATATATACATGGGACCTCATCTTCATAACTGAGAGAAACCCTAACCCTAAAAACAATTCACAGCCGCCATTCTTGTCTTCCATCTAACGTCCCTTCTCCCAAAGCGCCACCGCATCCACTTTCA
This sequence comes from Allium cepa, assembly GCA_030765085.1. Lineage (NCBI taxonomy): Eukaryota > Viridiplantae > Streptophyta > Magnoliopsida > Asparagales > Amaryllidaceae > Allium > Allium cepa. The sequence goes on along the minus strand of CM060935.1, from coordinate 327,215,579 downwards.
GGCAAACTCCCCAACTAGAAATCATAGAGCTCGATGATGCTTATGTGATCAATGGTAGGATCAACTTGGATAAAGACTAGGCTATGGAAATTCCTGTTCGAATGCGTGACAATCATTGGTAAAAATCAAATGATCGGAGGCACGCGGAGGGTCGGTGATACTAGCTAGAAGCTCAATGTAGCTAGGCGATGCTAGGCAAGGGGGCAGAGGCGCAATGAGGTCCATTAGTGTAGCGATGTCGTGGGTTTCGTTCGCGTGCGTGAGTGTGTTTAGCACCTGGAGGTCGTGATTTTGAATTGGACGAGGGCTTAAACGAAGGGTTTAAGTTTGAACGCAGTAATTAAAAGCTATTGATTGTAATTAATTTTATCATAAAATTGAATTTTTATAAAATGTATAATTTTTCATACGAGGCCAAATTTAAACGTAGGGACTTGCACGTATTCGTATCAATGAAATCTACGCTATGGAGTTGGATTGGAATAATTTGGAGCTAGTAGGATTTGGGTAAAAATCGAATCCCTGATCGATTTTAATTCAAACCGGAATGTTTTGGTGATAACTGGAATCAAAGTGAGTTAACTCGCCTCTTCGGCCCACATATATTTTTATATTGGTGTAGATAATTTTATTGTTGATTACTTGTTGACTATTTGGATGATTTACTATTTTGTTCCTCGGTTTGGATATATTCCGGCCCTTGGAGCAGATGAGACCTTGTAACGTTCCCGAGTAAGAGAGAATTACCCTTTGTATACGATCTTGCCTCGAAGCGGTTGATTTATATTTATGACTATATACTGTATGTAATGCAGAGGACAGATTGGAGGGATCCAACTGGATTCCGCACACTATTTATTTTTATTTTTTTATTTTGACATATGATGTGTTGGATTTGATGACATGGATGATTTTTCCCTATTTTGTGCTACAGTAGCACTGGGCCATATTTTTAGTATTTTGAAATAATATAAAATGAAGATTTAGTTTGTAAAAGGATTTTAAGTGATTTTCAAACATTTATATATTTTAATAATCATTCTCGAATTATTTAAAGAAGGAATTTATTTCAAAATAATCGGTATGATTTTCAGATATTATAAATTAATAGTTTTATAAAATATTTTAAATAGAGATTTATGAATTGTAAATAAAGATTTTTAAAATCTTAAAAATAAGTCTGCCTTTTGTAATAAAGGAATACAGTTTTAAAAAGAAGACAGTAATATTTTGGTATAAATATGTATTAACCATTTTATATAAAGCGATGTATATATATATACATATATTAAAATTTATTTATAAATGTGGATATTTACAAATGTAATAATGTATAAAAGAGACATTTTACAAATAAAGTGAAGATTTGCAAAATCCTATTTTATTAATAAAAGAATAAATTTACAAAGGTGTCTATAAATAAAGGAAAATTTTTATCATTGGATAAACTGGTAAACATAAATCACAATTGTGGATTTAAAATACTTCAAGGAATGTTGTTTAAAAAATAGTTGATTCTATTTGAAAATTGAAAGTGAGCATAGATTTGGAGATGTTAAACGATACGTTGTAAAATAGAGACAGATTTATAAATAAAGTTTTATAAATATGGAAATGATTATGTTGAAATTTAAGTATGGATTTTTATTAAGGAAGTATATTTATGTTTTAAAGATTGTTTATTTATATTAATATTTTTTAAAGTTGTTTATCAATATTTTAATATTTTGAAAATTTAGTTATTTAAACTATTAATATGGTTTGAAATTGACTATAATTATTTATCAATAAAGTTATGGAAATTTATTGTTATTATTTTTAATAATGTTAAGGATAAATTATTATTGTTTTATTAAGAATGTTTTGAAATTATTATTTTTTAGATGTTTTGAAGTTAATTATTATTTATTATTATTTAACTATAATGTTTATTATTGTATAGTAGTGTTAAAAGTAAATGATTAGAATTTATTTATAAATGTTTTCAAGATTTATAAATAGGTTTTTATAAATAGATGTGGGTTTTATAAAGGAATCACATAAAATGGTTTGAAAAACTTAAAGGAAGATTAATTAAAAGGTAAAAAGAGTTTTATAAATGGCCTTACATATTTATAAAAGAGTTTTTAGAAATGGGTTTATAGATTTATTAAAGTTGTTTATAAATGGTTTTATGGATTTATAAAGGGTTTACAGATGATTTTAGGAATGTATAAAAGGGAGTTTTATAAATAATTCATAAAATAATGAATGCGATTATAAATGGGTTTAGAGATTTATAAAGGAATTTATAAATTGTTCTTGAATTGTATTAAAAGGAACTCTTCCTTCGTTCCATGAATATACTTATACAATCGAGATAAGTATAGAGATTTTTCACAAGTATAAAAATTATAGGGGTTTATGGGTATATCTTCGTAAAGATATTTTAAGATAAATATTTGAAAATTATTTTAATTAATGAGGCTTAGTGTGCTTCGTGTTTAACCAGCATTGGTTCCTTTAAAAATTCGATCTCTGATTGGATTGTTTGTTTACTTGATAGTTAAATACCGATTATCAAATGTTGGCATGTTTAAAACTAACGTTGTCGGCTCGAAGAGACCAAGATCAGATATGTTATACGAAAACCACTTCGAACTGGCATAAGAGTTTCGAATTGAAATATCTGAAAGATAATCGAAATGAAGTTTTGAAGTGCAAGGGCTACTTGCCACTAATCCCGAGGATGATTCCAAATGGATGTAGTAGTAGTGATGCTTTCAGTTTCATTTAGTCCTAGAAGGAACTTGTATAGATGAATGTTGGAATTGCATTATTGCATGGAGGGTAGTGTTAGAATTCCATGTGAGAAATGCTATATAAAGGTAAGACATAGTTTCAAGCCTCATTAACCAGGAAATGACAAAAATCGGGCATGTAGCAGGGCCATGTGGTCGCTTCAATCAGCGTATGTTCATTCCAAATCTAGATGGATTACTATCTACTCAGGTATGCGTTGAGGCCCATTAATAAAAGGGGTGATCATATTTGGTACTACTAGTCAAGTGGTAGGTCGGTCATGTATGGAAGGGGTATAAGATGTTCTTGTCAGGCCTCGGTGCATTTTATCTAGAGATGTAACTTCGAAAGTTTGTTCCTTACCTTGTTATAGTATGTGATCCAATCTCCAATACATACCTTCACAGTTCTGATTGAAGATCCTAGTATGCTGGAATTTAATTACCGTAACAATTTCGGCTATGATTAATAACTATTTGTACCCTAGACATTATTATAATATCACCGGATTTCCTATAGAAAGTATTTGATTACCTTAAGGTAAAAACTCATCTGTGTTTATATGAGGCGTGGTCTTACGAGATACCTATATTTTGAAAGAATTTAATAAATTTAAAAATCCAACTGGGTGTGTTTCTCACGCTGGTTTACCAAACTGACTTGGGTGTTATTTTATCATTATGCTCGAGTCTGACTCGAGCATATTTACAGATTGCTTTTGTAACGACTCGATATTTTCAACCATTCGCATCTGCACATGTCGGACTTGAATTGCTCAAAATACCGCGTTGTAAATAAAATTTGGCAAATCTCAGAATATGCAGGAAATAAGTAATCACAGATCACAGACAAAGAGTAAATAATAATGCAGCGGAATTAAAAGAGATAGTAGTTCATGAAGCTACTATATAAATATAAGTTACATCAGAGTTAAACAAGATACAACATAAGAGTAACAAGATACATCAGGTACAAACACTGAAATCACTAGATACAGAAAACAAAATAGATGGCTGGATCTTCAAGGAAAGCTCCAACTCCGAAGGTGAATCTTGAATGCTGAATCACTCAATCTGACTCGAGCGTAAAGAAAAACACAAAACACTCGAGTCAGGACATAAATACTTATGAACTGTAAATCAGCTCAAGTGAACAGTAACAAAAATGCATCGGTAGCTTAAAGGATGTTTGGGATCGTCCATGCTTTAAGGATCCGTTAAACTATTTACTATGTAGTAATATTGTGCTATTATAATAATGTCTACAGTAAAATAAACTTACTTTAAAATAGCGTTAAGGGGTTACCTATATAGCCCTTAATACATAATAATGCCAGTAGTCTATACAGTATCTGCATATCTCCTGTTCGAGAGACTATGACAAGATACTCCATAGGTACTATACAAATAGAAACTCGTAGTAAGGATCACTATGGTAGGTGACACGGCACACGAGGCAATGGCAGGGTAGATATACCAATTACGCACACGGGCTGGTGGTAACGTAGCAGCCACATACGCTCACCTCGGAACACACTCCCAAATCAAAATCAGAGGATGGCCATCAAATCAACCACAAGTAAGAGTATAGTATCGAAGAAGTGCATCCAACCAGAGGAGCTACCCCTTTTGGCCCGAGATCGCTCCTGTTTTAGCCACCTTATGCCAACTCATGGGAGTTGGGTCCACGTTATATACCTCAAGGACGTCGCCACCATCGTACTTCATTCTGGAATCTCCACCGCGTACACGGTTGTTAAAGTGGTTTTCGGAGTTGGTAGAGAGTATGACAACTTCCGATCCTGGTCTCTTTAACAACCAAACGTTATTATAACACCGTGGTCATTTCAAAATAGTTTATACTTCGAAAATCAGATCATTTCGTTCAAAACTATATTCCTTTCAAAATAGTTTATACTTTCCATTTCAAACATATATTCACCTTTCAAACATCATAATACTTTCAAAGTTATAACTCTTTCGAAACTAAAATACTTGAAATCATTACACCTTGAAAATCATAACATTTCGAAATCATACACTTGAAATCATGAAACATTCCTTTAATTCTTAATTTTACAAATTTATTCAATTAAACCCAAATTTCAAATTTCCAATTTAATTCAATTCAAACCATCAATCCAAAGCTTTGAATATACCATATTTCAAAACTAAATTTTATAATTTCATATATCTCAAATTTAACTTCATTATTACTTAGTTTGAAATGTTCATTTCGTAAATCCAATATCTTTTAAATAAACTCGAATTACAAGTAAACCAAATATCCTTTCGTACAAATATTAACTTCAAATATTCATTTATCAAAATCAAATATCATTCCAAATTCACATTCTTTATCAAATAAAGATTATATCATTCAAACCATTTCAAAATCATTAAAATATCATATCCTTCAAAACCTCATTATCAAATCATTATTTGAATAATTTAAATGTCATTTTAAAATCAGAGACGTCATTTAAATATCATTTCAAACACATTCCAAAATTTCATTCAAAAATTCATTTATCTCATTTCAATTCATTCAAATTAACACATAACCAAATTAACCTTTTTAAATTCAAATTCAATTTAAATTCCTTAAAATCCAAATTTAAATATTAAAATATATTCAAATATCCTTATATTTCACAAATAATCAATTCCAAAAGTTAAATCATTTAACACTTTGAAATATAACTCAAACAGTGTTAAAATCTATAACATTTCAAAACATAGTCAAAATTTAGCAACGACGGCATTTATAAAGTGCTATCGTAACTTATAGTTTCCAAAATAGTTTAGTTCAGGAATAACGGCATTTTATAAAATGTCGCAATAGATATTTAGTTATTTCAATATAGTTAAATTCAAAAACAACAACATTTAAAAATTCTGTCATAAGACCATAGCATTTTTGGGAAATGCTATAAAATTTCAGATTTTATTATAAATTTTCAGAAACAATAAAACTCCAAATTTTTGTTGTTTAAATTTATAAATCATATTTCTAGACTTCAAAATTTCACATTTAAATCATTTTAACATATGATTTATCTCAATAATATTTTAAAATCAAATATTCAATTTTAAAAACTCAATTCATTTATTAAGTCAAAATTTCACTGTTTATTAACTTATAAATTTAATAAAACTTAACATCTTATTTCAAATATCATTTCAAACTTTAAATTAAATTTCCATTATTTACTTACATTTTTAAATATAATTTAAAGTCAAAAATCACATTTACTTCAAATTACATACTTAATTTCACAAATTCAAAACTTAATATTTAGCTTTCTTAAAACCATAAAACATATATTTTTAAATCAAATTTCATACTTCTAAAAATACATATCTTAATAAAAATCATTTAAAATATACCACGGGGTCTGTGTATAATTTTCTAACCTAGGTCAAGTGATACGGATATATATCACTTCAATCCGTAGTTTACAAAGAAACTCGGGTTCTATCATTTCAAACCCGCAATCCCAAGTAAATAAAAATAAATAAAAATCGCTCAGGCCTATCATTTCAGCCCATAACAATTTTTCCATATTCTAAAGTTCGTTCAGGTATGTATCATTTCAACCCATAGTGATTCTATTCTAACAGGGAACTTGTAGTGTGAACATATGCACAAACAATATAAACAATTTCCCTAACAGGTAAATGTCACAATATAATGTCATTTACCAAATGTCAGGTGATAATTAATAGAGTTAACATAATAATAACATGGTGTATCATATCATATCATCATCATTTACTTGCATAAACATTTTTAATCACTAAACACTTGACATCAATTTACGATTCATAAGTAGGAATGTCAAAGTGAGAAGGACTCGCCTTTTCAAGCTGGAGATAGCCAATCAAAACACACAGAACAGATCCAGAAAGCACGACACAGCACGATAGCATGACATGATTCAAATGAGAGATATAGCAAAGATATGATCTTGTAAACACCCAATAAAACAAAGCAACATATACATGAATATTCAATACAAAACAACATTGAAATGAATTGAAATAAAAAGCAACGAAGGACAAAATAGTTAGACCTTGCTTTTGACCATCCAAAAGCTCGACCAAAGGAACATATGCTTGGCCATTGATGTGTGTTTGGGTCAGGTATGGTATCATGTAGGCACGGCAATGTGGGTATGAAGGTGTAGGAGTTGCAATATGGAGCATATAAAGGGACAAGGTAAAAGGCAAGCTTGAATGCAACATTTTGGCTCGGCCAATGGGTCAGTTGGGATCGGCTCATGCTTGTACAGGTCAGACCAGTACAGGTGGTTGCTGAAGTGGTGGCCATAGGTGAAGTAGATGATGGTGGTGGCAGCTAAGGGTGGCCAAGGTGATAAATGAAGAGTATGGTGGAATCTAGGCTTGGCTATGCTTGGTTTTTGGTGGAACTTTGAAATTTTGTGGTGATGGCTTCATCAAGTGGCATGGCTAGATTTGGAGGAGGGTAGGTGATGGTTGCTGGCATGCAAGTTGGAGGCGATGGTCGGTGGTGATGGAGGGGTTTATGGCCGAGCAAGTCTAGAAGAAGAGGAAGGCTAAATTCATTGGAAAATGAAAAGATAACGAAGATAAAGCCATATTTTTTTCTTTTGCTTTATTAGCCGTGATTTTTGTGTGATGGGAAAAAATATTTCACGTGTAATGAAGAGGGAAGTCATGGCAATGCTAAGGAGAATGGACGGCTACAAGGAAAAATGAAAAGGCAATTGCAAAATGAAAGGACAAAAGGTAAGTGAAAAGTCATGGCATATGAAAGGGCTTTGACTCTTTGATTTCCGATTTCTTTTAAATTTATAACTAAATACAATTCAAAAATAAATAAAATACTAAACAAAACAAAATGAAAAATAAAATAAATAAACAATTTAAAGAAAAGTATAAAATAAATAAGAAAATAGCTTAATAATTGAAACTAGACATTAAAAATATAAACAATATACAATTACATTTGAAAAACTATAACTATAGTTACGAATGTTTTAAAAATAAAATATATGCATAACATGTCATATTACACATATTAGAACATGATATGTCAAACAAAAATATCATTTATATGAATTAAAATAAACAATTTTGTTAAATAAAACAATTTACACACAATATTGTAAAAAGCATAACTTTCACAATATAAATCGAATTTCAACGAAACAAAAAGCAGTTTTCTTAAAATTTTATTTATTTTCATAATAAAAGATAAAATTCAAAAGTTAAAAATTTTAAATTTCAAATCTAAAAGTCAAAGTTTGACCAAATTGAACAAAATTTACATTTTTGGAAAATATTCTATTTATTCAGGTTCGAAATTCTAATGCACATCAAAATCAAAGTTTATATTTAAAATAACAAAATTTATTCATTTTAATAAATAAAATAAGGTTTTTAAATCAGGAATTTAAATAAAATAATTAAAATATACAATTAAAATAATCACAAAACACAGGGTTATTACAGCTTTGGATGCATTGGATCCCAGGAGATGAGCTGGAGGTATTCAAGTCGTATTCACGTATATGCTTATTTTCCTCTACATTATTGTTGAAATTATCAACACTTATGAGAACTTGTTGTTATAATTGTTTGTGTCGTGATTGTGATTTGTTGTTGTACTCTGACGGATATATGTTTATTAAGTTTCTCTTTTATAGAGATCAGTGATGTTATACTGTATGTTGTTCCGTTGCTAGTGTGAGATTCTGTATTGTTTTAGTTTCATTTTCTCTTCTTCTTCCCTTCACTTCTTCTTTCTTTTCCATAATTATCTATCTTTCCGTTCAATTTAGGCTAGAAATATGTGGTTTATTGGCAACTTGAACTATGCGGATTTGCAACTTGTTATAGGGTAGAGCATCACAGAGAGGATAACTGTATCACATAAATCTCATGTTTCTTCTAGATATTTCCTAAGTCGATTTTCATCAAATTCAATGTCAATAAAAATGATCACATATGGAATCGATCAAGCCACTTATCACCCATTCCTACCTTCACAAATTACGTTATCCCTTGGTCAAAAGTGAAGCTAGGTAGGTTTGAGAATAGGTTGCACCAAAGCTTTACCTTGATACATCATTCTTGACTCTCACAGATATAACATGTCTACTTTGTTGGCTTTTAGTTCTAAGTACAGGAGTAAATACTTTCTATATATGAATAACACACAAATATGATTAAGTCACACAAGCGACTTTTAATCCCTTTTTCAAATAATACTTAATTTGTCAATACTTTTGTGTTGTGTGTAAAATTCCTTTACAAAAGTTATATACATGTAAATACTACTTCACCATTCATTCTACTCTTTTCATTCTTCAAAATGTATTCATATACTTATCTCAAAGGTACAAGAATATTCACAAATCACTTAACAAGTTTTTTCATTTTAAAATATAATCTAAGAGGTTAAAAACAAATGTTACTCAAATATCGTTACTATAAACCCCTTCTCTCTTTTATAAATTAAACCTTTACTTTTTCTAACCTTTTTCCAAAGCGTTCCACAATTATCATTATCTTTAGAATACTCTTTTCATTTTAAAGATCAAAGAATATTTACAAGGAATAAAAACAAATATTACTTAAACATTGTTACCACGAACCCAAAATAATTTATACTTTTTGTTATCTTTAAAACATTCTTTTTAAAGATCAAAGCATATTTAAAGTATAACTAAAAGGGTTGAAAACAAATGTTACTCAAACATTGTTACTACAAATGCAAAACCTTTTATACTTAATAGTTTCTTTAAACCATTCTTTTTAAAGTTCTAAGTACATCCACACATATTTAACAAGCTAATATACTTTTAAATAACTTCTCAGAACCATTTATTATAACTAAATATTATATCAAAATTTCCTTTATCCTTTTATAAAATACTTAATTCGCCTTTCCAAAGTTACCTGTATAGAAACATTGTTTAAAATACCTATAATAAAAATGTTTTAAGTACCCATATAAAATAATGTGTAAAAAATGAATAATTTAAAAGTTACTAGAAAAACCATTTTGAATAAATGTTACAAAGAAAACACTTTACTTTTTAAAAATTCATATATAATTAGTAATAGTATCTTTAAACTTGATTACTTTTAAAATATTCTTAAACATGTTTCAAAACATCCTAAAAAAGATCTCACGAAAATAATCAAAATATCTAACATTTTTAAATCTATTTTAAACATTAGCTGTGCCAAAATCAACACAACAAATCCAGTGCTATCAGCAGTCAAAACTGCTGCCGTAGATCCAAAAAGTGCTATACTTAATTGATATTAAACATCCTGATAAAAAACAGTTGTAAATGCTTGATAGTTTTGCCAGATTTTATAAACTCGAACAAATGTTTTAAACTATAATATTTTTACAGTAAATACTATACTTAGGATACTTGATGACTCTTAAAGAAAACCTTATGGATGTCTTTCAAAACCGTATTAAAAATTTCCAAAAATAAGGCGTTTTCAAAGTGCTCATATAGCGACCTTTCTTGCTTCTAAAATTTACTACTTTGTTCTGCAAGTTCTGTAAATTTCTAAAACTTTTCCTTGCTGTCACATATACTACTATAAGTGTAAAGCATAATCCAAATATACTATATGTAACAGCCCAAATTTTTAACAAGTATTTTTCACTTGTATTTTAAAAACTTTGAGGTTTATTATACAAAAATCTAAATTTTAAAGTGATTAAAAATAAAAATAAAAACAATTGACAAAATTTTTAATTAAATAATAAGATCTCTGAAATTTTGACATGGTTAAGAATTAACTTTAATTTGGAAATTTGGGTTTTTGTCGAAGATGGTAAATAACTTAATTTCTAGCAAAATCAATTTTTAATTAAGAAAACATTAATAGCTTAGGTGGTTAAGACATCTGGGCTATTCACGACAGGTTACGAGTTCGAGTCTCAGCATGGTCAGAATTTTGAATTTTTTTTTAGTGTACAAATGAACTGCGTAATTACGCCTTAAAAAGGGCGCGTAAATGTAGGGAATAAATACCGTATATATATAAGAAAACGTATAGAAATTTAATCCGTTATTTTTCTTTTTCCAGTAAAATTTACTTCCCAATTTATATACATATTAATTTGATTAAATCATTTCCTAAAAGTCTAAACATAAACTGAAAGTTTTGAAGTTTTTAAATTTTTTTAAAAGACAACTCAAATTCGCAATGTTAATAAAAAATGAATTTTGTATATTTAAAATACAAAAATTGTAAGTGAATTCAATTTAAGTAATAACTTTGTAAAATTCAGTGTTTTACAGACTGTTAAATTTCGCATTTAAAAAGGGCATGCATTGTAATGATATAACTAACGTAAAAACGTATAAATTAAAAACGTTACTTTTGTATAAATTTTGGGTGTTTTATATTACGTAAGTTTGACGTATTTTAAAAAATCATGTTTAAATATCTATAGGGATTAAAATATCAGTCAGTAGTTTTATAGCAAACGTTATTTTTCCATAACTGTCTATTTGGTTTTAAAAAAAAAATTTGTATATAGCTTTTCATTCTAAATATCTTTTATCTTCTTGCCGTTCTTCTTATCTGCCTAAATATCCTTCAAAGATTTATTACCCAGATTCGAAACTTCTCTGGTTATTCACTCAGCTACCATTCATATCACGTGAACATTATCTACCGTTCTATATGGATCAATAAATCTTTTGCCTAAAATCAACTCATGCATTCAAATTTAACCTTGCCTATCCTTTCAAATTTTCACATTCCCATTTATATCTCTCTATCTCCACTGCCTTTATTTTGCAATAAATTTTTCGTTCCTATGATCATGCTCTTCTGTTTCCCACGGCAAAATTTGTTTTGCAAATCTTCAAACCATTTATCAAGCAAAAAAAAAACTTTGTAAACATTTTATTCATTGCCTTTCCAGTTCAAAGCCTTTCTCCTTTTGCTTACCGTAATCACGCAACTTTAAATGGAAAGGAGAGCAAAAGAATATAGCGTTCAAACGAAACTGGAAAGAGAAATCAACGCATGCATTTATCACAATTTTCGTATAACGTTCAAACATGAAGAAACTGGAAATAAATCTCTCTACCTTCCTTTGTTTTAATACGAAATTTATTGCTTCTCAATCAAGATATGTTGTTACTTTATAAATTTTCCCCTGCCGTGACCACTTTAAAACCTGAAGCTCATTTATATATACCAGCTATTCCAAATACCTTTGCATCTCCTATAGCTTGTATTATCTCCTTCTTGCGTACAGAGCTTCAAATCAGGTAATGGTTTTTCTTTGTCTTTTTCTTTTCTTCTTCCAGTTTTTCCCTTTCTTCTTCTTGTTGTTCTCTGTTTCCCTTTTGCCTTGCTCGGCTACTTCTCCACCACGTCACGTCCCTCTAAGTTTCATAACCGAGCTTATATCCCGAACAAGCCCATGGTTAATATATTATAATATTTTTCTAAAAATTATTAAGTATTTTTGAAATAAAATTTATGTAATTTAACTAAAAATTTGACTTAAGGCTTTAAAATTTTAAAGGTGTTTTGTTTTTTTTTAGTTAAATTTTTGTAAATTAATAATTGGTTTTAAAGTGAATTTAAAGATTTTATTTACGATAAATGACATAATAATTAAATTTGATTTAATATGGAGTTGAAATCTAACCTAGAAATTTTAATATAAGTTATTTCCGAAAATGGATATGTTTGGTATAATAAATAATGTACTTTAAATTGATAAAATGAAAGACGGTTGAAATGGAACATTTTGGAATAACTTTTATTTAACTTGAATCATAGTTGAATTGATGACTAAATGAATACAGTTGGGAAGAAAATTTAGTGTATATTAACTAAAAAGGAAAAAAAAATTTATGGAACGGATGTGTTTTGTGAGTAGATAATTGAAAATGTTGTTTTCAAATGGAAAGGTGAAATTTCAATTTATGACTTAACTTGAAAATTTGAAATTGGGTTTTAAATAAAATTGTTAAGTTAAATAAATAAATGAGAATTTAGTTTTATTTAGGAAGTGGGTATTTTTAAGTTAAGTGTAAAGTTATTTGGAAAAATATATATACAAGTTAAGTAAAATTGGGAAATTCTGACTTACAAATGATTCATAGTAAATTTGGATATTTTATTTATAAAATTTATTTTATTTAATCATAAGATAAATGGTATCCAAATGAACATTTTTCTGAAGTAGGAATATGATTTTTAAAGTTAAGAATGGTTAAAAATTTAAATTTTAATGTTTCTGAATTCGACAATGTTTTGAAATTGAAGTGGCAGAGACGTGTTGTAATTAAGAAACAGAGAGAGTTTGCATTGAAGAATAGTTTAGGCAGAGACGCAAGTTTGTGTAAATACATATTTTTCAAAACTAGATAAATTAGGGTATGCCGGTGGAAATAATAATAATAATAATAATAATAATAATAATAATAAAATGTATAATAATAATAAATAGTATTGCCAAGCCTATGAAGTTGGGGTCGGGATGTGGGGTGAGGCAGTCGAGCAAAAGCTGAACCAAATTTTCTTTTATTCTATTCGTTCCAGTTGTTTCGAAAATTTTGCTTTGACCGTAATTTTAAAAGTCGCGTATTTGGTATTTGGATCTTATTTTAGATTTGAATCAAGGCGTGGCATCCGCGGAAACCTAATCGTGCCATTTGTACGATCCTTTATCCAGTGGTAAAATCGTTTGAATCTGATTATCTGCAGTTTAAGGTGAGTATTTCTCACCAGACAAACATACCTATATTTATGTGAATTATCGCAAGTGTATTTGTAAATTATTTATTAAATGTCATCTGTCCTAATATAACGTATGATGTTAAACCCCATTTTAAATTGACACCTCATCAGTTGTTTATCTGTTGTAATATAGTTGCAGTTATATTATTTAATGCTTATTTACTGTTAAATCATCACTGCAAGTTCCCTGTAAATTGAGATCGTTATAGGTTGAAATGATAGGCCTGTACGATAATTATTTATTTAATTGTTAAATTTTAAATATTTAACTTGAGATTGCGGGTTTGAAATGATAGAACCCGGGGTTTTTGTAAATTGCGGATTGAAATGATATATATCCGTACCACTTGACCTAGGCTAGAAAACTATATACAGACCCGTGGTTTATATAATATTTTTATGAAATGTTTTAAAAAAATATTTTTAAATAGAAAGTTTATAATTTTCTGGTTTAAATGTATTTGAAGGATTTTATTTTTTTATTTATTTATAATGATTTTTGAATGAGTCAAATGTTAAATAAATGAATGTTTATGTAAAATTTTGGAGTATAACTTATTTTGGAAAATTATGAATTTTTGTTAAAAGTGAGATTTTAGTTAAGTAAAATAATTGATATTAAGTTTTATTTTGGGAATTTAAAACTTAATGGTTAAGTTAATAAATTACAGCACTTAAATGCTGTCTTTTGTAAATAGACTGTTTTAACCTATAACTTTAGGTAGCATTTTATAAGTGCTACGGAAAATGAATTTTGATTGTTTTAATAAAATTTATGGAAATAATCTTTGGAAAAAAAAAGCTTAAATTTTGGAATATAATATGAATAAGAATAAGGAATTGACTTTAAATGGTTTTAAATGGAAGAATTTAACTTTTAAATGTGAGTTGAAAGGCAATTAATTCCTAAATAAATTGAATAGATTTAAATGGTATTTTATATTAAATGAAATGACTGATGTTTAAATAAATGATGTTTGAAAGGATATTATGATATTGAAATGTATTTGAAATTTATTTTGATTTTTAAAGTATAAATACCATTTTTTTAAAGTTGTAACCACGGGTTATAATAACGCTTGGTTGTTAAAGAGACCGGGATCGGATGTCTGGCATACGCTCTGTCGATACCGAAAACCACTTTGACAACCGTGTAGCGGTGGAGATTCCAGAATGAAGTAGGATGGTGGTGGTGTTTTCTATGAGGTAAATACGTGGACCCGACTCCCGTGAGTTGGCATAAGGTGGCTAAAACAGGAGCGATTGACGGATTAATGAGGTAGCACCTCTGATTGGATGCACTTCTTCGTATGCCATTCTATTACTTATGTGATTGTATTGGTGCGCACCTTTGATTTGGGAGTGTTGTTCGAGGTGGGCGGTAGCTGCGCACTACGCGTTACCATCGGTCCGGAAGCATAATTGGTATATCTACCCTGGCATTGCCTAGTTGTGCCGTGTCACCTACCATACTGAGCCTTATACGATTTTGGTTTGTACCATACCTATGGAGTGCCCTCTGACGACGCCCAGTACGGGGGAGATTACGGTACTGTATAGACTATGGGAATATATAAATGTGTTAAGGTGGAAAATGTAAAGCTTAACGCTATTTAAAAGTAAGTTTATTTTACTAATAGACACTATTATAATAGCGAAGTATTACCACATAGTAAATAGTTTAACGGATCCTTAGAGGATGGGCGGTCCCAAGCATCCTTTAAGTTACTTGCTCTATATTACAGTACACTTGAATTATCTTACACTATATAAGTATGTATGTCCTGACTCGAGTGTTTATGTTTAATTTTACGCTCGGGTCAGCCTGAGTTGCAGTTCAATCATCATCCTGGAGCTAGGACTTCCGTAGATCCTTTCAAGTTGCTGGCTTCTTTCTGTCCGCTATCTTATTTATGAAATCAAGACTTTGGGATTTTTATTTGATGATTTAAACTATATTTGGGATGGAAGACTTTGTAATTTGTATTTGTTGAGACTATTTATAGTGGCTTCATGAACCACTAAGTATTTTAAATTCCGCTGCGAGTATTCTGATTCTGTGTTTGTGATTCTGTGATTAATTATTTACTGTATATTTTGAGATTTGCCAAATTTTGTTTACAACGCGGTATTTTGAACAATTCAAGTCCGACATGTGCGGATGCGAATGGTTGAAAATATCGAGTCGTTGCAGTTGGTATAAGAGCTTTGGCTCTAGGCAAAACTTAGAATGTATGGTAAATTTGATTTACAGAATCACTTTCATTCGAGCTTGAATCTCTTCCTTTTGATTCGATTTCCTCTGAATTTTGGAACGTTCCCTACGGTTCCGAAGTTCATTCGTGTCCCTCACTATTCATTTTCTTTCGATTCTGGAGTATCCCATAACGCCACTTCGGATGATCTTTATAGTGAATTGGCGGTCTCGCCAATATTCTAATAAAGGGGTGAAACTCCTTTACAATTAGCATTGATTCACCAGAGATTTATATTTAACCTCGGTTTAGATGCTAGTATCTTTGGTTATTCCGAACTCAATCTCTTCGGATCGAATGGTAAATCTACATTCGATCTGACTCTTTAAGTCACGGTTGACCCGATAAAGGTCGCCCGCGATTTATATAAATTTATCAAGTTCCTTGTTCTGTTACATAATCATCGGATCTTCTGATTCCAATTTATCTTTGAATCAAAATTCTCTTTAATTTGAGTCCATCAAATTTGAATCTCTATCCTTGTTTTGAAAAATTTATTCCTATATTTGGGAAAAATCTAATATTATATACAAGTATAATTTTCAGAATTCTATAATTAATTTAACTAGTTGTCAAGAGATAATAGTGTTTGATTTTATTTATGGTTTTGTAAACCATTGGTTTTGTCTTATATAAATAATTGAACTATAAAACATGGTTATAAATTTATTTGGAAACAGAAATGGATTTAAAACAAGAATCTAAGAATTTAATTTCTGATAGTTTCAAACCTTCTGTTTAAAGTCTTAAAAGGGTATATTATTATTTAAATTATTTTCGAATATAAATTTGTTTCCAAAGAATTTTAAAGGTTTAAAAATCAGTGCTCTTCTCTTTGTCGCTAGGAAATAATTTCGGTGATGACAGCAACATCATCGACATACATTTTCGAGTTTCGAAGTGGAAAGACCATTCTGTAGTCTGGCTACAGTGTTACCTTGAGAATTTAATTGATTTGAATCTCTAAAATATGACTTGATTTATAATATATAGATATATGATTTAAATTTGATTTGACATATTATGTACATATATTTATTTGGGTTGAAGGGAATTACAAATTTAATTATTAAATTTTATCTTGAGGAATAATTTCAAATTAAAAAAAAATCAAATTTTTGAATAAATAATTCCAACTTGAGATAATTGAATTTGAAAGTTTTATTTGTATAATACTCAATTTCATTTCAATATAACCTACCTTGATTTTCAGAAGTTAACAATGTAATTGGATAATATACAATATAAAAAGATTTATAAATAAAATTTGAGTGGTTATAATAAATGTTATACACTTAAACTCTAGTTATAAAAAGATTAACAGAGGAAAATAAAATTAAAGGGTAATGGAATAATTTTTAATATAAAATGATGTTAAGGAACTAAGAATAAATTTAAACAGTTGTAATAAGTGTAAACATATTTGACATAGATGAGAAAAATATCGAGAGAAATAAATTTAATTATAGTTTGGAATAAAGAAGAAACTAAATGGGGAATTTAGTTTATTTTGGGAAATGGTAAATTTACTTTAAAAATTAAGTTAAATTACCATTTCAAATTTGGACTAAAATTAAACATTTTAAATTAGAATGTTATAATACCTTGTGTAAAATTTGGATAAAAAAAAATGATGAATGATTTTTTTAAGTGTAGGGATATTATACAAGTAAATATGTAAATAAATAAATGTTAAAATTTTAAGTATAAATAGATGAAATCAATGATTAATTTAAAATTGAATTTTTATTGTTTATATTAATGATTCTAATTTAAGTTTCAATTTAGTTTTCTTTCAGGTTGTTTCTATTCCCCTACCTTCTTTCTTTTCGAGGACGAAAAGTTCTGAGTGGGGGAGAGTGTAACAGCCCAAACTTTTAACAAGTATTTTTCACTTGTATTTTAAAAACTTTGGGGTTTATTATATAAAAAACTAAATTTTAAAGTGATTAAAAATAAAAATAAAAACAATTGACCAAATTTTTAATTAAATAATAAGATCTCTGAAATTTTGACATGGTAAAGAATTAACTTTAATTTGGAAATTTGGGTTTTTGTCGAAGATGGTAAATAACTTAATTTCTAGCAAAATCAAGTTTTAATTAAGAAAACATTAATAGCTTAGGTGGTTAAGACATCTGGGCTATTCACGACAGGTCACGAGTTCGAGTCTCAGCATGGTCAGAATTTCGAATTTTTTTTTAGTGTATAAATGAACTGGGTAATTACGCGTTAAAAAGGGCGCGTAAATGTAGGGAATAAATACCGTGTATATATATATATATATATATATATATATATATATATATATATATAAGAAAACGTATAGAATTTTAATCCGTTATTTTTCTCTTTCCAGTAAAATTTACTTCCCAATTTATATACATATTAATTTGATTAAATCATTTCCTAAAAGTCTAAACATAAACTGAAAGTTTTGAAGTTTTTAAATTTTGTTAAAAGACAACTCAAATTCGCAATGTTAATAAAAAATGAATTTTGTATATTTAAAATACAAAAATTGAAAGCGAATTTAATTTAAGTAATAACTTTGTAAAATTCAGTGTTTTACAGACTGTTAAATTTCGCATTTAAAAAGGGCATGCATTGTAATGATATAAGTAACGTAAAAACGTATAAATTAAAAACGTTACTTTTGTATAAATTTTGGGTGTTTTATATTACGTCAGTTTGACGTATTTTAAAAAAATCATGTTTAAATATCTATAGGGATTAAAATATCAGTCAGTAGTTTTATAGCAAACGTTATTTTTCCATAACTGTCTATTTGGTTTTAAAAAAAAAAATTGTATATAGCTTTTCATTCTAAATATCTTTTATCTTCTTGCCGTTCTTCTTATCTGCCTAAATATCCTTCAAAGATTTATTACCCAGATTCGAAACTTCTCTGGTTATTCACTCAGCTACCATTCATATCACGTGAACATTATCTACCGTTTTATATGGATCAATAAATCTTTTGCCTAAAATCAACTCATGCATTCAAATTTGACCTTGCCTATCCTTTCAAATTTTCACATTCCCATTTATATCTCTCTATCTCCACTGCCTTTATTTTGCAATAAATTTTTCGTTCCTATGATCATGCTCCTCTGTTTCCCATGGCAAAATTTGATTTGCAAATCTTCGAACCATTTATCAAGCAAAAAAAAACTTTGTAAACATTTTATTCATTGCCTTTCCAGTTCAAAGCCTTTCTCCTTTTGCTTACCGTAATCACGCAACTTTAAATGGAAAGGAGAGCAAAAGAATATAGCGTTCAAACGAAACTGGAAAGAGAAATCAACGCATGCATTTATCACAATTTTCGTATAACGTTCAAACATGAAGAAACTGGAAATAAATCTCTCTGCCTTCCTTTGTTTTAATACGAAATTTATTGCTTCTCAATCAAGATATGTTGCCACTTTATAAATTTTCCCCTGCCGTGACCACTTTAAAACCTGAAGCTCATTTATATATACCAGCTATTCCAAATACCTTTGCATCTCCTATAGCTTGTATTAGCTCCTTCTTGCGTACAGAGCTTCAAATCAGGTAATGGTTTTTCTTTGTCTTTTTCTTTTCTTCTTCCAGTTTTTTCCTTTCTTCTTCTTGTTGTTCTCTGTTTCCCTTTTGCCTTGCTCGGCTACTTCTCCACCACGTCACGTCCCTCTAAGTTTCATAACCGAGCTTATATCCCGAACAAGCCCATGGTTAATATATTATAATATTTTTCTAAAAATTATTAAGTATTTTTGAAATAAAATTTATGTAATTTAACTAAAAATTTGACTTAAGGCTTTAAAATTTTAAAGGTGTTTTGTTTTTTTTTTAGTTAAATTTTTGTAAGTTAATAATTGGTTTTAAAGTGAATTTAAAGATTTTATTTACGATAAATGACATAATAATTAAATTTGATTTAATATGGAGTTGAAATCTAACCTAGAAATTTTAATAAAAGTTATTTCCGAAAATGGATATGTTTGGTATAATAAATAATGTACTTTAAATTGATAAAATGAAAGACGGTTGAAATGGAACATTTTGGAATAACTTTTATTTAACTTGAATCATAGTTGAATTGATGACTAAATGAATAAAGTTGGGAAGAAAATTTAGTGTATATTAACTAGAAAGGAAAAAAAATTTATGGAACGGATGTGTTTTGTGAGTAAATAATTGAAAATGTTGTTTTCAAATGGAAAGGTGAAATTTCAATTTATGACTTAACTTGAAAATTTGAAATTGGGTTTTAAATAAAATTGTTAAGTTAAGTAAATAAATGAGAATTTAGTTTTATTTAGGAAGTGGGTATTTTTATATTAAGTGTAAAGTTATTTGGAAAAATATATATACAAGTTAAGTAAAATTGGGAAATTCTGACTTACAAATGATTCATAGTAAATTTGGATATTTTATTTATAAAATTTATTTTATTTAATCATAAGATAAATGGTATCCAAATGAACATTTTTCTGAAGTAGGAATATGATTTTTAAAGTTAAGAATGGTTAAAAATTTAAATTTTAATGTTTCTGAATTCGACAATGTTTTGAAATTGAAGTGGCAGAGACGTGTTGTAATTAAGAAACAGAGAGAGTTTGCATTGAAGAATAGTTTAGGCAGAGACGCAAGTTTGTGTAAATACATATTTTTCAAAACTAGATAAGTTAGGGTATGCCGGTGGAAAAAATAATAATAATATTAATAATAATAATAATAATAAAATGTATAATAATAATAAATAGTATTGCCAAGCCTATGAAGTTGGGGTCGGGATATGGGGTGAGGCAGTCGAGCAAAAGCTGAACCAAAATTTCTTTTATTCTATTCGTTCCAGTTGTTTCGAAAATTTTGCTTTGACCGTAATTTTAAAAGTCGCGTATTTGGTATTTGGATCTTATTTTAGATTTGAATCAAGGCGTGGCATCCGCGGAAACCTAATCGTGCCATTTGTACGATCCTTTATCAAGTGGTAAAATCGTTTGAATCTGATTATCTGCAGTTTAAGGTGAGTATTTCTCACCAGACAAACATACCTATATTTATGTGAATTATCGCAAGTGTATTCGTAAATTATTTATTAAATGTCATCTGTCCGTAATATAACGTATGATGTTAAACCCCATTTTAAATTGACACCTCATCAGTTGTTTATCTGTTGTAATATAGTTGCAGTTATATTATTTAATGCTTATTTACTGTTAAATCATCACTACAAGTTCCCTGTAAATTGAGATCGTTATAGGCTGAAATGATAGGCCTGTACGATAATTATTTATTCATTTATTTATTTAATTGTTAAATTTTAAATATTTAACTTGGGATTGCGGGTTTGAAATGATAGAACCCGGGGTTTTTGTAAATTGCGGATTAAAATTATATATATCCGTACCACTTGACCTAGGCTAGAAAACTATATACAGACCCGTGGTTTATATAATATTTTTATGAAATGTTTTAAAAAAATATTTTTAAATAGAAAGTTTATAATTTTCTGGTTTAAATGTATTTGAAGGATTTTATTTTTTTATTTATTTATAATGATTTTTGAATGAGTCAAATGTTAAATAAATGAATGTTTATGTAAAATTTTGGAGTATAACTTATTTTGGAAAATTATGAATTTTTGTTAAAAGTGAGATTTTAGTTAAGTAAAATAATTGATATTAAGTTTTATTTTGGGAATTTGAAACTTAATGGTTAAGTTAATAAATTACAGCACTTAAATGCTGTCTTTTGTAAATAGACTGTTTTAACCTATAACTTTAGGTAGCATTTTATAAGTGCTACGGAAACTGAATTTTGATTGTTTTAATAAAATTTATGGAAATAATCTTCGGAAAAAAAAGCTTAAATTTTGGAATATAATATGAATAAGAATAAGGAATTGACTTTAAATGGTTTTAAATGGAAGAATTTAACTTTTAAATGTGAGTTGAAAGGCAATTAATTCCTAAATAAATTGAATAGATTTAAATGGTATTTTATATTAAATGAAATGACTGATGTTTAAATAAATGATGTTTGAAAGGATATTATTATATTGAAATGTATTTGAAATTTATTTTGATTTTTAAAGTATAAATACCATTTTTTTAAAGTTGTAACCACGGGTTATAATACCATTTTTAAAGTCGTTACACTCCCCCCCACTCAAAACTTTTCATCCCCGAAAAGGGAAAAGAAGAGTTAAGAAATCAATATATCTTATTCAAAACATAAATTTTATAACAATTAAATTTACAAAATTTGTTACTTTAAACAAAATATACAAATTTACAATCA
Source organism: Allium cepa (assembly GCA_030765085.1). NCBI lineage: Eukaryota > Viridiplantae > Streptophyta > Magnoliopsida > Asparagales > Amaryllidaceae > Allium > Allium cepa. The sequence continues at coordinate 327,193,465 of CM060935.1, read as the reverse complement.
TTTATCTTTTTATACTTAAATCAATAAAGTTTGGAAAATATTTTCAAAATTTTCTAAGTCCAAAATTTCGACAGAGCCTCCTTTGTACGGGAAGGCTCGGGAGAGAATATAATATCGATTATAGTAATATACGACCTATATTTTCCAAAATAATATAAAATCCCAACACGGGAAAAATAATATAATAACGCTATAAACCGTGATCCGAAACGTACCTATTTGTCGGGCAGTTAACGCTTAATTATGAAACCAAAAGCAGTAGCAATTGCTTCCACAACATGTATTTCACTTATATAATCTGATAAGAGTTAGCAATTATATAGAATGAAATATTTAAGTTGTTCAACCACAAACAAACAATCAATTCAACAACCAATTGCAACAAATAGCATACATTCTTCATATAAAATCAACACAATTCAAACATTCATTCAAACAAACAAACAGTTGTTTGGGTTTAAAACTTTAAATTGTACAGAATGCAAAATAAACTACTTAGTGCACCATTTACTCAACAGTATTAGATGTAACTAAATAGATTATCTACTCATCCAAACAAACTTTAAGTACCCTCACCCAAACAACCATAAACCAAACAACAACAATTCCAAAAGACAAATCAAATTTATTTATTATCAATTTTATTTCATACATTAGTTGTTTGATTTCCTTTCTTTCATTCATTCAGTGATTCCTTCATTTATTTTCATTTATTACTTACAATATTCATTTTCCATTTTAATGTCATGTAAGTTTCTTCTTCATTGCATCATATTTTATTATAGTAGCATTTCATTTTATTTACTTAAGTTTATAATCATCTATTATATTTACGTATAGAAAATTCCAATTGTAACTTAAGTTTACAACAATTACAACATCAAATCCTTGTTTATTACAGAATTTCATTAATTACTTTCATTACCTCAAGTTTATTTCTTGTATAATATCTATTACATTCTCTTATTAACATTTCAACTTTTAATATTTGGTAAGTCATAAATATGCTTTTTAAGAATGTAGTTTGAAAGTTATACAAGTTTTATTCTATTTCTTTCTGATTAATTTAATGTTCCATAATTATATCCTTTACTTCATAGGTTACAATTTCAAATTTCATTTAATACCATTTATAACCTAGCATTAAATCTCTTATTTCCTTTAGAGGTTTCAATTTATTAATTACCTCCGTTCCAATTCACTACAGTAATTGAGCTATTATTAATGGAAACTTAAGAATTAAATACCGGGTTTTATTCAAAATCATTTTAAAATAAGAGATAAATGTATATACTTACACTTTATATATCAATTTATATTTAAAACAATTTAAATTTTATATTCATTTATTGAAATAAATCTGTAGTAAAACTACTACAGTGGTCATCCCACTTCAAAACTCGAAAATGAAAGTCGATGATGCGTGCACTCATCACCGAAATTATTTTCCAGTGACAGAGAGGGGAGTACAACTTATTTTTTTCCAAAATTTCTTTAAAACCATACTTTCAAATTATATTGAAATATTTATATCAGAAAATATTTCTAAATACTATTATTTTATTTCAAAATCCTTTGAAAGCAATTTTTCAAAATCTCAGACTTAAGTTCTAAAATTTCCAAATTTCATTGATTTTATTTTCAATCTTATTTTACCTATTGTTTATAAATTTTATTCCTAACAACCAATATATTACAATCAAATATAATCTTTATAAAAAATTATTTTATATATAGAAAATATAATAGGCAAAATTATTTCGTTCACCTATATTCAAAACAAATATTGTGTCGATCTGTCCTATTAAGTGTTTAGAAATCCCTATTGATGTCATAGCGTCCCATGCATCAACCAGAATTTATAAATACAAAATGGAACAAATTAACACAATATTAAAACCTTTTATAACACAAAAAAATACGCTCTCTCATATATACACTCAGCGACTCCCATAGGGTATTACTACCCTATTAATAAAGAGTCAGACCCCACAAAGATAAGGTTTATCGCTAAACCAAAGCTCTGATACCCCATTGTAACATCCCGCCTTTTCACATGCTTTAAATTGACACACGTGCCAATTCAAACCGTTCTGAAAGACGGATTGTTATGGGGTAAATAAGAAAAATGAGAAAGAAATAAAACAAAATATAATCTCACAGCGGAAGGATAAAATATAATAATCAAATATACAGTTTATAAAGCTGTTTTACAAAATATTCGATTAAAGTTACACATCTATCAGAGCTACACATACCAATAACAATGCAGCGGAACAGTATGAGTATGGAGGACTAATACTAATAATAATAATATAAAACTCCGTCTTCGTCCTCCAGAGCTAAGGTTTTCGAAATCCTGAAACGTTCGGATTGACCCGAGCGAATTGAAAAGACAAAACACTCGAGTCGGAACTAAAATATCTTATGTAAGTTAAATTAACAGAGATAAATATGAGTGCAATAACTCAAGAGATGCTCGAGATTTACATCTCCTAAAGATTCATTAAACTATTTACTATGTAGTATATTGCGCTATTATAATAGTGTCTAATTGTAAAATAAACTTACTTTTTTCTTAGCATTAAGGAGTGACCCAATATTCCCCTTAACACGTAATAGTCCCAGTAGTCCATCCAATATCATAGTCCCTCCTGATCGGAAAGCCGCCAGAGGATACCATACGGGCTACGGGAGAAATCCAAACTCGTACAAGGCGCGATAGGGTAGGTGACACGGCACAACTAGGCAATGTCAGGGTAGAGTTACCAATTATGTTTTCGGGTCGATGGTAATGCGTAGCTGCAGCTACCGCCCACCTCGAGCCACACCCCCGAATAAAAAATCAAAAGTGGCCACCGAATCAATCCAAAAGTCAAAGTAAAATATCGAAGGGATGTGTCCGATCAAAGGTGCTACCTCAATTAACCCATCAATCGCTCCTGTTTTAGCCACCTTATGCCAACTCACTGGAGTTGGGTCCACGTATTTACCTTAGAGGAAACGCCGCCGCCATCCTACTTCATTCTGGAATCTCCACCGCGTACACGGTTGTTAAAGTGGTTTTCGAAGTTGGCAGAGAGTATGACAACTTTCGATCCCGGTCTCTTCAACAACCAAACGTTATTATTACACCGCGGTTATTTCAAAATAATTTATACCTTTAAAAACCAGAATAAAATATTCATTTCAAACTACATAAATACGATATCATTTATATTTAAAGGCCCAAATCCATATAATATCAAGTACATGTTTTCAAAAATCATAGCCTTTCCAAATCTATATGCCTTGAAACCATAGCTTTGAAACATAACTTTTAATATTAAATGGTTCAAATCCTATATTACTTTATAAAATAAAATAGCTTCTTTAAATTTCACAATAAAATCCCAATATCAATTTGAACCTCCAAATAAACCATTTTAATTGCCATATATTCCACAGCTTAAATATTTTATATTTCAAAACTTAAATTTTTATAGTTAATATTTTTCACTCTTTAAATATTCTACTATTTCAAATGGATTCTTTGAAAATTTAATATATCAAATCCAATTCCTATTATTTAAAATTTGAAATGTATACTTAATAGAACAAATATCATTTAAGTAAAATCCTTAAACTTCAATAACAGAATATTCTTTTTAATTAAATTAACTTGATAATATTCTTTAAATCAATTGGATATTCATTTAAATTCTCAAATCAAAAATCAAGTTATACAGTCATACCCTTTAAATCTTAATTTATTACATTTCAAAACAAATTTTTCGAAGATAATTCTTAAATACTTTAATTCAAATCATATTCACATTTATCTTCAACCTCACTTTTATTTGAGTTATTATAAACTCTATATACAATAGAATTTTTTAAACAGATACTTAACCATATTTTATAAAAGAAATCAAACTTCATTTTTTTAGCTTATTTTATAATTCAAAACAAATTTATACATAGATAACTTCAATAATAAGATAGCATTTAAAAAATATTTAAAAAAAATTAATATCTATATACTCATGTATTTCTTTACAAAACCACAGAAATCATTTTAAAATAATTTTACATAAAAACCGCGGTGTCTGTATAAAATTTTCTATCCTATGGTCAAGTGATACGGATATTTATCATTTCAATCCGCAATTTAAAAATAAAAAAATGCGGTTGTATATCATTTCAAACCGCAATCCCGAATGAAATGCAAATGCATAATAACTTACAGTTTATAGAATATAAATACAACATCCAATCATCCATCATATCAATCATCAACATTTATCAATTTATCATCCAATTCAAACAATAAAATCAATAAATAATAGTTAATTACTGACAGTAAATTTTTCAATAATGAATTAAATAACTGTTTCTGTAGTTTATTTGCAATAATAAATAAATTTAAGTAGCAGTTTATATGAAATAATAAATTTAACTAAAATTTTTAACTGGCAGTTTATATGCAAAAATGAATTAAATAACAAGTAAATTATATGAATGCAAATTAACCGAGATAACGATGAAATATATGCCAAACAGCTATAAATTAATTTCTGAACACATCATAAATCACTTTAACAAACATAAGAAATTTTAGAAATTGTGAGTGGGTTAAAACACTCACCTTTTGGATTTAAATCCAATTTAAACCCAAAAATTGGACAGTCTTTAAATTTGTCCAAACCAGTGTCAAATTGTCTAGAATTTCAATATGAACCTAGTGGAAAAAACCGCGCGTGAAATTGAGTTCGTATGTAAAAATTATGCGCTTTAGGATGATTGAAATTTTAGGTTAAATAAAATAAAATAAAAACAACTGAAGTTACTCACCATGCCACGTCGTCCTCCTTGCGTACAGTAAACCCACGCGACATTTTCGAACGAAACCCTACTCAGCCGCCAGCGTTTGCTCCCCCACCGCCGCTTCCATGGTTGCTCGACCTAAGATCAGACACCACCAACTCATTCCTCGCCCAGAGCCGCACCTTCGCCCGAAACGTCCCCACCTCCGGTCACTCCCTGACCAACCTCTGCCGCACGTTTCTCCGGTCGATCGAGGAGAAAAACAATGCCAACCGACACCACTAGCCGTATGGACGAAAGCCCTAGGCGGCCTCTACACAACAGCAACCCCTGATCACACCATCAACGATGATCCACCGTCGAATGTCAAAAGCACGTACGGACGACCGAAAATAGATCACCTATTTCGGATCAAACGACAATCCAAAATGAAAAACGAATTTCACCAGCAGATTACGCGCTTCGAGAGCTTCAACACATATTTTTTCCGAATTTTTCTATGGAGTTTTAATTTTCATTTGATTTTGAATTTGCAATTGGATCTAGGGTTTATTTGTCTGCCATTGAGGAGGAGAGAAAGAATTGTACGTACAACAGATGGGAAATAGGGAGGCTAGGGTTTATAGCTGTATAATTATAGGCAAATCGAAATTAGAATGGGTGGGCTCAATTAAAATACGCGTTGAACAATATATGGCCCGAAAAGCCTGTTTCGACTCCGGAATGAAATTGGGTCTACCCATATATCAAAGTAGGTGTTTTAAAATATTTTAAACACGATGGAAAAGGTTTCAGGTTCAAATTGCATCGTATGGAGAAGTTATGCTAAAATCAATATTTTTCAAATTGATTCAATTTCGTTTATTTCAAGGCGTTTCGAGTCCGTACGATCAAACGACAAGCCCGATCGCTACGAAACTTGAAGTCCTACAATGATTCACCGTTATGGATCCGATGAATCTGGTTTCGTTGAAATCCGAGCCAGTGGCCAAGATGGCTATTTTTCCATTAATTAAATAATTTAATAATTAATTAATAAAATTTGAAATTAATTAATTAAATCAAATATCGCGTTTAAATTCTAAAATTTGCAATCTTTATCACTTTATAATTCTCAAGCATTTACAATGATTTAACAATTTTTTTTAAATGTCAATTTATTAAGCATTAATCAATATAAATCTTCAATTTCATAAAATTCAAAATTATAGATAAAATTTCCATTAAATTGAATTAACCCATAATTATTTCATTCATAAATTTCAAATAGAAGGGTTTACCATTGGATTTTAAAATTATTACAAAAATATTTCCCAATTTCAACTTAACTTTTAAATTAACGTAATAATTAAATATTTGATTTCATTCATTTGCAAAAAAAATCCAACTATTATAAATTAAATAAATTAACTCACTATTTGAAATTCAAATTCTGTAATTCTTAAATTTTATCACCTTGATTTACTTATTAATTTATAATTCTTTAAACCAATTTCCATCTCCATTTAAAGTAAATTTGTAATGACCCAACTTCCAAACTCCAGAAAGTCGCATCGCTAAGAAGAAAGAGAGGGATAGAAAAGAGAAAAGAAAGGAAAGAAGAAACAGACAACATCAGAATCTCACAGCGGAACGAATAAATTATATTATATCACATAAAACTTTACATAGTATCATATACATCAGAGTTATACAGCTAATACAACACAAACTAGACAGTTATAACACATGTCTAGCAATTACAATTCAAGTACATCAGAGAAAACAGATACAACTCAAACACAGCGGAACCAATATATATATCTACACACTGAAGCCGCCTGCTCCATTATCTCCTCCAGAAACTCGTCAAAGCAAATCCTGAAACACTTGACTACTCATACGTAATATGAGTACCCAAGAGTTTAATAAAACAGAAAATAAACACTCGGGTCAAACAGGGGTCTGGTGTGCGTAAACGGGTTTAAAAGTTGCTTAACTTTAGAAAATCCTTTGAAGCAAAGGTATCACGTAAGACTTCCCACACATAAACATGGAAAAGTTTTTACCTTACGCTAACCAAAACATTTGATAGGAAATCCAGTGATATTATAATAGTGTCTGGGGTTTTCAAGTAAATAAGAAATAGCCGAAATTGTTACATGATTAAATTCCAGCTACTAGCCACAAAAGTGAGTAATACAATCAAAACCATAGGGTCTCGTAGGAAGAATGGGTTTCCAACAATGGCAGGGCTACTGGGGTACCGCCCGTCACAGTACGTGGCCTAGATCACCGTACCGAGGAGCCACCCTAACTCCCCTGCAACACAAAGCCGGGACCATTCCTTACTAAACAGTCCCGAACAAGACCACCCCGTAGATTGGCCGTCGCCAACTGCCACACAACCGAATATAAAGGGACCTCTAGATAGGGGTAAATCTTGCTCTCAAGTGGGAGCTACCCACGAAGCCTTGCTGCACCTCCCCTGTTTTAGCCATTCCCGGTTGATGAGGCTTGAGGCTACGATTACCTTTATAGAACACATCAATCTTAGAATGCTCATCGTCCACCTGACGATGTTCTGAAAGCATTCAATCCATACAAGTTCGTTCCAGGTTCAAACGAAACCGAAGGCATTATCTCGTTACACTCGTATTGGAATCACCCTCAGAGTTAATGACGATAACCCTTGCACTCTAAATCACCATCTCGAATCTATAAGCACTATTCCGTCAAACTCATTACGGAATCACCCACAGAGTTATACTGACGTATAGCCCTTACACCTCGAGTCTTCACTTGCTCCACTTGGATTAACGACCTAACGTTTTAATTGGAATCGATGTGGTTTTCGGATATCCAAATATGGAAACCCGATCCCGGTCTCATAGAAACCAAATGCCATCTTAATGTCCACGTTGTACTTAAGGGTTTTAAACAATTAACTCATTTCATTGTTATCTATTTCACACAGATAGATAAGCTACATTTTACAATAGATAATCACATTCTCATCATAAACAGATAATCTGTATCATCACAATTAGATAGTCATCACAACCAAATAATCCATCACAAACCATCATACTTTAACCAATCATCCATATCATACAAATACACTCATCTCATTGCTGAGATCACAACCATTCAATCAATAACATTCATAAGCAATGATTTATTAACCATCAATTATAATTAATTTAAAATGAATTAAATTAATTACTTCTATCTTTAATTAATTTAAATTAAATTAAATTAACTACCATATTTAAATCCTGCTTAATATCCATAAATTAATTAACCCAGTTAATTAATTATCAACTAAGTATTCAACTAGATTAAACACTTTGATTAATCATCCTCTAATCACAATAAGTAATTAGTCTTTAATTAATTTTATAAATTTATTAACCTTAATCTTAAGTAATTAACATTTAATTACTTCATTTATTAATTAATCATAATTAATTATATTTATCCTTAATTAATTACAATTAATTAATCACTTAATTTAATTATTACTTAATCAAACAATCCTTAATTACATCATTAATTATAATAATTAATGATCTCTAATATTTAAATAAATTACTTAAATAAAATTAATTACATTTAGTAATTAATCTAGTTATTAATCACCTTGATTAATATTCAGTTTAGTAATTAACTATCTTTAATTACTCATTAATCAAATTAATTATCCAATAATTAATTATCTTAATTAATTAATCTCTTGATTAATTACAAAAGTAATTATCCCAAATTACTTATTACATTTCAGTACTTCTCTAAGTAATTCTGCTCCATTAATTACAATAAATAATTATTCCCATTAAATCATTAAATGATTATCTTAAATTAAGTAAACTAAATTAATTAATTTAAACAAATCACATTATCAAAATTAATTACAATATGTAATTAAGGAATTAATTACTATATTAAGTAATTATACCTAACAAATTACAATTGATTATATTCAGTTAATTAATCTAGTTAATTATCAAAATTAATTGCATTAATTAATTATTAAATTATCCTTAGATAATTATCACTATTTATTAATTATCAACATTTTAATAATTATATACTTAAGGAAATTTGAATTAGATTAGTTATTAACAAATCATTTCTAATTAAAAATTAATCTAAACCATTATTTAAAACCAAATAATTAAGTAAATTCTTAATTATCTTAATTATTATCAAAATAATTTAATTACTTATCAAATGACTCATTTACATTCATAATATATTTAAACAGTACATTCCTAAAATTAAATTCAAATTCCATTTAAAATTTTAATATTTAAAATGTTTGACTATTTAAACATTAATCCAAATTTAAATAAATATAAAGCTTAAAATAAAATGAATGTTAAAGAACATTACTTAAATATAAAAGAAAGATTTAAAATAAATTTACTTGATTAAAATAAATCAAGCTTTGAATATAGATTGATTATTTTAACTTTAATTTTAAATTAACACTTCATATCTTAATTCAAATATTAAAAGAAATAATTCTTCTAAGTTTAAACCTTATTTGAAATCAAATTTCATTTTCAAATTTACTTTTAAAACATTTGAATCTGCTCATAATTTTTTTTTAAATTTACAAACTGTTTTGAAATCAAAACTGGTTTCCAAAGTAACTTGAAAACTATTTTAACTTGATTTCAAAACAAATTTAAATCTTACTTAAAAACATTTAAATCTGTTCAAAGTTTATAAACTTACAAAAACTGTTTGAATCAAAAATCTGGTTTTAAAGATAAACCTGAAACTGTTTTAATCTTGATTTAAAACTAAATTAAATCTTGATTAAATTTCAAAATTTTCATTTAAAAAAAACTTGAATTCAAAATTCCATTTGAATTCATTTTCAACTTCCACTAAAATCAAACTCCTGCACTAAAATTTGAATTTAATTCAAATTCAAAAACTGCAAAACAATCAGGTTTTAAGCCTGTAATCATATACCCGAGCAACCCCTTAATTTACTTCGAGTTTCCATCCCACTTGCTTCGCGTCAAAAGCACAAAAACCCGAGGAATACCCGAGTCAAAATACCCTGCACACCCTAAATGTTCACCAGACTCAAACATGTATGGTGCATATGCACCGTCACCTCGGCGAACTCCAGCCACTCCAACCTACTGCTACAAGTCACTGACCATCTCGTATCATGGTTACGACCACCTAATTTTTCCACTGCAGTTTAAATTTTTGAAATCAAAGAATTCAACCCAACCTGGAAAACTCCACAACACCATATACCCAAACCTGACAACGCCGAGAAATCCCACCTCCGGCCACCATTGTTGACGCGATCTTGGTCATAGCTACCTCTACACTCCCTCTACAACCTCTCAAATCCTTAACCCACTCGATGCAACACGGAGATATCAAGAAACTGCTAAACCCAACCACTTCAAATTTAGGGCTTAAACCTGGAAATCAAAATTTCCATCACCACCACCTACTGACACAACTGCTGACCCTCATCCCCTACCCTTCCATCTAAATTCTACCTCCAGGAAGACCCATAGCCACCAAATCCATTCGAAATTCAAACAAACCCAAAAAGTCTCAATTCTGTTCAACACAGAAAAACTTACTCCACGGTAATTTTAAAAATATAAAATTTGTTTTAAAATTTCTGGTTTATAACATATGTTCATGTTATAATCTTGTTTTAAATAGTTAATGATATTTGATATTTCGTTTTATTGCAAAATGTTTACTGTATAGTTGTTTCAGAGAGTAACAGACTTCAATTCTAACCTATTTTAACTAAATCATAATTTTATAAAACCTACATTTATACTAAACAACATACTTTGTTTACACGTAACTTTACTAACTGAAATAATTCAAATGATAAAGATTTTCTATTAAGAATATCCTAATTTACAACCAACTAGATATGCAGATTCAAGAAATCTATAACATATAAACATATTCATTTCTACACACACGGAACTTTCATTAATATGTAATCATCTCATCATCTTTATTACTTTCAATTCATATGCTTAGGTGTCTCAAGTTTTTGTGCATGTGAGGTTACTCATTTCATTTTTAAAAACAAAACAGAACAGTTTTGTTTTAAATAGTTTTGATTTCTGTGAATAAAAACATAAGTTCTGTAAATTATGTTTGATTTTGATTTTTAAAGGAAACTGTTTTTTTTAAAAGATAAAGAAGCTTACTCACATGATTTATGAAGATGCAGAGCACAATTTCCAGAGATGTCTCACAAATTCCAGGACCTGACTTGAAACTGCAGGTTGAAATCTGGCTTGCATTTTGATTACAGAAATTTTCTTTAACTTGATGATGTAAAGTTTTGAACTTGCATGCAGACCTTTATTCTCATTGCTCAGATTCAAATTGAGGTTAAACTCCAGCTTGATGTTGAAATATTGCATGCAGATTTGGGTTTTAATGTTGCAGATTTTGATTGAAGATTGGTTTTGCAGATTTGAAGTTGTAATTTGTAGATTTTAGATTGCAGATTGGCTCTACAGATCTTGATTGAATTTGCAGATATGTAGTTTGTTTTGTAGAAATTGATTTTGCAGATTTTTATCATGCATTTTGTTTTGGGTTTTGATTTTGCTGAAATCTGATTTTCAGATTCAAATGAGAATGTTTTAACCAAATGCATTTGTTATATTTCTTATTAATATAATTTAAATAAAATTTCTAAAACAATGACACTTGTTGACTTATCAATAATAATTGTTTACAAGTGTCTTCTCTAGTGTTAAGATCTTAACACATATGCATTTCAATATAAAAACAGAATTTCTAATTTATAGTTGTATTTAAATTTATTCTAAAACCATTTCCAATTATTTTAGCATGTTTTAATTATTTATTAACATTAGCCTTGAAAATGATTACATGTCTACTTAAAAACTTCTTTTAAAACTATACATTTTAAATGTTTGCTTGATTATTTTTTTAAAACTAAATTTCAAAAGAGAAGATTTTTAAAAGAAGAATAAATGTTGAATTAAATTTTATTCAAGGGTTTTAAATCAAATGTTATACTTTAACAAAAATGAACTAAATCTTATTTCAAAAGAAAAACATATTTTAAAATAAAACAAAACAAACTTTTATTATAAAACAAAATTTAAACTATATTTATTTTTACAAAAACAAATACTTACTTATATTTCTATGAAAATATAAGATAGATTTCTAAAAAAATCTTTTGAAAAGTTTTCAAGACTAATTTAAATCAATTAAATCAATTTACAAATTGTACATTTATATATAATAAGTTGGAAAATATTCTTTATTTAATATAAACTTAGATAAAAATCAAAATCCCTATTTACAATGTATACACATATGTACATTATAAATAAATATTTTTTAAATCAGTTTAGAAAGATGAATTTATTACTTAAATATTTTAACATTTGAAAACAATAAGATTTTCAAATTAAATTATCATTATTAAAATTTTGAAAAGAAATCATTTGACATATTAAATGATTATTAATCTTCAAAAGAAAATTCCTGTTTGAATTAGATTATTAAATCAATGTTTCACATTTTAAAATAATTATCAATGAAATTATTAAATAAATATTGCCAAAATTTCCTGGGACATCACATTCTTCCCCCCTTAAAAGAATTTCGTCTCCGAAATTTAAAAGCAAAGGTAATTTAATATTCCCATACAGATTTTAAATTTTAAAAGAGCAAACATATACTATCAACCAAATACTAGCAACTATAACAACCAATTCAAACAAACAATTCTGATTATCCAGACAAAATTCTAGATAAGATTCACTAGAGTTTCCCAGGTATAACACCGGGACACTCGCCCTACAGAATCTAAACTAGCTACACCACTCAGATCTAGAGCTCCTATATATCTGGATCTACAAATCTAAATAGGATATTGGACCTCAGACAAGTCCTGATCAACTTCCAAATTTCACAGAACTACTGATTCTAAAACCAGAGATAAACCATACACGTACTCCCTCAGAGATACGTGAAAAACAAAACAAAATTCCAGCCAACCGAATACTGGAAATTCAATCCTGTAGATCAAACACTTAATCCTTAAAAGAAGACAGAAAGATCCAATCTCTTATCCACACATCTCTCAAATCGATCCTGGGTTGCCTTCAACTTCCTAGAACAATCAAATCTACCACACAACTCTTCTACACAAACATCAGAAGACTCCAACGTACTACTCTTATCCGGAAAACAAAATAGATGCACAATAACAATCAAGCCTCCAGATCAAAACGAATTTCCTGTAGAAATCCTCTGATACAAGACAAAACTCAAATTCCCAAAGAATCGGGTGTTACTTCTATCCTGGAATAGCTGCCACCATGCTTCCACTGCGCAACTCTGATTCGAGAATGTTGTTGATGAACACAAGTACAACTTGATCAACTTATCCTGGAAACATTGTTCATCAAATTCCATAAAATATCAGTGACCTATCCGATTCGGTCACAATAACACAACAAAAATTCAACCAGAAAACTTGATCCGATTAACCTGTCAGCTTAAACAGGTCTCTTTCTCAAAGAGCTTTCCTACTATGCTGAACCATTGGTAAAGCTCCAAGAACCAAGTCGAAACAGTACTCAAACTCTTGATATGGATGCCAATCTCAACTCCTTCGAAGATATCCAGAAAATACCAAACCACTTCGATAACTCAAACATCCTCTAAAGATGCTTCAATCCAAACAAAGAATACTCAGAGAACTTTTGAACCATCGCAAGTCACTTTTGCGATCCTACTCAGTTCAGATCCCAAGAAATCGTTCTCACTACAAAATCAGAACAGCTAAAACCTTCTATCCAAAAGAAGAACTATTGGTGTACCTCCAACCACAAACATCACACTCAGATGGGCTTCCAGAAGAAATGGACAAGCTCCACCATCTGCCCGGACTTTTGACAGAAGAATCACAGAGGCTTCTGAACCATCGATGAACAGGCCACTCACTGCTGCTACTGCTGCCAAAGACATCCTTATCCAAAAGCTCATCGAACCTCAAAGCTACACCAGCCCCTTCACAAAAGAGCCCTCAGAAGAGAGATATCACTCAGTAAACTCGATCTTAAACCAAACACAAAACACTCTGCCAAACTGAGTCTCAAACTCAAATACAGACAGAACTCCTTCCTAAGGTTGCCAAAATACCAACTCTGGCTTCAGCACTCCCAACTAATCCAAACTCAAAAAAATCCACTCACATGAGTGCAAACAAACTTACAATCCAAAGATAACTCCGAATCTTGGAAAGATTCCCTTCATAAATTGGTGAAATCCTTCACACCAAACTGCAGAACTACTCAAGATACCCAAAACTGCCCTAGCAGACCACTTCCAACCTCAAACACTCGGACTCCAACCATTGGTAGTTGTGTTACACACACCACTACCCTATCTACCTTTATTACTTATATTGGAAAACCTGAACAGGTAACCCAATCAAATAGGTAGAAATATATATATATATATATATATAGTTATATATAGTTATATATAAAAATTACAAATACGCTCTCTCAAGAAGGACACCACTCCAGAGTCTAGGTATTCGCTCAACCTAGAGCTCTGATACCACAATGTAACGACCCAACTTCCAAACTCCAGGAAGTCGCATCGCTAAGAAGAAAGAAAGGGATAAAAAAGAGAGAAGAAAGGAAAGAAGAAACAGACAACATCAGAATCTCACAGCGGAACGAATAAATTATATTATATCACATAAAACTTTACATAGTATCATATACATCAGAGTTATACAACTAATACAACACAAACTAGACAGTTATAACACCTGTCTAGCAATTACAATTCAAGTACATCAGAGAAAACAGATACAACTCAAACACAGCGGAACCACTATATATATCTACACGCTGAAGCCTCCTGCTCCATTATCTCATCCAGAAACTCGTCAAAGCAAATCCTGAAACACTTGACTACTCATACGTAATATGAGTACCCAAGAGTTTAATAAAACAGAAAATAAACACTCGGGTCAGACAGGGGTCTGGTGTGAGTAAACGGGTTTAAAAGTTGCTTAACTTTAGAAAATCCTTTAAAGAAAAGGTATCACGTAAGACTTCCCACACATAAACATGGAAAAGTTTTTACCTTACGCTAACCAAAACATTTGATAGGAAATCCAGTGATATTATAATAGTGTCTAGGGTTTTCAAGTAAATAAGAAATAGCCGAAATTGTTACATGATTAAATTCCAGCTACTAGCCACAAAAGTGGGTAATACAATCAAAACCGTAGGGTCTCGTAGGAAGAATGGGTTTCCAACAATGGCAGGGCTACCGCCCGTCACAGTACGTGGCCTAGATCACCGTACCGAGGAGCCACCCTAACTCCCCTGCAACACAAGGCTGGGACCATTCCTTACTAAACAGTCCCGAACAAGACCACCCCGCAGATTGGTCGTTGCCAACTGCCACATAATCGAATATAAAGGGACCGCTAGACAGGGGTAAATCTTGCCCTCAAGTGGGAGCTACCCACGAAGCCTTGCTGCACCTCCCATGTTTTAGCCATTCCCGGTTGATGAGGCTTGAGGCTACGATTACCTTTATAGAACACATCAATCTTAGAATGCTCATCGTCCACCTGAAGATGTACTGAAAGCATTCAATCCATACAAGTTCGTTCCGAGTTCGAACGAAACTGAAGGCATTATCTCGTTACACTCGTATTGGAATCACCCTCAGAGTTAGCGACGATAACCCTTGCACTCTAAATCACCATCTCGAATCTATAAGCACTATTCCGTCAAACTCATTACGGAATCACCCACAGAGTTATACTGACGTATAGCCCTTACAACTCGAGTCTTCACTTGCTCCACTTGGATTAACGACCTAGCGTTTTAATTGGAATCGATGTGGTTTTTGGATATCCAAATATGGAAACCCGATCCCGGTCTCATCGAAACCAAACGCCATCTTAATGTCCAAGTTGTACTTAAGGGTTTTAAACAATTAACTCATTTCATTGTTATCTATTTCACACAGATAGATAAGCTACATATCACAATAGATAATCACATTCTCATCATAAATAGATAATCTGTATCATCACAAACAGATAGTCATCACAACCAAATAATCCATCACAAACCATCATACTTTAACCAATCATCCATATCATACAAATACACTCATCTCATTACTGAGATCACAACCATTCAATCAATAACATTCATAAGCAATGATTTATTAACCATCAATTATAATTAATTTAAAATGAATTAAATTAATTACTTCTATCTTTAATTAATTTAAATTAAATTAAATTAATTACCATATTTAAATCCTGCTTAATATCCATAAATTAATTAACCCAGTTAATTAATTATCCACTAAGTATTCAACTAGATTAAACACTTTGATTAATCATCCTCTAATCACAATAAGTAATTAGTCTTTAATTAATTTTATAAATTAATTAACCTTAATCATAAGTAATTAACACCTAATTACTTCATTTATTAATTAATCATAATTAATTATATTTATCCTTAATTAATTACAATTAATTAATCACTTAATTTAATTATTACTTAATCAAACAATCCTTAATTACATCATTAATTATAATAATTAATGATCTCTAATATTTAAATAAATTACTTAAATAAAATTAATTACATTTAGTAATTAATCTAATTATTAATCACCTTGATTAATATTCAGTTTAGCAATTAACTATCTTTAATTACTCATTAATCAATTAATTATCCAATAATTAATTATCTTAATTAATTAATATCTTGATTAATTACAAAAGCAATTATCCCAAATTACTTATTACATTTCAGTAATTACCATTCCTTACTTCTCTAAGTAATTCTGCTCCATTAATTACAATAAATAATTATTTCCATTAAATCATTAAATGATTATCTTAAATTAAGTAAACTAAATTAATTAATTTAAACAAATCACATTATCAAAATTAATTACAATATGTAATTAATTTCTTAATTACTATATTAAGTAATTATATCTAACAAATTACAATTGATTATATTCAGTTAATTAATCTAGTTAATTATCAAAATTAATTACATTAATTAATTATTAAATTATCCTTAGATAATTATCACTATTTATTAATTATCAACATTTCAATAATTATATACTTAAGGAAATTTGAATTAGATTAGTTATTAACAAATCATTTCTAATTAAAAATTAATCTAAACCATTATTTAAAACCAAATAATTAAGTAAATTCTTAATTATCTTAATTATTATTAAAATAATTTAATTACTTATCAAATGACTCATTTACATTCATAATATATTTAAATAGTACATTCCTAAAATTAAATTCAAATTCCATTTAAAAATTTAATATTTAAAATGTTTGACTATTTAAACATTAATCCAAATTTAAATAAATATAAACCTTAAAATAAAATGAATGTTAAAGAACATTACTTAAATATAAAAGAAAGATTTAAAATAAATTTATTTGATTAAAATAAATCAAGCTTTGAATATATATTGATTATTTTAATTTTAATTTTAAATTAACACTTCATATCTTAATTCAAATATTAAAAGAAATAATTCTTCTATGTTTAAACCTTATTTGAAATCAAATTTCATTTTCAAATTTACTTTTAAAACATTTGAATCTGCTCATAAATTTTTTTTAAATTTACAAACTGTTTTGAAATCAAAACTGGTTTCCAAAGTAACTTGAAAACTGTTTTAACTTGATTTCAAAACAAATTTAAATCTTACTTAAAAACATTTAAATCTGTTCAAAATTTATAAACTTACAAAAACTGTTTGAATCAAAAATCCGGTTTTAAAGATAAACCTGAAACTGTTTTAATCTTGATTAAAAACTAAATTAAATCTTGATTAAATTTTAAAATTTTCATTTTAAAAAAAACTTGAATTCAAAATTCCATTTGAATTCAGTTTCAACTTCCACTAAAATCAAACTCCTGCACTAAAATTTGAATTTCATTCAAATTCAAAAACTGCAAAACAATCAGGTTTTAAACCTGTAATCATATACCCGAGCAACCCCTTAATTTACTTCGAGTTTCCATCCCACTTGCTTCGAGTCAAAAGCACAAAAACCCGAGGAATACCCGAGTCAAAATACCCTGCACACCCCCAAATGTTCACCAGACTCCAAACATGTATGGTGCATATGCACCGCCACCTCGGCGAACTCCAACCACTCCAACCTACTGCTACAAGTCACTGACCATCTCGTATCATGGTTACGACCACCTAATTTTTCCAGTGCAGTTTAAATCTTTGAAATCAAAGAATTCAACCCAACCTGGAAAACTCCACAACACCATATACCCAAACCTGACAACGCCGAGAAATCCCACCTCCGGCCACCATTGTTGACGCGACCTTGGTCATAGCTACCTCTATACTCCCTCTACAACCTCTCAAATCCTTAACCCACTCGATGCAACACGGAGATATCAAGAAACTGCTAAACCCAACCACTTCAAATTTAGGGCTTAAACCTGGAAATCAAAATTTCCATCACCACCACCTACTGACACAACTGCTGACCCTTATCCCCTACACTTCCATCTGAATTCTGCCTCCAGGAAGACCCATAGCCACCAAATCCATTAGAAATTCAAACAAACCCAGAAAGTCTCAATTCTGTTCAACACAGAAAAACTTACTCCACAGTAATTTTAAAAATATAAAATTTGTTTTAAAATTTCTGATTTATAACATATGTTCATGTTATAATCTTGTTTTAAATAGTTAATGATATTTGATATTTCGTTTTATTGAAAAATGTTTACTGTATAGTTGTTTCAGAGAGTAACGGACTTCAATTCTAACCTGTTTTAACTAAATCATAATTTTATAAAACCTGCATTTATACTAAACAACATACTTTGTTTACACATAACTTTACTAACTGAAACAATTCAAATGATAAAGATTTTCTATTAAGAATATCCTAATTTACAACCAACTAGATATGCAGATTCAAGAAATCTATAACATATACACATATTCATTTCTATACACACAGAACGTTCATTAATATGTAATCATCTCATCATCTTTATTACTTTCAATTCATATGATCAGGTGTCTCAAGTTTTTGTGCATGTGAGATTACTCATTTCATTTTTAAAAACAAAACAGAACAGTTTTGTTTTAAACAGTTTTGATTTCTGTGAATAAAAACATAAGTTCTGTAAATTATGTTTGATTTTAATTTTTAAATGAAACTGTTTTTTTTTTTTAAAGATAAAGAAGCTTACTCACATGATTTATGAAGATGCAGAGCACAATTTCCAAAGATGTCTCACAAATTCCAGGACCTGACTTGAAACTGCAGGTTGAAATCTGGCTTGCATTTTGATTACAGAAATTTTCTTTAACTTGATGATGTAAATTTTTGAACTTGAATGCAGACCTTTATTCTCATTGCTCAGATTCAAATTAAGGTTGAACTCCAGCTTGATGTTGAAATATTGCATGCAGATTTGGGTTTTAATGTTGCAGATTTTGATTGAAGATTGGTTTTGCAGATTTGAAGTTGTAATTTGTAGATTTTAGACTGCAGATTGGCTCTACAGATCTTGATTGAATTTGCAGATATGTAGTTTGTTTTGTAGAAATTGATTTTGCAGATTTTTATCATGCATTTTGTTTTGGGTTTTGATTTTGCTGAAATCTGATTTTCAGATTCAAATGAGAATGTTTTAACCAAATGCATTTGTTATATTTCTTATTAATATAATGTAAATAAAATTTCTAAAACAATGACACTTGTTGACTTATCAATAATAATTGTTTACAAGTGTCTTCTCTAGTGTTAAGATCTTAACACATATGCATTTTAATATAAAAAGAGAATTCTTATTTTATAATTGTATTTAAATTTATTCTAAAACCATTTCCAATTTATTTTAGCATGTTTTAATTATTTATTAACATTAGCCTTGAAAATGATTACATGTCTACTTAAAAACTTCTTTTAAAACTATACATTTTAAATGTTTGCTTGATTATTTTTTTAAAACTAAATTTCAAAAGAGAAGATTTTTAAAAGAAGAATAAATGTTGAATTAAATTTTATTCAAGGGTTTTAAATCAAATGTTATACTTTAACAAAAATGAACTAAATCTTATTTCAAAAGAAAAACATATTTTAAAATAAAACAAAACAAACTTTTATTATAAAACAAAATTTAAACTATATTTATTTTTATAAAAACAAATACTTACTTATATTTCTATGAAAATATAAGATAGATTTTTAAAACAAATTTTTGAAAAGTTTTCAATACTAATTTAAATCAATTAAATCAATTTACAAATTGTACATTTATATATAATAAGTTGGAAAATATTCTTTATTTAATATAAATTTAAATAAAAATCAAAATCCCTATTTACAATGTATACACATATCTACATTATAAATAAATATTTTAAATCAGTTTAGAAAGATGAATTTATTACTTAAATATTTTAACATTTGAAAACAATAAGATTTTCAAATTAAACTATCATTATTAAAATTTTGAAAGGAAATCATTTGACAAATTAAATTATTGTTAATCTTCAAAAGAAAGTTCCTGTTTGAATTAGATTATTAAATCAATGTTTCACATTTTAAAATAATTATCAATGAAATTATTAAATAAATATTGCCAAAATTTCCGGGACATCACAAAATTAATTTACCAATTATGGTATTTATTTCAATTTCTTAAAATAATCCCTTTATTATAAATTGAATCCAATTTATTTCAATAAGTTTCCAATTAAACGGATCAGATTCAATTCCAACCCTTAATTTAAGTCTATTATGACTCTATACAACAATTAACACTTGTCTCACGTTTCATTCGATTAATATATTCAAATTCCATCTTCAATTCTTTTTATTCACTAATCATCCTATTATGAAGAATATTTACGTTATTCCTCATTATTACCTTAATTTATACTAATCTAACCTTTAATTAGATTTATTTCTATTGATTACCCATTTTAATTTATTAGACTCCATTAACGTTAAATTATACTTAAGTTGTCGCTAACGGACAAGTGTTGAAATTGATTCCACATTAAATGTTATTGATTATAAAGTGAAATATAAATAAATTCGTTTATAGATTTAAAAACTTGCTATTCAATAAATTGAAATTGTATGGGTATGATTAACATTGAAGCATATTACCCATCATCAATGTATTTATTAATTTATTTCCCATTTAACGTGCTACTTAATCCCCTTTGATTGCAAACTGATTTCCAAATTTTATGCAACATACTAAAGAAATAAACACATATCTTAATTGATTTGTTTTTTCCCATTCATTATAAATAAATGCACACATACAAATTAAGATCCTAAATCCAATTAATCATTCATTTTCACATCAACTATCACTTTATGAGTAAATTAGCATTTCCTATTCATTTTGTTACATTCACTTAGATTCACTTTATAAATAAATTGGTATTCCATTTAATCCATTAACTAGTATCTTTAATTATTGCAATTCGTCATCTAATATAAATTTTGAATCTATTTCCAAATTTTTAAATTTCAATAAATTCAAACCTTTCAATTGTTTGCAAATAAACATGGGGATTGTACTAATTAAATTATTTATTGTCCTGCATTACTTTATTACCTCAATTCACATTCAGTTTCCATTAATCAATATTTTATTTCATTGATAAATTCAATACTTTCCTTTATTTACTTATATTTTAACTTATTACCCAAATGCAACAATTTAAAACTTTACATTATTCTATAAATTTGAATCCCA
Organism: Allium cepa; assembly: GCA_030765085.1. Lineage (NCBI taxonomy): Eukaryota > Viridiplantae > Streptophyta > Magnoliopsida > Asparagales > Amaryllidaceae > Allium > Allium cepa. The sequence continues at coordinate 327,171,821 of CM060935.1, read as the reverse complement.
TTCTAGTTAACAATTTTGTTCATGATTCAACATTTCTATTTGTTTCTTATATTCAATTCATTTGCACATTAATTCATTTACTAAAGTTTACAATCATTTATTTATTACTTACCTTCTTATTATATTAAATTAGTAGCATTTCCATTATACTTCTGATTAATAACATTTCATTAGTTAATTTAATATTCCCGTTTGTTTCTTATATTAAACTTATAACCAAGTATGACAAAGATTCATAATTTCAATTGATTGCAATTACATTTTGAATCTGTAAATCTTAATTTCAATTGCTACATTTAAATTTCTGACATCTGCTTCATTATAACTTCTAAAATTTTTATTTCTTCCTAAATTTAATTGCAGAATTTAAATTAAACTAACAAATTTATTAATCAAAATTTACGGGTCGTTACAGGTATCCTAGTGGCCTGGAATGAAGAAAAGGGTGGTAGACTATGTATCAAAGTTCATCACTTTCTAGAGGGTAAAGGCGGAGCAGAAGAAGCCTGGAGGACTTTTGCAGCCATTGGATATTCCATTATGGAAATGGAAGAGCATCTCAACGGGCTTCGTGGATGGATTACCATGGTCATGGAGAGGGAATATGAGCATTTGGGTCATTGTGGATAGACTAATGAAAAGCATTCATTTTATACCCATTAAGAGTAATAGGATGGCTGCTTCTTTAGCGACTCTTTATGTAAGGGAGATAGTTAGGTTTCATGGAGTTGCCGCCAACACTGTGAGCGACAGAGATCCCTTATTCACCAGCGAGTTTTAGAGGAGTCTTCAGCAAGTATTGGGAACTGAATTGAATCAGAGCACGACAAACCCTCAGAAAGATGGACAGACTAAAAGGGTGAATAGGGTTTTGGAAAATTTACACAGATTGTGCATCATTAACTTCGGAGGCTCTTGGGAAGCCCACTAACTTATGGTGGAGTTCACGTATAATAATAGTTGTTAAGCAAGCATTGGGATGGCACCATTCGAGGCCCTCTATGGCAGACCTTGTAGATCACAAGCCTGTTGGTGGGATACCACCAATAGGATCTTGCTTGGACTAGACTCGGTGAGGGAAACTTCTGAGAAGGTGGATTTGATTCGCAAGAGGTTGAAGATTGCACAAGATAGACAAAATTCATATACCGGCAGAAAATGTTCATATTTGGAGTTTAAGGTTGGAGATATTGTTTTTGTCAAGGTTTCTCCTTTGAGAAACGTTATGAGATTTGGCTCAGTGGGTAAGTTGGCACAAGATTCGTAGGACCCTTCCCTATTACCGCACGGATTGGAAAAGTGGCATACATAATTGATCTTCCAAATGAGTTCGCAGGAGTTCACGATGTTTTTCATGTTTCGCATCTGAGGAAGTTTCTACATGATTTTGTAGTAGTAGTAGTGGAACCCGATCAGCTAAGGGAAGTGGAGGTAGAGCATGAATCACTTGTGCATCGTACACCCACCTGTATATTGTAACACGGCGTCAAGAGATTACGCAACAAGGAAGTTCATCTATCGAAGGTTCAGTGGGGAGATGACATCAAGGAGTGTACATGGGAATCTATAGAGAGAATTCGAACTTTTTATCCTTTTCTATTTGAAGGTACACTTCAAATATCCTATCTTTGATCTTTAGTCTTTCCTTAGTTAGGGTCTTTACGATAATCTTTAGGTGAAACCTATGGATGGTAGCTTGGTTGTAAACATGTCATTAGGGCATGTTACGTTTGATGGATGAAAATGATTGCAAGTGGATGCCCATGTTTGTAAATGGATGCATTGCAAGCACTAGATAGATATTTATAAGGATAATTGGCTAATTAGGTACACAAACCTACATATGCATGCCTGTTATTATTGCATTTGCACACGGTTGTGTGTGTGTGTATTTATGTGTGTGTGTATGCGTAAATGTAAACGGATGTTGCATATGGATGGTGCATTTAGGTGAATGATTGAAACATGCATATAAAATTATCAATTATACTAAGGTAATTGCATACATTTGGTTGCATGGCATAAGCATGCTTGCATTGCAGGGGTCAACTGAATCAGTGGACCGACTACCTTTTTACATTAGGTAAGTTCATATGCGTTTCACTTTGCATAAATCATAAATTGCATTAGTTAAAAATAAGGACAATGATAGAAATGGATGAGGTTGAGTAGATGGATGTAGTTTTTGGATGCTGATTGTTAATTACGTTCTTTCGTCTTTGGAGATTTCGAGGACGAAATCCTTTAAGGAGGAGAGAATGTGACACCCTAATATTTTACGAAAAATATAATTAAAAGAAATTAAAAGTGCATTTGGTACGGTGGTAAAGGCGCATTTTGACTTTCTTAGTGACTAAGGATCAAGTATCATTGCCGCCCAGAATCTGGAGCGATGTTTTTTTACCTAGTCCGTTTTTAGGGATTTTCCTACGAATTTCTATGTTGTTTTTAACATGTGGCGGCTTCCCATTTGCTCTAGTGATGTAGTTGGATTAGATGGCTAAATTTTATTAGTTAAGTGATGTTTTGGGCTAGAAAGGATAACCAAAGTGTATGAAAGAATCAGATTATATCCAAAATAATCTAATGGATTATATTCACTCAAACAATCAATAAATAAACCATCTAACCTAAACCTAATCTCTTATTCAGTCGTCGCCATAATTCTACAGTAAAATTAATGTGTATTATTCTTCCTCCTTTTCTCTAATAAATAAACAAATCTCTACCAAATTAAATTATCTATATATGTTCATAGCAATTTGGGGAATTTAGAAGAATCGAAGGGAGAAAGATTAAAGCAAAGATTTTTTTTTTCAAATGTATGCAAGCTCAAGTGCTGGGTGAGTGGGAATTAATATGAAATAGAAAAATAATGCAGTCCAATTTTAGTTCTTTTCTGGCACGTTATTATGACTTAATTCGTGTTATTAATTGAGAATAGATGTAAATTATTGCAACTTCTTCTTCTTCCACTTCTCAAATCTAATTCATGTTTGATTTAAAATATAGGACATATAAATTGACTATTCATGTTTTATGGCATGAATAAGATTGAAATTTATGTAAATTTTATCGTATCTTCTTCTACTTCTTCCACTTCTCAATTCTAATTCATGTTTGTGTTTAAATTTGGAACAAACAAATTGTTATTCACGTTTCATGATGTAAATAAGATTGGTTTAATTAAATTGAATTAGAATTGTTATTCAATTTCTAATGGTTGAACAGGTTAGTTGAATAAATTCAGAATATATTACTTAAATAAAATTATGGTTTTGATTGATATAATTACATAATTTTGGACATGGTTTTGGAATAAAATTGGAAAGTCTAATTGGCATAATTTTTTGTTTCATATGTAGCCTAAAAATGTAAAAGTGGAATTTTGTGTAATTAAATGGTTTGTGGCTATTGGATAAATTTTTTGTATAAATTACATCTCTAAAAGGAGAATGTATATTAGGGTGGAAAAATGTAAATTAAATGGACCCTAAAGGCTAGTGTAAATCTGTAACAAAATGGCATAAAAATTATAGACAAACCATACGGACTGAACAGACGAGAAATTGAAATACCATTCAAGTAAGAATATATGAAATTGTGGAATAACCATATCAAATGTAAAAATAACCTTAAGCAGATTAATGGAAATAAACAGTATGTAAACTGTAACAATAAAATTAATTAATCTAGAAGCGATTTGGTAGGCAGTGCTTGTAAAGGTCTGTATATGTGTTTCATGTAGTTAAGACCAAAATATAGTTTTAGCTGTACATACTAGGAGCGGGCAAGTAGGTTCGCAAGGATGTTTGTTACCTTTCATAGGTTGCTAGTATCTAGGATAGATAGCATCCTCAATCATATGCTTCTTCAGGCACATCGACGTGGACGGAACATGACAAGTATGCTCCGATGTAGGCTTCTTTAGGCAGATCATTGGAAGATTTAGCTTAGCCGACCCAGCTGCGAGAGCTCTTTCGGAGGACCGACACTTTTGATAGAGCAAGTCTGCGTTAGTGATCGAGGAGATAGGAGGATAGGAGTCCAGTTTGGCTGAGCCTGAGCACAATTTCGGGGCCCTGCGAGGTTGTTTGAGTCGGCGTCGGTCTGGCATAAGAGGTATTTAGTCACAGTGCATGGGCGAAGAGCATGACATTCACGATGTAGCACGTGGATAGGTAAGGATAGCAAGTCCGATAGGCCAATTGACGTTTAGTATTACACTATTACTGCATGGTTAACTTCCTTAGAGTGACCATAGAATTTGGCTTCTTAGAAACTGTATCTAAAAAGGATTCACTGCACTATTTTATTCACCCTCTGCGGTATCTGAAAAAGACTTGGAATAAACTATTTTGTTCTTTCTACTTCATTTTATTTTTCATTCACAGACTTTATGTCTGACCCACTCTTACTTTTCCTATTTTCTCCAAATCACAATAGGGTAGGTCTAGGTTAGAGTTCTTTGCAGCTTGGAGGGTCATTGGAGCAGTTGTTATCTTTAGCTTTTATTTCTTTTGTTTCATGTACATTACTCTATATATAGGTACCTATATTGTAAACTATGTTATTTTTATGTTTTGGTGCAGACTTCTTGGTACTTTTGGTTTCAGAAATAAATTTGGGATAATGTTGTCTTTAATGAATCTGTTTTGCTATGAGTTTATAATTATTGAAAGTTTTCTTCCACTGTAATATTTTAATCATTTTATGTCGTTGCCCTAGTCTCTATGCTATGTTATGGATTTCTATTTCACCCGACCACCCATGCTTCTAGTCATGTCCGATTTTTTGTGTGCCTAGAGGTGAAGGGTGCCACATGCAGGAGGAAAACGGATAGCTATTTAGGAGTTGCAGTTCTTGTTATGTTTTGATGGATTTTCCGCTATGTTGTTTTATATTAGGTCTATTATGACCATATGACTCTGATCAACCAAGGGCGTATCTTTATTTACCGCTCTTGGCGTATTTTGTAATAACTATATTTAATCTACGCCTAGGAACGATTTGGGATTATGTGTTGTGAATGTGAAACAATTAGTTTTGTTATGTAATTAAGTAAAAGTTGTTTTTGAAATCTATGTTTCAAGTTCTTCTGATATTAGTGATACCATTACCAGAGCTGTATTTAGTCGCCGAAAGCAAATACTATAGATGACAACTGCATTTGTAGCACTTAGTTTTGGGCCTCTTGATAGGGGATGTTGCAGCTTGGTATGAGACATGGTTTATGTAATACTTTAACTAAAAATGATTTTTGAAAACATGATCCTCAGAAATTAGAGTTAAGATCGGGGTATGAGATAACGCTATAGTAACGTACTTATATTTGTTATATACATAAGTATACGCTATCTCTCTAGACTCCTATCTTAGTTAGGTTATTCATCCACATCTCACGAGGTTTGAATACATATATGGAAGGAAGAAGAGGCAGAGTAAATTATGGAGGAGATAACACCACCACTAATGGAAATGCCCGACCAAACAATAGGAGAGGACCCGATCAGGCTCAAGCTGAAATTATTGGTACAGGAGTTCCCCAGATGGACATGGGAGCAATGTATTAGTTCTTTGTAAACATGATGCAAGATGGAATAACAGCCGAAGTTTTCGAAGGTAATGCTTCAGGAGGTGGAGCTTAGGAAGTTCTGATAGTCAATCAGTATGCCAACTTGAGTAGGATTACATCAGGCTTGGAGGGAAGCTGTTCATTGGTACTGAAGATGCGATCGAGGTGGAAAATTGGTTACTGAATTACAAGAGAATTTTTGCTGACTTGGGATTTAATAATGCTCAGAAGAGGAGGCTTCGAGACAGCTGCAGGGAGCTGCTATGTTCTGGTGGAATACCATTACTGCTGGAGTTGATGAGGAAGCCATAAATTGGGAGGAGTTTAGGAGAAGGTTTTCAGAAAGATTTATGCCTATAATGGCATAGTCGGCATTGGTGAGGAAGTTTGCAGAGTTGGAACAAGGGGATATGTCCGACTTGGAGTATGCGGGGAAGTTTAAGGAATTGGCCTGGTATGTGTATGCTTTGGTAGATACCGTGATCAGGAGAAATGAAAAGTTTATAAAGGGCTTGAGGCCAGAGTTGGTAAGTGCCACTTTACCACATTTGAGAGATTCCATGTAGCGGTTGAAATGACATTAAGAGAAGAAGAGGCATTGGCTTGCTTGAGGAAGAAGATGAAGGAGGCCCAGATGGGACAGGGCCAGAAAAGGAAGTTTTTTCTAGAAAAAGAATGCTCGAAAGGTAGGAGCATAGAACAAAGGAAAGGCTGAGGTGGTTTGCTACAAATGCGACAAGTAGGGACACTATGCTAATGAGTGTCGTACCGAGAATGGAAAAGGAAAAGGGAAATAAGCTATTAGAAAGAAGAATATCAAATGTTTTAATTGTGATCAGATCGACCATTATAAAAAAAATTCCCTAAGCCTACTAGAGATGGAAAGGGACAGATATATTCACCGGAGCATGCAGTTCCAAGGCCAGTTGTGCAGGAAAAAGGGAAGGCTTTTCAGGGAGGCTTACTGTAGATTCACGTTATGTCTGTTAGTGTTCTATTTGATACTGGAGCGTCTCATCCTTTTATTTCTCGATGTTTGGTAGATATGCTTAACCTAGAACCCTCATACTTAGTTATTTCCTTAAGGGTTGCAAATCCGATATGAGGGTATGCAATGCTTGGGATGAGGTATAACCATTTGGAATTTGATTTGCTACGCCATAATTTTGACTGCGTTTGCATGTGTTTGAATTTGTGGGATTTGGAATTATCCTTGGGATGGATTGGTTAACTAAGTATGATTCTAGGATATTTGCCATGACAGGAAAATATCATTTAGTCACCTGGGTTGTAGTGATCAGATAGTTTATACCATAGAGAACCCTAGCTGTGAAGTGAATGCTTTATTGGATATTATGGAGTTGCAGGATGAGTTGCATCGAGTCTTTGTAGTTAGAGGTTTGCTGAAGTAATTAGCCTATAATTGGACTGCCACCGAAACAAGCCATAGAGTTTTAGATTGATTTGGCATCTAGAGCAGAGCCGGTGAGTAGGCCACCGAGTAGAATGACACCCACTGTAATGAGAGAGTTGAAGATGTAGTTGGTTGATTTGGAAGGAAAGAATTTTATCCGACCAAGTAGTTCACCATGGGGGATATCGTAGTATTTGGTAAGAAGACGGACGGATCGTTAAGGCTGTATATCAATTATCGTAAGTTGAATAAGAAGACGATAAAAAACTGATATCCATTGTCGAGAATTGATGATTTATTTGATCGTTTAAATGGAGCCAAGGTATTCTCTCAGCTGGATTTGGCGATGGGATTTCATCAGCTTAGAGTGGCAGAGGATAGCATTCCTTTGATGGTGTTTAGAACAAGATATGGATCGTATGAATGGTTAGTTATGTTGTTCGGACTAACTAATGCACCGACATTCTTCGTGGATCTGATGAATAGAATTTTCGAGAGCACCTGGATAGATTTGTATTGGTCTTTATAGGTGACATTTTGATATGCTCTAAGGATGCGAAGGAGCATGAAGTTGATCTTAGAGTTGTGCTCGAAACATTGAGGGAGCATTAGTTAAAGGCTAAGTTTTCGAAGTGCCATTTTTGGAAGAAGGAAGTGAAGTTCCTGCGTTATGTTGTCTTAGAAAAAAGGTTGTCTGTAGATCCGACTAAGATTGAGGCAGTGAATAATTGGAAGAGACCCAGACAGTGATTGAGATTAAGAGCTTTCTTGGATTGGCTGGGTATTATTGAAGGTTTATAAATAATTTTTCGCGGATAGCTGCATCGATGACTAAGCTTATGCGAAACGGTGTGAAGTTCATACAAATTGATATGTGTTAGGAAGCATTTCAAAACTTGAAACACTTATTGACCCATGCACCATTGTTAGTGGTTCTGGAGGAGAATCAAGATTTAGTTGCTTATATTGATGCGTGTGGAACTAGATTGGGAGCTGTGTTGATGCAAAGAAGTAAAGTGATTGCTTATGCTTCTAGACGGCTCAGACCACATGAAGTTAGGTATCTTGCGCATGATTTAGAGTCAGTTGCCGTTATATTTGCTTTGAAGGTGTGGAGGCATTATCTTTTGGGAGAGCGATTGAGCTTGAGACTGATCATAAATCATTGAAGTACTTGTTCTCTCAGAAGGAGCTGAATAAGAAACAACAGAGATGGTTGGAGTTTATCGTTGCTTATGATTTTAGAGTTGAGTACACACCCGAAAAAGGAAACATGGTGGCGGATGCACTCAGCCAGAAACATCATAATGTTGTATTGGCTATGATTGCTAAGTGGAAAGATTTAGAAGAATTATCGGCTTGTAGTGTGCAGTTTAGATCTGAGGTAGGTTCAAGTGTAGGAAGTGATATGTTGTCTTGTTTAGAAGTTCGACCGGTAACTATTGAGAAGATAGCTTCTAAATAGGAGGAGGATCAAATTTTGGTTGAATGGATCAGAAGGTTGAGGGAAGGAACGGAGAGCGATGACCTAAAGGATTTCAGTCTTGACCAAAATAGGTGGTTGAGGAAGAAAGGAAGGTTGTGTGTTTGGAATGTAGGAGACATGAGGAAGGAACCTTTGGATAAGTGCCATCGTTTGAAGTTCACTATCCATCCAGGAGGAACAAACATGTATCAGAATATGAAGAGAAGTTTCTTCTAGGTAGGTATGAAACGAGACATAAGTTTATGTGTTAAGTAATACTTGAATTGCCAACAGGAAACGACTGAACACCAGAAGCCTAGTTAGAACCTAGATTTGTTGAACCTTTCCATATTATTGAGAGGATCAGAAAACTCTCTTATAGAGTAGAGTTATCGAGTAGTTTGGCTAGAGTCCATGATGTTTTCCATGTTTCTCATCTTAGGAAATGTGTTACAAACCCGGAGATTACCATAGCACCTATACTGCTAGAGGACTTAGTAGTAGAACTGGATTTGACCATAGTCAGAAAACCGATTCAGATTGTGGCTAGAGATGAGAAGAAGTTGAGGAACAAGACAGTCAAGTTAGTAAAGGTTCGGTGGAATGACGATGCTAGAGACTATACTAAGAAAAAAAGGAGCAGGATTAGAGACTCTTACCCTGATTTGTTCGAGGGTATGTTTTACCTTTGGTTGTTTTTATTGTGTACCTTATCGTAATTCGAGGATGAAATTCTTTAAGGCGGGGAGTCTGTAACACTCCATATTTTTATAACATTATTTAGAATAATTAATTGGGTAAACTTAATAAATAATGTAAAGATTAAAAGTTTTAGATATGATTAATAAAGGATAGCCGTGCCATGTTAGTGTGTTAATTAAAATGAAATAACATAAGTTAATGTGTTAGGATATGAGAAGGGCAATATAGGAAATAGGTAAGGTTTATAGCCTAAACTCTTAGGAATGGAACTTGCATTCATTTTCATTTCATTCAAACTAAAATTTCCTAAGGCCGGCCACTATTATCGTTCTCAAGAAGAAGATTAAAGCTAGGATTCCAAAGAAGGAAGAAAATCAACTAAATCAACATCAAATCTCACATGTATAATCTCAAAGCAAAGGTGAACAATTACTGCATCCTAATTTCTTTTATTTCCGGTTTTGAGATTAGACCCGAAATGATTTTTCAAGTATATGCCATGTTTTGATAATTAAAGTGTTATATATATATATATATATGTTGTTGATGGATTATACATGTTCATGTTAGTTTTTATGATATGTTTGATAACAAAACCCTATTTAATGACATCCAGTGCCTTGAAAATTTAACTATAGGTAAATGATATTTTAGATATGGGTTTCAAATTTCATAATTTTCTAAGTTAATATGGATTTTATATTAATTTTCTAGTGAAGGGAATTCTTTATTGGGTTATAAATTATTATTTCTTAAATAATAATTATTTGGGGCTGAAATTTTCATATGTTAGGCAAAATATTAAAATAGACTTTCTTGGATTTTTCCACATTTTTCCTAAGTTATTGATGAATATATAAAATTATTTAAGGTATGAGACATAAATGTTTTATATATTTGATTAAGGAGAAGGGGCATTTTATAAAAGGAAATTATTATTTAATTTTGAAAATAGTTGCAGCTTATTTCTAAAAAGCATTTATTAGCCAATGAAAATTTGATAAACAAAGGTAGGTTAGTTGAAAAGTTATCTTTTTTAAGTTAAAAACAAAGAAAACATACTTTTAGCATGTTTCAGCCTTTACTGCAACAACCTTCCGATCCATATCTTCCAATAAGGTAGAGAGGTTCTAAGCTTTCGACAAGGTCAAACCAATGCATATGTATCAAGCTAATTGGTACGTAATGAATTGGGCAGAGTCGAAGGGTTCTAAGTCGAAAGGTTGATGGCCAAAGAGGTTGGGGTATGTTATTTTATAACCAAAAGCTTTCACCTGCTTTGCTTTCGAATAAGAGATTTCGACTTAGTTGTTTTCACCAAGTCAAAATGTTTAAAAGAAAGGTTTTAAACCTTTCGACATAGTCAAAAGGTTATTGCTGCTTTATTACTACATTGTTTTGAAACCTACTTATATAGTCAAAAGGTTACTACCGCTTTATAATTGTTTTGTTTTGAACCTTCCGACAAAGACGAAAGGTTTACTTTTTCTAAAAACTAGCTGCTTCTCCGTGCTCTCAAAAGGAAGCTTTTGACTTAGGTGATTTACCCTTGTTTTTAATAGAAGTATAACCAAGCTTTCGTAGCAGAGCTTTCGACTTAGACGAAATGTGTCTTCTAATGACTTCGAAAGGTTTTAAAAGAAGGTTTCCACTTTTTTTAAACTGAAACCAGTAAGTCTTCAAAAGGTTTAGTGAGGGGAAAGTCGTTTCGCTAAGCGGCATGGTCTCGCTTAACATGATTATTCCAGGATGTACAATATTATTCACACCAGCCTTCATGTCTGACTCGAAGTTTATCTTTTCCCCTTCAACTCTCGGGTGCTCAAAATTAATTTGAGTAGGCTGAGGGATTGAGGTATTTTTAGGTTTTAGTAGGGTGACGTATAAGCTACTGGAGGCATGCATGAGGCAAACGAATAGCTATTTAGGTATTGCAGTTCTTGTTATGTTTTGATGGATTTTCCGCTGTGTTGTTTTACATTAGGTCTATTATAACCATATGACCCTAATCAACCAAGGGATAACTTCGTATACTGCTCTTTGCGTATTTTGTAATAATTATATTTGATCTATGCATGGGAACGTTTGGGATTATGTGTTGTGAATATGAAATAATTGGTTCTGAAATGTAATGAAGTAAAAGTTGTTTTTTTAGTCTGTGTTTTGTTTCATATTCAAGTGCTTCTGATATTATTGATACCATTAACATAGCCATATTTAGTCGCGGAAAGCTAATACGATAGATGACTGCAGCATCTGTAGTGCTTAGTTTTGGGCCTCTAGATAGGGGATGTTACAGTTGTAAAATGAATTGAATTTGTTTTGAAATGTGGTTTGATAGAATTGAATATGAACTTAAGTATTGGAGTGATAATAAACAATAGTTTGTTGTAAAAATGTTTATAATAAACTTAAGTAAAATTCTATGGAATGGTTCCTAGTGTTATTAGTATTAGAAGAACTATACTAAATTAATAGAATGTAATTAATTGATTGTGATTAATGGAATGAGAGTTAAAGAATCTGAACTAAAAGGAATGGTATATAATAAGAAACCAATGGAAATAAATGCGTAAGTTGTACATTTTTTATTTTAGGCACATAACTATTTGATCCAGATTCAAATGTACGATTCCGAGTTGATGAATATTGGTCGAAGTTAAGGTTTTTCACTCGATTCTTGATGCAAACACTGGATATGGATTTTCGATTGATTCTGGAGTTCTCTGTCATAGTATATGGCTATGCAAGGAGAATGGCGATTTCAAATCAAGGAACCGGATCAAAGTCGGCACTAGAGTGGTCGTGTGAATGATACTAGTTCGAAAGTGAAATTGTGTGATCGAGCGAGCATTCTTATTTGATTTTGTGTATGGATGATATATGTATATCATACGAGCTTTAATAAATTAAATGTTGACATTTGAAAATGTAAATCGATATGGTTATGAATTAATTTGATGAGTATTATTTGTTAGATGGTTTATGTCGTTACATTTGCTACATCTACATATAGTTATTGTATTAGTACATGTTATATATTGATGTTACTTTCCTTATACTTATTCTCATTGGTTATTGCATGATTAGTAGGTGCGGATGGCGTATGCTTCGCATTTGGAGCTCGCCCCCGCATTATATTGGTTGTATATGCTTGCTAATACCAAGAAAAGGTACACATCTCGGATTACATATCGTATTTTTATATTTTTACCTATGGGAAGCCTCATTCTCGAAGATGAGATGTATATTTGTATTTATGTGTGTGTATATATTTTGTAATTTTTCTGATTGAACTGCGTAAAGGAGACGTTGGCGAAATTTTTCATAAATTTAAGGCGTTGAAATTTTTTGAGAATTTTGAAAAGGAAATTTTTGATAACTAAAAATTGTTTTTTAATTATAACTTGAAATGAATGAATGGATGGAAATTGTTTAGTATAGATGGGTGAATCCAAAAGACTAAGAAATTTTATAATCTATTTAATGGGTTTGGGAATTTTTCTTGCTTATTTGAGGGACAAAATTATTTTAACAGGAGAGAATGTAATGACCGAAAATTTCAGTCATTCAAATTTAGAATATTTAATTAATTTTAAATATTGAAAAGTTAATTTTATAAGTTAACAAATTATATTTCAAATTAAGCGATTTATTTGGTAATTGAATTGTTAAATTAAATATTTAGAATTGTTTAAAACTATTCAATCTTAAATTTGATGTGGAGGAAAATGATTTCGAAAGTTGATTTAAATTCTTTTTGAATAAGAATGAAGATAGTAAAATTTTGAATTTAAAAGTGAATAAACTGATTTAATAATAATTAGTTTTAATTAATATATGAAAATAGCCTTTCAAGGCACTGTCTCGAAGTCGGACGAAACTAGTTCCATTAGATCCGTAATAGTGAATTATAGTATGCCATCGAATTTTACGGCGATCAGACTTACCGTTTGGTCCTGTGAGTTTGAAACACATAGAAATTAATTAAAGGAGTTTAATTTTGTATAATTCGATTTTGAAAGTTAACTTCTGTATATGATGGAATTGAGTCTCGATAATAGTTCCATTGTTTTCGAAATGCGAGTATTTCATATAGAACACCAAGCACCACGCCTCGATTGGAGTTCGGAATTTTAGAGCGTAATAGTGTTTTATAGTTGCATATATATACATGGGACCTCATCTTCATAACTGAGAGAAACCCTAACCCTAAAAACAATTCACAGTCGCCATTCTTGTCTTCCATCTAACGTCCCTCCTCCTACAGCGCCACCGCATCCACTTTCAGGCAAACTCCCCAACTAGAAATCATAGAGCTCGATGATGCTTATGTGATCAATGGAAGGATCAACTTGGATAAAGACTAGGCTATGGAAATTCCTGTTCGAATGCGTGACAATCATTGGTAAAAATCAAATGATCGGAGGCACGCGGAGGGTCGGTGATACTAGCTAGAAGCTCAATGTAGCTAGGCGATGCTAGGCAAGGGGGCAGAGGCGCAATGAGGTCCATTAGTGTAGCGATGTCGTGGGTTTCGTTCGCGTGCGTGAATGTGTTTAGCACCTGGAGGTCGTGATTTTGAATTGGACGAGGGCTTAAACGAAGGGTTTAAGTTTGAACGCAGTAATTAAAAGCTATTGATTGTAATTAATTTTATCATAAAATTGAATTTTTATAAAATGTATAATTTTTCATACGAGGCCAAATTTAAACGTAGGGACTTGCACGTATTCGTATCAATGAAATCTACGCTATGGAGTTGGATTGGAATAATTTGGAGCTAGTAGGATTTGGGTAAAAATCGAATCCCTGATCGATTTTAATTCAAACCGGAATGTTTTGGTGATAACTGGAATCAAAGTGAGTTAACTCACCTCTTCGGCCCACATATATTTTTATATTGGTGTAGATAATTTTATTGTTGATTGCTTGTTGACTGTTTGGATGATTTACTATTTTGTTCCTCGGTTTGGATATATTCCGGCCCTTGGAGCAGATGAGACCTTGTAACGTTCCCGAGTAAGAGAGAATTACCCTTTGTATACGATCTTGCCTCGAAGCGGTTGATTTATATTTATGACTATATACTGTATGTAATGCAGAGGACAGATTGGAGGGATCCAACTGGATTCCGCACACTATTTATTTTTATATTTTTATTTTGACATATGATGTGTTGGATTTGATGACATGGATGATTTTTCCCTATTTTGTGCTACAGTAGCACTGGGCCATATTTTTAGTATTTTGAAATAATATAAAATGAAGATTTAGTTTGTAAAAGGATTTTAAGTGATTTTCAAACATTTAAATATTTTAATAATCATTCTCGAATTATTTAAAGAAGGAATTTATTTCAAAATAATCGGTATGATTTTCTGATATTATAAATTAATAGTTTTATAAAATATTTTAAATAGAGATCTATGAATTGTAAATAAAGATTTTTAAAATCTTAAAAATAAGTCCGCCTTTTGTAATAAAGGAATACAGTTTTAAAAAGAAGATAGTAATATTTTGGTATAAATATTTATTAACCGTTTTATATAAAGCGATGTATATATATATACATATATTAAAATTTATTTATAAATGTGGATATTTACAAATGTAATAATGTATAAAAGAGACATTTTACAAATAAAGTGAAGATTTGCAAAATCCTATTTTATTAATAAAAGAATAAATTTACAAACGGTGTCTATAAATAAAGGAAAATTTTTATCATTGGATAAACTGGTAAACATAAATCACAATTGTGGATTTAAAATACTTCAAGGAATGTTGTTTAAAAAATAGTTGATTCTATTTGAAAATTGAAAGTGAGCATAGATTTGGAGATGTTAAACGATACGTTGTAAAATAGAGACAAATTTATAAATACAGTTTTATAAATATGGAAATGATTATGTTGAAATTTAAGTACGGATTTTTATTAAGGAAGTATATTTATGTTTTAAAGATTGTTTATTTATATTAATATTTTTTAAAGTTGTTTATCAATATTTTAATATTTTGAAATTTTAGTTATTTAAACTATTAATATGGTTTGAAATTAACTATAATTATTTATCAATAAAGTTATGGAAATTTATTGTTATTATTTTTAATAATGTTGAGGATAAATTATTATTGTTTTATTAAGAATGTTTTGAAATTATTATTTTTAAGATGTTTTGAAGTTAATTATTATTTATTATTATTTAACTATAATGTTTATTATTGTATAGTAGTGTTAAAAGTAAATGATTAGAATTTATTTATAAATGTTTTCAAGATTTATAAATAGGTTTTTATAAATAGATGTGGGTTTTATAAAGGAATCACATAAAATGGTTTGAAAAACTTAAAGGAAGATTAATTAAAAGGTAAAAAGAGTTTTATAAATGGCCTTACATATTTATAAAAGAGTTTTTAGAAATGGGTTTATAGATTTATTAAAGTTGTTTATAAATGGTTTTATGGATTTATAAAGGGTTTACAGATGATTTTAGGAATGTATAAAAGGGAGTTTTATAAATAATTTATAAAATAATGAATGCGATTATAAATGGGTTTAGAGATTTATAAAGGAATTTATAAATTGTTCTTGAATTGTATTAAAAGGAACTCTTCCCTCGTTCCATGAATATACTTATACAATCGAGATAAGTATAGAGATTTTTCACAAGTATAAAAAATATAGGGGTTTATGGGTATATCTTCGTAAAGATATTTTAAGATAAATATTTGAAAATTATTTTAATTAATGAGGCTTAGTGTGCTTCGTGTTTAACCAGCATTGGTTCCTTTAAAAATTCGATCTCTGATTGGATTGTTTGTTTATTTGATAGTTAAATACCGATTATCAAATGTTGGCATGTTTAAAACTAACGTTGTCGGCTCGAAGAGACCAAGATCAGATATGTTATACGAAAACCACTTCGAACTGGCATAAGAGTTTCGAATTGAAATATCTGAAAGATAATCGAAATGAAGTTTTGAAGTGCAAGGGCTACTTGCCACTAATCCCGAGGATGATTCCAAATGGATGTAGTAGTAGTGATGCTTTCAGTTTCATTTAGTCCTAGAAGGAACTTGTATAGATGAATGTTGGAATTGCATTATTGCATGGAGGGTAGTGTTAGAATTCCATGTGAGAAATGCTATATAAAGGTAAGACATAGTTTCAAGCCTCATTAACCAGGAAATGACAAAAATCGGGCATGTAGCAGGGCCATGTGGTCGCTTCAATCAGCGTATGTTCATTCCAAATCTAGATGGATTACTATCTACTCAGGTATGCGTTGAGGCCCATTAATAAAAGGGGTGATCATATTTGGTACTGCTAGTCAAGTGGTAGGTCGGTCATGTATGGAAGGGGTATAAGATGTTCTTGTCAGGCCTCGGTGCATTTTATCTAGAGATGTAACTTCGAAAGTTTGTTCCTTACCTTGTTATAGTATGGGATCCAATCTCCAATACATACCTTCACAGTTCTGATTGAAGATCCTAGTATGCTGGAATTTAATTACTAACAATTTCGGCTATGATTAATAATTATTTGTACCCTAGACATTATTATAATATCACCGGATTTCCTATAGAAAGTATTTGATTACCTTAAGGTAAAAACTCATCTGTGTTTATATGAGGCGTGGTCTTACGACATACCTATATTTTGAAAGAATTTAATAAATTTAAAAATCCAACTGGGTGTGTTTCTCACGCTGGTTTACCAAACTGACTTGGGTGTTATTTTATCATTATGCTCGAGTCTGACTCGAGCATATTTACAGATTGCTTTTGTAACGACTCGATATTTTCAACCATTCGCATCTGCACATGTCGGACTTGAATTTCTCAAAATACCGCGTTGTAAATAAAATTTGGCAAATCTCAGAATATGCAGGAAATAAGTAATCACAGATCACAGACAACGAGTAAATAATAATGCAGCGGAATTAAAAGAGATAGTAGTTCATGAAGCTACTATATAAATATAAGTTACATCAGAGTTAAACAAGATACAACATAAGAGTAACAAGATACATCAGGTACAAACACTGAAATCACTAGATACAGAAAACAAAATAGATGGCTGGATCTTCAAGGAAAGCTCCAACTCCGAAGGTGAATCTTGAATGCTGAATCACTCAATCTGACTCGAGCGTAAAGAAAAACACAAAACACTCGAGTCAGGACATAAATACTTATGAACTGTAAATCAGCTCGAGTGAACAGTAACAAAAATGCATCGGTAGCTTAAAGGATGTTTGGGATCGTCCATGCTTTAAGGATCCGTTAAACTATTTACTATGTAGTAATATTGTGCTATTATAATAATGTCTACAGTAAAATAAACTTACTTTAAAATAGCGTTAAGGGGTTACCTATATAGCCCTTAATACATAATAATGCCAGTAGTCTATACAGTATCTGCATATCTCCTGTTCGGGAGACTATGACAAGATACTCCATAGGTACTATACAAATAGAAACTCGTAGTAAGGATCACTATGGTAGGTGACACGGCACACGAGGCAATGCCAGGGTAGATATACCAATTACGCACACGGGCTGGTGGTAACGTAGCAGCCACATACGCCCACCTCGGAACACACTCCCAAATCAAAATCAGAGGATGGCCATCAAATCAACCACAAGTAAGAGTATAGTATCGAAGAAGTGCATTCAACCAGAGGAGCTACCCCTTTTGGCCCGAGATCGCTCCTGTTTTAGCCACCTTATGCCAACTCATGGGAGTTGGGTCCACGTTATATACCTCAAGGACGTCGCCACCATCGTACTTCATTCTGGAATCTCCACCGCGTACACGGTTGTTAAAGTGGTTTTCGGAGTTGGTAGAGAGTATGATAACTTCCGATCCTGGTCTCTTTAACAACCAAACGTTATTATAACACCGTGGTCATTTCAAAATAGTTTATACTTCGAAAATCAGATCATTTCGTTCAAAACTATATTCCTTTCAAAATAGTTTATACTTTCCATTTCAAACATATATTCACCTTTCAAACATCATAATACTTTCAAAGTTATAACTCTTTCGAAACTAAAATACTTGAAATCATTACACCTTGAAAATCATAACATTTCGAAATCATACACTTGAAATCATGAAACATTCCTTTAATTCTTAATTTTACAAATTTATTCAATTAAACCCAAATTTCAAATTTCCAATTTAATTCAATTCAAACCATCAATCCAAAGCTTTGAATATACCATATTTCAAAACTAAATTTTATAATTTCATATATCTCAAATTTAACTTCATTATTACTTAGTTTGAAATGTTCATTTCGTAAATCCAATATCTTTTAAATAAACTCGAATTACAAGTAAACCAAATATCCTT
Source organism: Allium cepa (assembly GCA_030765085.1). Lineage (NCBI taxonomy): Eukaryota > Viridiplantae > Streptophyta > Magnoliopsida > Asparagales > Amaryllidaceae > Allium > Allium cepa. The sequence goes on along the minus strand of CM060935.1, from coordinate 327,153,304 downwards.
TCGTACAAATATTAACTTCAAATATTCATTTATCAAAATCAAATATCATTCCAAATTCACATTCTTTATCAAATAAAGATTATATCATTCAAACCATTTCAAAATCATTAAAATATCATATCCTTCAAAACCTCATTATCAAATCATTATTTGAATAATTTAAATGTCATTTTAAAATCAGAGACGTCATTTAAATATCATTTCAAACACATTCCAAAATTTCATTCAAAAATTCATTTATCTCATTTCAATTCATTCAAATTAACACATAACCAAATTAACCTTTTTTAAATTCAAATTCAATTTAAATTCCTTAAAATCCAAATTTAAATATTCAAATATATTCAAATATCCTTATATTTCACAAATAATCAATTCCAAAAGTTAAATCATTTAACACTTTGAAATATAACTCAAACAGTGTTAAAATCTATAACATTTCAAAACATAGTCAAAATTTAGCAACGACGGCATTTATAAAGTGCTATCGTAGCTTATAGTTTCCAAAATAGTTTAGTTCAGGAATAACAGCATTTTATAAAATGCCGCAATAGATATTTAGTTATTTCAATATAGTTAAATTCAAAAACAACAACATTTTAAAATTCTGTCATAAGACCATAGCATTTTTGGGAAATGCTATAAAATTTCAGATTTTATTATAAATTTTCAGAAACAATAAAACTCCAAATTCTTGTTGTTTAAATTTATAAATCATATTTCTAGACTTTAAAATTTCACATTTAAATCATTTTAACATATGATTTATCACAATAATATTTTAAAATCAAATATTCAATTTTAAAAACTCAATTCATTTATTAAGTCAAAATTTCACTGTTTATTAACTTATAAATTTAATAAAACTTAACATCTTATTTCAAATATCATTTCAAACTTTAAATTAAATTTCATTATTTACTTACATTTTTAAATATAATTTAAAGTCAAAAATCACATTTACTTCAAATTACATACTTAATTTCACAAATTCAAAACTTAATATTTAGCTTTCTTAAAACCATAAAACATATATTTTTAAATCAAATTTCATACTTTTAAAAATACATATCTTAATAAAAATAATTTAAAATATACCACGGGGTCTGTGTATAATTTTCTAACCTAGGTCAAGTGATACGGATATATATCACTTCAATCCGTAGTTTACAAAGAAACTCGGGTTCTATCATTTCAAACCCGCAATCCCAAGTAAATAAAAATAAATAAAAATCGCTCAGGCCTATCATTTCAGCCCATAACAATTTTTCCATATTCTAAAGTCCGTTCAGGTATGTATCATTTCAACCCATAGTGATTCTATTCTAACAGGGAACTTGTAGTGTGAACATATGCACAAACAATATAAACAATTTCCCTAACAGGTAAATGTCACAATATAATGTCATTTACCAAATGTCAGGTGATAATAAACAGAGTTAACATAATAATAACATGGTATAGCATATCATATCATCATCATTTACTTGCATAAACATTTTTAATCACTAAACACTTGACATCAATTTACAATTCATAAGTAGGAATGTCAAAGTGAGAAGGACTCGCCTTTTCAAGCTGGAGATAGCCAATCAAAACACACAGAACAGATCCAGAAAGCACGACACAGCATGATAGCATGACATGATTCAAATGAGAGATATAGCAAAGATATGATCTTGTAAACACCCAATAAAACAAAGCAACATATACATGAATATTCAATACAAAACAACATTGAAATGAATTGAAATAAAAAGCAACGAAGGACAAAATAGTTAGACCTTGCTTTTGACCATCCAAAAGCTCGACCAAAGGAACATATGCTTGGCCATTGATGTGTGTTTGGGTCAGGTATGGTATCATGTAGGCACGGCAATGTGGGTATGAAGGTGTAGGAGTTGCGATATGAAGCGTATAAAGGGACAAGGTAAAAGGCAAGCTTGAATGCAACATTTTGGCTCAGCCAATGGGTCAGTTGGGATCGGCTTATGCTTGTACAGGTCAGACCAGTACAGGTGGTTGCTGAAGTGGTGGCCATAGGTGAAGTAGATGATGGTGGTGGTGGCTAAGGGTGGCCAAGGTGATAAATGAAGAGTATGGTGGAATCTAGGCTTGGCTATGCTTGGTTTTTGGTGGAACTTTGAAATTTTGTGGTGATGGCTTCATCAAGTGGCATGGCCAGATCTGGAGGAGGGTAGGTGATGGTTGCTGGCATGCAAGTTGGAGGCGATGGTCGGTGGTGATGGAGGGGTTTATGGCCGAGCAAATCTAGAAGAAGAGGAAGGCTAAATTCATTGGAAAATGAAAAGATAACGAAGATAAAGCCATATTTTTTTCTTTTGCTTTATTAGCCGTGATTTTTGTGTGATGGGAAAAAATATTTCACGTGAAATGAAGAGGGAATTCATGGCAATGCTAAGGAGAATGGACGGCTACAAGGAAAAATGAAAAGGCAATTGCAAAATGAAAGGACAAAAGGTAAGTGAAAAGTCATGGCATATGAAAGGGCTTTGACTCTTTGATTTCCAATTTCTTTTAAATTTATAACTAAATACAATTCAAAAATAAATAAAATACTAAACAAAATAAAATGAAAAATAAAATAAATAAACAATTTACAGAAAAGTATAAAATAAATAAGAAAATAGCTTAATAATTGAAACTAGACTTTAAAAATATAAACAATATACAATTACATTTGAAAAACTATAACTATAGTTACAAATGTTTTAAAAATAAAATATATACATAACATGTCATATTACACATATTAGAACATGATATGTCAAACAAAAATATCATTTATATGAATTAAAATAAACAATTTTGTTAAATAAAACAATTTACACACAATATTGTAAAAAGCATAACTTTCACAATATAAATCGAATTTCAACGAAACAAAAAGCAGTTTTCTTAAAATTTTATTTATTTTAATAATAAAAGATAAAATTTAAAAGTTAAAAATTTTAAATTTCAAATCTAAAAGTCAAAGTTTGACCAAATTGAACAAAATTTACATTTTTGGAAAATATTCTATTTATTCAGGTTCGGAATTCTAATGCACATCAAAATCAAAGTTTATATTTAAAATAACAAAATTTATTCATTTTAATAAATAAAATAAGGTTTTTAAATCAGGAATTTAAATAAAATAATTAAAATATACAATTAAAATAATCACAAAACACAGGGTTATTACAGCTTTGGATGCATTGGATCCCAGGAGATGAGCTGGAGGTATTCAAGTCATATTCACGTATATGCTTATTTTCCTCTACATTGTTGTTGAAATTATCAACACTTATGAGAACTTGTTGTTATAATTGTTTGTGTCGTGATTGTGATTTGTTGTTGTACTCTGACGGATATATGTTTATTAAGTTTCTCTTTTGTAGAGATCAGTGATGTTATACTATATGTTGTTCCGTTGCTAGTGTGAGATTCTGTATTGTTTTAGTTTCATTTTCTCTTCTTCTTCCCTTCACTTCTTCTTTCTTTTCCATAACTATCTATCTTTCCGTTCAATTTAGGCTAGAAATATGTGGTTTATTGGCAACTTGAACTATGCGGATTTGCAACTTGTTATAGGGTAGAGCATCACAGAGAGGATAACTGTATCACATAAATCTCATGTTTCTTCTAGATATTTCCTAAGTCGATTTTCATCAAATTCAATGTCAATAAAAATGATCACATATGGAATCGATCAAGCCACTTGTCACCTATTCCTACCTTCACAAATTACGTTATCCCTTGGTCAAGAGTGAAGCTAGGTAGGTTTGAGAATAGGTTGCACCAAAGCTTTACCTTGATACATCATTCTTGACTCTCACAGATATAACATGTCTACTTTGTCGGCTTTTAGTTCTAAGTACAGGAGTAAATACTTTCTATATATGAATAACACACAAATATGATTAAGTCACACAAGCGACTTTTAATCCCTTTTTCAAATAATACTTAATTTGTCAATACTTTTGTGTTGTGTGTAAAATTCCTTTACAAAAGTTATATACATGTAAATACTACTTCACCATTCATTCTACTCTTTTCATTCTTCAAAATGTATTCATATACTTGTCTCAAAGGTACAAGAATATTCACAAATCACTTAACAAGTTTTTTCATTTTAAAATATAATCTAAGAGGTTAAAAACAAATGTTACTCAAATATCGTTACTATAAACCCCTTCTCTCTTTTATAAATTAAACCTTTACTTTTTCTAACCTTTTTCCAAAGCGTTCCACAATTATCATTATCTTTAGAATTCTCTTTTCATTTTAAAGATCAAAGAATATTTACAAGGAATAAAAACAAATATTACTTAAACATTGTTACCACGAACCCAAAATAATTTATACTTTTTGTTATCTTTAAAACATTCTTTTTAAAGATCAAAGCATATTTAAAGTATAACCAAAAGGGTTGAAAACAAATGTTACTCAAACATTGTTACTACAAATGCAAAACCTTTTATACTTAATAGTTTCTTTAAACCATTCTTTTTAAAGTTCTAAGTACATCCACACATATTTAACAAGCTAATATACTTTTAAATAACTTCTCAAAACCATTTATTATAACTAAATATTATATCAAAACTTCCTTTATCCTTTTATAAAATACTTAATTCGCCTTTCCAAAGTTACCTGTATAGAAACATTGTTTAAAATACCTATAATAAAAATGTTTTAAGTACCCATATAAAATAATGTGTAAAAAATGAATAATTTAAAAGTTACTAGAAAAACCATTTTGAATAAATGTTACAAAGAAAACACTTTACTTTTTAAAAATTCATATATAATTAGTAATAGTATCTTTAAACTTGATTACTTTTAAAATATTCTTAAACATGTTTCAAAACATCCTAAAAAAGATCTCACGAAAATAATCAAAATATCTAACATTTTTAAATCTATTTTAAACATTAGCTGTGCCAAAATCAACACAACAAATCCAGTGCTATCAGCAGTCAAAACTGCTGCCGTAGATCCAAAAAGTGCTATAGTTAATTGATATTAAACATCCTGATAAAAAACAGTTGTAAATGCTTGATAGTTTTGCCAGATTTTATAAACTCGAACAAATGTTTTAAACTATAATTTTTTTACAGTAAATACTATACTTAGGATACTTGATGACTCTTAAAGAAAACCTTATGGATGTCTTTCAAAACCGTATTAAAAATTTCCAAAAATAAGGCGTTTTAAAAGTGCTCATATAGCGACCTTTCTTGCTTCTAAAATTTACTACTTTGTTCTGCAAGTTCTGTAAATTTCTAAAACTTTTCCTTGCTGTCACATATACTACTATAAGTGTAAAGCATAATCCAAATATATTATATGTAACAGCCCAAATTTTTAACAAGTATTTTTCACTTGTATTTTAAAAACTTTGAGGTTTATTATATAAAAATCTAAATTTTAAAGTGATTAAAAATAAAAATAAAAACAATTGACCAAATTTTTAATTAAATAATAAGATCTCTGAAATTTTGACATGGTTAAGAATTAACTTTAATTTGGAAATTTGGGTTTTTGTCGAAGATGGTAAATAACTTAATTTCTAGCAAAATCAAGTTTTAATTAAGAAAACATTAATACCTTAGGTGGTTAAGACATCTGGGCTATTCACGACAGGTCACGAGTTTGAGTCTCAGTATGGTCAGAATTTCGAATTTTTTTTTAGTGTATAAATGAACTGGGTAATTACGCCTTAAAAAGGGCGCGTAAATGTAGGGAATAAATACCGTATATATATATATATATAAGAAAACGTATAGAATTTTAATCCGTTATTTTTCTCTTTCCAGTAAAATTTACTTCCCAATTTATATACATATTAATTTGATTAAATCATTTCCTAAAAGTCTAAACATAAACTGAAAGTTTTGAAGTTTTTAAATTTTGTTAAAAGACAACTCAAATTCGCAATGTTAATAAAAAATGAATTTCGTATATTTAAAATACAAAAATTGTAAGCGAATTTAATTTAAGTAATAACTTTGTAAAATTCAGTGTTTTACAGACTGCTAAATTTCACATTTAAAAAGGGCATGCATTGTAATGATACAAGTAATGTAAAAACGTATAAATTAAAAACGTTACTTTTGTATAAATTTTGGGTGTTTAATACTACGTCAGTTTGACGTATTTTAAAAAATCATGTTTAAATATCTATAGGGGTTAAAATATCAGTCAGTAGTTTTATAGTAAACGTTATTTTTCCATAACTGTCTATTTGATTTTAAAAAAAAATTTGAATATAGCTTTTCATTCTAAATATCTTTTATCTTCTTGCCGTTCTTCTTATCTGCCTAAATATCCTTCAAAGATTTATTACCCAGATTCGAAACTTGTAATGACCCTGAATTTTGAATAATTTAATTTGGAAATATTTAATTAATTTTAAATATTTAAATAATGGTTTGGATTGAAATTTTCAAAATAACTTTGAATATGGCAATTAAATTATAGAATTTAATCTATTGAGAGTTGAATAAAAATTTGAATCTTCAATTTTAAGCCAATTAAAAATATTTCAAAGGCTTGTAAAGTTCATATTGATAATATTGAAGATTTTAGAAGCTTCAGAATTGAAATTGAAAGTGAAACGTTCAGTTTTGAAATTTAATCGTTCGAATCGATATTTAAAATAGTCGTCCGAGGCACAGTCTCGGAATTCGACGAAACCGGTTCCATTGGGTCCGTAATATTGAATTATTCTCGGATTTCAAATTTCGTATTTTTCGGAGTTGATATGTGAGCGTACGTTGAGTAAACGCGCCGAAATAAAAATCGAATTCAAATTAAAATTTGAATTTAAATTGGTCAAACATGCTTCCATTTATTACGCCTAAATCCAAGCCGAGAATCACGTAGGAGAAATCGTGCAACCCATTCCTCAATCCCCTTGTTAAAACACGAAACCCCTCCCCCTTCTCTCATTCGAAACCGAAAAAAAAACATCAGAAAATAATAAATAAAAAAAATTCAAAAGCTTCAAAAACATCAATGGCCGTAGCCGTGGAATCCAAATGGCGACGCGCGCGCGTACGCGAGGTCGATTTGGGGAATCGCGACTAAGCTCGCACGAGTAGTAGGAAGTGGTGCGCGTGATTTCGTGGGGGAAGCGAGAGTCGCGAGTCGCGATTGGTGGCGCGCGAGGCACGGCGCGTGTTTGCGCGAGGCGTATGGCGTTAGGCGACTGCGGCGGCTACTGGCGCGAGGCGATGGAGGGGTGCGCGATTCGAAGGGGCGACGGAAACGGCAGGCGTGGCGACGCATCGTGCGATTTGAGGCCGAGGTGATGTCGCGCGATGGAGAGGGGTTCGGGCAGTGGAGCTCGAGCCTGATGATTATGCAGTGAGGTATTTGTTTTTTTTTATATATTTGTTTATTCAATAAAAAAAAAATTTAAATTTAAATATATATATATGTATCTGTCTTTATATATATATATATATATATATAGGTAAGGTTTTAATTTAAGCAGTTTTAAATTAATATATATACATATTAGAAAGGTGAAATAATAATAACTATATGTAAAGTTTAAAAAGTTAAATACAGTATTATAGATAATAAAATTTATAAAGTTATAGTAAAGAAATTTGTTTAACGGGTAAATTTATTATTAAGGTGAAATGATTTATGTAAAAGGGATCAATTCGAATTTTAAAAGATTTTAGTTAAAATAAATTTATAAAAAGGAATTTATAAAAGAAGATATGTTTAAAATTAAATTTATTTGTTAAAACAAAATTATCAGTTAAATATAAGTTTAGTTTCAAATGAAAAATATTTTTGTAAAAGAAAAATTTGTTAAGAATTCAAATCAATTGATAAAATAATTTATTTAAGGAAATTAAGTTCAATGGGAAATTTCTAGTTAGGATTATTTTCAAAAGGAAAATTTATTTAAATAAATAGTAAGTTAAGAAAGTTTATTAAAAGAAATTTAAATTTTTAGTTAAACAAATTTAATTTAAAGGAAATCAGTTTGAATTTTTAATTTTTAGTTTAAAATAAAAATAACGAAAGTGATGATTTACTTATTGTATTAAACTATTTAACTATTTATAGTTACTAAAGAATATTTTATTACAAAGAAGTTATTTTAAAATTTTAGTCAAACAAATTTATTTAAAAGAAAAATCGATTTAAAGATATTAATTTAAGGTAAAAGGATTAGTAGAAATAAATTTTAAAGGAAATTTAATTTTTAAACTTTTAGTTAAATAAATTTGCTAAAGAAAATTTGTTTGAAGTTAAATCATTAGACAATTAAATGGTTAAAAAGAATTTAGTTTTAAATTTAGTTTTTAGTTAAAATAATTTACTAAAAAGAAAATCTTTGGTAAAAATTAAATCTATAGTTAATTAAATTATTTGAAAGAGAGTTTGGTTAATTAAATTTAATTTTTAGTTAAAATAAATTTATTAAACAAGAAATTGGTTTAAACGAAACTACAAGTTAATTTAACTATTAAAAGGAAATCACAAATCAATCAGAATTATTAAACGAAAATTTATTATTCGATTTATTTCGAATATTAATAAATTGTGTAAATATTTATACAAGGTATAAATGAAGAAAACAAGTTGAATTGGGAGTGGATTGCAAATAAAAGCTAAGGTGGGAACTTCTCACTCAAAAGGAATTTCTGTTGTTTATTTAAATTTTAAATAGTTAGATTTAAAATTTATTGACTGTGTTGATTGAATGCTTGAATGATGATTGTTATATATATATATATATATATAAATATTGGATGTGAATAGACCCTATGCGCCGTTAGTAAGCGGAGGTTATTTATTACACACATATACCGCGATATTCCACCTTGAAGTGGAATTGGTATTATATTATATATATAGCAATATATATATATATTGGCATATGTATATATTGCAGTTGATTGATTTCCCGCATTTTCTTTTAGCGGATGAGACCCTATGCGCCGTTAGTAAGCGGATATATATTTATAAAATCCCATATACCGCGATATTCCGTCTTGAAACGGAATGGTATTGTGCTAATGTCTGTGGATGCAGGGAAACAGGTTGGAGGGATCCAACTGGATTCCTCACAAATATTTATTGATTTTAAATATTGTGATGTTTGATTGTTTATCATATCGATATATGATATTGGAAAAATCGTGATTGACTATTTGATGTGTTGCATCATCGGATCCAATTTTTGAAATTTGAAAAAAACAACGATTTTTATTTCTAAAAGGATTTTTGGAAATATACGTTTATTAAATATTTTTGGAATTGATCCATTAAAATAAATAAACGTTATAATTTTTAATGTTATAAAAATTTTATTTTTGAGAAATATAGTTAAAAGTTGATTTTTGAAAATATGGGATTGATGATTTTATAAAATAGTTTAAACTGGGATTTCTGAAATTATTATAAGAAGTTCAAAAAAAAAATAGGATTTATAAAATTTCTATTTTATAAATCAGAATGATGAAACTATGAAAGTGTTTAAAGATGTTTAAAGTAATAATATAAATTGATTTATATTAAAAGATTTATTAATTGATATTTATAAATTTAGAATATCTTGAATTATGAAACGAGCTTTTATCAGTGATAGAATAATTTGTAAATGAATTCCAAAAAGGAATGAAATCTATAGAATTATAACGGTAAAGTTATAAATGGAAATTTGAATATTTTATAAATCAAAATGGTGAATTTATAAAAGAGTTTAAGGATGTGTAGAGTAATAATATAAATGGTTCTATATTAAAAAAAAAGGATTTATAAATTAATATTTATAAATTAAAAGTATTAGAAGTGTAAAACGAACTTTTCTAAGTGTTAGAAAGAATTGTAAATGAATTTCATAAATTGGAATTATAGAATTATAACAGTGAAGTTATAAATAAAATTTTATAAGCAGTAGGTTTATAAAATTTATAAAGTTATTAAAGGAATGAGTTTGGATAAATAAATGAATCTTAGAAGTTATAAGATTTGTAGATTAGTGAAGTTTAGAGAAACAATTTTGTAAATAAATAAATTATAAGTATTTGACTTATAATATGAATTTTTAGTATATCATTGTGATATGAATTGAGATAGGTTAATAAAGAAAATTTATAAAAGAAAGTTGTGTAAATTAAATAGAAATGAAATTTATAAACATTGTTTTATAAATCCGCAACGACTTATTTTGATAAGTGAATTGTTGTAATTTATTAATGGAGTTATATTCATGTTTTAAACAGTGAATAATTCCTTAAAATAAAAGGAATAGAAGAAATGAAATTTATTAATAATATATGTTCACGTTTTTGTATAGTGAATATTATGTTAAAGAATTATTTAGAATGTGATGTTTTAAATAGAATTAAAACGATCTAACGATGTTTTAAAATGTATTGAGATTCGAAATCACAGATTTCAACATTTATTGTTGAAATAGATGTTCTCGAGAAATAAAAGGAAATAATAGATTATAACACTGTTGTTATAATAGATAATTTCCGAAAGGAAATGTTTTGTATAGTATTGGGATTTATATATCTATTTTAATTTCGAATCCCTATACTAGTGATTTTGGGTTGTCGTAACGATGTTTTACGCAACATTCGTTTTGGCCCAAATAAAAATGGTTAAGTAAATGATTTCCTTAAAGAATGAAATATATACTTAATTTCGATTAGAGTATATGGAATATTTTCCAAGGTTGAAAATAAATAAAATTTGTGGATTACTTATAAAATAAATAGGTATGGAAATTGTTTTTTTCAATGAGAAATGGAAAGTTAGAGAATTTATCTTTTTGAAGATAAATTGAAAATGAATATTTGAAATCGTATATTCATAAATATTTTGGAAATGTAAATTCAATATGGAATTTATAAATGGAATTGGGAAAATAGGTTTAAAAATAAATATTGATTTATTTTTGAAATATGGAAAGTTATATCTTTTAAAGATATTTTTAGAATTAAATAATTTGGAAAATTATTTGGATTCTGGTGATGTTGGCATATCTATTGATAGTTCAATGACCGACTATCAATATTTACCTTTAAATAGGTATTTGTTGTGAATTGTTTGAAATTGAATGCCACACTTATTTTTAAAAATAAGCGCTCACTATTCGGGTTAACCGGGAAAGGACCATGGGGTCGTATAACCCATTCCGAATATGTGATACGTCGTTATAAATTGCATTCGAAGACCGGTGTTGAAGACCGGATATTTTCGAAAGCGAAAGGATTTCTTATTGATTGTCTCTGCACTGGCTGATCCCCGGTATAGAGATATCCATAAGTGATGGGAAATCCGAACGTAATTAGAAATTATTCGGATTGCAAGGACTTCTTTGTAAGTGCCTTCGGTTCTGTTCGATCCCGGAACAGACTTGTATGGATTGTATGTCTGACATTACAAGTTGAGATATAAAGCCGATTTCTTTCAAATATATTTCTGTTGGTGGCGGAGAATTTATTCTTTGCTTAACACCCTTCTTTGAGACATATGAGCTCAAAGGTTATATAGTTGAAGTTATCAGCGATATATTCCCAAATTTGGTAATGTGACATGCTGAGTGTTGCTGTGAAATGATCATTGTGTTGATTATTGTGATAGGATCATTTATTTGATCGTCTATCTTAGTGATCATTGTGTTGATCATTTGTTGACCCAAAGCATGGCTTTTGTATAAAGTATGTTTTTGTGGACGTGAATTCGTCGAGCCTCACATCCCGGAAATGGTCAAAACAGGAAAGATGCGGCAAGGTTATTAGGGGTTGCTGTAGCTCCCCTTAGGGTATGTGCATTTCCTTCTGGATAGAGGTGGTATCATGGTATGGAGCCCAGATATTTAACCTATGTGGTTACTACGAATTTATTACTTTGTGGTTGTTGGTTATCGGGATCCCGTGAGAAAGGTCGTTTACGATCGGGGAATGGCGTGCTCGTGTCAGTAGTTACCCAGTTAGGGGTAACCCGGCCTTGTGTTGGCAGAGTTCCGGTTTGGTTCTCGGGGGTGTCTTTCCAGAGGCATTCTCATGTGGCAATGGGAAGTTCCTTGGCCTGACCCTTTGTTGGAAATCCAAAGAAACAATACGATCTTGTACGGTTTTAGTTGTAGAACCTGTCATTTAATATGGTAGCTATTAGTAGGCATAATATAATGGTACCTATGCTGGCTAAGATTTATATCTTTACTTTCGAAAGAATTTGTTCTACACTATGCACTAATAATAATATCAAATGCTTTATTTTAATGCGTATCAAGCATCTTTGACTAACATAAGAAGAAATCTCCTCCAAGTCTGCGTTTGCATTGTGTGTGTGGTGGGAGGTCTTATGGTAGTTACATTTTTAAAAGCATTGCGACTTGATTTTAAAAATATTCTCTATTTTGATTTTAAAAGTAAATAAACTGTTTTGAGTTCTCACACCAGTCACATGACTGACTCGGAGTTTATTGTTTTCCTTCCTAAACTCTGGGTGCCCACCAATTTCCACACGGGCAGTCAAGAGTTAGGTTTATCAGGATATTCTGAATATTCTGGAGTTGCTGGAGGCAAGCTGGATGGCATGGCGTATTACTAGTTTATATAGTATTTCTTTTTTCCGCTGCACTGTTTGTTGTTGTATGATGTTGTACACTCTGATGATATGATGTAATGTAATATGATGAAATGTAATAACTGATATAGTTCTTTGTTTAAAGATTATTCATTTATTATTATATGTTGTTCCGCTGCGAATTGTGAGATTCTGATGTTGTTCTGTTGTTCCCTTTCTGTCCCGTTCTATTTTCAAATTCTCTGTTTTTTTTAAAAATTGTCTATCTTCTTTTCCCTCTATTTTTTATCTCTTCTTTCCTCTTCTTTCTTTTTCTTTTTCTTTTTCTTAAAACCCATGACTTGATTTATAATATATAGATATACGATTTAAATTTGATTTGACATATTATGTATATATATTTATTTGGGTTGAAGGGAATTAGAAATTTAATTATTAAATTTTATCTTGAGGAATAATTTCAAATTAAAAAAAAATCAAATTTTTGAATAAATAATTCCAACTTGAGATAATTGAATTTGAAAGTTTTATTTGTATAATACTCAATTTCATTTCAATATAACCTACCTTGATTTTCAGAAGTTAACAATGTAATTGGATAATATACAATATAAAAAGATTTATAAATAAAATTTGAGTGGTTATAATAAATGTTATACACTTAAACTCTAGTTATAAAAAGATTAACAGAGGAAAATAAAATTAAAGGGTAATGGAATAATTTTTAATATAAAATGATGTTAAGGAACTAAGAATAAATTTAAACAGTTGTAATAAGTGTAAACATATTTGACATAGATGAGAAAAATATTGAGAGAAATAAATTTAATTATAGTTTGGAATAAAGAAGAAACTAAATGGGGAATTTAGTTTATTTTGGGAAATGGTAAATTTACTTTAAAAATTAAGTTAAATTACCATTTCAAATTTGGACTAAAATTAAACATTTTAAATTACATTGTTATAATACCTTGTGTAAAATTTGGATAAAAAAAATGATGAATGATTTTTTTAAGTGTAGGGATATTATACAAGTAAATATGTAAATAAATAAATGTTAAAATATTAAGTATAAATAGATGAAATCAATGATTAATTTAAAATTGAATTTTTATTGTTTAGATTAATGATTCTAATTTAAGTTTCAGTTTAGTTTTCTTTCAGGTTGTTTCTATTCCCCTACCTTCTTCCTTTTCGAGGACGAAAAGTTCTGAGTGGGGGAGAGTGTAACAGCCCAAATTTTTAACAAGTATTTTTCACTTGTATTTTAAAAACTTTGGGGTTTATTATATAAAAATATAAATTTTAAAGTGATTAAAAATAAAAATAAAAACAATTGACCAAATTTTTAATTAAATAATAAGATCTCTGAAATTTTGACATGGTTAAGAATTAACTTTAATTTGGAAATTTGGGTTTTTGTCGAAGATGGTAAATAACTTAATTTCTAGCAAAATCAAGCTATAAGTAAGAAAATATTAATAGCTTAGATGGTTAAGACATCTGGGCTATTCACGACAGGTCACGAGTTTGAGTCTCAGTATGGTCAGAATTTCGAATTTTTTTTAGTGTATAAATGAACTGGGTAATTACGCGTTAAAAAGGGCGCGTAAATGTAGGGAATAAATACCGTATATATATATATATATATATATATATATATCAGAAAACGTATAGAATTTTAATCCGTTATTTTTCTCTTTCCAGTAAAATTTACTTCCCAATTTATATACATATTAATTTGATTAAATCATTTTCTAAAAGTCTAAACATAAACTGAAAGTTTTGAAGTTTTTAAATTTTGTTAAAAGACAACTCAAATTCGCAATGTTAATAAAAATGAATTTTGTATATTTAAAATACAAAAATTGTAAGCGAATTTAATTTAAGTAATAACTTTGTAAAATTCAGTGTTTTACAGACTGTTAAATTTCACATTTAAAAAGGGCATGCATTGTAATGATATAACTAATGTAAAAACGTATAAATTAAAAACGTTACTTTTGTATAAATTTTGGGTGTTTTATACTACGTCAGTTTGACGTATTTTAAAAAATCATGTTTAAATATCTATAGGGATTAAAATATCAGTCAGTAGTTTTATAGCAAACGTTATTTTTCCATAACTGTCTATTTGGTTTTAAAAAAAAATTTGTATATAGCTTTTCATTCTAAATATCTTTTATCTTCTTGCCGTTCTTCTTATCTGCCTAAATATCCTTCAAAGATTTATTAGCCAGATTCGAAACTTCTCTGGTTATTCACTCAGCTACCATTCATATCACGTGAACATTATCTACCGTTCTATATGGATCACTAAATCTTTTGCCTAAAATCAACTCATGCATTCAAATTTAACTTTGCATATCCTTTCAAATTTTCACATTCCCATTTATATCTCTCTATCTCCACTGCCTTTATTTTGCAATAAATTTTTCGTTCCTATGATCATGCTCTTCTGTTTCCCACGGCAAAATTTGTTTTGCAAATCTTCAAACCATTTATCAAGCAAAAAAAAACTTTGTAAACATTTTATTCATTGCCTTTCCAGTTCAAAGCCTTTCTCCTTTTGCTTACCGTAATCACGCAACTTTAAATGGAAAGGAGAGCAAAAGAATATAGCGTTCAAACGAAACTGGAAAGAGAAATCAACGCATGCATTTATCACAATTTTCGTATAACGTTCAAACATGAAGAAACTGGAAATAAATCTCTCTGCCTTCCTTTGTTTTAATACGAAATTTATTGCTTCTCAATCAAGATATGTTGCCACTTTATAAATTTTCCCCTGCCGTGACCACTTTAAAACCTGAAGCTCATTTATATATACCAGCTATTCCAAATACCTTTGCATCTCCTATAGCTTGTATTAGCTCCTTCTTGCGTACAGAGCTTCAAATCAGGTAATGGTTTTTCTTTGTCTTTTTCTTTTCTTCTTCCAGTTTTTTCCTTTCTTCTTCTTGTTGTTCTCTGTTTCCCTTTTGCCTTGCTCGGCTACTTCTCCACCACGTCACGTCCCTCTAAGTTTCATAACCGAGCTTATATCCCGAACAAGCCCATGGTTAATATATTATAATATTTTTCTAAAAATTATTAAGTATTTTTGAAATAAAATTTATGTAATTTAACTAAAAATTTGACTTAAGGCTTTAAAATTTTAAAGGTGTTTTGTTTTTTTTTTAGTTAAATTTTTGTAAGTTAATAATTGGTTTTAAAGTGAATTTAAAGATTTTATTTACGATAAATGACATAATAATTAAATTTGATTTAATATGGAGTTGAAATCTAACCTAGAAATTTTAATAAAAGTTATTTCCGAAAATGGATATGTTTGGTATAATAAATAATGTACTTTAAATTGATAAAATGAAAGACGGTTGAAATGGAACATTTTGGAATAACTTTTATTTAACTTGAATCATAGTTGAATTGATGACTAAATGAATAAAGTTGGGAAGAAAATTTAGTGTATATTAACTAAAAAGGAAAAAAAATTATGGAACGGATGTGTTTTGTGAGTAAATAATTGAAAATGTTGTTTTCAAATGGAAAGGTGAAATTTCAATTTATGACTTAACTTGAAAATTTGAAATTGGGTTTTAAATAAAATTGTTAAGTTAAGTAAATAAATGAGAATTTAGTTTTATTTAGGAAGTGGGTATTTTTAAATTAAGTGTAAAGTTATTTGGAAAAATATATATACAAGTTAAGTAAAATAGGGAAATTCTGACTTACAAATGATTCATAGTAAATTTGGATATTTTATTTATAAAATTTATTTTATTTAATCATAAGATAAATGGTATCCAAATGAACATTTTTCTGAAGTAGGAATATGATTTTTAAAGTTAAGAATGGTTAAAAATTTAAATTTTAATGTTTCTGAATTCGACAATGTTTTGAAATTGAAGTGGCAGAGACGTGTTGTAATTAAGAAACAGAGAGAGTTTGCATTGAAGAATAGTTTAGGCAGAGACGCAAGTTTGTGTAAATACATATTTTTCAAAACTAGATAAATTAGGGTATGCCGGTGGAAATAATAATAATAATAATAATAATAATAATAATAATAATAATAATAATAATAATAATAATAATAATAAAATGTATAATAATAATAAATAGTATTACCAAGCCTATGAAGTTGGGGTCGGGATGTGGGGTGAGGCAGTCGAGCAAAAGCTGAACCAAAATTTCTTTTATTCTATTCGTTCCAGTTGTTTCGAAAATTTTGCTTTGACCGTAATTTTAAAAGTCGCGTATTTGGTATTTGAATCTTATTTTAGATTTGAATCAAGGCGTGGCATCCGCGGAAACCTAATCGTGCCATTTGTACGATCCTTTATCGAGTGGTAAAATCCTTTGAATCTGATTATCTGCAGTTTAAGGTGAGTATTTCTCACCAGACAAACATACCTATATTTATGTGAATTATCGCAAGTGTATTTGTAAATTATTTATTAAATGTCATCTGTCCGTAATATAACGTATGATGTTAAACCCCATTTTAAATTGACACCTCATCAGTTGTTTATCTGTTGTAATATAGTTGCAGTTATATTATTTAATGCTTATTTATTGTTAAATCATCACTTCAAGTTCCCTGTAAATTGAGATCGTTATAGGCTGAAATGATAGGCCTGTACGATAATTATTTATTCATTTATTTATTTAATTGTTAAATTTTAAATATTTAACTTGGGATTGCTGGTTTGAAATGATAGAACCCGGAGTTTTTGTAAATTGCGGATTGAAATGATATATATCCGTACCACTTGACCTAGGCTAGAAAACTATATACAGACCCGTGGTTTATATAATATTTTTATGAAATGTTTTAAAAAAATATTTTTAAATAGAAAGTTTATAATTTTCTGGTTTAAATGTATTTGAAGGATTTTATTTTTTTATTTATTTATAATGATTTTTGAAAGAGTCAAATGTTAAATAAATGAATGTTTATGTAAAATTTTGGAGTATAACTTATTTTGGAAAATTATGAATTTTTGTTAAAAGTGTGATTTTAGTTAAGTAAAATAATTGATATTAAGTTTTATTTTGGGAATTTAAAACTTAATGGTTAAGTTAATAAATTACAGCACTTAAATGCTGTCTTTTGTAAATAGACTGTTTTAACCTATAACTTTAGGTAGCATTTTATAAGTGCTACGGAAACTGAATTTTGATTGTTTTAATAAAATTTATGGAAATAATCTTTGGAAAAAAAAGCTTAAATTTTGGAATATAATATGAATAAGAATAAGGAATTGACTTTAAATGGTTTTAAATGGAAGAATTTAACTTTTAAATGTGAGTTGAAAGGCAATTAATTCCTAAACAAATTGAATAGATTTAAATGGTATTTATATTAAATGAAATGACTGATGTTTAAATAAATGATGTTTGAAAGGATATTATGATACTGAAATGTATTTGAAATTTATTTTGATTTTTAAAGTATAAATACCATTTTTTTAAAGTTGTAACCACGGGTTATAATAACGCTTGGTTGTTAAAGAGACCGGGATCGGATGTCTGGCATACTCTCTGTCGATACCGAAAACCACTTTGACAACCGTGTACGCGGTGGAGATTCCAGAATGAAGTAGGATGGTGGTGGCGTTTTCTATGAGGTAAATACGTGGACCCGACTCCCGTGAGTTGGCATAAGGTGGCTAAAACAGGAGCGATTGACGGATTAATGAGGTAGCACCTCTGATCGGACGCACTTCTTCGTATGTCATTCTATTACTTATGTGATTGTATTGGTGCGCACCTTTGATTTGGGAGTGTTGTTCGAGGTGGGCGGAAGCTGCGCGCTACGCGTTACCATCGGTCCGGAAGCGTAATTGGTATATCTACCCTGGCATTGCCTAGTTGTGCCGTGTCACCTACCATACCGAGCCTTATACGATTTTGGTTTGTACCATACCTATGGAGTGCCCTCTGACGACGCCCAGTACGGGGGAGATTACGGTACTGTATAGACTATGGAAATATATAAATGTGTTAAGGTGGAAAATGTAAAGCCTTAACGCTATTTAAAAGTAAGTTTATTTTACTAATAGACACTATTATAATAGCGAAGTATTACTACATAGTAAATAGTTTAACGGATCCTTAGAGGATAGGCGGTCCCAAGCATCCTTTAAGTTACTTGCTCTATATTACAGTACACTTGAATTATCTTACACTATATAAGTATGTATGTCCTGACTCGAGTGTTTATGTTTTATTTTACGCTCGGGTCAGCCTGAGTTGCAGTTCAATCATCATCCCGGAGCTAGAACTTCTGTAGATCCTTTCAAGTTGCTGGCTTCTTTCTGTCCGCTATCTTATTTATGAAATCAAGACTTTGGGATTTTTATTTGATGATTTAAACTATATTTGGGATGGAAGACTTTGTAATTTGTATTTGTTGAGACTATTTATAGTGGCTTCATGAACCACTAAGTATTTTAAATTCCGCTGCGAGTATTCTGATTCTGTGTTTGTGATTCTGTGATTAATTATTTACTGTATATTTTGAGATTTGCCAAATTTTATTTACAACGCGGTATTTTTAATAATTCAAGTCCTACATGTGCGGATGCGAATGGTTGAAAATATCGGGTCGTTACAGTTGGTATCAGAGCTTTGGCTCTAGACAAAACTTAGAATGTATGGTAAATTTGATTTACAGAATCACTTTCATTCGAGCTTGAATCTCTTCCTTTTGATTCGATTTCCTCTAAATTTTGGAACGTTCCCTACGGTTCCGAAGTTCATTCGTGTCCCTCACTATTCATTTTCTTTCGATTCTGGAGTATCCCATAACTCCACTTCGGATGATCTTTATAGTGAATTGGCGGTCTCGCCAATATTCTAATAAAGGGGTGAAACTCCTTTACAATTAGCATTGATTCACCAGAGATTTATATTTAACCTCGGTTTAGATGCTAGTATCTTTGGTTATTCCGAACTCTATCTCTTCGGATCGAATGGTAAATCTACATTCGATCTGACTCTTTAAGTCACGGTTGACCAGGTAAAGGTCGCCCGCGATTTATATAAATTTATCTAGTTCCTTGTTCTGTTACGTAATCATCGGATCTTATGATTCCAATTTATCTTTGAATCAAAATTCTCTTTAATTTGAGTCCATCAAATTTGAATCTCTATCCTTGTTTTGAAAAATTTATTCCTATATTTGGGAAAAATCTAATATTATATATAAGTATAATTTTCAGAATTCTATAATTAATTTAACTAGTTGTCAAGAGATAATAGTGTTTGATTTTATTTATGGTTTTGTAAACCATTGGTTTTGTCTTATATAAATAATTGAACTATAAAACATGGTTATAAATTTATTTGGAAACAGAAATGGATTTAAAACAAGAATCTAAGAATTTAATTTCTGATAGTTTCAAACCTTGTGTTTAAAGTCTTAAAAGGGTATATTATTATTTAAATTATTTTCGAATATAAATTTGTTTCCAAAGAATTTTAAAGGTTTAAAAATCAATGCTCTTCTCTTTGTCGCTAGGAAATAATTTCGGTGATGACAGCAACATCATCGACATACATTTTCGAGTTTCGAAGTGGAAAGACCATTCTGTAGTCTGGCTACAGTGTTACCTTGAGAATTTAATTGATTTGAATCTCTCAAATATATGACTTGATTTATAATATATAGATATATGATTTAAATTTGATTTGACATATTATGTATATATATTTATTTGGGTTGAAGGGAATTAGAAATTTAATTATTAAATTTTATCTTGAGGAATAATTTCAAATTAAAAAAAATCAAATTTTTGAATAAATAATTCCAACTTGAGATAATTGAATTTGAAAGTTTTATTTGTATAATACTCAATTTCATTTCAATATAACCTACCTTGATTTTCAGAAGTTAACAATGTAATTGGATAATATACAATATAAAAAGATTTATAAATAAAATTTGAGTGGTTATAATAAATGTTATACACTTAAACTCTAGTTATAAAAAGATTAACAGAGGAAAATAAAATTAAAGGGTAATGGAATAATTTTTAATATAAAATGATGTTAAGGAACTAAGAATAAATTTAAACAGTTGTAATAAGTGTAAACATATTTGACATAGATGAGAAAAATATTGAGAGAAATAAATTTAATTATAGTTTGGAATAAAGAAGAAACTAAATGGGGAATTTAGTTTATTTTGGGAAATGGTAAATTTACTTTAAAAATTAAGTTAAATTACCATTTCAAATTTGGACTAAAATTAAACATTTTAAATTACATTGTTATAATACCTTGTGTAAAATTTGGATAAAAAAAATGATGAATGATTTTTTTAAGTGTAGGGATATTATACAAGTAAATATGTAAATAAATAAATGTTAAAATATTAAGTATAAATAGATGAAATCAATGATTAATTTAAAATTGAATTTTTATTGTTTAGATTAATGATTCTAATTTAAGTTTCAGTTTAGTTTTCTTTCAGGTTGTTTCTATTCCCCTACCTTCTTCCTTTTCGAGGACGAAAAGTTCTGAGTGGGGGAGAGTGTAACAGCCCAAATTTTTAACAAGTATTTTTCACTTGTATTTTAAAAACTTTGGGGTTTATTATATAAAAATATAAATTTTAAAGTGATTAAAAATAAAAATAAAAACAATTGACCAAATTTTTAATTAAATAATAAGATCTCTGAAATTTTGACATGGTTAAGAATTAACTTTAATTTGGAAATTTGGGTTTTTGTCGAAGATGGTAAATAACTTAATTTCTAGCAAAATCAAGCTATAAGTAAGAAAATATTAATAGCTTAGATGGTTAAGACATCTGGGCTATTCACGACAGGTCACGAGTTCGAGTCTCAGTATGGTCAGAATTTCGAATTTTTTTTAGTGTATAAATGAACTGGGTAATTACGCGTTAAAAAGGGCGCGTAAATGTAGGGAATAAATACCGTATATATATATATATATATATATATATATATATATATATATATATCAGAAAACGTATAGAATTTTAATCCGTTATTTTTCTCTTTCCAGTAAAATTTACTTCCCAATTTATATACATATTAATTTGATTAAATCATTTTCTAAAAGTCTAAACATAAACTGAAAGTTTTGAAGTTTTTAAATTTTGTTAAAAGACAACTCAAATTCGCAATGTTAATAAAAATGAATTTTGTATATTTAAAATACAAAAATTGTAAGCGAATTTAATTTAAGTAATAACTTTGTAAAATTCAGTGTTTTACAGACTGTTAAATTTCACATTTAAAAAGGGCATGCATTGTAATGATATAACTAATGTAAAAACGTATAAATTAAAAACGTTACTTTTGTATAAATTTTGGGTGTTTTATACTACGTCAGTTTGACGTATTTTAAAAAATCATGTTTAAATATCTATAGGGATTAAAATATCAGTCAGTAGTTTTATAGCAAACGTTATTTTTCCATAACTGTCTATTTGGTTTTAAAAAAAAAATTTGTATATAGCTTTTCATTCTAAATATCTTTTATCTTCTTGCCGTTCTTCTTATCTGCCTAAATATCCTTCAAAGATTTATTAGCCAGATTCGAAACTTCTCTGGTTATTCACTCAGCTACCATTCATATCACGTGAACATTATCTACCGTTCTATATGGATCAATAAATCTTTTGCCTAAAATCAACTCATGCATTTAAATTTAACTTTGCATATCCTTTCAAATTTTCACATTCCCATTTATATCTCTCTATCTCCACTGCCTTTATTTTGCAATAAATTTTTCGTTCCTATGATCATGCTCTTCTGTTTCCCACGGCAAAATTTGTTTTGCAAATCTTCAAACCATTTATCAAGCAAAAAAAAACTTTGTAAACATTTTATTCATTGCCTTTCCAGTTCAAAGCCTTTCTCCTTTTGCTTACCGTAATCACGCAACTTTAAATGGAAAGGAGAGCAAAAGAATATAGCGTTCAAACGAAACTGGAAAGAGAAATCAACGCATGCATTTATCACAATTTTCGTATAACGTTCAAACATGAAGAAACTGGAAATAAATCTCTCTGCCTTCCTTTGTTTTAATACGAAATTTATTGCTTCTCAATCAAGATATGTTGCCACTTTATAAATTTTCCCCTGCCGTGACCACTTTAAAACCTGAAGCTCATTTATATATACCAGCTATTCCAAATACCTTTGCATCTCCTATAGCTTGTATTAGCTCCTTCTTGCGTACAGAGCTTCAAATCAGGTAATGGTTTTTCTTTGTCTTTTTCTTTTCTTCTTCCAGTTTTTTCCTTTCTTCTTCTTGTTGTTCTCTGTTTCCCTTTTGCCTTGCTCGGCTACTTCTCCACCACGTCACGTCCCTCTAAGTTTCATAACCGAGCTTATATCCCGAACAAGCCCATGGTTAATATATTATAATATTTTTCTAAAAATTATTAAGTATTTTTGAAATAAAATTTATGTAATTTAACTAAAAATTTGACTTAAGGCTTTAAAATTTTAAAGGTGTTTTGTTTTTTTTTAGTTAAATTTTTGTAAGTTAATAATTGGTTTTAAAGTGAATTTAAAGATTTTATTTACGATAAATGACATAATAATTAAATTTGATTTAATATGGAGTTGAAATCTAACCTAGAAATTTTAATAAAAGTTATTTCCGAAAATGGATATGTTTGGTATAATAAATAATGTACTTTAAATTGATAAAATGAAAGACGGTTGAAATGGAACATTTTGGAATAACTTTTATTTAACTTGAATCATAGTTGAATTGATGACTAAATGAATAAAGTTGGGAAGAAAATTTAGTGTATATTAACTAAAAAGGAAAAAAAAATTATGGAACGGATGTGTTTTGTGAGTAAATAATTGAAAATGTTGTTTTCAAATGGAAAGGTGAAATTTCAATTTATGACTTAACTTGAAAATTTGAAATTGGGTTTTAAATAAAATTGTTAAGTTAAGTAAATAAATGAGAATTTAGTTTTATTTAGGAAGTGGGTATTTTTAAATTAAGTGTAAAGTTATTTGGAAAAATATATATACAAGTTAAGTAAAATTGGGAAATTCTGACTTACAAATGATTCATAGTAAATTTGGATATTTTATTTATAAAATTTATTTTATTTAATCATAAGATAAATGGTATCCAAATGAACATTTTTCTGAAGTAGGAATATGATTTTTAAAGTTAAGAATGGTTAAAAATTTAAATTTTAATGTTTCTGAATTCGACAATGTTTTGAAATTGAAGTGGCAGAGACGTGTTGTAATTAAGAAACAGAGAGAGTTTGCATTGAAGAATAGTTTAGGCAGAGACGCAAGTTTGTGTAAATACATATTTTTCAAAACTAGATAAGTTAGGGTATGCCGGTGGAAAAAATAAGAATAATATTAATAATAAAATGTATAATAATAATAAATAGTATTGCCAAGCCTATGAAGTTGGGGTCGGAATATGGGGTGAGGCAGTCGAGCAAAAGCTGAACCAAAATTTCTTTTATTCTATTCGTTCCAGTTGTTTCGAAAATTTTGCTTTGACCGTAATTTTAAAAGTCGCGTATTTGGTATTTGGATCTTATTTTAGATTTGAATCAAGGCGTGGCATCCGCGGAAACCTAATCGTGCCATTTGTACAATCCTTTATCAAGTGGTAAAATCGTTTGAATCTGATTATCTGCAGTTTAAGGTGAGTATTTCTCACCAGACAAACATACCTATATTTATGTGAATTATCGCAAGTGTATTTGTAAATTATTTATTAAATGTCATCTGTCCGTAATATAACGTATGATGTTAAACCCCATTTTAAATTGACACCTCATCAGTTGTTTATCTGTTGTAATATAGTTGCAGTTATATTATTTAATGCTTATTTACTATTAAATCATCACTGCAAGTTCCCTGTAAATTGAGATCGTTATAGGCTGAAATGATAGGCCTGTACGATAATTATTTATTCATTTATTTATTTAATTGTTAAATTTTAAATATTTAACTTGGGATTGCGGGTTTGAAATGATAGAACCCGGGGTTTTTGTAAATTGCGGATTGAAATGATATATATCCATACCACTTGACCTAGGCTAGAAAACTATATACAGACCCGTGGTTTATATAATATTTTTATGAAATGTTTTAAAAAAATATTTTTAAATAGAAAGTTTATAATTTTCTGGTTTAAATGTATTTGAAGGATTTTATTTTTTTATTTATTTATAATGATTTTTGAATGAGTCAAATGTTAAATAAATGAATGTTTATGTAAAATTTTGGAGTATAACTTATTTTGGAAAATTATGAATTTTTGTTAAAAGTGAGATTTTAGTTAAGTAAAATAATTGATATTAAGTTTTATTTTGGGAATTTAAAACTTAATGGTTAAGTTAATAAATTACAGCACTTAAATGCTGTCTTTTGTAAATAGACTGTTTTAACCTATAACTTTAGGTAGTATTTTATAAGTGCTACGGAAACTGAATTTTGATTGTTTTAATAAAATTTATGGAAATAATCTTCGGAAAAAAAAAAGCTTAAATTTTGGAATATAATATGAATAAGAATAAGGAATTGACTTTAAATGGTTTTAAATGGAAGAATTTAACTTTTAAATGTGAGTTGAAAGGCAATTAATTCCTAAATAAATTGAATAGATTTAAATGGTATTTTATATTAAATGAAATGACTGATGCTTAAATAAATGATGTTTGAAAGGATATTATGATATTGAAATGTATTTGAAATTTATTTTGATTTTTAAAGTATAAATACCATTTTTTTAAAGTTGTAACCACGGGTTATAATAACGCTTGGTTGTTAAAGAGACCGGGATCGGATGTCTGGCATACTCTCTGTCGATACCGAAAACCACTTTGACAACCGTGTATGCGGTGGAGATTCCAGAATGAAGTAGGATGGTGGTGGCGTTTTCTATGAGGTAAATACGTGGACCCGACTCCCGTGAGTTGGCATAAGGTGGCTAAAACAGGAGCGATTGACGGATTAATGAGGTAGCACCTCTGATCGGACGCACTTCTTCGTATGCCATTCTGTTACTTATGTGATTGTATTGGTGCGCACCTTTGATTTGGGAGTGTTGTTCGAGGTGGGCGGTAGCTGCGCGCTACGCGTTACCATCGGTCCGAAAGCGTAATTGGTATATCTACCCTGGCATTGCCTAGTTGTGCCGTGTCACCTACCATACCGAGCCTTATACGATTTTGGTTTGTACCATACCTATGGAGTGCCCTCTGACGACGCCCAATACGGGGGAGATTACGGTACTGTATAGACTATAGGAATATATAAATGTGTTAAGGTGGAAAATGTAAAGCCTTAACGCTATTTAAAAGTAAGTTTATTTTACTAATAGATACTATTATAATAGCGAAGTATTACTACATAGTAAATAGTTTAACGGATCCTTAGAGGATGGGCGGTCCCAAGCATCCTTTAAGTTACTTGCTCTATATTACAGTACACTTGAATTATCTTACACTATATAAGTATGTATGTCCTGACTCGAGTGTTTATGTTTTATTTTACGCTCGGGTCAGCCTGAGTTGCAGTTCAGTCATCATCCCGGAGCTAGGACTTCTGTAGATCCTTTCAAGTTGCTGGCTTCTTTCTGTCCGCTATCTTATTTATGAAATCAAGACTTTGGGATTTTTATTTGATGATTTAAACTATATTTGGGATGGAAGACTTTGTAATTTGTATTTGTTGAGACTATTTATAGTGGCTTCATGAACCACTAAGTATTTTAAATTCCGCTGCGAGTATTCTGATTCTGTGTTTGTGATCTGTGATTAAGTATTTACTGTATATTTTGAGATTTGCCAAATTTTATTTACAACGCGGTATTTTGAACAATTCAAGTCCGACATGTGCGGATGCGAATGGTTGAAAATATCGGGTCGTTACATTATATCACAGTATACTTATACATCACCACTTTAAATAAGTTAAATATAAGGGATTTCGAAGTGCACTCACAGCGACTCTTTCGCTTCAAATAAGTTCGCACATACTTCACACACAACCGTACCAATCATTTAAACACAAACTCTAGGCCATGTACATGTTTTTGAGGGTAATATAAGTAAATATATTATATATAAATTTATTATGTACTTTCAAAAGCAAGAGGTCCAAAATTTTCACTTTCATTAGTTCATATCTTTACTTTATATTCACACACACATACACACACACACACACACACACACACACACACACACACAAATAACACACAAAATAAACTTTTCAATGGTGAGTTAACTCATCCAAATCCTTGCCAACATTAAACAAAAGCATTCTAGAATAGAAGAGCACTTCCTACCAACACCCAAAAGTACGAAAACACCACCTTGCCTCCAAATTGCTCTCGGCCACCTCCCCATCATCTTACGTGCTCACAGCCAAAATTTGACCTCCTTCTTATGCCTCCTTCCATCAACATTTGATTTGTTATTCCATGCTCCTATGTGCCTTTACCTATAGCCAAATTTTAGTAACGATCTGCCTGTCTTACTCCTAAAGATGACATTTAACAAATCTGTGGTATTCATGTGCCAATCATTTAGATGCCTAAAACACAGACCATTGGGGTAAAAGAAAAGAAAAGATGAGAAGAAAGAAAGAAATAATCGCACAAAGAAAGAATATCATATATAATAGATCATAAAATGATACATATGGTAACTTTCATAATGAACCATCAAAGTTATAACATGTACTAACTTTAGTCACGGACAGTTATAACTGTCTGCCCCCACAATGTTGATACTTAATATACATGCACAGTGGAAACAAAATAGATTACTATATAACGTCAAAGCAACCTGCTCCTTGCTCCTTCAAAAGACATCTGTAAGAACATGGACTACTAGGCTATTTATACAAATTTAAGTACCCAAGAGTTTTAAGGAAAGAAACGAAAACTCTGGGTCGGTCATGGGTCTGGTGTGAGTAAACTCTAAACAGCTGAATTGTTATACTTATAAAACCTTTAAAAATAAAGGCATCTCGTAAGACCACCATCGCACATAAACACAGATGAATTTTTATCATATGAGAATAAAAACTTTTCAAGTAGAAAATCCTGTGATATTATAATAATGCCTAGCACTACAACAAAAAGGACCATTGATAACATTAATCTATAGCGTTTCTGCATACCACCTTTGGTACGCTATGCAAATTAGGGTCTTGTACGCTATTTGTAAATCCAGTGAACGCTATTTGTATGTACAAACACTATTTATATATTTGTAGGTGAGAAACAAAATTATGCGGGAATATTGCTTTCATTTCCTCTCCTTACAGGCTACAGCAAATACTTCTTTCACTTTATCATCTCCAAAAAAAAAAAATCGCCATCACTTTTATCTTCTCCAACAGATACTTCCTTTCACTTCTAATCCAGAAGCAAATAGAAATCCCAGCCGATCCGTTCCAGAAATTTGTGCGATCTAGAAGTAAACAGAAATCTAGAAGTAAATAGAGATTCCAGAAATTCCAAACAAACCGATAGTTGTGTGAATAAGCATCTCTAACAAACTTCGATACATTTCGAATTATTTTGTCTGTGTCTGATTTATTGAATTATTCTGTGCATTTCGAATCATTTTGTTTCTATATGATTTATTGTTTGCGTTTCCAAAAATCCCAAATGAATTATTCTGTGTATTTCGAATCATTTTTTTTGTGTTTGATTTTTTGAATTTGGTATATGTGTCTGATTTAATTATGTTTAAAAACCTAGCATTTGACAGCGTAGGATGGAACACTTAAACATAAGTGATTTAGTACACCTTCGGTTGCTGTACTTGTTTTTGAATTTGATTGCTTGATCTGTAACTTGTATGGGTTATGTCAATAAGCAATATTGGTGGTTCCTGGGACTTAATCCTTTTCCGTTCTTTCTTAATGATTTAGCAGTTTATAGGATACCTTACTAAATAATTCCAATGACTTGTTTGTTTTTAGTTTTGAACTTTGTTTGGAAAGAAAACTATAATCACGGTAGGATTATACTGGATAAAACATAAATATGCGAGCCTGAAATTAAATTTAACAATTGACCTGAGCCTCAACATTTTGATGTGTATGCACCCTAAACTCATCATTATAATTAGTTCAGGTGTTTGATTTCATACTATAATTAGTCTCATCTTCTATGCATTTATGTTGATGTTTTGGTGGTCCCTATTCTTTTTTCTAATTCATATGTTGTCAATTACATGTTTAATGTTATATTGAGAGGCTGAGTGCATTTCTTTGTTGTTTTTTATTTGATTCTGTTTATGAGGGATATAGTTAGTCAATTTTTTGTATTCCAAGGATAAGCAATGGTTCATTTTTGGTGTTGCTATGAATTGTGGTCTGATTGTTATGCTGCTTAGTCTGCTTGTTATATGATATGTTTCTAAGCAATGGCTTTTTTCTTGAAATTGAAATGGTACTTAGATACAATATGTCACTGGGACGACAAACCACAAATCATGTGCCAATAAATATTCAAATCACGCTACGCTCTTTGAACTTGTGACCTCTCACACCAAAGTCGAATCACTTAACCACTGGGACAATGGTGCTTGCCAATGGTTTTTCTTTGCTTGGTTTGCATTTATCTATGTCAAATGACATATAGACAGGTTCATGTTGGTCTATTTGTTGTTAATAAATAATCTTCTTTTATGTTAGATTATACTATATGGTTTTTGCAATTCTTTAAGTTTTATATTATATTCCTTCTCAGTGATAAGATTCTCATCATTTAAATCACATAACTACGAGGTGATTGTTTACAGGATCTATATTGCAACTGGAATTGCTTAAATGTCTTTGTGATTCTTTTTTGTTTCCTTGGTGTTAATTATAACTAGGTACATAAGTTTTATGATTCATTGTATATTTATAACCTGTTAATTATAACTTGATTCTGCTCTTTATTATTATTAGCTTCACGTTGTATAATTAAATTGAAGTTTTTAACTTGATTTTGCTCTGTACTTAGTGAAATATTTGTATACTCAATGAATTGCACATCAAAAAATTTATATGCTCAATTTTTTTGGGTCGTATATTAGATTTATGTTGTAACTTTGTCAAATTTTAACTTAATTCTGCTCTCATTGAAATATTTAAACTCCACATTCATGTTGTACAATTTGGTCAAAGGTTTTAACTTGATTTTGCACATTAAAATTATCTCATAATAAACACAAAGTTAAAGTTTCAAGGAAAGTAAACAAACTAATAAGACAAATTTCAGTAGACTACAAATATGTTAACTTTTTACTCATCTCATTATAGAATAGTTGCACTCTAGTTCATAAATAGGTGACCTCAACGTCCAAACACGTTTATTGTTATAGAAATAAGCCTGCTTTAGGAAAAAGGCACATGAGGAGAAGATCAAATTTTTTGCAAGCCTTTCGCTTACTACTATTAATCCCATATATTCAAAAATGCATTGTTACAAGAGTGTGAACCTCAATTCCTGAATGATGTATTTAATTGACTGGAGAAGATGTAATATTTCAAGACAATCAAAAAAATAAAAATGATTATAATATCAAAAATCAATCACATGCATGTATATTTCTATAAAGGGTGATACTTATTCTCACTAACAAATAAAAAAGTGGTTAATTCAACATTTTGAAATGCAGAATTTATAAAAGGGCAATCTTATAGTAAATTTATAAATAAAATGAATAAATCCATGTATACCATGCATTTATCAGCTCGAATAAATAATTTTCTATTAACTCATGGTAGATGTATAATTTCCTATAATGAAAAATGTATCGGTGCCGAAGTAAAGTTGATGAAGTGGATGTAGGCCTGTCATAAATATGTTAAACTGATAACCTTCATTATTAATTTCTACTTATAGAGTGACAAAAAGTTACATGTTTTGACATGAGGAGGTATATCAGCTCATTAGGTGAAGCTAAACTATAGATTTGATATGTACAATGTGTACCAAAATTATTTTAAGAGTAATATGTTGCTACAAATGTTTATAACATTTTTGCAACAGCTACATACCTCTAAAGTATATATAAATGCTTAAAAATACACGATGCCTAATTTAGCTTAAAAGTTTCATTGTGTAATCTCAATAAGTGATACGTACAATTACTATGTTAAACATAAACTTAGTACATTTTATTTTTAACATACAGTTACAATACTATTTTTGCACTAATTACTAATTTTAACAAAATCTGGACTTTATTCTTAATTCAAACATAAGTTACTATATTATTTTTTCCAACTAATATACAAGATTCTACAGCTTTAAAATAATGGGTAGCCATATAAAAACCATAACTAACTATGAATTGAATTTAAAAGTCAATACT
This sequence comes from Allium cepa, assembly GCA_030765085.1. Classification (NCBI taxonomy): domain Eukaryota; kingdom Viridiplantae; phylum Streptophyta; class Magnoliopsida; order Asparagales; family Amaryllidaceae; genus Allium; species Allium cepa. The sequence goes on along the minus strand of CM060935.1, from coordinate 327,122,358 downwards.
CAACACAAATATGTGTACAGTAGGAAATGCAAAATGTAAATTGAATCAGAAATAGAAATTTCATGTTTTCAAACGCCATATATAAATTGAATCAGAAATAGAAATTTAGGGATCCTGTTCAAATTTGAATTATGATGATGGTGCTAAGATTTGGATTACGTTAATCAAATATGATGAATTTTGATGTGTTGGATTAATAATCAATTATTAAGATTGAATGATTCATTTTTTGATGAATGTGAACCAGATCTTCATTTATTAATTGTTGGTGAATGTTTCAATAAAACTGTGTGGCTTATTCTGATTAACAAAAATATTAATCTCTTAGTTTTTATTACTTCTAAGCAGTAATTGATTATGAGTATATTTTATTTGCATCATTCCTTTAAATTACGTGTTTCTGAGATGACATATGTATGGGTTGAATTATTATCTATCACATACGATGTCACCCTAAAATTTGCTGTTGATCACAAGTATATCATTTTAATTTTTAAATCATGAGAATAATGCTTATGAATGAATTGGCTAGTACATACACAAATAAATACTAGTAATTGCAAAATAGTAAAAACCCGATTGTTGTTTTGTATACTTTAAACTACAAGAAAATTGTTATCAGTTTTCTTTAATTTTAGTTAAACAAATAATAATAATATATTAAAAAAGAGTATCCATATTATTAAAAAAAAATTTAAAACTATTTTATAAAATGTAAAGTAACGTTTAACTATTAAGTGCCTAAAATATTCGTGTAGATACATACATATTAAATGGAAAGGGCATAATTTGAATCGTACTTAACGCAAATTTCATACACCAAGACTTGCCTAAGTTACAAAATTCATTTTTTATTAAAGAATAATATATGATAAGACTACCTATTTTCTTAATAATTTAAAATTCTTGCACATCTTTCCATAATCCATCAATTAAAATCTAAAGATCACAAGTAATAATTAAATCTTAATATTTTGATGAAGAAAATAATTATTTTATAAATGAGAAATGATAGTTGCTTTTTATTGAAATGGTACTTAGTACAATATGTCAATGGGACAAAAAAAACCATAAATCATGTGTCAATAAATGCTCGAATCACGCTATGCAAGTTTTAAACTTGTGACATCTCGCACCAAAGTTGAATCACTTAACCACTAAGAAAATTTAATATCATTTCTGTGGAAACGAATTGACGTCAAGGAATAAAAATGTTACAATTTTTGTTGAATATATATATATTGAATAAGGGTCTCATTTTTGCCACACATTTCAACCACATAATGTCAAATGCTGATGTATGATTCAATCAAATTTGCCCATGGTTAATTGTACGGTTAACATGAATAGCCATCTATAACTTGATTACATGGATTATATTATAAAGAATATAACCTTAACAGCCATCCATAACCATTATTCTTCGTTTAACATATATAAATTCTTATGATTACCTGCTTACATTAATTGCATGTCTACATATCCAGACTCTAAGAGCAACTTAATTCAATAAGACCTGTTGATAAAGCTATCTAAATTATATTCACAATTTTATATGAGAGATCGTTTGAAGATTATTTAGGCTTTATTCTTATATATCCTGTTCAAACCACAATGCAACTTAAATCCCAACTTAAACACCAAATCTCATATACAAATAGCTTGAATATTTCTTTTTAAGGAGTTTTAATCGTTTAGGTGACCTTGGACCTACGTGCTTTTTCAATTGCCGGTCTTTGCATCAACCATGAAATTTCTTTTCTATTGCATAATAAAATAGTTTTGAAATAGTTGTATTATTGTATATATGTGTATATGCATCAAGTAAGAAATCGTGAATGGCATAAGAATTTACTTACAAAATTTGGTTTCATTTTAATTCCATTATTATAAAAATATTGTGGTGTATTATATGTACAAGTTTCTCACTCGCATTGATGGGGAGAACACTGATGAAGTGGATTACGGAAAACCATTCCAATGGATTATAATTCATCACATGTACAATGAACACATTAATGATCTATATACCGGCGTAAGATCCATATCTCTTTTCTTCTATATGCGTGATGATTTACAATAAATTTATTTATGTGTTGCATTTGAGCTAGTCTAGTCCCTAAATATACGTTGACAGAAAAAAATGCAGCACATTAAAAGTGCAAGGAAAAACTGTTGAACTGTGTAATAGGGCATGACTACAAGGTTTTTTTGATTTTATTATTAGTTAAATAATTAATTAAATTATTAATTAATTATTACTAATTCATATTCTACAAATTTTAAACAATAAACTTCAATCAAAATGCAGCTATAGAATTGAAAATTGAAATACAACAACTAGGAAATCAAAATACAACTATGAAATTTAAATACAATTACTGAGTTTAGATTCAAATCAAAGATATTTGACAATAATTGGGTAATTACAAAAAAAGCCATTGAAAAGACACTTGTAACACTATTTTGGGAACAAATGAAAGTATAGGATAATGCCTTGAGATAGCTTGCTCTCACTGAATGCTCACTTGGTTTCCTAAATGAATTCTAATCCATTGCAGCGGTTTTCCGGTTATATCCCAAATATAAAGAAGGGAAGGAACAACTGTAACATCCTGCCTTTTCGCACGATTTAAACAGACACACGTGCCAGTTCAAACCATACGGAAGGGTGGATTGTTATGGTGTAAATAAGAAAACAGAGAAGAAATAAAACAAAATAAAATCTCACAGCGGAAGGATAAAATATAATAATAAAATATACAGTTTATAAAACTGTTTACAAAACATTTGATTCTTCTTTATACAATTAAATATCAGAGTTCACATTCCAATAATATCAATGCAGCGGAATACAGTGTGAGTGTAGTGCAATACTATAAATAATAATAATACAAATCTTCGTCTTCATCCTCCAGATCTAAATCTTCAAATCCTGAAACGCTCGGACTGACCCGAGCGAATTTGAAAAGACAAAACACTCGAGTCAGAACTAAAAGATCTTATGTAAGTTAAATTTACAGAAATAAATATGAGTGCAGTAACTCAAGAGATGCTCGGGATTTACATCTCCTAAGGATCCGTTAAACTATTTACTATGTAGTATATTGCGCTATTATAATAGTGTCTATTTATAAAATAAACTTACTTTTAAATAGCGTTAAGGCTTTACATTTTCCACCTTAACACATAATAGTCCCAGTAGTCCATCCAATATCATAGTCCCTTCTGATCGGGAAGCCACCAGAGGATACCACACGGGCTACGGGAGAAATCCAAACTCGTACAAGGCGCGATAGGATAGGTGACACGGCACAACTAGGCAATGTCAGGGTAGATATACCAATTGCTATCCGGGCTGGTGGTAACGCGTAGCTGCCACTACCGCCCACCTTGAACAAACACCCCCAAAACAAAAATAAAAGTGGCCGCCGAATCAATCCAAAGTCAGAGTATAATATCGAAGAAGTGCGTTCGATCAGAGGAATGACCTCATTGGCCCAAGAATCGCTCATGTTTTAGCCACCTTATGCCAACTCACGGGAGTTGGGTCCACGTATTTACATTACAGGAAACGCCGCCACCAACCTACTTCATTCTGGAATCTCCACCGCGTACACGGTTAGTCAAAGTGGTTTTCGGTATCGACAGAGAGTATGTCCATATCCGATCCCGGTCTCTTTGCCAACCAATCGTTATTATACCACCGCGGTCATTTAAAATAATTTATACTTTAAAACCAGAATAAAAATTTCCATTTCAAACTATGAATACGATATCATCTTAAAACCCAAAACAATATGATATCATTTTATCCAAATATATTTCTTTTCCAAAATCGTACTGCTTTAAAATTTATAGTATCTGGAAACCAAATATTTGGCTTATACTTTCAAAGCATAATATTTCGAAATTCATATATTTTAAAACCATAACTTCTAAAACTTGAATGATTTGGATATTCAACGGTATATAAAATAAATGGTTTAACTTTAAGGTTACTTTGTAAAGAAAAATAATTTCCATGGCTTTACAAATATATTTCTTTATTTAAAGCCTAAACCGTAGATTTAAATATCACTTCAAGTTCCAAAACCCCTTCAATTTCTATATAGATATATCCATTTGGAGTACTAATATTTCAAAACTAAAGTTGGATTTTATTCTTTCAATAAATTAATGCTCTATTATTTAGTCTTGAATATTCCCATAAATTCCATAATTAAAACTCCAATTTCTAGCAATTTAAATATTTTCTTCAATTTAATTTATACCAAAATATTCATTTTATATTTATCTTGGAAAATCCAGTTATAAATATCATATCTTAAAATTTCCAAACTTAAACATATAATATAAATTATCAAATTCCATTTCTCAAATTTTTCCATTTTTATTTAACGGATTTATACACAGCTTAAATTCAAAAATTTAACTTCGTATGTATATATATATATGGAAGAATAATATTAATAAAGTATCAAAATTCAAAAAATTTATAAACCGTATCCCATCCAAACCATAGAAATCACTTTAAAAATATTTTATATATAGACCACGGTGCCTGTATAAAATTTTCTATCCTATGGTCAAGTGATACGGATATTTATCATTTCAATGCGCAATTTAAAATAAAAATGCGGTTGTATATCATTTCAAACCGCAATCCCGAATGAAATGAAAATGCATGATGACTTGCAGTTTAATGATATAAAATAAAACATCCATTCATCAACATCATCCATCATACAACCATCATCCAATAATAAATCAATATCAATATATATCTGATAATATATAACAGGTAATAACTGGCAGTTATATTCAAATAAATTTAACAACTATTAAACTAACGGTTTATATTCAGTAATAAATTTTATAACTGTTTAACTAGCAGTTTATATGCAAATGAATAAATTCTAACTGTCAATTAATATGCAATAAATAAAATAAATTAACAGTTAAATTAAATAAATGCGATTTAACAGATATGATGAATAAAACACGCCAAACAGTCAAAAATAAATTTCTACTCATATCTAATATAAATTTAACAAACATAAAAACTTTTAGTAGTTGTGAGTGGGTTAAAACACTCACCTTTTGAATTTAAATCGAATTTAAATTCAATTTAAACCCAAAATTTCGCTGGTCTCCAAATCTGTCCAAACTAGCGTCAACAGATCTGTAATTTAATTACGATCCTAACAAAAAAAATCTCGCGTAAATCGGAGTTTGCATGAGAGAGTTATGTCGAAAATTGCACTTGAATTTCAAATTAAAAATAAACAAAGATGGACCACTTTCACTTACACTCCTGCCACGTCATCACTAATATACGCACGTCCCTCCTTTTCAGCCGAGCCTAGGTGAAAAAAACAAACCCAAAAGCAACGCCTTCTACCGCTTTGACCGAGATTTCAACGCACCTCCGACAACAAATCAACGAGCTGCCTCCATCAACGAGCCGCCCATTCTCCCCTCTACAGACCGACACCCTCCACGACACCCCAGGTCGCCGCCCCCGCCGTCCAAAAATGAGCATGCCGAACCCTAAAACCAAAATTCCCATAGATCTGACCATTAACTCCCCAAACGAACTCCACAGATGGACTCCCCTCGGTTATCTCCACAATACCCAGAAACAGTTTTCCGATCGGGCGAGTTTTGTTGCGACGATGATGAGTGGCCGAAAATGATCTGAATTATTCTGGACAAACGATAGCTCCAATCGAAAAACAAATTACACCAGCAGATTACGAACACTGAGAACTATGACATATATTTTTATGGAATTTTTCTGAAGAGTTTGAAATTTCATTTGAATTTTGGATTGAAGTAGATCTAGGTTTTGCAACCATTGAGGAAGAAAAAGAGATGAAGAAAATGAATGTATAGACAAATGATAGAAGATGGAGGCTAGGGTTTATCACAACATATATATAGACAAATAGTAGAAGGCTAGGTGGGCACGAATTACGAACGTGCTAAACGATAGTTGGCCCAAAAAGCCCGTTCTAACCCCGGAACGAAATTTATTAAACCCATATATCGAAATAGGTATTTTAAAATATTCTGAACGCGATGGAAAAAGTTTTACGTCCAAATTTGATCGTATGAAGAAGTTATGCTGAAAACAAAATTTCCAAATTGATTTCAAATTGATTTTAATTAAATCGATTTCAAGGCGTTTCGTGTTCGTACGATCAAACGACAAGTCCGATCGATACGAAACTTGAAACCCTACAATAATTCACCGATACGGATCCGATGAAACTTGTTTCGTCGAAATCCGAGTCCGTGACAAAATGGCTATTTTTATATTAATTAAATAAATTAAAATTTAGTCAATTAAATCAAATTTCCCATTTAATTGCAACAACGCAATTTCAAAATTTTAACTCAATTAAATAGACAACTCTTTATATTCTAAATCAATTGCAATGGTTTAAAAGTTGCTAAATTTTGATTTCAGTAATCCCTTTAATTCGATTCAAAATTAGCAATTACCTATTGAATGCCCCAAAATTCCTATTAAATAATCTAACAAATCTTTATCATCAATTAGATGAATTAAATATTGCAATCAACTATTTGCGTTAATAATTTCCGTTTCACTTTAAAGTATCTAAATTAGCCAATTACAATACTTATTACCCAAATAACTTCAATTTCTTCCAAATAATATTTACATAATTATTTTAAATATTGAATCCATTTAATTGCAATAAATTCAATTGATTGCAAATCAATTCCAAATAAATTTGATTTCTATCCAGTTACAACTTAATATCAAATCAGTTTTCACTTAACTAACAAAGTCATTATTACTTAGAATTTCATTACATTTTATATTTTCACATTTTCATTTTGGTTTCATTTCCTTTCCCACATAGTTTATTAAAAAAGGGATTTTTCTTGGTTACAACTTATTTGGATCCAACATTCTTCATTTTCCAATTTATTCCACTTTAACTGCAAAAAATTTCACATTAAATTATAAATTAAAATTTTAACAAATCCGTTACTTGATTTAAAACCCTGCTATTCAATAAATGGACATTTATAGGTGAAATTAACATTGACCTATATTTCATATCATAAATGCATACTTATTTCATATTATTTAGTTATATTTGCCAACCATGTCCACAAATTTACTATTTATATACCTAATTAATTTATTACTAATTTAAGTAAGTTTATTATCGACAGCATTCATTAAAATTACTTATCTACACTTATTGCATTGGTTTATTCAACGGTCACTCTTATTTAGTCACTATCCATTTTACAACCAAATGTACAATCTCCACTATTGATTTTTATATTAATGAGTCCCATTCTAGTTAATATAATTATTAATATTCACAAATTCAACATTTATTGGTTTCTTATATTTAACTTATACTAAGTATGACAATTTACATTATTCAAATCTATTGCCATATAAATATTAAATTGTTACATTAAATTACAATTACTATATCTAATTCCCACATTTACTCAAATAAAATCTTAAGACTTTTATTTCATTCTAAATTAGATTAGAAATCATATTAAATTAATTCATTTAATACCTTCGAATTTACCGGGTCGTTACACTCTCCCCCACTCAAAACTTTTCGTCACCGAAAAGGAAAAGAAGGGAAAAGAAGAAATTTAAATACAATACATCTTATTCAAAATATTTAATTTATAAACAATAATTTACTAAATTTATTTCCTTAAATGGAATATACCCGTTTTATCATCATTATATCTTTATGTACTTAAATAAATAAGTTTGGATAACATTTTCAAATAATCTCTAAGTGGTTTCAATCACTAACGATCAAATCAATCCAACAACCATCCATTTCAACAAACAGCATACCCAACAAATATAAACAACCATATAATCAACAAACAAATAGTTGCTCGGGTCCAAAGCTTGAAATGGTCCGGAATGAAAAATAACTATCCAGTGCATCATTTACTCAACAGTCTTAGATGAGATCGAATAGATTATTTATTCATCCAACTACTTCAAATTTCCTTACCCGACCAACCATAAATCAAACAATAACAATTCAACCAACAAATCATTTAATTCATTATAAAAAAATTTTCATACATTAGCTGTTTGATCTTTTCATTCATATAACAGTTTATCTTTTATTTTCACTTATTTTCATTTATATACCACATAAATTATCCTTTAAAAATTTACATTTATTTCTAACAACTTTTAACTTTTATTTCTTCATTCAGTGGTTGTTTTCTTTATTTCTACTTATTACTTTCAATTATTCATTTTCATTTATTCAGGTTATGTAAGTTTCCCTTTTATTTGTATTGCATTTAATGCACTGCTTAAATTTCAATCATTTAGTTGATGCTTACATTTCTATTTTATTTAATTACAGTATCCCTTTTTAATTACTCTTAAATTCTTAACCTTATAACTCCATTCTTATAAATAAAGGATTTTATTAATTTATTACTTAGGGTTTACAGTCATTTATTTGTCACTTACTTCCTATTATATTAACTAGTAGCATGTAAATCATACTTAAGTTTATAACCCTACACATCAATCCTTATTCATTAAAGAATTTCATTTCATTTACTTAATCTTAAAATCACCTATTTTGAATTCTTACCTTTAATTTTAGTAAAATTTCAATCATGACTTAAGTTTATACCATTAAATTTTCATTTAATATAGCAAATTTATTGAATACTTCATTATTTCCAAAATTTCTACTTGTATAATATTCTATCCCAATCTCTTTTCTAACATTTCAACTTTTCATATTTGGTAAGTTATTTATGTTAAAGAAAATGCAAAAGAACTTATACAAGTTTTATCTCATCTTTTAATTAAATTTAATGTTCAACAATATTACTCTTTGTCTCATAAGTTAAAATTTTCAAATTGCCCTCTATAACTTTGCATTTATTCTCTTACCTAAATTAGAGGTTTCAATTCATTAATTACTTACCCTTTATTTCACTAAAATAATTTAAACCATTAAGAAATGGAAATTTAAGAATTAAATACCGGGTCAAATTTCAAATTATTTTGAAAATAATAGATAAATAATTTCTTACAACTTTTATATCTCAATTATATTTAAAACAATTAAAATTTTAGATAATTTCAAAATAAATCTGCAGTAGAATTTACTACAGTGGCCTTTCCCCTTTGAAACTCGAAAATGAAAGTCGATGATGCGGCCGCCATCACCGAAATTATTTTCCAGCGACAGAGAGGAAAGTACAAAATTTATTTTCTCCAAAATCTTCTTTTAAACAATTCCTCCGAATTATACTAGATATTTATATAAGAAAATACTTATAAACCAAATCATTATATTTCATAAATCCTTTGAAAGCAGATTTTCAAAAATCCCGGACTTAAGTTCTAAATCTCCAATTTGATTTATTATAATTTCAACTTAGCTTCAATTATTCTAAATATTTTTATTACCTAACACCCAATCTATAGCAACCAAATATATATATCTTTATAAAATATTTTTATATATAGAAAATATAATATGCAAAGTTATTTCATTCACCTATATTAAAACAGATATTATGTCGGTTGTTCTTATTAAGTGTTTAGAAATCCCTGTTGATGACATAACGTCCCATGCATCAACCAGAATTTATAAATACAAAACGGAACAGATTAACACAATATTAAAATCTTTTTATAACACTAACAAATATGTTGTCTCTTATATATACGCTCAGCGACTCCCATAGGGTTTTACTACCCTATTAGTAAAGAGTCGAACCCACAAAGCTAAGGTTTATCGCTAAACCAAAGCTCTGATACCAACTGTAACATCCCGCCTTTTCGCACGATTTAAACAGACACACGTGCCAATTCAAACCATACGGAAGGGCGGATTGTTATGGGGTAAATAAGAAAACAGAGAAGAAATAAAACAAAATAGAATCTCACAGCGGAAGGATAAAATATAATAATAAAATATACAGTTTATAAAACTGTTTACAAAACATTTGATTCTTCTTTATACAATTAAATATCAGAGTTCACATACCAATAATATCAATGCAGCGGAATACAGTGTGAGTGTAGTGCAATACTATAAATAATAATAATACAAATCTTCGTCTTCGTCCTCCAGATCTAAATCTTCAAATCCTGAAATGCTCGGACTGACCCGAGCGAATTTGAAAAGACAAAACACTCGAATCAGAACTAAAAGATCTTATGTAAGTTAAATTTACAGAAATAAATATGAGTGCAGTAACTCAAGAGATGCTCGGGATTTACATCTCCTAAGGATCCGTTAAACTATTTACTATGTAGTATATTGCGCTATTATAATAGTGTCTATAAATAAACTTACTTTTAAATAGCGTTAAGGATTTACATTTTCCACCTTAACACATAATAGTCCCAGTAGCCCATCCAATATCATAGTCCCTCCTGATCGGGAAGCCACCAGAGGATACCACACGGGCTACGGGAGAAATCCAAACTCGTACAAGGCGCGATAGGGTAGGTGACACGGCACAACTAGGCAATGCCAGGGTAGATATACCAATTGCTATCCGGGCTGGTGGTAACGCGTAGCTGCCACTACCGCCCATGTGACGCCCCACCTCTATACCCACGCTAGCCAAGAACACTACGGTGTAATGCTGTCAACTAGCACGGAGAATAAGGCTGTTGAGGAGCGGCCATCAATAGTTGGCCTTACACTAGTATTGGTTATCTCGATGGGAGTGATATAAATATATATATTCTTTCATTTTTCATCTCTGATTTATTTTCTCCCATCGACATACCCCAATTCCAGTATAAAACGAACTACGATGGTTCGTAATAGTTTAGAACAGTAAATATAAAATAACAACACAGATAATATAAATGCGGAACACAGATGAAACAGAAAGTCTCATATATATATATAATAACTGATGTCAGTGACAATACATTCACACGGTACATATGATACAACTACAACAGTCGACTAAGGAAGTTACATATACAAGTACATTAACGTATATAATATACATGAATACATATCTTCCTATACAATTTTACATACTACTACAAATGACGACGACTACTCCAAAAGATATGAAAGAACTTCATAGCTCTAGCAGCAACCCAAAGCAGAATATCTACAACCTGAAATACTCGGTCTGACCCGAGTATTAAATTCAAAAGAAAATAATACTCGGGTCAGTCTAATTCAAACTCAGTTATTAATGCCCAGAAGCAATAATAATTAAATAATGAATAGACGATAGTAATTAAACCAAATCAGAATGCAATTCAGAACATTGAATTGAAATAAACAAAACAGTTCAAACCATTGGAATATCAATTAAAACATTTAAATGAGTAGGGCTGTAGTACACGCACGCGTGTACTGCCTCGCCACTACAGCACATGAACTACGCAAAAGATTAATAAATCAAAACAAAATAGAATATCACAAAACCATACCGTGTGGCTGCAGTTCACGCTTGCGTGCACTGCCTTGCCACTATAGTGATGTCGTACCCAAAAACTCAATACCGTGTGGCTGCAGTTCACGCTTGCGTGCACTGCCTTGCCACTACAGTGATGATGTACACAAACGGGCACAAGGTCAAATCCGAAATATCGGATTCAACTCAAGTGACTTCGAAAACAAATCAAAATGCAAGGGTCAAGTCACTGCTGTCATGACTCAACCTAATGCAATAGTTTAAAGAAATACACTCGGCAAAGCTCAAAGACCAATACACAAGAATTAACAGTGCAAACTAATGCGCTAAGAAAATGACAGCAGTATAAAGCTCCAACCAAGTGAATATACGATATGTTCACAAACGAATGTACGTAACGAACTGCACATGGACAAAATGAATCAGAGGTGCAATATGGAACTGCGTATGGACAGAATGCATCATTAAGACACAAAAAGACCACCAATGCAACTGAATGCAACTGTATCGAAGCAAGTAGCATGTTTAGAAGTATGCAATTTCACTACAGGAAACATGAATAAAGATATAACAGGTATGCACTGTGAAACTGGTTAGTATAAATATCATATTCATGACCAAAGGCCAGAGGAACAAATGAAGTTCACATATGTATCCAGACCTCAAACTTAAACAACAATACAGTATGCATATATGAATCAAAGATCAAGCTACAACATGGCATGTCCATCTGCAGCCTCTTCATGAAGTCAAGGTAAACCCCACATAACAGTATGGACAGTGAGACTACAACCCAGATCACGGTGAAACCCAATGAACATGACCGAACCCGATGCAATTAAATAGTTCATCGAGATTCAACATAACAACATGCACAGGTAAGAGTCATACAAATGACCAGATATGATGCAGTAAAACTGTGAATGCCTACCTTAAATGCAACCTTCTCAGGTAAAAATCCAATTGTATAAAACTGAAGTGATAAAACACAGCAGCTGTACAAGAGCAAGTGCAGCCCCAATATGAAGCTTGAACACTTACCACAGAAAGTGGTATAACCACAACCAGTAATCAAATACAGATTCCAATTTATCAAAGGAAAACTCAAGCACCAGATTCATGTAAAAGTGTAGTATCAAGAAAACTACTGCAGTTCAATATCAAATGCAATGCATCATGATGACAAGGAACAATGCTACAGAGATGTGTGGATACACAATGAAATTCCAGAAGCAACAACAATCATATATATACATACCAGAATGCATATATATGTACAAATGAAGACACAGCAAGACCAAATACACAACAACAAAGTCCAAGTTAACAAAATGGGAACAAGTCAGAAATCAAACCAGGTTCGTATTAGAGACATGAGTGAAAAGAAATCACTCTAATCTCAGTGAAACTCAGGAAAAGGTCCAAATGAAGACTCAATGTCAATGACCAACTTCACAAGGCGAAAAGTTTATCACTGTCAACAAGCACAAATGCAACACCAACAAGCAGTGAGACAGTATCGCGCAAGTTTAAAACAGGGCACAGTAGTTTCGAACAAAGGCAGATATGTCTTAAAAATTCATCACATAAACACTGTCAAGTTAAAATATAGAAACCCAAAGCCGAGTAATCAAAAACCAAAGAATGCCTCATCAAATCGAGTAAAGCCGTGTGGCTATGAAATCGATCAAAACCAAGAACATCAAGTATCAGATTATACGAAATTAACAAGGCTGGTGAAATCATCAATCAACAAAACAAATCGAACTAACCAACGTAGCATTTGAATCAGATGTGAGTGGATAGCACTCACCTTGTCGACGAAATGAGGCATCATAGAGACACGCAAAGCCAAGAACGAACAAGGGAAAGGGGGCGGGCCGCCATTAATTTTCTTCGTTCATTTTTATTCTAGGGTTCGTGAATGAAAAGGGGGAAGAGGGGGACCGGGTTGAATAAAAATAAAAAGGGAAACGACGATTTGCCTTGGTTAAGTTTTTTCACGGCCCAAATAAAAACTCGTGGACCGTTTATTATTTTTTTTTAAAAATATCAAAGCCCCACAAACTTAATAACCATTTGTAATTTAAATTTTAATTTAAATTTTAAAAACTTCAAAATGGCAATTGACGAAAATATAAATCGTTTTAACGTCGATTATGAATTGACGCGAATATCGGGTTGTTACAGACTCTCCTCCTTAAAGAAATTGCGTCCACGCAATCCTAAGGAATAAATGGACAAAAGGTAACAACCATAAAAGCATGAGAAGGCAAGCTTTTAATTTCATAAAAGAAATTCTCAAATTCTCAACAAAGTTTGATTATCAAATAGATAATCAGAATAAAGAAATCTTAAAACAGCAAAATCAGCAAATCTAATTATCAACAAAGATAACTAGAAAACACAAATATCTAACTATCAAAAACGATAATCAGGAATTACCACAACGGTAATCAAATTTCAAATCGCAAATGTTTAATTATCACAAACGATAATTAAACCACAACTATCTAATTATCACAAACGATAATTAGAAACAATAAATATCTGATTATCAAAAACTATAATCAGAAATCATAAATATTTAATTATCACAATTGATAATCAAATCTCAAATCGCAAATGTTTAATTATCACAAACGATAATTAAACCACAAATATCTAATTATCACAAACGATAATTAGAAATCATAAATCAACGAATATTTAATTATCACAACCGATAATCAAATTTTAAATCGTAAATATTTAATTATCACAAACGATAATTAAATCTCAAATATCTAATTATCACAAACGATAATTAGAAACAATAAATATCTGATTATCAAAAACGATAAATCAGAAATCATAAATATTCAATTATCAAAACGATAATTAAATCTCAATTATCTGATTATCACAAGCGATAATCAGAAATCACAAATTTTCAATTAACGAGTCCGAAATTAACCGAAATAGCAAACGCACATGACCCATAACCACGAGTTTTACTAAATCGTTTAATTCACTTCATCGTTTCCTTGAAAGTGCAAAATTGTGTATTTTAAATAAATAACATTTTACGTTCTCAAACGGACAAGTCCGGAATTAAGCGAATCAGTAAAAGAAAGGGGTCATAGTCCTCGGTTTTTCTGAAACGTTTAAATCGCTTCCTCATTCTTTTGAAAGCGTAAACTATAAAAATTTTGAAAACTATTTTATTTATAAAATTACAATTTACATTCTCAAACGAACAAGTCCGGAATTAAGCGAATCAGCAAAAGAAAGGGGTCATAGTCCTCGATTTTACTGAAACGTTTAATTCGCTTCCTCATTCTTTTGAAAGCGCAAATCGTAAAAATTTTGAAAACAATTTGGATTTATATTTTGAAACAATTTTTAAAACACGTGATTAAAACAGCGACATCAATAGCAACTTCGATAAGTGGATTTTCATTCATCAAAAGTGTCACAAAAAAAAAAAAATCTTCCCAAAGATAGAAAGGGGTATCATACCCTAAACTTGTATTCATAACAAGTCATTAACACGCGAGTTCACCAATGCACAAAAATTGATAAAACTTATCAATAGAAATCACGAAAATTGGTGAAGCACAAATTCTAGAAATCATCACAAGAAATCCAGAAATCACAAGATGAAAGTATGAAAACTCGAACGGAGTATGAAAACTCGAACGGAGTATGAAAACTCGAACGGAGTATGAAAACTCGAACGGAGTATGAAAACTCAAACGGAGTATGAAAACTCAAACGGAGTATGAAAACTCAAACGGAGTATGAAAACTCGAACAGAGTATGACATAGAATAAAAGATATGGCATAACATAAACATCCATAACGACATACTACTATAAGTATGTAAATAATGATCAACAGGAGATCAACCGACATGAGGTATGGAATAAATATGAAATATCCATGCTGACATACTACTATAAGTATGTAAATAATGATCAACAGGAGATCAACCGATTAGAGGTATGACATAAATATGAAATATCCATACTGACATACAACTATAAGTATGCATATAATGATCAACAGGAGATCAACCGATAAGAGATAATCAATATCACAAGAATCTTCTCAAAGATCCAAAGAGGTAACATACCCCAAATTTGTACTCATGACAAATTAATAACATATGAATTCACCAATGCACAAGAATAGGTGAAGCATAAAATTTCCAGAAATCAACATAAGGAATCTAGAAATCACAGAAAAAGAGAAAGAGGCCTATCACATGACGGTCCGAAGACCATGGGGAGCTACCCCGCATGTGTGAATGGAATCACACAGATTGAGGTCAAGACTAACCAAAAAGCAGAAAGGTATGTGTGAATGGAACCACACAAGTGGTGTCTAGTCTGACCATCAGAACGATCATCATGATCAACGAGGGGTGTCAATTACACTAAGCATGTGTGAATGGAATCACACAGATTGAGGTCAAGACTAACCAAAAAGCAGAAAGGTATGTGTGAATGGAATCACACAAGTGGTGTCTAGTCTAACCTCGCAATGAAAGAGACATCGCGCAATTGCTAGTCTAATTCATAAAGCGATCATCAAGATCAACGAGAAGTGTCAATTACACTAAGCTAGTAAATATAAAAGTTTAGCTTCATGTCCCATAACCACTAGCTTAACTTAAATATTTACGAACAAACTGTAGATCTTCACTAGAAAAATGTCACAAGTGGTTCAATCGAACAAGTCCAAAAATTAACCGTCGAAGTAAACACAAGCGTTTCATACCACTTGTTTTGCTAAGCCGTTTAATTAGATTTCTCATACGAGTGAAATAAAGGTTTGTATATACTAATAGATTGGAAAACGGTTTAGGAAAAGATTTTAATATTGAAAATAGAGTTGAAAACATTTTGATAAAAGAGTTTTGATATTTACTACTAGTATTGAAACATTTATATTTTTAAAGTGACAAATCACAAAAATGATTGTAGAAACAATCAATCACAAGAATTCACATACGAAGACGTGAATAGAATCCAAAGAAATCGATACTGTATCCATCCAAAAGTATGTTCACGAAAATCCCGAAGAAAATGTTATCAAAGTTGCTAATAAATGATAGCAATAAATCGGGAAATTAACAAGAATCGATTAAATTTGGAAACCAAATCAATTCACTAAAATTCACCTTCGAAGACGTGAATAAAATCCAAAGAATTCGATTCTAAATCCATCAAAGTAGGAATATCCAAAAATTCCAGAATTAGAAGTTTTCAAAGTCGACAAAGATGACAACAACTAATCGGAAAAGAAGAATCGATTGACAAATGGAATAATGAAACAAAACGAGCATAAATGCATAAATGACTTCAACAAAAATAAAAATCAAGTCAATGCCGAAGTCAACAATTAATGGCCATAATAGAGTATAAAACGATTCAACATCATCATCAAAGGACTCAACGGCAAACCAAGTCAGAGTCTTGGAAATCAAGAATTTAGAAATTTCTCAAAAACAAAGTAACCGAAGTCGAATGGAAATCAAGCCGAAGAAAACATAAAATATCAAGTTCAGAATCGCTGAGATTCGAACAAAATCAATCATCGGCTAGATCAAATCAAAACCGAAAACACAAGAATCAAAATCAAATGCATATGAATAAGCGTTAGGAATTCATACCTCACAATCAAAGACAATCATATGCAAATATGAGAGATAAAACGTCGACAAATAGTTGTAACACATGTACTATCTAAGTTACGTTTTATATTTGTTCTAAACCCCAGGCTCTGATACCAAGCTGTGACGCCCCACCTCTATACCCACGCTAGCCAAGAACACTACGGTGTAATGCTGTCAACTAGCACGGAGAATAAGGCTGTTGAGGAGCGGCCATCAATAGTTGGCCTTACACTAGTATTGGTTATCTCGATGGGAGTGATATAAATATATATATTCTTTCATTTTTCATCTCTGATTTATTTTCTCCCATCGACATACCCCAATTCCAGTATAAAACGAACTACGATGGTTCGTAATAGTTTAGAACAGTAAATATAAAATAACAACACAGATAATATAAATGCGGAACACAGATGAAACAGAAAGTCTCATATATATATATATATATATATATATATATATATATATATATATATATAATAACTGATGTCAGTTACAATACATTCACACGGTACATATGATACAACTACAACAGTCGACTAAGGAAGTTACATATACAAGTACATTAACGTATATAATATACATGAATACATATCTTCCTATACAATTTTACATACTACTACAAATGACGACGACTACTCCAAAAGATATGAAAGAACTTCATAGCTCTAGCAGCAACCCAAAGCAGAATATCTACAACCTGAAATACTCGGTCTGACCCGAGTATTAAATTCAAAAGAAAATAATACTCGGGTCAGTCTAATTCAAACTCAGTTATTAATGCCCAGAAGCAATAATAATTAAATAATGAATAGACGATAGTAATTAAACCAAATCAGAATGCAATTCAGAACATTGAATTGAAATAAACAAAACAGTTCAAACCATTGGAATATCAATTAAAACATTTAAATGAGTAGGGCTGCAGTACACGCACGCGTGTACTGCCTCGCCACTACAGCACATGAACTACGCAAAAGATTAATAAATCAAAACAAAATAGAATATCACAAAACCATACCGTGTGGCTGCAGTTCACGCTTGCGTGCACTGCCTTGCCACTATAGTGATGTCGTACCCAAAAACTCAATACCGTGTGGCTGCAGTTCACGCTTGCGTGCACTGCCTTGCCACTACAGTGATGATGTACACAAACGGGCACAAGGTCAAATCCGAAATATCGGATTCAACTCAAGTGACTTCGAAAACAAATCAAAATGCAAGGGTCAAGTCACTGCTGTCATGACTCAACCTAATGCAATAGTTTAAAGAAATACACTCGGCAAAGCTCAAAGACCAATACACAAGAATTAACAGTGCAAACTAATGCGCTAAGAAAATGACAGCAGTATAAAGCTCCAACCAAGTGAATATACGATATGTTCACAAACGAATGTACGTAACGAACTGCACATGGACAAAATGAATCAGAGGTGCAATATGGAACTGCGTATGGACAGAATGCATCATTAAGACACAAAAAGACCACCAATGCAACTGAATGCAACTGTATCGAAGCAAGTAGCATGTTTAGA
The DNA here is from genome assembly GCA_030765085.1 of Allium cepa. Taxonomy (NCBI): domain Eukaryota; kingdom Viridiplantae; phylum Streptophyta; class Magnoliopsida; order Asparagales; family Amaryllidaceae; genus Allium; species Allium cepa. The sequence continues at coordinate 327,103,698 of CM060935.1, read as the reverse complement.
AGTATGCAATTTCACTACAGGAAACATGAATAAAGATATAACAGGTATGCACTGTGAAACTGGTTAGTATAAATATCATATTCATGACCAAAGGCCAGAGGAACAAATGAAGTTCACATATGTATCCAGACCTCAAACTTAAACAACAATACAGTATGCATATATGAATCAAAGATCAAGCTACAACATGGCATGTCCATCTGCAGCCTCTTCATGAAGTCAAGGTAAACCCCACATAACAGTATGGACAGTGAGACTACAACCCAGATCACGGTGAAACCCAATGAACATGACCGAACCCGATGCAATTAAATAGTTCATCGAGATTCAACATAACAACATGCACAGGTAAGAGTCATACAAATGACCAGATATGATGCAGTAAAACTGTGAATGCCTACCTTAAATGCAACCTTCTCAGGTAAAAATCCAATTGTATAAAACTGAAGTGATAAAACACAGCAGCTGTACAAGAGCAAGTGCAGCCCCAATATGAAGCTTGAACACTTACCACAGAAAGTGGTATAACCACAACCAGTAATCAAATACAGATTCCAATTTATCAAAGGAAAACTCAAGCACCAGATTCATGTAAAAGTGTAGTATCAAGAAAACTACTGCAGTTCAATATCAAATGCAATGCATCATGATGACAAGGAACAATGCTACAGAGATGTGTGGATACACAACGAAATTCCAGAAGCAACAACAATCATATATATACATACCAGAATGCATATATATGTACAAATGAAGACACAGCAAGACCAAATACACAACAACAAAGTCCAAGTTAACAAAATGGGAACAAGTCAGAAATCAAACCAGGTTCGTATTAGAGACATGAGTGAAAAGAAATCACTCTAATCTCAGTGAAACTCAGGAAAAGGTCCAAATGAAGACTCAATGTCAATGACCAACTTCACAAGGCGAAAAGTTTATCACTGTCAACAAGCACAAATGCAACACCAACAAGCAGTGAGACAGTATCGCGCAAGTTTAAAACAGGGCACAGTAGTTTCGAACAAAGGCAGATATGTCTTAAAAATTCATCACATAAACACTGTCAAGTTAAAATATAGAAACCCAAAGCCGAGTAATCAAAAACCAAAGAATGCCTCATCAAATCGAGTAAAGCCGTGTGGCTATGAAATCGATCAAAACCAAGAACATCAAGTATCAGATTATACGAAATTAACAAGGCTGGTGAAATCATCAATCAACAAAACAAATCGAACTAACCAACGTAGCATTTGAATCAGATGTGAGTGGATAGCACTCACCTTGTCGACGAAATGAGGCATCATAGAGACGCGCAAAGCCAAGAACGAACAAGGGAAAGGGGGCGGGCCGCCATTAATTTTCTTCGTTCATTTTTATTCTAGGGTTCGTGAATGAAAAGGGGGAAGAGGGGGACCGGGTTGAATAAAAATAAAAAGGGAAACGACGATTTGCCTTGGTTAAGTTTTTTCACGGCCCAAATAAAAACTCGTGGACCGTTTATTATTTTTTTTTAAAAATATCAAAGCCCCACAAACTTAATAACCATTTGTAATTTAAATTTTAATTTAAATTTTAAAAACTTCAAAATGGCAATTGACGAAAATATAAATCGTTTTAACGTCGATTATGAATTGACGCGAATATCGGGTTGTTACAGCCCACCTCGAACAAACACCCCCAAAACAAAAATAAAAGTGGCCACCGAATCAATCCAAAGTCAGAGTATAATATCGAAGAAGTGCGTTTGATCAGAGAAATGACCTCATTGGCCCGAGAATCGCTCCTGTTTTAGCCACCTTATGCCAACTCAAGGGAGTTGGGTCCACGTATTTACCTTACAGGAAACGCCGCCACCAACCTACTTCATTCTGGAATCTCCACCGCGTACACGGTTAGTCAAAGTGGTTTTCGGTATCGACAGAGAGTATGTCCATATCCGATCCCGGTCTCTTTGCCAACCAATCGTTATTATACCACCGCGGTCATTTAAAATAATTTATACTTTAAAACCAGAATAAAAATTTCCATTTCAAACTATGAATACGATATCATCTTAAAACCCAAAACAATATGATATCATTTTATCCAAATATATTTCTTTTCCAAAATCGTACTGCTTTAAAATTTATAGTATCTGGAAACCAAATATTTGGCTTATACTTTCAAAGCATAATATTTCGAAATTCATATATTTTAAAACCATAACTTCTAAAACTTGAATGGTTTGGATATTCAACGGTATATAAAATAAATGGTTTAACTTTAAGGTTACTTTGTAAAGAAAAATAATTTCCATGGCTTTACAAATATATTTCTTTATTTAAAGCCTAAACCGTAGATTTAAATATCACTTCAAGTTCCAAAACCCCTTCAATTTCTATATAGATATATCCATTTGGAGTATTAATATTTCAAAACTAAAGTTGGATTTTATTCTTTCAACAAATTAATGCTCTATTATTTAGTCTTGAATATTCCCATAAATTCCATAATTAAAACTCCAATTTCTAGCAATTTAAATATTTTCTTCAATTTAATTTATACCAAAATATTCATTTTATATTTATCTTGGAAAATCCAGTTATAAATATCATATCTTAAAATTTCCAAACTTAAACATATAATATAAATTATCAAATTCCATTTCTCAAATTTTTCCATTTTTATTTAACGGATTTATACACAGCTTAAATTCAAAAATTTAACTTCATATGTATATATATGGAAGAATAATATTAATAAAGTATCAAAATTCAAAAATTTTATAAACCGTATCCCGTCCAAACCATAGAAATCACTTTAAAAATATTTTATATATAGACCACGGTGCCTGTATAAAATTTTCTATCCTATGGTCAAGTGATACGGATATTTATCATTTCAATGCGCAATTTAAAATAAAAATGCGGTTGTATATCATTTCAAACCGCAATCTCGAATGAAATGAAAATGCATGATGACTTGCAGTTTAATGATATAAAATAAAACATCCATTCATCAACATCATCCATCATACAACCATCATCCAATAATAAATCAATATCAATATATATCTGATAATATATAACAGGTAATAACTGGCAGTTATATTCAAATAAATTTAACAACTATTAAACTAACGGTTTATATTCAGTAATAAATTTTATAACTGTTTAACTAGCAGTTTATATGCAAATGAATAAATTCTAACTGTCAATTAATATGTAATAAATAAAATAAATTAACAGTTAAATTAAATAAATGCGATTTAACAGATATGATGAATAGAACACGCCAAACAGTCAAAAATAAATTTCTACTCATATCTAATATAAATTTAACAAACATAAAAAATTTTAGTAGTTGTGAGTGGGTTAAAACACTCACCTTTTGAATTTAAATCGAATTTAAATTCGATTTAAACCCAAAATTTCGACGGTCTCCAAATCTGTCCAAACCATCGTCAACAGATCTATAATTTAATTACGATCCTAACAAAAAAAATCTCGCGTAAATCGGAGTTTGCATGAGAGAGTTATGTCGAAAATTGCACTTGAATTTCAAATTAAAAATAAACAAAGATGGACCACTTTCACTTACACTCCTGCCACGTCATCACTAATATACGCACGTCCCTCCTTTTCAGCCGAGCCTAGGTGAAAAAAAAAACAAAAGCAACGCCTTCTACCGCTTTGACCGAGATTTCAACGCACCTCCGACCACAAATCAACGAGCTGCCTCCATCAACGAGCCGCCCATTCTCCCCTCTACAGACCGACACCCTCCACGACACCCCAGGTCGCCGCCGCCGCCGTCCAAAAATGAGCATGTCGAACCCTAAAACCAAAATTCCCATAGATCTGACCGTTAACTCCCCAAACGAACTCCACAGATGGACTCCCCTCGGTTATCTCCACAATACCCAGAAACAGTTTTCCGATCGGGCGAGTTTTGTTGCGACGATGATGAGTGGCCGAAAATGATCTGAATTAATCTGGACAAACGATAGCTCCAATCGAAAAACAAATTACACCAGCAGATTACGAACACTGAGAACTATGACATATATTTTTATGGAATTTTTCTGAAGAGTTTGAAATTTCATTTGAATTTTGGATTGAAGTTGATCTAGGTTTTGCAACCATTGAGGAAGAAAAAGAGATGAAGAAAATGAACGTATAGACAAATGATAGAAGATGGAGGCTAGGGTTTATCACAACATATATATAGACAAATAGTAGAAGGCTAGGTGGGCACGAATTACGAACGTGCTAAACGGTAGTTGGCCCAAAAAGCCCGTTCTAACCCCGGAACGAAATTTATTAAACCCATATATCGAAATTGGTATTTTAAAATATTCTGAACGCGATGGAAAAAGTTTCACGTCCAAATTTGATCGTATGAAGAAGTTATGCTGAAAACAAAATTTCCAAATTGATTTCAAATTGATTTTAATTAAATCAATTTCAAGGCGTTTCGTGTTCGTACGATCAAACGACAAGTCCGATCGATACGAAACTTGAAACCCTACAATAATTCACCGATACGGATCCGATGAAACTGGTTTCGTCAAAATCCGAGTCCGTGACAAAATGGCTATTTTTATATTAATTAAATAAATTAAAATTTAGTCAATTAAATCAAATTTCCCATTTAATTGCAACAACGCAATTTCAAAATTTTAACTCAATTAAATAGACAACTCTTTATATTCTAAATCAATTGCAATGGTTTAAAAGTTGCTAAATTTTGATTTAAGTAATTCCTTTAATTCGATTCAAAATTAGCAATTACCTATTGAATGCCCCAAAATTCCTATTAAATAAATCTAACAAATCTTTATCATCAATTAGATGAATTAAATATTGCAATCAACTATTTGCGTTAATAATTTCCGTTTCACTTTAAAGTATCTAAATTAGCCAATTACAATACTTATTACCCAAATAACTTCAATTTCTTCCAAATAATATTTACATAATTATTTTAAATATTGAATCCATTTAATTGCAATAAATTCAATTGATTGCAAATCAATTCCAAATAAATTTGATTTCTATCCAGTTACAACTTAATATCAAATCAGTTTTCACTTAACTTACAAAGTCATTATTACTTAAAATTTCATTACATTTTATATTTTCACATTTTCATTTTGGTTTCATTTCTTTTCCCACATAGTTTATTAAAAATGGGATTTTTCTTGGTTACAACTTATTTGGATCCAACATTCTTCATTTTCCAATTTATTCCACTTTAACTGCAAAAAATTTCACATTAAATTATAAATTAAAATTTTAACAAATCCGTTACTTGATTTAAAACCCTGCTATTCAATAAATGGACATTTATAGGTGAAATTAACATTGACCTATATTTCATATCATAAATGCATACTTATTTCATATTATTTAGTTATATTTACCAACCATGTCCACAAATTTACTATTTATATACCTAATTAATTTATTACTAATTTAAGTAAGTTTATTATCGACAGCATTCATTAAAATTACTTATCTACACTTATTGCATTGGTTTATTCAACGGTCACTCTTATTTAGTCACTATCCATTTTACAACCAAATGTACAATCTCCACTATTGATTTTTATATTAATGAGTCCCATTCTAGTTAATATAATTATTAATATTCACAAATTCAACATTTATTGGTTTCTTATATTTAACTTATACTAAGTATGACAATTTACATTATTCAAATCTATTGCCATATAAATATTAAATTGTTACATTAAATTACAATTACTATATCTAATTCCCACATTTACTCAAATAAAATCTTAAGACTTTTATTTCATTCTAAATTAGATTAGAAATCATATTAAATTAATTCATTTAATACCTTCAAATTTACCGGGTCGTTACACTCTCCCCCACTCAAAACTTTTCGTCCCCGAAAAGGAAAAGAAGGGAAAAGAAGAAATTTAAATACAATACATCTTATTCAAAATATTTAATTTATAAACAATAATTTACTAAATTTATTTCCTTAAATGGAATATACCCGTTTTATCATCATTATATCTTTATGTACTTAAATAAATAAGTTTGGATAACATTTTCAAATAATCTCTAAGTGGTTTCAATCACTAACGATCAAATCAATCCAACAACCATCCATTTCAACAAACAGCATACCCAACAAATATAAACAACCATATAATCAACAAACAAATAGTTGCTCGGGTTCAAAGCTTGAAATGGTCCGGAATGAAAAATAACTATCCAGTGCATCATTTACTCAACAGTCTTAGATGAGATCGAATAGATTATTTATTCATCCAACTACTTCAAATTTCCTTACCCGACCAACCATAAATCAAACAATAACAATTCAACCAACAAATCAATTAATTCATTATAAATTTTTTTTCATACATTAGCTGTTTGATCTTTTCATTCATATAACAGTTTATCTTTTATTTTCACTTATTTTCATTTATATACCACATAAATTATCCTTTAAAAATTTACATTTATTTCTAACAACTTTTAACTTTTATTTCTTCATTCAGTGGTTGTTTTCTTTATTTCTACTTATTACTTTCAATTATTCATTTTCATTTATTCAGGTTATGTAAGTTACCCTTTTATTTGTATTGCATTTAATGCACTTCTTTATATCCCAATTGAATTATCAAATTTTTTTCTTGAATAAATATCTAAGTGTATCAATATCTGAGTTAAGTTATAATGTACGGATTCTTTTGCGAAAATGTTACTTGAATAACTAATAATTATGTTGTCTGATATTTATCCAATTTATATATATAGTAATACTCATTATCCTTGTACAAAACCATTTTCTTCTAGTCCCACTTAAAGCATTGGTTTTAGTAAAAAGTAAAGTTCTCGAAAAAAAACTAAAAGAAGATATGCCATGATGCAATCATCTTGCAATTCATTAGGTTTGCCAAAAGGGTCACACATCATCGTCACCTAGCCGGATTGTGGTCCAGCCAGGTAGCTAGAAAAGTGGCCAGGCCATTGGCCTGGCTCCGTGTAGTCAGCAGCGGGTGCTGCTTTTAGGCAGCAATAGCAGCGTTTGTGAAGATCGTTAGCTTGGCCTGTTGTCAAACTGGCCCAGATTCAGGGTAAAACCCATGAACTGAGACAACCTGCAAGATCGATGGCAAATTTCAAAATTTTAATTTATATACGATACAAGGTCAAGGTAGCTATTGTTCAACATTTTTTTGTTTCATTCTCTTTTGATCTTTTTGGGTTTGGCATCACATTTTTTTGTGCAGACTATCCCAACGTGACAGCTTTCCAAATGTCTTGGTAGATCAACCGGCAATGCAGTTAATTCATGGCTCATTCCATTAAGAGTTATTTGATATTTGGTAAAAATTTATTTGATACTTTCCACTTCTTATTTGCAAAGAATTTAAACAGTTGATATTTGATAGCTTCCGTATTAAGATAGTATTAAGTATACGTCCTTAACTCAAACAGTTTTAATTTTTTTGGACTGTAATGCACAGTATAAAATTATCTGCAAATTAGGATATACTCTTTTTAACTTCATGTCTTATATGTTTATTGAATTTGCATACGTATAAGTAATCCTGCAAGTTTGGCGAAACATCAAGCAAATCCTAAGGTAGCACCTGTGATTGCAAAAATGATGGGAAAGATGGATGCTTGGGCTATGTAATATGCTTATGTTTTCTTCATACTTGTATTAGTACATTACGCTAGATGATGTTGTTGTTATGTAATATTGGAGGCAAACTGTTTATTATGACTTAGACTGGGCTATTACTGTAAGAAATGAATGCTTTTATTGATTGTGCTTTGGCCTTAATTTTAATGGTTGTGCACTCTCCTCACCGCTGTTTCATTGTTCTCAAGTTTCGCGGTGGGCTCTCCAGCTAAGTGTAATTAGTTGATTTGGTTGCACTTTCGATGATCGTAATACGCAATATAGAGTTCAAAGTTGTTGTGCAACTATATATGTGTGTATGTATGTGTGTGTGTGTGTGTATATGTATATATGTATGTATGTGTGTGTGTGTATATATATATAATAATATAATATAATGTGATAAAAAGATGAAACTGAAACAGATAAATGTTATAAATTAATATTACATGGAATAACGTTAGATAAACACAAATGATTAACAAAACGCTGTCAAAACTGTGTATGTGATGCAACATTTATGCATCAACAACGCTATAATAGAAAATCATAAACGCTATGCAAGTATGATAAGAAACACTATTGAAATATCATCTTAATGCTATAACATGGTATGCTGAAATGCTATAAAATATGCCCAGAAAACGCTATAGAAATCAACTGTAGGATAATATTTCCTATAGCGTTTAGGTTTACTAATAAAACACAAATGCTATGGTAGGCTACAAACGCTATGATCGTTTATAAACGCCGTGGTTTATTATAGCATTTTCTCCCTGCTATGTAATGCTAACAGACGACCATAGCTCACGGCGCTTTGAAATGCTATAGTAGGTTGCAATAGCATTGTTTGAACGCTATGAAAGACCTGTTCTGTTGTAATGTAGGGTCTAAAATAAATATATAACATAGCTGAAATGCTTGCATCTCACATTCCAACATATTTGGGCACAAATAAGTCCATAAGGCACTTATTGGAAAATTGATTCCATCAATGACAGGGCCATCGAGATAGTGCCCGTCACAGTACACCTCTAGATAAAATATGCTGAGGTCGAGAACCTTTTAACCTTTATGATCAAGACCGCCCTACCCCTTACTAGATAGTACCGAGTGTGATCATTCCTCGATTGCTATCAACAACCGTATTGGGCCCCAAAGCACACATCAAAAGAAATAACATCAATCTAGATTAGAGATGATCACACCCTAATGGCAATGAACCACATAGTCTTGAAGCATATCCTTTGTTTTTGACATTCTCGATTGTAAAATTTAAGGCTATGTTTTACCTTTTCATATAGCAATCCCACTTGGAATGCTAGCACTGCCCTCTATGCGATAATGCAATGCTAGCATTCATCCATACAGGCTGTGTAACATGTCTGATTTCTCGATGCCCGAAAATCGACATCGATACGTCCACTGTATCAAATATCGCACGGTCGAATGCCCAAAAACCGAACCGTTAGGGTTAAAGAAGAAGAAGATAGAAGAAGAAACAGAAACAATAACAGAATTTCACATATCGCAGCGGCCAACATATAATAGATAAATAAATATCTTTAAAACAAAGAAATATATCAGTTATTATATTACATCACATTACATTATCAGAGTGTACAACGACAAACAGCGGAAAGAAATATTACATATACTAGTGATACGCTTCGCCGTCCAGCTTGCTCCTGATCTCCACAGTTCTTTTTGATTATTCTTCCCGAATAATGCTAACCTGACTCTAGGCTGCCCGTATGGAAAATTGTGGGCACCCAGAGTTTAGAAAGGGAACAATAAACTCCAGGTCAGTCATGGGACTGGTGTGAGATCTTCAAACAATTTAATTTCCACAAAGAAAAAGAAAAGAAAAGAAATCCGCTATGCTTTTTAAAAAATGAAACTACCATAAGTCCTTCCGCCACACACACAATGCTAATGTAGAATTAAAGGAGATTTCTCCTTATGATAGTCAAACATGCTTAATACGCGAAAATCTTTTCGATATTATCATTAGTGCATAGTGCAGAAAACTTTTCGAAAGTATAATATTAATCTTAGCCAGCATAGACATTTCGTACTATGTCTACTATAGCTACCATCTAAACAGTGGTGATCACCATAAGTAAATGGCAAGTTATATAACTAAAATCGTAAAGAGCTCGTATTGGATGATTGGATTTCCAACAAATGGTCGGGCAAAGGAACTTCCCACATAAAATGTAACGCCTCTGGAGGGACGTCCCCGAGAACCAAACCGGATCCCTGCTACACAAGGTCGGGTTACCTCTGTAACTAGGTAACAACTGACACGAGTATGCCATCCCCTGGTCGTTACCGACCTTTATCCGAGAGCCCCCAATCCAACAACCACACAGTAAAGTATCTGGGCTCCATACCATGATACCACTTTCATAAAACATCAACATAAGTAAATATCTGGGCTCCATACTATGATATCACTTTTTATCCAGAAGGAAATGGTCATACCCTCAGGAGGAGCAACCCCCAAATAACCTTGCTGCCACAATTCCTGTTTCGACCATTACCGGGTTGTGAGGCTCGATGAAGTCACGTCCTCGAAGCTACGCTTTTCCACAAAGTCATGCTTCGATCACAAATGGTCAACAAATGATCATCAACACACATCAGCACTCAGCATGCCACATTACCAAATTGGGAATGTATCACTAGTAACCATCAACTACATAACATCCAAGCTCATACGTCTTAGAGAAGGGTGTTAAGAAAAGAGAATAAATCTCCGCCACCAACAGAAATGTATTTGATAGAAACCAGCTTTACATCTCAAAGTGTAATGTCAGACACACATCCATACAAGTCTGTTCCGCGTTCGAACAGAACTGAAGGCACTTCCGAAGAAGCCCTTGCAATTTGCGGGTATTCACAATCCCGTACGGACTTTCCATCACTTAAGGAATCTCTATACCGGCACGACTCATTGCAGAGACAATCGACGGGTTACCCTTTTGTTTTTGAAAATACCCGGTCTTCGCCACCGGTCTTCAAATGCTATCCATATCGACGTATCATTATTCGGAATGGGTTATATGACATAAAGTCCTCTCCCGGCTAAACTGAATAATAAGCGTAAATTTAAAAATATATGGATATTGGATTTCAATTAAGTCACAACTTAATATCCAAAAAATTTCTTTCAAATGTTTAGCAAATTACCATTTCAAATCTTTTAAACAAAAAGGTTTATTCCACACAGTTCACCCAGTTTCACAAAGATCCATTCACATATTTCAAAACAAATTCCATTTCAAATTGGATTAACTCATCCAATCTTCCAGTTTAAGATTTAATTCATGACTTTCAAACCCTTTCAAATTCAAATCTTGTATATGGAAGATATACTATTTAAAATCTTCTTAAATTTCAAAACAAGATTTAATCGTCTTCACAAAGGCTAATTCATAGTTTTCCAAGCTATTTACAATTTCATTTAAAACTTGAAATCTTTCGACACAAATTGGAAATCCTTTCTTTTTACGAAAGCTATTTTTATTTGAAACAAATAGTTTTCATTTTGGGAAAAACCGGTTACAAATTACATAATTTAAACCATTTAAGTATAAAACTTGGACTTAAATTTAAATTTCCAAAAACATACTTTTTAAATGGTCAAAAACCTATATAACATCTTTATAACTTGTATAATCTTTTTGGACTATAATTTCCAAATCATTCCTAACTTGGAAAACCATTTCCAATTCAACTTGAATTTCCTTTAATACAAATTGGAAATTCATTTCTTGTATGAAAGCTTATATCATTCGAAAACAAATAGTTTTTATTTCGAAAAAATCCGATTTCATTTATATAAGTTAAAATCTTTGGGTTAATTTAAATTCCCAAAGCAACACTTTCTATAATGGTTTAAATTCATGTAAACATATATTAAAATCATAAGTTCCTAACATAGAATTCAATTTCAAATTTTTAATTCAAATTTAAATCAAATTTTAAAACTAAATAAATTATTCAAAAATAACTTTTTATTTCAAAATTCCTTTTAAAAAAAATTCCACTTTAAATCTGATTTATTTCCAAAACCATTTGGATTCAAAAATTCAATTCAAAAATTATTTCAAAAACTGTGACTTAACCAATTTCCACATGCAACCCATATTTGTGTGTGTATAGTGTAGTCCAGGGGTTTAATATAATAGTACACAGCATCCACCATCATAGATTTAATCATATTAACATCGATAAGTGGTATAACCCATAACACTTATCTATATACATAGATTCATAAATAAAACAAATTTATCAATGAGATATACCACAGAATATAAATAAAATTTACTATTTGTGAGGAATCCAGTTGGATCCCTCCAACATGTTTCCCTGCATCCACAGATATTAGTACAACCAATAAATATCGATTCAATCTGATAATAATTATCATATTCAGCCAAACAACCAATCAAACATTTAAATATTGGCTATTTAAATTAAATATCCAAATTTGAGTGAGATTACTCACCTTGGGTTTTCGATGAGCATTCAAATTTAAATTAAATCGAACGGTGTTCGATTTAACCTAAATTTTTTACTTGCTCGAAATGATTCCAAAATTACTCCATTGCATAGTACTCGTCTCTGCAATTCCGACGCTTCCTGTTTCGCTGAATTCTGATAACGTATACACAAGATATGAATTTTCAAAGTTCGAATAACATTTTAAAACAAATTTTCCTTATATTTTAAATAAAATTTTCTACCCACAAATCGTGACCGTTCGTTTAGCACAGGAAATCATGGCTGAAGCCCTCTTCTTCTTCACAACGCACGCTACAGAGCGTCATTAGGGTTGCGAACCGCACCTCCAACCATCGCCGAGAACAAGATCCCATACCACCACGTTGAGCGTGCGCCTCAGCTCCACCCACGGCCAGAAAAGCACGAAGCTTGGTCGTCCCCTCGCACCAGAAATCGTGCGCGAACGGCCAGCAAATGCAGCCACATAGCACCTCCAATCGACGACGATAGCTCGAATCACCCGTTGGATCTGAAGCTCTTGACGAGCTCTTCGACTTTGTAGTTGGAAGAATTCACTATTACGTGATGGATTGATCCAAAATGAGATGAAAGTCGCTATTTTTCGGCCATTAAAATGAAGTAAACGGCGGCCGTGCTAAATTCTAGGGTTTGGCATATAAACGTGAATTTATATATGTATATAAACAATATTTTATTAAATCCATTTAAAGCAACTTTTTCACACGATCTCCAAACGACGAGTGCCGACAGGCGTTTCGAAGGTTTTACCCACATTTCGAACACAAAGGAACATGTTTCGAAGGCTAATTCGATCATATGCACGAGTTACGGCAATAAACGATCAATTTTAAATTAAATCGATTAAAATAGTTTCTATGCGTTTTGAGCTGCCAGGGTCAAACGACAACTCTGATTGCTACGGAAATTAAAATCCAATAATAACTGACTATTACGGAACCAATGGAACTGGTTTCGTCGAATTACGAGACTGTCCCTCGAAAGGCTATTTTAACTCGTCGATAAATTCGAACGATTTTCACAATCGTCGAAATCATCTAAAATTTCACTTTTAAAACTTTACAAACTCTATTATAAATCATATAGACTTTATAATTACATTAGAAACTATTCTACTTCACTTCGAACCAAAATCTGATTATTTGCATTATTATATTATTAAATTCCCTTATTAAATTAATATGAAATCCCAAATCTTAAACCTATCAACTCTTGATTCCATCCAAAAGTCCAACATCATTATTTAAATCCAAATAGACTTAAAATAAATTTTAGAAACCATTTTCATATTTATTTACACCCAAATTCACCAATTATCTCAATTCCAATATCAAATTATTATTATTCAAATTTCAATTGAATTTCCATATTGAAAATTACAACTAAATTCTATTGATTTAACAAAATCCTTATTTCAAAATCAATTCAAAATCCACATTTAACATTTAAAATGAATTAAATGTTCAAAATTTACAACTAGAAATTCTGGGTCGTTACAGGTTGTTCGGGATATGAACAAACAGAAGGCACTACTTCTGCTACATCTTTTTTGGAATCACCCTCATGATTAGTTGAAAGTAGCCCTTGCACTTTAAAGATCTTTGTTTTTGATTCCATCGTCTTCAAGATGCTTCCAATTCGAACGCTTCAGTTGGTTCAATTTTTTTTCGGGATAACTGATGTTACCCGATCCCGATCTCTTCGAACCAACATTTAATAATTTTAAAACTGGTCAAGTTATCGATAGTGGACAATCTCCACTATCTGGGGCGAGTATATACTTGCGTATGAAGAGTAAGACACCCTATACTTATCCCCGCTGTATGATTTTAAACAATACTATCCCTTGATTAAAATGAAGTCGGACAAGTAAGAAAACTATCCTTGACTCGACGGACGTTCTTATTTCTTAGGATAGAGACGAGTTTCCATAACTCAGAATTTAAGTTAAGTATACAATCAACTATCATACATATACTTAATTAATCATAAACCGTTTATCGAAATTAAATCTCTCATGTTTATCATGTTACCAACATTTTGACTTCTCTATCCCTTACCTAGATAATCTGGTTCTATATCTCACTGGTAGAGGAAAGTCTAATATCGACTTTTAGTGATAAATACAAGATGATTTATTTTCCATAAAATGTGTCAACGTTTTTGCATAACTTATCGTCTAGATTTGGATACTTAATGGGACAAATAAAAAGATCTCTTGTATTTACAACCATTCTTTGTAATGAAAGTTGCTTTTAAACAAACCGACATTTGGACATAAAGTGAATTAAAAACCTTTATATAACTAATTAATAATAAATTTAAAATTATATGATAAATAATAATTCAACCTTTTAATTAATAATTAAGTAATAATTAGACCTTTACTTAATTGATTAATTAATAATTAAAACTTAATTAATAAATAGAACCTTGTTTAATTAATTAAGCTTTACTTAATTGATAATTAACTAATAATTATTTAAAATATTCTAATATTCCTATTTAATATTTATAACATATATTTTAAAAGGCTTTTCAAAACTATTAAAAGTAAAAAATCCTTTTGGTTTATAGAAAATTGGTTGATTTACGTACAGCATTCATGGCGACTATCGCTATACGGACCACAACTTTCTAACTTGTTTTATAAATCAAAATAGCCTTTAACCTTTTCCTTTTATATTTAAATTACTTAAATAACTTTGTGTAAAGGTTTTGAAAATGAAAGTAAAGTTTCGAAAAACTTCGTAGAAACATTTATAAAGTAAGTTAGTAAACTAGTTTTAAAAACACAGAGGATCTCAATGTCAAATATAAAAAAAATTCAAATGTTAACTTTCCATCAACATACAACCATCTATACACATTAGCTCAAACATATATTCAAATGTAAGCAAGTTCCATAAACAAGTAAAGACCATCACTTGCACGTATTCACTTAAACACTTCGACTATAAATTCAAATCAACAACAAATCATTACATATAAACATATTGTATAAACAACAGCAATATTACCCTCTAAATCAAACAACTAACAACATTATTAACATCAATAATAAAGTTTAAAACTTTGTTTTTAAAAGTTGAGATTTACTCTCCAAAACCAAACAGATCCAAACTAAATCTACGACAACTCTTGTACCGATACCCGAACTTGGCTTTTTTTTCATAAACTTGATTTTTAGGAGCTTAAAGGTTGGAAGTGGGTTCAGCTTAGGGAATGAGGGCTTGGCCTTGCTTTGAAAAGGAGTATTTGGAAGCTAAGAGAAGTAGAGAAAAGGAGGAAGGATTTTAAATAGGTTTTAAGGATTTAAGAGGAAAAGGAAAGGACTTTTTTAACTTATAATTTTTGAGAAAGCCATGGAAATATAAAAAGAACTTAAAATGGAAGAAAATAAAATTTTGAAAATGAATGAGGTGGAATAAAATGGGAATTCGAAAAGGAAAAATTGTTTTTATACAAAATGAAATATAGAAAATTACATTTTTTTCCCCTTTGCCCCTTACCCTTCATACTTTTTGCCACCTGCCCTCTTCCTTACCCACTCTACACGCAACCTCCCCCTCTTGTCCATCATTTCATCACTTTTATTATATGTTGTTACATTTTACACTTTTTTTTAAACAAAGGAAAAGAAAAGTCAAACTTACTTTTAAACTTATTAACTCAAATCATTTTCTATGCTATTTATGTAAGTGTGTGTGTGTATTCTCTAGTGTACATAACATGTACTAATAACTTTTAGATGATTAAAATTTCATAGTGTACATAACATGTACTAACAACTTTTAGATGATTAAAAGTTCAAAATCCAAAAAAATAATTAGTCACATTTTCAATTTTTCTCCAAACTAATTATTTTTGTAAATAAAATTTAAAAACAAGATTTAAAAGAGGTTTATTAGAATTATAAAATCAATACATTAATTATTTGAAAATATATTAAATATTCATGCTTAAAGTGATTAAATTCAAGTCGTTACATTCTCCCTCTCTTAAAAGGATTTCGTTCTGAAATTAACACACAAAAAAGATAACTCAAAATAACTCAGAAGGACATATATTACATATGATGAAACACACAATAAGTTACATACTGGGAAATCGTACCACTAATAATGAGTACACAATCCACACAGCAAGCAAACTACAATTATATCATCAATCGAGGATAAGCTTCCTTTATGCTATCTTCCTTCTCTAGAGTGGAATCTCGAGAATCTTCACTTCAGTGAATCTTAACCAATCTCATGAACTTATTCTGCAGTTGTTTCACATCTTGATCCATAATGCGAACAGGATGCCTTATCACGGTAATTTTGGTTCCACCTCCAAATCCTCTTGAACAGATGGCTCAACAATCAACGATGGATTATGAAATACTTTTTCAAATGCAACACACAGAAAACATTATTAACACCCGATAATCTTTCCGGCAACTTAACTCGATAGGTAAGTGACCCGATCCTCTCAAGAATTTAAAAAGGTTCAACATATCTAGGCCCCAACTTCCTTGCTCTTCCAAATCAGATAACTCCTTTGATCGGGAAACCTTCACTAATACAAAGTCTTTGACAGCAAATTCCAAATCCCTTCGTCTTCGATCGTCATAGATTTTCTGTTGATCTTGAGCTCCCTTCATCCTCCCATTGATCACAGCAACCTTCTCCATTGTGTCCCGTATCATATCAGGTCAAAGTACCAATCGATCCTCGGTCTCCACCCAACACGATGGTGATTTGGATGGTCGTTCATAAAGAAATTCATAAGGTGCCATGTCATTGCATGATTGATAACTATTGTTATGGGAGAATTCCACCAGTTGAAGATGATCCTCCCACAATCCTCTATAGTCTAAGATACATGCTCTCAAAAGGTCTTCCAAGCCTCTGTTGATTCTTTCAATTTGACACTATACTAGAAAAGGCCTTGTTTAAGTAGTGTTTCGCTACATATTGCGATACGACATGCAACCAAAAGTTTGAAACTTTTTATTGCGTTGTGGAAAAGGTGCCAATACTTGACATATTGTAGCATGATACAAAAGTTCATTTTTGCAGCGTTTGTCTATGTAGCGACCCGCAAATCCGTACCCCTTTAGTTAACACCATTCTGCACAAATGTAACGACTGCAATTTTTCGATGCTGAAAAACCGAACCATTATGGTTTTAAGAAGAAGAAAGAGGTAGAAGAAAAGAGAAGGAGATAGAACAGAACAGAAAGAACAACAGAACAAAATCAGAATCTCACAATTCGCAGCGAAACAACATATAATAGATAAATGAATAATCTTTAAACAAAGAACTATATCAGTTATTACATTACATCATATTACATTACATTACATCATCAGAGTGTACAACAACAAACAGCGGAAAAGAAATACTATACTTAGTGAATACGTCATGCCATCCAGCTTGCCTCCTGCAACTCCTGAATTCCAGAATATCCTGATAAACCTTACTCCTGACTGCCCGTGTGGAAATTGGTGGGCACCCAGAGTTTAGGAAGGAAAAAAATAAACTCCGAGTCAGTCATGTGACTGGTGTGAGAACTCAAAATAGTTTATCTTTAAAACAAAATAGAGGGATATTTTTAAAGTCAATTCGCAATGCTTTTAAAAATGAGACTACCATAAGGCCTCCCGCACACACACACAATGCAAACGCAGAATCGGAGGAGATTTCTCCTTACGATAGTCAAAGATGCTTGATACGCATTAAAAAGAAACTTGATATTATTACTAGTGCATAGTGTAGAAAACATTTCGAAAATAAAGATATAAATCTTAGCCAGCATAGACATTTCGCACTTATGCCTACTATAGCTACCATCCAAACAGTGGGGCGCCACCATAAGTGAATGATAGGTTCTACAACTAAAACCGTACAAGATCGTATTGTTTCTTTGGATTTCAAACAAATGGTCAGGCCAAGGAACTTCCCATTGCCACATGGAAACGCCTCTGGAATGACGTCTCGAGAACCAAACCGGATCTCTGCCAACACAAGGCCTGGTTACCCCTAACTGGGTAACTACTGACACGAATATGTCATCCCCCGATCGTTACCGATCTATCCGAGGATCCTCGATTTCCAACAACCACAAAATTTACAGCAACAACATAGGTTAAATATCTGGGCTCCATACCATGATACCACCTCTATCCAGAAGGAATGACATACACTAAAGGGGCGCTACCCCCTAATAACCTTGCCGCATCCTTCCTGTTTTGACCATTTCCGGGGTGTGAGGTCCGACGAAGTCTCGTCCACAAAGCCACACTATATACAAAAGCTGTGCTTTGGGTCAACAAATGATCAAAGTAATGATCACCAAGATAAATGATCAAATAAATGATCATATCACAAATGATCAAACAATGATCATTCTACAGCAACACTCAGCATGTCACATTACCAAATTGGGAGTATATCACTAATAACCTTCAACTACATAACCTCTGAGCTCGTACGTCTCAGAGAAGGGTGTTAAGCTAAGAGAATAAATTCTCCGCCACCAACAGAAATATATTTGAAAGAAATCAGCTTTACATCTCAACTTATAATGTCAGACATACAATCCATACAAGTCTGTTCCGGGCTCGAACAGAACCGAAGGCACTTGCAAAGAAGTCCTTGCATTCCGGATAATTTTTAATCACGTCCGGACTTCCCGTCACTAAGGGTGATAAAACCTCTATATCGGAGATCAGCCGATGCAGAGTAACTCAATGGTAATCCTTCCGTTTTCAAAAATATCCGCTCTTCAACACCGGTCATCAAATGCAATCCATTACGACGTATCACATATTCGGAATGGGTTATACGACCCCAAGGTCCTTTTCCGGCTAACCCGAATAGTGAGCGTTTATTTTAAAAATAAGTGTGGCATTCAAATTCAAGCAAATCACAACAAATACCTATTTAAAGGTAAATATTGATAGTCGGATTATTTAACTATCAATAGGCGTGTTTAACATCACCAAATTCCAAATAATTTTCCAAATTATTTATTTTCCAAAATATCTTTACAAGATATATATATATATATTTTCCACACTTCAACATTTGAAAACAAATTTTCAAATCACTTTTCACCTTTACAACTTTTGAAAACAAATTTCAATCATTTTCCTTACGCGGAAATACTTTTATTTCAAAATGGTTTATTTAAACCAATTAAATAAATCCTTACCAATTTATTTTATATTTACGTTCCAAATCCGTAAATTTATTCCCACACTTCAAAAATAAATCAATGTTTATTTTTAAACAAATTTCCCTTTCTTTTATAAATTCCATAATGAATTTATAATTCCTAAATATCTATGAATATACGATTTCCCAAACCGATTTCTAATATTCATTTTCAATTTATCTTTAAAAGATAAAGTCTCAAAATATTCAGTTCATATTGGAAAATATTTCCATACTTATTTAATAATAAGTAATTTACAAATCCATTCATTTTCAACACTTGGAAAATATTCAATATACTTAATATCGAAATTAAGTATATATTTCATTCTTTAAGGAAAACATTCACTTAATGTGATGTCCCAGGAATTTAGGCAATAATTATTTAATAATTTCATTGATAATTATTTTAAAATATGAAATATTGATTTAATAAATTAATTCAAACAGGAATTCTCTTTTGAAAATTAATAATTATTTTGTGTGTTAAATGATATTCTTTTCAAAGTTAAAAATATTTAAGTTATAAATTCATCTTTCTAAGCTGATTTAAAAATATTTTTATTTATAATGTATAAATGTTTATACATTGTAAATAGAGGATTTGGTTTTAATTTTAATTTATATCAAATAAAGGATATTTTCTAATTATTATATAAATGTATAAATTGTAAATTGACTTAAATTAATTTAAATTAGTATTGTAACTTTTCAAAAAAAAAGTTTGTTTTAAAAATCTTTCTTATATTTTCATAGAAATGTAAGTAAGTATTTATTTGTTTATAAGAATAAATATAGTTTAAATTTCATTTTATAATAAAAGTTTGTTTTTTTTATTCTAAAATTGCTTTTCTTTTGCAATAAGATTTAATTCATTCTTGTTAAAGTATAATATTTAGTTTGAAAACTTTTGAAATAAAATTGAATTCAACCTTTCTTTTTCTTATTAAAATCTTTTCTTTTGAAATTTAGTTTCATAAAGAATATTATTTTAAAAAAATAATTAAACAATCATTAAGGTATAAATGTATAATTTTAAAATAAGTTTATAAGTAAATATTTAAATAGTGTATATGTTGTTATTTAAAGACTAATGTTAATAAACATTTAAAAACATGCCAAAAACAAATTAGTAATGGTTTAAGATAATTTAAATACAAGTACAAATTTAAAATTTTCTTTTAAATATTGAAATGAACATGTGTTAGCCATTTAACTAATAAAATGGACACTTGTAATCACCTAACAAGTTAATATAACAAGTGGCATTGATTTAAATTATTTTTTTATTTAAAATATATTAACAAGACAATAAAACATAGCATATGCATTTGATAACACATTCTCTTCAAAATTGAAAACCTGAAATCATATTTCAGTAAATCAAAAACCCCAAAACAAAAGCATATTAAAATCTGCAAATTTATCTTCAAATCTGTGCATTTGAAATTGGATTTGCATGCAATATTACAACTTCAAATCTACAAATTGTAGAACATCTGCAAATCTGTGCAATTGAAATTGGGTCTGCATGCATTCATTAACAAGATAAAAGCAATCAACAATCAAGACAGAAAAGCAATTTCTGTAATCAAATGCACCCAGGTTCAACATGCAGTTTCAACAAGTTCCTGGATTGAATCTGCACTTAAGTTTGTTTTTGCATCTTCAATTTAAAGGTGAGTAAACTTCTATTTCAAAAACAGATTCTTCTTTAAATTAAATGCTTAAGTGATATACTAAAACTCAAGTTCAACAAAACTGTCATGTAAAAATCAAATTAAACTGCTATGATTTGAAACTGCAGCATCTTCATTTTTGATAAATAACTTCACAATTGAAAGTTGTTTTAAATAATCTGTGCATGTGTCTGATAAAAGTAAGCTTGTTGGATTGATCTTGTGTTGTGATGATGTTTTGTGTATACATATGTAAATATGTATATGTGTGTAGCTGATGCTATGAATCTGCATACCTGTTGTTTTATTTCTATTTTTATTTTACTAAGATTTTAAAAAGAAAACCTTTATCTCTGAGTTTAGTTCTCTGTTAGGATTGATATGTAAACAAAATGTGTATGTTTAGTATTGATTCAGGTTTGTAAAACATGATTTAGCTAAATTAAAAATTTAATTGTTGTCTCTGTAACACATACTGACATTTTTTTTGTTTAATTGAGAAGTACCAAACATCTGAAATTTATTTAATCAAGATTATAACATGAATGTATGTTAGAAATCATAAATTTTAAAACAAGTTTCATCTTTTTAGGTTGGCTGTGTAAATTAGCATTTCTGTTTAAAACAGAAAATGGAAATTTGGATTAATCTATAAAGCTAGTGGATTTTGGGTGTTTAGGTTCTTCATGTTAGTGGTGTATTGAGGTGAGAATGGGGTAAGTTGGTGATAGATGATCAGAGAGAGAGAGAGGAGTTGGAAATTGTTTTTGTCAGGTTTTGATATTGGGTTTTCCAGGTTTTGATAGGATTTGGGGTTGTGTTTCAAGTTGTTTAATCAACCTGAAATTTTGGAAGTTGAGTTGCAGTGGATGTAGGGGATGGTAAGTAACTTGTAGGAGTGGGTTAGCATGGTTGTAGTTCGCCGAGGCGACAGTGCAGTTGCACCATTCATGGTTGAAGCCTGGTGAACTTCTGTAATATGCAGGGTTTAATTGACTCGAAGCAATCATCGGGTTTTTGTGCTTCTGACTCAAAGCAGAAGGTAGATGAACTCGAAGTAAAATTTTGGGGTACTCGGGTAAGTTGGTTGCAGGGGTATAAACCAGAGAGTATTTTGCAGTTTTTAAAAAAAAGTTGATTGAAATTCAAATTCTAGTGCAGGGTTTGATTCAAGTATAAGTTGAAAACTGAATTCAAATAAAGTTTGAAACCCAAAAGTTTTAAAAATGAAACTTTTAAATTTAAACAAGTTTTAAGTTAAGTTTAAAAACAGTTTCAGGTTTTAAACCTGAAAGTTATTTTGCAGTTTTTAAAATGGTGAATGAAATTCAATTTAGTGCAGGAATTGATTCAAGTATAACTTGAATCTGAATTCAAATGTAATTTTGAATTCAAAGTTTTTAATAAAATGAAAATCTTAAAATTTAAACAAGATTTAAATATGGGTTTAAGTCAAGATTTAAACAGTTTCAGGTTTATTCTTTAAAACCCAGATTTCTATTCAAACTGTTTTGTAGATTTTTAAATTTTGAAACAGATTTAAATGGTTTAAGGAAGATTTAAATTTGTTTTTGAAATTAAGTTAAAACTGTTTCAAGTCTCTTTGAAAACCAGTTTTAAATTTCAAAACAGTTTATAAATTTAAAAATGATGAACATAATCAAATGTTTGAAGATAGATTTGAAAATGAAAAATTAATTTCAAGTGAGTTTTAAAACTTGAAAGAATTTGTTTCCTTTAGTATTGAATTAAAATATGAAGTGTTTAATTTTAGATTTGAAAGGTTAAATAATCAATTCATTTTCTAAGCTTGATTTCTTTAATAAATTAAGTAATTTAATTTTAAACTATTTTTATAAAAGGGTCTTTTATTACTAATGAATGATTCTTTATTATTTTAAGGAATAAATTTATTTAAAATTTGGATAAATGTTTGGACGGTTAAACATTTTGAAATTTTAAATTTTAAAATGGGATTTGAATTGAATTTAGAAATGTTGGTTTTAAATACATTTGAATATTAATAAATTCATTAATAAGTGGATGAATTATTTTGAAAAATAATTAAGATAATTTAGAATTTACTTAATTATTTGATTTTTAAATAATGATTTAGATTAATATTAATTAGAAATGATTTATTAATCTAATTCAAATTTTCTTAAGTATGTAATTAGTGAAATGTTGTTAATTAATAATTGGTGATAATTATCTAGGGATAATTTAGTAACTAACTAATGTAATTAATTTTGATAATTAACTAGATTAATTAATAGAATATAATTAATTGAAATTTGTTAATTAATTGTTAAAGTAATTAAGGAATTAATTACTTATTGTTAATTTTGATATGTGATTTATTTAAGTTAATTAATTTAGTTTAATTAATTTTAATAAATCATTTGATGATTTTAGGAGAGTAATTACTTAATGTAATTAGTGGAGCAGGATTTCTCAGAGAAGTAATAATGATAATTACTGGAATGTAATTAGTAAATTGGATAATTACTTTTCTAATTAATTAAAGAATTAATTAATGATTAATTATTGGTTAATTAATTTGTAAATGAGTAATTAAAGATAGTTAATTACTTAATTGGATATTAATCAAATTGATTAATAAATAGATTAATTAATAAATGTAATTAATTTTAATTAAGTAATTTATTTAAATATTAGAGATCATTAATTATTATAATTAATGATGTAATTAAGGATTGTTTAATTAAGTAATAATTAATTAAATTAAGTGATTAATTAATTGTAATTAATTAAGGACAAATATAATTAATTATAATTAATTAATAAATGAGTAATTAAATGTTAATTACTTATGATTAAGGTTAATTAATTAAGGACTAATTACTTATTGTAATTAGTGAATGATTAATCAAAGATATTTAATCAGGTTAGATACTTAGTCAATAATTAATTAACTGGGTTAATTAATTAATGGATGTTAAGCAGGATTTAAATGAGTAATTAATTTAATTTATTTTAAATTAATTAGAGATGGTTGTAATTAATTTAATTCATTTTAAATTAATTATAATTGATGGTTAATAAATAATTGCTTATGGATGTTATTGATTGAATGGTTGTGATCTTAGTAATGAGATGAGTTATATCTATATGATATGAATGATTGGTTTATGTATGATGGTTTGTGATGGATTATTTGGTTGTGATGATTATTTGTTTGTGTTGATACAGATTATCTGTTTATGATATGAATGTGATTATCTATTGTGAGATGTAGTTTATCTATCTGTGTGAGTTAGATAACAATGAAATGAGTTAATTATTTAAAACCCTTAAGTATAACTTGGACATTAAAATGGCGTTTGGTTTCGATGAGACCGGGATCGGGTTTCCATATTTGGATATCCGAAAACCACATCGATTCCAATTAAACGTTAGGTCGTTAATCCAAGTGGAGCAAGTGAAGACTCGAGGTGTAAGGGCTATACGTCAGTATAACTCTGTGGGTGATTCCATAATGAGTTTGACGGAATAGTGCTTATAGATTCGAGATGGAGATTTAGAGTGCAAGGGTTATCGTCGTTAACTATGAGGGTGATTCCAATACGAGTGTAACGAGATAATACCTTCGGTTTCGTTCGAACCCGGAATGAACTTGTATGGATTGAATGCTTTCAGAACATCGTCAAGTGGACGATGAGCATTCTAAGATTGATATGTCCTATAAAGGTAATCGTAACCTCAAGCCTCATCAACCGAGAATGGCTAAAACAGGGGAGGTGCAGCAAAGCTTCGTGGGTAGCCCCCACTGGAGAGCAAGATTTACTCCTGTCTAGAGGTCCCTTTATATTCGGCTGTGTGGCAGTTGGTGACGACCAATCTGCGGGGTGGTCTTGTTCGGAACTATTCAATAAGGAACGGGTCCGGCTTTGTGATGCAGGGGAGTAGGAGTTGTAACAACCCGCATATTTATCGATTTTGTATTTAAATATTTTATTTAAATATTCTATCGTTAGTCAGATTTTAGTACGAAAAGCAACTTTTTGCATACGGTCGAATTAGGACTCGGGATCACTCCCATTGAGTTTAAAATGCCGTTTGCGACCTTTTTGAGTATAAGCTTCGATATGTTTGGAGAAAGTTGATTTTTTGCTACTTTTCACTTTGGGTTTGGTTTGGGCTCAGCCTTATGTTAACTTATGCTCAAATCTGAGCCACTCTTCCCCACTCACCCTCATTCTCTTCTCATTTCAGTTTTTAGAGTATTAATGGTGGGAGAGATTGGAAATTAAAATTCCAAAACCCTAGTTTCCCTTGCAAATCAAATTCCTTGCTCCAAACTCAAGAAGAACCCATTGGTAAGCTTCTCTTCTTCTTCTCCAACTTATTCTCTTACCAATTTCAGAAATTCCTAAACCTAATCTTGGGAATGTTCTTGTTTTTGAGCTTAGATTCAAGCTCATTTGGGTTGTGTTGAAGAGAGGTTGATTCTCCATTTGCTCTCAAGCTTCTTCTTGTTCGATTTTGTGAAAATGTGAGATTTTTATCTCACATCTATGACTATAATTATCTTTGGTTGTTAGGTTTGAATTCCTAACACTTCTTCATGAGAATTTGCTCTTGATTTGGATTGGTTTTGTGAATATTCCAATTTTTGAGTTTTTAAGTCAAATTTGTGTGAAATCCCTTCATGGACGTTTGATCATGCTTTTGGTGATGCATCGAGGAGCATATAGGGCCGGGTTGCCGATTGGCATAAACCCTTAGAGCCAATGTTCGTCCGGTTGCATTTTGGAGGAGTTTGCTCTTCATTTGTATAAGGCTGAAAAACAGCCCAGGCATGATTCAGTCGACTGAATATCTCTGTTCAGTCGACTGAACCTGAAACCCGAGAGTTTCCAGGCATGATTCAGTCGACTGAAAACTTCTGCACAGTCGACTGAAACTGGAAACAGAAAGTTTCCTGAACCTGGAAAATTTCCAGGTACAGGGTCAGTCGACTGAAAATCTCTGTTCAGTCGACTGAACCTGCTGTTTGAGTCCAATTTGCCTTTTTGGATTGAAATTCCAACTTAAATCGATTCGTGATAATCCTATTTGTTGTTATCATCTATTATGATTTTGATGACTCTTTTTAGGGATTTTTGAATATCCATTTCGATGGATCCTTTATCGATTTCTTTGGATTTTATTCACGTCTTCGTATGTGAATTTTTGTGATTGATTGTTCTTACAATCTTCTTCGTGGTTTGTCACTTTAAAAATATAAAGGTTTTCTATACTTGTAGTAAATATCAAAACTCTTTCCTCAAACGATTTCAATACGATTTTAATACCAAATTCGTTTATAAAACCGTTTTCCAATCTATTAATGTATACAAACCTTTACCTCACTCGTATGAGAAATCTAATTAAACGGCTTAGTAAAACAAGTGGTATGAAACGCTTGCGTTTACTTTGTCGGTTAATTCTTGGACTTGTTCGATTGAACCTCTTGTGACAATTTTCTAGTGGAGATTTACAGTTTGTTCGTAAATATTTAAGTTAAGCAAGTGGTTATGGGACATGAAGCTAAACTCATATATTTACTAGCTTAGTGTAATTAACACTTCTCTATGATCATGACGATCATTTTTGTGATTTAGACTAGCAATGTGCGATGTCTCTTTGTCTGCGTGGGAGACTAAACCCCGTTCGTGTGTCATATTTGTGGGGTAGCAACCCACGGTCTTCGGACCATTCGTGTGTCAGGTCTTCGGACCATTCGTGTGTCAAATTAATGGCTAGCTACCATGAGATAGCTTCTCGTTCGTGTGTTACAGCTGTTGGTGAGTTTTCATGCTCCCATTCAATGTGATAGGCCTCCCCCCCCCCCTATTTTGTGATTTCTGGATTTCTTGTGTAGTCTTCTGGAATTTGTGTGTCATTGACTTTAGTGATTTCTGGATTTCTGATTTCTTGTGTAGTCTTCTGGAATTTGTGTGTCATTGACTTTAGTGATTTCTGGATTTCTTGTGTAGTCTTCTGGAATTTGTGTGTCATTGACTTTAGTGATTTCTGGATTTCTTGTGTAGTCTTCTGGAATTTGTGTGTCATTGACTTTAGTGATTTCTGGATTTCTTGTGTAGTCTTCTGGAATTTGTGTGTCATTGATTTTAGTGATTTCTGGATTTCTTGTGTAGTCTTCTGGAATTTGTGCGTCATTGACTTTTGCAATTGACATTGATATTATCGTCAATATTTGTGGTTTGATGAACAAAATAAAGAGTATGACACTTCTTGGATTCTTGTGTAGATTTTGTGATATTGATTAATCTCTTGTTGATTATCAACTACTTATATATCACAGCTTGGCCTTGTGATTATTATGTGTTTAGTCATAACTCTGGTTCTATATCGTTTCATCTGATATTTATAGTTGGACTGATCCGTTTATTATTTTCTTATTAAATAATACTCGGGTCAGACCGAGATGTTACAGGTGCTTCTGCTTGACCTCTCTCTTGGGATTGATTTCTCTTGCTTTTGGTTAACTACTTAGATTAGTAGTTTTTTTGTTGTATACATTTGAGATATAGACTCCAGAATGTATACTTATTCTTTTGTGTAGTTCATGTAACTATTCTTTTGTGATATTGTGGATCTTTTTAGACCACAACTCTGATATACACTGCCATGTGTTAATTATATATTCATATCTTCTTCCGCCTTTGTGATATGAATTATCTGTGACTGATTTATGTTATGTTTATTTCTATATTTGTTTCCGAAGATTTTATATAGCTGCTGTGTGATAGCTTTGAGTTTGTATCTGTACGTCGGATTTCCTCTAGAGATGAAAATTTATATTTTTATCTGGCATACCGGTACTCGCACAAAGCAATTATACAGATGGTCGCTCCTCAACAGCCTTATTCTCCGTGCTAGTCGACAGCATTACTCCGTAGTGTTCTTGTCTAGCGTGGGTATAGAGGTGGGGCGTCACAGGAGTACTCCTCGGTACGGTGATCTAGGCCACGTACTGTGACGGGCGGTACCCCAGTAGCCCTGCCATTGATGGAATCCATAATCCAGTAAGTGCCTGTACGGTTTTGATTGTGCCCAACTATGTTGGAACGTGAGATGTAAGCATTCCAGCTATTTCTGTATTTTATTTTGAAAACCCTAGACACTATTATAATATCACTGGATTTCCTATCAAATGTTTTGGTTAGCGTAAGGTAAAAACTTTTCCATGTTTATGTGTGGGAAGTCTTACGTGATACCTTTTGTTTACAAAGGATTTTCAAAGTTAAGCAACTTTTATCCCCGTTTACTCACACCAGACCCCTGTCTGACCTGAGTGTTTATTTTCTGTTTTATTAAACTCTTGGGTACTCATATTACGTATGAGTAGTCAAGTGATTCAGGATTGCTTTGACGAGTTTCTGGAGGAGATAATGGAGTAGGAGGCTTCAGCGTGTAGATATATGTAGTGGTTCCGCTGTGTTTGAGTTGTGTCTGTTTTCTTTGATGCACTTGAATTGTAATTGCTAGACAGATGTTTATAACTGTCTAGTTTGTGTTGTATTAGCTGTATAACTCTGATATATATGATACTATGTAAAGTATTATGTGATATATTATAATTTATTCGATTACGCTGTGAGATTCTGATGTTGTCTGTTCTTTCTTTCCTTTCTTTTCTCTTTCCTATCCCTTTCTTTCTTCTTAGCGATGCGACTTCCTGGAGTTTGGAAGTTGGGTCGTTACACCGTGGTATCAGAGCACTAGGTTGAACGAATACCTAGACTCTGGAGTGGTGACCTTCTTGAGAGAGCGTATTTGTAATTTTGAATATATATATATATATATATATATATATATATATATATATATATTTCTGCCTATTGGTTGGGTTACCTGTTCAGGTTTTCCAATATAAGTAATAAAGGTAGATAGGGTAGTGGTGTGTGTAACACAACTACCAATGGTTGGAGTTCGAGTGTTTGAGATTGGTAGTGGTCTGCTAGGGCAGTGTTGGGCATCTTGAGTAGTTTTGCAGTTTGGTATAAAGGATTTCTCTGATCTCTGAAGGAAATCTTTTCAAGATTCGGAGTTTACTTTGGATTATAAGCTGGATTACACTCGTGTGAGTGGATTCTCTTGAGTTTGGATTAGTTGGAAGTGCAGAAGCCAGCAAGGGTATTTTGGCAACTTTAGGAAGGAATTCTGTCTGTATTTGAGTTTGAGACTCAGTTTGGCAGAGAGTTTTGTGTTTGGTTTAGGAGCGAGTTTCCTGAAAGATATCTGTCTTTTGAAGGCTCTATTGTGGAAGTGGCTGGTGTAGCTTTGAGGTTCGATGAGCTTTTGGATAAGGAAGTTTTGGCAGCAGTAGCAGCAGTGAGTGGCCTGTTTCTTCGATGGTTCAGAAATCTCTGTGATTCTTCTGTCAGTAGTCCGGGCATATGGTGGAGCTTGTCTATTTCTTCTGGAAGCTCTGTTGGGTGTGATGTTAGTGGTTAAGAGGTGGACCACTAGTTTCTTCTTTTGAAGGCTTTAGCTATTCTGATTGCTGAAGTAAGAACGATTTCTTGGGATCTGAACTGAGTGGAATCGCAAAAGTGACTTGCGACGGTTCGAAAGTTCTCTGAGTGATCTTTGTTTGGATCGAAGCATCTCTAGAGGATGTTTGAGTTATCGAAGTGGTTTGGTATTTTCTGGATGTCTTCGAAGAGGTTAAGATTTGCATGCATCGAGAGTTTGAGTTCTGATTCGACTTGGTTCTCGGAGTTTTACTAGTGAATCAGATTAGTAGGAGGGCTCTTTGAGAAAGAGATCTGTTTAAGTTGGTAGGATTCATCGGATCAAGTTTTCTGGTTGAGTTTTCGTTGTGTTATTGTGACTGAATCGGATAGGTCACTGAGATTTATGGAATTTGATGAACAATATTCCGGGATAAGTTGATCAAGTTTATACTTATGTTCATCAACAGCATTCTTGAATCAGAGTTGCGCAGTGGAAGCATGGTGGCAGCTATTCCAAAATAGAAGCAACATCGATTCATTGGGAATTTGAGTTTTGTCTTGGATCAAAGGATTTCTACAGGAAATTTATTTTGGATCTGGAGACTTGATTGTTTTGTATCTGTTTTGTTTTCCGGATAAGAGTAGTTGTCTGAAGTCTTCAGATGTTTGGGTAGTAGAGTTGTGTGGTAGATTTGTTTGATCTAGAAGGCAGCCCAGGATCTATATGAGAGATTTGTGGATATAAGAGATTGGATCTTTCTGTCTTCTATTAAGGATTAAGTGTTTGTTCTACAGGATTGAATTGCCAGTTCGGATGGCTGGAATTTGTTTTGTTTTCCCACGTATCTCTGAGGGAGTACGTGTATGGTCTATCTTTGGTTTTAGACTCAGTAGTTCTGAGAGATTTGGGAATTGATCAGGACTTGTCTATGGTCCAGTTCTCTGTTGAGATTAGTAGATCTAGATTTATAGGAGCTCTAGATCTGAGTGGTGTAGCTAGTTTAGATTTTGTAGGGCGAGTGTCCCGGTGTTTGTACCTGGGAAACTCTAGGGAATTCTATCCAGAATTTTGTCTGGATAATTAGAATTGTTTGTTTGAACTGGTTGCTATGGTTGCTAGTATTTGGTTGATAGTATATGATTGCTCTTTTTAAATTTAAAATCTGTATGGGATTATTAAATTACCTTTGCTTTTAAATTTCGGGGACGAAATTCTTTTAAGGGGGGAGGAATGTGATGTCCCGGGAATTTAGGCAATAATTATTTAATAATTTCATTGATAATTATTTTAAAATGTGAAATATTGATTTAATAAATTAATTCAAACGGGAATTCTCTTTTGAAAATTAATAATTATTTTGTGTGTTAAATGATATTCTTTTCAAAGTTAAAAATATTTAAGTTATAAATTCATCTTTCTAAGCTGATTTAAAAATATTTTTATTTATAATGTATAAATGTTTATACATTGTAAATAGAGGATTTGGTTTTAGTTTTAATTTATCTCAAATAAAGGATATTTTCTAATTATTATATAAATGTATAAATTGTAAATTGACTTAAATTAATTTAAATTAGTATTGTAACTTTTCAAAAAAAAAGTTTGTTTTAAAAATCTTTCTTATATTTTCATAGAAATGTAAGTAAGTATTTATTTGTTTATAAGAATAAATATAGTTTAAATTTCATTTTATAATAAAAGTTTGTTTTGTTTTGTTTTAAAATTGCTGTTCTTTTGAAATAAGATTTAATTCATTCTTGTTAAAGTATAATATTTAGTTTGAAAACTTTTGAAATAAAATTGAATTCAACCTTTCTTTTTCTTCTTAAAATCTTTTCTTTTGAAATTTAGTTTCATAAAGAATATTATTTTAAAAAAATAATTAAACAATCATTAAGGTATAAATGTATAATTTTAAAATAAGTTTATAAGTAAACATTTAAATAGTGTATATGTTGTTATTTAAAGACTAATGTTAATAAACATTTAAAAACATGCCAAAAACAAGTTAGTAATGGTTTAAGATAATTTAAATACAAGTATAAATTTAAAATTTTCTTTTAAATATTGAAATGAACATGTGTTAGCCATTTAACTAATAAAATGGACACTTGTAATCACCTAACAAGTTAATATAACAAGTGGAATTGATTCAAAAAAAAATATTTAAAATATTATAACAAGACAATAAAACATAGCATATGCATTTGATAACACATTCTCTTCAAAATTGAAAACCTGAAATCATATTTCAGTAAATCAAAAACCCCAAAACAAAAGCATATTAAAATCTGCAAATTTATCTTCAAATCTGTGCATTTGAAATTGGATTTGCATGCAATATTACAACTTCAAATCTACAAATTGTAGAACATCTGCAAATCTGTGCAATTGAAATTGGATCTGCATGCATTCATTAACAAGATAAAAGCAATCAACAATCAAAACAGAAAAGCAATTTCTGTAATCAAATGCACCCAGGTTCAACATGCAGTTTCAACAAGTTCCTGGATTGAATCTGCACTTAAGTTTGTTTCTGCATCTTCAATTTAAAGGTGAGTAGACTTCTATTTCAAAAATAGATTCTTCTTTTAAATTAAATGCTTAAGTGATATACTAAAACTCAAGTTCAACAAAACTGTCATGTAAAAATCAAATTAAACTGCTATGATTTGAAACTGCAGCATCTTCATTTTTGATAAATAACTTCACAATTGAAAGTTGTTTTAAATAATCTGTGCATGTGTCTGATAAAAGTAAGCTTGTTGGATTGATCTTGTGTTGTGATGATGTTTTGTGTATACATATGTAAATATGTATATGTGTGTAGCGGATGCTATGAATCTGCATACCTGTTGTTTTATTTCTATTTTTATTTTACTAAGATTTTAAAAAGAAAACCTTTATCTCTGAGTTTAGTTCTCTGTTAGGATTGATATGTAAACAAAATGTGTATGTTTAGTATTGATTCAGGTTTGTAAAACATGATTTAGCTAAATTAAAAATTTAATTGTTGTCTCTGTAACACATACTGACATTTTTTTTGTTTAATTGAGAAGTACCAAACATCTGAAATTTATTTAATCAAGATTATAACATGAATGTATGTTAGAAATCATAAATTTTAAAACAAGTTTCATCTTTTTAGGTTGGCTGTGTAAATTAGCATTTCTGTTTAAAACAGAAAATGGAAATTTGGATTAATCTATAAAGCTAGTGGATTTTGGGTGTTTAGGTTCTTCATGTTAGTGGTGTATTGAGGTGAGAATGGGGTAAGTTGGTGATAGATGATCAGAGAGAGAGAGAGGAGTTGGAAATTGTTTTTGTCAGGTTTTGATATTGGGTTTTCCAGGTTTTGATAGGATTTGGGGTTGTGTTTCAAGTTGTTTAATCAACCTGAAATTTTGGAAGTTGAGTTGCAGTGGATGTAGGGGATGGTAAGTAACTTGTAGGAGTGGGTTAGCATGGTTGTAGTTCGCCGAGGCGACAGTGCAGTTGCACCATTCATGGTTGAAGCCTGGTGAACTTCTGTAATATGCAGGGTTTAATTGACTCGAAGCAATCATCGGGTTTTTGTGCTTCTGACTCAAAGCAGAAGGTAGATGAACTCGAAGTAAAATTTTGGGGTACTCGGGTAAGTTGGTTGCAGGGGTATAAACCAGAGAGTATTTTGCAGTTTTTAAAAAAAAGTTGATTGAAATTCAAATTCTAGTGCAGGGTTTGATTCAAGTATAAGTTGAAAACTGAATTCAAATAAAGTTTGAAACCCAAAAGTTTTAAAAATGAAACTTTTAAATTTAAACAAGTTTTAAGTTAAGTTTAAAAACAGTTTCAGGTTTTAAACCTGAAAGTTATTTTGCAGTTTTTAAAATGGTGAATGAAATTCAATTTAGTGCAGGAATTGATTCAAGTATAACTTGAATCTGAATTCAAATGTAATTTTGAATTCAAAGTTTTTAATAAAATGAAAATCTTAAAATTTAAACAAGATTTAAATATGGGTTTAAGTCAAGATTTAAACAGTTTCAGGTTTATTCTTTAAAACCCAGATTTCTATTCAAACTGTTTTGTAGATTTTTAAATTTTGAAACAGATTTAAATGGTTTAAGGAAGATTTAAATTTGTTTTTGAAATTAAGTTAAAACTGTTTCAAGTCTCTTTGAAAACCAGTTTTAAATTTCAAAACAGTTTATAAATTTAAAAATGATGAACATAATCAAATGTTTGAAGATAGATTTGAAAATGAAAAATTAATTTCAAGTGAGTTTTAAAACTTGAAAGAATTTGTTTCCTTTAGTATTGAATTAAAATATGAAGTGTTTAATTTTAGATTTGAAAGGTTAAATAATCAATTCATTTTCTAAGCTTGATTTCTTTAATAAATTAAGTAATTTAATTTTAAACTATTTTTATAAAAGGGTCTTTTATTACTAATGAATGATTCTTTATTATTTTAAGGAATAAATTTATTTAAAATTTGGATAAATGTTTGGACGGTTAAACATTTTGAAATTTTAAATTTTAAAATGGGATTTGAATTGAATTTAGAAATGTTGGTTTTAAATACATTTGAATATTAATAAATTCATTAATAAGTGGATGAATTATTTTGAAAAATAATTAAGATAATTTAGAATTTACTTAATTATTTGATTTTTAAATAATGATTTAGATTAATATTAATTAGAAATGATTTATTAATCTAATTCAAATTTTCTTAAGTATGTAATTAGTGAAATGTTGTTAATTAATAATTGGTGATAATTATCTAGGGATAATTTAGTAACTAACTAATGTAATTAATTTTGATAATTAACTAGATTAATTAATAGAATATAATTAATTGAAATTTGTTAATTAATTGTTAAAGTAATTAAGGAATTAATTACTTATTGTTAATTTTGATATGTGATTTATTTAAGTTAATTAATTTAGTTTAATTAATTTTAATAAATCATTTGATGATTTTAGGAGAGTAATTACTTAATGTAATTAGTGGAGCAGGATTTCTCAGAGAAGTAATAATGATAATTACTGGAATGTAATTAGTAAATTGGATAATTACTTTTCTAATTAATTAAAGAATTAATTAATGATTAATTATTGGTTAATTAATTTGTAAATGAGTAATTAAAGATAGTTAATTACTTAATTGGATATTAATCAAATTGATTAATAAATAGATTAATTAATAAATGTAATTAATTTTAATTAAGTAATTTATTTAAATATTAGAGATCATTAATTATTATAATTAATGATGTAATTAAGGATTGTTTAATTAAGTAATAATTAATTAAATTAAGTGATTAATTAATTGTAATTAATTAAGGACAAATATAATTAATTTTAATTAATTAATAAATGAGTAATTAAATGTTAATTAATGATGATTAAGGTTAATTAATTAAGGACAAATTACTTATTGTAATTAGTGAATGATTAATCAAAGATATTTAATCAGGTTAGATACTTAGTCAATAATTAATTAACTGGGTTAATTAATTAATGGATGTTAAGCAGGATTTAAATAAGTAATTAATTTAATTTATTTTAAATTAATTAGAGATGGTTGTAATTAATTTAATTCATTTTAAATTAATTATAATTGATGGTTAATAAATCATTGCTTATGGATGTTATTGATTGAATGGTTGTGATCTCAGTAATGAGATGAGTCGTATCTATATGATATGAATGATTGGTTTATGTATGATGGTTTGTGATGGATTATTTGGTTGTGATGATTATCTGTTTGTGTTGATACAGATTATCTGTTTATGATATGAATGTGATTATCTATTGTGAGATGTAGTTTATCTATCTGTGTGAGTTAGATAACAATGAAATGAGTTAATTATTTAAAACCCTTAAGTATAACTTGGACATTAAAATGGCATTTGGTTTCGATGAGACCGGGATCGGGTTTCCATATTTGGATATCCGAAAACCACATCGATTCCAATTAAACGTTAGGTCGTTAATCCAAGTGGAGCAAGTGAAGACTCGAGGTGTAAGGGCTATACGTCAGTATAACTCTGTGGGTGATTCCGTAATGAGTTTGACGGAATAGTGCTTATAGATTCGAGATGGAGATTTAGAGTGCAAGGGTTATCGTCGTTAACTATGAGGGTGATTCCAATATGAGTGTAACGAGATAATGCCTTCGGTTTCGTTCGAACCCGAAACGAACTTGTATGGATTGAATGCTTTCATAACATCGTCAGGTGGACGATGAGCATTCTAAGATTGATGTCCCAGGAATTTAGGCAATAATTATTTAATAATTTCATTGATAATTATTTTAAAATATGAAATATTGATTTAATAAATTAATTCAAACAGGAATTCTCTTTTGAAAATTAATAATTATTTTGTGTGTTAAATGATATTCTTTTCAAAGTTAAAAATATTTAAGTTATAAATTCATCTTTCTAAGCTGATTTAAAAATATTTTTATTTATAATGTATAAATGTTTATACATTGTAAATAGAGGATTTGGTTTTAATTTTAATTTATATCAAATAAAGGATATTTTCTAATTATTATATAAATGTATAAATTGTAAATTGACTTAAATTAATTTAAATTAGTATTGTAACTTTTCAAAAAAAAAGTTTGTTTTAAAAATCTTTCTTATATTTTCATAGAAATGTAAGTAAGTATTTATTTGTTTATAAGAATAAATATAGTTTAAATTTCATTTTATAATAAAAGTTTGTTTTTTTTATTCTAAAATTGCTTTTCTTTTGCAATAAGATTTAATTCATTCTTGTTAAAGTATAATATTTAGTTTGAAAACTTTTGAAATAAAATTGAATTCAACCTTTCTTTTTCTTATTAAAATCTTTTCTTTTGAAATTTAGTTTCATAAAGAATATTATTTTAAAAAAATAATTAAACAATCATTAAGGTATAAATGTATAATTTTAAAATAAGTTTATAAGTAAATATTTAAATAGTGTATATGTTGTTATTTAAAGACTAATGTTAATAAACATTTAAAAACATGCCAAAAACAAATTAGTAATGGTTTAAGATAATTTAAATACAAGTACAAATTTAAAATTTTCTTTTAAATATTGAAATGAACATGTGTTAGCCATTTAACTAATAAAATGGACACTTGTAATCACCTAACAAGTTAATATAACAAGTGGCATTGATTTAAATTATTTTTTTATTTAAAATATATTAACAAGACAATAAAACATAGCATATGCATTTGATAACACATTCTCTTCAAAATTGAAAACCTGAAATCATATTTCAGTAAATCAAAAACCCCAAAACAAAAGCATATTAAAATCTGCAAATTTATCTTCAAATCTGTGCATTTGAAATTGGATTTGCATGCAATATTACAACTTCAAATCTACAAATTGTAGAACATCTGCAAATCTGTGCAATTGAAATTGGGTCTGCATGCATTCATTAACAAGATAAAAGCAATCAACAATCAAGACAGAAAAGCAATTTCTGTAATCAAATGCACCCAGGTTCAACATGCAGTTTCAACAAGTTCCTGGATTGAATCTTCACTTAAGTTTGTTTTTGCATCTTCAATTTAAAGGTGAGTACTGTGATCTAGGCCACGTACTGTGACGGGCGGTACCCCAGTAGCCCTGCCATTGATGGAATCCATAATCCAATAAGTTCCTGTACGGTTTTGATTGTGCCCAACTATGTTGGAACGTGAGATGTAAGCATTCCAGCTATTTCTGTATTTTATTTTGAAAACCCTAGACACTATTATAATATCACTGGATTTCCTATCAAATGTTTTGGTTAGCGTAAGGTAAAACTTTTCCATGTTTATGTGTGGGAAGTCTTACGTGATACCTTTTGTTTTCAAAGGATTTTCAAAGTTAAGAAACTTTTACCCCCGTTTACTCACACCAGACCCCTGTCTGACCTGAGTGTTTATTTTCTGTTTTATTAAACTCTTGGGTACTCATATTACGTATGAGTAGTCAAATGATTCAGGATTGCTTTGACGAGTTTCTGGAGGAGATAATGGAGCAGGAGGCTTCAGCGTGTAGATATATGTAGTGGTTCCACTGTGTTTGAGTTGTATATGTTTTCTCTGATGCACTTGAATTGTAATTGCTAGACAGATGTTTATAACTGTCTAGTTTGTGTTGTATTAGTTGTATAACTCTGATGTATATGATACTATATAAAGTATTATGTGATATATTATAATTTATTCGATTCCGCTGTGAGATTCTGATGTTGTCTGTTCTTTCTTTCCTTTCTTTTCTCTTTTCTATCCCTTTCTTTCTTCTTAGCGATGTGACTTCCTAGAGTTTGGAAGTTGGGTCGTTACACTTAACACATTTATTTGGGTCAAAATGAATGTTGCGTAAAACATCGTTACGACGACCCAAAATCACTAGTATAGGGATTCAAAATTAAAATAGATATATAAATCCCAATACTATACAAATTATTTCCTTTCGGAAACCATTTACTATAACAACAGTGTTATAGTCCACCATTTCCTTATTTCTCGAAACGTTTGTTTCAACAATGAATGTTGAAATCTATGTATTCGATTTATAATACATTTTAAAACATCGTTAAAACGATTAACTTCATTTTACAATATTCATTTTCCCAAGCATACCCATTTTATTTAATAATATATTCACTGTCCAAAATCGTGAATAAAATTCCTTAACCCATTTCAACATTTCTACACATTCTTATATAAAGAATAATTCGCTATCCAAGATCGCGAATATACTTCCGTTAATAAATTTCTATTTTCAATTTATCAAATTCCAATGATTTTGAATTTATAACAATGTCTATAAATTCCATTTCTATTTATAAACTTCGATTTATAAATCTCTTTTATTAATCCAATTCAATTTATATAACTCAATTATATACCAAAAGTCTATATTATAAGTTAAATACTTATAATTCATTTATTTTCAAAATCGTTCCTTAAAAACTTCACAAATTTTAAATCTTATTACTTATAAGATTCATTTAAATTTTATAACAACTTCAACTTATAAAATCTCCTTTATTAACAATTTCTATTAATATCCCATTTAAATGCCCAAAATCCAGTTTATAAGTTAATTACTTATAAATCTTTTATTTTACAACATCTATTCATTTTATAATCTTCACAATTATAAATCTAAAATTTTCAATGAAATCCATTTTATACTTCATTTAAACCCTTAATAAACTCGTTTTATAATTCCAATATTTTAAATTTATAAATATCCATTTTATAAAAATTTTATATACATTCTTTTATTATAATTCAAAATTCCCAATTAAACCATTTTATAAATTAATCACTATTTATTTCAAAAATCTTAATTTGGTTATATTTTACAAAAATAGAAATTTTTATAATATTAAATTTTATAGCGTTAATTTATTTTAAAAGGAATCAATTCAAAATTTTAATAAAACGTATACTTTTGAAAATCACTTTAAAAATCTTTTAAAATTCAAAATCGTTACTTTTAAACTTTAAAAATGGATCCGATGATGCAACGACACCAAATAGTCAATCACGCCAACAAACATCATATATCGATATGATAATCAATCAAATATCACAATATCTGTAAATAAATTAAATACAGTTGAGGAATCCAGTTGGATCCCTCCAACCTGTTTCCCTGCATCCACAGATGTTAGCACAATACCACTTCCGCTTCAAGACGGAATATCGCCGTATATGGGATTTTATAAAATATTATCCGCTTAATAGGCGGCGCAATAGGGTCTCATCCGCTATATAATGCGGGAAATCAACAACTCCAATATATACATATGCCAATATATTTATATATATTGCTATATATACTACTATATATACTATCCCAATCAAGCAAACAATCAATCCATCGACAAATTTTAAATCTAACTATTTAAAATTTAAATAAACCCTTTTGAGTGAGAAGTTCTCATCTTTGCTTTTAATTTTGCAGTCCATTTCTAACTCATTTCCATTTCCGGCTTGTTTTCTCGATTTTAAACCTTGTATAAATAATTTATACAATTTGTTAATATTCGAATATATCGAACAATTAAATTGCCATTTAATGGATTTAATTAACAAATTATTTTAGTTTTAATTAATCTTCCTTAACAATTTGTAAAAAATTAAATAAGTTAGTTAAATGAATTAAACACCCTAAATAAATTATTTTATCAACCCAGTAAAGCAAATCTTATTTTTTTTTCTTCATTTCAACTGCATATAGATAAAAATCAAATTTTCATATAAACTCAAACATTTAAACTTTGCATTTTTCTGTAACATTTAAACTTCCAATATAAATATATATAACCTGCCTTTAAATTCTTGTACTGTAATAATACATTTCCTGTATATTAAAATAAAAACCCAAAAACTGCATTTTTATACCTTATTGCAATTTAAAATCCCATATAAATATATTTGAATTAAACTAAATTAAATTAAATGATAAAAGCAAAATAAAATTTTATACCTCTGCTAAATTCAATATCCAGAGACCCGCCAATCGCATCGAGCAGCCTATCGCCCTCCGTTGGACCACGCGACCCAGTCGCCTTCGTCGTCTGTAATCGATGGACCCCAAGCCCTAGCTTCGACTTCGACATCCCCTGCCTGTCGTTGCCGTCGTCGCGAACTCATCACGACGCTCTCGCCTCGATCGCGATGCTTCGATCGAGCTGCCCCACTCGATTGCATTGCCGCCTCCATCTTCCCATGCCTACGTGTGCGCGAGGCGCTCGAACTCGAGTCCCCCCCTTTCGATTTGATGTCGCGGCCATTTATTTGTTTTTTTTTTCTGAATCTGAGAAAATCGCGGCCACCATTTTTGTTTTGAACTCGATTGAGGGGCGTTGGTTGTTTTGAGAAAAAGCTCTGGCCATTTTCGATTTTTCAGAGGCACTGTAAAAAATGAACTTGAGAAAGGGGGATTGGAAAAACAAAAGAGAGCTCGGCCATTTTTTATCTCGTTTGATTTTTAGATTTGAATTGAGGAAGATGGTAATTTAAAAATTGAAGGAGCGTGCTTTCATGATTTCGTTCGTGATCCTGGGCGCGATTTTAGGGTGTGATTTATGGAAGGTAACATGCTGACGTTGACCCATTATAAGTTTAAATTTAAATTGAATTCGATTTAAATTTCAACGCGTTTATGCGTCGTACGCTCACACAACAAATCCAAATGCTACGAAAATTGAAACCCGGTAATAATTCAATATTACGGATCCAATGGAACTGGTTTCGTCGAATTCCGAGACTGTCTCTCGGAAGACTATTTTTAAATATCGATTCAAACGATATAATTTCAAAACTTATCAAATCACTTTCAAATTCAATTCCGAAGCTTCTATTACCTTCAGTATTATCAATATGAATTTCACAAGCCTTTGAAATATTTTTAATCGGCTTAAAATTGAAGATTCAAATTATTATTCAACTTCCAATAGATTAAATCTATAATTTAATCGTCAAATTTAAAGTTATATTGAAATTTCAATCTAAACCATCATTCAATTATTTAAAATTGATTAAATATTTTCAATTTAAATTGTTCAAAATTTAGGGTCGTTACAACAAATCAACTCAAGTTGTACAGAAATACGAACCATTTGGGTTAAAGAAGAAGAGGTAGAAGAAGAAATAGAAAACAACAACAGAATCTAACCATCGCAGCGAAATAAACTATAATAGCTAATAAATAATCCTTACTCAAAAAATATCTTTGTTTACATATTACATCATCAGAGTATATCAATCACAACTCAACATCAATAACATACAACTGGATACACAACTACTCAGCACAGCGGAATATATATATAAACAAGTACGGGAATACGCATCGTCGTCCAGCTCGTCTCCAGAGCTCCACGGCATTATCCTGTATTCTATAATACTCGATCTGACCCGAGCATTACAGTTAAATAATACCCGAGTCAGTCTGGAATACCAGCGTGAGAAAATCACACTCAATTGATTATTAAAGTTTTAAAAATCCTTTGAAAACAAAAGCATCTCGTAAGACCATGCCACAAATAAACATGTCGGGTTTTTACCTTACGATAGCTAAAACACTTTTTATAGAAATCCTCTGATATTATAATAGGGTCTATATACAAATAATAGCGAAATTGTTACATTCATTAAATTCCAGCTACTAGCCACAGAGTGGGTA
Source organism: Allium cepa (assembly GCA_030765085.1). Lineage (NCBI taxonomy): Eukaryota > Viridiplantae > Streptophyta > Magnoliopsida > Asparagales > Amaryllidaceae > Allium > Allium cepa. Next base: position 327,061,927 of record CM060935.1, on the reverse strand, counting down.
ATACAAACAAAACTCGTACAAGGCTCGTAGGGAGAATGGATTTCCAACTAATGACTAGGCACTGGAGTACCACCTGTCACAGTACGTAGCCTAGATCACAGTACCGAGGAGTACGCCCGCTCCCCTACAACACAAGACCGGAATTACCCCTTACTGGATAATCTCGAGTGAGATCACCCCACGGTTGGGATCATCAACCGCCCACTAAGCCGAAATAAAAGGGACATCTAAACAGGGATGACCTCACCCTGCTTGGGTGCTACCCACCTAGCCTTGCTGCATAACCCCTGATTTTCAGTCATTCCCATTTGATGAGGCTTGAGGCTAAGTATTACCCTTTTAGAACATATCCCTTAGAATGCTCATCGTCCACCTGACGATGTTCTGAAATCATTCATCCATACAAGTCCGTCTCGGGTTCGAACGGAACCGAAGGCACTATTCCAACTACATCCATTTTGGAAATATTCTCAGGATTAGTAGCAACTAGCCCTTGCACTTCACTGCTCCATCTTCGAATCCAAACTCGTTTTCCACGAAAACGTACAAACCGGATCGAGGTGGTTTTTGAGAAATAAATCTCGATCCCGGTCTCTTCGAAACGATCAACGCATTTGTCCAATATTGATAGTCGGTGATTTAACTATCAATTAATATTCACAAACAACCATCCAACAATAAATAATTTTCCAAATTATTTATTAACCTCAAAAATATCTTCACAAGATATATTTCTATTTTCAACCCTTTGAAAACAGTTTCAAACCTCATTCCTATCAGAATAAACTTCCCAAATATTTTCTATCTCCACTGAAATCACCAAACACAAAACTAGATTTTTAAAATAATTTAAAACACTTTCCTTTAAAATATACTTTAAAACGTTTAAGTTAAACTACTTCAATAATTTGTTAAAAATACATACAATATGAATATTTGAAAATAAAGTTACTTAATAAAATATAAAACTAGATTTTCACTTTTAAAAACAAAATACTAAGTCACTCTTTAAATAATTACTACCATAATAGATTAAAAGGAAATACTTTCTTTAGATTTAAATATTAGAAATAATAAATTTTCCAAAACTTGCTTTTTAAAACGACTTTAAAACTTTCAGCTTATATTTACAAATTTACTTTGAAAACGTACTTGGCTATTCAGGGAAAATTTCCAACCTCAATTACTTAAATCAATTTTCCAAATTCATTCCCAATTTATTCCATTTAAAATAAATTTCTTTACTTACTCAGTTCGTTTCAAAATTCATTAATTATGGACTTTATTTTTATTATTATTATCATCCATTTGATTTTTAAATCATTTAACTGAAATGTACCAATTTCAACTTCTTCCTAATTTATTTTTATTCCTTTCAATACTTTAAATCTTAAATTTTAAATAAATGTTTTGTTCTTTTAAATAATAACACTGCAGTTTAAAATTCATTAACTTCCTGTTTATTCAAAATTTCCTTCTATACTCTAGATTTATTTATTAAAATTTTAAAGTCACTTTATTTCTTTTCCAATTCATTCTTAAATTTATTCAAATTTCCATAATTATTTTACTTACAATTTCACTTCTTTTATTATCATTCCAAAACCCAATTTATATATTTTTGAAAATTCATTATACCCAATTATATCCAATCGAGTCATGGCATTCAGTATTCCAACATAATTCATCATATAATATCAAATAATCACAATAGAGGGTATTAAATAATTTAAATAAATGTTGAGGGATCCAGTTGGATCCCTCCAACCTGTTTTCCCTGCATCCACAGACGTTAGCACAACATAAATACCAATCCAAATTATACCATACTATATCACATCAATCAATTCAACCATCCAAACAATTATTTAAAATTTAATCATTTAAATTTAACCATTTGAAATTAATAAAAATTAAAGAGAGTGAGATCGACTCACCTTTTATTTTGCTGTTTGCAATTCATTCCAAACTGGCTTGTTTCCATGGTTTTTGACCTTGTATAACATTATATAATTTATTAGTATTTGAAACAAGCGAACAGTAAATTTTCATTTATTAATTAGATTAATGATTTTAAACTAGAAATTTTCCTCTTGACACTACTTATACATTTATAAAAATAATTTATAGATTTCGAAATCTAACTTTTATAAATTCTCTTATATTCAAAGATCGTATTCATAAATATATATATATATATACATATATATATATATATATATTTCCATTTCCAAACTACATATATAAAAATAATTTATATGGGTTTTAAAAATCTTACCTTTATATAAACTTTTTATATTCTCCCAAAATCTTATATATTTATATATATTTACTGTTTTCTAATTAAAATATGGATGGGAATATATTTACACGTATATGTAGATATAAATTACAAAATCAATTTATACTTCCTGAAATAAAAATTCTTCTAACCTATATTAAATCAAGACGGCACTGTTCTGAGATTAACAATTTTAAATTTACTGTAAAACAAATCTTTCTTCTTCTTTTTTTCTTTTTCCTTTTTTTATATAGCATAAAATTCATAAAAAAAATTAACTACCTTGCTGCCAAAATCCAACCCGAGATGTTAAATGTCGCAGCACCAACCCTAGCCGATATTACATCACCTCCTCGATGGCTCCAACATCGCGACAGTCGCGAGAACAACTCGCGATCACCGGCCCCTCAAAACGACGACGCCATGCCGTGGATTCCTCAGCACGTGCGAGCGCCTACTCCGCTTCCCAAATTCGCGAAGCTCGCGGCGACGTCGCTTGATTCGAGCTCCATGCCGAAACTCAACTCGCGTGTCCTTGCCGAGATGAACGCGCCTCCGCCCCAGTTCGCCGCCCCTCCTTCATCTGGCCTCGCGAAACCCCACAGTGTCTTCCACACTCGAGACCCTCGATAATTCCCAAGCTCTTCTCGCGAGCGCGACGACCATGAATTCCCCCCAAGCCCTCCACGATCGAACGATTTATTTGTTTGTTATTTTTTTTTACTGGGTTTCGATTTTGATTTTGGAGGTGAAGAGGGCACGGCCTAGAGTTAATTGAAAGAGGAAGACGTAAATAAATATTGGTTTGGGAAATAGCTTCTTGAGTACGCTTGTTGACTTATAAAAATATCTCTGACTAATGTACTTCAAATTTTATTATATGATAAAACTCCCAAAACGTCTCGTTAATTGCCATTTAAAATTTTAAACTCCTCTTAAGGAGTGCAGCTAGGCGTTTGTAAAGTTTTACCTGCATTCCGAACACAATGGAACGTGTTTCGAAAGCTAATTCGATCATATACACAAGTTACGGAAGAAAACGATCAATTTTAATTTAAATCGATTAAATAGTTTCTAAGCGTTTTTAGCTGCCAAGGTCAAACGACACTCCGATTGCTACGAAATTTGAAATCCGATAATAATTCAATATTACGGATCCAATGAAACTAGTTTCGTCGAATTCCGAGACTGTGCCTCGGAAAGCTATTTTTAAATTCAAATTAAACGATATAAATTTCAAAACTTAACAAACCATTTTAAAATTTGATTCCAATACTTCTATTATTCTTAGTATTATCAATATAAATTTTATAGGCCTTCAAATTATATTTTAACAGGCTTAGAACTCCAGATTTACATTTTACCCAACCTTCAATTTATTTAATTTAATAATTTAATCATCAAATAAATTGTGATATTTGATTTCAAGTTAAAAATTAAACCTTTAAATATTTAAAATCAATTAAATATCCCGACTTCATTTGTCTGAAAATTCCGGGTTGTCACATTCCCCCCCCCCCCCCCTAAAAGAATTTAGTCCCCGAAATTACTAGTTAGGAAGAATGGTCCAATACCCTTTTATTATTTTTCCCTAAAACCAAACAGTTTCTAACAATTCAACATCCTACCAATCTATCTTTTTATAAAAGACTCATTATCACCCTTATTAACTTCTCAACTCTCCCAAAGTTTGCAAACAATATTAGTTGCTCAATCATTCAAATTTCAATTTAAATCCAAATTTTGAATTACCAAAATTGTCTCAAAAATTTTCAAACTCTCTAAATTTTCGAAAAATTTCGCCAGCGTCTCCTTTGCACGGCTATCTCGGTACAACTACAAAAGGCCTCTACGGGCTTCCAAATTCCGAAAGAAAACAAAAAGTCAAGTGGCTCGATCAAAAACCCAATCAAATTTCATACAGAAATTTAAATACATACCTTTTTATCGAGCAATTCAAATTTATCTTATGGAATAAAAACCCATTTTCTTTTCCTCCATAATACCTGTATATTCCCTTAGCAATAATATCCAATCATAACATTCAAAACATTTTATTGACTTCCTTACCAAATGTCAATATTTATTCATTCAAATATCAACTTCGATATATTTGTAATATCAATTTTCCAATTAATAATTCACCATTCCTTTCTTATGTTAGTGTAAGTATTTTATATGTTTTTTTTATATTTATTTTCACCTTACCACTTTAGTTTATATCTATTTCTATTCAAATTGATTCTTTCATTTCCATCCGAATTCAATTTATCTTCAACTCTGTATATTTGAATTTTATTTTCCATTTATAACCAATTCATGTCGTTATTTTAAATTAGTTTCATTCACTAATTTATTTCAATTTCTAGTTTGAAATCGTTTTGTCGTTAACAAAAATTTTCTAAAATTTTCAAAAAAATTTCTAACTCCCAAATTTTCTGGAAAATTTTGGCAGAATCTCCTTTGCACGGAGGAGCTTTTGCAATTTGACAAAAGATATAAATATATATACATCGACCCACATGGTCGGAAAAACCAAAAATAGTTCATATTTCCTATTTCTATTGCGTAGGCGTACCTTATTTAGCATTTTTAAGCAAACGGCTTATTCTTAGCATCTAGTGCGACCAAATCCAGCCACACGGCTTCCAGGTACCTGTATTTACTCAATTTAAATATGCAAGTACTAAATATATGCAACTTATTAACATTTCACTCATATTCAAATAGTTAACACATAGATTTCATAAGTGATGCATGTGATATACATTCATAAGTACATATGCAATGTTTCGAGGCTAGTTTTAAATTGTTTGCATCCAAATAACATACCATTCCTTCATTTCATTTTTAAACGAAATGAACGCATATTCATTTCAATGGATGCCACAATCAATTTATTAAACTGCTATTATTTCATATAATTTTGTTTACTTCCGTTTACGTCGAACGACGAATTTACTAATGCAACTCGACAATATTAATGTGAATAAATAATTACTTAAGCTTATAACCTTTTAAATTGATTCCAACTCAATTTACACTTAATCCCATCCCATTTTAATTTATTCACAAACTTTCATTGCATTTTCTTTCATTTCTTAAAAGTTTGATTCCAAACCGTTTTATTATACTCGACATCCCATACTTCTATTAATTTTAAACTTAAGTTAATTTACTTCAATTCACCACCATTTCATAACTTAAGTTCATCCCCGTTTTAATTTATTCATACTCGAATTAGATTTATTTTCATCTCAATCCATTTTTATTTTAAGCTCAACAACCTTCCATGCTTGTATATCATTAATTCAATCCATTTGAATTTTAATTCACATTCTCGGTTTATCAAGATAATATCCAAGCACATAATTAACTCATTATATTCATATTGGATTTTATTTGCAACTTAAATCATTTCTATTGTAATCCAATTCCAACCAACTCCACTTCATATTTAATTCACTTACAATTCCATTTCTAAATTCTGTAAGTCACAAATTTATTTATAATCCAAGTTTATAATATATACACATATTCATTTCTAATTCCATAACCCATGCTCATTTGAATAGTAATTCAAGTCATATTCCATTTATTTATACTTGAATTTAATTTATTCACAACTTAAGTCACTTCTGTTTCAATTCGTTTTTATTTCACTTAACAACATTCAAAATATATGTGTCAAGCTCTATTTATATTATCCACATTTGATTTGTTAGTATTTCAACTTGAATTGCATTTAATAATTTCTATTTAATCTAAGTTCCAAATTTAATTAGCCAATTAATTTATCAACTAGTTCGCCTTCGATTTTTAATTTAACTTCTAATCAAATTTTTATTCCAGGAATTCTTCTCTTTTTTTTTCTTAAGTTGATTTCATCTCATTAATTTCAATGCATACAATTCATTTAATCAACTCATCCTATTTAACTTTCTTGAGTTAAATTTCCATTCTCATATTGGGATTTACATTCCAAAATTATAAATTCAAATATATTTTCTTCACTTTCATTCACTTAAGTTAAATTTTAATTTTCGGATTAACATTTCCAATTTCTTCTTACTAATATCAGTTTTACTTTATAAGTTCAATAGTTGATTCATTTATTCATTCACAATTTCATTTTCAACCAATAAATTTTGTTTTCTGACATTAGTTATTTTTAGTCCATTTGAACTTATTCTGCTCCTTATTTTACACATTTAAATCAAGCATCATCCAATATTGAATTTTCAATTCATTTGCATACCATAGTAACTAATCAGTTACTTATAAATTTTAATCTTAAACTTGTTTATTTAATCCAACTAATTTAAAAAAATTCAAACTTAAGTACAACATTAAATTTCAATTTCCTTTTAAATTTTTATAATATACACACTTATTAATATCTAATTCTTCCTAATCTAAATTTCCATTCTAAACAAATTTCAACTTACATAAGTTCCCAAATTTATTCCTTAAGCATTCCAGAGTTTTAAACTATTGCTTAAACATCCCAAAATTCTTTAAACCGATACCAAAGTTTTCAATAATCACATAAGAATTTCAAAATCCCTTTTGAAATTATTTATATCAAAAATCCTTTAAAAAATTCAATTTATCTCTTGAATTTCAATATCCACCCAGTTTTGCAAACAATTTCAATGCAAAACAATTCGGTAGCAATTTCTCTCTTGGAAACTCGAAAATGAACATCGACGATGCTGCAGCCATCACCGAAATTATTTTCCAGCGACCGTAAGAGTTCAATGCTTTTATCTCTTTTAAAATCCTTCAAATATTTTTAAATTCCAAATCTCTCGAGATTTCAAATCCGATTCAAAAATATTTCTCCCAGATATATTATTTTTCCCAACCCTTGGGAATCATTTCCAAATTCAAAGGAACTTAAATTCCCAAATTTTCAAATTCCAAACTCTTTAAATTTTATATTCACACATTACCTTGGAATTTTATTTTATTTTAATTATTAGCCACATTATAATTTACATTTATAATTTATATTTACAAATTTCATTTGTATACAAATTGGTTTCTTAGTTTTTAATTATGGTTTCAGTTCCTTAATCAATTACGAATCACATTTACAAATCTCATTCATTTTATTAATTTATTCCTTAATCACTGGTTATTATTTTCAATTTCTTATTCAATATTCATACAATAATGATGATAATTAAATATTATCACTCCTAGCATCCATATATAACTATAATAATTTACGAAAAATCATTTCTTTTATATACAAAAAAAATAATTTTGGGCAAAATTATTTCATTTACCCTATTTAAAACAATACTGTGTCGGTTTATCTTGTTCAAGAGTTTAGAAATCCCTATCGATAACATGGCGTCTCATATATCGACCAGAATCCATAAACACTCAACAGATAAATCAACGCAATATAAAAACAATTTTATGTTCACCAACAAATACGCACTCACAACTATTAGTATTCTCAAACTCATTCTAGAGTACTATGGACTCTATTTAATGAGTAATTCCCACCAGAGCCAAGGTTATCACCAACCTAATCTCTGATACCAAGTGTAGCGACCCGCAAATCCGTACCCCTTGAGTCAACACCATTCTACATAAATCAACTCAAGTTGTATAGAAATACGAACCATTTGGGTTAAAGAAGAAGAGGTAGTAGAAGAAAATAGAACACAACAACAGAATCCAACCATCGCAGCGAAATAAACTATAATAGTTAAAAAATAATCCTTACTCAAAAAAACAAATATATCTGTTTACATATTATATCATCAAAGTATATCAATCACAACTCAACATCAATAACATACAACTGGATACACAACTACTCATCACAGCGGAATATACCTATAAACAAGTACAGGAATACGCATCGCCGCCCAGCTCGTCTCCAGAGCTCCACGGCATCATATCCTGTATCCTATAATACTCGGTCTGACCCAAGCATTACAGTTAAATAACACCCGAGTCAGTTTGGAATACCAGCGTGAGAAAATCACACTCAATTGATTATTAACGTTTTAAAAATCCTTTGAAAACAAAAGCATCTCGTAAGACCACGCCATAAATAAACATGTCGGGTTTTTACCTTACGATAGCTAAAACACTTTTTATAGAAATCCTCTGATATTATAATAAGGTCTATATACAAATACTTATAAAATAGCGAAATTGTTACATTCATTAAATTCCAGCTACTAGCCACAGAGTGGGTAATACAAACAAAACTCGTACAAGTGTCGTAGGGAGAATGGATTTCCAACTAATGACTAGGCACTGGGGTACCACCTGTGACAGTACGTGGCCTAGATCACAGTACCGAGGAGTACGCCCGCTCCCCTGCAACACAAGACCAGAACTACCCCTTACTGGATAATCCCGAGCAAGATCACCCCGCGGTTGGGATCAGCAACCGTCCACTAAGCCGAAATAAAAAGGGACATCTAGACAGGGATAACCTCACCCTGCTTGGGTGCTACCCACCTAGCCTTGCTGCATAACCCCTAATTTTCAGTCATTCCCATTTGATGAGGCTTAAGGCTAAGAGTTACCTTTTTATAACATATCCCTTAGAATGCTCATCGTCCACCTGACGATGTTCTGAAAGCATTCATCCATACAAGTCCGTCCCGGGTTCGAACGGAACCGAAGGCACTATTCCTACTACATCCATTTTGGAAATATCCTCAGGATTAGTAGCGACTAGTCCTTGCACTTCACTGCTCCATCTTCGAATCCAAACTCATTTTCCATGAAAACGTACAAACCGGATTGAAATGGTTTTCGAGAAATAAATCTCGATCCCGATCTCTTCGAAACGATCAACGCATTTGTCCAATATTGATAGTCGGTGATTTAACTATCAATTAATATTCACAAACAACCATCCAACAATAAATGTGACGCCCCACCTCTATACCCACGCTAGACAAGAATACTACGGAGAAATGCTGTCGACTAGCACGGAGAATAAGGCTGTTGAGGAGCGACCATCTGTATAATTGCTTTGTGCGAGTACCGGTATGCCAGATAAAAATATAAATTTTCATCTCTAGAGGAAATCCGACATACAGATACAAACTCAAAGCTATCACACAGTGGCTATATAAAATCTTCGGAATCAAATATAGAAATAAACATAACATAAATCAGTCACAGATAATTCATATCACAAAGGCGGAAGAAGATATGAATGAATAATTAACACATGGCAGTGTATATCAGAGTTGTGGTCTAAAAAGATCCACAATATCACAAAAGAATAGTTACATGAACTACACAAAAGAATAAGTATACATTATGGAGTCTATATCTCAAATGTATACAACAAAAAACTACTAATCTAAGTAGTTAACCAAAAGCAAGAGAAATCAATCCCAAGAGAGAAGTCAAGCAGAAGCACCTGTAACATCTCGGTCTGACCCGAGTATTATTTATAAGAAAATAATAAACGGATCAGTCTAACCATAAATATCAGATAACATGATATAGAATAGGAGATACGACTAAACACATAATAATCACAATGCCAAGCTGTGATATATATAAGTAATTGATAATCAACAAGAGATTAATCAATAACACGATAATCTACTCAAGATAAAAAGGAATGTCATACTCCTAATTTCATTCAACAAGCCACAATAAATGACATATAAGATATGGCATAGGCATATAATATCCATAATGGCATACTACTATAAGTATGTAAATCATAATCAACAAACGATTAATCAATATCAAAGAATCTTCTCAAAGATCCAAAAAGGGTATCATACCCAAAACTTGTATTCACAACAAGTTAATGACACACGAATTCACCTATGCACAAGAATTGATAAATCATATCAATAGAAACCACAAAAATAGGTGAAGTATAAATTTCAGAATTCGACACACGAAATCCAAAAATTTCACAAAATAAGGAGGGGAGGCCTATCACATGGACGGGAGCATGAAAACTCACCAACAGCTGTAACACATGAACGAGAAGCTATCTCATGGTAGCTAACCATTAATTTGACACACGAATGGTCCGAAGACCTGACGCACGAATGGCCCGAAGACCGTGGGTTGCTACCCCACAAATTTGACACACGAACGGGGTTTAGTCTCCCTCGCAGACAAAGAGACATCGCACATTGCTAGTCTAAATCACAAAAATGATCGTCATGATCATCGAGAAGTGTCAATTACACTAAGCTAGTAAATATATGAGTTTAGCTTCATGACCCATAACCACTTGCTTAACTTAAATATTTACGAACAAACTGTAAATCTCCACTAGAAAATTGTCACAAGAGATTCAATCGAACAAGCCCAAGAATTAACCGACAAAGTGAACGCAAGCGTTTCATGCCACTTGTTTTACTAAGTCGTTTAATTAGATTTCTCATACGAGTGAGGTAAAGGTTTGTATATACTAATAGATTGGAAAACGGTTTTATAAATGAATTTGGTATTAAAATAGTATTGAAATCGTTTGAGGAAAGAGTTTTGATATTTACTACTAGTATAGAAAACCTTTATATTTTTAAAGTGACAAATCACGAAGAAGATTGTAAGAACAATCAAATCACAAAAATTCACATACGAAGACGTGAATAAAATCCAACGAAATCGATAAAGGATCCATCGAAATGGATATTCAAAAATCCCTAAAAAGAGTCATCAAAGTCATAATAGATGATAACAACAAATAGGATTATCACGAATCGATTTAAATTGGAATTTCAATCCAAAAAGGCAAATTGGACTCAAACAGCAGGTTCAGTCGACTGAACAGAGTTTTTCAGTCGACTGACCCTGTACATGGAAAATTTCCAGGTTCAGGAAACTTTCTGTTTTCAGTTTCAGTCGACTGTGCAGAGTTTTTCAGTCGACTGAATCATGCCTGGAAACTCTCGGGTTTCAGGTTCAGTCGACTGAATCATGCCTGGGCTGTTTTTCAGCCTAATACAAATGAAGAGCAAACTCCTCCAAAATGCAACCGGACGAACATTGGCTCTAAGGGTTTATGCCAATCGGCAACCCGGCCCTATATGCTCCTCGATGCATCACCAAAATCATGATCAAACGTCCATAAAAGGATTTCACACAAATTTGACTTAAAAACTCAAAAATTGGAATATTCACAAAACCAATCCAAATCAAGAGCAAATGCACATGAAGAAGTGTTAGGAATTTATACCCAACAACCAAAGATAATTATAGTCATAGATGTGAGATAAAAATCTCGCCTTTTCACAAAATCGAACAAGAAGAAGCTTGAGAGCAAATGGAGAATCAACCTCTCTTCAACACAACCCAAATGAGCTTGAATCTAAGCTCAAAAACAAGAACATTCCCAAGATTAGGTTTAGGAATTTCTGAAATTGGTAAGAGAATAAGTTGGAGAAGAAGAAGAGGAGCTTACCAATGGGTTCTTCTTGAGTTTGGAGCTAGGAATTTGATTTGCAAGAGAAACTAGGGTTTTGGAGTTTTAATTTCCAATCTCTCCCACCATTAATGTTATAAAAACTGAAAAGAGAAGAGAATGAGGGTGAGTGGGGGAGAGTGGCTCAGATTTGAGCATAAGTTAACATAGGGCTGAGCCCAAACCAAACCCAAAGTGAAAAGTAGCAAAAAATCAACTTTCTCCAAACATATCGAAGCTTATACTCAAAAAGGTCGCAAACGGCATTTTAAACTCAATGGGAGTGGTCCCGAGTCCTAATTCGACCGTATGCAAAAAGTAGCTTTTCGGACTAAAATCCGACTAACGATAAAATATTTAAATAAAATATTTAAATATAAAATCGATAAATATGCGGGTTGTTACAGACTCCCCTCCTTAAAGAAATTGCGTCCTCGCAATATTACAAGAAGAAGATATATAGTAACAACCATAAAAGCATATTCAACACAAAAGAAGTTTGAAATAAGAAGTTCACCTCAAAGAGCACGAGAAAGTAAGTCCGGATGTGTACGCTCGATGTACTCTCTAGATTCCCAAGAACAATCCTTAAGATTTGAAGACCATTGAACTTTAACAAGCGGAACATCTTTATTTCGAAGTCGCTTGACTTCCGAAGCAATGATACGAATAGGATGTTGCTCATAAGTTAAATTAGGCGAAACTTCAATCTCTTCCACGACACCGGGCTCAAGAATAGAATCGGAATCTCGAAGACATTTCCGAAGTTGAGAAACGTGAAACACGTCATGCATAGCAGAAAACTGAGCCGGTAATAAAAGGCGATAAGCCATGGAACCAATGCGTTCAGTGATAGGAAATGGCCCAATATATCGAGGCGCTAACTTTCCCGATCGACTGAAACGTACAACACCCTTCATAGGTGAAACACGAATGAACACAAAATCTCCCACAGAAAATTCTAACTTCCTTCTCCGGTTATCGGCATAGGATTTTTGTCTACTCTGGGCTTCTTTCATCCTATGACGAATAAGATCAATCTTTTCTGTAGAATCCCGAATAAAATCTGGACCTAAAACCAGCTTCTCACCGGCCTCAAGCCAACAAGAAGGAGATCGGCATGGCCTTCCATAGAGTGCCTCAAAAGGTGCCATACCAATACTAGATTGGAAGCTATTATTATAGGAAAATTCAACAAGTGAAATATGATCTTCCCAACTTCCACCAAAATCAAGAACACAAGCGCGAAGAAGATCTTCAAGAGTTTGATTCACACGCTCGGTTTGTCCATCGGACTGGGGATGATAAGCGGTGCTAAAATTAAGCTTCGTTCCCAAAGCTTTTTGAAGACTCTTCCAAAATCCACTAGTAAACAATGGATCACGATCACTAACAATAGAAGTAGGAACACCATGCAATTTAACAATTTCTTTGATAAATGTTTTGCCCAAAAGAGGAACGGTTTGATTAGACCGAACGGGAATAAAATGGGCAGATTTAGTAAGCCTATCAACAACCACCCATAAGCTATCATGACCCGAACGAGAACGGGGAAGGCCATCTATAAAATCCATGGAAATTTGATCCCACTTCCAAACTGGAATTTCTAAAGGTTGCAATAACCCACCGGGCCTTTGATGTTCGGCCTTAACGAGTTGGCAAGTCATGCAACGTTTAACGAAGTTAGCGATGTCAAGTTTCATTCCCTCCCAATAATAAAGTCGCTTCATATCCGCGTATATTTTACTACTACCGGGATGAATGGTAAATTTAGAGTGATGAGAATCTTCTAAAATATCTTTACGAAGATCACCAATATTTGGCACGACAAGTCTACCAAATTTCCGAATGCCGCCACGAGAATTGATATCAAAGTCTTTCAATCCTTCAATATCGATTTTATCCTTAATATTTTGGCCAAGAAGAGCCAATTCGGGATCTAGCCTTTGAGCTTCAAGAATGCGGTCCAAAAAAGAAGGATGAGCCTCAAGGCTACATAAAACAAATGATGAGCATAACTCGGATACACGGTCTTGAATCTCACAAGTGGATAAGATCTCGAGATCGTTCCATTCGGATATCATCATAGAAACAACAGCTTGTTGTTTACGGCTAAGAGCATCGGCGACACGATTACCCTTACCGGGAGTATAAAGAATATCAAGATCATATGGTGCAAGAAATTCGAGCCAACGCTGTTGACGCAAATTAAGTTCTTTTTGAGAGAATAAATATTTCAAAGACTTATGATCTGTGTAAAGAACAAATTTCTCTCCTAAGAGATAATGACGCCAAATCCGAAGAGCAAAAACAATAGCCGCAAGCTCTAAATCATGAGTGGCATATCTAGTCTCAGCAGGCTTTGATTGCCTAGAAGCATAAGCAATAACGCGTTCCTTTTGCATAAGAACGGAACCCAAACCAATGCGACTAGCATCGGTATAAACAACGAAATCTTGATTCCCATCGGGAATAACAAGAATAGGAGCATCAGAAAGAAGTTCTTTTAATTTCTGAAAAGAAGCTTCACATTTGTCCGACCAAATGTATTTAACACCTTTCTTCGTCAAGCTAGTGAGAGGCACGGCAATTTTAGAAAAGTCTTTGATAAAACGACGGTAATAGCCCGCCAATCCGAGAAAACTACGAATCGCTGTCACACTCTCCGGTCTCTTCCAATCTTGAATCGCTTCAATCTTTGAAGGATCCACAGAAATTCCGGATTCAGAAATAATGTGACCGAGAAACTTCACACGAGATTGCCAAAAGTGGCACTTAGAAAATTTTGCCTTTGACTGATTACTCCTCAGAGTTTCCAACACAATCCGAAGATGTTTTTCATGCTCCTCCTCGGTTTTAGAATACACAAGAATATCATCAATAAAGATGAGAACAAATCGATCAAGAAAATCTTTGAAGACTCGATTCATAAGGTCAACGAAATAAGCAGGGGCATTCGTTAACCCAAATGGCATCACAAGCCATTCATAAGATCCATACCGAGTACGGAACGATGTCAAAGGAATGCTATCCTCTGCAATACGAAGCTGATGAAAACCGGTAGCCAAGTCCAATTGTGAAAAGACTCTAGCACCACTAAGTTGATCGAATAGAGCATCAATCCGAGGTAAAGGATACTTATTTTTGATAGTAAGATCATTAAGCTTGCGGTAGTCAACGCAAAGCCTAAGTGTACCATCGGATTTCTTCACAAAAATAGCCGAAGCTCCCCAAGGCGAGGAACTAGAGCGAATAAATTGCTTGGCCTCCAATTCTGATAATTGTTTACGCATCTCCTCGTTTTCTTTATTGGACATACGATAAGGAGGACGAGTGAAAGGTTGAGCTCCCGGAATAAGATTAATTCTGAACTCAATTGCTCGCTTAGGTGGTAATCCTAAAACGGGCTCGAATATGTCGGAAAATTCACAAACGACGTGAATAAGAGAAATAATATCACCCTCATCATCATCATCGTCATCACGAGGATTTAAAGAATATAAAGATGCAACCAAAGCAGAATCTGAATCTTTAAGAATAACAGAAACCTGATTAACAGATTGAGGATGTCGAAGATGAATAGTCCGCTCAGGACATAGGATATGAGCTTCATAACGGTTAAGCCAATCCATTCCCAAAATCATTCCAAAGCCTAAATAACGCATGACATGCAAATCGGCTCGGAAAGAAAAATCACACAAAATAATCTCGACATTCTTACACAATAAACTGATTGTTGCGGATCCACCAACCGGATTCGCAATTTTCAAAGAAGTCATTAAGCACAAAACATCCAAAGAAAAAGTATCAACAAGTTCTTTTGATATAAAGGAATGGGACGCACCCGTATCAAAAAGAACTCGAATAGGATGATCACGAAATAAAATAATTCCATCTATAATAGAATGAGAAATACCTTGGCCACGAGATGTGTTGCCAGGGGCTTGAGCAACATTAAGCTTTCCCTCCCTCCTATTTTGAAGTTTGGGACACACATGCATAAAATGGTCCGGGCTCTTGCAATAGCGACAAGTACGAGGCTTTGAACACTTGTTCGCAAAATGGTCTTTCGAACCGCAATTATAGCATTTCCCTTGAGTAGAGGAAAAGGTCTTTTCAGTAGGAGTTGCTTGCCTCCCTTTCTTATTAGGATAAGGGCCTTTGAATTTGCTTGGCCTCTTCTTGTTGTTGAAGTTTGGTTTGGAACCCACCACTTCAACATCATTCTCCCTATCCGCCTCTTCAAGACGAAGAGCGATATCAACTAGTTGGTCGAAAGAAACTTCTAACTTTAGAAGTAATGGCTTCTTGAGACTTTTGTTTAAGCCATAAACGAACCTCTGATTCTTCTTAAGAGGGGTGTTGATGTATTCAACCCCATATTTGGAAAGCGACTCGAAGGAGGCGACGTAATCAGTCACGGATGACTCACCTTGAACAAGGTCTATAAATCATCGAGCCAATGTCACTTTTTCTGCTTCTGGTACGAATTTTAACTCGAAGCGCTCTCGAAATTTCTCCCAGGTGAGATCCGCTTCATTAATCTCAGAAATAAGAAGTTCGTACCAGTCCAATGCTCTTTCTCGGAGCATACTAGAGGCCACCTGAACTCAGTGAAGGTCAATAAGGTTCATGCGAGAAAAGATTCGATCGCATGACCTTAGCCAGGCCTGTACTTCAATAACAGTTTCGGAACCTCTGAATGGCTCCCCACCCAAATTAGTGTAATCGCTACACAAGCGTGCAAATCCCGACTTTGGGTGAGTAGGTTCCGGGTTAGCTCCAGCTGCTTGAGCATTTGTCACTAAATCAAGAAGCTGTTGAGCAGTCATAAAAACTCCATCCTGGGGTGGAGTGCTAGATGGCACGGCTCTGGGGCGGCCTGGTCTAGACATTTCTCTTCCTTTAGAAAGAAAGAAGGAAGAAGAAGAAGGTTATTCACAAATGAATATCAAGCAATCTTGATAGCTAAAACAAGGAATCATAAAGAAAATAGGATAGAACGGTACGAAGACCCGAATAAAATCCTAAAGCACAACTCCTAAGATGGACTTAGGACGATGATCCTTGTTATAATATTCCATATTGTTCCGAAGTTTGGCTCTGATACCAAGCTGTGAAGCCCCACCTCTATACCCACGCTAGACAAGAACACTACGGAGAAATGCTGTCGACTAGCACGGAGAATAAGGCTGTTGAGGAGCGACCATCTGTATAATTGCTTTGTGCGAGTACCGGTATGCCAGATAAAAATATAAATTTTCATCTCTAGAGGAAATCCGACATACAGATACAAACTCAAAGCTATCACACAGTGGCTATATAAAATCTTCGGAATCAAATATAGAAATAAACATAACATAAATCAGTCACAGATAATTCATATCACAAAGGCGGAAGAAGATATGAATGAATAATTAACACATGGCAGTGTATATCAGAGTTGTGGTCTAAAAAGATCCACAATATCACAAAAGAATAGTTACATGAACTACACAAAAGAATAAGTATACATTATGGAGTCTATATCTCAAATGTATACAACAAAAAACTACTAATCTAAGTAGTTAACCAAAAGCAAGAGAAATCAATCCCAAGAGAGAAGTCAAGCAGAAGCACCTGTAACATCTCGGTCTGACCCGAGTATTATTTATAAGAAAATAATAAACGGATCAGTCTAACCATAAATATCAGATAACATGACATAGAATAGGAGATACGACTAAACACATAATAATCACAATGCCAAGTTGTGATATATATAAGTAATTGATAATCAACAAGAGATTAATCAATAACACGATAATCTACTCAAGATAAAAAGGAATGTCATACTCCTAATTTCATTCAACAAGCCACAATAAATGACATATAAGATATGGCATAGGCGTATAATATCCATAATGGCATACTACTATAAGTATGTAAATGATAATCAACAAACGATTAATCAATATCAAAGAATCTTCTCAAAGATCCAAAAAGGGTATCATACCCAAAACTTGTATTCACAACAAGTTAATGACACACGAATTCACCTATGCACAAGAATTGATAAATCATATCAATAGAAACCACAAAAATAGGTGAAGTATAAATTTCAGAATTCGACACACGAAATCCAAAAATTTCACAAAATAAGGGGGGGAGGCCTATCACATGAACGGGAGCATGAAAACTCACCAACAGCTGTAACACATGAACGAGAAGCTATCTCATGGTATCTAACCATTAATTTGACACACGAATGGTCCGAAGACCTGACACACGAATGGCCCGAAGACCGTGGGTTGCTACCCCACAAATTTGACACACGAACGGGGTTTAGTCTCCCTCACAGACAAAGAGACATCGCACATTGCTAGTCTAAATCACAAAAATGATCGTCATGATCATCGAGAAGTGTCAATTACACTAAGCTAGTAAATATATGAGTTTAGCTTCATGACCCATAACCACTTGCTTAACTTAAATATTTACGAACAAACTGTAAATCTCCACTAGAAAATTGTCACAAGAGATTCAATCGAACAAGCCCAAGAATTAACCGACAAAGTGAACGCAAGCGTTTCATACCACTTGTTTTACTAAGTCGTTTAATTAGATTTCTCATACGAGTGAGGTAAAGGTTTGTATATACTAATAGATTGGAAAACGGTTTTATAAATGAATTTGGTATTAAAATAGTATTGAAATCGTTTGAGGAAAGAGTTTTGATATTTACTACTAGTATAGAAAACCTTTATATTTTTAAAGTGACAAATCACGAAGAAGATTGTAAGAACAATCAAATCACAAAAATTCACATACGAAGACGTGAATAAAATCCAACGAAATCGATAAAGGATCCATCGAAATGGATATTCAAAAATCCCTAAAAAGAGTCATCAAAGTCATAATAGATGATAACAACAAATAGGATTATCACGAATCGATTTAAATTGGAATTTCAATCCAAAAAGGCAAATTGGACTCAAACAGCAGGTTCAGTCGACTGAACAGAGTTTTTCAGTCGACTGACCCTGTACATGGAAAATTTCCAGGTTCAAGAAACTTTCTGTTTTCAGTTTCAGTCGACTGTGCAGAGTTTTTCAGTCGACTGAATCATGCCTGGAAACTCTCGGGTTTCAGGTTCAGTCGACTGAATCATGCCTGGGCTGTTTTTCAGCCTAATACAAATGAAGAGCAAACTCCTCCAAAATGCAACCGGACGAACATTGGCTCTAAGGGTTTATGCCAATCGGCAACCCGGCCCTATATGCTCCTTGATGCATCACCAAAAGCATGATCAAACGTCCATAAAAGGATTTCACACAAATTTGACTTAAAAACTCAAAAATTGGAATATTCACAAAACCAATCCAAATCAAGAGCAAATGCACATGAAGAAGTGTTAGGAATTTATACCCAACAACCAAAGATAATTATAGTCATAGATGTGAGATAAAAATCTCACCTTTTCACAAAATCGAACAAGAAGAAGCTTGAGAGCAAATGGAGAATCAACCTCTCTTCAACACAACCCAAATGAGCTTGAATCTAAGCTCAAAAACAAGAACATTCCCAAGATTAGGTTTAGGAATTTCTGAAATTGGTAAGAGAATAAGTTGGAGAAGAAGAAGAGGAGCTTACCAATGGGTTCTTCTTGACTTTGGAGCTAGGAATTTGATTTGCAAGAGAAACTAGGGTTTTGGAGTTTTAATTTCCAATCTCTCCCACCATTAATGTTATAAAAACTGAAAAGAGAAGAGAATGAGGGTGAGTGGGGGAGAGTGGCTCAGATTTGAGCATAAGTTAACATAGGGCTGAGCCCAAACCAAACCCAAAGTGAAAAGTAGCAAAAAATCAACTTTCTCCAAACATATCGAAGCTTATACTCAAAAAGGTCGCAAACGGCATTTTAAACTCAATGGGAGTGGTCCCGAGTCCTAATTCGACCGTATGCAAAAAGTAGCTTTTCGGACTAAAATCCGACTAACGATAAAATATTTAAATAAAATATTTAAATATAAAATCGATAAATATGCGGGTTGTTACAATAAATAATTTTCCAAATTATTTATTAACCTCAAAAATATCTTCACAAGATATATTTCTATTTTCAACCCTTTGAAAACAGTTTCAAACCATCATTCCTATCAGAATAAACTTCCCAAATATTTTCTATCTCCACTGAAATCACCAAGCACAAAACTAGATTTTTAAAATAATTTAAAACACTTTTCTTTGAAATATACTTTAAAACATTTAAGTTAAACTACTTCAATAATTTGTTAAAAATACATACTATATGAACATTTGAAAATAAAGTTACTTAATAAAATATAAAACTAGATTTTCACTTTTAAAAACAAAATACTAAGTCACTCTTTAAATAATTACTACCATAATAGATTAAAAGGAAATACTTTCTTTAGAATTTAAATATTAAAAATAATAAATTTTCCAAAACTTGCTTTTTAAAACGACTTTATAACTTTTAACCTATATTTAAAAATTTACTTTGAAAACGTACTTGGCTATTCAGGGAAAATTTCTAACCTCAATTACTTAAATCAATTTTCCAAATTGATTCCCAATTTATTCCGTTTAAAATAAATTTCTTTACTTACTCAGTTCATTTCAAAATTCATTAATTATGTACTTTATTTTTATTATTATTATCTTCCATTTGACTTTTAAATCATTTAACTGAAATATATCAATTTAAGCTTCTTCCTAATTTCTTTTTTATTCCTTTCACTACTTTAAATCTTAAATTTTAAATAAATGTTTTGTTCTTTTAAATAATAACACTGCAGTTTAAAATTCATTAACTTCCTGTTTATTCAAAATTTCCTTCTATACTCTAGATTTATTTATTAAAATTTTAAAGTCACTTTATTTCTTTTCCAATTCATTCTTAAATTTATTCAAATTTCAATAATTATTTTACTTACAATTTCACTTCTTTTATTATCATTCCAAAATCCAATTTATATATTTTTCAAAATTCATTATACCCAATTATATCCAATCGAGCCATGGCATTCAATATTCCAATATAATTCATCATAAAATATCAAATAATCACAATAGAGGGTATTAAATAATTTAAATAAATGTTAAGGGATCCAGTTGGATCCCTCCAACCTGTTTTCCCTGCATTCACAGACGTTAGCACAACATAAATACCAATCCAAAATATATCATACTATAACACATCAATCAATTCAACCATCCAAACAATTATTTAAAATTTAATCATTTAAATTTAACCATTTGAAATTAATAAAAATCCAAGAGAGTGAGATCGGCTCACCTTTTATTTTGCTGTTTGCAATTCATTCCAAACTGGCTTGTTTCCATGGTTTTTGACCTTGTATAACATTATATAATTTATTAGTATTTGAAACAAGCGAATAGTAAATTTCCATTTATTAATTAGATTAATGATTTAATTTAAACTAGAAATTTTCCTCTTGGCACTACTTATACATTTATAAAAATAATTTATAGATTTCGAAATCTAACTTTTATAAATTCTCTTATATTCAAAGATCGTATTCATAAATATATATATATATATATATATATATATTTCCATTTCCAAACTACATATATAAAAATAATTTATATGGGTTTTAAAAATCTTACCTTTATATAAACTTTTTATATTCTCCCAAAATCTTATATATTTATATGTATTTACTGTTTTCTAATTAAAATATGGATGGGAATATATTTACACGTATATGTAGATATAAATTACAAAATCAATTTATACTTCCTGAAATAAAAATTCTTCTAACCTATATTAAATCAAGACGGCACTGTTCTGAGATTAACAATTTTAAATTTACTGTAAAACAAATCTTTCTTCTTCTTTTTTTCTTTTTCCTTTTTTTATATAGCATAAAATTCATAAAAAAAATTAACTACCTTGCTGCCAAAATCCAACCCGAGATGTTAAATGTCGCAGCACCAACCCTAGCCGATATTACATCACCTCCTCGATGGCTCCAACATCGCGATAGTCGCGAGAACAACTCGCGATCACCGGCCCCTCTGACGACGACGCCATGCCGTGGATTCCTCAACGCGTGCGAGTGCCTACTCCGCTTCCCAAATTCGCGAAGCTCGCCGCGAAGTCGCTCGATTCGAGCTCCATGCCGAAACTCAACCCGCGTGTCCTTGCCGAGATGAACGCGCCTCCGCCCCAGTTCGCCGCCCCTCCTTCATCTAGCCTCGCGAACCCCACAGTGTCTTCCGCACTCCAGACCCTCGATAATTCCCAAGCTCTTCTCGCGAGCGCGACAACCATGAATTCCCCCCAAGCCCTCCACGATCGAACGATTTATTTGTTCGTTATTTTTTTTTTTACTGGGTTTCGATTTTGATTTCGGAGGTGAAGAGGGCACGGCCTAGAGTTAATTGAAAGAGGAAGACGTAAATAAATATTGGTTTGGGAAATAGCTTCTTGAGTATGCTTGTTGGCTTATAAAAATATCTCTGACTAATGTACTTCAATTTTATTATATGATAAAACTCCCAAAACGTCTCGTTAATTGCCATTTAAAATTTTAAACTCCTCTTAAGGAGTGCCGCCAGGCGTTTATAAAGTTTTACCCGCATTCCAAACACAATGGAACGTGTTTCGGAAGCTAATTCGATCATATACACAAGTTACGGAAGAAAACGATCAATTTTAATTTAAATCGATTAAATAGTTTCTAAGCATTTTTAGCTGCCAAGGTCAAACGACAACTCCGATTGCTACGAAATTTGAAATCCGATAATAATTCAATATTACGGATCCAATGAAACTTGTTTCGTCGAATTCCGAGGCTGTGCCTCGGAAGGCTATTTTTAAATTCAAATTAAACGATATAAATTTCAAAACTTAACAAACCATTTTAAAATTTGATTCCAATACTTCTATTATTCTCTTAGTATTATCAATATAAATTTTATAGGCCTTCAAATTATATTTTAACAGGCTTAGAACTCCAGATTTACATTTTACCCAACCTTCAATTTATTTAATTTAATAATTTAATCATCAAATAAATTGTGATATTTGATTTCAAGTTAAAAATTAAACCTTAAATATTTAAAATCAATTAAATATCCTGATTTCATTTGTCTAAAAATTCCGAGTTGTCACAGTCAATTACTATCAAAGTTAACATTTTTAGTAGCCTTTTTTTGCATCCTTCTTTGCTTTTCTGTAGCAGTTTTTCTGCTAATATATATTGTTCGTAGCGTTTTTAAAATGCTACTAAAAGTTATTGACTGTTTTGCAGCATAGTTTAAGCACCGTTTCCTGTTAATGGCGTATACTTTTTCGGACAATCACTCGCATAATAATTATATCGAAACATGCAATCAATCACATAATCGTTGTATTCAAACCAACAATCAATCAACTACAGAATCATCATTTTCAAATAACTGAAAAACACGTTAATCACATAATCAAATATGATATCCATAACTATTTTGATAATTGTTTTTCAACAAAATAAATAAGTTCACATAAAATCATAACAATTCATAAAAAAGTTTACACCACTATTATTAACAAAATGTTATAATACATATACAACAATTAAAGCCATGTTCATTCCTTGATTGCCCACAGTTCTTTGCTGCAGCTGGCTTTTACTCTGAAAAAAGCTAATTACCTGTAGACAAGTTTAACAATCAACAAATGATTATGAAAGTGCTTTACATATTTAAGGTAAGTCAAACATCCTTTGTTAAACTTTTATAAAATATAAATAATTTTTATAAAACATAGTTCACTTGGTTAAATTTATAATAAACTTATTTAATTTTTATAAAACTTAGTTAAAATTTAATAAAGCTGGCTTAATTTGGACAAATTTATTTAATTTTATAAAACTTAGTTAATTTTTAAATATTTTAAATTATAAAAAAATTAGTTAAATTTTTATAAAGCTCAGTTAACTTATTTATAACATTATTTATATTAACTCAAACTTATAAATTGTCTCAACTGCTAAAACTTAAAATGTCATAATTTATATTTTAATTAACTTAAACTTATAAATTATCTCAAACTTAAACTTTAAACTTATTTGCTTTTTATAAACTATCTCAAAATTATAAATTTTTCATAAACTTAGTTAATTTATTATTATTATAAACTTAATTTATTATAAACTTAGTACAAACTTAGTTTTTGTTATCATTGTTATTATTATTATTATTAATTATAAAACTTAGTTCACTTAGTTAATTTATTATTATTATTATTATTATAAACTAAGTTAATTTTTATTAAATTATAATTTATTGTTATTGTTATTATAAACTTAATTAATTTTTTATCAAACTTAGTTTATTATTGTTATTGCTGTTATTATTATTATTATTATTATTATAAACTTGTTGATTTTTATAATACTTAGTTAATTTTTTATAAACATATTTAATTTTTATAAAACTAGTTGTTTATTCAAACCATTAGTTATTGTTGTTGTTATTAAACTTATAAATTATCTCTCTAAAACTTAAAGTGTCATAACCTGTATTGTAATTAACTTAAATTTATAAATTATCTCAAACCTAAACTTTATTAACTTAGTTAATTTTTATAAATTATCTCAAACTTATAAACTTTTCATAAACTAAATTAATTTATTACTATTATTGTAAACTTAGTTAATTTATTATTTTTGTTGTAAACTTACTTAGTTAATTTTCATAAAACTTAGTTAATTTAGTTAGTTTTTATAAACTTGGTTTTTGTCATTATCATTGTTATTGTTATTATAAACTTAGTTCACTTTTATCAAACTATAGATTATTGTTGTTGTTTTTCTTATATTATAAACTTAGTTAATTTTTTGCCAAACTTTGTTTTTTATCGTCGTCATCATCATTATTAAAAACATAGTTAATTTTTTACCAAACTTGTTTATTATTATGATAAACTGTTAATTTTTATAATACCCAGTTAAATTTTATAAACATATTTAATTTTTATAAAACTTAGTTAATTTATTCAAATTATTATTATTATTATTATAAATTATCTCAATTGTTCAAACTTAAAATGTCATAACTAATATTATAATTAATCTAAACTTAAACATAAGGAGGGGGAGTGTGCAACGATCAGCTCTTACCGTGACATTAAATCCAGGACCCACACCAATTACTTCTCCAGGCCACAGCTATAGCTGTAAAGCAAAAAATAGTCGTGGTGAATATATTTCAACATCTAAGTTTTGAAGAAGATTATGTTGATTGTAAACATAAATGATAAACTATTCTTTATGATATAAAACATGAAATTACAAGTGGATATTCTATTATTTGTGAATAGATAAACTAGAAAAGTACAACGTTAGTCACTTACTTACAAGTATAGATTGCATACTTCCAAAAACTAGCATAAGCGATAGATACATGTCTTTAGATATAGAAAAATAGAGAAACATACTTGGTATGTATGGAAATTTTGGAGGCATAAAAGGGAACAGCATGCTAGAAGATATAATCAAGCACTCATCACAAGAACATACATTGCTTATGTACTACTCACCACTAGATCATGAACATACATCATTTACGATGTACTACTGTTCATTATACTTCTGTTGTTGGAACTTCATTGATCCTAATCTTCAAAGTTTAGTTCTTATGTATACTCTTCTCCAGATTTTAAGCATGCTTAGTGATTCAACCCGTGTTTAGTTTAGAAAAAATTCAAATATTCAAATTAGCTGAATTTTAATTAGGGGTTTGGAACCAAAGGTCCATATTGTCAAAGCTCATGCATAAAAATTCCATGCTAATAAACTCATGTAAATTTAGTCCCCATTTTATTAATTTTTACAAAATTGTCCCCTTCTAAAAAATCGATCCAGCATTGAAATCAGGGGCAAAAATAACATAAATTTGTCAAAAAAAAAATAGAGACCAAATTTTCATAGCTTTTTGGAAAGGACTTTTCTTCCTTCATCTTCCAATTCTATGGACTTGGCTATCGTTCCTTGTTTTAGTTACATAGTTATTATCCCGTGCTTAAATTAGGAATAAATCCAAAAGTCAAGCAGTTATATCTTCATTATAATTTTGAATAATTAAAGTTGGTTTTTTAATTAGTGAAAAGGCAAACGTAGGCAAAGCAAACATTGTAAGTTGTAAAAACTACATCAAGACCATCGTTAACATCAAGACGTAATTGTCAAAAGAAAAATGCATATAGATAGTGACGATCTAAGAATTTCATACCGGAAATGTGGGACGGCCATTTGCATTATATTCATGGAAGGATTTTGCATTGAATAAATTTTGTATAACATCATTTTATAATGAGGGAAAAATAATTAAATCTCTCTGTTCAAAATCCAAAATATATTAAAAAAAAACTATTATTTCAGAAGGCATTAGAAAAAAGGTGGCAAATATCTTGTGTAGAGTGGAGTATTAAAGAAAATTATTGCAAGATCATTGTATTTTGTAATTGGATTATTATTTTTTCCCTTGAATCGTATTAGGTTTTTTTCCAAATTAACAATCAGTTTAACTTCCTGTCGTGATTTTTACAAAAATATTGTTACATCTTGATGTCGTGCACTCATGGTAATTGTACCAGCTTTGATGACATAGCATAAATATTTTTTTATTAATATCAAAGTAAGCATGGTAATTCTAATAAATCACCTGTTCTAGCACCATCATCCTGAAACAGAAAGTAGAATTAAGGTGGACTCCTGCTGTCAGCCTGTCATAATTAAAACTCAGAGCCTACTCAAGAAGAGAAGTGATACAAACATTATAGGCAAATGGACCTTCTTCCTCCAGAATATGCCCACCTCCTATACAAAACCAGTGCTTCTAAATATATGATTAATGAAAAGCAACAACTGCAAAACAATTTTGCAACCTAGAGTTAGATCGATATATCATGTAGAGACTGTCTTTATGTACTTTTCCAGTCAACGTTCGTAATAAAAGAATCCCATGTGTATCAACTCCCAAAGGCAGCAGATATAGTCCTACATTATCTAAATATATAGAATGCACTACAAGTGACTGATGCATAAGACAAGATGGTACATGTATTATAATCACTCAAGAAAGATCACCACCAGCCTTGCATTACTCAGAATGCACTCAAGTGACTGATGCACAAGACAAGATCAAGACATTTCCCTACTGATGAACGAGAAAGGAGTCAAACCAGACATGGAAAGCAAATTTAATTTGTCACCTAAAGAAAATCTTTTACCACTACATCGTTGAATATCAAACTTAGTTTTGCGGGACAATAATGCAGTTATAGTTACCACTGAATTTATGAAGTCAATCGAAACCATCCATAATGAAACTACTAAGCTAGCATAACTTTTTCAAAAAGAAGACCGATTGTCTTCGCAGAACCTAATCAGAAAAGGTATTTACGTGCTGACCATCTACAACCGATTGATACCAACCCAAACAAATAAAATTGCATTTAATTCTGGATAAGCAACTTTTTGCTAAACAAACAATAGCATACTATACAAAATATAGATAAACTGTGCAAATAAGATAAAAATAACCCCTAAAGATGGTACGCTTGCTCCAAGCCTGAAAAACAACCTTTTCCATTCGGGATCAACTTTAAAATACTCAGCCTATAAAAAAACAGCAAAAAGTTGAGTTGATGTGACATTGGGAATGATATGTCTTATGTGCAAATTGTAGGTGTAGTACACATGTATTGAATAACAAAATCATCTGCTATATTAACTATGAAATGCAATCGAATCAATTATCTCTTCAGCTCAAAACAATGAGCAATTAGATAATCGAACAAAACTATTAGATGATTCATATCAAAAACGAAAACAATACTCTGTGGATCTTAATCAATTAATTATTTAAGAAGTCAGAATCTAATTATAAAAAATAAAATGCTCAGATCATGCAATTCTGGATAAAAGTACTAAATCATAGGATAAAATCTCAGATCAAAACAATAACCTTTTGATTTCGAAACAAAAGAGATTGACATTGAGTTAATTAGCCTTCGCTTGTGTGAAACCCCATGTGGAATTAAAATTATGGAGCCAAGGGTGTCTGGTTCGCCTACCCTAGACTATAGTGAATCATGCTCCTCCAGATCTAGTAGTTTACCCTAAGAACCAATGAGATTTAGATTAGGGTTTTCGGGATTTAGGTAAGGAAAGTTGAGATTTGGATTCAGAAAATTTGGAGAGTTCTTTGTTCTTCAACCCATTTTTTTGAACGAAAATTGAGAACTAAAAAAAGGCGCTGAATGAAAATGAATTCCAATGACCAAAATAATCGTAGCTGCTTAATATTGGTGTCCCGCCAAATATTTTTAGCATGAGACAATGTCCGTAATAAACAAAGGCTGCACATAAGACTGAAATGCTACTATATTGTCCTGCTTATATTAGTTTTTCTTATAGTGCAACATTCAGTTTGAGAATGATAGGTTGTGCTCAAACTTAGCTTTGTTCCCAAAGCCACTTTTAATGCCTCTTAAAACTAACCGGTAAAGATCGAATCTAGATCACTTACAATGCTTGCTGGAAATCCATGCAGTAGAACAATCTCCCTTATATAAATCTCTACCAATGTTGCTACAGTCCTCGTCGGCTTTACTAGAATAAAATGGGCACTCTTCGTTAGCCAATCCATAATGGCTTAAACTTCTTCATTACCTTTCACTGATTTAGAAGAACCATCAACAAAATCCACTGATACTTGTTTCCATTTTCAATCAGGAATCTCCAGTGATTGGAGTAGCCCAGGAATCATTTGATGATCACCTTTGATTTGTTGATAGTTCACACATCGGCTAACATGTGTGGAAATATCCCTCTTCATCTCTGTCCACCAAAATACTCTCTTTGTATCCATGTACTTCTTGTTAACTCCAGGGTGTAGACTTAACTTAGATTTTTGGCATTTCGTCAAAACTCCTTGCCTAAGTCCATCAACATTTGGAACGCATAACATTTTGTTCATCCTCAAAACTCTATGTCTATCTGCCTTAAAGCTTAAACATTGACCTTCCTCCACTCCTTGCACAAATTCTACCAGAAGACTACCTTCGTTTTATTTATTTGCAATCCTCTCCAGAAAATTCAGAGTAATTTCCAAATGAGCCTAAACTGTATTCCTGCTCTGAGCATCCGCTACCACATTTGCTTTTACTGACATATATAGGATAACCAAGTCATATGTCGTGCAAGCATCGTTGTTGCCTCATATTCAAATCCTTCTACATGAAATGGTAGTTTAAGGATTTATTATCCATGAAGAGCTCAAACTTTTCACCTAATGAATAATGCCTCTGCAA
The DNA here is from genome assembly GCA_030765085.1 of Allium cepa. Taxonomy (NCBI): domain Eukaryota; kingdom Viridiplantae; phylum Streptophyta; class Magnoliopsida; order Asparagales; family Amaryllidaceae; genus Allium; species Allium cepa. The sequence continues at coordinate 327,032,890 of CM060935.1, read as the reverse complement.
CTCCAATGCAATCACAACCGCCAATTACTGCAAATCATGTGTTGCATAATTCCTCTCATAAGACTTCAACTGCCTACTAGCATAATCAGCGACTCTCCCATGCTGCATCAAGACTGCACCCAAGCCTACTTAATCAGGCGCGAGGCAATATTGGAGTAGTCTTGGATGAATCTCTTATAATATCCGGCCAAGTCTAAGAAATTTCGACTTTCTGTTGGAGTGCTCGATCTCTTCAAATCTTGAACAGCCGCTACCATTGTCGGATCAACCGAAATGTCGTCCCTCGACACAACATGTCCAATACTTCTGACTAATGAAAATGATGTTTATAAAATTTTGCTTTTAAAACATGTTTCCTTAATGTTTTTAACACCACTTTCAAATGGTATTTGTATTCTCCTACGGTGTTAAAAAAAGGATATCGACTATAAAGACTAACACAAACTTATTTAACACATCTCTGAAAATTCAGTTCATAAGTTCTATAAAATAAGCATGTGCATAGGTTAGCCCAAAAGGCATAACCAACTACTCGAAGAAACAATCTGCTCCTCTAAATGTTGTTAACGGTATACTATCCTCGGCTATTGTCATGACCCGTCATTTCGTACCATTCAAATCGACAATAATCCACAAATGTTAGACTTGAATGATGCAAAATAACAGATTGTAAATAAATTTGAAGCAAATGAAATCAAATACGCAGAATCACAGGCACAAAACAGTCAGAATAACTCGCAAAGGAATATAAAAATAACATAGTAGTTCATGAAGCTACTATAACAGAGTCTCAAAACAAATACATAATATCAACAACATAATAGAAATCCCAAATACATAAAAGTTCACTAATACATGAGATAAACTAGAGCAGCTGAAATGGAAATAGATATAAATGCAGATAGGCAGAAACTCCAGCAACGACCAGCTCCAAAAGAGAATCCAAAGCTGTGAATACTCAGGCCAACCGAGCGTAAAGCAAAACACAAAACACTCGAGTCAGGACAATATATGTACTTATATAATGTAAACCAAATCAAGTGAACTGTAATAAGGTACAAGTAACTCAAAGGATGACTAGGACCGCCCATCCTCTAAGGATCCGTCAAACTATTTACTATATAGTAATATTGCGCTTTTATAATAATGTTTACAGTAAAATAAACGTACTTTAAAATAGCATTCCAGGCTACTCATATCACCCTTCACACATAATAGTCCTAGTAGTCCATCCAGTATCAGCATATCTTCAGATCGGGAGACTACCCTAAATACTCCATAGGCTACGGAAGAAAAACAAACTCGTAATAAAGACTCGGTATGGTAGGTGACACGGCACACAAGGCAATGCCAGGGTAGATATACCAATTACGCTCACGGTCTGGTGGTAACGCAGCAGCCACGTACGCCCACCTCGAACAACACTCCAAAATCAAGGGGTGCACCCAATCGATCACAACAGTAATAGAATGGTACCGAAGAAGTGTGTCCGACCAGAGGTGCTACCTCCTTTGGCCCGAGATCGCTCCGGTTTTAGCCACCTTAAGCTAACTCACGGGAGTTAGGTCGACATAATGTACCTCAGGAACGTCGTCACCATCCTACTTCATTCTGTAATCTCCACCACGTACACAGTTGTTAAAATGGTTTTCGCTATCGACAGAGAGTATGTCCATACCCGATCCCGGTCTCTTTAACAACCAATCGTTATTATAACCCGTAGTTATAAATTTAAATGGTATTTATATGTCAAAAATCAAATATCATTTAACAATTTAATATCCTTTCAAATCATTTCAAAATATCAAACTTAGCATTTCATTTCAAAACCATATTCATTTATTCAAATTTAAAAATACCATTTCAATTCACATTTCAAAACAGTTTATATTTCAAATCGAATTACTTCATTTAAATCATTAAAAATGAAGTTATTACATTTAATAATTAAATTATTAAATTTCCAAAGTTTTAATCTTTCAAAGTTTATTTATTCATTTAAGTTTATCAAAACGGTGAAAAATCATCTTTCGCGGCATTTAAAAAATGCTATGGAAAGTCACATTCAAAACAGTTCAATTTAACAAAAGACAACATTTAAATGATGTAATAGGGTTACATTAGTTTCAAATAAAACTTAATTAAATTCAACAATTATAGATCTTACAAAATTCTATAATAGCCTTTAATTAAATTTAGCCATTTGGTTCATTTATATTAACTACGGCATTTACAAATGCTGTATTATCATTTACATTAGAAACAATAGCATTTCAAAAATGCAGTTAATTAACTTCGAATATTCAATATAATTTCACAAACAATTATATTTTTATTTAAAATTCATTTTTAACTTATAAGATCATATATTTTCACTTTTAAAACAATTATTCAAATACCCTTATATACACGATTTTATAAAGTTAAATTTCCATTCAAAAATTAATATTTAATAAAAATTCACTTATTAAAGTCCAACATTCAATTTTAAATTCATTAAATTAAATTTTAACTAAACACTTAAGTTTAAATTCTCAAATATAACTTATTTTCATTTTATTTACTTAACTTCAAAATTCACTTTTTAAACAAAATCATAAATTCCAATTTAAGTTATATTTCCAAATTTCAACTTAAATATTCATTCATTTCACATTTTAACTTTATTCAAAAATCAATAATATATTATAAAATCATTTTAAATTCATTTAATCCAAATTATCATAAATTTATCATATTTTCATATTTAATTTAAATACCAATTTCACCAAATTAAAATTTTCAAAATAACTTACATTTCAAATTTTCTAACTTTTCCATAATTTATTTCACTTATAAATTTTCAGAAAATCAATAATACTTTACAAAAATCATTTTTAATTAAGTTTAAATCAAACTATTATAATATTTACATTTCTAAAATATTTTAAAATTTTTAGAAAACATATTTTAAATACGGGTCTGTATTCCATTTTCTAGCCTAAGTAAAGTGATACGGGTAATATATCATTTCAACCCATAATTTACAAAGAAAACCCGGGTTTTATCATTTCAAACCCGCAGTCCTAAGTAAAGGAAATAATTTAAAAATCGTTATGGCCTATCATTTCAGCCCATAATAATTTTCTCCTATTCTAAAGTCCGTTCGGGTATGTATCATTTCAACCCTTAGTGATTCTAATCTAAAGGGAACTTGCAGTGTGATAAACTGATATAAATAATAGAACAACATAATATAATAGTAACAGATGATATAACAGGTGTTTAAGCATGGGTGAACATCATATAATCATAACATAGCAGGTGTAATATGGCGATGCATTTTACAGATTCAAATGTGATCGATTTACAGGTCATATAAGTATAAAACTGTCCGGTGAGAATAACTCACTGGTATAAGCAGGAGACACAACCAAAACACATAACAACGATTTTCAGAGGCACGAAAGCACGACAATGATTTGAGATTGAGAGGGCCAAAGATTAATTGCCTTGAGCACATTCAAACAAAACAATATAACTAACATAAGTTTTTAACCCACATTCAATTAAACAATGTTAGAATTAACTACATAAAACAAAGCCAAAATATTTGCACTTGCTTCCAACAACTTGTGCTTCAGCCTAGGGTCAGAAACACATTGCCATGGTGAGAGTTTGGATTTGGTTTGGGTTGATATGGGTCGACCTACATGGGTTTGATGATGGTGCAAAGTTTGGTGAGCATGAAACAACACAATCTAAGCAACACACATGGTTTCAATGCAATTCAAGGCCACGGCCAAGGCACATGTGGGCACGGCCATCTCTGGTGGGGTCTGGGAATGACATGGAAGAGGTGTTAGGTCAGGTTGGAGGTGGTGGTGGTGGTGGTGGTGTAGGTGGAGGCCAAGGGGGTGATTGTGGTGGTGGATGAATAGATGTGCTCGGCTATGCTATTTCAAGAGGAGTTTGTGCATTTGGTGGTGGATCATCAAACTAGGGTGGCTCGGCAAGGGATAGTCAGTGAGGAGGAGGTGGTGGTGACATGTTTAGGTGGTGATGGAGGCGGCAAAGCTGAAGGAGGAGCCAGGACAAACCTAAAGATGAAGAGCAAGTGCAAATTCAAATCAAAATAATGAAAAGTGAAAAAGAAAAGAAGTTCACCAAAGTTTTTCTTTTTTTCAAAGGAGAGGCCGAACCTTTTTCCTCAGGTTGAGATAATTTTTTTGTGCATGAAATGATATGAGATAGTCGGCTGAAGAGAATGAGTTAAGGCAGCAAAAATTGGATAGGTGTTGGTTGGAGTTGAAAAGGTGTTGAATATAAAAGGTCTAAAGTAAATCAATGGTCACTAAAGTCTTCAAATAACCATATTTATTTTTGTAATTTTAAATAACTAATATATATATATATATATATATATATATATATTCAAATAAAAACATGAAAATTTAGCAAATAAACAAAAACAAATAAATATCAATTACATATAATTAGATTAAGAAAATAGCAAAGAAAATGAAAACTAGGCTAGAAAATTTGAAAATAAATGAAATAAACTTTAGAAAATTTTTATGTACTTGAAAAATATTTATAAATAAAGATAAGAATACAAAATAAAAATGTGTTCACAAAAATAAACAAATAAATTTTAATTAAATATAATTTAAATGAAGAAAATAGCAGAAAATGAAACTAGCCTTTAAAAATAGGAAATAAATGCAATAAAATTTGGAAAAATTCTATGATCACCTTAAAAATATTTAGAAATGAAATCTTACAAATAAAACAAATTTAAAATAATTTCAAACAAAATAAAGTCAAATTTTAAATTATGTTCAAAAATTTAGGGTTGTTACACTCCCCCACTCAAAACTTTTCGTCCTCGAAAAGAACGAACAAGGAAAATAAAGAGAAACAAGATAGAAAAAAAATAGTACCTAAAACGAATAATTCTGGATTCAAAGCATGAATGCTCTCCTCCGTTTCCAAGGTACAATCTTGATAGTCAGTACTCCACTGTACTTTGACCAGATTAACAGATTTCCTTCCGAGCTGCTTCGTACCTCTGTCGACAATACGAAGTGGCTTCCTCTCAACAGTCACATTAGGCTCAATATCCAAACTATCAAGAGTAGAAGGCTGGACAATAAGAGATGGATCATGAAGATGTCGGCGAAGATGCGAGGCATGGAATACATCATGCACTCCAAAAAGCTTCTCGGGGAAATCTAAACGATAAGCCAAAGAACCAACTCTTTCCACAATGCGGAAAGGGCCAATGAACCTAGGAGAAAGCTTCCTTCTACAACCAAAGCGAATGACATTCCTCAAGGGAGAAACCTTAAGGAAAACCCGATCACCAACAGAAAATTCCAAATTCCACCTACGCCTATCAGCATACTTCTTCTGCCTATCCTGGAAGGCTCTCAACCTCTTCTTAATCTCCTCAACTTTCTCAGAAGCTTCCAAAATCACACCAGAACCAAGAACCAGATGATTACCGGATTCAATCCAGCAAGATGGGGATCTACAAGGTCATCTGTATAGATCAACAAATGGAGATGTTTTGAGACTGGCCTGAATGCAAATATGGAATGAGATAGATAAAAAGATTAAGAATAGATTGAAAAACAGAAGATAAGATTATACCTGATAACTATTATTGTAGGTTAATTTAGCAAGATGGAGATAATCTTCCCAAGATCCTCCATAATCAAGCATACAAGCGCGAAGAAGATCCTCGAGAATCTGATTCACTCTTTCCGTTTGACCGTCGGTCTATGGATGGTAAGCTATGCTCAGATTCAGACGAGTACCCAGAGATTCCTGAAAAGCTTTCCAAAACTGACTGGTAAAGATAGGGTCGCGATCACAAACAATACTGAGAGGAACACCATGGAGACGAATGATCTCTCTCATGTAGATCTCAGATAAGCTAAAAGGGGAATGAGTAGACTTGACCGGAATAAAATGAGCAGACTTGGTCAGTCTACACACAATAACCTAAATACTCTAATTACCCCTCCGAGTCCTTGGTAAACCATCGATGAAATCCATGGAAACCTGTTCCCACTTCCAATTGGGAATCTCAAGGGGCTGCAACAAACCAGGGGTCTTCTGGTGATCGGCTTTGACTTGCTGACAAGTCGCACATCGACTAACAAAGATAGAAATATCCCTTTTCATCCCCTTCCATCAATAAAGCTTCTTCATATCCCAATACATCTTTGACACACCAGGATGAATAGAAAGCCTAGATCGGTGATTCTCCTGAAGCAACTCCTGCCCCAAACCATCAACATTCGGGACACAAATCCTACCGTTAATCCTCAAAATCCCTCTATCATCAATCTGAGCTCCACTACTACTACTACTACTACCAACGCCAACCCTGCTATGAACACTCTCCATCATCAATCTAAGCATCTCATCCTCATCCTGCTTAGCCATAATACGATCCAGAAGAGAAGAAGAAGAAACGACAAGCTGACACAACAAAGCCTTCTTCCGACTCAGAGCATCGGCCACAACATTAGCTTTACCAGGAGTATAGCTAATATCGAGGTCATAAGAAGCCAGAAACTCAAGCCAACGAACTTGCCTCTGATTCAAATCCTTCTGGGAGAAGATATATCTCAGAGACTGATGATCGTTGAAAAGCTCAAACTTGGTTTCAAGAAGATGATGCCTCCAAAGCTTTAAAGCAAAGACAATAGCAAGCAACTCTAAATCATGAGCAAAATAATTTGCCTCGTGGGTTTTCAAATGACGGCTGGCGTAGGAAACGACCTTACCATCCTGCATGAGAACAACACCCAAACCCTCACGACTAGCATCAGTATATATCGTCAATCCCTCACTTCCGTTCGGAATGGTAAGAACTGTTGCGGAAGTTAGCTTACTCTTTAACTCATTGAATGCAGCCTTACACTGCCATTGAAAATTGGCATTCTTACGAGTCAAAGCTGTGAGAGGTGCAGCAATCCGAGCAAAATTCTCGATGAATCTTCGGTAGTAACCGGCAAGGCCCAGAAAACTACGAATACCAGATGGAGTCTTTGGAGTTTCCCAATCCTGAAACAGAATAGGGAGAACATAAGGACAACTGAAAAGATAGAATTATTAAATGATAAAGAAAAGAGAAGGAAGAAAGACTACAATGATCGCAATGATCTTGACTGGAGCAACAGAATCTCCATTATTGGAAACAATATGTTCGAGATAACGGACTTCATCCTTCCAGAAACGGCATTTAGAAAATTAGCCTTCAACTGATGATTTCTAAGAGTCTCTAGAACATATTTCAAATGCGACTCATGCGCTTCCTTAGTCTTAGAGAGGACAAGGATATCATCAACAAAGACTTGCACAAATTTATTAAGCACATCACGAAAAACATGATTCATCAAATCAACAAAGAAAACGGGAGCATTAGTCAAGCCGAAAGGCATGACTAACCATTCATAAAAACCATTCTAGGGGCGGAAAGCAGTATTGGGAATGCTGTCCTCAACAACCCCGAGCTGATGAAAACCAGTGGTAAGATCAAGCTGAGAGAAAACCGTGGCACCATAAAGCTGATCAAACATGTCAATGATACGAGGCATTGGATATCTTTTTTAATAGTGAGCTTGTTCAGCTCCCTATAATCAATACACATCCAAAGAGAACCATCAGACTTGGTGACAAAAATCACCGCAGCTCCTCATTCAGAAAGACTAGGCCTAATCAGACCCTTGGAAGACAAGTCCTCAATTTGCTTTCCCAACTCAACCTTCTCGCGGGGTGCCATTCTTCTAGGAGGAAGAACAACAAGTAGAGCACCAGGAATAAGATCAATCCGAAAATCAATTTCCCACTTCGGAGGTAAAGAAGTGACTTCACCAAATACATCGGGATATAATCTAACCACATGAGTTGAATCAAGATCATTGGGAGTGGAATCCAGAGAATAAATAAAGTTGCCAGCAAAATCCTGAGGCATGCAGCATTGAATAATCAAGGAATTCCCTTGATCATCGACAAGATGAACAGTCCGGGCTTTACAAGAGATATGAGCATCATGATTCACTAACCAATCCTGACCAAGCAATAAATCAAAAGCATCGAAGCCCAAAACATAAAAATCACCACAAAAGCGATGATCAGAATGGAGAAGTCTCACTTGCTTACAAATCCGATTAAGGTTAGCAGGACCCCCAATAGGATTTGAAACACATAATGGAATAGAAGCATACTTAGGAGATTGGAGATGCTCAAACTTATCACACAAAGCAACAGAAATAAAACTGTATGAAGCTCCAGTATCAAACAACACACGAACATGATGATGGAATAAAGTAAATGAACCCTGGAGAGTACCTTAGTCATCACTAGGAGCAGGAGCAGGTGGAGGAACTGGAGATGAGGCAGAAGTGACAACAAATATACCAGAAGGAGTACCCCTCTGCTAGGTAGGGCAGTCCTTCTTAAAATGACCAGGCTGAAGACAGATATGGCAAAGATCATGTCTAGCCAACTGAGCAGGTGGAGGAATAGCAACACCAGATAAAGTAGGACAGCTATTGGCATAGTGCCCTTCTGATCACACCTAAAGCAAGTGATGGAGGAGAGATCAATTGGTTGCCTCTGAGAAGGAGCAGATGATGAAGATCCCAAACCAGAATGCTTCTGCCAATTCTTCTTCTGCTGCTGAAAACTAGGCTTATGCTTCTTGGAATTAGAATAGGAAGACTGAGCACCAGAACAACAGGGCCTTTGGATGTGGGATTCTCATAGTGAATAGCCATATCCATAAGCTGGGTGAAAGAACCATGAACATGAGAAATAAGGCGACTATAATACTCAGTACGAGCACCAGCACTGAATTTCTCAGTCTTCTTAAGAGGAGTATCAATCAGGCTAGGACCAAACTTGGAAAGTTCATTGAACTTCCTCTTATACTCAGCAAAAGACATGCTACCCTGCTTAAGATCCATAAACTCACGATAAAGCTGAGATTTCCTAGCTTTTGGCATCCATTTTGCCACAAAAGCCTCCGTGGAAAAGAGATACAGAAAGCAAACTTAAGATAGATTCAAAAGAAAAGGAAAATAGGAACAAAATTCAGGATAACACAAAGGATACCTAAACCGCTCCCAAATAATATCAGCTTCGACGATGTTAGCCATAACGGACTCCTACCAATCTAAAGCAGAATCACGCAACTGCCAAGTTGCTAACTGACGCTTCTGGGCATCAGTAATATCAAGACCAGTAAATATCCTCTCAAGACTCCACAACCACTGCTAAGCATCAATGGTGCTCTCTGAACCGGTGAATGGGGTTCCACCAAGTTGAGAGAATTCCTTAAAAAGAACAGTGAATCGAACAGGAGCAACAGGTTGAGGAGTTGGGGCAATACCACGACCCCTACCTCTGGCATTTCCTCGATTCATCCTGAAACATCAAGAATGAATTTAGGACAAGGTAAAGAAAGCCAAAGATAAATTAAGATAAGACAAGAGAATACACTTGGATGAATATCCTAAAGAAAGAAAATCTAACAAGGTGGATACGAAAGAAAGGAAGTTGGAAAACATTTGAAAATCCTTTAAAACAAGAAAATTTTTATATATCAAAATAATCTTTGAAAAATCTTTTTGAAAATATTTTGAAAAATCATTTCATACTTTGAAAATACGTCTCTCACAAAGATATGATTCCGAGATTGATTTCACTCATTCTAGGGTAGAAATACCCTATCTCTAATGAGTTTTTGCTCCGCAGAGGCAATGGTTGCCAAAAATCAAAGCTCTGATACCAACTGTCATGACCCACCATTTCGTAGCAAATCGACAATAATCCACACATGTCAGACTTGAATGATGCAAAATAACAGATTGTAAATATATTTGGAGCAAATGAAATCAAATACACAGAATCACAGACACAGAACAATGAGAATAACTCGAAGCAGAATATAAAAATAACATAGTAGTTCATGAAGCTACTATAACAGAGCCTCAAAACAAATACATAATATCAGTCTGAAACAATATAATAGAAATCCCAAATACATAGAAGTTCACTAATACATGAGATAAACTAGAACAGCTGAAACAGAAACATATATAAATGTTGATAGGCAGAAACTCCAGCAAAGACCAGCTCCAGAAGGGAATCCAAAGTTGTGAATACTCAGGCTAACCCGAGCGTACAGCAAAACACAAAATACATGAGTCAGGACAATATATATACTTATATAATGTAAACCAACTCAAGTGAACTGTAATAAGGCACAAGTAACTTAAAGGATGCCTGGGACCGCCCATCCTCTAAAGATCCGTCAAACTATTTACTATATAGTAATATTGTGCTATTATATTAATGTCTACAGTAAAATAAACATACTTTAAAATAGCATTTCGGGCTACTCATATCACCATTCACACATAATAGTCCCAGTAGTCCATCCAGTGTCAGCACATCTCTAGATCGGGAGACAACCCTAAATACTCCATGGGCTACGGGAGAAAAATAAACTCGCGGTAAAGACTCGGTATGGTAGGTGACACGCACACAAGGCAATGCCAGGGTAGATATACCAATTACGCACACGGGGTGGTGGTAACGCAGCAGCCACGTACGCCTACCCTGAACAACACTCCAAAATCAAGGATGCACCCAATCGATCACAACAGTAATAGAATGGTATCGAAGAAGTGTGTCCGACCAGAGGTTCTACCTCCTTTGGCCCGAGATCACTCTTGTTTTAGCCACCTTAAGCTAACTCACGGGAGTTAGGTCAACATAATGTACCTCAGGAACGTCGTCACCATCCTACTTCATTCAGAAATCTCCACCGCGTACACAGTTGTTAAAGTGGTTTTTGTTATCGACAGAGAGTATGTCCATATCCGATCCTGGTCTCTTTAACAACCAATCGTTATTATAACCCGTAGTTATAATTTAAAAATGGTATTTATATCTCAAAAATCAAATATCATTTAACAATTTAATATCCTTTCAAATCATTTCAAAATATCAAACTTATTATTTCATTTCAAAACCATATTCATTTATTGAAATTTAAAAATACCATTTCAATTCGCATTTCAAAACAGTTTATATTTCAAATCGAATTACTTCATTTAAATCACTAAAAATGAAGTTATTACATTTAACAATTAAATTATTAAATTTCCAAAGTTTTAATCTTTCAAAGTTTATTCATTTCTTAAGTTCATCAAAACAGTGAAAAACACCTTTCGCAGCATTTAGAAAATGCTACGGAATGTCACATTCAAAACAGTTCAATTAAATAAGACAGCGTTTAAAAATGATGTAATAGGGTTACATTAGTTTCAAATAAAACTTAGTTAAATTCAACAATTATAGCACTTACAAAATGCTATAATAGCCTTTAATTAAATTAAGCCATTTGGTTCATTTATATCAACTACATCATTTACAAATATTGTATTATCATTTACATTAGAAATAATAGCATTTCAAAAATGCAGTTAATTAACTTCAAATATTCAATATAATTTCATAAATAATTATACTTTTATTTAAATCATTTTTAACTTATAAAATAACATATTTTCACTTTTAAAACAATCATTCAAATACTCTTATATACATGATTTTATAAAGTTAAATTTCCATTCAAAAATCAATATTTAATAAAAATTCACTTATTAAATTCCAATATTCAATTTTAAATTCATTAAATTAAATTTTAACTTAACACTTAAGTTTAAATTTACAAATATAACTTATTTTCATTTTATTTACTTAGCTTCAAAATTCACTTTTTAAACAAAATCGTAAATTCCAATTTAAGTTATATTTCCAAATTTCAACTTAAATATTCATTCATTTCACATTTTAACTTTATTCAAAAATCATTAATATATGATAAAATCATTTTAAATTCATTTTAATCCAAATTATCATAAATTTATCATATTTTCATATTTAATTTAAATTCCAATTATCACCAAATTAAAATTTCCAAAATAACTTACAATTTAAATTTTCTAACTTTTCCATAATTTATTTCACTTATAAATTTTCAGAAAATCAATAATACTTTACAAAAATCATTTTTAATTAAGCTTAAATCCAATATTATAATATTTACATTTCTAAAATATTATAAAGTTTTTAGAAAACATATTTTAACTACGGGACTATAATCCATTTTTTAGCCTAAGTAAAGTGATACGGGTAATATATCATTTCAACCCGTAATTTCAAAGAAAACCCAGGTTTTATCATTTCAAACCCGCAGTCCCAATTAAATGAAATAATTTGAAAATCGTTTAGGCCTATCATTTCAGCCCGTAACGATTTTCCCCTATTCTAAATTCCATTCGGGTATGTATCATTTCAACCCATAGTGATTCTAATCTAAAGGAAACTTGCAGTGTGATAAACTGATATAAATAATTGAACAACATAATATAATAGTAACAAATGATATAAAAAGTGTTTAAGCATGGGTGAGCATCATATAATCATAACATAGCAGGTGTAACATGGTGATGCATTTTACAGATTCAAATGTGATTGATTTAGAGGTCATATAAGTATAAAACTGTCTGGTGAGAATAACTTACTGGTATAAGCTGGAGACACAACCAAAACACACAACAACGATCTTCATGGGCACGAAAGCACGACAATGATTTGAGATTGAGAGATCCAAAGATTAATTGCCTTGAACACATTCAAACAAAATAATATAACTAACATAAGTTTTCAACCCAAATTCAATTAAACAATGTTAGAATTAACTGCATAAAACAAAAATATTTTCACTTGCTTCCAACAACTTGTGCTTCAGCCTAGGGTCAGAAACACATGGTTGTGGTGAGAGTTTGGATCTGGTTTGGGTTGATATGGGTCGGCCTACATGGGTTTGATGATGGTGTAAAGTTTGGTGAGCATGAAACAACACGATCTATGCAACACACATGGTTTCAATGCAATTCAAGGCCACGGCCAAGGCACAGGTGGGCACGGCCATCTCTGGTGGGGTCAGGAGATGATGTGGCAGAGGTGTCAGGTCAGGTTGGAGGTGGTAGTGTAGGTGGCGGCCAAGGGGGTGATTGTGGTGGTGGATGAATAGATGTGCTCGGCTATGCTATTTCAAGAGGAGTTTGTGCATTTGGTGGTGGATCATCAAACTAGGGTGGCTCGGCAAGGGATTATCGGTGAGGAGGAGGTGGTGGTGACATATTCAGGTGGTGGTGAAGGTGGCAAGGATGAAGGAGGAGGCAGGATGAACCTAAAGATGAAGAGCAAGTGCAAATTCAAATCAAAACAATGAAAAGTGAAAAAGAAAAGAAGTTTACCAAAGTTTTTCTTTTTTTCATAGGAGAGGCCGAACTTTTTTATCAGGTTGAGATAATTTTTTTGTGCATGAAATGATATGAGATAGTCGGTGTAAGAGAATGAGTCAAGGCAGCAAAAATTGGATAGGTGTTGGTTGGAGTCAAAAAGGTGTTGAATATAAAAGGTCAATAGTAAATCAATGGTCACTAAACTCTTCAAATAACCATATTTCTTTTTGTAATTTAAAATAACCGAAATATATATATAAATTCAGATAAAAAAATAAAATTTGGTAAATAAACAAAAATAAATAAATAAATATTAATTATATATAATTAAATTAAGAAACTAGCAAAGAAAAAGAAAACTAGGCTAGAAAATTTAAAAATAAATGAAATAAACTTTGGAAAAATTTTATGTACTTGAAAAATATTTATAAATAAAGATAAGAACAAAAATAAAATGCATTCACAAAAAAATATATAAATAAATTTTAATTAAATATAATTTAAATGAAGAAAATAGTAGAAAAATGGAAACTAGCCTTTAAAAATAGGAAATAAATGCAATAAATTTTGGAAAAATTCTATAAACACCTTAAAAATTTTTAGAAATGAAATCTTACAAATAAAAAAAATTTAAAATAATGTCAGACAAAAATAAAGTCAAATTTTAAATTATATTGAAAAATCTAGGGTTGTTACAACTATCCTCAACTGGTGAAATTTGTAGCAAGGGTCATTTGGGAGAATACTTTAGCATGATAAAGTTGGTTAAACATATCATCTATACGAGGCAAGGGATAATTATTCCAAATTGAATGCCTGTTTGGCTCCTTATAATCCACACAAAGTCTTAAAGAACCATTTGACTTTGCAACAAAAACTACAACATTTCCCTAACTTGAGTGGCTTGGTCTAATCAGTCCTCTTCTCAACAAATCATCCGTCTGATCACTTAACTCCTTCTTCTCTCCCAGAGCCATTTTCCAAATAGGATGAATATAGGTTTCGAACCAAAAATTAAGTCATTACGAAACTCAATCTCCTAATGAGGAGATAGACTTTTATCTTCTGCAAAAACATTAGGAAAATCCTTAACAATTTCTATCAACCCTAACACTTCTTTGGATAAATCCAATGCATACAGGAAACTAGTCATTCACTTGATAGGCTCTTCGCATGATATTTTTTCCAATATCCTTCGGACATGGCTTTCAATACTACTATCTGGTTGACACAATCCAGTACACTCTACATTTAGATAACCAGTCCGTGCCAAGTATAACAATAAACCCATTAAAACCCAAACATGCATATCCCAAAAGAAGATGTGGGTAAGATAAGTAATTTGCAAATTTTCACAAATCATGCACAAATTATTAGTTTCACCATGTATGGGGTTAGATACGCAAATAGGGGTTTCTACGAATTTAGGGGAAATTTGCAATCTATTAGCAAACTCTAGAGAAATAAAACTATAGGAAGCCCTAGTATCAGACAATACTCGAACAATAATGCCATTAACGAATAAGGTACCTTCAAAAACTCCTTCCCTTTCACATCCTTTGAAGTCGAGGTTTCATCCTTGATAGAATAAACTTTGACTTGCTCCTCTTTCTTCGTCATTGGAAAATCCTTCACCATATGCCCTGGTTGGTGACAATTAAACTGCCTGTTGTGGTTGAACTCAAGAACTCTTACAGAATCTTGAATTATGGCCCTACTGATTGCACTTATTAAAAATATAATCCTTGAACTTATTACCTTGATCTCCTTCTGATCTTCCCTTCCATTGCGGGTTGAATTTCCTCTTGTTCGGGTTGCTGCTATTACCACTAGGTGTTGCTACCGTCTTTTCTTCTCAAGAACCTCATACCTCAAGCCATGTTAAAAAATCCAAAAAATATCCCTTTAGATGGGTTTTCCTATTCTTATGAAATCCTTTCCTCAACCCATCACAAACATCTCATTCTTCTTAAGAGGGGTATCAATCAATTTCCTACTAAATCGTGATAGCTCATTAAATTTAGTTTCATATTCTACTACCGACAAATCTCCTTACTTGAGATCCAAGAAACTCCAATACATACAAGTATTTCTGACAGCGGGAATAAACTAGTCTTTAAATACCTCCTTAAATCTAGCCCAAGAAAAATCATCCTTCGGAACATTCGCTGTAACATAGTTCCACCACGTTGCAGCTCCACCTTACAACTGCTAAGATGCTAAGAAACGCCTCTACTCGTGTGATATATCCAGCCCCTTAAAAATCTTTTCGTAAGAATGAAGCCAAGCTTGAACTTTGATGATATATTTCATGCCCATAAATGGCTTTCCTCCTTGATTATTATAATCTTTGCACAAAGTTGCAAAGTTTACACAAGGCTGCATTGATGTTGCATCTTCAACTACTCCAACTCTTCCAACATTTGGAACTCGACCATTAGTGGTCGTGGTGGTACTAGCTCCCCTACCTAATCTTGCTCTATTGATCATTCTTAATACATGGATATTGTTAACGCTAAAATTTGAACGCTAACACCCCAGTGTATGAGTTGTAGTTGTGAAAGCACCACCCGATAGCTCGGGAACAGATTACAAGCAGATAATAGCAGAAAAGCGGTAAACAACAACAATTTTATAGTGGTTCGGCTTAAGGGTATAGCCTACGTCCACTTTAAGTACTTTTATTAATATTCTCGTTACAAGCTGATACAATTCTTCCCAAGTACAATACACTTTGAATTACAAGAGACTTAGAACAAGTAGCCTAAACTTCGATGAAGATGAGAATTTTCGAATCCATGTTGGATGTATGTGATCTCTTCTTGAAGTTGTTTGTAGCGTTCTTAGTGTCTTGAGAGCTTCAAGTGTTAAATTGGTTCGGAATGCAGCAGAGTATCGGCGCTTGAAGAGAGTGAGCCCGAAAAGTCCTTTGAATGTTGGAGGTGGCCTTGTATTTATAGGAGTTTTCAGCCTTAAGTCGTGAGTCGTACCCGGCTCATGCCTGACTCGTGGCCGAGTCAAATTAGGTCGTGGCCGACTCATAGAATCATCCCTTCACTCCTCCAATGCTTACTCCTCTGCTGGATTTTATGACAAGTCTTGAGTCGTGTCCGAGTCAATCTTCCTTGGCATAGGCATTGTGGCAATGGGTTACGACTTAACGACTTTAAGTCGTGGGCGAGTCATGGTGAGTCGTCTCATGTTAACTCAAGGCCGAACTACTGGCTTGGTCCAAAGAGATAAGTTGTTCTCGAGTCAACCGAACATAACTCCTTTTATGCTAGCATAAGTCGTATACGACTCATCACGGCCGTAGCTAGTCAACAAGTTATCTCATTTCAGTATGGTTTTGAACTTGTCCCTGAAGCCTTAGGTCGTATCACCCTTTAAGTCGTAAACTTTCATGAGTCGTTAATGTCTTACCTTGCTGGCCTTCCTTACCCGTCAGATCCCCTGAGTCGTACAATCTCTCATTGAGTCCTTTAAGTCGCCTTGGACTTTAGGTCGTTAACTCGTTGAGTCGGGGACTAGATGAGTCGCTGAGGTTGTTGAGCCGGGGTCTTGCTGAGTCGGCCTTTTCTTACGAACCGCTAATCCCTTGAGTCGTATATCCAATGAGTCGGTAAGGACCTTAAGTGGATGAGTCGGGACCAGATGTGTCGGTCCTCGATGAGTCGGATCTAGATAGATGAGTCGTTCTTCCCTCTACATGGATGAGTCGGTATTAGTTGAGTAAATGAGTCGGTCCAAGTTTCAGCGGGGTTAACATTTGCCCCTCGAAGCACGCGCCTAAGTCGTAGGTCGCGTGCTTCGACTTATCTTAACCCGCATGTGCCGACTCATGTCCTACTACCTTAGTACAAAAGGCATGAATCGTTACTTTCATCTTCTTCTTCTCATACCAATCTCCTAAATCGCTTCTGCCATTAACACTTCTTCGAGCTTCCCAAGACTATTTCAACTCAATCCACCTTTAATTTTTTCGGGCATCATACTACGTAAGCAATCCTGCTTTCCTTCCGATTGTCGATCATCACTGGCTCATTTGTTTAATTTTCCACTCCCGGTTCGTTCCTTCGAGCTTTACGAGTTTGGTTGGATTGATCGCCGATGAATTTGGGCTTGCCTGATTTGTCTTGTGGCGATTCGTCATTCGAGGCGATTCTGTATCATAATAGGATTAAAGTTGTTATTTTTGGAGATGCCATTGGGTTAACGGGTTATGGGTTAGGATTTGGAAATGGGACTTGGAGATCTTCTTGCTGCTTAGAACTAGAGTTTTTTCTTTTCACCACGACTCACGATTCAGAGCGCTGCCGACTCAAAACACCAACGACCCAAAATTAAATCGACTCATCCTAGCTTGCCCCCCAATCCTTAGGTCGTGGACGAGCTAGCCAGAGAACCGATGATTTGTCTTGACCCGTAGGAAAAACTCTTGAGTTGTTGGCGAGTTAGCACTTAAGGCGCTGCCAAGTTAGCATTCGAGTTGTGTATAATTTAGCTCTTGAGTCGTCTACGACCTAGCACTTGAGTCGTCTACGACTTAGCACTTAAGTCGTCTACGACTTAGCACTTCTAAACTATGCTTGAACTTTGAACTGCTGCTTGAATTTCAAACTGTTGAACTCTGCTGCATTCTTTTACAGATTACTTTGACTTGTTGGTTAACAATCTGTTTAATATGATATTTATAGAAAATTGGGACGAATATACTGCCATCGACCGCCCACATCAAATGACATATTAGTTAATAACAGATAATTAACTTAAATAAATTGTGTGAACGAAGTGCTATCGATTTCAAGTAGAATATTAAAGCAACACTGAAATAGTCAATTGAAACTGACCAGCCTGCACTAATATTATGCTTGAACTTTAAATTAACAAGTTCTGAAATTACCGTAGTCGATCAATCGTCGACCAGTTTAATTCCAGTTATATTTACTTGTTATTTTTATCAGTTTTGCACGACACTTCACACTTTTAGGAAACGTGCACCTTCATATTTGAATATCCAGTTGCTTGTGTAGAATGACATCTCAGGAAGAAGATGCAACAGTTCAGACGGGAGAGGCAACTGTTCTTCCGGCTCCACTAGTTAATCCTCCCGAAAGAGTCCCTACCACACTATCATACAAAGTTTTTCGCCAGTTGTGTGCTCAGTTTGGCATTGCTGAATCAGATGCCATTCTTCCTGAGAGAAGTAACACTGCTGACGTAGCACCTTCTGGCTTTGTGACAGTTAACCGACAAATGTGCCTAAGTGGGGGCGTTCCTCCTTTCAATGACTTTTCCAACAACTTCTTCGTCAATTGGCCATTGCTCCATCCCAGCTACACCCCAACGGCTACGCCATTCTAATGGGGTTGTGTGTGCTATTTAGGAGAACACTTGATCGACTTTCGAGCTTTGATGAAATTTGTTACTTATGCTCCTTTACCCGGACCAAAGATCATCCTTCTATTACTGTTGTGAGAAGCGCCCGAAACCGCAAATTAATTGTTGGCCTCCTGACACTGCTCACGGGTTTCTAACCCAGTTCTTCTTCGTTCGTTGCCCCCCGGGGTTTTATGCTGTGTGGAGGGAAGGAAGTAAGATCATCCATCCTTACTTCGTTTGTTATCTGGCCTTTGTGAGACTGACCTGCTAAGTGTTAACTCTGCTTCTTTTTATTTTCAGCGCTGCCTCCTCCCTCTAGGAATCCCAGTCACAAGTCGACTTTTGAGAGGCTTAAGGCCGTGCCGGTTGAGGAGAGAGATATTCAATTTCTGTTGAAAGATGAATTTTTGCATCAGTACGGACTTTTGCATACTTCTCGTTCTACGTGTCCTCATGAAATTCCAGACTCCCCAGCTAGAGTGTTGGATGCCTCAGTTTCTACTAGCACATCCATATCAAAAGGACCTTCTCCTGAGGCTTCGCTAGTGAAGTGTTCCACTTCTGTTGATGCTGCGGGGCCATCTGACAAACTTGCCCCGGTTATCGAGGAAGAAGAGCCTCAGGGATCTTCCCATCATTCACAAGAATCTGGTGAAAAAGCTGAGAAATCCAGTCCTGTTAAGCAGAGCAGGGACGATACTTTCGAAGGACTGAGCGACCTTTTTGCTACTTCACAAGAGATCTTTAAAGACGATCCTATCACTGCCGGGATTTCTTCTTCAGTAGTTGAAGCTACTTCTACTTTGCAACAGTCGCCGTCGACTCAAGAGTTGACGCTAACTATTACACCCACAACTACTCCCCAATTAAAGAGTGGTTCGTAGATTGATGCGCGTAGTTTGCACATCACACACACTTAGAATTCCTGGCACTTTTATGCTCTTTTTTTTTTAACATTTGAAAGATTCTCAAGTTTTGTTTCTTTTTTTTTAAATTTTAGGTTTTCCAATGAGGCGAGGCAGCTCGTACTATAATGACTTTCAGCGATATGGGAAACGCAGCCAGTATGGCTATCAATCCTATCCTCCTGTTCATAGAGAGACTGATGAAGAAAGGGCTGCCCGGAAGGCTCGGGAAAGACGTGATTATGAAGAACGCTTTGGAAGACCAGATAGTCGACATGATTCCTCCCACAGAGAGAGTGACTCCCTTAAACGCAAATCTCATGATGATAGAGGGAAGAGTCACACAACTGATGACTCGAGCAAACGAGCCAAAGTTATTGAGGAGCCAATGCCTGCGCCTTCAGAGAAGATTACTGCTCCTACTTCTTCTCAATCTCCTGCCCCTTCCCCTACTGATATCCAAGCAATCATCAATAGGCCATCTTACCAAGTTGGACCAAGTCCAGCCACTCTTCAACGCCGATTTCCTAATTAGTGTTTAAAAGGAGTTCGCTTTGACCTCGATCTGGTTCCCATAGATAAAAGTGCTATGTTACGGAACCTTGATGCAGTCAGAACCGATATTGAGAGGATGTCATCTTGGCAGAAACTCGTTGATGAGCTCCAAAGGGTGAATAGGGCCAATCTCGAAGCTATGCTTACCATGGAGAACGACAAAACTGAATGGCAAAAGATCCTTAAACAGCATGATGCAGAAATGAGGAGTATTGCCGATTATAATGAGAAACTTGAGGCAGAAGTTGGGAAACTTAAAGAGGAGCTTGCTACTTCTTCCACTTCTTATTCTCAAAGGGAGAGTGTGCTTCTTCAACAGGTGCGGGATGCTCATGCCGCGCAAAGGGATGCTGAGGCCGAGGCTGATGGGTTGGAGCAGATTATAGAGGGCAACCGTACTGATATTACTCAGTTACGAGGACAAACTGGCCTTCAGGCTGCAGAGATTGAAAAATTGAAAGCCCAGTTATCCAAAGTCGAGAGAGAGCGGGATGAGGCTGTTGCGGGTAGAATTGCAGCTGAAGAGGCCCATGAAGCCACCAAAGCTGATATTGGCTCGACACTATTTGATTTCTACTTGCATTGTATATTAGGGCGTGGCAGTCTTGCATTCCTGGGCCCCAAGTATGAGATTACCCTGGCCGAAGTGTGGGAGGCCGCACTAGATATGTTTAAAGGGTCCGGATACACTGAAGAGGAGTTGGAGGTGCACTACTTAGACTTTGAGGCTCGCGCAGCCCTTGCCAGAGGGAAGGAGCAACTTGCCAGATCGCGGGTTGAAATAGTGGGGGAAGAGCATCAAGAAAAAGAAACAAATTTGACTGCTCCTGTCCCTCCTTCAACTTCGGCCGATGTTGGCATTATTGGCTCTAGCTCTTATGTACCGATCCCTGCTCAAACTGATACCGGGGCCAAAATTACTCAAGCCACAGATGAATCGCAAGAGAGTGCTGAAGCTCCGGACTATGAAATTGACGTAATAAAGAAAACTTCTGCAGGTAATTCCACTGTAAATTTCGCTCAAGTGGATTGCTCATTTATTTCACATGGGTTTAATGAGCTCCTTGACTATTTTCTCAATCTTGATGAGCCTTCATCTCCTCTCTTTACTGACTTTAACCTCTTTTCTTCTGTAGAGAAAGTATCAAGCACCGCTCAGATTTCTCCTCCTCCGGTTATCCCTCCTCCGTCACCCCAGGTGGCTCCTCCTCCTGCTTCACAGCCCGGGTCGCAAGAGGAACAAATAGAGGCCCTTCATGGTTTAGACGATCCCATCGCTTCGCAAGAGCATAGAGACGAGGGACTTGAGGGAGGTGAGATATCTCCGGAGCGGACTCCTTCTGATGACATAACTTTGTCTAAACTTGTCACTCCAGGAAGTGAGTCTTCCTCAAAGAGGAGGAAAAAGCACGGAACGTCAAAGAGGAGGGGGAAGATAATCACTGTTACTGAAGAGGAGCCAGAAGTTGGACCAGCTGCGCCTACCCTTCCTTCTTCCCTTGTGCCAACTGACCGACCTGAAAGCTAATCATTCGGCCGGGAAAAGGGTCCAAAGGTAGTAAAAAGAAGTGAAGATTTTAGCTTTTTGCCTTTTGTATGTACTGGTCGAGAATTGTGCGGGTACCGGCCCCCGCTTTTCTTTATTTTGAAACCTGTACCTGCATTTCAATTGAATAAAATGATCCTTTGTTTGTACATACTTCTGTTTGAATTTGAGAATGCATTTATTATTCATTTTTGCACAAGTTTATTTATATGATATTGCAGCGGACTTATGGTATGTTGTTTGAGTATTACTTTACTGATGCAGCTATACTATTATACCATGTTGCCCCCATACCTTAAGCTTGCTGCAATATTTTATACTTCGAGGGGACTTGCACTCTTATTTGCTAAAGAATAATTATTTTATTCTTTAAAGAAAATTTTTGTAGAGTACAACTCCCTTCGTATAAGTTTCTACGCTTTGTCGTTCGAAGAAATCACTTTTTTCTTTTGCTTATGTGCATATTTTACCAAGTGAATTCTTCTATGTGGTAAAGCGGACCTCTGAAGGGTACTTTAACTTCTTTTCCTTCTTTTTTTTTTTTTTTTTAAAGATCATTTTCCAGAGTAGGTAAATTACTCTTCCTTTGAAAGTTAAAGTACGCTTTTGATGAGGATTTTTTTTTATATACAAAATTGTACCTCTGAGGAGGGATTTTTCACGTTTCAACACTTGGAAGTTTTATTTCAATCTCGATGAAACGTGTACCTCCAAAGAGTTGTGCCTTTGAAGAAAGCCTTTTCACGTTTCAACACTTGGAAGTTTTATTTCAATCTTGGTGAAACGTGGGCTTCCGAAGAGGTCTTTCTTCTTGATTGTGCCTTCGAAGAGGTCTTTCCTTTGAATTGTGTCCCTGGGAGGGGGTTGTACCTCTAAGGAGGGATTTTTCACGTTTCAACACTTGGAAGTTTTATTTCAATCTTGGTGAAACGTGTACCTCCAAAGAGTTGTGCCTTCGAAGAAAGCCTTTTCACGTTTCAACACTTGGAAGTTTTATTTCAATCTCGGTGAAACGTGGGCTTTCAGGAAGGTCTCTATTTTGTTTTTGCATTTCAACTTTGGTGAAGTGAAATTCCGAAGAGCGGTTGTTACACTTCAACTCCTGGCGAAATGTGCCTCCGAAGAGGGCTTTTATTTTGTTTACATTTCAACTCTGGTGAAGTGAAATTCCGAAGAGCGGTTGTTACACTTCAACTCCTGGCGAAATGTGCCTCCGAAGAGGGCTTTTATTTTGTTTACATTTCAACTCTGGTGAAGTGAAATCCCGAAGAGCGGTCATAACGCTTCAACTCCTGGTGAAATGGGCCTCCGAAGAGGGCTTTTATTTTGTTTGCATTTCAACTCTGGTGAAGTGAAATCCCGAAGAACGGTCATAACACTTCAACTCCTGGTGAAATGTGCCTCAGAGAGGGTTTTCATCGCCTGGAAGTTACTCTCTCATGGTTGGAGGGTCATGACTCCTCCAATCTTTTTTTGTTGAGTAGAGAACTTTCTTTTTTGTGGCGTATGACCCATTAGAGGTCTTTATCCTCCGAAGAGTTGTGTCTCCGAAGAGGACTTGTGCTGCCGATGATGGCTTTGGTTGTTCCTCTGTTCACTTGCTTATGCCTTTTCAATGATCCTCTGCCCCCCCCCTTTTTTTTTTTTACAAGTAACTTGTTTAATCCAAGGAAGTGCGCTTCATTGTCAGGCAATTTCGTGAGAACGAGCACTAGCTTCTTAATTGGACGTTTGTTTGTTCAAACGATCTCAATTTATTAGCAAAGACCCGTTTCTGTCGAAATCATAGGCCGTTCAATTGAAGTACTTCCTATCTAGGATTTGAATTCAGGGCTTTTGTGACTTGAAAGTTGGCGAGAATCACTTGGTCTTTTTATGTGCAAGTTTCACTTCCATTGTCTGCAAAAATTTAAATCGACATTTCAGCAATACATTCTATGTACTTTTTATATCGAAAGTAAAGCAAACATGTAATAATAATAAGGAACACAAGATTTATAGTGGTTCGGCCAGGAAATTGGGCCTACATCCACTTTATATTCTTTCATTATTTACTTGCATCAGTTTTACAATTGCTTTCAATTACAAGAATCATACATTCATAATTCTTTTTACAATATTTCAACAAAATTTTCAAGTAAAGTATGGACGCAAATGGTTGCTGTTCCATGCCCTTGGAATTTGATCTCCTTCAACAGTGGTGAGTTTGAATGTGCCGTCAAGAAGCTTCTGACCTATTACATATGGTCCTTCCCAATTTGGCCCAAACACACCTGTCGCTGTCATAATTCTTTTCAGGACTAGGTCTCCAATCTCAAAGCTGCGTTGGCGAACTTTGGAATTGAAATGTCTGGCTATTCTTTGCCGATGAGCTGCAATTCTGAGATTAGCCTCATCTCTTTTTTCATCAAGGAGATCTAGCGCTTCAAGCTGTAGCTTTTCGTTTTCTGCTTGATTGAAATGGATTCTTCTGTGTGAAGGGACTTCTATTTCTACCGGAATCATTGCCTCTGACCCGTATGCCAATGAAAACGGGGTGTGCCCAGTCGCAGTTTTGTGAGTGGTTCTGTATGCCCATAGTGTCAGTGGTAGCTTATCGACCCAACCAACCTTTGCTCTTTCAAGTTGCTTCTTGATGGTTGACTTAATAATTTTGTTCACGGCTTCCACCTGCCCGTTTGCCTGCGGATGAGCTACTGCTGAGAAGCTTTTTCGGATTTTGAATCGCTTGCAAAAATCTTGGAATTCTTCACTTTCAAACTGAGTTCCATTGTCTGTAATTATTTTTTGAGGCACACCGTATCTGCAAATGATGCTTTTAGTCATAAAACTTATCATCTTCTTTGAGGTGATAGTGGTTCAGCCTCTGCCCACTTAGTAAAATAATCTACAGCAACAATGGCATATTTAATTCCAGATTTGGCAGTTGGTAACGGTCCTATAAGGTCGATTCCCCATATCGCAAACGGCCATGGACTGACCATCTGTGTGAGTTCAGTGGAAGGAGCTCTAGGAATTTTGGCGAATCTTTGACATCTGTCACATTTTCAGGAATACTCGCTGCATCTCGATTAATTTCTGGCCAAAAATATCCGTACCGGAGAATTTTCTTTGCTAATGTTTGGCCACCTGAATGATCGCCACATTCTCCTCCGTGTACCTCTGCTAAGATTGCTTTAGACTCTTCCCTGGATACACATCGAAGTAATGGCATTGAAAATCCCCGTCTGTATAACCGGCCATCCTGGATTACGTATCGAGAGGCTTTTCTCAGTAGCTTTTGTCGTTCTTTTGAGTTCCCTGGTAAGTATCCATTGAGCAGATATTCTATTATCGGAGTCATCCATGATTCTTGCTCTTGAGACATGCTCATGATCCAATCAATGTCCATCTCATCAATGCTAGGAGTCGACAGGACCTCCACTGGAGTTAGCCCCAGAAATTGAGCTTCGCCTGTGCTCGAATACTTCGCGAGAGAATCTGCTTTCATGTTTTCTTCTCGAGGAATGTGGCTTATCATGTAATGATCGAAATCACCCAGGAGTTCCCAAGCCTTTGACAAGTAGGCGGGCAGATTCCCCCATTTTGCTTGGAATTCCTTTTTGACTTGGCATACAATAAGCTGAGAATCACTGAATATCTGTAGCGCTCGGATGTTTAATTATTTAGCAATCCTTAAGCCAGCGATAAGGGCTTCGTATTCTGCTTCATTGTTTGTTGAAGGAAATTCCAATCTTAGTGCATAGCATAATGATCGACCTTCAGGAGTCTCAAGTACAACTCCGGCTCCAGAACAGTAGTCGTTTCTCGCACCATCGACATATAACTTCCATTGGATAGGGGAATTGTCGATCGTTTCTTCCTCACTGTTACCCTTATCTGTAAATTCTGCAATGAAATCCGCTAAAGCTTGTCCATTGATTTCTTTCCGGGGATGATAAGTGATGTCATACTGACTGAGTTCAATATTCCACTTTAGAAGACGACCCGAAGTTTCAGGGCGAAACAGGACTTGCTTTAAAGGTTGATCAGTGAGGACTCTGATAGGGTGAGCTTGAAAATATTGCCTCAATTTCCTAGACGCAATTAGTAAGCAATAGGCGAGTTTTTCCAACTTAGAGTAATTCATCTCTGCCCCAGTGAGTCTTTTGCTGATATAGTAAACTGGATGTTGAATCCTTTTGTCTTCCCGTATCAGCGCTGCACTTAAAGCATGAGATGATACTGCCAAGTATATAAGAAGATCCTCGCCATCGCAAGGCCTAGAAAGTATTGGAGGCGTCTTCATATGGCGAATCAATTCATCAAAGGTTTTTTGGCATTCGGGAGTCCAATCGAAGTTTTTCTTTCCTTTCTTTAGGGCGTCAAAGAATGGGATGCATTTATCTGTGGCTTTGGAAATGAACCGACTCAAGGCGGCAACTTTTCCATTGAGACTTTGCAATTCCTTCTTTGTTCTAGGAGCTTTGACTTCTTTCAAGGCAGTAATTTGAGCTGGACTAGCCTCAATGCCCCTAGCGCTGACGATAAACCCTAAGAACTTTCCGGACTCGACCCCAAACGTGCATTTCAGAGGGTTAAGCTTCATTCTGTATTTCCGGAGGACTGCGAACATTTCTGCCAAGTGTTCAATGTGATCCGCTGCTTTCTTAGACTTTACTAACATGTCGTCAACGTAGACTTCCATAGTTTTGCCCAATTGCGGTTTGAACATAGCATTAACAAGTCTTTGGTAGGTTGCCCCTGCATTCTTCAATCCGAAGGGCATAACTCTGTAGCAATAAAGACCAACATCGGTGATAAAGCTCGTGTCCTCCTGATCCGGTTCATGCATCATGATCTGGTTATATCCGGAGTAGGCATCCATGAAAGATAACAATTCATGCCCCGCTGTTCCATCTACCAGTTGATCGATCCTGGGTAAAGGAAAGCAATCTTTGGGGCAGGCCTTGTTCAGATCTGAAAAATCGATGCACACTCTCCATTTTCCATTAGCTTTCTTAACCAGCACAGGATTTGAAACCCAATTCGGATATGTAGATTCTTTGATGAAGTTATTTTCCATGAGTCGATCAATTTCCTCTTTTAATGCTGCTGACCTTTCTGGACCTTGGGTTCTTCTTTTCTGTTTTACTGGTGTAAACTTTGGGTCAATATTCAGAGCGTGTACTGCAACTTCTGGAGATATTCCACACATATCAGCATGAGTCCAAGCGAAGACATCCAGATTTGCTTTCAGGAAAGATATCAAGATATTCTGAATTGACACATTAAGCTGTGAACCCACATTCAACACCTTATTCGGGTCCTTCGGGTCAACAGGTACTGGTACTGTCGTTTCAACCGGCACTACTCTATTCTTCCCTGCACTGGCTTTTCTGGGATCCATCTCTTTCCGTGCCCCGCTATGCTCGCCAGTGCAGGGTCCGCCCCGTAATTGCTACAAGGCTGGCTCTTTGATGCGGACCGGGGCGGCCGCATCCTTTCCCATTTCCCTTTTTCTTGACTCTCGCAACTCTGTCAAATAGCACTCTCGCGCAGCATTTTGATCCCCTTTTATAACTCCTACTCCATTGTCTGTAGGGAATTTAATAGTGAGGCACCACGGGGCTAGGATAGCTTTGAACGCTGCGAGCGTTGGACGGCCAAGGAAAGCATTATAAGCAGAAAATTCATCGACAATCACAAATGTTTGCTTGCGGACTACTTTCCTTTTTCCTTCCCCAAGTTCTACAAGCAGATCGATGGTTCCTATTGGTTGCTTTGGCTCCCCAGTGAAGCCAGCGATCTTCTGCGATGAGGCTTGTACATCGACCATAGGGATTTTCATTTGGTCGAATGTCTTCTTGAAGAGGATATTACATGATGCTCCGCAGTCAATGAGAACTCTTCTGACAATGGCCGGTCCGATACCAGCTGAGATGACCAAGGGATCTAGGGTAGGAGCTTCGATACCTGTGGAATCTCTGGCTCTGAAAATAATATCATCACTGAAAGTTTTCTGTTGTTTCAGGGGCGTAGTGTCTTCTAAAACAAAGACGTCTTCTTCGGCTGGAACATATTTCAAAGCCCTGGTATATCTCTCCATCTCACCCCAGCTCTTGCCAGCTGGGTGAGGTCCTCCTGTAATGACATTGATAATGAGCCTTCTAGATTCATGCCCCGTAGCTTTCTCACCTATCCTAGGCTGATGAACAGGAGCCTGTTGCCCCTGACTTGACGATGCAGGATTGTTGCTATTCTTTTTCACAAATTGCTGCAGCTTGTTTTCTCTTAGCAATTCTTCAATCAGATTTTTCAACTGGCGGCATTCATCGGTCTCATGACCGGGTTGATTATGGAAGCGGCAGAACTTCCCACTTTGTATAGCCTTTTTCCCGGTCCTCAAAGGGATAGGTTTAGGGAGGTCAACAGAATCTTTAATGGCAAGGTAGATACGCTCCGGCGTATCTGATAAAGGAGTATACTCTGATGGCTTGAAGGATCGGGGCTTCTTCAGATTACTCTGTTTCTTCCCATTGTTATTTTCCCTTTTTTGCCCTACAGATTCATTCTTGCGTGGAGCAACAGTGTTATCTTTAGCTTTTTCCGACACTGCCTTTACCGGTACAGGACGGCTTTCCAGGCGTATGAATTCATCTGCCTTTTTGTAGAACTTTTCGAGGGAGGTTGGCTCCTTCATGTTTAGCCATTTCCCAAATTCGCTCGACTTATCAATAGCCCTCATCAGATAAGTCAATATCATTCGCGGTTCAGCATTGTCCACCTCTGCCAGCGCTATATTAAAGCGGTTCAAGAAAGATCTGATAGATTCACCAGGATTCTGTTCTATACTTGACAATGACATGATGTCCTTGGCCTTTGAAGCATATAGTCTGAACTGTTCTTTGAACTTTCGGGTCAAGTCTGAAAACTGATCAATAGATCGGACTGGCAACTTGGTGAACCACAGTAGAGCCACACCTTCAAGGTATACAGGGAAATATCGGCACTTTATCTCGTCAGAGGCTCTGGCACCTGTCATGTGCCAATCATATTTATACAAGAATTCATTCGGATCACTTGTCCCTTTGTAAGCTGGGATAGTTGGAGGGACAAACTTCCTTGGAAATTCCGCCTTTAAGATTTTCTCAGTAAATGTAGTTTTACTTGGGGCGAAACCCCATTCTTTCTCATCTTCAACCCTTTGCATACTTTCTTTCATGATTTGCCAGACCATTCCAGAAAGATACTCCTCATCATGTCGAGTTCCAGATCCACCAACCTCAGGAAGCGTTTGCTCAAAGGGACTGGCAGCCCTTTCTAGAGCATTCCTTTCATTAGCATCATGAATGTTGCCAGCATAATTCCTTCCATTACCAGCCGGTTGATTGTTTGCCCCGAGCAAATCATTCAACTTATTCAGAATTAGAGCATTTTGGGCACTCTGAGCCTCTAATTGTGAATTCTGGGCGTTTATCTGCTGGTTCAGCCCTAATATTACAGCATCCAACTCCGCTTTCGTAACCCCAGCAGACGTAGTGGGTTGATTAGGTACAGGGGAAGCGGATGTTCCCTCTTGAACGTTCCCAGATCTGATAGGTCTACTCTTCCTTCCAGGAGCCATAATCTCAGACAGACTTCTGGTTTTCAAGGAAATTCTCTCTACAAATCTCTGTGAAGCAATGATGATAATTTTTCCTGAGTTCAGTTCTCAGTGAAAGCACCAAAAATGTTAACGCTAAAATTTGAACGCTAACACCCCGGTGTATGAGTTGTAGTTGTGAAAGCACCACCCGATAGCTCGGGAACAGATTACAAGCAGATAATAGCAGAAAAGCGGTAAACAACAACAATTTTATAGTGGTTCGGCTTAAGGGTATAGCCTACGTCCACTTTAAGTACTTTTATTAATATTATCGTTACAAGCTGATACAATTCTTCCCAAGTACAATACACTTTGAATTACAAGAGACTTAGAACAAGTAGCCTAAACTTCGATGAAGATGAGAATTTTCGAATCCATGTTGGATGTATGTGATCTCTTCTTGAAGTTGTTTGTAGCGTTCTTAGTGTTTTGAGAGCTTCAAGTGTTAAATTGGTTCGGAATGCAGCAGAGTATCGGCGCTTGAAGAGAGTGAGCCCGAAAAGTCCTTTGAATGTTGGAGGTGGCCTTGTATTTATAGGAGTTTTCAGCCTTAAGTCGTGAGTCGTACCCGGCTCATGCCTGACTCGTGGCCGAGTCAAATTAGGTCGTGGCCGACTCATAGAATCATCCCTTCACTCCTCCAATGCGTACTCCTCTGCTGGATTTTATGACAAGTCTTGAGTCGTGTCCGAGTCAATCTTCCTTGGCATAGGCATTGTGGCAATGGGTTACGACTTAACGACTTTAAGTCGTGGGCGAGTCATGGTGAGTCGTCTCATGTTAACTCAAGGCCGAACTACTGGCTTGGTCCAAAGAGATAAGTCGTTCTCGAGTCAACCGAACATAACTCCTTTTATGCTAGCATAAGTCGTATACGACTCATCACGGCCGTAGCTAGTCAACGAGTTATCTCATTTCAGTATGGTTTTGAACTTGTCCCTGAAGCCTTAGGTCGTATCACCCTTTAAGTCATAAACTTTCATGAGTCGTTAATGTCTTACCTTGCTGGCCTTCCTTACCCGTCAGATCCCCTGAGTCGTACAATCTCTCCTTGAGTCCTTTAAGTCGCCTTGGACTTTAGGTCGTTAACTCGTTGAGTCGGGGACTAGATGAGTCGCTGAGGTTGTTGAGCCGGGGTCTTGCTGAGTCGGCCTTTTCTTACGAACCGCTAATCCCTTGAGTCGTATATCTAATGAGTCGGTAAGGACCTTAAGTGGATGAGTCGGGACCAGATGTGTCGGTCCTCGATGAGTCGTATCTAGATAGATGAGTCGTTCTTCCCTCTACATGGATGAGTCGGTATTAGTTGAGTAAATGAGTCGGTC
This sequence comes from Allium cepa, assembly GCA_030765085.1. Lineage (NCBI taxonomy): Eukaryota > Viridiplantae > Streptophyta > Magnoliopsida > Asparagales > Amaryllidaceae > Allium > Allium cepa. The sequence continues at coordinate 327,002,231 of CM060935.1, read as the reverse complement.
CAAGTTTCAGCGGGGTTAACAGATATAGTATGATAAATTTTGAATTCTTAGACGAGATTATACGAGGAAAAAAGGGTACCAAATCAATCATATCAAAGCTTACAGAAATAATTCGAATATATATATACATACATACACATACATACATACATATATATATATATATATACACATACGCGAACAAAATTACAAATACACGCTCTCATAGACTAAATTCATTCTACGGTATTGCTAACCTCGTCTCTAATGAGTTGACCCCAACCAAGACTTAGGTGCTTGCTTAACATATGCTCTAACACCACATGTAACAATTCGCCATTCTTACTCCTGAAGACGACACTTACTACGTCCAGGATATTCATGTGCCGACCGTATGGGTGTTCGAAAGGCAAGCCGTTAGGGTTAAAGGAAAAGATAAGATAAGAAGATAGAAACATATAATCTCACAATGCAAGGAAATCATATATAATATAACATAAGATAGTACATATGGTCACTTCCAAAGTGAATCATCATAGTTAAAACATGTTTTAACTTCAACCATGGATTATTATAACTTCTTGCCCTCATAATTTTGATACACAATATAGATACATAGCAGAAATAAAATAGATAACAAGATAGCATTGATGCCACCTGCTCCTTACTCCTCCGAAATGCATCCGTAAGAACTGGACTACTTAGCTACTCATTAAAATTTGAGTACTCAAGAGTTTTAAGGAAAGAAAGAAAAACATCGGGTCAGATATAGGTCTGGTGTGAGAAAATTCCAAACAACTGAATTATAATATTTATAAAACCCATTAAAAATAAAGGTATCTCATAAGACCACGCCGCATAAAAAAGTGGACGAAGTTTTAACTTACGATAACCAAAACTTTTCAAATAGAAAATCCAATGATATTATAGTAATGTCTAGGGTGTAAATTAAATATATAACGTAGCTGAAATGCTTGCACCTCACATTCTAACATATTTTGACACAACCAAGCCTGTAAGGCACTTATTGGAGAATGTATTCCATCAATGACAGGGCCATTGGGGCACCATCTATCACAGTACACTCTAAATAAAACATGCCAAGGTCGAAAACTGTTCAACCCTTATGGGTCAAGACAGTCCTACCCCTTACTAGATAGTACTGAATATAATCATCCCTTAGTCACAATCAGCAATTGTACTGGGCCTCGAAGCATACGTCAAAAGGAATAATATCAATCTAGATCAGGGATGATCATACCTAATGGTAGAAAACAACATAGCCTTGTGGCATACCCCTATTTTAGTCATTCCCAGTTGTGAGGCTTGAGGCTACCTTTTACCTTCTAATATAAAAATTCAATTTGGAAAGATAACACTGCCCTCCAAGTGACAATGTGATGCTAGCATTCATCCATACAAATTTTTCAAGATACCAACAAACCGAAGGCAATACTTCTACTACTACATCCTTTTTAGAATCACCTTCAAGATTTGTAGAATGTAGACCCTGCACTTCAAAAAACTTTATCTTCGATTCTATCATCTTCAAGATGATTCTAATTTGAATGCTTATGTTGGTTGGTTTTCGGATAACTTATGTTATCCGATCCTGGTCTCTTTGAATCAACATTCGATAATTTTAAAACTGGTCAAGTTATTGATAATGGACAATTCCACTATCCGGGGTGAGTATAGATTTGCAAATGAAGAGTGAGACATCCTGTACTTATCACCACTTTTCGATTTCAAATAGTGACATCCCTTGATTAATAATAAATTCGGATAAGTTAAGAAACTATCCTTGACTCGACATACATTATTACTTCTTGGGATAGAGATGAGTTTCCATACCTCAGAAGTTAGTCTTAAGCATACAATGAAGTATCTTTCGTATACTTAATTAATCATGACCCGCTTATCAAAATTAACTCTCTCATATTTTTATCACATTTTCCACATTTTAACTTTTCTATCCCTCGCTTGGAAAATCTAGATCTAGAGCTTACAGATAGAGGAAAGTCTACTCATCGACTTTTAGTACTAAATACAAGAAGATTTACTTTCCATAAAACATGTCAGTATTTTAGCATAACTTATCATCTTTGTTTGGCTACTTAATGACACAGACAAAAAGATCCCTTGTATTTAAAACCATTCTTTTTAAAGAAAGTAGCTTTTAAACAAACTGACATTTGGAAACAAAGCGAATAAAAAACCTTTATATAATTAATTAATAATAAATTTAAACCTTTATTTTAAATAATAATTTAATAACAATTAAGTATGTTTAAACCATTAATTAATTAGTTAAAAATTAAACCTTAATTAATTAAGTTATTAAACCTTACTTAACTACTAATTAACATATAATTATTAAAAATATTTTAAATTCCTTTTTAATACTTATAATATATTTAAAAGACTTTTAAAATATTAAAAGTAAAAATTCTTTTTAGTTTACACAAAGTGGTCGATTTACAAACAACATTCATAGTGACATCGCTGTATAGACCATAACTTTCTAACTTGCTATTTGTGTCAAAATAGCCTTTAAACCTTTTCCTTTTATATCTAAAATACGTAAATAACTTTGTATAAAGGTTTTTGAAATCCAAAGTAAAGTTTCGAAAGACTTTTTAGAACCATTTATAAAATAAGTTAGTAAACTGGCTTTAAAAACACACGGGATCCCGATGTCAAACATAAACAAATTCAAATATTAACTTTCGATCGACATAAAACTATCCATACACATAATTTAAAACATATATTGAAACGTAAACAGGATCCCTAAACAAGTAAAGACCATCACTTGCACATAATCACTTAAACATAACACAAGCAGTATTGCTCTCCAAACCAAACAACTAACACTTATTACTAACATCCACAATAAAATTTAAAAATTTGTTTTTAAAATTTGAGATTTACTGTAACAACCCACATATTTTACGATTGTATATTTAAATATTTTATTTAAATATAACATCGTTGATCGGATTTAAGTCCAAAAAGCTACTTTTTGCAAACAACCGAATTAGGACTCGAGACCACTCCCATTGAGTTCAAAATGGCGTTTGCGACCCTTTTGAGTATAAACATCGATATGTTTGAAGTTAGCTTGAATTTTGACATTTTCACTTAGGGCTTTGGGTTTGGGTTTCAGCCCAATAACCTAACATAAGACCCTAGCTCCACCCTCTCTTCTCTTCATTCATTCACATTTCCTAACACTTCAAGTTTTTGTAAAAATGGAGGAAGAGAAAAGGAAATAGAAATTCCTAAGCCCTAGCTTTGATTAGGAAACTCAAATTCAAGTCCAAACCATCTTCTCCATCTTAATCCCTCTTCCTTTTTTAGAAATTCCTAAACCCTAACTTAGGAAATATTTTCTTATAAGCTTAGATCGAAGCTTCTTGAGTTGAGATTGAAGAGTGGTTGATCTTGCCTTCTTTTAAAAGCTTCTCCTTCATTGTTTTTGAGTAAAAGGTGAGCTTTTGAACTTACATCTATGATTATAACTTTCTTTGTCGTTATGTATGAATTCCTAACATCTATTCTTCTTCATTTTGCTTTGGATTGAATTGGTTTTATGAATATTCCAATTTTGGTGTTTTGAAGTTAAAATCTTTAAAAATCCTAGCTTTGATGTTTGAAGATATTTTTGGTGATACATCAAAGAGCCTATAGGGCTAGGTTGCCGATTGCTGTAAACCCCTAGTGCCCATTGCTCGTCCGATCGTCATTTGTTGGATTTTTTTCCCTTGGAAGGGCTAGGCTGAATATGCTTTGGAAGCAGGTTCAGTCGATTGGACCAGGAGGTCAGTCGACTGAACCAGAAGATGAAAATGCGTTAGAAGTAGGTTCAGTCGATTGGATCAGGAGGTCAGTCGACTGAACCAGGGGATAGAAAATTCCTGGTCCCTGTGTCAGTCGACTGACTTCAGAGTCCAGTCGACTGAATCTGGGAAATTGCATTTTTTCTTATTTTAGGCATTTTTTGTATGGGTTTCCAATTTTGATCGATTCGTGTTGATCCGATTTGTTGTTATCATTTATTATCGATTTTGATGACTTCTTCTTCGAGATTTTTGAGAATATCCAATTTGATGGATTCGGTATCGATTTCTATGGATTTGATTCACGTCTTCGTATGTGAATTTTTTTTGATGATTGGTTGTTTTTACAATCAATTTTGTGGTTTGTCACTTTAAAATTCAAAGGTTTCTATACTAGTAGTAAATATCAAAATTCTTTCATCAAAACGATTTCAACACTATTTTCAATATCAAGCTTGTATATAAAACCGTTTTCCAACCTATTAGTATATAAAAGCTTTACCTCATTCGTATGAGAAATCTAATTAAATGGCTTAGCAAAACAAGTGGTATGAAACACTTGCGTTTACTTTGTCGGTTAATTCTTGGACTTGTTTGATTGAAATCTTGTGACAACTTTCGAAAGGAAATCTACAATCTGCTCATAAATATTTAAGTTAAGCCAGTGGTTATGAGACATGAAGCTATAATTTACACTTATTTTCGAGTGGAAGTCTACAATTTGTTAGTAAATAATTAAGTTAAGCCAGTGGTTATGGGACATGAAGCCTAACTCATTTATTTACTAGCTTAGTGTAATTTACACTTGTGGATCTATAAAGATCCTTTGGTGGAGTTTCGGCTTAATTTTGTGGGGTAGCGATCCATGGTCTTCGGACCGTTTTGTGGAGCTTCGGCTCAAAGGTCTTTAGACCGTTTTGTGGAGCTTCGGCTCAAAGGTCTTTGGACCGTTTTGTGGAGCTTCGGCTCAAAGGTCTTCGGACCGTTTTGTGGAGCTTCGGCTCAAAAGTCTTCGGGCCATTTGGTGGAGCTTCGACTCAAATTTGATGGTTAGTGACTATGGAATAGCGTTCCGTTTGTGATACACGTGTTGCTGAGTTTTCATGCTCTCGTTTTGTGATAGGCTTTCCCCTTTTTGTGATTTCTAATTGATGATTTCTAGAATTTGTTTTCACCATTTTTTGTGATTTACATTGATAAGTTTTATCAATATTTGTGGTTTGGTGAATATGTTAAAGAATATTATATTCTTTTGGTGTTTGAGTATATTTGAGATATTGTATGATTTTTACAAATTATGTAATGTATACTTATTACAGTATGGTATTATTGTTATCATACGTTTTTGTCATATCTCTTATTCTATCTCATTTTATCTGATATTTATAGCTAGACTGACCCGTTTATTATTTTTTATTAAATAATACTTGGGTTAGACCAAGATGTTGCAGGTGTTTCTGCTTGACTCCTTATCTGGGATCGTCATCTGACTTTTGTCTAACTACTTAACTTAGTAGTATTTTTGTTGTTATGCATTCGAGATAGAGACTCCTCGATGTATACATATTCTTTTGTCTAGCTCTTGTATTCATTCTTTTGTGACATTGTGGATCTTATTTGGCCACTACTCTGATGAACACTTTTATGTGTTATATTCATATCTGTTTTCCGCCTTTGTGATATGGATATCTGTGACTGATTTGTGTTATGCTTATTTTATATTTTTTTCCGATGACCATATAGCCACTGTGTAGTAGCTTTGATTTTGTATTTGATATGTCGTATTTCCTCTTGAAATGAAATGCATGTTATACTATTTGACATATAGGTGCTCGCACAAAGCAATTTCATGGATGGTCGCTCCTCAACAGCCTTATTCTTCGTGCTAGTTGATGCCATTACTCTGTAGTGTCCTTGGCTAGCGTGAGTATAGAGGTGGGGCATCACATTTACTCATTAAAACTACTACAACTCTTGTATCGACAACCGAACTTAGCCTTTCTCTGTAAAAATTTGATTTTTAGGAGCTTAAGTGTTGGAAGTAGGCTCGACCTTGGGGAATGAGAGCTCAATCTTGCATTGAAAAGGGGTTTTGACTTGTTTTTGGAAATGAAGAGAAGTAGAGAGGAAGAGAAAGGATTTTAAATAGGTTTTAAGGATTTAAGAGGAAAATGAAAGGAATTTTTTCAAATTAGATTTTTTTAGGAAAGACATGGAAATATAAGAAGAGCTTGAAATGGAAGAAAATAATTTTTTTAAAATGAATGAAGTGGAATAGAATCGGAATTGGAAAAAGAAAAATTATTTTTATATAAAATGAATGTAGAAAATTACATTTTCCCCCTTAACCCTTTACCCTCCACGCATTTTGCTACCTCACTCTCTCCCTTACCCACTCTACAGGAAACCTCCACCCTCCCCATCATGTCCATGACTTCATCACTTTTATGACGTGATGTTACATTTTACACATTTTTTAAGTAAAGGAAAAGAAAAGTAAAACTTACTTTTAAACTTATTAACTCAAATCATTTTCTATGCAATTTATATAAATGTATGTATATATATTCTCTAGTGTACAAAACATGTCCTTATAACTTTTAGATGATCAAAAGTCAATAATCCAAAAAATATTTTCGATCGCATTTTCGATTTTCTCCGAACTAATTATTTTTGTAAACCGAATTTGAAAACAACTTCACCATCATTTGTTATTATTTAAAAGAGGTTTATTAGAGTTATAAAATCCATACATTAATTGTCTAAAAATATATATTAAATATTTATATTTAAACTGATTAAATTATGGGTCATTATAATTTGAGAGAGTCTGGTGTTGATTTTCTACGATTTTGGAAAGTTAAAGAGAAGAGAAGAGGTCTGAAGAAGAGCCATTTTTGTTTATTACTTAGTGAATCATTTTGTGAGCCCTTAGTGTATATCTGTAGGTGTATTCAAGTGGTCAAAACAACCTTCCAAACCTCCTTAGTTAGCCATAGAGGCAACCTTCCTCTCATGTGCTTCTGCTTTCCACCCACTCCTTTCTTGCTTAGCCCTTATGTCTTCCTTCGCAAAATATCTTTAATGACATCACCCATGACATAGTCCTAAGAATTTAGTTAGCCATAACCATTAAAATATTTTTAGTTTCTAATTAATGATACAATAGTTTTCTAAGCAAACCCAACATGTTCGAACAATTTATATCTGTAAGAAGCTAATTATCGATAAAACGATTTTCGGTCATATTATCGATATTTCTTCAAAATATTTATTTTTGTAAACACATTTCAAAAAAAAGTTTACCTTCTTCTGGTATTAATTAAAAGGAGTAAATTAAGGTTATAAAAAATCCATTTTAACACATTTAAACCAAGATTTAAATAATAAATAATTTAAATATTTGAATACGACGTGTTCAAAATTACGGGTCGCTGCAATGCTTACTTAGGAACATTATATTCCTTATTTGTAAGTAAGCATGGATTTTGTGTGTTATGGTTTTATGTTATGTGGTCGTGGTTATCCTAGTTTAGAAGAATTCAATGTTAGTATTCTTTATCTATGCATTGTTGGATCAGGTGCATTGGGCAAAAGCGTAGAAGTGGTGAATTTCTATAAGTTCCCCCTTATTTAACATAAGCATAAGTAACTAATGTGCATTATTATAAATATTGGTGCTAACATTAGTAATTTTCAACATCATTGAATATGTTTGTTTTTAATATGATATTTCAAATTTTAAATAAATTTATAATTCTAACTTTAAGATTTAAAATTATAATAATAAATGCAAAAATTAATATATGTATATATATGTTCATTTTTTAAACATATTATATTTAAAAAAATAATTCTGCAAATAACTAAAACTTTTTGATCTATTGAAATATGTTTTTTTTTTAAAATTAACCTTGAATTATGTATAATTTATCTATTGTATGTTTTATAATAAACATAATGTATACATTCGTGTATATATAATCCAGTCTGCGTATATGCATGCGTGTATATAAAAATATCATTTAGAAAATTGTTTTTAATTATATTGCTTATTTTACTAAATTACTATTACTAAAATAATTAAATTTAAGGATTATTACTCTAATGATGATGCCGTTAGTGATCACCTTGAATCTCGATGCTTCCTTCTTGGAATAATTTCAATTTTAGACATGGAGATGCAACTTACTTCCAAGTTTACTTATGTAATGGCCGATAAATTTATCAATATGATAAATTATATTTATTTATAAATATTAAATTATAAGCTTTTTAAGACATAGATTATGATGTTTTGAACAATAATGATGGTAATCTTATTTTGAAAAAGTATTTACAAAAACATAAATTTTGAAGGAATATTGGTAAAATGGTCGAAAATCATTTTATCAATATACAGCTCTATAATTATCAAAAGTCGGGCATGGATCTGTATATATACATTTATTTATCCATTTAAACAAGAATATGAAGTAAAATTATTTATTTTATTTTTGGGAAATAAAATGTATTTGTGACATCATCAATAATGCCATCATATTTAATAAATGATTTATGAATTTAATGATTTAATTATTATAATTATTCAAAAAATTGATTTTAAATGATAATAATTCATTTAATTAGTTAATAAGTGATAATAAATCATTTATAATAGTTTTAAAGATATATATTTTTGACTTGAAATTGTAAGGAAAATTGATATTACTTTATCGATATAATAGCGCTTTTATAAACAATTGTTTGATATTGATTTATAAGGTCTTAATATTCAAATGGGATCATTTTAATTAGTTAAAAACGGTAAAAAAATTAGTTTTCAATTTTTTTTATTTATATGTAATTTAATTTATAAGTGAAATTATAACCGAGAATCAAAATTGGAATTCGTAACGGTTTAACGCAAAGATGTTGTGCAATGTTGTTTATATAACTTATACACACATATGACATGCATATACATACAATTATATATACATATACAAAAAAATAACATATACAAATATATATACATATTTATCATTTACATTTACATTTAAATTTACATATAGTAAAAGTTATAAATATCTAAGATATTTTCATACATAAAAAGAAAACTTCACTCTTACACACATCCACTCACACACATGGAGGCACAAGGGAAAGGCTTAGTTGTGCACTAGTGACGGGAAGGGGAAGGTGTGGGCAAGGGCATTTTGGCCCATGCACATTTCGGATATTTCTTTCCAAAAATTTTCTATAAATACCCATCCACCATATCACATTTTAAATACCATTCTTTATCTTCTTCCTCCTCACTTTCAAGCATTTCAATGGCTTCTTGTCTTAGGAAATTTAGGAAGAAAAATAGTAGAAAATGAAATTAAATAGTATATGTATATTATCAAATCCACTTCAAAACAAACTCAAATCACTCCTCTTCACCTTCCAAACTCACAACCACCACCTCCATCACCATTGGCCGAGAGCTCCACCTCTTCCTTGCTTAGGTCATGGCTTTCCAAAGGTCCTAGGATCGATTCCATAAGCTTTATTTGATCGTAGCAAAGCTATAGTCCATTTTCATAATCCCAATATCCAATGAAGCTGAGAAACTCTATACACACACACACACATGTGTGTGTGTGTGTGTGTGTGTGATTTTTTGGATGATATAATACATTTTTTTACTATGCTTGTTTATGATGGTTGTTTATCATGTTTGAATATGATCATATGCATGTTTTATTGTTGAAATGTAACACGTTAAATACACATAGAATTTAACAAAGGAAATCACTTTTCTTTAATAAATGAAATGGTGTACACGACATTGATAAACCTCTTTAAAATGGTTTAAAATGATTTATAAATGTTTTATAAACATTTAAAAGTGTCCCGACAAAGTTTGGAAAATAAAATGAAAATTGAGTTAAAATAGGCACGTCACGGAAGGGCAGCTCACGGTTTCACGCCGTAATAGTTTAAATCCATTTAAGCGATGGAATTGAATTCGGAATTCTTTGGAATAAGACTTTGCCAAACTCTTATAATCATAGTTTTCAAAAAAAAGAAAAGATCGAGGTTTTATTTAATAGATTTTGAAATATGACCAAATCAATTTTTCAAAATAATCGCCTTCTGGCAGTTTGGAAACCAAAGCGATTAATTCTTTAAAATGGATATTTTTAATTATATAAAAATGTGGAATAAATTCTATAAATATATTAAAATGTTTTAAAACAGATTTGAGTTATAAAAATAAATTTCTAAATTATAGAAACATTGTTTTGATCAAATAAACCTTAAAAGCACTATTCGTAGCACTTTTTGCAGCGATTTTAATAACTTTTGAAATATAAATTTAAACATAATTACTCTTTCCCAAAAATATTGTAAATGTTTTCAAGTAAATAATTAAGTGTTTTAAAGATGATTTAGAAGTTTAATAATTCTTTTAAAAGAGTTTAAATAAATGGTTAAAAGAAAATCTATTTTAAATAAATGTTTTAATCTTGGCTCTAATAGCCGATGAGTGGACTGGTTTTTCTATTCCTGATTTCGGATATGGGTGCTTAAACTAAGGAGATGTTCAGGAGTAAGCAATGCCTTGGCTTACTTTCCCTCTTTTCTAGGCGAGGAATAAATAAGGTCGAAATGTCGAAAACGAGGCAAGTATAAAAGATTCAAATTTACAAATTTAATACAATTTGGATGGTGTAGAAATAATCTTCTTATACTTAGTATTAAATTCCAAACCCATACAATCTATGTGAATTTAAACGATTATTCCACCGTTATTCGATGGATAGTAAAGGATTACTATCGAAGTTAATATCGAGTAGAGTTAGTTTAATTTGTATTGACCCTTTTTACTCAATAGGGTTTGCAATGTGATTTATGAGAGATGATTTTCGTTCATATTTTAAAAGTTAAAGGGAGTTTTAATTATTCCATATATATTAGAAAGAATATGATTTAAAGATTTATATCTCGAAAAGAGATATTTTATTCGATAAAAGATATTGGTAAATAAAATGATAATCATCCTCAAACTTCACATCTTCTATCGATGATTGGTTCGAAGTTACCGGGAGTGGATTTAGATAATTTCTATTCTAGAACCTCTTTGAACCAACATACACGTTCGATGTGAAGACATGGAATGATAATAAATTAGAAGATGGAGTGTAGGGCATCTTATCACTAACCCTTGGGGAAATTTCCTATATCATATATATGTGGCATAGTATCTTCATTTGATCTTCAATGCAAGGGCTGCTCGTTATTAATCCTTAGGGCTGTTCTCGAAAAGATATAGTAGGAGAGTTCCTTTGGTTTATCATGTGCCTAGACAACTTATATGGATGAATGTCTTGCATTGCATTTCTAAAATGCACGTCCATTGATTTTTACGAACATCCATATGTTTGGGTGTAGGAGGCAAATCTCCTATACGTAAAACCCTTTTCGTAGATGTATGAGTTCAAAGGTTGTACATTTTTTGAAATCAATAGTATGTGATGGAATTATTAATGTGGCATTCAAGTGAAATATGTGCTATGATAAAGGTAATTGTTACCTCGAGCCTCATCACCCGAGAACGACAAAAACATGGTGGATATGGTAGGGCTATGTGGGTCACACCCATTAAGATATGCTCATCACCTTTCTAAATTACTCGATATATATTGGGTATATTTTGTATGCAATGAGAGCTCGTGGATCGGTCAGGAATGACTAGGGTGATGTCATATTTGGTACTATCTAAGGTAAAGGTAGGCCAGTTCTATGTTAGCAGAGGATCATTTGTTGGTGCCTCGGTGCATTTTTCTAGAGACGTACTGTCAGAAGCTAGTCCCTTACCTTGTCATTATATGGAATCAATTCTCCAATACAAGCCTTAAGGTTTTTGTTATAGAACCTAGTATGCTGGAATATAAGTAAGTAATAATTTCAGCTAAGATTACATTTTTTTTGAGAAAAATGTGTAATCCTCTATGAATAGAGGAGAGCACACATGCAATTATGTATATATCACGAATATAAAGTGCTGCTGCCAACATGCCTGGCAGGTAACAAACCAAAAACACATACAACAAATCTTAGCTACTCCTAAGATGAGTCCCGACAAGGCCACCACCCATCACACCCCAATATCGAGCTCCGACATGGTCACCGTCCGATATTAAGGTGTTAGAAGTACCTAGAAAACTATAGTAAAACAAGAGCTACAAGACGAAGTCCCAGGCTAGGGGATTACTCCAACCAACTGAATTGGTAGAGGTGAATAAGCAACTGCACTGAAGTGGATCTACGGAAAAGAGAAACTACCCTGAAGTCTATGAACAACAGTAAGGGGGTACCAAACTGAAGAATATATCCTCCTGAATGTGGATACTCTGCTCTGCTGAATAAGCAACTGCACTGAAGTGGATCTACTGAAGAGAGAAACCACTCTGAAGCCTCTGAACAGTAGAAAGGAGCACCAAACCGGGGAAGATATCTTCCAGTATGAAGATACCCTGCTCTAGTAACCTCTGTACCCTATGATGTCCAGCAATCTAAAGGAAAGAAACCTGCTGAATGAACCCGATATCCTATCAAATTACATATATATGTATTGAAAAGGAAGGAATTAAAAACCTAGATAAGATTAACTGGACAATAACAGTATAAATGAAATACCTACAAATCAATATCAAACAAAGACTAGAGCAAGTTATTAAGATGGATATACCTTATGAATCTTTAATCATAATTAAGTTATGATTAGAAGTGATATCATCATATAAATTAGAGGAAATATTAATAATACTATTATTGATGTTAAAAAAATTGTTGTTGAGTTTAAAAAAATTGATATTATGATTAACCTTATTAAGGTACGTTTTGAAAAGGATATTTTTAGCTAATTTATATTAGGCATCCAATTAAAAAAAATGAAGAAATTATAAAAATCAATTTGTTTAAATGACAATTATTGTTATTAAAAATTCTTTGATTTCTTTCAAACCAAATAAACCAGCTAATAATAATGAATAAAGTGTCTAATAAAAATCTAATATTCTTTTTAAACTTGAATCTATAATTATTCCAATAGAATTCACAATCCGAAATTTTAGTTGTTATATTAAAGTTAAGAATTTAAGAGTATTAGTTAGAATGTAATTAGAACCCATACAATTAAAATATAAATGATTAATGTCCTCAAGATACATATTACAGTAATAACATTTTTTATCATTTTGAATATTTTTTCTCTTTAAATTCAATTGTATTAAGTTTTCCATGAAGAATTAACCACATATGAATTTTAGATTTGGGAGGAGCATTAGATTCCACATATATTTAAATGAGTTTGCAAAGATTATATATTTATTTGAAAGAGTTTGCAAAGAATGTCATTAAAGACAATATCCCAAATTTTGGTAAATGTTTTGGTTATCATAAGGTAAAAACTCATTTAATGTAAGACGTGGTCTTATGAGGTGCCATTTGTTTTCATTACCCATATTTTTGAGTTTCTTATAAAAGTCTCATGCCTGAACCGGAGTTTATTTTCTTTTCCCTTAAAATTTGGGCGCCCAGTTTTTCCGAGCAGTCAAGTAGTCAAGTTTGACTTGGAGGATTGTGATGGAGCTTGAAGTCTAGAGCTAAAGATGTCCCCGTGGATAATTCTTCATTTCCATTTCTGCTGCATTAGTTTACTAATTGTATTCAGTTCTTATGAGGACAAAGATTTATAACTATATGCTAATTTATAAGTTATACTATGATAATTGTATTTAAAATTTCCTCCATAAAGATCGTATATGTTAAAATAATACAAGTTATTCCATTCGTGTAAGTTTATGTTCTATTTTTATTTTCTTTTTACCCTTTACTCTCCATCCTACCAACACTTGGTTCTATGGCACATGAATACGAAGGATGTACTAACATCGATTCTTGAGGATCTAAAGGGCATGCCATCACATTTAGTATGAGGGCTTAGGTTGGGCAACAACCGGAGCCTGGTAGGGGTAAAGTCTCATTAGAAATAGGGTTAGTAATTACCCAGGATGAGTAACTCGTTAGAGATAGTATAAGCGACACCCTAGAATGAGTTGAGTGTGTTATATAAGAGCACATATTTGTTAAGATATATAAAAATTATTTGCTTTGAAAATATGGAAAATTAAATAATTTTCCCTAAGGTCACATTTCAAATATAAATAATATATTTTTTGAAAATATAGTTAGTTATGATATTAAAGTCATAAACTGGATAATTGTTTTAAAAACAAAATAGTTAAATCAGGAATAAACAACTTATGATTAAAATTTCACAATTTGACCATAAGAGGTTTAATTATTATATTAGAGGATTAAGAATAAGGAGGAAAACCTAAGATTTTGATAGTGATAACTTTTATCTTAAAGGTTTTTTTTGAGAAAGGATTTTGGACTATGGTGCTGTCATATTCGGTACTATCTACGATAAAGGTAGGTCGGTTCTTTGTTGATAGAGGACCATCTGTTGGTGCCTAGGTGCATTTTTCCAGAGATGTACTATCGAAAGCTAATCCCTTCCGTTGTCATTGTATGGAATCCATTCTCCAATATGAGCCTTTACGATTTTAGTTGCAGAACCTAGTATGCAGGAATTTGATTAATGAAAAAAAAATTCAGCTAAGATTATATATATTTATTTGAAAGAGTTTTCAAAGAATGTCATTAAAGAATATACCTGATTTTGTGTAGTAAATGTTTTGGCTATCATAAGGTAAAAAATCATTCCATGTGTATGTGCGACATGGTCTTATGAGATACCTTTGTTTTCCAATACCCGTATTTTTGAGTTTCTCAGACCAGTCCCATGATTGATCTAGAGTTTATTTTCTTTTCCTTAAACTCTAGAGGCCCTAATTTTCTAGGCAGACAAATAGTCATTTTTAACTTGGAGCATTGTGATGGTTCTTAAAGCCTAGAGCCTGAAGATGTCCCTATAGATATCTCTCCATTTCCATTTCCTCTGCATTAGTTTACTGATTGTATTCGGTTTTTGTAAGGACAGAGATTTATAACCGTTCAGGCTGACTTATAAGATAGAGTTTGATAAATGTATTTCAAATTTCCACTATAAAAATCGTATATATTAAAAATATTATACGTTATTCCATTCGTATAAGATTCTGTTCTATCTTTATTTTCTTTTTACCCTTTACCATCCGTCCTTTCCACGCTTGATTTTGCAACACATGAATATTGAGGATATTTTGAGGATCGAAAGGTCGGATCGTCACATTTGGTATCAAAGATTAGGTTGAACGAACACCTGAGCCTGGTAGGGGTAAAGTCTCATCAGAGATAGGGTTAGTAATAACCTAGGATGAGTAACTCATTAGAGATAAGGTAAGCGACACCCTAGAATGAGTTAGCGTATTATATAAGAGCGTGTATTTGTTAATGAAATATAAAAATGATTTTTTTTGAAAATATGATAAATAAAATAGTTTTACCTACGGTCATATTTTAAATACAAAGAATATATTTTGTAAAATATGGTTAGTTATGATATTAAAGTCATAAATTGGATAATTGTCTTAAAAACAAGATAGTTAAATCAAGAATAAACATCTTGTGATTAGATTTTCATAGTATGACCATAAGTAGTTTGATAATGGTATTGGGAGGATTAAGAATAAGGGGGAAAACCTAAGATTTTGATAATAGGACTTTTATCTAAAAGGTTTTGTTGAGAAAGTATTTTGAAAGTCGATGATAATAATGTTTGGAAAACATTTTAGTAGCAAAATTTCAAAAGGATTTTTGGAAAGAGATAAAACATCTTGATAAAGTTCTCGATGTGCTTCCTAAGTATTGATCATACCTTGGTATGGAAAGAAGTATACTTGTTAAGTTAGGATAAATACTTAGTATCTGCTTCTGAGTATTGGTGTTTTTATTTGTAGAATTCATGCAGAGGGAAGTATTCAAAAGGAGAAACCTCAAGAGAAAATTATCGTGAGAAAGATGATCTAATCGTTCTTTCAAGTAATGAGGAAGAACCCATAAAAGAAGAATATGATCTGCATACTCATAAAAATGAATATGGCTACTCAATAGCAGGAATGCTTATACCTCCCCTAACTCCATACCTGGTCATAATATCTAGTGATGCAAATGTGACGACCCGAAATTTCTAACAATTTAAATTTTGAATAGGTAATTGATTTTAAAATATTTAAAAGTTAATTTTAACTTGAATTCAAGATATCAATATTTACTTGATAATTAAATCATTGAATTATATAGTTTAAATATTCAATTTAATAATTCAAATTGGGTAAATTGTTGAATCTGAAATTTCTAAGCCCGTTTAAAATAATTTGAAGGCTTATAAAATCTATAATGATGATACTGAAGATAATAGAATGGTTGAAATTAAATTTAAAGGCGATTTGTTCAATTTTAATAATATATCGTTTAAATCGATAATTAAATATAGCCTTCCGATGCACAGTCTCGGATTTCGACGAAACCAATTCCATTGGATCCGTAATAGTTAGTTATTATCGGATTTCAATTTTCATAGCAATCGGAGTTGTCGTTTGACCCTGGCAGCTCGAAACGCTTAGAAACTATTTTAATCGATTTAATTTAAAATTGGTCGTTTACTTCCGTAATTCGCGCATATGATCGAATTAGGTTCCGAAACACGTTCCATCGTGTTTGGAATACGGTTAAAGCCTTATAAACACCTGGCGGCATGTCCAATTTGGAGTTCGAGATTTCCCTATAATTAATACGAGATATTTTGAATAAAAATAATAATAATAAAAAGGAGTCAAACCCTATATTAGCCGACCTACCTTACTGAGCTAACCTACATCTGACCGCATCGTTCCTTCCTTCCCAAACACGCCTTTTCCTCTACTTAAAGATCGTGTCCCTCTCCTTTATCCCCAGAAATTAAAATCGAAATCTATGCGACTAATCAAAAAAATGGCCGAAGCCGTTCATTCAAGGGGGTAGTTGAAAAAAGAGAGGATGAATGAACGAAGGGTCGCAATTTAAAATCGCGTTTTCGTTCGACAATCAAGTTATGGGTGTGCTCGAATTCATCTCGTGCTGGCAGGGGCGGTTTCGAGGGCGAGCACGGCCACGTTGTCGAGCAACTAGCGACGAGGGCAGTGGGGCGACGTTCATAGTATCGAGGTAGCGCGATAAGGGTGGGGTCGCTGGCAACGTAAGTGGAGCATTCGAGCTCGATTATGGCGATTTAGGGTTTTGGTCGAGATGGAGGCGGCTCGGTTATGGGGAGTTCATCGAAGTCGAGTTGTTGGAGTTTGGATCTACGATGGTGGAGGCGTCGGTAGTGAGGTATAACTACCTTATTTTTGCTTATTTAATTAAATAAAGTCTGTATATACATCTGTACATACTATTTAAAAAAATAAACAAATAAATGAATAATATATAGTAGTAATTTTTGTAAATAATTGATTTATATATATACAGAAATTATTTATAGTAAATAAAATCTCAAATGGTTAAGCAGTTTGAATTTTAAGTTGTTTTTAATTTAATTTAAATATATATAAGGAGTCAAAATATATATGCATATTTTCCCTTACGAGCTTAGCTTTAAAATATTGTTTTATGAAGATAGATCTGTTTAATAAACCGATTTAATTTTTATGGTATCTAAAATATTTTTATTAAAGGGAAATTGTTTAAATTTCATGATTGGTTAATTAATTTATTTAGTGGTAATTGATTAGTTCAAATGATAATAAACTGTAAATGTTTTTACAAGGTCAAAATTTTGATGAAACCAAAGTCAAGATTGAAGGGGATTGCAATTAACAACAAATGTGAGTAAATCTCACTCTGTTGGATTTTTTATTTAAATTTAAATGGTTAAATTTAAATAATTGGATGGATGAATAAATTGATTGGATGTGTACCGATGATGATGTGACTTTGGTTATGGTGGTTCTCAAGTTCATTGTGGGTTGACTCGAAGTATTCGGGTTTTTAAATTGTTTTAGATTTAAAGATAGAAATAAGCGAATGTTTTCATTCTAATGTTGTTAAGGGCTTAATGATTTCTGATTCATCAAATTAGAAGGGTAGTTAAAATGAATAATTAATTAATTCAATTAATTAATGATTTGGGTTGATTAATTTAGTAATTAAGGGTTTGAATTAATTAATTAATGAAGGTTTAAGTTCATTTATTAAGTTTAATTAATGTAGAATAATCAATGGATGGTTTGATAGGTAATTATTTAATGTAATTAATAAAATATAATTACTTTGTGAAATCAATCAAGAAATTAATTAAGATGATTAATTAAGGAGAAATTGATTTATTTAATGAAGTAAATAAATGGATAGTTAATTACAGGTTGAGATAAATCAAGAATGATTAATATTGTGGTTTAATTAATGTAATTAAATTAGATTAGGATAAATTAAAATACAATTAGTAATCATTAATTTATATAATTAATGATGTAATTAAAGATTGATTAATTTAGACTGATTATTCAATAATAAGTGACATATGGAAAGTTAATTAATATAAGTAATTAAGGGTTAATGTAATTAACATAGTTAATTAATTTATGAAGTAATTAAGATTACTTATTATTTTGGTTAAGAATAATTAACATTGTGAAATGAATTAAAGTTGATTACTTGAATGTAATTGAAGGATAATTAATTCAGGGTGATTAATTAAGACGAATAATAAAGGGTTGACTAATTAATTGATTTGAAATTAATTAATGTTAAATGAAGAAATCTAAGTGTTTGAGGGTAGTAAATTAAATCAGGATTAATTGAATTAATTTGGAAGTGATCAAATTTTCCTATGGATGATTGAATGGTATTGGATGTTTTGAGTACGTTGATATCTCTGATATGAAATGTTGTGTATTTCATTTGGATAATTTAGGTTAGGATGGCATGAGATTCGAAGAGACTGAGTTCGGGTGTTAAGAAATGCCCGAAACCACTTTGAATTTTTTATAGATTGATATGTGAAATTTAGAGGGCTGGAATGAAGTGATTTAAAGGAATTCGGCCATTTAAATCTAAACTCTGGTACTTATAAAATGGATGTGGAATAAGTGATGTTTTGTAATAAATTGTGACTTTGTAAATTGATACGAGTTACCCCGGGTTTTAAATAAGTTGTATGCTTTGTATTCCATGTTGGATGGATTTACTCATGCTGGTTTCCAGCCTGACCCGGGTGTTACTCTGGTGTAATGCTTGGGTCAAACCGAGTATTACAGGTTTTCAGGTAAGGTCGTTCTGGAGCTTATGAGGCAAGTTGGATGGCAAGAACGTATAAAGTATTTCCGCTGTATTATATTGTTGCATATCTGTGACATGATAATTGTGTATATTCAGTGTCTATATATATGTGTAACTCTGATGTAATTAAAATGTAATCGACAGAATATTATTATTTTGTAAACTGTTATTGTTATTATTATATTTCATCCGCTGCGAATGTCAGGTGTTGATGTTTCTGATCTTCTTCTTCTTCTATCTCTTTCTTCTTTTCATAACTATCTGGAAATTTCGGCTTTGAAATTTCGGGTCGTTACAGTTGCTATCATAGCTGAAAGGTTAAGCGAGAACCTTGGCTCTGGTGGGGATTACCCCTTAAATAGAGTCCGTAATACTCTAGAATGAGTTGAGTGTGTCTATATATATACACACACACACGAGCGCTTACTTGTTATTTACTTATAAAGATTTTTAATAATTTTATATAAAAATATATTTTGATATATAAAGCACTATCTCCTTCTAATAAATATTAAGGTAATTGGTGGTTAAATTAATAGAATTAAATTAAGAAATAATATAAAATACTACCTAACTGAAATCTTAAATGGGAGTTAAATTAAGTGATAATAGAAATACAACCAAATTAAAATTAGATAAAGGTAAGTTTGAAATGGATTCAAACTGAAATTTAATCTTGAATTTGTATAAGTAAGAAAAATATAAAAAGGAATTGGTATCTAGATATGATTACCTTGGGTATTATCATATATAGTTATTGTGTTTAATAATGATATATTTGTTATTAAGTAAGCCAGATGAAGTAAATTTATAAGATGAGTATAATTTCTAAATTAAAGTAGGTTTTAAAATTTTGAAGTTTTAAAACCTAAGTTTAGAAATAATCAACTGTTTCAAAGAGTTAAAGAAAATAACAATAATAAAATTCAGACTATTTTGAATATAGTCTTATTTTAAAACAAGAAATGTTTGAAATATTTTTAAGGGATTTGTTTTGAAATTAAAACCAAGGGTGGTTTAAAATTTAAAAGTAGCCCGGTGTGTAAAGGAAATAAATATGAAAATAAACTCTAAGGTTGAGTTTTGAATTTTCCTTGGAATGTGATGTGAAACCCAAAGTGAAGTAAGTTTTAAACTTAAGTGGAAAGGTTATGAATCAGAAGGTTTAAAATTTGAATGGGAATTGGAATTAAATTCAAGCAGGAATTGAAATGATTTAAAATTGAAGGGGATTCAATTTGAAATTAGTCAAAATTTAATTGAATAATTTGGAATTGTAAATAAAGTTGAATAAGTAAGAATCAAATGGAATTTGATTTGAATTTGGAAAGAAATTGAGAATTAATTCGGCTTGAATTGGGAATAAAATCAAGTCCAATGGAAATTAGAGTTATTTAAATTTCAATTGTGTCAATTTAGATGGGAGTGGAAATTTAAATTGAATTGATGGGAAAGTGAACAGTTTGACTCTGGACTATTTTCATTATAAATTGTTTTAGTACAAATCTATTTTTCCAAGTTATTTATTATATATATACAACCTTTCTTATTAAACCCAAAACTATTTTATACTTATTTTATAACTACTTTTGGAGTTATTTAACTATTTTGTAACTGTTTATAAATTAATTACTGTGTTTCAACTGTTTTATAACTAATTACCATTTTAAAGTATTTTGTGATTATCTAACTATTTTATAACTATTTGACTATTTTCCTACTATTTTACAATTATTTAACTATTTTATAGCTATTTTATAAACTATTAATTATTTTTCAACTACTTATCTATTTTTAAAATTTTCAAGCTATTTTCTAAAAATAAACTGGTTGGAGTCCAAACTGTTATTGATTAAATACCCAACTGAGATAAGAATTAAAGTGATAATCCAAATGAGAATTAAGGTAAATGTGATTAAGTGAATAAAGTTCGATGTGACGATGAATAGAAAGGAAATTGATTTGTCTAATAATCAATGAAGTTAAATACGTAGGATGTACGTATATTATTCTATTCGCATAGTGATTTGATCCAGATTCGAGCATAGAATTTTGAGATAGTTATATCGACCCGAATTGGGATTTTTCACTTGATTTTCGACGGCGAACCTGGATATGGATTGTTGATTGATTCTGGATATTCTCTATCATAGTTATGGCTATGCAAGGAGAATGATGGTTTCTAATCAAGAAACTAGATCAGTGGCCGCACTAGGAAGTCGGGTGGACGATACTAGTTCGAAAGTGAAATTGTGTGATCGAGCAAGCGATCAGACTGGTATAGCGTACGGATGATAAGTGTACATCGTACAGTTTTGAATGAAATTGATATTGAAAAACGTAATCAAATTTGAGTATTTGATTTTGAATAAACAAAGTTATATATCTTTGTTATATAAGATAAATCTCCCCTTGTTGAATCTATTGACGGAAGTAAAGGATTTTTGAAAGTATTTGAAGTATAAAAGGAGTTTTATGCAAGTTTGAAATAATCCAAAGTTTTTAAAAATTATATATATATCTATATATATATATATACAAACGATCTTATAAGGATTTTGGAAAAAGGTTTTGGGGAAACCTTTGGATTTGGAAAGGCTTTTAATTTTTGGATGAAATCAATATTGAAATTTGAAAAGCCTAGTTTGAGAATTATCGATTTGGGATAATCGATTTTGTGTAAAGGAGCCTTATGTGAGATCATACTAGGTGTATGATTTGAAAGATACTATATGTGTATAATATAAAGTGTTTTGATGGTGGACCTGGGGAAAAAGGCACTCCCTTGAAATGAACTTCTCAGGAGTGCCACCGGGTGGTGCTGCCTTGAGCCCCAAGGGGGGGTTCTAAAGTTGATCATGTGAGGAGTCCGGACAAAACTAGTTCTTGAGGATTATGAGTAGAGTATACCATAACGAAAGTCGTGTGTGCCGTTGAGAGCCAATAGTTTACGTTTGATTTTATATCGGTAGACTGCGACCTATGGTAACATAGCGAAAGTCGTGTGTGCCGCTGAGAGCCAACAGTCTGCATTTGATTTTACATCGGTAGACTGCGACCTATGTAGGAGTGGAGAAGTTTCATTTTGATAGCGAAAATCATGTGTGCCGCTGAGAGCCAACAGTTACATGGACTTTTGCTACGATGGCAACGTAACCCTGGAATGTAACTGCGATCTGTTGTGGGTTCCATGGTGTAATCGAGGGGCATGGAGCGCCTACAGTTACATGGACTTTTGCTGCGATGGCAACATAACCCAGGATGTAACTGCGACCATGGATGAGAGTGATGATCTCCAGAGCATTCTCACAAAGAAATTTCCTCTATTATCAAAAACCGTTTTCTATATTTTCAATAAAATTATTTTCCAAGTATTTTCACTAGATGTTGAAAACGGGTTTACCAAGTACTTATAGATTTTCAGTCCTACGCCTGATCAACGTATGACTGAATTTCTGTGAGAACAAGGATGGACTGGTTGAAACATCGAGTTATAAAAAGTATTTTTTTATAAAGGGCTATTTTATTAGTATGATGTGAATTTAAATGTATTCCTAAAATTATAAAATAAAAGTGTTAGAATTTTGGAAAATGAAAGAAATCCAAACGGGAATTATAAAATAAAATTGAACTCGGGAAAAATTTAATAAAGTGATTTTTTGTAATAAAATCGAATGTTGATTTAAAATTGGAAGTAAGCTAATTGGCTAAATAATTATTCGATAGAATATGTTAATAAAATTTAACTCGCTTAAATAAATGGATTGTAAGTTAATTATGGAATTTGGAAATGAATTCGAATTGTAAATAGAATTCGACTTGGATTTGATAATGAATTAAATAAGCGAAGATGTTGTAAAAAAATAAAATAAAAATAAAATAGAGTTGGATCGAAATAGTGATGGTTTGAATTACAAATAAAATTCAAGTATGTTATAAGTAATATTCAACGTAATTTGCAAGTAACTTAGATATAATGGAAGTGTTGTCGAATGAAATGAAAGTGAATTATAATAGACATGGTTTGAGTTGCAAACAAAACCCAGGTAAGTAGAAATAAATTGAGAATTGCTTTGTATTAATAAAATAAATTGGAAAATGAATTAAGTAGGTGAATTAAAAATTTAAAATGGGGTGAATAAATTGGTTGATTGAATTAAATAATAAATGGATGATTTCTGATTGAATAAAAATTGAATCAAAGTTTTAGTTGGAATTGGATTATCAGAATGGACTTAAGTTATGAGGCGAATTAATTTGAAGTAAAATTACTTAAATAAAAACTTAGTTTCTAGTGAGAATAGTAGACCATTAAATAAGGATTTGGGTTAAATTTATTTGGAAAATGATATTAATATAAGAAATGAATATTGTCAAGCTCACTGGAATTAAACACAGAATTGGTTGAAATTAATTTGAAATAGTTATAAACTAAAATGGATACTCTAGTAAGAAAATATCTCCGAATTTACATAAAAATAGTTGTCGTGTGACGTAAACAAAGGTAAAGAAATCCTATGAATTAATAAAAGCAAATAAAATTAATTTTTGAATCATTTGAAGTGAATATGAGTTTGTTTTTCTTAAAAATAAATTGAATGTAAGAAATTGAGTTGAAAACCATTAAAATTTAATGAAACGACATATGAATTTATGAATTGGTTGAAAGCAATTGAATAAGCTTTAAAATCATATAAATCGCTTGTGGGAAGCGTTTGGTGCTTGTTGTTTATGTAATGCTTGTGCTTAGCTATTGAAAGTAAGTGAAATGCTAATAAATTTTCTATATATGGCACTTACATATTTAAATTGAGTAAGTATTGGTACTTGAAGGCCGTTTGGCTTTGGATTTGGTTGCGCTAATTGCTAAAATTAATAAGCTACTTGCTTAAAATGCTAAATAAAGGTATGCCTACGCAATAAAAATAGGAAATATGAACTGTTTTTGTTTTTTCGACCGGGTGGGTCGATGTATATATATATTTATATCTCTTGTCAAATTGCAAAAGCTCCTCCGTACAAAGGAGCCTTCGCCAAAATTTTCCGAAAATTTAGGGAGTTAGAAAATTTTTGAGGAAATTTTGATATCTCAAAATTTGGTTTTAAATTGAAATTTGAATGGTTAAGCAAAAAGGTATTGTTTGAAAACCGTGGGAGAGTTTTGGAAGTTAGTAAGAATGATAAGGGGTCTTTTATCTGGTAGGATGTTGAACTATTGGTTTTGGGGGAAAAGTAAACGGGTATTGGTCTATTCTTCCTAACTAGTAATTTCGGGGACGAAATTCTTTTAAGGGGGAGGAATGCGACGACCCAAAATTTCTAACAATTTAAAATTTGAATAGGTAATTGATTTTAAAATATTTAAAAGTTAATTTTAACTTGAATTCAAGATATCAATATTTACTTGATAATTAAATCATTAAATTATATAGTTTAAATATTGAATTTAATAATTGAAATTGGGTAAATTGTTGAATCCGAAATTTCTAAGCCTGTTTAGAATAATTTGAAGGCTTATACAATTTATAATGATGATACTGAAGATAATAGAATGGTTGAAATTAAATTTAAAGGTGATTTGTTCAATTTTAATAATATATCGTGTAAATCGATAATTAAAAATAGCCTTCCGAGGCACAGTCTCGGATTTCGACGAAACCAGTTCCGTTGGATCCGTAATAGTTAGTTTTTATCGGATTTCAATTTTTGTAGCAATCGTAGTTGTCATTTGACCCTGGCAGTTCGAAATGCTTAGAAACGATTTTAATCGATTTAATTTAAAATTGATCGTTTACTTCCGTAATTCATGCATATGATCGAATTAGGTTTCGAAACATGTTTCATCATGTTCAGAATACGGGTAAAGCCTTTTAAGCGCCTGGAGGCATGTCCGGTTCGGAGTTCGAGATTTCCCTATAATTAATACTAGATATTTTGAATTAAAAAAGGAGTCAAACCCTATATCAGCCGACCTACCTTACTGAGCTAACTTATATATGATCGCGTCGTTCCTTCCTTCCAAACACGCCTTTTCCTCTGCTTAAAGATCGTGTCCCTCTCCTTTATCCCCAAAAATTAAAATCGAAATCCAAGCGACTAATAAAAAAACAAAAATGGCCGAAGCCGTTCATTCAAGGGGGTAGTCGAAAAAAGAGAGGATGAATGAACGAAGGCTCGCAATTTAAAATCGCGTTTTCATTCGAAGTCGTGTTGTGGGTGTGCTCGAATTCATTTCGTGCTGGCAGGGGCGGTTTCGAGGGCGAGCATGGCCACGTCGTCGAGCAACTAGCGGCGAGGGCAGTGGGGCGACGTTCATAGGATCGAGGCAACGCGATAAGGGTGGGGTCGCTGGCAACGTAAGTGGAGCGTTCAAGCTCGATTAGGGCGATTTAGGGTTTTCGTTGAGATGGAGGTGGCTTGGTTCTGGGGAGTTCGTCGAAGTCGGGTTGTTGGAGTTTGGATCTGCGATGGTGGAGGCGTCGGCAGTGAGGTATAACTACCTTATTTTTGCTTATTTAATTAAATAAAGTCTATATATACATTTGTACATACTGTTTAAAAAAATAAAAAAATAAATGAATAATATATAGTAGTAAGTTTTGTAAATAATTGATTTATATATATACAGAAATTATTTACAGTAAATAAAATCTTAAATGGTTAAGCAGTTTGAATTTTAAGTTGTTTTTAATTTAATTTAAATATATATAAGGAGTCAAAATATGTATGCATTTTTTCACTTACTAGCTTAGCTTTAAAATATTGTTTTATGAAGATAGATCTGTTTAATAAACCGATTCAATTTTTGTGGTAGCTAAAATATTTTTATTAAAAGGGAAATAGTTTAAATTTCGTGATTGGTTAATTAATTTATTTAGTGGTAATTGATTAGTTCAAATGATAATAAACTGTAAATGTTTTTACAAGGTCAAAATTTTGATGAAACCAAAGTCAAGATTGAAGGGGATTGCAATTAACAGCAAATGTGAGTAAATCTCACTCTGTTGGATTTTTTTAATTTAAATTTAAATTGTTAAATTTAAATAATTGGTTGGATGAATAAATAGATTGGATGTGTACTGATGATGATGTGACTTTGGTTATGGTGGTTCTCGAGTTAATTGTGGGTTGATTTGAAGTATTCGGGTTTTTAATTGTTCTAAATTTAAAGTTATAAATAAGAGAATGTTTTCATTCTAATGTTGTTAAGGGCTTAATGATTTCTGATTCATCAAATTAGAAGGGTAATTAAAATGAATTATTAATTAGTTCAATTAATTAGTTAATGATTTGGGTTGATTAATTTAGTAATTAAGGGTTTGAATTAATTAATTAACGAAGGTTTAAGTTCATTTATTAAGTTTAATTAATGTAGAATAATCAATGGATGGTTTGATAGGTAATTATTTAATGTAATTAATAAAATATAATTACTTTGTGAAATTAATCAAGAGATTAATTAAGATGATGAATTAAGGAGAAATTGATTTATTTAATGAAGTAAATAAATGGATAGTTAATTACAGGTTGAGATAAATCAAGAATGATTAATATTGTGGTTTAATTAATGTAATTAAATTAGATTAGGATAAATTAAAATACAATTAGTAATTATTAATTTATATAATTAATGATGTAATTAAAGATTGATTAATTTAGATTGATTATTCAATAATAAGTGACATATGAGAAGTTAATTAATATAAGTAATTAAGGATTAATGTAATTAATATAGTTAATTAATTTATGAAGTAATTAAGATTACTTATTGATTTTGGTTAAGAGTAATTAACATTGTGAAATGAATTAAAGTTGATTACTTGAATGTAGTTGAAGGATAATTAATTCAGGGTGATTAATTAAGACGAATAATGAAGGGTTGACTAATTAATTGATTTGAAATTAATTAATGTTAAATGAAGAAATCTAAGTGTTTGAGGTTAGTAAATTAAATCAGGATTAATTGAATTAATTTGGAAGTGATCAAACTTGCTTATGGATGATTGAATGGTATTGGATGTTTTGAGTGAGTTGATATCTTTGATATGAAATGTTGTGTATTTCATTTGGATAATTTGGGTTAGGATGACATGAGATTCGAAGGGACTGGGTTCGGGTGTTAGGAAATGCCCAAAACCACTTCGAATTTTTTATAGATTGATGTGTGAAATTTAGAGGGCTGGAATGAAGTGATTTAAAGGAATTCGGCTATTTAAATCTAAACTCTGGTACTTATAAAATGGATGTGTGGAATAAGTGATGTTTTGTAATAAATTGTGACTTTGTAAATTGATACGAGTTACCCCAGGTTTTAAATAAGTTGCATGCTTTGTATTCCATGTTGGATGGGTTTACTCACGCTGGATTCCAACCTGACCCGGGTGTTACTTTGGTGTAATGCCCGGGTCAGTCCGAGTATTACTGATTTTTAGGTAAGGTCGTTCTGGAGCTTATGAGGCAAGCTGGATGGCAAGAACGCATATAGTATTTCCGCTGTATTATATTGTTCCATATCCGTGACTTGATAATTGTGTATATTCAGTGTCTGTATATATGTGTAACTCTGATGTAATTAAAATGTAATCGACAGAATATTATTCTTTTGTAAACTGTTATTGTTATTATTATATTTTATCCCCTGCGAATGTGAGATGTTGATGTTTCTGATCTTCTTCTTCTTCTATCTCTTTCTTCTTTTTCATAACTATCTGGAATTTTCGGCTTCGAAAATTTCGGGTCGTTACAGCAGAGGCCGCTCTTGCCCTAGTAGCAAGGTGAATCATTGACCTCACCAGTTTAGAATTCGAACCTAAAGAAGAACACATGAAGGAAGAGTTTGAACCAGAGGAGAACCTGAATGATTTAATATCGAATGAATCGAACCACAGTAGTGGGTATAGCAACATCATGTGGAAGATGGATGGGGATCATTTTATTTAGTGTGAGGAGTCATCAAGTTCATAATTCATTAGGATGACATGAAAGATAATAAAGAGGAAGCCTAGGAAGACGCAGTAGAGGAATTCGAGAATCCAAGGAAGATGGGAGTGCAAGGATTGGAGGAATCAAATGGGGGAGAAATATTACAGGGAGTACCGATCAGACTTGGACATGTTCCATGGAATTGTCCTTAGCTACCATATATGGAGGATGAGATACAACAAAACGAAGATGGAAACGAAGTGGACAACGAACAAGAAAAAGAGGATGTTGAGGAAGTTTCATTGGAGTTTCCATATTGGAGTGCACAATCGGCAACATATTCTGAGTGATGATTGAGATTGTGATTGGAGATTTATGACAAACTATCTAGTATTAAGTAGTAGCTATATGTATGACTTATGATAAGGCGGTGTTGTGGTTACCCACGTATTTGTATTATGTGCTTCTATTATGTAAACAAGTAAGGTTTGGATGGCTTAAGGATGATCCAAGTATGGTAGGAATAATGGATGTAAGATACGAAGTGGTATAATATAACTATGAGCTTTCGTTTTGACTTCGTTCATTTGCAATTACACAAATTACTCAAGTACGTTAATAAGAATTCTTGATAAATGAAACAAAATTTAAATGGTGAATTTTCTTTGTAAGCTAAAAAGGTATCTTTATGAAATGTTTAAAAACTTAAAACAAAATTTTACTAAATATTTGGAAAGGATAAAGTATAAATGCATTATCCATTGGTTATTTTGCAACGTAACTTAACTTGAGATTTGGATAAAAGACTTTGATATCGAAAAAGAATTTATCACTCGATACTCGATGGTAAGCGTTGATAAGTGTTTATGTCAGATACTTACATTTTGTATCATAATTGAGAGCTATACGAGGGAAATAAAAGCTTCTGAGCCTGATCAAAGTTCCACACTATAGAATCGAAGGATCAATACTAGTTTGGACGTAAGTAAAATTTCATATTCAAAAAAACGATCGAAACAACTATCACGTGCGGATAATCTACATACATCGTACAAGACCTTTGAGTTTTGCATTGTAATTTTGAGGACGAAATTCTTTTAAGGAGGGAAGTCTGTAATGACTTGCACATTTATCAATTTTTAAATTATATTTATTTTTAAATATTCAAATATTTTATTTAAACATAGATTATAATGTTTTGAACAATAATGATGGTAATCTAATTTCGAATAATTATTTACAAATATTAACTTCGACGGAATATCAATAAAATGTTCGAAATCATTTTATCAATAAATAGCTCTATGATTATCAAATGTCACGCATGGAGCTAGATACATACACTTATTTATCCATTTAAACAAGAATATGAAATAAAATTATTTATTTTTCTTTGGGTAATAAAATGTATTTGTGACATCATCAATAATGTTATTATATTTCATAATTGATTTATGAATTTAATGATTTAATAATTATATATTCAAATAATGGTTTCTAAATTATAATAATTCATTTTAATTTGTTATAAAGTGATAATAAATCATTTATAATAGTTTTTTATAGAAATATATATTTGACTTGAAATTATAAGGAAAATTGATTTCTCTTTATCGATATAATAACACTTTTTATAAACAATTGTTTAATATCGATTTACTGGTTTTATCATTCAAATTGGATCATTTTAATTAGTTAAAAATGATTAGAAATTAGTTTTCAAATTTTATTTACATTTATATGTAAATTAATTTAAAGTGAAAATATGACTGGGAATCAGAATCATAATTCGTAACGGTTTAACGTGAGAAGTTGTGCAACATTGTTTATATACCTTGTCCACACGTATGACATGCACATACATATAATTACATATACATGTGCATAACAAATAACATATATAAACCTATATACATTTTTACCATTTACATTTAAATTTACATGTAGTAAAAGTTATAAATATCTAAGATATTTTCACACTTAAAAAGAAAACTTCACTTCAATCTTACACACATCAACTCACATATATGGAAGCACAAGGGGGAGGCTTAGCATGCGCTAGTTATGGGGAGGGAAGGGTGTGGGCAAGAGCATTTTGGTCCATGTAAATTTGGATATTTATTTCCAAAATTTTCTATAAATACTCATCCACTCTTTCACATTAAACACCATTCTTCATCTTCTTCCTCCTAACTTTCAAGATTTTCAATGACTTCTTGTCTTTGGAAATTTATGAAGAAAAATAGTGAAAAAAGAAATTAAATTAAAACAGTGTGTGTGTGTGTGTATATATGTATTTATTTATTTATTGCCAAATTCACTTCAAAACAAGCTCAAATCACTTCTGTCCTCCTTCCAAACTCACGACCACCACCTCCATAACCATTGATCGAGAGCTCCATCTCTTCCTTGCTTAGGTCATGACTTACCAAAGGTTCTGGGCTTGAGTCCATAAGTTTTAATTCGATCGTAGCGAAGCTGTAGTCCCCTTTAATAAGCCCAATATCCAATGAAGGTGAGAAACTCTACATTTATACACACACACACATATGATTTACTGGATGATATAATACGTTTTGCTATGCTTGTTTATGTTGGTTTTTAACATGTTCGAATATGGTGATATGGATGTTTGATTATTAAAACGGTTCACACTTAATACACGTCGAATTTCAAAAAGGAAACCACTTTCATTTAATCCATGAAATGTTGTATATTTCATCGATAAACCTCTTTAAAATAGATTAAAATGGTGTAGAAATGTTTCATAAACATTTAATAGTGTTTCGACAAAGTTTGGAAAAGAATACGAAAATTGAGTTATAATAGATGCATCGCGTAGCAGTTCGCGATTTTGCGCCGTAATAGTTTAAATCCATTTGTACAATGGAATCAGAGTCAAAATTCTTTGAAATAAGAATTTTCCGAGCTCTTATAATCATAATTTTCAAAGAAAAAAGGATCGAGGTTTCATTTAGTAGATTTATAAATACGAGAAAATCAAGTTTTCAAAATAATCGAGCTTTGGCAGTTCGAAAACCAAAGCAATAAATTCTTTAAAATAGATATTTTTAATTCTTTAAAAATATGGAATAAATTTTATAAATATATTTAAAAATTTTAAAAGATATTTGAGTTAAAAAAGTGGATTTCAAAATGATAGAAATGTTGTTTTGATCAAATAAGCCTTAAAAGCACTATTCACAGTACTTTTTGCAACAGTTTTTTATAATTTTTGAAATATAGATTTAAATTTAATTATTATTTCCCAAATTTTTTAAAAATGTTTTTAAGTATACAGTTAAGTATTTAAAGATGATTTGAAAGTTTTAAAATTACTTTTAGAATAATTTAAATAAATTGTTAAAAGAAAAGCTGTTATAAACAAATGATTTAATTATGGCTCTAAAAGCCAATGAGTAGACTGGATTTTTTCTATTCGTGAGATCTGAAAGTGGGTGCTTAAACTATGGAGATGTTCAGAAGCAACCAGTGCCCTGGCTCACTTGGCCTCTTTCCTGGGCGAGGAATAGATAAGGTCGAATGTCGAAAATGAGGCAAGTATGAAAGATTCAAATTTACAAATTTAATACAACATGGATTGTATAGAAATAATCTTCTTATACTTGGTATTAAATTCAAAGGAGGTAACTCATACTATCCATATGAATTTAAAAGGTAATTTCACCGTTATTCAACGGATAGTAATGGTTGAATAAATTGATATAAAGTGGGGTTAGTATAATTTCTATTGACC
This sequence comes from Allium cepa, assembly GCA_030765085.1. NCBI lineage: Eukaryota > Viridiplantae > Streptophyta > Magnoliopsida > Asparagales > Amaryllidaceae > Allium > Allium cepa. The sequence continues at coordinate 326,970,434 of CM060935.1, read as the reverse complement.
CTTTTTACTTAATAAGTTTTCACAATGTGATTTATGAGAGATGAAATTTGGTATTTCCAAAGTTAAAGAGAGGTTTGATGATTCTATATATACTGGAAAGAATATGATTTAGAGATTTATATCTCTAAAAAAGATATATTATTTGATAAAAGATATTGACTAAAGTAATGATAATCACCCTCAAACTTAACATCTACTACCGATGATTGATTCAAAGGAACGGGGATCGAATTTGGATGATTCCTATCCGAAAACTACTTCAAACCAATATACGCGTTCAAAGTGGGAAAAAGAATAAATTAGAAGATGCGTTAGATCTGCTTGTCACTAACCCTAGGGGAAATTTCCCATATCACATATATGTGGCAATAGTATCTTCATTTGATCTTCAATGCAAGGGCTACTCACCACTAATCCTAGGGGTGACCCCCGATAAGATGTAGTAGGATAGTTCATTCGGTTTGTCATGTTCTTCAACAACTTGTACAGATGAATGTCCGACATTGCATTTCAAAAATACACATATATTTATTTTTACAAACATACGTCTATTTGGTGGAGTAGGAGGCAAATCTCCTATACTTAACACTCTTCTCCGAGACATTTGTGAAGATCAATAGTGCGCGACAAAATTAGCAATGTGACATTCAAGTGAAATTTGTGCCATTAGAAAGGTAATCGTTACCTCGAGCCTCATCATCCAAGAATGAAAAAATAGGGTAGATGTGGCAGAGCTATGTGGGTCACACCCATTAGGATACAATCATCACTTTCTATATTACCCTTTATATATCGGGTATGTTGCGTATGCTATAACAGCTCTCAGATAGGTAAGGAACGATCGTGGTGCTGTCATATTCGGTACTATCAATGATAAAGGTAGGTCAGTTATGTGTTGATAGAGAACCATCTTTTGGTGCGTGGATGAATTTTTTCTAGAGATGTACCGTCGGAAGCTATTCCCTTATCTTGTCATTGTATGCAATCCATTCTCCAATATGAGCCTTTATGGTTTTAGTTGTAGAACTTTGTATGTTGGAATTTAATTAATGTAACAATTTCAGCTAAGATTATATATTTATTTGAAAGAGTTTTCAAAGAATGTCATTGAAGAATATACTTGAGTTTGCGTAGCAAATGTTTTGGCTATCATAAGGTAAAATATCATTCTATGTTTATGTGCGACGTGGTCTTATGAGATTGTTTTCCAATACCCATATTTTTGTGTTTCTCAAACCAGTCCCATGACCGATCCAGGGTTTATTTTCTTTCCCTTAAACTCTAGGTGCCCTAATTTTCTAGGTAGCCAAGTAGTCAGTCTTAACTTGGAGCATTGTGATGGAGCCTAAAGCCTGGAGTGGAAGATGTCCCTATAGATAGTTCTCCTTTTCATTCCCGCTGCATTAGTTTACTGATTGTATCGGCTTTTGTAAGGATAGAGATTTATAACTGTCTAGGATGATTTATAAGATAAACTCTGATAAATGTATTTAAAATTTCCGCTATAAAGATCATATATATTAAAAATATTATACACTATTCCATTCGTGTAAGATTCTGTTCTATCTTTATTTTCTTTTTACCACTTACCATCCATCCTTTCAGCAGTTGGTTTTACGGCATATGAGCACCGAAGATGTTCGAGTGTCGATTTTCGAGGATTGAAAGGTCAGTCATCACATTAGGCGTTAGAGCTTAGGTTGAACGAACATCTAAGCCTGGTAGGGGTAAAGTCTCATCGGAGATAGGGATAGTAATATCCTAGGATGAATAACTCATTAGAAATAAGGTAAGCGACACCCTAGAATGAGTTAATGTATTATATAAGAGCATGTATTTGTTAATGATATATAAATATGATTTCTTTTGTAAATATGGTAAATAAAATAATTTTACCTACGGTCGTATTTTAAATATAAAGAATATATTTTGGAAAATATGGTCAGTTATGATACTAAAGTCATAAATTGGATAATTGTTTTAAAACAAGATAGTTAAATCAAGAATAAACATCTTGTGATTAGAATTTCACAGTTGGACCATAAGTAGTTTAATAATGGTATTAGAAGGATTAAGAATAAGGAGGAAAACCTAAGATTTTGATAACGAGAACTTTTATCTAAAAGGTTTTTTAAGAAAGGATTTTGAAAGTCGATGATAATAATGTTTGGAAAACATTTTAGAAAAAATAAAAATTTCGGAAGTATTTTTGGAAAGAGCTAATGTAACGAATGCGATTTTTCGACGCTCGAAAACCAACATCAATACGTCCACTGTATCAACTGCCGAGCAATCAAAGGGCGAAAAACCGTACCGTTAGGGTTAAAGAAGAGGTAGAAGATAGAAGAAGAGAGAAAAAAATAGAACATAACAGAAAGAAACAACAGAACAATATCAGAATCTCACAATCGCAGCGGAACAACATATAATAAATAAATGAATAATTTTTAAACAAAGAACTATATCAGTTATTACATTACATCACATTACACTACATTACCAGAGTATACAACAACAAACAGCGGAAAATGAATACTATATACTAGTTGATACGCCATGCCATCCAGCTTGCCTCTAGCAACTCCTGAATTCCAGAATAACCTGATAACCTGACTCTAGACTGCCCGTGTGGAAATTGGTGGGCACCCAGAGTTTAGGAAGGAAAACAATAAACTCCAGGTCAGTCATGGGACTGGTGTGAGAACTTAAAACAGTTTATCTTTAAAACAAAGAACAGGATAATTTTAAAATAGATTCACAATGCTTTTTAGAAAATGAGACTACCATAAGGCCTCCCGCACACACATACAATGCAAACGCAGAATCGGAGGAGATTTCTCCCTATAATAGTCAAAGATGCTTGATACGCATTAAAAAGAAACATTTGATATTATTACTAGTGCATAGTGTAGAAAACATTTCGAAAGTAAAGATATAAATCTTAGCCAGCATAGGCGTTCCGCACTTATGCCTACGATAGCTACCATCCAAACAGTGGGGCGCCACCATAAGTGAATGATAGGTTCTACAACTAAAACTGTACAAGATCGTATTGTTTCTTTGGATTTCCAACAAATGGTCAGGCCAAGGAACTTTCCATTGCCACATGGGTACGCCTCTGGAAAGACGACCCGAGAACCTAACGTTACGGTTAGATCTCTGCCAACACAAGGCCGGGTTACCCTTCAAACTGGGTAACTACTGACACGAATATGTCATTCCTCAATCGTAACCGATCTATATCCGAGGATCCTCGATTCCAACAACCACAAAGTAATAAATTTGCAGCAACAACAAAGGTTAAGTATCTGGGCTCCGTACCATGATACCACCTCTATCCAGAAGGAATGACATACACTAAAGGGGCGCTACTCCCTAATAACCTTGCTGCATCCTTCCTGTTTTGACCATTTTCGGGGTGTGAGGTCCGACGAAGTCTCGTCCACGAAGCCATGCTTTATACAAAAGCTGTGCTTTGATCATCAAATGCTCAACATCACTTTGTATGCCACACTACCAATTTGAGAATGTAACACTAGTAACCATCAACTACATAACCTCTGAGCTCGTACGTCTCAGAGAAGGGTGTTAAGTTAAGAGAATAAATTCTCCGCCACCAACAGAAATATATTTGATAGAAACATCCTTTACATCTCAAATTGTAATGTCAGACACACTTCCATACAAGTCTGTTCTGGGATCGAACGGAACCGAAGGCACTTACAAAGAAGTCCTTGCAATCCGAATATTCACTAATCACGACCGGATTTCCCATCACTAAGGGTGATAAAACCTCTATATCGAAGATCAGCCGATGCAGAGTCATTCAATGATAATCCTTCCGTTTTCACAAATATCCGGTCTTCAACACCGGTCATCAAATGCAATTCATAACGACGTATCACATATTCGGAATGGGTTATACGACCCCAAGGTCCTTTCCCGGCTAACCCGAATAGTGAGCGCTTATTTTGAAAATAAGCGTGACATTCAAATTTTAACAAATCACAACAAATACCCATTCAAAGGTAAATATTGTTAGTCGGTTATTTAACTATCAATAGGTATGCACAACGTCACCAAGTTCCAAATAATTTCCCAAATTATTTATTTTCCAAAAATATCTTTACTAGATATATAATTTCCATACTTCAACCATTTGAAAACAAATTTTCAAATCACTTTTCACCTTTACCACTTTTGAAAACAAATTTCATATCGTTTCCCTATACGGGATATATTCACAAATCTCTATTCATTTTCATTCCAAAATGGTTCATTTAAACCAGTTAAGTAAATCCTTACCGATTTACTTTATATTTACGTTCCAAATCCGTAAATTTATTCCCACACTTCAAAAATAAATCAACATTTATTTTTGAAACAAATTTCCCTTTCTTTTATAAATTCCATAGTGAATTTATAATGCCAAAATATCTATGAATATACGATTTCCAAATTGATTTCTAATATTCATTTTCAATTTATCTTTAAGAGATAAAATCTCAAAAAGTTCACTTCATATTGGAAAACATTTCCATACTTATTAATAATAAGTAATTCACAAGTCTATTTATTTTCAACATTTGGAAAATATTCAATATACTTAAATTGAAATTAAGTATATATTTCATCCTTTAAAGAAAACGTTCTTTCAAACACATTTATTTGGGTCAAAACAAATGTTGCGTAAAACATCGTTACAACGACCCAAAATCACTAGTATAGGGATTCGAAATTAAGTTAGATATATAAATCCCAATACTATATAAAACATTTCCTTTCAGAAATCATTTACTATAACAACAGTGTTATAGTCTACCATTTCCTTCTATTTCTCGAAAACGTCTATTTCAACAATGAATGTTGAAATCTATGGTTTCGATGCTTAATACATACTAAAACATCTTTAAATTGTTTTAATTCTATTTAAAATACCACTTCCCCAAAACACTTTAATATATTATTCATTATCCCAAAATCGTGAATATTCTTCGTTAACCAAATTCAACATTTTTCTACACATTTTGTTTAAAGGATTAGTGAATATATCTCCTTTAAAAATCTGAATAATTGACTTATCAAAATAAGTCGGTTTCGGATTTATAAAACAATGTTTATAAATTCCCATTTATATTTTATAAAGACTTCAATTTACAAAATTTAAAAATCTTACTACTTATAAAATTTCATTTATAACCTCATTTTCAGCATTAACAGAACTCCTTTTATAATTCCATTATTTCTATTTATAAAATATATATTTTATAAATCTCATCTATAAACCATTTATACTTATTCGAAAATCTCAATTAAAATGCCAAAATCCGATTTATAAGTTAATTACTTATAAATCTTTTATTTTACAAAAATCTATTCATTTTACAACTTCTCAATTTATAAATCTATAAATTTCATTTACTTATGAAATCCATTTATACTTCATTTTAACACTTAATAAAACTCGTTTTATAATTCCTATATTTTTAATTTATAAATATCAATATTATAAATCTTTTATATAAATCGTTTATAATGATTCAAAATCCCAATTTAAACTATTTTACAAATTTATCAAACTCTTATTTCAAAAATCACATTTCGGTTATATTTCACAAAAATCATAATTTTTATAACGTTAATTTATTTAAAATAAATCAATTCCAAAATTTAATAAAACATATATTTTCAAAAATCACTTTAAAACTCTTTTAAATTCAAAATCGTTACTTTAATATTTTTAAAACTCCAAAAATAGGCCCAATGATGCAACAGCAACAATATATCAATCACGACATCCAAACATCATATATCAATATGATAACAGAATATATATCAATATCTGTAAATAAATCAATACAGTTGAGGAATCCAATTGGATCCCTCCAACCAGTTTCCCTACAACCACAGATGTTAGCACAATACCAATTCCGTTCCAATACGGAACATCGCGGTATATAGGATTTATAAAATATTATCCGCTATTATGCGGCGCAGTAGGGTCTCATCCGCTATATAATGCGGGAACTCAACTCCAAGTACTATATAATACCAATTCCAATCAACATGGAATTATCGCGGTATATGTTTTTAATAAATAACATCCGCTTAATATACGGTGCACAATGTCTATTTAATACAATAGATAACAAATTATCATTCAATCACAAAATCAAGCAATTTTAAATTCAAATATTTAAAATTTAAATCGAAACAATTCGATTGAGTGAGAAGTTCTCACCTTGCTTTCAATTCAGTTTCAGCGTTTCATTTCGAATAAAATTAAACGTGCGTTTAATTTTACCCGAAATTCAAACTAGCTCCAAAAAACTCCAATCCAGTTCCATTGCGTAGTGCTCGACAAAACGAAGCAAACGCAATTCGTTTCGTGCATTTTCGACCTCGTATGGAAAAGTTATGATTTTTAGAATAATATATATAATTATTCACATTTTCTTTTATTTTTTACAACCTCAACACATCACAGCCGTTGGATCTTGCTCTGGAGAATCTGGACCACACTATCACTTTCTTCCCCAGGTTGTACGTGAAAACCGAACCCAAAAAGCACGCCCAAACCCTTAATGCACGCGACCTCTCCGATCAATTAGCCCTCCACGAGCTTGACCTTCGGCCTCAGTAGCATGAAGCTCGGTCACACCTATAGCTCGAAAATCGAGCACGAAGTTCGGCCATTCCAAAGGAAATTGCCATCGATCCGTTACGTGTTTTTCGATCTCGACCGTTGTAATCATAGTACGCAACGTGCTCTACGCTTTTCTAGTTAGGAGTTTCTGATGATAATGAGTAGATTAGAAGAAAAAGGAGGAAGAAAAATGGATCTTTTCGGCGATTGATAGGTGGAGGTGGCGGTTGTAATGTTTTTGACCTAGGGTTTGATATCTTTTGCAAAAGTGAAATTAGAGGTGCTTATATAGAAAATTGCCCAAAACACTATTCATCCAAAATTTTCCGAACTCCAAACGAAGCATGCCGGCTGTCATTTCTTGGGTTTAACCCTCGTTCCGAACACAATGGAACATGTTTCGGAGGCTAATTCGATCATCTGTGCGAGCTACGGAAATAAACGATCAAATTTAAACTAAATCGATTTAAACCAATTTCTATGCGTTTTGGCTTTCCCCGGATAAACCGTATATCTGATTGACACGAAATTTGAAACCATATAATCATATAACATTACGGTTCCGATGAAACTAGTTTCGTCGAAATCAGAGACTGTTTGAAAAGTGGCTATTCTAACTCGTCGATTAAATATTAAAATATACAATTTTCACAAATTAACTTTAAATTCAATTTTAAAAGTTCTTTAACATCATTCTAACTCCAATATGATATAATAAAATTTTACAAATCATTTTCAATCATATTTAATCCAATTTCCAATTATTTCTGTAATTTCAACTATTAAATTATCGATTTAATTATCCAATTAAATCCAGATATTCGAAAAATAAATTATTCGACTTATAAATTTCACTTATTAATATTTAAAATCAATTAAATATACAAATTTTAATTGATAGAACTTCTGGGTCATTACAGCTAAAACATCTTGATAAAGTTCTTGATTTGCTTCCTAGGTATTGGTCATATCCTGGTTTGAAAAGCAGTATACATGTTAAGTTAGGATAAATACTTAGTGTCTGCTTCTAAGTATTTATGTTCATATTTGTAGAATCCATACGGAGGGAAGTATTCAACCGGAGAAGCCATAAGATAAAATTGGGATGAGAAAGATGTTCTAATCATTCTTTCAAGTGATGAGGAAGAACCCATAAAAGAAGAAAATTATCTGTATACTCATAGAATAAAGATGGTTACCCAATAGCGGGAATGACTTTACCTTCTCTAACTCCAGATCTGGTCATAATGTCTACTGATGCATAGGACATTCGTGCCTCAGAAGAAAGATGGATCACCGACCCCGCCAGTTTAGAATTCAAACCTAAAGATGAACCTATGGAGGTAGAGTCTGAACAAGAGGAGAAATTGAATGATATATTATCAAATGAATCGAATAACAGTATTAGGGATAACAGAATGGGGATCATGTTCTTTGGCATGAGGAGTCATCAAGTTCATACATTCATTAGGATGATATGGAAGATAACGAAGATGAAGCGGAGGAAGAAGCAGTGGAGGAATTCGAGAATCTCGAGGAAATAGAAGTGCAAGGATTGGAGGAATTAGATGAAGGAGAAATGTTACAGGGAGTGCCAGTCAGACTTGGACATGTTTCACGGAATCATCCTTGGCTACCGTATGTGGAGGATGGGATACAACAAAATAAAGGCAGAAATGAAGTAGACAATGAACAAGAAAATGAGGATGTTGGGGTAGTTTCATTGGAGTTTGGATATTAGAGTGCACCATCGCCAACAGATTTAGAGTGATGATTAAGATTATCATTAAAGATTTGTGACTATCTATCTAGTATTAAGTAGTAGCCTATATGTATGGCTTTTGACAACGTGGTGTTGTTGTTAATCATGTATTTGTATTTGTATTATGTACTTCTATTATGTACCCAAGTAATATTGGGATGACTTACGGATGATCCAAGTATGGTAGGAATGATGGATGTAAGATATGAAGTGGTATAATATAACTATGAGCTTTCATTTTAACTTCGTTCATATGCAATTACAGAAATCACACAAGTACATCAATAAGGATTCTTGATAAAGAAACAAAATTTAGATGGAGAATTTTCTTTGTAAAATAAGATCATATGTTATGAAATGTTAAAAATTTAAAGCAAAATTTTACTAAATATTTTGGAAAGGATAAAGTATAAATGCATCATCCATTAACTATTTTGCAACGTAACTTAACCAAAGATTTGGATATAATACTTTGATATCCAAAAAGAATTTATCGCTCGATGCTCAGTGGCAAACATTGATAAGGATACTTACATTTCATATCATAGTTGAGAGCTATGCAAGGAAAATAAAAGCTTCTGAGCCTGATCAAAATTCCACACTAGAGAATCAAAGCATCAATACTAGTTTCAGACGTAAAATTGTATATTTGAAAAAGAGACCGTAACAACTATCACATATTTATAATCTATGTACATCGTACAAGTGTAAATTTAAAAATAAATATTTTGAATAAACACATTTGGGTTTTGCGTTGTAATTTTGAGGACGTGATTCATTTAAGGAGGAAAGTCTGTAACGACTCGCAAATTTATCAATGTGATAAATTATATTTATTTTATATTCAAATATAAGCTTTTTAAAACATAAATTATGATATATTTAACAATAATGATAACAATCTTATTTTGAATAAGTATTTACAAAAATACAAATTTTGAAGGAATATCGATAAAATGGTCGAAACCGATTTATCAATAAACAGCTCTATAATTATCAAAAGCTGTGCACGGAGCTGGATACATTAATTTTTTTATCAATTTAAACAAGAATATGAAGTAAAATTATTTATTACATTTTTGGAAAATAAAATGTATTTATGACATTATTAATAATGTCATCTTATTTAATAACTGATTTATGAATTTAATGAGGTAATAATTATTATAATTATTCAAACAATTGTTTTTAAATGATAATAATTCATTTTAATTAGTTATAAAGTGATAATAAATCATTTCTAATAGTTATATATATATATTTGACTTGAAATTATAAGGAAAATTGATATCCCATTATCGATATAATAGCAATTTTTATAAACAATTGTTTAATATTGACTTATATGGTTTTATAATTCAAATGGGATCTTTTTGATTGGTTAAAAAAGATAATTTTGTTTACATTTATATATAATTTAATTTATAAGTAAAAATATGATCGGGAATCGAAAGCGGAATTCATAACGGTTTAACGTAGAGAAATTGTACAATGTTGTTTATATAACTTGTACACACATATGACACACACATATATACAATTACATATACATGTACATAATAAATAACATATATAAATATATATACATATTTACCACTTACATTTAAATTTACATACAGTTAAAGTTATAAATACCGAAGATATTTTCACACTTAAAAAGCAAACTTCACTTCACTCTTACACACATCGACTCACACACATGGTGGTTCAAGGAGTGAGGCTTAGCCATGCACTTGTGATAGGAAGGGGAGGGTGTGGGCAAGGGCATTTTAGTCTGTGCATATTTGGATATTTATTTTCAAATTTTTTCTATAAATACTCATCCACTCTTTCACATTTTAAATACCATTCTTCATCTTCTTCCGCCTTAGTTTCAATCTTTTTCAATGGCTTCTTATCTTAGGAAATTTATGAAGAAAAATAGTGGAAAATGTAATTAAATTAAAATAGTACATATATTGACAAATCCACTTCGAAACACGCTCAAATCACTTCTCCCCACCTTCCAAACTCGCAGCCACCACCTCTATCACCATTGGCTGAGTGCTCCACCTCTTCCTTGCTTAGGCCATAGCTTTCCAAAGGTCCCAGTCTCAATTCCATAATCTTTGTTCCGATCGTAGCGAAGCTATATGCTGTTTTCATAAGCCCAAATCCAATAATGGTGAGAAACTTTACAAATATATACGATATATTCGATAATATTATATATTTTTCTATGCCCATTTATGACGATTGTTTATCATGTTTGAAAATGATAATATGGATGTTTGATTGTAAAAATGGTTCACGTTAAATACACGTTGAATTTCATAATAAACCATATTCCTTTAATAAATGAAATGGTGTATATATGTATTGATAAATCTCTTTAAAAATGATTCAGAAATGCTCTATAAACATTTAAAGTGTTTCGAAAAGTTTGGAAAAGAATATGAAAATTGAGTTAATATAGGCGCGTCATGTTGCGGCAGTTCCCGATTTCGCGCTGTAATAGTTTAAATGCATTTATACGATGGAATCAGAGTCGAAATTCTTTGGAATTAGAATTTTCCGAACTCTTACAATCATGGTTTTCAAAACAAAATAAAATGATCGAGATTTCATTTAATAGATTTTGAAATATGAGCAAATCATGTTTTCCAAATAATCGTGCTTTTGCAGTACAGAAACCAAGGCGATAAATCCTTTAAAATGGATAGTTGGAAAACTTTAAAAATAAGGAATAAATTCTATAAATATACTAAAATGTTTTAAAAGAGATTTGAGTTATGAAAATGGATTTCTAAATGAAAGAAAAGTTGTTTTGATCAAATGTTTTGGTTATCATAAGGTAAAAACCCTTTCCTCCTTTATGTGCGGTATGGTCTTATGAGATACCTTTTTTTTCCAATACCCACCTTTTTAAGTTTCTCGCACCAGTCTCATAACTGACCCGTAGTTTATTTTCTTTTTTTCTTAAACTTTGGATGTCCTATTTTTCCAGATAGCCAAGTAGTCAGGTTTAACTTGGAGCATTGTGATGGAGTTCGAAGTCTGGAACTAAAGATGTTTTTAAAGATAGTTCTCCATTTTCATTTCCGCTACATTAGTTTACTAATTGTACTCAACATTTATAAGGACAAAGATCTATAACTATCTAGGATGATTTATAAGATAGGCTCTAATATGTATTTAAAATTTCCACAGTAAAGATCATATTTTTAAAATAACATATTCTATTCCATTCATGCAAGACTCTATTCTGTCTTTACTCTCTTTTTACCCTTTACTATCCGTCCTTCGGAACTTGGTTTTGCGGCATGTGAATACTGAGTATGTATTATCTATTTTTGAGGATCAAAAGTGCGGGTCGCCACTACTTATCAATGGAGTTTTCTCTTTGTTTTATTGTATTGAATAATGAAACAATGCTCTATTTATAAAAGAAAGAGGGATACAAATATTCTAAAGTATCTCTGAAGTAAGTGGATCAAACCTTTTACCATTTAATATGTATATATTAGACATTATCTTTTTATATGTATATATATATATTACACTTGAATAAATACACAGTTTTTTAATTTTGTTTTATTTGGCAAGGCCTGCCGTTTTTTATTGGACCGTCAACTTTTTATTATGAACGTAATAAAACAGTTAGATACAGGAGTAAGGCAGAAATACCTTAACTACTAGTAAAGAGAAAAATACAACACATGATTGTAATAGAGGTTCCATGGCTACGAAAAATAACCTGAAGAATATGTCTCCTTAGAAGAGGAAGAAGTACCATCGTCTGCTATTTCCTAGGTAGATACCACAGTAGTAGTCCCAATAATACATGCATAGGGGCAAATAGCATAGCAAGACATGGGTCATAATCCACAAAATCAAGAGAATATATAAAAGATCGATCCCAAGAATCATCAGCTAACATGGCAATATTCCAACCCGCATGCTGGACAACCATAGCAAGCACTAAAGAATCATCGAAAATACTATAACGTAGGCATCTGAAATCCTGCCGATCATCGAAAACTATTGAACAAATACATAGTTTTTCTTTAAAGCCTTCATTTAAGTAAATAAATGTATAGTAATTATATATTTGATTAAATAAATATTTTATTCTTAAATTATATATTAATATAACTTTTATATTAATATTACCCCGTTTATATAATTTATAACATTTACGTACATTGTTGGGGATAATCCCTATATCCTTTTAGTTCAACCTCCATAAATCTTTATACCGAGTATAAAAGATGACTCCCTTAAATCTTTCATCTAAAAGTTATTGAACAATCAAGCTTTCGTAATTGTAGCGTTGGTACATCATTACTAATCAGTATTAAATTGTCAACATATAAAAATGCAACAACACCATTTTGCTCTTTTCTATATATGCACGCTTCCTCTATGTTTTGACTGAAACTAAACTATTTCATTACCTCGTCAAAATCCTTATTCCAACTCCTTGATTCTTGCTTAAGACTATAAATTGGTCTTAAGAGTCTACATGCCTTATTGGCGCTCCCAGTGACCTCAAAACCATCTAACTATGATATATAAACATTCTATTCTAAATTACCATTTAGAAACGTTATATTAATGTCCAACTACTATAATTTTTTAAAGTTATAATAAGTAGCTACTACAAGTTGAATACGGATTGATTTGAATATGGGGACTAGAGTAATCATTTTGTGTGATAATAGCCTATACCTTTGTTATCCAATATTCCTTAAAAATGAACAGCAACAGTACCCAACTAATGCGAAAGTAGCAGTCAAGGAGAAAGTAACTCTTTAGGCAGAGGTAAAGTAACTAAAACTTTAATCATAACTTGTCATATATCTTAGTGCAACAAATAAATATAGTAATATCATAGATATAAAGTAGAAGAGATGGACAAGTACAACTAATAAAGCAAATTATATAACAAATTTATATGATTCAGAGTATTTATATGCAGCAAATGGAGTAGAGTTTATAAATCATCAAAATAAACTCAAAGGAAACATGTCTCCGATAATAGTTATAAGCACTAATAAAAACTCCTAGTGCCAGACAATGAAGTAGTCATAAACTCCTAAATATTATATCGATAACTGCCAACCTCTTACTTGTCCACTAAACAGGTTCATGCGCTAATCTCAGATCTATTATATTGTCTACCCATTTAAGAGTGCTCGAAATAATAATAAGCACAACTTAAAAACTTGAGTAAAACAATAGTCTGGTCTGAGCGATAAACATTCTCAAAGGACTACAAGAGTTGATATAATAAAAAAAGATCATTAAGTAGAGAAATCATACCTAACCTAACCATGCGTCTAATAAGGTAGCGCACAATACTATAATATGCTACACTATCATCACATGGTTGCACTATGCTAAGTATAACTTTGAGTGGCAGGGTATCAAGCTTAATAGTGCCTACAAGCCACTAATCTGGTGTAAGAAAAAGTAATAATCGATCAAGTTTAGAATAATTCATTTTATATGATAATTACCAACTTACTATATAGATGAACATAAGGTAGGTTGACGTTGATTCCTTTTAATAAACTTTGAGTAAAGCTGCAGTTCTGTGCATGCAGGTAAAATTTAATATCAGTGATATACTTAATATTATGCATTGAAAAATAAAAAATAAATATCATTTATGGAAATTATTGAATATCATCATATGAATATACACAGCCATATGAAGATTTGATATACACGTTAACTTCATGATAAGAAGTACACAACAATATGGGGATGAATTTGTAAAAACCCGAAAATTTCATGCTTGATTCCAATTGACAAGACAACTGAAATTTGAAACTCGAGCAACGTTTTCCCAAACTTAGCAATCAGGATTTTTTCCTGTACATCCAAACAAATTTAAAAGATGAAAGGCTAAGATTTACATTACAGAGTTGAAATTTAACTTTAGTCTTTTAAGTTCACAAGGGGCCACAAATTAAATTAAGAATTTATTACTCAAATTTTAATGACACGATCCTAAAGAAGAAAGTTTTTAAACCGTGATGATATTGGTCTTGTTAATTAAATAGCTTCACAATGATTCGTCCATCAATTATAGTTTCATTGTTTCCAATACTTAGGAGCATGACTAATAAACATCAAACAATGAAACAAAATACACTCAAACACCAAAACTGAATATTGTTGTTACTTTTGCTTATACCAAAACAGAATATTCAATTATTGCATTTTTTCCTATTTTGGGAAATGAATTATATCACATTTACCAATCTGAGATGTGTCTATGTTGTGGATAAGCCAGATCATGCCATTTGTTTACTGTAACACACATTAGGATTATATTAAACAACGAAATAATAATATACAATATGTTAATCTAGAGAAGTTACTCGCTCACTATAGTAATATACATTCCTTTGAATCTGCTCATACTATAGCTAATCTGGTTATTTTTGCATGTCCTTTTGTTCTTCAACTTGTAAACAAAATGTTAATCAAAAGTTGAATAATGCCTAAAACATTTTTTACAACTATAAACGATGTTTCATATGCTATCAGGAGAGCAAGCAACTTCCTAAAACTCAGTTTCCATTTATATGAGTACTGATCAACCAACTTAAATACACACGATTAAATACCCAAGTTGCTCCATATCCCTAAATAAAATTTCATGTTTCGAAGTTCAATAAAATAAATTAAATTGTTAAAATTCATAAGTAGATACATTTTAGTTGATGTGTTTTCATTTCAACATTATAACTTAACGATTCATTTTAACATCTAATAAACATAAAACTAGTACCTCCACCTCTCATCATCATATAAGTCAGAATTCAAAGCCCCTCCACCATCACCATCCCTCCTCTTCCAATACTCGATCCCAATACTCAACATGAACGACGCACTACAACCCGAACCCGATAATCCAAACATGCAACAAAACACTCAGATTCTCCTCTTAGCTCACACTCAGAACTCCGATTGCAACTGCCATGAAAGATAGATTCTACAATACGTCGATAAGTAGAATGGGCCTGCAATTGGATCAATCTGACTTCCCATCTTCTAGCTGCTTTGCAGCTACTTAATGCACGACAAGGGAAGGTTAGGTCATATGGTAGGTGATGGCGCGATGATGGAAGCAAATAGCGTTGGAGAGGGAAGGACGGCATATGAGATGGAAGTATAGTCGAATTTGATGAAATCAGATTAAAATTAAAAAACGAAAAAAGGATGTAGGGTTTCATCTGATTTGTTGAAAGAAGGGATGAAAATAGAAAGAAAAGGAAAGCACAGCGATTCATCGGGTTGAGGGTTGAAGAACAAAAATGGAGTGCGATAAATGTTTAGGGGTTTATTGCTTCGGCAATGTTAATAACCAAGCAATAGACCACTCATTTGCTTCAGTTGTTAACATAATCGAAGCAATAGAATGACCTATTGATTTTCAAGGGTCTAATTCTTCTATTTCAAAGATGTAACCGAAGCAAATGAGACGAGAAAACATACGTTTTATGTACTAATGATCACAAGATATCCATCCAAAACTATGGTTCCATGTTGTCGTAACCAACCCCAAGGTCTCACAATATCATAGCCATCACTAAAGTACCGAACCATCGTGACCATCGCTAAGGTACAACACCATCACGACCATCACAAAGGCATCACACTAGTATAACCATCATTAAGCTTCACATCATCACAACCTTCACAAAGGCACAAAACCATCGCTACATCACAAAAGTATAATGACATCATGACCATCACCCAGGTCTCACATCACCATAGCCATCTCTAAGGCTACACATTACCATTAAGATGCCCTTGGATACCTAATAACTCTTACGGCCATCACATAGGTCGGTGACACACTACGTGACAATTGGATTTGGTGCTCGATCATGTACCATCACATAGGAAATGCCCTTAGTAAGGCAGGTTAGACCATCGGATAGGTCTAGGGTACATAAGTGAGAGTCCTCATGTACCCTTTCCCCATGAAACACGCATGACATCCAGAGTTATGAATGATCCCTTCAACACGTGACCCAATAGTAGAACATACAATGTTCCACTCCCTCGCTTCACCTTGTTGAACTTGCCTCTTTGGACCATCACTAAGTTCTACCACTACTTCTCGCTTAAAGTACTCGACCGAAACAACTCACATTGTTGATTCTTCAAAGTTTGAAATAATCCCGGACCACCTTTTCAAGTCTTAAAAAATCTGTAGGTCGGTCCCTCTACATTAAGCCTAAAGCATTTCCTAGATTTCCTTTACCATATACCGATCGTCCTTCCTCGATATCTCAAGGCCCCATTGATGGATCATCTCCAAACTTTCAATGGCGCTTCACAATAATATGCTTATCCATCCTTGAAATTTTGGTATTAACATGAAGAAGTCAAATTGGACAACCGTGATTGGATTTGGAGATGGGTCAGTGCCCATTGATTCCAATCATTCCTTAGCCGTTATTCCCAAGTTGAGCTCAAATTTTCCCACTAAGTCATCTCGAGTTGTCCCAGGGTCATCGCCCAGTTTCCCTGAGTCAACCTCCAAAAATCCCTAAGCAGCCCTTGGTTAGTCCTGAAGTAAGCTTGAAGGAACCCCAAAACGGACTTATAGTTGCTCTGAAGTCGCCTAATATACTCACCTTGCTCGATTTTTCTCATGATCGGCTCAGAGTTTTATAGCTATTGAATTAAAATTCTTGTTTGACCCTACACCCATGAACCCTATTTTCTATCCGACCATACAATCGGACAAAGGCGGCTTCAATTTTTTAAGCCCTTGACAGGAAGTCACCTCTAAATAACCATATAACCTACCAACTTCCTGCTGTACCAGAGTCACTATCGCATTTTTTCTTCTCTGGCCTTGAGTTTTCCACAAAATGGCCCCGAACCCTTATATGCTGAACCAAATACTTAGTCAATTTCTGCACCAATATCTTTATCGTTCTCAACATATTAACGTTCCACCTCTGTCCAAAAATTGTGGTCACCATCAAACTTGTGCAACACTGATATAATGTTGCAACTCCACAATTGTAGAGCCGATTCTTTGAAGTTCAACTCCATATTATGATGATCCGTTTTTTCATACCCTCTGAATCGACAATAAACCACACATGTCTAACTCAAATTGCATGAAAAGACGGATCATTAAGAATAGAATTAAAAATAGACGGAACAGAATATCACATGAATGGAATAATATATAATATTGAACAAATATCTTTACAACGAAAAACTTTTAAATACATATATCAAAGTCTAACCTAAATTCAGCTTGAACAGTTATAAACATCTATCCTTACAATTGCTGAGAAACATCAAATAAAAACAAACAGACGGTAGTGGATAATAGAATACGTCCATACGTAGATGAATATCTCTAGCTTTCTCTGGAAATTCCAACCGTCTTCGACTAAACCTAAAAATACTCGTATCTGACCTAAGTATTGAAAATCCCTGGAGCAGGCTTGATAAACCAACATGAGAAAAACTCAATAATAAAAGACAATGTTATATATCAGCCTTTGAATAAAATCCTTTTCTAAGAAAAGAAAACATAGGCTAGGTAAGTTCAAGACACTGGTTGCTCCATTCCTAACCTTAATTAAACATCATGTTTTATCATCCCAAATGTCACAGGCGGATAAATGTACTAGTCGTTTCTGCATACTCAGTTATCAACTTTATTTTGGAATTCATTATAAAGATTCCAAATCATCTTTTAAACACTTATTTTCCTTTTAAAAACATTCCTAATAGATTCTAGGAAAATTAATTACATTTAAACTCATATTCCAAAAGTTATAAAATTCGCAGCATAAAAGTGCCGCGGAAAGTGCTATATAAGCTTATTTGACTTAATCAACTTTTTAATATTTGAAAATTCATATTTTTCACTTCAAATCTCTTTAAACTATTCAAATAGATTTATCAAATTTATTTCACAATTTTCCATAATTAAAAATGTTCATTTAAAAAAAATTCTGTTATGTTCACTTAATTGCATTAGCGCGATTTTTCTAGAAATTTGATTTGACATATTTCAAAATATACTTAACAAAATTTTGATGTTCTTCCTTTGTTTAGAAGATATGGATATAATGTTTGGAATTTTCTTATCTCGAAGAATTCCAAGCTATCTTCACTCTATACACTCATTTGAACTTTTCGGCGCGAAATCGCGAACCACCGCTGCGCGACGCGCCTAACTTTAACTTATTTTTTTCTCAACACTTGAAATAATCTATTCAAATTAAATTTCATTACTTATAAAACCATTACAAATCATTTTAAATCAATATTTTTACTTTTTAAAGTATTTAATATGCATTTTCATATTATAATATTATTTTATTCCAATTATTTTAATATTAAATTTTAAATTCCAATTTCAATTTAATTTCAATTCTAACTTCAAATTAAACCAAATTAATAATTATATTTCAATTCTAATTTAAATTCCAATCTTAATCTCAATTTCAATTTTCAAAATCGATTTCATTTGCAATTTTTACCATTCATCTCAATTTCAATTTAACTTTCTATTTCAAATCCAATTTCACTTCTAATTTCAAATTCTATATTATTTTAACTTTAATTTCAATTTCACACAAAAAGAGACTTATTTTTCCAAGGTATATCATATCACCAAGATTGGGTCTTATTTAACAAAGGGGATACTTAATCAAAATGAGCATAATCGAGTTTAACATTTATCACTAACATAATAATGGTCTATACATAAACTAATATGATAAATATTGACAACCATAAACACTTACAAATATTCAAACATAACACAAACATATCCAAACATCCATAATATAAAACGGTGATTACCTAACATAACCATTTAACTAGATAATCATTTTAAATCATACAGCGATGAGAATTTTCTCACCTTTAACCAAATCGATTAACTTCCTACCAACATTCATATGAATCAATACTTCACTAAACCACCACCTAAACACCCTTCCACCTTTTCTAAGCACTCGGCCACCACCCCACATCTCTTCTTGCTCTTGGCCATAGCCTCCTCCTTCCATATTGCTCACGACTCTCCTCTATCAACTTCCAAACCCAAGGTCTAAGGAAATTTTTAAGAAAAAAAGAGGAAGACGTGAATTAAGAAAATGTTAGAGAATAATAAGTGGATTTGTGCATAAGCACTCCACTATTTTTCACCCTCTTACCTCTCTTAAAGAGAGAAGCCATTAAAATAGCTTAAAGGAAGAGAAAGAAAAGAATGATTTTCGTGAAAATGTAAGAGGTATGAATGACTATTTATAGGAAAAAATTTGTAATAAAATATTATTATGTAACATGACAAAATTACCCTTTACTTACTTTTTAAGAAACCTTACTTTTTTCAACACTTAACATCACATTTCAAATCATGCTTTATGTCACTTTCACTTAAGGAGTAATAAAAGTAAAGTAATAATTATGTTTGTTTTGATTTGACATGTTTTTGAATTTTGTGCTTACGTTTTCTTAATGAAATTCTAAAGTTTTCTAAGTATGTTTAGTAAAGTAAATTTTATTAGTGGATTAATTAGTATTTACACTATTTGGATATATATTCATATATAAGAAAATAAAGATGTGAAAACGTTGCGACAACTTTTAATCGACAAAACGTTGATTTTCGACTAAATGTTTTACGGTCACATTTTGACATTTTAGTTAAACTATTTACTTATGTAAACCAAATTCAAAAATAAACTTTTTAATTCTTTTAGATAAACTAAAACATGTCTATTCATATTTTAAAATTATATTTAAATAATATCAAAATCTCTATTTTTACAATGCATGTAAAAATGACATGTTTGCCTAAAAATTGGTCACAAACGCCCAATTGTCGATGAAAGCACCCGTTTACAATCACAGATCACAGATAGAAAATATGTAGAGAAAATAAATGTGAAGAACACTCAAAATTTAAAAGGAAACACATAGAAACATGCAGATTTATAGTGGTTCGACGTATGGCCAACATCCACCATGAAATGACTGACTTTTATTGATCTTTATTTGCTAGTTACAATGAATTACAACAGTAGAATTGAAGCACAATAGTAGTTTCGACAGAGTCTGGATGTAGAAGAGCCAACGATCCCCTTTTCTTAAGGCCCTGGGCTGCTGTTTATAGGTGCAGGATGATAAAATCTGACCGAGATCTCAGGACACCTCTTCTAGCATGTGGGTGGGCCCACGCGATCGATCCCTGACTGTTTGGAGTTGATCCGTGATCGATATGAACGCAATTCGTATCGTTCAGGATTTACTCCAATCGAGTCGAGATGGATCATGAACATTATTGAGGTTGTATGCAAGCTCTTGTGAAAATATGGTAGTTTTGGATTTGTAGATTGTGAGATACGATCGATGCAATTGTGGGTTTGTAGGTTGGCTATCATGTTTGTATCGATCGCCTCGTATCCATAGATGCTGATCTAGTTAGTATCGATCTCTTCTTCGTATCGATCGAACATGTGTTGATAACGTGGAGCGAAAGTTTGGGTGGGATCCACTTTTAGTTCCGTATGGTCATGTCTTATGGTTGACCTTGCCCTCTTCGTATCCACTATTTTCAAGCATCTTCGTATCGATCCATGTCTTATTTTGTATCGATGCCAAGACCTCCTATTTGTAACGATGCTTCTTATTTTCTTCATATTGATTAAGTGATCGATACGAAGTATGCCGCTGTTGCACGGATACAAACTGGAAGGTTTGGAAGGATGGATACGAGTTGATGTATTTGGACTGGGGATCGATGCGAAGTGGTAGGCTTGATGAAGCATGTGATTTCGTATCCATCGAGACCATGCCCATCATATCGATCGATGAATAATCGATGGAAACACTTTTATTATGGCTACTTCTTCGTATCCATTAAGTTCGTTCCATTCTTCATATCGAGCATGGTCTGTGGATTCATATTGACCCATGGTTCTGGGATCGATACGAAGCAGGTAAATACGATCGATACGAAGCACATGAAAGGAATGGATCTAAAATAGATGGACACGAACTAGATGCATACGAAGTGGATGTTTTTTTATCGAATCCATAATTCTGACCTGAAGCAGTTGTTTCCTTGACCCGAAGCAAACCCTCCAATGACTCGAAGCAAGTGCTGATGGCTCGAAGTAAACTCCATGCAACCTGAAGCGACTCGATTTCGACCGATTAATATCTTCAGCATATGAACTCCAATTGACCTGAAATTTGAAATGTCGGATTCCGTAGCTTATCACGTTGCATCAATTGTAGCTTGATCCAGACTAGGTCAAAATTTACCAACATCCATAGATGACCTGTACATAACTGGCAATCGAGGAGAACTATCTTTGGTTTCCATTTAATCTTTTGGTATCACGGCTTTGCTAAAAGGCGGGATAAATTTTCCCCTCATAGCATGCCTTGCAATAGGAAGGTGTGATTTGTAATGTCATAAGCTGGATGTTTATATCCTGTTACTGACCTGCAAAAAGATTGATAATCCCACCGGGCCACAAATGGTAATCGTTCGAGATCGTATGCATTCGAGATGGTATGTGATCGTTCGCGGTCGTGTGCCGTTCATGGCGAATTGTGAGCTTTCATGGTCGGGTGCCATTCGAGGCAAGCTGTGACCATTCGTGGTCGGATGGCATTCGTTGTGAGTTGTCACAGTTCGCGGTCGGGTGCCGTTCGAGGCAAATTGTTGCCGTTCGTTTTCGGGTGCCGTTTTGGCTAGTTATGTGTTCCCGAGGGGACTTAGTATCATTAATGTCAGATTTCACGTTCGAGTGAGTTTCTGAATTGTTTGTTATGGCGGTTTATCACCATCTCAAAGCATGCTTGAGGACCGTTCGCGATCACGTACATGTGTAAGTGGCTTAGCCGATATGGAATCACAAATAGCATATTTACATTCAAAATGTGTATTTCAACATAAATGTTCAACAAATCAAGTTCAAATGTGTGAAATAAAAAGCAAGAGCAAAACAAAGACATCAAAGTGCATACTGATGCAATTGATAGTCATATCAGAGCATGCCCGGGGATCACTTGTAATCCTGTACATGTGTAAATGACTTAATCGCATTGGTGTAGAGTTTACCACTTATTCATCATTATTCTGATCAGTTGATGACAAGCTGACGCCTCGATCCGAAGCCACCTTCAATTGATGCAGATAGTGGTTGCTCTCGTCCCGCCGTTATTGCTTGCCTTCTCACATATTGCGATAGTAGACCACTACGGATATGTCCTTCTATCTTATACCTCAAGTGTGTTCAATCATTCATACTACGACCATTTAATTCGTGGAATAAGCAATACTTGTCTGAACTTCTTTCACTGTTGGTCGGGTCCCTCGTTATTAGCTTTCGATAAGGAACCTTCCCCTTGGTGTCTTGGTAGATCAGCTCTGAAGTTTCGTTCAACTCCGTATAAGAGGTGAATCTCGGTTCTTTTCACTGCTGCTTTGGTCCATCCTTATTACCCTAGGCTTTTCGTTTCCCTTTATCCTTGCTTGAATCTTTTCCGAGTGGATCTTCACTTTTGACTGCATAAATATCAACTCCCTCTCCTTCCTCTCTCTCAGCATTTGCATCCTCTTGCCGAAGGAACCTTTCTGCTTCGTGACAAAACTCTCCTAGATCCATGGGCGGATACCTTGTCAACGAGTTCTTGAATTCTGTTCCATCAGCTACGCCAGATACAACTGCTATTAAAACCATGGATGGATCAGGTTGATCCACCGACACTGCCGTTGCATTGAATCATGTTAGAAAGCTCCTCAAAGATTCCCCAGCTCTTTGCTTCAGTTTTGTCAAACTCATCACATTCTTAGGTCTTGAAATGTGGACTCTGAACTTCCTCATAAACTACTCAGTCAACTCGGTCCATGTTCTAATGCAACCGCTCTCCAATTGCCTGAATCATAGTGCTGCTATGCCCATTAGATATAGTGGGGAACATCGGGCCATGATCTCCTCTGATGCCCACTGTACTTCCATATGCCGCATATACTTCGTCAGATGAACAGAAGAGTTCTTCCTTCCATCTTACATCTCCAATGTCGGTAGCTTAAATTCTGGTGGATTCCTAGCTGCCAAATTATGGGAGTGAAAGGGCTCCTGTTAACATCTTCTAGATCTCTATTCACTAGTCCACCTCTCATGGCTCGTCTGACCATCTCCGCCAATCTATCACTATAGTCATGCTATAGTCCTTGTCCGTTGCCTCTGATCTGCCAATCAAGTTCGCGAGGGAATCCTAGAATTTGTTCTCCTGGATGGGCGTCCATTCCTTTATCAATGCCGTGTTGAACAGCTCCTCCTGATATCCTGCCTGAGGTGGGATCAACATACTCCTAGGGAGTGCCCTCTAGCTCTGGGGATGCTCCTGATGGTCCCGCTCGGTTCTAGATCCTTATTGTTCCATGCTCCCGATCCCTATCTCTAGCACCCCTTGTAGTGGCATTCTCTTGACTCTGCACTCCTGCTTGTCCAATATGCTGGATTAGGTTCTGCATCATCTCTTCTTGCCTTTTTAGCATTCCCTCCTGCATAGCTTCCATCATCATCTCCATCTCGTCTTGGGTGACGAAGACCGAGGCTTGATTCGCTCTTGAGGAAGCTTCCTTACTTCCATCACGCTGGCTTCTTTCTACTCTCGGTCTCTTTGCTGATTGCCTTGACATTGCTTTCCAGATCAAAGTCCTTAAGCCTTCAGATCCAAAATCCAAGTTGTAGAATCCCTAAGTTTAATTCTCGATGAAAGCACCAAATTATTTGCGCCAAAATTGATCACAAACACCCAATTGTCGATGAAAGCATCCGTTTACAATCATAGATCACATATAGAAAATATATAGAGAATGTAAATGTGAAGAACACTCAAAATTTAAAAGGAAACGCATAAAAACACGTAGATTTAATGCGGTTTGGCATATGGCCTACGTCCACTATGAAATGGAAGACTTTTATTGATCTTTGTTTTCTGGTTACAGTGAATTACAAGAGTAGAATTGAAGTACAATTTTAGTTTCAGCAAGGTCTGGATGTAGAAGACCCAAAGATCCCCTTTATTAAGGCCCTAGGCTGCTATTTATAGGTGCAAGATGGAAAAATCTGATCGAGATCTTTGGAGACCTCTTTTTGCAGGTGGTTGGGTCCACGTGATCGATCCCTGAAGTTTGGAGTCGATTCGTGATCAATACGAATGCAATTCATATCGATTAGGATTTACTCCAATCGAGTCGAGATGGATCATGAACATTCTTGATGTTGTATGCAAGCTCCTGTGAAAATTTGATAGCATTTGGATTTGTAGATTGGGAGATATGATTGATGCTAGTTTGGGTTCGTAGGTTGGCTGTCGTGTTTGTATCAATAGCCTCGTATCCACGGATGCTGATCTAGTTCGTATCGATCTCTTCTTCGTATCGATCGAACATGTGTTGATAAAGTGGAGCGATAGTTCAGGTGAGATCCACTTTTTGTGCCGTATGGCCGTGTCTTATGGTTGACCTTTCCCCCTTCGTATCCATTGTTTTCAAGCTTCTTCGCATCGATCCCTATCTTATTTCGTATCGATGCCAAGACCTCCTATTTGTACCGATGCTACTTATTTTATTTGTACCAATTAAGTGATTGATACGAAGTACGCCGTTGTTGCATGGATACAAAATGAAAGGTCTGGAAGTATGGATACGAGTTGATGTATGTGGACTGGGGATCGGTGCGAAGTGGTAGGCTTGATGAAGCATGTGATTTTGTAACCATCGAGACCATGCCCATCATATCGATCGATGAATAATCTTTACGAAACACTTTTCTTGTGGCTACTGCTTCGTATCCATTAAGTTCGTTCCATTCTTCGTATGGACACTTGGTATGCGATTTCATATTGACCCATGGTTCTGGGATGGATACGAAGTAGGTAAGAACGATTGATACGAAGCACATGAAGGGAATGGATCTGAAACAGATGGACACAAACTAGATGGAAACGGAGTGGATGCGAACGAAGTGGATGGTTTTTCATCGGATCCATAACTTTGACCCAAAGCAGTTGTTTCCTTGACCCGAATCAAACCCTCCAGACTCAAAGAAAGTGTTGTGATGATTCGAAGTAAACTCCTAGCAACCTAAAGCGACTCGATTTTTACCGATCAATATCTTGAGCATATGAACTCTGATTGACCTGAAATTTGAAATGTTGGATTCCGTAGCTTTGCTTGTTTTGTTGCGTCAATTGTAGCTTGATCCAAACTAGGTCAAAATTTAGTGACATCCATAGATCACCTGTACATAGCTGGAGATCAAGGAGAACTGTTGTTGGTTTCCATTTTATCTTTTGGTATCACGACTTTGATGAAAGGCGGAATAACATAACAAAATGCGATTGTTTTGGATATTGTAAACTGATTATAAACACATTTTTAAATCTTTTAATATATTTCTATTTTCTTTATTTGGTGTTTTTGATAAGATCTAACTTTTCAAATAAATATTTAAACCTATTTATTTAAGCCTTTATTTATTTTTAACAAAACTTAACTTTTGCCGATTTGTTCTAAAATTCAAGTTTATACCTTTTAATTAGTAATTATAAGAATAAATAATTTCTCTATTATTATTTATTATATATAACTAATTTATTTAAGTTTTAAATTCTTTTTAAATTTAAATAAACAAAATCTCTTATTTTCGAAGTAGCGAAATTACGGGTTATTACATTCTCCCCTACTTAAAAGCAATTTGTTCTTGAAAAGAAAGTTAGATAAAGGAATCTACCTCATACTTATATCCTCTAACATTTTGACCGATTTATACTAATGAAAGAAAAAATGCATATATAGAAAAGAGGGTTGATATCATAACAACACTAAAACAAATTATACTAAACGTACAGATATTCCTCACACTATCCTGAGTACTTATCACGTACTAAAGATTATTTATACATACGTCAAGTCATACTTCTACCATACCCATCCGAGTGCGTACTACACACTTAAGATAATATATACGACAATAAAACAAGACTATACATCCAAAAATAACCACACTAATACTATATCAACATAAGTGAATACATCCACATAACTCATCTCCTGACCTGAGCATGGACTACATACTTGAGGTCCACATATACATATATACCAAAACATCAGTCTAACCCCTATATCATAGTGTCTACTATTTAAGCTATCTATCCAACTACTATGTAGGCAGACCCAAAACATCATACCATATGTCAAATTGGATTCGATCTATTATCTGAATCCATAACTTTACTTCCGAACCAGTATCGATCCCCCGATTTTCTAGTACGGACTTTGGCCAGGCTTCTTGATCAAAAACCCGTATTTTCCTTGCATAGCCCTTAACTATGATAGAAATCTTGAGTATATAATCACAAAACCTCATCAATGTTCATCGTTAAGATTCGAGTGATAAACCCTTTCCCGGATTGGTGTAAACATCTCAAAATTTTATACTCATATCTTAGATCAAAATTTTGCATGCCAAAACGATTTACATATAACTTATGTATTTATTCACATTCATTTGCACCTAATATATTTTTTCAAAATTTCTATTATCCAAATTTATTTCACAACCATTTACTTTCTACCAAATCCACTATTACTTAAGCTTACAAATATTCCTTAAACTTGTATAATATACCTTTACTTCCTAAGAGTATATAAACATATCCCCAACTTCAAACAGTTATTACTTCAATTAGGGAGTTTAGCAAATGTGGAGTTCTACTATTATCTCTGAATAAAAAGTTATAAAACTTAATCCTTAGTTTAACTTCTCTAAGGTCTTAGTTTAGCTAATATTATCTATCTTATCCATATATTAATAAGACAACTTTACTAAGTGTATATCATTTTCTTACAAATTCTATGATTATCTACTTAACGTATTTACCTATCCATTTCAAAATCAAATTTCTTAACCTTAAACCCATCAAATGCGTTATAGTTAAATTGTGAAACTTAATTAACATGGTATTTATTTATTTAAGCATTTTCATCCAACGATCAACCTGCCTATATTATTCAAAACTATCCAATTCTAATCTTACATCATTTTGAATTACAAATGTTATCCTGAATGTATCACTAATTCAAAGTTTTATATTAGGATAATATTTCTTATATCTCTTATTCCTAAATTTCACTTTGGTTTTAACCTAATCAAAGTATCTAAATTTCAAATTATTTTATCTTCTTTATAAGTTATAGAACTTACCCTTTTATATTATAGTTACCCAAAGTCTCATTTTAAGCTTATCTTTTTCTATCTTGTTGATAAGAATTTTTCTAGGCTTGCATTCTCTTCTTTCTTTCTCTAATTACAACTTCTAGATTCAATATTATCATTAAATATCTTATAGTCAAATCATGAATTTTTACTTCACAAGATATTTGTACTTAGCTTTTAAATCCATCCGTTATGATAATCACTTAATTAATATCATTTCTTAATACTAAATATCTAAGGGTATATGATTAAAGTTCTAAATTCTAGCTTTCAACTAATTGATTCTATATGGAATATCTTATAGTCAAATTATGCAATTCTAATCACAAGATATTCATATTTTAGTTTTACTATGCCAAATTGCAGCCAATCCTTAATTTCTAACATTAAATTATAACATCCCCTTTAATATTTAAAATATAAACCCAAGGTAAAATTATTTCTTACCAACTTCTTTAAAAGAAAACCGTTCTTATAAAATAATGAAATACGCACTTTTATATATAATACTCCCATTGCTCATTCTAAGGTGTTACTAACCCTATCTCTGATGAGTTACACATCCTAGGATATTGCTAATCCTATCTTTGATGAGACTTACCCCTATCAGGCTTCGATATTCGCTCAACCAAAAGCTCTGATGCCAACTGTGATGACCCATTTTTTGTACCCTCTGAATCGACAATAAACCATATATTTAACTCACATTGCACAAAAAGACAGATCATTAAGGGTAGAAAGAAAAATAGACATAACAGAATCTTACACGAATGGAATAATATGTAATATTGAACAAATATCTATACAGTGGAAAACTTTTAAATACATATATCAAAGTCTAACCTAAATTCAGCTTGGATAGTTATAAACATCCGTCCTACAATTGCCGAATAACATAAAAAAACAGACAACAACGGATAATAGAATACGTCCATACATAGATGAATATCTCTAGCTCTCCTATGGAAAATCTTTGACTAAACCTAAAACTACTCGAATCTGAGCCAAGTATTGAAAGTACCCAGATCGAGCTTGATAAAAAAACGTAAGAAATCTCAATAATAAAAGACGGTGTCATATATTAGCCTTTGAATAAATTTTTTTGAAAAGAAAGAGTATCTCATAAAACCATGCCCAC
Source organism: Allium cepa (assembly GCA_030765085.1). NCBI lineage: Eukaryota > Viridiplantae > Streptophyta > Magnoliopsida > Asparagales > Amaryllidaceae > Allium > Allium cepa. The sequence goes on along the minus strand of CM060935.1, from coordinate 326,941,596 downwards.
ACAAAAATTCGGACGGGTTTTTGCCTTTTGACAACTAAAACACTTTTATCTCAAAACATTTGATATTATTTTTAATGACATCTCTTTGAAAACATTTGCAAATAAACTAATTAATCTTAGCCGAAATATTACCATTATTAAATTCCAACATACTAGGTTCTATAAACAAAAACGTAGGTTCTTATCAGAAAATGGATTTACATACAAATGACCAGGTGAAGGGACTACCTTCTGATGGTTACACCTCAAGATGGATGTCCCGAGGAACCATCACAAAGCTCCTCTACCAACACAAGACCGACCTACCTCTATAACTAGGTAGCACCAAATACGTCATCCATCGGTCGTTACCGACCTTTAAACCGGGCGCCCGAGCATACAAACCATACTAATTTACATCCTAAACGTTGTAGCGGAAAGAAATATATCTAAAAGGGGATGATCATACCCTAATTAGGAATGATCCACTTAACCTTACCTCATCTAACCCTGTTTCGTCCATTTTCGGTTGATGATGCTCGAGGCAACGATTACCTTTTCACATACCACATCTTCTTTAATTTGAATGCTATATTGTCATTCCACATTCACATGACCAATTTCTACAAACGTATAGCTTCCTGAGCTCGTATGTCTTAGGAATGACTGCTAAGCTAAGAGAAGGTGTCTTCTCCGCCACCGACTGATATACTTTTATAGAGATCACTCATTGTGATTTGGAATGCAAAGTTGGACATTCATCCACACAAGTTCGTTTGGGGACTAAACTAAACCGAAGGTATTTTCCTCGGCCATTACTAGGCGAGAAGTCCTTGTGCTTTTGAGATTTTTCATAACAAAGAAACCACAGCCACAATATAGTAAATCGAAAGTTTTTCCCTAATTAATCAACAAGTAGTCCTTCGTTATTATTCATTTCAATATCTCTATCTTCAAACATCTTCATTCTTCAAACACATATACTGGTTCGAAGTGGTTTGGAATCACCCAAATCCGACCTCGGTTTCTTCAAAATCAATTATCAATAAAAAGTGAATATGAGTGTACAAGATTTATTAACTCGCTTTTCACTTTAATTCTTTTACTTTAGATAACATTTCAAATTTCCTCACTTAACTCTTGATTCAAATTCCTTAACTTTTGGGGTCAAAAACAATGTTATTTAAGACATCGTTTACTGTAAACCCTAAAATCAATCTTAGCAAACATTATTGAGAATATAGGATCATAGAAATCACTTTAATTTTAATCAATATCAATTTCTGTATTCAAAAAGTGCTATGAGCGAAATAACGGTGAAATCACCTTTTAAATTCCACGAATAAGACGAGTTCCCTCTTTGAATTTTAATACGAAATATAAGAAGATTATGTCTATGCAATCCAAGTTGTAGTTTATTCATTTTGGAGATTGCTTAAATTTTGGATAATACTAATCTTCTTTTATTTTGGAAAAGCAAAATATAATCTTTTTAGACCATCCGGACTTTCCTTTCGATCCACTCCACTCATCATCTAAGAAAAGAAAACATAGGCCAGGTAAGTTCAGGGCACTGGTCGCTCCATCCCTGACCTTAGTTAAACACTTTGTTTTATCCTTACAGATCTCATAAGCGGGACAAATGTACTAGTCGTTTCTGTATACTTAGTTATCAACTTTATTTTAGAATTATTATAAAGATTCCAAATTATATTTTAAACATTTAATTTTTCTTTTAAAAACATTCACAATAGATTCTAGGAATACTAATTACATTTAAACTAGTATTCCAAAAGTTATAGAATTCACAGCGTAAAAGTACCGCGGAAAGTGCTATATAAGCTTATTTGATTTAATCAACTTTTTAATATTTGAAAATTCATATTTTGCACTTCAAATATCTTTTAAACTATTCAAATATATTTATCAAATTTATTCCATATTTTTTCATAACTAAAAATGTTCATTTGAAAAAAATTCTATTATGGTTACTTAATTGCATTAGCGTGATTTTTCTAGAAAATTGACTTGAACATATTTCAAAATATACTTAACTAATTTTCAATTTTCTTCCTTTATTTAGAAGATATGGATACAATAGTCTAGAATTTTCTTATCTCGAAGAATCCAAGCTATATTCCACTTTATACACTCATTTGAACTTTTTGACGCGAAATCGAGAACAACCGTTGCGCGACGCGCCTAACTTTAGGTTAGTTTTTTTCAACACATGAAATAATCTATTCAAATTAAAATTTTTACTTATAAAACCATTACAAGTCATTTTAAATCAACATTTTCAGTTTTTAAAGTATTTAATATGTATTTTCACTATTTCCATATTATAATATTGTTTTAATATTAAATTTGAAATTCTAATTTCAGTTTAATTTCAATTCTAACTTCAAATTAAACCAAATTAAAACTTAGATTCAAATTTAATTTAAGTTCTTATTTAAATTTCAACCTTAATCTCAATTTCAATTTTTAAAATCGATTTCAATTGCAATTTTTAATATTCATCTCGATTTCAATTTAACTTTCCATTTCAAATCCAATTTCACTTACTTTAAAATTCCATTTTATTTTTACTTTAATTTCAATTTCACACAAAAAAGAGACTTATTTTTCCAAAGTATATCATACCACCAAAATTGTGTCTTATTTAATGTAACAACCCAATATTTTCAACCATTCGCATCCGCACATCTCAGACTTGAATTGCTCAAAATACCGCATTGTAAATAGAATTTGGCAAATCTTAGAATATACATTAAATAAATAATCATAGATCATTGACACAGAGTATTTACTAATGCAACGGAAGTAAAAGAGATAGTAGTTTATGAAGCTACTATATATATATATATATAAGATACATCAGAGTTAAACAAGATACAACAGAAGAGGAACAAGATACATCAGGTACAAAACAGAATACATCACTGAAATCACTGGATATTGAAAGCAAAATAGATGGCTGGATCTTCAAGCAAAGCTCCAACTCCGAAGGTGTGTCTTGAATGCAGAATCACTCAGTCTGACCCGAGCGTAAAGCAAATACAAAACACTCGAGTCAGGACGTACATACTTATGAACTGTAAATCAACTCAAGTGAACGGTAACAAAAATACATCAGTAACTTAAAGGATGCTTGGGATCACCCATCCTTTAAGGATCCATTAAACTATTTACTATGTAGTAATATTCGCTTTTATAACAATGTCTAATAGTAAAAAAAACTTACTTTAAAATAGCGTCAAGGGGTTACCCATGTAGCCCTTAACATGCAATAGTGCCAGTAGACTACACAGTACCTGCGTACCTTCAGATCGGGAGGCTATGAGAAGATACTCCATGGGTACGACATAAATCAAACTCGTAGTAAAGCTCGATATGGTAGGTGACATGGCACATAAGGAAATGCCAGGGTTGATATACCAATTGAGCACACGGGTTGGCGGTAACGTAGCAGCCACTATTCCTACTCGGAACATACTCCCAAATCAAAATTGAAGGATGGCCATCAACTCAATCACACGTAAGACTATAGTATCGAAGAAGTGTATCCGACCAGAGAAGCTGCCCCTTTTGGCCCAAGATCGCTCATGTTTTAGCCACCTTAAGCCAACTGACGGGAGTTGGTCCACGTTTATGCCTCAATAGGATCGTCGCCACCATCCTACTTCATTCTTGAATCTCCACCGCGTACACGGTTGTTAAAGTTGTTTTCGAAGTTGGCAGAGAGTATGATAACTTTTGATCCCAGTCGATTTAACAACCAATCATTATTATAATGCCGTGGCCATTTCAAAATAGTTATATTTCAAAAAATCAAATCATTTCATTTCAAAATTATATTCCTTTCAAAATAGTTTATACTTTGAAACCAAAACCATTTTTATTTCAAAACTATATTCAAATCAAAATAGTTTATACTTCGAAACCAAAACCATTTTTATTTCAAAACTATATCCAAATCAATATGATATCATTTCCATTTCAAACGTATATTCACTTTTCAAAAATCATAATACTTTCAAAGTTATAACTCTTTCGAAACTAAAATACTTAAAATCATTACACTCTGAAAATCATAACATTTTCGAAATCATACATTTGAAATCATGGCACCTTCCTTTAATTCTTTACATTTTACAGATTTATTCAATTAAACCCAAATTTTCAATTTTCCAATTTAATTCAATTAAAATCATCAGTTTCAATTCAATTCAGTTTCCCAACAAACCATTTCAAATCTTATCAATATCAAATACAGATTTGATCCACAAAATAAACTATTAAATCTTTCAATATAATTCAAAGCTTTAAATATACCATATTTCAAAACTAAATATGAAAACCTCATATATATATATATATATATATATCAAATTCACATTCATATTATTTAGCTTTGAAATAATCACTTAATAAAATAAATATCATTAAAATAGACCCAAATTACAAGAAAACCAAATATCCTTTCATACTAATATAAACTTCAAATATTCATTTATCGAATAATCGAATAAATAAAAATCAAATATCATTCCAAATTCACATTCTTTATCAACATAAAGATTATGTCATTCAAAGCCATCTCAAAATCATTTCCTTTCAAATCCTTATTATCAAATATTTGAATTCAAAATCAAATATTAAAATTTAAATACCTTTTCTCAAAATCAATTACGTCATTCATTTATTATTTCAAATATCATTATAAAACACATTTCAAAATTCCATTCAAAAATTCATTTATCTCATTTCCTTTCATTCCATTTAACACATAACAAATTAAACACTATTTAAATTCAAATTCAATTTAAATTCCTTTAAAATTAAAATTTAAATATTAAATTATATTCAAAACTCATTAAATTTCACAAATAATCAATTTCCAAAAGTTATATCATTTAACCCTTTAAAATATAACTCAAACAGTGTTAAATCTATAATATTTCAAAACATTGTCAAATTATAGCAACGGCAACATATACAAAGTGTTATGGTAGATGTTTAATTTCCAAAATAGTTCAGTTCAAAAACAACATCATTTATAAATGTCGTAATAGATATTTAGTTATTCCAAAACTTAGTTAAATTTCAGAAATGGTAGCACTTAAAAATGCCATCGTAAAACCACAACATTTTTGGAAATGCTATCAATAAAATTCTAGATTTTATTATAACTTTTCAAAAACTATAAAACTTCAATTTTAGAAAATTTTAACCTTATAAATCATATTTTTAGGCTTCAAAACTTCACTTTTAAATCAATTTAACATATGATTTATCACAACAAAATTTTATAATTAAATATCCAATTTAAAACTCAATTCATTTGTTAAGTCAAAATGTCACTATTTTTTTAACTTATTAATTTAACAAAACTTTAACATTTTACTTCAAATATCTTTTCAAAACTTTAAATTTAATTTCCATTATTTACTTACTTTAAATAAAATAAAATTTAAAGTCAAAAATCACATTTACTTCAAATTTACATACTTAAATTCACAATTCAAATCTTAATATTTAGCTTTCTTAAAACCATAAAATATATATTTTAAATCAAAATTTCATACCTTTTAAAATATATATCTTAAGAAAAATCATTTAAAAATATACCACAGGGTCTGTATGTAATTTTCTAACCTAGGTCAAGTGTTACGTATATGTATCATTTCAATCCGCGGTTTAAAAAGAAAACCCGGGTTCTATCATTTCAAACCCGCAATCCCAAGTATAATAAAATACAATAAAAATCACTTTAGCCTATCGTTTCAACTCATAATGATTTTTTCCTATTCTGCTATCCATTCGGGTATGTACCATTTCAACCCATAGTGTAACTATTCGAATAGGGAACTTGCGGTGTGAACATATGCATAAAAAATATAAACAATCATACTAACATGTCAATGTTGCAATATACTGTCATATATCATATGTCAGGTGATAATTAACAAAGTAAACATGGTAATAACATGAAATAACATATCATATAATCATCATTAACTTGCATAAACACTTTAACTACTAATCACTTGACATCCATTTATCATTTCATAAGTAATAATGTCAGAGTGAGAAGGACTCACCTTTATCAAAGCTAGAGACCAAAACAACACACACAAGAGTGATTCCAAAAGCACGACAAACACGATTAGATTTGAATGAACGGAGAGCCTTGATATTGATCTTGAATACAAAAAATAAATAAGACAATGTAAACATATATATGAAAGTGTGCCATCGATCATGTAATATGGATATATGATAATACAGGGTATATTGATGATAGTAATACTGTAAATAGTGCGGAATATAAAAGCAGTATAGTAAAATGACACCAGAGGTTTTATAATGGTTCGGAGCACCATCCTACGTCCAGTCCCAGACTCTTTCTGTAATTTCACTATAACAACAACCCTCACTTAACCCGGAGGAACAGGTCTATGCACCCCAGAGCAGCCGAGCAGGGACCTGAGCAGAAGAATATGATTTTGCCTCAACAGCCGAAGAGGACTTCACTTGCCTGAGCAGCAGAACATGACTTCAACAAATACGGAAAATAGTTTTTGACTAATGTGTGTTCTGATAACACGGATTTGTCACTTGTAGTACACCCTTCCTATAATCTTCTCCTCGAGTATAAATGTTTGTATTTGAAGTATATGAAGAATAGAAAGGTATAGTGTTGCTTTTATGCAAAATAATTGAGAGTATGGTATCAAATAGATTTCAGAAAGTTAGATCAGAGAATAAGAGAAAACGATTGTAATTCAGTGAGTTGAAATGAAATTGGAGTTTGTATTTATAATAGTTAGAAAGCTACAACTGTTGGTGAAGAGTTTCGATCGAAGTGTTGCATCCAAATCTTTTCGTTAAAGGTTCGCAATTCTTCACAAAAGTCGGGTCCTTTTAAAAATACAGCTGTTATACAAATTCAGTCGACCGGTCTTCATGTTCAGTCGACTGAATATTCAAAGAAATTTAAAATATTTAAATTCATACATACGTGCGCTGTGCTTGTTGCACTTTTTCTCCGATGTCAGTCGACTGGCAAATAGGGTCAGTCGACTGACTTGGTGAATTTTGTGCAATAAGCACAGTTCATATATATTAATATATATAACTTTCCAACTTTTATAATCCAATTACATGCTTATATATATAAAGTATTTGTAAATAGAGTGATAGAAAAATATATAAGTTAATATATACTTAACCGATGAGAGATTTAACAGTATTGACCTAAGACTCAAAAATCAAATAATAATAAAATTGATGCATCAGTTTTGAAGTCTTGTCTCCTTGTAGTATATATTCTCTTTTTATCGTAGCATTCATCAAATCTGTATGTTGTAGATGATAGCTTTGTGTCATGAATCAAAACCAAGTCTCAACATTCTCCCCCTTTTTGATTGATGACAACCTGTAAATAAATATAGATTTCGACTGTATATAAAACAACATAAATACTTACTCCCCCTGAATCTCTAACGCTCTATATCCTGCATTTTTATTAGTAGCAACAATATTTCCCCCTTTGTCATCGAAATAAGTAATATGATATTATAATGTGAGAGATAATATGAAATAAAACAAAGAACAAACATCCACATATTTAATATCTATAAACAATAGTGTTTAAAAGAAAATAAACTAGAATGGCCACTTAAGTACAAGCCACACGAGTTTAAACAATTATCTTGAATCAAAAGGAAAAAAAAACATCTTACATCATCGGACCCTTACCCCTACCACATCTCCTTCATTACCATCATCTCCTTCATCTCATTCATCACTACTAGCTTGATCTTCCCCAGAAGAAGAAGAAGACCATGTAAATACGGGTTGCTTACCCGGGTCGCCCATAGTAGATGTAGTTGTACCGAAAGAGCACGATATAGCTTGCCATAATTTTGTGAAAAATCCTTTGACTTTATCGAGCTTCTTATCTACTTTTTGAATGTTTGATTGAAGGAGATATTGATGGCCGCATGTGGTTGAAGACCTTCATCCGAAATTGTAATTTCTTCTTGTTGATATCGAGTTGATGTTTGACGAAATGGTCGGTGAGAAGACTCGCCTTATTTTGGTTGGATTTGAGACGTTTTCCTTTGTGTCCATTCTTCAAAGGAAATTATAGGAGGGGGTCGGGCAACTGATAACTTCATTAAAGCTAATGTCCGAGCATTTAAGCATCCAATTGTAGAAACAGGTGAATCCGGTTTCGGAACTTCACAAGCTTTCAGTAAACGCATAATATATTCTCCGTGATAAATTATATTCATCTTGCCTTTGTTAAAGCTTAAAATGTTGTCAAGTATTAAACAAAGCCAATTGATTTTGATGTTTCCAAAAATTGCATACAAGGCTCTAAAATTATGCTCATAGATGAGTTCATAACTCCTGGTTCTAGGAGTTATGGTTTTCATTAAGGCGCGATGAATTATTCATGCCTTTGGTCGGAAAGACATTGACTTTAATTGACGCATATCGTCTTCAAGAAATAAATGGCTTACGCGGTCTCTAACAACCAAACAACATCAGTAGTAGATAACTCAACTCCATAATTTTCGGTTTTTAGTATATGAGCCATACGATCTAGAGAAAAAAAGACGGGCTTACCACAGACGAGGCTCCATTTGCAGTCTTCTTGATTCGGAACATCTTGATGACCCAAGTTGAGATTAGCGTAGAACAATTTAACCATAATTTTGTTAATTTTGTATTTATTGTCATTGATATCAATAAGAGACTCTAAATTGCTACGTCGGGCTAATTCTTGAATATGATAAGATGAAAAATCAGGGAAGTTGACGCAGGAACCTTCGAATATTCGTAAATCTTGCATCCATCTCCATCTCTTCATTGCCGTATCATCAAATAGCCACCTCTGAATTTGTTCATTAGAAGGGGTCGAGACAAGGAGGAGGCTTGACCTTTACGTTTTGGTGCCATTTAATTTTGATTTGTAGGAGAAAATTTTGATTTTTGGAGAGCTTAGGGTTTGGAGAAGTTATAAAACTGAAGTGTGAAGGAGGAGAGACAGTAAAGTGATAAATAAAGAGGGGTAAAAGGGTAGGTGGAAAGTTTAAAGCCTTTCAGATCTACGGCTCAGTCGACAGGTGCAGGCCTTCAGTCGACTGAAGCTGAAGATTGTGAATTTTCGACCTTCTAGACCAGTCGACTGAGGGCCTGCATCAGTCGACTGGCCATGTGTAATTTTTGGCTAGGTTGCAGCGTCAGTCGACTGATGTAGAACTTAAGTCGACTGAAGGTAAAGGTTGATTATTTTCAACCTTCTGGTCCAGTCGACTGAGGGCCTGCATCAGTAGACTGGCCATGTTTTTATTTTCAAAATTACGCAGTGTCAATCGACTGATTTGCGAGTCCAGTCGACTGACATGTATCATTTCACACAGTGAATTGTTTTATTATATGAAATGTTTTTATTTTATTTATTCAACAAATCTAACATTATTTTGCTGTTAAATGTAAATAGTTTTTATATCTAAATTGTTGTTTACTTGACGGTTAATTTTATTTCAGATATATAAACGTACACATCGATAAAAAATTTATTAAGCATACAATGAAAGATTATTAAATATTATGATTATTTCCTAGAACTCGGTGTCTTGAATTCTTTCAGCTATTTACAATGAGTGTTCGAAGCTTCATTGCGATCCCATGAACTTGGTGAGTATGGAGGTCGCGGAGGAGGCGAAGTCGAAGGGCGTCGGATTGGCGAAACATCATTTTCGTCTATCCGGTGTGATGAAGCCCCACAGAATTTCATTGCTATATGCTCGATCATACCTATACATCTGGAGTTAATTTTCTGCTCATAATACATCTCCCGTTGAAGCATTAGAGACTCATATTGATAATGATGGAGATCGCCAATCTTTTGTTTTGTGTTTGGTGAGATATCAACGGTCTTTTTTCTTTTTTCTTTTCCAGCATATATCCGGTATGGTAAATCGATGATGGTGAACCTTTGTGGTCTGGTGTTTTTGGGGAGTTGGGTGTGGCAAAGATTTCGATAGAGTCGTTAGTAGATGACGTTGACATTGTTGTAAAGGCTGCTGTTGATTTATATTTAGAGAATCGAGTAATGTATTGTTTTTGAGTTCATAGGAAATAATAAAATGTACGTATTTGTAGCTGTAGTTTTCGGAAAAAATAGGATTTGAATTGATGGATTATATTAATTCTAGGCTAAATGTATGTATAGTCAGTGGATTTCTTTTGACTGAGGTCATTTAATCAGTTATAATATGTATAAATTAATAATACACAAATACAATAGTATAAAGATAATTGTGACATATACAGTAGTATAAAATACATGTAACTATATAATAATATGGCCATAAGAGACTAGAACAGAAAACATTAATAGCTCAGGTGGTCAAGACAGCTGGGCTATTCACAAAAGGTCACAAGTTTGAGTCACAACATGGTCAGAATTTTGAATTTTTCGAAAAAAAAAATTATTTTTGACCTTTTTTAAGTTAAAATTTTTAAATTCTTATTTATACATCCTTACTTGAAATTATCCCGAGCTCACGTCGAAATTTTATAAATGTATTCTCTAATAGTGGTTTAGTAAAAATATCGGCTAACTGATTTTCAAATGGTACATAGTCTAGATTTATGATATCTTTTTCTACATTATCATGTAAAAAGTGATGTCTAATACCTATATGCTTAGTTCTCGAGTGATTTACTGGATTTTTAGATAAATTTATTGCACTAGAATTATCGCAGTAAATTGTTGATTTTAATAAGTTGATTCCAAAACCTTTAAGTGTCTGTTGCATATAAATTACTTGTGTGCAAGCTAGTGCTGCGGAAATATATTCTGCTTCAAAAGTTGATTGAGAGACATGGTTTTATTTCTTACTAAACCATGATATTAACGATTTACCAATGAAGTGACACGTACCACTTGTACGTTTTCTATCTGTTCGTGATCCTCCAAAATCAGCATCAGTGTATGATACTAATTCGAACGAACACTCTTTTGGATAGAAAAGTCCGAAATTTGTAGTTTTACAAAGATAAAGTAGTATTCGTTTTACAGCACATAGATGTGATTCCTTCGGATCTGCTTGAAATCAAGCGCATAAGCATACACTCATCATAATACTTGGTCTACTTGCTATTAAATATAGTAGTGATCCTGTCGTACTACGATATAATTTCTGGTCTACACTTTAGCCATTTTCATCTTTATCAATATGTGCTGTTGTACTAATTGGAGTTGGTTTGGTAGAAGTTTTTTCCATTCCAAAACGTTTAATAAGGTTATTACAGTATTTTTCTTGATTAATAAATATTCCATTTGAAACTTGTTTAATTTGTAGTCCTAGAAAATATGATAATTCTTCCACATGGGACATTTCAAATCTTTAGTCATTATTTCATAAAATTCTTTACATAATTCATTATTAGTTGAGCCAAATATTATGTCATCGACATATATTTGAACTATTAATATATCATTTTTAGACCGTTTTATAAATAATGTTTGATCTACTTTCCTATTTCAAATCCAGAACTAATCAAATAGCTTTTAAGACGTTCATACCAAGCACGTGGTGCTTGTTTTAGTCGATATAAAGCTTTCTTAAGTTTATATACATGATCTGGATTTTTTTCATGGATAAATAAAGGAGGTTGTTCAACATAAACATTTTCTTTAATATAACCATTTAAAAAAGCACTTTTAACATCCATTTGATAAAGTTTAAAATTATTAAAACACGCATATGCCAATAAGATTCGTATTGCTTCTAGTCTAGCAACCGGAGCAAACGTTTCTTCGTAGTCTATTCCTTCTTCTTAGTTATATCCTTGTGCTACTAGTCTTGCTTTATTTCTCATTATATTTCCTAATTCGTCTACTTTATTTTTATAAACCCATTTAGTTTCTATAACCGTCTGATCATTCGGTCTGAGTACTAGTTCCCAAACTTCATTTCGTTCAAATTGATTTAATTCTTCTTCCATAGCAATAATCCAATTTTCATCAGATGATGCCTCTTTAGTATTTTTAGGTTCTATAGTAGAAATAAAGGCTACATTACTCATTAAATTTAATTGACTTCTAGTTCGAACATTTGAATTTATTTCTCCAATTATATTTTCTGTAGGATGATGTAATACTCTTCGAGGAGATCTTATCGTATTAGTAGTATTTCTATTTCTAAAGTATAAACAATGTTTTCATCTTCTCTAGATAAAATGATATCGTCGTCGTCTGTCTTATTGTTTATAATTGTTTTTGTTTTATTAAGTAAGTCATTATCATTAAATGTAGTAGAAACAAGTTTAGTGTTTTCATCAAAAGATACATGAAGTGATTCTTCGATAGTATTTGTTCGTTTATTAAAAATTCAATAAGATTTACTTCGATTCAAATATCCAAGAAATATTCCTTCGTCAGATTTTGAATCGAATTTGCCAAGCTGATCTTTAGTATTTAGTATAAAGCATTTTGATCCAAATATTTTAAAATAAGATATATTTGGTTTTCTACCGTTAAAGTTCGTTAGGAGTATTTTTGGTGAGAGGTCTAGTAGAAACACGATTCAAAACATAACAAGCAGTTGCAACAGCTTTTGCCCAAAATTGTTTTGGTAACGTGCTTTCATTTAGTAAAGTTCTTGCATATTCTTGAAGAGTTCGATTCTTTCATTCTGCAACTCATTTTGTTGTGGAGTTCTAGGAAATGAAGAATTATGAAATATTCCTTTCTTTTTACAATAGTTATCAAATTGTATATTTTCAAATTCTCCTCCATGATCACTTCTAATATTTTAAATTATAATACCTTTTAAATTTTGAATTTTTTTAACAAAATTTTTGAAATTTTCAAAGGTATCACTTTTACTTTTCATAAAAATAGTCCATGTATATCTAGAAAAATCATCAACTTTTATAAATACGTATTTATTATGATTTATAGATTGAATTTGGGTAGGGCCAAATAAATCCATATGAAGTAATTCAAGCGGTTGTAATGTTGAGATAACTTTCTTAGATTTAAACGAGGATTTAGTTAGTTTTCCTAATTGACACGAGTCACATATATCATTGACTTTAAAATTCATATTTGGTAATCCTTTTACAAGATTATTTTTAGAAATTTTGTTTATATTTTTGAAATTGATATGACAAAATCGTTTATGCCATGTCCAATGATCATTTTCTTTAGCTATTAAATGTAAATCTGAGTTATGATTAACTTTCATATTTAAAACGTAAATATTTTTATCTCTATTTCCTTCGAAAATAAGATTTTGATTCTGATCGAGAATGCTACACTTATGTTCAGAAAATGATATTTTAAATCCTTTATCGCATAACTGACTTATACTTAATAATTTATGTTTTAAATTCTTAACTAATAAAACATTTGTAATAAGAGGTAAATTAGATGCACCGTAATTTCTCACACCGCTTTTGCCGATGATATATCCCTTGGAATTGTCTCCAAAAGTGACAGAACCTCCATCTGAGTATGTGATATTTATCAGCATGTCCTTATCTCCTGTCATAGGTTTTGAGCAACCACTGTCGAGTATCCGTTTTCCTCTTTTCTTGAGTGGGACCTGCAAAAAATATAAGATATCATTGGTACCCACCTTTTTAATAGGGTCCTAAGAGTTAGGTCTTAGGAAACCAAACCCAAGAGGGTTTAGTATTCCTTTTATAAATTTATGGATTCATTTTCTTTCATTTTAAAGTTTTAAAACTGACTCTTGAGCATGGATATTTTGCTTTTTTGTGTTCGTTCCTTCATGTGTGATTTTGAGTGTACGCCATATTTCATATGCAGTATTACACATGCTAACACGATTAAACTCATTTATATCTAAAGCACAAAACAACATATTCATGGCTTTTGCATTAGCTGTGACATCTAATTTCTGTGTATTTGACCAAGTGGAATATTCTTCAGTAGGAATAGTATATTCCGTCTGAGTTATATTCCATGATTCAAAACTATTTGCTTGCATATATATTCTCATTCGTGTGGACCAATAGTTATAATTCATGCCATTAAATAGTGGTGGACGTGTAGTGGATTGTCCTTCAACAAATCTAGTGTTAATGCCTGTGCTGGTGTTAGTGTCCATATTAATAGAATATCAGATAACCGTGTTATGGTTGTATGATGACCTCGCTCTGATACCAAATGAAAGTGCGCTATCGGTCATGTAATATAGATATATGATAATACAGAGTATAGTGATGATAGTAACACTATAAATAATGCGGAATATAAAAGCAGTGTAGTAAAATGACACCAAAGATTTTATACTGGTTCGAAGCACCGTCCTACATCCAGTCTCAGACTCCTTTTGGAATTTCACTATAACAACAACCCTCACTTAACCCGAAGGAACATGTATATACACCCCTGAGCAGCCGAGCAGGGACCTGAGCAGCAGAACCTGATTTCGCCTCAACAGCCGAAGAGAACTTCACTTGCCTAAGCAGCAAAACATGACTTCAACAAATACAGAAAATAGTTTTTGACTAATGTGTGTTCTGATAACACAGATTTGTCACTTATAGTACACCCTTTCTATAATCTTCTCCTCGAGTATAAATGTTTGTATTTGAAGTATATGAAGAATAGAAAGGTATAGTGTTGTTTTTATGCAAAATAATTGAGAGTATGATAGCAAATAGATTTCAGAAAGTTAGATCATAGAATAAGAGAAATCGATTGTAATTCAGTGAGTTGAAATGAAGTTGGAGTTTGTATTTATAATGGTTAGAAAGCTACAACTATTTGTGTAAAGTTTCGATCGAAGTGTTGCAAACGAATCTTTTCGTTAAAGGTTCGCAACTCTTCACAAAAGTCGTGTCCTTTCAAAAATATAGCTGTTATAGAAATTTGGTCGATTGGGCTTCATGGTCAGTCGATGGAATATTCAAACATATTTAAATTCATATATATGTGCACCGTGCATGTTGCACTTTTTCTCCAGTGTCAGTCGACTGGCAAAAAGGGTCAGTCGACTGACCTGGGGAATTTTGTGCAATAAGCACAGTTCACACACACACACACACACACACACACACACACACACACACACACATATATATATATATAAAACTTTCCAACTTTTATAATCCAATTATATGCTTATATATATATAAAGTATTTGTAAATAGAGCGATAGAAAATATATAAGCTAATATATTCTTAACCGAGGAGAGATTTTAACAGTATTGACCCGAGACTCAAAAATCAAATAATAATAAAATTGATGCACTAGTTTTGAAGTCTTGTCTCCTTGTAGTATATATTCTCTTTATGTCATAGCAGTCGTCAAATCTGTATGTTGTAGATGATAGCTTTGTGTCATGAATCAAAACCAAGTCTCAACAATATATACAATACAAAGATAAATTGAAACAAAATGGAAATAAGAATTAACAAAATGACATCACCAAGCTTTTAACACAAGAGTGCTTGACCATGACTCAACATGGCTCGGCGATGATCACTATTTGCTCGACAATGGTGGTTTACATGCAAGTTTGGCTAGGCCATAGAGGAAAATGGCAAGGCAAAACATGTGGAAGGTGGAGGCAAGCAAGTGGAAGGGTTTGGGTGTAGGAATGGAAGGTTTTGGTGTACATAGGCTCGGCCTATAGTCCTATGGGCTCGGGTTTGGTGCATCTTCAAGTCAGGTTAGAGGTCATGCTGGTGATCAGAGGTCTGGTGATGATGGTGGTGGAGCTAGGGGTGATGGCTGAGGCAAAATATGGAAGTGGTGGTGAAGTTTAGGTCGGCTATGCATTGTTTTATGGAATTTTGGCCAAGTTTTGAGGTGTTTTGCTCATGTAGAAGGCACAACTAGATCTGGTCTAAAGGCAGGTGTTCGACAGTAGATGATGAGGAGGAGGAGATGGTGGTGGTGGTAGGAGAAGATGGTGGTGGTTGAAGCCAAGCTAGACAAGAGAAAGCAAGGCAATAACAATGGAAAAATGAAGAAGAAAAGAAAGAAAAGAGGTAGCCATCTCTTACAAAATTTTCTTCAGAAATGAAATGGCCGAACAAATGATGAGGATGAGAAGTTTTTCACATGAAAAGTAATAAGAAATGCATGGCCAGAAAGAAAAATGAAAAGTCAAAAGAATGAAGAGCCAAGCAAATGAAGAGGCATAAGGAAAAGCAAAAGACACAAGCAACAAAAGACTCTTTGAATTTCCAATTCTTTTACATCAATATAAACAAATATAAATTAAGTAAATAAAATAGAAAATGAAAAAAAAAGTAGAAATGAAAAAAAATATTTTTAGGAAAAATAGGAAATAAATAAGAAAATAGTTTGTTCAATTGAAACTAGACTTAAAAATTGTAAACAAATTACAACCAACATTAGAAAATTTACCACAGCACTTTAAAAGGTTTTTAAAATAAAATATATATACATTACATGTCATGTTACTCATGTAAATAATTAGAACATGACTTGCAAACTAAAATATTATTTATATAAATTAAAATAAACAATTTTGTTAAATAAAACAATTTACATACAATGGTTTAAAAAGCATAACTTTCACAATATTAACAAGATTTCAACGAAACAAAAAGCAATATACTTAAAATTTTATTTACTTTCATAAAAAAAAATTCAAAATTTCAAGTTTTAAAATTTTAAATTTAAAGTCAAATTTTGGCCATATTGACAAATTCACATTTTTGAAAAATATTATGTTTATCCCTGTTTGGAATTATAATTCACATACAAGTCAAAATTTATTTTAAAATAACAAAAATTTATTCATTTTAATAAATAAAATAAAGTTTTTAAATCATAAATTCAATTAAAATAATCAAAATATACAATTAAAATAATCATAAAATACAGGGTTATTACACTCTCCCCCACTCAAAACTTTTCATCCTCGAAAAGGAATGAGGTGCGGGAAAACACAGAAAAAGATAGAATGAATTAGGATTAAGACAAGATGACAAGAAGATTAAAATTATACCTGATAACTGTTGTTATAGGTAAGTTTAACAAGGTGGAGATGATCTTCCCAAGATCCTCCAGAATCAAGAACACAAGCACGAAAAAGATCTTCTAGAATCTGATTCACCCTTTCCGCTTGGCCGATGGTCAGTGGATGGCAAGCAGTGCTTAGATTCGAAAATGAGTACTAACGATTATCAAAGATTATAGAAAGATTTCTAAACAGACTGGTATAAGCAATAGCCTCCCAATTCTGTAGCAAGATAAGGGAAATAAGGACAACCAAAAGATAGTTTGAAAAGCAAAATAAGATAATAAATTTGAAACCATGAAAATTTCAACTTAAATTGAAAATTAATTTTTACATAAGTTAAATAAATCTTAACCATCTCTTATTTCATTATCTTATCATCCAATCATCTTAAATAAAAAAATATCTAAAATCATGGATTTGAAAAAAAAAATCATTTATTATACTCATAGTGTACTCAATAAAATTAATTCTTCTTTATTCCTATTTATAATTAAATTTATTCCTCTCAATATATTTTATCACCTATATTAAGTATATTTACACGTATTATAACTGCTTTAACTTATTCTTAGTTCCTATAACATCATTTTATATTGTAAATTATTCCATTACCCTTTTTTTCTCTATTTACCTCTGTTAATCTTTTTATTACTGAAATTTAAGTGTATAACATTTATTATAACCAATCAAATTTTATTTATAATTTTTTTTCATACTGTATATTACCCAATTACATATTCAACTTTTGTATAATTTAGGTAAGTTATATTACAATGAAATTGTGTATTATACAAATAAAACTTTTCTGATTCAATCATTTCAAGCTTGAATATTTAACCAAATCATGAAATTATACTTGAAATTATCCTTCAAGATAAAATTTAGGAATTAAATTTCCGATAAATTCCAAACTATTTAGAGATAAATAAATGCACATATACTAAATATATATATATCCATTCAAATTTAAATCATATATCAGCATGTGTTATAAATCTAGTCTTATTTTAGAAATTCAAATCAATTAAATTCCCCAAAACAAAAATGTAGAAAGACTACAGAGCGGTCTCTTCACTTCGAAACTCGAAAATGAATGTCGATGATGCTGCTGTCATCATCGAAGTTATTTTCCAGCGAGAAAGAGAAGAGCACTAATGTTAAACTTTAAAATTCTTTGGAAACAAATTTCTATTCGAAAATTCTTTAAATAATATATCCTTTAAAACTTTAAACATAAGGTTTGAAATGCATCGAAAATTAAATTCTCAAATTCCTTTTTTAAATTCATTTTAAATTTCCAAATAAATTTATAATCATGTTTATATTTCAATTACTTATATATGAAACAACAGATAATGATATTTAAAATCAAATATTATTTCTTAACAACCAATTCAATAAAATCCAAAAAAAAGACTTATAATATTGTTATAAAATATATTTCATTACTAAAATTGAAAAAACATATTGTGTCAGTTTGCTCTATTAAAGTGTTTTGGAAATCTTATCGATAGCGGTTGATCAGATGAACTGATCGGAAATCCAAATCAACATCAACAACTCAAACAACACAATATATAAAACATTTTAAATATTAGTTTACAAATACACTTCAAGAGTGATTTGAAGATAAGTTGGAAACAAAGATGAGATGATTAAATAACAGAATATGAAGATGGATAAGCTTATATAAATCGCGGGCAACTTTAACCAGGTCAACCATGACTTAAAGAATAAGATCGATGTGAATTTCTGGGGTAAATCTACATTCGGTTTCAAGAGATAGAGTTTGGAATTATAAGAGATACTAGCATCTAAACCGAGGATATAAAAATCTCTGGTGAATCGATGCTGTTGTAAAGGAGTTTCACCTCTTTTACAAGTCAATTTGAGATTGGCGAGACCGCCAACCCATTATAAAGATCATTTGAAGTGGAGCTATAGGATACTCAAGAATCAAAAGAAGACGAATAGTGAGGGACATGAATGGATTTTGGAACCACAGGGAATGTTCCAAAATTCAAAGGAATCAAGTCAAAAAGGAAGAGATTCAAACTCGAATGAAAGTGATTCTGTAAATACATTTACAATATATGCTAACTTTTGCTTAAAACCAAATCTCTGATACCACATGTAACAACCTGATATTTTCAACCATTCGCATCCGCACGTGTCGGACTTGAATTGCACAAAATACCGCGTTGTAAATAAAATTTGGCAAATCTCAGAATATATAGAAAATAAATAATCACGGATCACAGACACAAAGTATTTAATAATGCAGCGGAAGTAAAAAGAGATAGTAGTTCATGAAGCTACTATATATATAAGATACATCAGAGTGAAACAAGATACAACAGAAGAGTAACAAAATACATCAGGTACAAATCATAATACATCACCGAAATCAGTGGATACTGAAAGAAAAATAGATGGCTGGATCTTCAAGCAAAGCTCCAAATCCAAAGTGAGTCTTGAATGCCGAATCACTCAGTCTGACCCGAGTGCAAAGTAAACACAAAACACTCAAGTCAGGACATACATATTTATGAACTGTAAATCAACTCAAGTGAAAAGTAGCAAAAATACATCAGTAACTTAAAGGATGCTTGGGATCACCCATCCTTTAAAGTTCCACTAAACTATTTACTACGTAGTAATATTCGCTATTATAATAATGTCTAATAGTAAAATAAACGTACTTTAAAATAGTGTCAAGGGGTTACCCATATAGCCCTTAATGCGTAATAGTGCCAGTAGACTACACAGTACCTGCGTATCTCCAGATCGGGAGGCTATGAGAAGATACTCCATCGGTACGACACAAATCAAACTCGTAGTAAAGCTCACTAGGTAGGTGACACGGCACATAAGGTAATGCCAGGGTAGATATACCAATTATGCACACGGGCTGGCGGTATCGTAGCAGCCACTACGCCCACCCCGGAACACACTTCCAAATCAAAATCGAAGGATGGCTATCAAATCAATCACAAGTAAGATTATATTATCAAAAAAGTGTGTCCGACCAGAGGAGCTACCCTTTTGGCCCGAGATCGCTCCTGTTTTAGCCACCTTAAGTCAACTCACGGGAGTCGGGCCCACGTTCATACCTCAATAGGATCGTCGCCACCATCCTACTTCATTCTGAAATCTCCACCGCGTACATGGTTGTTAAAGTGGTTTTCGGAGTTGGCAGAGAGTATGACAACTTTCGATCTCGGTCTCTTTAACAACTGATCGTTATTACAACGTCGTGGCCATTTCAAAATAGTTATACTTCCAAAAACCAAACCATTTCATTTCAAAACTATATTCCTTTCAAAATAGTTTGTACTTCGAAACCAAAACCATTTTAATTTCAAAACTATATTCAAATCAAAATAGTTTATACTTCGAAGCCAAAACCATTTTTATTTCAAAAACTATATTCAAATCAAAATAGTTTATACTTCGAAACCAAAACCATTTTTATTTCAAAACTATATCCAAATCTATAAAATATCATTTCCATTTCAAACATATATTCATTTTTCAAAAATTAGAATACTTTCAAAGTTATAACTCTTTCGAAACTAAAATACTTAAAATCATTACACTCTGAAAATCATAACATTTCGAAATCATAATTTGAAATCATCGCACATTCCTTTAATTCTTTACATTTTACAACTTTATTTAATTAAACCTAAATTTTCAAATTTCCAATTTAATTCAATTCAAACCATCAGTTTCAATTCAATTTAGTTTCCCAACAAACCATTTCAAATCTTACCAATTTCAAATACAGATTTGATCCACAAAATAAACTATTAAATCTTTCAATGTAATTCAAAGCTTTAAATATACCATATTTCAAAACTGAATTTGAAAATCTCATATATATATATATATGTATATATAATTCACTTTCATATTATTTAGCTTTGAAATAATCACTTCATAAAATACAATATCATTAAAATGGACCCGAATTACAAGTAAACCGAATACCCTTTCATACTAGTATAAACTTTAAATAATCATTTATCAAATAAATCGAATAAATAAAAATCAAGTATCATTCCAAATTCACATTCTTTATCAAAATAAAGATTATGTCATTCAAAGCCATCTCAAAATCATTTCCTTTCAAATCTTTATTATCAAATCATTATTTGAATTCAAAACCAAGTATTCAAATTTAAATACATTTTTTTAAAATCAATTATGTCATTCATTTACTATTTCAAATATCATTATAAAACACATTTCAAAATTCCATTCAAAAATTCATTTATCTCATTTCAATTCATTCCATTTAACACATAACAAATTAAACACTATTTAAATTCAAATTCAATTTAAATTCCTTTAAATTCAAAATTAAATATTAAATTATATTCAAAACTCCTTAAATTTCACAAATAATCAACTTCCAAAAGTTAATCATTTAACACTTTAAAATATAACTCAAACAGTGTTAAATTCTATAATATTTCAAAACATTGTCAAATTATAGCAACGACGGCATTTACAAAGTGTTATGGTAGATATTTAATTTCTAAAATAGTTCAATTCAGAAAAAACAGCATTTATAAATGCCGTAATAGATATTTAGTTATTTCAAAACATAGTTAAATTTCAGAAATGATAGCACTTAACAAATGCCATCGTCAAACCACAGCATTTTTGGAAATGCTATCAATAAAATTCCAGATTTTATTATAACTTTTCAGAAACAACAAAACTTCAATTTTAGCAAATTTTAAACTTATAAATCATATTTTTAGGCTTCAAATCACATTTAAGCAATTTAACATATGATTTACCACCATAAAATTTTATAATTAAATATCCAATTTAAAACTAATTCATTTGTTAAGTCAAAATTTCATTGTTATCTTAACTTATTAATTTAACAAAACTTTAAAATTTTACTTCAAATATCTTGTCTAAACTTTAAATTTAATTTCCATTATTTACTTACATTTAAAAAAAATAAAATTTAAAGTCTAAAATCACATTTACTTCAAATTTACATACTTAAATTCACAATTCAAATGTTAATATTTAGCTTTCTTAAAACCATAAAATATATATTTTAAATCAAAATTTCATACTTTTAAAAATATATATCTTAAGAAAAATCATTTAAAAATATACCACGGGGTCTGCATATAATTTTCTAACCTAGGTCAAGTGATACGGATATGTATCATTTTAATCCGCAGTTTAAAAAGAAAACCCGGGTTCTATCATTAAAAAGCCACAATCCCAAGTAAAATAAAATACAATAAAAATCACTTGAGCCTATCATTCAGCTCATAATGATTTTTCCCTATTCTACTGTCCATTCAGGTATGTAACATTTCAACCCATAGTGATTCTATTCTAACAGGGAACTTGCAATGTGAACATATGCATAAACAATATAAACAATTATACTAACATGTCAATGTCACAAAAAACTATCATATATCATATGTCAGGTGATAATTAACAAAGTTAACATGGTAATAACATAAAATAAATATCATATAATCATCACTAACTTGCATAAACACTTTAATTACTAATCACTTGTCATCCATTTACCATTTCATAAGTAATAATGTCAGAGTGAGAATGACTCACCTTTATCAAAGCTAGAGACCAAAACAACACCACAAGAGCGATTCCAAAAGCACGACAAGCATGATTAGATTTGAATGAATGGAGAGCCTTGATATTGATCTTGTATACAACAAATAAACAAGACAATATAGACATATATATACAATACAAAGATAAATTGAAACAAAATGGAAATAAGAATTAACAAAATGACATCACCAAGCTTTTAACACAAGAATGCTTGACCATGACTCAACATGGCTCGGCCATGATTACTATTTTCTCAGCCATGGTGGTTTACATGCAAATTTGGCTAGGCCATAGAGGAAAATGGCAAGGCAAAACATGTGGAAGGTGAAGGCAAGCTAGTGGAAGGTTTTGGGTCTAGGAATGGAAGGTTTTGGTGTACATAGGCTTGGCCTATAGTCCTTTGGGCTCGGGTTTGGTGCAGCTTCAGGTCAGGTCAGAGGTCATGCTGGTGATCAGAGGTCAGGTCATGATGGTGGTGGAGCTAGGGGTGGTGGCCGAGGCAAAATATGGAAGTGGTGGTGGAGTTTAGGTTGGCTATGCATTGTTTTATGGAATTTTGGCCAAGTTTTGAGGTGTTTTGCTCATGTAGAAGGCACGGCCAGATCTGGTCTGAAGGGTAGGTGTTTGGCAGTAGATGATGAGGAGGGGAGATGGTGGTGGTGGTAGGAGAAGATGGTGGTGGTTGAGGCCGAGCTAGACAAGAGAAAGCAAGGCAAAAACAATGGAAAAATGAAGAAGAAAAGGAAGAAAAGAGGTAGCCATCTCTTACAAAATTTTCTTTAGAAATGGAATGGCTGAACAAATGATGAGGATGAGAAGTTTTTCACATGAAAGGCAATAAGAAATGCATGGCCAGAAAGAAAAATGAAAAGTCAAGACAATGAAGAGCCAAGCAAATGAAGGGGCATAAGGAAAAGGCACAAGCAACAAAAGACTCTTCGAATTTCCAATTCTTTTAATTCAATATAAACAGATATAAATTAAGTAAATAAAATAGAAAATGAAAATAAAATAAAGTAGAGATGAAAATAAAATATTTTTAGGAATAATAGGAAATAAATAAGAAAATAGTTTATTTAATTGAAACTAGACTTAAAAATTGTAATCGAATTACAACTAACATTGGAAAAATTACCACTACACTTTAAAATGTTTTTAAAATAAAATATATACGCATAACGTGTCATGTTACACATGTAAACATAAATTAGAACATGACATGATAAAAAAAAATTAGTTATATAAATTAAAATAAACAATTTTGTTAAATAAAACAATTTACATACAATGGTTTAAAAAACATAACTTTCACAATATTAATCAGATTTCAACGAGACGAAAAGCAGTATACTTAAAATTTAATTTACTTTCATAAAAGAAAAATAAATTTCAAAATTTCAACTTTTAAATTTTTTAAATAAAGTCAAAGTTTGACCATATTGACAAAATTCACATTTTTGGAAAATTTCTATTTATCCCTGTTTGGAATTATAATTCACATACAGATCAAAATTTATTTTAAAATAACAAAAAATTATTCATTTTAATAAATAAAATAAAGTTTTTAAATCAGAAATTCAGTTAAAATAATCAAAATATACAATTAAAATAATTACAAAATGCAGGGTTGTTACACTTAACAAAGAGGAACTTAATAAAAATGAGCATAATCGAGTTTAACATTTATCACTAACATAATTATGGTCTATACAAAAACTAATATGATAAATAATCACAACCATAAATACTTGCAACTATTCAAACATAACATAAACATATCCAAACATCCATAACATAAAACAGTGATTATCTAACATAACCATTTAACTAAATAATCATTTTAAGTCATATAGCGATGAGAATTTTCTCACCTTTAACCAAATTGATTAACTTCCTTCCAACATTCATATCAATTAATACTTCACTAAACCACCACCTAAACACCCTTTCAACTTTTCCAAGCACTCGGCTACCACTCCACATCTCTTCTTGCTCTTAGCCATAGCCTCCCCCTTCCATATTGCTCATGTCCTCCCCTCTATCAACTCCCAAACTCAAGGTCTAAGGCCATTTTAGGCACAAAAGAGGAAGAAATGAATTAAAAAAAGGTTAGGGAATAACAAGTGGATTAGTGCTTAAGCACTCCACTATTTTAAACTCTCCTACCTCTTTTAAAGAGAGAAGCCATTAAAATAGCCTAAAGGAAGAGGAAGAAGGGAATGATTTGTGTGAAAATGGAAGAGGTATACATGACTATTTATAGGAAAAAGTTTGGAATAAAATATAATTATGTAAAATGACCAAAATACCCTTTACTTACTTTTATAGAAACCTTATTTTTTTCAACACTTAACATCACATTTCAAATCATGCTTTATGTCACTTTCACTTAAGGAGTAAGAAAAGTGAAGTAATAATTATATTTGGTTTGATTTGACATGTTATGGAATTTTGTGCTTACTTTTCATCATGAAATTCTAGAATTTTCTAAGTATGTTTAATAAAAGTAAACTTAATTAGTGCATTAATTAATATTTATACTATTTGAATACATGTTCATATATAAGAAAATAAAGGTGCAACAACGTTGCGACAACTTTTAATCGACAAAACGCTAATTTTCGTCAAACTATTTTACGATCACATTTTGACGTTTAGTTAAACTATTTATTTATGTAAACCAAATTTATAAATAAAATTTTTACTTCTTTTAAATAAATTAAAACATGTCTATTCATATTTTAAAATCATATTTAAATAATATCAAAATCTCTATTTTTACCGTGTATGTAAAAATTACACAATGCGATTTTTTTTGGATATTTTGTAAAATGATTATAAACACATTTTTAAATCTTTTAATATACTTCTATTATCTTTATTAGGTGTTTTCAATAAGATTTAACTTTTAAAAAATATATTTAAACCTATTTATTTAAGCCTTTATTTATTTTTAACAAAACTTAACATTTGCTGATTTGTTCTAAAATTCAAATTTATACTTTTTAATTAGTAATTAAAAGAATAAATAATTTCTCTATTATTATTTATTATATATAACTTACTTTTTTAAGTTTTAAATTCTTTTTAAATTTATATAAACAAAATCTCTCATTTTTGAAGTAGCAAAATTACGGGTCATTACACATATTTGGGATCTCCCATCCATTGTATATTGACACGAAGAGTACACCACTATTCATCTACATGAAGACCCTTGGCCATGGAACCTATTACGAATCCCTTTTTTCTATAATGAGAAATTTCAAGCATTCGAATATAAAAACATAACATGTAAACGAGAAAACAAACATCGCGGCAATTCACATCAAAATACATTCACAGTGTGGCTTAACATTCATATAAACAAATACACATCCAAATGACATGTCTTTTTTACATTAAATCATTTTATATTTCTTTTATTTCGGTTTCAAAATACAAACAGTAGCAAACTACATTTTTGACTTTAAAAATGGATTCAAAACATGTCAACCTATAATGCATATATTGTAGGTCTAGGGATGATAAAGAACCTAAATCAATGAAAAAACACAAATCGAGAAAGATCCAAAATAGACAACAAATACCTAATTAAAAATAATATTTTAAATTTTTTTTTTTGAAAACATATATCAACAATCACAGAAAAGCAAGAGAATATAATCACTCACATATGAGGTAGAATTGACAAAACCACCAAACATGCGTAGATTCACCAAAACAAGAGTAGATCTGAATTTAGGCAGCAGTTACAGGCTTCCCAATGCATATATTCAAAATCTAAAAAGTACCATGCTAATCTCTTGTCTAATTCCCTTTCCAATTAGTTGATTTAGGTTAATTTTATTGAAATAATGATGTAATTTGTAACAACCCGGTATTTCGTACCGATTAATTATCGTCTCTGGACGATTACCTTTCCCAGCTAATTGCTGTTTTGAAATTTTTAAAACCAGTTTGAAACTCTTTTGAAAATTTAATACTGGTCCGTGTTTCTTATTTTTTTAATGGACTTTGAATTCTCGGCCCACGTTTTCAATTGTTGGCCGTGATAATTCGCTAAGTAAAAACCCTTTCCCCTTTCATTCATTTCTCTCATTCGAAAACCCTACCTCAAAACGAACGAGCGAAATAAATGGCGGCTCCAAAATCGTTCGTCCCTCTTCTCCAAAGCTAGGGCGCGTTCAGAGTCGAAGATGCTGGCTTCTTCACTTCAGTCGAATTCGACTTCGTGGTACTGGGAGTCTCCGATCGATCGATCGCTTCTGCAGCTAGGGCTTAACTTCACGATTCTTCGAATTGCGACCGATTAAAGGTGAGACTTTCTCACATCTAATTCACTCAAAATATGAGATTTTCGTTCGTTTTTGGTTTTCGTGGTTGTTTCGACTTCGATTTGATATTTGTTCGTGTTGATGCTTTTCTGCCTTGAGTTGATTTTGGGTCTGCTTTTAATTTTGGCTTGACTTGTTCGACTCTTTGATCTGGTTTGGTTCGATTTCTTGTTATTTCGGGTTTGCACTTGCATAGCACTGAACTTTGTTTCGAATTCTGTCTGTCTTTACCTCGTTTACCACCAGTGCTCATTCATGAGTATAACTGGTTCGATTTGTTCGATCATTGACTTACATTCACCTAGATGATGTTGACTTCACTTGAGTATATTGTAGTCTGGTCCTCATTTTATGTTGTTATCGCCTCGTGCTCTGTTAGTTGCTGGCCTTTGTTGTTGCTTCGGCAATATGCTTTGTTTTTGGTTATGATGCTTGCATTATCCAGTTTCCTGTATTTGATTACTGGTGCCTCATTTGGTTCAAAATGCATTCACTAGCCTACCCATCCATCACATAGTTTCTGTATTGAGTTTAGAACAGGGTAGTTGATTGATGTACACCCCTGTGCACATTTCTCTGTGCACATTGAATTTGTTGTATTTATGAGTAGTTACTGTTTTGGTCATAACTTCATTTAAGGCCCAGTTAAAACCATTTGATAGTTGCCAGTTTGCGTAGTTGGAATTATATCGCCTTTGTTAGTGCTCGAGTTTGATACATTGCATCAATGCCTTGTATTCATTTGCATTTGGCCCATTGTATTTAATTGGTTGTGTGCTGTGGTGCCATAATTTTGGTGCCCTCACCTTCATCCAACTGCCTTCATTTAATTCACGTGCAGTTCAATCTTCATTGCATATGGATAATTTCTGAGACATATTGTGGCATTGCTTGCATTACTGTCTCATTTCGATTTTTGAGGTTCACTGTGTGGTTAGACTTGAACTGACTGCACACATATGTGTATATGTTTACTTCATGTACATATTCATATTTCATATGTTGGTCTGGTCCTGTTTTTGCATTGAACTGTACTCAGTTTAACTAGAGTTTTGTTGCACTGCATGTTGTATGCATTGAGTAGCCTGGTCTTTGTTTCTTGAAAATTCGTCCAGATTTGAGTCCCCATGTACATGTTCACATGAGTTTGCTTTGTGTTGCGTGGTGCTGCATATTCACCACTGTCTTAACTATATTTGACTCACTGCTTCGAGTCTCTTGCGCATGCTCTTTGAAGTTGTTGCATTCATTCTTTACTACCCTGATTATGTTGCAGCCATTTTACTGCGTATATATAAATATACAATGGTGGCTGTACATTAGAGTCTTGTTCATGCCTTTTGGCACTATGCTTCGAGTATATAAGCAGTTTCAATTCGTGTTGAAGCTGTCTTAACCCCTTTGAATTTAGTTGATGTTGGTTTTGTGATTTTTGGTTCATTGCAGTTTGATGTAAATTGCATCTTTCTTTTGCACCATGTTGTACCATTGCCATGTGCATTTGGCCATTCGAGCCTTCGTGCTCTGTTGGTTCAGGTTGCATAAATCCATTTTGCCTGCATCACTTGTATACTACATTTGCTAGTCTAGTCATTGAACTACACTTGTTTATGTGCACTTGTATATGCACAGTACTTGTTCATGTGCATTTATACATTCTTTACTTTGTTTTAGTGTACATGACTTGCTACTTTGCTCATCACCTTGAGTTGAGCCTAAAATTCATTGGGCTTGACCTCACATTTGTCTCTGCAATTTAATCGACACTTGGCCTTATGATATTCACGGCGACGCTTGTGAATTTTCATTGGGTACATCATCACTATAGTGGCAAGGCAGTGCACGCAAGCGTGAACTGCAGCCACACGGTATTCAATGGGTACATCATCACTATAGTGGCAAGGCAGTGCACGCAAGCGTGAACTGCAGCCACATGGTATTGGTTTTGGTGTTATTTCTTTTGCTTTTGATTTATGGATCTATTTCGTATTCAATATGTTGTAGTGGCGTGGCAGTACACGCTTGCGTATACTGCAGCCCTACTCGAGTTGTCGTTTTAATTGATGTTCCCAATTACTTGATTGTTTCCTTTGTCCAATTCATCCTTATTAGTGATTGGATAGACGAGATTTATTGTGATTGTCATCTATTCGTTATTTGATTATTATTGCTTCTGTGCATTAATAACTGAGTTTGAATTAGACTGACCCGGGTATTATTTTCTTTTGATTGTAATACTCGGGTCAGACCCGAGTTATTTCAGGTTGTAGATATTCTGCTTTGGGATGCTGCTCGAGCTATGAAGTTCTTTCATATCTTTTGGAGTTGTCGTGTCATAGTATAGGTTGATATGTCTTCATGTATATTAATCATTAATGTACTTGTATATGTAACTTCCTGAGTCGACTGTTGTAGTTGTATCACATGTACCGTGTCAAATGTATTGTAACTGACATCAGTTATTATATATATATATGAGACTTTTTGTTTCAATCTGTGTTCCGCATTTATATTATCTGTGTTATTATTTTATATTTTTGTCCTAGACTATTATAGCCACCGTGTAGTAGCTTTGAGTTTGCATCGGCATGTCGGATTTCCTCCTGAAATGAAATGCACGTTTTTACTATCTGGCATATCGGTGCTCGCACAAGGCAATTACACGGATGGTCACTCCTCAACAGCCTTATTCTCCGTGCTAGTCGACAGCACTACACCGTAGTGTTCTTGGCTAGCGTGGGAATAGAGGTGGGGCGTCACAGTTTGGTATCAGAGCCTGGAGTTTAGAACAAATATAAAACATAACTTAGATAGTACATGTGTTACAACTATTTGTCGATGTTTTATCTCACATTTTTATCTAAAATCATTTTTGATTTGTTAGGTATGAATTCCTAACTCTTATTCATGAGCATTGCTGCTATTCTCCGTTGCACATGCTCATTTGAGTTTGCACTGCTAAGTATCATTGTGTATATGCTCTACCAAGTTGCATATTGCTGCAACTCGTACCCACTTCAATTTGAACTCGCATTGTTTATTCGAACTGCTGTATATATGCATTCTTATCTCTGATTCGTGTACTTAATTCAGTCTCCATACAATTGGGTTTTGGGTATCAATCTTTGAGACAAATTGCATTTCAATTGTCGACTCTGTCTGTTTGTCCTTGGTTTGTTGGTTTTCATGTGCCTCTCTCTGATAGTTTTAAAATTTCTTTGGTATAAAAGAAATTGTCTTGGACTTTGCCTTGTCGATATCGACATTGACTTGACTTTTACTTTTGTTAAAGTCATTCAAGCATTTATGCTCGTTCTTCTTTGTTTTTCCAATTGTTGATCAATTCTTCTTTTCGGATTAGTTGTTGTCACCTTTGTCGACTTTGATAACTTCTATTTCTGGAATTTTTGGATATTCCTACTTTGATGGGTTGGAATCGAAATTCTTCGGATTTTATTCACGTCTTCGAATGTGAATCTTAGTGAATTGATTTGGTTTTCGAATTTAATCGATTCTTGATTATTTCCCGATTTGTTGCTATCATTTATTAGCAACTTTGATGACCTTTTCTTCGGGATTTTTGTGGACATACCTTTCGATGAATTCGGTATCGATTTCTTTGGATTCTATTCACGTCTTCGTATGTGAAATCTTGTGATTGATTGTTTCTACAATCATTTTTGTGATTTGTCACTTTAAGAATATAAAGGTTTCAATACTAGTAGTAAATATCAAAACTCTTTTATCAAAATATTTTCAACTCTATTTTCAATACCAAACTCGTTTTTAAAACCGTTTTCCAATCTATTAGTATATACAAATCTTTATTTCACTCGTATGAGAAATCTAATTAAACGGCTTAGTAAAACAAGTGGTATGAAACGCTTGCGTTTGCTTCGTCGGTTAATTCTTGGACTTGTTCGATTGAACCTCACGTGACAATTTTCTAGTGAAGATTTACAGTTTGTTCGTAAATATTTAAGTTAAGCAAGTGGTTATGGGACATGAAGCTAAACTCATATATTTACTAGCTTATCGTTTTAATTGATGTTCCCAATTACTTGATTGTTTCCTTTGTCCAATTCATCCTTATTAGTGATTGGATAGACGAGATTTATTGTGATTGTCATCTATTCGTTAGTTGATTATTATTGCTTCTGTGCATTAATAACTGAGTTTGAATTAGACTGTCCCGGGTATTATTTTCTTTTGATTGTAATACTCGGGTCAGACCCGAGTTATTTCAGGTTGTAGATATTCTGCTTTGGGATGCTGCTCGAGCTATGAAGTTCTTTCATATCTTTTGGAGTTGTCGTGTCATAGTATAGGTTGATATGTCTTCATGTATATTAATCGTTAATGTACTTGTATCTGTAACTTCCTGAGTCGACTGTTGTAGTTGTATCACATGTACCGTGTCAAATGTATTGTAACTGACATCAGTTATTATATATATACATATATGAGACTTTTTGTTTCAATCTGTGTTCCGCATTTATATTATCTGTGTTATTATTTTATATTTTTGTCCTAGACTATTATAGCCACCGTGTAGTAGCTTTGAGTTTGCATCGGCATGTCGGATTTCCTCCTGAAATGAAATGCACGTTTTTACTATCTGGCATATCGGTGCTCGCACAAGGCAATTACACGGATGGTCGCTCCTCAACAGCCTTATTCTCCGTGCTAGTCGACAGCACTACACCGTAGTGTTCTTGGCTAGCGTGGGTATAGAGGTGGGGTGTCACCTAATTTTAGTAGAAGAAGGCCAGTGTTGGCTGAGAAATATTAAGAGATGTATTTATAGTGATTAATGGCTGCTATGAAAGCTGCCTCTAACCCTAATCCCAAAATGGGTTAATGGTCAACACCAGTCAATTCTTAATTACTTTCTAATCATTCAAGAAATAGTGCAAACTTCAAACAACCGTATCTCCTAAATTATAAGTCCAAAAATCGGTTATGATCACTATATGAAAAGTGAAACCATCATATCTTTCATTTGGAAGTGGTTTGAGACCCTAATTCGACTCTTATCAAAATCTAAAGGCCTTACAAGATTTTCAAGATCAAAACCAACCAATAAATTTTTTAATAGTGAAAAATGTCACTACTCAATAGTATCCAAAGTTATTGCCTCATAGGACCTTATTTTCATTTAAAATACTATTTTATGATTCTCCTATAGGTAAAATTGGGTCGTTACGCTTTCCCCACTTTAATAATTTTACCCCCAAAATCACATCAAATAAGGTTAGGTTAAAAAACATAGTTCCCTCGCATGCCTAACAATTATAGGCACGCATAACACTCAATAATCATGCACACATAAGCAAGATAACAAACCTTTGACCACCCTGGCATTCAACTTACTAAACTGCTCTTCATGATATCACATGTGAATATAAGTGTAATAAACATAAAGCCTTATCAAGTAAAGATCACCGAATAAGTGGCCCCCATGTCCTCCATAGTCTTTCAAGTACTGTCACCCCTACTTTCAATCCAGTCTTCGATATTCCTTCAATATATATTCCCATTTCCATCGAGGAATTCCCCAACGGTTGCAACAACCCACTATGCTTTCTCCGCTCATCTTCCATTAACTGGCAATTCATATGCTTTGGCCCTGACATTCTCTTTCATCCTTTTCGTATAAAATATCTATTTTTACATTTTATTACTATCGAAATATATAATTAACTCGAATGATGACACACTTACAGCGCCTCATCCCTAAATCCATCAACGTCATATATACACAGTCTATCATTTAGCTTACTAAACACTTTTGGCTCTTGGTCTCATCATGGACGGGAATCATAACTATTAATATACTCGAATTGTATCCAAATTTGTAATAGTACTTCTTTAGCTGGCATGTCTACTCAATATTTCTGGCATAATCCTCAAGCGTATCTTGTACTTCCTTTCACATTTAAGAAGACAAGAATATAGCTTATGAATATCAATGCAAACTCATTTAGCTCCCAATATTCAACACGCTATCTCAAATAGCCATCCATATACTACACGAATACAATTGATACTTCCAAGTCAAATATACTCTAACAAATGAGCATTCCTCTCCAATGGGTCATCCACTTGCACCTTCAGACCTCGCTGCTCTTTGAGTATTATCCTCCTCAAAGGTACAATTATAAAACACCCATAATTTTAACAATAGAATATTTACAAACGAGCGCTTTAGGACTCTATACACCCATGTTGAGTTTGCTTCTTCAATGTAAGTAAAATGAATATAAACTTAACTATGTCCGGAGTCGACGAATTTGATGGAAAAATAATTTTTTCGTAAGAAGAGAAAATAGACTTAGGCTAGCCTAAAGAGTTAGCCTATAAGTCCACACCCTCTTCATAATTCATTTCATTTTCCTCAATAACGTTTCATTATTCTCCTCTTTCTTAACCACATTCATAATTGCCTCTTAATCCCAAAACCCTATATCCTCTAATCCATGCCTAAATAAAATCCAATAAATCCCAATAAAATAACCATATACAATTCCTCTCATCCAATTCTCTACAAAACCCACTAAGGAATTTGCTTGGCTCGGATTTGGGATTCCATTTTGGATTTCAAGAGAGCATGGAGATGGGTTTTAGTGATTAGAGCTTGCATTGGTGAAAGTGGAGGTGAGTGGAATGATTCTCCTATTCAATTTGGGTATTTTACTTCATTAGTTCATTCATTTGTGATTATGAAGTAATATGGAATGATTATAAGATTTGTATGCTATGATTTAAGTTTATGTTCATATTGTAAACATGATTAGGTTAATTAACCTATTATTTGTTTGAGACCCTAATTCATATTTATGAAACAGTTAGTAAGTCCTAATTTTGACTATGGGTTAAGTAATTGATATTTTATGATGTTATTAGTGATTAGAAACTAATTAGATGACTTTATTAAGTGCAATTCATTTGTTAGTAATAATAAACTAATTTAAATAGTTTTAGAAAAAATAGTAAGCTAACTAAGTAATATGAAACCTAATTGGTACTTATAAATATTGTTTAAAGCAAAGAAAATGAATTTTTATATTAGTGAATGGTTTATTATATATATTATTTACGTAAAGGAATAATCTTATAAATAAAAGTGATATTTTATAAAGTAAATGATTTTACAAAATAGCTATAAATCGATATTTTTTAAAATGGTGATTTTTATAAAAGAGTATGAACAAGGCATTTTGTAAAATGGTTATAAGATTTTATAAAATGTTTATAAAAGGACTACTTAATTATGAATGAAGAGATATAGTATTTCAAATATTTAAATGGATTTATAAGCTAGTATTATATCTCATAAAAAGTTTTTTTTACTTTTATTGAAAAGGATTTAGTAACTAAAAGTAAGTTTTGATTTAAGTAGTAAATGAATTACTTATTTAAATATACATGTATGTATATAATTATGGGTAAGTATATGTATACGTGTACATGAAGATATATATAACAACCAAAACATTGTGTGGATTGCAGTTAGAATTGTTGTATGTTTATATATGTATGAAATTGTTTGATTACATAGGAATATTGTTGAATAAGAGTTTTTCATGGGAATTTCGCATAGCCATAGTGTAACAACCCGCGTATTTATCGATTGTATATTTAAATATTTTATTTAAATATGACATCGTTTGTCGGATTATAGTCCAAAAAGCTACTTTCTGCAAACGGTCGAATTAGGACTCAAGACCACTTTCATTAAGTTCAAAATGGCGTTTGTGATTTTTCTGAGTATAAGCTTCGATATGGTTGGAGTAAGTCGAATTTGGGTACCTTTTCTAATTGGGTTTTGGGTTTGGGTTCAGCCCACTAGCTTAACTTAACACCCTAACTCAGCCCTCTCCTCTCCATTCATTCATTCTCATTCCTCAAACTCAAGCTTCAACTGAAAATGGGTGAAGAGAAAAAGAATTAGGAAAAACTCCAAGCCCTAGTTCCTCTTGCAAGCTCGAAGTCTTGCTCCCTAATTCAGGAGAAGCTATTGGTAAGCCTCCTCTTCATCTTCTCCAACTCCTTCTCTCTTCTATTTCAGAAATTACTAAACCTAGATTGAAGCTTGTAGAGTTGAAGTGGAGAGCGGTTGGTCTTTTCTTTGCATTTGAGCTTCTCATCCGTATTTTTGAGTTAAAAGGTGAGATTTTTATCTCACATCTATGTCTACAATTATCTTGGGTTGTTAGGAATGAATTCCTAACATATTTACAGGTTCATTTGCTTTCGATTTGGATTGATTCTAAAATTGCCAATTTATGATTTTTGAAGCCAAATCTATGAAATCCTTATATAGTTGATATTTATGTTGTTCGGAGTGTTTGGGTGAGTCGTTAAGGATGGGTAGTCGTTTGACGTAAGCCCCCGTTATCATCGCTTATCGGATCGCTTTCGATTTGTTTTGGCTATCAATGGCCTAGGTTCAGGAAATACCTGAGAAACAGGATTCAAACGTCTGAATCCTCATTTTCAGACGTCTGAATGTTATACTAGGAATTTTCATTCCCCAGTATTCAGACATCTGAATCGAGGGTTCCAGACGTCTAAATTGGTTCGAGTGCAAGTAGAAAGGAAATAAGCTTAAAATGCCAATTTCAGATGTCTGGAAGGTATAGTTCAGACGTCTAAATAGGATTCTGGAAAACTTTTAATTTTCCAGATTCAGACATCTGAACCATATACTTCAGACGTCTAAATCTGCCGTCTTTTGCCAATTTGCCTATTTTGCTTGGTTTTTCAAATTTAATCGATGCGTGTTGATTCCAATTAGTTGTTTATGCATCTTTGACCTTGATGATTCCTTTTTGACTTCATCCACAGGATTTTATAAAATGATCTTTTCAATCCGTATTAAAAGCTCGCTTCTCCAATTTATAAAATCTATTTAAAACACACACACAATTTCGCACTCCGAGCGAAGTGGGAGGAGGATTAAATGATTAGATAAAACGCGTGCTATGAACACGTGCGTTCATCTTTTCAGTTAATTCCCAATCTATTCGTTTGAACCTTTTGACCTTTGGGTCTGGTTTACCAATGAGATGAGGTAAATTTTGTACAGCTTTGAGTGTGAAATTGACTAATGGATGGTAAACCATTTAGTGCGAACGGGTGGTTATGAGACTCAAGTTCGCACTTTTTGGGTTCCTTTTCGATAATTGTGACACATTATGCCAGTTAGTGGTGTCCAGTACTGGGCCTCCGGACCTTCGCCACTACGGTTTGTTGCCTTCGAGATTTATTGCCTTCGGGTTTGAGCCTTCAGGATTTGTTGCCTTCGGGTATGTTGCCCTCGGGTATGTTGCCTTCGGGTTTGTACCTTCGGATTTGTGCCTTCGGGTTTGTTGCCCTATAGTATCGCTTTTGGAGTTGGTCTTTCTATACCGCTCGAGAGATATTTGGTTTTGTAGCCTTTGGGCTAATGGATCTTTATTTATACAGTACTAAGCACGTGCAATTTTCTGTTGTTTCATTGATATGTATATTCCCTAGGTATTGCCCTTCGGTGTTGGTCTTTTTGAGCCACACAATGTATAGCGGTTACATTGTATAACTTGTATTACCTTCATTGTATAACTTGTATTACCTTCATTGGTATAACAATGTTATACTCGGGTCAGACCGAGATGTTTTAGGTTAGGTGCATTTGGACTTAGCCTATTTTGCTTCCGCATGGACTATTCTGCTAGCTCCTTCTGTTATAGCTTTTTGTGTAGTCCTTTTGGTTAAAACTCTGATATGTATTCTTTTGGACTCGTCTGCATACTGTGGTTTGCTATACCACTTGACATGTATCATTTTGTATACTCTGCTATGTATCTGTATATGTGTATGTGATGATCTACCATTCTGTGATGTGTATTACATTTGAGTTATTATATTTTCTCTGATAGATCCTCAGCCACCTATGGCTTTGCATCAGGTATTTATTGGATATGTCGATTCGCTTTGTATGGCTATTGTCGATGTATTTAGTAGATAGTTAAGGCAAGACTATAGATGGTCGCTCCTAACCAACTCTATTCTCCGCATTAGCAGATGGTATTACCTAGTAATACTCTTTGTTAATATGGGTCTCGGAGTGGGGCGTTAGAGCTTGTTATCAAAGCCAGGTTCAGAACAAAATATGATAAACACAGAACATAAACACATATTAGGGTACATCAAAGTGTAATAAGTGTTACAAATATTTAAATCATCATGCCTCTATTCCTTCCGTGCTTTTGGGGCAGATAGGGTTTGGGAATACGTCGAGGAATGCATTTAAATTCCGTAGTATTCCATATTGAATTATCTACCTTGGGAATAATCTTTATCTTATCTTAACTTTCAGCTTATGGCTGGAAGAGGCGGAGGACGACGCTCGGATGCTGGGCAATCCAATGGCTCGCATCCGGATGACATTTATATGTCTGTCGATCAGTTTTTGGAGTGATTTAGGAGCACACAGCCTCCAGCTCCTACTCGAACATCTCCTCCATGCAAGTCCAACTTCGAACGATTGTGCAGTGATTTTTCTCATCTTGGAAGGAAGCCGTTTAAAGGCTCCGAGATTGTTCTTGAGGTCCAAGCTTGGATTCGCATGTACGAGCATATTTTCTCTCGCATGGATCTTTCTGATCATGATAGAGTTCCTGTTACTTCTAGCTTATTGCAAGAGCATGCCTTTGATTGGTACGAGCTTCTTTTAGCCGAATTTGATGAGTCTGCTCTTTCTTGGACTCAGTTTCGGGAACGATTCGAACTCAAATTCATTTCTGAATCTGAGAAAGTTTTATTGGCTCGTCGCTTCTTGAGTTGGAGCAAGGGGAGTCTTCCATTTCTGAGTATGTTGCATCATTCGAGGCCTTATCTAAATAAGGTCTTGAATTCATTAGCACCTTGTATAGGAAGAATCTGAAGTTTGTATCTGGTCTTAAGAAATGTCTTAAGAAGTCTTTAATGCTCCAGCTTAAGCTTTCTTTTGAGGAGTTGGTTGATTCGGCACTTCATCTCGAAGCCTTCGAGAAGAAGTGCGATTGTGGGGATGGTGTTGAGGTTCGCAAGAACCCCAACAAGAAGAAGTTCCCATTGGATAAGCGGGAATTTTTCCCTTCCAAGAAGAAAAAGCTCGTTGAATCTGATTCTCAGTCTCAGTCTGCTGGAACACCTTCCACTCGGAAGTGTTTCAATTGTGGTTCTCCTGATCATATGATTCGAGCTTGTCCTAAGCCTCTCTTCTGCCGCTATTGCAAGGAGGAAGGCCATCGTAGTTCCACTTGTCCTATTGCTCTGAATAATCCTCTATCAGGCAAGCTAAATATAGAGGATGCTTCTGGTGGTTCTTCTCGGGGAAAAGGTATATCTCCATCTGTTTTGGAAGGTTCTATTTTATTTCATGACTATTGTATTCGAGTTCTCTTCGATACGGGTGCTTTACATTCTTTCGTATCGAAGAAGCTCTTCAATGATTTGTCTTTGGATGTTTCTTGTATGGTTACTTCTTTGAGAATTGCGAATCTGAATTGGTGGATTCGCAATGCTCAATTTGCTTGTATTGATGTCGAGATTATTTTATGTGATTTTTCTTTTCGAACAGATTTGCATGTTATGCGTTACTTAGGCTTCGGAATTGATATTTTTTGAAAGGATTGGCTTAATTATTAGGAAGCCATATCCTTTGTCCCGAGTGGACTATTCATCCTCGATATTTTCAATCTGTTAAACAGATTTCTATTTTTCTTAAAGCTTTTCGATTCCAATTTGATGGCATCATTTTCTTCTTTAAGTCCTCATGATGAGGAAGGTGTATTTCTCTAATTCTTGCAGTTTAAGAATTTTTCGGTATTTTTGAACTTGTCTTAGGATTATCACCTAAGAAATCTTTTGAGTGGTGTTAAGGTTTTTTTTTAGCTCAACCTTGCCACCGGTTTTTCTTTCGCTACGAGTTGCAGAAGTTAGCATTCCACTTACCGCATTCCATGCTCGTTATGATTCTTTTGAAAGACTTATTATGTCATTCTGGTTATTTCATCCATTTTATGAATCGAGTATTCTACGAATATTTCGATGACTCTATTTTTTTGTATTTATCAATTTTGGATGAAAACAACAATTTAAAATTTGCAAATCTTTTTCATAAGATTTATTTATAAGTACAATTGGATTTTTGTTCTTGAAACGAGCAAAACTTTTAAGAGATATTTTTATCATATAGAAGATGGTTTTGTGATTGTATTGCCCATTGAGTGCTTTAAGAATTTTGGTCGATGCGCTTGATCAACGTTATCGATAGGAATCTCCTAAACGCTTTGATGAGACAATTTGACACAATAAATTGACTTATAAAATTTAAATTTTTGTAGAAAATGATTACATAAAGATAAATGTAATTTTGAAGTTTTATCTTTTCGAGAAAGAAGATTATTTGAAAGAACTCATTTTCGATACTCTTATTCTTGTGATTCCCGAAGGGAACCAAGATTTTATCTTTTGTTCCAATGCTAATCGTATTGGTTTGGATGCCATTCCCTTGCAAAAGAGAACGTGCTATCACTTATGTTTCTAAATCATTAAAGCCTATCGAGACTAGATATGCCACTCATGATCTAGTGCTCGTGACTATTATTTTGCTCTTTGTATTTGACATCATTATTTTTGGGTGAGGAATTTTGTTTTCCTCACCGATCATAATTTTTGAAAATGTTTATTTTCACATAAGGAACTTAATGTTGGTTCAAGTTCCTTGCATCTTATGATCTTGATATTCTTTTTATTCCCGAAAGGGGAAATCGCGTTGCCAATGTCCTTTGTTGTAAGCAACAAGTGGTTGTTTCTTTGATGATGTCCGAATGGAATGGTCTTTTTACCAAGTTCATCGGACGTTTCGTTGTACTTTGTTTCGTTGAGCTTCGTCTTGTTACTTTTATGGTGTTCGGTTCACTAGACGTTCCGTTTTTTGTACTACGTCGGTGTTTCGAATTATTTGAGCTTTGGTTCATCTGGCGTACCGTTATTGTACTACGGTGTTGTTCCAAATTATTCGAGTTTCTAGTTTCTTGGACGTACCATTATTGTACTTCATCGTTGCACCGACTCAATTTTTCTGTTATTCATGACTTTTTTCCACGTCTTTCAACTACGGTAATGCCTTAGGGATTCCGATTTATATTCTTGTGCCTGGTGTTATTGAAGAAATTGAAGTTTTTCTTTTTTGACTTTTGAGCAACATTGTATTCACATCATTGCTTCGGAGGTTGAGC
Source organism: Allium cepa (assembly GCA_030765085.1). NCBI lineage: Eukaryota > Viridiplantae > Streptophyta > Magnoliopsida > Asparagales > Amaryllidaceae > Allium > Allium cepa. Next base: position 326,901,320 of record CM060935.1, on the reverse strand, counting down.
GCCTTCGAAATAAAGATGTTTTTCTTATGGAAGTTCAATGGTTCTTAAATCCTAAGGATTGCTCTTAGGGAATCCAGAGAATTCATCGAGCAAACAAGTTCAGGCTTATCCTTTTGTGCTCTTTATGGTGAACTTTTTATTTCAGATATTCATTTGTGTTGATATGCTTTTATGGTTGTTACTCTTTATTTTCTTCTTAAGAATTGCGAGGACATAATTTCTATAAGGAGGGGAGTCTGTAACAACCCACGTATTTATCGATTGTATATTTAAATATTTTATTTAAATATGACATCATTTGTCGGATTATAGTCCAAAAAGCTACTTTTTGCAAACGGTCGAATTAGGACTCAAGACCACTTCCATTGAGTTCAAAATGGCGTTTGCGATCTTTCTAAGGATAAGCTTCGATATGGTTGGAGTAAGTCGAATTTGGCTACTTTTTCTAATTGGGGTTTGGGTTTGGGTTCAGCCCACTAGCTTAACTTAACACCCTAACTCAGCCCTCTCCTCCCCATTCACTCATTCTTATTCCTCAATCTCAAGCTTCAACTGAAAATGGGGGAAGAGAAAAAGAATTAGGAAAAACTCCAAGCCCTAGTTCCTCTTGTAAACTCGAAGTCTTGCTCCTTAATCCAAGAGAAGCTATTGGTAAGCCTCCTCTTCATCTTTTCCAACTCCTTCTCTCTTCTATTTCGGAAATTCCTAAACTAAATTTAGGAAATACTTGTTTTATCTTAGATTGAAGCCTGTAGAGTTGAAGTGGAGAGTGGTTGGTCTTTTTTTTGCATTTGAGCTTCTCATCCGTGTTTTTGAGTTAAAAGGTGAGATTTTTATCTCACATCTACGTCTACAACTGTCTTGGGTTGTTAGGAATGGATTCCTAACATATTTACAGGTTCATTTGCTTTCAATTTGGATTGATTTGATGAAATTTCTAATTTATTATTTTTGAAGCCAAATCTATGAAATCCTTATATGGTTGATGCCTATGTTGTTCGGAGTGTTTGGGTGAGTCATTAAGGTTGGGTAGGCGTTTGACGTAAGCCCCCGTAATCATCGCTCATCCGATCGCTTTCGATTTGTTTTGGCCATCAACGGCCTAGGTTTAGGAAATACCTGAGAAACAGGTTTCAGATGTCTGAATCCTAATTTTCAGACGTCTGAATATTATACTGGGAATTATCGTTCCCCAGTATTCATATGTCTGAATCGAGGGTTCCAGACATCTGAATTGGTTCGAGTGCAACCAGAAAGGAAATAGGCTTAAAATGCCAATTTCAAACGTCTGGAAGGTATGGTTCAGACATCTGGATAGGATTCTGGAAAAAATTTAATTTTCCAGATTCATACGTCTGAACCATATACTTCAGACGTCCGAATCTGCCGTCTTTAGCCAATTTTCCTATTTTGCTTGGTTTTTCTAATTTAATCGATGCGTGTTGATTCCAATTAGTTGTTTATGCATGTTTGACCTTGATGATTCCTTTTTTACTTCATCCACGGGTTTTTATAAAATGATCTTTTCAATCCGTATTAAAAGCTCGCTTCTCTAATTTATAAATTCTATTTAAAACACACACACAATTTCGCACTCTGAGCGAAGTGGGAGGAGAATTAAATGATTAGATAAAACGCGTGCTATGAACACATGCATTCATCTTTTCACCCAATCTATTCGTTTGAACGTTTTGACCTTTGGGTCTGGTTTACCAATGAGATGAGGTAAATTTTGTACTGCTTTGAATGTGAAATTGACTAACGGATAGTAAACCGTTTAGTACGAACGGGTGGTTAGGGGACCCACGTTAACACTTTTCGGGTTCCTTTTCGAGAGTTGTGACACATATTTCCAGTTAGTGGTGTCCAGTACTGGGCCTCCGGACCTTAGCCACTACGGTTTGTTAACTACGGGGTTTATTGCCTTCGGGTTTGAGCCTTCGGGGTTTGTTGCCTTTGGGTATGCTGCCTTCAGATTTGTACCTTCGGGTTAGTGCCTTCGGGTTTGTTGCCCTATTGTATCGCTTTTGGAGTTGGTCTTTCTGTACTGCTCGAGAGATATTTTGGTTTGTAGCATTCGGGCTAATGGATCCCTGTTTATACAGTACTGAGCACGTGCAATTTTCAGTTGTTTCATTGATATGTATATTCCCTAGGTATCGCTCTTCGGTGTTGGTCTTTCTGAGCCACACGATGTATAGCGGTTATCTTGTGGAACTTATATTACCTTCATTGGTATTTGTTATTTGCCTTTTTGGCTTGTTTTAGGATATTCATATCCTTTGTTTATTGATTTGCCGATGTTATGAGGTTTGTTATGATTCATCTTTTGTTAGATGATTGTGTTACCTCTTTTAGAGATATTTGTTATACTTTATGACCTTGCAGGTTTATCGTTGTTCAGTTTATCTAACTGATTTGTTTAGCTAGAATGACCCATGTATTTAATACTCGGGTCAGACCGAGATGTTTCAGGTTAGGTGCGTTTGGACTTAGCCTATTTTGCTTCCACATGGACTATTCCGCTAGCTCCTTTTGTTATAGCTTTTTGTGTAGTCCTTTTGGTTAAAACTCTTATATGTATTCTTTTGGGCTCGTCTGTATATTGTGCTTTGCTATACCACTTGACATGCATCATTTTGTATACTCTGCTATGTATCTGTATATGTGTATGTGATGATCTACTATTCTGTGATGTGTATTACATTTGAGTTATTATATTTTCTTCCGATAGATCCTTAGCCACCTATGGCTTTGCATTAGGTATTTATTAGATATGTCGATTCGCTTCGTATGGCTATTGTCGATGTATTTAATAGATAGTTAAGGCAAGACTATAGATGGTCGCTCCTAACCATCTTTATTCTCCACATTAGCAGACGGTATTACCTAGTAATACACTTTGTTAATGTGGGTATCTGAGTGAGGGCGTTACACATAGCGACTATTGTGCATGCTAAGTTGCGTAAGAGTAGCATAATCACTCCGGTGAAGTCTAAAATGCGACGTGTGAAACTGTTGTGTGTTTTCATGAATGTGTATGAATAAGTGTACACGAAGGGGTGTATCAGTATACATGTAACGACCTGCTATTTCGAATCATTCGCATCCACACATGTCGGACTTGAATTGTTCAAAATATCAGATTGTTAATTTATATTTGGCAAAGCTCAGCATATACACTAAATAAATCAATCATAGAATCACAAACATAGAGTAATACATAAATAAGCAGCAGAATAGGTAAATTTTAGTTCATGAAGCTACTATATAAACAACAAAGTTTGAAATAAAATACAACAGGATACCTCAAATACAATGTAGTCTCGAATACAAACAGATGACAAATCTGAACAAAACAACTGGATAGCTGAAAGCTGAATAGATATAGATGGATCTCCAAGCGAAGCTCCAAACTCCAAAGGTGAGTCTCAAATGCTATGACACTCAGTCTGACCAGAGCATAAAGCAAAACATGAAACACTCGAGTCAGGATTAACATATTTATATAGTAAATTCAACTCAAATGAAATGTCAACTGAAATACAAGTAACTTAAAGGATGTTTGGGATTTCTATCCTCTAAGGATCCGTGGAACTATCTACTATGTAGTAATGTACGCTATTATAATATGTCTATATTAAAGTAAATTATTAAAATAGCGTCAAGGCATTACCTATATCCCCCTTAACAAATTTTATATAATGCCGTAGTCTATATAGAACTGTAAACTCCACTCACAAGTGGGCATCAGGGAGAACTCAATAGGTACGATACAAAACAAACTCGAAGATGGTGCGATAGGCATTGACAAGGTGCTCGAGGCAATGCCATGGTAGATATACCATTTGTGGATCCGGACTGGTGGTAATGCATAGCAGCTACTACTGCCCATCTCATGACACGCTCCCAAATCAAAGGTGCACCCAATCAAATCACAAAAGCAATAGAATGGTATCGAAGGAATGTGTTCGATCAGAGGAGTGACCTCACTTGACCCGGCATGGCTCTTGTTTTAGCCACATCAAGATGACTCACGGGAGTCAGGGCTATGTAAATGCCGTATAGAATCGTCACCAAACCACCCTACTTCATTCTGGAATCTCCACCATGTACACAGTTGTCAAAGTGGTTTTCGATATTGATAGAGAGTATGACAACATCCGATCCCGTTCTCTTTAACAACCGAACGCTTATTTCACACTATAGTCATTTCATTTCAAATAGTTCATACTTCATATCAAAATATCATATTCAAATTCAAAACCATATAGATTCAATAGCATTATCCCTTTTTAAAAATATTCATTTTCAGAATCGTAACACTTTCCAAAATTTTAACACTTTCGAAATCGTAATACTTCTGAAATCATAGTACTTTTGAAATCATAACACTTTTGAAATCATAACACTTTAGATATTAAAATAGTATATATATATATATTAAAATAGTTATAAATTAAAATATTTTATATATTAAAACAATTTATATATTAGAACAGTTCCTATATATTAAAATACTTTATAGAATAAACTTAGTTTCCTCCAATTTCACAAATTGATTCAAATCATTTTAAATTCCAAAATCCATTTAAACCAATTCTAATTTAACCATTTCAATTTAAAGTTTAAAGATTCAAGTTTAAATATTCAAACATTTACAATATAAGTTTCATTTATATTTCACATTTAACTTTAATTTATTTCAAATCGGAAAATATTCACTTAACCGTTTTAATAACAATTTGTTGAAATCCCAATTTATATATTTAAATCAACATTCAATATTTGATCTTAATTTTTATTTAAAGTTCAGAATATACATTTAATCACCATTTACCAAATCGAGTTATAAATCATATCTTTCAAAATCTCAAAAGTCAATAAGTTCAAATAAATTCTTATTTAAATTCAATTATTAACCAATTTAGATTCCAAGTCAACATTTATTTATCTTTCCAACCTTTATTATTAAAGTTATAAAAATCAATTTTAAAATATTAATATAAATTTTAAATAAATATTTTAAAACATGTTATATACTAAATAAATTAATTTTTTATTAAATCAAATCTTATAATTAAATTTATTTTATATTAAATATTATTTTATATATCTTAAAATAATAAAATTATAAGTAAAAACTATATTTTCCAAACTAACTTATAAATTTAAAATTTTCAAAACATATAATTTTAAAAATCTAATTTAGACATATAAAATAATATTTATATATATAATATTTTAAAAATCAATATTTATTAAAAACTGTATATTTCCTTTCAAAACTTTGGAAAAATCTTTTTTCAAAATATAGACCAACGGTGTCCGTATTTAATTTTCTATCATATGGTCAAGTGATACAGATATTTATCATTTTAATCCACAATTTAAATATATGTATAGGTATATATCATTTCAACCCGAAATCCTGTAATTCAAAGTTTATGAAAATCGCTTGGGTTTATCATTTCAACTCATAACGATTTTTCCTTATTCTACAAGATCGTTCGGGTATGTATCATTTCAACCCATAGGGAATTCTAAATTAACAGGGAACTTGCAGAGTGAGAACAAATATGGTAATAATAATAATAATATCAACAACAGGCATATATCATCAGTAACAAATTAAATATATTCAACGAGATATGGTGTCATACATTGTAGGTGAACAATTGAAGATAATGGCATATCCTATTTAAAATTTAAATAACTAGCAATTCAAATTTAACAACATATTTCAATTGTCGTTTCAAATGAAATCAATTTACTAACTATAAGAGTGTTAATCGTGAGTGATTACTCACCTTTCGAGGCTAGAGAACAACGATGGTAAAGACGGTGACACGAACATGCACATGGATATGGGCACGGGTAAAGTAAATCAAAAGCCGATGAGATTTTCGGGCAGCGATGGACAAACCCACAATTGGACATTTGACAGCAAACGAACCACTTGAATTCAATGGGAAACAATATATTTGTATGAGATATATCTATTTAAATCATATTTTAATAATCAATATAAAATTTAAACCTATATATATTAGAATCAATATATATAAATACATATACATTTTATATTTAAAAATCAATACTTATATATGCTTATTCAAAAGGAACGGACTTGTATATATTATATTCAAATTTATTTTGACAATGTACATACGTATAATGCGATAACATATAAAAGTTATTACCATAATTTTAAATATAAAAATAAATACAAACAAATTCAAACTATTTTTTCAAAACCGATATACCAAATCACTTATACATTCAAAACTATCACTTTTATATGTGAAGTTATATGTGTGTGTGTATATATATATATATTTATTAATTTTGATATTCAAACACTCATGCTCCTAAAATTTGATATGCTCCAACTGTGTATATATATTCAGGAGACTCTGGCATAGATTCGAAATTCATTTGATACACTCAAAGCTTTGTATGAAAAACCATATGTACCCAACGCTAAAATTTGATACATACAAAACTGGCATTTCTTCTAAACCCAAACATCCATATGTGTAGTCCTATATATCATTTGAGACCAATATCCAAATTCTGATTATATTTTTATATTTGAAAACTAAATAAATGTGCAACCTGTTTATATTCAAAATTATATTCATACATTTATTATTTAAAAACTTACCATATTTCTGTAAAAACTGATGTATACAAAAATCCATATGCATATTCAAAACCGTGGAAATATTGCCTTATGTATTCAAGGCTTATGTGTTCACTTAAGACCTTTGGCACTTGAAAATTATTTTCAAAAAATTATATACATGCATTCAAGGTTGGCATGTTTTTGCAAAACACTTCATATACATAAGAAATTTCATGCACTTGGCACGTTTTCCAAAACTCTTCATATACATAAGAAATTTCATGCGCTTCAAATATATATAGAGAACTACAGTGAAAGAAAACACAAATATATGTATAACCCAGGAAAACATAACATACATTTTAAAATAATAGGAAGGTTGAAAGCGATATATTAGGGCAGCTACTATGTCAGGTGGATCGGATTGTAAGTGTACAGTGCAGAGGCTTGCTATGGAACGGCAGCACTCGGAGATGGTGGCTGCACACGGTTGATGGGACAGTTGAAGGTGGTGATGGGATCGAGTGTAAACGAACGCAAGCCTTAGTATTATATATATTTTATTTTTCCTTCACAAAACAAACAAAAGAGGAGGACAGTGAAGAAAAATGGCTTCGGGAGATGTTAGAATAGGCTCGGGCATAATAACATTATAGATAAATGAACAGCATTTCAATATATATACTTTGCACAAATATTTTTTTATTAGAGGAGGAAGGTGATAGCACGGAGAAGAGGATGCACAACAAAAGTTTTAGGCAAAATTTTAAGAGACGTGCCACATTTAGGAACAAATGTAAATATAATTATATATATATATATATATATATTATGTTTCTCCCATGAAACCATAGGCCCAAAAGCAAGTATACGAGCTAGCATATAATAAATATAATGGTGGGAATTACAAAAGTTAAAAATTTAATTCAAGGAATACTAATGGTTGGTGCTTGTTGATTATCACGGTAGAAAAACGAAAGGAAATAGGAACTCCAAAAGGCACGAATTGGGTACCAATATGGTTATTCGTTTCGCCGTTTTTGCCACGTACAGGAACCGAAACACACAAATGAATATACTACGGGGATCATCATAACAAGGTGATCTAAACGGTACATAGACATCAATGATACAACCATCCTATCAAAAATCCACATTCAGTACCGACAATGCTGCTAAAATGCCGAAAATAAGATAAACGGAGCGATAGCAGTCCAAATTTGGCGAAACGAAAAATGATGTCTCATTCAGAAGATGATTTACAAATTTATTATATAAAAATATCCAGGTTTGAAAAATATTTTATTATTACCAAATATTAAATGATTTAAATTTAAATAAATATACACAACAAAATAAACTTCCATAATATCTGATGAAAATTGCGACGACCCTCGTTTCGGGAGTTCAAAATCGACAGTAATCCATACATGTCCGACTTAAACAATCTGAAACGTAGATAATCAACTGGGGTTAAATAAGAAAAATAAGAAGAGAAGAAGAAAACAAAACATAGAATCTCACAGCGGAATCGATAATATATAATAATCAAATAAACAATTCATAAAGCTGTTTTGCTACATACTGGGTTTTAAACCATACTCTGGGTTTTAAACCATACTCATTTATCAGAGTTATAAATATACAACAAGGAGAAATAATCAATACATGATACAGGGGATAATAATAATAGTAATATACCAAAACTCCATCTTCGTCCTCAAGAGAATAGTCTACAATACACTGAAAAACTCAGGACTGACCCGAGCGTAATGAAAAAACTAAACACTCGAGTTAGGATTAAAATACTCATATGTCAGTCAAATCAATATCACAATATGAGCACAATAACTTAAGAAATGTTACGGGATTTTCCTTCTCCTAAGGATCCGTTAAACTATATATATGTAATAGTATACACTATAATAGATAATGTCTATCAGTAAAATAAATATAAAAATAGCATTAAGGATTTACATTGATCCACCTTAACACATTTTTACGGTTTTAAACCAAATTCGTAATGGGCTCATATGGGGACAAAAATATGACAAGGCATGTGAGGCAATGCCCAAGGTACGATTCTACCAGTTTATCCTTTTTGGCTGGTCGTAACCCATCCGTGGCCGACCGTGACAATCAATCCAAACGACGCATAAGGTGCACCCATCGAATCTGAAATCACAATAGTAATACGAGGGATCAACGTCGCTAGAGGTAGCTAACCTCAATGGCCAGACATAGGCTCCTGTTTTAGTCGTTTTAATTATGACATGAATGCCAAGGCTATCCATCATCGTTCTCTTACTTCATTCCAGTAAACGTCGCCAATTCAACCACTACATTCTAGATATCATCCACCACATACACCGTTGTCAAAGTGGCTCCAATATTGATAGAGAGTATTTCAATAAGAGGCCCTGGTCTCTTTAACAACGAATTATCATTTTACACACCGGTTGGTACTTTTACATTTCAAAAAAAATTCATATTTGATATCAAAATATCATATTCGTTTCAAAATCAAATTCATTTCGAAATCGTCATATTTACTCAAAAATCATATCCATTTCGAGATTATCATATTTACTCAAAATCATATCCATTTCGAAATCATCGTATTTACTCAAAAATATCAACTCAACTCGATATACTGATTTCACTTCAAAACTTGATTCGAATTATAGTTTTGGTTATAATTCCCTTTAACCCAATTCGCATTTAAATCCAAGATTTAAATATAAATTTTTTACACTTTAATCAGTTTGAATTTTAAAAAATAGCTTAAATAGTTAAAAATAGTTTAATAGAAAATGTTTAAATAGTTTAATCGAAAATAATTTGAATATAAAAATGGTTTATAAGTAAAATAGTTAAAAAATCAAAATAATTTGAATATTTAAAGAATATAGATTTTAAATTATTTATACTAAAATGTTCATTTAAAAAATAATTTCAAAGGCCAACCGGTCAACTTTCTAACTTCCTACCCAAATAAATTCCAAATTCCAGTTCGATTTAATCGATTCAATTCCGATTCCAGCTCGAATAATTTCGATTCCACATAAATTTCGATTTCAATTCCAATTTCCATTTTTAAATTAATTTAAATCTCAGTTTCAAATTAATTTCCAATTCCAAATAAATTTCCAATTCCAATTCCAATTCCAATTCCAAATTGATTTAAATTCCAATTTCAAATTAATTTAAATCCCAATTTCAAATTAATTTCAATTCCAATTTCAATTCCAAATTAATTTAAATTCCAATTTCAAATTAGTTTCAATTTCAATTTCAAATATCGATTTAAATACTTAAATCAAATATACCTTCAATACCAAATTTAGATCCAAAATTTCGATTATAATTCAATTCCAAACTAAAATTTGAAATATCATTTCATATCACTTTTTCTTAGAAATATTCAAAGTTTGAATGAAAGTCCAATCTTTTAAAACAAATCTATTTCTGAAATTTACGACGTATTTCATTTGTAACTTCAAAATTTAAAGTTCGATTAATTAAACGTTCTCGTTTATCAAATTTAAGTTCCAACATCTCAAGGTCCAATTCTAAATAATTCAATTTCCATAAATTTGACTTTATTCGACAAATCAATTCATTTAAATAATTTCAAAACAACTTTTAATATCATTAAGTTTAACCAACCCGGTGTCCGTATATAATTCTCTACCCTATGGCCAAGTGGATAATTATTTCGATTTAATTTCAAGGATGGATATATATTATTTCAATCCAAATAGATGTCATAGGTATTGTAACATTTTTGGATTTTAACCAAGTTTAAATTGGTAACTAATTTAATTTTTGGATTTAAACTATGAAATTTTTGGTAATTAATTTTAAATTTTGGATTTAATAATGAATTAATTGGAAAATCTCCAGAATAAATAATGATATGAATTTTTAGATGGGGATTTTGGATTTGGAATTCAATAATAAATATGTTTGAAAAATTGAAGTTAAAAATCTTTATATTTAAAGAACTAATAAATATTTATATATAATTTGCAATTTGTGTATAGTTACATATTTAAGTCATTTCTTCAAAAAGTTGTATAAAAATGTTGATAAAGGGCTCGATTTGAATATTCAATAAATTGATTTTAAATAGAAATTTGATTTCGGGATTCGAATATAAATGTATTGCAATAAGTTTAATATTCTTTTTCTTTAGAAAATAAATAAATAAATAAATATATATATAGTTTGAAAATATAGGTAATTAATAAATTAATAAGATAAAGCATTTAAAAACATTTTTCCTTCATATTTGAAATAAAAATTGTTGTAAATATAAAAACATAAAACATAAAAACCATGTTTCATGAATAAAATATAGTAAGGGATTTTGACAAAATGTATAAATAAATTTAAAAGAAAGGACTTAAACATAAAAGTTTGGGTCTTGACAAGTGTTTAACAAATAATCATATAGATTAACAAATGTAAAGGGATTAATTCATGCTAATAAACAAGTGGCAGGTCATGTTCTTTTTGAAATGAAAATTTTGTATACATTATATTGGAAAAAAAGTGAACCAGGCTTCAATTTCTTTCATTTGAGAAATCTGAAAACAAAAGAAAATTTTGGGAAAAACAATCTTCAACCTGGAAATTAAATTCCACAAAATAATCTTCCTCAAGTTTAAACAGTTTACAAAGCAAAAATATGAAGCTATGCATAGGAAATCGATATCTAGAAGCAAGCTAACAATTTAAAAACAAAATCAAATAGTAGGGCTAGAATTCGATAGCTTCCAGCCTTTGGATTTGGCGATCGCAATTGTTCAATTGGACCGGACTTGCTTAAGTCCACTTGATGGGTGTTCGAGCTAGCTTTGCATTGGAGATGGAGTTTTTAGAGTTTGGCATTGAAGAGATTATCTTTCCGCTGTAGTTGCCAAGTTTGCTTTATCTTCTTCTGTTGTTTCTTTTCGCTGCTATTTCTTGTATCTCTGATGTATATTGATATTCATTGTATCATTGTTGTGTTGAATTTTGTATATCAATGATATTGTTCATTTTTTCTTCCGCTGTGTTGTTATACTTAATGTGTTATAAGCTCTGACAACCAGATTCGGCTTTTGAATCTGCGACATTCGAATACTGGTGACGTAATCGGTGCCGATTTTCGAAGGTCGAGTCAAGGTTGTTACAATTAGTATCAGAGCCGAAGGTTGAAACTTTATCTCAGGAGTATAACACCTTAGGTAACTCATTAGAGATAGGGTGAAGTATACCATAGAATGAGTATATCCCTAAGATATCCGTCCGTATGCCTCAGTAAATTCTTTTACTATCCACTGATAGTGAGTATGAGTGCAAGAAAAGGACGAGATAGGGGACCGGGGAGTAAGACTGTAAATGGTCGATACCCTATAACAAAAAGGAATAATTTTTCTCTATCAATCTCTGTGACGCCCCACCTCTATACCCACGCTAGTTAAGAACACTACGGTGTAATGCTGTCGGCTAGCACGAAGAATAAGGCTGTGGAGGAGCGACCATCCTTGTAATTTCTTTGTGCGAGCACCGATATGTCAGATGGTATAGCATGCATGTCATTTAAGGAGGAAATCCGACATACCGATACAAACTCAAAGCTATCACACAGTGGCTATATATAATCTTCGAAAACAAATACTGAAATAAGCATAACACATATCAGTCACAGACATCCATATCACAGAGGCGGAAAAAGATATAAATATATAACACAGGAAAGTGTTCATCAGAGTAGTGGTCAAAAGATCCATAATAACCCAAAATAATAGCAACATGTGTTATACAAAAGAATAAGTATACATCATAGAGTCTATATCTCAAATGTATATATCCAAAAACTACTAATCTAAGTAGTTAGCCAAAAGTCAGAGTAAGAGATCCCAGGGGAGAAGTCAAGCAGAAGCACCTGTAACATCTCGGTCTGACCCGAGTATTAATTCATAAGAAAATAATAAACGGATCAGTCTAGCTATAAATATCAGATGACATGATATAAAATAAGAGATATGGCATAAACATATAATATCCATAATGGCATACTACTATAAGTATGCGAATGATAATCAACAAGAGATTAATCAATATCACAAGAATCTTCTCAAAGATCCAAAAAGGGTATCATACCCAAAACTTGTATTCATAACAAGTCAATGACACACGAATTCACCAATGCGTAAAAATTGATAAAGCATATCAATAGAAATCACGAAAATAGGTGAAGCATAAAATCTCCAGAAATCAGCACACGAAATCCAGAAATCATAAAAAATGGAAAGAGGCCTATCACAGAACGGGTCGAAGACCATGGGGAGCTACCCCATATGTGTGAGTCGAAATCACACAGATGAGGTCTAGACTAACCTTGCAAACAAAGAGATACGTGTGAGTCGAAATCACACAGATGGTGTCTAGTCTACCCTCGCAGGAAAAGAGATATGTGTGAGTCGAAATCACACAGATGGTGTCTAGACTAACCTCGCAGACAAAGAGATATGTGTGAGTCAAAACCACACAGATGAGGTCTAGTCTAACCATGTAGACAAAGAGACATCGCACAATTGCTAGTCTAAATCATAAAAATGATCGTCATGATCCTTGCGAAGTGTCAATTACACTAAGCTAGTAAATATATGAGTTTAGCTTCATGTCCCATAACCACTAGCTTAACTTAAATATTTACAAACAAACTGTAGATCTTCACTAGAAAATTGTCACAAGAGGTTCAATCGAACAAGTCTAAGAATTAACCGATGAAGCAAACACAAGCGTTTCATACCACTTGTTTTACTAAGTCGTTTAATTAGATTTCACATCCGAGTGAGGTAAAGGCTTGTATATACTAATAGATTGGAAAGCGGTTTAGGAAAAGTGTTTGGTATTGAAAATAGAGTTGAAATCATTTTGATGAAAGAGTTTTGATATTTACTACTAGTATTGAAACCTTTATATTTTATAGTGACAAATCACAGAAATTGATTGTAGAATCAAGTCACAAAAATTCACGTTCGAAGACGTGAGTAAAATCCATGGAAATTAATTCCAAAACCATCAAAGTAGAAATACCCATGCGACTTAACGTGGCCGAGTTAAGGCGCAACGACTTAGAAATAAATTAGGTCGAACGACCTAAGAGTAACATGCCGAACAACCTAGAGGAAAAACAGGTTGAGCGACCTAAGGATATAAGGCCAAACGACCTATGACGGAACGGTCGAGCGACCTAAAAGTAAGAAAGGCCGAGCGACCTAACGACACACGGCCTAGGGAGACGAACGACCAAGCGACCTAAGGTAAGACAGGTCGAACGACCTATGACTTAACGAAATAAAGGCCGAGGGACAAGGCCAAATGCCTAAGGGTTAATGCAACCTAGGTAGTATGCGACCTAGCGACTTAACAAGGGAAGTGCCCTAATGAGGCATGCGACCTAACAGAGTACGCGACATAATGACGAGAAAGGCGAGAGATATATGAAGGCCATGCGACCTAGGGAAGTGGCCATAAAGCCAAAGTGGAACGACCTAGTGTCATGCGACCTAAGGGATATAACGACCTAACTCGGTCGAGCGACCTACCTGAAAGCCCACCAAAATTGGACTAGACCGAGCATCTCCGGCCAAACGACCTACGACCTACGACCTACGACCTAGTGCCGAGCGACCTAAGGCTGTAGAACTATTTAAGGCCAGAAACGAGCTATTTGAAGGCCGAGACTGTAACGACCCGAAATTTTCGAACCCGAAAATTCCAGATAGTTATGAAAAAGAAGAAAGAGATAGAAGAAGAAGAAGAAAAGAAAACATCAACAACTCACATTCGCAGCGGATAAATATAATAATAAATAATAGTTTACAGAAGAATACTATATTTGTTGATTACATTTAATATACATCAGAGTTACTCATATATACAGAAATGGACATATACAAATCATGTCTCAGATACACAATAATATACTACAGCGGAAATACTCTATACGATATTGCCGCCCAGCTCGCCTCCTGAGCTCCAGAACGTATCTACCTGAAAATCTGTAATACTCGGTCTGACCCGAGCATTACACCAAAGTAACACCCGGGTCAGGCTGGAAACCAGCGTGAGTAAACCCAACTAACATGGGATACCAAAACAATCAACTTATATAAAACCCGGGTCAACATATATCCATTTAACCAATTTCTCAATTTGCTATAGACAACATTTACTTCACAAATAACTTTCTAAGTGCCAAACTTAGATAAAAATTATCCAATTCACTTAAGTCATCTAATTCCAGCCTATTGATTTCACAAATCAATTTATAAAAATTCGAAGTGGTTTCGGGTATTTCCCAATACCCGACCCCGGTTACTTCGAGACTCATATTATCGTAACCCAAGCTATTCAAATGAAATTCACAACATTTCATATTAGAAATATCAACTCATTCAAAACATCCAATACCATTCAATCATTCATAAGCAAAGCTTAATCACATACAAATTTAATTCAATTGATTCCAATTGAATTTCAAATCTCCATCACTTAGATTCCTTCATTCAATATTAATTAATTCCAAATCAAATAATTAATCACTCTTCATTTTTTTTCATTTTTCATTAATCAAACTGGATTAATTTTCTTTCAATTGTATTCAAGTAATTATCTCCAATTAATTTCACGATATTAATTATCCTTAATCCACTAAATAAGTAATCTTAATTACTTATATTAATTGCATATATTAATTGACTACTCATAAGTCACTTATTATGAATTAATTAATCACAATTTAATCAAATCTTTAACTACTTCATTAATTATATAAATTAATGATTCCAAATTTTATTTTACTTTAATCCAACCCCAATATTTATCAATTCTCAATTAAACTCAGTATGTAATTAACTAATCCTTTATTTACTTCATCAATAAATCAGTTAACCCTAAATTAATTATCTTGATAAATTTCTTGATAAATTTCACAAAGTAACTGTATTTTATTAATTACATTAAGTAATTATTTATCACACCAACAAATGGTTATTCTGAATTACTTATACTTAGTTAATTAACTTACAACTCAATTTATTATTTAGTTAAATACCCTTTTATTACTGAATTTAATATCCTAAATCATTAATTAATTGAATTACTTAATTATTCATTTTAGTTACCTATTACCTTTATTAACTTTGGGAACACTTACTCATTTATGATTTAAGTTTTAAACAAATTTAAAATCCAAATACTTCGAATCAAGCAACAATTAACACAGGAATCAACCAAAACTAAGTTACCAAATCATCAGTGCACAACACATCAATTCAACCATTCAACCAATTATTTAAATTTAACCATATAAAACTAAATAAAAATCCATCAGGTTGAGATTTACTCACCTTTACTCCTTAAATTTGCTAATCCACTTCATTCCCGACTATATTTCTTCACGATATATGGACCTTGTATAAACATTAGGTGATTATTAATACTTGACAACAGAACAATTAATCTCCCTTAAATAAATTTAATTAACCCAAAATTTTATTTAAACAAATTTCCTTTTCTTTCAATAAATAAATTTTAAGTTCCAAAAATAAATTTAATAAGTTAGTCTCCCAAATATTGTTTAAAATAAACTAGTAAATAGAAATGTGTATATGTATTTTTA
Source organism: Allium cepa (assembly GCA_030765085.1). Taxonomy (NCBI): domain Eukaryota; kingdom Viridiplantae; phylum Streptophyta; class Magnoliopsida; order Asparagales; family Amaryllidaceae; genus Allium; species Allium cepa. Next base: position 326,885,010 of record CM060935.1, on the reverse strand, counting down.
TTTTATTTCACTTCCTTTAAAACTACATATATTTTAAAACTTAAATTATATCGATTCAATGTCTAATTTTATAATGAACTTTAAATTATTTATAATTCCTATATATTGCTTTCAACCCCTTTCTATATAAAAAACTTTTCTGTACTGGAATATATATAGGAAAAATACACTTATCTTTATGAAATTTTTATTTTTCTTCGATCCAAAGTTAAGTAAACTAATAACACTTAGAATCTAATCTCAGATTACCTATATACAAATTTTCTGTAACTGACTAATCCTAAATTGATTCAAAAACACAAAGGTCAGATACCTCGCTGTTGCGTCATGCTTAGCTCACGCTCCATGCCTAGCCGCTACACCATGAAACCCTAGCTCCATACTTGCTCGAACTCGACCCCTTTGTCGCCGCTGCCTGTCGCGATCCACGCGAATTACACCCTTGCTTCGAGCGACGTCGAGATGCCGCAACTCCCCTCCCACAATCAACACGAACGACGACGCTGCCTTACTTGAGAGTTCGAGCTACATCGGCTCTTTCGCCTTCACCCATCACTCACGTTCAAGTCGTCGCCTCCTCTAGCGCCGGTCTCCTCCTCTGACGTCTTCACCAATGGAATCGCACTCGTCATTCATTATTTACTTATTTTTCCCTAAATCGCATTTCGCGATTTTCTAATTTCGTGAATTTTTTTTTTGTTTGATCGATTGCTGCTTATCAAAGTGAGGGAGACGGGGGATAAATAAAAAATGGGTGGGTGAGTGGCTTCTTGAGTGCGATTAAAGGAAAATATCTATGCCCTTAGGTCTTTAAATTTTATTATATCTTCAAAACGTCACAAAAACTGCCATTTACATCGAACCCCTTTTTAGAAATGTCGTGAGTCAATCCCAGGGTTTTACCCGCGTTCCAAACACAATGGAACGTGCTTCGAAAGCTAATTTGTTCATATACACGAGTTAGAGAAGGAACCGATCAATTTACAATTAAATCGATTAAAATAATTCTAAGCGTTTTGAGCTGCCAGGGTCAAATGACAACTCCGATTGCTACGAAAATTGAAATCCGATAATAATTAACTGTTACGGATCCAACGAAGCTGGTTTCGTTAAATTCCGAGACTGTGCCTCGGAATGCTATTTTTAAATTCAATTTAAACGATATATTTATTAAAATTGAACAAATTACCTTTAAATTAAAATTTCAACCATTCTAATATCTTCAGTATCATCATTATAGATTTTATAAGCCTTCAAAATATTTTAAATAGGCTTAGAATCTCAGATTCAACAATTTACCCAATTTAAATTATTAAATTCAATATTTAAACTATACAATCCAATGATTTAATTATCCAGTAAATATGGATATCCAAAAATTCAAGTTAAAATTAACATTTAAATATTTTAAAAACAGTTAATTATTCCAATTTAATTCGTTAAAATTTCCGGGTCGTCACATTCCTCCCCCCTTAAAAGAATTTCGTCCCCGAAATTACTAGTTAGGAAGAATTGACCAATACCCGTTTATCTTTTCCGAAATTCACAATTCAACATCCTACCACTTATCTTTTATTAAAGGTCCACTAATACCTTATTCAACTTTCCCAAAACCTTCTATAGATCCAATCAATACTCTTCTGCTCAATCAATTAAATTTCAAATTAAAACCAATTTTTGAATTATCAAAATTTCTCAAAAATTTTCTAACTCTCTGAATTCCCGAAAATTTTTGCCAGCGTCTCCTTTGCGCGGCTAGCTCGGTACTACTACAAAAGGCCTCTACGGGCTCCCAAATTCCAAAAAGAAAACAAAAGCCAAGTGGCTACATCAAAAACCCAATCCAATATCATACGGAATCAAAATACTTACCTTTTTAGTCGGGCAATTCAAATTTATCATTTGGAATCAAATCCAATTTCCTTCTCTTTTATAATACCTGCATATCCTGCTTAGCACTAATATTCAGACACAATATCCCAAAATCATTTTATACATCTCTTTAGATAAGTTTCATATCCACTTCTATTCAAATTAGTTTTCGCCATTTCATATGAATTCAATTCATTTTCGATTTCTAATATTGAGTTATATCATTCTTTTAAATTGATTCATATTTCATTTACTAGTTTACTTTAAGTTTCCCGTTTGAAATTGTTTTGTCGTTAACCAAAATTTTCCAAAAATTTTCTAACTGCCAAAATTTCCGGAAAATTTTGGCAGAGTCTCCTTTGTACGGAGGAGCTTTTGCAATTTGACAAGAGATATAAATACGTATACATCGACCCACACGGTCGGAAAAAGCAAAAACAGTTCATATTTCCTATTTTTATTGCGTAGGCGTACCTTATTTAGCATTTTAAGCAAGCAACTTATTAATTTAAGCAATTTGCGCAATCCAAATCAACCAAACAGTCTTCAGGTACCTGTACTTACTCAATTTAAATATGTAAGTGCCATATATATGAAGTTTTATAATATTTCTCTTACTTAAACGACCACAACACATCAACTCTAGAAGAAATGCATTCTAGATAACTTTCACAAGCAATTGCTATGATTTCAAAACCAATTCCATTGTTTTCAACCAATTCACATTCCATTTCATTCAATTATAAATGATTTATTACTCAAGTATTTACATTCAATCGATTTTTAACCCAAACAAGCACCTATTCACATCAAACGATTCAAATCAATTTTATTTAATCTCTTTCAACCCATAAAATTTTAATTACTTTTGTTTACATCAATGACAACTATTTTGATGCAAATTCGACAATACTCTCTTAATAGAGTATCCATTTCAATTCATAACCACTTTAAATAAATTTTTTTACTCATCCTGTATTTAATTCCGTTTCGTTCTTAATTTATTCACAAACCATACATACGCTTTTCATTTCTTCTCTGCATTGACTTCATTCCAACTATTTATTAAGTTTGGCACATTCAATACTTCTAAATTAATAACCATTTCCAAATTAGTTTAATCCAAGCTTTTATTTAATGGGCTTTTAGCCTTATTCGAAACCAAGCTTCAAATAATTTTAAACTTAAGTTAATTACTTAAATTTTAATTTTAATTCACCTACTCATCTTATCAAAATAATATGCAACACATACTTAACTCATTTATACCTCAAATTAATATGTCACCGAACTTAAATTCAGTCTAATAATCCAATTCCAATCACATCTTTGATTTAGTCTTTAGTAAATCAGACTTCATCTATTATTATCTATTCAATTAACTCATTTTAACTTTTTAAATTTACCATTTAATTCATTATCGCATTTATTTTATTAATACAAGGCCATTTTCAATTATTTCTGCTTACCTGGGTTTTGTTTGCCTCTCTAACCATTTCTATTATAATTCACTTCATTTCATTCTACAACATTTTCATCATATCAAATTTACTTGCAAATTTCATTAAATATTATTCAAATCCCACTTGGATTTTATTTGCAATTCAAACCATCACATTTTCCAATCCAACTCTATTTCATTTTTATTTTACAATATCTCCTCTTATTTAATTCATTATCAAACCCAAGTCGAAATTTTATTTATAACTCGAATTCATTTCCAAACTTCATTATCTACTTACAATCCATTTTAGTCATCCAGGTTAAATTTTATTAACATTCTCTATTAAATAATTTATTTAGATAACTAGCTTACTTTCACTTTTAATTCAACATTGGATTTTTAATTACAAAGAATCACTTCATTAAAATTTTCCGAGTTTCAATTTTATTTTACAATTTCAGTTTGAACTTCCCTTGATTTTCCAACATTTCATCTCCTTTATTTTAAAATTTTAGAAATGCCCATAAAATCTCATAATAATATTAAAATAGCTTTAATAAAATATTTCTTATAACCCGATGTCTCAACCAGTCCATCCTTATTCTCACAGAAATTCAATCATACGTTGATCAGGCGTAGGACTGAAAATCTATAAGTACTTGGTAAACCCGTTTTCAACACCCAGTGAAAATATTTGGAAAATAATTTTATTGAAAATATTGGAAGCATTTTGAAATAAAGGAAATATCTTTGGTGACAATGCTCTGAAAATCATCACCCCCATTCCATGGTCACAGTTACATACCAGGGTTACGTTGCAGTCGCAACAAAAGTCCATGTAACTGCAGGCTCTCCGCGGCACTCTCGATTACGCCATGGAACCCACACACAACAGATCACAGTTACATCCAGGGTTACGTTGCTGTCGCAGCAAAAGTCCATGTAACTGCAGGCTCTCCGCGGCCTCTTGATTACGCTGTCGAAATGAAACTTCTCCACTTCTACATAGGTCGCAGTCTACCGAGATAAACTCAACCGCAGACTGTTGGCTCTCAGCGGCACACACGACTTTCGCAATGTTACCATTGGTCGCAGTTACATCCTGGGTTACGTTGCAGTCACAACAAAAGTCCATGTAACTGTTGGCTCTCCGCGGCACACACGACTTACGCTATGGTAACTCAACTCATAATCCTCAGGAACTAGTTTTGTCCGGACTCCTCACAGGATCAACTTTAGAACCCCCCCTTGGGGCTCAAGGCAGCGCCACCCAGTGGCACTCCTGAGAAGTCCATTCCAAGGGAGCGCCTTTTTCCCCAGAGCTATCATCAAAACACTTTATACTATACACATATAGTATCTTTCAAATTATACACCTAGTATGAATTTTATCAAAGCTCCTTTACACAAAATCGATTATTTCCAAAATCGATAATTCTCAAACTAGGCTTTCCAAATTCAATATTGATTTTACCCAAAACTCAAAAGCCTTTTTCAAATCCAAAGGTTCCCAAATTTTTTTTTTCAAAATCCTCATAGGATCCTTTATACATATTTTGATATATATAAATAAATTTTTAAAACTTTGGATCCTTACTTTCTTGTATAAAACACCTTTTATACTCCAAACACTCTCAAAAACCATAGAAATAACCAATTTTCATCTTTATTCATTTCATATTTCTCAAAATATTCTTTCAGTTCAAAAGAACCATTTCACATTCCTTATTTACCTTTACATTAATTCCCGATTGGATTAGTACTTCAATCCTTATCTCAGTTGGGTACTTAATCAATAACAGTTTGAACTCCGACCAATTTAGAAAAATAGCTTGAAAAGTTTAAAAAAATAGGTAAGTAGTTGAAAAATAATTATTAGTTTGCAAAATAATTGTAAAATAGTTAACTAATTATAAAATAGTTGAGAAATAGTTAAATAGTCATAGAAATTTTAGATAATTACAAAATAGTTGTTAAATAGTAATTAATTTGTAACATGGTTGAAATATAGTAATAAATTTAGAAAACAGTTGAAAAATAGTCAAATAACTCCAAAATAATGGTAAAACAAGTATAAAATAATTTGGCTTTAAGAAAGAAAAGTGGTATATATTTAAGAGCTTGGAAAAATAAGCTTACATCAAAACAATTAAATTAAAAATAGTTCAGAGTCGAAACTGTTCACTTCCCCAACAATGCGATTTAAATTTCCATTTAAATCGACCCAATTTCAATACTAATAACTCCAAATTCCATTGGACTTAATTCATTCCCAACTCAATTGAATTAACTCTCAACTCCTTTCTAACTTCAAATCAAATTCCATTAGGTCTTAACCCAATTCCACTTTAATTACAATTCCAAATTATTTTGATAAATCTGGACTAATATCAATTAAACTCTCTTCAAGTTCAATACCCTATTTCAGTTAATCTAATACAAATTTCCCATTTGAATTTTAAACTTGCACAACTTTTATTAAAATTTAAAATTTCCAACTTCTATTTAAAATCAATTATATTCACATTTTGCTTTTAACTTGGAGTTATACATATTGTTTAACCAATGTGTTTTTTTTTTTATTCCATAAACAATTTAAATCCAGATTCCAGAGTTTAAACAATTTTCCAAAACTTAAATATCACCTTAGAATTCATCTATATCTAAAATTCTTTGACAGATTCTATTATCCTTTTGAATTTCAAAACCAAACTCAATTCACAAACAATCCAAATTTAAAACAATTTGGTAGCAATTTTTCTTCTACAAACTCGAAAATAAACTTCGATAATGCTGCAGTCATCACCGACGTTATTTTCCAGTGACCAAAAGAGTTCAATGCTTTTATTACTCTAAAAACATTTCCAAATATTTTTAATTCCAAATCTCCCAGATTTCAAATTCAACACCAAAAATATTTTTTTGAAACAATACTATTATTTCTTTCCAAAACCTTTGGAAATCACTTTCAAATCCAAAGGGATTTTAAATTGTCCCAATCCATCCCATTTATATTTAAACATTACTCTGGAATTTCATCTCACTTTATTTTCAAATATTCTTAGGAATTTTATTTCGGAATTCTATTTCAAATTATAATCTCATTTATTTATAAAGTTTATTTCAACTTATGAATTCCATTTACAGTATATATTTCAAATTCAATATTGATTTTGAACAAATTCCACTTAAATTACAATTCCAAAATTATTCTAATTACTTTGGATTAGTATCCATTCAATTGAACCCACTTCAATTCCAATCATTTCAATTCAATCCAATTCAAATCTTCCATTCAATTTTTTTTTTGAACTTATACATCATCCATCCCAAATCCAATTAATCCAAATCGGATTCAATTTGAATGAGTACAATTCCAACTTCAAATTTAAACCATCTCAAATTATATAATTCGAGCTAAGTTCTCAAAGATTGGTTTAACCTTTTTAAACCAAATTTAACTTTTGTTCATTTAAAATTTCAAACAATTCTAATTTCTGAGTTCTAATTCTAGAACTTCATTTTTAATTAATTTAATTTTAATTTGGTTATATTATAGTCCTACTTAACTTAATTCCAATAATTTAACACCCAATCACCTTAATATTTATTAGAAGGAAATATTTCTTTTCATATCAAAATATACTATTATATAAAATCATTTAAAATCTTTATAAATAACAAGTACGCTCTCATATATATACACTCAACTCATATTAGAGTACTACAAACCCTATTTAATGAGTAATCCCCACCAGAGCCAAGGTTCTCGCTTAACCTTCTGCTCTGATACCAAATGTAACGACCCGAAATTTTCGAACCCGAAAATTCCAGATAGTTATGAAAAAGAAGAAAGAGATAGAAGAAGAAGAAGAAAAGAAAACATCAACAACTCACATTCGCAGCGGATAAATATAATAATAAATAATAGTTTACAGAAGAATACTATATTTGTTGATTACATTTAATATACATCAGAGTTACTCATATATACAGAAATGGACATATACAAATCATGTCTCAGATACACAATAATATACTACAGCGGAAATACTCTATACGATATTGCCGCCCAGCTCGCCTCCTGAGCTCCAGAACGTATCTACCTGAAAATCTGTAATACTCGGTCTGACCCGAGCATTACACCAAAGTAACACCCGGGTCAGGCTGGAAACCAGCGTGAGTAAACCCAACTAACATGGGATACCAAAACAATCAACTTATATAAAACCCGGGTCAACATATATCCATTTAACCAATTTCTCAATTTGCTATAGACAACATTTACTTCACAAATAACTTTCTAAGTGCCAAACTTAGATAAAAATTATCCAATTCACTTAAGTCATCTAATTCCAGCCTATTGATTTCACAAATCAATTTATAAAAATTCGAAGTGGTTTCGGGTATTTCCCAATACCCGACCCCGGTTACTTCGAGACTCATATTATCGTAACCCAAGCTATTCAAATGAAATTCACAACATTTCATATTAGAAATATCAACTCATTCAAAACATCCAATACCATTCAATCATTCATAAGCAAAGCTTAATCACATACAAATTTAATTCAATTGATTCCAATTGAATTTCAAATCTCCATCACTTAGATTCCTTCATTCAATATTAATTAATTCCAAATCAAATAATTAATCACTCTTCATTTTTTTTCATTTTTCATTAATCAAACTGGATTAATTTTCTTTCAATTGTATTCAAGTAATTATCTCCAATTAATTTCACGATATTAATTATCCTTAATCCACTAAATAAGTAATCTTAATTACTTATATTAATTGCATATATTAATTGACTACTCATAAGTCACTTATTATGAATTAATTAATCACAATTTAATCAAATCTTTAACTACTTCATTAATTATATAAATTAATGATTCCAAATTTTATTTTACTTTAATCCAACCCCAATATTTATCAATTCTCAATTAAACTCAGTATGTAATTAACTAATCCTTTATTTACTTCATCAATAAATCAGTTAACCCTAAATTAATTATCTTGATAAATTTCTTGATAAATTTCACAAAGTAACTGTATTTTATTAATTACATTAAGTAATTATTTATCACACCAACAAATGGTTATTCTGAATTACTTATACTTAGTTAATTAACTTACAACTCAATTTATTATTTAGTTAAATACCCTTTTATTACTGAATTTAATATCCTAAATCATTAATTAATTGAATTACTTAATTATTCATTTTAGTTACCTATTACCTTTATTAACTTTGGGAACACTTACTCATTTATGATTTAAGTTTTAAACAAATTTAAAATCCAAATACTTCGAATCAAGCAACAATTAACACAGGAATCAACCAAAACTACGTTACCAAATCATCAGTGCACAACACATCAATTCAACCATTCAACCAATTATTTAAATTTAACCATATAAAACTAAATAAAAATCCATCAGGTTGAGATTTACTCACCTTTACTCCTTAAATTTGCTAATCCACTTCATTCCCGACTATATTTCTTCACGATATATGGACCTTGTATAAACATTAGGTGATTATTAATACTTGACAACAGAACAATTAATCTCCCTTAAATAAATTTAATTAACCCAAAATTTTATTTAAACAAATTTCCTTTTCTTTTAATAAATAAATTTTAAGTTCCAAAAATAAATTTAATAAGTTAGTCTCCCAAATAGTGTTTAAAATAAACTAGTAAATAGAAATGTGTATATGTATTTTTATTTTATTTCACTTCCTTTAAAACTACATATATTTTAAAACTTAAATTATATCGATTCAATGTCTAATTTTATAATGAACTTTAAATTATTTATAATTCCTTTATATTGCTTTCAACCCCTTTCTATATAAAAAACTTTTCTGTACTGGAATATATATAGGAAAAATACACTTATCTTTATGAAATTTTTATTTTTCTTCGATCCAAAGTTAAGTAAACTAATAACACTTAGAATCTAATCTCAGATTACCTATATACAAATTTTCTGTAACTGACTAATCCTAAATTGATTCAAAAACACAAAGGTCAGATACCTCGCTGTTGCGTCATGCTTAGCTCACGCTCCATGCCTAGCCGCTACACCATGAAACCCTAGCTCCATACTTGCTCGAACTCGACCCCTTTGTCGCCGCTGCCTGTCGCGATCCACGCGAATTACACCCTTGCTTCGAGCGACGTCGAGATGCCGCAACTCCCCTCCCACAATCAACATGAACGACGACGCTGCCTTACTTGAGAGTTCGAGCTACATCGGCTCTTTCGCCTTCACCCATCACTCACGTTCAAGTCGTCGCCTCCTCTAGCGCCGGTCTCCTCCTCTGACGTCTTCACCAATGGAATCGCGCTCGTCATTCATTATTTACTTATTTTTCCCTAAATCGCATTTCGCGATTTTCTAATTTCGTGAATTTTTTTTTTGTTTGATCGATTGCTGCTTATCAAAGTGAGGGAGACGGGGGATAAATAAAAAATGGGTGGGTGAGTGGCTTCTTGAGTGCGATTAAAGGAAAATATCTATGCCCTTAGGTCTTTAAATTTTATTATATCTTCAAAACGTCACAAAAACTGCCATTTACATCGAACCCCTTTTTAGAAATGTCGTGAGTCAATCCCAGGGTTTTACCCGCGTTCCAAACACAATGGAACGTGCTTCGAAAGCTAATTTGTTCATATACACGAGTTAGAGAAGGAACCGATCAATTTACAATTAAATCGATTAAAATAATTCTAAGCGTTTTGAGCTGCCAGGGTCAAATGACAACTCCGATTGCTACGAAAATTGAAATCCGATAATAATTAACTGTTACGGATCCAACGAAGCTGGTTTCGTTAAATTCCGAGACTGTGCCTCGGAATGCTATTTTTAAATTCAATTTAAACGATATATTTATTAAAATTGAACAAATTACCTTTAAATTAAAATTTCAACCATTCTAATATCTTCAGTATCATCATTATAGATTTTATAAGCCTTCAAAATATTTTAAATAGGCTTAGAATCTCAGATTCAACAATTTACCCAATTTAAATAATTAAATTCAATATTTAAACTATACAATTCAATGATTTAATTATCCAGTAAATATGGATATCCAAAAATTCAAGTTAAAATTAACATTTAAATATTTTAAAAACAATTAATTATTCCAATTTAATTCGTTAAAATTTCCGGGTCGTCACAGAGACTTTTCCACGCAAACGACCTAGCATAGGCAGAACGACCTAAGTGCAGAATTTCACCAAAAAACATTAATAATTGGAGTTTTTCGCCAATCCAATCCAATCCAAACCAAATACAAATGTACAGGCTAAAGTGATAGGGAATCATTCCCAAACATCCATGATAGTTATAGACAAGAGTGTGAGATAAAAATCCCACCTTTGCACCAAAACCAATGAAGATGAAACTTTAAGCAAAGCAAGAATCAACCACACTTAAATCCAATGTCCTCACTTTGAAGTTGGAGTTGAATGATGGATTTGCAATGAATTTAAGCTTTGGAGTTTTAGTTTCTCATTCCACCCTCCATTTTTTATGAAGCTTCACTGTTTAGGAAATAAAAAGAAGTTATGAAGAGAAGAGGGAGTTGGGCTTGACTTATAATGGCTAAACCAACCCAAAAGGCCCAAAGTGTAAAAGTGATAAAATTTCACTAACTCCAAACATATCAAAGTTTATACTTAAAAAGATCGCAAACGTCATTTTGGACCCAATGGAAGTGGTCTCGAGTCCTAATTTGAACGTATGCAAAAAGTAGCTTTTCGGACTAAAATCCAATTAACGATAAAATATTTAAATATAAAATCGACGGATATGCAGATTGTTACAGACTCCCCTCCTTAAAAAATTGCGTCCTCGTAATATATAAGATGGAAATAAAAGTAACAACCATAAAAGCATATTAACACAAAAGTAAATAAGAAGTTCACCTCAAGGAGCACTAAAAAGTAAGTCCGTATGTGTTCGCTCAATGAATTCTCTAGATTCCCATGAGCATTCTTTAGGATTTGAGGACCATTGAACCTTCACAAGTGGAACATCTTTATTTCAAAGTCGTTTGACATCCGAAGCAATAATTCGGATGGGATGCTGCTCATAAGTTAAATCAGGTGAAACTTCAATTTCTTCCATAATACCAGGCTCAAGAATAGAATCGGAATCCCGAAGGCATTTCCGTAATTGAGAAACGTGAAACACGTCATGAATAAAAGAAAACTGAGCCGGTAATGCAAGGCGGTAAGCCATGGAACTAGTACGTTCAGTGATAGAAAATTGCCCAATATATCGAGGCGCTAACTTTCCCGATCGACTGAAACGTACAACACCTTTCATAGGTGAAACACGAATAAATACAGGATCTTCCACGAAAAATTCTAACTTCCTTCTCCGCTTATCGGCATAGGATTTTTCTCTACTCTGGGCTTCTTTCATCCTATGTCGAATAAGGTCAATTTTCTCTGTGGAATCCCGGATAAAATCTGGCCTAAAACCAGCTTCTCACCGGCCTCAAGCCAACAAGAAGGACACCGGCATGGCCTTCCATAAAGTGCCTCGAAAGGTGCCATACCAATACTAGATTGGAAGCTATTATTATAGGAAAATTCAACAAGAGAAATATGATCTTTCCAACTTCCACCGAAATCAAGCACATAAGCATGAAGAAGATCTTCAAGAGTTTGATTCACACGCTCGGTTTGTCCATCGGACTGGGGGTGATAAGCGGTGCTAAAATTAAGCTTCGTTCCAAAAGGTTTTTGAAGACTCTTACAAAATCAACTAGTAAACAATGGATCACGATCGCTAACAATAGAAGTAGGAAATCCATGTAATTTAACAATTTCCTTGATAAAAAGTTTGGCCAAAAAAGGAACGGTTCGGTTAAACCGAACGGGAATAAAATGGGCGGATTTAGTAAGTCTATCAACTATAACCCATAACCTATCATGACTCGAACGAGAACGGGGAAGACCATCAATAAAATCCATGGAAATTTGGTCCCACTTCCAAATTGAAATTTCTAAAGGTTGCAATAACCCACCCGGCCTTTGATGTTCGGCCATGACAAGTTGGCAAGTCATGCAACACTTAACAAAATTAGCAATATCAGATTTCATTCCCTCCCAATAATAAAGTCGCTTCATATCAGCGTACATTTTACTCCTACCGGGATGAATGGTAAATTTAGAATGATGAGAATCTTCTAAAATATCTTTACGAAGATCACTAATATTTGGCATGATAAGTCTACCAAATTTTCTGATGCCGTCACGAGAATCAATATTAAGGTCTTTCAACTCCTCAATATCAGTTTTATCCCTCAACCTTTGGCTAAGAAGAGCCAATTCAGGATCTAGCCTTTGAACTTCAAGAATGCAGTCTAAAAGAGAAGGATGAGCCTCAAGGCTACATAAAACAAGAGATGACATAAATCGGAAACACGATCTCGAATTTCACAAGTGGATAAAACCTCGAGATCATTCCATTCGGATATCATCATGGAAACAACCGTTTGTTGCTTGCGACTAAGTGCATCGGCAACTCGATTTCCCTTTCCGGGAGTATAAAGAATATCAAGATCATAAGATGCTAGGAATTCGAGCCAACGCTGTTGACGCAAGTTAAGTTTCTTTTGAGAAAATAAATATTTCAAAGACTTATGATCGGTGTAGAGAATAAACTTTTCTCCCAAAAGATAGTGACGCCAATTACGAAGAGCGAAAACAATAGACGCGAGTTCTAAATCATGTGTGGGATACCTAGTCTCGGCTGGCTTCAATTGCCTAGAAGCATAAGCAATAACACGTTCTCTTTGCATAAGAACGACACCCAAACCAACGCGACTAGCATCGGTATAAACAATAAAATCTTGATTCCCTTCAGGAATAACAAGAATAGGTGCATCGGAAAGGAGTTCTTTTAATTTCTGAAAAGAAGCTTCATATTTGTCCGACCAAATGTATTTAATGCCTTTCTTTGTTAAGCTAGTGAGAGGCACGACAATCTTAGAAAAGTCTTTTATGAAACGGCGGTAATAGCCCGCCAATCCGAGAAAGCTACGGATTTCAGTCACACTCTCCAGTCTCTTCCAATCTTGAATCACTTCAATCTTTGAAGGATCCACGAAAATTCCGGATTCAGAAATAATATGACCGAGGAACTTCACACTAGATTGCCAAAAATGCATTTAGAAAATTTTGCTTTTAATTGATTACTCCTAAGAGTTTCCAACACAATCCGAAGATGCTTTTCATGTCCTCCTCGGTTTAGAATACACAAGAATATCATCAATAAAGATGAGAACAAATCGATCGAGGAAATCTTTGAAAACTCGATTACATTAGGTCAACGAAGTAAGATGGAGCATTTGTTAAACCAAGTGGCATAACAAGCCATTCATACGATCCATAACGAGTACGGAACGATATCAAAGGAATACTATCCTCTGCAATACGAAGCTGGTGAAAACTGGTAGCCAAGTCCAATGGTGAAAAGACTCTGGCACCACTAAGCTGATCGAATAGATCATCAATCCGAGGTAAAGGATATTTATTTTTAATAGTAAAATCATTAAGCTTGCGGTAGTTGACGCAAAGCCTAAGTGTACCATCGGATTTCTTCACAAAAATAGCCAAAGCTCCCTAAGGCGAGGAACTAGAGCAAATAAATTGCTTCGTCTCCAATTCGGACAATTGTTTGCGCGTCTCTTCATTTTCCTTATTGGACATGCGATAGGGAGGACGAGTAATAGGTTGAGCTCCAGAAATAAGATTAATTCTGAACTCAATTGCTCGCTTAGGTGGTAATCCTAAAACAGGCTCAAGTACGTCGGAAAATTTACGAACAACGTGAATACGAGAAATAATATCATCCTCATCATCATCATCGTCATCACGAGGATTTAAAGAATATAAAGATGCAACCAAACAGGATTCTGAATCTTTAAGGTTAGCAGAAATCTGATTAACAGATAGTGGATGTCGGAGATGAATAGTCCGCTTAGGACATAGGATATGAGCTTCATAACGGTTAAGCCAATCCATACCCAAAATCATTCCAAAGCCTAAATAACGCATGACATGCAAATCGGCTAGGAAAGAAAAATCATATAAAACAATCTCCATGTCTTTACAAAGAAAACTAAGAGTTGCGGATCCACCAACCGGATTCGCAACTTTCAAAGAAGTCATTAAAGCAACAACATTTAAAGAAAAAGTGTCCACAAGTTCCTTTGATATAAAAGAATGGGATGCCCCCCTATCAAAGAGAACTCTAATAGGTTGATCATGAAATAAAATAATGCCATCAAGAATGGAATGAGAAATACCTTGGCCACGAGATGTGTTGCCAGGGTCTTGAGCAACGTTTAACTTTCCCTCCTTCTTGCCTACAAGTTTGAGGCATTGATGTATATAATGATCCGGGCTCTTACAATAGCGACAACAATGGGGATTTGAGCACTTTTTCGCAAAATGATCCCTAGATCCACAGTTGAAGCATTTCCCACTACTAGGAGAAGGAGCCTTTGCAGCAGGAGCGGCTTGCTTACCCTTTTTGTTGGGATAAGGACCTTTGAATTTGTTTGGCCTCTTCTTGTTGTTGAAGTTTGGTTTGGAACCCACAATTTCAACATCACTTTCCTTATCCGCCTCTTCGAGACGAAGAGCGGTATCAATTAGTTGGTCGAAGGAAACTTCTAATTTTAGAAGTAATGGCTTCTTAAGATTCTTGTTTAAGCATAGACAAATCTCTGGTTCTTCTTCAATGGGGTGTTTATGTATTCAACCCTGTACTTGGAAAGATATTCGAAAGATGCGACATAGTCTGTCACAAAAGATTCACCTTGAACAAGGTCTATGAAATGACCAGCCAATGTCACTTTCTCATCTTTTGGCACAAATTTTAATTCGAAGCGTCCCCGGAATTGCTCCCAGGTGAGATCCGCTTCATTTATTTAAGAAATAAGAAGTTCATACCAGTCCAATGCTCTCACTTGGAGCATACTGGAGGCCACCTGAACTCGGTGAAGATCAATAAGGTTCATGCGAGAAAAGATTCGATCGCATGATCTTAACCAAGTCTGGACCTCAATAATAGTTTCAGAACCTTTGAATGGCTTCCCACCCAAGTTGGTATAATCGTTGCACAAGCGTGCAAATCCAGACTTAGGGTGAGTAGGTTCCTGATTAGGACCAACTGCCTGAGCATTCTTTACTAAATCAAGAAGCTGTTGAGCAGTCATAAAAACTCCATCTTGGGGAGCAGCACTAGGTGGTCCGGCTCTGGGACGACCTGGTCTAGACATTCTCTTCTTTAAGAAAGAGAGAAGAAAAGTTATTCTCCAAATAAATATCAAGAAATCATGATAGATAGAACAAGGAATCATAAATAAAATAGGATGAATCGGTACAAAGACTCGAATTAATCCTAAGGCATGATGGACTTAGGACGATGATCCTTGTTAAGTTATTCTACATTGTTCCAAAGTTTGGCTCTGATACCAAGCTGTGACTCCCCACCTCTATACCCACGCTAGCTAAGAACACTACGGTGTAATGCTATCGGCTAGCACGGAGAATAAGGCTGTGGAGGAGCGACCATCCATGTAATTTCTTTGTGCGAGCACCGATATGTCAGATGGTATAGCATGCATGTTATTTAAGGAGGAAATCCGACATACCGATACAAACTCAAAGCTATCACACAGTGGCTATATATAATCTTCGGAAACAAATATGGAAATAAGCATAACACAAATCAGTCACAGACATCCATATCACAGAGGCGGAAAAAGATATGAATATATAACACAGGAAAGTGTTCATCAGAGTAGTGGTCAAAAGATCCAAAATAACCCAAAATAATAGCAACATGTGCTATACAAAAGAATAAGTATACATCATAGAGTCTATATCTCAAATGTATATATCCAAAAACTACTAATCTAAGTAGTTAGCCAAAAGTCAGAGTAAGAGATCCCAGGGGAGAAGTCAAGCAGAAGCACCTGTAACATTTCGGTCTGACTCGAGTATTATTTCATAAGACAATAATAAACGGATCAGTCTAGCTATAAATATCAGATGACATGATATAAAATAAGAGATATGGCATAAACATATAATTTCCATAATGGCATACTACTATAAGTATGCGAATGATAATCAACAAGAGATTAATCAATATCACAAGAATCTTCTCAAAGATCCAAAAAGCGTATCATACCCAAAACTTGTATTCATAACAAGTCAATGACACACGAATTCACCAATGCATAAAAATTGATAAAGCATATCAATAGAAATCACGAAAATAGGTGAAGCATAAAATCTCCAGAAATCAACACACGAAATCCAGAAATCATAAAAAATGGAAAGAGAATTATCACAGAACGGTCCGAAGACCATGGGGAGCTACCCCATATGTGTGAGTCGAAATCACACAGATGAGGTCTAGACTAACCTTGCAAACAAAGAGATACGTGTGAGTCAAAATCACACAGATGGTGTCTAGTCTACCCTCGCAGACAAAGAGATATGTGTGAGTCGAAATCACACAGATGGTGTCTAGACTAACCTCGCAGACAAAGAGATATGTGTGAGTCGAAACCACACAGATGAGGTCTAGTCTAACCGTGCAGACAAAGAGACATCGCACAGTTGCTAGTCTAAATCATAAAAATGATCGTCATGATCATCGAGAAGTGTCAATTACACTAAGCTGGTAAATGTATGAGTTTAGCTTCATGTCACATAACCCCTGGCTTAAATTAAATATTTACGAACAAACTGTAGATCTTCACTAGAAAATTGTCATAAGAGGTTCAATCGAAAAAGTCCAAGAATTAACCGACGAAGCAAACGCAAGCGTTCCATACCACTTTATTTACTAAGTCGTTTAATTAGATTTTTCATCCGAGTGAGGTAAAGGCTTGTATATACTAATAGATTGGATAGCGGTTTAGGAAAAGAGTTTGGTATTGAAAATAGAGTTGAAATCATTTTGATGAAAGAGTTTTGATATTTACTACTAGTATGGAAACCTTTATATTTTAAAGTGACAAATCACAGAAATTGATTGTAGAATCAAGTCACAAAAATTCACGTTCGAAGACGTGAGTAAAATCCATGGAAATCAATTCCAAAACCATCAAAGTAGAAATACCCATGCGACCTAACGTGGCCGAGCAACGAATTAGAAATAAATTAGGTCGAACGACCTAAGGGTAACATGCCGAACAACCTAGAGGAAAAACAGGTTGAGCGACCTAAGGATATATGGCCAAACGACCTATGATGGAACGGTCAAGCGACCTAAAAGTAAGGAAGGCCGAGCGACCTAACGGCACACGACCTAGGGAGACGAACGACCCAGCGACCTAAGGTAAGAAAGATCGAGCGACCTATGACTTAACGAAATAAAGGCCGAGGGACAAGGACAAACGACCTAAGGGTTCACGCGACCTAGTTAGTATGCGACCTAGCGACTTAACAAGGGAAGTGCCCTAATGAGGCATGCGACCTAACGGAGTATGCGACATAATGGCGAGAAAGGCGAGCGACCTAACGATATATGCAGGCAAAGCGACCTAGGGAAGTGGCCATAAAGCCAAAGTGGAACGACCCAGTGTCATGCGACCTAAGGGATATAACGACCTAACTCGGTCGAGCGACCTATCTGAAAGCCCACCTAAATTGGACTGGACCGAGCATCTCGTGGCCAAACGACCTACGACCTACGACCTAGTGCCGAGCGACCTAAGGCTATAGAACGATTTAAGGCCAGAAACGAGCTATTTGAAGGCTGAGACTTTTCCACGCAAACGACCTAGCATAGGCAGAACGACCTAAGTGCAGAATTTCACCAAAAACACTAAAAATTGGAGTTTTTGGCCAATGCAATCCAAACCAAATACAAATGTATAGGCTAAAGTGATAGGAAATCATTCCCAAACATCCATGGTAGTTATAGACAAGAATGTGAGATAAAAATCTCACCTTTGCACCAAAACCAATGAAGATGAAACTTTAAGCAAAGCAAGAATTAACCACACTTGAATCCAATGTCTTCACTTTGAATTTGGAGTTGAATGATGGATTTGCAATTGAATTTAAGCTTTGGAGTATTAATTTCTCATTCCTCCCTCCGTTTTTGATGAAGCTTCAATGTTTAGGAAATAAAAAGAAGTTATGAAGAGAAGAGGGAGTTGGGCTTGACTTATAATGGCTAACCAACCCAAAAGGCCCAAAGTGTAAAAGTGATAAAATTTCACTAACTCCAAACATATCAAAGTTTATACTTAAAAAGATCGCAAACGTCGTTTTGGACCCAATGGAAGTAGTCTTGAGTCCTAATTTGAACGTATGCAAAAAGTAGCTTTTCGGACTAAAATCCGATTAACGATAAAATATTTAAATAAAATATTTAAATATAAAATCGACAAATATGCGGGATGTTACAATCTCTTTGATCATCCGATTTCAGTTCTTTGATGGCTTCATGGTAGCTAGAGGGAGAAGCTTTGGTATGGTGATGGCCTTGCGAATCATTATAGATAAGTTCCTATCTCGTGTTCTCATTATCGGCCTTTTGTCTTAAACTCTAATGAATTTGGAAATTTACTTGAAATATATTGGTAAGCAAGAATATGAAGCTGAATTTTAATTGCATCGATAAAACGATTTCGATTAAAACCAAATTTGTAATTATATTGTAATTTCTTGTGAGGATCAAAGTCCGAAGAGGGACGAATTAATATATACTTTGGGGTATTCCGACTTGAGTTTGCAATCCATACCTAACATTTGAGAATTGTGGAAGATTGAATCTATTTGTCTATTCTTTTGGGTCTAGATATATTCTATGAGCAGTTAGTTATCCTTCGAACTAACCAATGCCCCTGTATATTTTGTAGATCTGGTGACCCGAGTATTTCGTAAAATGTTGAATGAGTTCATTCTCATAATTATTGGTGATATTCTGATTTGGTAAACCAAATGCAGAATAGATATTCAGTTTGATCTGGAAAGATATACTATATCTTTCATCTATTATTTGTTGTCTCCCTTATAAATTTCGATGATGAAATTTCCTTAAGGGGGGGATCTGTAACATTCTCGAATTTTAACCAAGTTTAAATTGGTAATTAATTTAATTTTTGGAATTAAATTATGAAATTTTTGGTAATTAATTTTAAATTTTGGATTTAATGATGAATTAATTGGAAAATCTCCAAAATAAATAATGATATGAATTTTTAAATAGAGATTTTGAATTTTGAATTCAATAATAAATATATTTTAAAAATTGAAGTTAAAAATCTTTATATTTTAAAGAACTAATAAATATGTATATATAATTTGTAATTTTTGTATGATTACAGTTTTAAATCATTTCTTTAAAAAGTTCTATAAAATTGTTAACAGAGGGCTCGATTTGAAAATTCAATAAGTTGATTTTAAATAGAATTTTGATTTTAGGATTCAAATATAAATATATTGCAATAAGTTTAATATTCTTTTTCTTTAGATAATACAAATATATATATAGTTTGAAAATATAGGTAATTAATAAATTAATAAGATAAAGGATTTAAAAACATTTTTCCTTCATATTTGAAATAAATATAGTTGTAGAAATAAAAACATAAAACATAAAAACCATGTTTCATAAATAAAAAAATAGTAAGAGATTTTGACAAAATATATAAATAAATTTAAAAGAAAGGACTTAAACATAAAAGTTTAGGTCTTGACAAGTGTTTAACAAATAATCATATAGATTAACAAATGTAAAGGGATTAATTCATGCAAATAAACAAGTGGCAGGTCATGTTATTTTTGAAATGAAAATTTTATAGACATTATATTGGAAAAAAAATGAACCAGTCTTCAATTTCTTTCATTTGAGAAATCTGAAAACAAAAGAAAATTTTGTCAAAACAATCTTCAACCTGGAAATAAATTCCAGAAAACAATCTTCCTCAAGTTCAAACAGTTTACAAAGCAAAAATATGAAGCTATGCCATAGGAAATCGAAATCTGGAAGTAAGCTAACAATTCGAAAACAAAATCAAATAGTAGGGCTAGAATTCGATAGCTTCTAGCCTCTGGATTTGGCGATCGCAATTGTTCACTTGGACTGGATTTGCTTAAGTCCACTTGATGGGGGTTTGAGCTAGCTTTGGATTGGAGATGGAGTTTTTGGAGTTTGGCATTGATGACATTATCTTTCCGCTACAGTTGCCTAGTTTGCTTTATCTTCTGCTGTTGTTTCTTTCCGCTGTTGTTTCTTGTATCTCTGATGTATATTGATATTCATTGTATCATTGTTGTATTGAATTTTGCATACCAATGATATTATTCATTTTTTCTTCCGCTGTGTTGTTATACTTAATGTGTTATAAGCTCCGACGAACCGGATTCAGCGTTTGAATCTGTGGCATTCGAATACTACTGACGTATTCGGTGCCGATTTTCGAAGGTCGAGTCAGGGTCATTACAGGTATATATCATTTCATCCTATTTCTTAATTTATTCGAAATGATTCGGTTTACAGTTTTATATGCAATAAACAATATACAAGATGATAGCATGACATATCAAATTAAATAAACAACCAATATCGGCCGGTAGCATCCATCACAACCGATCAACCATAAAGCCAATAACCTTCACAAATTTCAATTTTTACCAAATTGGGTAATATGTGCCAATTAAATTTAAATTTATTTAACGGTCAATTTAAATCCTATTAATTAATTTATATATCAATTTAACTAACAATTAATCCTACCAAACAACAGCCAATCAAATTTATATCACTTCAGAATATAAATATAACTGACATAAAATTATTTTAGTCAATTGGGAGTGTATAAACACTTATCTTTGATTTATCGACGATTTAAAAACCAGATAAAGTCCCAGATTTGAACAGTCTTAAAATGCATCCAAACCACTTCCATAATGTCTGGAATTTTGATACAAACGCAACGGAGAAAACCGCCGTCGATACGAGCTTGTATGGAAAAGCTATGGATGTTAGAACGATTTGAATTTAATATAAAATAAAAAAATAAATAGATAAACTGTATGCCATTCTTCCTTCAGCCGCGTACTAGCATTCATGTCTGTAACCTATCACATGCATCCATTTCCATACGCACGCAACTCGAGACATCTAGAGTTCGATCAGCGACTACCAATGTGTGCCACCTTAAGAGCCACATAGGCACCAAGTTTCATCGCATCATTCGCTGCCGTTTGCGCAGAATTCTAGAAAATACGTCCATGTTTTCAAGCCAGATTCTGACGAATCCATAGCGTAATAGCATAGATCAACATATTGATTTGAAGAGCTCGCCGAGATCTACAACTTTTCTTTTGGAATTTTTTAATTTCGTTGAACGGTTTGAGAGACATTGAGGAAAGAAGATCGACAATTTCTGGCCATTGGAATAATAGGTAGTGGCCACGGTTTGAAATTAGGGTTTCTAAAATAAAATAATAATATAACTGTCTCGATTTGCATGCGTATTTATATAGTTAGGTCCAAAATCATCCGAACTCCAATTGAGACATGCCGCCAGGCGTTTATAATATTTTGCCCCCATTCCGAATGCGGTGGAACTAGTTTCGAGGCCTAATTCGATCGTATGTGGAAGATGGTTTTTCAAAATCAATTTATTTTATCAAATTCCTTTAAATTGATTTCTACGAATTTCAGGATCGCATGACCAAACGATAAGTCCGATCGCTATGAAACTTGAAATCATAAAAAAATTCACTATTACGGATCCGATGAAACTGATTTCGTTGAAATCTGAGACCGTTGCCAAAATGGCTATTTTTTTACCCGTTAATTAAAATATAAATTTCCAATTTTTGGTTATTCAGTTTTAAATACAATTTTAAATTTTAACCCTCTTCATTCGTATTGAAATAAAATTTTGAATCAATTTCTAATGCATTTTCATTCACATTAAACGCAGAATCGTATTATTCAAATAATTCCAATATTAAATCTAAAAAAATTAAATTATTCAACAAATTACATTAATAAGCATTTTTATTCAATAATCACCTTAAATTTAATAATTAAAAATAGCTAAAAACACGAGTTGTTACAAAAATTTACCATTTGCTATATTTATATATACATATTCCAAATATCAAATTTTATTTCCAAATTCAGTTATTTTAAAATTTCATAGAAATGCATTTTAATTATGTTATTAAAACCGTTAAAATTTACAGGTCATTACAATACATATAAGCTACGCACAAGGCAAGGACATCAGGTTTGTCGTCATGGCATATTAGAGGAAGCTAATTGTTGTAATCGCCCTTTGAACTCTAGTTGTGCAAAGAGTGGATTTTGGCATCGAAACTAGTTTTCAAATACTTATAGAATCCACTTCCAAAACTTCAACAAATGAACTCTAGATGATGTCTGATGGCGTAAAGATTGGCTAAGGAAGCTAGGAAACTCATCAGGCGAGATGACGGAGAAGGCAAAGCTCGAACCGACGGCTCGAAGGTTTTCTACCTAGGCTTTACTACCTAGGAAAGATAGCCACCAATTGACTGGTGGTGGATCACTACTTGGCCTATGCTGCATTTTCCTAAGCAATAAAGCCCAAGCAGAGTGCAATTCGACGGTGGTTTCTCCCTGGATCCGGATGCAACGCGACGTAGGGTTTCGACGTTAGTTCAAGGGAGCTTCAGGATACTTTGGAAAGTGGGATGCAAGGCGAAACTTGGGATTCTAATGCAATGTGTAGTCACACATGTGCTGTTAATGATGATCAGACACGATATCAATATAGTGATTGATCACACTGTACTTTTGCTGAGCATGGTTAATTGAACGGAGTTAGTCCATGCCCCTTGGCTTTGACTTTAAGATGGACTTTATGTTAAGGCCTCCGTTGTTCTAGGCAAAAGGATTTTCCTTGGGCCTTGAAGCATTAGTTGGGGGTTCATTACTTTGCCTTATCACTGTTAGAGTCTACCATTGAATACCTCATTAAGATGGTTCTCCTTAATGAGAATGCCCATGAGATACCGTTGACGAAAGGGAAAGCAACTGAAACGTTTTTGAAGGATTGATTTAAATGTTTAATCATTAAGTAACGGAGTGTCTCTATACTCGATTTTACAAATGAGCGAATTAGTACACAATACACCCATCATTAAGTTTGGTTTTTCGATGGAAGTAAAATGAGTATAAACTTGACTATATTTGGAGTCGATGAATTTAAGGGATGAATAATGTTTTCATCAAAAGAGAAAATGGACTTGAGCCAACCTAAAGAGTTTGCATATAAGTCCGCACATCCTTCATAATTCATTTCATCTTCCTCATTCACATTTCATCTTCTCCTCTTCCTTAATCACCTACATAATTATCTCCTAATCGTAGACCCTAGATCCTTTAATTAGTGCCCAAATAAAATCTAATAAGTCACGAGAAAATAACCATACTTTCACTCATCCAATTCTCTACAAAACTCATAAAGGAATTGGCTTGACTTGGAGTTTGGAGTTTCGTTTTGGATTTCAAGAGATCATGGAGATGGGTTTTAGTGATTAGAGCTTGTTTTGGTGAGTGGAATGATTTTCCTATTTAATTTGAGTGCTTTACTTCATTAATTAATTCATTTGTGATTATGAAGTAATATGGAAAGATTACGAGATTCCTATGCTATGATTTATGTTTGTGTTCGCATTGTAAACATGATAGATTAATGTAGGATTGATTTCACCATAGAGGGGGGTGAATAGGGTGATACTAATAATAGTAAAAATTAATGCGGAAATATATAAAATAATTGCAGCACAGATAATAGCAAAATAATAAAAGCAGATATAGAACAACACAGATTTATCCAGCTTTGGCAAAGCCCTGCCTACTTGTTTCCCTTATGGTTTCTACTAGATATTAAGTAGTTAGATGCTTACACACGTAAAATCGCGACACCCGCTATCGACTAACCTAACTCTATGCTCAAAACCTTGCCACAACTCAGCCACTGAGTTGCGAATTCTCAAACTATACCCGGTAGTTTATCCTTAGTCACACTACTAAAAAATTACAAAAGTTTATAAAATAATTACAAATTAATAACAACTCATAACCTTATCTAATAAATTAAGCCCAAAATAAATTATGAGGAAACCGGCCTAATTTAAAATAAAAGAGAAGTCCCCTTTTTCTTTTTATATTCGTGTAAAACTTCGATCGTTCCCTTTTCTTATTTTATGGCCGCCTTGTTTCTTCTTCAATCTGGATTAAAAGCCATATATTTACGTTCATATAATTCCATTTGAATTCTTCAAATTGTTGTGCTCGACCATCGATTTGTTATCGAATGTTGGTGATGTTTTCTGACTTTTTCATTTCATACGTGTTGCTTGCTAAGCTTGAATTCCTCCGGTCTTTTCTCCTAGGATTTTGTTATTTGAACTTTGATATGATCCGGACTTGTTCAATTCGTGTTATCCTCGCTTTGAATCTGACTGGTCATGTTACTATATGTTTCGAATTTACTTTGAGTCGGTTCCTATGATTTCGGTCTTTGGATATTTGAGATAAACTTTTTGGCATTTTAATTCGTATTTTTCTGCATGTTGAATTCTTTTATGGATTTTACTTGATGACTTCATTCAAAATGCTATCTTGTTATTTTCAATTTATCGACTTCGTGAAGTTTGTCTTGGCATTTGAGTTCGATGATGTTTGAAACACCTCTGACTCGTTCGATTTGCTACTTGCATTTTTTTATTCTTTGCCATTTAAATTTTCGTTGACTGTTGTTACATTCTCTTTGAACCATGACCTTGTTACTTGCAACTATTTTGTAAACTAAAATATTTAAACTGTGTATATTTGTCAGTTCATTTAACTGAAGATATTTTCCTTGTATTGTCTTGTACTAGTAACCTATTTTCTCCATGTATATACATACACATGTATGTATATATGTTTGTTGTCTCCTTTTGAGTTGCAGTCTTGTTGTTGCTTTTGGACTTGCATTCTTGTACATTTGGAGTATTCATTTCTGGGTTGAAATGTTAGTTGAAACTGTTGTTGCTGGCTTCATGTGTACATCACTTTATACATGTGCACTGAGCATGTTTTGTTGAACTGGTGCATTGCAGTATGGTTGCTTTGAGTACTTGTCCATATGCATATGTATACATATGCCATTTCATTTATGGCTTCACAGCATCCCATATTATCACTGCATATAAATACATGCATACATGTGTGTTTGCACATGCACAAATGCATGCTTGTGATGCCTTGCTCGGCTTGATGCTCTATTGTCACCTCTGTTGCATTTGCATCCTGTACTCTGGTTGTTCATGCCTCTGACCTGATACATATGTGTGTATTTATATGCATACGTGCATACATATGCCACTTTGCTTGCTTGTTCCAGTGCATAGTGCTTGTATATCCATATATTCTGGTCTGGTGGTCCTTTTGGTTGAGGCCGAGTTCTCTATTCTTTGAACTTAGTTTCATGTGAGTCCCTGGTACTAGTGTTTGTGAGTCTGGATTGTTGTTTTGATTCGTTGAACTTGTTTGTTGTTGTGTCTTCTGTTTCATTGGTCTTCAGAGTTGTAGTCGAATTTTGGTTGTTATGTTTTTGCTATTGCATACATACTATCTGGTTTTTATGTCTGAGTGCATGTTTATATGTATACATGTGTGCAAACATATGTATATATGTATGTGGTCATGTTGATGTATATGCATGCTCCAGTTTTGTTGCTATTTGATGTTGAGGCTTTGCTCTGTTGAATTGTACATGATTGCGTTGTAACTTGCATTCTCTGGCTTGCTTGGTTGTTTTCGAAACTGATTTCATATGTGATATGCACTTGATATTGATCTCCATGATCAAAGAGTCGCTTGGTTAGATGCACTTGTATATGTATTCATCATTGTTGTTGTGTTGCTTCATTAATTCACTGGTGGTTTGTACATTTTATTCCGGTTGAAGTTTTTGTTGGTTTGGTCTAGAGCTTGTTTGTTTTACTTGGTTACCTTGTGTTGAGTCTTCAATTCATAAGAATACATCTCTGGTTCAAACGTGTTCGAGCTTGTTCTAGTAAATGAAACTTGTACTTGAACATTATACTTTCGTTTTTGTATTGTACCTGAGTTGAAGCTAGCTTTAGCTTGGGTTTGACCTTGTGCTCATTTTGTGACTTTATTTGTATTGCACTTGAGTTGAACCAAGCTTTTGGTTGGGTTTGACCTTGTGCTCACCTGTCCCTGTAGTTTTCTCAAGTGTATATAGGCGTGCACGGCTTTGTGTCATATATAGTGATACACTGAGCTTGTCATAGGTTGTTCGTGTTTGATGAATTCAAAATGAAAATGATGGCGAACAACCCAAATAACTGAGGCAAATAATACATTCCGAAACACATATTTTATTTTACACTGAAAAAATGTTTATTTTTCAATTTTACTACGTTGGTGTTTATTTTGCGGATAATTTAGATGCTGGATACAAATTGGAATATAGTTGAAGAATAAATATGAGTGAACAAGTGATATGTAATGCGGTGCAAGTGTAACTGACAATGGTATGGTGAAAAATTATGTTGTAACTTGAAATTGTAATTGAAATTTTGCATATGTAGTGAGAGCCCAAATTTTGTACTATTCAAAATTGTAATAAAATATTTGTCTGAATAAAATATCTGTTTGAATTAAAATTATGTGTTATTTATTTTATTCGGCAAATATTTATTTAATTATGTGAAAATAAAATAGTACAATAACAAATAAATGAATATATATATATATATATATATATATATGTTTATTATCATCAAACAAAAATCATATACTAGCATATTCAACAATCTCCCCCTTTTGATGATAGCAAACATATATTTAAGATTTTGAATTTATTAACTGTATTTGGTCATTAATGAACTCTATGTGCTCCCCCTATTTGAATGATCTCTCTTTACAACAGAGCTCCCCCTTCATATATGCATGAAAATAAACGAAAATATGCAAATGAACTTAAATAGGAACATGAAAATAAAAAACAAAATATTTGAACATTGTTTTTCAAAGTTTTAACTTTTCTCTCCCCCTTTTGTTATCAACAAAAGAGTAACAATGTTAGAAAAATAGAGATAAGGTGATCGACATTAATACAATATTAATACTCAATCGAGTATAAATATTAAATTTCAACAGAAAATCTAACGAAATCATAAATACTCTGTTAGGCGCATATTCCACTTTAGAATGATAGGGATGATGCCGGCATATAAAGCCATATAGCAGTGTCTATTTGTGGTGTGTTTATATGATGCAGCCCAAAGAGACGAAGACATAGGTTGGATCCGACCTAACTTGTTTTTAAGTCGAGTACGACCTAAGAAGTCACAAGATGAAGAGTTCCGACCTAACGAGCTCCGACCTAATGAAATACGACCTAGTGACTTACGAGTTAACAGACATGTCTTAGGTCGGGTACGACCTAGTGATGAAGAACGAGCTAACTGTGCCGAGTTACGACCTAAGCAAGCTAAGCCGCATTTTCATTTAGGTCGTGGACGACCTAACTTACCTAACGAGTTACGACCTAAGATAGGTCGCTCCGATATTTCCTTAAAGACAGTCTCGACCTACGACCTAGTTAGGTCGTGTGAAGATATCCAGAAGCTAATACTTAGGTCGCATCGACCTTATCTTGGTACCGATCTACGATAAGTCGCTGAAGGGTTAAACTGCTTGGAGTAAGGTCGCGACCTTGTTTAGGTCGTTAAGCCATATCAAGTATAGGTCGTGAGTCGTGTATTTTAAGTCGTCCGAGTTTGTGGCTACGTGTTGTATTGTGTTTGTAAGTTGTAAGTCGTGTTGTGTTGATCATTTAGGTCGCTCACGACCTTGTTGAGTCGTAGGTCGTCCGGTGCAGCGCTGTTATGTGTTGAGTGTAGCGTTGAGTCGCTGTTGTTAAGTCGCTGCCGACCTAAGATAGGTCGTAAGTCACGAACGACCTAAGAGTCTGGTGGTGTTTTGATTGCGTTGCGTTGTAAAAGCTATAAATAGCAGTGTTGTGTCATTTTGTAAGTGGTTGATTTTTGAATAAAATTCTCTTTTGTTAGCTTTGTGCTTTCAATTTAAATTGGTAGTTGAGTGTAATCTCCTATCTCCACTTTCGGTTATTCGAGTGCGCTCGAATCAACGATTGTTGAAGCCGATTCGCGGAATCAAGTGCGCTTGATAAACGCTTGAAGAATTGAAGATCTTCTCTCACAGTATCGTACGCGATCAACGTGTCGAAGATAGCTAGAATTCGGTATCTTTGTGATCAACAAATTTGGGCATTTCAGTATCTTCAATCCACCGATTGCTACATTTTCATCGTTATATCCTTTTCTGTTAATCCGCTGCGTCAGTTTGGTATCAGAGCTTGACTTAGCCAATCGTAGCTAAGACGAGTCTTGGAGCCAAGGAGTTTGAAGTTTGGTGTTCATCGTGTTCATCGCGAGATTGCAACAAGTTTGAAGTTTTCGATCCATTTCCTTTTGGATCAAAATTCCGAAAAGTGTTTGAATTTTTGGAGATAAGTATAGGCCGTGTATACTTGTGAGAAGTAGCCGAGCCTTGGTATCATTGTTTGAAGTGTTAAGCCGTGCGTGCTTTGTTGAGTCGAAACCGACCTAACTTTGGGTCGTTGCAAAATTGAGGTCGAGCCAAGTTGAATTAAGCCGAGATTTGTTTGACTTGTGTTGAAAGTCTTGAAGTATTTGTTGAAGTTTTTGAGAAGTTTTCAATCATGCCGCCGAGAAGAGCTAATCGTCATCAAAATGTTGAAGCATTGTATCGAAGAGAAGAAGCCGAGCAAATGGAACAACGTATTAATGAAAAGTTTGATGAAGGCATTGGAAAGTTAGAGAAATTGATGAATGATTTGAATCAAACTCAAAGGAGGAGATCACCAATCTCGAACCATGGAGGAAACAGAGTTTCGCCATCGGTTACGGAAGCGAGGAGGGTATCACCGCAATCTTTTAGAGAAAGAAGAGAAACATCAATTTCATCAAGGAGAGATCACCATGACTATGGACATGAAGAGAGGAGAACTCCACGAGAGTTTGAAAATGAGCCATATAGAGATGAAGAGAGACATAGTAGAAGAGACATGCGTGATCGAAGGGATGTCGATAGTCGAGATCGCTATAGACGTACATTTGATTTCGATGAAGAGGGTGATAGAGCAAGTATTCATTATCGAGATCGAGACCAAGTTCGAAATTCTTATCGGGATGTTGAAGAAGATCGTCGATGGGAGTCGGGTATGAAGATGGAGATTCCGGAGTTTAAAGGTGGGATGGTAGCTGAAGAGTTCTTAGATTGGTTGTCAAATGTGGAGGAAATCTTTGATTTCAAGGAGGTTCTGGAGAATCGAAGGGTGAAGTTAGTTGCTACAAGGCTGAGGGGGAGAGCATTAGCGTGGTGGCAGCAAACTAAACTTACGAGAGAACGGATGGGGAAGTCAAAGGTTGATACATGGGATAAGATGAAGAAGTTGATGAGAGCTACATTTTTACCTTACAACTATCAATCACTTATGTACCAGAGGTTGCAAAATCTGAGGCAAGGGACGAAGACAGTTAATGATTATGCAGATGAATTTTACCAACTCATTGCCAGGAATGATATTATGAGACAGAAGAACAACTGACCGCTAGATTTGTTGGAGGGTTGCGAATGAAGATCCAAGATATGGTTAATATGTTCAATCCAAAATCTGTGGCAGAAGCACACCAGAAAGAGTTGGCTTGGGAGAAGCAGGGAAGGCGTGGAGGTGGTGTATTTACTAATTATAACAATCAAGTGAAGGGTGTTAGTGGGAGTTCTAATGTTCCTAAACCTATCAGTAAACCAGTTGTGAAGGAAGTTGAGAAGGCAAAGGTTAATAGCAGTTTCAAATGTTACAATTGTCAGGAGTTGGGTCACAAGAGCAATGAATGTCCGAAGCCTAAGAGGAGAGCAATGGTTGCAGAGATAGAAGAAGAGGATGTGGAAGATGAATGTTCTAATTCATCTTATTAAGGGAAAGAAGAAGAATTATCCGGAGATGAAGGGTGTAATTTGATGATGAGGAGAAGCTATTTGGCATCGAAGCAAGAAGAGGAAAACAGTTGGTTAAGAAATAACATATTTCAGTCCACATGTACTATCCTGAGAAAGGTTTGCAAGTTCGTCATTGATGCTGGGAGTTGTGACAATATTATCTCTACTGAAGCAGTGAGGAAGCTGAACTTGAAGACTGAGAAGCATCCTAAACCGTACAAGCTAGCATGGTTAAGGAAGGGTGGTGAAGTGAAAGTTGGGCGAAGAGCTTGTGTGAATTTTTCAATTGGAAAGAAGTACAAAGATGAAATCTGGTGTGATGTTGTAGACATGGATGTGTGTCATTTGTTGTTGGGCAGACCATGGCAGTTTGATAGAGCAGTACAACATGACGGTCAAACTAATAGTTACAGTTTCATGTTTGAAGGTACTAAGATTATTTTAGTTCCTAAAAAGCAACAACAGAAGGAAAGCAACTTGGAGGAGATTGAAGAGCTGAAAACTTTGATATCTTTGAAGGAGTTTGTTAAAGAAGTTGAAGAGGAGCCTGAAGTCTTTTTGTTGGTTGGGCGAGAGTGTAGTGAAGAGGTTAGAATTCCAGAAGAAGCAAAGCCAGTTTTGAAAGAATTTGAGGATGTATTTCCAAAGGAGTTGCCTAAGGAGTTACCGCCACTGAGAGACATTCAACATCAAATCGATCTTGTTCCGGGAGCAGTATTACCGCATAGACCGCATTATCGAATGAGTCTGAAGGAACATGAAGAGTTGAGGAGGCAGGTGGAAGAGTTGTTAGAGCAGGGACGTGTTCAGGAAAGCTTGAGTCCTTGTGCAGTACCAGCTTTGTTGGTGCCGAAGAAGGATGGAACATGGAGAATGTGTACCGATAGTAGAGCTTTGAACAAGATTACTGTTCGCTACAGATTTCCTATGCCAAGATTGGATGACTTGCTAGATCAGTTGAGTGGGGCAACTATCTTTTCGAAGGTTGATTTAAAGAGCGGATATCATCAAATTCGTATTAGACCGGGTGATGAGTGGAAGACTGCTTTTAAAACCAGGGAGGGTCTATACGAATGGCTGGTTATGCCGTTTGGTCTATCGAATGCACCAAGTACATTCATGAGGGTGATGAACCAAATATTCAGGTCGTATATTGGGAAGTTTGTGGTAGTCTATTTTGATGATATTCTGATTTATAGTGCGAGCACAGAGGAGCATGTAGAGCATTTGAGAAAAGTGTTAATTATTCTTCGTGAGGAACAATTTTACGCAGCCACGAAGAAATGTGTGTTCATGACTCGAAGTGTGTTATTTTTGGGATATGTTGTCTCTGAGAAGGGAATCCAGGTGGACCAGAGTAAAGTTGAAGCAATTAGAAATTGGCCGCAGCCGAGGACTATCACTGAAGTTAGAAGTTTTCATGTGTTGGCGTCATTCTACCGAAGATTCATTCCACACTTCAGTAGCGTGATGGCTCCAGTTACTGATTGCATTAAGGGTAAACAATTTTCTTGGTCAAAGGAAGCCGGGAATGCTTTTGGAAGGATCAAGGAATTGTTGACGTCTGCACCAATTCTAGTTTTACCAGAATTTCAGTTGTTGTTTGAATTGCATACTGATGCGTCGAAGGTGGGAATTGGTGGAGTTTTGAGTCAGAAAGGAAGACCAGTTGCTTATTTCAGTGAGAAGTTATCAGGGGCAAAGATGAGATATAGTACGTATGATGTAGAGTTTTATGCTGTAGTGCAAGCAGTGAAACATTGGAGACATTATCTGTTTCATAAGGAGTTTGTTCTTTACACAGACCACGAAGCTTTGAAACATTTACAAGGACAAGACAATATTTCAGCAAGGCATGCATCATGGATTTCTTATTTGCAACAATTTACTTTTGTTGTCAAACACAAGTCTGGGGTGACGAATTGGGTAGCTGATGCTTTGAGTAGGAGGAGTCATTTATTAACGACAATGAAAGTTGAAGTGACAGGTTTTGAATTATTGCCAGAGCTAATTGAAGAAGATCCTTACTTTGCAAGGTTTGTTGAGAAAGTAAAGGATGGGAATACCGATGAATTTGTATTGGTTAATGGGTTCTTGTTCAAGGGAAATCGATTATGTATTCCGGAGAGCAGCTTGAGAATGAAGATTATCAAAGAACTACATGAAGAAGGCCATGTGGGTAGAGACCGTACATTATAGTTAATTTCTCAATCCTATTTTTGGCCGTCAATGAGGAAGGAAGTTGAAAGGCTTGTGCAGAGATGTCATATCTGTCAGGTTTCAAAGGGAACGGCTACGAATGCGGGGTTATATATGCCGTTACCCGTGCCTATTAAACCATGGGTTGATATCAGCATGGATTTCGTTTTGGGTTTGCCTAGAACTCAAAGGGGGAATGATTCTATATTTGTTGTGGTAGACAGGTTTTCAAAGATGGTACATTTTATTTCCTGCAAGAAGACAGCGGATGCAGTTCGAGTGGCACAATTATTCTTTAAGGAGGTGTATCGATTGCATGGTTTACCAGAATCTAGTGTTTCTGATCGGGATACTAGATTTTTAAGCCATTTTTGGTTAAGTTTATGGAAGATGATTGGAACGAAGCTGAAACTTAGTAGCGCTTATCATCCACAGACAGATGGACAGACATAAGTTGTTAACAGATCATTGGGAAATTTGTTGCGATGTCTTGTGAAGGATAATCTGAAGAGTTGGGACATGAAGTTATGCCAAGCAGAGTTTGCTCATAATCATGCAGTAAATCGTAGTACGGGATTCACTCCATTTCAGATTGTATATTCAACTTTGCCAAGGGGACCGTTGGATTTGGCAATAGTACCACAACCGAAGGGGACGGTTAAATGAGCTGTTGATTTTGTTGATGAATTAGCTGAATGTCATAAAATCGTTCAGGAACGATTGGTGAAAGCAAATGAGAAGTATAAGCGAACTGCAGATTTAGGGCGACGAAATGTTAAATTTAACGAAGGTGATTTAGTGTATGCTGTGTTAACAAAGGATCGTTTTCCAGTGGGCGCTTATAACATATTGAAAGCCAAAAAAATTGGTCCTGTAGAAGTTGTGAAATGGATTAATGAAAATGCTTATAAGTTGAAGCTGCCGGAGGATGTGCACATTTCTGACGTGTTTAATGTTAAACATCTAATACCGTATCATGGGGATGAGCTTGGTATGGAAGAGAAGGGCACAAATTCGAGGACGAATTTTTCTCAACCAGGGGAGGATGATGCCGCCCAGAGAGACGAAGACATAGGTTGGATCCGACCTAACTTGTTTTTAAGTCGAGTACGACCTAAGAAGTCACAAGATGAAGAGTTCCGACCTAACGAGCTCCGACCTAATGAAATACGACCTAGTGACTTACGAGTTAACAGACATGTCTTAGGTCGGGTACGACCTAGTGATGAAGAACGAGCTAACTGTGCCGAGTTACGACCTAAGCAAGCTAAGCCGCATTTTCATTTAGGTCGTGGACGACCTAACTTACCTAACGAGTTACGACCTAAGATAGGTCGCTCCGATATTTCCTTAAAGACAGTCTCGACCTACGACCTAGTTAGGTCGTGTGAAGATATCCAGAAGCTAATACTTAGGTCGCATCGACCTTATCTTGGTACCGACCTACGATAAGTCGCTGAAGGGTTAAACTGCTTGGAGTAAGGTCGCGACCTTGTTTAGGTCGTTAAGCCATATCAAGTATAGGTCGTGAGTCGTGTATTTTAAGTCGTCTGAGTTTGTGGCTACGTGTTGTATTGTGTTTGTAAGTCGTAAGTCGTGTTGTGTTGATCATTTAGGTCGCTCACGACCTTTTTGAGTCGTAGGTCGTCCGGTGCAGCGCTGTTATGTGTTGAGTGTAGCCTTGAGTCGCTGTTGTTAAGTCGCTGCCGACCTAAGATAGGTCGTAAGTCACGAACGACCTAAGAGTCTGGTGATGTTTTGATTGCGTTGCGTTGTAAAAGCTATAAATAGCAGTGTTGTGTCATTTTGTAAGTGGTTGATTTTTGAATAAAATTCTCTTTTGTTAGCTTTGTGCTTTCAATTTAAATTGGTAGTTGAGTGTAATCTCCTATCTCCACTTTCGGTTATTCGAGTGCGCTCGAATCAACGATTGTTGAAGCCGATTCGCGGAATCAAGTGTGCTTGATCAACGCTTGAAGAATTGAAGATCTTCTCTCACGGTATCGTGCGCGATCAACGTGTCGAAGATAGCTAGAATTCGGTATCTTTGTGATCAACGAATTTGGGCATTTCAGTATCTTCAATCCACCGATTGCTACATTTTCATCGTTATATCCTTTTCTGTTAATCCGCTGCGTCATTATATCAAGAATTTGAATATCTACTAACCACGCATAACCGTTAGGACTTTTAAATGAGATTAGTAGTACTCCCAATTTTTATAAAAAATGAATTTCAAGAATCTTCTAACCATGCATAACCGTAGGGACTTTTAAATGGGATTAGAATCGACTTGTCTATTTAATAATCAATTTTGATATATGTTCCATACTTTCATAATCATGACGACTTTTAAATGAGTATGAAAGCACATAATAAAAAATTCCAAGTAATTCACCCATGCATAACCGTGAGGATTTTTAAATGAGAGTGAATATTTTGGATGTTTTTATTGCTAAAAGTAAAATAAAATGAAAACGTATGATTTCCCATTTAAAATACCACGTATTGACATACTATATTGGATTTTGATAAGGATAGTCGTTAGAAATATGATAGAAATAGAGATGTCATGGAATTTTTACCCATCAAAAGTTACTATATATCTTATTTAAATTTTTACATAAATTTACTAAATATACTATCTCAAGTCATAATATATGATTCATATCAACACTCATCACTTTTTCAATCACTATTTATCTTTTGGATAATCAGTAGGGAGTCAGATTAGTTAATGTAGTCATTTAAGATCAAATCCAAAAATAATTATAAATCCAAATTTTCTAGAATGACTAATCTCAAACAAGGTCAACAAAAAAAATATTTTCTGAAACAGCTGTATCTCTTATCATCTAAACTTTCAATATCATTAGTCCAAACGAGTCTATATGAACCAGTTCAGAGACTCTAGAAGTATTTATAGTGTTATCGATATAAAAAGATAATTGACCAACAATTTTGCATAAATCAGAGTCATAATCAACATTCATTCATTATCTTATCACAAAACCGGCTGAATTAAATCAGATTATGGTGTAGATTTTCATATTTAATATATCATTCAAAATAAATGTACCGTTACCTATTTTTCCTTTACCGATAATATTTAGATGTTACCCATTGTGATTCTTCCACCTTTTTACTAGGCTAAGGAACTTTGATTTGTATCCCATCGTGTGCTTGAAACAGCCAGAATTCTGGTAACACTGCTGTTGTTCCCTAGCTTATCACTACACCTACACGACAAAAGATTTTTATGACCTATTTGTTTTTATAGGTCCATGGTTGTTAATGAGAAAGTATTTTGAAGGATTTGTTTGAGTAGGCCCAAGATGATTTATATTTGTTCCTTTTGGCATCCAGACTTGTTTGACTTTAAGGAATTTTACGTTCGTGCCTTTGGAAAACCAAATTGAAATGGTTTTCATGTGTTTAGGTCTATACCAGCAAATATTGTGATCGTGTCCAGTTTTCCACAAATCTTGCACTTGGAATTGACTTGATTAATGTCACTTCCAACCTATTTAGATTGATTATACCCAAGTCCTTATCTAATAATATTAACAATTTGTTTTCCTAATAGCATATTTAACGGTCTTTCTCCTTTGAAAATTTCTCCTAAAGTTGTACACAATTGTTGGACTTGTGTTTTGAGAGATTCATTTTCATTCAATAATTGTGTGCGCTTTTTAATAGAACTTTCTCTCTTGGTATTTTCGCTTTCTTTCAAAATCAGAATTTCATTTCCTAGCGATTTAACTTTAATTTCTGATTTTTTTTAATATCTTCTTCAAATGGACACTTATCACACTTAGGGCTCTTGTTTCATTAGTTATTAACTAATTGATCGAGCTGTTTATCTAATTTTATTAAACTACCTCTTTTTACGATTCAATTTTAGCGTATTTCTCCCTCGGTCTTTCAAACAGCCATTTACTTCTCGAAAATATGTAAGTAATTTTGAGTGAGTAGGTTTTGATACCTCAGTTGGCTCATCATCGTCACTGTCAGTTGATTCTCCTTGTAGGCGCAAATTTCTTTTTTCACTCTCACTGCCAGTGCTTTTATGGTCTTTATCAGTTTCATCTCAAGTGGCTGCAAAACTTCTTCTTTTTTGTTTCTTTCCTTAGCTGAGTCGATTCTGAGGACAATTTGGCTTAATATGACCAGGTTTATTACACTTGTGACATATGATCTCCTGCTCTTTTGGATTGTCTAGAACTTTGACTATTCTGCTTTTCACTTATTGATTTAGAGCTAGATTTCCATACTTGTGATTCCACCTTTTGAAGTCTTTATTATCAATGCCAGTTCTGTAGCACCATCATCATCATCATCTTCACTTTTGGTTATTTCTTTGAGAGCCATTGATTTCTTCCCCGTATTACCTTCTTCCTTGAATTTGATTTCTAGCTCATAAATTGTGAGATTTCCAATGAGTTCTTCAACTTTGATTTGTTTCAGATCTTTTGATTCTTGAATGGCAGTAACTTTCACCTCAAAATTTAGTGGAAGGACTCTGATGATTTTTCTAACTACTTTCAATTTTGTGCATGGTTTACCAAGAGCTTTTGATTTATATACGAGATTAGAAAGTTGTCCATACATTTCTTTGACATTTTCATCCTTGGCCATTGTAAAGTTCTCGTATTCGCTACTAAGCATGGCAAGGCGAGATTCTTTGACTTGAGATGTTCCTTCATGAGTCACTTCAAGTGTATGCCAAATTTCTTGCGTAGTTAGACAATGTGAGACGTGATTAAATTCAATTTAATCCAATAAACATATAATAGAATTCATAGCTTTAGCATTAGCATTCTATAGCTTATTTTTCTAGATATGTCCGTTGATCCACTAGTTTTTCAATTTCTTGATTATCTACAACTATAGTTAGTGCCAAATATCCTGTCTCAACAATATTCCAAGTAAAATGGTTTTCATAAAGAATTTCACTTCTATTTTTCCAGTAAGCATATTCACCATTGAGCATAGATGGTCTAATTATAGACTGACCCTTAGCAAAAGCATTATTAAAAGAAGCCATTTTTTTAAAAAAAATAAATTTTTTAAAACAATAATTTGTTTTGAAAAATCAAATTTTTTAAAACAAAATTTGGCCTTTGTTCCTAGCTCTGATACTACTTGAACGATCGATTTCACCCTAGAGGTGGGGTAAATAGGGTAATGCTAATAATAAAAAAAATGCGAAAATATATAAAATAATTGCAGCACAAATAATAGTAGAATAATAAAAGCAGAAATAGAAAGACACAGATTTATCCAGCTTCGACAAAACCCAGCCTATGGGATGCCCTCAAGGTTTCTACAAGAAATTAAGTAGTCAGACGCTTACAACCGTAAACTCACGATCCCTGCTATAACTAACCTAACTCTACGCTAAAACCCTGCCACAACTTAGCCACTGAGTTGTGATTTCTCAAACTACGCCCCATAGTTTGTCCCTAGTCACACGACTAGGAAATTACAAAATTTAGAAAAGAATTACAAATTAATAACAACTCAAAACCATATTTAATAAATTAAGCCCAAAATAAATTACAAGAAAACCGGACCTATTTGAAATAAAAGAGAAGTCCCATTTTTCTTTTTATATTCGTGTAAAACTTCCATCGTCCCCTTTTCTTATTTTATGGTCGCCTTGTTTCTTCTTCGATTTGGATTAGGGTTTCAAAATTGAGGTCATTGATTCAAACTGTTTGATTGAGTAATGATCTTTCTTCTGTTTTCTTCGTTAACCAACTCGTGATTTTGTGCATCTTCGGCGGCTCCAATATGTCGAGTTCGAATCGAATAATACTGGTTTGTGATTTACTTTATTTACTCTCATTGATATGCTTGAACTCGATGCATGTATGCCGATGATGATAATGGGTTAAATAGGGATGAAAGGCCTATATTTACGTTCGTATATTTCCATTTGAATTCTTCAAATTGCAAAGCTCGGCCATTCATGTGTATCGAATGTTGGTGATGCTTTCTAACTTTTTCATTTCATATGTGTTGCTTGCTAAGCGTGAATTTGGTTCGGTCTTTTCTCCTAGGACTTTGTTATTTGAACTTTGATCTGGACTCGTTCAATTCATGTTATCACCTTTCTTTGACTCTGACTTGTTCATGTTACTGTATATTTCAAATTTACATTGAGTCAGTTCCTATGACTTTGGTCTTTGAATATTTGAGATAACTTTTTGCCATTTTAATTTGTGTTTCTTCTACAAGTTGAATTCTTTTCAAGCTTTTACTTGATGACTTCATTCAAAATGCTACCTTGTTATTTTGATTTTACCGACTTCATGAAGTTTGTCTTGGCATTTGAGTTCGATGATGTTTGAAACACCTCTGATTTGTTCAAACTGCTACTTGCACTGTTTTTGATTCTTTGGCATTTTAAACTTTTGTTGACTGCTGTTGCATTCTCTTTCGAACCATGACCTAGTTACTTGCAACTATTTTGTAAACTAAAATATTTAAACTGTGTATATTTTTCAGTTCATTTAACTATAGATATTTTCCTTGTATTGCCTTGTACTAGTAATCTTTTTTGTCCATGTATATACACCCATACATACATACATACATACTTGTATGTATATATGTTTGCTGTCTCCTTTTGAGTTGTGGCCTTGTTGTTGATTTTGGACTTGCATTCTTATACATTTGGAGTCTTCATTTCTGGGTTGAAATGTTAGCTGAACCTGTTGTTGCTGGCTTCATGTGTACATCACTTTATACATGTGCACTGAGCATGTTTTATTGATCTGGTGCATTGTAGTCTGGTTGCTTCGAGTACATATTCGTATGCATATGTATACATGTGCTATTCTTTTTACTGCTTCATTGTATTCCATATTTTCACTGCATATAAATACATGTATACATGTGTGTTTGCTCATGTATATATGTATGCTTGTGATGCCTTGCTCGGCTTGATGCTCTGTTGTCACCTCTATTGCATTTGCGTTCTGTACTCTGGTTGTTCATGCCTCTGACGTGATACATATATATGTACTTATATGCATATGTGCATACATATGTCACTTTGCTTGCTTATTCCAGTGTGTAGTGCTTGTATATCCATATCTCTGGTCTGGTGGTCCTTTTGGTTGAGGCTGAATTCTCTGTTCTTTGAACTTAGTTTCATATGAGTCCATGGTTCTGGTATTTGCGAGCCTTGATTGTTGTTTTGATTCTTGGAGCTCGTTCATTGTTGTGCCTTCTGTTTCATCGGTTTTTAGAGTTGCAATCAAATTCTGGTTGTTATGTATTTGCAGTTGCAGACATACTATCTGGTTTTTATGTTTGACTGCATGCACATATGTATACGTGTGTGCAAACATATGTATGTATGTATGTGGTCATGTTGATGTATGTGCATGCTCTAATTTTTTGCTATTTGATGTTAAGGCATTGCTCAATTGCCTTGTACATGGTTGCATTATAACTTGCATTCTCTAGCTTGCTTAGTCGTTTTGGAACAGATTTAGCATGTGGTCTACACTTGATATTGATCTCCATGATCTTAGAGTGGTCTGGTTAGATGCAAATGAACTTAAATGGTGCAAATAAAAAATTAAATATTTTTTTGCCAAAACCTTAATTTTTCTCTTCCCCTTTTGTTATCAACAAAAGATTGATAGTGTTAGGAAAATGGAGACAAAGTGATAGACATTAATACAATATTAATACCCAATCGAGTATAAATATTAAATTTCAATAGAAAATCAAACAAAAATCATAAATACTCTGTTAGGCAATATTCCACTTTAGAATGATAGGGATGATGTTGGCATATATAACCATATGGCTGTGTCTATTTGTGGTATGTTCAGATCAAGAATTTGAATATCTAATAACCATGCATAACCGTTAGGACTTTTAAATTAGATTAGTAGTATTCCCAGTTTTTATAAAAATGAATTTCAATCATCTTCTAACCACGCATAACCGTGAGGACTTTTAAATAAGATTAGAATCAACTTGTCTATTTAATAATCAATTTTGATATGTGTTCCATACATGCATAACCTTGAGGACTTTTAATGAGCATGAAAGCACATAATCAAAAATTCCAAGTAATTCACTCATGCATATACATGAGGACTTTTAAATGAGAGTGAATACTTTGGATTTTTTTTATTGCTAAAAATAAAATGAAATGAAAACGAATGATTTCCCTTTTAAAATACCACATATTTACATACTATATTGGATTTTGATGAGCGATGGTCGTTAGAAATATGATAGAAATGTAGATGGTCATGGAATTTTTACCCATCAAAAGTTATTATAAATCTTATTTAAATTTCTCAAGAAAATTACTAAATATACTATCTTGAGTCATAATATACGATTAGTATCAACGCTCATCATTTTTTCAATCACTGTTTATCTTTGCGATAATCAATAGGGAGTCAGATTAGTTAATGTAGTCATTTAAGATCAAATCCAAAAATAATCATAAAATAAAATTTTCTAAAATGACTAATCTACAACAAGGCCAACAAAAAACTATTTTCTGAAAGGGGTTTTATAAAATAAAATGCCTGCTAACTGAAAATCATTTGAAATGAAAAATATGCAGATATTTTCTTTGAAAATGTGATGCAACTAATGAACGTCTCTACATAAAACACGTTCCACTAGTAATTTTTCTATCAACTAGATTACCAGCGTAATCTGCATCCGAATTTCCCTTTGACTCAAGATTATCATTAGTTCGATGTCATAGACCAAACCGTGAAGTTACAACAAATACCTTAAAATCTTTTTACAGCTTTTAAATGAAATTCTTTTGAATTTGGATTGAAACCGTGCAAATAAACAAACAGTAAACATAGTTTCATACCAAGAAGCAGTGAGATAAACAAATATATTCACGTGTATCTTGAGTTATTATCAATCAATACAAGATAATATCTCTTATCATCTAAACTTTCATATTGTTAGTCCAAACGAATCTATATGAACTAGTTCATAGACTCTAGAGGTACTTATTGTTTTCTTGGCATAAAAAGATAATTGACCAACTTTTTTGCATAAATCAGAGTCATAATCAACGTTCATTATCTTATTACATAGCTGGTAAAATTAAATCAGATTATGGTGCAGATTTTTACATTTAATATATCGTTCAAGATAAATGTACTGTTACCTATTTTACCATTACCGATAACATTTAGTTGTTGCCTAATGTGATTCTACCACCTTTATACTAGGCTAAGAAACTTTGATTTGTCACCCGTTATGTGCCTGAAACAGCCAAAATTCGGGTAATACTACTATTGTTCCTTACCTTGAACCACCCCTACGCGAGAAAAGATTTTTGTGACCTATTTGTTTTTACAGGTCTATGGTTGTTGGTGACAAAACGGTTTGAAGGATATGTTTGAGTAGACCCAAGATAATTTATATTTGTTCCTTTTGGCACCCAGACTTGTTTGACTTTAAGGAATTTTATGTTCGTGCCTTTGGGTGCCCAAATTGAATGGTTTTCACGTGTTTCGGTCTATACCAGCAAATATTGTGATCGTGTTTAGTTTCTCCACAAATCGTGCACTTGGAATTGACTAGACTAATTTCACTTCTAACCCATTCAGATTGATTGTACCTAGGTCCTTGTCTAACAGTATTAACAGTTTGTTTTCTTAATAGCATATTTAGTGATCTTTCTCCTTTGAATTTTTTCCTAAAGCTGCCGATAATTGTTGGACTTGTGTTTTGAGAGATTCCTTTTCATTCAATAATTATGTACACTTTTTAATAGAATTTTCTCTCCTAGTATTTTCACTTTCTTTCAAAATTAGTTTCATTTTCAAGTGATTTAATTTTAATTTTTGATTTTTTTAATCTCTTCTTCAAATGATGGACACTTACCACATTTAGGGCTCTTGTTTCGATA
Organism: Allium cepa; assembly: GCA_030765085.1. Classification (NCBI taxonomy): domain Eukaryota; kingdom Viridiplantae; phylum Streptophyta; class Magnoliopsida; order Asparagales; family Amaryllidaceae; genus Allium; species Allium cepa. The sequence goes on along the minus strand of CM060935.1, from coordinate 326,842,438 downwards.
TTTTTTAACTAAATGATCGAGCTGTTTATTTAATTCAATCAAACTATCTCTTTGTGATTCAATTTTAGGGTATTTCTAACAGTTATTTACTTCTTGAAAATATATAAGTAATTCTAAGTGAGTAAATTTTGATACATTGCTTGGCTCATCATCATCACTGTCAGTTGTTTTTCCTTGTAGGCACAGATTTCCTTTTTCACTCTCACTGCCAATGCTTTTATCACTGTTTCATCCCAAGTGGCTGCAAAACTTCTTCTTTTCTGTTTCTTTTCTAAAGTCGATTCTGAGGACAATTAGGCATGATATGGCCGGGTTTGTTGCACTTATGACATATGATCCCCTGCTCTTTTGGATTGTCTAGAACTTTGACTATTCTGCTTTTCAGTTGTTGATTTAGAGCTGGATTCTCATAGTTGTAATTCCACCTTTTGAATTTCTTTATTACCAACTCCAGTTATGCTGCACCATCATCTTCATCATCTTCTCTTTCGGTTGTTCCTTTGAGAGCTATTAATTTCTTTCGTGTATCACCTCCTTCATGTTCTTCCTTGAATTTCATTTCTAGCTCATAAGTAGTGAGATTTCCAATGATTTCTTCAACTTTGATTTGTTTCAGATCTTTTGATTCTTGAATGGCAGTAACTTTCGCTTCAAAATTTTGTGGAAGGACTCTTAGGATATTTCAAATTGTTTTCAATTCTGTGTATGGTTTACCGAGAGCTTTTGAATTTTATACGAGATTAGAAATCATCCATACATCTCTTTGATATTTTCATCCTTAGCCATTGTGAAGATCTTGTATTTTCCATTTAGCATGGCAAAGTGAGATTCTTTGACTTGAGATGTTCCTTCATGAGTCATTTCAAGTGTATGCCAAATTTTCTACGCAGTTAGACAATGTGAGACATGGTTAAATTTAGATAATGTGAGACATGGTTAAATTCAATATGATCTAATGTACATATAACAGAATTCATAGCAGCATTAGAATTTTGCAGTTTATTTTCAAGATCTGTCCATTGAACCATTGGATTTTCAATTTCCTCAATTGCTACCACTATAGTTGGTGTCCTATATCCGGTCTCAACAATATTCCAAGCATAATGGTTTACAGAGAAATTTTCATTCTATTTTTCCAGTAAGTATATTCACCATTGAACATAGGCGGTCTAACTATGGACTGACCCTCAGCAAAAGCATTATTAAAAGAAGCCTTTTAAAAAAAATCAAAATTTTAAAACAATAATTTGTTTTTGAAAAATCAAAATTTTAAAACAAAAATTGTCTTTTGTTCCTAGCTCCGATACCACTTGTAGGATCGATTTCACCATAGAGTGGGGGTGAATAAGGTGATATTAATAATAATAAAAATTAATGCGGAAATACATAAAATAATTGCAGCACAGACAATAACAAATTAATAAAAGCAGAAATAGAAAAACACAGATTTACCCAGCTTCGACAAAACCCTACCTACATGTTACCCCTAAGGTTTCTATAAGAAATTAAGTAGTCAGACGCTTCCATACGTAAACTCGTGACACTCACCATCGACTAACCTAACACTATGCTACATACCCTGCCACAACTCAGCCACTAAGTTGCGAGTTCTCAAACTACGCCCCATAGTTTTCCTCTAGTCACACGACTAGAAAATTACAAAAGTTTAAAAAAGAATTACAAATTAGTAGCAACATAAAACCCAATTTAATATATTAATCCCAAAATAAATTATAATGAAACTGGGCCAACTTAAAATAAAGGAGAAGTCCCCCTTTTCTTTTTACATTCGTGTAAAAATTCAGTTGTTCCCTTTTCTTATTTTATGACCGCTTTGTTTCTTCTTCGATATGGATTAGGGTTTTCGAAATTGAGGCCACCGATTCAAACTGTTTGATTGAATGATGATCTTTCTTCAGTTTGCTTCATCAATCAACTCGTGATTTTGTGCTTCTTCAGCCGCTCCAATTTGTCGAGTTCGAATCGAATAATATTAGTATGTGATTTCCATTGTTTACTCTCGTCGATATGCTCGAACTCAATGCATGTATGCCGATGGTGATAACGGGTTAAATAGGGATGAAATCCCTATATTTACGTTCTTGTAATTCCATTTGAATTTTTCAAATTGCTATGCTCGGCCATTTGTTTATAATTGAATGTTGGTGATGTTTTCTGACTTTTTCATTTCATACGTGTTGCTTGCTAAGCTTGACTATTCTCCTGTCTTTTCTCCTAGGTTTTTGTTATTTGAACTTTGATATGATATGTACTTGCTCAATTCGTGTTATCCTGGCTTTGACTCTGACTTGTTCATGTTACTGTATATTTCGAATTTACTTTGAGTCGGTTCCTTTGACTTCGATCTATGAATATTTGAGATAAAATTTTTGCCATTATAATTCATATTTCTTCTGCAAGTTGAATTCTTTTTGGCTTTGACTAGATGACTTCACTCAAAATGCTACCGTGTTATTTTGATTTTACTGACTGGCATTTGAGTTCGATGATGTTTGAAACACTCCGACTTGTTCGATTTTCTACTTGTAATGTTTTTGATTCTTTGGCCTTTTAAATTTTTGTTGACTGCTGTTACATTCTCTTTCGAACCATGATCTTGTTACTTGCAACTATTTTGTAAACCTAAATATATAAACTGTGTATATTTGTTAGTTCATTTAACTGGGGATATTTGTCTTGTATTGTCTTGTACTAGTCGTCTATTTTCTCCATGTATATACATACATACTCGTATATATGTGTGTGTGTGTATATATGTTTTGCTGTCTCATTTTGATTTGCAGTCTTGTTATTGTTTTTGGACTTGCATTCTTGTACATTTGGAATCTTCATTTCTGGGTTGAAATGTTAGTTGAACCTACTGCTGCTGGCTTCATGTGTACATCATTTTATACATGTGCACTAAGCATGTTTTGTTGATCTGGTGCATTGTAGTCCGGTTGCTTCGAGTACATGTCCACATGCATATGTATACATATGCCATTTTGTAACGACCCGCCATTCGTACTATAGAAAGCCGCATCATTATTAAGAAAGAAAGAGATAGAAATAGAAAAGATAGGAAAGAAATAACTAAACAATATTAGAATCTCACAGCAGAACGAATAAATTATATTACAACACATAAGATATTACATAGTATCATATACATCAGTTTTGTATAGCTTATATAACACAAATTAGACAGTTATAAGACCTGTCTAATCATTACAACTCTAGTACAATACAAACATCATCGCAGAGATGCAGATACAACACTGGCACAGCGGAACCATAATATATATATATAAGTTGAAGCCTCCTGCTCCAAGTCTCCTCCATAAATTCGTCAAAGCTAACCTGAATCCCTTGGCTACCCAAGAGTTTAAGAAAATAGAAAATAAAATCTGGGTCAGACATGGGTCTGGTATGAGTAAACTGGTTAAAGTTGCTTAACTTTGAAAATCATTTGAAAGGAAGGTATCTCATAAGACTTCCCACACATAAACTCGGAAAAGTTTTTACCTTACGATAACTAAAGCATTTGATAGGAAATCCAGCTATATTATAATAGGGTCTAGGGTTTTCAAGTAAAATAAAAAAATAACTGGAATGCTTACATCTCACGTTCCAACATAGTTCGACACAATCAAAACGTACGGCACTTATTGGAGATTGGATTCCATACAATGACAAGGCTACTGGGGTACCGCCCATCACAGTATGTGGCCTAGATCACCGTACCGAGGATCTACCCTAAATCCCCTGCAACACAAGGCCGGAACCATCCCTTACTGGATAGTCCCGAACAAGACAACCCCGCAGTTGTTCATGAACTAACTGCCCAATAAGCCGAAATAAAAGGGACCTCTAGACAAGGGAAATCTCGTCCTACTTGAGCGCGACTCACTTAGCCTTGCTGCACCACCCCTATTTTAGCCATTCTCAGTTGATAAGGATTGAGGCCACGATTAATTTTTAGAACACATCTATCTTAAAGATAATTAACTTTTTAGGATAGCTCCGACCATCGATACGATCCTCGACAAGTCGCCGACACTCCCATCGTCCCTAACGACCTCTCAGATCGTCCAAATCGCTAGAGGAACAAAAACAAGCTAATGAACACACAACACCCAAAACTCGATCAACACAAACACCTGCCGATGGCGAGCACCACCACCAGAAGACCTGCCGCCTCGACCACGGTCGCGTCTCGAACCCTTGTATCCATTCCTCTGCTCGCGATTTGACCCGATGCATCAACAACGTCGAGCTCGCCTCGACTTCGATCTAGACAAAAACAGGTCACATAACCCTAGATCGCCTCTGACAGCCCTCCATGTTCATCAGAAAAAACTTCACATAATTTTCTCGAGGACCTTTATACCCCAGCCTCCTCCAGCAGTGGTCTTGATCCTCTCCTTGCCGCCGGTCGACGGCAATCGACCAATTACCCAAAACGATCAACCCACTAATTCACGGCACGTACCATCTTAAAAATCACAAAACTCATATTAAAATTCATGATTCACTTACACGAATCAGGATCTAAAATCCAAAGAAGAAAACATACACATTGATTTTCAACTTATATTTTGATTTTAAATGTAAATCTTAAATTTTCAGAACTTTTAGTAAATATAGTCACTTAAAATTATTTTTAAAAACAAGATTACATTATTGCAATTAATTTCTTTTCAAAAATCAAAGTCAAATAATGACTCATTGGGACGATAGGAATTTAATCAGTTGATCTGAGCATGATATTAACAGTGACAATATATACGGCCATGCTTTCAAAATAGCATAATTCAAACCAGATCCAAGTTGAAACATCCATGCAAACAAACATATTTACATCATCATCACAGATATATTAGCACCAAAAGATTTTTGCTTTAAGTTTTTACTTAACAGAACTTGAAAAAGCATAGAACATGTCTGTTTTTGTTTCGTGGAACTATTGAACTTGATCTGGCATTTTGAATTGATTTACTTGTTTTAGATCTAGCATTTGAATCATGTTTGTTTAAGTTGAGTTTGCTTGTTGAATTTGAAACCTTTGTTTGTTGAATCTTTGGAACTGCTGTTGTAAATAGCTTTGAATTTCTTTGATTTTCTGTTTTTAGTTTATATGTTTAAGAAGAAAGAAATTTGAACCGTAGGAAAATAAACAGGCTTTCCTCTTTAAAGCATTGATTATATACTTAATTATTTTAAACAAAAGTTTTACCACTTGTTAACTTGAAATGTTCTTAAGCATACAAATGTGATTGGATGTTATAATGGCCTTACACATGTTTGATTTCAATATTATATTAATTATTTATATTTACAAATGTTTTAAATCATTATTTAATTAGTTTCTTATATTTTATATTAATATGTTTGTGTTTATAACAATTTATGTTTTTATTTATATATATTCAAAAATACATTTTCCAAAGCTAATTTAAAAGAAAGAAAATTTAAACAAAATAAATGGACATTAAATTAAATCTTATTTTCAAATTTTAAACTTAAGTTATTATACCTAATATTGATATTATATGTATAAACCCAACTTATTTCAAGTATAAATTTTTAAAAGAAAACATATTAAACTTTGATTATAATATACTATTTATCATACTTTTAGAAAAATATTTAATTTAAGTGTTTTTGAAAATATGAGATAAAATTTAAGTAGTTCCTTTGAAAAGTTTTATATTAAATTCAATCATAATCTTCCAAATCGCAATATATTCATATATATATATATATATATATTATAATTTGAAAACATTTTTATTAAATTGAAACCAAACTTTTATCCATAATGTATATACATATATACACACACACACATTATAAATAGAATACATCTTAATATTAGATTTTTAAAAGAATAACATTTTCCAAATTAAATAATTATTAGTTTTGAAAAGAATAACCTAGCCAATATAAAATAATTATTAATGTAGATTAGTAAATAAATATTGCCAAAATTCCGGGACATCACATTCCTCCCTCTTAAAAGAATTTCATCCCCGAAATTTAATAGCAAAGATAATTTAATAATCCAACAAAGGTTTTAATTTTAAAACAGCAAGCATATGTTATCAACCATATACTAGCAACCATAGCAACCAATTCCTTCAAACAAACAAATCTAACTATCCAGACATAATTCTGGATAGAACTTCCTAATATTATCTAGAGTTTCCCAAGTAAAAACATTGGGATACTCGCTCTATATAATATAAACTAGCTATACCACTCTGATCCTGAGCTCCTATACCTCTAGATCTTCAAAGTGAACAGGATACCTGACCACAGATAAGTCCTGTTCAAATTCCAAATCCCTCCCTGAACTGCTGGTTCTAAAACCAGTGATGGATCATACACATACTTCTTCAGAAATACATCGCAAATCCCAACCGTCCGGAGTAGTAATTCAATCCTGTAGACCAAAGTATTTAACCGTATGAGAATACAAAAAGATCCAATACACTTCTGAGCTAGCTTTCCAATTTTACCAAATCTTATTACTTCTACGATCGGAGAAAACTTATCCAAAATTAAATCTCTATCTTTAAATTCTGAATTCCTTCGTCTCTTATCCACAAAACTATTCTGTCAATCCTGGGCTGCCTTCATCCTTCTTGATCAACTCAATCTTCGCAGATGCCTCTCAGACCAAATCTGGACCAAGAATAAGATGATCTCCAGATTCTACTCAACAAGATGGTTCTCCCAAGATCCATCGAAATCCAGTACACCAACCTTACTTCACAATCATTAGTAGACTTCGGACTTACTTCTCCAATCCGTAGTAGCCAGAACAGGTGTACTAGACAACCTATTCTTCAGATCCCGAATGAATTTCCTGTAGATACCCTCTAATCCAAGACAAACACAAACTTTCGAGGAGTCCGAGGTTGCTTCTATACAAGAATAGCTGCCACCTTGCTTCCACTGTACAACTCTAATTTAAAGAAGATGAGAATGCCGTCGATGAACACAAGCACAGACTTGATCAACTTATCCCGGAAACATTGTCCATCAAAATCCATAAAATCTTAGTGACCTATCTGATTCGGTCACAAATACCATAGCAAAAATCCAGCCAGAAACTTGATCCGATCAATCCTGAGCTGCTTCTCCAAGTCCTCTCTCTAGGAGCCCTCCTTCTAGTAGGCTGAACCACCGATAATGCTCCAAGAACCAAGTCGATACAGAGCTCAATTTCCCGATGCGGATGCAGACCTTCAACTTTCTCGAAGATATCCGAAAGATCTCAAACCACTTCAATAGCACCAACATCCTCTAGAGATGCCTCAAATCCAGGCAAAAGATTATCCAACAGAACACTCAACTATCGCAAGTCACTTTTACGATCCTACCCAAATAAATTTCCAAAGACACTTTTCTTTCTTTACCAATCAAAACAGCTCAAGCCTTTCTAACTAAAGGAAGAAACTGATGGTCCATCCTCAACCATAAACATCATACCCTATTGAGCTTCCATAAGAAATGGATAAGCCTTCACCATCTGCCCGGCCTGCTAATAGTAGAATCAGAAAGACTCCTGAAACATCGAAGAAACGGGCCACTCTACTACTTCCGAACTCCACCTCTAAGACACTACTAAGCCAAGAGACCTTCCTGCCAGCACATTCAACACCTCCGAGCTGCTATTGCTGCCTCCGGGTTTCCCTTCATCTTACTTCTTCCAATACGGATTGAATTTCCCACTTGGAGCTACCACTGATGCCAAAGACTTCTTATCCACAAGCTCTTCGAATCACAAAGCTATATCAACTCACTCCACAAAAATGCCTTCGAGATGGGCAGATATCTCTCAAGAAACTCGGGCTTTAAACCAAGCATAAACATCTCGCTCTCCTTAAGGGGGTGACAATGAGATCTAGTCTACTATGAGGCAACTTATTGACCTTAGTCTCATACTCCAATTCAAACAAACTCCCTAGCTCAATATCCAAATTCCTATACAGATGAATCTTCCCTCCGAATTGGTGAAATCCTTGCTCCATGCTGCAAAACTTGCTCAAGATGTCCAATACTGGCCTGGCAGATACTCTTCCACCTTAATCACTTGGACTTCTTCCATTGGTAGTCGTGCAACACGCACCACTACCCCCTTCTGCTCTAGAACTTAAGCTACCGGCCTAACTCATGTGGGTAACCCGGAAAGGTAACCCAAAAAATTTGGAATATTTATATACACATAAACAAGTACGCTCTCTCAGAAAGAAATCACTCCAAAGCCTAGGTATTCACTCAACCTAGCGCTCTGGTACCACAAAGTAATGATTCGCCTTTCATACTACAGAATGATGCATCATTATTAAGAAAGAAAAGGATAGAAAAGAGAAAAGATAGGAAAGAAAGAACTAAACAATATCAGAATCTCACAGCGGAACGAGTAAATTATATTACAACGCATAAGATATTACATAGTATCATATACATCAGAGTTATACAGCTTATACAACACAAATTTGATAGTTATAAGACATGTCTAATCATTACAACTCTAGTACAATACATACATCATCACAGAGATACAGATACAACACTAGCACAGCGGAACCATAATATTTATATATGCTGAAGCCTCCTGCTCCAAGTCTCCTCCATAAATTCATCAAAGCTAACCAGAATCCCTTGGCTACTCGTAAAAATTTGAGTACCTAAGAGTTTAAGGAAACATAAAATAAACTCGGAGTCAGACATGGGTCTGGTGTGAGTAAACTGGTTAAAGTTTCTTAACTTTGAAAATCATTTGAAAGAAAGGTATCTCGTAAGACTTCCCGCACATAAACATGGAAAAGTTTTTACCTTACGATAACCAAAGCATTTGATAGGAAATCCAGTTATATTATAATAGGGTCTAGGGTTTTCAAGTAAAATACAGAAATAGCTAAAATGCTTACATCTCACGTTCCAACATAGTTGGGCACAATCAAAACGTACAACAATTATTGGAGATTGGATTCCATACAATGGCAGGGCAACTGGGGTACCGTCCGTCACAATACGTGGTCTAGATCATCGTACCGAGGATCCACCCTAAATCCCTTGCAACACAAGGCCGGAACCATCCCTTACTAGATAGTCCCGAACAAGACAACCTCGTAGTTTTTCATGAACCAACTGCCCACTAAGCTGAAATAAAAGGGACCTCTAGACAGGGGAAACCTCGTCCTACTTGAGCGCGACTCACTTAGCCTTGCCGCACCCCCCCATGTTCTAGCCATTCCCGGTTGATGAGGCTTGAGGGCACTATTACCTTTTTAGAACACGTCTATCTTAGAATACTCATCGTCCTCCCGACGATGTTCTAAAAGCATTCAATCCATATAAGTCCGTTTTGGGTTCGAACGAATCCGAAGGAACTATCTCGTTACATTCATTTCCGAATCACCCTCAGAGTTAACGACAATAGCCCTTGCACTCTGAATCTTCATCTCAGTCAAAAGCACCATCTCTGTTAACTCGTTTTGAAATCACCCTCAGAGTTAACGACCATAGCCTTTCCTCTGAATCTCTATGTTGATCTTCACTTGAGATTTCACGACCTCTCGTTTAATTAGGACCGGTGTGGTTATCGGAATTCCAAATTTGGAAATCCGATCCCGGTCTCACCGAAATCCATAATGCCATCTTAATGTCCAAATTGTTTAAGTTTAAACAATTTAATTCAATTTAATACATTGAATTCACACAGCATCATTCAAAGATAAATATCACACATTTATCACAGCTATAACCAATATCGCATCACAGAATATCACAAATTATCAAACTGTAGGTATCAATCAATCCGAACTTTCTACTCAAATAATCATCCATAAACAGGAATCATTAATTCATATTATAATTAATTTAATTAACTTAAACTAAATTAATTATTTGAGAATTAACCACCTAACCCTGCTTAATAAATCACTAATTAATTACAAACCATTTAATTAATTAATAATTCTTTAATTACCTTATAAACCAACTAATTAATCTTTAATTACAGATTAATTATCCTTTAATTATTCTCCTAATTAATCATCCTTGATTAATTATTTTAATTACATTAAGTAATTAGCCTTTAAATTAATTTACACAATTTAATTATTCTTTAATCCTTCACATTAATTAACTTTTAATTACTCTCATTAATTAAGTATGATTAATTACACAGATCCTTAATTAATTACGTTAATTAATTATACTATAATCACTTCATTGATTAATTATCTTTTGATTAATTTCATTCTTTAATTAACCAACCTTTTAATTTTTCTCATTAATTACATTTAATTAACGATCCTCTAATTACCTCATTAATTAATTATTCTTCTAATTAATTTAATAATTAATCTTTAATTAATCACATTCAATAATTAACTTATATTACTTAATTAACTTCTTAATTAATTATATTAATTAATCCTTTAATTATTACATTAAGTAATTGACCCTTAATTACTTCCACTAAGTAATTATTCTTTAATTACTTTCCATCAAGTAATTCCCCTTTAATTAATTACATCCAGTAATTACTCATTAATTTCTTACACTATGTAACGACCCGCCATTCATCTCCACAGAATGATGCATTATTAATAAGAAAGAAAGGGATAGAAAAGAGAAAGAAAGGGAAGAAAGAAGAAATAACACATCAGAATCTAAACAACGGAACGAATAAATTATATTAATAACATAAGTATTACATAGTATACAACCATTATCAGAGTTACACAGATAATACAACACATACTAGACAGTTATAAACACCTGTCTATGTTATATAAAACAATTCAAAACAACTCAAACCAACGACTCAGAGATACCAACACAGCGGAATGCTAGATAACTACAACGCAGAAGCCTCCTACTCCATTGCTCCTCCACAATTCGTCAAAGCTAACCTGAATCCCTTGGCTACTCGTAAAATTTTGAGTACCCAAGAGTTTAAGAAAAACACAAGATAAACTCCGGCTCAGACATGGGTCTGGTGTGAGTAACAGGTTAAAGTTTCTTAACTTTCAAAAACTTTTGAAAAGAAAGGTATCGCATAAGACTTCCCATACATAAACATGGAAAAGTTTTTACCTTACGCTAACCGAAACATTTGATAGGAAATCCGATGATATTATAATAGGTCTAGGGTTTTCAAGCAAATAAGAAATAGCCGAAAGTCGGTAATACAATCAAAACCGTTGGCACTTATTGGATTTTGGATTCCATACAATGGCAGGGCTACTAGGGTACCGCCCGTCACAATACGTGGTCAAGATCACCGTACCGAGGAGTATGCCCGCTCCCCTGCAACACAAGGCCGGAACCATCCCTTACTGGACAGTCCCAAACAAGACAACCCCGGCAGTTATCGTGAATCAACCGCCCCACACAACCGAATAAAAAGGGACTTCTAGACATGGGAAAATCTTATCCTGAAATGGCGCTACTCACCTAGCCTTGCTGCACCTCTCCTGTTTTAGCCATTCCCGGTTGATGAGGCTTGAGGCTACGATTACCTTTAGAGAACACATCTCTTAGAATGCTCATCGTCCACCTGACGATGTTCTGAAAGCATTCAATCCATACAAGTTCGTTCCGGGTTCGAACGAAACCGAAGGCATTATCTCGTTACACTCATTTTGAAATCACCCTCAGAGTTAACGACGATAACCCTTGCACTCTGAATCTTCATCTTCACTTGAGATTCATGAACTATCGTTAATTTAGATCGATGTGGTTTTCGGATATCCAAATCTGGAAACCCGATCCCGGTCTTATCGAAATCCAAAGCGTGTCTTTTAGGTCCAATTTGTTCTAAGTTTAAAACAGTACAATTTAATTATCTATATACGCACATATAGATAATTCACATCATCACAATAGATAATCAACATTATCATCATAAACAGGTAATCCATATTATCATCACGAATTGATAATCTCCATTATCATCACTAATAGATAATTCATATTATCATCACGATGCAACCAATGCATCCATACCACAATATTATTAATAATCTCATATCTGAGATTCAACCCATTCAAGGCAAACCATATCATCCACACGTAAGCAAGGATTTACCTAATCCTACCATAATTAATTTAAAATGAATTAAATTAATTACTTCTATCTCTAATTAATTTAAAGTGAATTAAATTAATTACTTTATCTTTAATTAATTAAAGATGAATTAAGTTAATTACTTCATCATATAAATCTTGCTTACTTAACCATTAATTGATTCCAAATCAATTAATTAATTTACCTCAAATTAATTACCTTAATTAATTACCCTTGATTAATTATCCTATAATTTCATTCAAGTAATTATCCTTAATTAATTTCACAAATTAATTGTCCTTAATCAAATACAGTAATTAACCTTTAATTACTCCATTAATTAATTAACTATAATTAAATACATCAATCCTTAATTAGTTACATTAATTAATTACTTCATTAACCACTTACCATTGATTAATTAATCTTAATTAATTAATCCTTAATTACATCATTAATTATATTAATTAATGATCCCCAATTACATTTTAATTAATTACTTTATTTAAATTAATTACATTAAGTAATTAACCTTAATTAAGCCACAATTATTAATCACTTTTGATTAATCACCTTCAGTAATTATCCACCCTTAATTACTTCATTGAATAAATTAATTACTCTTAAATTAATTACATTTATTAATTAATTTTATTTATTAATCATCCTTGATTTATCTCATTAGTAGTTAATTACCCTTAATTAATTACATTACTTAATTATTTTCAAATGACTTAATTAATCAATGCTTAAATTAATTACACCCAATAATTAATTAATTACTTTCACAAAGTAATTATCCTTCATAATAATTACACAAGCAGTTAACCCCAAAACTCTTCCATACTTCAATTAATTACCTCCAGTAATTTACTTATCTTAATTATTTCTCTAGTAATTACCCTTCACTGATTACTTATCAACTCATCCAATGATTATTCTAAATTAATTAAACTTAATTAATTAACTTAAACTAATCTAATTAATTAATTAATTACAATGAGTAATTAATACATTTAATTACCTTCATGAAGTAATCATACTTACCCAAATTCCATAAATGATTATCTAAATTAATTAATTTAATTAATTATTAAAATTAATTACATTAATTAATAATTAATACCAAGTTAATGACCTTCATTAACTTATCATCAATTCTTTAATTACCTTTCTAAAGCAATTAACTTAAATTAATTAATATTAATTACAATTTAATTAATCTTAATTATTTAACTTAACCTTAATTAATTTATTCAAACCCTTAATTAATTAAATAAATAAATTCATTAGCTTATTTAAATTAACTTATTAATTTAATGAACCAAAATCATTAAATCTTTGGTTTACTTTAAAATAAAACATTTCTTATTAATGTTTACATTATCATTAACAAAGCAATTTAAAACTATTTACTTTAAATTTGGTTTCAAATTACATTTAAAATTTTTAAGTTTAAAATGAAGTCAAAATTAACTTTATCAAAGTTTTAAAATATTAAAAAAAACCTTTTTAAAACTTATACTGAATAATTTCTTATTATATAAAGAAGTTTAAAGAAACTTAAAACCTAAATTTATTTTAAAATGCAAATCATATTTTAAATTAACTTAAACATTCAAAGTTGTTTAAACATTTTAAATTTTAGAAACTTCCTTTATTTCTAAGCTATGATTCAAATTTGAATTTGAATATAGATTTAAACTTAAGTTAAATCTTTACTTTTATTTTTAAGATTTACTTTTAAATTAAACTATTTAAACCCTTTTGAAATTGGTTAAACATTTTAATTTATAAAATTTAAATTAAATTTTAAAACTAGGATTCAAACTCAGTTTTGAATCCATATTTAAATTTAAGTTTAATTTCTGTTTTAAAAAAAACTTGCTTCAGATTTTAAACAAATTTTGAATTTGGAGTCAAACAGGTTTTCCCTGAGAAACCTGTAAACACTTACATACCCGAAACCCCCTTTTATTACTTCGAGTAAAACCATTTACTTCTGCGAGCTAATAATCAAATCACCTGAGTAATACTCGAGCACACCATCCCCTTAAACAATTCAACACCTGACACAGATTCACTGCACCGTGCATATGCACGGTGGTCCTGACCACCTCCAGCCACCACCACTGCCTTGAGCACGACGACCATTGCCCTCAGATCCATCATCAATCATCAGAACCCCACGAGTATCACAAAATCAATTCGAGTACCCCCAATTCAAAACCTAGAAACGGTATTGGAATAACACCCCCAACCTGAAAATACTTCGCCAACCCAATTCCGATCACCGTGACCTCAAGAACTCCTGCGTCGTCTCCCTCAACGTGCCTACCTTCATCCACCTAAGTCTCGTCACATTTGATCATCTTGAGAAACAATACCAACCGAAAAATCATAACCAAGCCAAACTAGGTTTACAGACTTCATCAACCTCCCATCGCCTCCACCGAGACCTGTTCATTTTCCTGGAATTTTTGCCACACCCTCTGATCACTCCACTACCACCACCAAAAACCCCAAACATTCCGATCAACTCAATCACCAGGTTTTGACTAAAACCCAATTTCTGTTCAAACAAGTACTGCAGTCTCAAATCCAAACTAAACACTATGATTTTAGTTTTAAAAATCATTTTTTGTTTAAGCTTTCAATTTATAACACTGAATTTATAAATTATCATGTTTGAGATTTTACCTCATTGAACATGTTCTGGTGTTTTTAAATTTACAGAGACAACATCAAATTTTTGTTTTTACTTAATAAGTTTTTAAACTAAAACTATGGTATAATTAACATAGTTATTTTAGAACCTAAGCCTTAACAAAAATATTGAACAAGAGCAAGAGGATCCCTCTTTTTTTTAAAGAAACTGGACCTGGAACTAGAATCAGGGGAAACACAGTCACACAGCAATACACACCAAACATATACACACACACAGATTTAAAATATATTCACTAACATACTGGTTCTCAGAGATGAACATGCAACATAAAAATATACTTAAAGTTTTAAAATTGTGATGTTACTCACCTGGTATAGCATGAAACAGAGCACAGATTTTGGAAAGCTTTTACTTTTTTTTTAACTGAGTTATTGCTGTTTTAAACTTGCATGCAGGCTTGACCCAGATGCATTTGAACCTCTTAAATTTGAATGCTTTAAATTTGAAAAAAACTTGCTTCATACCTCTGGTTTAAAGAATGCAGGCATATGCTTTTGATTTCCAGATGCAGGCTTTTCATTTTGCTTTTGAAATGAATTTCAGGTTTATGGAAAGCTTTGTAAACCTGATCTGATAATAAACTACTGGTTTTGAGGAAGTAGAGTTGCATATTTGTTTTTGGAAGTGAGTTACAGGCTTGCATGTTTGAACAGATTTTGCATATGAAAATTTGTAAAATGATTTGAGGAATTTGGATTTAGAAAAGACATTTGCAAATTTCCTTCTGATTTGAGGAGGAAATTTCAGATCTTGAGTTCAAACATGATTTTGGTTTTTGAAAGTTTGGAAACAAATTTGTTTCAGCTGAAAAATTTTCTTCTTACTTTTTAAAAATGAAGATTAGGAAAGAAGGAGAAATGAAGGAAACATGCTTATATAAGTGTAATTGATTTATTTAAAAATTAAAAGAAAATCAAAAATAAAAGGGACACTTGTCTCAAACTTAAATTAATATGCTATCACATGTATTTAAGAGATTAGAATCTTAACACTTGTCATTATACTACTTAATATATTAACATGTGTTTTATATATAAATTTTATTTGTTTTTATTTAATTTAAAAGTAAATAAAACTCTTTCTTTATTTATTATATGCTTATATATATAAATTACTTCCATATGTAAATGTATATGTGCATTCCTTTTTAAAGAAAATGAAATAAAACAATTTATATAAAAATTAAAGCTTATCCAAATAATTTAAATATGTTTATTCATTTGAATTCAAAATAAATTCAAATTCAAATTCTATTCATACATTTAAAAATCCAATTTTAAAACTAATTTATATCAACATATTTTAATTTTAAGATAATAATATTGTCTTTTAAAATCTATCAATATTTATACATTTATTACTATTATTTGAAAATAAATCACCTATCAATTTTAAATCATTTATAAAATAAATTATAAATTACTTATCTTATTTATCTTAATTAAATGCATTAATGCTTAATATATAAATGGTATTTTAAATTTTTATAAAAATTTCATATTATCTATTCACAATATATATATATATATATATAATATATACATTATAAATAGGAAAACATTTTAATAGTTTTTTTTAAAGATAAAATTCACCAACTAAATATTCATTTAATTGGATTATTAAATCAAGTCAAATTTTATAAACAAAATTTATCAAATCAATTTAATCTTAATACAGATTATTAAATTGATATTACTAAAATTTCCGGGATATCACATTCCTCCCCCCTTAAAAGAATTTCATCCCCGAAATTTAAAAGCAAAGGTAATTTAATAATCTCATTAAAGATTTAATTTAAACACAAGCATATATCAATCATATGCTAACAACCAAAGCAACCAATCTCTCTAATTAAACAAATTTAATTATCCAGACAAAATTCTGGATAAAATTTCCTCGAGTTTTCCCAAGTATATATATACATACACCGGGATACTCGCTCTACAGAATCCAAACAATCAAAACGACGAAGCTATAGAGCTTCTACTCATCTAGATCTATAGAATTAAACAGGATATCAGACTATAGACGAGTCTGACTCAACCACTAAACCACCTGAATGGCTGGTTCCACAACCAGAGATAGCTCATACACGTATTCCCTCAGTGATACGTGAAACTCATTAAATCCAGTTATCCAACTGGCAATTCAACTTTTGAAAACCAAACACCAATCCAACCAAAACACAGAAGAGATCCAAAACAAAAACAAAAACAGGTCACATAACCCTAGATTGCCTCTAACAACCCTCCACGTTCATCAGAAAAAACTTCGTATATTTTTCCCGAGGACCTCTATACCCCAGCCTCCTCTAGCAGTGGTCTCGATCCTCCCCTTACCGCCGATCGACGCAATCAACCAATTACCCAAAAATGATCAACTCACTAATTCACGGCACATACCATCTTAAAAATCACGAAACTCGTATTAAAATTCATGATTCACTTACACGAATCAGGATCTAAAATCCAAAGATGAAAGCATACACATTGATTTTCAACTTTATTTTGATTTTGACTATAAATCTTAAATTTTCAAAACTTTTATTAAATGTAATCACTTAAAATTATTTTTAAAAACAAGATTACATTGTTACAGTTAATTTCTTTCCAAAATCAAAGTATAATAATGATTCATTGGGAAGATAGGAATTTCATCAATTGATTTGAGCTCGATATTCAATGGTGACCATATATGCAGGCATGCTTTCAAAATAGCATGATTCAAACAGGATCCAAGTTGAAACATCCATGCAAACAAATATATTTACATCATCATCGCACAGATATATTAGCACCAAAAGATTTTTGCCTTAAGTGTTTACTCACCAGAACTTGAAGAAGCATAGAACAGGTCTGTTTTTGTTTCCTGGAACTGTTGAACTTGATCTGGCATTTTGAATTGATTTGCTTGCTATAGATCTGGAATTTGAATCATGTTTGTTTAAGTTGAGTTTGCTTGTTGAACTTGAAACCTTTGTTTGTGAATCATTGGAACTGTTGTTGTAAACAATTTTGAATTTCCTTGATTTTCTGTTTTTATTTTATATGTTTTAGAAGAAAGAAATTTGAACTGGGAGAAAATAAACAAGCTTTCCTCTTTAAAGCATTAGTTATAAACTTAATTTTTTTAAACAAAAGTGTTGCCACTTGTTAACTTGGAATGTTCTTAAGCTTACAAATGTGATTGCATGTTATAATGGCCTTATACATGTTTGATTTCAATATTATATTAATTACTTGTATTTACAAATGTTTTAAATCATTATTTAATTAATTTCTTATATCTTATATTAATATGTTTATGTTTATAACAATTTATGTTTTTATCTATATATATTCAAAAATACATTTTCCAAGCTAAATTTAAAAGAAAGAAAATTTAAACAAAAGAAATGAACATTAAATTAAATCTATTTTAAATTTTAAACTTAAGTTATTATACCTAATACTGATATTATTGTTAGTCCGTGAAATGATGGTTTTGATGACAACAACCTTATAATAGATTATAAAATATAAATACTGACATTATAAGTTTAGATATATATGTATATGTATGATTTAACCATGCAGGTACCAAGAATGAAGATTGTACAGTATAGAGATTCAGGATATCGAGATAGAAGACTCATGAGTATCAAAATTATCAATAGTTCAAGATTTCAGGGTTAAGTATTTTTATTAGGAATTTTTTTGAAACTCGTAGAAAAGCACTGGTATTTTAAATCCAATTTATTCGTGGAATTGAATCCACTTCGAGCCTGTTAAAGGGATGGAACCCTAAGTAGGATGGAACCTACGAAAAAAATCTAGTGGAACATTCTTTTGTATCCACTAATTTTAATTCAAATGATTTTACAAAATTATCTTGTTTTCAAAATGATTTCAAAACTTTCCTTTCAAAAATATCAAAACTCTCTATCCTGATTTTAAATAATTTTAGCCTCAAAATTATCCTTAATTTCAAACTCAAATTAATCCTGATTTTAAACTGTCTTTTAATATAATATATTTAACTTTTAAATATTTATACTTAGATTTAAATACAAAATTATAGTTAATTTCTATATATATTATTCTCTATATTTACTTATGAATTTTAACTATAGTCAAGTATATTTGTAAAGTTTAAAATAGTTTTAAATATAAGATAAAGGATATTTTCAAAGAAAATCAAATCACCAAAAATTGCTTTGGGATGTCGACATGCCTAGGGTAACCATGTCGACACGGTGTCAGTTAAATTCAAAATTTAAATTTCAAAAGAAGTGTATATTCGCCATAACTCTTAATGAATGGAAATGGTTGTTGTTCTTCTATAAATAGGGGTTAGTTTCAACGAATTTAACATCAGATTTTCTATTTTTTTCAGTCCTCTTCTTCTTCCACATTTCTTAATACATATTCTTACCATTACTCTGCCGAAATCAACATTGAATCGAACTCGATTACTTCTAGTTTGATTCTTTATCACTATTTCTACAAGGTTCTCAGTGCTATTCAGAGTTATAGACTTCTTTGTAATCTATTAAGTGAGAAAAGGTGTGATTGTAGCCTTGGAAATCAATCAAGAGAGAAAAGGTGTGATTGTAGCCTTGGTAAATCAATTGGGTAAACTTGTCTCCCAGAAATCAAGTATCTCTACCCAGAGGATAGAAATTCTGGAGGGTGTATCTCGTAGCTTGAAACCGAGGGTGTAATTGTACAATTGCTTTTGAAAGGAAATTCATACTTGTATTGAGGACTGGATGTAGTGTAACTCCGAACCAGTATAAAGTCCGGTGTGTTCTTTCTTTTGCTGCTTTTATTTTAATTCTGCATATGTTTTTGTTTCTGTGATCATATCTGTGTCTGTATGTTGCATACATCAGTGTCTAAATTAACATAAACAGAAAAAGATTTAGTAATTCTTGATTAACACTATTCACCCTCCACCCTCTAGTGTTAATCCTAGCCGTAAGATCCGTAATCCGCATTTCTCACAATTGGTATCAGAGCAAGGTTTTCAAAGTTTCATAATCTATTTTTTGAAAAAAATTCAAAATGGCTACCAACACTGGTACTGTTACTAACACTAGAATCCATGTCACTAGTTCATTTGTAGAGGGTCAGTCTACTATTAGACCACCGCTTTTTAATGGCAGTAACTATGCATATTGGGCATGTAGGATGAAAATATATTTACAATCTATAGGATTAGACACTTGGAATATCACACAAACTGAATATTCTGAACCCACAGCTAATTTTGCACAGTGGACTGCTGAGCAAAAGACTGTTGCACAAAATAATTCTAAGGCAATGAATATTCTGTTTTGTTCACTAGATAGGAATGAATTCAATAGAGTGTCAGTTTGTAAGTCTGCATATGAAATCTAGAAAACTTCACAAGATACTCACGAAGGAACAAGTAAACTTAAATAGACCAAAATTTCCATGCTCACAAATTAGTTTCAATTATTTAAAATGAATCCAAATGAGTCTATTTCGGATATGTATCGTAGATTTCAGGATATTATGCATTCTCTTATATCTTTGGGAAAGGAATTTTCTGAAGAAGATCAAGTCAGAAAGATTTTAAATTCTCTAACTCTAGAATGGGATCAAAAGACACTTGCGATCGAAGAGGCAAATGACATCAGTACTTTAAAGATAGAAGAATTAATTGGAAAACTAATGTCGTATGAAATTCAAATGATCAGAAAAAGAGAAAGTATAGCATATGAAAAGAAATCAATGGAATTTAATGCACTGACCGATGGATCAGACTCAAACAACGATAATGATGAAGAGATAGCCTTTATGATCAGAAATTTTAGGAAATTCCTGAAATACAGAAAGATGAATAATCTCAACAGAAACAACGATAAGGATTCTGGAAATCAGAATGTAGTGCCAAATAATGACAAATGTTACAACTGTGATAAACCAGGCCATTTCAAAAGGGACTGTCCGTAACCAGATAGGCAAAATTCTCCTATGAACAATGATCCAGCAAAGAAAACGGAAGCGTGCATTTACTGCTACTCTAGATGACTCAAACTCGTCCTCAAGTGATGATGATCAGAAGACAAATAATTCGAATTTGTGTTTCACAGCTGTTCATGACTCCGACGAATTCAAAGACACGGACTCAGAAAAAGGTACACGTTCACAATACAATTGGTTGAAATTGCTTGCTTAGAATTAGTTGCTTGATTGTTTGTTTGATTGATTTTGAATTGGTGTGTTGTTTGAATTTTAAAATTTATTTTCTATATTTTATTATTATTTTATCGTTTTATTATTATTTTTATTATTTTTTAATAGTATAATAATATTTTCTAAAATATACTTAAAGTTTAATAATATTTCAGATATATATATATATAGGCATTAAAAATAATAATAATAATAATATATTAAAGAACTTAGGAAAAATCAATTGATGAAAATTCAAAGGCACATGTCGAGATGGTCCCTACCATGATGTCGATATGGGTACCTGAATTTGAATTTCAAAATTTGAATTCAGATGTTTGAATTTTCCTTCACCTTTTCACTTCATTCAATTCTCTGAAAAGCTACCTTTTGACCAGAGAATATATCCTTTAAGAATCTATTTATTCACTATCTTTTATCATATCTTTTCACTCTCATTTTCAAATTCAAACTCTCTCTTCATAACTTCAAGCTCTCTACTCTCTACTTTAATGGCTTCTTCAAGCAACCCCTACACTATGAGAATTTCCAAAAAAATCAAAGAGAAAATATTCAATGATCCAGAGGCAATAAAAGCATACATCAATTATGCTAACAATGCCAAAGTCCATCCCGGAAAATTTGCTATTTTTCAAGATTTTTCTTCTTATGAACTTGATTCTCTTTTTGCAAACAATGGAGTTCCTAGTCTTATTTATTCTTTTCATAATGATTTTGTTTGCTATCCAAATCTTATCAAAATTTTCTATGCTAATTTAAACCGTGGATTTTTATCATGGGGATGAGGATGAAATATGGAGTACTGTCAAAGGCACTAGAATTGTTTTGAATTGTGATCTTTTGGGTACCATTCTCAACTGCAAGTGTATGGAAATGGATCTTTCTAATTTAAAATCGATGAGAATGATCGTGAGACATTTCATCACATTTTCGAAGGGATTGATAATTTTGAATTCAAAAATCGAAATTTTTGTCCAAAGGCAAGAATTGTCAATCTTCTTTTGCAACATATTTTGACCCCAAGATCGGGGAATTTTAACAATCCTACTTCAAAAGTTTGCAAAGCTCTTTTTGCTATTTTCGAAAATTATGACATAAATTGGGAGTAAGTTATTTTGAATGAACATCGTCCTAAAAATCTTGAAATGGGTGAGAATACTTTATACCATGGAATTTATATCACTAGGATTTTTAAGTATTTTGGAGTGGATTTCAAATGCGAAGAATTTGTTTCTAGAAAAGTTTTCAATCATTCCAACATTTCGCTTATGAAAATTCCTTTTGTTTTTCAACCTTATGAAACCCTTGCCAAAAAAGAAGAGCGGTTGGCTCATGAGGAAATGGAAGAAGAAGAAGGGGATGAAATGGAAATTGAAGAAGAAGAAGGTGAAACCTCTTTGGAAAGCATTGACTATCCTCCTAATCCATCCACCAAAACCCTTCTCAAAAACCAAAAGACGATTGTTGAGAATCAACGGATTCTTGAAAGATCCGTTAGTAAGAAATTGGAAAAAATTTCATCCAAGATGAACAAGTTCATTTCCAATTTTAGCAAGAAACTTGGACTATCTTCATCATCATCATCCTCTAACTAGTTATATATTTTCGTATCTTGCTGTATTTGTTTTAGTTTGCTTTATTTTGAATGTTCATGTAGTTTATTGTGTGCTAATCGTTGTATTATCGTAGTATGCAATGAAATGCAATTTCATTTCTGTTATCTAACTTATCTTATCTCCAGAATAAATGTTAGTACATTATATAAATACACACACACACACACACACACAATTATTCACAAAATTAAATTAGTCATAATTTTTCATTAACCCATGTCGACATCCCCTATATGACCATGTCGACATGTACTGGTCAGAGATGACAATTGATTTTGAATTTGAAATTTGAATAACTACCAAATGTCTATTCATTTCAAACGAATTTATACACCTATAAATACCTGTTTCTTCTAGAATTCTTCACTAAAATTTATTTCTTATCATCTATATCCTTTATTTCTTTCACAAATTCAACTATGGCTAATCCTATTCACAATCTATCCGAAAATCTTGAAGAAACCCTTAATTCGTTCAAGAATATTCTCTCGTTTATTCTACGTAACCAGCGTCACTTAGAATTGAGTCAAAATGATCAAGGAACAAGAAAGGCACTTCGATGCGATACGATGGATGATCTCCTCTCTACACAAGAATGATAACAAAGAACATCCTCCTGTCTCTCTCACCAATGACAATGATAATTGGGATGCTATTAAGTCAGACCCAATCTTTGGAGAAGAAGGATGGGTGGAAGTTCCACGTAACGTTTGATTTTTATTTGTTTGCTTTGATTGATTTGGTATGGATTGATACTCTGTGTGGATTGATTTCTTAATATTGGTTTGGAGTTTGTTGTATAAAACATATATATATATACATTGAAATATATATAGTCTTTGATTAGTTATCATGTTCACAAGTATAACTATTTCTTAATCTATATACTATATATTCCGTTGTATAATTTATCAATGCAGGCACTGAAGCCCAAGAATGAGGGATAGTGAGTTTTTTGTTGATGACAAATGGGGAGAAATATAAAATAGGATAGTTGGGCATAAATTAAGAGGGAATTTATTAGTTTTAGGGAGAGTTATTAGGATAGAAGTAATATTTTATAAACGAAGGTTGTCATCATCAAAATAGAGGAGATTGTTAGTCTGTGAAATGATGGTCTTGATGACAACAACCTTAAAATAGATTATAAAATATAAATACTGACATTATAAGTTTAGATGATATGTATATGCAGGATTTAACCATGCAGGTACCAAGAATGAAGACTGTACAGTATAGAGATTCAAGATATCGAGATAGAAGACTCATGAGTATCATGATTATCAAGAGTTCAAGATTTCAAGGTTAAGTATTTTTATTAGGAATTTTGTTAAAACTCGTAGAAAAGCACTGGCATCTTAAAATCCAATTTATTCGTGGAATGGAATCCACTTCGAGCCTGTTAAAGGGATGGAACCCTAAGTAGGATAGAACCTACGAAAATCTAGTGGAACATTGTTTTGTGTCCACTAATTTTAATTCAAATGATTTTACAAAATTATCTTATTTTCAAAATGATTTCAAAACTTTTCTTTTAAAAACATCAAAACTCTCTATCCTGATTTTAAAGAATCTTAGCCTCAAAATTATCCTTAATTTCAAATTCAAATTACTCCTGATTTTAAACTATCTTTTAATATAATATATTTAACTTTTAAATATTTATACTTAGATTTAAATATAAAATTATAGTTAATTTCTATATATATTATTCTCTATATTTACTTATGAATTTTAACTATAGTCAAGTGTATTTGTAAAGTTTAAAATAGTTTAAAATATAAGATAAAGGTATTTTCAAAGAAAATCAAATCACCGAAAATTGCTTTGGGATGTCGACATGCCAAGGGTAACCATGTCGAAATGGTGTCAGTTGAATTCAAAATTTAAATTTCAAAAGAAGTGTCTATTCGCCATAACTCTTCATGAATGGACATGGCTGTTGTTCTTATATAAATAAGGGTTAGTTTCAACAAATTTAACATCAGATTTTATGGTTTTTCACTCCTCTTCTTCTTGCACATTTCTTAGTACATATTCTTACCATTACTCTACCGAAATCAACATTGAATCAAACTCGATTACTTCTAGTTTGATTCACTATCTCTACAAGGTTCTCAGTGCTATTCAAAGTTATAGAGTCCTTTGTAATCTACTAAGCGAGAAAAGGTGTGATTGTATCCTTGGAAATCAATCAAGGGAGAAAAGGTGTGATTGTAGCCTTGGTAAATCAACTGGGTAAACTTGTGTCGTGGAAATCAAATATCTCTACCCAGAGGATAGAAATTCTGGAGGGTGTACCTCGTAGCCTTGAAACCGAGGGTGTAATTGTACAATTGCTTTTGAAAAGAAATCCGTACTTGTGTTGCAGGACTGGATGTAAGGTAGCTCCGAACCAGTATAAAATCCGGTGTGTTCTTTCCTTTACTGCTTTTATTTTATTTCTACATCTGTGTTTGTTTCTGTGATCATATCTTTGTCTGTATATTTCAAACATCGGTGTCTAAATTAACATAAACAGAAAAAGATATAGAAATTCTTGATTAACACTGTTCCCCCCCTCTAGTGTTAATCTTAGGCTTAAGATCCGTAATCCGCATTTCTCACAATTATATATATATATATAAATCAAATTTACTTCAAGTAAAAAATTTCAAAAGAAAACATATTACTCTGATTATAATATACTATTTATCATATTTTTAAACAAAATATTTACTTTAAGTGTTTTTGAAAATATGAGATAAATTTTTAAATAGCTCCTTTGAAAAGTTTTATATTAAATTCAATCATAATCTTCCAAATCACAATATATTCATATATATATATATATATATATATATATATATATATATATTATAATTTCAAAACATTTTTATCAAATTGAAACCAAACTTTTATCCATAATGTATATACACATATATACATTATAAATAGAATACATCTTAAAATTAGCTTTTGAAAAGAATAACATTTGCCAAATTAAATAATTATTGGTTTTGAAAAGAATAATCTAGCCAATCTAAAATAATTAGTAATGAAAATTATTAAATAAATATTGCCAAAATTCCGGGACATCACATTCCTCCTCCCTTAAAAGAATATTGTCCCCGAAATTTAATAGCAAAGATAATGTAATAATCCAGTAAAGGTTTTAATTTCAAAACAGAAAAATCATACTACAACACTAGCATATTCTACCATGTGCGTTTAGGCCTATCCGATTCGGTACAAGGTCAAGTAATCGATCGGGTGAAATCCAAAATGTAACTTGTGAATTTATTGTGTGTTTGTGTGAACATGAGTACAAAAACGTATATGATTAGATTTATCGACACACGTATAAGCTACACAGAAGGTAAGGAGGCTGGATATGTAATTTTGGCATGTTAGAGGAAGCCAGTCGCTATAATCATCCATTGAACTCTTCTAGTGCAATGAGTGGATTTAGGTATCGAAATCGGTTTATGAATACTTACTGAATCCACATCCAAAACATCAACAAATGAACTACAGATGATGTCCGATGCGGTGAAGATAGGCTAGAGAAGCTAGGCGACTCATCTGGCGAGACGACAGAGAAGACAAAGCTCGAACAGATGGCTCAGAGGCTTTCTACCTAGACTTTACTACACAGGAAAGAGGACTATAGGTCGACCAGAGGTGGATCATCGATTGACCCGTAATGCATTTGGATGTGCAATAAAGCCCAAGCAGAGTGCAATTCGATGGAAGTTTCTCCTCGGATTCGAAAGCAACGCGATGTGGGGGTTTGGCATGACTTTAGGGGAGCTTCAGGCTACTCGAGAAAGTGGGATGCAAGGCGAAGCTCGGGATTTGGATGTAATGTGTAGTGATATGTGTGTTGTCAATGATTATCGTACACGATATCAATGTAGTGATTGATCACACTGTCATGTTCAGTAAGCATGTACGATTGAACAGAGTTAGTACATGCTTCTTGGCTTTGAACTTGGGATAGACGAATTTGAATATGCAATGTTATATTTGACTTGTGAGTATATATAGAACATTGGTGTTCCTTTATGGTCCCGATGGTGAATTGCATGATAGAACTCTGGGTACGCTAGTGTACACTATTTGTTATTAGATTGCGTTAGAAGTCTAGTTAGATGAGTGTACTCACCTTATTTTTTTATTAGATCACGATAGATCTGGGTACGTTAGTGTACTGAATCTATTTGTTGATAGATCACGATACAAGATGTATGGATACGTTGGTGTACTGGCTCTATTTATTATTGGATCGTGATAGATGTATAGATACCTTAGTGCACTAACTCTATTTATTATTGAATTACAACAGATCTGCAGTTGACTCCACCCATCAGTATGATGGGTATTGACTTGTATTCCTTAGTTATCTTCCATTGTCTTAATGTGCATGTTATTACTTGACTGTTGTTGTTATTGCCACATTTAATATTATTTTAAACTTTATGATAGACTAATATTATGGTCACCCCACTTTTGGATGTTGGGTTACTATTAGCATAATATGATTGTTAATTTTCAGTCAAATTGCATTAGTTTTGCCGACTCGTTGATTACGAGAGAAGAGCAGGTTATGTTGTGATTTCCTATCTTCTTGGATATGTTTACTTTACTTATTTATGGATAGTCCAGATTACCCTTAAGCCATAATTGTGGAGAGAACTGGCTATGATTTAGTAGTGCTATTCAAGGATTATAGGATTATTTGTAATTAAGATCGAAGTTTTGAGTTTGTAATTCTCTATCAAATTAAATCGATATATTTGTGGGTGTGATTATAGTCAATGGTTTTTGATTGGGTGTGCCTAGTAGTCTGTAAATCTAGTGGTGTGCTTGCAGCCCAGAAATCAATCGCTCTACCTGGAGGCTGAGATTCTAGAGGGCATCACTTATAGCCTTGAAATCAAGATTGTATTTGCATTTACTAGTTGAAAAGAAATCCGTACAAGGAATTGTAGAGGACAGAATGTAGTGTAACTCCAAACCAATATAAAATCCTAGTGTGTTCTTTCCTTTAACTCTTACTGCATTTACTATTTATCTATGTTTTGATTTTATGTATATTTTTGTGATTGTTAATCTCATTATTTTAAGTATAATTTCAAAAGATTTCATGTCACGACTTGAAATCCAGCGATTGAAAATCAACATCAAATACCACACTTGTATTCGACTACCGGAGGTTCAAATGCTGAACTCTAGTTCGGATGGAGCTTATAACAACATTATATGAATTTAAACAGCAGAAACGAAATGAATATCATTGATCAAAACACAAATACAACACCATCACAATATTCGATGACAACAATTTAATCCCATTATCAGAGTGATATCCACAAGGTACAATAACAGGATGAAAACACCACAGCGGAACAAAAATAGTGACTTCAAATATTTCGAACATACTTTGACTTTGAGAAGATCTTCCAAAAACTCTAAACACTTCAAAAGATTTCCATGGCCAAAAGCTTCTAGAATCTGATAGCTTCCAAAAGACATCAAAAGATTCCAAGCTAACTCCAAAAACACGGATAACCTACTTCTAGGCTACCCGTGTGGAAATTATGGGCTCCTAGAGTTTAGAAAGGGAACAATAAACTCCGAATCAGTCATGGGACTGGTATGAGAAAAAAATAGTTGTTTGTATAAAACAATTTTTTTTTGTAAAGAAATCCGACATGCTTTTGGAAAATGAAACTATCATAAGGCCTTCCGGTACACACACAATGCAATCGTACACTTGGGGGAGATTTCTCCTTATGATAGTCGAACATACTTGATACGAGAAAAATCTTTTGAAATTATTATTAGTGCATAGTGTGAAAACATTTTGAAAATATAATATCAATCTTAGCCAGCATAAGTACCATTATAGTATTCCTACTATAGCTACCATGTTAAATGGTAGGTTCTACAACTAAAACCATAAAAGACTCGTATTGAATGATTGGATTTACATCAATGGTAAGGCTAAGGAACTTCCTCGTCGAATGGAACACCTCTAGAGGGACACCCCTAAGAACCAAAATGGATCTCTTCCAACACAAGGTCGGGTTACCTCTGTAACTAGGTAACACCAACAAGTATGCCATCCCAGGTCGTTACCGACCTTTATCTCAGGATTTCACCAACAAATAGCAACAACCACACAGTTAAATATCTGGGCTCCATACCATGATACCACCTCTTATCCAGAAGAAAACAGACATACCCTAGGGGCGCGACACCTAAAAACCTTGCCGCAACATTCATGTTTCGACCATTACCGGGTTGTGAGGTTCGACAAAGTTTCGTCCACAAAGCTACACTTTTCACAAAATCCATGCTTCGATCAACATATGTTCAGTAGCACTCAGCATGCCACACTACCAAATTGGAAATATATCACTAATAACCATTAACTACATAACCTTTGAGCTTGTACGTCTCATAGAATGGTGTTAAGCTAAGAGAATAAATTCTCCGCCATCAACAGAAAAGTACTTTAAAGAAATGAGCTTTATATCTCAAAGTGTAATGTCGTACATACAACCATACAAGTCCGTTCCAGGTTAGAACGGAATCGAAGGCACTTCCAAACAAGCCCTTGCAATCAGGGCATCCACAATCCCGATCGGACTCCCTATCACATATGGAGATCTTCATACCGGAGCAACTCAGTGCAGAGTCATTCCACAAGTTATCCTATCGTTCTCGAAGACACTCAGTCTTCACCACCGTCTTCAAATGCTATCCATTCCGTCGTATCACTATTCAGAATGGGTTATATGACACAAAGGTCCTCTCCTGGCTAAACCGAATAGCGAGCACTCAATTTAAAAACACGTGGATATATCAATCATAAAGATTCGTCATTAATATTCGATGGGGTTTTTGGATAACCAACTGGAATCCGACTCCCTATCGCATCGAAATTCAATTGCCGTTTTACGGGTCAATGGGTTTTCACATTCACACAGAAACAAATCAAAAATATCACTGTTCAGCACAAAGCAATTCACATTACAAAGTATCATAATCCCATAACAGGGGTATCAATCACCTCAAGACACTTCAATAATAATCAATCATCTAATAATGAGATGAATTAACAGTGTGATTATAATCAATTAATCACATAATTATTTTCATTAATTATCTTTAGTTAATGATTAGTTATCCTTAATTTAAATTAATTAATCTGTAACAACCCCTATTTTGGACCATTCAACTCGAAAATAATCCACACATGTCAGACTTGAATAATTCAAAATAACATATTGTAATAAAATTTCAAGCAAATGAAAGCAATCACAGAATCATAGACACAGAAATATCAGAATAACTCGCAGTGAAAATTAAAATACCATAGTAGTTCATGAAGCTACTATTACAAAGTCACAAAACAAATACATAACATCAGTCTGAAAACAAATACAATAGAAATTCCAAAACATAGAAGTTCTTTAATACAAGAGCTAAAATAGGACAAATGAAACTGTAATATATAGATAACTAGATAAGTAGAATCTCCAGCGATTCCTAGCTCCAGAAAGAGAAATCCAAAGCTCTGAATACTCAGGTTGACCCAAGCGTAAAGCAAAACACAAAATACTCGAGTCAGGACATACATACTTATACAATGTAAACCAACTCAAGTGAACTATAATAAAGTACAAGTAACTTAAAGGATGCTTGGGACCGTCCATCCTCTAAGGATCTGTTAAACTATTTACTATGTAGTAATATTGCGTTATTATAATAATGTCTACAGTAAAATAAACTTACTTTTAAATAGCATTGAAGAGTTACCCATATAGCCCTCAACACGTAATAGTCTCAGTAGTCCATCCAGTATCAGCATACCTCCAGATCGGGAGGCTACCATAAATACTTCATGGGCCACGGAAGAAAAATAAACTCGTAGTAAGGCTCGCTATGGTAGGTGACATGGCACATCTAGGCAATGCTAGGGTAGATATACCAATTACGCTTCTGGGCTGGTGGTAACGCTTAGCAGCCACTACCGCCCACCTCGGAACACAATCCCAATCAAAATCAAAGGATGGCCATAAAATCAATCACAAGTAAGAGTATAGTATCGAAGAAGTGTGTCCGATAGGAGGAATGACCTCACTTGGCCCGTCGATTGCTCCTGTTTTAGCCACCTTAAGCCAACTCACGGAAGTCGGGTCCACGTTCATACCTCAATAGGATCATCACCACCATCCTACTTCATTCTGGAATCTCCATCGCGTACACAATTGTTAAAGTTGTTTTCGGTATCGACAGAGAGTATGTCCATATCCGATCCCGGTCTCTTTAACAACTAATCGTTATTTAACCCACGGTTATAAATATCAAAATGGTATTTTATACTTCAAAAATCAAATACCATTTCAAATCCATTTCAAAATATCAAAATATCATAAATTTTCAAAATCTTATTCGTTTTTATTTAATTTAAATACCATTCCAAATCGCATTTCAAAATGGTTTATATTTCAAATAAAATACTCCATTTAAACCTTTAAAAGTGAAGTCATTATATTTACAATTCAAATATTCAATTCCCAAAAAATTAGTCTTTTCTGAGCTTATTTATTCACTTAAATACATTAAAACAGAGAAATTTCAGCTTTTACAGCACTTAGAAAATGCTACGGTAAATTACATTTGAAAATAATTCAATTCAGCAAAGACAGCATTTAAAACTGCTGTAATAGTACAGTTTTAGTTGAAAAATAGTTCAATTCAGCATAGATAGCATTTACAAAGCT
The DNA here is from genome assembly GCA_030765085.1 of Allium cepa. NCBI lineage: Eukaryota > Viridiplantae > Streptophyta > Magnoliopsida > Asparagales > Amaryllidaceae > Allium > Allium cepa. The sequence goes on along the minus strand of CM060935.1, from coordinate 326,811,020 downwards.
GCTGTAATAGTTCAGGTTTCAAATTAAAAGATTTAATTCAATTTAGCAAAGACAACGTTCACAAAACTGCTGTAATAGTTCAATTATATTCAAAAATCTCATTTCAACCAACTGCAGCACTTATCAAGAGCTACTGTAGCCCTTTCATTAGTTTTTAGCCTTTTAATTCACTTCTGCAACAACAACACTTACCAAATGCTGCAATAGCCCTTAGTTAATTTTAGCCTTAGTTCATTTGCATCACCCACAGAACTTACAAAGTGTTGTAGTATCCTTTACAACAGATTTTAAGTTAACTTCAGAAATGATAGCATTTCTGAAGCGCTATTAATTAAATTTCCAAATTTTCAATGAAATTTCAGAAACAATTAAATTTGATTTAACCCCTTTAACTTATAAAAATCATATTTTTCCACTCAAAAATGTTCATTTAAATACCCTTTAACTTATGAATTTTATAAAGTAAACTTTTGTACAAAAATAATTTTTTTTAATAATTCACTTATTAAATTCAAGCATACAATTTTATATTCTTTGTATTTTAAAAATATACTTAACACTTAAATTTTTAATTACCATTTAAAAATATAAATTTGATTTCCATTTTATTTTCTTAACTTAACCTTTGCTTTTAAACCAAATTTCACATTTTCAAGTCAAGTTATATTTCAAATTACACTTTTAAGCATTCATTTATTTAACCCTTTTAATTCATAGAAAAATCAATAAAACTTTATTAATCATTTTAAATTGAAAATTTATCAATTTATCATATTTTATTTACTTAACTTAAACTCCATTTTTGAACAAAATCTCAAATTTCAAAATTTATTTATATTTCAAATTTCAACTTTACCATTCATTTATTTAACATATTTAACTTGTAGAAAAATCACTAACACTTTATAAAAATCATTTTTAAATTCAATTTAAATCAAAATATCATAATATAAAAATTTAAAATACTTAAAAATTCTAGAAAAATATATATAATAACCATGGGTCTGTATAATATTTTCTAACCTAGGTCAAGTGATACAGATAATATATCATTTCAATCCGTAATTTACAAAGGAAAATCTGGCTTCTATTATTTCAAACCTGCAATCCCAAATTAAATAAAATAAATAAAAATCACTCAGGCCAATCATTCAGCCCATAATGATTTTTCCATATTCTAAAGTCCGTTCGGGTATGTTTCATTTCAACCTGTAGTGATTCTATTCTACAGGGAACTTGCAGTGCGAGAAACAGAATTAAATAAACAATATAGCAACATATAGCAGTCTCAGATGATGTGACAGGTTATAACAAGGGTTAACATTATGTGATTCATATCACAGGCAGGTATAACATGGTATAATAATTCTACACATTCACTTGTTGTCACTTCACAAATTATATAAGTATAAATGTCATGAGTGAATATTCACCCTTTCAAGCTGGAGTTAGAAAATCAAAACACACAGAATAAATTCCAGAAAGCATGATACGGCACGACTTTTGATTCAAGTGAGTGGAGAGCCAAGATATTAATCTTGTAAACATCCAATAAATAAGACAATATAACATGAATATTCAACACAAAACACATTGGAACAAATTGAAAAATAAAAAGCAACAAAGACAAGATAGCTTGACTTTGCTTTAACCATCCAAATGCTCGACCTAGGGAATCATTTGTTCGGCCATGATGTGTTATAGCTTGGGTATGGCATCATGTAGGTAGGTTACAGCATCATATAGGCACGGCAACATGGAGATGATGATGGGGTAGGTGTTACAACATAGGAATACAAAGGGACAAGGCAATATGTGGAGTTTTGTGCACCACTTGGCTCGGCTATGACAATAATTTGGCTTAGCCATGTCAGGGTTCAGGTCAGGTCAGATGTCATGTGACGTCCAGAGGTGAAGTTAGCAGGTGGTGGTGGTTCTAGGGTGGTAGTCGAAGTGCAAAGTGAAGGGGAATAGTGAAGTATGGTCGGCTAGGCATGTTTTGGAGTGGCGCTTTGCAAATTTGTGGTGCTTGCATCAATTGGATGTCACGGCCAAATATGGACAAGGTAGGTGAAGGTGGTTGCTGCCGTGTATGGTGGTGGTGATGGTCGGTGGTGATGAGGCGATAGGTGGTCGAGCAAAGCTAGAAGAAGATGAAGGCAAAATCATAGAAAATGAAGAGGAAAAGAGATAAAGGAAGCCATTAGAAAAATTTACAAATATTTTCAAAATTTGAAATGGCCGTGAGTAGTGATGGTGAAAAGTTTCTCATGTGAAAAATGAAGAGGAATACTTGACTAACCAAAAGAAATGGACGGCCAAGCTAAGATGAAAAGCCAAAGGAAAAATGAAAAGACAAAGGTAAATGAAAAGACACAAGTAAATGAAAAGATTTTATCTCTTCAAATTTCCAATTTCTTTTATTCAAATTAAACAAAAATAAAATCAGTAAATAAAAATAAAGTGAAAAAGAAAATAAACAATTATTATTAGGAAAAATAAAAAGTAAATAAAGAAAATAGTTTATTATATTGAAACTAGAATTAAAAATTGTAAAGAAAATACAATCAACATGTAAAAATTATAATTACACTTTTAAAATGTTTTAAAAATAAAATAATATACATAGTATGTCATGTTACACATATATACACAAATTAGAACATGATATGACAAACAAAAATATTATTTATTTAAATTAAAATTAACAATTTTGTTAAATAAATCAATTTACATACAATGGTTTAAAAAGCATAACTTTCACAATATTAATCAAATTTTGATGAAACAAAAAGTAGCATACTTAAAATTTAATTTACTTTCATAATAAAAGATAAAATTCAAAATTTTCAAAAGTTTAAATTTTAAATTTAAAAGTCAAAGTTTGACCACACTGACAAAAATTCCCATTTTTGAAAATATTCTATTTATTCATGTTTGGAATTATAACTCACATAAAAATCAAAATTTATATCTAAAGTAACAAAATTTATTCATTTTAATAAATAAAATAAAGTTTTTAAATAAGAAATACAATTAAAATAATTAAAATATACAATTAAAATAATTACAAAGTACAGAGTTGTTACATAATCCTTAATTAATGATTAATTATTCTTAATTCTAACTTAATTAATTAAAGCTTAATTATTAATTAATTAAACCCTTAATTATTAGTTAATTAAACCTTAATTACTAATTAATTAAATCTTAATCACCTTCATTAATTAATTATTCCTTAATTAATTACCTTAATTAATTTATCTTTAATTCATAATTAATTACCCTTTAATAAATTATTGTTTAATTATTAAGTAATTACAAATCATTAATCTTAATTAATCATGCAATTATTGTTAAAAATCTTTACTTAATAAACTTTATAATTAATTATCATTAACATAAGTGATTAATGTTAATTAAGAATTAAAAAACCAATATTTCATCTTAATTTACTTCTAATTATTTATTTAAAATAATTGATAAATGATGTCCCAATTAAATAAATTAAACTTGATTACTTATAAAGATATCTTTCTTAAACTTTTATTAATCTAGTACTTAAATTAAAACCATTGTTTAGAACATGGATTAAAAATGTTTAAAAAAAATTTGAATTTTGATTTAAAGTAAAAATTGCTTTATAAGACAACCCGAGACCTACTTTGTGTCTTACCCGATCAAAATAACTGAATGCTTTGAGTTTTTCCCAAAACCCACCCACGTACATTTTTTCAAACTTAAATTTTTTGTTTAAGTATTTAACCCGTGCAACCCAAAAATGCTTCGAGCCTGTACCCAAGCCTGCACTCTTATTTCTCGAAGACTACTTCGAGATTTCTTCCTTCTTCCCGAATTCAATATTACTGACCCCACCCAGATTCGTTGTGCACGTGCACAACTATTTTGATCACCTCTAATCGATGCTATGACCATCGACCAGTCGACGATCATCTACTCGACCCATCTAAACACCCAGAAACGCGTATTGACGAAGAATCTGCAATTTGACTACACGACCCAGATTTGAACAAAACCAAGCCATCAACAGCCGCCTTGTTATGCCAAAAACTTCACCAACGCTTGATGCTTCAATCCCTCCACGTCCGGTGTCACTCGATACACCAAAGATGTTGTAGCCTTTGATTTCCGACGTCAACTTGTTTTAGGTCATAAACCCTGAATCGATCTTGATTGTCATCCATGTTGATCATAAATTATTTTAAGCATTTTTCCCCGAACCCCCAACACCTCAGCCATCTCCAGCTACAACCTCGGCCATCCTCATCACCCGATGACTAGAATTTGACGATGCCCCCAATTTCGATTATCCTCGAATAAATCGGTGAATTCATACTTAAAAAAATGATTTTACATTTAAAAATATTTATTTTTGAACCCTTCAGATAGTATAACTGAAATTATAATTCATGATGTTTGAATTTTTACCCATTTTGAACTTTGCCTGTACATTCACTTTCCAGAAGAAAACTTCTATTTATTTTATTTGAATTCATTTTTATAACCTAAGACATGTTAAAACAAATAACTTTTATTTGAATCCTTAGATCAAACAAGGATTAAAGAAAGAGAAGTTGAATTTTGTACAGGATTTTAAATTCTTGTAACCTGGAACAAGACTCATGTCCTTATTTACGGACATGCACATATCATCTTCATGTATAAATATACATGCACACAAATAATTTCAATCATACTTCAACATGATTTTTCAAACAACAAGCCAAAAATCCAGATTCAAAAGTTTACTCACTTGTTAGCCTGAAAACAGAAAGCAGAGCAAGGCTGGAAGTTATTTTGAATTTGAAATATGAGAACTTGCTTTTGTTTTGCTCTAGAATGCTTTGTTTGAAATCTTTTTTGATGATTCCGAGTTAGATCTTAGTTGAGTTGAAACTTTTTAAATTGCTGAGTTGAAATCTTCACTTGTTTGACATTTGAAACTGCTTCTTGATTTGCTTACTTTCTATGTTGAAATGATTTACAGGCTACAGATTGTAAGAAAAAGGTTTGAATTCCTTTTCCTTTTGATCTTCTGGTTTGATTTGTTCTTAGTTTGCTTGATGATTTCTTTCTGGTTTGATCGTCTGATTTGAGTTCAGAATGTACATAACTTTGTTTTCTACTTTTTAGAAAGTTTACTGATTTTTCTCTCTCTAAAGCTATGAAGAAATTAAAAGAAATGTGAAGGAGGGGATTTGATAATTTACATAGTCTCATTTTTCTATTTTTATTAAAAAAAATTCTCAAAAATAAAATAAATTGACACTTGTCCAAAATTATTTCATTTGTTAAAACACATATTATATGAATAACACTTGTTAAATTATAGATTAAGATTTCAACACTAGTCTTAGGCATGCATAAATATTTTTATATAATTTTTAATTTTGTATTTCCTATTTATAAGATAAAGTTTCCTATTATTATATACAAATTTAAAGAAGAAATGTTTTAAACTAATTTCCCATTAAATAAATTACATATTTATTATTTTAAATGCAAATTATTTTTCTAAGACATTTATTTAAATTCTAAATTCAAATTCAAATTCAAATTCAAATTTGAATTATAATCCATTTATATATGTATAAATCAATATTAATTCTATTTATCTTGAAAATTTTCAAATTATTTCCAAATTAAATTCCAAAAATTCAAATAAATTACTAGTTTTAAATTGATAAAATTTGGGGATGTTGCAGATCCCCCCTTAAGAAATTTCGTCCTAAAAATTTAAAAGAGAGAGAAAGACACAAAGAATATAAGAACATAGAAAAAAGATAGAAAATGGCTTACCAGACTAAGCCGAAATATGCACTCTGCAATTGGGCTAGGACTTCTGCATGCTATCCTCTGTTTTCCAAGTACAGTCCTTTGGATCACCACTCCATTGCACTTTAACCAGTTTCACAACTTTATTCCTCAGCTGCATTTCATCACGATCAATTATCTTCAATGGATCTCTCTTTACTGCCAGATTTGGTGTGATCTCCAAATCCTGCCGAGCAGCTTCTTCGATGATACTATCTCAATCGTGCACATATTTCTGAAGATGTGAAACGCGAAACACATCGTGTACGCCAGATAACCAGCTGGGTAGCTGCACTCGGTAAGCCAAAGGATCGATCCTCTCCAGTATAGGAGAAGGACCAATGTAATGCGGTGCTAGCTTACTAGTTTTCCTAAATCTCAACACACCACGCATTGAAGACACTTTTAGGAATACAGAGTCTCCAACCTGGAATTCCAAATCTCTTCTTCTGCGGTCATAATAACTCTTTTGACGACTTTGAGCCGTTTTCAACTTCTTTCAAATAAATTCAACTTTTTCAGTGGCTTCTTTTATCATAACTGGTCCAAGGACAAGTCTATTACCTGACTCGATCCAACTTACAGGTGATCGACATGGACGACCATATAAAGCCTCGAAAGGAGCCATTTTGATACTGGTCTGATAGCTATTATTATATGAGAATTCAACCAAATGCAAATGGTCCTCCCATGAACCACCAAAGTCAAGAATACAAGCGTGCAAAAGGTCTTCTAATATTTTATTAATCCTTTCAGTCTGCCCATCAGACTGCGGATGGTAAGCAGTGTTGAAGTTCAGTTTGGTTCCCAATGCGGCTTGAAATGCCTCCCAAAATCTACTAGTGAAGATTGGATCACGATCACTCACTATACTGGTCGGTATACCATGGAGACGAACAATCTCTTTTATATACAAATCGACCGAACTTGCCGCTGTTCGGGTAGATTTCATTGGAATGAAATGGGCAGTCTTAGCTAAACGATCCACGATAACCCTCTTCATTGTCTGCCACCAGAAAGTTCTTTTGATATCTCTATACATCTTATTAACTCCTGGATGGATACTGAGTTTAGACTTGTGACACTCGTCCAACACTTCACGTTTCAGATCCAAGATATCTGGAACACACGTCATGCCTTTCAATCTTATAACTCCACAATTATTGATTCCAAAACTTGAATCTTCACCTCGACGAATCCTCCCATAAATATCTTGAAGAAACTTGTCTTCATTTTGCCTGCTAGCGACTTTCTCAAGAAGAGTAGGAGTGACAACAAGATGAGCAAGAATAGCGTGTTTCCCACTCGAAGCATTGGTAACAACATTGGCTTTTCCAGGTGTACACAAAATATCTAGGTCATAAGTCGTTAGGAATTCCAACCAACGTTGTTGTCTTAGATTTAAATCCTTCTGGGTGAAGAGATATTTCAGAGATTTGTGGTCGGTGAATAATTCAAATTTTTCACCTAAAAGAAAAAGGTTTATTAAGTACAAATATTAAGTTAAGTTAAATTTTTAAATCTTTTAGGAAAGCTGTAAGAAATTTTTACCCAGAAGATAGTGACACCAGATTTTCAAAGCGAAAATAACTGTTAAGAGTTCCAGATCGTGGGGTGGGTAGTTTTTCCCATGTGGACGTAATTGCTACTTGCGTAGGCAATTACTTTCCCATTCTGCATTAGCATTGCATCCAAACCATCACCACAAGTGTCAGTATAGAAAGATAAGCCTTGGTTCATGTTAATATAGCGAGAACAGGAGCAGTATTCAATCTCCTCTTTGATTCCTAGAAAGCTTCATCACACTTCGGAGTCCAGTCAAATTTTGCATTCTTCGTTGTTAGCTTAGTCAACGAACTAGCTATCTTAGAAAAATCCTGAAAATACTTTCTGTAATATCCTGCTAAACCCAGAAAACTTCAAACTTTATTCAGAGTTGTGGGTCGCTTCCAGTCTAGAATAGCAGAAATCTTGGCCGGATCAACAGAGATTCCCTCTTCATTAACAATATGCTCGAGAAATCTGACTTCCTTAACCCAAAAATGGCATTCAGAAAATTTTGCAAACAGAATTTTCTTTCTTAATATTTCCAAAACAATTCTCAAATGCTCAGCATGCTCCTTTTCGGTCTTGGAGTAGATCAAGATATCATCAATAAACACAAGAACAAATTTGTTCAATACTTCTCGGAATACATGAGTCATTAAGTCTACGAAGTATGAGGGAGCATTTATTAGTCCGAAAGGAATGACTAACCATTCGTAGAAAATGTCTGGACCCCTAAAAGAAATCGAGTGAACACAGTCTTCGGCAATTCGTAGCCGATGGAATCCTTGAGCTAGATCCATCTTCGAAAAGAAACGAGCGTCGTGCAGTTGATCAAACAGGTCATAAATTCTAGGTAAAGGAAATTTATTTTTGAGCGTTAGTTTTTTGAGATTGCGGTAGTCCACACACAATCTCAAAGATCCATCAGACTTAGCGACGAATACCATAGCTGAACCCCATTCGGAAACACTAGGACGTATCAATCCTTTCTCTAGTAAATCACATGTTCGCTTGACTAATTCTATCCTTTCCCTTGGTGCCATCCTGCGACTTGCATGAACGACAGGAGGAGCATTGGGTACTAAGTCAATTATGAATTCAATTTCTCTATGTGGGGGTTAAAATTTGACCTCTTCAAACACATCTAGAAATTCCTGGACAATAGGTATGGACTCCAGACTAGGTTCAGGATATCCCAAAGTATGCATCAGTTTATCTCTCTTAGGACTCGGGTGCTCATAAGATATTTCAATGAAATTCCCAGATTTAGTTCTGATCAAAATTGTTCGATTATTACAATCTAACTTGGCTTCGTACTTCGTTAGCCAATCCATTCTGAGTAAGATTTCTAATTCATCAAAGTCGAGGATAAAAAGGTTGATAGGAAATCTATAACAAGAATACGAGATAGGAACATCTCTACATGGTAGACAAAGATTTGCCGGGCCACCAGTTGGATTCTTCACACAAATAGGCTCATCAATAAATTCAGGTTTTAGTTTTAATTCATTAATGGTTTGTTGGGAGATAAAGCATGCGCCCGTGTCAAACAATCCTCTAAAGACTCTTCCATAAATGATAAGGTTACCTTCTAAGACTCCTTTTTCTTTATCCGCCTTTGAAGTTGAGGGGTCATCTTTTATTGCGTACATTTTCGCTACGTGTGCTTGCTTTTTTTTATAGCAATGTTTAGCTGCGTGACCTGGCTTGTGACAATAAAACATCCCTTAGTTCTTCACCTTTTCTTCATAGGTTGATATTCCCTTACTCGTTTCTTTGGCTTCTTACAATCATTTGAATAATGGCCTTTCTTCTTATTACTCTTCTTTTCCTTGCCTTGATCCGATTTCTTCCCTTCGGACTTCTTTTTCTTGCAATTTGGATTGCTTGAACTTCCCTTCACATCCGGAACTTCCTGCATATCCAGGGTAGCATATCGATAACCCATATCGATCAAGTTGTAAAAGGATTCTTTTACGTGGGCCTTCATTCTTTCATGATACTTCTTATTCATTCCCTGAATGAATCTTTCATTCTTCTTCAAAGTTTATTTACCAGCACCAGACCAAAACGACATAATTCATTGATTTTATTCAAATACTCCTCAAATGATAAACGTCCCTGATTCAAGTCCATGAACTCCTGCTACATTCAAGAGATACCACCAGATGGCATATATCGCTGCTCAAACACCTCTTTGAATCGACTCTAAGTAAACTCATCTTCTGGCTCATCCACTATAACTGTCTCCCTCCAAGCTAGAGCTTCCTCTTGGAGTTGCCAATAAGCTGCTAGTTGCATTTGATCGTCTTCCAACTTCATCCCTCTAAAAATTCTTTCACATGATCCGATCCAGGCTTGGGCTTCGACAACAGATTCCTTGCCAGTAAACAGCTTTCCGCCAAGTCTGGAAAAACTTCTATATAGATCGGCCAGATTTGGCTGAGGCTGAGTAGGTATAGCTGTTGTTGCAGTGACTTGACCAGTTGTAGTGGTATTTCCCCATCCCCTACCTTGTCCTCTTCTTCCGCTCATTCTCACTATCTGTAAATAGTAAGACAACTTATTTTTGGCATACGGACAAGATATCTTAGTGAATATCAACAGTTAAAGGAAATAGACCAAGAAATTTTAGGGTTCGGTCTTTCGGTTTATACTCATTCTAGGGTATACTTCACCCTATCTCTAATGAGCCACCTAATGTGTTATAGTCCGTGGCTAAAGTTCTTACTCAACCTTTAGCTCTGATACCACTTGTCACGATCCGAAATCCAGCGATTGAAAATCGACATCAAATACCTCACTTGTATTCGACTGTCGGAGTTTCAAATGTTGAACTCCAGTTCGAATGGAGCTTATAACAACATTAGATGAATATAAATAGAAGAAACGAAATGAATATCATTGATCACAATACAGATACAACACCATCACAATATTCGATTACAACAATTTAATCCCATTATCAGAGTGATATACACAAGATACAATAATAGGATGAAAACACCACAGCAGAACAATAACAGCGACTTCAAATATTTCCAACATACTTCGACTTTGAGAAGATCTTCCAAAAACTCTAAACGCTTCAAAAGGTTTCCAAGCCAAAAACTTCCAGAATCTGATATCTTCCAAAAGACTTCAAAATATTCCAAGCTAACTCCAAAAACACTGATAACTTGCTTCTAGGCTGCCCGTGTGGAAATTATGGGCACCCAGAGTTTAGAAAGGGAACAATAAACTTCGGGTCAGTCATGAGACTGGTATGAGTAAACAAAACAGTTGTTTGTATAAAATAAATTTTTCTGTAAAGAAATCTGATATGCTTTTGGAAAATGAAACTACCATAAGGCCTCCCGGCACACACACAATGCAATCGCACATTTGGGGGAGATTTCTTATTATGTTAGCCAAACATGCTCGATACGAGAAAACTCTATTGATATTATTATTAGTGCATAGTGTGAAAACATTTCGAAAATATAATATCAATCTTAGCCAGCATACGTACCATTATAGTATGCCTACTATAGCTACCATGTTAAATGGCAGGTTCTACAACTAAAACCGTACAAGGTCGTATTGAATGATTGGATTTCCATCAATGGTCAGGCTAAGGAACTTCCTTACCAAATGGAACGCCTCTGGAGGGACACTCCTAAGAACCAAAACAGATCTCTGCCAACACAAGGCCGGGTTACCTCTGTAACTAGGTAAAACCTACAAGTATATCATCCCCTATGATGTCCCGGGAATTCAAGCAATTTTTATTTAATAATTTCATTGATAATTATTTTAAAATGTGAAATATTGATTTAATAATTTAATTCAAATAGAAATTATCTTTTGAGGATTAATTATTATTTAGTTTGATAAATGATATTTTTCAAAAAAAATTATAATGATGATAATAATAATAACTTTTGGGAATTTTATTCTTTTCAAATGTTAAAAACATTTAAGTAATAAAATTATCTTTCTAAGCTGATTTAAAGATATTTATCTATAATGTACATATGAGTATACATTGTAAATAGGAATTTTTATTTTAATTTAAATTTTATAAAGAATATTTTCCAATTTATTTTATATATAAGATGTATAATTTATGAATTGATTAAATTGATTTAAAATCAGTATTGAAAACTTTTCAAAAGTTTGTTTTAAAAAGTCTATCTTATATTTTCATAGAAATATAAGTAAATATTTATTTTGTTTATAAATATATAATAGTTTGTTTAAAAATAAATAGTTTAAAATTTGTATTTTATAATAAAAGTTTATTTTGTTTTATCTTAAGAATTGTTTTTCTTTTGAAATAAGATTTAGTTTATTTATATTAAAGTATAATATTTTGATTTGAAAACTTTTGAATAAAATTGAATTTAACCTTTCTTTCCTTTTTAAAATTTTCCCTTCTTGAAAATTAGCTTTAAAAATATTATTTTAAAATATTCAAATAAACATTTAAATTGTGTAAATTTATAAAGAAGGTTTGTATGTAAGCATGTAAAAACTAAATGTAATTAAACATTTGAAACATGTTAAACTAAGTATAAAATGAACTTAAAAACCTTTATAAAATTTAGAAATTTCTTTTTATTATTAAAATGAATATGTGTTAAACACTTAACACATAGAAAGACACTTGTAAATCATTTGTCTTACTTAAGTAACAAGTGGCAATGTAATTTATTTTTGAAAAAATTAATATAGACAAGTAGAATTAGCAATGCGTTTTTGTTCAAACCATCTTCTTCAAATAAGAAACTAAAATCAGATCTGAAAAAAATATAGAAAGAAGAATTTCAAAACCAATTCTGCAAAACAACTTCAATATGAAATCTGTAAACAAATTCAACCAGATCTGCAAATTCAATTCTGTAAAATCAAATCAGCCACAATCTTCAACATCAAATAGAAGTTCAATTCAACTCCAGTTTTAAGCAAAGAAGTATAAGGTCAATATGTAGTTTTTAAATTCTACAACAACAAGTTAAAATCAACTTCAAACTAGCAATTGCAAGCCCAGATTTCAGCATGCATTTCAAATCAGGTTCTTGGAATATGTGATGCATCTCTAAGATTATTCTCTGCATCTTCAAATTAGTATGTGAGTAAACTTCTTTTATTTAAAAACAGTTTTCCTTTTTAAATCAAAGTTTAACAAAATTTATAGAACTCAAGTTCTAATTCACAGAAATCAGAAATTGCTCTGTTTCTTTTGTTTAGAACTGATTAACCTCAAAATGCTAAAGTTTATGTTATCTGTGCGTGTGAGTTGATAGTAATAAGCAAGTTTGTATGACTGTTTTATAATGATATTCTGTATATATATAAAAATACACATATAAGTGTTACTAGATACCTGTTTCTACTTTTCAAAACTAAAAATCCTTAAATAAAATCCATCTTCTCCAGATTGTATCTCTGTTTACATTTGACTTGTGAACAAAATGTGTTTGTTTGGTATAGATTGAGATTTTTAAATTATAATTTAGTTTAAATCAAAATCTGTTGCCTCTGTAAAAAAAAATCGGTTATCATTAAAATAGAAACATATACCAAACATCTTAAATCAATAAAACAGTTTTGTTTCTTGAATGCATGTTTGAAAACATGAATTTAAAAACAAATATCACATTTTTAAAAAATTCTGTGGAGTTAGTATTTCTGTTATGAGCAAGATTGGGTTTTTGGATCTATCTGATCATCTCGTGGATTTTTGGAGGTTGTAATGTTTCCTGGGGGTAGCTAGTAGATGAATGAGTAGGGGAAAATTGTCTGTTGTGTTGACAATGGTGGCTGGCGATAGCGGTGGCTAATTTCAAGTTCTAGCCCTAGTTACTGATGGTCGTAGTTTGGGTAGCTGTTTGTTTCCTGTGAAGCATCGAGTGAGGTAGGGTTTTGGGAAGCTGCAGAGGGAAGGAAGAGGGAGCTATGGCCGAAGTCGCATCGATCATGATAGTTGGAGTTAGGTTTTCTTGTCGTTGACAGGTTTGGAGTGATGCAGTATTAAGATTTCCAGGTTGCTGGGGTAACTCGATTTTGATTCGAGCTATTATGGGAAGTTTGGTGATCGTGATCATGCTTGGGGGTTTGTCAGTGACGTGGTGGAGTTGGTCAGGGTAGCTGAAGGTCGTCGAAGTGCCGGTGCATATGCACCGTGCACATTTGTTTCTGGTGAACTTTTTGCTTGGGTTGGTGCAGGCAGATGACTCGAGTATTACCCGGGTGAAATAGGTTGTTAACTCGGAGCAAGGGGCTTGAGAACTCGAAGTAAAATTTTGGGGTCTCGGGTAAGTATAAGTTCAGGTTGTAGAACCTGCAAATGTGCAGTTTTTAAACTTTGATGAATTAAAATTTTTAAAACAGGATTTTGACAAGGATTTAAATACCAAGTTGGGATGAATTTGAATTCAAGTGAGCTTTTGAATTCAAAGTTTTAAAAATGAAAATATTGAAATTTTAAGATAGATTTAAATTAAGTTTTAAATCAAGATTTAAATCAAGTCAATTGTGGATTTAAGTCTATTATGAATTCAGATTAGAATTTAAAATAGTTTTTGTAAATTTTAAATATTAAACAAGTTTAAAATGTTTAAAAGAAGATTTAAAAAAATGATGAATATGATTTCAAATGAGGTTTGAACTTGAATGAATTCTTTCTTTAATATTTGAATCAAAGTTATGAAATGTTTAAACTTAAATTTGAAAAGTTATATGACCAATTTATTTTAAGCTTGATTTCTTAAATAAAATTTGTTAGTAATTTAGTTTTGGATTTCCTTATATAAATATCCTATATAAGTAATAATGGTTCTTTACTTTTAAGAATAAATTTATTCAAATTTTGGATAATGTTTAAATGGTTAAACATTTTGAAATCTTAAAATTTTAAAATGGAAATTGAATTTCATTTAGAAATGTATTGCTTTAAAATACATTTGAATGTAAATAAAGTCATTAATAAGTAAATAAATTGTTTTATGAATAGTTAAGATAATTAAGAAATTTAATTATTTATTTGATTTTAAATAATGATTTGGATTAATTTATAATTAGAGATGATTAACGAATAATTAATCTAAGATAATTTTTCTTAATTAAGTATTAAATAAAATATTGTTAAGTAATAAAGATAATTATCTTAGAATAATTTAGTAATTAATTAATGTGATAAATTTTGGTAATTAATTAGATTAACTAATTTAATTGTCAATTTTTAAGTATAATTACTTGATAAAAGTAATTAAGAAATTAATTACTTATTGTAATTAATTTTGATAATGTGATTTGTTAAGTTAATTAATTTAGTTTAATTAATGTAAGTAAATCATTTGATGGTTTAATAAGTGTAATTACTTAATGTAATTAATGGAGCAGGATTTCTTAGAGAAGTAATAAGTGATAATTACTGGAATGTAATTAGTGGGAAATGATTTTTAATTAAGTAATTTTGGTAATTACTTTTGTAATTAATCAAGGGATTAATTAATGGAGATAATTAATTTTCAAGATAATTAATTTGTTAATAAGTAATTAAGGACAGTTAATTACTGGTTTAATATTAATCAAAGGTGATTAATAATTGTACTTTAATTTAAGATTAATTACTAAATGTAATTAATTTTAAATAAAGTTATTAATTTAAATTAGAGGTCATTAATTAATATAATTAATGATGTAATTAAGGATTTTTTAATTAAGTAATAATTAATTATTAAGTGATTAACTAATGTAATTAATTTTAGTTAATTAATAAAGTATTTAAATGTTAATTACTTATGATTAAGGTTAATTAATTTTGTAAAATTAATTAAAGACTAATTACTTGTTGTAATTAGAGAATGATTAATCAAAGGTGTTTAATCAAGTTGAATACTCAAAAATTGGATATTAAACAGGATTTATAGATGGGATAATTAATTTAATTTATTTTAAATTAATTAGAGATAGAAGTAATTAATTTAATTCATTTTAAATTAATTATAGATAATGGTTAATAAATCTTTGCTTATGGATGATATAGATTGGATGGATATGATCTCAGTAATGAGATGAGTAGTATCTGTATGATATGGATGCATGGTTAAAGTATGATGGTTTGTGATGATTATCTGGTTGTGATGATTATCTTTTTGTGATGATGATACGGATTATCTGTTTATGATAAGGATGTGATTATCTATTGTGATATGTAGTTTATCTATCTGTGTGAAATGGATAATAATGAAATGAATTAATTGTTTTAAAAACCCTTAAGTACAACTTGGACATTTAGATGGCGTTTGGATTTTGATGAGACCGTGATCGGATTTCCATATTTGGATATCCGAAAACCACATCGATTCCAATTAAACGTTTGGTCGTTAATCCAAGTGGAGCAAGTGAAGACTCGAGGTGTAAGAACTATACGTCAGTATAACTGTAACGACCCGATATTTTCAACCATTCGCATCCGCACATGTCGGACTTGAATTTCTCAAAATACCACATTGTAAATAAAATTTGGCAAATCTCATAATATACAGTAAATACATAATCACAGATCACAGACACAGAGTATTTAATAATGCAGCAGAATTTAAAAGAAATAGTAGTTCATGAAGCTACTATATAAAAATAAGATACATCAGAGTTAAACATGATACAACAAAAAGTAACAAGATACATCAGGTACAAATCAGAATACATCACTGAAATCACTGGATACAGAAAGCAAAATAGATGGCTGGATCTTCAAGGAAAGCTCCAACTCCGAAGGTGAATCTTGAATGCTAACTCACTCAATCTGACTCGATGGTAAAGCAAAATACAAAACACTCGAGTCAGGACATAAATACTTATGAACTGTAAATAAACTCAAGTGAACAGTAACAAAATGCATCAGTAACTTAAAGGATGCTTGGGATCGCCCATCCTTTAAGGATCCGTTAAACTATTTACTATGTAGTAATATTGCGCTACTATAATAATGTCTACAGTAAAATAAATATACTTTTAAATAGCGTTCCGGGCTACCCATATCACCCTTCACTCATAATAGTCCCAGTAGTCCATCCAATATCATGCCATCTCCACTCCGGGTGACTGTCAGAGGATACCATATGGGCTACGGGAGAAAAACAAACTCGTAGTAAAGGCTCGGTATGGTAGGTGACACGGCACACATGGCAATGCCAGGGTAGATATACAAATTACGCACACGGGCTGGTGGTAACGCAGCAGCCACATACGCCCACCTCGGAACACACTCCCAATCAAAATCGGAGGATGGCCATCTAATCAATCACCAGTAAGAGTATAGTATCGAAGGAATGTGTCCGACCAGAGGTGCTACCTCCTTTGGCCCGAGATCGCTCCTGTTTTAGCCACCTTATGCCAACTCACGGGAGTTGGGTCCACGTAATATACCTCAAGAACGTCGTCACCATCCTACTTCATTCTGGAATCTCCACCGCGTACACGGTTGTTAAAGTGGTTTTTGGAGTTGGCAGAGAGTATGACAACTTCCGATCCCGGTCTCTTTAACAACCAAACGTTATTATAACGCCGTGGTCATTTCAAAATAGTTTATATTTCAAAAGGATCAAATCATTTCATTTCAAAACTATATTCCTTTCAAAATAGTTTACGCCTCGAAACCAAAATCATTTCAAAACTATATTCCTTTCAAAATAGTTTACGCCTCGAAACCAAAACCATTTTTATTTCAAAACTATTTATTCAATCAAAATAGTTTATACTTCAAAACCAAAATCATTTTTATTTCAAACTATATTCAAATCAAAATAGTTTATACTTTATCATTTCCATCTCAAACCTATATCCACTTCCAAAAATCATAATACTTTCAAAGTTATAACTCTTTCGAAACCAAAATACTTGAAATCATTACACTTTGAAAATCATAACATTCTGAAATCATACATTTGAAATCATGAAACATTCATTTAATTCTTTACATTTTACAAATTTATTTCCAATTTAATTCAAAATTTCAAATTTCCAATTTAATTCAAATCAAACCATCAATTTCAATTCAGTTCAGTTTTCTAACAAAACATTTCAAATCTTATAAATTTCGAATATAGATTTGATCTACAAAATAAGCTATCCAATTTTAATATGTTTCCAAACCTTAATATCCCACATTTCAAAACTAAACTTTATAATTCCATATATTCATATCTCAAATCTAATTTCATTATTATGTAGTTTTGAAATATTCATTTCATAAATCCAATATTTTTAAAATAAACTTAAATTACAATTAAACCAAATACCTTTTCATGCAAATATAAACTTCAAATATTCCTTTATCAAATAAAGCAAAATCAAATATCATTCAACATTCACATTCTTTATTAAAATAAAGATCAAATCATTTCCACTCCATTTCAAAATCATTAAAATATTACATCCTTTCAAAACTTCATAATCAAATCATTATTTGAATTCAAATCCAAATATTCAAAGTTAAATATCATTTAAAAATCAAATATGTCATTCATTTATTATTTCAAACATCATTACCAAAAATACATTCCAAAATTTCATTCAAAATTCATTTATTATATTGCATTTCATTCCGTTTAACACATAACCAAGTAAACTTTATTTAAATTCAAATTCAATTTAAATTCCTTAAAAATTCAAATTTAAATATTCAAAACTTCTAAAATTTCTCAGATAATCCATTTCAAAAGTTAAATTATTTAACACTTTAAAATATAGCCCAAACAGTGTTAAAATCTATAACATTTCAAAACATTGTCAAATTATAGCAACGACAGCATTTATAAAGTGCTATCGTAGATTATAGCTTCCAAAAATGGTTTAGTTCAAGAATAACGGCATTTGTAAAATATCGTAATAGATATTTAGTTATTTCAAACATTGTTAGGTTCAAAACAATAGCATTTAAAAATGCTGTCAAAAGACTACAACATTTTGAAAATGCTATAAAATTCCATATTTCATTTTAGCTTTTCGAAAATAATAATAAAACTCCAAATTTTTATTATAACTTAAAAGTCATATTTCTAGACTTTAAAATTTCACATTTAAAATCATTTTAACATATGATTTAACACAACAAAAATTTTAGATCAAATATTCAATTTAAAAACTCCATTCATTTATTAAGTCAAAATTCACTGTTTGTTAACATATAAATTAAATAAAACTTAAAATTTTACTTCAAATATAATTTTAAAACTTTAAATTTAATTTCCATTATTTATTTACATCTTAAAATAAAATTTAAAGTCTAAAATCTCAATTATTTCACATTTACGTACTCAAATTCACAATTTCAAGACTTAATATTTAATTTTCTTAAAACCATAAAATATATATTTTTAAATCAAAATTTCATACTTTTAAAAATACATATTTTAATAAAAATCATTTAAAAATATACCACGGGGTATGTATATAATTTTCTAACCTAGGTCAAGTGATACGGATATATATCATTTCAATCCGCAGTTTACAAAGAAAACCCGGGTTCTATCATTTCAAACCCGCAATCCCAAGTCAAATAAAATACAATAAAAATCGCTCAGGCCTATCATTTCAGCCCATAACGATTTTTCCCTAATCTAAAGTCCGTTTGGATATGTATCATTTCAATCCATAGTGATTCTATTCTAACAGGAACTTGCAGTGTGAATATATGCATAAACAATATAAACAATGTCAGTGTCACAATATAATGTCATATATCACATGTCAGGTGATAATTAACAGTTTTAACATGGTAATAACATGGCATAGCATATCATATGATCATCATTAACTTGCATAACATTTTATATTACTAAACACTTGTCATCAATTCACTATTTCATAAGTATAAATGTCAAAGTGAGAAAGACTCGCCTTTATCAAAGCTAGAGACAAACAACACACACAAGAGCGATTCCAAAGGCACGAAAAGCACGATTTGATTTGAATAGATGGAGACCCTTGTAAACAACACAAAATATAACATACATAAGCACAAATATAGATATCGACATACAAATATAATCAACAACTTAAGTTTGCAGAACAGTTGCAAAACAAGATAGATGACCAAACCTTAGAAGCAAAAGACTTGCACACGACAACATAAGCTTGTCACATGATCAAATGATCTTGATCTCACCACACTAGGCTCTGGTTTGGGTCAGTTATGGCAACCATAAAGGTTAGGTTACAAGTGGATGACGGTAGTGGAAGAGTTACAACATGAAGCATACATGGGTTCAAGGCAAATATGTGAAGTTTTTGGTGCATTTTGACTCGGCTATGACCACATATAGGCTCGGACATGGGGTCTTCATGTCAGGTCAGATCTAGACAGTAGTGAAAAGGGCAGCCAGAGGTGAAGTAGATGATGGTGGTGGCGGCTAAGGGGTGGCCAAAGGCAACTATGAAGGCAATAGTGGAGTATAGGCTTGGCTAGCATTGTTTTGGTGAAGTGCTTTGCAAATTTGAGGTGGTGGCTTCATCTAATGGTCATGGCTAGAGGTGGTGGTCAGAGGAGAGGGGGTTGGTGCTGCTGTAGATGGTGGAGAGGATGGTGGTCAGCAAGGAGAGAGGTGAGGCCAAGTAAACATGAAGAAGAGGAAGGCTAAATCAGTGAAGAAGAGGGGAAAATGTGAAAGAAAAGCCATTGTTTTTTTTTTTTTCATACATGGCCGTGATTTTTAGGGGGGAGATGAGGAAGAGTTTTCATATGAAAAGGAAAATGGAATGTCAGCTGAAGAGTGGAGTTAAGGCAGCCAATTGAAGAGATGTTGGTTGAGAAATGAAAAGACAGAATACAAAAAGGCTTGAGCAAATAAAGAGTCACAAACCTTTCAAATTTCCACCATTTCTTTTTAAATTTTAAATACATGTAAAATATATATAAATACAGATAAAAACACTAAAATATTGTAAATAAACAAAAATAAATAAATAAATATTAATTAAATATAATTAAATTAAGAAAATAGCAAAGAAAATGTAAACTAGGCTTGAAAATTTGAAAATAATGAAATGAACTTTTGAAAAATTGTATGTACATGAAACATATTTATAAATAAAGATAAAAACATAAAAATAAAATGCATACATAAAAATGAATAAATAAATTTTAATTAAATATAATTTAAATAAAGAAAATAACAGAAAAATGGAAACTAACCTTTAAAAATAGAAAATAAATTCAATAAGCTTTGGGAAAATTCAAACATCACTATAAAAATATTTAAAAGGTAAGAATATATGTAACATAGCATATGATACAATTTAGAATAAGATATGACAATTAAAAAGATTATTTATATAATTTAAAATAAACAATTTTGTTAACTACAGCAAATTTCACAGAATATTTAAAAAGGCATAACTTTCACATTATAAATCAGATTTCAACGAAACGAAAAGCAGTGTTCTTAAAATTTTATTTACTTTCAAAATAAAATATAAAATTCAAATTTTCAAACTTTCAAATTTTAAATTTAAAAGTCAAAGTTTGACCATTTTGACCAAAATTCACTTTTCTGGAAATATTCCATTTATGCATGATTGAAATTCTAATCCATATCAAAATCAACATTTATATTTCAATTAAAAAAATATATTCATTTTAATAAATAAAATAAAGTTTTTAAATTAAGAATTTAAATTAAAATAATTAAAATATACAATTACAATAATCAGAAAATACAGGGTTGTTACACTAACTCTGTGGGTGATTCCGTAATGAGTTTGACGGAATAGTACTTATAGGTTCGAGATTGTGATTTAGAGTGCAAGGGCTATGGTCGTTGACTCTGAGGGTGATTCCAAAATGAGTGCAACGAGATAGTGCCTTCGGTTTCGTTCGAACCCGGAACGAACTTGTATGGATTGAATGCTTTCAGAACATCGTCAGGAGGATGATGAGCATTCTATGATTGATTTGTCCTAAAGGTAATCGTAGACTCAAGCCTCATCAACCGGGAATGGCTAAAACAAGGGAGGTGCAGCAAGGCTTCATGGGTAGCCCCCATTGGAGAGCGAGATTTACTCCTGTCTAGATGTCCCTTTTTATTTCGATCGTGTGGGGCAATTGTTAGCTAGAATCACCGGGGTGGTCTTTGTTCGGAACTTTTCAGTAAGGAATGGTTCTGTCCTTGTGTTGCATGGGAGTGGGTGTACTCCTCGGTACGGTGATCTAGGCCACGTACTGTGACGGGCGGTACCCCATTAGCCCTGCCATTGATGGAATCCAAAATCCAATAAGTGCTTGTACGGTTTTGATTGTGCCTAACTATGTTGGAACATGAGATGTAAGCATTCCCGCTATTTCTGTATTTTATTTTGAAAACCCTGGACACTATTATAATATCACTGGATTTCCTAACAAATGTTTTGGTTAGCGTAACGTAAAAACTTTTCCATGTTTATGTGTGGGAAGTCTTACGTGATACCTTTTGTTTCAAAGGGTTTTCTAAAAGTTAAGCAATTTTAACCCCGTTTATTCACACCAGACCCCTGTCTAACCTGAGTGTTTATTTTCTATGTTATTAAACTCTTGGGTACTCATATTACGTATGAGTAGTCAAGTGTTTCAGGATTGCTTTGACGAATTTCTGGAGGAGTTATGGAGCAGGAGGCTTCAACGTGTATATATATAGTGATTCCGCTATGTTTGAGTTGTATCTGTTTTCTCTGATGTACTTGAATTGCAATTGTTAGACAGATGTTTATAACTGTCTTGTTTGTGTTGTATTAGCTGAAAAACTCTGATGTATATGATACCATGTAAATTTTTTATGTGATATAATATAATTTATTCGTTCCGCTGTGAGATTCTGATGTTGTCTGTTTCTTTCTTTTCTTTCTTTTCTCTTTTCTATCCCTTTCTTTCTTCTTAATGATGCGTCATTCTATGAAATGAAAGGCGGGTCGTTACATCCCCGGTCGTTACCGACCTTTATGCCGGGAACACTAACAAATAGCAACAACCACACAGTTAAATATCTAGGCTCCATACCATGATACCAGCTCTTATCCAGAAGAAAATGGACATACCCTAGGGGCGCGACCACTAAAAATATTGCCGCAACATTCCTGTTTCGACCATTACCGGGTTGTAAGGTTCAACGAAGTCTCCTCCACAAAGCTACGTTTTTTACAAAAGCCATGCTTCGATCAACAAATGATGAGTAGCACTTAGCATGCCACACTACCAAATTGGGAGTATATCACTAATAACCATCAACTACATGACCACTGAGCTCGTACATCTCAGAGAAGGGTGTTAAGCTAAGAGAATAAATTCTCCACCACCAACAGAAATGTATTTGAAAGAAATTAGCTCTATATCTCAAAGTATAATGTTAGACATACAACCATATAAGTCCATTCCGAGTTCGAACGGAACCGAAGGCACTTCTAAAAAAGCCCTTGCAATCCGGGCATCCATAATCCTGATCGGACTCCCCGTCACATATGAAGATCTCTATACTGAAGCAATTCAATGCAGAGTCATTCGACAGGTTATCCTTTCATTCTCGAAGACACCCGGTCTTCACCACCGTCTTCAAATGCTATCTATTCCGTCGTATCACTATTCCAAATGGGTTATATGACACAAAAGTCTTCTCTCGGCTAAACTGAATGGTGAGCGCTCAATTTAAAAACACGTGGATATATCAATCATAAAGATTCATCATTAATATTCGATGTGGGTTTCGAATAACTAACTACAATCCGACTCCCTGTCGCATCGAAATTCAATTGCCATTTTACGGTCCAATAGGTTTTCACATTCACATAGAAAAAATCACAAATATCATAGTTCAACACAAAGCAATTCACATCACAAAGTATCACAATCACATAATAGGGTATCAATCAGCTCAAGGCATTTCAATAATAATCAATCATCTAACAATGAGATGAATTAACAGCGTGATTATAATCAATTAATCACATAATTATTTTCATTAATTATCTTTAATTAATGATTAATTATCCTTAATTTTAAATTATAATTAATTAAGGATTAATTAAGTTAGAATCAAGAATAATTAATCATTAATTAATCCTTAATTATTGATTAATTATTCTTAATTCTAACTTAATTAATCCTTAATTAATTAAATCTTAATTATTAATTAATTAAACCCTTAATTATTAGTTAATTAAATCCTTAATTACTAATTAATTAAATCTTAATCGCTTTCATTTAATAATTATTCCTTAATTAATTACCTTAATTAATTTATCTTTATAAATTAATTAACTTTAATAATAATTTATTACCCTTTAATAAATTATTCTTTAATTATTAAGTAATTATAAATCATTAATCTTAATTAATCATTCAATTATTATTAAATATCTTTACTTAATAAACTTTATAATTAATTATCGTTAACATAAGGGATTAATGTTAGTTAAGAATTAAAAATCAATATTTCATCTTAATTTACTTTTAATTATTTATCTAAAATAATTGATAAATAATATCTTAATTAAATAAATTAAACTTGATTATTTATAAAGATGTCTTTCTTAAACTTTTATTAATCTAGTACTTAAATTAATACTATTGTTTAAAACATGGATTAAAAATGTTTAAAAAAATTTGAATTTTGATTTAAAGTAAAAACTGCTTTATAAGACAAACCCGAGACCTACTTCGGGTCTTACCCGATCAAAATACCTGAATGCTTCATGTTTTACCCAAAACCCACTCGTGTATATTTTTTTCAAACTTAAAATTTTTGTTTAAGTATTTAACCCGTGCAACCTAAACATTCTTCGAGCCTATACCCTAGCCTGTACCCTTATTTCCCGGAGGCTACTTCGAGATTTCTTCCTTCTTCTCGAATTCAATATTACTGACACCACCTAGATTCGTTGTGCATGTGCACAACTGTTTTGATCACCTCAGGTCGATGCTACGACCATCGACCAGTCGACGATCATCTACTTGACCCATCAAAACACCCAGCAACGCGAATTGACGACAAATTTGCAATTTGACTACACGACCCAGATTTGAACAAAACTGAGCCACCAACAACCGCCTCATACTCCCACCTCCGACCATCAGAGGTCGTGCGTCTGTGCCGAAAACTTCACCGATGCTAGATGCTTCGATCCCTCCACGTTCGGTGTCACTCGATACACCAGAGATGTTGCAGCCATTTGATTTCCAACCTCAACTTATTTTAGGTCCTAAACCCTGAATTGATCTTGATCATCATCCACGTTGATCATAAATTATTCCGAGCATTTTTCCCCAAACCCCCGACACCTCATCGATCTCCAGCCACAACCTCGACCATCCCCATCACGTCGATGACCAGAATCTGGTGATACCCCCAATTTCGATCATCCTCGAATAAATTAGTGAATTCATACTTAAAAAAATGATTTTACTTTTAAAAATATTTTTTTTCGTAACCCTTTCAGATAGTATACCTAAAATTATAATTCATGATGTTTGAATTTTTACCCATTTTGAACTTTGTCGTACTTTCACTTTCCAGAAGAAAACTTTAATTTATTTTGCTTGAATTCATTTTTATAACTTAAGACATGTTAAAACAAACAATTTATGTTTGAATCCTAAGATCAAACAAGGATCAGAGAAAGAGAAGTTGAATTTTGAATAGGATTTTAAATTCCGTAACCTGGAACAAGACTCATGTCCTTATTTACGGACATGCACATATCATCTTCTTGTTTAAATATACATGCACACAAAAAATTTCAATCATACTTCAATGTGACTTTTCAAACAAAAAGCTAGAAATTCAGATTCAAAAGTTTACTCACCTGTTAGCTTGAAAACAGAAAGCAGAGCAAGGCTGGAAGTTACTTTGAATTGGAAATCTGAAAACTTGCTTTTGTTTGCTCTGGAATGCTTTGTTTGAAATCTTGTTTGATGATTCTGAGTAAGATCTTAGCTGAGTTGAAATTTGTTAAATTGATGAGTTGAAATCTTCACTTGTTTGACATTTGAAACTACTTCTTGATTTTCTTACTTTCTGAGTTGAGATGATTTACAGGCTACCGATTATAAGAAAAAAGTTTTAATTCCTTTTCCTTTTGATCTTCTGGTTTGATTTGTTCTTAGTTTGCTTGATGATTTCTTTCTGGTTTGATCATCTGGTTTGAGTTTAGAATGTACAGGCCTTTGTT
Source organism: Allium cepa (assembly GCA_030765085.1). Taxonomy (NCBI): domain Eukaryota; kingdom Viridiplantae; phylum Streptophyta; class Magnoliopsida; order Asparagales; family Amaryllidaceae; genus Allium; species Allium cepa. The sequence goes on along the minus strand of CM060935.1, from coordinate 326,785,454 downwards.
TTCTGGTTTTTAGAAAGTTTACAGATTTTTTTCTCTAAAGCTTTGAAGAAATTAAAGAAATGAGAAGGAGAGGATTTGATAGTTTATGTAATCTCATTTTTCTATTTTTATTAAAAAAAATCTCAAAGATAAAACAAAATGACATTTGTCCAAAATTACTACATTTGTTAAAAACCTTATTATATGGATAACACTTGTTAAATTACAGGTTAAGATTTGAACACTTGTCTTAGGCATACATAAATATTTTTATATAATTTTTAATTTATATTTCCTATTTATAAAATACTTTTTCCTATTATTATTATATACAAATTTAAAGAAGAAATGTTTTAAACTAATTTCCCATTAAATAAATTACATATTTATTATTTTAAATGCAAATTATTTTTCTAAGACATTTATTTAAATTCAAAATTAAAATTCAAATTTGAATTATAATCCATTTATATATGTATAAATCAATATTAATTCTATTTATCTTGAAAATTTTCAAATTATTCCAAATTAAATTCCAGAAATTCAAATAAATTACTAATTTTAAATTGATAAAATTTGGGGATGTTACATTTCAAAAAGATTCATATGAATTAGAAAACACTATTCACCCCCTTTAGTGTTAATTTAAGATCCTTATTCTGCAATCTTACATTTGGTATCGGATCTTTGGTTTTCGAAGTTTTCTCTGATTATTGAAAAGTTTAAATGGCTACTAACACCAGTAATAGCACTGTTGGTAACACTGTTAATACACTTATTAGTAATCCATTTGTGGAAGTACAGTCTACTCCCAGACCACCACTTTTTGATGGTAGTAACTACACATACTGGTCATGTAGAATGAAAATTTATTTACAATCAACTGTATTAGATACTTATAATATCCTATAAACTGAGTACAGTGAACTCAAGACAAATTTTGCATAATGGACTGCTGAACAAAAAGTAACTCAAAAGCCATGAATATATTGTTTTGTTCACTAGATAGAAATGAATTTAATACAGTATCTATATGCAAGTCTGCACTTGAAATTTGGAGAACTTTGCAAGTAACACATGAGGCACAATTAAAGTCAAACAAACTAAGGTTTCCATGTTAACAAATCAATTTGAACTATTTAAAGTGAGTTCATGTCTGATATGTATAGTAGATTTTAAGATATTGTACACTCATTTATTGCATTGGGTAAAAATTTTTTGAAGAGGATCAAATTAGAAATATCCACAATTCACTTACTTATGAATGGGACCAAAAGACTCTTGCAATTGAAGAAGCTAATGATATTAGCATACTAAAGATTGAAGAGCTAATTGGAAACTTAATGTCATTTAAGGCACAAATGCGGGGAAGAAGAGAAAGCAAAGCAATTAAGAAGAAATCCATATCAATGCAATAATGGATAATCTGAATTCAAATAGCGATAATGATGAAGAAATTTCTTTCATGACAAGGAACTTTAGAAAATTCCTGAAATATAGGAAGATGGACAATTTTAAAATAAATGACAACAAAAATCATAAAAATGGAAGCGAAAGCGGAAATGGCATCAGATGTTATAACTATGATGAACCTGGTCACTTAAAACGAGACTGACCGCATCCTGAGAAACTACACCAAACACTAATTCATCTAGAAAACGGAGAAGAGCCTATACTACAACACTAAATGACTCAGACACATCATCAAGTGAAAATGAATTAGATACAGAAATAGCCAACATGTGCTTCATAGCAATATAGAATTCAGATATAACTGGTAAAATAGGATAAGGAAAAGGTATTCATTTAATATATTAAAAGCTTTATATCATTTGAATTTTTGGTTATTTGATTGTTAGGAATATCCTATAGATTAATAATAATAATGATTGAATAATGTATGTTTTTATATTTTTATATTTTTATATTTTTGTATATTAAAACAATATAATAATAATATAAAATATGTTTAAAGTTATTTTTAACTATTTTTATGTAAATAATAATATTGTTATAGATAATTGTATATAAATAAAGTTGGATATAGCTAAAACAATTCAATTTTGAAAAATTCAATAGACATATCGACATACCCCTATAGTATATATCAACATGTCCAGAATTTGAATTTCAAATTGTGACGAGTCGGATTTTACCCGCTCGAAAATCGACATCCATACTTCAAATCGTATTCGAATGTCATAGATTCAACCGTTCAAATCCGATTCGCCGGAGCTTATAACAATCATTAAGTAAACAACACAGTGGAATAAAAGAATAATACATTGATATACAGCTTTGATACAATATCTGATACAACAGATAATCCAATAGATATCAATATACATCAGAGATATGATACAATAAACAGCAGCGGAAAAGAAAACGATAGATAACATATAGCATACGGACCAATATAACTCTAAAATAGTCTTCAAGGAAGAACTCCAAATCGGAACTGTAACTCCATTTCCAAGAATCAATCCAGCAGTAGCTCGAACTCCCAATAACATGCATCAAGCTAAGTAAGACTGGTGCGATCCAAAGACTGAACTAACTCTAGATAATCCACTATATCTAACTATCTGTAAAACCCAACTCTAGACTGCTCGCGTAGAAAATAATGAGCACCCAGAGTTTAGGAAAGAAACGATAAACTCCGGATCAGTCGTGGGACTGGTGTGAGCAACAAAACAGTTTATCTATTAAAAACATTCAACAAAAGATTTTCAAAGTCAATTCGCAATGCTTTTGAAAAATGAGACTACCATAAGGCCTCCCGCACACACACACAATGCAAACACAGAATCGGAGGAGATTTCTCCTTATGATAGTTAAAGATGCTTGATACGCATTAAAAAGAAGCATTTGATATTATTACTAGTGTATAGTGTAGGAAAAATTCATTTCGAAAGTAGAATATAAATCTTAGCCAACATACGACCATTATCGTATGTCTACTATAGCTACCATCCAAACAGTGTTGCGACACCATAAGTGAATGATAGGTTCTACAACTAATACCGTACAAGTGTCGTATTGTTTCTTTGGATTTCCAACAAATGATCAGGCCAAGGAACTTCCCATTGCCACATGAGAATGCCTCTGGAAAGACATCCCCGAGAACCAAACCGGAACTCTGCCAACACAAGGCCGGGTTACCCCTAACTGGGTAACTACTGACACGAGCACGCCATTCCCCGATCGTAAACGACCTTTCTCACGGGATCCCGAAAACCAACAACCACAAAGTAATAAATTCGTAGTAACCACATAGGTTAAATATCTGGGCTCCATACCATGATACCACCTCTATCCAGAAGGAAATGTACATACCCTAAAGGGAGCTACCCCTCATAACCTTGCCGCATCTTTCCTGTTTTGACCATTTCCGGGGTGTGAGGTTCGACGAAGTCACGTCCACAAAAACATACTTTATACAAAAGCCATGCTTTGGGTCAACAAATGATCAACACAATGATCACCAAGATAGACGATCAAGTAAACGATCCTATCACAATAATCAACACAATGATCATTTCAGCATCACTCAGCATATCACATCACCAAATTGGGAATATATCGCTGATAACTTCAACTATATAACCTCTGAGCTCGTACGTCTCAGAGAAGGGTGTTAAGCTAAAAGAATAAATTCTTCGCCACCAACAGAAATATATTTGAAAGAAATCGGCTTTATATCTCAACTTGTAATGTCAGACACACAATCCATACAAGTCTGTTCCGGGATCGAACAGAACCGAAGGCACTTCCAAAGAAGTCCTTGCAATCCGGATATTCACTAATCACGTTCGGACTTCCCATCACATATGGAGTCTCTATACCAGGAGCTACCCAGTGCAGAGACAATCGATAGGTCATCCTATCGCTTTCGCAAATACCCGATCTTCATCACCGGTCTTCAAATGCTATCCATAACGTCGAATCACATATTCAGAATGGGTTATACGACCCAAAGGTCCTTTCCCGGCTAAACCGAATAGTGAGCATGATATTTCAAAAACAAATGGATAATGGGATTTCAATTAAGTCACAACTTATTTCCCAAAACTTTTCTTCAAATGGTTTAAATAAATTACCATTTTCAATCTTTAAACAAAAAGATTCATTTTCACAACCTTTAACGGTTTAAACAATTTTCACATTTAAATCTTTTAAACAAAAGATTCATTCACATATTTTCCAAATCAATTTTCATTTCAATTTGATTTAACTCGTTAAATTTTTAAATCAAAGATTTAACTTATAGCCTTCAAAACAATTTCATTTCAATTTGATTTAAACAAATCATCAATTTAAATCTGTTAAAAATAAACAGATTTAATTCATAACTTTCAAAAAGAATTCATTCATAACTTAGGAAAATCATTTCTCTATTAAATCTTGAAATTCCCCTAATTAACTGGAATCTCAGTTCTTATCCAAGAGTGTTTATCATTTGAAAACAACAGTTTTCATTTTGGAAATCTAATTCATTTATACGAGTTGAAGTCCTTGGGTTAAATTCAAATTCCCAAAAACAATACTTAAAAGTGGTTTAATCCTTATATAACCAATATAACATCTTTAATCCCTAATTTCAAAACATAGAATTCAATTTCAAGTATTGAATTTAAATTTAAATCAAATTATTTAAATTCCAAAATTTAATCAAGTAATTTAAAAATAATAAATATTATTTTGAAATTTCATTCTAAAAGCTTTTCACATTTATTCCGATTCCATTTCCAAAACATTTGAATTCAAATATTCAAATTTAAACTATTTCAAAAATCTGTGACTTAATCGATTTCCTCGTGAAATCCATAATTGTGTGTGTATGGTGTGGTCTAGGGGTTTCAACACACAATAGTGCAACAACATTCAATCATCACAGATTAACAGATAATATACAGATGTATCATCCATAAATGAATAAATTTTACATACCACAATCTACAGAACAAAATATCACATATCAGATAGGACAATCATTTCAAGGCATCTCATACAATACATTCATTCATAAGTAAGGTCAAGTATTCAATAATCATTTATAAGCAGAATTAATCATTTGATTAATCCTAATTTATTCAATTATTTCCAATCAAATTTATTCAATTCTGATTTATTAATTTCAAATCATTTGATATAAATTAATTTATCAAACAACTTAATTATTTAGATTATTCTTAATTAATCATATTTATTAAATTGATTTTTTTTTCTTTAAACCAATTTCATAATTAATTAACCCTAATTATTTAAAGAAATTTAACCTTTAATTACTTACCATAAAGTAATCATCTCATAACAATTCATCATTAATTCCCAATATATCTAATGATCTTCTTAAATTAATTAAACTAAATAAATTAACTTTAATAAATCAATTTATCCAAAATTAATTTCAATAAATGATAAATCTTCAATTACTTTCATTAAGTAATTGCATTTTGCAATTTATAATTTTGATTATCTGGATTAATAAATCCAATTAACTATTAAAATTAATCACCTTAATTAATATTTGACAATCCTTAATAAATCGTCCTTATTAACTAATAACACTTCTTTAATTACTTACTTAAGGAAATTTCATAGATTAAAATCATTATTAATCATTGCTGATTCATTAATTTATAAATAAAATAAATCATTCTTTAATTACCTTATTAATTAAATTATTTTCACTACCTTAATTATCTCTAAGATAATTAATTTCTTTATTAATGACTTCATTAATATTTAAGTGTATTTCTATCATTGCACTTTAAATTTTAAATTCAATTTAATTTAAAAATACACTTAATCATTCATGTTATTCAGAACAATTTAAAATTCAAAAACTTCTTTTATTACAAAACTAAAATTCAAATTTAGATTTGAATTCCAGATTTAAACTTTGATTAAACCTTTATTAGAATTCATTTCCTTAAAATTTCCAAATTCCATTTTTAATTCAAATTCTTTAAAACATACTTTAATTGCTTAAACTCTTTTATTTAAAACAAATTTAAATTTTTAAACTAAGTTTCAAACCTGAACTTGAGTTATGTTAAGCTTTGATTTTTTTTTTTTTCATAGATAAACTTTGGCTTTTGAACTTTAAAAATCAGTTTTATATTCAAATAAAAAGAGAAACAGGTTCTGTAAAACCTGTACAACATTTTCGACCCGAGACACCCCTGTTCTTGCTTCGAGACCAACCCACATCGTCTCGAGTGCAACTTCGAGCAAACACGCGAGAGTAAGCTCTATTCTTCCCAGGCAAAAGCAAAACAAATTTTTCCAGATGCACAACATTTTCTCACGTGCATGTGCACATGGACGCGGCGGCGCTCCGGTCGCCTCCGATGGCTTCCACGCATCAGCCAGCATCCACGCAATCACCTCCGACCACCCAAATTTCCTCACGCGCGCAAATTCGAATTTGAGTTGTACAACTCAAACCTGGAACTCGAACTGCAAACGAAAGCCCAACCTGTCAACGTTTCCCCCACGACGCTCCGACCACCAACGACCTTCCACCTCCGGCCACAGCCTCGCCTACGACCAAGCCACCAACACCTAAAACCCCAAAGCACTCGACGCTTCGATGCGTACGAACCGACCCCAAACAATTACACAGTCAAAAATTAGGTCTAGGAAAGGAACCCATCACCGTCGCCACCTCGTTCACTTGCAACCCCAACCAATATTTTTCCTAGGGCCACTGATCACTCCTCCACCTCCAGGAGGAAGCTCGACCACCACGACTCCATAGATCATCAGAGTTCGGCCAAAACTCAATTTCCAGGCAATCCCCAAATTCACATCCAATGCCTCACTTTAAATCGTGATTTTGATTTCAAAAATCACAATTTTCCAGGCCAAATCAATTTATGTATTTGAATCAGAGAATTGTATAAATTGATTTTTAACATGTTTATAAAAGTTTACAGTAAATCTGGATTTCCAGGACGATACTACTTTGTTTTTAACTTAAACAAGTTTTTAAAATAAACTCTATGGTTTAACTAACATGTTTCATTAAATACTTAAATCCAAATATAGATTGGATCAAGAGATATTGATTTTCAAATAAGTCTTTAGCTTGAAATTTTGGTAACAGAATGTTACAGGGAATGCAAATACACATATACACACATTCATATATCAATATACAGAGAGGTTGCCAAACATTTATATATATAGGAAGCACATACTTTCCAGACCACTACATAAACAAGAGTCTACTCAAAGATTTTTAAAAGTGTAAGGTTACTCACATTGATTTTTCCAGTAATAAGAACAGAGTCTTCTTTATTTGAAACCTGTTTTGTATTTGCTAGCTGAAGCTATTCTCTTGATCTCTGGTGGTATTGATTGTGTTGATGTTAGTAAGTTGAGTTTTGTTTAAGTTTTAAACAATGCTTGCTTCAGTTTTTCTTTTCTAGCTTTGCTTAGTTATGTTTTGAACGAACTGAAGTTAAATAAGTTGATATATATAGAAAAGGATGTACAGAGTGATGATCTGGTTTGTACAGGTAATGTTATTTGTATAATAGGCATGGGTGGATATGCTTGCATTAAATGCAGGTCCTTTCTTGTTTACATGCTAATATACTTGTTTGTACAGTTTATTTATTCTTGCATTTTTATTTATATTTTTGTTTTCCATGCTTGCTTTGTTTTCATTTACAAGTGTACATACTTGTATGTATTTTTGTTTTGTATATTATCAGGTACAAGTATTTTATTCTTAACTATGCAGATTTTCTTCCTTCCTTATCTTTTGCTTGTTCAAGCCTTGTACTCTTTTACTCGGCTGAGATGATTTTATGTTTGGTGGCTGATATCATGTACATAAATCATCTTATTTGATTTGTTATTTTACCTTTGTTGCTTTTTTTTTTTAATCTTTTGTTTTGGTTTTGTTATTTTGTTTAGTTTTGTTTTTAAGTGTACAAACTTATCTATTTTGTTTTTTTCTTTTGTTTTATATTTTACATAATTTTGTTTCTTATTTATGCATTTGTTTATTTATGTAAAAATATATACTTTTATTTTGCTTACTTAAATGTATTTGCTTTATTCTTGCATTTTAAATTTACTTCTATTTTTAGTTTAAATAATTATCATAAATTTTACTTTAAAAATTATTGTTTTATATTTCTCTATATATACACATATATTTTATATATCTCAAATTATCATTATTTATAAATTTTAAATCAATTTATTTATTCATTTTTATACTTGTGTCCAAAGTATATTATTTATTTTTCAAAACCATTTATATAAGAATTTATTTAAAATCCAATATATACATATATATTCACATATATACAAAATTTCAAATCCATATGACTATATATATATATTCTATTTGAATCGAGGAAACTCGCTTCCATTTATATTAAATTTTATAATTTTTATTCAAAATTTCTTTTAATTATCAATTTAAATTAAATTAAAATCTAGGGTCGTTACACAAATTCAAAAATTAAATTTTCCTTTACCTTTTCAGCTACCTCAATGTTTTGAAAAGGCGTCACTTGACGAGAGAACATGTCATTTGATTCTCTACTTATTACCTCTATATCTAACCATTCAATTCACCTTTCATTTCAAAATTCAAACTTTTGTTAACTCTTATTTCCTCAAATCTTTCATCTATGGCATCCTCAAGCACTCCAACATACATGAGACTTTCCAAAACCGTCAAAAAATTTCTCTTTCAAGAATAAGAAGCTATGAAATCCTATATTAGTTATATGAATTATGGTAAAGTTTCTACGAAAAAGTTTGCAATTTTTAATGATCTACTTATGAAATTGATACTCTTTGTTCTCAAAATGGAATTCTCGGTTTAATTTATGCTTCTTAAAGCGATTTTGTTTGCTATCCACACCTGGTCAAAATGTTTTATGCAAATTTGAAAAGTAAATTTTATGAAGGTGGAGAAGGAGAAGTATAGAGTAGTGTTAAAGGAACTTTGATTATTTTGAATTGTGAACTTTGGCTACTATTCCAGGATGCAAATCCGCTAGAATGCACCTTTCTGATTTTAAAATTGATGAGCATAATCGTGAAGTTTTTCATAATATTTTTGGAGGAGATGATAATTTTGAGTTTAAAAATCAAAATTTTTGTCCAAAAACTAGAATTCTTAATCTTCTTCTGCAACATACTATCACTCCTTGTTAGGAAATTTCAATAGACCTACCTTAAAAGTTTGTAAATCACTTTTTTCCATTTATGGTCACTATGACATAAATTGGGCTCAAGCTATTTTGGATGAATTTTATCCCAAAAACCATTCCACCCATGAAAACGTACTATTTCATGGTACTTACCTTATCGCATCTTTAACTACTTTAAAGGAGAGAAATTTGTCTCTCGTAAAGTGTTTAATCAAGAAAATATAGCTCTTATGAAAATTCCACTAATTTTTGAGCCATATGACTTGGGAAGAAAGAAGAAAGGTTAGCACATGAAGAGGAGGAAGAAATACAAGAAGATGAGGAAGAGGAAGAAGGGGAAGAAATGGATATCAAAGAAGAAGAGGAGGAGGAGGAGGACGGGAAACCTCTTTAGAAAGCATTGACTTTCCACCTCATCCAACCAATCAAGACATTCTCAACAATCAAAAGAAGATTGTTGAAAATCAAAGGATTCTCAAATGTTCCATGAGTAAGAAGTTAACCACAACAAAATGGATAAGTTCTTTGGAAAGCAAACTTGGAATCTCTTCATCATTCTCTTTACCCATATTTTCTAGTTTGTTTTAGTTATGTAAGTATGATTGTACTTGGTTGTTTAAGTTTGAGTTTAATGTGGTATTATGTATCTTTCTTTTCTTTGTGAACTATGTAATCCTTGTCTAAGTAGTAATGAAATCCTTGTTTCCTTACTGTTATACACATATTACCATCTTTGGAAAGCATAACTAATATAATATTATAAGCTAAATATATCAAAATACCAAAACAAAACAACTTTGCAACTTTCTGCGTATATGTCGACATACCATGAGTTTATATGTCAACATACAAAGGCTAATTTTCAAAAAAAAAATTTGAAAAATGAATAGGCAGCAAGCGTCTATTCCATTCCAACAAATTTCTACACTTATAAATACAGATTTAAACTAGAAAATCATTACTATTCATTCTCATTCTTCTTCCTTTACTTTCCTAAACTCCAAATCATAAATAATTGCTTCTTCTATTCAAAATTAACCAAAAGCCTCGAATAAACTTGAATCCTTCAAAAAAGTTCTCCCTTTTATCCTACGGAACTAGAAACACTTAGAAGTAAGTCAAATGCAGATGATCGGGAGCAAGAAAGACATATCGATGCAATTCGATAGATGATTTCAACTCTGAACAAAGGGTAGCCACTAATCCAAAATGCACCATCAACAAAGATGATGAAGATTGGGCGGCTATTAGACCGGATCCAATCTTTCGCATTGATGGATAGGTTAATGTCCGAAGAAATGTCTAGTTTCAATAGGTTTGATTGCATATAATACTTGAATAATTTTTTTGGTTTGTTTGGTTTGATTTGATTGGCTTTTAATTTGTTTGAATTTGATATATTGCTTGTATGTGAAATTATGTGTGCTTGAATTGATTAAAATATTGAATGACTTTTCTTATATATCATTTCTATCATTTTGCATTTCATGATTATATTACTTATTACTTATATATGTGTTCATATCATATAATGTTTGTCATGGTCCAAATTTCAATGTCCGAAAATCGACACCCGTACCTCACTTGTACTTGAATGTCGCAGATTCAACCGTTAAAATTTGACTCGTGCCGGAGCTTATAACACATTAAGTATAACAACACAGCGGGAGAAAAAGAAATGAATATCATATACAACATTTGATACAATATTCAGATACAATGGTAATACAATAGAATGATACAATAGATATCAATACTATCAGAGATACAAGAAATAGCAGTGGAATGTTAATGTCTTCAATGCCAAACTCCAAGAACTCCATCTCCAATCCAAAGCTAGCGAGAACTCCCATCAAGTTGTACTACGCTAAGCAAGGTCAGCCGCGAATGCTGAAGTGTAGCAAGTGCGATCCACAAATCCAAAAGAGCTTCGAAGGCTATCGAATCAATTCCTACTACTCGACTATTTGAAAAACCTAACTCTAGACTTCCGTGTTGAAAATTGTGGGCACCTAGAGTTTAGGAAAGGAAAAGTAAACTTCACGCCTGTGATGAAACTGGTATGAGCAAACAAAAATGGTTTTTATCTTTTAAAAACAAACAACAAAGGAATTTAAATTGAAATCCGCAATGCTTTTTTGGAAACTGAAACTACCATAAGGCCTCCCGGCACACACACCATGCAATCGCACACTTGGGAGAGATTTCTTCTTATGATAGTCAAACATGCTTACTACGCAAAAATCCTTTTGATATTATTATTAGTGCATAGTGGAAAACATTTCGAAAGTATAATATTAATCTTAGCCGGAATAGGTACCATTATACTATGCCTACTATAACTGCCATGTTAAATGGCTGGTTCTACGACTAAAACCATACAAGGATCGTATTCGATGATTGGATTTCCAACAAATGGTCAAGCTAAGGAACTTCCTATTGCGACATGGGAACGCCTTTGGAGGGACACCCCGAGAACCTACCCGGCTCCCTGCCAACACAAGGCTGGTCTACCCCCTTCACGGGGGTAAAACCTAAGATATGCCACCCCCGATCGTCTGCGACCTTTATCCGAGGGCCCTCTATACAAACAACATCACACAGTAATAAATATACAGTGTCCACATGGGTAAATATCTGGGCTCCATACCATGATACCACGCTTTTCCAGAAGGAATGGACATACCCTAGGGGAGCTACCCCTGAAACCTTGATACATCTTTCCTGTTTCGACCATTACCGGGTTGTGAGGCTCGATGTGGTCTCGTCCACAAAGCTACGCTTTTTCACAAAGCCATGCTTTGATCAACAAATGATCAGCAGCACTTCGTATGCCACATTGCCAAATTGGGAATGTATCACTAGTGTGACGCCCCACCTCTATACCCACGCTAGCCAAGAACATTACGGTGAACGCTGTCGACTAGCACGGAGAATAAGGCTGTTGAGGAGCGACCATCCGTGTAATTTCTTTGCGCGAGCACCGATATGTCAGATAATATAACATGCATTCTATTTCAAGAGGAAATCCGACATACCAACACAAACTCAAAGCTACTACACGGTGGCTATATAAATCCTTCGGAAACAAATATAGAAATAAACATAACACAAATCAGTCACAGACAATTCATATCACAAAGGCGGAATAAGATATGAATATTACACTAGGAAGTGTACATCAGAGTAGTGGTCTAAATAGATCCACAATATCACAAAAGAATAGTTACACGAACTACATAAAAGAATAAGTATACATTAAGGAGTCTATATCTCAAATGTATACAACAAAATAACTACTAATCTAAGTAGTTAACCCAAAAGTCAAGGAGTTAATCCCGGATGAGAAGTCAAGCAGAAGCACCTGTAACATCTCGGTCTGACCCGAGTATTATTTAATAAGAAAATAATAAACGGATCAGTCTAACTATAAATATCAGATGAAACGGTATAGAATAAGAGATATGACTAAACACGTAATAATCACAATGCCAAGCTGTGATATATATATATATATATATATATATATATATATATATATATATATATATATATACATACTTAGTTGATAATCATCAAGAGATTAATCAATGTCACCAAATCTACACAAGAATCAAAGAAGTGTCATACTCTTTATTTCGTTCATCAAACCACAAATATTGACGATAATATCAATGTCAATCACCAAAGTCAAAGACGCACAAATTCCAGAAGACTACACAAGAAATCCAGAAATCACAAAAGTCAATGGCACACAAATTCACCAATGCACAAATATTGATAAAACTTATCAATGGAAATCACGAAAATTGGTGAAACACAAATTCTAGAAATCTACACAAGAAATCCAGAAATCACAAAAAAGGGGGGAGGCCTATCACAAACGGGAGCATAAAGCTCACCAACACGTGTATCACAAACGGAACGCTAATTCCATGGTCGCTAACCATCACAAATTGAGCCGAAGCTCCACAAACGGCCCGAAGACCATGGGTTGCTACCCCATCACAAATTGAGTCTAAACTCCACAAAACGGGGTTTAGTCTCCCTCGCAGACAAAGAGACATCGCACATTGCTAGTCTAAATCACAAAGATGATCGTCATGATCAACGAGAAGTGTCAATTACAATAAGCTAGTAAATATATGAGTTTAGCTTCATGTCCCATAACCACTTGCTTGACTTAAATATTTACGAACAAACTGTAAATCTCCACTAGAAAATTGTCACAAGAGGTTCAATCGAACAAGTCCAAGAATTAACCGACAAAGTAAACGCAAGCGTTTCATACCACTTGTTTTACTAAGCCGTTTAATTAGATTTCTCATACGAGTGAGGTAAAGGTTTGTATATACTAATAGATTGGAAAACGGTTTTATAAACGAATTTGGTATTAAAATAGTATTGAAATCGTTTGAGTAAAGAGTTTTGATATTTACTACTAGTATAGGAAACCTTTATATTTTTAAAGTGACAAATCACGAAGAAGATTGTAAGAACAACCAATCACAAAAATTCACATACGAAGACGTGAATAAAATCCAAAGAAATCGATAAAGAATCCATCGAAATGGATATTCAAAAATCCCTAAAAAGAGTCATCAAAATCATAATAGATGATAACAACAAATAGGATTATCACGAATCGATTTAAATTGGAATTCCAATCCAAAAAGGCAAATTGGACTCAAACATCAGGTTCAGTCGACTGAACAGAGATTTTCAGTCGACTGACCCTGTACATGGAAATTTTGCAGGTTCAGGAAACTTTCTGTTTCCAGTTTCAGTCGACTGTGCAGAGTTTTTCAGTCGACTGAATCATGCCTGGAAACTCTCGGGTTTCAGGTTCAGTCGACTGAACAGAGAATTTCAGTCGACTGAATCATGCCTGGGCTGTTTTTCAGCCTTATTCAACTGAAGAGCAAACTCTTCCAAAATGCAATCGGACGAACATTGGCTCTAAGGGTTTATGCCAATCGGCAACCCGGCCCTATATGCTCCTCGATGCATCACCAAAAGCATGTTCAAACATCCATAAAAGGATTTTACACAAATTTGTCTTAAAAACCCAAAAATTGGAATATTCGCAAAACCAATCCAAATCAAGAGCAAATGCACATGAAGAAGTGTTAGGAATTCATACCCAACAACCAAAGATAATTATAGTCATAGATGTGAGATAAAAATCTCACCTTTTCACAAAATCGAACAAGAAGAAGCTTGAAAGCAAATGGAGAATCAACCTCTCTTCAATCACAACCCAAATGAGCTTGAATCTAAGCTCAAAACAAGAACATTCCTGAAATTAGGTTTAGGAATTTCTGAAATTGAATGGAGAAAGAGTTGGAGAAGAAGAAGGAGATGCTTACCAAGGGGTTCTTCTTGAGTTTGGAGCAAGGAGATGGATTTGCAAGAGAATCTAGGGTTTTGGAATTTTAATTTCCAATCTCTCCCACCATTAACACTCTAAAAACTGAAATGAGAAGAGAATGAGGGTGAGTGGGGAAGAGTGGCTCAGATTTGAGCATAAGTTAACATAGGGTTGAGCCCAAAAACCAAACCCAAAGTAAAAGGTAGCAGAAATCAACTTTCTCCAAACATATCGAAGCTTATACTCAAAAAGGTCGCAAACGGCATTTTAAACTCAATGGGAGTGGTCCCGAGCCCTAATTCGACCGTATGCAAAAAGTAGCTTTTCGGACTAAAATCCGACTAACGATAAAATATTTAAATAAAATATTTAAATATAAAATTGACAAATATGCGGGTTGTTACAGACTCCCCTCCTTAAAGAAATTGCGTCCTCGCAATATTACAAGAAGAAGGTATATAGTAACAACCATAGAAGCATATTCAACACAAAAGAAGTTTGAAATAAGAAGTTCACCTCAAAGAGCACAAGAAAGTAAGTCCGGATGTGTACGCTCGATGTACTCTCTAGATTCCCAAGAGCAATCCTTAGGATTTGAAGACCATTGAACTTTAACAAGCGGAACATCTTTATTTCGAAGTCGTTTGACTTCTGAAGCAATGATACGAATAGGATGTTGCTAATAAGTTAAATTAGGCGAAACTTCAATCTCTTCCACAACACCGGGCTCAAGAATAGAATCGGAATCTCGAAGACATTTCCGAAGTTGAGAAACGTGAAACACGTCATGCATAGCAGAAAATTGAGCCGGTAATAAAAGGCGATAAGCCATGGAACCAATACGTTCGGTGATAGGAAATGGCCCAATATGTCGAGGCGCTAACTTTCCCGATCGACTGAAACGTACAACACCTTTCATTGGTGAAACACGAATAAACACAAGATCTCCCACATAAAATTCTAACTTCCTTCTTCGGTTATCGGCATAGGATTTTTGTCTACTCTGGGCTTCTTTCATCCTATGACGAATAAGATCAATCTTTTCTGTAGAATCCCGAATAAAATCTGGACCTAAAACCAGCTTCTCACCGGCCTCGAGCCAACAAGAAGGAGATTGGCATGGCCTACCATAGAGTGCCTCGAAAGGTGCCATACCAATACTAGATTGGAAGCTATTATTATAGGAAAATTCAACAAGTGAAATATGATCTTCCCAACCTCCACCAAAATCAAGAACACAAGCACGAAGAAGATCTTCAAGAGTTTGATTCACACGCTCGGTTTGTCCATCGGACTGGGGATGATAAGCGGTGCTAAAATTAAGCTTCGTTCCCAAAGCTTTTTGAAGACTCTTCCAAAATCCACTAGTAAACAATGGATCACGATCACTAACAATAGAAGTAGGAACACCATGCAATTTAACAACTTCTTTGATAAATATTTTGGCCAAAAGAGGAACAGTTCGATTTGACCGAACGGGAATAAAATGGGCGGATTTAGTAAGTCTATCAACAATTACCCATAAGCTATCATAACCCGATCGAGAACGGGGAAGGCCATCTATAAAATCCATGGAAATTTGATCCCACTTCCAAACTGGAATTTCTAAAGGTTGCAATAACCCTCCGGGCCTTTGATGTTCGGCCTTAACGAGTTGGCAAGTCATGCAACGTTTAACGAAGTTAGCGATGTCAAGTTTCATTCCCTCCCAATAATAAAGTCGCTTCATATCCGCATACATTTTACTACTACCGGGATGAATGGTAAATTTAGAACGATGTGAATCTTCTAAAATATCTTTACGAAGATCACCAATATTTGGCACGACAAGTCTACCAAATTTCCGAATGCCGCCACGAGAATCGATATCAAAGTCTTTCAAACCTTCAATGTCCATTTTATCCCTAATATTTTGGCCAAGAAGAGCCAAGTTGGGATCTAGCCCTTGAGCTTCAAGAATGCGGTCTAAAAGAGATGGATGAGCCACAAGGCTACATAAAACAAACGATGAGCATAAATCGGAAACACGGTCTTGAATTTCGCAAGTGGATAAAATCTCGAGATCGTTCCATTCGGATATCATCATAGTAACAACAGCTTGTTGTTTACGGCTAAGAGCATCGGCGACAAGATTACCCTTACCGGGAGTATAAAGAATATCAAGATTATATGGTGCAAGAAATTCGAGCCAACACTGTTGACGCAAATTAAGTTCCTTTTGAGAGAATAAATATTTCAAAGACTTATGATCTGTGTAAAGAACAAATTTCTCTCCTAAGAGATAATGACGCCAAATCCGAAGAGCAAAAACAATAGCCGCGAGCTCTAAATCATGAGTGGCATATCTAGTCTCAGCAGGCTTTAATTGCCTAGAAGCATAAGCAATAACGCGTTCCTTTTGCATAAGAACGGCACCCAAACCAATGCGACTAGCATCGGTATAAACAACGAAATCTTGATTCCCTTCGGGAATAACAAGAATAGGAGCATCAGAAAGAAGTTCTTTGCCACGGAGGTTGCTTGCTTCCCTTTCTTATTGGGATAAGGGCCTTTAAATTTGTTTGACCTCTTTCTGTTGTTGAAGTTTGGTTTGGAACCCACCACTTCAACATCATTCTCTCTATCCGCCTCTTCAAGACGAAGAGCGATATCAACGAGTTGGTCGAAAGAAACTTCTAACTTTAAAAGTAATGGCTTCTTGAGGCTTTTGTTTAAGCCATAAACGAATCTCTGGTTCTTCTTAAGAGAGGTGTTGATGTATTCAACCCCATATTTGGAAAGCGACTCGAAGGAGGCGACGTAATCAGTCACGGAGGACTCACCTTGAACAAGGTCTATAAATCGTCGAGCCATTGTCACTTTTTCTGCTTCCGGTACAAATTTCAACTCGAAGCGTTCTCGGAATCTCTCCCAAGTGAGATCCGCTTCATTAATCTCAGAAATAAGAAGCTCGTACCAATCCAATGCTCTTTCTCGGAGCATACTAGAGGCCACCTGAACTCGGTGAAGGTCAATAAGATTCATGCGAGAAAAGATTCGATCGCATGACCTTAGCCAAGCCTGTACTTCAATAACAGTTTCGGAACCTTTGAATGATTCCCCACCCAAATTAGTGTAATCGCTACACAAGCGTGCAAATCCCGACTTTGGGTGAGTAGGTTCCGGGTTAGCTCCAGCTGCTTGAGCATTTGTTACCAAATCAAGAAGCTGTTGAGCAGTCATAAAAACTCCATCTTGGGGTGGAGTGCTAGATGGCACGGCTCTGGGACGGCCTGGTCTAGACATTTCTCTTCCTTTAGAAAGAAAGAAGAAGAAGAAAAGGTTATTCACCAAATTGAATATCAAGCAATCTTGATAGATAAAACAAGGAATCATAAAGAAAATAGGATAGAACGGTACGAAGACCCGAATAAAATCCTAAAGCACAACTCCTAAGAAAGACTTAGGACGATGATCCTTGTTATAATATTCCATATTGTTCCGAAGTTTGGCTCTAATACCAAGCTGTGACGCCCCACCTCTATACCCACGCTAGCCAAGAACATTACGGTGAACGCTGTCGACTAGCACGGAGAATAAGGCTGTTGAGGAGCGACCATCCGTGTAATTTCTTTGCGCGAGCACCGATATGTCAGATAATATAACATGCATTCTATTTCAAGAGGAAATCCGACATACCAACACAAACTCAAAGCTACTACACGGTGGCTATATAAATCCTTCGGAAACAAATATAGAAATAAACATAACACAAATCAGTCACAGACAATTCATATCACAAAGGCGGAATAAGATATGAATATTACACTAGGAAGTGTACATCAGAGTAGTGGTCTAAAAAGATCCACAATATCACAAAAGAATAGTTACACGAACTACATAAAAGAATAAGTATACATTAAGGAGTCTATATCTCAAATGTATACAACAAAATAACTACTAATCTAAGTAGTTAACCCAAAAGTCAAGGAGTTAATCCCGGATGAGAAGTCAAGCAGAAGCACCTGTAACATCTCGGTCTGACCCGAGTATTATTTAATAAGAAAATAATAAACGGATCAGTCTAACTATAAATATCAGATGAAACGGTATAGAATAAGAGATATGACTAAACACGTAATAATCACAATGCCAAGCTGTGATATATATATATATATATATATATATATATATATATATACATACTTAGTTGATAATCATCAAGAGATTAATCAATGTCACCAAATCTACACAAGAATCAAAGAAGTGTCATACTCTTTATTTCGTTCATCAAACCACAAATATTGACGATAATATCAATGTCAATCACCAAAGTCAAAGACGCACAAATTCCAGAAGACTATACAAGAAATCCAGAAATCACAAAAGTCAATGACACACAAATTCACCAATGCACAAATATTGATAAAACTTATCAATGGAAATCACGAAAATTGGTGAAACATAAATTCTAGAAATCTACACAAGAAATCCAGAAATCACAAAAAAGGGGGGAGGCCTATCACAAACGGGAGCATAAAGCTCACCAACACGTGTATCACAAACGGAACGCTAATTCCATGGTCGCTAACCATCACAAATTGAGCCGAAGCTCCACAAACGGCCCGAAGACCATGGGTTGCTACCCCATCACAAATTGAGTCGAAACTCCACAAAACGGGGTTTAGTCTCCCTCGCAGACAAAGAGACATCGCACATTGCTAGTCTAAATCACAAAGATGATCGTCATGATCAACGAGAAGTGTCAATTACAATAAGCTAGTAAATATATGAGTTTAGCTTCATGTCCCATAACCACTTGCTTGACTTAAATATTTACGAACAAACTGTAAATCTCCACTAGAAAATTGTCACAAGAGGTTCAATCGAACAAGTCCAAGAATTAACCGACAAAGTAAACGCAAGCGTTTCATACCACTTGTTTTACTAAGCCGTTTAATTAGATTTCTCATACGAGTGAGGTAAAGGTTTGTATATACTAATAGATTGGAAAACGGTTTTATAAACGAATTTGGTATTAAAATAGTATTGAAATCGTTTGAGTAAAGAGTTTTGATATTTACTACTAGTATAGGAAACCTTTATATTTTTAAAGTGACAAATCACGAAGAAGATTGTAAGAACAACCAATCACAAAAATTCACATACGAAGACGTGAATAAAATCCAAAGAAATCGATAAAGAATCCATCGAAATGGATATTCAAAAATCCCTAAAAAGAGTCATCAAAATCATAATAGATGATAACAACAAATAGGATTATCACGAATCGATTTAAATTGGAATTCCAATCCAAAAAGGCAAATTGGACTCAAACAGCAGGTTCAGTCGACTGAACAGAGATTTTCAGTCGACTGACCCTGTACATGGAAATTTTCCAGGTTCAGGAAACTTTCTGTTTCCAGTTTCAGTCGACTGTGCAGTGTTTTTCAGTCGACTGAATCATGCCTGGAAACTCTCGGGTTTCAGGTTCAGTCGACTGAACAGAGAATTTCAGTCGACTGAATCATGCCTGGGCTGTTTTTCAGCCTTATTCAAATGAAGAGCAAACTCTTCCAAAATGCAATCGGACGAACATTGGCTCTAAGGGTTTATGCCAATCGGCAACCCGGCCCTATATGCTCCTCGATGCATCACTAAAAGCATGTTCAAACATCCATAAAAGGATTTTACACAAATTTGTCTTAAAAACCCAAAAATTGGAATATTCGCAAAACCAATCCAAATCAAGAGCAAATGCACATGAAGAAGTGTTAGGAATTCATACCCAACAACCAAAGATAATTATAGTCATAGATGTGAGATAAAAATCTCACCTTTTCACAAAATCGAACAAGAAGAAGCTTGAAAGCAAATGGAGAATCAACCTCTCTTCAATCACAACCCAAATGAGCTTGAATCTAAGCTCAAAACAAGAACATACCCGAAATTAGGTTTAGGAATTTCTGAAATTGAATGGAGAAAGAGTTGGAGAAGAAGAAGGAGATGCTTACCAAGGGGTTCTTCTTGAGTTTGGAGCAAGGAGATGGATTTGCAAGAGAATCTAGGGTTTTGGAATTTTAATTTCCAATCTCTCCCACCATTAACACTCTAAAAACTGAAATGAGAAGAGAATGAGGGTGAGTGGGGAAGAGTGGCTCAGATTTGAGCATAAGTTAACATAGGGTTGAGCCCAAAAACCAAACCCAAAGTAAAAAGTAGCAGAAATCAACTTTCTCCAAACATATCGAAGCTTATACTCAAAAAGGTCGCAAACGGCATTTTAAACTCAATGGGAGTGGTCCCGAGCCCTAATTCGACCGTATGCAAAAAGTAGCTTTTCGGACTAAAATCCGACTAACGATAAAATATTTAAATAAAATATTTAAATATAAAATCGACAAATATGCGGGTTGTTACAACTAGTAACCATCAACTACATAACCTCTGAGCTCGTACGTCTAAGATAAGGGTGTTAAGCTAAGAGAATGAATCTCCGCCACCAAACAGAA
Source organism: Allium cepa (assembly GCA_030765085.1). NCBI lineage: Eukaryota > Viridiplantae > Streptophyta > Magnoliopsida > Asparagales > Amaryllidaceae > Allium > Allium cepa. Next base: position 326,764,425 of record CM060935.1, on the reverse strand, counting down.
ATGTATTTGATAAAAACCGGTTTTACATCTCAAAGTGTAATGTTAGACACACATCCATACAACTCTGTTCCGGGTTCAAACAAAACCGCAGGCACTTCCAAAGAAGCCCTTGCAAATCCAAGTATTCACAATCCCGATCGGACTTCGCATCACTTAGGGAATCTCTATACCGGCGCGACTCAGTGCAGAGACAATCGAAGGGTTATCCATTCATTCTCGAAAATACCCTGTCTTCACCATCGGTCTTCAAATGCTATCCATATCGGCGTATCATTATTCGGAATGGGTTATATGACACAAGGTCCTCTCCCGGCTAAACCGAACAATGAGCGCAATATTTAAAAACATATGGATATAGGATTTCAGTTAAGTCACAACTTATTATCCAAAACCTTTTTTTAAATGGTTTAAGACAAATTCCCATTTCAAATCTTTTAAACAAAAAGGTTCATTTCACAAAGTTAACCAATTTTTCCACAAAGGTTCATTCACAGCTTTTCAAAAAAATTCCATTTCAAATTGGATTAACTTATCCAATCTAGAATCAAAGATTTAATTTATAACTTTCAACCCATTTCCAATTCAAATCTTTTATGTGAAAGATATACCATTTAGAACTCTCTTCGATTTCAAAACAAGGTTTAATAATCTTTCACAAAGTTAAAGCTGATTACATTTATATAAGTTAAAGCCATTCAAGTGTAAAACTTGGGTTTGAATTTAAATTCCCAAAACAACACTTTTTAAATGGTTAAAAACCCATATAAACACCTTTATAACTTGTATAATCTTTTTAAATAATACTTTCTAAAATATTGAATTCAATTGAATTCAAATCAAATTATTTAAATTTCAAAACTTTATAAAGTCATTCAAATTAAATTTTATCTTTAAACTTCTTTTCAAAAGTTTTTCATATTATTTGAATTCCATTTCCAAAAATCATTTGAATTCAAAATTCAATTTAAAAACCATTTCAAAAATCTGTGACCTAACCAATTTCCTCGTGCAATCCACATTTGTGTGTGTAAGGTGTAGTCCAGGGGTTTCACACAATAGTGCAACGACATCAATCATCACAGATTCAATCATAACAATATCGATAAGCGGTATATTCCAATAACGCTTATCTATATACACAGGTAAATAAGTTACATCATGAATGAATAAATTACATCACAGATGAATAAATCACATCACAGTTTACAACACAAATCGGAATAATTCATATCACAAAGCATCATATATGAGGAATATCAAACCATTCAAACGTTCAGTTGACTCCAAACATTAAAATTTATTAATCAACTGATTAGTTTAATTCAGATTAATTTCTTATGAATAATTTACTAATCCTGGTTAATTAATATTAATTTATTACAAATCAATTTGATTAATTACTCTCTAATCATTTATTAATCAAAGCTTTAATTTATAATTAATGCTTTGATTAATTATCCTTAATTAATTACAATGATTAATTAATTAATCCTTAATTAATAATCCTTTCTTAATCACTTTCATTAATTAATAAAACTTTTGAATTAATTATCCTTTAATTATTTAATTAACCTTTAATGATTAATTAACTAATCTTAATTAATAAATCAATTAGCCTTTAATCATTTAATTATTCTTTAATTAATTATCCTCAGTTAATTACTTCATTAATCCCTAATAAATTTTATTAATTAATTAACCCTGTGATTACACAAAGTGATTAACCTTCAACAAGGTAATTAGCTTTAAATTAATTACACAGTAATTAGCTTTGATTTACTTTTATTAAGAAATTCCTTAATTAACTCCATTAAGTATTTCCCTTTAAATTACTTCCATTATCTTTTGATTACTTTTTTCTAAGTAATTGTTCTTTAATTATTTAAAATTTTAGATAATCGATGATATCCCATTTGTCATACCTTATTACTTGTTTATAAAGCTTGTTAATGAATTTGAAACTTGTTTAAAAATGTGGTTTAACGATTTTTCTTTGAAATTTAAATCATTTCAATAACTTAAAAATATCTTGTTTGATGAATATCACCTTGGAAAAATATAGTTTACATTTCTTTGAAAAAAACTTGTTTAAATAAATTTACATAAAAATGTGATTAATACTTTTTACTTTAAAATTTAAATTTCATTTTCTGGTTCTTTTTAGACCTGGTGCAATTTATTTTCAAAACTTTAAAACCTGAAACTAGTGCCAATTAACAAACCCGAGCCCAATTATTGAAATCCCGAGCATCTTCACCATTTTCTCGAGTCAAAACACTAATATTCCCGAGCCCATCTCCAAGAAACCCACGTTCTTCGTCTCTTCTTTAAAATGTGATTTGCTTTAAATTTTAAATCTGCTACATTTCTAAACCCACACGAATGCCCCGAAGTCAAACTCGAATCCACCTTCCATTTTCTCGTGTTCGATCTCCTTCCTATCAGTTCCAAGCTTTCAAATGATCATCAAATACACGTGCACCTTGCACCGCAACCTGACCACCATTGATCACCGCCGCAACTGCCCACTAATCGCCATCGACCTTGCCGATGAACATCGCCCCCTAGATTTGTAAATCACGACGCAATTCGAAATTTGGCTAAAATCATGTTTTTCACAGGAACCCAACCAAATCGGAAAACCACTCAAGCCATCGCCTTGGACAACCGGCACCCCTACTGACCTACCCCAAGCTACTCCATATTTTGACGATCCATATCCCCCTATCGCGATCCCCCAAAATCCACCATTGGCAACGCATTTCTCTCGCGAATGCCGTCGCTCCAGCTTGACTTTCGAACCCTAGTTCGACGTGGTGCCATCGCCACGGCAATAAAAAAATCATTTAGTATTTTTCCGATGATCAATGTCCTACCAGCAAGCTCCAGATTCAAGCTTGATGATCAACACAATGTTGATCGTCAGAACTTGATAAAAAACCAAAATTTGGTCATCTCGTGAATTCTCTTTAAACATCAGCTTTAAAACTCTGAAATGATTATCAAAAATCATCTTTTTACCATACGAGTTCATCCTTATAATCAGAGTTTGAAATCCTGATATTTGGTTTTTCTTGGGTTGAAGAAATTTTACTATAAAATTTCATTTCTAAAATCATTTGCTGAATTTGAAATTCTGAAACTATTTTTATAATAATCATCATACTTTAACAAACAATTTTTATTTATATGTTAAAGGTTAGTACTGACTCTATTGAGAGATTTGAATTTTTGAAGTTAACTTGTGCCTATAAACAACAAACAGGGGTATACACAAGCCTGCACACACACAACTACTTATCTATATAAAACATGCAGGCATCTTTCACACAATCATATATACTTCATAACTTTCAGTATAAATCCAAGCACTAAGATATAAAACCAGGTTTAAGTGATTTGCTCACCTGGAATGGTTATACAGAGGGCAAGCTTGAGTTTTGAAATCTGGAACATGCAATTTTTTAAACTGATCTGCCTTATCTTTTTCTCTGATCTTAAACTCCATGCTTGATTAATTTCCAGATTTTCTTTGTTTTGGTTATCATTCCCTCAGATTGAAAATACTGAGTTAGCTACGGTTTTAGTTGCTTCAAATTTTAAATTTAAATTTTTACTTGTGAGTTTGCTTGAATTTACCTGAGTTGATCTGAAGTTGAAACAGATCTGGCCTTGATCTAAATTAATCTACATGCTTTAAGATGAATTCGAACTAGAACTTGAATTTAGATCCATGAATTGCTTTGTTCCAGTCTCAAAGCTTCCAGATTTGAAAATCTCAGTTTCAAATGCTCTGCGCCTGCTTTTGTTTAGATTTGCCAGGCTGCAGTTTTTTCTTCTTTGTTTTTCTATTTTGATTTCCTTTTGTTTCCAGATTTGAAATCTGAGAATAATTTAGTTTCTTTTTTACATATTCATGTTTTGTATAAATTCAATTTAAAAGAATAAGATGCCACTTGTTCATTTGCATGCCAAAATTCTTACACTTGTTTAATTTACTCATGCATGGCTTACAATAGTTCATTATTGTTAAAATTGTGTTTAGAACCCTCTTCTCTATTTTATCTTACAAGTTATGTTTACACCCTTGTTTAAAATTTATTTGTAACTTAGCTTTAATTCATACTTTATTTTAATTTATGAAAACATGCTTTATGCTTTTAACCCTTATTATTAATTATTTACAAATTATTTACACACGTTTGTATTTATTTTAATTTTACTACTTTTAAAGAGAAATGGATTAAAACAATTTGTACACTCAACAAATAAATCATACATATATACATTCCTTAGTTTATAAAGCTTTTGTAAAATTTATTTATTAAATCAATTTTATTTACAATAAATTTATTAAATTTAAAAAAGGTAAATATTTTACATTCATTCTTGTTTTAAATCTTAAATTCAAGTCATTGTACAAATCATAACTTTTTAAAGAAATTAATTTCAAAGTTTAGATGTATTCTAATAATAAACACATATATAGATTATATATGTATATAAGTTTTCAGAATAAAGGTTTAACTTCAAACAACTTTTAAAAATCCATTACATAAAATTAAATTCAAATATCTTATATTATTTTCTATTTATATTCCCTTTTATAACTATTTATACACTCTTAAGAAAATAGTTCTTATATTGATCTTAAATCCTATCTTCCCAATCACAATGTATATATTTACATACATATATAAATAATAGAAAATAAACCTCTACTAGTTTACAAAATTCTTAAATCCCATTTATTTCTCAGAATATTTATTCTTGAATTTCAAATTCCAGATTCAATTTAAAAATCCATTTATATACATATATATAAATTCTAAAGCTTCTATTAATTCATGTTTTCACAATCTATTTATAAAGCCCACATTTTAATTGTTTTTGGAGAAACTCAAATAAATTTTACCAATTAATCTCACAATTTAATTCAAAATTTTATATTAATTACCAAATATTTCAAAGTTTAATTCCAAAGATCAAATTAATTATTAAATTAATTTGGCCTTAAAATCAGGAATGTTACAATGTTTTAGTTAAGGGAAGTTGGAATAAATGTTAAGAGTTAAATCTATAATTATAGTTATCGTTGGCTATTTTTGATTGATGACAAAGGAGGAGAAATATATAAAATACTAGGCATAGATTAAGGGGAAGTTTTGTAAATTAAGCATAGATTGAGGGAGAGTTATATTATATTTTATACACAAATTTGTCATCATCAAAAAATGGGAGGTTGTTATTACCTAAGGATTTTTTTAATGAGAATAACTTTAGGAAATCATATAAAATACAAATATTAATGTTTTGTCAAGAAATATAGCATATAATGCAGGATATTAGGTAGGTTTTGATATAAGAAGACTGTACAGTATCATGCAAAGATTGAAGAGTTAAATATGTTGATATAGATGCTCAAGAATGAAAACTTAGGATTATTTAAGAGTTCAAGATTCCAATGTATTCTAGATAAGTTATGGAGTCTAGAATATTTGTTAAAATTCTAATAGCATTTGGTCTCTCCCTCATCTCTCTCTCTTAATTTTTAAATAAGTTTTTAAATATTCTTTTCAAAACAATATTCAAATAGCTTTCAATTTATTATACTTATCATTTTAATTTTAAATATTTTATCATGTTATTAATTTTAGTAAATTTTGATTTATATTAGTTTGTTTTTCAAAAAAATTATCATCCAATTTTACTTAAGTTTTATTATGATTATAATGTATATATATTATATTTAAACATATTCACAAAGTATAAAATTATTTCACAAAGCAATACATTTTCAAGACAATATTTTAAAATGTTTTTCAAAATTACAAAGATTATGTTGACATACTCTAACCCTATATGTCAAAATACAAGCCGTGAGTTTCAAAAATAAAATTTCAAAAAAAGTGTCTATTCGTTTTATCTCTTCACGAATGGATATGATTGTTATTCCTCAATAAATACCTATCTTCCCAACGAATTTTCAATCACATTTTATTATTCTTCTCACATCCTTCTTCTCTTTCATTTTCTAAACAAAAACATACCCATAGTCTACCGAATTTCAACCAGAATCAAACTCCATTTCCATTATTTGATTCTCTATCATTTGCTCTTTGATTTTAATCACCTCTCTCACTCCAACCAAGATAAAAATGCTATTAAAGGATTATAGGATTATTTGTAATCAAGATTTAAGTTCTTAGTTTATAAGTCCCTATCAAATTGAACTGATATACTTGTGGGTGTGATTGTAGCCCATGAAATCAATTGGGTGTGCCTAGTAGCCTGTAAATCTAGTGGGTGTGCCTCTAGCTCGGAAATCAAGCAGCTCTACCCAGAGGTCAAGATTTTGGACGGTGTGTCTCATAGCCCTGAAATCGAGATTTCATTTGCATTTACTAATTGAAAAGGAATCCGTACAAGGTATTGTACATGACTGGATGTAGGGTAACTCCAAACTAGTATAAAATCCTAGTGTGTTCTTACCTTTTACTCTTACTACATTTATTGTTTATCTGTAATTTGATTCTGTGATTGTAGATCTCATTATTCTAAGTATGATTCAAAAAGATTTATAAAAGATACATATAAATTAGAAAACACTATTCACCATCCTCTAGTGTTTATTTAATCTTAAGATCTCTATTCTATAATCTTACATCGGGTAGTCAATTGTGTAGTTTGAGAGTCGGGTAGTTTTAGGGATGCGCTATCAGAAAGTGTAGCTAGAGCATTTTGGAGGCGTGGCATCAATATTTCAAGATATATATACTTGGTATTCTAGTAGTACATGATAGACATGTTATTCGTACATGAGACCCAGATATTTATTCAAAACTCCATGCTTTGGAGTTAGTGTTATGACCATTGGTACAGATACTTATTTATCAGTTGCTTCCACTAGCGTGGTCTCTTATATATCGTTGTTCTATTCTATTTGTGTATATTCAGTATATTATATGTTGTCATTCCGATTGTGAGATTCTATCGATGTCTTTTTTAGTGTTTTGTTCCAATTTTACCCTGACAATCTGTCCTTTGGGTATTCCCTGAAGGGCGGGTTGTTACAATAACATGGGCCTAGAACCTTTCACTAGGACGATACAGAACTCAATCCCTCTTTGTGGTGGTAGTCCGGTCACCTATAGATACTTCCTCAATTTAGTAATAATGACGACGCCTCATGCGGGATCTCGAGAGAATAGACCAAGCTAGCCATAACTGCATCCATAAGTGTGCAACCCAACTCTAGCCTTCGCCTACCTCATGTCCCTATGGTAATCTACTATGTCTCACCATCCACATACTTTTGCATATCTTCAGTCACTCTAAACGAAATATGAAACCGAACCCAATAGAACCCAAAAACAAGAAACCCCAAGAAAACAAGCATTCATTGCTCGACAACACTAAGTCTCGACAAACCATACTTAAATTTGTCGAACCATCACTAAGTTAGAAATAACTAATGGTAGGACTCAACCCTAACATACTCACTAAGTCATTGGATATAAAGGGTCTAATATATTGATATTAAATGAAACATGTATAGGCGTAGCATAAATAGAAAGCATACATCGGATAGTGATGCCCTTCCCTTTCTCCTTCATTGATAGAGGAGTCGATGAAGTGGTAAAGACATTCAATGCATAAGCAGACGCATCCTACTTACCCTCTGTAGCTCTGGATAGTCCTTCTCCATATGCCTAACCTTATCATAGATGAAGCACTTCCTTTCCCCTCTATTTGGGGCCTGCAGTTCGTATTAAGATGACCTTTCCCATGACAATTAAAGAAGACCACCTCCCACTTGCCTTTCTTATGGCCATCCTCTTCCTTAAATATAATAGCTTCAATCATTGGCTTTGGTTTCAAAATCTTTTGCCACAAAGCCCACTCTGTTACCTTCTCAAAAGTTTAATTAATATGGAGTATCATTCTCTCTCCCAGATACTCATTTAGGCAACTTTGAATTTCTCGTTCTTTTTTAGTGGAGTGTCGATGAAAGACTAATCATACTTTGACAATATGTCAAACTCAGCCATATACTCAAAAACAGTCTTCTCGCCTTGTTTCAAAAAAACCTCTTTAACAATGCTTACTTTTGGGCATTCGAGATAAATTTCTCTTTAAACCAAGCCCTGAACCACTCCTAGGTAAATTGATCCTCAGGAGCATCCATCTTCAAAGCATTCCACCAGCCCATTACTCCCCTATGAAGTTGCTTAGAGGCTAACTTCCTCTTTATTGCATCTTCTAACTCCAAATCTCCAAAGATGCGCTCACATCTATTAATCCAATTCTTCACCTCAATAGCCGATTCCTTTTCACAAAATAGTTTGCACCTTGGGCATTTTGAATCATGTTCCTTACCATCTCAGCAAATATATTCTACAAGTTAGGGTTACCAACTGCCTTGGAGCCCACTCCTTCCTCTCTAGTTGTATTCACTATGTCTCAACTCATCCTTTCTATCCACAATAAGAATGACCGATCTCTTACAACAAGGAATAATTTAATACTTCGATGGGCAATGTGACTTTACTATATTTATCTATTATAATATATAGTTTTGAAAATCAAAAGATATAACAAGTATTCTCTCTCATATATCGCTTTATCCATTCTAAGTAATATTTTATCTCTAATGGATCTCAGTATCAACTTAGAGTATCTCATTCTAAGCTACGATGCCATATGTAATGACCACCCAACACCTTCAGAATCCAATATACCTAAAAAATGCATTGAAATGGTACCTAGTCTATATAGAGTGGCAATCTAAAGTAAAGTAACTAAAACTCTGATTATAACATGTCGTATATCTCACAACGCATCAAATAAAACAGTAATCCTATAGATATAAAATAAGAGAGACGGATAAGTACTGCTAAATGAACCGAATTGTATAACAAAGTGCATGTGGTTTATAGCAGCTATACAAAACAAATGGAGTAGAGTTTATACATCATCAAAATGATCTCAAAGGAAATATATCCCTAATAATAGTTATAAACACCGACAAAAGCTTCATAGTGTCACACAACAGAATATTTAAAAATTTCTAAATATAATATAGATAAGCAACAACCTCCTACTTGTCCACTGAACAGCTCCATGCGACAATCTGAGACTTACCTTTTTGGCTACTCATTTAAGAGTAATCAAGATAATAAAAAGCAAAGCATAAAAATTCGAGTCAAATAATAGTATGGTGTAAGTGATAAATAATCTCAAAGTACTATAAAAATTAATATAATAAAAATGGAACGTCAAGTATAAGAAACATATTTGATATGTCCCTACAAATCATAAGTTAGAAATACTTTGTTCTAAATATTCATGGTCAAGAGGTTTTGAGAAAAAGTCGGTATATGCGTTGAAACTAGAGTGCATAATGCTCTTCAAATGTTGGACAGTGAATTACTCATGGCTACTTGGGGTACCAGAGGTTATGTACTTGTAATTATTGGATGACTACAAAATGATTCAATTGACATTTCCTATTGGTTGATAATAAATAAGGTCAAATAGAAAATCTCGGTGTGACGATGTTATGCGGTTCTTCCAACTTGAGAACACGGTGGAATTTCGACGTGAGTACTCCACTTTGATTTTAATTAAATCATGGTATTAGGACAATCGAAGGACTATAGTTGGGTTTGAGTTGAAGTATAGGAAGTGAAACATTATTCAATAGAGAATATGTATCCTCTATTTTGAGCGGTTAGTATCGCGGTCAACTATGGTCAACTCAGATCAAAATTCACATGTTGAGGCATATCGGTTAATAATAAAGTTATTATTAAACCAAGGGCAAAATGGACTAACATATGTATACAAATATTGTTAGCGTTTTGACCATGACCAAACTCTTGATATCCAAAGTGATGTAGTGGTGACGAAGAGAGCATGCATTTAATATATCGTCGCTTAAAGGTACTACTTAAGTCGATATAAGATACGATTTTATCAAAAAGATTTATAAGCAATGAATTTGGCTAAACTATCATACCAACATCTGAGGGTAATGTGTAGATGTTAATATTCAAATTGTTCATTATTAATCACTGACAGAATTCATACATGTAAGCCGCACAATCGAATTCGTAGAGTCTTTTAAATGTCACTTTATTTAATTAGATTATAATGTGTTATAAATTAATCATGTTAACTAATATACAAGATATATATTAATTATAATTACTTAGTATTTGGAGTGTCATTAGTAATTCTGACATCTCTATAGAAATTTTCTAAATGGCTTTAATAATTTTTGGGTACATGTATAAGGGCTATACATACATATATTAATATATGATATCAATACATTTGAAACGGGTTTAAATATGAAAACAAATAACAAATAAATGAGAGACAAAGGGGGCAGGCGACCACATTATGGATGTAAAGGGGTTTCTTTTGCTTTGAATTTTGAGAGTCGTTGGTGGTAGAAAACTCTTCTAGTAACTCTTTTGTAAATAGCATCTCAAAATTCTTCATTTTTCTGCTTGATGAATATGTAAATAAAATAACCTCTAACCTTTATTCCATTAATAGCCGCCGTTTATTGTTCCCTCATGTCCATCTTGAAATTCTAGCGGCCTCATCACTTTTAATGGTGATAGTTCTTTGCTGCTTGCAAGATCTAGAAGGTTAAATCAGATTCCTAAGAGACATACATAGAGCAGCTATGACAAACAACAGGATCATAAAGGCCCAATAAGAACCACTTAGGGAATTCTTAGAAATTTACCATATTTCATCCGCTGCTAAACGAACCTGACCAAATGCTCATGCCATCGTGTATGTTTTAAACAAAAGGATGTCCCATCTATTACTTGGGTGCTAATGAATATTCTATGCGAGTACATGTGTGTGTGTGTGTGTGTGTGTGTGTGTGTGTGTGTGTATATATAATAAGGAGTTATTGCATATATTAAATTAAGGAGTTATCTCATTTACTATTTCGGCATTACTGCATGTTCTAATCTTGGAGGCATCACACATCATAAGTTATCATATACTATAAAAGTGGATTTACTAGGAAACATGACCCTTAGAAAGCACTGGCGTTGGGTATGCTTTCTCACTCCTTGGTATATAGTATTGAAATTGAAATTGATAAGTTTTAAACTGATATGTTTGACATTGTTAGATATTGATATTAAACATTCATGAAATTGGCATTGGTATTTTTTGACATTTTCGGAAATGAAACTAGTATATTTAACATTTTTTTAAATAACATTTGAACTAAATACTACATAGGATATTCATGCAATATAGAATGATATTGACATTGGTATGATAGATATATCTTCTATTACTTCAATTCCACTTTCATGGTAAAATTATTCGTGAAACCCCATAGATGTTTACTATAGCTTCATTTGACAAGCATTGTTAGTGATAATTATATAAATATTCATTTCTGACCAAACAGAGGTTGATATTCATCTAATATGGTATTATGTGGTTTGTCCCAGTATTGGACAAGTTATAAATACAATAATATTTAAGTTTTTTAAATCATTTCAAATTGGACGGTTCATAAAATTTCGATAGTGCTCTGATTTCCATCTCCCAATACACTTTTCCGTGAATGATACAAGGAATGGGGGAAAAGTGTTATTGAATTATTTTTGAACCGTTTGAGTTTAAGTGATTTGCAAAATGTAAATATTATTGCATTTGTAATTGAAAGTAAGATGGCCAACCATTTGAAATGGTGTATAAATCCTTAGGTAAAATGATGAAATTATTTTTGAAATTCATTGTTACGAGTTGTTTTTGAAATTCATTATTATCAAATTATTTGTTGTGAAATATTAAATATGGTGATTTATTAAAATAATGAATTGTTTTAGTAATAAAAATTGATATGAATGGTATTATACTATTGAAAAATAATATTATTCCATATTATTGATAAAATAATAATGTATGGTATTATTTATCAAAAATTAATAAAAATATGGAATTGATAATAAAAAATAACAATGATTGGTATTATTAATTAAAATTAATACCATATAGTGTTATTAATAATACAAGATAATAATATATTGTATTTTTGATAATAATAACAATAAAAATATACGGTATTATTAATAAAGATAGTTAGTATATGGTTATTCTTAGTAAAGAATAATAAATGCTTAATTGTAGTAAAATAATAAAATATGATAGCAGTAAGATATATTAAAAATATGTGGTTTTATTAATTAGATGACAGTAATATACGATATTATTAATAATGTTTGATTTTATTAAAAAGAAAATAATATGTCTTTGTGTAAAATAATAATACAGCTTTTGTTTATGTGTATAGTAAAAGATGGATTATTTAGAAGTTTGAAGTCAAATGTATGGTAATGTAGGCAACGCAAAGGAACATTACTGTTGTACTACAGAAATGATATGGAAGCATTCATCAAAGTGGCAATATAATATAAAACAAATATGAAATAAGTTTGATGTTCGTGTTTGAAATTTCCTTGCTTGAGACTTCTGAGTATGATACTGTAATGTTACATTTGCACAAATTTGATTTTATGCCAAATTGTCACATGTAAGATATCACAGAGAAAAGGAGACCGATATTGTTGAGACGTGATTGTAAACATAGATTGTGATGAACCTATTAAAGAAAATAGAATGATCAAAATGGTTCATGATGATGTCAGTCCGAGTATGTGGACATAAGAATCGGATTTGAATGAAGAATTTGACTCGAAAGTGAAAATGCTTTTAGACTTGTTAGAAGCACAAAACGACTACTTTACAAAAGTTGTACAATAACACTGTTGTCAACAACACTACATTAATCGCCATAAATTTGAATGCAACACATTGAGAAACCTAATGAACATAACTTTTAGTACATATAAAGAAATGCTTCCGCTTAACAAGGTGTTAGCAGAGAACCATGCTCACTAAAAAAGGAAGTCTATTGTCATATGAAAACATAGATATATGTCTTAATGGATGCATGATTCATTGAAAAAAAGATAAAAATCTGACGTAATGTAAATTCTATAAAAAAAAACCAAGATATAGGTTGACAAAAAGCAGTTCTAAATGCGTACTTACCCGAATGCATTATTTCGTTGTTACTTCAAGATTATAGAGGATATATGCATTAATTGCTACAACAAAACACATGTGATGGTTTCTACTGCTACAACGAGATGAAGGTGATTTATGTTATCCATTAGATAGCAAAAAATTTCAAATCGATAACATATATCCTAATTTCTCTAAAGAATCGTGTAATGTGATACTTGCATGGTGTATGAATTGTTTTGCTCAATTATCTTAGTTCAATAAATTTTATTCAATGTAGTCAGTTATTATAACACCTTAACTTTGCCTTCGTGCAAAGTGTATGAAGAATACATATATGTTTTTAACTTTACCTAAAACCCAAAAAGGATAGACATGTACTTGTAGCCTTTAGTTGATGAGTTGAAAAACTATGAATAGAAGGTTTTGTTAAATACGACATATCAAATAATTATTTCTAAAATTTTGGCTTCCTTATTGTGGACAATAAGCAAGTTTCCTACATATGATATGCTTTCTCGATGGAGCACTAGCTGGAATTTGTTTGCTTTGTTTGCATGGATTCAATAGGGTCATTCTGAATAAATCATGGTAGTAAACAGTGTTGGTGGGATCAGAATCGTTATTTATGCATGTAAACGATCGATTTTAGAGTCAATACGAAAAAAATTTAGATGAAATACAACTATTGGTTTAGGACAACATACCATTATGAGTTGTAAACAAGTGTATGAGCCTGTGCATGATAATCCCTTAATACAGAATACAAGAAAGTGTTAAAAATTGTTGGTAAATGAGCTTAGCACGATTAGTGCAAATAAAGTATATTGTGGAAGTTACCATATTGGAAATATCTGAAACTTTGACACAATCTGGACGTACTAGACAACATGACAAATGTGTTTGAGAAATTATTTGGTAGGATAATGAACGTGAAAGGAATAAACAATAGATGATTTAAAGTCAAGGAAGGACATCGTTTTATATTGTATTCGCTCGAGCTTAAATTGATAGTGAAAGACCAAATTTCAAACATCTTACATGAACTAGTTAGAAAATAAGCATCGTAAAAAGTTATTGGAGTGGGTTCAAAAGTTAAAGTTTTGAGATGGAATTGCTTCTAACATGAAACGATATATTGTTTTGAAGGTTCTCCAACAGTCGCATATGAAAAGTCATGATGGCCACGTACTTTTGGAGACTGTTCCTAATGACATTCAAGGAGCTATTGCAACTGAATGTGTGATGCTTATAACCGAGCTTAGTTTATCATGCAAAAATTATGCTCAACCATTCTTAATAAAAATCATTCGAAGAAAATGGAACAGATACACCCAAATTATCGTGAAAGTTAGAAAAACTATTTTCTAGTGGAGTTTTCAATTGCATGGAACATCTGCCCGTACATTTACCAACTAAAGTTATAATGCGATAACCAGTGCAGTACAGATGGACGTACCCATTTGAGAAGGTAAAAAAAGTTGAATTTATATTCATTTTGTAATCAACATAATAAAAGTAGAATTTATAACTTTTTTCGCACATTTATATATCTGGATCACCTTAAAAAAGGTGAAACAAAAAGCGTACGTTGAAGGTTAAATCCGTCAAGCATACTTTGTCAAAAAAACATCCACATTTTTTAGTTATTATTTTGATCGCGTTAAGCTAAAATCCAATAGTGGCCCTCATAATGACGATGCTATGGATGATTCAACTAACATTTCTCTTTCTGATTTTTAGTAATAGGGATCTTCATATAGTAAAATGATGGATAGAAGTTTCCAAAGACTCAAAGAGTTTTTATAGATAAAAAAAGGGTATTTCTAAATTATGAAGAATTATCTAATCATATTAGATATGGAATTTTTTTCCATTTACTATCAAATGTATTTTATATCATAATTAAATTTATCTCAACAATAGTTAATGTTTAATAGTCAATTTTAGCAAAAAATCCAAGGATTCAGCCCAGTAAAGGATTTGAGACTTAACATCATGTAAGCATGATCATTAAATAAATTTAGTTTAAAATAGCGTTACATACATAAATGTGTATTAGTTAATTCAATACGTTAATGATAATGGAATCACTGATATTTCTTTTAAAGTCTTACATTTGGTCCATAGATGAAGTATAAGAAATGTCTAATCGTGCATACAAACGGCTTTATATTTTAAAATAACTTACAATATCGAGGTATGAGTTTAAGGAGATGAACAAGGTGATGAATTAGAAGATTATCATGGAGTGTTATAAGAAATAATTAAACTCACTTATTTGGAGTTACTGAAGCTTAAATCTTTTTCATTCAAATGTGAACGATTTGAGGTTACTCATGATGTAGGAGTACGATTATCCCCTTATCGAGGTAAACAACAAAAGGCAATATAAAGGCAAAATCCATTCATTTTAACAACACAAGCAACACAAGTTTATTGTGCGTCTTATCATGCTATGAATAACAGCAGGGTAGAATGGTGGATTGTCGTTAAAAAAATATGGTCATTCAACGAGGACTTGATCATAACCAACAATCTGTAACACCCTATAAAATTAATAATAATTAATATTTAGTTAATAAAGCTTAAAAATTGAATTCGAGCAAACATTGGAATTAGGTCACGGAACATGCACTATTGCATTCGTGGCGATTTTCAATGCAACTTTTACATTTGGAATTTTGCGATCAAATCATAATTGAAAAGTTTATTAGCATTTGAAGTTTCGAGAGCGAAAATAATTAAATACGAAAAAACAAAATAGATAAATATTAATTTTGGGACTCCACCGATCGAAACCTCCTATCGGTCAGTCCACCGCTGGCGGTCGACCGCCTAGAAAGGATCGGTCGATCGATTCGAACATGACGACTAGGTTTGAACCTTGGCCAACAGCCCTAATTTAATAATTTTAATCTAACGGTTGCGATAGGTTTGTGTGCCTATGAACAAATGCCTAACCCCTCACTACACTTCTCATTATTTTCAATCCAAGCAACGAAGCTCTGCCATTTTCTCTTCTACACTACTTCTAAAAATTTTAATATATGCATTTATATAAAAATGCACATACACACACACACACACACGTACAAATAGGAGAAGGCAGAAAATAAAAGAGAAGAAGCCAATCAATATTGCAGAAAAAGACAAATTTCAATCTATATTTCCCTTAACCTCCAATCTCTTTCAGATCCGTCGTTCTAATAATATGTATACATACCTTGTTAACATATTCTTTTGGATTAGAACAGAAAAAGGAGTTAAGTAAAGGATTGGATTCGGATTTGAGAGAGTTTGAAAGCTCAAAAGGCGAGTGAGAAATGATATAATTTATTTATAACATTGAAATTTATCTCGTTGAATCCTTATTTAATTATTATGCCTAAATAAGACCTATAGAATTATAGGCTTAAAACAAACATATATTATTATCATCTACAAATTCAATAAAATAGATAATTAGAATAGGTATAGTATGAACAATTTAATTTGGAAATTTGAATTCAGTCCCAAATATTAATTATTGCAAAAGGATTGTAAATTAGGTTGCCCAAGCTGAATTGGAATGTGAATTTATGTGTTTTGATTTATTTGGAGTGGGGTTCATCTAAATTCCTTAAAGTATCCAATTCTAAATTATGTATAAATGCGCATTTTTTGAATTAACAAGAGATATACCAAAAAAGGAAAGGGATATGTAAGATATGGATATTCTTTTTTGTAGTTTATACTATCTATTTCAATAAAAGAAAAGAGATAATTTCTTGTAACTTAAAGCGAAGCAAAGATCTCACTTTTGATTAAATTATGAATTTTTTTAACTATAATTCTTTTTAGAAGGATAGCTCTAATAAATTCAAATGTGGAAAGGAATGTTCTGGTTTAGAAATTAATTATTAAAAATATATAATATATATATATACACATGTATAACCACGCTTAACGTTCAAAAATAAATTTTATATATATTTCATAATTTACGAGTATATACGTATTAGTTATTAACAGCGTAATAATTAACGGACTAGGATTTATGGACATTAATTACAAATTTAACAGGCATAAAATTTATGATTAAAAGAGAGTTAAAAAGGAATTAAATGGGTACAGATTAGGGAATTTAATATGACTTTTATGGTGGAATTGAATAGGAAAAATCAATGGATTTTGAAAATGGAAAAGAGATTAAAGGGATTAAATGAGGATTGATTAGAAATTGTCCAATTTTGACATTAAGGATCAATTATTACGGGCAATAGACATTTATTACATATTACAAGGAAATGAAAGCCTAAGCGTATAAATTAGGAATAATGACATAGCGAATAATTAAGTATTAATACTATTAATTATACGTAGAAAACCATATGGTTTTCGTAGTAGGAAATTATATACTTAAATTATACGCTTAGGACAAATGTGAATTATTAGGCCTAGCCAAACACTTAGGCTTTGGATGGTAGGTTTGGTTTAATGGGTTGAGATGTGAGATTCGTAGAGTTACACGACAGAAGTCTGCCCTTCACCTAGAGGTTACTAGTAGTTGTGCATACGTCCTACTAATGTAAGACATCTCCAATATAGGACTCGTGGGAAAGGGATATGTGTAGGATGTAGGACCTACTTATAGGTTGGAGGTATTAAGTAGCTATTACAGAGTCTCCCTCCTTTCTACTTATGAAGTATTAAATGGTTAAGTTTAGCATTAGGCATGGTAGTGGGAAACCTTGGGAAGTAGTCGAGGTATTATGTCGCTATTATATGGTCCGCCTCTCCCCATAAAGAAGTATTAAGCGGCCTAATGAGATTCCTAGTGATGTCAGGTAGGGAGTACCAAAGAGGGTGCAGCTTTAGTTTAGGTATTAAGTGACGAGGAACTTCCTAGGATGTAGGTATTAAATGGTTAAAGTCTGCCTAATTTTCATTAAAGAGGCATTAAGTGGCTTGGGTACTCCCTCTCATATTGTTAGGACATGACTAATGGTAGTTACGTCGGACTGAAAAGGGCCTTTCATCTACAGTCGAGGGTAAGTTGTTGAGTTGGGATGTGTTAGTAATATGATAATTATATTATAAAGCCTTATCTAGGCGTCATCAATCTCTATACGTAGGACTAATTGACTTGAAGTTATGTTGCGAAGAGTTCGCTTCTGGGACTGAGGTATTAAATGGTTGTTATGTCTATCTCCTCCCTATTCAAGAAGTATTAAGTGTTCGAGGTTTTTTTAGTAGTATACATTTAGGTATATATGTGCATATATGCTCATATATAATTATACGTTGGAGAAGGTTTGGACAGGCATATTGTATGCGCACTTAGGATTAAACTTATTAGCCGTAAATAATAGACATAAAAATTAAATGGAAATCAATCGGCATAAATTAATGGCATGGATAAAGTATGAAAATTTTCAATCGCCAAAATGTTGTTCTGAATTCTGAACCCCTTCTTATTACAACCCACAGGATAGCATTAGAAGGACAGGCTATTGGTGTAAGATGGGAATAGTAGACGATGAAGTCTTCTCCTTCATGCTCAATTTGGAGAATGTGGCTAAATATCCAAGGAACGATATTCCAACATAGCAGCCTTAGTCAATGCATATGTTCTATTATATTTTTCAATACTGCTGTAAATTTATTTTGATCGCACTATGATATACTTATGTTTATTATAAGTTATCAAAACCAATGATCCGTTCCCTAATGGACTTGGATTTCAGTTTAGTTGAAATTCGAGCCCACTAAGGTGCGGGTTGTTACATGATCAGTCGCACCAAAATTACCTATATGCCAACAAACTACTCCAAATGATAGAAGACGTTCATAGGACCATCTAAGAATGAAGTGTCTGAAAGAGTTGAATTAGATGAAGATACAGAGGTGGCAGAGATAAGATCAAAGCTAATAGCGATGATAATGATGTTGAAGTTAATGAACATAAGTAAGAAAATGATGATAATGTAAATAATTGTAGTGATAATGATTGATAGTATATGTATAATTACTTATCGGACTACTTATGTATATGTGGGCATATAAAACACATTCTTTTAAAATCTCTTTGTTCTCAAGAATATACAGTTTAGTTACTTTCATGCGCGTAGTTAGCTTCACGTATTTAATTTGCATACTCATGTTATATCTTATATTATATAGCCTTATTGTTGTGTCAATTTTGTAGCGAATATGTCTAGTCGCACTAAAGGATGACACCACCATGGTTGATCCTCTTCATCTCAAGGTGGATCTCACTCAACTGGGAAAATTTGATGCATGTTTAATACCTCATAATTTTTATGACTTAATTAAGCAACGATATTTTAGTAAGTTCAACCATAAGAGTAAAGTGGTAATTTTGCAAATAATTGAATCAGACGACAAGGCTTGTGTCATTACGATCAACTCGTTTTTTGATCAAAACAATTCATCTGTTTGAACAAATCTGAGTTAGGATAAAAGGATATATGGATGTTTTTCGTGATAGAGTCAGTGGTATGTCCTAGGGACAATTATATAATTTTTCACATATATAACTTTTGGACTAATCTTATTCATAAAAAAGTGTTTGATTTCATATATACTTTAGTGATATGTTAATTAAATAATTAGTTTTAAGGTACATAAATAAGAAAATCCTTGAATGATATGTTATGCGATTGTAGTTGCAAATAATTACAATCGTGGGTAATTAATCATAATATAAAATAATATTTCATTTTAAAATTTATGTTCAAGATGTTTGGAGAAAGGATATTGATATATCTGCTGAGACTGAAGTACGTAATGGTCTCCAAATGTTGGACATTGTATTACTCATGACTGTTGGGGACAACAAGATATTATGTACCAATAGTTATTGGATAACTATGAAATGGCTCACTCGAGAATTTCATGTTGGTTAATTATAACGAAGATCAAATATGAAGTCTTAAAGTAATGATATTACATAGCTCACTCAACTTGAGAATACTATTGAACTCCAATGTGATACTCCACTTTGATTATAGTTAAATCATAGCATGGTGATCCATCGAGCGACTGTAGTTAAGTTTAAGTTAAAGCATTGGAAGTAAAACACTATTCAATAGAGAATTCATCTTCTTGGTTATAAGAGGTTTCTACCATGGTCAACTATAGTCTATTCAAAGTCAAAGTCTCGAGCCAGAGCAGTACGGTTAGTAATAATTATTATTATTGAACCAAGGATTTTGTTCTTCGAATAACTGAGTTGAAAGTGGATGATATTGGAATTTTGAACAAGTCCAAATTCTATCAGTCCTAAAGTAATATAGTTTTTTTTTGGAAAAACGGGTACTTTATTAACAGGAACTCATATATTTTCATGATTTGCCTCATTAAAACCTTGTAATCCCTCTAACCTAAACGGGTACCTTACAAGGAAAAAGAGTACAAATCACTTCCATATATTAACATTACAAATTAGAAAAAACAAAAACCAAATTGTTTAACAGATGGAGGAGTAAACAAAGGAGAAGCACACTCAAAATCATCCGTATTAACAACTTGGTCCCTTGCAAAAAGAACGCAGATTCCAAACAACAAGTGTGCCACACTTTGGAGAGGTAAAATCCAACCGACACATGAAGGGGGACAGAAATATCATCAATCACAGAGGGGTCATTCAACTTGGAAAAAATGTTTCATTCAGCAAAGAACGAGTTTCGCAATCTTCAGAATAATAGATCTGGGAATTTTAGCGAGCTCGTTTTAATGAAGATGAAAGACAGGCAATCTCTATCGTAACCACGATTGCAAGAGGAGGAAATGGGGATTCAGGGGGGTTGATGAGGCGCAGAAGACCTCTTAGTGACGTTCCATTGTTCAAGAATACGCTTTGATTCAGCGTTTATTTCATGGTTCGAGATTAAGTGATGCAGTAGCGTTCAAATCTCTTGAATTATCAAGGTGCTTCTGATGATAGCAGGCATTTCCACCCTTCTGAAGATCCTATTGTTTCTCTCACACCATATATTCCAAATCAGGGAAGTGAAGGCAATACTATCAATTTGGGCTAATAGCGTTTGTTTCCTCTTTTCCTTAATTATGCAGTCCAGTATATCATTGATATTGTAGTGTCGATTTGCATTTATGTTGATTTTGTGCATGATATTTTCCAGTAGATTACGGGAATAAGGGCAATTGAAAAAAAGATGGTCTCTGTCTTCGAAGTCAGTAGAGCATAGGTTACACCGTTGGTCAATATCTATGTTCCATTTGCTGACCCGATCTTTAGTTTTCAATTTATTTTGAATGGCTAATAATGCACAAATCGACATTTTAGGCGCACAGCCTTTTCCCTATATGATTTTTGTCCAGGAAGGTACCGGGTTTTTGTTTCTGATTTGTTCCCACGCTGATTTTAGTGTGAATTGACCATTATTACTGGGGGTCCAACTCCAGTAGTCTTTACTCCTTTGTTGATGAATGTTGATATTATGAATGAGCTGATGGAACTGGGTGGGGACATATTCTAGGTGTTGTTTCCAATTATTGTTAGATATCAGGACTGATACTTTCTTATCATGCCCTCTCATCACATCCATGGCATTCCATCCAGTTTTGTCTATAAGGGAAGAGCCATTGATCCAAGGATCAAACCACAAGTTTGTAGAGCCCCATTTGCAATTTTTATTAATAAGTCCCCTGCACCACTGTCTTGCTCTCAAAAGAGTGTTCCATGTGTATGATGCAGAAGGGTCTATGTTTGCAGTCCAAAAGTTTGTATTTTTGCAGTATTTGTTTCGAATCCATTTGGCCCATAGTGTCTCACCATTGATCATTTTCCATAGGAGATTTGTAGCCACAGCTTTCGAAATGTCTTCAATTTTCCTTAATCCAAACCCCCCCCCCTCAGCTTTGGTTCTGCACACCTCTTCCCACTTCATTTGATGGGATTTAGATTTCCATAAAAAATTAGCACATAAGGAATTTATTCTTTGTATTACCGTCAGTGGAAACTGAGTAAACTGAAGCCAAAACTGTATTATAGGATAAATCACTGTTTTAATTAATTCTGTTCTTCCACTGATGTTAAGCATTTTGTTGTGCCGCTGATTAAACTTTTTGTTTATGCTGTCAATCAGCCAGCCAAAGTCTCTTGCTCTTAATTTGTTATTTGATATAGGGATGCCCAAATAGATTAATGGTAGATTGCCAATATTGTAACTAAGGACATGTGCAAGTTGGGCTTTGTTTATGGCACCCTTACTGAGAAACAGAGTTGTTTTGTTATTGTTTAATTCCAGCCCTGTGATGTTAGTCAGTTCCTGAAGTAACTGCTTGATGCAGTTAGCATTTTCAACAGTGGCTTTGGTTAAGATGAGAATGTCATCTGCATACAACAGATGTGTGATCAGGGGTTCAGTTTGGTATATGGGTTTGATATTACCTTTGATATATTCCATATCCATATTAATTGTCAGAAATTCCAAAGCGATGGCAAATAGATATGGTGATAGGGGGTCGCCTTGTCGTAATCCTCTAGAAGTAGAGATTAAACCATAAGGTGATCCCTCTATTAATACCGAGAACGTGGGAGTAGAGATACATTCAAATATGAGGTCCACGAATGGGGATGGAAAATTCATGGAGATCAACATATGACGAATAAAAGCTCTGTTAATTTCGTCATATGCCTTGTTCAGGTCAATTTTCAGACATAAATTGTTAGAATTTTTCCTGTTGAAAGTTCTAATCATTTCATAAGCCAGCAAGGAGTTTTCTGTGATACGCTACCCGGTATAAAGGCATTTTGATTGTAGGAGATAAGGTCATTTATCAAAGGTTTCATTCTGTTACATAGGAGGTTAGCTAGGATCTTATATGACACATTACACAAAGAGATTGGTCTAAAATCACACGTATCTACCGCATTTGGTTTTTTTGGGATTAGACAAGTAAACGTGTGATTAATTTCTCTAATAATTTTCCCAGCTTGTAGAACATTATTCATTGCATTCCATATATCATATTTGATTTGCTCCCAATGTAACTTATAAAATTTGGAGTTCATTCCATCTGAACCCAGGGAGCTGTTATCATTAATCTGAAAAATTGCTGTTTTAACCACCTCCATAAGAAAGGGTTTACATAAATTTGCTTTTGCATTTTCTGATAATATTTTCTTGCAAGTTATGTCTGGAAATTGAGCCGAGGCTGTCGGCGAAGAAAACAAGTCTGAAAAATAAATTATGGCCGAGCGAGCTATATATTCTGATGTTGATGTCCATAAGCCATTATCATTGAGTATGAGATTGTTCCCCCTAGTTGGATTAGTTTTGTTGATTTTCGAGAAAAAGAATTCTGTGGGTTTGTCTCCCTTAGTCAACCAGTTTATTTTCATTCTTTTCTCATTCTCAATGGCAATACTTCTCATTGTTTCATATATCTGGTCATTTTTCATATCATATTCAGTGGCAAGATAACTATTTAAAGGATCTTGAACTAAACGCTTATAGATATCGTTGGATTCTTCCTTTAACTTTCCTAATTCAGAATGAATATTGTTTCTATTTGAGTTCCAAAGTTTCAGATTTACCTTTGTTGCTTTTAATTTGCAGAGAAAGTTGAAGAGATCACTGCCTGGAAACTCCTTCTCCAAAGCCCGTTGTGTACAGGTCTGATATCCTCTTTGGAGATGCCACGAGTTATTGTATTTGAAAGGTATACTTTTTTCTTCATTATTTGATTAAAGAGCTTCACCGTAATAGGGGTATGGTCGCTAACGGAGTGGTTGCCAAAGTTTATTCCATAATTTTTAAATTTTCCAGCCCACAAATTATTTATAAACACTCTATCAATTTTACTGTGTATAGAAAATTGATAACCTCCCCTCCATGTATAGTAATTCCCTGAAAATTCTGGTTCAACTATATTCGATTTGGTTATGTAGTCCATGAATTCCTGATCACCCACATCAGAACATATGCCATTATTCATTCTGTCCGTATTTGAAAGAATAGCGTTAAAGTCCCCTGCTATTATCCAAGGAAGAGTAATTTTCTTGGATTGATCAATGATATAGTTCCATAATTCTTTTCTTTTCAATTCCTCATTGTACGCGTAGACGGATGTACCCATCACACTTAAACCGTTAGGGCTATGAAGCACACCAGTAATGTATTGGTCATTTGTGTGTAGGATAATGTTAGCCCATTGATTAGAATCCCAAATTGTAATAATGCGACTTTTCTGCCCATCTGAGATGTTGTGTGAAAATTTCCATTTAGAATGCATTTTATTCATAAATCTATCAATATTATCTGCCGATAATTTATTTTCAATAATACTAATAAAAGAGTATCTGTTGCTACTCAATATTCTACTTATTTCCAGTTGTTTAGCTGGGGCGTTCATGCCCCATATGTTCCAAAAGAGGAACTCCATCTATTGATGGTTGTCAGGGTTGCTGCTGTTATCTAGGGGTGCAGTCATCCCCAGTGTCTTTGCTTTTTTTGAGTTTTTGTTTTTACCTTTTAACTGACTGACAATTGAGTGCCACACAGGGTTGTCTACAACATCAGGATTGGAGGTAGCTTTGAACTCGAATGGAGCTTCATCTGTCCTAGTTTTGCACGTGTTACTGGGCTTAGGGAGTTGGACAGAGGGGTTGTTTTGCTCTGTGGGTTCATGTCCACTGTCTGTTACCAATATGGTTTTGCACCTCTCATTAGTGTCGCTGCTTACCATTTCTGTGTTCACATTTGTGTTATGTAAAGTTGGTTGAGATTTTGTATTCATATCAGTATCACTTGAATTTGTAATAATATTCAATCCTATAGCTTTCGGTTGGGCTTCTTGTATTGCATCAGAGAGAGATTGTGAGACTTCCCTGTAATCTGTGATTTGTGTATAATTACCCGTTATGTTTTCAGTTTGTGTAACTTCTTCTACCATTGGCAATACAGACATGTTTTCTATAGTATTGTGATTGTTGTTTGCCTCATTTTCTTTACTGATTCCATTGTTATCAATTATCATCTCAGAGTTTTCTTCATTACTAGTCATTTTGCTCGGTTTAGGTTGCCATACTTTACTAAATTGGCAGTTCATCTCAGCATGGCCAAAACTTGCACAGTTTGGACACAGCGATGGTCTCCATTCATAATTTACTTCTTGCCATATCATTTTATCATTTTCAGTTATAATAGGGATTTTATTCGGAAATTTGAACGAGTTATCTATCTCAATTAGTACTCTCGCATAAGCAATTTTGATAATACCTTCAGTAATTTTGTCTAATCTGATTGGAGTGCCAAGAACCGAGGCGATACGACTAATTCCTTCTTCTGTCCAATAGTCAAGGGGAAGGTTAGGGAGCCGTTTCCAAATCGGGATAGTATGTAGAAGTTCCTTGTTAAGTTGCATTCCTCAGAGACCATCTTTTCATCATCATCAGTTTCTTATTATAAAAATATGGGCCTCCTTCCAAAATTTTGTCACAATCTTTTTTGTTGTTGAATTTTATCACATAGAATCCGTTTTCTTTTGAATAGATTGAGAAGTCATCGTCTGGTTTCCATACTCTAAGTATGTAATCCCTAAAATACGGATAGTATGGTTTAGGACCGACCACATATACAACTATTGCATTATCCCATTGCTTTTTTGCTTTCATCACAACTTCCTCCGACATTTTGGCACATTGAATGGCATTTAATTCCCGGGGCTGATAAAAGTTTAACGGGATGGAGACAGGAATGTTGTTTCCTTTAACCACTTCGTTCCACGCTCGACTGGATGTGGTAGTAAAATTCCATTTATTTTGACCAGATTTGTATACGTTATGTGTGGATTGGACGTCATTAGTATTTGCTGAATTCAAAGTGCTTCTGTTCGTATTTGTGATTATAGGTTGTCGACTCTGATTTTCAGTTTTGTGGGGTGCGTTATACCTTTCCTTGCCGCCAGTATTTGGCTGAGACGGATATTTTGGATCTCGTTTCCATTTTCTTCTCACCACAGTGGTGAAGCCTTCGTTGTCAGTGGGGGTTTCGGTTGAGGGTGGTAGCAGCTGGAATCCAGGCGGAGGGGCCATGGACGACGATGGTTTATCTGGAGGGCGATTGGGTGTTGGGACCGACGTCAGTGGCGAAATACTTAGGGGCGCCGTGGATTCGAGGTTTGAAGAGCGGCAATTGAGATCGGTGGCTAGTGGATCGGCGGCTAGAGAATTAGGGTTTCTTCAATTCTTCTAATCTTGCATTTTCAGTAATAAACCGCGGAAATAGTGTAAACAGTCATTACTTAGAGTTATCGCTTAAAATAATACAATTGGATTTTTACCAAAATGATGTGTAAGAGATAAATTCAGTCAAACCGTCACATCACAAGCAAAGGTGACATGTGAACATTAATGTTCGAATTGTCGATATTAATCGCTGATTAAATTTACACCTACGATTCGCGCGGCCGTAATGATGAAAACTCTAAAACACCGCACGATTTTGATTAATTTTTAATTATTGTAAATAATCAATATTTGTGAAATATTAATTAAGTTTCATTTTTTTTTGAGTGTTATTAGTATGTAACAAAGTGTATATATAAAAATTGTATATGTACATATCAATATATGACATCAATAAATATTTAAATTTAATTTAAATTGATTAATTGCCAAATGGATTTTAGGAATTTAGATTGAACTTCTAAGGCACATCATGGTTGGCCAAGGGTGCGAGAGGAAGGTTTGAGTCTAATTTATTATTTGTTATTTTGTTAGAAATTAATGTCCAAAAGATGAAGAAAAACATCCATAACAACATTATACTGTCATTGTTTTTTAAAAATTTGGATTTACAACTTCTTTAATTAGTTAACAATTTTATAATGTGTTATGTATATATAAGCATAAGTAACTACATGCATTAATTATATGAAGTTGTTTTATAAATTTAAATGTATGTTTTATGCATACATGTTATTTTCACGTATAAAATGTATTTTATTATTATTTGTGTGTGTAATTTCAACTTAAAATTTATATAAGGACTTTTGTTTAAAACCATGGATCTAATTTTTGAATTATTCCTAAATCAAAACTAGTTTTCAAATTGTTAGTTTTTAACTTCAAAATATCTAAAATTGACCTTTAAGATGAATGTTTGTTGTGAGTATACTAATTATTTTATATAATTACATAATGAAATCATGAACAATAAAGGCATATGTAAAGGATGGATGTCTCTGTTTATACGTTATACTTTTTTTGCACTCACATGTGTATATTTAAAATACACTTACAAATATACCAGATACAAATTTGTTCAAATCATTAATGCTAGATGTAATTCCTAATTAATTGCACATTCATGACATTTACGACATATTAAATAGTGTCTCAAAAGCAATAATTTGACTCTTCACCTACCAAAATAATGATACAAAACAGGTAACTGTTACACATGTATACACGAAAAAGTACATTTGATATACTCTATTTTATATAAATATCAAATTAATTTAATTAAACTATTATTAAACAAATTAAATAAAATAAGGTTTTCTTTGAAATATATTATAAAATGGATCTTAAATCAACTATACTTTACGAGCTCAAAAATGATCAAAAATGGAATTTTTTTTTTAAATTTTCCCATTTAATCTACTTCCCATAGGCCATGATCCTTCATTTCATAAACAGGTTTTGAATATTTAAATGGGCTTGGCCCAGATAGGTGAACGGACGTTTCAGGTTTCTGTATAAACACATGAATTTTCAAATCCAAATTTAAAAAGAGAAACATACATATTTCTTCATATTTTTCTCTCTCTCTAGAAATCCACATCTTAATGCTCGATCGAACTAAATTGTCTCTTTCAATGCTCCACAAAATTTTCCAAAAAATTATCAAATCAAAGAGCGTGATGGAAGCTGCATAATAATATTGAATTCGGGTGGAGAAACGTGGATTTGGAGGCATCTTTAATTCTTGATAGCGAAGGATTAAGGCTTTGGATTTTTTATTTAAGGTAAACAAATCACAGAGAGTGGTTTTTGTTGAACTTAGAGTTTACTTTTCCATATATCTATTTTGTTATGATTGAGTATGATAATTAGGAATAAAATTCGAAATTATATATATCAAATTCTAAAAATAATGATAAACAAAGTTAGTAAGTGAATTTGAATGCAGTAATACGATATTAGAACCGTAAAATTGATTTGGGACTAACTGGTGAATATTATACATGAAAATGAGAGTTTCGACAAGAAATTGCCTAAGTAAGTCATGCAAACATGAATGTATTTGTAATTTGTTAGTTTCTAAGTTTAAGTGCGACGAAATCCAGTCCAAATAATATTTTTATGGAAATTAATAACATGTATATAATTTTGTATTAAGAAATAAAAGGTTTATGTGGTTTGTTTCGAAAACAATGTCAAAAATCGATATAATGGTCAAAACTTAATAAAATGATATGAAACCAATTTATGACATTGATATCGATATTTTAATGAATATTAAGTATAAGAATGATTTTCGGTATATTATATGATTAATTTGGTTAAAAGGCTGGTTTTTTACAACTTACGTATATAATAGCATATATGTGATACATGAAAAGGATACGAAAATTTATGAAATTATGTTATAAATGAAAGAAATGAATTTCTTGAAATAAATAAAGTCTATTTCTAATTTTAACGATTTTATATGAATTTATAAGTGGATTTCTAAAGTGGGATGTATATAAAAACAATGTATATTAAATTATACACTGTATATGACAAACGTGAGAAAATTTATATGATACGGTGATGGGATAACTTACTAAGTTCTAAAATTAGAAATGTGAAATCGTAAACCAAAGATTAAATAAAAACCTAATTGAAAAATTAGTCTTTTAAATCAAAAACTGAGACAAAGCAGATTCAGATCTGGTTTGAATCAATAACCTATTGACTGATTACGATTTGTGATCGACTAGTTGGTTGAATGTCAGTGCAGTTTAAACATGGACTTGTTTTGGGATAATAGGATTAGCTTTGAGGACTTTGTATGATTCTTTTATAAGTTCACCTTGAGTTAATGATGATGTTGTTTCCTCAATTTATGGTGAGTGCTTGATTATAGGTATGGTTTTTAGCAAAGCTAGCTAGCTTTATATTGGGTCATGCCACTTTATTAATCAAATTCATAACAGGTCTTCTACACATGCGTAAAACAACTAAGGAACATTAAACATAGAAGTATGGCAGAAGGCCAAACTACTAAATAGGAACAAAAACTAAGGCCCATCTAAAGGGGATGACTCATCATCAGACGAATTAGACATAAACACATGAATATACGAGCTAAACAACTTCCCAAGCAAAGGAGAGAAATCCAAGGAGTCCTTAAAATAAAATAAAACCCTATCCCAACTTGAATCTTAAAGAATCTCACTGTTATGGTCCCCATCCTCACCATCCTACGATAGAGCAAGAGAATCACCTGATACCTGGCAGATCAAAAATCTATGCTTACCAACTATGTTAGCAATATAACTATAATAACAATCTCTCATGGGGGAATTGCGAAACCTAGTGTCTTTATGTACCCATGCCTGCTCATTAGAATACCAAGATATCGTATATGGAGATGTGTTGGAGCCAGAGATGGATAAAGGAGCATCACTGACAGCCCCTTAGGGCTAGGGACTAGCATTAGTTCCTTGTGAACCCAAATTCTCTTCGCCACCTTTGGCAAGGGAATTTTGCGAGTTAAAGGAATCGTGATGTCTTCCCTCACCAAAGGTACGGGGGGCGGAGCCAAAGCAAGATGCTTACAAGAATTTGTCAAGTGGCCAAAATAACAACTAGTGCAAATAGGAGACTTCCACTTATAATTTACTTCCACTATTGCAACCTTTCCCAGATTAGGTTTAGCTTGTAGAACAGAAGACAACAAGCTGACAGGCTTAATCTCAATTAAAGCCCTAGCATAAACTAGCATATCCCTACAAACTATAGCAACATCAAAACAAACCCGGTCCCCAACAAGGTTAGCTAACCAATTAATGCCAATTATATATTGTAATACTAAAGGGATTTTGGTGAATTGAACCCAAATAGGGTAAACTTGTTCTCTAGCAGAGTTCACATATGGGTTCTAACAAATGACAATGAAAAGTTTCCCTAATATAATTGTTGGTTCTGTTTTTAGCATTTTAAGACGATCTTCTGGACATGAGAATTCAAAGTAAAACATAAAGTTGTTGCTTCTCGTTGTAATTTTTCTTTTCAATCTCCCCATTTTCATTAAATTATATTTAACAACCAAAAACGATGAATTTTCATCAGGAAAAAAACCAACCAATTGATCGCGCTAAAATTCAGATCCTGCTTCGATAACCTCAACAAGAGGAATATTGATTCCATTAATAGTTTTTTAATCAAATGGGCGAGAAGAGAACTCACCCGCATTACAGGGTTTAAACTTGAGGAGTGAAGCCATGCTAGTTTTGTTTGAGATAACAGAAACTGTAATAGGAACAGAGCATGATGTATTCATAGGGATAAGGCAAGGCTGTTCATCAACATTTTTATGTTTATCAGGAAGCACGAAACATGTATTATTGCATATTTCAATAGAGGCCGAACCAATGGAAGTATCATAAGGGGAAGTTGTAGAAACTAAACCGGAACAACCACTAAGAGTGTTAGGAACCACCGCTAAGACATCAGGAATCCAACTATCCTAGGCTTGAGATAGATGGGGAGAAAGCACAGACAGTGCATTTATGTGAGATGCTAGATAATGGCCCAACTGTAACATTCATTGCATCATAATTCGACTCATTAACAAACATTGGCTTTTTCACTAGATAATGCTATGTTCAAATTACAGCTATTATCATCACAAAGGGAATCTGGAGCAGCTAGGTCCTGAACAACCATCAGGAGTGTCAGGAACTGCCGCTAAGACACCAAGAATCCAACTGTCCTAGGCTTGAGCTAGAAGGAAAGAAAGCACAGACTTGGTGCATTTATGTGAGATGCCAGATAATAGCTCAACTGTATAATTCGAGGCATCATAATTTGCAATCATCTTATTAACAAACAACGGCTTTTCACGAGATAATGCTATGTTTGAAATACACCCAACTGTATCATTCAAGGCATCATAATTTGCAATTAGCTCATTTGCGTTGTAGTTTTCCTTTTATTGCTGAAGATTATAGCATTTCGTTCATCCCAGATCGTCGAAGTAAATACCTTAAGTGTGAAAAGATGCATATATGTTGCCTCACATTTCCATCTTGTAGCCTTGTGGATTAAGTCCCATTCCACTACACTAACCATATCGATTCTCCGATTCGAGGTAAGTCTGACCGTAAAGTACCATAACCTGAAAACATATGGACAGGAAAAGAACAAATGAAGGGTATTCTCCTCGGCAGATTGACAGAAACTGCAAGTAGTATCGATTGTAACACCTCTCTGCCTCAACAAAGCTTTAGTTTCTAAAGCGTTACTGAAAATTTTCCATAGAAATAGGTTTTGTCTTTCAGAGTTGTAGTTTAGCCAGATACGTTTATGCCAACTAAAAATAACTGCATTACCACGAGTTACCAGATAGTTGTACATGCTACTTATTTTGTACGTGACAGTACTGCAGGACCAAGTAATGCCATCAATCAGAGATTGGAAAATATTATAACTACGAAGTTGGTCCCAGAGAAGTCTTACAACCTGATTACTAGAGAATGGGAGATCAACACGACCATGGTGGATAAAGTTGTTCGCTAAAGCATTCCTACCAATACCAGTTTGCAACTGCTAATTGTAATTAAGAATGTTAACAAGAATTAAACCCTCCTTCACCCACGGGTCATTCCAAAAGGAGATACGGCTGTTAACACCAATAATACTCTGAGCACAAGGAAGAATTTCATGGCTAAGATTTAGAATACTTCACCATGTCCAACTACAGGAATGAGGAGTAATCATAGTCCAGAAATTCTTGTTGCCGATAATAAACTTGTAAGACCACCTGACCCACATATTGTCTTTGTTGTTCAGCAGATTGTCAATATGTTGCACAATGGCAGCATGATTCCAGAGAAGCAAGTTTTTAATTCCAATGCATCCTCTAGATTTTGGTTACTCTAGTTTGGAGAATGCACATATTAATATTTGGTTGCTCTAGTTTGGAGAATGCACATCAGACCAAACATATTACACTCACTTAGACTGCGTCGCTACACCCTCTCATGTTTCTTTCCTTTTTTATATGATATGTTGGTTGAGGGAGATCATCTTGACTATAATAATGTTGGAGGTTGCAAACGACAAAGGCGTTGCTAGCGTGTGTGTATATAAATATATCATTTGACATGTGACTATGATGTAAATTAGTTTGAATAATATATGATATTTAATATTATATTTTATGTTCCTTCCATTGCGAGTTCTGAAAGATATAGTTGGTACCTATTTTGGTTTCTTGTTATCAATACTTAGTGATCGATGTTTTCAGCTTTTGTTGTTTAAGTGTCAGTTCAACACTAAATCAAAGGACCGAAAATAGTGGGTCGTTACACACAATTAGTGTCTCCATTTATGATGGACGGTCCCACACCATGCGATGTTATTGCTCTGGCAACATATGCATCTATGACAGACTCTTCCACCGTCGCATGTGTCGGTGTTTATCAAATATCAAAAAGAGGGTAGGTAAAATATGTATACGAACGAACACATCTACTTTGCTACACACACATACATTGAGATATATATATACACATATATCCACACATATACATAAATTTATATATACATAAATGCATGCATGTATTTTATTATCTTCTTTGAAATAAATATTTTAATATAATTTATAAATGTGCAGGCTTGAGTTCAACAACTCGGACACATCGGATGCCATTTGAGACGCTATGCTCGATCGTTACGAATTTATGCTGCTGAGGAGGTCTATGAGTGGTTTCTAGCATACCGGGATTCAAATGCATCTCTTTTTATAAGGAATCTAGAAAACAGGAAAAGAACCTAAACCTGCATTATGATGGATTTAGATCGTATGCTTATTATCGCAATAATCGCGAATGTACTACTTAAAATAATTTAACATCTAAATCCAATCATAATATTCATATGATAATATTGCTTTTAATTATCAGTTTAAAAAGCTCACGCTAAGCCTACCTCCTAGCAAGTATATTGCAATACTCACAAGATTGAGCCAGGAAAGGGATCCACCACCGGTGGATGATGCTTCCATAGAATTTTTTGTAAGTCATTTGTCCATTTAATTTACATATTTACATATATTTGTAAATATTCATCTGTTTGGAAATGCAAAACAGATGCAACATTGGGAAAAGATCAATGAGCTTCAGAGTAATGGCTTACCCATGAAGTCTCAAAAGCTGTCATTGGCTCGCTCGTCATAGAACTTGCCAAAGGGGTGGATCATTAGCCTAAATTTAGTATCATTCCTGCAGTACTTGTTTAAAACTTTATTAATATAATTAGCTAGCGTACATATTAATAATTCTTCACATTAATAATAATTTGTATTAAAATTAAAATGCAACAAAGAGTTGCATCAAAATTCAACAAATTGCATCAAAATAGAAAAGTTACAAACAAAAATTTACATTTAACAACAATTTTTGTAAAGGTTCCAATTTTGCCAATATTAAAATATTGTTAGGCTATAAAATTTATAGAACTTTGAAATCAACCTTATATCAAAAGTAAAAAGTCCATCGGAGTTGAATTTATATCAACTTGATAATTAAACAAAAATTTATAGAATAAGAGTGGTACTTAATTCAAGCAGAGCACTCATTTTGATATCTCAGAGGTTTGAACCCAAGACCTATAGAACCTCGGTCTAAAGCGTCATATCACTTACCATTTAAGCTAATAGTGTAAAGGCCCAGACATCCATACTCCTATGAGTCGACAATATTTCACCTCAGCTCAACTCAAATTGGATGGAAATACGAATTTTTAGGGCAAGAAGAAGAAAGAGGTAGAAGAAAAATAGAAACAACAACATAGAATCTCACAATCGCGGCGGAACAAAATACAAAATATAGTAACAGATTTTTATACAAAAGAATCTGTAATAGTTTATATAATTACAATCATTAGAGTATAAAAATCATTACATTAAACTGGAGAGTTATGTAACTTGTCCTTACAAAGCGGAATATAAGTCAAGTACGGAAAGTACGTTTGAAACTCCTCCAGCTAGTCTCCTGAGCTTCACAACATTTATCATGAATCTGTAATACTTGGTCTGACCCGAGCATTATAATAAAATTACATCCGAGCCAGTCTGGAAAACCAGCGTGAGAAAACACACTCAATTTGAATTATTAGAGTTATCAAAATTCTTTGATAACAAAGGTATTTCGTAAGGCCGCATTACACATAAACACAACGGGCTTTTACCTTACATAACCCAAACATTTTTATAGAAAATCCAGTGATATTATAATAGTGTCTAAATGAAATACTTATTCAAATAGCTAAAATTGTTAAATTAATTAAATTCTATCATACTAGGCTCTACAAACAAAACCATAAGCTCGTATTAGAGAATGGATTCCAACTGAATGACTAGGCATTGGGATACCACCTGTCACAGTACACCTCTAGAAAAACGTACTGATGACCACTTCGAGATCCCCTGCTACACAAGACCGGACTACCCCTAACCTGGATAGATCGAACAAGATTACCCCATGGTTGGGATCATCAATCGCCACACAGCCGAATAAAAGAGACTCTAAATAGGGGTAACTGCCCTACTTGGGTGCGACCTACATAGCCTTGTTGTGTCTCCCCAGATTTTCAGTCATTCCCGATTGATGTTTCTCGAGGCTAAGCATTACCTTTTCAAGAACAATTTTACTGAGAATGCTCATCGTCCTCCAACGACGATGTTTTGATGGCATTTGTCCATACAAGTTGTCCTGGGTCTGGACAAATCGAATTACCGTCTTCATCATCTTTACGGTATTCATTTGCAACGTTCAAATCGGATCGAAGTGGTTTTCGGATAATTAAATCCGATTTCGGTCTCTTCGAAACGGTTAACGAAATTTGGCCAATATTGATAGTCGATTATTTAACTATCAATTTTAACATCCATAAGCAAATACTAGGCCCAAATTTTATAAATCTCCAAAATATTTATTCCAAAACATCTTCACCAAGATATATATATATATAATCAATATCTTTCGATGATTCTATTTTTGAAAACAAATTCAACGCTTGTATCCATAACAGGATATTTCTCTATTTCAATACTTAGAAATAATTTCAATTTCCATTTTCTATACTTAGGAAAATATTACTAGCCTCATTTTCCAAAATCTTTATAATACTAAAATTTTCAGAGGATTATTCTGTAACTTATTCCAAAAAATCTCTGGAATCACAAATAAATTTCCTTTCCTCAAAATCATATCCTTTTATGAGCCCTTTTTCGAATCTTGAGAGAATTTACCAAATAATTTTTTTCAACTTTCTTTAAAACTCTACACATATGTGTATATATAAAATAAGTATCTAAAAGATTAATAATTTATTTTTAAAAATATGTTCAAATAATTATTTAAAATATCTAAAACACTTTTATAACATTAATAACTCATCTTTAGTTAAACAAATAGTTCTTCCAAGCTGATTTTAAAAATCAAAATTTGTTAAAAATAAATATTTAATATTTGAAATCTACTTACCAAAGTATTTCAATCTCAACTAGCTTAAAATTTCACAGTTATAAAATAAATACAATTTTCCTTTTAAGACAAATTTACTTCTTAAAATTTAGAATATATTTTTTAAATCTCAATAACCAATTTTAAGTTATACTTCCTCTCGATTTCACAACATCTCGATTCTTATTTCGTTTCTCTAATTATTCCCATTTCGAATATAGAATCTACTATTTTTCTCAACCTTGCTTTTGTATTCTAGTATAAATTCCTCATGAATTTATATTCCGAATTGTCATCTGATATCGAATTCCTTTATTCGTAAATATCGTTATCCATTCTATAACCCCTTGGTTTTACTTGTTTATAAAAACAAATCTTATTTATGTAAATCCATTATATAAATTTATTTATTATAAATTCCATTAATACTTCCAATTTATTTTTCAATATTGATTTCAAACTTTTTTTATATTTTCGAAATATCATTTATAAATTCCTTCATATAATTTCTTTTAAAAATCTCTATTTTCTAATTCATAATAGTTAAGTATAACCAAACTCAAATATAATTTAATTTTCTAATTCAATTTCTCTAAAATAACTACAATTTTGATATATATATATATATATCAAATCCCTTTAATTCCATAAATGTTTTTAAAATATATCATAGTATTTAAATTATCAAAATTTAGGCCAGTGCTACAATAGCATCCAATAAATTTCAATCTCTATAATGATCGATAATTGATTACTCTATAAAATTCATGTATCGTAATATTTGAAAAATAAGTAGTAAATTTGAGGAATCCAGTTGAATCCCTCCAACCTATTCCCTGCATCCACAGATATTAATACAACATAAAATAAATACCAATTCCACCTCGAGGGGGGTATCGCGGTATGTAGGGTCATCCGCTATTATGCGGTGCGTATAGGGTCTCATCCGCTATATATGAGGGAATATCACTCCAATTACTAATATACATATATACTACAATATATAGTACATTCCACAGACAATAAATTTTATAAATTCAACAGGCATCCATAATTTAATTTCAACAACTTAAAAATTAAATTTGAGTAATCCAAATGAGTGAGAGTTTTTCTCATCTTTATTTTTGTTTGCAACCCACTTCCATCTCGACTTGATTTATTTATTTGGACCTCGCATTGATAAATTATGAATTTTATAAATATCGATTATCAATAAAATTAACAAAATTTAAATTTCACTAATTAGCTTAATTATCGTATTAACTTTAAACTTCAGAAGCCATTTACCTCACTGCCTCGGCCACTCGCCAAACTAGACATCGCCTACTTCCTTCCGGTCTCGGCCGCGCCACCACCCTCTGCCTTGTCTAGACAGTTCGCCACCACACCCTCCATTCGCATGCAATCCCATCACCATATTTCTCGGCCAGAGCTCATGACCTCGAGCTAGCCACTGTATCTCCCTGAGATCATCGGAGCATCACCAAACCCTTCCCCGAAAGCTACTCCCCCTGACGCTTACCACAACCCTCTCCTTACACGCGTTCGCTCCCTTTGCGATTGAGTCGCGACACCTTTAACGGTCGAATACGCTACCTTGCGAAGCTCTCCCCCTTCCACGGCGAATATGCAGGCTCCTCTTACTCACACTCGTGCGCGCCGACGAGTGCCTCCACCCATCGTGATTCAATGACCTTGAAACTTCTTTCCCCAAATCGAACGCTGAATTCGACTCCCCGCAATCTCTTATAGCACGATCTGAATGAACGAGGGCTTGAGAAAATAAAGAGAGGGGAGCGGCCTCGTTTATATTCAATTTCAAATTAAATTTTCGGCCATTCCCTTAATTTTTCTGATGTTTTCAAAATAAGATTAAAGAGCCACGATTTTTAAAGGAAGAAAAGATCCCCTGCGTGTAGATGGAAATCTATAGTAGTTTTGAGGTGAAGGGAAAAGTTTCGATAGGAATTATATTGTCAATCAATGAATATACATATATACATGTATATTATAAATTCAAATCATCTCAATTACATAGCTCAAAATCTCGAACCTCTATCAAGGCATGCCGCTAGGCATTCATAATTTTACCTCTATTCCAAACGCAATGGAAAAGGTTTCGAATCCTAATTCGATTGTATAGAGAAGATAGCTTTTTGGACCCAATTATTATATTAGATTTTCGATATTAATTTCAGCGCATTTCCATCTCGTACGGTCAAACGATAACTCCAAACACTACGAAATTTGAAATCCGATAATAATACAATATTACGGATCCAATGGAACTAGTTTCGTCTAATTTTGATACTGTGCTCCAGATCATTATTTTTAAATGTCAGTTTGAACAAACTATTTTTAAAATTGAACAGATCACTTTTGCATTCAATTTTAAAACTTTTATTATCTTCACTATTACTAATATAAATTTTACAAGCCTTTAAATTATTTTTATCAAGCTTAAAACTCAAGATACATTAATTTACCCAATATTCAATTATTAAATTCAATAATTAAATTATCTAATAAATCGCTATATTTAAATTCTGAATTTATTCTACAAATAAACCCAAGTTTTCCATATCAAAAATCAATTTATAATTCAAATTCAATATTTAAAATCATTTAAATATTCCAAATCAAACGACAAAAAATCCAAGTCGTTACAAGTAGTCATTGACAAAAAAAGCTTAAATTATGTTGAAATCAAATTTTAGTTTCACCGAAATTGAAATCTTTTAGTGAACGAATTCGACTAACATCCTAAGTAAAAATTAATCACAATTCAATTCTTATATTAACAATAAAATTATTTGAATTGAAATTATATCAAAAACTGAATCATATAAAAACTAACATTTTATAACAATTAAAATATACTTGAACAAACCAAACTTGCATAAAAATTACTATTGTATCAAAATTTATATGAAAAATAAATTAAAACCTTAGTTGAAATTATATCAAAGCTTACATTACATCAAAATCAAAACTAGAATTTATAAAATTTGTAAATCAACTAATAATCAAGTTTTACCAAAATTAAAATATCGTTATAATCTGAAGTTCATACAATTTTAATATAAAACTTGTATTAAATATCTTATAAAAGTTAAAATTATATTAAAACTAAAACTTTATAGAAAGTTAAAATTTTAGTAAATTGCATCAAAAGGAAAGTCAAAATTAATGAAACTCCAACCTTATAATAGTTTGAGTTTTATCAGCACTAAAACATCAATGGATTTTAAAGCTAAAACTATATGAATAGAAAAATTATTAAGAATTAAAACGAATGTGAGAAAAAAAATCATAACCAAAATTAAATTTTTATATATCTCATATATATAGCAACACTAAAATTATAAAAAAATAAAAAAACAAAAAACTAAACTTATATCAGAATTTGTCAACAACTTAGCTTGTACTAAAATACAAAATAACATCAAATTAAATAGTAGAAATCGAGAGATCGAGACGCCTCATATAATAATGAACAGACATCATAGAATGATAGATAATAAAAGACTAAATTTGGAGTGCTTCAAGAACAATTAAGAAGAGCCGAAGCAAATGATGATTCAGTGCCTAATGATCGAAGCATAGGGTGGAGCTAAACAAGGTGGCGCCAAGAAGAATTGAGATAATTGGTTAGTTGATATGTGCGCTTATACACACACACAGACATACATATATATAGTATTGTATGATGTATGTGGTATAGTAATTGATATGCCGTGGTTGATTAGTTGATTTGAAGTTTGGTTTGTGATATTTTATAATGGTAGTTGGTTGAATATTATTGTTGATGGTGATATCAATGTTCTTGATTAGGATATATTTTTATTATTGTACTTTTGGCATTATCGAAATGGCTATATATAGATTTTTGTTGGTGTGTTATTGAGGCAAGGAAGTGCGGCTGAAATGTTGCAAAATTACTTCGGGTAGGTGTCGTAAAGGCGTCAGCAAGGGGTAACAGAATTTGTTTTTTTCACTTTGGTATGACGTCGGTTAGATGTTAGAATGACATCGATATGATATCGACTTGGCGTCGATAAGAGGTCAGAAATGTTGAATTTTTTCTTAAAAATGGTGCTGAACATATTGTCGGTATAATGTAGGAAGAGTGAGGTGTCGACATGGCTTTTGAACATGATAGTGTTGGAAACGTGACCGTACATGACATTGGAAATGTGGATATCTTTTTTTGTATGAGCTATTTTTTGCTGCTAAGTGGCATTGGAATGAAATCAAAAATAGTTGTTTCTGACGTTGTTTCAATGCCATATTAGCACCAAAAAATGTGATATCTTTTGTAGTATTCAATCAAATAACCATGATTCTCATATGTTTTATATTAGTGAAAATTAGGATCTTCCCTTTATTTTTAAACTTAACACTTGAAAAATCCTTCTCAAAAAAAGTTTCACAAAACATTCCGTCAATTTTTTTAAAGAAAATATATAGGATACTACAAATATTTGTAGTGTAGAATGCAAATATATTTTTTGATAATAAAAATAATTTTTTTATTTAAGTAGAGCACTCACTATGATGTTTCAGGGGTTTAGACCCATGACCTCTAGAACCTCTGTCTTAAGCATCATATCTCTAACTATTTGAGTTAGAGGTCTTTAAACTATAGACTTCAAATATTTACAGTGTAGAATGCAAGTATTTGCAGTTCTAATTACATACATTTGTAGAATAAATATATGCGGTATAAACTGCAAATATATATAGTGAAAAATGAAAATTAGTGGTGCAAATTGTAAACTTTTATTTTAAAAAATTGTGTTGTTATAACTAATAAAACTTGCAACGTAAAATGTAAATATGTGCATAGACTGTATATGTACAGTATAAACATTAAATATTTCATGTATGTGTCTTGGATATGCTAAGGGTATACATCACTCTATTCTTTCGCACCCACAATCCAATTTAGATTTGAAAAGTATAATAGAATATTAATTAGTAGAATGAAAGAAACTAGGAGATGAAGAATCCATTGGAATGAATGAGAAGATAGAAAAATTATATTCCATCTATATCCCAATTTCATTCGTTTAGTAATTCTTTGGTGTGATTGACATAAAAGATGTCATTCAGTCAAAGAAGTGGTATCATTGACGTTAGAGATGTCACTTTTAGTCCATCTCTTTCTATATGTGGAAAGTAAAGAAAATAATCATATAATAATAAAAAAACTAAAATAGAAACTAAATCCGCCCTTTCGACCATTGAAAGTCGGCACTTAATACATCCATGGTATTCAAATGTCGAACATCCAATCGTTGAAATGGGGGATTGCTAGGGTAAAAAGAAAAGAAAACGAATAGGAAATACACAATCTCACATAGGAATAATCACATATATAATATAACAAAAACAGTAAAATTCGTTACTCTAAAATACATAATATATCAGAGTTAAAAACAAACCTCATTAGACTGGGAAGTTATAACTTCCTGACCTTACTATTGTTGATGGATATATGTAATAATACAGCTGAAATAAAATACTACTGCAGGTGGACATCCAACTCTACTCCGTGAGCTCCATGTCTCACCAACGACAACCTGGAAAAATACTCGATCTGACCTGAGCATTGTAATAAAATAACACCCGGATCAGTCTGAAAATACCAACATGCGAAAACTCAAGTAATATGATGAGCATACAATAATTCTATGAGACCACGCCGCTAAACACGGAATGAGTTTCTACCTCACAAGAACTACATCCATGCACAAAAGAATGCAAACACAATTAAACAAAACCCAAACTTGAACGAATGGGTATAAACGAGGTCAAAATCCAAGTTCAAATAATAGACACTATAATTAAACATTGAGAAGAACTCCAGTCACTTCTCAATGCAATTAAGAAAAAAATTCAAAGATTTGAATCAATCAACAAGAAAAAGGAAGTTTTCCAACAATGACTGGGAGGATGTCCCTCTCTTTACCGAAAGTATACCTCTAAACAATATACTTAAGAGAGTAATTTTCTCTACGACTCTCTCAGAAATATACTAGTCAAACTCTGCAAACCTTACCGAGAATCCAAGTACTTCACATCTCCACGCTCATACCACCGAATCAAATCTAGAGTAGATGTGATGGGAGCAATCCACATAGATAGACATCCACTAGCACTTAGATTTAGTCATTTCTGACAAAGGATATCAATGCTCAAATGAGCAACAAATTGTCATAAATTGATAATATACAAAGAAGAAAGCAGAACCGATGGTCAGTAAATCAACTATAGGAAATAATCAAAGTGATTGTATATGGAAATTAAATCTCTTACTCTTACCACTACTCATCGATTTCAAACTTGTACTACCCCTAGGTTGAAAATGAAGCTGGCAAGTTAAGGTAGTATTACCTCTAGGCATTGCCATGGTAATAATTTTAGCCTTCGAGATAGAAACAAGCCTCCATACATTGACGTTTAGGGCTAAGAGTTTAACTAAATATTTTCCTTATAAGCGATACCGTTTGCAGAAGTTAAATTTCCTGTCATTTCCTTAACCAGGTCAAACTTTTAAACTTTTAAAATCTGAACTTGTGCTCGGTTTTCACATCACTAATATTTGTATACATTTAAAAAATTCTCTTAAAAATATTCTTTTAAAGAACAAGTTATATTACTAAGTGCATTAAAAAAAAGGACAAAAACAAATGTCATTAAGACATTGTTTATTATAAACCTAAGACAATTTATACTTAGTTTTAGTTTGGGAAAACAATTCCTTTCAAAAGATTATTCCCATTTATAAATTTGAAACAACATTAACTGTCTCCGAA
The DNA here is from genome assembly GCA_030765085.1 of Allium cepa. NCBI lineage: Eukaryota > Viridiplantae > Streptophyta > Magnoliopsida > Asparagales > Amaryllidaceae > Allium > Allium cepa. The sequence continues at coordinate 326,721,814 of CM060935.1, read as the reverse complement.
GATAATAAATCAATTAAAATGCTTTTAATCGTCTGAAAAGATAATTGATATAATTCCTTTACAAATTTAAAACCACATTAACTATCCCAAGAGACAATTAATCAATTTATAACTCCTTTAATAAATCCATTATTTAACTTTAAACACCTTTATTAAATCAGTTTATTAAGTTAAATCACTTTTAGTAAATCAATTGATTAATTTTAAACCTCTTTATTAAATCAGTTAACTAACTTTAAATCATTTATTAAAATGGTTGATTAAACTTAAAAGTAATTATTAAAATGATTAATTAATTTAAAACATCATTATTTAAAATGATTAATAAATTTTAAACATTATTATTAAAATGATTAATCAAATTTATTATTGTTGAATAATGATTAAGAATTAATTTAAACCTTTTATTCATTTCGAATACTTATACAATCCTTACAAACCCATCTGAAAAGAACTTATAATATATTTAAGGTAAATAACCTTTGTAAATTTAAACAACGTTAGTTATCCCAAAAGATAATTAAATCCAATTTATAATCTTTTATAAATTTAAACTGACATTACTTATCTCGAGAAATAGTTAATAAATTTATAATCTCTTTGTAAATTTAACACAATATTAATTATTTCAAGAGATAATTAACTAAATTTATAAATCCTTTTGTAAAATTTTAATCAACACCAATCCCTTATTTTCAAAATTCCCAAAATATTTGAAAATATAGTATAAACAATTTTCAAAATGCAAAAACACGACCAAACATTTATTTTGTAAAAATACAAGCTCATGTTCAGCACATAATAAGGGTTTAAGGGATGACATTTCGTAAGTGACGGTACAGCGATAATCGTTGTAACAACAATTACACAATCAAACATTATGTCATAAATATTTTCAACCAAACAACAATATAAGAGACATAAGTATATAAGTAAATTAATATCGGCAAGCCCTTAGGGTCTCTCTATAAAAGTCTCATGTAAATCGAAAATATGAGTGAGTATTTCAAAGTATTCCACAGCGACCTATTCGCTCATACACTCCGACTTTTATTTTATTTTTTCTCCTACAACACAATGATTTCTATGCCATCCTCTTTACAAATGGAAATTTAAAATCCAAACAAACAGCTAAACAACAATATGAACTATCATCTAAATATTCTGCAATACTTTATAGCAACACATATATCCTATAATTTATTTAAAGATGAGTAAACTCACCGAAAATCCAGTTGATGCCGAAGCATTTCGGTTTGAAGTTCGATTTTAGTCCAAAATTCCACTTGCTTCAAATTCGATGAAATTGGTTCCACCGCGTACCAATCGTTATTACGAGTGCAATGCAAAAGAACGCGAATCAATTGGACCATGTATGAGAGAGATATTGCCTTTATAAGTTTTGAAAATTAAGTGCTATATTTTATTTCTTAATCACATCATTTTAGATTAATTTCCCTATTTGAAACACTAATCCATCCCCTCTAAACTATTACCACCAATACCTTGAGAAAACTTCACCATGGCTAGACATCCAATCGCTCTTGGTTTTAGTCTTTTTTGACAAAGGCTATCAATGCTCGAAGAGCAACAAATCGACTCAAATTGACAATACACAAAGAAGAAACCTGAATCGATAGTCAATAAATCAACTATCGGAAATAATCAACATGATTGTATATGGAAATTAAATCTCATGCTCTTATCACTACTAGTCGATTTCAAACTTGTACTATCCCTAGGTTGAAAATGAAGTTGGACGAGTTAAGGTAGTGTTACCTATAGGCATTGCATTGACAATAATTTTAACCTATGAGATAGAAACAAGTTTCCATGCCTTGACGTTTAGTGCTAAGAGTATGGCTAAATATTTTCCATAAGTCATACCGTCTTCGTAACTGGATCAAACTTTTAAATTTTAAAATTCGTACTTGTGCTTGATTTTCGCATCATAAATATTTGTAAAACACTTTGAAAATTCTCTTAAATATATTCTTTGTAAAGAGCAAGTTATATTACTAAGCGTATTAAAAAAGGACAAAAACAAATGTCATTAAAACATTGTTTATTATAAACCCAAAACAGTTTACATTAGCTTTAGTTTGGGAAAGCAATTCCTTTCAAAAGATTTTTCCCATTCATAAACTATTATTTGTAAATTTGAAACAACATTAATTATCCATGAAGATAATAAATCAATTAAAATGCCCTTAATCGTCTGAAGAGATAATTGATATAATTCTTTTATAAATTTAAAACCACATTAATTATCCCAAGAGACAATTAATCAACTTATAACTCCTTTAATAAATCAAATTTTAACTTTAAACACCTTTATTAAATCATTTTGTTAACTTTAATCACATTTATTAATCAATTAATTAACTTTAAACACCTTTATTAAACAGAAAAATAGGCACAATGACAAACTTAGAAGAAAAAAATTTAGGATGAAGGACAGCAAGTTTATTTTTTTGGTTGAAGGACAATGCTAGTTATAACTAGCATTTTCTATAATGTAAAATTGAATATAATGCTAGTTACAAATAGCATTTTGTGTAGTGTAAAAGTTGAATATAATGCTAATTACAACTAGCATCTGTATAGCATCCCGGTATTTCGTGCCATTTGCATCCGCACATGTTAGACTTGAATTGCTCAAAATATTATGTTGTTAATTTATATTTGAAAAACTCAGCATATAGAGTAAATAAATCAATCACAAACACTGAGTAATATAACAATAAGCAGCGGGAATAAAATGAATAGTAATTCATGAAGCTACTCAATATATATCAGAATTAAAACAAGATACAACAGAAGTCACGAATACATAGACGTATCAATACAATAGTCAAACAACAAAATCTAAATATATCACTGGAGTCAACTGAATAACTGAAAGATGAATAGATGTAGATGGATATCCAAGCGGAGCTCCAACTCCAAAGGTGAGTCTCAAATGTTGTGACACTTAGTCTGACCCGAGCGTAAAGCAAAACACAAACACTCGAGTCAGGATTAACATTTTTATATCAATAAATCCAACTCAAGTGAAATATCAACTAAAATACAAGTAACTCAAAAGATGTCTGGGATAACCATCCTCTAAGGATCCGTGGAACTATCTACTATGTAGTAATATGTCTATCATAAAGTAAAAAGTATTAAAATAACGTTAAGGCGTTACCTATATCCCCCTTAACATATTTTATATATTCTCGTAGACTATACAATGCCGTAAGCTCCTTCGTAAACTGGAGGTTTACCTAGAGGACATCCTATAGGTACGGTACAAAATAAACTCATTGAAGGCGAAATATGACATGCGACAAGGCACTCGAGGCAATGCCTGGGTAGATATGCCGTTTGCGGATCCGGACTGGTGGTAACGCATAGCAACTACAACCGCGCACCTCGTGACACACTCCTAAATCAAAGGTGCACCCAATCAAATTGTTAGAAATGCGGATTACGGATCTTAAGGCTAGGATAAACACTAGAGGGGGTGCAAGTGTTTTAAGAAACTATTAAATCTTTTAGAGTTTTTGTTAATTTAAACACAAATGTATGCAATATTCAGACACAGATATAAACACATAAACAAACACGAATGTGGAAATAAAGAAAAGCAGTAAAGGAAAGAACAGGCTGGATTTTATACTGGTTCGGAGTTACCCTACATCCAGTCCCGCACACAAGTATGGATTTCCTTTCAAAAGCAATCTTTACAATTACACCCTCGATTTCAAGGCTACGAGGTACACCCTCCAGATTCACAATTCTCTAGGTATACATACTTGATTTCACGGGCAACAAGTTCACCCAATTGATTTCCTAGGCTACAATCACACCTTTTACACTTGATTGATTTCCAAGGCTACAATCACACCTTTTACACAGAAATGATTACAAAGAAGCCTATAACTCTGAATAGCACTGAGGATCTTGTTGAGATAGTGATAGAGAATCAAACCAGAAATGATCTAGTTAGATTCAATGTTAATTTCGGCAGAGTAATGGTAAGAATATGTATAAATAAATGTGGAAAAAGAAGAGGAGTGAAAACCAGAAAAATACGATTAGAAATTCGTTGAAAACAGCCCCTATTTGTAGAAGAACAACAGCCATGTCCATTCGTGAAGGGATATGACGAATAGACCCTTCTTTTGAAATTCAATTTTTTGAAATCAACTGACACTATGTCGACATAGGTAACTTGGGTATGTCGACATCCCAAAGGAAATTTTGGTGTTTTGTTTTTCTTTAAAAATAACTTTTATCTTATATAAAAACTATTTTAAACTTTTATAAATATACTTAACTATAGTTAAAATCCATAAATAAATATAGAGAATAATGTTTTGGTATATATAAAACTTTACTATAATTTTATATTTAAATCTAAGTATAAATATAAATTATTATTAAAAGATCGTTTAAAACTAAGGATAATTTGATTTTGAAATTAAAGATTATTATGAGGCTATAAGTATTTAAAATCAGGATAGATGTTTTTGATTCTTTTAAAAGGAAGGTTTTGAAATCATTTTGAAAAAAAGATAAAATTTTGTAAAAACATTTTGAATAAAATGTTAGCAGACACAAAACAATGTCCCACTAGATTTTTCGTAGGTTCCATCGTACTTAGGGTTCCATCCCTTTAACAGGCTCGAAGTGGATTCCATTCCATGAATGCATTGGATTTTAAGATACCGGTGCTTTTCTAGGAGTTTTAACAAAATTCCTAATTAAATTGCTTATTCTTGAAATCATGAACTCATGATAATCTTGATATTCTTGATACTCATGAGTCTTCAATATTGATATCTTGAATCTCTATATTGTACAGTCTTCATTCTTGGTACCTGCATGGTTAAATCCTGCATATGCATATATATCTAAACTATAATGTTAGTATTTATATTTTATAATCCTATTCTAAGGTTGTTGTCATCAAAACCATCATCTTAAGGACTAACAATCTCCCCATTTTTAATGATGACAAACTTTGTTTATAAAATATTACTTCTATCCTAATAACTCCCCCTTAATCTATGCCTAGCTATCTTATTTAATATTTTCCCCCCTTTGCATCAACAAAAACTAACTCCAAACTATATAACTCCCCCTCATTCTTAGACTAAAGTACATGCATTTATAAACTATACAATGGAGTATATAATAGATAGATTAAGAGATAATCATAATGATAGACATGATAATTAATTAAGGATCATATACATATCAATGCACATTTATACATGTTTTTTGCACCAAATATCAATCTAAATCAAATGAAATCAAAGTAAACAATTCAAATCAAACAAACCAATAAAATCAAACATTACGAGGAACTTCCACCCATACTTCTTCTCCAAATATAGGGTCTTCTTTAATGGCATCCCAATTTTCATTATCATTAGCGAGAGAGACTGGAGGATGTGTTTCGTTATCATCCTTGTGCAGGGAGGAAATCATCCATCGAAATGCCTTTCTTGCTCTTTGATCATCTGCATTTGACTCAACTCTAAGTGTCTCTTGTTTTGACGAATGAACGAAAGAATATTCTTGAAAGAATTAAGAGTCTCCTCAAGATTTTCGGATAAATTATGAATTGGATTGGCCATATTCGAGTTTGTGAGAAGAATGAGAGACAGAGTGAATAAGAAATAATACTGAGTGATGACTTCTAGAAGAAATAGGTATTTATAAGTATAGAAATTCATTTTAAATGAATAGACATAAGGTAGTTATTCAAATTTCAAATTTAAAATGAAGTGTCATTTCTGACCAGTACATGTCGAAATGGTCATAGGGGGATGTCGACATGGTGCAGTGAATTTTGATGGCTTATTTTGATTTTGTAAATAATTGTGTGTGTGTATATATATATAATTATATAATATGCTAATATTTATTCTGGAGATAAGATAAGCTGGATGACAGAAAAGAAATTCAATTTCATTGCATAATAGATCAATACAATGATTTAACATTTAAACTACACGAACATTCAAATCAAAATAAACTAAAACAAATACAACAAGATACGAAAAGGTAGAACTAGTTAGAGGATGACGAAGATGAAGATAATCCAAGCTTCTTGCTGACTTTGGAAATAAACTTGCTCATCTTGAATGAAATTTTGTCCAACTTCTTACTAACGGATCGTTTAAGAATCCGTTGATTCTCAACATTAGTCTTTTCGTTTTTGAGAAGAGTTTTGTTGGTTGGGTTAGGAGGGTAATCAATGCTTTCCAAAGATGTTTCACCTTCTTCTTCCTCTTCAAATTCCATTTCATCCCCTTCTTCTTCTTCCTCTTCCACCTTTTCCATCTCCTCATGAGCCAAACGCTCTTCCTTTTCGGCAAGAGTCTCATAAGGTTGAAAAACAAATGGAATTTTCATAAGAGAAATGTTAGAGTGATTAAAAACCTTTCTTCAAACAAATTCTTCTCCTTTTAAATCCACTCCAAAAAAGTTAAAAATTCGAGTGAGATAGATTCCATGATACAAAGTATTCTCACCCATTTCAAGATTTTTGGGACGAAGTTCATCAAAAATAACTTGGGCCCAATTAATATCCTAATTTCCAAAAATAGAAAAAAGTGCTTTGCAAACTTTTGAAGTAGGATTGTTAAAATTTCCCGATCTTGGGGTCAAAGTATGTTGTAAAAGAAGATTGACAATTCCAGCTTTGGTCGAAAGTTTCGATTTTTGAATTCAAATTATCATTTCCTTCGAAAATGTGATGAAATGTCTCACGATCATTTTCATCGATTTTAAAACTAGAAAGATCCATTCTCGTACTCTTGCAATTGAGAATGGTACCCAAAAGATCACAATTCAAAACAATTCTAGTGCCTTTGACACTACTCCAAATTTCATCATCATTTCCAATAGAAAATCAACGGTTTAAATTTGCATAGAAAATTTTAACAAGATTCGGATAACAAACAAAATCATTTTGAGAAGCATCAACAAGACTAAGAATTTGATTGTTTGCAAAAAGAGAACCAATTTCATAAGAAGAGAAATCTTGAAATATAGCAAACTTTCCGGGATGGACTTTTGCATAGTTAGCATAATTGATGTATGCTTTTATAGCCTCCAGATCATTGAAGAGTTGCTCTTTTATCTTTCTAAACATTCTCATGGTGGAGGGGTTACTTGAAGAAGCCATTAAAGTAGAGAGTAGAGAGCTTGAAGTTTCGAAGAGAGAGTTTGAATTTGAAAATGAGAGTGAAAAGATGTGATAAAAAATAGTGAATAAATAGATTCTTAAAGGACATGTTCTCTGGTCAAAAGATGTATTTTCAGAGAATTGAATGAAGTGAAAAGATGGAGGGAAATTCAACCATTTGAATTCAAATTTTGAATTTCAAATTCTGTACCCATGTCAACATGTGTCTTTGAATATCTATGATTTATTTTTCCTAAGTATTCTAATATATATATATATATACACACACACGTGTGTGTGTGTGTGCGTACTTATTATTTTTAGTGTGTATATATATCTGGAATAATTATGAAATTATACTATATTCTATAAAATATTATAATACCATTAAAAATAAAAACAAAAATAAAAATAAAAATTTTAAAATTCAAACAACACACCAATCAAAATCAATCAATCAAGAAACCAATTCGAAGCATGCAATTTCAACCAAATGTATCGTAAATGTGTACCTTTTTCTTAGTCCGTTTCTCTGAATTCGTCGAAGTCGTGAACTGCTGTGAAACACATATTTGAATTATCTATCTTCTGGTCATCATCGCCTGAGGACGAGTCTAAGTCATCTAGAGTAGCAGTAAATGCACGTTTTCGTTTCTTTACAGAATCATTGTTTATAGGAAGATTTTGCATATCTGGATACGACAATCTCTTTTGATATGTCATGGTTCGTCACAGTTGAAACATTTGATATTGTTTGGCACTACATTCTAATTTTCAGATTTCTTATAGTTGTTTCTCTTGAGATTGTTCATCTTTCTGTATTTCAGGAATTTTCGAAAATTCTTGGTCATAAAGATTATCTCTTCATCATTATCGTTGTTTGAGTCAGATCCATCGGTCAATGCATTGAATGCCATTGATTTCTTTTCAGATGCTTCGCTTTCTCTTCTCCCAATCATTTGAACTTCAAACGACATTAGATTTCCAATTAATTCTTCTATCTTTGAGGCACTGATGTCATTTGCCTCTTCGATCGCAAGTGTCTTTTGATCCCATTCTAGAGTAAGAGAATTTAAGATTTTTTTTGACTTGATCTTCTTCTGAAAATTCCTTTCCCAAAGATATTAGAGAACGCACAATATCCTAAAATCTATTATACATATCTGAAATAGACTCATTAGAATTCATTTTAAATAATTGAAACTGATTTGTGAGCATGGAAATTTTGGTCTGTTTAACTTTGCTTGTTCCTTCGAGAGTAACTTGCAAAGTTTTCCAGATTTCATATGCAGACTTACAAACTGACACTCTATTAAATTCATTCCTATCAAGTGAACAAAATAGAATATTCATTGCTTTAGAATTATTTCGTGCAACAGTCTTTTGCTCAGCGGTCCACTGTGCAAAATCAGTTGTGGGTTCAGAATATTCAGTCTGTGTAATATTCCAACTGTCCAATCCTACAGATTGTAAATATATTTTCAACCTACATGCCTAATATGCATAATTGCTGCCATTAAAAAGTGGTGGTCTGACAATAGACGACCTTCTACAAATGAACTAGTGACAGGGATGATAGAACTAGTGTTGATAGTGTTACTAGTACCAGTGTTGGTAGCCGTTTTTTGAAAAAAATTCAAAAATTCAAATTATGAAAACTTTAAAAACATTGTTCTGATACCAAATGTTTGAAATGCGGATTACGGATCTTAAGGCTAGGATAAACACTGGAGGGGGGTGAATAGTGTTTTAAGAAACTACTAAATCTTTTAGAATTTTTGTTAATTTAAACACAAATGTATGCAATATTCAGACACAGATATGATCACAGAAACAAACACGGATGCAGAAATAAAGCAAAAGCAGTAAAGAAAAGAACACACCAGATTTTATACTGGTTCGGAATTACCCTACATCCAGTCCCGCACACAAGTACGGATTTCCTTTCAAAAGCAATCTTTACAATTACACCCTCGATTTCAATGCTACAATGTACACCCTCCAGATTCACAATCCTCCGGGTAGAGATACTTGATTTCACGGACGACAAGTTCACCCAATTGATTTCCTAGGCTAGAATCACACCTTTTACACATTATTGATTTCCTAGGCTATAATCACGCCTTTTCACACTTGATTGATTTCCAAGGCTATAATCACACCTTTACATAGAAATGATTACAAAGAAGCCTATAACTCTGAATACCACTAAGAATCGTGTTGAGATGTGATAGAGAATCAAACCAGAAATGATCAGCTAGATTCAATGTTCATTTTGGCAGAGTAATGGTAAGAATATGTATAAAAGAAATGTGGAAGAAGAAGAGGAGTGAAAACAGAAAAATATGATTAGAAATTCATTGAAAACAGCCCCTATTTATAGAAAAACAACAGCCATGTCCATTCGTGAAGGGATATGACGAATAGACACTTCTTTTGAAATTCAAAATTTGAAATCAACTGACACTATGTCGACATGGGTAACTTGAGTATGTCGACATCCCAAAGGAAATTTTGGTGTTTTGTTTTTCTTTGAAAATAACTTTTATCTTATATAAAAACTATTTTAAACTTTTATAAATATACTTAACTATAGTTAAAATACATAAATAAATATAGAGAATAATATTTTGGTATATATAAAATTTTACTATAATTTTATATTTAAATCTAAGTATAAATATTAAAAGTTAAATATATTATTATTAAAAGATAGTTTAAAACTATGGATAATTTGATTTTGAAATTAAAGATTATTTTGAGGCTAAATGTATTTAAAATCAGGATAGATGTTATTGATTCTATTAAAATGAAGGTTTTGAAATCATTTTGAAAACAAGATATAATTCTGTAAAAACATTTTGAATAAAAGGTTAGCAGATACAAAACGATGTTCCACTAGATTTTTTGTAGGTTCCATCCTACTTAGGCTTCCATCCCTTAAACAGGCTCGAAGTGGATTCCATTCCACGAATAAATTGGATTTTAAGATGTCAGTGCTTTTCTAGGTGTTTTAACAAAATTCCTAATTAAATTACTTATTCTTGAAATCTTAACTCTTGATAATCTTGATATTCTTGATACTCATGAGTTTTCAATCTTGATATCTTGAATCTCTATACTGTACAGTCTTCATTCTTGGTACCTGCATGGTTAAATCCTGCATATATATATTTATCTAAACTATAATGTTAGTATTTATATTTTATAATCCTATTCTAAGGTTGTTGTCCTCAAAACCATCATCTTAAGGATTAATACAAATCACAAAAGAATTAGAATGGTACCGAAGAAATGTGTACGATAGGAGGAATGACCTTACTTGGCCCTGCGTGGCTCCTGTTTTAGCCGTATCAAACTGACTCAATGAAGTTAGGACTACGTAAATACCATATAGAATCATCACCAAACCATCCTACTTCATTTTGGAATCTCCACCACGTACACGGTTGTTAAAGTGATTTTCGATATTGGCAGAGAGTATGACAATATCCGATCTCGGTCTCTTTAACAACCAAACGTTATTATAACACCGTGGTCATTTCAATTCAAACAGTTCATAATTCATATCAACGTATCATATTATTTCAAACCATATCAATTTGGTATCATTATACACTTTAAATAATATTCATCTTCAGAATCGTAACACTTTTGAAAATTATAACACTTTTGAAACCGTAACACTTATAAAATCATAGCACTTTGGAAATCATAACACTTCCGTAATCATAACAGTTTCCACCTAAACAATTTAGTTGCTGAAAATAGGTTATATAATAAAATAGGATAAATTGAAATAGTTTATATATTAAAAATACTTTATATAATAAATAGTTTCTTCTAATTTCATGAGTCAATTCAACTCATCTTAAATTCCAAAATTCGATTTAAATCAATTCCAATTTAGCCATTCAAATTTAAAGGTCAAAGATTCAATTCAAATTCTCAATAACTCATTTTAATTTATATCTATTTCAAATCCAAGTTTGAACTATCACTTCAATTCCAATAAGATTCAAGTTTAAATATCCAAACATCTACGATATACATTTCATTTTTATTTCAACATTTAACTTTAAATTTATTGAAATTGGAAAGTATTCACTAAATCATTTCAATAACAATTTATAAAAATCAAATTAATAAATTCAAATCAATGTTAAATATTCTATCTTAATTTTATTTGAAATAGAGAATATATATTAAATTACTTTTTACCAAATCAAGTTATAAATCATATTTTTCAAAATCTCAAAATCAATAAGTTCAAATTACTTCTTATTTAAGTTCAATTATTAACCGATTTAAATTCCAATTCAACGTTAATTTATCTTCCCAACCTTATTATTAAAGTTATAAGATCTATTTTTAAAATAGTAATATAAATTTAAGTAAATTCTTAAACATATTTTAATACTAATTTAAATTATATTTCATTAAGTTAAATCTTATTATTAACTTTATTTTATATTAAATCCATTTATATATTTTTAAAATAAGAAAATTATAAGAAAATCTTAAAAATTGTATTTTCAAAACTAACTTATAAATTTAAAATTTCCAAAACATATAAATTTAAAAATCTAAAATTTAAACCTTTATAAAAGTAACCTTTATATATATAATATCTTAAAGTCAATATTTATTAAAACTATATATTTCCTTTCAAAAGCTTGAAAATCATTTTCAAAATATATATAGACCAACGGTGTCTCTATAAAATTTTATATCTTATGATCAAGTGATAAGGATATTTATCATTTTAATCCGCAATTTAATTATCTACGGGTACATATCATTTCAACCCTCAATTCCAAATTCAATTAAATGAAAATCGCATGGGTTTTATCATTTCAACCCATATCGACTTTCCCTTATTCTATAAAATCGTTCGGGTATGTATCATTTCAACCCATAAGGAATTCTATACTAACAGGAAACTTGCAGAGTGAGAACAGTGATGATAATAATATAACATATCAATAGCAGGCATATATCATCAATAAAAGATAAAATATAAATAACAGATCATGGTGTTAGATGTCACAAGTGAACAGTTACATATACTAGCATATCATATATGGAAAATAATTAACAGTTCAATTTAGTAGCATATTTCGATTGTCATTTCAAATGAAATCAGATTTAATAAACATAAGAATGTTAATCGTGATTGCTCACCTTTCAAGGCTAGAGGGATTCGACAATGAAATGAGTTACGAATCCAAATACGAATCCCAAAGCAAAGCAAAATTGGCACGAATTCTACGATCGAAGCTGATAGCTCGAAATTGGCAAAATCAAATCAAACTGGATTGATGAAGACCAATGGTATAAATGAACTTATATATAACTATATAAATAAAGTCATATTCCAAGTTTAAACACATATTAAATTAAATAGATACGTATTTCAAAAATCATTGTCTTAAATTAAACACATATATTAAAATAAAATATATGTATATTATATATTTTGAAATAAATACTTATGTAGATATTCAAACATATCGCTTTGTATATATACAACAACAAAAACAGACTTATGATTTAAATTCTATACATACATTACTAGGTCATCCTCGGCAAACTAACAACATTTTATATAAACTATATTAACAAATTTATACTTAATACTTAAACTTATGTAAAAAAATACATAGGTTATATAGCTTACATAAACTTGATTCTCTATGCGCACAACTAGAACAAAATTTTATAATATATATACACAGTTTACAATACTAACATAAATATAACATAACATATATTATACTTATATAATAGAATAGGAGTGTTGCACCTTGTAGCCTTTATAGGCCATCAATTCTGCAACTAATATACTTAAAAGAGCACTGTATACTTTCCCATATATATAAATTATATAAATAACTCACACATGAAAATATATAACAGATTTAAAATCGCTATTTAGTAAACAATTATATCACCTTTCAAAGTATGTTATATACACACACACACACACACACACATATACCAATGATGCAAACATATATATATGAGGACATAACATAATATATACCTATTATACCGACCAAAAGAAGCTGCGGGCTTTCAAATATGCAAAACTATTTTTAAAATAAATAAATATACATATACCTTTTTAAACAAAGAATATAATATTCCTACCTATTATAAATAATACTTTAGAAGTGGAATGCAAGTATACCTTGTATAAAATAAGTATATGCTTACATTAACATGGAACGGCAACTAAGGTCTCGGCTGGGCTTGATATGCGGCGAACAAAGGGAGGAAGGCCGCGGTTACGGAGGAAGAGAGGGTCGCGGTTTTATGACATGCATGCGTGAGCTGGGCTTTAGGAATAGGCTGAGGCAGTCGAAATATGATGGTAGTGGGAAGCTCAACGTTGGTTGGGGGACGAGGTCGGAGAGGCGGTGAGTGCTAGCGGAGGGCTGAGCTCTGGGTTGCACATAGGAAGCTGGGTGCTGCGCTAGCTGGCTCGGGTTTGGGTTCGGCAACATGGGATACGGTGGGGCTATAGGGGAAGAGCAGGGGAAACGAAGTGGGGTGGTGGAGATGGTGGCCACAAAAGGTGTTGGACGAGAGTCGGTGGAGGATCAGGGGAAACGTCGGCGAAGATGGGTGTGCTTGGTGGGTGCTCGGGTGGAAAACATGGAGGAGAGGACTTGCGGTGGTGCCCAGGGTGGTTTGGTGATAGGGTGGGGGAGAGAGGGAGGCAGACATAAGAAAGGGGGGAAAGGTGAAAGAGGGAGTGAAAGGTAGAAAAGGAAGAGAGAGAAAAATGGGAAGATGGCAATTACAAAGTGGATTGCGTGCTTATCAAAAAGAAACGAAAACAGCAGATATTCATTTTATTTCTCTTTGCATATACTTTATAATATACATAGATTGATTTCAAAATCAGGAATAGAACAACAGAAATAAAGAGAGAGGAGAGGAACGGATCAAATAAATATCAAAACCAGGAAAACCTACAGAAGTGAAAGAAGAAATAGAAAAGAGTATAAGTTGTCCTTAAATGATGTATGCATGTGTATATACCCTTGTATAATGCAAAGTTTTGCTGCTACAGCCACGGAATGTACATACAAAAATTTAATGCAAAGTCTCCACAAGATCACTTCCAAGTCAAATGAAAAGATATGGCAAAAGAAATGGAAAAGATATCGTAGATTTTGCCACGTACCCGACTCCAAAACACACAAATGAATATACTACGTAGATCACCATGACGAGGTAATCAAAACGGCATACAGATATCTGTAATATAACTATCTTATCAAAAATCGATATTCGGTACCAAAAATGCTGCTAAAACGCCGGGATTAAGGTAAACAGAGCAATAATAGTCCAAAGTTGGCAAAATGAAATATGATGTCATATTTAGAAGATGATTCACAAATTTATTATATAAAAATATTCAGCTTTGAGAAATATTTTATTATTATCAAATATTAGCTGATAGAATTACACAATAAAATAAACTTTCATATTTTCTGATGAAAATTTACTATTTGCTATGTTTATATAGACGTATTTCAAATATCAAATTTTCATTTCAAAATTTTATTATTTATTTTCAGGAAAAATTTTGGTTAATTACGTTATAAAAACTATTAAAATTTACGGATTGTTACACTCTCCCCTACTCAAAACTTTTCGTCCCCGAAAAGGAACGAGGTAGAAGAATAGAAACAACCGGAAAGAAAAATAGATTTGAAATACAAAACACAACCATTAATTCAAAACCCATATAAATTTCAATTTTATATTAATTAATACTCAACGGTTTGGTTTAATCCACATTATTCAATCAATAACTACTTATTATATCCATATTTTGTTAATTCAATTTAATGCATTTCAATCAATAGATTTGATTTCAATTTATTAGCATTTGTTACAAAATTTTCTTTTAAGAACAAAATTTATTTTAGTTAACCCATTAATTAAATCCATTTGACTTCTCTTAAGTTGATTTCACTTAAAAATTCAATCTCAACTATTCTTAATTTCGTATTTATTCACTCAAATTGTATCTTTCTTTTATTACGTAATTTATCTCAATTAACATTTCCTATAATCATAAATTAAGTATATAAACTTCTATTATAACCACCAAATTTTATTTATACATTTCCTTTTCAAAATTCATTCAAGGAACATTTTATTCCATGTTTTATATCATATATTATTCAATTACATTCAAACCTTTCCCAGTTAGGTTTTATTAATATTTTTTGAATGTAGTTGAATACTATACAATTTTGCCTTTAACTTACAATATTTTATTAAGCAATAATTTAGTTTGAACATTTCTATTACTAAAGTTTCTTTTGTATAACCTTCAATTCACATAAACATTTTGACTCTTTGAATATTTCAGGTGAGTTATATATATATATATTTTAGAGTGAAGTTAAGTGTTATACAAATTTTCCTAGTTTCAAGTTACTTCAAATTACATTTGTTATTTTAAACACTTAAATTCGTCAAAATTTTGCTTTTTTCGATAATTTGAGACCATCACTTTACACAGAATTTAAGAATACATTTCCAGCTTCACTTTAAACTATTTTGAAATAATTATAAACATATATATTTTATAAATCAAATTATACACAAGAAATTTAAACCAAATCCATTTTTTTCTTAAACAAAGGTGTAGCAAAGCTACTAAGTGGCCTCTCCACTTTGAGACTCGAAAATGAATGTCGATGATGTTGCAGTCTTCACCGAGATTATTTTCCAGCGACAAAAGAGAAGAGTGCTAACTTTTTATTTTTAAATTTTTGCAAACAATTTATATCCAAAAATACTTTCAATGATATATTCTTTCAAACCATGAAATCCACATTTTTGAAAAGCACCAAAAATTATATTCTTAAATCCCTGATTTATGCTTATTTCATTTTCAAACCAACTAAACCACGTTTATAAAATTTCTAACACCTTATAACATATAACTATATAAGACGATTTAGTAGAGTTGACAAAATAATAAATGATAATCTAGTATTATCATTTCCAACACCAAATACATTTCTATCCAATTTCAAAATTTTATACTTTTATATACATCTAAAATATAACCATACATAATGTAAAAAATTTGGAAACAATATTGTGTTAATTTACTCTGTTTAAATGTTCCGGAGTTCCTATCGATAGCGTTAGTTTGACGAATCGGCCGAAACTCAAAATTCAAACTTAACAACACAAACTACACAATATAAAACATTTATATTAATTACAAATACACTCCCTCACTCGATGATTCAAGAATGGATTTAAAAACAAGGATAGAAATTTAGATTTATAGGAACTCTGATCAAGAGAATTCTAACCAGAAGATAGGCTCGAAAGGGAGATAAGATAATTAAATTATAAAATACAGAGATTGATAGACTTATATAAATCGTGGGTGACCTTAATCGGGTCAACCGTGACTTCGAGAAAAGATCGATGCAGAATCCAAAGGCAAATCGACAACTGATCACAAGAGAATAGAATTCGGGTATAGCAAAAGATAGCATCATCTAAACCGACGATATAGAAACCTTCGGTGAACCAATGCCTGTTGTAAAGGAGTTTCACCCCTTTATACAATATTCTAAGATTGGACGGATCGCCGATTCATTATAGAGATCAAGCGAAGTGGGGTTATGTGATACTCCAGAATCAAGAAGAACACGAACAGGAAGGGACAAGAATGGATTCCAGAACAAAAGGGAAGTCTCGAAAATTCAAAGGAGATCCGCATAAAAGAGGAAGAGACTCAAGTTCGAACGAAGGTGATTCCGTAATTAATTCTACTACATATGATAAGTTTTGCCTAAAACCAGAGCTTTGATACCAACTGTAACATCCGGGTATTTCGTGTCATTCGCATCCGCACATGTCGAACTTGAATTGCTCAAAATATCATATTGTTAATTTATATTTGAAAAAACTCGGCATATACAGTAAATAAATCAATCACAGACACGGAGTAATATAACAAGAAGCAGCGGAAACAAAATGAATAGTAGTTTATGAAGGTACTATATATATGTATCGGAATTAAAACAAGATACAACAGAAGCCTCGAATACATAAAAGTATCAATACAATAGCCAAATAACAAAATCTGAATATATCACTAGAGTCAACTGAATAACTAAAAGCTGAACAGATGTAGATGGATTTCCAAGCGAAGCTCCACCTCCAAAGGTGAGTCTCAAATGCTGCGATACTCAGTCTGACCTGAGCATAAAGCAAAACACAAACACTCGAGTCAGGATTAACATTCTTATATCAATAAATCCTACGTAAGTGAAATATCAACTGAAGTATAAGTAACTCAAAGGATGTTTGGGATAACCATCCTCTAGGGATCCGTGGAACTATCTACTATATAGTAATATAAGCTATTATAATATGTCTATAGTAAAGTAAAAAGTATTAAAATAGCGTTAAGGCGTTACCCATAACCCCTTTAACACATATATTCTCGTATTCTAACAATGTCGTAAGTTCCTCCGTAACTGGAGGTTTACCCAGAGGACACCGCATAGGTACGGTACAAAACAAACTCATAGAAGGCGATAGGGAATGCGACAAGGCACTCGATGCTAGGGTAGATATACCGTTTGTGGATCCGGACTGATGGTAACGCATAGCAGCTACTACCGCCCACCCCGTGACACACTCCTAAATCAAATGTGCACCCAATCAAATCACAAAAGCAATAGAATGGTATCGAAAAAATATGTCTGATAGGCGGAATGACCTTACTTGGTCCGGCGTGGCTCTTGTTTTAGCCGCATCAAGCTGACTCACGGAAGTCAGGGCTACGTAAATACCATATATAATCGTCACCAAACCATACTACTTCATTCGGAATCTCCACCACATACACGTTTGTTAAAGTGGTTTTCGGTATTTGCAGAGAGTATGACAATATCTGATCCTGGTCCCTTTAACAACCAAACGTTATCATAACACCGTGGTCATTTCGTTTCAAACAATTCATAATTCATATCAAAATATCAAACCATATCAATTTGGTATCATTATACACTTTAAATAATATTCATTTTCAGAATCGTAACACTTTCAAATTATAACACTTTTGAAATCGTAACACTTTTAAAATCATAGCACTTTGGAAATCATAACACTTCCGTAATAATAACAGTTTCCACCTAAACAGTTAGATGTTGAAAATAGTTTATATAATAAAATAGTACAAAGTGAAATAGTTTATATATTAAAAATACTTTACATAATAAATAGTTTCTTCCAATTTCGCAAGTCAATTCAACTCATCTTAAATTCCAAAATTCGATTTAAATCAATTCCAGTTTAGCCATTTAAATTTAAGGTTCAAAGATTCAATTCAAATTCTCAATAAACCATTTCAATTTATATAGATTTCAAATCCAAGTTTGAACTATCACTTCAATTCCAATAAGATTCAAGTTTAAATATTCAAACATCTACGATATACATTTCATTTACATTTCAATATTTAACTTTAAATTTATTCAAATTGGAAAGTATTCACCAAACCATTTCAATAACAATTTATAAAAATCAAATTTATAAATTCAAATCAATGTTAAATATTCGATCTCAATTTTTTTTTGAAATTAAGAATATTCATTAAATCACTTTATACCAAATCAAGTTATAAATCATATTTTTCAAAATCTCAAAATCAATAAGTTCAAATTGCTTCATATTTAAGTTCAATTATTAACCGATTTAAATTCCAATTCAACATTAATTTACCTTCCCAACCTTATTATTAAAGTTATAAGATTTACTTTTAAAATATTAATATAAATTTAAGTAAATACTTAAACATATTTGACACTAATTCAAATTATATTTTATTAACTTAAATCTTATTATTAAATTTATTTTATATTAAATCCATTTATATATTTTTTAAATAATAAAATTATAAGAAAATCTTAAAAATTATATTTTCAAAGCTAACTTATAAATTTAAATTTTCCAAAACATATAAATTTAAAAATCTAAAATTTAAACCTTTATAAAAATAACCTTTATATATATAATATCTTAAAATCAATATTTATTAAAACCATATATTTCCTTTCAAAACCTTGGAAATCATTTTCAAAATATACATAGACCAACTGTGTCTGTATAAAAATTTCTATCCTATGGTCAAGTGATACGGATATTTATCATATCAATCTGCAATTTAAATATCTACAGGTATATATCATTTCAACCCGCAATCCAAAATTCAATTGAATGAAAATCACTAGGGTTTTATCATTCCAACCCATAACGATTTTCCCCTATTCTACAAAATCGTTTGGGTGCGTATCGTTTCAACCTATAGGGAATTCTATACTAACAGGAAACTTGCGGAGTGAGAACAGTGATGATGATAATATAACATAACATATCAATAACAGACATATATCATCAATAACAGATAAAAATAAATAACTGATCATGGTGTTAGATGTCACAGGTGAACAGTTACACATACTAGCATATCATATGGCAAATAATTAACACTTCAATTTAGCAGCATATTTCAATTGTCGTTTCAAATGAAATCAGATTTACTAAATATAAGAACGTTAATCGTGAGTGATTTCTCACCTTTCGAGCCTAGAGAGATTCGACAATGAAATGAGTTACGAATCCAAATACGAATTTCAAAGCGAAGCAAAATTGGCACGAATTCGACGAACAAATCTGATAGCTCGAAATTGAAGAAATCAAATCAAACTGGATTGATGAAGATCGATAGTATAAATGAATTTATATATATAACCATATATATAAAGTCATATTCCAAGTTTAAACACATATTAAATTAAATAGATATGTATTTCAAAAATCATTGTCTTAAATTAAACACATACATTAAAATAACATATATGTATATATATGATATATTTTGAAATAAATACTTATGTAGATATTCAAACATATCACTTTGTATATATATGACAACAACAAACTTATGATTTAAAATCTATACATACACTACTAAGTCATTCACAGCAAACTAACAACATTTTATATAAACCATATTAACAAACTTATTCTTAATACTTAAACTTAAAAAAATATAGGTTATATACCTTAGCAAACTAACAACATTTTATATAAACCATATTAACAAACTTATTCTTAATACTTAAACTTAAAAAAAAATAGGTTATATACCTTACCTATACTTATTCCATATATGCATAACTAGAACAAAATTTTATAATGTGTATACACAGTTTACAATACTAACATAAATATAACATAGCATATATTATACTTTTATAATAGAATAGGAATGTTGCACCTTGTAGCCTTTATAGGCCATCACTTCTGCAACTAACATACTTCAAAGAGCACCGTATACTTCCCAATATATATAAATTATATAAATAACTCACACATGAAAATATCTAACAGATTTAACACTGTTTAGTAAACAATTATATTACCTTTCAAAGTATTATATATACACATATACCAATGACGCAAACATGTATATATGAGGACATAACATAATATATGCCTATTATACCGACCAAAAGAAGCTGCAGGCTTTCAAATATGCAAAACTACTTCTAAAATAAATATATATATACCCTTTTAAACAAAGAATATAATATACCCACCCATTATACATAATACTTTAGAAGTGAAATGCAAGTATACCTTGTATAAAGTAAATATATGCTTACATAAAAATAGAACGGCAATTAAGTTCTCGACTGGGCTTGATATGCGACGAACAGAGGGAGGAAGGCCGCGGTTACGGAGAAAGAGAGGGTCGCGGGGTTATGACATGCGTGCACGAGCTAGGCTTTGGGAATAGGCCGAGGCAGTCGAAATATGACGGTAGTGGGAAGCTCGGCGTTGGTTGCGGGACGAGGTCATGGGAGGCTGGGTGTTGCACTAGCTGGCTCGGGTTTGGCAACATGAGCTGCGGCGGGGCTATAGGGGAAGAGTAGGGAAAAGGAAGTGGGGTGGTGGCCGCAAAAGGTGTTGGACGAGAGTCAGTGGCGGATCAGGGGAACCATCGGCGAAGATAGATGTGCTTGGTGGGTGCTCGGGTGGCAAACGTGGAGAAGGAGACTTGCGGCGGTGGCTAAGGTGGTTTGGCGATAGGCCGGGGAGAGAGGGAGGCTGACATAAGAAAAGGGGGGAAAGGTGAAAAAGGAAGTGAAAGGTAGGAAATGAAGAGAGACCAAAATTGGAAGATGGCGGTTTCAAAGTAGATTGCTTGCTTATCACAAAGAGACGAAAACAGCAGATATTCATTTTATTTCTCTTTGCATATACTATATAATATATATACATATATAGATTGATTACAAAATCAGGAATAGAACAACAGAAATAAAGAGAGAGGAGGGGAACGGGTCAAATAAATATCAGAACCAGGAAAACCTACAGAAGTGAAAGAAGAAAAAGAAAAGAGTATAAGCTGTCCTTAAATGATGTATGCATTGTTAGAATCTCAATTGTTGGATTTTAATGACAACAACAATACAATTATGTCAAAGAATCTCTAAGTTAATTTGCAGGTACATGAGCATCAAAAAGAGATCATCAAATACATTCAAAATGAAGATACACATTACAAAAGGATGAAAGAATGTATGTGGAGATACAAGAAGAGATACATACGATAGAGACAAGACAAAGGTGACAAACAAAGTATTATTAGTCATAGAGTGTCGTGTCTAGAATTTGTAAATGTTAAAATCTTCTCCAAATAGTATACACACATATACATTCACATTTTAATTGAAAAATCAAGTTTTTAAAAATTTCATGGAGCGGGACTCAAACCCGGGTCACTAGTTCAGAAGGTAAGTGCTCTAACCATTTGAGCTATGGTAATTTTTAGTTACAAGTCAAATTCAGACGTCTGAAATGGTCAATTCAAATGTCTGAATCTGTAATCAAAACTGAAATTTCATACAATATTCAGACGTTTGAATTGGAAATTTCAGACGGCTGAATCTGATCAAAAATGACATATTTCCTTTCTGGTTTGCACGTTATCAATTTCAGAAGTTTGAATTTTTCAAATCAGAAGTCTGAATATCTATAACGGCTATATTTTTCAAAGAGGCACTTTCATTCGTGAAGAGATGCGTCCTTCATTTCAATAGATATGACCATATCTCTTCATGATAACTCTTTACGAACAAATGCACCTATTTATAATGTATATAAACACATTAGAATCATTCTTTTTAACAATCAATACAATCTATTCTTAATCTTCTTTGATTCTAACACTCTTGTGCATTCAAGTTCATACAAAATCATTCATTTACTTCCATATTCTTCACATATATATACATACATACATACATATATATATATATCAAAAGGAGAAGATTATAAGAAGGTTGTACTATCAAGAGACAAATCCGTGTTATCAAGAACACACTGTGTCAAATACTCTCTATATAAGTTGAAGTCTTGTTCTGCTGTTCAGGCGAGTGAAGTCCTCTTCGGCTGTTGAGGCGAAATCATGTTCTACTGCTCAGGTCCCTTGTTCGGTTGTTCAAGGGTTGTATAGGCATGTTCCTCCGAGCTAATTGAGGGTTGTTGTAGTTGGAATTGCAGAAGGAGTTTGGGACTGGACGTAGAACGGGAAGTTCGAACCAGTATAAAAATTCCTGGTGTGCTTGTTTTAATTTTACTTATTTTCATTTACTTTGCTTTTATCGTCTGTTTTCCGCATTTAGATTTTATTATATTCCATATTATACGATCCTAAGTAATAACTTGCATTATTAGTTACTTTCATTTGGTAGCTAGCTTGCCACACAGTGGTTATTTTCATTTGGTACCAGAGCCTGTTATTCTAGAGATCGTAACAACATCCTAGAATAAATGGCTACAAAGAGATTTAGTCAAGGCAATAAGAAGAGGAAGAGCAATAAAGAAAAAATCAAAGGAGCTAACAAACAAATGCTTCATGGCAAATGATAATGACGTTAGTGATCTAACTTTTGATGGTATGGAAGAAATAAATTCAAAACTTCTAGACACTTTAAAAAGTCTCAAAAGAAAATATAAGTAAGCTCTGGAAAATCAGAAGAAAGCAGAATTCGAAAGAGATATGCTTAAAGACGAGAAGAAAATATTAGAAAAAGAACTTGAGACAATTCAAGATTCACTCTCTGACAATTCTCAACTCGCTCTATTAAGTCAAGAAATAGAAGCTCAAAAAGAAAAGAATAATGCTCTAACTTCTGAGAATCATGAGTTAAAAACAAAAATTAAAATTGTTGAGTTAGATAACACTAGTCTCAAAACTAAGCTTGATGACATTACTAAAATATTTCCAATTTTAATAAAGGGAGAGAAAATTTATCCAGGATTATTGAAAATTCTCAACCTGCTTCAAACAAGAAGGGATTAGGTTATGTTAAGAATTCAAAAGCTCGCAGTGATAAAAAAAAGGTTTAGGATATAATAAAACGGATCGTAGAAATAGCACTAGATATGCTTTCATGTATAGCAAAAATGATAGTGCTAGCACTAAATTTCGAGTAAAGTCTAAATCCAATTTTTATAGAAATTCAAATACTGCTATGACCACTAATTTCTCTAGAAGTATAAAATCATTGACCAGAAATATGAATAAAAATTATCTAAGTATATGGGTTCCTATTAATTGGAAAAATAGAGAAAATTACATTGATGATTATTTTGATATGGTAGTTAATAATATAAATTATATCTATAAAGGTTCAACCACACCCAATTGGGTATGGTTTCCTAAGACCTAACCCCCCGGACCCTAACATAATAAAGGGGTATGGAAAATGATTATTATTTTTTGCAGGTACTCGGAAAAACAAAAGGAAAAGGATAGATTTTGGAATTTTAAAGAATGTTTCATACATTTAATAGAATTATGTGCTTACAATGAAATATGGACTTCAGCAAATATGGTAAAATCTATTTTATTTTTCCTTCATAATTAATAATGAGTTTATCTCGTTATTTACAAGATATTTTATATAATTTATTATATTCTCTCATTCTTTTTTATAATGATAAGGGGAAGAAATTCATATGCATATTAATAGAGGGAGATATTATACTTAGGGGGAGATTTTATACTTAGGGGGAGCTTTAAACATATTAATATTTTATATATATATATATATATATGATGAATATTTTAAAAAAAATTGTATGGTTGTCATCATCAAAAGGGAGGAGATTGTTAGAACCTCAATTGTTGGATTTTAATGACAACAACTATACAATTATGTCAAAGAATCTCTAAGTTAATTTGCAGATACATGAGCATCAAAAAGAGATAATCAAATACATTCAAAATGAAGATACAAATTACAAAAGGATGAAAGAATGTATATGAAGATACAATACGATAGAGACAAGACGAAGGTGACAAACAAAGTATTATTAGTCATAGAGTGTCGTGTCTAGAATTTATAAATGTTAAAATCTTCTCCAAATAGTATACACACATATACATTCATATTTTAATTGAAAAATCAAGTTTTCAAAAATTTCATGGAGCGGGACACGAACCCGGGTCACTAGTTCAGAAGGCAAGTGCTCTAACCATTTGAGATATGGTAATTTTTAGTTACAGGTCAAATTCAGACGCTGAAATGGTCAATTCAAACGTCTGAATCTGTAATCAAAACTGAAATTTCATACAATATTCAGGCGTCTGAATTGGAAATTTCAAACGTCTAAATTTGGTCAAAAATGACCTATTTCCTTTCTGGTTTGCACGTTATCAATTTCAGAAGTCTGAATTTTTCAATTCAGAAGTCTGAATATCTATAACGGCTATAATTTTCAAAGAGGCACTTTCATTCGTGAAGAGATGCGTCCTTCATTTCAATAGATATGACCATATTTCTTCATGATAACTCTTTACGAACAAATGCACCTATGTATAATCTATATAAACACATTAGAATCATTCTTTTTAACAACCAATACAATCTATTCTTAATCTACTTTGATTCTAACACTCTTATGCATTCAAGTTCATACAAAATCATTCATTTACTTCTATATTCTTCACATACATACATATATATATCAAAAGGAGAAGATTATAGGAAGGTTGTACTATCAAGAGACAAATCCGTATTATCAAGAATACACTTTGTCAAATACTCTCTGTATAAGTTGAAGTCCTGTTCTGCTATTCAGGCGAGTGAAGTCCTCTTCGGCTGTTGAGGCGAAATCATGTTCTGCTGCTCAGGTCCCTTGTTCGGCTGTTCAAGGGTTGTATAAACATATTCCTCCGAGTTAATTGAGGGTTGTTGTAGTTGAAATTCCAGAAGGAGTCTGAAACTGGACGTAGGACGGGAAGTTCGAAGCAGTATAAAAATTCCTGGTGTGCTTGTTTTAATTTTACTTATTTTCATTTACTTTGCTTTTATCGTCTGTTTTCCGCATTTAGATTTTATTATATTCCATATTATACAATCCTAGGTAATAACTTGCATTATTAGTTACTTTCATTTGGTAGCTAGCTTGCCATACAGTGGTTATTTTCATGCATGCGTATATACCCTTGTATAATGCAAAGTTTTGCTGCTATAGCTAAGGAATGCACGGACAACAACTTAATGCAAAGCCTCCACAAGATCACTTCCAAGTCAAATGAAAAGACGTGTCGATAGAAATGGAAAAGATACGGGTACCGATATGGTTACCGTTTCTCGTAGATTTTGCCATGTACCGGACTTCAAAACACACAAATGAATATACTGCGAAGATCAACAAGATGAGATATTCAAAACGATATACAGATACCAGTGATATGACTATCTTATCAAAAATTGATATTCGATACCGAAAATGCTACTAAAACGCCGGAATTAAGGTAAACGGAGCAATAGTTGTCCAAAGTTGGCGAAACGAAATATAACATCCACTTAAAAGATGATTTACAAATTTATTATATAAAAATATTTAGGTTTGAGAAATATTTTATTACCATCAAATATTAACTGATAGAATTACATAACAAAATAAACTTTCAAATTTTCTGATGAAAATTTTGTATTTGCTATGTTTATATAGAGATATTCCAAATATCAAATTTTCATTTCAAAATTTTATTATTTATTTTCAAGCAAAATTTCAGTTTCTTATGCAATAAAAACCATTGAAATTTACGGATCGTTACAATTTGTCCTTCAGCCTAAAAATAAAACTTCATGTCCTTCAACCTAATTTTTTTTTAAGTTTGTCATTTTCCCCAGTTCTCTCTTTATTAAATCAGTTAATTAACTTTAGACATCATTTATTAAAATGATTGATTAATCTTAAACATAATTATTAAGAATGATTAATTAATTTAAAACAAAATCATTTAAAATGATAATAAATTTTAAACATTATTATTAAAATGATTAATCAATTTTATTATAGTTAAATAATAATTAAGAATTAATTTAAACCTCTACTTATTTTTGAATACTTATACGATCCTTACAAACCAATCTAAAAAGAACTTATAATATATTTAAGGTAAATGACCTTTATAAATTTAAACAACATTAATTATCCCAAAAGATAATTAAATCCAATTTATAATCTTTTACAAATTTAAAATGACATTAACTATCTCAAAAAAAAGTTAATCAAATTTATAATCTCTTTGTAAATTTGGCACGGCATTACTTATCCCAAGAGATAATTAATTAAATTTTTAACTCCTTTATAAATTTTAAATCAACACTTATCCTTTGTTTTTAAAATTCCCAAAATATTTGAAAATATGATTTAAACAATTTCCAAAATGCAAAAACACGACCAAACATTTTGTAAAAATACAAGCTCAAGTTCAGCACACAACAAGGGTTTAAGGGGATGATATTTCACAAGTGACGGTATACCGATAATCGTTGTAACGACACTTACACAATCAAACAGTATGTCATAAATATTTTCAACCAAACAACAATACAAAAAACACCAGAATATAAGTAAATTAATATTGACAAGCCCTTAAGGTCTCTCTACAAAAGTCTCATGTAAATCACAAATACGTGTGAGTATTTTAAAGTATTCCGCAGCGACCTATTCGCCACGTATACTCCGACTTTCTTTTATTTTTATCCCCTACAACACAATTATTATTTATGTCATCCGTTTTACAAACGGAAATTTAAAATCCAAACATATAACTAAACAATAATATGAACAATCATCCAAATATTCAACGATAATTTATAGCAACATAGATATCATATATTTTATTTAAAGATGAGTAAACACACCGAAATTCCAGTTGACGCCGAACGTTTCGGTTTGAACTAAAACTGAATGACATCCGATTTTAGTCCAAAATTCCACTTGCTTCAAATTCGACGAAATCAGCTCCACCACGTAACTATCGTTATTACAAATGTAATGCAAAAGACCACGTATCAATTGGACCTCGTATGAGAGAGCGATTGCATTTATAAGTTTTGAGAATTAGATAACATATTTTATTTACTAATCACATCATTTTAGATTAATCACCCTATTTAAAACACTAATCCATCCCCTCTAAACTCTTCCCACCAATACCCTGAGAAAACTTCACCATGGTCGTGCCTTCCTCCGCCTCGTTCTCCTTTATCGGGGCACAAAAACACCCGAGACTACCACCAATCTCCTCCACATCACGAGCTCCACCTTAGGTTTCACCTGAACCTCCCCTTCAAAACACAATCTACAACCCTCACGCGCGAACCCCTACAGGGTCGCAACCTCCTCCCCTTAACCGCACGCTACCAAAGCTTGGTCGCAGGTGCTCCTCAATCCCACGAATAATCCCACGAATGATTTGCCTAGTTCACCTTAAATTATTCAAAAAGCAAAACCCTAGTTAAGTCTAGTTCTCCTAACTGTCGAACAACTCCACTACAGCCGAGCACTACCAAATTTGCATAGAATTGTAGATCTACACACTTCCATCACAAAGATCCAAACTTTCTATTTTCTAATTTTTAAATCATTTTGTTTTGACTTTTAAAAGAGGACTTGTTTGCTTTTTCTTTGTTTCCATAATAATAAATGGAACGGTAAGAGATGAAATGAATAAAAGTGATTCTGATTTGGCTAAGTCCTTGTTTTAGTTTAAATCTAAGATAATGTCATTTCGCCGCATAGATTTTTCTATTCGTATATGAAGCGTGAACGATAAAACAAAAATACAGTCGCGCTAAAAAATATGACGTGATCTCGAAACAATTATGATATACATAGGTTATTCAATTCTGTAAAATCACAAAAATAACGTCGTAAGCCAAAAAAATCGCCAAACGATAATTTAAATATTTTTCAATTAAAAATTATGGAAAAATCAAATAAATCAACTTAAGAATACGTCAATTAAAATCGAGTCATTATATTAATAATTGATTTTCTTATTATTTATTCGAACTATTTATTATTGCAAATAAATTTACAAAATGAATTTACCATTATTATTTATAAACCAAAATGAGTAAAATAAAGCTATTAAATCCATTAATTAATGTTTAATTCACAATTCAAATATTTAACTCTCGATTCAAATATTTAAATAATATTTATATTTGAATTTAAGTTATTTATATTTTCAAACACCAATTATTTAAATATTTTAAATTAATTTAATATTCAAAATAAAAAAAGATAAAATTCAAGAACATTATATTTATTACCAACATGGTTGACTCGATTGGTTGATGGTTTAAATTACGAGATTAAATATCGTGAATTCTATCACTAGGATCATCGCATGTTGGCATTAATGAACCATGTTCAGAAGAAGAAGAAAAAACTTTTCGACTAGACGATTTATTATCCTTATACATGAAGATAACAAATTCGATCATTGTGGTCGAACTCTGTTATTGATTTCTGACCACATTTTCCTTAGGACCCTTATAAAATACATATTTTTGGTAAATCAATTTTGGTAGTAGAACAATGACACCGTTGCCCTAATATAAACAATCACAGTCCAATTTTCATACTCCATAAGAGAAACACGTTTACGAGGTCAACCTTTAGGGTACAAAGAGTGAACGAACGTAGAACCGGAAGTCAGCACTTAAAAGTTTCATTTGAAAATTTGCTTTAGAACATAGTCAACTGTGTAAAAGCTAACATTATATTTTCAAGTTTATTTTGCTATTTCTCAACTCTTGGTAGGGCAACAACAATATAATTGACTTTTAATTCTTTATTAAAATATAATCTCCAAACCAATCCTTGCTGTAACAAATCATTAGACCATATGCTCTCTAGATGTTTTATGATGCATTAACGTGGCAAGCATTTTGTCGCATTTCCCCAATAATTAATTAGTATAGAATTATTGCAGTCTTTTACATATATTTTAAGACCTTATAAAGCCTTCGGGCGACAAATAAAATTTGCATGGTTTCATTACCATTATCGAGACTTTACATTATTGTCGTTCACAATATGTTGAAGAACTTACTTAAACGTACTATTGCCTTCAGACAATATAATAATTTTGAAAAAGCTATCAAATTTTTGCAGCTTAAGTAGCAAATTAAGCATATAAAGTTTTAATTTCTTTAGCTCTGTATTTGACCCCTGCAGTCAGAGTTGGGCGAACTTTGGAGTAAAAAAAATAACTTGAAGAAGCAAGAAGAAATTATATTTAATTTTTACACTGTATAAAATATCAGTTATAATTAGCGTTATATTCAATTTTATACTATACAAAACATAAAATATAAGGTATAGTTACTTTTTTTTTCTTCTTTTTTATGGTTTGTCTTTCTGGTTTATTTTCCTTTTAAAGGTACATTATTTGTATTCTTCTTTGCGATCTGAAGAACGTAATGAAAGATTTTCTCAATAAAAAGTATCCAGAAAGGTATTTGTTAACCTTTTCTTGCTACACCAGAAAAATTCTTAGTTGTAATCTAAATGCACGTTACAAAGAAATATTCCAGTTAAAGGGCACCAAAAGGAGGACAACTATGCAATAGTGCAAATTTGTCTCGTATATCTCTTTCCATAAACTACTACTTAAACACATCCCTATTTTTGCTTACTTTTCAAATTCTAACAATTAACATTATCTAAAATCTTATCTTTGATTATTTTTAACCATCAATGTCAACATCCTTATACATAGTCATATGCAACAAATAACAGGTTTTAATTATATTCTTATCCATATGAAACTCGTAGGACGTTCTAAAAGCTTATTGGGACGATTTGTAAGACACCCACTTTAAATTTCTTCAAAAACATGTTATAAAAAATTCTTACCTTTAAGTTTTAGGATACTCGCGGTCAACAACGAAAATATTAATATTTACAGAAAAATCTGCAGTTGCAGTTTTTCAATAAAAAAAGCTTTGATTATAGAAAATGCAATTAATATCATAATTAAGTTTCCAACCAAAAAAAAAAATCAAATAGAAAATTACAAACGTAATTTAAAACAAGTTTTAAGAAGGGTTTAACACATACAAATTTGAAAATAACATATGGATCTAAATTTCTCCAAATATATATTTGATAATTGATAAAGTATTTACAATATGAATTCTAATGACACTGAATAAAAATTTCACGCATATAAAAATGTTGGATTAGGGTTACATGGACTCCATGGAAACAATTTAAAACTAATATTATTTTTCTGAATGGCGACCTTAACCAAAACGCTCATATCCATTATACGGTTAAAAACCATATACTCTGTGATTGGATAGTAATTGCCCTCCTACGTTTGTAAATGGGTATAAATTAGTGCAGATAAAAAATGAGAGGATCTGATATAAAGCCCAAACTTTGAACAAAGTGTAATCTCCAAAACACAACTTCAATACTGATCATTCCCAAAAACCAACTTTTTTCTCTCTCAATCATCAAATTCAAATAGGACTGTTCCGGTAGCGGTAATTACCAAACCATTATCAACCAATCGATTACCCATTTTTAGCAACGTCGGTATATCAATATAATTATTGGTATGTTAATGGTAAATTTACCAAGATTCTACGTTAAAATATCGACAACATTTTGTCAAAACAACAGTAACGGTAATTTATCAATCCACCTATAATACATGAATATTCATGCAATATGTTGTATTTCGAGTATTCATTTTAAATGATGCTAAATACGTTTTTTAATTTCTCATTTCTCACTAACGTCTTTTGTTACGGGGTAAATTGTAGGATGAAGCATCGATATGGCACAAAAATATTCACAATGCCATGATTTGAACTTGGTTGCCCATCACCAATACAAAGCTTTTACCACTCCAGTAAACACTCAATCGAAAGTAATAACATAAACTATATTTTTATTCAAACGAAACATCAATTCACCACTACCACTGACAGATGCCCCTACCAGGTCGGTTGCTCTAGACGGCTGTCTTAGCAGCCTTACCCTAGAGCCGGGCCTGATAACGATACATTACCAGTCTCACTGTTACCCGTTTATTAGTATATCAACATTCGGCATACCAATAAATTAATAACAATAACGGTAAACAATAGGTTATCAAAAGAAGGCACGATAATGATATTTGTAAAATAACAACGGTAACTATTACCATATCAGTCCTAAATTCAACCCTCATACACATTTGCATGATCACTTCGCATTGGTTGTACATGATCATATCATTGTTCCAAATAGGATTTGCTCCAAATGAAAAGGAATGCATGACCTCTTCATTTAGCTCACTCTTAACATTTTATTTTCAACTACCTAATTTTTATTTATTTACACAGTTAATCATTTCTATTTCTTACCTAAAAACCAGCGGATACAACCAACATAGATAAAACCAACAGTAGAGCTGTGAGGGCCGGCCCTAGGCAAAAATAAAAATTTTTTCCAAAAAAGATCACAAGAAGAAAAGCACAAAACTATCAAAATAGCAATGCTGGAGGATTTGAACCGAGGTTGCAGCTCCAGCCAACATCCCCACATACAATTGAACTACCATCACTTTTAAATACATGAAAACTATGTAGTATATAAATAAAATTCCTGAAATTCTGAGGGCCCCTACCAGGGTCCTAGTCCACCTCCTAGGTGGCCTATTCCCAGAGAAGGGCCTGGCCTGAGAGTTGTTTTATCCAGTGGAAATACCCTATCAAGTATTCTTCAGCTATAGATAACAACAAAAAGAAGACAAATAGTAACAGGAGCACAATCTATTTGAATCCGAAGAAGTACACTACTTATCACATGGCTTGACCCAGCAAATTTAAGATTCCCATCGCTTTACATCAATAAATCATTGCTATACATATACAGTTTAATTTTCCAATGTTTATTTCTTGCTTGTGTTGCCAGCAGTAAAGTTGAAATGTTTACATAATACGTCGTAAATGTTGAAATTTTAGAATCCGTCCGCATATCCTTCCGTTAAAGTAACATAGACTTTGATCAACATCTTTTAACAAAAGAAACATTTTGTTGTTACATGTAACCAAACTCGTATATCACACTCCTCCTCTATTATTTTACCACTTCTTTTCATTGTGCATTT
Source organism: Allium cepa (assembly GCA_030765085.1). Classification (NCBI taxonomy): domain Eukaryota; kingdom Viridiplantae; phylum Streptophyta; class Magnoliopsida; order Asparagales; family Amaryllidaceae; genus Allium; species Allium cepa. Next base: position 326,689,073 of record CM060935.1, on the reverse strand, counting down.
ATTACACACAATGCAAGACACTCCGTAAGTGAAAGCTCTTCGGAGAAAAAACAGCATTTTGAAAAAGTGGCTTTTAACTTATTTTTTTTCAATGCCTAAACTGTCCATCATCGTAGTACAGGTACATGAAATGCAATGATTGTGCAATGCAGGTGAAGGGTCGGGGTATAAATTATTGGTTTTAACTTTTATAGACAGACTTGCTTGTTTTTGATAGAATTATGCAATTATGTGATTGTGTAACCACTGTGTTGTCAGCTGTTTCACTCATTAACACCTTACTAAGTTGGGATCAAAAGATCGTAGTAAATCAAAATGTATGTTTGCTTAATCTATAAGTAATCTCACAGTTCAAAACTACAGATTAGATTCACCAGAAGTTGGTTCTGCTAAAATCCACCAATTGTTCAAAAAAGCCAATATTGTCCCACACCTCACATGGCAATGATAAGAAATTCATTCTCGCCCCTTTGCACTTTATACATGATTCTTCTCCCTTCTCCCTTTTGTACGCACACACATCCATATACGTGTGTATGTATGTATGTATATGTATAATGTATGTACATGCCCAAATATATAAATAAACCTAGATCCTACACACTTGCATGCTTAATTACTCCTCCCCATTCACCTACATTCATACACTCTCTATACATTCCATGGTGAAGCTTGGAGGCAAGCTTGGAAAGCTCAAGTCAATACTCAAGAGTCTGTCATCAGTAACTCACAGAATGACAACTACAAAGGGTGATATCACCAAGTGCAACTCAACCACAGGGCTATACCCGGTGTACGTAGGAAAGTCAAGACGTCAATACATGCTGACATCTAAACTCGTCGAGCATCCTTTGATACAAAAATTGCTAAAAAGTTCAAACAACAATGGTGATATAGTTGTCGAGTGTGAAGTCGTACTTTTCGAACATTTGCTTTGGATTTTGGAAAACGGAGAAGACGAAAATGAATTGCTAGAGTTGGTCGAGTACTATGCTTGTTGAATATATGCTTGATTGGGATTTAGTACCATATGAACTTATTTCCCTTTTTTTCCCCTCTTCATTTTGTCATAATTTTTTATTTTGAAAACATATATGATATCACTAAATGGATGATATAGCTATGAATGTGTGGCATAGATTCATATTACTAGCTATTTGAACGGTAACACGACCAAAAATGCAACTCTTCCAACTTTTTTAAAGGTACGACTGTACCACCTATAGAGAATGAACTTGGGTGTCTCATCTGTTATGTATAATCCATATGTTTTTCTCTAAATAGTATAGTTGTACCACCTGAAAAAATGGCAAGTGTAGCAAATTTCTAACACTATGGAATACATCTCAAAGATATAGAAATAGTCATCACCTGGAGGAAAGCTTTCATCCAAAATAGAGGTTCATACTTGATGAGAACTTCCTTTTAACTAATTACGTATGGATGTTGAATTTGTACAAGCACATCAATGCATCCAGATTTTTTGAGTCTCCAATTTGGTGGACCCACGCACCAAACTAGAGCAAAAAAAAAAATTATATGGTTCTGATTTTCTACTCCTTGATAATATGTGGTTCTGATTTTCTACTCCTTGATAATATGTGGCTGAAATAAAAGCTCATAAAGAAGAAAACAAACCTCAAAATAAGATCAATGGCAACACTTCCAACTGCATCTCCCAGATTCAGAATTGCACAGGCACCTAAATCAAATATTCATTCTTATTATTATCTCAATAACAATAATCATATATGTTCCTGTAAAGCATCCAAAAATGAAGAAGAATATACTGCTCTAACAGGTATTCACTATTTTCTAATTATCTATTTATCTAATTTGGTTGATCTACGCTGATGCTTCACCCTGTAACTTGATAAAGGATCTACAGTCCAGACGCAGTTGCAACTCCTTGAACAGCTAACCTCTTCTAGTGGTAAGCCCAAGCATAAGTATATAACCATATAATTTTTATTAATTTTTTGCAGCAGATAATTAACATAACCGTGGATTACAGATGATGAGAGTGGCAGCGACACTGTGAAGCTTACAATTAGGGAACAACTTTCAGAATTGGTTGAAGACAGGAATGGTGAATTTAGCCTTCCATTAGGCAAAAAGTTCTTGTCTGGCCTGAAAAAGCCAACCATTTCACAAAAAAGAAACATAAAAAGGCAAACTTACTTGAATGAAGTTTCTAGGAGAAATGATTCGGTTTTCTTTGCAACAGTAGGAGCATTTGTAATTATACCACCTATTGTAATTTTATCCATAGCTATAATTACTGGTTATGTCCAACTCCTTCCATGATACATTTACGGCGATGTTATTGTACACAATTTTAAATTCCTTAATATATCGCACTTTGATCTGTTAAAGATATACATGGTTTATTTCTAATCATAATACATAGCATCCGCCGCCTTTTATTATCATTTCATTTAACCAAAATGTATCCATATTTTAGGAGCTGGTTTCAACAGAGCCCCAAAATTATAGCACTCCATTGCAGATCAATCTAAACCATTGAATTGATTTAATCAGTGGTCATTAAAAATGCCAATGAGACTATATGTAACAATGAGTACTAATGATGAAGTTAACATTGATAATTATCAATATTTACATGAATCCAAAGGATTAGACAGAGGTGCAAAAAGAATGCTACATTTTGAGATGCTATCGAGCCCAACTCTTTAACCTAAGTCCATATAAATAGTAACAATTTGATCAAGGGTACCGCTCCTTTATAATTTGTTATCCTTGATCTGTGAGTAAATACCACACAATATTAAGTCTTTATGTATTTCATGAGTACAAAAATTAAAGATGTTAGGAACAGATTTTTCATAAATTTATTATAATCATTCATACAATACAAATAATACTATAAAAAATATTGTATGCTATCATATTTGTTATAACATAAATGCAGTGCAAGCGGAAACTACTAGTTCCTTATAATCAAAATTTAACCCCTGATCATTCATGACTTCCCTGGCAGGACATATACAAATGAACTAAATCAAATGCCCACATGGAATTCTATCTATACTGTTTGAATAATACAAGAAAAATGCTTAACAAAATGATGACTCATTCGTCAAAAACACATCGAACCAATCACCTGAATAATTGAAGTTGCTTACTTTTTCGTTCTTGCAATGAACCTTAACTAAGAAATGAAGAAGACAATGAATGAAATTATTAATGATATGATATAGGTGATAAAAAGCAAAATATGACACCATGGAAATTGAAATGTGAAGGTACGAGGGTAACACTCAGATTTGGGTTGTAGGGCCTGAATTATATTTGTAACAACGTGATTTGGTAGGTGCATATATCTCATGTGATGTGTGATGTTTGTCCCTGTGCACTGTCACTCTTCTTCTCTTTTTTTTCTTTTTTTTCCCTTTTTTTTAAGAATAAACAAGAGAATAAATGCAGAGTTGCAGAGTACCTTAGGAAATACATATCTGATCGAGACATCATACATCAAGGAATAGCAGAGAACCCCACGAACAGATGTCTTCAGTTCCTTGTGTCCTTTAGTTATATCAGATTGCTGCTTTTGAATCAACTGCAAGAAAAAACAGGCAAACAAACTAAACATCGAATAGTATATACATTTGCTATAATATAATTCACCAATGAATCTTACGTGATGTTAGACAAAGAATTGATGTAATGTTGAAACTAAACTATATGTTTCGCAAGCATGATAAGTTGCCATGCGTGGCTGCCAGAATTAACATATACTTCTAACAACCAATTAGAACACTCCGTTTATCCGAGTTCTTATACATATCCAATGGTAAGCCATCTTGTAAGTGTTGCTAGAGGCCTTGCATTTCATCCCTCGGCAGAAATAGCATGTAAGACATAGAAACTGCTTATACAATTTGCTTAATTAATGCAATAACCACGAATTGTCACGGAAACTTTTCCAAAGGACAAGTAAAACAATCATTCTTGCACTTATTGGAAATACACGAGTATTTCTTGCACTACACAAACCATTTGACATACATGAACAATATATGTGAGCTTGATAAAAAGAAACTCAGGGATGTAAACACAAATAACATTCATTAGTCTTTTCAATTAGATGTAAGTTACATACATACAAGTATAATAGTAATCTTAACTCAGTAAACCTAAATTCAACTCCAAAATAAACAAAAATGTCACTATGAGGTACCAGGAGATGTTTGAGGCACTGCTAGTTTATGCAACAGAGCTCACTAGATCAACAGAGGCGGCAACAGCACAATCTGGCATCTTAATGCATGCAGTAACATAATGAGGTATAAACTCATCAACAGCCCAGTTCGATATAGTCAGCAACAAAAGAATCCATTGGCAGCAGAAAACATGCTCATCTTAATATAGACTTGGCATGAACTCAAATGATAAAGGCTTGTCGTGGACTCAGACGATGTAGCTTGGCATGAACTCAAACGATATAGATCCACATTTATTACACTCTCAAACAATCAAATAATAATATGTTTAAGGCATTTGTCCCTGTGATAATTCCAGTTATTTGGTACAATAAAATGTTAAACAAAACATGATAAGCAGTAATGGTAATATAGTCTTTTCAGTGTTTCAAGACACTGAATCCTTTTAGAACACGCATCAAGTTATTAATAGATATAAATGAGAGAAATTTTAATATAAGATGCCAATCTGCTTATTCTTACGAATATCCTCAAACAATCAAATAATAATATGTTTAAGGCATTTGTCCCTGTGATAATTCCAGTTATTTGGTACAATAAAATGTTAAACAAAACATGATAAGCAGTAATGGTAATATAGTCTTTTCAGTGTTTCAAGACACTGAATCCTTTTAGAACACGCATCAAGTTATTAATAGATATAAATGAGTGAAATTTTAATATAAGATGCCAATCTGCTTATTCTTACGAATATCTTTGATAAGTTGTTAGATACAATCTAACAGATGAATGGAGTAGCCTCAGTGGAAAGAATAGCTGTCTGTAAACATGTAAGCTAACATAAAATTTTCAAGCCATAAATGAATAATCAGAAAAATGAAGAGGAATGAATAGGCAAGAAGAGCAATACCCACAAGTCAATACAAGTTAAGGGACTGAGAGTAGACAATCTATTTCTAGAGAATGAATGACAAACTTACGAAGCATACAGGATCATGCACATTGTACTGAGAGAGATTTACTGTTAAAATATGAAAAATTGGAAAAGAAAAGAAAAAGGCTCTGTCTATTGCCGCCTCATTATTTGCTTTTCACCCTCCATTTATACTTTTAAATTATTAATTCCAATTTTACCCTTTACCAATTAATTAGATATTTTTTCCAAAGTGTTTCTTCATCTGCCACCTTTTTCTGGTTTAAATCGTGAAAGAGATGCTAAAAGTTTCATAGAGGAGAGACGGACACTCTGGCATTGATGACTATAAATCAATACAGCCATATGACCTTGATTTACATCCACCCCTGTGTGAAAACGGACGATGAGAAGAAAAAAAACGACAACCCTAATTCGAGAATTATGGCACTACTTTGATCTTCTTCCTCCTCGTCTTTCTCCACGTTTGCCTCTTTCCAATGCTGCTAGGTTTTGGGAACTAGGGTTCTGAAAAGCTTTTGGGAAAGAAGAAAACGGTAAAATAAAAGTGAAATAAAAGAAGAGGAAGAAGGCTATACGTAACTATCTAAAAGAGTAAGAGCAAAACCAGAATTAACGGAGTGGGTAAACTAATTAACAGGGTGGGTAAACTAAAAAATGGGGTGAGAATTTTATTTTCATAAAAATAGGGTGGCGAAAGCAATTATTGGGGTAAGAATAGACAGAGCAAAAAAATTGCTCAATCAAATTACAGCACTAGGCAACTGCAACAGCCAAAAAAATACTAGGTAAATTCTCAGGATATTACACAGAGAGGAGATGCAGAGTGTACCATTGAAGAATAAGATATTGCGGTCAACATACAAATGGTAATACAGAAAATTGCATTCTGCTATATAGCAACAGAAGGTAACTGAAGTTATGGAAGATAACTTATGAATTTAGAGACAATGTATATGCTGCATGTTTTAAATGTAAATGATGAAACTGATATACATTATTAGATGTAACAGTTTTGTTCTAGACAATAACATGATCCTTTATTTCATGTTTGGGCAAAAATTAAGTTACCAACAAGAAATTGCTGTCAAAAATCAGATAAGAAAATGAATATATGTGCTCTTTATTACCATCACTTCTCTCTTAAAATTTACAACTCGGTTCGATGAAATTATTTACCATCATGTATAAGTTGAAAAGTAGATATGAAATTAAAATATATTAACATGCAATATAATTGCTTAAATTTTATAGCTTAGGTCATATGAATTATACAAACATTTTGAAGTCCGATAGATCTTTTTGGCTCAGCATGCATTTGATGATCATAAAAAAAGGGTTGGAAATTGCATATGATATTTATAGATATAAGTTCCGTTTGAATTCATAAAATTCAACCTTGAAAATACTTTTGGTTTTACAGCGAAGTCACAACTGAAGTGCAAAAGGACGTAAAAGCGATATAATGAAGGGCAATAGTATAAAATGGCACAGGGTTAGGAAAAGAGTTCCGAGTAAGCTGACAGATTTTCATAGTTAAGCTAGCAATAAAAATCTTCAGCCTAATGGCAAAAGCCTTCACCCTGAATAGAATCTAATTTGCATCACCCAAGTTAACTTTAGAGCTAACAATGATTTGATTATTAAACTGTGTCAAAAAAGCTAATGAGACAATGAACTTTAATATAGCACAAACCAAATTAAGACTGAATGAAACAGTGACCTTCAATATAGAAAATAAAGTCCAAGATGTTATACACCTTACCTTGATACTAATAGGAAATTGCACCCTTGTACAAAGGGTTTTTTCTTCAACCTGATAGAAAAATTGCGCTTTGCACAACAGAAATCATAACTAATAAATGCAACTGGATGTGCACAAGACTAATTCTTACCAAAACAGCACTGAAAGATGATGGCACGAAAAGATACTTCACATATAATCACAAAGAGCGTAGCAGCAGAACAGTTTATGCTGATAATATACCAAAATATGGTCATCTAATTTGACCACTGAAACATCTTGAAGAGGAAACCTTATGCACTTTTTCAATACAAGAAATTGGAATGGAAACATCGGAAAGATAGTTCACATAAAACATTTGTATCACAAGTAACAAGCTTGCGAAGCTTTAGGTCAACAAAAGGAAAAAAAGAAAGAACCTACGCCTCTATGATATTAATTCATAGATTCACTAGAATAGTTCTACAAAGATTACGAATGAAGTTTTACTACTGGGAGGATTTCAAGAGTAAAGACAAAACAGTGAAGAATAAAGGCACTGCATGTGGACTTCTTCTTAAGTTGACAAGATAAAAGCCTGAATCATATTTTCTGCTGAACGCTTCTGCTCATGAGTCCCGGATATCTGAGCAATGTGCTCATATCTTGATGAACGTGAATCGACAATTTCAATATCGGCTCCAGACAACTGCATTAGTGACAATAACGAATCATGTTCAAGATGGTCTTCAACAGTAGATTTACATAGAGAGTGATATGTAGTAATTGATAGGCTGATTTCTCTCTCAAAGTTGATGCACAAAATTTGGAATATCATATTTTGATTTTGTTTGCAGAATTTCGATTGAAGAAAAATCAAATATCACTGATGATATCTATATGGGTTTGACTAGGTGTCTTAGATGTAGTTCAGTGATAAAAGTTGAAAAATACGTTCAACTTTGAGATTGGATCAGTTATTATTTTGGGTTGGTGAAGGCACATTTTATTGTCTATTCAGAAATAGATGGATCTTGTGCTTTGGAACAGAAAGACAAGAACCGATCCCAAAAAAACATATAATTCATGGAATATTATGATTTAAGTGAGTGGAAATTAGCAGAGGTGGGTTGTTATAGTACGTTTAAACATAATCATAACACAGAGAGGTGGAATGGGTAGATAATATAAGCCAGATAACTAAATGCGCAAAAAGACCAAATGATAAGAGTGATTATATGAAATTGATTGGGGGGCAATGTGATGTGGTATATTTTTAGATCCTCAAGAGTTTACCAGTGCAAAGTTAGTCGTTAAATCTATCTTAGCTCACATAGATGGAGTTCCAATATTCCTAGTTAGTTAGCATTGTACAACTAATGGAAAAATCTATTAGTGATAGATCTGACGTAATTATAATACTATTTAACTGGGAAATTCATAAAAAGTATTTGCAAATGCTTGCAGATATAAACTCCAAATTAAGATCATAACCAAATAAAGTTAACATATGTTTTATCAATGAAAAGACTAGGGTAAGTAAACAAGTTACTGATAAGAGTGTGTGTAAGCGTGCGCTTCTAGCAAAATTTAGAGAAACTGATGCACCTAGATTAGAAAACTTACGTTACGAATGTTAGTGAGGTTAGCTCCATTTCTGCCCAAGACTTTACTCAGAGCATGCGAAGGGATCACAACTTCAGACATCGTAGACACTCTGTAGAAAAATAAATGAGTTTGAGCAGGAGTTGGTAGTGCCTTTATATGGGCAGTGCTTATGCATTCAACAAGGCAGTGGTTATTTATTCAACAATACAATTCAACAAGACGTATAACTAGCATACCTTCCTCCATATGATTTTGATCCATAAGGCGATATGGGTTCATATTCACTCTCTCCAGCCTTGTACGAAATATTCAAGACAAGTCAACAAAATAAGGCCAAACATGTTCAAAATATTTATAACTTTGGAACACAAACAATTCGAAGCGAGACAATATGCATTACATCTTGGATCTACCAGTCTCCTAGAAAAGCTAAAGCTAATAACTCACCAAAATACAAGCATTATACTGCCTAACAAGCTTTTTGGAAGATTCAAATCGTAAACCGTATAGTTCAAACTGTAAACTGAAATCATATTTACGTCGTGGATGGCATAATTAACACGGATTAATGTGTACACATAACATGTGTTTGTATGCTAGAAAATTTGTCCTATGTAGTTTATTAAATAGCATTTAACAACGTGAAGACATCGGTTATTTTTCATAAATATTTTGTATCATTGAGCCAATGACTATTCATGATTCCATATTGAATCAATTGCATACCATTTCAAAATAAAATTTAAAATGAGAGGAGTGTTATGGTAAAACTTCGTTTAAAACGATGTGGTAGAAAGCAACGTGCGACTTGAAGATAATTTAGGATATCTGTAAATTGACATTGCTGCTTGAGCATCTACGATTAAAGTTTAAACCCAAATCATAATTTTCTCTCATGTCCCATCTTTATTTTGTTCCGAGAACAATGAAATAAATTTGTAAATTCAAGAATCTTCATATTCTTATTTCAGCATGGATAAAATGATTCTTTTCGATAGCAATTTTCACCAAGTTTTGAATTTAATTTAGCAAAGAATCGCAAAGGGATAAAGGCAATTGATTTGCTCAAACAGGATTGAAACCATAAGATTTTAAGTTTTTTTATCCATTGTTACCTAACTATATACACTATCACACATGTAGCATGCACACAATCAAAACAGTACCTGCAAACTGCCATAACCATACATACTGCTGCTAGGTAACAATTCCAATCCTCGGCCAGTTTCAGCTCTCACATCATAGCTTAGTGGAGTGACTGCTTGAGGGATAGCAGGCAGCACGGGAGGTCTAGAAAGACTGGCAGAATATGCACTGTCATCATACTTCTTTTCATTTGCATCCCTCTCTTTCAATACTTCTTCCCTTAGCCTAAGAACTATTTGAACAAGTGCATCACGCACATTTCCTACATCCCCAGACACCTATTGATTACACAAAGAATAAGATGTTTGTCAAGAAACTTGTAGTTCACCGGTTTTTATTTTATTTTAACAAAAATGATCCATTAAATTGAGCAACCTCTACAAATTCATCACCAGGACCAGCGCATTTGGGCTTCTCTCCTTTAGATATGTATATTTTTGCCTTAGTCCTCTTACGCATGTCACTAATAATGGCGCCATTTTTACCAATCAAGCATCCAATTGCATTGGACGGAACAAGAAGCTGGATCGTGACAGGTTCATCGTCCTTGTCATTGATATTTTCTTGGAGTAATAAAATAGCTTCCACAGAAGCGGACTTATCATCATTAGTAGACTGCACTCAGCCGAAAAAGAAACATAATGAAACAGCGTAAACAAAGGCACAAACGATTGAGCGTAATGCTTTCGAAATGGTATTTAAATCATAAATTGTAAAGCTCAAATTTTAGACTGGAGATGGATTTAAATCGAGAACCATGTATATACTATATATACAAATATACTTGTATGCTAGAAATATTGCTCTATGTAAGTTAGTAAATGGAAGTCAAGTGTGTGAAAATATCAATTCTTGCTAACTGCATATGAAATTGATTCTAATTCTTTTATGTTCCATCTTTTCTGCTTCGTTTGAAAACAAATGAATTTGTTTTGTAGATTTAAATAAGTAACTTTTATGTCTTCTACATCATCATGAATTGTATTATTTTCAACAATTATAATAGCTGAGTTTTGAATCGCAATTTGAAAATTGAATTGTAGATGGAGAGATTCGGTTTGAAACGGATTTCAAATTGTAGGATTTAAATTTATTGTAATAGTGAATTTAGAGAAAAGATGATAATGACCTCTTTGGAAGTGATTGTTATCACACAATCTTCATCCTTTCTCTTTGAATCCTTGACATCAATGTTTGCCCCGCTATCTTGCCTTATGCCCTTAATGACACTCCCCCCTCTACCAATGACACGACCAATCCGATCAGAAGGGCATAGGACGCGTACTATCAATTCTCCAGAACATTCTGCTACATCATAGTTAGGAACATAAACTGGCAAGCCACCGTAAGTGTCATCATATCCTCGAATATCGGGTTGATGGGGATTTAGCCCAATGATAGGAGGAAGCATGGCTTCATGGCCAGGATACAAGCTGCCAGCTGGATAGATTGGTGGATCTGATGGAATAATGATGTTGTGTGGAAGCTCGGGTATGGTTGTTTCAAGAGAGATATCTTCTTTTGGAGGGTAATTGTATAAGATTGCAGATACATGATACAGTGCTTTCTTCACTGCTTCAGTGTCACCTATTATCTGTAGTATTACGCGGAGAGATATTATTTGACAAGAAAATCGGGATTGAAAACATTTTCCCTAGGTGATTCAACACTTAATTGGTGTGAATTTCGTTCTGTGTGTGCACATAAGCATGCACATGTTCAACCTTAAATATATTACATCTAGTAATACCAAACATGGCAGTCATGGTAAATGTAGTGTCGAACATCATGGAAATGTCAGTGAAGCAGCTATAAAATAATGTTCTTCAAATATCAGTTGCAAACATACGTGCGGTAAGAAATTTAAATGTAACTCTAGTATGCATGCTCGAAAAAGCAGGAAATGAAAGTAACTATATGTTATCGATTTATGATGGCATAGCCATAAAAGGAAATTTGCAAACAAATAAGACTATGGTAGAAATAGCATTCAATGGAAACTGAGTATTCAAGTTTACAATGGCAATTTGGAGTCACTTCAAATCAAAATTTCTAGGTCAAGCAACCCCAATAACTAAACATATTGGCAAAAACTAAACCCACCTTAATAACAACTAACCTAGACAACAAACGTCTTATGCTAAGCAATTGACATATAGGCTAAACAAATGCTGCATCACATACCTGAACAAAGTTGTCAAAACTCATAGCACAAGAATGGGAAGGATTATTAGTCTCCTTGGGAGAAACCTTGATATTGGCCCTAGTCTGCGACCTCAATCTCTTAATATTAACACCTGATTTCCCAATCAAAGTTGAAGACTGGCTAGAAGGCACAAGTAGCTCTGCCTCTTCTTTACCATCACCATTATGATCCTCTGTGTTTGCGAATGCATTCACAATAGTTTCATGAACCTTTATCAAAGCATCTTGAGCTGGGCAAAGAGGTTCCAACACCTTGAAATCTTTTTCGTTATCAACATATTCCCGGTTTTTGACATAACAATACACAAGTATAACTCTTTTATCTGATCCAGGATACGGGTCAACTACTTTGATTTTAGCATTTGTATCTTGTCTCAAGGAATTGATTACTTTGCCAGATTTTCCTATCACACTTCCAATCACAGAGTTTGGGCAAAGTATTCGGTAGATTATAGGTTCTGCATCACCAGAACTCTCTTTATCGTTTAATCTTCTTTTTTGGCCTCTTCTATCGTTGTCATGGTCTCTATCCCTTTCCCTATCTCTGTCTCTATCTCTTGTTAGTGGACGTTTGCCAGTTTCAACCATGTTTATGAAGTGATAAATATACACCTATAAACGGCATGTTCAGTGATTATTTAGGAGTACACACTGTTTAATATGAGGTAATCAACTACATGGGCCTAAATAGATTCAAATAAAAAGAACTATGGTCAGTGTTAGGAAACCACTTAGCTTTTGCTTACGACTTCATCTTTTTCAACTAAATTTTATCAATATACTTATCTATACAAACACCTCTTTTTTTTTTACTTGTTGCATTAGAACCATGTATGCATGCTTGTATGTATGTAAATGAATGTATATATGTATGAAAACTGCATCATTAATGATGATTTCAACAAGAAAACATTTATATTAACAGTTCTACAAGCCAGTTGCATAAAAAATCAAAGCTAAGCTACTAAAGAATCAATCTTTAAATTTTAACTAAGCAACAGAAATTACTCTATGCCTTTATGTAAAATGATTCATTCCTTAAAACAACAACATTAGCGGTTATAACAGATGGGTGTGTGCTAACATATTCATCTGACCGTAAAATCGTAAGATATTTGAATTATGGTTATCCAATAGGTTTACAATGTAAAAGAAAAAGTGCCTTAGCAAGACGTTCGGCAAATAAAAAGCAATAAAAGATAAATCTAAGCACTGATACCTATAAATCTGTCACAGCGATGGTGAGCAACGTACAGATCTATAAGATAAATGAAATTCCGGATAGAAATTGTACCCCCTGGCAGAGAAGGCGGCAGACCAAAACCCTATATATTAATTTAGGAGAAGAAAGTGGTGCTGATATGTTGATGTAAAAAGAGGAGTTACAGCCTTGAAACTTTTCGCTAAAAACGACCGAAAATTGTCATGCTCGCGGGAGTTTAACTTCAAGTACATTTAATAGGTTGAGTTTTAAGGCATTTATTTAATCAGGAAATTATTGTCAAGGACAAAATTTCACAGCTTTTTAGCCTCAAGGACGGACCTTCAATATTTTATCCTGAAGGACAACTTTCTGTAGGTATCAGTTTTTAGTTATTGGTAGCAGTTTTTAGGTATCAGTTTGTAGTTATCGGTAGCAGTTTTTAGGTATCAGTTTTTAGCTCGGTATCAGTTTTGTTGTCCTTATGAATAATTTTGAAAAATATTTGTCCTTGTGAATAATTTTTAGAAGAATGTTTGTCCTTGTGGTAAAAATATCGAGGTCGTGTCCTTGAGGCAAAAAATATAGAAATTTTTGTCCTTTAAAATAATTCCCCCTTATTTAATATAAGCATGTTACTTTATGCACTTGTCTATTAATCAATTAAGTAATATCAAAATCTGTTCTTTTGTTGATTCTAACCATTTTCCTTATACCTCTCTAAATAATTTATATTCAAATCCTACAATTTATCGTTGTTATAAGCATTACAATGTTCTGGTTATTTTCTCATGTAACATTTACACTTAAAAACCAACAACTAATAATTTTACAATTATTTACAAATTAAAAATATTTTAATATATTTTCTTCTGTTGTTTGGCATCTAAATATATGTTTAAATCCATATATTTGAATTAATTAAAATATTTAAATAAATTCAATTAACTATGTCCGCAGCTCTAGTGAAATTGGCAGGGTTTTCAGTTCCCCGGCTGAGAAAGAAGGTACGAATCCTACTAACTACACTTTAGCAGTTTGTTATTTGCGAAGACATGTAATAGTCTCTTAGAATATGTTGAAAATCTCGAGATCAAAAGCGCCACTGTGAGAGAGCCCGGCTAAAAATGAGGGTCGATTGGGGTGAGCCTACCGAATTTTCCCACTCTACTCTCCAGCGTAGGGTATTTTTATTAATTAACAATTATTTATTAGTTGATTTAATAAATCCTAAATAATGACAATTCAGCATGTATACAACGTTCATATTGACTAAAACTAATTTTGCATTCTAGTCCACGTAGTTTAAAGTTTCAACAATATAGAATTATCTTTTATATTATTTTACATCCAAGTTCATATATTTTATTTCTTTATAAAATTAGTATTTTATTACAATGAGGTATTTTCTTTTTGAAAATTTTAAAGTTAGTTATTTCATTACAAACTAATATGTATTCAGTTTCTTCTTTTCAAAATCGATATATCATTACAAACATATATAATGTTTTTTCATTCCAAAATTAGATGGTCAAATGGATTCTTCGTCATTAACAAAATTTACATTTGTTTAGAATGACATTAAAGGTAATGGTAAGTGATTAATGTTTGTATTATTTAGTTTTGAAAATTAAAAAGTATTTGCAGTTATATTCTCGAAAAATACATTTTTAATTAATATGTTTTTGGCAAAATATTAAATGTTAGTTATGTAAATTTGTAGTTTACGTTAATTAACAGATAGGTTCAATTTCTTTTGTATTTTATTATTTTTTGAAAAAAATATTAATTATTTTGAATTGTTTTACTATAAATAAAATTATTGGTGTATAAAATATTAGATTAAAATCGATTTTCTTACATTTAAATTTTAATTATTTATATTCGTAGTTTACGTTAATTAGCGAGTAAAAATATGCAATATTTTTATTTGAAATATTTTGTCCTTTGTATTTTACTATCTTTTTGAAGCAAATGTTAATTATTTTTGAATTTTATTTATAAATTAAAATTATTGAGATATGAAATAGTGGATTAAAATCAATTTTTTTTTTTATAATTAAATTGACATTGTGATTTGTAATGTTTCAGATCTTATTTTCGCTTAACATTCCTTTCAATAGTTAAAATATTAAAAATACTTTATTTATCACTTTGATAATATTGTATGCTTACTTTTGATATTTGTTCCAAGAAATTTTAAAAATATATTGATTCATTATTGTTGTGCTTCAATTTTTAGGTATTTTCATCATTTTTTACAATAATATTTGAAATTCAATCAATATATCATTTATCTTTTAAACAAATACATCAGAAGCTAATATATTGATTTCAAAATATACATGCATAAATGTCAAGGACCATTCGGTCAAGTTGTAAGATACTAAATTGTGTTATGGAGGTTTTGAGTTTGATCTCCAAAGACATCAAAATGAGCGTTGTGCTACGCATGTTATACACTAGTTAAATAAGAGCTTAGAGTTAAATGCTTATTAGATAAGCGTTTGGTGTTAAACGCTTATTTAATAAGCATCCAACGACTTGGTGCTAGTTAAATGGATGCTTGAATACAAGCACCCAATAAATAAGCACACGTACACAATTCAACATTTTAAATTTCAAGCTGAATATTACCCTTGATGTGCATGTTGAAATGCTCTGTTTGAAAGTTTTACATGAATATTCATCTTGAATTGGTAAGGGTCGGAGATGCTCTAAGATTCTGCTTTGGAGTTTTTTTTACCCATTCTAATGGGTCTTGAGCCATTTTGAAATGTTATAAAACTGGAATCCTACAATTTTGATGATAACTTCAATGCATCGAATTGATGTGTTTTGAGAGATTCCATTATTTTTCTTTTTAGTTACGCTGGTACTTATCATATTGAAAAATTATTCTTCATATTCAGAATTAAAGTAGAGGATAGATACAAGAATATAAATGTAATATTACTTATGCGAAGAATTCTTAAAACGAACTTATTTTAAACTTTCAAGCATGTGTTGATTGGCTATAACAACAACTTATATAAAGCATTCAAAGTTGTTATGTTCTTCAACGATCAAAATCGTTACTTTTAAAAACTTCCATAATCGATACTAAAAATTCACAAGCCTAAAGGAATTTCATTCTTTGATGTGAGATGGTTTTTGAAATAGGGACTGGGTAATTTACATGTAGTATAAAATGAGAACTTTTTACAATGAGTAGGCACCTGTAAAATCTTTCAAAAGTTTATTCATCTGTTATTTTACAAACTTTTTTTAGATCGGGCACTTAGATGGTAGTACATAATTGTACTACAAGTCTTGAAGTATACAATAGACTACATGTCAATCTATGCAGTTAAAGCCCCGCTAAAGCGTTGCAAAATCTTCGATATAGCGCTCTTCCGTCGCTATGTTATTTCAGTTTAGTGCTATTAAATGATAAATACGATTTAAGTCTCGCTATTTTCCGCTACGTCCGTTAAATAAAGGTTTTTTATTACCCTCTTTAACAACATTAATATATAAAGGTTGATTTTGCTAGTTTTTTTAAACTAATCAACAAAGTAAGGATAGAGTCCTATTTTAAAGGCATAAATGCTCAATATAAGTTAGAAATCCATTGTAATCACTAAATCCAGCTTGCATAAATCATGGTAGTCTTTGGTTTGCTATATAAGATTAAACACTATTTCTTTTTCTTACATAAATGATAGGAGAATGAAAATAAATTAACTTTAAATATTTGGTTTCGTACCAAATGAAACTTTTTTCACCTCCGCTATTTTTCACTATATTCCCATTTTATCCCCGCTATAACATCTTGCACATCCACCGATATAAGACCGCTAAGCGCTTTAACTACACATATGCCAATATATATTCAAATCACGCTACGCAAGTTTCGAACATGTGACCTCTCGCACCAAAGTAGAAGCGTCCAACTAAGAAGACAATGGTGTTGGTCTTTATTTTACAAAACTTTAAGGTGTATTTTTTAATATTTTATTGTAAATTCGGATAAAAAAAAGTTATGGTTCCAATTTCATTTCAATTTCTTAAAATCAGTATTTTTATATGAACCTTACAAATAAAATTGAAAATAGTTTGATTACATCCGCTGTTTGCCAAAGCAATATATTTTCTTTATTATGATTCATCTTGTTAAAGAAAAATTTTCAAGTTTTAGACTGCAATTTCAAAAGAGGTTAAATTATTCAGTAAAATAAATAAGAAGACGGACCACTTTTTACCAAAAACGAGAAGAAAGGCGAGAGGGATAAATTTGTCCAACAAATCTTTTTTGCAATAAATGGAAAAATCAACAAATTTATGGTTTTAAGTATATTTTGCCAGATTAAGGTAATTTGTATCTTAATCAACAAAACAATACATTATTTCTTAAGTAAAAAAACGAAAAAGTTAATCTAGTTGATTTCTTCTTAGAATCAAAATTTCTAACCATAAATCTATAATGAAAACGTTGGTGTAGACTTCAAATCTTAACTTCGTTAGGTAAAATCCTAATAATTTTCTATTCATATAATCAATCTAAGATGCTCCTAACTTCTAAGAGGGAAAACCCCAAGCTCTCTTTAATGAAATAAGTCGATCCTAAGTAGCATTCTTGCTCTTTTTGAAACCATTTCCGTTGTTCACTCATGCTCACTAACTATTTGATGATATTAGTAAGAGTGAAGAGATCTCACCACCTAATGTAAAGTTCAACGAGGTTGATATTTTTAGGGAAGGACAAGGAGGTAAATTTTCTTAGCATATTGCGATGTTCATGAGTTTGTCCTTTAGTTTTTAACATTTTATGTTTATGACAAATAATATGTAGAAAGACATATATTGTTATTGAGAGATTTAGGGGTATGTTATAAGGGCAATTCTGTAATTTTTTACATATATCTTACTTAATAATCCATCTTGTTCGCAATAAACATGTTTACATTCTTTTGTATTCTCTATTGTATTATAATATAACTAATTAAATAACTAATTTAAAGTATATTAACAAGACGATCCTTAAATAAAATGTTATGTTATTGTGGTTGCAAATAGTTGCAATTATAAGTAATTAATCGTATATAAATAGCATTTTGTTTTAGATATTTCTTGTTAAGATATATTCAAAAAGAATATTAATACATCCGTTGAGAACAGAGTACGTAATGCTCTACAAACGTTATGCAATGTATTACTCATAATTGTTGAAGGCACCAAGTGGTTTCGACTCTTAGTTATTGGATAAGTATGAAATGACTATCTAAGAGTTTCATATCGGTTGATAACAACGAGGTCAAATAGAAAATCTTAATGTGACCATGTTACAGATTCTCTCGACTTGAGTATATTGTGGAACTTCTATGTGAAACTCCCCTTTGATTATAGTTAAATCGTAGCATGTCGATAATCGAGTGATTATAATGTAGTACTCTTGATACTTGGAATCACTCTTGACTCAGTTATAAATTTGTGCATTTATATTTATACATCGCTTTTATCGTGACGCTACTCGAGACGATGTACTTAACTTTTTCATTGAATCGGCCATAATATTTTGTTTGGAACATTTTCAACTTAAATCTTCATGGCTAAATTTTAAACATGAAATTGATGTTGACATATTATACTCGATATCATTTATAAAGTTCGAGTCCAGGCATTTCTTCGTAAGGAATTTACTATTTCTGTAAACGATTCTCAAGTATCTCGTAAATACTCGAGAATACTCTAAACTACCATTTAGTGATCTTGATATGGATTTGAAATTTGCTTCATACATTAAGTACATAAACAATCTACAATAATGTAAACAATACAACATGTATGATAATTCTTATTGTCGATACATAAGAAATATATCTTACATGTTCCATACTAAACATTTTAATAAGACAGATTTGCATATCGTTTGGGGCATTCCGAAGATCCTTTATACTAATTATAAAAGATATAATTTACAAATCCAATAATGAGTAGTACTCAACCGAACTTACTGATTTAACATAAGTACATCATTAACAATCAAAAGTATGTTCTTTACCCTTTTGGAAAAAAATTAGTACCTTTAACAATTCTTTCTTATGGACACATATTTCTTTTGCATTTTAATTGAAAATCAAACAATTTGACAATTTTATCAAAATTTTACTTAATGCTCATACAGTGATACTTTCGTATCATTTCTTAGATCAATTCTAAAAACCCCACAAACTCAATATGCTTCCACGGACTTCAAGACACTTTAATTGTTATATGCCAATAGTGTATTCTAAATCATTATTTAGGATTTTCCATTTCAACATATATGTATCAAACACAAACATATGTAGGAAGATAATGTAACTAAGCCAAGACTTCCTTCTGAGGCATTTCAGTATTTGTCGTTGCCGATATGATCTTTCACAAATGCAGTTTGTTGTTATCGTGTCACACCAAATGATAATTTTATGAGTAAATTCGATTTAACTTGAGCACGTTGTAGTTTCAACAACTGAACCTTATGATGTTATTCTTATCAACGTTACTCATTACATTCCAACTACATTAGTCTTACCCTTAAAGACACATTTGCGGCCGCTGATCATATCTCTTTGGGTACAACTATCAAAATCATAGTTTGATAACGTACTTGGAACCAATTTTGAATCTGCGCATCATACCATATCGTGGAGTCAATACTCTTAGTGGTTTGATTAATAGCTGAGGATTGTGTTTTCCGAATGGATAAGAAACTTATAGTTTCTCTTTAATATGTGACAATATTTATTAGACATTCTAACATGTTGTGTTCATTTTAGGTTTTTTTAATTTAATTTCATCTCAGTTGTATCTTTGGATCTTTCCAAATCCATTTTACTACCAATAATTTCTAAAAGAAATTCCTTCACTATGAAATCGATATTTCTTGAAATAACAGTTGTTTTTCGGCGCAACAAAATGGGTATTCTAAACATTTTATGAATTTCCTTATGCATAAAACTATTTGGTTTTAGTTTGTAATGCTTATGTTTAAAACATGAGTTGGTCATTTGGTGACAGACTTTCCCAAACTTCTTTCGGAGCGACTCATGGAAGATCCTTTACGAATAATTATTATGTGCAGTCTTTCGACTCGTACAACCTACCAACTCCTTGATGTAGGATATGCTGGGTTTCTTTTATAAACCCTTATCTTGTATGATTTTTGTAAACTATTATTTAGATGAATCTAATTTTAACCTTGTGTACTACTCTTAAGTATACGACCTTATGAAAGAAATTAATTCAACTCCACTCACAGTTAATCGTACTTTTTCTAACAAAGTACGATCGCTTTTTATCGATACATCATTGTATATCATAGAGAGAAGCGATTTTCGAGATTAAATCTTTATTCATTTTTAGGTACGTTTAGAACACTTGCCAATGTACTTACCTATTCGATCAAATTGAATTATTTTTCTGTTGAATGTTATGTTATTTACTTCTATTTTATATTCTATGAGTATATCATATATATACTAAATGTGTATCAACTACATGTGCTCATGTTTGTGATAACTTATCGGGAAATACTACGAAATACATGGAACCAATTTAATATTAACAGACTTGTGATTGCACACATCTCTATGTATCAATTCGAAGTGTTTATCAACTTTTATATCGCTTACACTCAATGGGTGCTTTACCCTTTATTGTATGAGACATAATTCACCAGTACCATATGATTTATAATCATATAGTTAAAGAATTATTTTTCCAAACATGGCTTAGTCTATCATTCCAAAATAATTGCAAATAAATGTAGATACTTTTGTATTTTCCAATGCATCACAAATACTACTATAGTTTTATTTTATAATGAATATTCATAATACTCACATTGAGATAAAAGCATGTCTATTTTTTAGTCAATATTAAAAAGTAATTATTATTTCATAAATAATGTTTGGTACATTTTACTAAAACAATTTTCTTAACTTGATACGATCAATAAGTGTTACATGACATGCTTCCACTATTTCCACCATTACTATACTAACGTATGAAATATGAAGCTCCATTCAGCAACTTAATCTAGGCTATTTATTTCATTTACTGTAACTAGTTTACAGTCGAGAATATTTAGATTAAATATCTTGAACTCAAAGAAATAATCTCACTGAAAACAATTTTCTATGTGAAAATACTTTTGAAATAGATATCATATTTCTTATCATTGTTAAGTATTAATTACTATTTTACAAATCTCATTTTCGATGTTTCTTTATGAAGAAGAAGTGACCGTTCACTCTCTACATCCCAACTGTGACTTAAATTACGTCCACTCTTATACATTCAATTTCCTTTCTAAACGGATGAACCATTCAAAGGATATCATATTATAATGAACTCTTTACAAAAGTGCATTTGATCATCCATAACATTTAAAGATATCAAACAAATTGCACTTTACGTAAATTGATCACATTGACATTTTAGTGATCGTATTCTTAAATTTATCGTATGTCTTTTGGTCCAGTGTTACAATTAACAAAACAAGATCATTATTGTGATCAATCACACGATTTCATGCTACAATTTACTTGTTTATTTCAATGAACTAATTTTATCAAGATTTCGTACATTACAATTTATGACTGTTCATCATATAATATTTATACATGATCGTATATGGATCAAACAACCATACTCTTGTATTGCTTTTAGAGTTCGAAACTCATTGAAAGCAATACACAGTCTTAGGCAAGTAAACTCATAAGTGACCAACTTATGAACGTATTAGTGTTTGTACCATTAGACGCTTGCATGGGTCAACATGCAAAATTTACTTGTGAGTATATTTTCTATTTCTATTTGTCAATATTAATTCAATTCATTTACATATTTTGATTGATAAACATTTTACCAATTATATTAATTGCACAAATTTATTAGCGTAAATCGTTACAACTTTACATAGTAGATGTTCTTACAATATTAGAAAGATTAAATTTTACCATATCCTTTTTCTAATAAGGCTCCTACTAGTCTTTTATGTTTCTCCAAACCCTAAGACGATATATTGAAGTTTTTTGACTTTGCTAGTGGGTGTTAGGACTCGTCTATCTTAGGATTCAGGCCTAGAGTTTGCTGGACAAGTCATAACCCTACAAACGATAAATAACTCCTTACCGATTGTATTATATACAACTCATAACATATGGTTCCTGTCCTAATTTTATTTCGACATTGAGTTTGCTCAATAAATCAAAAGAAATTATTCACCCGTACCTACCATTTCATAATGGTCTAAGTACAGTATATGTACCGTGAGTTTGCTTAACAAATACATATAGTTATCTTACATTATCTAGTAAATATATTAATAATACCACACATAACATCACTAGCTTGAGTTTTCTCAACAGCCAGAGAGTATGCAAGTAATTTATAAACATATAAATGGTAGATGAAAACATTTATATTAAAGATTCATAATCTTCAATAATTCAATTGAGTAATACTGATTTATATAATAACGTATTTCTTATGAAATACCTTCACGATGGGGTTTCTTTAATGTTTTGCCTTTGATTTATACATTCATATTATATAAGTTTAATTATTATACAACTTTTATATTTCATTAACTTATATAATAACTTTAGTGGAAATTAGCCACAAGGGCCTCTTTAGCAAGTGCAATTAGTTTCTAGGACACACAACTGACATAATTACTTTTAAGGACAAAATGCAAAATAATTAGTTTCTAAGACCTAAAAACCTATGAAATTATGTCCTTGAAAGTAATTGGACTGCTGACTTTGTCCTTAAAAGTAATTATTCTGCCGACTTTGGTCTTGAAATTAATTTATGTGGATGTGTGTCCTAGAAACTAATTGGACTGCAAAGTTTGTCCTTCTAGTGAAATGCACCATAACTTTATGTATAACATTATAGTAAGTAATCTTATTTAATAAGTTTTAATTAATTAACTCTTTAATTAATTTTATATTATTATTCCAATATAACTTTTGTATTGGACATGTAAAAACCCCATATTTACTGATTTTATATTTAAATATTTTGTCGTTAATCGGATATTGGTCTGAAAAGCTACTTTCTACAAACGGTCAATTTAGAACTCGAGACCACTTCCATTGAGTTCGAAATGTTGTTTACAACTTTTTTAAGTATAAACATTGATAGGTTTGGAGTTAGTGGAATTTCACTTACTTTTCCCGCTTTGGACTTTGGGTTAGATTAGCCATTATAACTCAAACCCACTTCTCTCCTTCTCCTCACTCTTCATAAGTTCCTACCAAACACAAACTTTAACATTAATGGTGAGTGGAAAGGGAAATTAGAAACTCCAAGCCTAGGTTTCAACTCCAACTCCATCATTCAACTCCAAATTCAAGGAAAAGCATTGGATTCAAGCTTGTAGTTGCTTCTCCATCCACCTTCAAGCTTTACCTTCATAATTTGGTGAAAAGGTGAAATTTTTATCCCACAATTCTTGCCTATAACTATCTTGGACTATTGGGAATGATTCCCTATCACGTTTGCATGCACATTTGCATTTGGTTTGAATCGAATTGGCGAAAAACTCCAATTTTTAGTGTTTTTGGTGAAATTCTGCACTTAGGTCGTTCTGCCTATGCTAGGTCGTTCGCGTGGAAAAGTCTCGGCCTCAAAATAGCTCGTTTCCGACCTTAAAATGGCCTACAACGTTAGGTCGCTCGGCACTCGGAATTAGGTCGTAGGTCGTTTGGTTTTAGGTCGCTAGGTCGTTGGGCTTTAGGTCGTAGGTCCCTGGTTGAGTTAGGTTGCTCGGATTTGTATGCGGCATTAGGTCGTTCAAGCCCCTAGGTCGCTAGGTCGCGACACTTTAGGTCGCATGACCTAATAACTTTAGGTCGTTGGACCTTTGTACTGTTAGGTCGCGTGTCCAGCTGGGTCGCGCGCAACCACTAGGCCGTTCGCCTTGTAACTCGCTCGGCCTTATATTGTTAGGTCGCTTGACCGTTTACCCCGTTAGGTCGTAGGTCGCTGGTTGAGTTAGGTCGCTCGCCCTTTTTATTTCGATAGGTCACTAGGTCGCGGCATCTTTAGGTCGCTTGACCCGATGTCACCTTAGGTCGCTTGACCTTATTAACTTTAGGTCGTATGACCACTTAGGTCGCACGAGCATTTTCCCTAGGTCGTTAGGCCTTATTTCTACGATAGGTCGCTTGCCCCTTGCTTCCTTAGGTCATTCGAGTGTTAGGTCGCTCGGCTTTGGTTCCCTTAACTTGCGAACACCTCTAGGTCGCAACCACTAGGTCGCAACCATTAGGTCGCTCGATCCTATCCTCTCTTAGGTCTTCACTAGGTCGTACCGTTTTGGACGGGCCCGTAGCGGGGGCGTTGCCCCCGCACCCCCACCTTGGGGGGTTGCCACCCCCCTGGACCCCCCCTCCGTAGGGGATCTTATCTGAAAAACATTCAACAGAACTTGCTTTGTTGAGATGCTGAGTTGACCATCCTTTGAGACAAACTATCTTGGGCTTCTCGGTCGATTTTATGGTATCACGGCCTTGCTAAGAAGGCGAGATAACAACTTTAGAAATATGAAGGTTTCAATACTAGTAGTAAATATCAAAACTCTTTCATCAAAACAATTTAAACCCTATTTTACTACAAAATTTTTTCCTTAAACCGTTTTCCAATCTATTAGTATATACAAACCTTTACCTCACTCGTATGAGAAATCTAATTAAACGACTTAGTACAACAAGTGGTATGAAACGCTTGCGTTTACTTCGTTGGTTAATTCTTGGACTTGTGCGATTGAATCTTTTGTGACAATTTTCTAATGAAGATCTACAGTTTGTTCGTAAATATTTGAGTTAAACAAGTGGTTATGGGACATGAAGCTAAACTTTTATATTTACTAACTTAGTGTAATTGACACTTCTTGATAATCATGACGATCATTTTTGTGTTTTAGACTAGCAACTGTGCGATGTCTCTTTGTCTGCGAGGGAGACTAGACCCCGCTGTTGTGATGTTTCGCCATCGCATTTGTGTGATGTTTCGCCATCACATATGTGGGGTAGCACCCCACGGTCTTCGGGGCCATTCGTGTGTCAAAATTAATGGCTTGCAACCATGAGATAGCGTCTCGCTTTGTGTTACACGTGTAGGTGAGTTTTCATGCTCTCATTTTGTGAGTTTTCATGCTCCTATATTGTAATTTCTGGATTTCTTGTGTTGCCTTCTGGAATTTGTGCTTCACCTATTTTCATGACTTTCATTGTTATGATTTTCCAACTTTTATGTTTTGGTGAATTTGTGTGTCATCACCTTTTTTTAGGTGAATTTGGATCTTTTAGAAGATTCTTTTGATATTGTTTGATCTCTTGATGATCTTCATTTACATGCTTATCATAGTATGTCTTTATGGTTTCTATATGTTTTTGCCATATGTATTGTTTTATATCATGTTATCTGATATTTATAGCTAGACTGATCCGTTTATTATTTTCTTATAAATAATACTCGGGTCAGACCGAGATGTTACAGGTGCTTCTGCTTGACTTCTCCCCCAGGGATTTGCTACTCTGACTTTTGGCTAACTATTTAGATTAGCAGTTTTTGTTGTATACACTTGAGATATAGACTCATAGTTGTATTCTTTTGTATAGCACGTGTTGCTATTCTTTTGTATTATTGTGGATCTTTTTGACCACTACTCTGATGTACACTTTCATGTGTTAGTTATATATATTCATATCTTCTTCCGCCTTTGTGATATGGATGTCTGTGACTGATTTGTGTTATGCTTATTTCTATGTTTGTTTCCGAAGATTATTTATAGCCACCGTATGATAAACAATCACATGGATGGTCGCTCCTCAACAGCCTTATTCTCTGTGCTAGTTGACAGCACTACGCCGTAGTGTTCTTGGCTAGCGTGGGTATAGAGGTGGGGCGTCACAGCTTGGTATCAGAGCCAAACTTTGGAACAATGTAGAATAACTTAACAAGGATCATCGTCCTAAGTCCTGCTTAGGAGTCGCACCTTAGGATTAATTCGAGCCTTCTCACCGATTCATCCTATTTTCATTATGATTCCTTGTTTCACTTATCAAGATTGCTTGATATATCTTTTAGAGAGTAACCTTTTTCTTCTCCTTCTTTCTTAAGGAAGAAAAATGGTTAGACCTGGACGTCTCCGTGCCGGTCAATCTACTGCAACTCCCCAAGATGGAGTTTTTATGACTACCCAGCAACTTCTTGACCTTGTCACGAATGCTCAAGCAGCTGGTTCTAATCCGGAACCTACTCACCCTAAATCTGGGTTTGCACGTTTGTGCAATGATTACACCAACTTAGGTGGGAAGCAATTTAAAGGCACTGAAACTATCATCGAGGTCCAAGCTTGGCTCAGAACGTGCGATAGAATTTTCTCTCGCATGAACCTCACTGACCTCCATCGAGTCCAGGTGGCTTCCAGTATGCTCCAAGAAAGAGCGTTGGATTGGTATGAGCTGTTAATCTCAGAAATTGATGAAGCGGATCTCTCCTGAGAGCACTTCCGGGAACGCTTCGAATCGAAATTCGTGCCCGAGGTTGAAAAAGTAACTTTGGCTCGGAGATTTATTGACCTTGTTCAAGGTCAGTCTTCTGTGGCGGACTATGTTGCATCATTCGAATTCCTTTCCAAATATGGGGTTGAATATATAAATACTCCACTGAAGAAGAACCAGAGGTTCGTTTATGGCTTAAATAAGAATCTTAAGAAGCCACTACTCCTAAAACTAGAAGCTGCATTTGATCAACTCGTCGATATCGCTCTTCGTCTTGAAGAGGCCGATAGAGAGAGTGATGCTGAAGTGGTTGGCGTTAAACCAAATTTCAACAACAAAAAGAGGCCTAACAAATTCAAAGGTTCTTATCCGAACAAAAAGGGTAAGCAAGCAACTTCGGCTGCAAAGACACATTCCTCTAGTAGCGGGCAATGCGATAACTGTGGTTCTAAGGACCATTTTGCGAACAAGTGTTCGAAGCCCAAAAGTTTTCGCTATTGCAAGAGCTCGGAACATTATATACATATGTGCCCCACACTAAAAGGCAGGAAAGAGGGAAAGTTAAACGTGGCTCAAGCCCCTGGCAACACATCTCGTGTCCAAGGTATTTCTCATTCCATTCTTGATGGTATTATTTTATTTCATGATCAACCTATTAGAGTTCTCTTTGATACGGGTGCATCCCATTCTTTTATATCAAAGGAACTTGTCGACACTTTCTCTTTAAATGTTGATGCTTTAATGACTTCCATGAGAATTGCGAATCCTGTTGGTGGATCCGCAACTCTTAGTTTGTTTTGTAAAATTGTGGAGATTATTTTATGTGATTTTCCATTCCTAACCGATTTGCATGTTATGCGTTACCTAGGCTTTGGAATGATTTTGGGAATGGATTGGCTTAATCGTTGTGAAGCTCATATCCTATGTCCTGAGCGGACTATTTATCTCCGACATCCGCAATCTGTAAATCAGATTTCTATTATTCTTAAAGATTCAGATTCTGCGTTGACTGCATCTTTATATTCTTTAAATCCTCATGATGATGATGATGATGATGATGAGGAAGATGTCATTTTTCGAATTCACGTCGTTCGTGAATTTTCCGACATATTTGAGCCCGTTTTAGGTTTACCACCTAAACGAGCAATTGAGTTCAGAATTAATCTTATCCCTGAAGCTGAACCGATTACTCGTCCTCCTTGTTGCATGTCTAATAAGGAAAATGAGGAGATGCGCAAACAGTTGTCTGAATTGGAGACGAAGCAATTTATTCGCTCTAGTTCCTCGCCTTGGGGAGCTTTGGCTATTTTTGTGAAGAAATCCGACGGTACGCTTAGGCTTTGCGTTGACTATCGCAAGCTTAACGATCTGACTATTAAAAATAAATATCCTTTTAACTCGGATTGACGATCTGTTTGATCAGCTTAGCGGAGCTAGGGTCTTTTCACAGTTGGACTTGTCTACCGGTTTTCATCAGCTTCGTATTGCTGAGGATAGTATTCCTTTGACGTCATTCCGTACTCGATATGGATCTTATGAATGGCTTGTTATGCCATTTGGTTTAACGAATGCTCCGGCTTACTTCGTTGACCTCATGAATCGAGTTTTCAAGGCTTTCCTCGATCGGTTTGTTCTCATCTTCAGATATCCTTGTGTATTCTAAAACCGAGGAGGAGCATGAAAGGCATCTTCGGATTGTATTGGAAACTCTTAGGAGTAATCAATTAAAAGCGAAATTTTCTAAATGCCACTTTGGCAATCTCGTGTGAAGTTTCTCGGTCGTATTATTTCCGAATCCGGAATTTCCATGGATCCTTCAAAGATTGAAGCGATTCAAGATTGGAAGAGACCGGAGAGTGTGACAGAGATTCGTAGTTTTCTTGAATTGGCGGGTTATTACCGTCATTTCATTAAAGACTTTTCTAATATTGTCGTGCCTCTTACTGGCTTGACTAAGAAGGGAGTTAAATACATTTGGTCGGACAAATGTGAAGCCTCTTTCCATAAATTGAAAGAACTCCTTTCCGATGCTCCTATTCTTATTATTCCCGAAGGGAATCAAGATTTTGTGGTTTATACTGATGCTAGTCACGTTGGTTTGGGTGCCGTTCTTATGCAAAAAGAACGTGTTATTGCTTATGCTTCCAGGCAATTAAAGCCGGCCGAGACTAGATATGCCACACATGATTTAGAACTCGCGGCTATTGTTTTCGCCCTTCGAATTTGGCGTCATTATCTATTGGGAGAGAAATTTATTCTTTACACGGATCATAAGTCTTTGAAATATTTATTTTCTCAAAAGGAACTTAATTTGCGTCAACAGCGTTGGCTCGAGTTCCTTGCACCTTATGATCTTGATATTCTTTATACCCCTAGTAAGGGTAATCATGTCGCCGATGCTCTTAGCCGTAAACAACAAGCAGTTGTTTGTATGATGATATCCGAATGGAACGATCTCGAGATTTTATCCACTTGTGAGATTCGAGAGCGCGTATCCGATTTATTCTCATCACTGGTTTTATGTAGCCTTGAGGCTCATCCTTCTCTTTTAGACCGCATTCTTGAAGCTCAAGGGCTAGATCCTGAATTGGCTCTTCTTGGCCAAAATGTTAAGGATAAAATTGATATTGAAGGTTTGAAAGACTTTGATATTGATTCTCGTGGCGGCATTCGAAAATTTGGTAGACTTACCGTACCAAATATCGGTGATCTTCGTAAAGATATTTTAGAAGATTCCCATCGTTCTAAATTCACCATTCATCCCGGTAGTAGTAAAATGTACGCTGATATGAAGCGACTTTATTATTGGGAGGGAATGAAATCTGATATTGCTAACTTTGTTAAGTGTTGCATGACTTGCCAACTTATCAAGGCCGAACATCAAAGGCCTGGTGGGTTATTGCAACCTTTAGAAATTCCAATTTGGAAGTGGGACCAAATTCCATGGATTTTATAGATGGCCCTCCCCGTTCTCGTTCGGGTCATGATAGCTTATGGGTGATCGTTGATAGACTTACTAAATCCGCCCATTTTATCCCCGTTCGGTCTAACCGGACCGTTCCTCTTTTGGCCAAACTCTTTATCAAAGAAATTGTTAAATTGCATGGAGTTCCTACTTCTATTGTTAGCGATCAAGATCCATTGTTTACTAGTGGATTTTGGAAGAGTCTTCAAAAAGCTTTAGGAATGAAGCTTAATTTTAGCACTACTTATCACCCCCGGTCCGATGGACAAACCGAGCGTGTGAATCAAACTCTTGAAGATCTTCTTCGTGCTTGTGTGCTCGATTTTGGTGGAAGTTGGGAAGATCATATTTCACTTGTTGAATTTTCCTATAATAATAGCTTCCAATCTATTATTGGTATGGCACCTTTCGAGGCACTCTATGGAAGGCCATGCCGATCTCCTTCTTGTTGGCTTGAGGCTAGTAAGAAGCTGTTTTAGGTCCAGACATTATTCGTGATTCCACAGAGAAGATTGAACTTATTCGACATAGGATGAAAGAAGCCCAGAGTAGACAAAAATCCTATGCCGATAATCGAAGAAGGAAGTTAGAATTTTCTGTGGGGGATTCTGTTTTTATTCGTGTTTCACCTATGAAAGGTGTTGTACGTTTCAGTCGATCGGGAAAGTTAGCACCCCGATATATTGGGCCATTTCCTATCACTGAACGTATTGGTTCTATGACTTATCGCCTTACATTACCGGCTCAGTTTTCTGCTATGCATGGCGTGTTTCATGTTTCTCAATTACGGAAATGCCTACGAGATTCCGATTCTATTCTTGAGCCTGGTGTTGTGGAAGAAATTGAAGTTTTGCCGAGTTTAACTTACGAGCAGCATCATATTCGAATTATTGCTTCGGAGGTCAAACAACTTCGAAATAAAGATGTTCCGCTTGTGAAGGTTCAATGGTCCTCAAATCCTAAGGATTGCTCTTGGGAATCCAGAGAATTCATCGAGCGAACATATCCGGACATGCTTACTCCTGCTCTTTGAGGTGAACTTCCTATTTCAAATTTCTTTGTGTTAATATGCTTTTATGGTTGTTACTTTTTATTTCCATCTTATATATTGCGAGGACGCAATTTCTTTAAGGAGGGGAGTCTGTAACAACCCACATATTTATTGATTTTATATTTAAATATTTTATTTAAATATTTTGTCGTTAATCGGATATTGGTTCGAAAATCTACTTTCTGCAAACGGTTAAATTAGAACTAGAGACCACTTCCATTGAGTTCGAAATGTCGTTTACAACTTTTTTAAGTATAAACATTGATAGGTTTGGAGTTAGTGGAATTTCACTTACTTTTCCCGCTTTGGACTTTGGGTTAGATTAGCCATTATAACTCAAACCCACTTCTCTCCTTCTCCTCACTCTTCATAAATTCCTACCAAACACAAACTTTAACATTAATGGTGAGTGGAAAGGGAAATTAGAAACTCAAAGCCTAGGTTTCAACTCCAACTCCATCATTCAACTCCAAATTCAAGGAAAAGCATTGGATTCAAGCTTGTAGTTGCTTCTCCATTCACCTTCAAGCTTTACCTTCATAATTTGGTGAAAAGGTGAGATTTTTATCTCATAATTCTTGCCTATAACTATCTTGGACTGTTGGGAATGATTCCCTATCACGTTTGCATGCACATTTGCATTTGGTTTGAATCGAATTGGCGAAAAACTCCAATTTTTAGTGTTTTTGCTGAAATTCTGCACTTAGGTCGTTCTGCCTATGCTAGGTCGTTCGCGTGGAAAAGCATCGGCCTCAAAATAGCTCGTTTCCGACCTTAAAATGGCCTACAACGTTAGGTCGCTCGACGCTCGGAATTAGGTCGTAGGTCGTTTGGTTTTAGGTCGCTAGGTCGTTGGGCTTTAGGTTGTAGGTCCCTGGTTGAGTTAGGTCGCTCGGATTTGTATGCGGCATTAGGTCGTTCAAGCCCCTAGGTCGCTAGGTCGCGACACTTTAGGTCGCATGACCTAATAACTTTAGGTCGTTGGACCTTTGTACTGTTAGGTCGCGTGTCCAGCTGGGTCGCACGCAACCACTAGGTCGTTCGCCTTGTAACTCGCTCGGCCTTATATTGTTAGGTCGCTTGACCGTTTACCCCGTTAGGTCGTAGGTCGCTGGTTGAGTTAGGTCGCTCGCCCCTTTTATTTCGATAGGTCGCTAGGTCGCGGCGTCTTTAGGTCGCTTGACCCGATGTCACCTTAGGTCGCTTGACCTTATTAACTTTAGGTCGTATGACCACTTAGGTCGCACGAGCATTTTCCCTAGGTCGTTAGGCCTTATTTGTACGATAGGTCGCTTGCCCCTTGCTTCCTTAGGTCGTTCGAGTGTTAGGTCACTCGGCCTTGGTTCCCTTAACTTGCGAACACCTCTAGGTTGCAACCACTAGGTCGCTTGACCCCTAGATCGCAACCATTAGGTCGCTCGATCCTATCCTCCCTTAGGTCTTCACTAGGTCGTACCATTTTAGACGGGCCCGTAGCGGGGGCGTTTCCCCGCACCCCCACCTTGGGGGGTTGCCACCCCCCTAGATTCCCCCTCCGTAGGGGATCTTATCTGAAAAACATTCAATAGAACTTGCTTTGTTGAGATGCTGAGTTGACCATCCTTCGAGACAAACTATCTTGGGCTTCTCGGTCGATTTTATGGTATCACGGCCTTGCTAAGAAGGCGGGATAACAACTTTAGAAATATGAAGGTTTCAATACTAGTAGTAAATATCAAAACTCTTTCATCAAAACAATTTTAACCCTATTTTACTACAAAGCTTTTTCCTTAAACCATTTTCCAATCTATTAGTATATACAAACCTTTACCTCACTCATATGAGAAATCTAATTAAACGACTTAGTAAAACAAGTGGTATGAAACGCTTGCGTTTACTTCGTTGGTTAATTCTTGGACTTATGCGATTGAATCTTTTGTGACAATTTTCTAGTGAAGATCTACAGTTTGTTCGTAAATATTTGAGTTAAGCAAGTGGTTATGGGACATGAAGCTAAACTTTTATATTTACTAACTTAGTGTAATTGACACTTCTTGATGATCATGACGATCACTTTTGTGTTTTAGACTAGCAACTGTGCGATGTCTCTTTGTCTGCGAGGGAGACTAGACCCCGCTCTTGTGATGTTTCGCCATCGCATTTCTGTGATGTTTCGCCATCACATATGTGGGGTAGCGCCCCACGGTCTTTGGGCCATTCGTGTGTCAAAATTAATGGCTTGTAACCATGAGATAGCGTCTCGTTTTGTGTTACACGTGTAGGTGAGTTTTCATGCTCCCATTTTGTGAGTTTTCATGCTCCTATATTGTAATTTCTGGATTTCTTGTGTTGCCTTCTGGAATTTGTGCTTCACCTATTTTCATGACTTTCATTGTTATGATTTTCCAACTTTTATGTTTTGGTGAATTTGTGTGTCATCACCTTTTTTTAGGTGAATTTGGATCTTTTAGAAGATTCTTTTGATATTGTTTGATCTCTTGATGATCTTTATTTACATGCTTATCATAGTATGTCTTTATGGTTTCTATATGTTCTTGCCATATCTATTGTTTTATATCATGTTATCTGATATTTATAGCTAGACTGATCCGTTTATTATTTTCTTATAAATAATACTCGGGTCAGACCGAGATGTTACAGGTGCTTCTGCTTGACTTCCCCCCAGGGATTTGCTACTCTGACTTTTGGCTAACTATTTAGATTAGCAGTTTTTATTGTATACACTTGAGATATAGACTCATAGTTGTATTCTTTTGTATAGCATGTGTTGCTATTCTTTTGTATTATTGTGGATCTTTTTGACCACTAACCTGATGTACACTTTCATGTGTTAGTTATATATATTCATATCTTCTTCCGCCTTTGTGATATGGATGTCTGTGACTGATTTGTGTTATGCTTATTTCTATGTTTGTTTTCGAAAATTATTTATAGCCACCGTGTGATAAGCAATCACATGGATGGTCGCCCCTCAACAGCCTTATTCTCCGTGCTAGTTGACAGCACTACACCGTAGTGTTCTTGGCTAGCGTGGGTATAGAGGTGGGGCGTTACAGGACATGTATACTATAACCTTTATAATAATACACACACACACACACACACATATATATATCATATATACATATCTATGTTTCTTTAATTTAATTAATTAACCTTTAATTAATTTATTTAAATTAATAATTTTAATTAAATTACATTAATTTCGAAAGTCATCTTATACGTACATAAATGTGTATACATATCTACAATACATGCATGCATACATACATAAATGCGTGCATACTTTTAATTAAATTACATTAATTTCGAAAGTCATCTTATATGTACATAAATATGTATACATATCTATAATACATGCATACATACATACACACACACATACACACACACACACACACACACACACACACATATATATAATCAATTAACTTATTTAATTAGTTCATTTTATTAATCTTATTAATAAATTAATTTTTGAAATTAATGTTTAATATTTAAATGTTAAATCTTCATACACTTCAAAATTTAATTATCTTTTCAAAAAATTTGAAAACTTACGTTGTGTTATAATTTTATAATAAACATGTTCCATTTTATATTCAACTTTCAAATTTAAAATCTTTACTTTAATTTTAAAGGGGCATTTTACTATAAGGAAATTTTTTTGTGGTCCAATTAGTTTCTAGGACACACATTCACAGAAATTAATTCCAATACCAAAGTTCGAAGAATAATTACTTTTATGGACAAAGTCAGTTGTCCAATTACTTTCAAGGACATTATTTCAAAGGTTTTTAGGCCTTAAAAACTAATTATTTTGCATTCTGTCCTTAAAAGTAATTATTTCAGTTATGTGTCCTAGAAACTAATTGCACTTGCTAAAGAGGTCCTTATAGCTAATTTCCACAATTTTTTAAAACCAATTTTGAAAATTAGCGCAAGGTCCAATTGGAATTAGGCCTTTTATATTATGCAACTTTTGGGCTCACTTCATCTTTTAGGCCAAGTCGATAACCAGGTAGGATAACATACTTAATTATCCAATTCCAATCCTAAATTATCTTTCCAGAGACCATACTAAGTGGGAAAGCATAATTAGTTGCCCTAACATTATTAATTTAAACCGCATAGACTATTCGACTCTGATACCATTGAAGGAACCGAGCCAGTCGAAAGCGGGGTAATTGCATAAATTTTAGAAAAAAAATCATATTGAATCTTTATTCGACTTATGTAGTCTAAAATCGTTTTGAATTTTTTAAATTTTATTTTATTTTATTTTATTTCTCTTTCTATCGTAATGGTTTAAGAAATTAGTTTAATTTAACTTTAATCGATTGTATTATGATGAGCGCATCAAATGAACTCATGTGTAGGGTGTAAGTGAAACATATAAAAATTGTACATAGTTAATGTGAATGCTGTTTAGGTGTTAGGATTTACACCGCAACTGACACATTTCTTATTTATACATGCCTTTGTCGCCTAAATTTTATTTTATTATATAGGCACATATACAAATATAAATATCTCAAATGGCAGTTTACATTGAAATAGAATTTATTTACATTACATTCCATAAATCAATGAATGAAATGTCCAATTAAAATAGTTCAAATGTTTACTACTATAATTTACACAAAACCCCTTTTGAAACTTTGAGTTAAATACAAATGTACACACATGCACATAAGTGTTATTACATAAATATGTATTAACTTATATTCACACCCAAATCAAAACAAGATTTGAAATAAAACAAAATAAGAATAATATCCAAGCAGTTTGTGAAATAGAACATTCACCTTTTTATACAAAGGTTTAGTACCATTTTAAATATAATTGTAAAATAAAAAATAAATCACCAAAATGATGTTTCCCTTTTTTAATTTAATTAGCAAAACAATTGTAAAACAGGAAATAAACCACCACATTAATGTTTCCTCTTTTGTTCAAAATTTGTCTCAGAATAATTTAAACATAAGAAAATTTAAGTCAATGATTAATTAATGTAATTATTTCAAAGTTTAACTCATATAGAAATTTATATGTATACATTCTGTAAGGATCCGCCTTTTCGACCATTGAAAGTCGGCACTAAATACATCTGTAGTATTCCAATGTCGGACATCCGATCGCTGGAAAGGCAGATTGTTAGGGTAAAATATAAAGAACAGACAGGGGAAAAAAATTCTCGCAGCGAAAACGACAACATATAATATAATAATGACCGTATAAACTGTCACTCCAAGGTATAAGATATATATAAGTTAAAAACAGACCTCATCGGTTAAATGGTTATAAATTTCCAACCTTACAATTATTGATAGGTATACAAGATAATACATCAAAAAATAAAATACCACGGTAGGTGAACATATGGCTCTTCTCAAAGAGCTCTATAACACCAATGCCAACCTGGAAAAATACTCAGTCTGACCCAAGCATTATAATAAAATACTACCCAGATCAGTTTGAAAAACCAACATAAGAAAACTTGAGAAATATGGGGAAATGTATAATAATTCTGTAAGACTACGCCGCTAAATACGAAACAAGTTTTTACCTCACAAGAATGGCATCCATACAATAGTGAATGGAAACAAATTAAAACAAAACTTAAATATAAAAGACAAAGCATAAACTAGATCAAAATCCAAACTTAAAGAATGGACATAAATAATTAAACATAGAGAAGAGCTCAACACACTTTTCAATGCAATTAAGAAAAGGTTGACTCTAAGGTTCAAATCAAACAAGGAGAATGCATTTACCCAACATGACTAGGAGGTGCACCTTCCTACACCGAAAGTATACATCTAGATAATATATACTTGAGAGCCCACACCAAACACGCATCACTCTTTAGAACATTCAAACTACATATGAGCATCCAAATATTTCATATCACCACATGCATGCTACCAACAATCTTTAGATAATGTGAATATAACCTAGTGGGTGCTGACTTGGCTCCCACTCACTCTTTGATTTTAGCTATCCATGGTGTTGGATGGCAATGCTCAATATGAGCAACAAATCATCTTAGATTGACGAAGCACAAAGAAGGATATCAAAAATTGACAATCAATAAATCAATTACAAGAAACAAATTAGTGCTACCTTGTGGAAAACAATGAAGACGAACAAGATATGACAGTGTTGCTATTAATCTTGACTCAAAAACATTCTTAACTTTAAGAATAGCAAGAGTTTAAATGCCCCAAACAAGCAAAAGTGACCGAAAGCAACCTTTGTAGCAGCCCACACCAACGAATTCCCCTTCGCAAGATCTAATTAAAGGAGGAAACGAACACGTAATCAATATATGGTCTTTTTCCCTGCTTTAATAAAAATTGTCCTCTTATTTCAAATTCAAAAACTCCTTTCCTTCTCTACATCATAGCTTGCCATCACTTTGGGCTTTGGTCCTAAAAAAATCCAAAATCCAATTATTATTATATCCATTTAAACCTAATTTAAATTTCCTATCGATATCATACATTGATACGCGCGTTTATAACTTTTTTTTATATGCGCACGTAATTAAATACTAATAGAAAACAAACAAATCAAATTAAAAATATTTTTACAATTATCATTCAATAAATATTAACTATTTTATTTATTAAAAGCCTATTTCAGTATTTATTTTGTTTAAATCGAATTTAAACATTCTGCCGATATCGTATATCGATACGCGCATTTATAACTTTTATATACACACTTTACTAAATACATATGGAATCCAGCAAATAAATTTTATAATTAATATTTCATAAATATTAATTAATTTTCTATAATTAAAAATTAATTAAATCGCATGGTTTATTTGAGCTATTCATCATTTCGGTTGTACGACTCAAAGGTGTACATTCAATCAGCGATTAATATCGAACAATTCAAATATTAATGTTCACACACCACATGAGCTAGTGGTGTAATGTTTTAACTAAATTTATTGCTTACACATTCTTTGGTAGAATCTAATTTTACTTATTATAAGGTTACCCATTAGTGACAATCATTTACATCAATTCTATTCAGTCAAAACTATATTACTTTGGACTTATAGAATTTGGTAATGATCAAAATACTAATATCGTCCATATTCAACTCTATAGTCCAAATTTAAAGCCTTTGGTTCAATAATAACAATTGTTATTAACCGAACTTCTTTGGCCATATATTTTGACTTTGAGTTGACTTCAGTTGACCTTGATATTAGCTTCATATAACGGAGGAGGCGAATCCTCTCTAGAATAGCATTTCAGTTCCAATACTTCCAGTTGACCCAATTATTGTCATTCGACGGACTCCATGCCATGATTTGACTATAATCAAAGCAGAGTTTCATATTGAAGATTGGTAGTATTCTTAAGTCAAGAGAACATTGTAAATTAGTCACATCGATATTTTCTGTTTCACCTTAATTATATTAACAGCAGAAAAATGCCAAGTAAGTCATTCCATAGTTATCCAATTACTATTAGTATATAAACCCGTGGTGCCCCAGGAGTTATAAGTAACATAATGCCTAACATTTTAGAGACATTACATCCTCTAGTCTCGACGGATGTATCGATATTCAGTTTCGATACATCTTGACTAGGAATATTTAAAATAATATATTTATTTTAATGGGATGAATCCCCCATCAACTGT
Source organism: Allium cepa (assembly GCA_030765085.1). NCBI lineage: Eukaryota > Viridiplantae > Streptophyta > Magnoliopsida > Asparagales > Amaryllidaceae > Allium > Allium cepa. Next base: position 326,650,847 of record CM060935.1, on the reverse strand, counting down.
AACAATCCAAACTTCCTGGCATACCGATCCAAAGCCTAGTGTGACTTTTGGACTCGCGTCCCGTCGGGTTTTTAAAATATTATCGAGCTTAATTATAAGGGTAAATTCTAGGGCATTCTATATTTCTAGATCTCACAATGGAAGGAATTAAAATATAAAAACTGAAAAATAAACATTTTAGAAAATAACCTCCAAAATACTTTATTCTCCATAAACACCATATCAAAGTACGACATATGTTTTACAGACTTTTAATACAGTAAATAACTACATGATGGGCAACAAGAATATATGAACTCCAACGATGCTCATTTCTCCACATACTATGCCGAATCAACTGTTAACCTGTCATCCTGTGGTGGAGAAAATAAAAAGGAGGGAGTAGGTCAAAAAAAAAGTCCATTGATTGAGTACAAGTTTAATATTTGATGATCACGTGTAGTTACTTCAATACTACTCTAGATGATACATGATATGATACAAGTGTCCATAAATTCTTAGGATCTATTACCTAAAGATCTTGTATAATATATTCCTACACAACAATGTGTATAGAAAAATACAATGGATTGAACTAGGGATCACGTCTCATGTCTAACGATCGGCCTTCGCTCCTAGAGCCACTCAATGTAAACTATGCCACTAGGCTACTAAACGTGTGAACACCTCCACAAGGCTGCAAAATGTCGAAACACCGCCCACCTGTGTAACAATTTAGAAATTTACCATTCTTTTGAAAAGAATTTTGATTTGATTTGACCATGATTTAAGTTGAGAATTTAAGATTTGAATTTAAATTAATCCTGAATACAATTGGTTTGATGGATAAAATTTAAATGGAAATATAAAATGGAAATTTTAGGCGATTTGAAATATAACGTAGAAATCTGTAGTTAATATAAACAGTGAAAGTTTTGGTTTCTAAAATTTAAATATTTTACAAAACTTTATAATAAAAACGTCAACGTTCATTTCGTCGAATTCCAATTTCGCTAGCTCCGTTTAAATCGATTTATATGATGACGGTAGCGACGGTCGATATTGCGTAAATAAAGAATTTTCACCCGAGCATTAAATGATCGAATTTCTGTATGCTAACGCGTTCCTATCGATACACTGAGCACAATGACGTTTTGTTTTGCATGTTTGGACACTCCGTTTATTCCGTGTGATGTTTTTAGTCTGTGCTAACAGTATATACTATATTTTTACCATGCCTATGTTAAGTGTTGAAAATCAAAACTGTGTCTATTAACATGTCACATTCGAAATGAAATATAAGTATACGGTATAGGTTGAAATAGTACACTTTTGTTTGGATTTATAAATCAAGTTAAATGGAAGAACTGATATGCTATAAATAGTACACATATAAAATTGGTCATTTATATGAACTAGTACACGTTTAGAGATGTTAAGTGGGTAATATGAAATATCTCCACTTTCCTACGTATCTGGCCACGTTTCCTTTATTTATGCTAGCCACGTTTCTTTCCCTTCTCTTATATTACTTACCTCAACTATAATTATATATACATACGAATAGAGAAGCACAGTAACAAAAACTTCTCCTTCTTTCAACCGTGCCTCCTCCCTTCACCTCCTACTCCAGCTTTCTATGTCGCCGAACCTTCCCCCACCTCCCTTACAACCGCCACACCCCCTTCCAACCCCGCGCCAGCTGCCACCGCTTCCTGTAGAAAAGAAAAAAAACAACACAATTGTGCTGCCTACCCCTGCCACCTTTCACTGCTTGCGCCACCAACTACCGCCTCCAGCCACCCTGATGTGTCGCCGAACCAGCCTCGTATACTTTACCAAGCTTGATTTTCTTCCTCCTCCTTCCAGCTCGCTTTAGCATATATAGAAAAAAAAGTTGTAGTGTTGCCCACACTGCCTGTAGCACTCACGCGTGTACGAGTTCAAGTGGTGCGGAGTTGATTCCGGCCGTGTTGCGCGCGTAAGCAGTAGCATGGATTATCTCGTGTTTATCATATCAAGCTAAGTAATTGTTCATTCATACCTAACTTATATCATTATGCAAGTTAATAAAAGTGAATTTGTCACATATATGTTCCTTGTTAATTTAGACCTATATATATATGTTGGATGGATGAATTATCAAATTGTATGCGCACATGCTGACATGATATATACACGTCATATGTATGTACACATGTGTAGAAAATTAATATCGACAAGTCACGTTCGTCATGTTATTGAGATCCAGTATGTTATGTTTTGTTGTAAATTTTCCTATCGATATTTGGACACGACTGTATGTATTGAACTTGTGATATTGGAAATGATTGAAATGATATATACCCGTATTTAAATTGTAAATATTCCACTTGGCCTAGGTAGAAAAATTAAATTTAAAACATCGCTTTGTCAAATAAAAATATTTTATAAATTGAGATCGTTTTGGAAATTAATATATAAATGATTTGAATTTTTAAATATGTTTTAAACTTTTATTTCATTAATTAAATCTATTTATTATGAAATAAGTGATTTTACGAATATACGATAATGTATGAATAAATGTTTTTAAATGGATTATTTAAAGAAACTTGGTTTTGGATTTAAATCATAAAATTGATTCAATTTCTAATTTGGATATTTTGAATATGAAGATGTTAAAGTTAAGAATCAAGTTAAAATTTTGATTTAGATTTAAACCTAAATTTAGTAATTTCTTTTCGTAGTAATGGGATTTTATAAAGTTAACTCTATTTGGAAATAAAACCTTTAAATTAATCAAAGGATGATTTAAATTGTTTGACTTCAAATTTGGAATTTGTTGTAAAAGAATTGGTAGTTAAATTTTAAATGGAATTCATAATTGAACGTGAAATTAAGCGATTCAGTTTATTGGATTTAAATGAACTTTATGATAGAATGTTTTCAAGGTAAAATAGGTTTGAAATCGTAATGTTTTGAAATAGAATTTTGGAAAAATGTATATTTATGTTTTGAGAACTTGGAAATTTAAAATCGCTCTCCATTTAAGTATAAATTATTTTAAACCATAATGACCAAGTGGTGTGTAAAAACATATGTTGGGTTGTTAAAGAGACCGGGGTCGGATATTAAATACTCTCTGTCAATCCAGGACCACTTTGATAACTGTGTATGCGGTGGATGATCCAGAATGAAGTGGTTGGATTTGGTGAACGTTTACTGGAATAAAGTAAGAGAACGATGATGGATAGCCTTCACACTCGTGTCATAATTAAAATGACTAAAACAGAAGCCTATGTTTGGCTAATGAGGTTAGCTACCTCTAGCGACGTTGATCCCTCATATTACTATCATGATTTTGAACTCGATGGGTGCACCCTTTTGTTTGGATTGATGTTCGCAGTCGGCCACGGATGGGTTACGACCAGCCAAAGAGGGTAAACTGGTAGATTCCTACCTTGGACATTGCCTTACGTGCCTTATCATATTTATCCTTATATGAGCCATTGCAACTTTGGTTTAGTATTGTACCTATAGGGGACTCATTGGCTGCCGACGTTATTGGTTGTGTTACAGGACCTGCATAGACTACATGCTATAAAAATGTGTTAATGTGGATCAATGTAAAGCCTTAATGTTATTCTGATATTTATTTTACTGATAGATAGTATCTATTATAGCATGCACTATTAAATAGTTTGACGGATCCTTAGGAGATGGAAAAACTCGTAAATCGCCTAACTATGCATTGATTTATTAATCTACATGAGGATGTAGTTCTAACTCGAATATTTTATTTTCCATTATCCTCATATCAGCTGAGGATTTTCAGTTTGGGAGAATTTGTTGTGGAGACGAAGGCATTGCTGGAGACTCTGTTCTATTTCTGTTATTTCATCAGTCTAGTTTTTTGGTTATGTTAGTTAGACTTATTTCATTCCAAGTTATTTCATCTCCTATTATTGAGTGTGGGAATAAATGTAGACTTATTTAGAGATTCAGGACTCATTTATATGCTTATTAATTTTGCTGCGAGACTTTGATTTGTATCTATTTCTTTGTTTGTGTTTCTGTGATTGATTCGATTATTACCCTAAATAATTATCTATCATTTAAGCAAATATCCTTGTTTAAATGGTGGGTCGTTATAGTTGGTATCAAAGCTTAAGGTTGACCGAACACCAAAGCCGGTGGGGTAAACTCATTATAGATAGGATAATCAATTATACTAGAATGAGTAGAATCTTTCTTGAGAGTGGTTATTTTAAAATTATAAAAATTGTTTGAAATCTCAAATGTGTTTAAATTTTAGGATGCCTACCCTTAGTAAATTCCTTTGATTTGGTTCCTTTAATTGATTTAGCTTCTAATTTACTTTCTTGCCCATCCTTTTTGTATAGGATGAGTAATCGTAATACCAGAGTTAGAGGCAGAGGTAGGGGAAATGTCCCCAATGAGGCTGTTGCACCAATTGTAGTCCCAGAGTGAGATTTACCACTCTTATTAAGGAGTACACCCAGCTTGGAGGAAAGAAATTCATAGGGGCTGAGAGAATTATTGAGGCATAGCGGTGGCTTAAGAATGTTGAAAGATTTTTGTTGGACTTGGTATCACTGATGCTCAGAAGTGTCAATTGGCAGCTTGGTAGCTTTAGGAAGCTACTCTTGGTTGGTGGGATTATTTTACGGCCCATACCCCAAACGAAAATATTTTGTGGGCCCAGTTCAGGTGAGATCTATCTAAGTGAGAATTTTATATTCTTAAGACTATCTCGTGGAAGTTAGCTTAGCCTTGTATTATCCAATTTACAGCGAAGCTTTCATTACTCGGTGGATGCCCGAAGCTGAGAGGACTAATTTGCATAATCATTTCATGGAACTTAAGTAGTGTGAGATGATTGTTGCAGAATATAAAAGGAAGTTCAATGAGCTATCGAAGTTTGGCCCTCATTTGATCGAGATCCCACTTAAGAAGAATGAGAAATTTATTGTTGGCATGCATAGAGAATATAAGAAGCAGCTCACTGGTCATATCCATAGGCCAGTCTTGGATATCATTGAATTGGCGATTAGTTTTTAGAGTTTGAAGCTGAAGAGGGTTTCAGAGGATCATATACTCCTGCATAGTCCAGCTCTAGTAGCATTGACAAGAGGAAGTCGAATTTTAGTATGTAGAAAAAGAAGTGGCAAAGCTGGCAAGGAGCTGGATTTTTTCAAAAGTAAGGAATTGTCGCACATCACTTGCTTCAAATGTGATAAATAGGGACATTCTGCCAAATATTGTTCATCAGCTTCCTTAACAGCCGTCCCTCCAGTTCAGACGAGTAGGCATGACCTATGCCATATTTGCTTGCATCCAGCCATTTCAAGAAGGATTTCCCTTCTTAAAAGAAAGGCAAACCATCTGGCATCTTTGCTATCACTGCTTCCACCCCTCCGGTTGAGGAGACTGATCCTGTACTTCAAGGTACACTTTCCTTTCATGATGTACCTATTTGTGTTCTATTCGATACTGGAGCATCTCATAGTTTTATATCTGTTGATTTATGTGAGAAATTTGAGCATGATTTGAAACCCAAACCTGCTTATAATTTTTTGTGTGTCTCTAATCCCATTGGTGGCCCCACAAACTTAGGAATGATCTGTAAGGATGTTTGTCTTTTTAATTACGAACACCATTTCATTGGAGACCTTTATGTTTTGAGCTTTAATGTATTCAATTTGTTGTTAGGCATGGATTGGCTATCTAAGTTCGATGCAGTTGTTCCTAGTAGCAGTCGGACAATTTCCTTGGTTGATGATAAAGGTTCAAAACTTGTTATTAAATGCAAGATGCCTTTTGACCTTGTTGAGAGCTTTGTTTTCTCACTTGATTCGCATTCTAGCGACCTCAACGCTATTCTAGTTGTTCAGAAATTCCCTGATGTTTTTGGTGAGGTTACTTGTTTACCACCTAACCGAGAAATTGAATTTCGAATTGATCTTATCCCTGGAGCCAGACCCATTGTACTTCCCCCTCGGAGGATGTCACCTAAGGAAAGAGGGGAGTTGAAAACCCAAGTTGATGATTTGTTGGCTAGAGGTTTGATTAGGAGAAGTTTTTCTAAATGGGGTGCAACCGTAGTCTTTGTCACTAAGTTTGATGGTTCCTTAAGAATGTGTGTGGACTATAGAGAGTTGAATAAGCTCACACATAAGAATCGATATCATATTCCTCGTATCAATGATATGTTCGACCAGCTTTATGGAGCACATGTGTTTCTCAACTTGACCTTGCTTCAGGATTCCATCAGTTGATCATTTTCGAGGATAGCATTCATAGGACTGCTTTCTGTACCCAAGACGGTTTCTACGAATGGCTTGTTATGCCTTTTGGGTTAAAGAATGCACTAGCCTACTTTGTAGATCTTATGAATAGAGTGTTCCGAGATGCCCTTAACAAATTCATGCTTGTTTTTATCGATGATATTTTGGTTTTCTCTTAAACCGAAGAAGAGCATGAATAGCATTTGAAATTTGTGCTCGAAACTTTGAGAAGCCATCAGTTGAAGGTCAAATTTTCCAAATGTCATTTTTGGTAGGAGGAAGTTCGATTTCTTAGCCCGTGTTTTCGAAAAATGGTGTTCCAGTGGATCTCGCTAAGATCGCTGTGATAAATGTAAGTTTCTATCTATTACTTTCTATTTGATTATCGAAATTCTCGATTTTTATTTGCGCCTTATCTCTAATTTCAGGATTAGTAAATTCCTAAGACACCCATGGATGTTAGGAGTTTCTTAGGCCTTACTGGTTATTATAGGAGGTTCATTGAGCATTTCTCTCGCATTGCCTCCCCTCTTACAACTTTAACTCAAAGGAACGCCAAGTTCAATTAGGACGAAAAGTGCCAGAAAGCATTTGATGAATTGAAATAGAAGTTGACCTCTGCTCCTGTTCTTATAGTTTTGAATGGTAGTGAAGGCCCTACAATTTATACTGATGCTTGAAGAAGTGGGCTTGGGGCTGTTTTAATGCAGCATGGCAAGGTTATTGTGTATGCTAGTAGATAGTTGCGACCTTATGAAGTTAAGTATGCAACACATGATTTGGAGTTGTTGGCAGTGGTTTTTGCTTTGAAATTATGGCAGCATCATCTCTTGGTACGAAATTCGAGCTTTATACCGATGACAAGTCCTTGAAATATATTTTCTCTTAGAAGGATTTGAATTCGAGGCAAGTGAGATGACTTAAGTTCTTACTTGCCTATGACCTCGACATTAACTATACCTTGGAAAAAGAAAATATGGTAATTGATGCCTTGAGTAGGAATAAAGCTATGCTTTGTCAGCTTGTTAATTCATCTTCTCTTATGGATCACATCGTCCCTAAGTAGAATGAAGACCCAAGTTTAAGGACCATTCGAGATGAAGTTTTGAAGAGAGAGGAAAATTATAGCAGATGGTGTGATGCAGAAATAGATAAGGATGGTATTCTGAGAATCAACGGTAGGATTTGTGTTCCGAATGTGGATGGACCAAGAGAAGTGCTTAGAGAGAATCAAAAATCCAAATTTTTATTCATCCCGAAGTGATGAAGATGTTTCAAAATATGAAAAGACTTTATTGATGAGAAGGAATGAAGAGCGATATTTTGATGTATGTGAGTAGATGTAGTACCTGTCAGTAGACTGAAGCCGATCATCAGAAATTGGCAGGTTTATTTACAACCCCTTGAGATTTCGAGAAGGAAGTGGGATCAGATTTCTATGGATTTTATGGACAGGTTGCCGAGGACAAGAAGGGGTACTGAGAGTATTTAGGAGACTATTGATCGTTTGACGAAGTCATCTCATTTTATTCCTGTGAAGTCCACACGAACCGCCTCGAGTTTAGTTGAGATCTATTTGAAGGAAAGTATTCAACTCCATGGAATTCCATCAGGTATTATTTATGGTCGTGACCTTATCTTCACAAGTAACTTTGGGAGAGCCCTTCATGACTTGTTGGGTACATAGTTGAATCTGAGTACGGCCTATCACCCATAATTAGATGGCCAAACCGAATAGATCAATCAAATTTTTGAAGATCTTCTTCGTGTCTGTATTCTGCATTTCGATGGCTCTTGGGAGGACCATCTCCATCTTGTCAAATTTGTTTATAATAATAGCTGTGAGGTATAACTTCATTTAAATAATTTAAATATATGTAAGATAAACCTTTTTGTAATTCAAGCCTTTAAATTCATGCTAGTATCGACATGGCACTATTCGAAGCTCTTTACGAACATCCGTGCAAATCTCGTCTTGTTGGATTGAAACTGGAGACAAACTTGTTCTTGTGCCTGAGATTATTTTGGAAGCTTCCGAGAAGGTTGAAGGAATTAAGCAAAGGATGAAAATTGAGCAGGATAGGCAGAAGAAGTATGCCGATAGAAGATGGAAAGTGTTTGAATTAGCAGTTGGAGATCTTGTGTTTCTCAAAATTTTACCATTGAGAGACGTAATTCGATTTGGAAGGAAGGAGAAGTTAGCCCTAAGATTTATTGGTACTTTCTGTATATCTAAAAGGATAGGTACTCTAGCTTACAAAGTTGAGTTGCCTGAAAAACTATCTAGTATTCATGATGTATTCCATGTCTCCAATCTTCGCACGTATATTCATGACCCGTCATTGATAGTTCAGTCCATGCAACTTGAGGAATTGGAGGTTCAATTCGATCTTACTGTTGAAAGAAAGCCACTGTGCATTCTGGATGGAGTATGAGGAAGTCCAGGAGTAAATCGGTCAGTCTCGTCAAAGTTCAGTGTAGTAATGATGATCGAGATTGCACTTGGAAAACTGAGGATAGTATTTGTGCTTGCAATCCTGAATTATTTGATTCTGGTATGCTTTCTAATCTTAGTCTATCTCTTGATTCTTTTTCCATTATTGTGTTTCGTTCTTTTCAAGGACGAAAAGTTTTGAGTTGGGGCGAACGTAACAGTTCAAAAATTTACCGTTCTTTTGAAAAGAAATTCGATTAGATTTGGCCATGATTTAAGTTGAGAATTTAAAATTTGAATTTAAATTAATCTTATGTACGATTGGTTTAAATGGATAAAATTTAATTGGAAATATAAAACGGAAATTTTAGGCGATTTGAAATTTAACGTAGAAATCTATCGTTAATATAAACAGTGAAAATTTTGGTTTCTAAAATTTAAATATTTTACATGAAAATATTTGAGTAAACTTCATAATAAAAACGTCGATGTTCGTTTCATCGAATTCCAATTTCGTTAGCTCCATTTAAATCGATTTAAACAATCGATTTATGGTAGCGACAATTGATATTGTGTAAATAATGAATTTTCGCCTAAGCGTTAAATGACCGGATTTCTGTGTGCTAACATGTTCTTATCGGTACACTAAGCACAACGGTATTTTATTTTGTGTGTTTGGATGCTCGATTTGTTCTATGTGATGCTTTAGTCCGTGCTAACAGTGTATACTACATTCTTATGAGGCCTATAATTAAGTGCTGAAAAATTAAAATTGTGTCTATTAATATGTCACAATCAAATAAAACATAAGTATACTGTATAGGTTGAAATAGTACACTTTTGTTTGGATTTATAAATCAAGTTAAACGGAAGAAATGATATGCTATAAATAGTACACGTATAAAACTAGTCGTTTACATAAACTAGTACACGTTTAGAGATGTTGAATTGTTAAACACGAAATTTCTCCACTTCCCTACGTATCTGGCCATGTTTCTTTTATTCGTGCTGGACACATTTCTTTCCCTTCTCTTACATTACTTACCTCAGCTATAATTATATATATACATGAACAAAGAAGCACAGTAACGAAAAACTTCTTCTCCGTCTTTCAACCGTGCCTCCTCCTTCCACCGCCTACTCTAGCTTTCTCTACCGCCGAACCTTCCCTCGCCTCCCTTACAGCCGCCGCACCCTCTTTCGAACCCCCATCACCCGCCACCACCTCTTGTAGGAAAGAAAAAAAACAACACAACTGTGCCGTCGACCCCTGCCACCTTCCACCGCCTGCATCACCAGCCGCCCCCTCCAGCCACCCTAACGTGTCGTCGAACCAGCCTCGCCTACTTTCCCAAGCTCAATTTTCTTCCTCCTCCTTCCAGCTCGCTTTAGCATAAATATATATATATATATATATATATATATATATATATATAGACACACACATAAAGAAGTTGCAGTGCTGCCCATACTTCCTGGAGCACTCACGCGTGTATGAGTTCATGTGGTGAGCAGTTGATTTCGGCCATGTCACGCACGCAAGCCGTAGCATGGATTATCTCGTGTTTATCATAGCAAGATGAGTGATTGTTCATTCACACCTAACTAATATCATTATGCAAGTTAATGAAAGTAAATTTGTCACATATATGTTCGTTTTTAATTTAGACCAATATATATATATATATATATATATATATATATATATATATATTTGTTGGATGGATGAATTATCGAATTGTATGTGCACATGCTGACACGATATATACACGTCATATGTATGTACACATGTGTAGAAAATTAATATCGACATGTCACGTTTCATCATGTTATTAATATCAATATGTCATGTTTGTTTTAAATTCTCCCGTCGATATTTGGACATGACTATATGTATTGCACTTGTGATATTGGAAAGGGTTGAAATGATATATACCCGTATTTAAATTGTAAATATTCCACTTAGCCTAGGTAGAAAATTTAAATTTAAAACACCGTTTTTTCAAATAAAAATATTTTTATAAATTGAGATCATTTTGAAAATCAATATATAAATGATTTGAATTTTAAAACATCTTTTAAATTTTTATTTCATTAATTAAATTAATTTATTGTGAGATAAGAAATTTTATGAATATACGATAATGCATGAATAAATGTTTTGAAATGGCTTATTGAAGAAACTTGGTTTTGGATTAAAATCATAAAATTGATTCAATTCATAATTTGGATATTTTGAATATGAAGATGTTAAAGTTAAGAATCGAGTTGAAATTTCGATTTCGATTTAAACCTAAATTTAGTAAACTATTTTCGTAATAATGGGATTTTTGTAAACTTAACTCTATTTGGTAATAAAACCATTAAATTAATCAAAGGATGATTTAAATTATTTGAATTCCAATTTGGAATTTATTGTAAAAGAATTGGTGGTTTAATTTTAAATGGAATTCATAATTGAACTTGAAATTAATTTTGACTTAAGTGATTCAGTTTATTGGATTTAAATGAACTTTATGATCGAATGTGTTCAAGGGATAATAGGTTTGAAATTGCAATGTTCTGAAATGGAATTTTGGAAAAATGCATAATTGAGTTTTGAGAACAAGTAAATTTAAAATCCCAGTCCATTCAAATATGATTTTTTTGAACCATAATGACCAAGTGGTGTGTTAAAATATACGTTGGGTTGTTAAAGAGATCGGGAGCGGATATTGACATACTCTTTGTCAATCCCGAAACCACTTTGGTAACCATGTACGCGGTGGATGATCCAGAATGAAGTGGTTGGATTTGGTGAACGTTTACTGGAATAAAGTAAGAGAACAATAATGGACAGCCTTAACACTCGTCTCATAATTAAAATGACTAAAATAGGAGCCTATGTCTGGCCAATGAGGCCAGCTACCTCTAGCGACATTGATCCCTCATATTACTATCATGATTTTAAACTCGATGGGTGCACCCTTTTATTTGGATTGATGTTCGCAGTCGGCCGTGAAAGGGTAAACTGGTAGAGTCGTACCTTGGGCATTGCCTTGTCATATTTATCCTCATACGAGCCCATTGCGACTTTGGTGTAGTATTATACCTATAGGGGACTCACTGGCTACCGACGTTACTGGTTGTGTTATAGGATGTGCATAGACTACATGCTATAAAAATGTGTTAATGTGGATAAATGTAAAGCCTTAACGCTATTTTGATATTTGTTTTACTGATCGACATTATCTATTATATCGTATATATAACTAGCTTGATGGATCTTTAGTAGATGGAATAACCCATAACATCTCCCAAGTTACTATGCATTGATTTATTGGTTTACATAAGGATGTTAGTTCTGACTCGAGTATTGTGTTTTCCATTATGCTCGGGTCAGCCCGAGTATTTTCAGTTTGGGAGAGCTTGTTGTGGAGACGAAGGCATTACTGGTGACTCCGTTCTATTTCTGCCATTACATCAGTTTAGTTGTTTGGTTATGTCAGTTAGACTTATTTCATTCCTAGTTATTTCATCTCCAATCGTTGAATGTGAGAATAAATGTAAAATTATTTAGAGATTCGGGACTTAATTCTGTACTTATTTAATTTCGCTGCGAGACTTTGAGTTGTATCTATTTCTGTGTTAGTGTTTTTGTGATTGATTCTATTATTACCCTAATTACTATCTATCATTTAAGCAAATATCCTTGTTTAAATGGTGGGTCGTTACAACTTGACTACTAAACATGAAACACCATGACTAGACTAACGTGAGACTAAATTTCCACTACTATCACCACCACTATGCTACTATGGACATATACTTCCACTATTATTACCAACACTGGGCTACTGAGAATGGTCTTCCTCACTACGCCTAGAGAGGAAGAATCTGAACGCCGATTCAGTGGAAAGTCTGATCGTCTGCATTTGCTTTCCCCTTCGATCATAGTGTTGGCCTTTTACTGCATATTCCAGGTCCTCCTCTCTAATTGTATCACATGCATCATGAATTTGTGAATACTAGGACCTCCTATTATGTCGGACCCACTCCGTCAAGCATCCATGCCAATTGCACGTCAACTGTTAGAACCTCCTACAAGTGCATTTTGCAAAAGTACATCACCTTAAACCCATTATTATTCAAAATTGGGTAAACATTATTTACCCAACACTGCCATTAACTAGCGTCCACTCCTAGAAAACCAGCTTCCTTACAAGTCCTAACATGCATCCAGTTGCCCTTAAATAGGCCCCCAATAATTTGTGTTTTATGTAATTTTTAATTATAAATTTGGGCCTTAGGCCGAGGTTCAAAATGCCAGTTTTAATTACGAACGATCAACCACTTATACCCTTCGGTCGACCGCTACCAGTCGAACACTAGGGTTTCCAGGTCGACCGTTAACGAACAAATTTTGGGGTTTCTTCTTGTTTCTATTATCGATTGTTTATGCGCTTAAGTCAGGTTGTTAACAAAGTTTGATTTACCCTAATTATAGTCTAAGCACCAACTTACAATTAATTTTAGGGTTCGCAAATTTGATAATGGAATATATATATATATATATATATATATATATATATATATATATAGACAATTAATTAGATTAGTAAGCTACCCTAATTTCAATTCTAGGGCTTTAGATTCGAATCTAGGATTTATCAACATAATCTCAAGAGGGGTATGCTAGCATCAAGTTAGTTTAGCAATTACAGTAATTCTAATTTCCATCTAGGCTAAAATTTTCAATAAGGATTTCCAATATCATCATAGATAATAGAAAATAGATCAATTTAACTGTAATTAATCACCTAATTAAATTTGTTCCCACTCACCTCAAACCTAAGCTCTTCCTATTTTCTTTGCCTGAGAATTGCCTCTTCATACGCTAGCTTCATTTTCTCCATCTAGATCCAATTGGTTGTGTTTTTCTTGGTTGATTTTTATTTTGGTTTTAAAAGAATTTTATATTCAGAGGAGAGGTTAGCATTGGGCAGAGTTTCATTGTAGAAAACTTTTCTATTGTTTTTAGGGTTAGGATAGGTTCCAATGTATAGAGATTAGGAGTGAATTTAGAGAGTTGATTTGGGTTAGGAAATATTTTCTAACATTGCGTACGGTCATTAAAACTTGGCCATAAAGCAACAATCGAAACCATTAAAGAATGCTACAGGTTACAGTCCATGTCTCTACCAATTTACTATCCAGGGTCGACCTGAAAGGACCTATAGTCAACCTATATCGGTCGACCATGAATGTATATTTTTTTCTTTTCTATTTTATTTACTTTATTCCCAATCTTCCAACGTCCATAACTTTTCCACACGAACCCCATTTTCGGAATGTTCATATGAAATTGTCTAGAAAATCACTACGAACGCAGTGATGTCGGCTTCATAATTAAATTCGGATGTCTGTGGAAATTTTTTTAGCCCTTGTTTTAATTAATTTTACTTTTCTTATTAAATTCCCATTTAAATTTCTATTGAATTCTTGTTAAATTTTATGTAAATTTCCGAGTTGCTATAGTGCCTCTCCTTAAAATGATTTCGTCCTTGAAATCTCAAAGGATGAAATATGCAACTTATACAAACATCAATCAATAATTACAACAATCTACACATCCATAATCTACGACAATCGTTGTCTTTTAGAAATTTTATAATGCAATATGTACATATATATCCAATGTGAAATGCATATGTACCTATGCTAATACAAAAGGTAGATGGTCTACTAATCTAGTCGACCTTCTATCATGCAAGTGTTCATACTATGCATCTGAAATGTATGCAAGATCCTAAGTAAGTATACTTGCAATTCTATATGAATATGCTAGCATTCCGTCTATATGCACGATAAATAAAAATCAAGCACCTATAATTATCGTATAAAACAAGCTAGACAATAATAAGGAATTACATGAATGCGTGTACTACCTAGGGGATATGCTATTCAAACCATGTATAACAAGCAATCCAAACAATACACCCACTAGCATCCATCGTCCATAACAAATTATATTGACATGTTTATAACCATTCCTACCATTCAATGGTCTCCACCTAAGCTAGAACCTATTGATAAAAATAATCTCTTCTAACTAAAATGGAAACTGCCAGAGAAGAGTTCGGGAAAGTTAGTTTGGACATTATTCTCAAGCTCCCATGTGCTCTCAGCCGAGCCGTCTCCTTACTAGAGTCTAATCGGCTTAATTATTTCCTTACAAAGTGAATTTGTCCCATTCCCCAAAAATATGGTTAGGTGCATGGCGAACAAGAGGCTTATCTGTTCTTTTTAACGTCCTTATCCAACTTTCATCATTGGTCAAAAAGTTCTAATTCAATTCCATGTGCATCCATAACCTCCAACAATCCTTGCTACTAACCCAAATGATATCGTCTTACACCATGCTAAATAGCTTGAGCGTAAGTATGCTCTCGCTAACTGTAGCTCCATAAAATCTCCAATGCACAACATACCATCTTAACTCTTCCAGTGATATGCCTAATCCCCCAACTCCTAGAGATCAAGTGGGATAACTCAAATGTGGACCATATCTCTTACTACTTAGCTCTTTGCTATATCTCGGGTTTGCTTATGGCAATCCAAGCTGGTGATTATATCAAAAATGACATAACTTCTTTTCCTATTCACTCCAAGTTAAGTCATTTCTCTTTACTTTTAGACTGTTTCCTAATCTTTCAAAAATCATGATACCTATGTATCATGTTTATGGTCTACATGGGTCTATCCCAAGTTCTACATGTAAAATTTGGTCTATTTTTCCATTTAACTTTAATAATAAAAATCCTCAAATTAGTTGAGGTCATAACTTTGAATCACTCTAGCATTGTAATAAGTACCTAAGTGGTACTCTATTTGTATGCAACTGTTATGCACACAACTGTGTATTCTAAGTCAGCCTTCCATGAATTTCCTTAAGTAAATAGTCTTCTTTCGATCAAGGGATGATTGAGAAGAATCTTTTTATCCTTTCTTTCAAACCTTATCAAATATTTCCCAACGTGTGCCAATAAGAATATCTTTTCTTGATGGAGACCCAAATCCTTGAATTAACTATCCTCTACAAAATCTTGACTTTATCTAGGCTACTTTCCGTGATTTGAACTTCCAAAACTTTTACCATTTCTTAACATCCTCTTATAAATAAGACCTTTTCACCAAACATAACTCTTATTAGTTTATTCCAATTATCTCATAATTGGAATAACTCAATATGAAATAATGTTCTGCCACTATAATCTAATAAATATGATGACCAATACTTTGGTTTATACTTAGGGATTTCTATACTTTAATGCATTGAATCTACATTTCTCCTAAAAGAAATGTTGATAATGTAAATTTATATGTCCTATCCAAAAAGAGAATTAGTGTGATGTCTGGAATTATAAAGCATTATCTTTTTCTTAGTTATTGAATATATAGCACAAAATATGGCGACCATCCTTATTTTGTATATCTCTTTCATTTGGGTATATTCCTTGCCATTTCAAGTGATACACTTTTATTTATAAATCTAAACATGCTAATCCATAGGAATTTACATTGCAACCCTCTACTCCAATGAATTAAAATACTAATTAAATCCCATTTCCAATTTATCAGTGCCATCTATATCAATTCCAACAAAATCTTGGATCACCTAAATCTCAACAATTTATCGTGGTAACTAAATTTACATTTTACTTGCACACATCCTTCAAAATTACAAATCTAGAACCATCGCATGATCTATAAGTTCAGGAATTACTACCACCCAACATTTTTCAGATTCAATATGTGCGAATTTCTAACCATATAATTTCAAGGTTTGCTTAGGCATACTTGGAACATATCTACAATGATAGAACCCCATAGGGTAACACCGTCCATAGGAAACCGTGGAAACCAATTTTCACTAATACCACCACATAATGATATTGCAGGGACTGCTCCTTACTAATATGACTTTCTACTCATGTCAACCCATTCCACCTATAGCCTCCACTGAAACAACATAATATCTAGACCGCCCGTAGCCTACAGGTATCCTATTATTATCTATGTGGTATCGACTAATACTTGGACTACCCCTTTATCACTTAATACATAAGAATTGAAGTAGACCCTACTTGGCCCTTTTACACTTCAAACCGAGTAAAACTCCTTGCATATATAGCAACCTCTAATAGATAAAACATTTCAGCTTACTCTTTCCTTGTTTGAAAGTATGTCTTATCCAAATCATACTTTCCAAACTTCATTACACAAAGATTATATGATTCAAATCATATTTGGGTATAAAAATAAATAGTAATGTTTACTCTTCACAATCTTGGGAAGTTCGACTTCGCAATATCTTTCCTGTTTTAATATTGGTTGAAAAGATCGTTAAATTCCCATTTTACTTCTTCTCTTTATACCAACCATTTCAACACTTTCCAAATTCTATAGTCATATTCTTTCATAGTGGGCTATTTGATTCTGTTTATCTAACTTCGATCTATTTCTTTTCTTTTTGAGTTTAAGTGATAGTCATACTATTTTCACTTTACCCTTATAAATAAAAACTTTTTATTTTAACTTTATTTTCTTAAAACTAGTAATTTTTAAAATTGTAAAATCCTCCCATTTATTATTAACCACCATTTCCCTTTTACCAAGATCATGACATTTCTTTAATTAAATTATCAAAATGGTTTAAGCTTGATTTACCAAAATGTACTTAAAACAAACCATTTTAACATTTTCTTTCACAAAGTAGAAATTTTCATAAAGCGCATATTTCCAAAGATAATGTGGTATTTTTAACTTATTATTATTATTTTAGAGATTGACAAGATGTTGATAAAATACACTTTCAAGTACTAACCATTTCTTATTTATAAAAAGAGTTTAAAGGTTGAATTTTACACACTTCTGAATTTTGGTTTTTGTTTTCTAAAAGTTCTATTATCAAAAGCAAAAGTGCATATTAAGGGTAAGCGTAACAATGTGTCCAAAATACAAAAC
Organism: Allium cepa; assembly: GCA_030765085.1. Taxonomy (NCBI): domain Eukaryota; kingdom Viridiplantae; phylum Streptophyta; class Magnoliopsida; order Asparagales; family Amaryllidaceae; genus Allium; species Allium cepa. The sequence goes on along the minus strand of CM060935.1, from coordinate 326,633,138 downwards.
AAAGCTTTTTACAAATAGTTATTGATAAAACACTTTTTATCAAATTCTCATATTTTACTGTTTACATGAATTCTGTAAAGTTTGTCTGTTTATCCTATACAAAATCATAAATCAAGTTCTTTTCTATTTAAAAGGTCGGACATCTACATTTTCAATTTTTTTAAAAACATTTCCATTGGTTTATCACTTAAATTGGAGTGGATAACGGCGATCCTGATTACCTAAGCCCACTTAACTTAACAATGCTTAAAGTGCATAAGGTTTCCGCTCTTCTTTTCAAAGATGGTTAACTCAATTTTCTTTTCCAATACAGTGTCCAACTTTAATATGGAAATACTCTAGCCATACTTTTAAATAAATAGGAGTCCTTATGACTACTACTAATATGAGAATAGGGTTTCTACTTTAATTAGAAAAATCTGCCCTTAAATAGTAAATTTCTCCTTCATGCTATCAATATCATACTCCTTTTACATGGGTTTTATTGTACTTATCTTTTCCATCCCTTTAAGTCCATAATTTACTTGCTACATCTAGTTGATATATAAATCCTCTACTAGCGTTTCTTTATAGGATAAACTCTAATAAATGTGAATTTTTTTTAATCTCAACTGTTATAACCTTAACACTTATTTTGACCTATAATTCTCTGCTTCTATATGAAAATAATAATTTCACTCCTTTAATCAAGTTAGGCTCATCTCATCTCCTTACTTTAGACACCAGTGGAACCATATTCATGCTCGGAATCATAACTGCCTTTCTAGAGCCTTTCCTCTAAAATTTATACTCATTCTCACTATCTTCTGACTGGGAATTAGTTTCAACTTTTCCAGAGATAGTTACTTGGAAAGAATACTTAATATCATTCTTTCTTGTGATACTTTTATACATATGCAAAACCTTTGAAACCTTTTATTTATGCATATATGTATACTTTTTGAAAGTGCACTTTGAGAAACATTTTGACAACCTTGTTCGAAAATAATTTTTTTCAAAACTTTTCAAGTACGTTCTCTCAATACATGCCTAAATCCTACGGAATCTTAAACTTAAGCTATCATACCAAACGTAACAACCCGCACTTCCTAACATACCGATTCAAAGCTTAGTGTGACTTTTGGACCCGCTCATGCCAAGAAATATGAGTTATTGGGTTTATAAACCGCTATAGAGCATAACTATAAGGGCAAGTTCTAAGACATTCTACACTTTCAGATCTCACGGCAGAATAAATTAAATATAAGTACTGAAAAATAGACATTTCAGAAAATGGTCTCTAAAATACTTTATTTGCCACAAACACTGTTTTAAAGTATAATATATGTTTTACAGACTTTTAACGTAGTAAATAACCACATAATGGACAACAAAAATATGCGAACTCCAACCTAAAGCTCCTTTCTCCATATACTATAGCCAATCAACTACTGATTTGTCATGTAGTGGTGGGGGAAAATAAAAAGGACGGCGTGGGTCAAGCAAAAGTCTAGTAAACGAATACAACTTTAATATGTGATGATCATGTATATTAGTCTTGATGATATAAGGTGTGATGCAAGTGTTCATGAATTCTTAAGGCCTGTTACCTAAAGGTTCTTGTCTAATACATTCCTACACTACAATTTGTATAGGCTAATATGAACTAGAGATCACATCTCATGTCTGACGATCGGGCCTCCAAGAGCTACTTAATGCAAACAATGTCGCTAGGCTATTAAACATGTAAAAACCACCACGACGCTACTAATAGTGGAAACACTGCCCCCTTGGCTACTAAATATGAAACACTGCCATTAGGCTAATTTGGGACTAAATTCTCACTACTATCATCGCCGCTAGGCAATGGTGCACATAAACTTCCACTACTATCATCGCCACTAAGCTATTGGGAACGTTCCCCCTCACTAAGCCTAGAGAGGAAAACTTGAAATGCCGACTCAGTAGAAAGTCTCATCGTCTGCATTTGCTTCCACCTCTCGATCATAATGTTGGCCTCTCATTGCGCATTTCGGGTCCTCCTCTCTAATTGTATCATGTGCACCAGGAATTTATGAATGCAAGGACCTTCAGTTGTGTCGTACCTACTCCATCAGGCATTTGTGCAAGCTGCACGCCCAGTAATGGAACCTCTTATAAATGCTTTTGGCGAACATACATCGCCTTAAATCAATTACTATCCTAAATTGGATAAACAATATTTACCCAACATAACCACTAATTAGCGTTCGCTCCTAAGGGACTAGCTTCCTCAAAAGTCCTAACATACGTCTAGTTGCCCTTAAGTAGGCCTATAAAAGTTCCTGATTTATATAATTTTTTATTATAAATTTAGGCCTTAGGCGGAGGTCAAATTGCTAGTTTTCATTTAGAACGGTAAACCGTAAGGGTTTCTAGATTGACCGTTAGCAATTTTTTTTAAGGTTTCTTCCTATTTATATTGTTGTTTATTTATGTGCTTAAGTCAAGTTATTAACAATGTTTGATTTACCCTAATTATAGTCTAAGCACCAACTTACAATTAATCTTAGGATTTGTAAATTTGATAATAGAATATGTAGCTAGACAATTAATTAGACTAGTAAGTTACTGTAATTCCAATTCTAGGGTTTTAGATTCAAATCGAAGGTTTATCAACATAATCATAAGAGGAGTATGCTTGCACCAAGTTAGGTTTATCAATTAAAGTAATTTCAGTTTCCATCTAAGTTAAAATTTTCAATTTAGGGTTTCCAACAGCATCATAGATAATAGAAAATAGATCACTGTAATTAATCACCTAATTTAATTTGTTCCCACTTACCTCAAGCCTAAGCTCTTTCTATTTGCTTTGCTTGAGAATTGCCTTTCCTATACTAGCTTCGTTTACACCATCCAGATTCAATTGATTATATTCTTCTAGGTTGATTTTTATTTTGATTTTAGAAGAATTTTAGGGTTAAAGGAGAGGTTAATATTGGACAAAGTTTCATTGTAGGAAACTTTTCTATTGGTTTTAGTGTTAGGTTAGGCTCCAATTTATAGTGATTAGGAGTGAATTTAGGGCATTGATTCGGGGAAGGAAATATTTGCTAACGTCTCGTACGAACACCCAAACTTGCTCGCAAAGCAACAATCAAAACTATTAAACAACGCTATAGGTTACGTCCACGTCTCAACCAATTGTATAATCCAGGGCCGACCTAAACGGACCAATGGTCGACCTATATTGATCGACCATGAAACCATAGGGTCGGCCATGGATGTTGTGTATTTTTTCTTTTCTATTTTATTTACTTTATTCCCAATCTTCCGACACCCTTAACATTTCCATATGAACCTCGTTTTCGAAGTTTAGATATGCAAATCATACAGAAAATCGCTACAAATGCAGTGATGTTAATTTCATAGTCGAATTCGGATGTCTATGGAAATTTTCTTTTTAATCATTGTTTTGATTAAATGTACTCTTCTTATCAAATTCTTGTTTAAATTTCTATTGAATTCTCATTAAATTTTATGTAAATTCTTGGGGTATTACATTCTCCCTCCTTAAAAGGATTTCGTCCTCGAAATCTCAAAGGATGGAAAAATGTAACTTATACATATAGCAGTCAATAGTTACAATAATCTACTCATCCATAATCCATGGCAATTATTGTCCTTAGAAATTTTCTAATGTAATATGCACATATACATGCGACATGAAATGCATGTGAACCTATTCTAATGCAAAAAGTAGACGGTCTACTAATCCAGTCGACCTTCCATCATGCAAGTGTTCATACCATGCATCCAAAATGTATGCAACATCCTAAGTAAGTATACTTGCAATTCTACATTTATATGCAACCATTCCATCGCAAGATAAACAAAAATCAAGCATCCATAATTATCATATAAGACAAGCTAGGTAATAATAAGGAATTATGTGAATGTGAGTGCACTACCCAAAGGATATGTTATTCTAACCGTGTATAAGAAGCAATCCAAACAATACATCCAAAGACATCCACTAGCATCCATTATCCATAATACGTCCTATCGACATGTTTATAACCATTTCCACCATCCACTAATCTCTACCAAAGCTAGAACCTATTTACAAAAATAGTCTCTTCTAACTAAAATGGAAATGTGCCAAAAAAGAATTCGGGATGGGTAGCTTAGACTTTCTCCTCAAGCTCCCATGTGCTCTCAACTGGGCTATCTCCTCACTGGAGTCTAAATGACTTAATTATCTCTTTACATAGTCAATTTGTCCCATGCCCCAAAAATACGGTTAGTGCGTGGCAAAAAAGAGGCTCAACTATCCTTTTTGACTTCCCTAGTAAACTTTCACTACCAGCCAAAAATTTCCAATTCAATTATTTATGCATCGATAACCTCCAACAATCCTTGCTACTAACCCAAATGGTGTCATCTTACACCATGCTAAATAGCTTGAGCGTAAGTATGCTCTTGCTAACTGTAGCTCCATAAAATCTCCAATGCATAACATACCATCTTAAATCTTCCAATGATATGCCTAATCACCCCAACTTTTAGAGATCAAGTGGGATAACTCAAATGCGGACAGTGTCTCTTCCTACTTAGCTCTTTTCTATATATCGGTTTTCCTCATGGCTATCCAAACTGGTGATTATATCAAAAATAATATAGCTTCTTTTCCTATTCGGTCCAACTTAAGTCACTTCTCTTTACTTCTAGAATGTTTCCTAATCTTCTAAAAATCATGGTACTTATGTATCATGTTTATGGTCTAAATGGATCTATCCCATGTTCTACATGTGAAAATTTGGTCTATATTTCCGTTTAACTTTAATGATGAAGTTTGGTGTATTAAGGGTCTCTAGGTCGACCATTAACGAACAAATTTTGTGGTTTCTTCCTGTTTCTATTGTTGATTGTTTATGCACCTAAGTCAGGTTGTTAATAGTGTTTGATTTACCCTAATCACATTTTAAGCATCGACTTATAATTAATTTTAGGTTTGCAAATTTAATAGAATATGTACCTAGACAATTATTTAGACTTGTAAGTAACTATAATTCTAATTCCAGGGTTTTAGATTCAAATTTTGGATTTATCAACTTAATCACAAGAGGCGTATGCTAGCATCAAGTTTGGTTTAGCAATTATGGCAATTTCAATTTCCATCTTGGTTATAATTTTCAACTTAGGGTTTCCAACATCATCTTAAATAATAGAAAATAGATCAATTTTAACTGTAATTAATTACCTAGTTAAATTTATTCCTACTCACCTCAAGCCTAAGCTCTTCTTATTTGCTTTGCCTGAGAATTGCCTCTTCGTACGCTAGCTTCGTTTGCTCTGTCTAGATCCAATTAATTGTGTTCTGCTATGTTCATTTTTATTTTGATTTTAGAAGAATTTTTGGGTCAGAGGAGAGGTTAGAATTGGGTAGAGTTTCATTGTAGCAAAATTTTCTTTTGGTTTTAGGGTTAGGTTAGGTTCCAATTTATAAATATTAGGAGATAATTTAGGGCGTTGATTTGGGCAAAGAAATATTTGTTAACATCTCGTATGGCCATCAAAACTTGGCCACAAAGCAACAGTCGAAATCATCAAAGAACGCAACAGGTTGTGGTCCATGTCTCTACTAATTTTACTATCCTGGGTCGACCTGAAAGGACCCATGGTCAACCTATATCGATCGACCATGAAACCCTTAGGTTCGATCATGAATGTTGTATATTATTTTTCCTTCCTATTTTATTTACTCTATTCCCAATCTTCTAACACCCATAAGTTTTCTATACGAACCCTATTATCGAAGTGTTACATATGAAAATCATCCAGAAAAGTGTTACGAATGCAATAGTGCCAGTTTCGTATCCAAATTCAAACGTCTGTGGAAAATTTCTTGTTGGACCTTGTTTTAATTAAATTTATTTTTCTTATTAAATTCTCATTTAAATTTTTGCTGAATTCTTACTAAATTTTATGTAAATTTCTTGGGTATTACATCAATACTTTGTAACTCCTATCACAAAACATATCATTATGGATTTTCTATTAAATATACTTTTAATTAAATTATTTAATTAAAATACATTATATCAAGCATATAATAGGAAGAAAACACCTTTTATTTTGAACAAGATTGGTTATCAAGTTAAATATATGTGACAAATTACATAATTTCCCCTATGGAATAAGTCAAACTCTATCAGCCACTTTAGGCCTTACACTAACGTTGTCGTATTTCGGCTATCACACTAGACCTTGCACCTACTTCGCTCTCGATTTCTTGACTGCCACACCCGTCCTTGCATCATTCATCATTCCTATAGTTGCTACTCTAGAATTTACACTATTTGCTTCCGTGTTCAGATGGTTGCCACTTTGGACCTTACACCATGCTCTCGATTTCAGTGGCCACATTAGGCCTTACACCTATGCTTTCGGGTTTTAGCCGCCATGATATGCCTTCTTCTTTCTCAACTGCCATATTAGGCATTACACCACTCTTGCGGTCCCTCGACTTCCACTTCAGGCCTTATTTCACCTACAGAATTTACTACCTAACCACTAGCTATTAGGATTTTTACTTAGCTATTCATTTAGTAAAGTTGTCACATTAACATCAATGTTCTAAGTATTAGTTTAGGCCATCTTATGCCATTGCACTACTTCTACTTCTGGAATTTACTAGTTTCGATTTCATCAATTTATCGAGAGCAGCACCACTCTTGGAGATCACTACGCTCTTCTCGTCCGAGGTAATCCTGCCTCGGTTTTATCTTTGGTGACTTATGAAATTAAATCTTTAATTTTCCAAAATCCCTTCCCCTTCCTATCAAACATTAATGATGATTTTTTGTATACAATTAATCAAACCCTTCTTTTCTACTCATTCTCTATGTTATATGTCACTTAAATAATTCATATCAATTTATTTACTTAAGGGAAAATTCTGTAAATCAAAACCATTTTTAGAAACATGTTCTCCACCTCATATCAAATTTCCAAAACACTTGGATTATGGAAAGCACAATAAAAATTCATCATAGCCATAGCCGTGGGGAATTTATAAAAGAAAAGGAAGTATAAAATATATGACTCACCTAGATTTCCTAGTTAATGAAGTCTCCAGTTCTTTTAGCTTTAACTCTTCCTTTTTTTCTACCTTAGGCCGATACCTTCATTAAAGAACTTCAGCTTTTATTTCTAGTTTGAATGAGCAATGAATTGTATAGGACCGATGAACAATTTGAAAAGGTATTAATTTCACATTAATGGTTCATCGATCCAAAACACCTCATCTCATTAAATTCATTCAAGTTAAGTTATATTAAACACTGACCTTGATAAGTAGATGTACAACCACGTACTTATCTTAGTATATTATTTTAATTTCATAGGCAAACCATTTAAACATTTATTTCATAATTAATATATTAATTATTTATTTATTAACTTATGGGGTGTTACAAGGCTTTGGCCTTATAGGAATTTCATCCTCAAACATACATGGAACGATAATGGTCCTCAAACTTTTCTCATGCCCATTCTAGCATAAACACATAAGTTCTCCGTTTACGTGTCCAAACATAGTGTATTAGCGTATTTCACCACTAGATATCAAAATTAACTATTATATCACATATATAAACATGGTTACAACAAAACATAGCAAACATATATTCTAATCAAAACAAACAACTCGAGATATGCCCTCTTGACCTTAACTTCCATTTCTCAAGCACAATTACCTTGGTTATAACTCCATTGGACTCGTATAAACTTCATTGTCTTATTCCAAAGTTTCTTTACATCTAATTCAACAATCTAAATTGGCCTCCTTACATAGATTATATTTGGTACAGCAACCAAATCGTACAATATCCCTAGGGTCTCGGACATACCTCCTTAAATTTGAAACATAAAACACATAATGGAACTTAGAAAAAGTAGCTGGAAATTCAACTCCATAAGCTACTTTGCTGGTTCCCTCTAGTATAAAAAACGGGCCATTATATCTCGGTGCTAACTTTTCGGCCTTTCCAAACCTCATAATTCCCTTGTTGGCGACGCATTAACAAATACATGATCTCCTATATAAAATTCCAAGTCTTTTCGCATTGGCGTAAATCTTCTTCATCGACTGAGCATTCTACATTCTATAATGAATCAGTTCAACTTTCTTTGAGGATTCTCTTGCAAAATCCAGCCCTAGAACAAGCCTATCTTATGTCCTGCACCAATTTACTGGCGACTTTCAAGGTCTTCCATACATCACATCAAAAAATGTCATTCCAAACTAGACTAGTAACCATTATCATATGAAAATTCCATTATGTATAAATAAATGATCTTCCTAAGATCCACCGAAGTAGCTCTTAGCATATTTTCTAGTACTTGGTTGACCCTCTCAATCGGACCATCTGTCTTTAGATGGTAACCAGTAATCATACACAATTTTGAATCCAAAGCACTTTGTAGGCTCCGACAAAACTTATTGGAAAATAAAGGATTTCGGTCACTAACTATATCCATGAAGTTCACTATTGTCTTCAAGTATATTTTGGCTAATCTTGCTGCTATCCTCGTGGACTTTACAGGAATGAAATGGGTATTTTTAGTCAACCTATCAACTATAGCCATATACTCTCATTACATGCTCTTGACCTTGGCAAACAATCTATAAAGTGCATCGAAACCGAATTCCACTTCCATATTGGAACCTCTAAAGGCTATGAAAGACCAATTGTCTTTTGATGTTCCGCCTTAACCTATTAGCATATAAAACATCTTTTAATGCATTCTCTAACACTTCATTTCATTCCTTCCCATTATCGTACGTACTTCATGTCCTTGTACATCTTAGTACTGTCGGATGAATATAAAATTTTGAATGATGACATTTGTCCAAAATTGACTTCTGAATAACTTTGCTATCTAGGACATACAGCCTTCCTTTCTTCCAAAGGCAATCCCTTTTATTGATTTCAATACTTCTTATCAGTATTAGCACTGCTCTTCAGGCTATCAATCCTTTCGGCGCATAATGGGTCTTTCTTCTGCTTCTTGGCAATCCTCTTTATAAGAATTGGATGAACTTCTAAAAAAGACAACATATTAGGGTTTCGGCTCAGACCAACTCTCTATCAAAGTTGCAAATCACAAGAAGCCAGTGTCTCTAAAATGTTCCACTCCTTGATTGTAGCCAAAACATAATTCTGTTGCTTTCATCTCAAGCATCGACAACCTTTTTCCTTTCCCTAGGGTGTACTCCATCCTAAAATCTTAAGATGCCAAAAACTTCAACCATCTCTACTGTCTCATAGTCAACTCCTTCTAAGATAACAAATATATCAAAGACTTATGGTCAGCAAACAACTCAAACCTTTCTCTAAGAAGGTAAAGCCTCCAATTTTTTAGCTCAAACATAAATTCTTCTTAATCTAAATCTTGCATTGGCTGCCAAATCTCATAAGGTCTCAATTACATAGATGCGTGAGCTATACCCTTACCCTTCTACATCAGCACCGCTCCTAACCCTGATCACAATGCATTGCTGTACACCACCATACCTTCAATCCCTTCCGACATTACTAAAACCAGAGCTTTATTTAGTCGAAGGTTCAAACTTTGGAATGCTATCCACACTCCCTCATCCAAACATATCTTTCATTCTTTTGGTTAAGTCCAGTCAATGGCGTCGCTTTCCTGTAAAAATATACTTAATGAATCTCCGATAGTATCTGGCCAAACCCAAGAAACTCCTTATCTCGGTAAAAGTCTCAAGTCTTTTCCAATCATTCATGACTTCAACCTTCAAAGAATCTATAGCCAAATAATACTTCAAAACCACATAGCCTAAGAGCTTAACTTTCTGCTTCCAAAAATTGCACTTGGAAAACTTTGCCTTCGACTTGTATTGTCTCATAGTCTCCAATACCAATCTAAGATGAAATTTAAGATCTTGCTCATCCTTATAGTACACCAAGATATCATCTATAAAGACCAACACAAATACATCCAACTGATCGTGAAAGACTCGATTCATAAGGTCTATAAATAAAGCTATAGCAAGACTTGCATTGTTTGAAGTTATAGAGACAAAGTTATGATCAAAATAATAATGTTGCAAAGTGGGATAATTTTTCACTAATTAACTAATTTTATCCCAACATACTTTACTAATTTGGACCAACCACTATTAGGCAGGAAATCAATTTTCAAATTACTAGTAGCCTCTTTAAAAATCTTCATCTCCATTAACCTAACTCGTAACAAACCGCCCTTTCAAAAATCGAAAATCAACGTTGAATGACAATATCCAACTCTTGAATACCATAAAAAATAGTTTGCCGGGCTAAAATTAAAAAACAAATACCGTACCAAGGCGTAATGATATAATCTTACTGTGGAATGATAACATATAATATACCGAATATACATGTATAGAAAATGATGAATAATATATAAGAGACTACACAAGTGGAAGTAAGTGATAAGTAAATATCAATACGGAAAGCTAGATAGAATATCTTCTATAATAAGTCTCATATACAAATAACATATATGTCATGCACTACTACAATATCATATATATATATATCCAATTCTATCTTCACCTCCAAAGCTCCAACTGCACCACTCATATATCCTATCTCCAAAAGTACTTGACTCCCAAGCTACTTAGTCAACTGCTTGAGAGTTTTCATGACATAAAAAGAAAGCAAAATGTGGGTTAGACATGAAGCTTAGTGTAAGGGAAACTATCTCAAAATATTATATATTAAAAATACATACATATATCAAATAGGAAGCTAATAAGGCATATTCGATCCTATGCATAAACGTGGCTCATGGGTAATTCGAATAGCCCATAAACAAGTAGAGCAAACCCATTACAAAAGTAGGAATCATACCATAGCTTACTGTTCCCCTATAATCAATGAATCAACACAATTAATTTAATGTGATTGATACATAATAGTAATATCACAATATAAGCATATCCTAGAAAACACAACAATATTATCAACCAACTAATATAACACACAATATAATGATAAGCGATAAATAGAGAATACAAATTGATACTCATTATTGATGATGAGTGGAGTCCATAGTGGACTCGTGCCAAAGGTAAATAAAGTCAGTACCTAATTGTACATAAACCTTGAGCTGTAACTAATGTAATCAAAATTGTGTAGATCTCACTATACTCCTATAACAAGCATAATTGATATATGATCTACTTTAGATTTCTAAAACTAGAGTCAGAACTGGACATTTAACCATAATTCAAGTTATTGTAATCAAATAATTTTCTTCGAGGGTCTAAAATAAACAGAGTATGTACCTAAATGTACCACAGACCTCGAGCTTCATTCAGCTTTGATCGACCTCGTGTAGGTCCCACTGTACCTTGATATTAAGCATAAGTGATATATGACCTACTCTAGATATTTGGAAATTATAAGGATCACACCGTACCTCTATATCAAGCATAAGTTATATATGATCCACTCATAGATGATTGTCATCATCTCCCCTTCCTAGTCATCATGGATTATTCGCATAACCTCTCCATAAAAAGAGAACAATGGGCGTACCCCGTATAATATGCCATTGGAACCATAATGGAACATCGATGCCATATAAATATATTTATACATCAAATATAACATCATGTAATCATATATGCCTATTACAGATGAAGACCAATATCTCATCATCATCTATTTACATGAATGGCCACCATCGGAAGACCAATAATATGCATGGCCACTAATATAAGGCCAATATGATGTATGATCACTAATATAAGACCAATATAGGGTACATTCATAAACATAAGACTAATACAATTCATCAAACATACATACTCAAGGTCAAAACCAAGAGGTACTGACTTACTCTATTCAATCGTACACGCTCACCAGATGTGATCACGCAACTAGTCACTGCACCAATATTGTTTAAGATCATTATTGATTGCATATGTATCACTATTCATTGCATCTAAATCTCGAGCTTCGCCTTGCATTTCACTTTCCTATGTAGCCTAAAGTATTCCCGAAGTCGAGCCAAAGCTTCACACAAACCCACATTTGAAATAGGGAGAAATCCCCTGTTAATTCTCCCTATCTAGGCTGCAATTGCCTAGAACCGATCCCATACAACCATATCGACAAATCAACTAATTTATACTATTAAGAAATGTTAGTAGCTTAGGTATTGGTTTTGATGATAACAACAATAGGACATTATATAAAATATTAATACTAATGTTTTATCAAGTTATACATAGTATATAGTGCATGATATTAGACAGGTGTTGATTAAGAAGACTGTATGGTATCAAGAGTAGTTTCAAGATGATGATATAGAGTTTCAAGAGTTGGAGAATGAAGACTCATGATTGTTGAACAGTTCAGGTTTTTCAGATATTCCTGATAAGTTATAGAGTCGTAGAATTTATGTTAAAGCCTTAATAGCACTTTTCTGATCTCTCTCTTCTTCTTTAATTTTGTTTTAAATTGTTTTTCAAATATCCTGGTTTTAAATTAGTCTTTTCAAAATATTTCTCAAAATCATTTTCAACCTCTTATACTTATAAAGTTATTATTTTAGTGTTTTTAAATTTATATATATTGAGTTTGGTTTATACTTTAGTAAGTTATAATTATATTGATTATATATATATTATTTACATTATATTAAAATTTTCAAAATTATTATATAAAGCTTTATTATGGTTAAAATTTGTATATACCATGCTTGAATGATTTTACAAAGTATCAAACTATTTCACAAAACAACAAGTTTTCAAAATAATGTTTTAAAGTATTTCAATTTTTAAAAAGAGTATGTCGGCATACTCTATGTATGTACGTAGACATGATGACTGATTTTTTCAAAATTTAAATTTCAAAAGAAGTATCTTTTCATCATATTTCCTCACGAATGGATATGACCGTTGTTTCTCTATAAATACCAGACTTCCTAACGAAATATTTAATCATTTTTAAATTCATCTCTCCTCCTTCCACTCTCTCAAATTCTGAATCAAAATATACCTAAACGCTGCTGAAATTCGACTAGAATCAAATTCAGTCATCACTAGTTTGATTCTCCTTCATATACTCTTTGATTTCTCTCATCACTCTCACTAAAACCAAGATCAAAGTTTTATTCAAGAGTTATAGGATCAATTATAATCAAGATCGAAGATCTAAGTCTATAAAACTCTATCAAATCATACTGCTATACTTGTAGGTGTGATTGTACCCGTAAAACCAATTAAGTGTGCTTAGTAGCCCATAAATCTTATGGGTGTTCTTGCAGCCCAGAAATCAAGCGAATCTACACAAAGGTCGGGATTCTGGAAGGGCTACCTCATTGCCTTCAAATTGATATTATATTTGCATTTACTAGTTGAAAAGAAATATGTAGAATGAATTGCGCGAGACTGGGTGTAAGGTAACTACGAAATGGTGTAAAATCCTAGCGTGTTCTTTCCTTTTTCTTTTACTACATTTACTTTTATCTACATTTCGATTCTATGATTGTTAATTACATCATTCAAAGTAGAACCTTAAAGAATTTGAAAAATATTCATATAATCCATTAAATACTATTCATCCTCCTCTAGTGTTAATTTAGCCTTAAGATCCCTATTCTGCCGATTCATAAGAAAATCTTACAAATCCTAACATCTATGTCAACCACATGCATCTTACTTAAGAAATTAATCTAAAAATCATAATATTTATGTTTATTTCAAATCATATCTCTTTATATTATTTTATGGAGGTCAAGGACTTATTTTATAAATAATTTACTTACCTATCAATCATGTTATAACTTATATCACTTGATCATTTTATGAAAATTAAGTCAGCTATCAACAGTGCTAAATAAACATCAAAGCCAATTTAAAATAAGTTTAACTTGCCAAAACCATTAATTTAGCCTTCTAGATTATTTTTAATAGTCATACATTTAACTTTCGATTGGTTATAAAATATACAATAATATTTCTATCACCAATATAACAACGGAAAAGAGTTAATTTAACTAATAACCATGTTATAAATTAATATCATCCCTACCTAACTCTATTTGATATGAATAGAACACAATACACACACATATGGAATCTTAGTCAACTATCCCGATTATATACTCAAACGAATCCAATCAAATATGGAATAATTATATATATTATTCTACCTCTTCTAGGTTATATTTTCAACATATCTAATTATGGGGATTTATATCTAACTCTATTCAATACGAACAGAACACAATACACACATATGTGGAATCTTAGTCAACTATCCCGAAAATATACTCAAACCAATCCAATCAAATAGGGAAATAATTATATATATATATATATATATATATATATATATATATATTGTTCTACCTCTTCTAGGTTATATTTTCAACATATCTAATCATGGGGATTTATATTATAATATAAGTTTAGAGTATAAATTCTGCTCACCTGAGCTATACTTTCTCATAGTGGTGGGCACGGGTCGGTTTGGTGCAGTTTGGAGTCCAAACCGCTTCCGCACCACATCAAATGGTTAATCCAAAATACAAACCATTATGCCAATCCTTTAAACGGTTCGGTTTCGGTCTAGTTTGAATGTAATATAGTTCGGTTTCCGTCCGGTCCGGTTTGAACCCATATTAAATATGAAATAAAAGAATACTTCCATCAACAATCAATTTACAAAGGCAACCGTGTGAAACTTTTACATTTAAAGGTTAAAACACACAATGTTATACTAAAATGAAAGATTAGTTCTTAATTGTATGAATATTTCAATTTGACATTTACCTACAAGTGAATTTTTTTTGGTAGATTAACAAAACATCAACATTAATCAATGCATCATCATTAAGGAAAATGACTAGAATAAGACTATAATTAGCATTTATTCACAAAAAAATGAGATGAAAAATATTATACCAAAACTATAACTTCTTCCTTTATGTCAGCGATCATTATTAATTATAACAACAACATACGCTAAAAATAGAATGTACATCATTAAAATCTAAAATAAGATAGGAGTTGCTTATAATTTTATCCTAAGATTACTAATATAAATATTCAGTTCGGTCCGGTCTAATATGGTTGGTTCAATCATCCAAACCGCAACCGAACCGTATCGATGTGGGTCGGTCCGGTTTGGGGTATCAGCTTTGGTTTGAAGATTCGGTGCGGGTTTCCGCACAGCTTTTGCGGTCCGGTGCGGGTGGTTTCCATATAGCGGTGCGATTTACGCCCACCCTTACTTTCTCAAATGTTCGGATCCAATCCAAACTCTACCATGCCGTAGATAATCTCACTAAAGTGCAATGGCCAAGACCGCATCTTGATTGGACACTATGTGCAAGAGAAGTGAATTAAACACGAAAAGAGACGTGAATTAACTTTAGTAAATAATAAATTACCTAATTTATTCTTAATATTTCTCCCGTAATTCCTCCTACACAAATGTGCACACGTGAACCCATATCCATGCGTGCTATCACCTCGATTTTTCCCTTATCGCTCCACTAAATAATGCAGTGTTTGTTCCAATGATTTCTACTGTGCATGCTCTCCGCAACGCACATCATGACATCGACTTCATCCGCAAAATGCAAAATACAACCTAAAGTCTCCCTCTACAGTCTCAATATGTCATGACACCCATCTTAGGGTCAGAGCTCTTGCGATTATTGCTAGAAGATGTGCGCCGCAATGAGAAATGCTATTGTGCATTCTATTTCACCTAGGATATTTTGGAAAGAGGGAAAAGCAAGAAAGTAGCCGTGCTATGTGGGTTTTCTTATTTATAATAAAATATATATTATTTAATTTTTCATATAAACCACCAAACCTTTCGAGCTCGTATGATCACACGGTACATCGCATTGCAATGAAACATTTCGACACACATCAAATCACTTTCCCAGACAATGCTCTGAGATGATAATTTCATGGTTTTTAGGGTCATTTTAGACTTGCCCATTTCCAAAAATCTTTCAAACGCACGTCTCAAAATGAAGTCCTCATCCCAGAATCACAAACCGTCAATTGAGATCCCATAGATTCGACTACACGCTAATTTTATAAAATACATATAACAATACATAAATTGTAAAAGTAACATGGCTCATAATATAGCGATATTTATACTCATTCTGATTTGCAACATTGATCTGGACATAATGGAAGTGGTCTCGAGTCCTCATTCGATCGTATGTAAAAATTAGATTTTGGACCTTCCATTTAATTAACGATTCAATATTTGAATTAAATATTTAAATATCCAATTTTTGAAAATCCAGGCTGTTACACTCTCCCATCCTTAAAAGAAATTCATCCTTGAAATTTCTATGAGTATGACAATGCAACCCGAAAGTTTAAAATTTCCAAGCATCAGCTTTTGAAAAATTTCAGCCAATTTCCCCTTATGTAGTAAGTGTTACACAAATTTCTATAGCACATAATATGTAACGACCCGTAAATTTCGATGATTTAATTTGGTTAAATTATAAGATTTTTTTAATTTAATGTAGAAAGAAATGAAAACCTTATAATTGATAATGAAGTGAATGTTAGAATTTAAAAGAGCAATTGTAATAAAAAAGTTGACAATAACATAAAACAAAAAGGAAGAAAGGAAATGGCAATTATTTGAAATAATGTAGCTTGTTATACTTGGTTAAAGTCTACTATAAGAAAGCAAATGGGAAGATTGTATTAACTAATGCAATAATGAAATTAGTGATAATTTAATGAATTCAATGTTATAATAACCAATGAAGTAATACACAATTAATGGGAAACGTATACAATCAATGTAGGTAAGAAATTTTAATTAATGTTGTTTCGATAATAAACGTTACTTGGTGATTTTTAATATAGTAACGGAAGGGTGTATGTAAAGTAATTTTCGAATATATATTGGCGATTAAATCAAATCAATCTATAGAAATCAATTTTAAATTAATTGGAAGGAAACATGTAATAATTGCATTTATTTGTAAGTGGATGAAATTTATTTCTATGTTAATTGAATATTGGAATAAGATGATAATTGTTAATGTAATAAGAAGTAGACCAATAATAATTCTTCCCATAAATTGATAATCGATCCAATAATGAAATACTATCCATAATAGGGCAATTAGATTTATGGTAGAAATTATTGTAATAAATTAAATGGGAGTCAATTAGAACTAATAAACCTTAATGTGTATTAATAAAACTGTGGCAATAGTGCAAAATTTAAATCATTTACCCATTCATCAATGCACTGAATTAGGTTTCAATTAAATATCAACATTTGGTTGGTTAATAATAGCTTTTAAGTGAAAAAAAAACGTTAATGATAACAAGTATTTTAAGATTAACCATCTATTTAGTATATTAAATTTTAACTGATAATTAATTGCAATAAATAAAAATAATTATTACATTTACGTTAATTGAAGTACATTTGAAATTTTGTCAATTCCATTTATAATATAACTATTGGTTGATGTAGCATTGTAAATCAAGATTGATTAATTTAAATTGAATGTAAATTTTTGTGATTGGGTTTATTTCAAATAAATGAAATTCAATATTTAGATATTATGGAAATATAAATTTAGATGAAATTTGGAGATATTTACGAAATAGAGTATGAATGCAAATGGTAGTCTCATCTATTGGATACTAATAGATTGAATAATTAAATGAAAGTCAATTAAAAGGAATTTTTGCAAATTTAATTTATAATTTGCGAATATAATGAAATTAAAATTTAACGCTGAAATGAATAAATTTGTTAACTCTAAATTTACATCTAGATTTGGTTTAAATTAATGTGAAGGATTAAGAAAGTAAAAGTGATAAAGATTGTCAATTTCAGAATCTAAATAGGAAATTTGATTTAATCAATTTATTTAATTAATATAAAAATAGCCATTTTGGTCACTGACTCGGATTTAGACGAAACTAGTTTCATCGAATCCGTAACGCTGAATTATAATAGTGTTTCAAGTTTCGTAGCGATCGGACTTGTCGTTTGATCGTACAGACTCGAAACGCCTTGAAATTTATGCAATTGAAATCAATTTGAAAATTTTGAATTTAGAACAACTTCTCCATACGATGGAATTTGGATGTGAAACCTTTTCCATTGCGTTTAGAATATTTTAAAACATCTATTTTGATATATGGGTTGACTCAATTTCGTTCCGGGGTCAGAACGGGCTTTTTGGGCCACGTTAATGTTAGTGCGTACATCTATCCACCCGATCCACATATTTTATTTCAATTTGCCTATAAATATCCTGCTATAAACCCTAGCCTCCCTAATTCTCATTTATCTGTACGTATATCTTCTTCTCAACTCCTCCTTTCTAATGGCTGCAAACCCAAGATTCAGTTACAATTCAAAATCAAAGTCAAAAATTCAAAGTTCTCAGAAAAATTTGAAAAAAATATATGTTGAAGCTCTCGACTAGAGTAATTCACTGGTGGTGTTCTTTTTCGATTCAATTTGTCGTTTGACAGATAAAAATCAGAGAAGTTTTGGCCATTCATCACCGTCGAAGTCAAAGTCGTCGGATCGGCGAATCCTTTCTGGGTTTTGGAGAGAAAGCCAAGGGGATCTCATCTATATGGTTGTTGTGTCGATTTGACGGTTAGATCATCGTAAAATCGTCGATTAGGGTTTTATAAAGGATGGCAGTTGTGTTGTTCCCAGTGCCGATTCGAGCGTCGTGGGTTGGGGTTAGGGTCGCGATCCTAGGACGAAGGCGTGGCAGCTATCGACGACGTGCTCGAAGCAGGAGGCAGCGCGTTCATTTGATGTAGGGTTTTGCATGTACGTGCGCATACGAGTGTGCTGGGAAGAAGAATGCGTGAGAGATGAGGAGGTTACTATTGGGGTGACGTGGCCATGAATTTTAGGTGAGTGGAAGTGTTCACTTCTTTTGTTTATTTTAATTTAAATTCAATCACACTAATTGCTATATCTTTCGCATACGAACTCTGTTTCACGCGCGGTTTTTTTATTAGGAGCGTATTGAAATTCTGGACTTGATGACGCTGGTTTGGACGTATTCTGAGATGGTCAAAATTTTGGGTTTAAATTGAATTTAAATTCAAAAGGTGAGTGTTTTAACCCACTCACAACTTCTAAGATTTCTTATGTTTGTTCAATTGATTTATGATGTGTTTAGAAATTTATTTATAACTATTTGGCATTCATCATTATCTCAGTAAATTTGCATTCATATAATTTACTTGTTATTTAATTCATTTCCATATAAACTGCTAGTTAAATTTATTTATTATTGCATATAAACTACAGTTAAACAGTTATTTAATTCATTATTGAGAAATTAACTGTCAGTAATTAATTATTCTTTATTGATGTGATTGTTTGTATTGGATGGTAAATTGATGAATGTTTGATGATTGATATGATGGATGTTGTATTTATATTGTATAAACTGCAAGTTATTATGCATTTTCATTTCATTCGGGATTGCGGTTTGAAATGATATACAACCGCATTTTTATTTTTAAATTGCGGATTGAAATGATAAATATCTGTATCACTTGACCATAGGATAGAAAATTATATACAGGCACCGCAGTATATAAATAAAATTATTTTTGAAATGATTTTCTCATGATTTTTGAAAGAATACGGTTTAATAAATATTAAATTTATATATATATATATATATATATATATATATATATATATATATATTAAAATTCTTGAATTTAGCTATGTATAAAAATTGTTTCGAATTTTTAAATAAGCTAGATAATGAAGTTGATTTCGTTTATATAATATGGTTAAGTATATGTTTGAAATCCCATGGTATTTAGAGTTTATAATAACTCAAATAAAAGTAAGGTTGAAGATAAATATGAATATGATTTGAATTAAAGTATATAAGAATTTTCCTCGAAAAATTTGTTTTGAAATGTAAATAAATTAAAATTTTAAAGGTATGATCTTATAACTTGATTTTTGATTTGGGGATTTAAACGGATATCAAATTAATTTAAAGAATATTATCAAGTTAATTTAATTAAAAGAATATCCTGTTATTGAAGTTTAAGGGTTTTACCTGAATAATTTTGTTTAGTAAGTAAATAATTCAAATTTAAATAATAGGAATTGGATTTGATATATAATAAATTATCAAAGAATCCATTTTGAAATAGTGGAATATATAAAGATTGAAATATATGAACTATAAAGTTTTGAAATATAGAATATTTAAGCTTTGAAATAAATGGGAATTAAAATGGTTTATTTGGAGGTTCAAATTGATAATGGGAATTCATCGTGAAATTTAAAGAAGCCATTTATTTTATAAAGTAATATAGTATTTGAACTATTTAGTATTAAAAGTTATGTTTCAAAGCTATGGTTTCAAGGTATATATATATATATTTGGAAATATTATGATTTTGGGAAGGGGATACTTATAAAATAAAAATGATATCATATTGATTTGGGGTTTTAAAAATATAAATGATATCGTATTTATATGGTTTCAAAGAGATATTGTGATAGCCCGCAAATCCGTACCCCTTGAGTCAATACTATTCTACGTCAATAAACTCAAGTGTAACAGAAAAATGAACCATTAGGGATTAAAGAAGAAGAGATAGAAGAAGAAACTAAACAATATCAGAATCTCACAGTCGCAGCGGAATAAACTATAATAGTAAATAATAGATCTTTACACAAAAAGAAACTATATCCGTTTTATACATCATATCATCAGAGTATCTCATACAACAATATTACCAATCAGACGTTACCATACAATCATAGCAGCGGATATATAAAAATATGGATAATACGTCTCGGACTCCAGCTCCTCTCCTGCTTCATAGCATCCTGTCTTGAGCAAATAATACTCGGTCTGACCCGAGCATTATAATGAAATAACACCCGAGTCAGTCTGGAATACCAGCTGATAATAATGCATCCAAATTGATTATTAAAGTTTCAAAAAGGTCCTTTGGAAAACAAAAGCATCTCGTAAGACCACGCCACAAATAAACATGTCGGGTTTTTACCTTACGATAACTAAAACACTTTTTATACAAATCCTCTGATATTATAATAGGGTCTATATACAAATACTTATAAAATATCCGAAATTGTTACATCTATTAAATTCCAGCTACCAGCCACAGAGTGGGTAATACAAACAAAACTCGTACAAGGCTCGTAGGGAGAATGGATTTCCAACTAATGACTAGGCACTGGGGTACCACCTGTCATAATACGTGGTCTAGATCACGGTACCGAGGAGTACGCCTGCTCCCCTGCAACACAAGACCGGAACCATCCCTTACTGGACAATTTCGAATAAGATCACCCCACGGTTGGGATCAGCAACCGCACCACTAAGCCGAAATAAAAGGGACATCTAGACGGGATGACCTTACTCTCATGTGGGGGCTACCCACGAAGCCTTGCTGCATAACCCCTGATTTTCAGTCATTCCCATTTGATGAGGCTTGAGGCTAAGCGTTACCTTTTAGAACGTTTCACTTAGAATGCCCATCGCCCACCTGACGATGTTCCGAAAGCATTCGTCCATACAAGTCTGTCCCGGGTTCGAACGGAACCGAAGGCACTACTCCTACTACATCCATTTTGGAAATATCCTCAGGATTAGTAGCGACTAGCCCTTGCACTTCACTGCTCCATCTTCGACTCCGAACACATTTTTCCACGAAACGTACAAACCGGATCGAAGTGGTTTTCGAGAAATAAATCTCGATCCCGGTCTCTCCGAAACGATCAACGCATTTTTCCAATATTGATATTCGGTGATTTAACTATCAATTAACATTCACAAATCATCCATCACACAATAAATAATTTCCACATTATTTATTTGCCTCAAATATCTTTACAAAATATATTTCTATTTTCAACTCCCTTTGAAAACAGTTTTACAAAACATCTTCCTTAACAAAATAAATTTTCACAGTATTTATTTCCCAGTGAAAACAACCAAGTCCAAACAATTTAGATTTTAAAACAATTAAAATACTTTATTCTTAAATATACTTTGAAATATTTATTTTACTACTAATTATTTAGTCCAAAAATAATTTCAAAATATTTAAAGTAAAACCACTTGATAAGATATAGGCTAGTTTAAAATAAGGTTTAGTCGAATGAAATTTAAAGATGGAGTTTTAAAAGAATATATACAAGGTATCAAATAACTTAAATCAAACTATCATTTAAATAAATCCATATATAAAAATAATTACTAATAATATTCTTAAATAATTACTATTATAGCTAATTTATTAATTATTTCCTTTAAAATAATAATTTCTCAAAAACACTTTAGAAACAAGTTTAAACTTTAACATTACCTAAAATCTGCTTTAAAACACAAACAACCCAGAGAATCCTTTTTATAAATTCCCCCCGATTTATTCCAATTCAAATTTACTTTCAATTATTGTAAATTTGTTCACCTGCATAAAATAAACTTCCTTTGAAGTTTTAAACCCACTTCCCATTTCTAGAAATTCACTTTCAAAGTCTAGGCTTAAATATTTGTAAATAAAACTATTGGGAATTTATTAAATGAAAATAATACTTGAGAATTACTTAAATAAATTTCCTATGGTTTAAAATAGTATTTCTAAAAGAATTAATATACATTTAACTGCTAATTATATTTGAAAGGTCTCGTTGAAATCACATTTAATTTCCAGGAAAACATTTCAAATAACCCCATCGTTATTTAAAAACAATTTATAACTTCTTATAGAATTTATCTCCAGAAATCCATACTGTAACAACCCACATATTTATCGATTGTATATTTAAATATTTTATTTAAATATTTTATCGTTCGTCGGATTTTGGTCCGAAAAGCTACTTTTTGCAAACAGTCGAATTAGGACTCGAGACCCCTCCCATTGGTTCAAAACGCCGTTTGCAATCTTTTTAAGTGTAAACTTTGATATGTTTGGAGCTAGTGAAATTTTGCTACTTTTTCACTTAGGGCTTTGGTTTGGGCTGATCCCATTAACCCCACTTAACTCAGTTCCAACCCTCTCCTCTTCATTAC
This sequence comes from Allium cepa, assembly GCA_030765085.1. NCBI lineage: Eukaryota > Viridiplantae > Streptophyta > Magnoliopsida > Asparagales > Amaryllidaceae > Allium > Allium cepa. Next base: position 326,610,029 of record CM060935.1, on the reverse strand, counting down.
TTCATTTCATATTCCTAACACTTTAAGCTTTAAGCAACAATGGTGGAAGAGAGTGGAAATTAGAAATTCCAAGCCCTAGTTTCATTGCAAATCCAAGATCTAGCTCCAAATTCAAAGAGAACCCATTAGTAAGCATCCTCTTCTTCTTCTCTAACTCTATCTCCATTCAATTTCAGAAATTTCCTAAACCTAATTTGGAAAATGTTTCTCTTTTAAGCTTAGAATCAAGCTTCTTGAGTTAGGATTGAAGTGTGGTTGATCTTTCTTTGCTTTCAAGCTTCTTCTTCATTGATTTGGGTTCAAAGGTGAGATTTTTATCTCACATCTTAGTCTATGTATATCTTCGATTGTTAGGTATGAATTCCTAACACTTATTCATGTGCATTTGATTTTGAATTGGATTGCTTTTGTGAATATTCCAATTTTTGGTGTTTTGGGTTCAATTCTTTAAAAATCATAACTTTGATGTTTTGATCATGTTTTTGGTGATGAACCAAAGAGCTTCTATGGCCGGGTAGTCGATTGGCGTAAACCCTTAGTGCCGTTGCTCGACGGGTTGCAAATTGAGGAAGTTTGCACCTCTTTTGAAATAGGGTAGGAAGTGCAAGTATACAGGTTCGGCCGACCGAGCTCAAGGTCCGATCGACCGACCTGCTACCCAGGCATTTCCTGCCTCTGTTTTGGAAGTGCTTGTTACAGGCTTCGGCCGACCGAGCCCCTGTGCCGGTCGACCGACCTGATGCCCGAGCACTTCCAACCTCTGGTTCGGTCAACCGACTCAGGGAGTCCGGTTGACCGACCTGCTCCTATCTGCCAACTATGCCTTTTTTGCCTAGTTGTCTGAATTTCCAACTTTAATCGATTCGTGTTGTTTCCCTTTTGTTGTTATCGTTTATTATCGACTTTGATGACTTATTTTCTTCGGGAATTCTTGGAATATCCATTTCGATGGATTCAGTATCGATTTCTTTGGATTCTATTCACGTCTTCGAATATGAATTTTAGTGATTGATTGTTCCTACAATCTTCTTTGTGATTTGTCACTTTAAAAATATAAAGGTTTTCTATACTAGTAGTAAATATCAAAACTCTTTCTTCAAATGATTTCAACACTATATTATTACAAAGCTCGTTTTCTTAAACCATTTTCCAATCTATTAGTATATACAAACCTTTATCTCACTCGGATGAGAAATCTAATTAAACGACTTAGTAAAACAAGTGGTATGAAACGCTTGCGTTTACTTCGTTGGTTAATTCTTGGACTTATTCGATTGAATCTCTTGTGACAATTTTCTAGCGGAGATCTACAGTTTGTTCGTAAATATTTAAGTTAAGCAAGTGGTTATGGGACATGAAGCTAAACTCATATATTTACTAGCTTAGTGTAATTGACATTTCTCTTTAATCATGACGATCATTTTATGGTTTAGACTAGCAATGTGCAATGTCTCTTTGTCTATGTGGAGGACTGTTCCTCATTTTATTGAGCTTCGTCTCATTTCTTTCATGGGTCGTACCTATCTAGGTGCGTCGATGTTTGTTTACACATGGGTCGTACCTTTCTAGGTGCGTCGATGTTTGTTTATGCATGGGGTGTACCTTTCTAGGTGCATCGATGTTTATTTATTTCGTGGAGCAATCGGCTCAATAAGTCGGGACATGGGGCGTATCTTTCTAGGTTGTCGATGTTCGTCTATGCATGGGGCGTGTCTTTCTAGGTGCGTCGATGTTCGACTTTGCATGGGGTGTATCTTTCTAGGTGCATCGATGTTAGACATTACATGGGGTGTATCTTTCTAGATGCATCGATGTTTATTTATGCATGGGATGTATCTTTCTAGGTGCATCGATGTTTATTTATGCATGGGGCGTATCTTTCTAGGTGCGTCGATGCTAGAGCATGTGGCGTATCTTTCTAGGTGCGTCGATGTTCGACTGTGCATGGGGCGTGTCTTTTTAGGTGCGACGATGTCCAGTTTATGGGATTGGCCATCCTTTTCTTGTGATTTATGGATTTCGTGTGTTGAATTCTGGAATTTATGTTTCACCAACTTTTACGATTGGCATTGATATATATGTCATTTATTGTGGCTTGGTGAATGAAATTAGGAGTATGACATTCCTTTTTATCTTTGAGAAGATCTTTGCGATATTGATTAATCTCTTATTGATTTTTTCAATTATTCATTCATCACAGCTTGGCATTGTGATTATTATACGTATAGTCATATCTCTTATTCTATATCATTTCTTCTGATATTTATAGCTAGACTGATCCGTTTATTATTTTCTTCTTAAATAATACTCGGGTCAGACCGAGATGTTACAGGTGCTTCTGCTTGACTTCTCTTCTGGGGTTATCAAATGATTTTTTGGCTAACTACTTAGATTAGTAGTTTATTTTGTTGTATACACTTGAGATATGGACTCATAGATGTATTCTTTTGTATAGCACGTGTTGCTATTCTTTTGTATTATGGTGGATCTTTTTGACCACTACTTTGATATACACTTTCATGTGTTAATTATATATTCATATCTTCTTCCGCCTTTGTGATATGAATTATCTGTGACTGATTTGTGTTATGCTTATTTCTATATTTGTTTTCGAAGATTATTATAGCCAATGTGTAGTAGCTTTGTGTTTGTATCGGTATGTCGGATTTCCTCTTGAAATAAAATGCATGTTATACTATCTGACATATCGGTGCTCGCGCAAAGCAATTACACGGATGGTCGCTCCTCAACAGCCTTATTCTCCGTGCTAGTTGACAGCATTACACCGTAATGTTCTTGGCTAGCGTGGGTATTGAGGTGGGGCGTCACAGCTTGGTATCAAAGCCAAACTTCGGAACAATATGGAATATTATAACAAGGATCATCGTCCTAAGTCCATCTTAGGAGTCGTGCTTTAGGATTTAATTCGAGTCTTCGTACCGATTCATCCTATTTTCCTTATGATTCCTTGTTTTATCTATCAAGATTGCTTGATATTCATTTGGTGAATAACCTTTTTCTCCTTCTTTCTTTTCTAAAGGAAGAGAAATGGTTAGACCAGGCCGTCCCAGCGCCGGTCAATCTAGTGCTACTACCCAGGATGAAGTATTTATGTCTACCCAGCAGCTCCTAGATCTTGTTAAGAATGCTCAAGCTGCCGGACCCAATCCAGAGGCTACTCATCCTAGATCCGGTTTCGCGTGCTTGTGCAGAGACTATACCGATTTGGGTGGAAGTCCATTCAAGGGATCCGAGAGTGTTATAGAAATTCAAGCTTGGCTCAAATCATGCGATCGTATCTTTACTCGCATGAACCTTATTGATCTACATCGAGTCCAAGTGGCTTCTAGCATGCTCTAAGAAAGAGCGTTTGATTGGTATGAGCTTTTAATTTCTAAAATCGTTGAAGCGGATCTCACTTGGGAGCAATTCCGGAAAAGATTCGAATTGAAATTTGTGCCGGAGGCCGAAAAAGTAACTTTGGCCCGGCGTTTTATTGACCTTGTTCAAGGTGAATCTTCTGTGACAGACTATGTCGCATCTTTCGAATCTCTGTCCAAATACGGGGTTGAGTACATTAATACCCCATTGAAGAAAAATCAGAGATTTGTCTATGGCTTGAATAAGAATCTTAAGAAGCCATTACTCCTGAAACTTGAAGTTTCATTTGATCAGCTTATTGATATCGCTCTTCGTCTTGAAGAGTCCGATAATGAAGGTGATGTTGAAGTTGTGCGTGCCCAACAGAACTTCGACAATAACTTGAAGAGGCCTATCAAATTCAAGGGCCCCAATTCTAATAAGAAAGGGAAGCAACAAATTCTGGTAGCAAAGACTCCTACCTCTAGTCGTGGTCAATGCTACAATTGTGGTTCCACGGACCATTATGCAAGGGAGTGTCCGAGACCCCTCTTTTGTCGCTATTGCAAGAATTCGGGTCACCATATAACTGCATGTCCCATACTTCAAGGTAAGAAGGAGGGAAAGCTCAATGCAGTGCAAGCCTCTAACAACTGTTCTCTTGGTCAAGGTATTTTTCACTCAATCCTTGATGGCATTGTTTTATTTCGTGATCTTCTTATTCGAGTTCTTTTTGATATGGGTTTCATCTCATTATTTTTATATCAAAAGAACTTGTCGATTCTTTTTCTTTGAATATTTTGGGCTTGATGACTTCTTTGAGGATTGTGAATCCGGATGGTAGATCCGCAACACTCAATTTGCTTTCTATTGATGCCGAAACTATTTTATGTGATTTTTCTTTCCGACCCGATATTTTTACTTAGGCTTCGGAATTGATTTCTGTAAGGATTGGCTTAATCGTTGTGAGGCCCATATCCTATTTTCCGTGTGGACTATTCATCTCCGACATTTTCTTTCTGTTAAGCAGATTTCTATTTTTTTCTTGTGATTCCGATTTCAAATTTTTGAAGGCATCATTTTATTCTTTAAGCCCTCAAGATGAGAAAAATGTTATTTCTCTTATCTAAATAATTTGTGAAACTTTTCCGGTATTTTTGAGTTTGTCTTAGGACTGTCACCTAAGCAATCTTTTGAGTAGTGTTAAGGTCTTTTTAGTTCGACCTTGCCACGATTTTCATTTTCTACGAGTTGCGGGAGTTAGCATTCTACTTACCGCATTCCGCACTCGTTATGATTCTATGAATGAATTATCATGTCATTCAGTTTTCCCATCTTGTTTCATCCATATTATAAATCGAGTATTCTACAAATATCTCGATGACTCCATCTTTGTATTTATTGATTTTGGATGAAAATTGAAATTTAAAATTTTGCAAATCTTTTTCATAAGATTTATTTATAAGTACAATTTGATTTGCTCTTAAACAAGCAAAGAATATTCTTAAAGGTTTTTAAGAAACATGTTTACTATATAGAAGATGATTTTGTGATTGTATTGCCCATTTAGTGTGTTAAGAATTCTGGTCGATGCGCTTGATCAACGTTATCGATAAGAATCTCCTAAACGCTTTGATGAGACAATTAGACACGATATATTGACTTGTAAAATGTAAATTTTTCTAGAAATATTTTTACATTGAGATAATTGTGATTTTGAAAGTTTTAGCTTTTCGGGAAAGAAAATTATTTAAAAGAAGTTCTTTCTTTTCGATACTCTTATTCTTGTGATTCCCGTGGGGAACCAAGACTTTATCTTTTGTACCAATGCTAATCATATTGGTTTGGATGCTGCTCTCTTGCAAATGAGAATGTGCTATCACTTGTGCTTCTAAATCGTTATAGCTTATCGAGACTAGATATGCCGCTCATGATCTAGTGCTCGCGGCTATTGTTTTTACTTTTAGAGTTTGGCATCATCATTTTTGGGGAAGAAATTTGTTCTCCACCTCGATCATAAATCTTTGGAATATTTATTTTCTCATAAGGAACTTCATGTTGACTCGAGTTCCTGGCATCTTGTGATATTGATATTCTTTTTATTCTCGGATGGGAAATCGTGTTGCCAATGCGCTTTGTCGTAAGCAACAAGTGGTTGATTCTTTGATGATGTCTGAATGGAATTATCTTTTTATTAATTTCATCAGACGTTTTGATATACTTCGTTTTATTGAGCTTTATCTCATTCCTTTTATGGACTAGTGTCCGATGTTCTTTTATGGTGTTCGGTTCATTGGACGTACCATTTTTGTACTACGCCGTTGCACTGGCTCAATTTTCTGCTATTCTTGACGTTTTCTGCGTCTTTTAACTATGGAAATGCTCTTAGGTTCCTATTTTTATTCTCGAGCCGGTGTTATTGATGAAATTGAAGTCTCACCAGTTTTGACTTATGAGCAACATTCCATTCGCATCATTACTTTGGAGGTTGAGCGCCTTCGGAATAAAGATGTTCTTATTGTGAGAGTTCAATGGTTCTTAAATCCTAAGGATTGCTCTTGAGAAATCTTGAGAATTCATCGAACGAAAACTTTCGGATTTGCTCCTTCGTGCTCTTTATGGTGGACTTTTTGATTCAAATTTTCTTTTGTGTAGATATGCTTCCATGGTTGTTACTTCTTATTTTCCTCTTAAGTATTGCGAGGACGCAATTTCTTTAAGGAGGGGAGTCTGCAACAACCCGCATATTTATCGATTGTATATTTAAATATTTTATCGTTCGTCGGATTTTGGTCCGAAAAGCTACTTTTTGCAACAGTCGAATTAGGACTCGAGACCCCTCCCATTGAGTTCAAAACGCCGTTTGCGATCTTTTTAAGTGTAAACTTTGATATGTTTGGAGTTAGTGAAATTTTGCTACTTTTTCACTTAGGGCTTTGGTTTGGGCTGAGCCCATTAACCCCACTTAACTCAGTTCCAACCCTCTCCTCTTCATTACTTCATTTCATATTCCTAACACTTAAAGCTTTAGGCAACAATAGTGGAAGAGAGTGGAAATTAGAAATTCCAAGCCCTAGTTTCATTGCAAATCCAAGATCTAGCTCCAAATTCAAAGAGAACCCATTAGTAAGCATCCTCTTCTTCTTCTCTAACTCCATCTCCATTCAATTTCAGAAATTTCCTAAACCTAATTTGGAAAATGTTTCTCTTTTAAGCTTAGAATCAAGCTTCTTGAGTTAGGATTGAAGTGTGGTTGATCTTCCTTTGCTTTCAAGCTTCTTCTTCATTGATTTGGGTTCAAAGGTGAGATTTTTATCTCACATCTTAGTCTATGTTTATCTTCGATTGTTAGGTATGAATTCCTAACACTTATTCATGTGCATTTGATTTTGAATTGGATTGCTTTTGTGAATATTCCAATTTTTGGTGTTTTGGGTTCAATTCTTTAAAAATCATAACTTTGATGTTTTGATCATGTTTTTGGTGATGAACCAAAAAGCTTCTATGGCCGGGTAGTCGATTGGCGTAAACCCTTAGTGCCATTGCTCGACGGGTTGCAAATTGAGGAAGTTTGCACCTCTTTTGAAATAGGGTAGCAAGTGCAAGTATACAGGTTCGACCGACCGAGCTCAGGGTCCGGTCGACCGACCTGCTACCCAGGCACTTCCTGCCTCTGTTTTGGAAGTGCTGGTTACAGGCTTCGGCCGACCGAGCCCCTGGGCCGGTCGACCGACCTGGTGCCCGAGCACTTCCAACCTCTGGTTCGGTCAACCGACTCAGGGAGTCCGGTTGACCGACCTGCTCCTATCTGCCAACTATGCCTTTTTTGCCTAGTTGTCTGAATTTCCAACTTTAATCGGTTCGTGTTGTTTCCCTTTTGTTGTTATCATTTATTATCGACTTTGATGACTTATTTTCTTCGAGAATTCTTGGAATATCCATTTCGATGGATTCGGTATCGATTTCTTTGGATTCTATTCACGTTTTCGAATATGAATTTTAGTGATTGATTGTTCCTACAATCTTCTTTGTGATTTGTCACTTTAAAAATATAAAGTTTTTCTATACATGTAGTAAATATCAAAACTCTTTCTTCAAATGATTTAAACACTATATTATTACAAAGCTCGTTTTCTTAAACCATTTTCCAATCTATTAGTATATACAAACCTTTACCTCACTCGGATGGGAAATCTAATTAAACGACTTAGTAAAACAAGTGGTATGAAACGCTTGCGTTTACTTCGTTGGTTAATTCTTGGACTTATTCGATTGAATCTCTTGTGACAATTTTCTAGTGGAGATCTACAGTTTGTTCGTAAATATTTAAGTTAAGCAAGTGGTTATGGGACATGAAGCTAAACTCATATATTTACTAGCTTAGTGTAATTGACACTTCTCTTTGATCATGACGATCATTTTATGGTTTAGACTAGCAATGTGCGATGTCTCTTTGTCTATGTGGAGGATCGTTCCTCATTTTATTGAGCTTCGTCTCATTTCTTTCATGGGTCGTACCTATCTAGGTGCGTCGATGTTTGTTTACACATGGGTCGTACCTTTCTAGGTGCGTCGATGTTTATTTATGCATGGGGTGTACCTTTCTAGGTGCATCGATGTTTATTTACCTCGTGGAGCAATCAGCTCAATATGTCGGGACATGGGGCGTATCTTTCTAGGTGCGTCGATGTTCGTCTATGCATGGGGCGTGTCTTTCTAGGTGCGTCGATGTTCGACTTTGCATGGGGTGTATCTTTCTAGGTGCATCGATGTTAGACATTACATGGGGTGTATCTTTCTAGATGCATCGATGTTTATTTATGCATGGGATGTATCTTTCTAGGTGCATCGATGTTTATTTATGCATGGGGCGTATCTTTCTAGGTGCGTCGATGCTAGAGCATGTGGCGTATCTTTCTAGGTGCGTCGATGTTCGACTGTGCATGGGGCGTGTCTTTCTAGGTGCATCGATGTCCAGTTTATGGGATTGGCCATCCTTTTCTTGTGATTTATGGATTTCGTGTGTTGAATTCTGGAATTTATGTTTCACCAACTTTTACGATTGGCATTGATATATGTGTCATTTATTGTGGCTTGGTGAATGAAATTAGGAGTATGACATTCCTTTTTATCTTTGAGAAGATCTTTGCGATATTGATTAATCTCTTATTGATTTTTTCAATTATTTATTTATCACAGCTTGGCATTGTGATTATTATACGTTTAGTCATATCTCTTATTCTATATCATTTCTTCTGATATTTATAGCTAGACTGATCCGTTTATTATTTTCTTCTTAAATAATACTCGGGTCAGACCGAGATGTTACAGGTGCTTCTGCTTGACTTCTCTTCTGGGGTTATCATATGATCTTTTGGCTAACTACTTAGATTAGTAGTTTATTTTGTTGTATACACTTGAGATATGGACTCATAGATGTATTCTTTTGTATAACACGTGTTGCTATTCCTTTGTATTATGGTGCATCTTTTTGACCACTACTCTGTTATACACTTTCATGTGTTAGTTATATATTCATATCTTCTTCCGCCTTTGTGATGTGAATTATCTGTGACTGATTTGTGTTATGCTTATTTCTATATTTGTTTCCGAAGATTATTATAGCCATTGTGTAGTAGCTTTGTGTTTGTATCGGTATGTCGGATTTCCTCTTGAAATAAAATGCATATTATACTATCTGACATATCGGTGCTCGCGCAAAGCAATTACACGGATGGTCGCTCCTCAACAGCCTTATTCTCCGTGCTAGTTGACAGCATTACACCGTAGTGTTCTTGGCTAGCGTGGGTATTGAGGTGGGGCGTCACACATACTTTCACATTTATCAACTGATAAATTTCCTCTTCATTTATAATTCCAAATCTACCAATTTCTAATCTTCATCCAAACTAGATTCCAATTTTTTTTATTCCTTTAAATCCTTTATTTAACAATTTCTTTTATTTCTTTAAAAACCAATTTATTTTATTTATGCTTAACAATTTCAGGTTTAAAATTTATCAATTCATATCACAATAAACTGGATTCCATAATTAGCTATCACAGTGTATAAATAAAATACACCATCAGTTATAACAATAATTCCTATATTGTGAGGAATCCAGTTGGATCCCTCCAACCTGTTTTCCCTGCATCCACAGATATTAACACAATAAATATATACATCAATCCAGATCGATCACAAAATTTATATTCAACCAATCACACAGATATTTAAATATTAACTATTTAAAATGTCTAGCATCCAGATGTGAGTGAGAATAACTCACCTTGCGTTTCGGCGAGCGTTCAAATTTAAATTAAATCGAACGGTGTTCGGTTTAACTTAAATTTTCATTTGCTTAGAATGAATCTAGAATTGCACCACTGCGTATATCGCATCGCTGCGATTCCGGCGCTACCAAATTCATCGAAATCTGATAACGTTTGTAAAAGATATTCAAGTTTAAAGTTTGAATATATAATTTTAAAACAAATCTTAATTTATTTAAATTTGAATACCAAACTAAAATCTTGGCCGCATGATCGAGAAACAAAATCAAGGCCATAGGATCATGCTTCTTCCTCACGTGAGAACACGGCAAAACCGAACCCAAAAATCCCCTTTAGGGTTTCGAATCGCAACCCCCAACCTCCACTAGAAGCCAATCAACACCCACCACGTCATGCGCCGGCCTCAACTCCACCCACGTCCCAAGTCTCACCGAGCTCAGCGCCCCTTATCCCATCGTAAACACGTGCGAACGCAGGTACATCGCGGTCCCTTCCGAGACTGTGCCCCGGAAGGCTATTTTCACTCGTCGATAAAATCGAGCGATTTTCAAAATCGTCGAAATAATCTAAAATTTCACTTTTAAAATTTAATTAACTTTATTATAAATCATATAGAATTTAAAATCGCATTAGAAATTATTATGATCCGTTTCGAATCAAAATCTGATTATTTGCATTATTATAATATTAAATTCCATTATTAAATTAATATAAAATTCCAAATTCAATTAATCAACTTCTAATTTCATCCAACAGTTCACTATTACTATTTAAATCGAAATAAACTTAAATAAATTTTTAGATACCATTTTTATATTTATTTACTCTGAGATTCACTCATTTATCCCAATTCTAATATTAAACTATTATTATTCAAATTTCAATTTCATACCCGTAAAGGAAATTTAACTAATTTTATTAACTTAACCAAAGTCTTTTATTTAAAAAAATTCAAATTATAATCAATACTCAACATTTAAAATGAATTAAATGTTCAAATCTAGCGACCCAAAATTCCGGGTCGTTACATTCCTCCCCCCTTATAAAAATTTCGTCCCCGAAATTTGCTAGGGTAGAAAATACTTCTAAACCCACTTACTTACCCAACTTACTTGGTAGAAAACTTATATACACTTCCCAAAACCCTTTAACTCAAATCCAAACTCATTTTCTTTATTTACTCTAAAGCTTTTATTTTCAACATCATTTCAAAACACTTCACTAGTTAATAAAATTTTCCAAAATTCCCAAAAATTTTCAAACACCCAAAATTTCTGAAATTTTTTGGCAGAGTCTCCCCTGTACGGAGGGCTTTCGCGATATCGCGATACAGATAAATATATATACATCGACTCACATGGTCGGTAACCAAAATATATCACAATATATATATATATATATATATATATATCATTTCCTAATTATATTTGCGTAGGCGTACCTTTTTTAGCAAATTTTTAAAGCAAGCGGCTAATATAACACATATACGCGCTCCAACTCTATCGAACGCCTTCCGTACCTGTACTTACTCAACAAACACATCAGTTTTCAAAGATATGAACATTTAACAACATTTCCAATATAAATGTAAGCCAAACATATCCATTTCATAATCAAATCAACAATTTGCATGATTTCATAAGTAAATCATATTTTATAGCATGTATAAAGTTCCTTTTCTAATTCCAAACTCCATTTTATTTCACACAAATGATTTGCATACAAGTTTACCATTCTCAATTCATAATTACTACCACCAATTCATCTTCAAAATTATAAATATATGCTTCACTATTTTCAATGTACTTCAATTTAAATTCAAATTGATTCACAATCTAATGTACTTCCAATTTGATTTATTTGCATTTCTTTTCCAAATTTAAACTTCATTATATTCCACTCGAATGACTTACATCCGAGTTGCAAATGTTAGATTCACATTCACTTCAATAAGAGTAACATAAGCTTTTGATTCAATTACTTTTCTTTTTAATTAATCTGCATTTACATACAACCCACTAAATAGATTCCAATCCATTTCCCATTATTCAAATATCAATTTCATTTACTTCTTTTAATTCATTCACTTAAGTTTATCAACTAATTTCTATATAGGTTGTTTATTCAAACAAATAACCAATTCTTAAGCTTATAACCAGTTAAAATTAATTTCCAACCTAGATATATATTAATTTTGTTCAATTCTGCATGGTTCATAATCCAAGCATTCTTATCACATTGCAATCATTAAATTAAATTCTTCCCTTATATTTTTATTTCATTAACCAATTCGAGTTTATATTAATATCATTCCATTCTGGATTATTTACAACTCATACAATCTTATTTTTTATCACATCACAATAATTAATTAAAATTCTCTTCACTTGCATTTCAATGCTTATTATCTAAACAAATTTACCCAAGACAACATTATAAAGCTCGACCACAATTATTATTCAATTTGCTTAAGTTCTTCCACAATATTTTCATTATCTTCTTATATCAATTTTTATTTTATTTTCATTTGATTCTCATCCAAATCAATTCCAATCCATTTACAAATTTTAATGTACTTTCTTTATTTATTCAATCCATTTTTAGATTTATTTTATTAACAAGAGACCATTTAAATTATTTCACTCATTGGAATTTATTTACAATTCAAACCATCACGATTATAATCTAATTCATTCACACTATCAGCTCTTATTGCCAAAATTAAATCCCATCCTAGAATTGGGTTTTTATTTTTCTCTTCAAAATTTCTTTAACAATCCACCAAAATTTCATCCATGCCATTTCCTTTACTATTTTAAATAAGAATTTAATTACATTCATTTTTATTCATAACACCACTGAATTTTAATTTTAATTTATTCCAAACTCAGCTTAATTCTATTTAATCGAAGTTAAATCCCATTCAATCAAATTTTACTTTTTCATATACAAAATCAAAACGTTTTTACTAACTTAAGTTCATCCACATCCATTATATTTTCATCATCTTATTTCAATTCACACTTCATTTGAGATTAGGTATGAATTCACCATACCATTCAACTATTTCCCATTTGTGATCATAATTCCATTTTCTATTTATAAGTTCACCAAATTATTTACTTCAAAGTTTATATTTTTCATTTTAATTCATTTACATCTTATAATCATCAATTTCAAATTTTATATATATATATATATATATATGTGTGTGTGTGTGTGTGTGTGTGTGTGTGTATCACTGAATTCTTATGGATACAAATTTTCTTCAATTTTAATTCTTTGCACCATTTTAAATTCACAATGTTAGATTATAAGTATAACACTTAATAGCTTGTGGGTATAATTCATTACATAATGACTCACAATTACAAAGTCATTTTACATTCCAATTTAATCCAAATCAATTTAATTCTAGATCCAATTTATGTTACTTATCCCAAGTTAAATCCATTTTTTATTCACTTTAATATATTTCATTCACTTTCATTTTACTCAAGTTAAATTTTAATTCCAAGATTAAAACTTTCATTCCTTCCTTATTAATATCAACCTTTACTTAATAAGCTCAATAGTTGATTCATATTAACTTTCACATAATCTAAATAGAATTTACCAGAATTCAATTACCCGGTTTTATCCAAAAACCATTTTGAAAAATATATAACTCATACTCTCCTGGTATATCAAATCAAATCTCCGGATTTCCAAAACACTTGTTTGTACCAAAACAATTTTCCCATTTGAAATTTCCAAAACAACTGTTATACGCAACAAATCCAAACAATATCATAACCAACCACTTTGGTAGCAATCCATCACTTTAGAAACTCGAAAATGAATTCTAATGATGTGGCCAGCATCATCAGGATCATTTTCTAGCGCCTGAAGTGAGTTCAATGCTTCCTTACTTTCCCACATTCATTTCAAAACAGTTTCCATTCAAAAATATTTCCCAAATTAATTCTCCGTCATTGCCTTCAAACACCTTGGAAAACATCCTAACATTCCGAAGATTTTAAATTTCCAAACTTTGTTTTCAATACATTTAAAATCCTTTCCAAAACTTCCGAGGTTTAAATTCTGGTTTATTTTAAATTTAGTTATTCTCTTTTGTATAATTTATACTCATGGAATTTATATGGTTATATCCATTTCAAATTTTAGATTAAATGTTAGATTCTTATTTGATTATAGTATCAACAACCAACCATCCAAAAAAATATAAATAATAATTTCAGAAAAATTATTCCTTTTATATCAAAATATAATTTTGGGTGAAATTATTTCATTTACCCACTTTAAAAACAATACTATGTCGGTTTATCTTGTTTAAGAGTTTAGAAACCCTTATCGATACGGTTGTACTTCCCACACCGACCAGAATTCATAAACACTCAGCCGATAAGTCAACACAGTATAAAAACAAATTTATATCCACTAACAAATACGCTCTCATATCTATTATTACACTCAACTCATTATAGAGTGCTATTGACACTTTTAAATGAGTAATTTCCCCACCAAAGCCTAGGTTGTCGCCAAGCTAAGCTCTGATACTAAGTATGATAGCCCGCAAATCCGTACCCCTTGAGTCAATACTATTCTATGTCAATTAACTCAAGTGGAACAGAAAAACGAACCATTAGGGATTAAAGAAGAAGAGATAGAAGAAGAAACTAAACAATATCAGAACCTCACAGTCGCAGCGGAATAAGCTATAATAGTAAATAATAGATCTTTACACAAAAAGAAACTATATCTATTTTATACATCATATCATCAGAGTATCTCATACAACAATATTACCAATCAGACATTACCATACAATCATAGCAGCGGATATATAAAAATATGGATAATACGTCTCGGACCCCAGCTCCTGTCCTGCTCCATAGTATCCTGTCCTGAGCAAATAATACTCGGTCTGACCCGAGCATTATAATGAAATAACACCCGAGTCAGTCCGGAATAGCAACTAATAATAATGCATCCAAATTGATTATTAAAGTTTCAAAAAGGTTCTTTGAAAAACAAAAGCATCTCGTAAGACCACGCCACAAATAAACATGTCGGGTTTTTATCTTACGATAGCTAAAATACTTTTTATAGAAATTCTCTGATATTATAATAAGGTCCATATGCAAATACTTATAAAATAGCCGAAATTGTTACAAATTCCAGCTACTAGTCACAGAGTGGGTAATACAAACAAAACTTGTACAAGGCTCGCAGGGAGAATGGATTTCCAACTAATGACTAGGCACTGGGGTACCACCTGTCACAGTACGTGGTCTAGATCACAGTACCGAGGAGTACGCCCGCTCCCTTGCAACACAAGACCGGAACCATCCCTTACTGGACAGTTCCGAATAAGATCACCCCACGGTTGGGATCAGCAACCGCACCACTAAGCTGAAATAAAAGGGACACCTAGACAGGGATGACCTTACTCTCAAGTGGGGGCTACCCACGAAGCCTTGCTGCATAACCCCTGATTTTCAGTCATTCCTATTTGATGAGGCTTGAGGCTAAGCGTTACCTTTTGGAACGTTTCACTTAGAATGCCCATCGCCCACCTGATGATGTTCCGAAAGCATTCGTCCATACAAGTCCGTCCCAGGTTCGAATGGAACCGAAGGCACTACTCCTACTACATCCATTTTCGAAATATCCTCAGGATTAGTAGCAACTAGCCCTTGCAGTTCACTGCTCCATCTTCGACTCCGAACACGTTTTCCACGAAACGTACAAACCGGATCGAAGTGGTTTTCGAGAAATAAATCTCAATCCCGGTTTCTTCGAAACGATCAACGCATTTGTCCAATATTGATAGTCGGTGATTTAACTATCAATTAACATTCACAAAACATCCATCACACAATAAATAATTCCCACATTATTTATTTGCCTCAAATATCTTTACAAAATATATTTCTATTTTCAACACCCTTTGAAAACAGTTTTACAAAACATCTTCCTTAACAAAATAAATTTTCACAGTATTTATTTCCCACCGAAAACAACCAAGTCCAAACCATTTAGATTTTAAAACAATTAAAATACTTTATTCTTAAATATACTTTGAAATATTTAATTTTACTACTAGTTATTTAGTCCAAAAATGATTTCAAAATGTTTAAAGTAAAACCACTTGATAAGATATATGCTAGTTTAAAATAAGGTTTAGTTGAATGAAATTTAAAGATAGAGTTTTAAAAGAATATATACAAGGTATCAAATAACTTAAATCAAACTATCCTTTAAATAAATACATATATAAAAATAATTACTAATAATATTCTTAAATAATTACCATATAGCTAATTTATTAATTATTTCCTTTAAAATAATAATTTCTCAAAAACACTTTAGAAACAAGTTTAAACTTTAACATTACCTAAAATCTGCTTTAAAACACGAACTTGGTTTCCTAGGGAAATATACTTCTATCCAAACAACCCAGAGAATCCTTTTTATAAATTCCGCCCGATTTATTCCAATTCAAATTTACTTTCAATTATTGTAAATTTGTTCACCTGCATAAAATAAACTTCCTTTGAAGTTTTAAACCCACTTCCCATTTCTAGAAATTCACTTTCAAAGTCTAGGCTTTAATATTTGTAAATAAAACTATTGGGAATTTATTAAATAAAAATAATACTTAAGAATTACTTAAATAAATTTCCTATGGTTTAAAATAGTATTTCTAAAAGAATTAATATACATTTAACTGCTAATTATATTTGAAAGGTCTCGTTGAAATCATATTTAATTTCCAGGAAAACATTTCAAATAACCCCATCGTTATTTAAAAACAATTTATAACTTCTTATAGAATTTATCTCCAGAAATCCATACTTTCACATTTATCAACTGATAAATTTCCTCTTCATTTATAATTCCAAATTTACCAATTTCCAATCTTCGTCCAAACCAGATTCCAATTTTTTTATTCTTTAAATCCTTTATTTAACAATTTCTTTTATTTCTTTAAAAACCAATTTATTTTATTTATGCTTAACAATTTCAGGTTTAAAATTTATCAATTCATATCACAACAAACTGGATTCCATTATTAGCTATCACAGTGTATAAATAAAATACATCATCAGTTATAACGATAATTCCTATATTGTGAGGAATCCAGTTGGATCCCTCCAACCTGTTTTCCCTGCATCCACAGATATTAACACAATAAATATATATATCAATCCAGACTGATCACAACATTTATATTCAACCATCACACAGATATTTAAATATTAACTATTTAAAATGTCTAGCATCCAGATGTGAGTGAGAATAACTCACCTTGCGTTTCGGCAAGCGTTCGAATTTAAATTAAATCAAATGGTGTTCGGTTTAACTCAAATTTTCATTTGCTCAGAATGAATCTAGAATTGCACCACTGCGTATATCGCGTCGCTACGATTCCGGCGCTACCAAATTCATCGAAATCTGACAACGTTTGTAAACGATATTCAAGTATAAAGTTTGAATATATAATTTTAAGACAAATCTTAATTTATTTAAATTTTAATACCAAACTAAAATCTTGGCCGCAGGATTGAGAAACAAAATCAAGGCCGCAGGATCGTGCTTCTTCCTCACGCAAGAACACGGCAAAACCGAACCCAAAAATCCCCTTTAGGGTTTCTAATCGCAACCCCCAACCTTCGCTAGAAGCCGATCAACACCCACCACGTCGTGTGCCGGCCTCAACTCCACCCATGTCCCAAGTCTCGCCGAGCTCGGCGCCCCTTATCCCATCGAAAACACGCACGAAAGCATGTACATCGCGGTCCCTTCCAGGTCTCTACGCCCCACCGAACTGCATCTCCACCGTAGGATCTCTAGAGCTCGGATAGCTCGTCGACTTTGTATTTGGGAGATTTCGCTATAACTCGAAGAATTGCTTGATAATTTGAGACGAACGAAAACAATTCTCGGCCATTAAAATGTTTGTGGTGGCCGCGTTATGTAGGAACTAGGGTTTGATAAAAATATTGATTTATATAATAAAATTTAATATTAGTTTAATATTATTTCTAAACATTTTACCACTTATGCAAACGAACCCCAAATCTCACGTACCAATAGGCGTTCCTAGGGTTTTTCCGCATTCCGAACACAATGGAATAGGTTTTGTAGGCTCATTCGGTCATACGTGTGAGTTACGGAATTAAACAATCAATTTAAAATTAAATAGGTTAAATCGATTTCTATTCGTTTCACGCTGCCGCAGTCAAACGACAACCCTGATTGCTATGAAACTTGAAATCGGTAATAACTAGCTATTACGGATCCAATGGAACTGGTTTCGTTGAATTCCAAGACTGTGCCCCAGAAGGCTATTTTCACTCGTCGATAAAATCGAGCGATTTTCAAAATCGTCGAAATCATCTAAAATTTCACTTTTAAAATTTTATTAACTTTATTATAAATCAAATAGAATTTAAAATCACATTAGAAATTATTCTGATCCATTCCGAATCAAAATCTGATTATTTGCATTATTATAATATTAAATTCCATTATTAAATTAATATAAAAATCCAAATTCAATTTATCAACTTCTAATTTCATCCAACAGTCCAATATTACTATTTAAATCAAAATAAACTTAAATAAATTTTTAGAAACCACTTTTATATTTATTTACACTCAGATTCACCTATTTATCCCAATTCTAATATTAAACTATTATTATTCAAATTTCAATTTCATTCCCGTAATTGAAATTTAACTAATTTTATTAACTTAACCAAAGTCTTTTATTTAAAAAAAATTCAAATTATAATCAATACTCAACATTTAAAATGAATTAAATGTTCAAATCTAGCGACCCAAAATTCCGGGTCATTACAGATATATATTCTGGTTTAAAGGATAAATTATTTTGAAATAATCGCGGTGTTATAATAACGTTTAGTTGTTAAAGAGACTGGGATCAGAAGTTGTCATACTCTCTGTCAACTCCGAAAACCACTTTAACAACCGTGTACGCGGTGGAGATTCCAGAATGAAGTAGGATGGTGGCGGCGTTTTCCTTTGAGGTAATTACGTGGACCCGACTCCTGTGAGTTGGCATAAGGTGGCTAAAACAGGAGCGATTCTCGCGCCAATGAGGTCATTCCTATGATCGGATACTCCTCTTCGATATTATACTCTGACTTTGGATTGTTTCAGTGGCCACTTTTGATTTCTTTGATTTTAGGGGGAGTTTGTCCGAGGGCGGTAATAGCAGCTACGCGTTACCACCGGCCTGGATGCGTAATTGGTATATCTACCCTAGCATTGCCTAGTTGTGCCATGTCACCTACCCTATCGCGCCTTGTACGAGTTTGGATTTCTCCCATAGCCCGTGTGGTATCCTCTGGTGGCTTCCCGATCAGGAGGGACTATGATATTGGATGGACTACTGGGACTATGATATTGGATGGACTACTGGGACTATTATGTGTTAAGGTGGAAAATGTAAAGCCTTAACGCTATTTAAAAGTATGTTTATTTTACTATAGACACTATTATAATAGCGAAATATACTACATAGTAAATAGTTTAACGGATCCTTAGGAGATGTAAATCCCGAGCATCTCTTGAGTTACCGCACTCATATTTATTTCTGTTGATTTAATTTACATAAGATCTTTTAGTTTGGACTCGAGTGTTTTTGTATTTTCAAATTCGCTTGGGTCAGTCCGAGCGTTTCAGGGTCGAAGACTGTAGCTCCGGAGGACGAAGACAGAGTTTTTTTTTATTATTTTTATTATATTCCACTACACTCATATTGTTCCGCTGCATTGTTATATGGTACGTGTAATTCTGATGTATGTTGTAAAAGTATAATCGAATATTTTAAACAGCTTTATAAACTGTATATTTGATTATTATATTTTATCCTTCCGCTGTGAGATTCTGTTTTGTTTTTATTTCTTCCTCGTTTTCTTATTTCCCCCGTAACAATCCGCCCTTCCGAACGGTTTGAATTGGAAGGTGTGTCGATTTAAAGCGTGCGAAAAGGCGGGGCGTTACAGTTGATAAACCTTAGGTTTGTGGGGTTTGACTCTTTATTAATAGGGTAGTAATACCCTATGGGAGTCGCTGAGTGTATATATATGAGAGAGCGTATTTGTTAGTGTTATAAAAAAAGCTTTAATATTGTGTTAATCTGTTCCGTTTTGTATTTATAAATTCTAGTTGATGCATGGGACGCTATGACATCAATATGGATTTCTACACACTTAATAGGACAGACCGTCACAATATTTATTTTAATATAGGTGAATGAAATAATTTTTCCTATTATATTTTCTATATATAAAGTAATAAATTTTTATAAAGATTATATATTGGTTGTTAGGAATAAAATTTATAAATAATAGGTAAAATAAGAATTGAAAATAAAATCAATGAAATTTGGAAATTTTAGAACTTAAGTCCGGGATTTTGAAAAATTGCTTTCGAAGGATTTTGAAAATATAATAATAGTATTTAGAAATATTTTCTGATATAAATGTTTCCATATGATTTGAAAGTATGGTTTTAAAGAAATTCTGGAAAGAAATAAGTTGTACCCCCTCTCTGTTGCTGGAAAATAATTTCGGTGATGACACACCGTCGACTTTCATTTTCGAGTTTCGAAGCGGGAAGGCCACTGTAGTAGTTCACTGCAGACCCATTTCTGATAAACAAATATAAATTTTATTGTTCTAAATATAATTTGATATATAAAGTGTAAGTATAAATCATTATCTATTATCTTTAAAATGATTTGAAAGTAAACTCGGTATTTAATTCTTAAGTTTCCGTTAATTAATAGTTTTAATTTAGGTAGTGAAATTGAAGCTAACTAATAATTGAAACCCTAAATAAAATAAGAGATTTAATGCTAGGTTATTAATGGTATTAAAAGAAATTGAAATTTGTAACATATGAAACAAAGAGTAATATTGTTGAACATTAAATTTGATTAAAGGATGAGATAAAACTTGTATAAGTTCATTTGCATTTTCTTTAACATATATAACTTACCAAATATAAAAAGTTGAAACGTTTAATAAGAAATATAATGGAAATTGTACAAGTAAAAGTAAGCAATGAAGCATTCAATGAATTTGCTATTATAAATGAGAATTTAATGTTATAAACTTAAGTTATAATTGAAATTTTACTATAAGTAAATATTATTAAAGGTAAGTATTACAAATAAATGATTATAAACTTAAGTAAATAAAATGGAAATGCTAAGAAATTGAATGGGACATGAATACTATTGATAAATGAATGTAAATAAGTGAGGTCATGCAATAATAAATGAATGAATAATTATAATGAAATAAAAGAAACGGGCATGACCTGAGTTAATGGAAATGAATAATTTTAAGTAATAAGTGAAAATAAATGAAACAAACATTGAATGAGTAAATGAAACTAAAAGTTTGTTAGAAATAAATGTCAATTAAAAAAATAAATCATCGCGTAAATAAAAAGGAAATCAAACAACAAATGCATGTAATGAAATAAATAATAAATAAATTTGATTTTTCGTTTGGAATTGTGGTTGTTTGGTTTATGGTTGTTTGGGTGAAGATACTTTAAAATTGTTTGGATGTACAAATAACCTATTTGGTTTCATCTAAGACTGTTAAGTAATTGATGCGCTTAGTAGTTTATTTTCATTCTATACAAGTTGGAGTTTTGAACCCGAACAACTATTTGTCTTGTTTGATATGAATGAATGATGGATGCGTGTAGATTTATGTGATGGTTGTGTGCTTGTTGCAAGTGATGGTTGGTTGATTTGTTTGTGGTGATTAAAGCAACTTTAATTGGTTGAAACAAGTTTAAACATTTCATTTATATAAATCTTAACCCTCTTTTGATTATATAAGTGAAATGCAGGTTATGGAAGTAATTGCTAGTGCTTTGGTTCCATAAAATAAGCGTAAATTGCCCGACAAATAGGTACGTTTTCGGATTACGGTTTATAGCGCTATTTTATATATATTTTTCCGGGTAGGGATATAATATTTTGGATATTATATGTGATATTTTGTTATATTTGATATTATATTTTCTCCCGACCCTCTCCGTACATAGGAGACTCTGCCAAAATTTTTCGTAAATTTTGGACATAGAAAATATTTTTTTTTGAAAATGTTTTCCAAACTTCAATAATTTAAGTATTAAAAAGATATAATGATTGTAAATTTGTATATTTTATTTTGAAAATCTAATTGTTTACAAATTTAATATTTTGAATAATAGATGTTTATTTATAAGTTTTTCTTTTCCCTTCTTTTTTTCTTTTCGCGGACGAAAAGTTTTGAGTGAGGGAGAGTGTAACGACCCGTAAATTTCGATGATTTAATTTGGTTAAATTATAAGATTTTTGTAATTTAATGTAGAAAGAAATGAAAATCTTATAATTGATAATGAAGTGAATGTTAGAATTTAAAAGAGCAATTGTAATAAAAAAGTTGACAATAACGTAAAACAAAAAGGAAGAAAGGAATTGGCAATTAGTTGAAATAATGCAGCTTGTTATACTTGGTTAAAGTCTAATATAAGAAAGCAAATGGGAAGATTGTACTAATTAATGCAATGATGAAATTAGTGATAATTTAATGAATTCAATGTTATAATAACCGATGGAGTAATACGCAATTAATGGGAAACGTATACAATCAATGTAGGTAAGAAATTTTAATTCATGTTGTTTCGATAATAAACGTTACTTGGTGATTTTTAATATAGTAACGGAAGGGTGTATGTAAAGTAATTTCTGAATATATATTTGGCGACTTAATCAAATCAATCTATAGAAATCAATTTTAAATTAATCGGAAGGAAACATGTAATAATTGCATTTATTTGTAATAGGATGAAATTTATTTCTATGGTTATTGAATATTGGAATAAGATGATAATTGTTAATGTAATAAGAAGTAGGCCAATAATAATTCTTCCCATAAATTGATAATCGATCCAATAATGAAATACTATCCATAATAAGGCAATTAGATTTATGGTAGAAATTATTGTAATAAATTAAATGGGAGTCAATTAGAACTAATAAACCTTAATGTGTATTAATGAAATTGTGGCAATAGTGCAAAACTTAAATCATTTACCCATTCATTATGCATTGAATTAGGTCTCAATCAAATAGCAATATTTGGTTGGTTAATAATAGCTTTTAAGTGAAAATAAAACGTTAACGATAACAAGTATTTTAAGCTTAACCATCTATTTAGTATATTAAATTTTAACTGATAATTAATTGCAATAAATAAAAATAATTATTACATTTACGTTAACTGAAGTAACATTTGAAATTTTGTCAATTCCATTTATAACATAACTATTGATTGATGTAGCATTGTAAATCAAGATTGATTAATTTAAATTGAATGTAAATTTTTGTGATTGGGTTTATTTCAAATAAATGAAATTCAATATTTAGATATTATGGAAATATAAATTTAGATGAAATTTGGAGATATTTAGGAAATAGAGCATGAATGCAAATGTTAGTCTCATCTATTGGATACTAATAGATTGAATAATTAAATGAAAGTCAATTAAAAGGAATTTTTGCAAATTTAATTTATAATTTGCGAATATAATGAAATTAAAATTTAACGCTGAAATGAATAAATTTGTTAACTCTAAATTTACATCTAGATTTGGTTTAAATTAATGTGAAGGATTAAGAAAGTAAAAGTGATAAAGATTGTCAATTTCAGAATTTAAATAGGAAATTTGATTTAATTAATTTATTTTAAATTTATTTAATTAATATTAGCTCAGCTGGTTGAGGACTACCTTGCAACCATGGAACAAAGTTCCTGGAGGTTGCGGGTTCGAGTCCCGCAGCTGAGATTTGTTTCCCATTGACCTTGAGCGGTCTATCCTCTGAATAAGCTGAAACGCGTGAGGATTAATGCTCTTGGTCGGGCTGGCTTAAAAGGGGGGTCAGTGTGGCGGACAGCTGTATCCCCTAGCTCTACTCTCCGGAGTAGGGTTAAAAAAAAAAAAAAAAAAAAATAGCCATTTCGGCCACTGACTTGGATTTCGACGAAACCAGTTTCATCGGATCCGTAATGGTGAATTATAATAGTGTTTCAAGTTTCGTAACGATCGGATTTTTCGTTTGATCGTACGGACTCGGAACGCCTTGAAATTTATGCAATTGAAATCAATTTGGAAAAATTGAATTTAGCATAACTTCTCCATACGATGGAATTTGGATGTGAAACCTTTTCCATTGTGTTTAGAATATTTTAAAACATCCATTTTGATATATGGGTTGACCCAATTTCGTTCCGCGGTCAGAACAGGCTTTTTGGGCCACGTTAGCGTTAGTGCGTATATCTATCAACCCGATCCACATATTTTATTTCAATTTGCCTATAAATATCCTGCTATAAACCCTAGCCTCCCTAATTCTCATTTATCTGTACGTATATCTTCTTTTCAACTCCTACTTTCTAATGGCTGCAAACCCAAGATTCAGTTACAATTCAAAATCAAAGTCAAAAATTCAAATTTCTCAGAAAAATTTGAAAAGATATATGTTGAAGCTCTCGACTAGAGTAATTCACTGGTGGTATTCATTTTTCGATTTAGTTTGTCATTTGACCGATAAAAATCAGAGAAGTTTCGGCCGTTCATCATCGTCGAAGTCAAAGTCGTCGGATTGGCGAACCCTTTCTGGGTTTTGGAGAGGAAGCCGAGGGGATCTCATCTATATGGTTGTTGTGTCGATTTGACGGTTAGATTGTCGTAAAATCGTTGATTAGGGTTTTATAAAGGACGGCGGCCGTGTTGTTCCTAGTGCCGATTCGAGCGTCGTGGGTTGGGGGTAGGGTCGCGATCCTAGGACGAAGGCATGGCAGCTATCGGCGACGTGCTCGTAGCAGGAGGCGGCGCGTTCATTTGATGCAGGGTTTTGCGTGTTCGTGCGTATGGGGGTGTGCTGGGTAGAAGAATGCGTGAGAGATGAGGAGGTTACTGTTAGGGTGACGTGGCCATGAATTTTAGGTGAGTGGAAGTGTTCACTTCTTTTGTTTATTTTAATTTAAATTTAATCGCACTAATTGCTATATCTTTCGCATACGAACTCGGTTTCACGCACAGTTTTTTTGTTAGGATTGTATTGAAATTCTGAACTTGATGACACTGGTTTGGATAAATTCTGAGACGGTCAAATTTTTTGGTTTAAATTGAATTTAAATTCAATTTAAATTCAAAAGGTGAGTGCTTTAACCCACTCACAACTTCCAAGATTTCTTATGTTTGTTAAATTGATTTATGATGTGTTTAGAAATTTATTTATAGCTGTTTGGCATATATTTCATCATTATCTCAGTAAATTTGCATTCCTATAATTTACTTGTTATTTAATTCATTTTTGCATATACACAGCTAGTTAAATTTATTTATTATTGCATATAAACTACAGTTAAACAATTATTTAATTCATTATTGAAAAATTAACTGTCAGTAACTAATTATTATTTATTGATGTGATTGTTTGTATTGGATGATAAATTGATGAATGTTTGATGGTTGATATGATGGATGCTATATTTATATTGTATAAACTGCAAGTTATTATGCATTTTCATTTCATTCGGGATTGCGGTTTGAAATGATATACAACCGCATTTTTATTTTTAAATTGCGGATTGAAATGATAAATATCCGTATCACTTGACCATAGGATAGAAAATTATATACAGGCACCGTGGTATATATATAAAATGATTTTTGAAATGATTTTCCCATGATTTTGGAAAGAATACGGTTTAATAAATATTAAATTTTGATATATATATATACATATAGTAAAATTCTTGAATTTAGCTATGTATAAAAATTGTTTCGAATTTTTAAATAAGCTAGATAACGAAGTTGATTTCATTTATATAATATGGTTAAGTATATATTTGAAATTCTATGGTATTTAGAGTTTATAATAACTCAAATAAAAGTAAGGTTGAAGATAAATGTGAATATGATTTGAATTAAAGTATTTAAGAATTTTCCTCGAAAAATTTGTTTTGAAATGTAAATAAATTAAGATTTTAAAGGTATGATTTTATAACTTGATTTTTGATTTGGGGATTTAAACGAATATTAAATTAATTTAAAGAATATTATCAAGTTAATTTAATTAAAAGAATATCCTGTTATTGAAGTTTAAGGGTTTTACCTGAATAATTTTGTTTAGTAAGTAAATAATTCAAATTTAAATAATAGGAATTGGATTTGATATATATTAAATTATCAAAGAACCCATTTTGAAATAGTGGAATATTTAAAGATTGAAATATATGAACTATAAAGTTTTGAAATATAGAATATTTAAGCTTTGAAATATATGGGAATTAAAATGGTTTATTTGGAGGTTCAAATTGATATTGGGAATTCATTGGAAAATTTAAAGAAGCTAGTTATTTTATATAGTAATATAGTATTTGAACCATTAAGTATTGAAAGTTATGTTTCAAAGCTATGGTTTCAAGGTATATATATATTTGGAAATATTATGATTTTGGGAAAGAGATACTTATAAAATAAAAATGATATCATATTGATTTGGGGTTTTAAAAATATAAATGATATCGTATTTATATGGTTTCAAAGAGATATATATTCTGGTTTAAAGTATAAATTATTTTGAAATAACCGCGGTGTTATAATAACATTTGGTTGTTAAAAAGGCCGGGATCGGAAGTTGTCATACTCTCTGCCAACTCCGAAAACCACTTTAACAACCGTGTACACGGTGGAGATTCCAGAATGAAGTAGGATGGTGGCAGCGTTTTCCTTTGAGGTAATTACATGGACCCGACTCCCGTGAGTTGGCATAAGGTGGCTAAAACAGGAGCGATTCTCGGGCCAATGAGGTCATTCCTCTGATCGAATACTCCTATTCGATATTATACTCTGACTTTGGGTTGTTTCAATGGCCACTTTTGATTTCTTTGATTTTAGGGGGAGTTTGTCCGAGGAGGGCGGTAGTAGCAGTTACGTGTTACCACCAGCCCGGATGCGTAATTGCTATATCTACCCTGGGATTGCCTAGTTGTGCCTTGTCACCTACCCTATCGCGCCTTGTACGAGTTTGGATTTCTCCCGTAGCCCGTGTGGTATCCTCTGGTGGCTTCCCGATCAGGATGGACTATGATATTGGATGGACTACTGGGACTATTATGTGTTAAGGTGGAAAATGTAAAGCCTTAACGCTATTTAAAAGTATGTTTATTTTACTATAGACACTATTATAATAGCGAAATATACTACATAGTAAATAGTTTAACGGATCCTTAGGAGATGTAAATCCCGAGCATCTCTTGAGTTACTGCACTCATATTTATTTCTGTTGATTTAACTTACATAAGATCTTTTAGTTCTGACTCGAGCGTTTTTGTCTTTTCAAATTTGCTCGGGTCAGTCCGAGTGTTTCGGGATCGAAGACTGTAGCTCTGGAGGACGAAGAAGGAGATTTTTTTAATTTTTTTTTATATTCCACTACACTCATATTGTTCCGCTGCATTGTTATATGGTACATGTATATTCGATGTATGTTGTAAAAGTATAAGCGAATATTTTAAACAGCTTTATAAACTATATATTTGATTATTATATTTTATCCTTCCGCTGTGAGATTCTGTTTTGTTTTTATTTCTTTCTCGTTTTCTTATTTCCCCCATAACAGTCCGCCCTTTCGAACGGTTTGAATTGGCAGGTGTGTCGATTTAAAGCGTGCGAAAAGGCGGGGCGTTACATAATATATCTCCAACCCTTAGGGTTTCAAAATTCATCTTGTTTTTCATAAATCGGCAATGCCTCCTTTGCATGGCTAGCTCTGCAAAATCCCTAAATAACATATATATACATCTCATTTCTAGACCATCCCATATTTGACACACCTCGTTTCTAAGGACATACAAATTCACACACACACACATACACGCGCGCGCACACACACATATCCAATTTTATCTACAATAAAGATCTTCATACCTCTTTCATAGCAAGAGCATTTCATTTGGATGCAAATAAAAGTGAGTACGCATCCAAATAGCAAATAACTACTTCCATATACCTAATCATGTATTCAAAAAGAGGACTAAACCCAGTTGCAATATTAAACCACGGATTTAAGAATTCTAAATCATATATGGCAATCATCATAAATAAACATACTGTAGCGACCCAGAATTTCCATCATTCGATATTCCTATATTTAATTGATTTTAAATATGCAAAAGTTAATTTAATAAGATGAATAATTTATTTTTGAAATATAGTGATTTAATTGGACAAATAAATTGTTAATTTAATATTTGAAATTGTGTAAATAATTGGAATTTGGATTTAATATGAATAAAAATGATTTATAAAGTTGAATTAAATCACATTTGAATTAGAACGATGTTAGAGAACTTTTAAAATTGAATTAAAAGTTAAATTGTAAAAATTGAATATTTTAATATTTAATTAACGAGTGAAAATAGCCATTTTTCAAACAGTCTTGGATTTCGACGAAACTAGTTTCATTGGATTCGTAATGTTAAATTATTGTAAGATTTCAAATTTCATGTCAATCGGATTTACGGTTTGTCCGGGGCAAGCTAAAACGCGTAGAAATCGGTTTAAGCGAATTTTAAATTTAAATAGTCAATTCGAAAACCTATCTTTCAAATACGATCGAGTTGGCTCCCGATATATATTCCATTGCGTTTGGAATAGGGGTAAAACATAATAAACGCTAGGCGGCACGCTTCGTTTGGAGCTAGGAAAAATTCGGGATGAATAGTGTCGCGTAATTTTTCAATAACCGGACTTGATTATCTTCATTTTACACTAAACCCTAGTCTTCTAGGTTACAGCCGCCACTTGATTTTCAATGGCTGAAATCTTGTCTTCAATCTTCTTCAATTATCTTCCAATCCACAAATTGATTCAAGAAACTTTCAACTACGAAATTGTAGAGTACAATGAGAGCTATCAATCCAACGGTCATGATTGGATTTCACGTAACGAATTGACGTGAATCTCGATGCAAAGTTCATACGTTTTGGCACAAATTTCAAGACAATGGTGAGGCCGAGCATCATGATGTTTGGAGAAGTGATGGAGTAGGCCATGGGCTTCAATTTGGTGGTCGTTGATCGTCGTATATGTCGACGTAGTGGGCGCGACTAGTAAATCATGAACGACGTCCATGGGTTTCGTATGCGTGCGTATTCACTAGGAAGAAGACGGAAGGGAGCACCATGCGGCCATGATCTATTTTGATGAAATCAACCGCCTGGATGTAAAAGGTTATAAAAAAATACAAATAAAACGTTAATTAATTTATATTATAATTCGTGCAAACTTTAAAACGCTATAACTTTTTCATACGAGGTCTGTTTCGCACGAAACGAATTGCGTTGGGTTTGAATTGTCGGATACTACGCGATTGAGCTGGTTTGGAGTTGATTGGAGCTAGTGTGAATTTTGGATAAAATTAAACGGTCGTTTAATTTTATTCGGAATAAAACGCTGAAACTACGACTGCAAGCAATGTGAGTACAACTCACTCTTTCTGACTCACTGATATTTTTATATAAGTGGGAAATAAATATTATTTATGATGATTGATGATTGTTTGGATGATATATGATATACTGATTGGTATTCGAATATATACCTGCCTAGTGGAGCAGATGACCCTATACGTTCCCGTGTATGAGCGGATGACCCTTTGTACGAGCGTCTGCCTTGAAGCGGACATTGCACACATATTCTAATTTGTATATTTGTTGCAGGTGACAGGTTGGAGGGATCCAACTGGATTCCTCACCCGTATTGGTTTATTTACAGATATTTTGATATATGCTGTTACCATATTATATATGATATTTTGGATGCGGTGATTGTTATATTTAGTGCTGTTGCAGCATTAGGCCTATTTTGGAGTTTTAAAAATGTTAAAGTAACGTATTCAAATTTAAAAGAATTTTTAAAGTGATTTTGAAAATAAATGTTTTATTGAATTTTTGAATCGTTAAGAATTGATTTGTTTTGAATAAATAAACTGATAATTTTTATGTTATAAAAATTATGATGTTTTGGGAAATACAATTGAAGTATGGTTTCTGCGAAATATGGAGTTAATGATTTTGTAAAATGGTTTAAATTGAGATTTTTGATTTATTATAAATGGTTTATAAATAAGATTTATAAAATTGAATTTTTATTAATCAGAATAATGGAATTTTAATGGAGTTTCTATAAATGTTAGAATGGAGTTATAAATGAATCTTATAAGTAATAACATCTATAGTTTGTAATTGAGTTATAAGTACTTAGCTTATAATTTGGATTTTGGCATGTAATTGAGTTATAAATGGAATTGCTTAATAAAGTGATTTTATAAGTTGAAGTTTTTGTAAAATATAAATTTGATTTATAAACATTGTTTTATAAATCCAAAATCAATTGATTTTGACAAGTTAAATATAGAAGTTTATTAAAGAAGAAATATCCACGATTTTGGACAGTGGATAGTTCTTTAATAAAAATGTGAAATAGTAATGAATTTGGTATAGGAGGGATATTCACGATTTTGGACAGTGAATTATCCTTTAAATTAAATGTTGAAATAATATTAAATTTGGTTAGGGAATTATATTCATGATTTTGGACAGTGAATAATATATTAAATAAATAATTTGGAAAGTGATATTTTAATTGAAGTTAAATGGTTTAAAGACGTTTTAAAAATGTGTTAGGTATTGAAACCATAGATTTCAACATTCACTGTTGAAATAGACGTTATCGAGAAGTAAGGAAATGATGGACTATAACACTGTTATTATAGTAAATGATTTTTGAAAGGAAAAGCTTTTGTATAGTATTGGGGTTTATATATCTATCTTATTTCGAATCCCTATACTATTGATTTTGGGTTCTTGTAACGATGTTTTACACAACATTCGTGTTGACCCAAATAAAGGTGTTTAAAGAGAATGTTTTCCTTATATAATAAAATATATACTTAATCATGTTTTAAGTTATGTAATATTTTCTAAGTGTTGAAAATAAATTGAATTGTGAATTACTTATTATTAAATAAGTATTTGGAAATGTTTTCCAATATGAAGTGAAATGTTTTGAGATTATATCATTTTAAAGATAAATTGAAGTGAATATTTGGCAATGATTTAATAAAAAGAAAAGATTAATAAAAAGGGCCTAGTGATTGTTATGGTGCTGAATATTTGTTTGTTTGTTTTGATAGTTAAATAACCGACTACCAAAATTGGCCAAATTTTAGTTCCTCGACTTGATGTGGGAACTATTTAGTCATACACTTAGTACGTAGCCTTCTGTATAGGCTTGATTATCATTTGTGTTAAGGATGTTGATTCGTATAGTACGGAGTATTACTCCAATCTATCGAGCTTCCTTCTTGACCCGAAGGATAGCAAGTTGAAAGTTGGAGACGTGATAAGTCCATGAGACTTAGTTTCTGTGTGAGGTTGAGGAACACTGTTGCGTTGTTGGTGCGAAGAGACCGGGATCAGATTCATCTGAAAACCACTTCGGACCAACGTATATGCGACGATTGTGCAGGTTGCTTTGTGATGATATTGATATTCTAGAATTTCATAGTGAGGGACTGCTTGTTGATCGTTTGGGGTTAAAATCCCAATATACATCCAGTAGCAGTGGTCTCTTCATTTATGAAATATCCAATGCGAGGACTATTCGCTACTAATCCCAAGGATTTCCCGATAGGATGTGGTAGGAAAGTACCTTCGGTTTGTCCTGTTCTTGGACAATTTGTATGGATGTTTGTCTGAGATTGCATTTCTATAGATTACGTACATTGGTTTTTATAAACGTAGATCAATGGTGGCGGAGAAGGCATCTTCTCTTAGCTTAACACCCTCCTTGAGACATATGAGTTTAAGGGTTGTACTTTTGTGGAAGGAAACTAGTAGTCAACGGAAATGGCCGTGTGGTATTCAAAGTGATGTGATATGTGATTATGAAAGGTAATCGTTACCTCATCAGGCCTGATCAACTGGAAATGACCAAAACAAGGTTAGATGCGGCAAGGCTAAGTAGGTCACTCCCATTAGGATATGATCATCCTCTTCTAGATATATCTTTACATGCTATGACGTCGTGTATCTGATTATTGTGGTTTGTATGCTAAAGGGCCCTCGGTAAATGTCGGTAACGACCGGAGGATGACATGTTCGGTACCATCTAGTTATAGAGGTGGGCCGGTCTTGTGTTGGTAGATGGTAGATGTTCTGTGCCTCTGGACATCCATCTAGAGGTGTACCCCTTCGGAAGGTCCCTTCACCTGGTCATTTGTATGGAAATCCAAACTCCACTACGTGTTTGCCATTTTGATTGTATTACCCAGTTGGGCTATATGCTGGAATTTAATCAATGTGACAATTTCGGCTATGATTAATATTATTTGTATATAGTAGACACTACTATAATATAATATGAGATTTTATATGATATGTTTTAGTTATCGTAAGGTAAAAACATGTCCGTGTTTATGTGTGGACTTGTCTTACGAGATACTTTTGTTTTGAAAACTAAGGAAAAGTTTGGTAATTTAATAAATTCAGTTGAGTGTGTTTCTCACGCTGGTTTACCAAACTGATCCAGGCGTTCTTCCCTTTCAATGCTCGAGTCCGACCGAGTATATTTACAGGTTCAGATTTGATGCTTTTGGAGCATCAGCAGGGGAGCTGGAGATCTTCATTTTCGTATACACGTACTCGTTTTGATTATTCGCCGTGCTTTGTTTGTTGTTGTATATTATCGACAATTATAAGGACGGGTTATTATAACTGTCCAAGCTGATAACTACTGATTGATAAATGAACTCTGATTTATGTGTGTGTATATACAGTTTCTGTTTTGTAAAGATCATTGATATGATATTATATATTTTCCACTGCGATGTGAGATTCTGTATTGTTCTGTTGGTTCTATCTTCTCTCTTTCTTCTCTTCCTCTCTCTTATTTTCTTTCTCTTGACTTTCCATCATTTTGTGCTTTTTGGGTCGGACATGTGTGGTTTATTATTGCTTCAGAGTGTACGGATTTGCGGGTCATCACACATACTATATCAGACCATGTAACAAGCATCTCAAATAAACATGTTACAACAAACTGTGCAACAGACATGTTTAATATAACAAACATCTCAAACAAACATGTTATAACAATCTTTGTAACATGCATCTCTAATGTAACAACACAATATTAAAGCATATACAATCAAGTATAATAACCAATACCACCACGATCGTATAATACTATTAATTAGACAGTAAGAAGACATAACTCAGTATCCAAATATACCATCGACTCCACGTAACATCAAAATGAAATATACTCATGTAGATCCCATCTTGACCCCAATAATAGGCATGGATAATACGTGATGTACTTTAGATATGTCACGACCCGTCTTCCACTTACCAGAAAGACGTATCATGAATTAAGAAAGAAAGAGATAGAAAGAGAAAGAAAGAGAAGAAAGAAGAAAACAACAACAGAATCTCAACAGCGGAACGAATAAATTACATTAAAAACAAAGGTATTACATAGATATACAACAACTATCAGAGTTACACAGTTATACATCACATACTAGATAGTTATAAACACCAGTCTAGCTATTACAACACAGTAGACAACAACTCAAACAAACGACTCAAAGATGCCAACACAGTGAAATACTAGATAACTATAACGCAGAAGCCTCCTGCTCCATTGCTCTTCCATAATTCGTCAAAGCAAACCTGAATCCCTTGGCTACTCGTAAAAATTTGAGTACCCAAGAGTATAAGAAAAAAGAAATAAACTCCGAGTCAGACATGGGTCTGGTGTGAGTAACAGGTTAAAGTTGCTTAACTTTTGAAAACCTTTAAAAAGAAAGGTATCACGTAAGACTTCCCACACATAAACATGGAAAAGTTTTTACCTTACGCTAACCAAAACATTAGATAGGTAATCCGGTGATATTATAAAAGTGTCTAGGGTTTTCAAATAAAATACAAAAATAGCTGGAATGCTTACACCTCACATTCCAACATAGTTGGGCACAATCAATACGTACGGCACTTATTGGATTTTGGATTCCATACAATGGCAGGGCTACTTGGGTACCGCCTATCACAGTACGTGGCCTAGATCACCGTACTGAGGAGTACGCCCGCTCCCCTGCAACACAAGGCCGGAACCATCCCTTACTGGACAGTCCCGAACAAGACAACCCCGACAGTTGGAGCTCAACAACTGCCCACACAGCCGAAATAAAAGGGACCTCTAGACAGGGGAAAATCTCGTCCTACTTGGGCATGACCCACTTAGCCTTGCTGCACCTCCCCTGTTTTAGCCATTCCCGGTTGATGAGGCTTGAGGCTACGATTACCTTTAGAGAACACATCTCTTAGAATGCTCATCGTCCACCTGACGATGTTCTGAAAGCATTCAATCCATACAAGTTTTTATGTTTTTAATTAAGTTTTTAACTTAATTAATCTTAACCTCTTGATAAATTAATTTCCAATCATTAATTAAAATCATAACTTATTTAATTAATGATCTTATTTCCAAATTAATCAATCTTAATTAATTAACCTCAACCATAATTAATTAATTCAAAATCCTTACTTAATTAATTAAATAAATTAATTAATTATCCATCTAATTACCTTAGTAATTTAATAAACCAAAAACATTAAATATTTGATTTATTTTAAGTAAAACATTTCTTATTAATAATTTCATTACCATTAACAAAGAAATATTCAAAACAACTTACTTTAAAATTTGTTTCCAAATTTCATTTTAAGTTTTAAATTTAAAATGATAACCAAACTTAACTTTAACAAAGTTTTAAAAACATTTTAAAAAATCCTTTTTAAAACTTCTACTAAATAATTTCTTATTTTATAAAGAAGTTCAAAGGAATTTAAATCCAAATCCATTTAAAATAAAAATCATATTTAAAATATATTTCAACATCCAATGTTGTTTAAACATTTAATTTTTTTAAAACTTCATTTATTTTCAAACATGATTCAAATTGGATCTTGTTTCCAGATTTAAACTTATGTTTAAATCTTCTACTTAAACTTAAAGCTTTACCTTTAAATTCAATTATTTAAACTCTTTTAAAAGTTGTTTAAACATTTTAATTCATAAAGTTTAAATTAAATTTTAAAACTGGAATTCAAACTTAGTTTAAATCCATATTTTAAATTTAGATTTTAAATTCTATTTCAAAACTTGTTTTTAGATTTTAAATCAATTTTGAACTGAAATTATACAGGTTTCAGAGAAACCCATAACTGCAGAAGATACCCGAGTCCCCTCTGATTTACTTCGAGTAAATCCCTGAACTACTTCGAGTAAAAACTCGAATTACTCGAGTATGACCCGAGTCCAAAATTCCTGCAAAAAAAAACAAACAATCTGACACCACTTCTTCACCGTGCATATGCACGGTGGTCTTGGCCGCCTCCGGCCACCACCAGGATAACAAGCAAGTCGCCGACCATCACTGGAACACATCGCGATCCTCCAAAAATCATCATCTACTCGAAAACAATTTCGAGTACCCAAACCTAAACCCGGAAAAAAATACTGGAACATGTATCACCATCCAAACCCAAACCTAGAATACCATCATTCCCCCTCCTTCGGCCATTAGAGGCTTTGCAACGCCGTCCAACGCTTCTTCGACACCCAAGCATCCATCACCCCAAAAATTGTAGCACTCGATCAACGAGAGCAACCATGCCAAATCAAAACACTGCACTGCCTAAAAACTAGGTTTATAAATCAAATCTAACGATCACCATCACCATGGTGAACTTCCACCACCACCACCACTATTTTTCTCATTATCACTGACCACTAACCCATCACCAGGAGAAAATCCAACCTTCTAGAACCTCGAGATCATCTGAATTTCGTCCATTTACAATTTCCAGTAAAAACAGCAATGTGCATAAATCCCAATATTAAAAATTGTAATTTTGGTTTCAAAAATCACATTTAAGTTTTATCATTTGATTCATGCTCCTTAAACTAAGAATCAATTTAATTGAATTTCACCTGTTTTTAGTTTACTCTATTATTTTCTTTATTTTCCAGTAAACTGCTGATTTTTTTTAACTTGAACAAATCTTAAACTATAATTTATGATAAATTAAACATACATTGTTTAAGACTCATGTATTCTTACAGATTGATTCAAAGGTACTTAAGTTTTACTAAAATATGGATCTGGAACTTAGAAAAACTGTAATAAAAAAAACAGTATCTATGCTCAAATCAATTTACATACAGAAGATACACATACATAATAAAATTTTATCACAGAAAAACAAGCATGCAGTCATAACCATACTTAAATTTTAAATTTGTGAGGTTACTCACAAACATACTAGTTTCATAGATGATTAGGCAACTTAATTATTACTTAAGTTTTAATCCTGAAATGTTACTTACAAACATGCTTATTTCAATCATTAATCAAGCAACAATTTATATTTAAGTTTTATTTAAAAAAAAGTCACTCACTTGATTTAGCATGAAACAGAGCACAAGATTGAGTTGCTTTGCATTTTGATTTGCATGCAAGCTATTTGAAACTTGAACTTGCTTCAGATTTCACTTTTACATTCCCAGGTTGAAAGATGTATGCAGGCATATGCTTTGATTTGAAAATGCTTGACTTTGACAAACTTGCAGTTGCATGCTTTTGAAATGAATTACAGGTTTAACATGCAGGCTAGCTTTGCTTTTGCATTTTGAACTTGAGGATTTTACATAGGACTTACTTGCTTTGATTAAGGAAGGATTTCAGATCTTGATTTTGAAAATGAAAAAAATGCAGACAGATTGGCTTGAAGAGGGATTTGAAGTGGATTACAGGATTAACATGCAAGCTTGATTTTTTTTTTTGGTTTTTTTAGAGAGTTTGGAATACAAATTTGTTTCAGCTAAAAACATATCTTTTTAACTTTGAAAAAAATTGAAGATTAGAAAAGAAGAAGATTGAAGAAAACATGTTTTTATAAGTGAAATTGATTTATTTAAAAACTAAAAGAAAAATTAAAAATAAATATGACACATGTAAAAAAAAAAACTAACACTTGTTAAATTATTTATTTAATTCAACTACACTTGTCATTATACCTCTTAGTTTAATAACATGTGTCTTGAGAATTATTTTATTTGTTTTTATTTATTTTAAAAGTAAATAAAACTCTTTCTTTATTTATTAAATACACATATAATTAATTTCATAAATAAATGTATATGTGCATTCCTTTTTAAAGAAAATGAAATAAAACAATTTATATAAAAATGAAAGCTTACTTACAAGATTTACATATGTTTATTGTTTTGAAATTTCAAAATTAAATTCAAATTCAAATGCTATTCATACATTTAAAAGTTCCATTTAAAACTAATTTATATTAACATATTTTAATTTTAAAAATAATAATATTGTCATTTAAGATCTATCTATATTTATACGTTTATTATTATTATTAGAAAATAACATATTTATTAATATAAATAATTTATAAAAGAAATTATAAATTACATATCTTATTTATCTTAATTGAATGCATTAATGTTTAATATATAAATGGTATTTTAAATTTTTATATTAAAATTTCAAATTACTTTCATTAAGCTATATTCAAAAAGAAAAGAAAATAAACTTTTGTTTTATCTTATTTAAAATTTAAACTATTCTTTAAAATATATTTAAACAAATTAAAACAATTTCTTTAAGTATCTTAAAACCAAATAGTTATTTATTAAATAGTTTTGAATAGTTATTTATTAAATAAAATAATGATTTCCAAATTATCAAAATGAATATCAGAATTTAAAAACAAGATTTTATTTGTTTATTAAACTTCAAATCAAAACTTGTCTATTTACAATATATATATACATATATACATTATAAAT
Source organism: Allium cepa (assembly GCA_030765085.1). Taxonomy (NCBI): domain Eukaryota; kingdom Viridiplantae; phylum Streptophyta; class Magnoliopsida; order Asparagales; family Amaryllidaceae; genus Allium; species Allium cepa. The sequence goes on along the minus strand of CM060935.1, from coordinate 326,572,322 downwards.
AGAAAGCAATTTATTAGCTTTTAAAAGATAAAATTCACCAGTTAAACATTTATTTAATTGGATCAATAAATCAAATCAAATTTTATTAACATAATTTATCAAATCATTTAATTTTAAATATAGATTATTAAATTGATATTGCCAAAATTTCTAGGATATCACATTCCTCCCCCCTTAAAAGAATTTCGTCCTCGAAATTTAAAAACAGAGGTAATTTAATAATCTCATTAAAGATTTAATTTAAAACACAAGCATATATCAATCATATGCTAATAACCAACGCAACCAATTTATTTAATCAAACAAATTTATTTATCTAGACAAAATTCTGGATAAAATCTTCTCGAGTTTCCCCAAGTATATATATATACTGGGATACTCGCTCTACAGAATCCAAACAATCTAAACTACGAAGCTACAGAGCTCCTTCTCATCTAGATCTACAAAACTAGACAAGATATCAGACTACAGACGAGTCTGACTCAACAACCAAACCTTTCTGAACCGCTGGTTCCACTACCAGAGATAACTCATACACGTACTCCCTCAGAGATAAGTGAATCTCATTGAATCCAATTATCCAACTGGCAATTCAACTCTTGAAAACCAAACACCAATCCAAACAAAACACAGAAGAGATCCAAAACAAATCTTCGACTCCGGAATCCAAATTTTTTTGTCTCTAATCCATAAGATCTTCTAACGATCCTGGCTGCCTACATCCAAACTGATCAGCTTAACCTTAGCTGATGTCCCCAAAAAGAAACAAGCTGGACCAAAAACAATCTAACACAACGATCTCCTCAAGGTTAACCAAGACCAAGATCACCAACTCTACACTTCAAACATCAGAAGAACAAACTCACTTCTTCTAGGAAAAGACAAAATAGAAACACTCCCAAACTGCTTCCGCTGCACAGCTCTGATCTGGAAAAGAAGAAAAATGCTGATGATGAACACGAGCACAATCTGGACAGAGCATCCTAGAAATATGGTTCAACAGATCCATAAAGGAAAACTCAGAAGTTCCACCAATCCTGAGTTGCTTCACCAACTCTATCTCGAGAAATCCTCCTTCTACTAGCTGATCCACCGGTAGCACTCCTGGAATCCGGTTGATAAGAAAACTCAATCTCCAGTTAGTGACAAACCTCTGACTTCTCAGAAGACATCCAGAAAATCTCTGATAACCTAAGAGAACATTCAACTATCGCAAGTCACTTTTGCGATCAACCCAGACCAATTTCCAAAGAAAACTGTTCTCTCTTTACCAGAACAGCTTACACTTAACTAGCCAATCCACCGAAGAAACGGATCTACTTTGCTGCTTCTGAACTCCTCCTTTAGAAAAAAAATGCTAAGCCGAAAGAACTTCCTGCTGGCACATAGAACACTCCGAGCTGAACTGCTGACACTAAAGCCAAAGACTTCCTAACCCAAAGCCCTTCGAGAAACTCGGACCTCAAGGCCAAACACAAACAACCGGCTGGACTCTGCCACATCACCGAAGCAGACACACTTCCTAAAACTTGTTCCAAAGAAAACATCTTCGGAGACATCCATATTCACTGCATCTCATCACACAGCTACCACTTTCAAGGTATCAAAATACCATTACATACTTCTGCTCAACCTGACAGATCCAAACTCAATTCATCCAACTTCAAAGATAAACTCTGAACCTTTACAGGTTACCTTCAGAGATCGATGAAATCCTTTCACCAAGCTACAAAATTTACTCGAGACGGTATTAGGTCTAAGACTCGACAGATACACTTCCAACCTCAACATTTAAACTCCAACCAATAGTAGTAGTCGTGTTACACACACCACTACCTTATCTACCGTTATAGCCTATATTGGAAAAACCCGAACAGGTAACCCAACAGATACGTAGATATAGCCATATATATATATATATATATATATAAAATTACAAATACGCTCTCTCAGATAGACACCACTCCAGAGCATAGGTATTCACTCAACCTAATGCTCTGATACGAACTGTCACGTCCCGTCTTCCACTAACCAGAAAGACGTATCATGAATTAAGAAAGAAAAAGATAGAAAGAGAAAGAAAGAGAAGAAAGAAGAAAACAACAACAGAATCTCAACAGCGGAACGAATAAATTATATTAATAACAAAGGTATTACATAGATATATAACAACTATCAGAGTTACACAGTTATGCATCACATACTAGACAGTTATAAACACCTGTCTAGCTATTACAACACAGTACACAACAACTCAAACAAACGACTCAGAGATACCAACACAGCGGAATACTAGATAACTATAACGCAGAAGACTTCGCTCCAATGCTCTTCCATAATTCGTCAAAGCAAACCTGAATCCCTTGGCTACTGGTAAAAATTTGAGTACCCAAGAGTTTAAGAAAACAGAAATAAACTCCGGGTCAGACATGGGTCTGGTGTGAGTAACAGGTTAATGTTGCTTAACTTTTGAAACCTTTAAAAAGAAAGATCACGTAAGACTTCCCACACATAAACATGGAAAAGTTTTTACCTTACGCTAACCAAAACATTTGATGGGAAATCCGGTGATATTATAATAGTGTCTAGGGTTTTCAAATAAAATATAGAAATAGCTGGAATGCTTACATCTCATGTTCCAACATAGTTGGGCACAATCAATACGTACGACACTTATTGGATTTTGGATTCCATACAATGGCAGGGCTGCTGGGGTACCGCCCGTCACAGTACGTGGCCTAGATCACCGTACCGAGGAGTACGCCCGCTCCCCTGCAACACAAGGCCGGAACCATCCCTTACCGGACAGTCCCGAACAAGACAACCCCGGCAGTTGGAGCTCAACGACTGCCCACACAACCGAAATAAAAGGGACCTCTAGACAGAGGAAAATCTCGTCCTACTTGGGAATGACCCACTTAGCCTTGCTGCACCTCCCTTGTTTTAGCCATTCCCGGTCGATGAGGCTTGAGGCTACGATTACCTTTAGAGAACACATCTCTTAGAATGCTCATCTTCCACTTGACGATCTTCTGAAAGCATTCAACCCATACAGGTTCGTTCCGGGTTCGAACGAAACCGAAGGCATTATCTCGTTACACTCATTTTGGAATCACCCTCAGAGTTAACGACGACAACCCTTGCACTCTGAATCTTCATCTTCACTTGTGATTCACGACCTTCCGTTTAATTTGGATCGATGTGGTTTTCGGATATCCAAATATGGAAACCCGATCCTGGTCTCATCAAATCCAAAACGCCATCTTTTAGGTCGAAGTTGTTTTAAGTTTTAAAACAATTCAATTTAATTATCTATATACACACAGAGAGATAATTCACATCATCATAATAGATAATCATCACCACAGATAATCCATATTATCATTATCAGAAGATAATCCAAATCATCATCACAATGCAACCAATGCATCCATATCACACAACATTACTAATCTCATATCTGAGATTCAAAGCATTCGAGGAAATCTATTTCATCCATATACAAGCAAGGATTTAATAATCACACCATATATAATTAATTTAAAATGAATTAAATTAATTACATCATCTCTAATTAATTTAACGTAAATTAAATTAATTACCTCAATCTATAAATCCTGCTTATATAACCATTGATTACAAACAAATCAACTAATTAGTTAACCACTAATTAATCATTCTTGATTAATCACGCTTGATTAATCATCCTTTAATTACATTCAAGTAATTAATTTCACAAATTAATTATTCTTAATCAAATATAGTAATTAACCTTTAGTTACTTCATTAATGAATTAATTATAATTAATTATATTATCCTTAATTAATCACATTAATTAATTACTCTAGTCACTTATCATTGATTAATTAATCTCAATTAATTCATCTTAATCACATCATTAATTATATTAATGATTCCTAATTACATTTAAATAAATTAACTTCATTAAGTAATTAACCTTAATTATTAATCACCTTTGATTAATTAACTTCAATAATTAATTATTCTTAATTACTTCATTAAGTAAAATGATTACACCTAAATTAATTATATTTAAAATTAACCATATAAATTAATCATTCTTGATCAATTTCATTAGTAATTAATTACCTTAATTAATTACATTACTTAATTATTTTCCAAATGACTTAATCAATCAATGCTTAAATTAATTACACCAAGTAATTAACTACTAATTACTTTCACAAAGTAATTATCTTCCATAATAATTACACAAACAATTAACCTCAAATTCTTTCATACTTCAATAAGATACATTCAGTAATTAGTCATCTTAATTACTTCTCTAAGTAATTATCCTCCATTAATCACTTATCAACCCATCAATGATTATTCTAAATTAATTAAACTTAATTAATTAATTTAAATTAATCAAATCAATTAATTATTTACAATGAGTAATTAATAACTTTAATTACTTTCACAAAGTAATCATACTTAACCAAATTCCATAATGGTTATCTAATTCAATTAATCTAATTAATTATCAAAATTAATCATTTAAAATAATTCCAAGTTAATGACCTTCATTAACTTATCAACAATTCCCTTAATTACCTTTCTTAAGTAATTAATTTAAATTAATCATTATTAATCACAAATTTATTAATCTTTAATAACTCATTTAATTAATCACTAATTATTTCATTAATTAAGTTTTTAACTTAATTAATATTAACCTCTTGATAAATTAATTTCCAATCATTAATTAAAATCTTAACTTATTTAATTAATGATCTTATTTCCAAATTAATTAATCTTAATTAATTAACCTCAACCATAATTAATTAATTCAAAATCCTTACTTAATTAATTAAATAAATAAATTAATTATCCATCTAATTACCTTAGTAATTTAACAAACCAAAAATATTAAATATTTGATTTATTTTAAGTAAAACATTTCTTCTTAATAATTTCATTACCATTAACAAAGAAATATTCAAAACAACTTACTTTAAAATTTGTTTCCAAATTTCATTTTAAGTTTTAAATTTAAAATGATAACCAAACTTAACTTTAACAAAGTTTTAAAAACATTTTAAAAAATCCTTTTTAAAACTTCTACTAAATAATTTCTCATTTTATAAAGAAGTTCAAAGGAATTTAAATCCAAATCCATTTAAAATACAAATCATATTTAAAATATATTTCAACATCCAATGTTGTTTAAACATTTAAATTTTTTAAAACTTCCTTTATTTTCAAACATGATTCAAATTGGATCTTGTTTCCAGATTTAAACTTATGTTTAAATCTTCTACTTAAATTTAAAGCTTTACCTTTAAATTCAATTATTTAAACTCTTTTAAAAGTTGTTTAAACATTTTAATTCATAAAGTTTAAATTAAATTTTAAAACTGGAATTCAAAATTAGTTTAAATCCATATTCTAAATTTAGATTTTAAATTCTATTTCAAAACTTGTTTTCATATTTTAAATCAATTTTGAATTGAAATTATACAGGTTTCAGAGAAACCCATAACTGCAGAAGATACCCGAGTCCCCTTTGATTTACTTCGAGTAAATCTCTGAACTACTTCGAATAAAAACTCGAATTACTCGAGTATGACCCGAGTCCAAAATTCCTGCAGAAAAAACCCAAACAATCTGACACCACTTCTTCATCGTGCATATGCACGGTGGTCTTGGCCGCCTCCGGCCACCACCCAGTTAACAAGCAAGTCGACGACCATCACTGGAACACATCGCGATCCTCCAAAAATCATCATCTACTCGAAAACAATTTCGAGTACCCAAACCTAAACCTGGAAAAAATACTGGAACATGTATCACCATCCAAACCCAAACCTGGAAAACCTTCATTCCCCCTCCTCCGGCCATCGGAGGCTTTGCAACGCCGTCCAACGCTTCTTGGACACCCAAGCAGCCATCACACCAAAAATTGTAGCACTCGATCAACGAGAGCAACCATGCCAAATCAAAACACTGCACTGCCTAAAAACTAGTTTACAAATCAAATCTAATGATCACCATCACCACGGTGAACTTCCACCGCCACCACTATTTTTCTCATCACCACTGACCACTAACCCATCACCCGGAGAAAACCCAACCTTCCAGAACCTCGAGATCATCTGAATTTCCTCCATTTACAATTTCCAATAAAAACAGCAATGTACATAAATCCCAATATTAAAAATTGTAATTTTGGTTTCAAAAATCACATTTAAGTTTTAGCATTTGATTCATGCTCCTGAAACTAAGAATCAATTTAATTGAATTTCACCTGTTTTTAGTTTACTCTGTTGTTTTCTTTATTTTCCAGTAAACTGCTGATTTTTTTTAACTTGAACAAATCTTAAACTATAATTTATGATAAATTAAACATACATTGTTTACGACTCATGTATTATTACAGATTGATTCAAAGGTACTTAAGTTTTACTAAAATATGGATCTGGAACTTAGAAAAACTGTAATAACAAAAAAAAAGTATCTATGCTCAAATCAATTTACATACAGAAGATACACATACACAATAAAATTTTATCACAGAAAAACAAGCATGCAATCATAACCATACTTAAATTTTAAATTTGTGAGGTTACTCACAAACATACTAGTTTCATAGATGATTAGGCAACTTAATTATTACTTAAGTTTTAATCCTGAAATGTTACTTACAAACATGCTTATTTCAGTCATTAATCAAGCAACAATTTATATTTAAGTTTTATTTTAAAAAAAGTTACTCACTTGATTTAGCATGAAACAGAGCACAAGATTGAGTTGCTTTGCATTTAGATTTGCATGCAGGCTATTTGAAACTTGAACTTGCTTCAGATTTCACTTTTACTTTCCCAGGTTGAAAGATGCATGTAGGCATATGTTTTGATTTTAAAATGCTTGACTTTGACAAACTTGCAGTTGCATGCTTTTGAAATGAATTACAGGTTTAACATGCAGGCTAGCTTTGCTTTTGCATTTTGAACTTGAGGATTTTACAAAGGACTTACTTGCTTTGATTAAGGAAGGATTTCAGATCTTGATTTTGAAAATGAAAAAAAATGCAGACAGATTGGTTTGAAGAGGGATTTGAAGTGGATTATAGGATTAACATGCAAGCTTGATTTTTATTTTTGGTTTTTTGGAGAGTTCGGAATACAAATTTGTTTCAGCTGAAAACATATCTTTTTAACTTTGAAAAAAATTGAAGATTAGAAAAGAAGAAGATTGAAGAAAACATGTTTTTATAAGTGAAATTGATTTATTTAAAAATTAAAAGAAAAATTAAAAATAAATATGACACATGTAAAAAAAAACTAACACTTGTTACATTAGTTATTAATTCAACTACACTTGTCATTATACCTCTTAGTTTAATAACATGTGTCTTGAGAATTAGCATGCAAGTAACCTAACGCACAACAAGATAGCTATCATTATCTCTCTCCGAGTATGCTATGATTGGTAATTGTAATTAGCATGCAAGCAACCTAACGCACAACAAGCAGCAACATACAAAATTAGTTTACAAACATATTACCAAACAAAAAAAGCAAGCAACAACAAGCACTAAAAATCAATAATCGAACAACAGCAAGCAATCAATAACATGCAATAACAAATAATCAATAAGCAACAATAACTAGCATACAAATTACCAACCATACAAAACAAGCAATAACAATCAAGAAAAAAAAGAATCAATAAGAATCAACAACAATCGACATACAATTAACATAAAAACAACTAATCATACAAAAAGAGGCTATACCAACATGTATGGTGACCAAGAACAGTCAAAATGAATATGTCAAGCCATAAACTCCCATGAGCATGTTTGACATCCAAGATGGATAAAATGCTTAAGTGGTATAACTCCTTTCATGAAAACAATACATGAAAGACAATTACACCTCTTGCTATGAAATGGATAAAAAATATGATATGTTAGATCACCAATCCTCAAAATTGTCAAACAAACCCAGCAACATAAGCCTCAATTTTAATTTTCTTTCGAACAAAACTCATTCGCCAAAGAAGAAATTTACTAATCAAACCATTATTTAATGACAGTTTACAAATGCTTGGGCTCGCTTAGGTTATAATTCACCTCAACCTCACAATGTTAATAAGGACAATATACTAAGTTTAATGATTTGCCTTTTTGACCTCTAATATTGACAATAACAAGGAAGAAGGAACATAATATCGGAATCTCATAATGGAACGATCATATATAATATCAAAAGACAGTATAAACTGTCATTCTAAGATACAAAGTTTACTAAAGTTATAGTAATTATCATGGACAGTTATAACAACCTATCCTCATAATGCTGATATATACAATACAGAAATGTAGCGGAATTAAAAACTACTATAGGTAGAACCCCAACTCTTCCCCAAAAGCTCCAAAACGTCCAAAGCTAAATCTGGAAATATACACGGTGCTGAACCGAGCATTATAAGAAAATAACACCCAGATAAATCTAGTAAACCAGCGTGAGAAACTCAATAAATTAAATAACATATAATAGTAACCATTGAGATCGTACATGTTACCTCGCCTTTTGGACAAAGCCGGGATATCAACAAATTGGCTAAAAAAGGATGGATACAAGGATTGGAGATCAATTAGAAACATGGCTATGATCGATACCGTCAAAATTGGATCGAGCTCCAATTGAGGTGAGATTTATAGGGAATGATAAACAAGGCTAGATGAGGCTACATTTCGAATTTTAGGCCAATCAGAGTTCATATGCTCAAGTTATGGATGGATCAATATTCATGCGAAATCAGTTTGTATCGATATGGTTCGTATTGATCAATACGGGCTCGTCTTTCTACTTCAGATCGATACTTTCATATCGATCAGCATGGATATGGATTGTTATTGGGATGGATACGGGTTTGGACTAATGCGTGCGCTTGGCATTTGGTTTGGATCGGTCGATCTTCGTCTCGATGCATTTTGTATCGATCGAAGCATGGGATCGATAAGAAGAACATGGTACTGGATCGATACCAAGGAAGCGAGACTTGAGGGATGCAGATTTGATGGATATGGGTTTGTACCGATACTTACATATCGATCGATGAAGGCGGTAGAACTTGTTGGCACATTTCATATCGATTAGGGCTGGATCGATAAGATGGAAGGGGCAACCGATGGATATGAGAGCTTACATTCCAGAGCGCTTGGATCGATACGAAAGGGTGGACACGAGGCAACAAAGTATGATGGATAAAAGCATTGATGGATATGAAGGCTCCGTTCTTCGTATCGATGGATACTAAGGAAGCAGTCGAGATGGAGCAAAGGATATGGATCAGAGCGTGTGAAGTTAAGATCGATGCGAAGGCTACGACCATGGATATAAGGACCGATGGATAATTGGATGATAGATACCAATTATGATGGATATGAAGGTGATCGATGTCAAACGATCAATACGAAGTGACCGACCTACTTAAAACCAAAACTTGGATCGATCATAACTCAAAATCTACCAGTCCAAATCCTATGAAATTTCACAGGAGTTTCCTTATGCACTCAAGAATGTTCATGATCGATCTCAGCTCGATTGGACCATTTTTGGATCGATACGAATTGTACATGGATCGATCCAAAATCACCTTGAACCGATTGTGTAGGCCCACCTATGTAAGAGAAAAGGTATTCTAGGTTTTGAGGTAGATATTTTCAGATCTACACCTATAAATAGCAGCCCTATAGCAACTAATAGGGCACTTATTCTTCTCGGTTAGGTGAAACTCTGTCATTTTGTTCATTGGTATTCAAGGGTTTATAATTGTAATCTTATCACAAAAAGGAATAAAGTGGGCATAGGCCGGAGATAGTTGAACCACTATAAACTCTTGTGTTCGTTACTTTCTTACTCATTTTACATTTTATTTTTCTTCAATTTACTCTCTACTTAATCTAGATCTGAGACTGGATATTAAAGATTTGTGTCCAAACAATGGTGCTTTAACTACTTTTGGGTTTTGTGACCAATTTTGGCTCAAACACTTTGGTACTTTCACCGAGATGGACTAGCACCCGTTACATCGGATTTGGAGTTCAGATTTGAAAAGCTAAAGGATTAGATCTGAAGCTATGGCTAAGAAATCAGCAAGGAGACAGAGGACAGAAAGGAGTTGGCATGAAGGAAGTCAGAGGCATCTTCAGAAGCTAAACAGACCTCAGTTTTCATCACCAGAGATGAGATGGAGATGATGATTGATGTTATGCAGGAAGGAATGCTGAAAAGGTAGGAGGAGATCATGCAAAAACTACTCCGACAAGTTGGACGAGCTAGAGTGCAGAATCAAGAAAACGCAACTACAGGAAATGTTGGGAATAGGGATCGTGAACCTGGAGTAGCAGGAGTGGAGACGGTTTGGAATCAGGAGGATGGAAAAAAAAGATGTAGGACGGAGCAGGAACATCAGCAGTGGATCCTACACTTGGGGGGATACCCATAGACCATGTCGGCTCCATTTCAGGAAGGATACCAGACGGCGCCGTGCAGTTGGGTTTTGATTGGGATATAGATGCTCATCCAAAAGGATAGGTTCTAGGATTCCCTTATGGACTCGGTAGGCAGGTTGGAGATTGTAGATAGAGGCTACCACTTGATGACAATGATAGGTTGGTGGACATGATCAGACAGACTATGAGGGGAGGATTGGTAAATAGATATCTGGAGGACTTGAACAGAAGTCCCTACTCCTATGATCAGGCAGGCTAGGAATCCACCAAATTTCGAACTACCAACTTTGGAGATGTACGATGGGAGAACGAATCCTGCTGTTTATTTGACAAGGTACATGAGACATATGGAAGTGCTAGGGGCATCAGAGGAAGTCATGGTGCGGTGTTTCCTTTTGTATTTAACAGATATAACAACATTATGGTTCAGACAGCTAGAGAGTGGCTCTATTGGTGCATGGACGGAGCTGATTGAGAGGTTTATGAGGAAATGTAGGGTCCACATAGTTAGACCCAAGAATGTGATGACTTTGACATCGATGAAACAATGGAAGGGAGAGTCGCTTAGGTTTTCTTGACCAGATTCAACACGGTAGTGGCTTCGATGGATCGACCTGATCCGTCGATGGTTCTGATGGCAGCAGTCTCAGGAATTGCGATTAATTCGGATTTTAAGATATCGTTGGAACAGGATCCGCTGATGGATCTCTGAGAGTTTTACCATGAAGCAGAAAGGTTTCTATGATAGGAAGATGTAAAGGCCGAGAGAAAGGGGAGGCTGAAGTTTACGCAACAAAAGGTGGAAGTCCACCAAGAGAGGATTCAAACAAAGCCGATAGAGGTAAAAGGAAGGTAAATAACAACGGTGACACATCGAAAAGGAAACGAAGGGAATCCAAATTCTCTTCTTACACGGATTTGACCGAAACTATGGAAAGGATTTACTTTGATACTCGAGGGCACTTCCAGTATCGAAGGCTAGCAAAAAGGGAACCCTTTGAATATGAGCGGGTATCGGAAAAGCATTACATATTCCATGAACTGAATGGACACAACACAAATGAGTGCAGGAATCTAAAGAATATTATTGAGGAACATGAGAGGAATGCTCATCTACAACGGTACATAAGGAATCAAGCTGTGGCTGTGGAATAGGAGCGGCCACCGCCCACCCCAAGGGAAGATGGAACGGATCTAGGCAATGCCAACAGCTTATTATCAACTGAATGGATTTATGGCTTTAAATAACTAATACACCCCGAAATGATGCGGCTAAATCACTTACACATGTACGGGATCGAGGACGATCCCTAGGCATGCTCTGGGATGATGATAAACCGTGATGCTCGAGTTTACGAAATCTTGTTTTTCTCCGTTTTCAGTGTACTCTGGTTTCTTTGTTGGTACTATGGACATTTGATTTTCCTGGTCGTACGAACTTTTATTTGTCAAGTGGACTTTGTGTTGATTGGATTTGGGTTAATGTAATAAATAATATAGGTTTCGCAATTACGGTCTCGAGTGGAGAGATGGGGCAGTAATCGCAAGTTACGAGTTCCTTCGTCGAAGAGTAGTGGAATGGACTCGAATATAATGTAAAAGTCATGGTTACAGTCCCAAGCGAAGAGATGGGGTAACAATCGCAAGTTACGAGCCCCTTCGCCAGAAAGTGATGGATTGGACTCAAATACAATATAAAAGTCCTCGATCGGAGAGTCGTGGCTGAGAATATAGAAGTTCTCGATAGGAGAGTCGAGGCAGGAGAATATAAAAGTCCTTGACCAAGAGTCGAGGCCGAAGAATATAAAAAGTCCTCGATTGGAGAGTCGAGGCCGAGGAATATCAAGTCCTCGACCAAAGAGTCGAGGGTAGAGGAACAACTTCATAGGTTAAACCCTTGACCAGAGAGTCGAGGCCAGACTTGGATAAAATGGACCCGGAGCGGTCCAGGCTTTGGATTTGGACACAGAGATGTCCCAGATTCAAATATGGACCCAAAGAGGTCCCAAATTTGGATTTGGACCCAGCAAGCTCTCGGATTTTGTTAGGACGACCCGGAGATGTCTACAGGATTTGGATATGGACCAGGAGTGGTCCTAGATTTGAATATCGACCCAAAGAGGTCATGGATTTGGTTATTGGTTTCTGGGTATGAACGGTTAAAACTCGGCTAACAGGTTCAGATGGCTATAGAATTAACTAAGGATTTGGTTACTGGATTTGGATATCGACATGGAGCAGTAACGAATTTGGACAAGGATATGGCTATGGCACTTGGATATTATGACTTGGTAATAGATGGAATAAGGACTTTGGATAATAGATATAACTCTATCCAAAACATGCCTTCTTACTGCAAGACATGTTTTGGGGGAGCAAATGTCATACCACCTTTTGGACAAAGTCGAGATATGAACAAATTGGCTAAAAAGGGATGGATATAAGGATTAAAGATCGATTGGAAACATGGTTATGATCGATACCATCAAAATTGGACCATGCTCCAATCGAGGTGGGATGATAGGGAATGATAAACAAGGCTAGATTAGGCTACATTTTGAATTTCAGGTCAATCGGAGTTCGTATGCTCAAGTTATGGATGGATCAATATTCATGGGAAATCGGTCTGTATCGATTTGGTTCGTATCTATCAATATGAGCTCGACTATCTACTTTGGATCGATACTTTCACATCGATCGGCATGGATATGAACTGTTATCAGGATGGATACGGGTTTGGACTAACATGTGTGCTTGGCATTTGGTTTAGCTCAGTCAGTCTTCATCTCGATGCATTTCGTATCGATCAAAGCATGGGATCGATACGAAGAACATGGTACTGGATCGATACGATAGAAGCGAGACTTGGATAGATGCAGACTTGATGGATATGGGTTTGTACCGATACTTACATATCAATTGGTGAAGGCAGCAGAACTTATTGGCACATTTCATATCGATCAGGGCTGGATCGATACGAAGGAAGGGGAAACCGATGGATACGAAAGCGTACATTTCCAGAGCACTTGGATCGATGTGAAAGGATGGACACAAGGCAGCAGAGTGTGATGGATACGAAGCATTGATGGATATGAAGGCTCCGTACTTCATATCGATGGATATTAAGGAAGCGGTCGGGATGGAGCGAAGGATATAGATCAGAGCTCGTGAAACTCAGATCGATGCAGAGGCTAGGACTATGGATATGAGGATCGATGAATACTTAGATGATGGATATGAAGGCGATGGATGTCAATCGATCAATACAAAATGACCAGCCTACTTTATAACCAGAACTTGGATCGATCATAACTCAAAATCTATAAGTCCAAATGCTACGAAATTTTCACAAGAGCTTCCTTATGCGCTCAAGAATTTTCATGATCGATCTCAGCTCGATTGGACCAATTTTGGATCGATACGAAATTGTACATGGATCGATCCGAAATCACCCTGGATTGATCATGTAGGCCTACCTACGCAAGAAAAAAGGTATTCTAGGTTTTGAGGCAGATATTTTTGGATCTACACCTATAGATAGAAGTTCTATGGAAACTAAAAGGGGGCTTCTTCTTCTTGGCTAGGCGAAACTCTATCATTTTTCCCATTGATATTCAAAGGCTTGTAATTGTAATCTCACCCAAAATGGAATAAAAGGATTAATTCAAAGTGGCATAGGCCGAAGATAGCCAATCACTATAAAATCTTGTGTTCTTTACTTTTTTTGCTCATTTTACATTTGCTATTTCTTCAATTTACTCTCTACTTAATCTAGATCTGAGATCTGCGATTGGATATTAAAAATTTGTATGCAAATGCTAGTGCTTTCATTACTTTTGGGATTTGTGACCAATTTCGGCGCAAACAATATTGATTCCCGAAATGGATTTCCCCTCAAAGAAACCAACCATTCATTAAGTTTAACATATAGTGATATAATAGATAATCTCTAGAGTATTTCACATAAATCATATAAAATAAATGTTATGTAAATGCCATAACAATAATAGGCATACAATCAATAACGCTAAGGCATGTTCGCACGGTGGATTTTACATGGAGAACTCCTCGAATCTAGTCGAATTCGAACTCCTACATAAGGATAAGAGATATCCTTCTGTGCAACGTACATTTTTAGGGAATTTGCTAAAAGAAATGCATAACTATCCCATGCCCGGACACTCATGGTTCCAAATGTACCACTCCCGCATGCCTACCCATTAGTAATACTAGATAGAGTTGCCTACACCCTTGGGATTGCTAAAATGCTACGTTCCCAGAAGATTACTAAAATGCTACGTTCTCTTTGGCTATGCATCCAATCTCTATTTTTTGTCATTTTCCTAATATCGAGGCTACGTTCGACATCGCTCACTCGAGTCTTCAACACTTGAGCAGAACGCGAATCCCTAAATGGAGTCCCATATCTTGAACAGATAACGAATCACCACAAGGATTTGAGCATCTCCAGCAGAACTTGAATCTCCATTTAGGTTCCCCGTATAAATCCTCCAACAAATGCTAATGATGTCCTCCCATTTGGAATATTCTCAAGATAGACAGTCTCATAATATATCGTCATTCGAAATGTTAACGTTGACCTCTCCCTTAGACTTAACCTTAGGATTGACAGTTCAACTCTATAACATTTTATTTCACAACTGCATCTAAAACATAGATTGCGTATATGATTTTAAAGTGGATTTGGCTTCGAGTCATCTCATATAAGTACACTCTTCCCACTTATCGGACTCTCCAAAACCAATCGATAAGTTACCCATAAACACAACCCCGGTTCTTTTGGAAATAAACAGACAATGTATAAAAGCGGAGATCACCATCTAACTGTTTAAGCGGACAGATTTCCTTATCATTTTTCCTAGAAGAGCAAGAAGAGTTTATACATATAGTGTAGCATCTCCGAAGATAACTTTACATATAGCACTCGTGTTTCTTCTAGATATTCCGAAAGTTATATTTGGAAAATTTTGATAGTCAACTAATCGACTATCTAGTACAGGATGTTTGTTTATAAATGAAAACCAAGTCTAGTATACTTTTTATAGACAAATGAACATACAGAACACTATCAAGTCATACAAAGTACAATCAAGACACACAAAGTTTGGTTAAGCTACTTAAGCAACTCCCGATCCCTTTTATTTAATTAATCCTTTATTAGTTAAAAACTTATTTACTAGTAAACTTCTTTTCCTAATAAACTTCTATCTTTTTCCAAAAGATTTCATAATTATAAATTCCTTCAAAATATCCATTTTTAGGATCTATGTACTTTCACAAATCCATTCAAAAGGTTTAAGACTAATGTTACTTAAACATTGTCACTACAAACCCAAAACCATTTCGCTTATGCTTATCTTTAAATTATTCTTTTAAAGATCTATTTGCATCCATAAATTTAATCAAAAAGGGTTAAAGATGAATGCTATTAACACATTGCCACAAAAAACTCAAAACCATTCCATACTTGTATTTTCTTTAAAACACTTGTTTTAAAGATATAAGTTCATATTCGGTCAAGTTTATCGTTTGACAAGTTAACTCCCAAGTTCTAAAATGACTGCTTCTGAAAAACGATTCATACGCTTAACTTTTTTTTGACATTCCAACTTAACTATTCCTCGTTCAAGAGTAAAGCCTAGTAACTTAGAGCATTGGTTGCATCAAAGCCTTGTCCAAACACTCCATTCTTGAATCTCATAAGTAGATAAGTCTACCTCATCGTCTTTCAGTGTTAAGTATAGTACTAATGATTTTAATAAATAATAAGAAATCAAATATTTGGTTTATAAGTACAATATAACATCTCCAAAGATAACTGTACCATATAACACTCTAGTTTCTTCTAGACAATCTAAAGTTATATTTGTATAATTTCGATAGTTGATTAATCGACTATCTGGTACAAGAAGTTTATTTATAAATGAAACCAAGTCTAGTATACTTTCCATAAACAAATGAACATACAAGTATATCAAGCCATACAGAGTACGCTCAAGCCATACGAAGTTTGGTTAAGCCACTTACGCAACTCGTGATCCCTTTTATTCAATTGATCATTTTATTAATTAAAAACTCCTTTATTAGTAAACTTCTTTTACTTCATAAACTTCTATCTTTTTCCAAAAGATTCCATATTTATATACTCCCTCAAAAAATGTATTTTAAGGATGTAAGTGCTTTTGATAATCCATTCAAAAGGTTTAAGACTAATATTACTTAAATATTATCACTACAAACCCAAAACCATTTTGTTTGTGCTTATCTTTAAATCATCCTTTTAGAGATCTGTTTACATCCATAAGTTTAATAAAAAGGTTAAAGACGGATGCTATTTACACATTTTCACAAAAACCCAAAACCATTCCATTCTTGTGTTGTCGTTAAAACAATTGTTTTAAAGATTTGAGTTCATGTCCGATTAAGTTTAGCATATGACAAGTTAATTATCAAGTTCTAAATATGATTGCTTACAAAAATCATGATTCATACACTTAACTCGTTTTTGACATTCCAACTTAACTATTCGTCATTCAAGAGTGAAGCCAGATAAGTTAGAGCATAGGTTGCACCAAAGCCTACCTTAGACACTTTATTCTTGAATCTCATAAATAGATAAGTCTACATCATCGGCTTTTAGCGTTAACTGTAGTACTAATGATTTCAATAAACAACAAGAAATGAACATGATTAACACTTTTTTGAGCCTTTCCAGCTTACTATTCCTCGGACAAGAGGGAAGCCTTATAGGTAAGAGCTCTATTGCTCCGTCCCTACTCGACATCAATCTTAATTCTCACAAAAAGATAAGCCTTACTTCGTTGGCTTTTAGTGTTAAGCATAATTGATTACTTTTCAAATAAGTAATTAAACAATTAACCATTTAGCAATTTTAAACCCTCTCTAAACCTTTTGTTTATACTTAACACTTTTAAAAATGATATATATATGTATAGTAACATTTTACCAAACTTGATATATTCAAAAGATAGTTTATTCCGTAAGATATAATATAATCAACATATTTTCGAAAATCTGTATATATATATATATATATATATTAAATATTCTTTTAAAATCATTTATAATACTTATAATAGGTTTTAAAACATTTACTCAAAATATTGCTTGAAAATAGCATGTTTATAAAATCCTTAAAAACTTGAAAACGACATATTTTCTATATATTTTAACACAATATATCTTCTTTAATTTTTACAAATAATTTTTAAAAATTCATAAATATCTCAAACCACTTTTTACATACTATAATAATATTTATTAAATTCTTATTGAGAGAATGAAATAAGACACTTAAATCTAAATATCTTTTCAAAGATTTTAAGTCCAAAAATCAAGTCTAATCAGGGCACTTTTGCACTGGTGATGTTTTGGCCACTTTTCGAGATGTTACTTAGCTTTTTACTATTCAGGCTTTTAATAGCAATAAATATAATATAAATATGGTGAGAAATCTTTAAGAATGTCTCTATAAAGTTCCATAGCAATCACCAAAAATATGGCAATTCACAGCCACATCTTTAGCGACTATCGCTATAAATGTACTTTCAAATCTAAGTCCAATCTAAACCAATGTCCATCTTTAACCTATGTGCTCTGTTTAAGATCTTTTATGAAGTCATAAAAGTCCATTTAAGTCCATTACAAGTTTGTTCAAGTCCATATACATGGATCACAAATGTTACTTACTTTTATAGTAAGAATCCAAACTGATGTTGTAACATAAGTTAACAACAACTCAATCAACATGCATAAAATCATAACCACATATGTATGCATTATATTTCTTTCAAAGTGAGGTGTTAAATCACCTTTAACTACACAAACAACCAAGATTTAGGAACCCAAACCAAAATTCATCCTTGCAACCACCTCCTCTCTCCTCCTCCTTGTCTTGCACTTGCTTAATTTCCTCCATTTCCCCTTCAATATTCACAACCATCTCCTCGATGGGGATCACGGCTTTGCTTCATCAACTTTTGGTTAGTTGGAAGATGTTCCAATATAATACTAAGACTTATGGCAAAGTTTGAAGTGATTTGAAGTTGATTTGCAACTATTTCTTTTGGGAACATGTAGTGAAGAAGGAGATGAAGAAGCCATTAAAGAAGCTTGGTTTTCATTTGTGATTTTGTGATATACTCTAAGGTATGACCCTCCTTATGTAGGTAATTATTGGTGTTGCCTAAGCTTGCACTCACCGCCTCCACCATTCCATGGAAGCTTCACTGCCATTACTTGTTCTTTATTTCACTTCTTCTTTAGGCTAATTACCTTTATACCCTCACCATGATAATATCTCTTAACCTAAAGGAAGCTTCTAGAATCTTCCAGGCTCAATGAAGATATATGTGTATTAATTAGTTGCTAATATGTTCATTTGATCATTATACAAGTGCATAAGAGTTCGAACAACTTATGTCGATCGAAAAGCTATTTTTCAATAAACTAATTTTTGATCACATTTTCTATTTCCCTTCGGAGAGTATATTTTTCTAAATATTTTTTAAAAACAAGTTTACCATCATTAGTTATGATTTGAAATGGTGCTAAAAAGCTAATTAAATTATTTTTTATAACATTGATTCAAATATTTAAATAATTCAGGCATTTAAATACGAAGTGTTCGAAATTCCTAGTCGTTACGTTCTCCTCCACTTAGAATATTTCGTCCACGAAATTCCAACATGAGCAGCTACAGAAATAATCATGCATTGATACTTAACATTATCACAATCATTAGAAAACAAAGCTCACGGTTTGCTCAAGCCCAAACCCTCTCATTATACAAGGATGATAATCAATTAACTAAGGGTACCTTCTGCTCAATAGCCTTAGGTTATTACTTAGACGATTATTCATGCCACTATAGAAAAAATCGATAAGTCATCATCTAAACCTCTATAAGTCAACAAAACATAGTATGCATACATACTAAAGCACGTGCGATGCACATGGACCATCTGTGTGCAAAATCACGTACTCGAATACTGGATCAAGAACAGTCATGCGAATAAGACGATCAACGTATAACTTACCTATTCATTCTATTGGTTTCTTAACTATACCAATATCCTATATCACTTTCTTTTACCCTGATAGTATATCATTCAACACTCAAATTATTTATGAATCATTTCATAAAATCCTAACTTCAAGTTTATAAGCATTTTGCAACTCAAGTTAATACTCGTATAATACTTCATTACAACCTAAGAGTATATACAAAACCATAAAAATTGTAACAAGTATGTTTAACAAATTTAGAGCTTGTTTTAACTTACTATCTTCTCAATTCAAATAATATATAACCCAACTTTATACATTCCAGAACACTTAACCACAAGTTCTATAACAATTTGGAAGTTCCCGACTATCTAAAGTCACCAAAAATCCCATTTCATTTTAAATCATGATGCACATCCATACTTTCCTAATGCATCGGCTACACCTGTCCATGAAATTTCTTAACAAGAAAACTTTAGAACTAAACATGGGTATTTATTTCAAATCATTTTGAAATAATATATACATATAACTTTTGTTTATCAAACCAAACTTTGGGATTAAATCAAAATCATTTCAAAGCAGTATCAAACACTTCGTAAATGTTACTATGTACCATTATCTCAATTTCTTAAACCAATTCCCCAAATACTTACTTTCAAATAATATTACTATTGTTTTCATTAAAATTTTGAAAAACATTTCAAGATACCGGGATTTAAGTCCTCAATTTCTCTATTTAAATCCTTTTCATTTATAAACCATGCTTATATATAAAGTTAATTTCTTATCTAAATCACTTCACAAATGTATATCTTTGTTTAGATTATAATAAAAAATTCTTAATAAAATTCAATTTTAACCCAACATTATCATCTAACGTCTTATAGTCAAACCGTGAAACTTAATTCACAAAGTGTTTGCATTTAATGTTCCCATAAATTTACTAATTACCCAACCCTTGCTGTAAGAAGGTAAATTCCTTATAAATAAAAAAATAGAGTAACTTCTCATAAAATAGTCAAGCATATTAATCAAACAATAAATGATAATTGAATATTATCATTTCCTAACAAACATATCATAAATAACTATATCAATTTTCCTTTTATATATAAAATATAATCCTAGGTAAAATTATTTCATTTACCAAATTTCAGAACAATATTGTGTTGGTTTGCCTTATTCAAATGTATAGATCCATAACTTTTATCAGGCGCATCAATCAGAATTCTTAAACCACTTAAAAGATCAATTAACACAATATAAAACATTTCTATAGCACTGACAAATATGCTCTTAAATGTATAATACACTCAACTTATGCTAGGTCATTCCATTAACCTATCTCTAAATGAGTAATACTTAATACAAATGTTCTCATATAACCTTTAGCTCTGATACCAAGTGGAACGATTTGCTTTTTCGACCCCCAAATGTCGACTCTAATACATCCACGGTATAAACGTACCGAACACCCAAGTGCCGAAATGATGAATTATTAGAGTGAAATAAAATAAAAAGAAATGGAACAAGTAAGAAGGACCATAATATCAGGATCTCACAATGGAACGATCATATACATATCAAAAGACAATATAAACTATCATTCTAGGATACAAAGTTTATCAGAGTTGCAACAATATGCATGGACAGTTATAAAAACATGTCTTCATAATGCTAATACATACAATGTTAAAATACAGTAGAAATAAATAATATGGTAGTAGAACTCCAACTCTTCTTTAGAAGCTCCAAAGCGTCGAAAACTAAATCTGGAAACATACAAGGGGTCGACCCGAGCATTATAAGAAAATAACACCCACATCAATCTGGTAAACCAGCGTGAGAAACTAAAGAAATACGAATGACATATAATAGTAACCATTGAGACTGTATGGGTTTCGAAATGGTTTTCCCCTCAAAGAAACAAACCATTCATTAAGTTTAACATATAGTGATATGATAAATAATTTCCAGAGTATAACACATAAATTATATCAAATAGTTGCCATGTGAACACCACAAAAATAATAGGCATATAATCAATACTGTTGAGGAACGTTCGCATAGTGGATTTACCATGGAGATCTCCTTGGATCTAGCTGAATTCAAACTCCTACACAAGGATCAGAGATTTCCTTTTGAGCAACGTACATTTCAAGGGAATGTACTATATAAAATGCATAATTATCCCACGCCCAAAACAGTCAAGGTTCCGAATTCATCGCTCTAGTAGGCCTATCCTTAAGTAATATTAGATGGAGTCTCCTGCTCCCTTGGTATTGCTAAAATTATACGTTCCCATAAGATTGCTAAAATGCTACATTTCCTTTGGCCATGCATCCTATCTCTGTTTTCTATCATTTTCCGATGTCGAGGCTACATTCGACATCTCTCAATCAAGTCTTCATCACTCGAATATAATACAAATCCCCAAATGGATTCCCACATCTCGAACAGATCACGAATCACTATATGGATTCAAACATCTCAAATAGATCTCAAACTTCCATATAGGTACCTCGCATAAGTCCTCTGACGAACGCTAACTATGCCATTTCTATTGGAATACTCCCCAAGATAGATACTCCCATATGATAGAATCATTTGAAATGAAAACGTTAGCCTCTCCCTTGGACAACCTTAGGATTAATAGTTCAATACTATAACATTTCACTTCACAACTGCTTTCAATACATAGATTGCTCTTCTTGTTTTGAAGTGGTTTTTGGTTCGAGTCATCTCATATAAGTACACTCTTCCCACTTATGTGACTCTCCAAAACTAATCGTTGAATTCTTAGTAAATGAGACGACCCGACTTTCTACTCCCAGAAAATCGTGTCATCTTGAAGAAAGAAAGGGATAGAAGAAGAAAGAAAGAGAAAGAAGAATACAAATAACATCAGAGAACTCACAGCGGAACGAATAAAATATAATAATTAACATAAAATATTACATAGTACCTCATTACATCAGAGTTCACAACTATACAACATATATTAGACAGTTATAACATCTGCCTAATTCATACAACTCAAGTGCAACAGAAGAAACAGATACCAAACAAACACAGCGGAACCAATATATAACTACACGTCGAAGCCTCCTGCTCCATTACTCCTCCAGAATTCGTCAAGCTAACCTGATCCACTTGACTACTCATACATAATATGAGTACCCAAGAGTTTAATAAAACAGAAAATAAACACTCGGGTCAAACAGGGGTCTGGTGTGAGTAAATGGGTTAAAATTGCTTAACTTTAGAAAACCTTTGAAAAGAAAAGGTATCACTAAGACTTCCCACACATAAACATGGAAAAGTTTTTACCTTACGCTAACCAAAACATTTGATAGGAAATCCAGTGATATTGTAATAGTGTCTAGGGTTTTCAAGTAAATAAGAAATAGCCGAAATTGTTACATCTATTAAATTCCAGCTACTAGCCACAAAAGTGGGTAATACAAACAAAACCGTAGGGTCTCGTAGGGAAAATGGGTTTCCATCAATGGCAGGGCTACTGGGGTACCGCCCGTCACAGTACGTGGCCTAGATCAACGTACCGAGGAGCCACCCTAACTCCCCTGCAACACAAGGCCAGGACCATTCCTTACTGAACAGCCCCGAACAAGACCACCCCGGCGATTCTAGCTAGCAATCGCCCCACACAGCCGAAATAAAAAGGGACATCTAGACAGGGACGTATCTTACTCCCCAGTGGGAGCTACCCACGAAGCCTTGCTGCACCTCCCCTGTTTTAGCCATTCCCGGTTGATGAGGCTTGAGGCTGCGATTACCTTTATAGAACACATCTCTTAGAATGCTCATCGTCCACCTGACGATGTTCTGAAAGCATTCAATCCATACAAGTTCGTTCCGGGTTCGAACGAAACCGAAGGCACTATCTCGTTGCACTCATTATTGGAATCACCCTCAGAGTCAACGACCATAGCCCATGCACTCTGATTCACCATCTCGAATCTATAAGCACTATTCCGTCAAACTCATTACGGAATCACCCACAGAGTTATACTGATGTATAGCCCTTACACCTCGAGTCTTCACTTGCTCCTCTTGGATTAACGACCTAACGTTTAATTGGAATCGATGTGGTTTTCGGATATCCAAATATGGAAACCCGATCCCGGTCTCACCGAAACCAAACGCCATTTTAATGTCCAAGTTGTGCTTAAGGGTTTTTAAACAATTTAACTTAAATTCAGGATGATATAAATAGATAAATCATATTATCACAAGAGATAATTCATATCAATATTTATCTACACAAAACAGCATATCATATAACAGATATATCCAAATCATCCAATATCAAACAAATATCAATCATCCAATATCAACCAATCATCAATCTCCAATATTGATCATCAATCCATATAAATCAAACATCCAAAACAGAATTGATTATCACCTAATCAATTGGATTACCATAATCCTTCTACATTAATTAATATTCCAAATAGAATAAATTAATCATCTCTAATGATTTTCCTTAATTAATCTTCCTTGATTAATTTAATTGCATTCAAGTAATTATCTTTAACCATATTCAGTAATTAACCTTTAATTACTATCATTAATTACAATAATTAATGATCATTCATTAATTAATTAACTATAATTAATTACATTACTTCCTAATTAATTACAATTAATTAATCACACTAACATTAATTACTCATATTAATCAACCTTGATTAATATCATTAATCACATTAATTAATGGTCTTCATTAATTAATAATTACTTTAATTAATTAAATAATTAACTTATAATTAATCAACTAATTAATCATAATTAGTAATTAACAATTTGTAATTACTTATCTTAATTAACTTCTTAATTAATTATATTAATCCTTGATTAATTACTTTAATTAATCTTTAATTACTTCATTAATCAATTTAAATTAACAATTAATCCTTAATTAATTACTTTATTGATTAATTACACCTAGTAATTCATCACATTCATTAATTATCTAAATTAACTCTTAATCTTAAATAAGTAATTATCTCTAATTACTTCATTGATCAATCTTAATTACTTCCTTAATTAACTACTTAACAATTAATTAATTCCATTATTAAGTAAGTCTTAATTCATTAATTAATTACACCATAATTAAATAATTATATTAATCAATTCTTTAATTGATAACATTAAGTGATTATCCACTAATCACTTCCATTTAATTACTCCCATGAGTAATTTCCTCTAATTACTTCCATAAGTAATTATCATTCTTAATTACATTCAATTATTAAACATTAATTACTTCATTAAGTAATTACACTTAATTAATCTATAATTAAGTGATTATTTAAAATTTAATAATCAATTAACTAATTTTTAAAATTAATTAAACAATTAATTAACATCTTATAATTCAAAATCCTTAATTGATTAAGAAAACATTAATCTTAATTAATCTTTACTTAATTGCAAATCATATATAATCGAGTATTCTTAAGTTCATATTCAAATAATTTAACATTATTTATCTTCATAAGTTAATTATTTGAATTAAATCAAATTTCAATAACTTAAAACAAATTATTCAATTTGGTTTACAATAATATTTACCTTCATTGAAAATAGTACATTTTAAACAAAATTTCAAAATTCAAAACTCATTAATCATCTAAGTTAAACTTATTCATTCAAATTGAAATTTGAAATTTTGATTTTAAAATCTTTACTTAAAATTTCTCTAAACTTTGATTTAATACCTTAAATTCAAAACACTCATTTAAATTGAACTTCAAAATTTTAATTAGATAATTATTTTCAAAAACAATCATCTTGAACATTTTAATTTTTGAAAATAAATTCAATTATCCCCTTTAAATGTATGATTTACTTTCACTCTAAAACAGCAAGTTTAACTTTATTTTTACTTCCTTAATAAACTTGTTTTATAACTTAAACTTGATTTTACTTATTTTATACAATCAAGTAAAATCTGCATTTACATTCATTTCAAAACAAGTTTAACTTTGTAATTTATTTCTTTATAAAAATGGTTTATAATTTAACGCTTGTTTCCATTTATTTCAACATTATGTTACAATCTGCAACTTTATCATTACAGGGTACCAAACCAAAAAGCAAATGGCCAAAGATACCCGAGTCAAACCCCTCAACTACTCGCCTAACACTCGAAGCAAAAACCCAGTTCCTCACTTCAAGTCACCATCTTGAAAACGCGAGAACCCCATCGAGACAAATCTCATCTTCTCCAAAACAAATACCCAGTGCACACAACTACACGCGTGCATACTGCACGGCGAACCAAGCCCCTCCGGCCATCTCCCTGATCGCCGACCGATCACGCAGTGCCTCGTCCACCTTCCCCATAATCCAGAATCCAAATAAGCTGGGTGAATCAAAAACGAGATATTCAAGTCCAACTGCAGAAACAACTCGATCCAAAATCCCATCACCGCCGACCAACCCAGTCGCCGATGAACCTCACCGACCACAATACACCTTCGTCTCGACCTCCTGCTCAACATGCCCCTGTCGCGATTGCTTCCGGTCCATCCTCCTCGATATAAAAGTCGCGACAGTCAACCTAACATTAACCAAGCTTAAACCCTAACTTCCTCAATCCCCATCAATCCACTCACTTGAAAAAATATTCAGCATTTTTCCCATTATCTACAGCTTATATTCAAGCTTCGATCAAAAAATCAAATCGAATTATTAGGTATTCAATCCATAGTTCATAAAAATCCCCAATTCATTTAAACCCCAAATTCATGATGATTACTCAATTAAAAATTATGATAGTAATATCAAAAATCATGATTTTCCATCACCATTCCATATATGCAATCCAAATTTGAATTTAAAGCAGAAGATTTTTGACCAGAATTTAAGTTTACTGCAAATTTTACTTTAAACCTGATTTGAGATATTTAAAAGTTCTAAAACCATTTTATAACCTTCATCATATAACTACAAACAATTTCATTCACATACTTAAGCCTATATGAAATTAGATTTATAGGTATTAATGAAATTTTATTTTTTTAAAGCAGAATCATTTACTGTAAACTAACAGAGCACAGCTTGAAGGTAAGCAGACAAGTTCATAACAGAATCATACCAACTTACTAAAATTCAGGCAAAAGAACTTTGATTCAAATAAATATCATCACATGCATAGAAATGAAAACATATCAAACTGTTTTGAAAATTATTTACTCACCTGTTCATTAAAGAGGCAGAGCAGTTTAGTGAATTTCCAGGCTTTTGAACATTAATCTGAAAAATGAATTTGCTTTGATTTTGAAAATCCCCTTTGCATGCTTTAGTTTGATTGCAGGTTGAAGTCTATTTGTATTTGCAGGTTGTTGTAAAATCCATCTGTATGCTTTAAAGATGAAAGCTGCAGATCTTCATTTGCATATTGAAGTTGCAGGTTTTATTTTCACTTCAGATTTGATTTTGGTTTTTGCATTTAATTTTCAGGTTTTGGAAATAATTTTTGTTTTGCCATTAAAGTTTGAGAAGAGGAAAGAAAGTTTTGAAAAAAAATGAAAAAGGAGAAACAATTTTCTTTTATATGTTTAAATTTGTAAATAAAAAGAAATAGAGGCCACTTGTTTCAAAGATTTACATTTGTCATTTGCTTGCTTAATTTACTTACATGTGTTATTTAAAGGTGATAATATGTTTACATTTGTACCTTAAGTCTTTTTAATAAATTTTACTTAGTTTAAAATGTAATATAAACTTATTTATCAAATTTACTTTATGAATAAATATAAGTTTACTTTTTAAAAGAAATATTCTAACACTAATAAAAATGCAAATAATTCTTATATATGTATTTGAAATCTAAAATATTTATATATATATTTTTAAATATAAAACAATTATGCATATGCATTTATAACCATTTTAAAGAAACAAAAAGAAAGCTTTGATTAAGTCTTTTATATACTATCACACTTAAAATAAACAGTTATTTTATATTTTTACAAACAATAGAGTTAATCTTTAAATTTAACCTTTGAAAACTATTAAGTTTTAAAAACAAAGCTTTAAATTATAATATTCATTCATATATCAATTATTAATAGATTTAATTAAATTTCAAAACAACTCAAACTATAACATATACGTACATATATATTACAATTTGAAAATTCATCTTTAATTTAAAACACAAGATCTCCTATTCACAATATATATCAAATGTATATATTATAAATAGAATAAAATTTCATTTGCTTTGACAAAAATCTTATCAATATTTCCAGATTAAAAATTCATTAACCTTTAAAAGATTAAATTTACCAATTTAAGTTAAAATTATAAAGAAAAATTATCAAACCAATTAAATTATTTACACAGATTATTAAATTTATATTGCCCAAAATTCCGGGTCGTTACTATCCTTCCCCCTTAAAAGAATTTCGTCCCCGAAATTTAACAGCAAAGGTAATTTAATAACCCAGTACAGATTTTAATTTCAATCAGCAAAACATTCCTATCAACCAATTACTAACATCCAAAGAAATCAAATAAACAAACAAACTTAACTAATTATTCTGACACAAATCAGAATAAATCTCTAATTCCATCACGAGTTTCCCAAGTATAAATCACCGGGAGACTCGCTCTATAAAAGCTAACAAACTAACTACACAATCAAAATCCAGAGCTCCACTCATCTCTAGATCCTTCAATCTGAACAGAACATCAGACTACTCTCAAATCTAGCTCAACATCCAATTCCAACTGAACTACAGATTCAACAACCAATGATGAATCATACACGTATTCCCTCAGAGATACGTGTTACAAAATGAATTCCAGATATCCAAACTGGCAATTCAATCTTATCCTATCAAAACACAGATAAGAAATCTCAAATGCCTCGGCACTAACCAACCAATCTTATCCAATATCTGTTCTCTTAACCAGAGAATTCTAACCACACTGAAGTCTCCAACTTCAAATACCAAACTCCTTATCTCATATCTCATATCTGCAAAACTCAACAAATATTCCTGGACTGCCAAACTTCCTCCAATCAGCTCAACCTATGCTGATACTCCCAGAAACAACTAGACCAAAGCAAAGCAGTCTATGAATCCTATTCAACAGAAAAGCCTTCCACAAATTCATCGAAATCCAGGACACAAGCTCTGCTACTCAAGCAATATCAAACATAACTTGTTTCCTTCCTTGCACACAGCTACCTTGCTTCTGCTGCACAACTCTGATTCTAAAATAGATGAGAGTACTGCTGATGAACACAAATACAAACTTATCCAATATATATACTAGAAAATTTTGTTCATCAAATCCATAAAAATCTGAGTGACTCATCTGACTCAGTCACACAACCTTATAACAGAATCCTATTCCAAAACTATATCAGTCCAATTCCAATTCTAGAAAATAATTCTGAGCTGCTACACCAACTCTGCTTTCTCCAAAAACCATCCTCCTACCAGGCTGACTATTAGCATTGCTTCTGGAATCAAAACAATATAGAACTCAACTCCAGATGCATACAACCTTCTGATTACCTCAGCAGCTCCTATCCACATGAGAACCCTCAGCCTCAAACAAAAGAATGCTTAAGAAAAATTTCCAACTAATCGCAAGTCACTTTTGCGATCTTACCTAGTTCGGATTCCAAAGAAACTGTCCTCACTTTACCAATTAGAACAGCCTTAAGCTTTTTCCAAACTTGGTTAACTCTTCAAGAAAACATCAACACCTTCAGCCCGAACTGCTAAAAGAGAACCCCAAAGATTTCTAAACCACCAGAGAAACAACCAACATTGCTGCTTCTTCCAAGCTCTACCTTGATGATACTACGAAGCCAAAAGATCTCCTTGTCAGCACACCGAACACTTCGAGCTGAAACTGCTACCACAGCTAACCAAAGACTTCAAATCCAAATGCTTCTCCAAAACCAAAACCATCAACAAACCACACAACGGACCTCCGAGATGGCAGACAATCTCTCAAGAAACTCGGACTCCAAACCAAGCATCCATATCTCGCTTTCCTTAAGGAATAACAATGAGACCATGCCTGGAGAGAAACAACTCATAGACCTTAGTCTCATATTCCAAACAGCCAAACTCCTTGCTGAAGATCCAGACAACTTCTACACAGATGAATCTTCTCTACGGCAGGTAAAGACTGCTCCTCAACTACATCTAAAACTGCTTCAAGAGAAAACACCTTCAGAAAACATCCAAGGATACTGCATCTCATCACGCAGTTATCAAGACACCATCACTTACTTCTGGACTTCCAACAAATCCAAACACTAGAAAAATTCGCTTACCCGAGCGAAATCCAACTTACACTTCAAAGATAAACTCCGAATCTTCAAAATATTTCCTTCGGATATCAGAGACATCCTCACTCCAAACTACACATCTTACTCGAGACGGTATTAGGTCTACAGTCTCGACAAATACTTCCAACTTCAAACATATGGACCTCTTCCATCAGTGGTAGTCGTGTTGCACACACACACACCACTACTCCATCTACCTCTAAAACTTATGTTGGAAAATCCATACAGATAAACCAACAGATTAGGTAGACATATATATATATATATAAATATATAGTTATATATAAAATTTACAAGTACGCTCTCTCAAGAAAGACACTACTATAGAGCCTAGGTATTCACTCTTCCTTATGCTCTGATACCAAGTGAGACGACCCGACTATCTACTCCCAGAAAATCGCGTCATCTTGAAGAAAGAAAGGGATAGAAGAAGAAAGAAAGAGAAAGAAGAATACAAACAACATCAGAGAACTCACAGCGGAACGAATAAAATATAATAATTAACATAAAATATTACATAGTACCTCATTACATCAGAGTTCACAACTATACAACACATATTAGACAGTTATAACATCTGCCTAATTCATACAACTCAAGTACAACAGAAGAAACAGATACCAAACAAACACAGCGGAACCAATATATAACTACACGTCGAAGCCTCCTGCTCCATTACTCCTCCAGAATTTGTCAAGCTAACCTGATCCACTTGACTACTCATACATAATATGAGTACCCAAGAGTTTAATAAAACAGAAAATAAACACTCGGGTCAAACAGGGGTCTGGTGTGAGTAAATGGGTTAAAATTGCTTAACTTTAGAAAACCTTTGAAAAGAAAAGGTATCACGTAAGACTTCCCACACACAAACATGGAAAAGTTTTTACCTTACGCTAACCAAAACATTTGATAGGAAATCCAGTGATATTATAATAGTGTCCAGGGTTTTCAAGTAAATAAGAAATAGCCGAAATTGTTACATCTATTAAATTCCAGCTACTAGCCACAAAAGTGGGTAATACAAACAAAACCGTAGGGTCTCGTAGGGAAAATGGGTTTCCATCAATGGCAGGGCTACTGGGGTACCGCCCGTCACAGTACGTGGCCTAGATCAACGTACCGAGGAGCCACCCTAACTCCCCTGCAACACAAGGCCGGGACCATTCCTTACTGAACAGTCCCGAACAAGACCACCCCGGCGATTCTAGCTAGCAATCGCCCCACACAGCCGAAATAAAAAGGGAAACCTAGACAGGGATGTATCTTACTCTCCAGTGGGAGCTACCCACGAAGCCTTGCTGCACCTCCCCTGTTTTAGCCATTCCCGGTTGATGAGGCTTGAGGCTGCGATTACCTTTATAGAACACATCTCTTAGAATGCTCATCGTCCACCTGACGATGTCCTGAAAGCATTCAATCCATACAAGTTCGTTCCGGGTTCGAACGAAACCGAAGGCACTATCTCGTTGCACTCATTATTGGAATCACCCTCAGAGTCAACGACCATAGCCCTTGCACTCTGATTCACCATCTCGAATCTATAAGCACTATTCCGTCAAACTCATTACGGAATCACCCACAGAATTACACTGACGTATAGCCCTTACACCTCGAGTCTTCACTTGCTCCTCTTGGATTAACGACCTAACGTTTAATTGGAATCGATGTGGTTTTCGGATATCCAAATATGGAAACCCGATCCCGGTCTCACCGAAACCAAACGCCATTTTAATGTCCAAGTTGTGTTTAAGGGTTTTTAAACAATTTAACTTAAATTCAGGATGATATAAATAGATAAATCATATTATCACAAGAGATAATTCATATCAATATTTATCTACACAAAACAGCATATCATATAACAGATATATCCAAATCATCCAATATCAAACAAATATCAATCATCCAATATCAACCAATCATCAATCTCCAATATTGATCATCAATCCATATAAATCAAACATCCAAAACAGAATTGATTATCACCTAATCAATTGGATTACCATAATCCTTCTACATTAATTAATATTCCAAATAGAATAAATTAATCATCTCTAATGATTTTCCTTAATTAATCTTCCTTGATTAATTTAATTACATTCAAGTAATTATCTTTAACCATATTCAGTAATTAACCTTTAATTACTATCATTAATTACAATAATTAATGATCATTCATTAATTAATTAACTATAATTAATTACATTACTTCCTAATTAATTACAATTAATTAATCACACTAACATTAATTACTCATATTAATCAACCTTGATTAATATCATTAATCACATTAATTAATGGTCTTCATTAATTAATAATTACTTTAATTAATTAAATAATTAACTTATAATTAATCAACTAATTAATCATAATTAGTAATTAACAATTTGTAATTACTTATCTTAATTAACTTCTTAATTAATTATATTAATCCTTGATTAACTACTTTAATTAATCTTTAATTACTTCATTAATCAATTTAAATTAACAATTAATCCTTAATTAATTACTTTATTAATTAATTACACCTAGTAATTCATCACATTCATTAATTATCTAAATTAACTCTTAATCTTACATAAGTAATTATCTCTAATTACTTCATTGATCAATCTTAATTACCTCATTAATTAATTACTTAACAATTAATTAATTCCATTATTAAGTAATTCTTAATTCATTAATTAATTAATTACACCATAATTAAATAATCATATTAATCAATTCTTTAATTGATAACATTAAGTGATTATCCACTAATCACTTCCATTTAATTACTCCCATGAGTAATTTCCTCTAATTACTTCCATAAGTAATTATCATTCTTAATTACATTCAATTATTAAACATTAATTACTTCATTAAGTAATTACACTTAATTAATCTATAATTAAGTGATTATTTAAAATTTAATAATCAATTAATTAATTTTTAAAATTAATTAGCATCTTATATTTCAAAATCCTTAATTGATTAAGAAAACATTAATCTTAATTTAATCTTTACTTAATTGCAAATCATATATAATCGAGTATTCTTAAGTTCATATTCAAATAATTTAACATTATTTATCTTCATAAGTTAATTATTTGAACTAAATCAAATTTCAATAACTTAAAACAAATTATTCAATTTGGTTTACAATAATATTTACCTTCATTGAAAATAGTACATTTTAAACAAAATTTCAAAATTCAAAACTCATTAATCATCTAAGTTAAACTTATTCATTCAAATTGAAATTTGAAATTTTGATTTTAAAATCTTTACTTAAAATTTCTCTAAACTTTGATTTAATACCTTAAATTCAAAACACTCATTTAAATTGAACTTCAAAATTTTAATTAGATAATTATTTTCAAAAACAATCATCTTGAACATTTTAATTTTTGAAAATAAATTCAATTATCCCCTTTAAATGTATGATTTGCTTTCACTCTAAAACAACAAGTTTAACTTTATTTTTACTTCCTTAATAAACTTGTTTTATAACTTAAACTTGATTTTACTTATTTTATACAATCAAGTAAAATCTGCATTTACATTCATTTCAAAACAAGTTTAACTTTGTAATTTTTTTCTTTATAAAACTGGTTTATAATTTAATGCTTGTTTCCATTTATTTCAACATTATGTTATAATCTGCAACTTTATCATTACAGGGTACCAAACCAAAAAGCAAATGAGCAAAGACACCCGAGTCAAACCCCTCAACTACTCTCCTAACACTCGAAGCAAAAACCCAGTTCCTCACTTCGAGTCACCATCTTGAAAACGCGAGAACCCCATCGAGACAAATCTCATCTTCTCCAAAACAAATACCCAGTGCACACAACTACACGCGTGCATACTGCACGGCGAACCAAGCCCCTCCGGCCATCTCCCTGATCGCCGACCGATCACGCAGTGCCTCGTCCACCTTCCCCATAATCCAGAATCCAAATAAGCTGGGTGAATCAAAAATGAGATATTCAAGTCCAACTGCAGAAACAACTCGATCCAAAATCCCATCACCGCCGACCAACCCAATCGCCGATGAACCTCACCGACCACAATACACCTTCGTCTCGACCTCCTGCTCAACATGCCCCTGTCGCGATTGCCTCCGGTCCATCCTCCCCGATATAAAAGTCGCGACAGTCAACCTAACATTAACCAAGCTTAAACCCTAACTTCCTCAATCCCCATCAATCCACTCATTTGAAAAAATATTCAGCATTTTTCCCATTATCTACAGCTTATATTCAAGCTTCGATCAAAAAATCAAATCGAATTATTAGGTATTCAATCCACAGTTCATAAAAATCCCCAATTCATTTAAACCCCAAATTCATGATGATTACTCAATTAAAAATTATGATAGTAATATCAAACATCATGATTTTCCATCACCATTCCATATATGCAATCCAAATTTGAATTTAAAGCAGAAGATTTTTGACCAAAATTTAAGTTTACTGCAAATTTTACTTTAAACCTGATTTGAGATATTTAAATGTTCTAAAACCATTTTATAACCTTGATCATATAACTACAAACAATTTCATTCACATACTTAAGCCTATATGAAATTAGATTTATAGGTATTAATGAAATTTTATTTTTTTAAAGCAGAATCATTTACTGTAAACTAACAGAGCACAGCTTGAAGGTAAGCAGACAAGTTCATAACAGAATCATACCAACTTACTTAAATTCAAGCAAAAGAACTTTGATTCAAATAAATATCATCACATGCATAGAAATGAAAACATATCAAACTGTTTTGAAAATTATTTACTCACCTGTTCATTAAAGAGGCAGAGCAGTTTAGTGAATTTTCAGGCTTTTGAACATTAATCTGAAAAATGAATTTGCTTTGATTTTGAAAATCCCCTTTGCATGCTTTAGTTTGATTGCAGGTTGAAGTCTATTTGTATTTGCAGGTTGTTGTAAAATCCATCTGCATGCTTTAAAGATGAAAGCTGCAGATCTTCATTTGCATATTGAAGTTGCAGGTTTTATTTTCACTTCAGATTTGATTTTGGTTTTTGCATTTAATTTTCAGGTTTTGGAAATAATTTTTGTTTTTCCATTAAAGTTTGAGAAGAGGAAAGAAAGTTTTGAAAAAAAATGAAAAAGGAGAAACAATTTTCTTTTATATGTTTAAATTTGTAAATAAAAAGAAATAGAGGCCACTTGTTTCAAAGATTTACATTTGTCATTTGCTTGCTTAATTTACTTAAATGTGTTATTTAAAGGTGATAATATGTTTACATTTGTACCTTAAGTCTTTTTAATAAATTTTACTTAGTTTAAAATGTAATATAAACTTATTTATCAAATTTACTTTATGAATAAATATAAGTTTACTTTTTAAAAGAAATATTCTAACACTAATAAAAATGCAAATAATTTTTATATATGTATTTAAAATCTAAAATATTTATATATATATTTTTAAATCTAAAACAATTATGCATATGCATTTATAACCATTTTAAAGAAACAAAAAGAAAGCTTTGATTAAGTCTTTTATATACTATCACACTTAAAATAAATAGTTATTTTATATTTTTACAAACAATAGAGTTAATCTTTAAATTTAACCTTTGACAACTATTAAGTTTTAAAAACAAAGCTT
Organism: Allium cepa; assembly: GCA_030765085.1. Taxonomy (NCBI): domain Eukaryota; kingdom Viridiplantae; phylum Streptophyta; class Magnoliopsida; order Asparagales; family Amaryllidaceae; genus Allium; species Allium cepa. The sequence continues at coordinate 326,536,798 of CM060935.1, read as the reverse complement.
TAAATTATAATATTCATTCATATATCAATTATTAATAGATTTAATTAAATTTCAAAACAACTCAAACTATAACATATACGTACATATATATTATAATTTGAAAATTCATCTTTAATTTAAATCACAAGAACTCCTATTCACAATATATATCAAATGTATATATTATAAATAGAATAAAATTTCATTTGCTTTGACAAAAATCTTATCAATATTTCCAGATTAAAAATTCATTAACCTTTAAAAGATTAAATTTACCAATTTAAATTAAAATTATAAAGAAAAATTATCAAACCAATTAAGTTATTTACGCAGATTATTAAATTTATATTGCCCAAAATTTTGGGTCGTTACAGTAAACTCAACCCCAGTTTTTTTAGAAATAAAAAGATAATGCATAAGAGCAGAGATCACCTCCTAACCGTTTAAGGGGATGGATTTCCTTATCTTTTGTCCTAAAAGAGCAAGAAGAGTTTAAACTTATAGCATAGAATCTCCAAAGATAACCGTACTAATAGCACTCGCGTTTCTTCTCGATATTTCAAAAGTTATATTTGGATAATTTCGATAGTCAACTAATCGATTATCTAGTACACTATGTTTGTTTATAAATGAAAATCAAGTCTAGAATACTTTCCATAAACAAATAAAAATACAAATCACTATCAAGTCATACAAAGTACGATCAAGGCACACAATGTTTGGTTAAGCTACTTAAGCAACTCCTAATCCTTTTATTAATTAAAACTCCTTTACTAGTAAACTTATTTTACCTAATAAACTTTTATCTTTTTCAAAAAGATTCCATATGATAAATCCTTAAAAATATCCATTTTAAGGACCTATGTACTTTCGCAAATCCATTCAAACTGTTTAAGACTAATGTTACTTAAACATTGTCACTACAAACCCATAACAATTTTTTTTGTGCTTATCTTTAAATTAATCTTTTAAAGATCTATTTACATCCATAATTTTAATGAAAATAGAATAATGATGAATGCTATTTACATATTTCCACAACAAACCCAAAACCATTCCTTACTTGTATTTGTTAGAAATGCGGATTACGGATCTTAAGACTAGGATAACACTAGAGGGGGGTGAATAGTGTTTTGTGGATTTAATAAATATTTTTCAAACTTATGTAATTTAATCACCAATAAATGCAATACACAGACGTAGATATAATTACGGAATCAAACACAGATGCAAATAATAAGTAAAAGCAGTAAAGGAAAGAACACACCCGGACTTTATACTGGTTTAGAGTTACCCTACATCTGGTCCCGCACAATTGTATGGATTTTTTTCAAAATAATCTCCTAGATTACACCCTCGATTTCAAGGCCAAAGGGTACACCCTTCTATATTCCAGTCCGGGGAAAACTCCCTTGGTTTACCCGGCCACAAGATCACCTGATCGATTTCTGGGGCAATAATCACACCCAACTGATTTCAAGGCTCAATCGCACCTTTTACTCAACATTTTGATTTACAAATAATCCTATAACTTTGAATAGCACCAAGATCTTATGGAGTGAAAGCCAGAGAATCAAACAAGATATATTTGATTCACTTTGTATTTCGGTAGAGCATAGTTTTTGGGATTCTTTAGAATAAACGTGGAAGATGAAGAGGAGAGAAAATATGTGAAATCTTGTTGAAAATTCGTTTAGAACTACTGGTATTTATAGAAGATCGACAGCCATATCTGTTCGTGAAAGGATACGACGAATAGACATTTCTTTTAAAAATTTAAATATTAACGGGCACCATGTCGACATGGGGGAGTGTAACATCCCGCCTTTTCGCACGCTTTATATAGACACACGTGCCAATTCAAACCGTTTGGAAGGGCGGATTTGTTATGAGGTAAATAAGAAAAACGAGAAAGAAATAACACAAAACAGAATCTCACAGCGGAAGGATAAAATATAATAATCAAATATACAGTTTATAAAGCTGTTTTAAAATATTCGATTATACTTATACAACATACATCACAGTTAACATACCATATAACAATGCAGCGGAACAATACGAGTGTAGTGGAATATAATAAATAATAATAATAGAAATCTCCGTCTTCGTCCTCTAGAGCTAAAGTCTTCGATCCTGAAACGCTCGGACTGACCTGAGCGAATTGAAAAGACAAAACACTAGAGTCAGAACTAAAAGATCTTATGTAAGTTAAATTAACAGAAATAAATATGAGCGCAATAACTCAAGAGATACTCGGGATTTACATCTCCTAAGGATCCGTTAAACTATTTACTATGTCGTATATTTCGCTATTATAATAGTGTCTAATGTAAAATAAACTTACTTTTAAATAGCGTTAAGGCTTTACATTTTCCACCTTAACACGTAAAATGCCAATAGTCTATACAGTACCGTAATACCTCCTGATCGGGAGGCTAACAGAGGATACTCCATAGGTACGACACAAATAGAAACTCGTAGAAGGCGCGCTAGGGTAGGTGACATGGCACAACTAGGCAATGCCAAGGTAGATATACCAATTACGCATCCGGGCTGGTGGTAACGCGTAGCCGCAGCTACCGCCCACCTCGAGCCACACCCCCAAAAAGAAAAATCAAAAGTGGCCACCGAATCAATCCAAAAGTCAAAGCATAAAATCGAAGGGATGTGTCCGATCAAAGGTGCTACCTCAATTGGCCTAAGAATCGCTCCTGTTTTAGCCACCTTATGCCAACTCATAGGAGTTGGGTCCACGTATTTTCCTCAAAGGAAACGCCGCCACCACCCTACTTCATTCTTGAATCTCCACCGCGTACACGGTTGTTAAAGTGGTTTTTGGGGTTGGCAGAGAGTATGACAACTTCCGATCCCGGTCTCTTCAATAACCAATCGTTATTATAACACTGCGGTTTTTCAAAATAATTTATACTTTAAAACCAGAATATAATATCTCTTTCAAACCATATAAATACGATATCATTTATATATTTAAAACCCACATCAATATGATATCATTTTTATTTTATAAATATCTCTTTCCCAAAATCATAATATTTTTCAAATATATATACCTTGAAAGCATAGCTTTGAAACATAACTTTTAATACTTAATGGTTCAAATGCTATATTACTTTATAAAATAAACAACTTCTTCAAATTTCACAATAAATTCCCAATATCACTTTGAACCTCCAAATAAACCATTTTAATTCCTATATATCTTAAAGCTTAAATATTCTATATTTCAAAACTTTATAGTTCATATATTTAAATCTTTAAATATTCCACTATTTCAAAATGGATTCTTTGATAATTTGGTATATATCAAATCCAATTCCTATTATTTAAATTTGAAATATTTACTTACTAAACAAATATTATTCAGGTAAACCCTTAAACTTCAACAACAGGATATTCTTTTAATTAAAGTAACTTGATAATATGCTTTAAATTAATTTGATATTCGTTTAAATCCTTAAATCAAAAATCAAGTTATAAGACCATACCTTTTAAATCTTAATTTATTTACATTTCAAAACAAATTTTTTGAGGAAAATTCTTAAATACTTTAATTCAAATCATATTCACATTTATCTTCAGCCTTACTTTTATTTGAGTTATTATAAACTCTATATACAATAGAATTTCAAATATATTTTTAACCATATTATATAAAAGAAATCAACTTCATTATTTAGCTTATTTTAAAATTCGAAACAAATTTATACATAGCTAAATTCCAAAAATTTTACTATAAAATATATATATATATATATATATATATATATATCAAAATTTAATATTTATTAAACCGTATTCTTCTTAAAACCATAGAAAATCATTTCAAAAATAATTTTATATATATATATATATATATATACACCGTGGCGCCTGTATATAATTTTCTAGTCCAATGATCAAGTGATACAGATATTTATCATTTCAATCCGCAATTTAAAAATAAAAATACGGTTGTATATCATTTCCAACCGCAATCCCGAATGAAATGAAAATGCATAGTAACTTGTAGTTTATACAATATAAATACAGCATCCATTCATTCATCATATCAATCATCAAACATTTATCAATTTATCATCCAATTCAAACAATCACATCAATAAATAACAATTAATTACTTGCAGTTAATTTTTCAATAATGAATTAAATAACTGTTTAACTGTAGTTTATATGCAATAATAAATAAATTTAACTAGCAGTTTATATGCAAAAAAAAATAAATTTAACAAAAATTTTAAGTGGCAGTTTATATGCAAAAATGAATTAAATAACAAGTAAATTACACGGATGCAAATTTACTGAGACAATGATGAAATATATGTCAAACAGCTATAAATAAATATCTAAACACATCATAAATCAATTTAACAAACATAATAAATTTTAGAAGTTGTGAGTGGGTAAAACCACTCACCTTTTGAATTTGAATTGAATTCAAATCCAATTTAAACCTAAAAATTGCACGGTCTCAGAATCCATGCAAACTAGCGCTAAAATGTTTGGAATTTTATTACCTAACAAAAAAATCGCGCGTGAAACGGAGTTCGTATGTGGAAGTTATACGCGTTTGAACGATTGAAATGTAAATTAAAATAAAATAAAAGAAACCAACAACTCACCCTAAATTTGCCACGTCACGCAACATCCATGCGCTCCTTCTTCCAGTGCCCAGTAACGCGCCCAAACATCACTCACGCATGAAACAACTCCAGCCGATACTTTGACCAATGCGCCCCCACCAGAAACCACCTTTGACCACGCCGCCACCACCAATCCACTCGTCACACCCTCCTCTGTCGATGGCCCAACTCCGGTCCCCTCTGGTGCACTCCGCCGCAACCCCATTTTGGGTTTGCCGAAACTCTAACTGGCCATATTCGATCTCCAAAGGCCATTCTAGGCCAAACGACCACTACCACATGACTCCACATCATGATCTCCCCCTATTCCATCAGCCAATTGCAAAGATCTTCGCTCGAATAAAATTTCCCCAAATCTACAATCTAAGTTTCGTGATTTGAGCTTTGACTGCAAATTTGCGATAAATTTGAGCACTGTTATGAAAAACTAACACCATGCGTCGACTCGATTTATCAAGATCTTCGAAACCATATATAGTTTGACATAGTTTGATTAGTCTGAATTTCGATTTGAATTTGAAATTGAATTAGGGTTTGCAATTGGAATTTTTTGTTTCTGCCATTGGAAGAAAGGAATAAGCAGATAGATTTGTATGTACAGACAATGATAATGAGGAAAAATTAGGGTTTACAGCAGGATATTTATAGATAAAGATGGAATAGACAGATGGATCCGAATTATAACGTGCTAAACGATAATTGGCCTAAAAGGCCCGTTCTGACTTCGGAACGAAATTGAGTCAAACCATATATCAAAATAGATTTTTTAAAATATTCAGAACGCGATGGAAAAAGTTTCACGTCCAAATTCCATCGTATGAAGAAGTTATGCTGAAATCAATATTTTGAAATTGATTTCAACTGATTTCAATTGATTTCAATTAAATTGATTTCAAGGCATTTCGCATTCGTACGATCAAATGATAAGTCCGATTTCTATGAAACTTGGAACCTTACAATAATTTACCGATAAGGATCCGATGAAACTGGTTTCGCAGAAATCCGAGTCAGTGGACAAAATGGCTATTTTTCCATTAATTAAATAAATAAATTATTAATTAATTAAATCCAATTTAAAATTTCAATCTTAAAATTGACAAATTTTATCACCTTTATATTTCTCAATCAATTACAATGTTTTAAACCAATTAAAAGTCAATTTAAAGTTGCTTAACTAATCGATTTCAGTATTTTCCTTAATTCCATTCAAATTCAGAAATTATCTATTACATTTCCAAAATTTCTATTAAATTAAATTAGCGACTCTTCATTATCAAATAAATGAATTTAATATTGGATTCAAAACCATTGGATTAATATTTTCCAATTTCACTTAACTTCCAATTTACGTAGTAATAATTGTTTAATTTCCGCTTAATTGCAGTAAACACCCTTACCTTAATTATTTACATTCAAATAAATTACCAAATCTTGATTTACATTCTTTACATTAACCAATCATCATATTATAAACAAAGTTAACATTAATATACGCATATTTACATTTTAATTTGAATGAATATTACGTTTTTAAATGTGTACTTCTATCCATTTAACACATTAATTAAGGTTTTTAAATACTTTACATTCTATAAAATTTACAACATTAAATTTACATTCTATTAATTTCTTTACATACTTTACGCATAAATTAATTAACTTAATTTGAACTTACTTCCCAATAAATTCATTGACCAATTAATTAGGTAATTTAAAAATAATTGTTATCCTATCCTTAAATTTATTTCCAAATAACGTACTACCTAATCTCCTTTAATTGCAATTTGATTTCCAAATTTTACGCAACATACTAAAGAAATAAATACATATATTAATTGATTCGTTTTTCCCATTTATTACTTTAATATATACATTCTAACACTCTTAACCATTGTATTACATTCCACCCAAATTGTAACCTTTATTTGCATTTATTACAATTTCAAAATCCAATTAACAAACTAATTAAATAGGTAACCTAAATAAACATTACCATTACTTGTAGTCACATAAATAGGCCTTTATTACTAACAACCTTATTTCATTCATTAATGCCATCATTTATCAATTATTAGATAATTTCATTTATTAATATTCATGCTATTCATGTTATTCGTGTTTAATTCAATTCCTTTGCGCATTAATTCATTTACTAAAGTTTAAAATCATTTATTTATATTACTTACCTTCTTATTATATTAAATTAGTAGCATTTCCATTATACTTCTGATTATAACATTTCATTAGTAAATTTAATATTCCCGTTTGTTTCTTACATTAAACTTATAACCAAGTATGACAAAGATTCCCAATTTCAATTGTTCCAATTACAATTTGAATTTGTAAATCTTAATTTCAATTGTTATATTTAAATTTCTAACATTTGCTTCATTATAAGTTCTAGAATTTTTTTATTTCTTCCTAAATTAAATTGAAAATTTTAAATTAAACTAACAATTTATTAATCAAAATTTACGGGTCGTTACACTCTCCCCCACTCAAAACTTTTTGTCCCTGAAAAGGAAAAAGAAGAATTACGAAATAAATATATCATATTTATATATTAAATTTATAAACAAATAAATTTACAAAATTAGTTACCAATTTATAACCATTAAATCCTTTTATACTCAAATTAATAAAGTTTGGAAATCGTTTCAAAAAATTTCTAAGTCTAAAATTTTAAGGAAAATTTTGGCAGAGTCTCCTTTGTACGGAGAGGCTCGGGAGAAAATATAATATCAAAAATAACAATATATAACATATATTTTCCCAAAATAATATATATCCCAACACGGGAGACAATATAATAGCGCTATAAATCCGTAATCCGAGAACGTACCTACTTGTCGGGCAATTAACGCTTATTTTATGGAACCAAAAGCAGTGGCAATTGCTTCCCTACCCTGCATTTCACTTATATAATCCAAAAAGGTTAATAATTATATAAGATGAAATATTTAAAGTGGTTTCAACCATCCAAAACCAAATCATTACAACATCAAACACTTGCAACAAGGCATACAACCATAAAATCAATCATTCATTCATATCAAACAAAACAAATAGTTGTTCGGGTTTACAACTTTAAATTGTACAGAATGAAGAATAAACTACTAAGTGTACCCTTCACTCAACAATATTAGGTGAAACTAAATAGATTATTCATACAACCAAACAATTTTAAAGTTTCCTTACCCAAACAATCATAAACCAAAACAAACAACCATTTAAACAACCATTTCATTCTTATTAATTTCATTTCATTCATTTGTTGTTTGATTTCCTTTTTATTTATACAATGATTTATCTTTTTAATTTTCATTTATTTGTAACAAACTTTAATTTCATTTACTCATTCAATGTTTGTTTCGTTTATTTTCACTTATTACTTACAATTATTCATTTCCATTAACTCAGGTCATGCAAGTTCCTTTTATTTCATTATAATTATTCATTCATTTATTATTGCATGACCTCGTTTATTTACATTCATTTATATCAAACAAAACAAATAGTATTCATGTCCCATTCAATTTATTAGCATTTCCATTTTATTTACTTAAGTTTATAATCATCTATTTGTAATACTTACCTTTAATTATAATTACTTATAGTAAAATTTCCATTATAACTTAAGTTTATAACATTAAATTCTCATTTAAACAGCAAATTCATTGAATACTTTCATTACCTCAAGCTTTACTTGTAAGATTTCCCATTACATTTTCTTATTAACATCGTAACTTTTATTATATGGTAAGTTATATATATGCTTTAAGAATGTAATTGAAAATCATACAAGTTTATCTTATTTCTTTTAAGATTTATTCAATGTTCAGTAATTATTCTTTGTTTCATAGGTTACAGTTTCCAATTACCTTTAATTCCATTCATAACCTAGCATTAAACTCCTTATTTTAATTAAAGACTCCAGTTATTAATCGGTTACATCCCATTTCACTACAATAACGGAAACTATTAATAAATCGAAAACTTAAGAATTAAATACCGGGTCTTTATTCAAAATCATTTTAAAATAATAGATAAATATATACTTCCAACATATATATGTCCCATTTACATTTGAAACAATGAAAATTCCTAAATTTTTTCAAAATAAAACTGCAGTAAAACTACTACAGTGGCCTTCCCACTTCGAAACTCGAAAATGAATGTCCATGATGCATGCACTCATCACCGAAATTATTTTCCAGCGACAGAGAGGGGAGTACAAAACTTTTTTTTCTTCCAAAATTTCCTTTTTAAAACAATTCTTTCAAATTATATTGAAATATTTATATCAGAAAATACATATAAACAATACTTGTTATATTCCAAAATTATTCGAAAGAAATTTTCCAAAAATCCCGAAACTAAAGCTTTAAGTTTCCAGTTTCATTTATCTTATTTTCAATCTTAATTCGACTATTAATTATAAATTTATTATCTAACAACCAATATATTGCAACCAAATATATATATATATCATTTAAAATTTATTTTATATATAGAAAATATAATAGGCAAAATTATTTCATTCGCCTATATTAAAAACAATTATTATGTCGTTCTGTCCTATTAAGTGTTTAGAAACCACTATTGATGTCACATCATTCCATGCACCAACCAGAATTTATAAATACAAAACGGAACAGATTAACACAATATTAAAACCTTTTTATAACTCTAACAAATACGCTCTCATATATATACACTCACGACTCCCATAGGGTATTACTACCCTATTAGCAAAGAGTCAAACCCCACAAAGCTAAGGTTTTTCGCTAAACCAAAGCTCTAATACCAGATTGTAACATCCCGCCTTTTCGCACGCTTTAAATCGACACACGTGCCAATTCAAACCGTTCGGAAGGGAGGATTTGTTATGAGGTAAATAAGAAAAATGAGAAAGAAATAAAACAAAACAGAATCTCACAGCAGAAGGATAAAATATAATGATCAAATATACAGTTTATGAAGCTGTTTTAAATTATTCGATTATACTTATACAACATACATCAGAGTTACATATACCATATAACAATGCAGCGGAACAATATGAGTGTAGTGGAATATAATAAATAATAACAATAGAAATCTCCATCTTCGTCCTCCAGAGCTAAAGTCTTCGATCCTGAAACGCTCAGACTGACCCGAGCGAATTGAAAAGACAAAACACTCGAGTCAGAACTAAAAGATCTCATGTAAGTTAAATTAACACAAATAAATATGAGTGCAGTAACTCAAGAGATGCTCAGGATTTACATCTCTTAAGGATCCGTTAAACTATTTACTATGTAGTATATTTCGCTATTATAATAGTGTCTAATTGTAAAATAAACTTACTTTTAAATAGCGTCAAGTCTTTACATTTTCCACCTTAACACGTAAAATGCCAATAGTCTATACAATACCGTAATACCTCCTGATCGGGAGGCTACCAGAGGATACTCCATAGATACAACATAAATAGAAACTCGTAGAAGGCGCGCTAGGGTAGGTGACACGACACAACTAGGCATTGCCAGGGTAGATATACCAATTACGTATCCGGGCTGGTGGTAACGCGTAGCCGCAGCTACCGCCCACCTCGAGCCACACCCCCAAAAAGAAAAATCAAAAGTGGCCACCGAATCAATCCAAAAGTCAAAGCATAAAATCAAAGGGATGTGTCCGATCAAAGGTGCTACCTCAATTGACCCGAGAATCGCTCCGGTTTTAGCCACCTTATGCCAACTCACGGGAGTTGGGTCCACGTATTTACCTCAAAGGAAACGCTGCCACCATCCTACTTCATTCTGGAATCTCCACCGCGTACACGGTTGTTAAAGTGGTTTTCGGGGTTGGCAGAGAGTATGACAACTTCCGATCCCGGTCTCTTCAATAACCAATCATTATTATAACACCGCGGTTTTTCGAAATAATTTATACTTTAAAACCAGAATATAATATCTCTTTCAAACCATATAAATACGATATCATTTATATTTTTGAAACCCAAATCAATATGATATCATTTTTATTTTATAAATATCTCTTTCCTAAAATCATAATATTTTTCAAATATATATACCTTGAAACCATAGCTTTGAAACATAATTTTTAATACTTAATGGTTCAAATGCTATATTACTTTATAAAATAAACAACTTCTTCAAATTTCACAATAAATTCCCAATATCACTTTGAACCTCCAAATAAACCATTTTAATTCCTATATATTTCAAAGCTTAAATATTCTATATTTCAAAACTTTACAGTTCATATATTTAAATCTTTAAATATTCCACTATTTCAAAATGGATTCTTTGATAATTTAATATATATAAAATCCAATTCCTATTATTTAAATTTGAAATATTTACTTACTAAACAAATATTATTCAGGTAAAACCCTTAAACTTCAATAACAGGATATTCTTTTAATTAAATTAACTTGATAATATGCTTTAAATTAATTTGATATTCGTTTAAATCCTCAAATCAAAAATCAAGTATAAGATCATACCTTTTAAATCTTAATTCATTTACATTTCAAAACAAATTTTTCGAGGAAAATTCTTAAATACTTTAATTCAAATCATATTCACATTTATCTTCAACCTTACTTTTATTTGAGTTATTATAAACTCTATATACAATAGAATTTCAAATATATTCTTAACCATATTATATAAAAGAAATCAACTTCACTATTTAGCTTATTTTAAAATTCGAAACAAATTTATATATAGCTAAATTCCAAAATTTTTACTATATATATATATATATCAAAATTTAATATTTATTAAACCGCATTCTTTCCAAAACCATAGAAAATCATTTCAAAAATAATTATATATATATATATACCGCGGTGCCTGTATATAATTTTCTATCCTATGGTCAAGTGACACGGATATTTATCATTTCAATCCGCAATTTAAAAATAAAAATGCGGTTGTATATCATTTCAAACCGCAATCCCGAATGAAATGAAAATGCATAGAAACTTGCAGTTTACACAATATAAATACTACATCCGTTCATTCATCATATCAATCATCAAACATTTTCAATTTATCATCCAATTCAAACAATCACATCAATAAATAATAATTAATTACTGGCAGTTAATTTTACAATAATTGTTTGGCATGCTTCCACCGGACCAATGCTACCGAACCAACATTGAAGGCGCCACCGATCCGGGATGAAGACCCCCTACCGGACGACTCACCACCGAACCAACCTACGCCCCTCTCACCACCGAACCAACCTACGCCCCTCTCACCACCGAACCAACCCATACTCCACATACTACCAGACCAAACACTACTCCAACCACCACCGAACCAACGCATACCGAACCAACGTTGCCAGGCCAGATTACATCAGCCCAGGCCCACCAGCAGCCACATACTTCCAAGACCCCTACCCCCAGCCTCACTGTATAAATAGAGGGGCAGGGGTACAACAATGACAGACAAGTTTGAGAGCTCAAGCACGGATAGAACTTTCAAACAAATTTCAGATACTTGTAATCAAAGCTTTGTACTTGTAACCTGAACAGTAAAAGAGAATAACATATAAAGTGGACGTAGGCACATTCTGTCCGAACCACTATAAATCTGTGTGTCTTTTATAGTTTAGTCCATCTATTTTATATATTTGCACGAATCACCCAAATCACTAAGAACAATATAAAATCGACTAAATCATACGACTTGGAGGTGTTTGCCCATTTTTTGTGCAAACATTTTTGGTGCTTTCATTGAGAGCTCGAGCTAGAAGCTTCAGCTTCTCCCACTTAAACTTCTTCCCGACAGCATCGCTCATTGCTTGGAAGACATGCTTCCCAGACAGAAAAAGATGTTAGCAAAGGAAAGAACGTCGCAACTAGCAGCGTTCCAGCTCCAGTGATCATAAATCAAGAGGACCGTCCCGTTCCAACAGTAGTACGAAATGGAAATCAGGCAAATCCGGCAGTCCCTACCACGGGACAACCGGCAGCAATTACTAGGGTAGATCTTGACAGGGTTGTGGCTGAAGTGACTAACCGCTTCACATCCCAACAAGAAGCCTTGGTGGACCAACTCAAGTCACGCTTAAGGGACGCTGAAGAATCCGACCGCAACACTGAATCATGGGATGAGTCCCAGTCTGGAGGATCTAGGAGGTGACAAAGATCTTTCTTCTTCGAAGAAGCTAACAATAGAAACAACAGTGGTAGGAGCCGAGCCCGGACTCAACCTGAATTCCAACCCGAAGAAACATGTGACGACCCGGAATTTTGAGCAATATCAATTTAATAATCTTTGATAATAATTAAATTGATTTGATCATTTTATATTATAAATTGACAAGTTAAATTTATTTTAAAGATTAATGATAACAATTTGTTAATATCCATTAATATTTTTCTTTGCAATATAAATAAGCAAGATCAATTCTTTTGAAAGTTAATAATATTTTGATTTGAAAAATATTTATTTTGGTAATTTAAAATTGGTAAGGCTTATTTAATTTTCTATTTATAATATATATATTGACATATCCTGTAAATAAGGAATGTTTTAATGCAATAAAACTTTATATTAAAATTGTAATATATATGAAATGTATATATTGTGATTTGATATTTGTTTCAAAATTTAATATGGAAATTAACAAATTTAATATTAGAATGTTTCTATTTGAAATGTGTATATATAATTGTATATATATTTGAAATAGGAATTTTATTTAACCTGAATTTAATAAGTGTTTTCAAAAAAAACTTTAATATATGTATATAATTTGTGATTTGAAAAGTTAATTTGATTTATACTTTTGGAAATGATATTTAAGATTTAAATTTAAAGGTTCATTTGATTAATAGTCTTTCATCCTAATTTTAACATAAGATAAATTATTTTAAAATTTCTATATAAAGAATTAAAATAGAAGTTTCAAGCATATAAACATTAAATTGAATTAAAAATGTAAGTTACTTGATTCATATGAATATTACATAATAAAATAAATAATTTAGCTTTAAAATACATTACATATATATTCACATTTCATGTAAAATTTAAAATAAATTATAAAAAAATATAAAATAACACTTGTAAACATTATAGGATATGTAAGGACATTTCTAAACATAGGTGTAAGTAAATTAGAGTTTCTTTGTGACAAATGTCTCTTTCATTTATAATAATAAAATTTAAAATCTAAAATTGTAAAATAAGAAAGAAGAAAAATCTACTCTTGAAAACTTCAAGTGAAAAACATTTTCTTCAAACTCAAACTTAATCAAAACTAAAATGGGAAAATGTAAACAAAAACAAATCAAAGATGAATACAAATCTGTAAATCTGGATATTCAAATCAAATGCAAGATCACCTTCAAAATTATCAAGCAACTTAGAAATCAACTGGAAGTAGATTGATTTCAACATGCAAGAGCTGGAATCAAATAATTCAGGATTTAAAATTCAACATGCAAGTTTATTCAAGGAATTAAAGATAATCAAGCAATAAAATCAACATGCAGTGAATATCTAAGCCTGGGAACATGCAGTTCTGTATTCTGCTCTGCTCTTTGATAAGGTGAGTAAATGAATTCTTAAAAACAGTTTATTTTGGATTTCATTTAGTTATGTGTAGGAAACTATGATGATTTACCTGATTTCTTGGATTAAAAATGGATGCATGCCTATCTGTTTCATTTGATTATCTATATGGTAAAGTATATATACTGTATTATCATAACAGTTTAAACTTTCATGATAAATTCAATATCTTATTGTTGAATTAGATTTGGCATTCGATTTGTAAACAAAAGTTGTTTGGGAACAAGAAATCTATCATTTAAATAACTTGTAAGTTTTAAAAGTAAATAATTAGTTATTTTTTTAAAAATTTACAGTAAAATCAAAGTATGGACCAAAAATTAATTAAATCAATTTTGAGTTTTGATTGCATGTATAAAATAGCAATTGGAAACTATGAATTTTAGCGTGATTACCATAATTTTTAATTTGGAAATTTGTGCAGTATCTGGATTAATCAGTTTTGGGGTTTGGCCGATTCTTGGTGAACGGCGATGAACTGGGTTTCGGGATTGAGCATGAAGGTGAAGGGGGCAATGGGGATAATAGGAAAAATGAGATGGGATTTTATTAGGGATGGAGTTGGTCGGGAATGGAGTGAGTAGGGTTTAGTTTGCTGTAGGTGCCGAATTTGTTCTTTTGGGCTTTGCTTCAACGTGGAGCAACCAAAGGTGATAACGAGTGGTGCTGTGGTTTCGAGGCAATATGGGGAAGCTACGGTGGTGGCGGCGTGGTCTCCGGTGAAGGGGATGGCCGGCGGTGGTCGAGTTTAATGGAGTGGATTTCGAACAGTTATGGGGATAGAGGCAAGTTTTCGATTCTTGATCGAACTTGTTTTTCTGGGTTTGATTTGTTGATGTCGATGTTGAAGTCGACTTGGGGATGACCGGAAATGTAACATTCCTGAAATTTATCAAGTTTAAATTGGCAATTAAATTAATTTTTGATGATAAATTGCTAATTTATTTATGAATTAATTGGATAATTTCTAGAATAAAAAAATTTAGCTTATAAAGTAGGATTGGTTTAAGATTTATGAATAAGTATTTTATAAACAAATATTGAATTTAAAAATAAGATGTATAAAATATATTTATATTAATATGTGAGCTAAATTAAAAGATTTAAAAATAGAATCTATAAAATAATTTAAACTAAGGAGTTGAATATGATTTGTATATTAAACACTAAAAATAGAATTCATGAATTAATAAAAAAAATATGATTGGTACAATGACTTGAGCTTAAAAATTTAAAAACAAGAATGAATATGAAATACTTACCTTTTGGAATTTAATAAATGTATTGTAATAAAATTGATGTAATAAAATAAGTTTACAAAAGCACCATAAACTAAGAAATGTATATTTATGTGTGATTTATTTGTTGAGTGTACAAATTGTTATAAATTCATTTCTTTTTAAAATTTTGTAAAAGTAAAATAAATACAAATGTTGTATTTCAAGTTTAAGATTAAAATTTAAATTTAAAATGAGTGTTTTAAAAATGAGTAGCATTTAAAAAAAATTATTAAGATATAATATGTATATATATATATATATATATATATAAATGTTGACTAAATTCTTTTAGCATTGAACATGTACATACATATACAAATGAATAAACAAATACATTTATTTATAAAGTATATATGATAAAAAAAAAATAATGATAAATAAAGTTTATAAATTTATTTTGTCTTGTAAAAAAATCACCCATGTGAACATACATACACATGTGAGATGGAGTAGAGTAAGACAATCAACAAAATCCAAAGTTTATGATATGTTTTTACAAATGGCATGAATGCATCATTGCTTAGATAAAATAATCTAATAAAAAATTTTTTTTCAGAAACCTTTCACATCCCCAATTCGATTTTTTTAAACCTCCAACCTCTGAAAAGTTCAATAATCAAAGATCTAACATTTCAAATCTCAACACTCAAGCAAGAAAGAAAAATTCAGAAAAAAAAAGAGAAAAAAAAAAGGGATCACCTCAAACTCAAAAGCTTCAAATCATCCTCCAATTGCCAGTTCAAACAAAACAAAGTTTCAATCAAACAGCAAGATCAAAACAAGATCCAGAAAAGAAAATGAATTCATCAACCTGAAGCTAGCCAGAGTCTTCAAATCTGAGATGATCAAGTTAAAACAAGATCAGAGAAGTAAAACAATTAAAGGCAAGAGCAATTTATTTAAAATCTGAATTTGATATTGTAATCAGATATAAAGCAAAGGTCATCTCAGTATTAATTCAAAGCAGATAAATTTGCAAGGTTTAGATCAAAACAAAAGGGGCTGTTTTCAATTGTAATCTGGAAACAATAAAGTAGTGCAGTTGATTTCTGGAAATAAATAAGGCAAGTAGCTCTTTTTTTTTTTTTTTAAAGATTTGAATCTGAGTTTGCTAAACAATATTGAAGCAGCAGTTAATCAATCTGTTGCAGGAGAAAATATCAAGATTAAGGATTTAATCTACTTCTAGTTTTTAAGTTGCAGAAAGAATAAAATTAAAAGCTTCTCTGCTATTTACATTCAACTGTAAGTAATTTAAATTTACTGTTATTAATGAATTTGGTGAATGAGTACAACAAGGAATAAACAAAAAAAAAAATATGTAGCTATGATTTGCAGAGCTTAAAAGAATCAGAGTAAAAGAAAAAAAAAGGGGTTGCAGGCTTCCATCTCTGCTTGAAAAACTGTCAAAAGCTTTTGTCATCTGGAAAATAAGTGAGCAAACCCTCAAACCCATTTCTTATTGTCATTTTTGTTGTTGCATGTAATTAGCATGGAATGTTTGGTTGTGGATTGTGCTTGTATGGGTATAAATATACCTGTGTGTATGTATATATGGGGTGCTGTGTGTACAGGCAGACCCCCCTTGTCTTCTGTTTCTTCTTAGCTTCAGGGTTTACAGAGTAAACCTTTGTTTGAACTCAAATCTCTTTCTTCTTCTCTCTGTTCCCTTCTAGTATTAGAATCTAAACAAAATTTGCTTGTTTGACTTTAAGATTTAGATTTAAATTTTATTTAAGTTAAGATAAGATGGGAATTGCTCTGAAAGAAAAAAAAGAAAAGAAGACAGTCAAGTTTGAATTTGTGTAAAATTCAAATATGTAAATTAAACAATTCAGTAATATAAATTGAATCCCTATACTAAATCATGTTTTTACAAGGCCCAAATCACAATTTTAAAATTAGAAAGGAAAGTGCATTTCTGGTTTAACCAGAATTTGGATTTTTATGAAATTCTGATGAACTCGATGATATTTGAGGTCATAATTCTTTCTAAAGTTAGTTGAATGAGCGTAGATTAGGGGAAAAATACCAAGAATATTAATCAAACCATTTTGGGGAAGTGCGAAGCAGATTTGGTTTGTAACCCTAGTTTTCACTGGGTTGAATATCTCGATTCGTTCTCCCCCCCTGATGGATCGAGTTGCATGGGAAATTGGGTAATGCTGGCTTGGGTGTTGACGAGGACTTTGCCGAAGTGTCAGAGGTAGCGGTGGTCGGAGCTTCGAGAAAAAGGCGTTGACAGGTTTTGGTGGATGGGGTCTTCAGTGGTTCCAGGTTTGAAGATGAACATGCAAATTCAAATTTGAGCTAGTATCGATTGATTGTTGATCGTTATGGGATGCGGGGGTGTTTGCCGACCTGAGGAGATCATCGATGATGATCGGAGCGCGCTGTGACGATGGGACACGTGCACATGGTAGGGGATGGTGTCAGTGTTTTGGCTGAAGAAGAGGGTAGATACTCAAGTTTTTCGTGAGTGACTCGGAGTCTTGGAGTGTTTACTCGAAGTAAAGCAGGGGGCAGCTCGGGTTAAAGTTTTTCAAGGGTTTAAACCAAAACAGAACCTGCTCTGTTTAAAATTTTAAAACAAGTTTTAAAATGTAAACTAAAAATTTAAACTAAGTTTAAATCTGAATTTGGATCTGAATTCAAGAAATTTGAATTTGAGTTTGAAATAATTTTAAATTTAGTTTTAACAACCTTTTAAAATATAAAAAGAATATTGGTTTTGAATTTAAACTGGAAGTTTAAATTTAAATTATAGACTTTAAAATAAGTTTGAATCTGAAATTTAAAATCTGGAATTTGGTTTGAATTTCAGTTTTAGAATAAAATGAAGTCTTTAAATTTAAATTGTTTAACTACTTTAAAATTGGTTAAGTGATTTGGAATTTAAAATGAAGTTAAATATAAGTAAGTTTTTGAATGTAAGTAACTTGGAATTAAAATTCAAACATGTATTCAAGTTTAGAATAAAATGAAATTTTTAGATAAAATAATAATTTAAACAACTTTGAATGTCATAGTGTATTTTTAATTGATTTAAATTTTAAAAATGAATTGGGTTTTAAAACTTTTAAACCTCTTTTATAAAATGAATAATTCTTTAACTTGTGAGATACTTTGTTTAAGTTAAATTTGTAACCATTTTAAATCCTAAATTTAAAATGAAATTAAAATTAAAAATTGGAAGTAAATTGTTTTCAAATGCTTTATTTAAATAAGAGATGTTTTATCTTAAAAATAAATAAATGAAATTTAATGATTTAAGTTAATTAATCAAGTAATTAATAAATAATTAAATGAAAATGCTAATCACTTAGTAAAAGTAATTAAGAGGAGATAACTAAAGATTAAGGATTGATAAATCAAATATTTGAGGTTAATTACTTTAAAGTCAAATTAATGAATTAATTAATGTGGTAAATTTATTAAGATAATTGAATCAAGAAAAATAAATTAAGGTTAATTAACTTAAAAATGATGGAGAAAACATTATTAATTAAGGAATAATTAATTGTTGAAATTAATTAAGGAATAATAAATCTATTTATTAAGGACAAATAATTTTAACTAAGATTTAATTAACCAATAATTAAAAGTTTATTAGTTAAAGTAATTAATTGAGGAATAAGTAATTAAGATTAATTGATTACAATTAAAGGATAATTAATTAAGATAATTAATAAATGATTAATAAATGAAGATGGTTAAGACTTAATTTATTTTAGTTAATGATAATTGATCATTGGTTTAAAGATTTCAAATAAAAGTGATTATGAGGGTAATAAATTTATAACGACACGGTTTATTCATCTTAATTAAAGATGTTTGATTGTTATTGGATGTTCTGTGATGGATTGATATATTTGATACGTGATGTGATGCTATGTGATGTTTGTGCTAAGCTGTCATATCTGTGATATATATATATATATATATATATATATATATATATTGTTATGCAAACCCTTTGACCCGTAGAATGACATTTGAATTTCGATGCGACAGGGAGTCGGATTCCATTTGGTTATCCGAAACCCACATTGAATTGTAATAATTGAATCTGTGCTGATTGATGATGTTGTGCACTATTGTGTAAAACCCCTGGACCACACTATACACACACAAATATGGGTTGCACGTGGAAATTTGGTTAAGTCACAGATTTTTGAAATTGTTTTAAAATTGATTTTTTTCCAAAATAGTTTTGGAATTAGAATTGAAGCTTTTGAAAATGAGTTTTCAAAAATAAAAAGTTATTTGAATAACTTGATTGAGTTTTGAAATTTAAATAATTGGATTTAAATTTGAATTCAATATTTGAAATTGAATTCTATGACTTGGAAACTAGGGTTTAAAAAGTTATTCAACTTACCAATGGGTTATATGGTTTTAAACCATTTTTCAAGGTGATGTTTTGAAATTTAAATTCAACTCAAGATTTCAACTTATATAAATTAGATTTGCTTTCTCATATGAAATGGACTTTCAAGTTGTGTTAAAAGGATTTTCAAGTCTAAAAGGAAAATTGTTTTCCAAGTTTTAGATAAATCTTTGGAAATGTGTTTTGAAAGCTATAAATCTTTAATTTAAAGATTTAATTGGGTTAATCCAATTGAAATGGGAATTGTTTTGAAATCTATGAGTAGATCTTTGTGAAACCGGGTGAAACTTTGTGAAATAAATCTTTTTGTTTAAAGATTTAAAGATGGTAATTTGTTTAACCATTTGAAAGAAAAGTTTTGGATGTTATAAGTTGTGACTTAGCTAAAATCCCATATCCATATGTTTTAAAATATGGCGCTTACTATTCGGATTAGCCGGGAGAGGACCTTGTGTCATATAACCCATTCCGAATAGTGATACGACGTTATGGATAGCATTTGAAGACCGGTGTTGAAGACCGGGTGTCTTCGAGAACGTTAGGATAACCTATCGATTGTCTCTGCACCGAGTAGCTACGGTATAGAGATTCCCTTAGTGATGGGAAGTCCGATCGGGATTGTGGATACCCGGGTTGGCAAGGGCTTCTTCGGAAGTGCCTTCGGTTCTGTTCGAACCCGGAACAGACTTGTATGGTTGTATGTCCGACATTACACTTTGAGATGTTAACTGATCTCTATCAAATACATTTCTGCTTGGTGGCGGAGAATTTATTCTCTTAGCTTAACACCCTTCTCTGATACGTACGAGCTCAGAGGTTATGTAGTTGATATTTATCAGTGATATTCCCAATTTGGTAATGTGGCATGCTGAGTGCTGCTATTGATGATCATTGGTTGATCATTTGTGATATGATCATTTGTTTGATCATTTATCTTTGTGATCATTGCTTTGGTCATCTGTTGACCCAAAGCATGGCTTTGTTGCACAAAGCGTAGCTTTGTGGACGAGACTGCATCAGGACCTCACTCCCTGGAAATGGTCGAAACAGGAAAGATGCGGCAAGGTTATGAGGGTCGCTCCCTTTAGGGTGTGTCATTCCCTTCTGGAAAAGGGTGGTATCATGGTATGGAGCCCAGATACTTACTCATGTTGATACACTATATCTATTACTATGTGGTGTTGTTGGATCGAGCGCTCGGATAAAGGTCCCAAAGGACCGGGGGATGACATATTCGTGTAGTAGTTACCTAGTTACAGAGGTAACCCGGCCTTGTGTTGGCAGAGATCTAACCGTAACGTTAGTTCTCGGGACGTCCCGCCAGAGGCGATCCCATAGACAGTAGGAAGTTCCTTAGCCTGACCATTTGTTGGAAATCCAATCAAAACAATACGAGCCCTGTACGGTTTTAGTTGTATAACCTGCCATGGAATGTGGCGGTAACCTGCTATTGAACATGGTAGCTATAGTAGGCATACGACGAAATGTCGTATGTTGGCTAGGATTTATATTCTACTTTCGAAATTGTTTTTCTACACCATGCACTAATAATAATATCAAAATGATTTAAATTTTGCGTAGTAAGCATCTTTGACTATCATAAGGAGAAATCTCCTCCGATTCTGCGATTGCATTGTGTGTGTGTGCGGGAGGCCTTATGGTAGTTTCATTTTCCAAAAAGCATTGCGGATTTCAAATTTAAATTCTTTTGTTTGTTTTAAAGACCAAATGTTTTTGTTTGCTCATACCAGTCCCATGACTGACCTGGAGTTTATTGTTCCTTTCCTAAACTCTGGGTGCCCACTATTTCCCACACGGGCAGTCTAGAGTTGGGATTTTCGGATAATCTATAGTAGGTGTAGATTCGATAGCTTTCAGCCTCGGGATTTGGCAATTGCATTTGGATCGAGTTGCTTATCTTCATGCATCATTATTGGGAGTTCGAGCTATTGCTGGATTGGTATTTTGAAGATGGAGTTCTTTCTTGAAGATTATTCTGGAGTTTGGTTCCGCTGCTAGTATTATCATTATCTTTCCGCTGCTATTCTTTGTATCTCTGATAATGTTGATATCTATTGTACCATTCTTTTGTATCATTCATGTTGTATCAGTTATTGTATCAAATGTTGTATATTGATATGTATTATTCATTTTCTTCCGCTATGTTATTTACTTAATGTGTTATAAGCTCCGGCGAACCAGGTTCGACGTTTGGATCTGCGGCATTTGAATACGAGTGTCGTATTCGGTGCCGATTTTCGAAGGTCGAGTCAGGGTTCTTACATTTGGTATCAGAGCTGATGGTTAAAACCTTAGCTCAGGAGTATAACACATTAAGTAACTCATTAGAGATAGGGTGAAGTAAACCCTAGAATGAGTATATCCTTAAGATATCCGTTCGAATGCCTCAGTGAATTCTCTTACTATTCACCGATAGTAAGTATGAGTGCGAGAAGAGAACGAGATAGGGGACGGGGGAGTACGACTACAAATGGTCGATACCCTGCAATAGCGGAAACAACTTTTCTCTATCAATCTCCTTTGATTCGATTTCGTATTATTTTGATTGCTTCATAGCAGCTCCAGAAAGAAGTTTTGGTGTGATGGTGGCCTTACGTATCGTTGTAGAAAATTCTTACCCCGTATCTTCGTCAGTTTCTTATCAGCTTTTCGTTCTAAACTTTAATAAATTTGGAATTGAATTTGAAAATTTTAAATAAGTTAGAAATTTTAAATTAAGTAAATTGGTTAACTAATATGAAGATTGAATCTATCTATCCATCTATTCTCTGGGATCCGATATATTCTACGAACGATTAGTTATCCCTTCAAACTAATCAATGCCCTTGCATATTCGTAGACAGGTGGACCCAAATATCTTATGTAATAATTGTATGAGTTCGTTCTCATATTATTGATATTCTGATTTGGGTAGACCAAATGAAGAATAAATATTTCGATCTGATCTGTTCAATCATTTCTTTATCTATTATCTATTCTTTGTCGTCTTCTTTGCAATTTCGAGGACGAAATTCTTTTAAGGGGGGAAATCTGTAACATTCCTGAAATTTATCAAGTTTAAATTGGCAATTAAATTAATTTTTGAAGATAAATTGCTAATTTATTTATGAATTAATTGGATAATTTCTAGAATAAAAAAATTTAGCTTATAAAGTAGGATTGGTTTAAGATTTATGAATAAGTATTTTATAAACAAATATTGAATTTAAAAATAAGATGTATAAAATATATTTATATTAATATGTGAGCTAAATTAAAAGATTTAAAAATAGAATCTATAAAATAATTTAAACTAAGGTGTTGAATATGATTTGTATATTAAACATTAAAAATAGAATTCATGAATTAATAAAAAAAAATATGATTGGTACAATGACTTGAGTTTAAAAATTTAAAAACAAGAATGAATATGAAATACTTACCTTTTGGAATTTAATAAATGTATTGTAATAAAATTGATGTAATAAAATAAGTTTACAAAAGCACCATAAACTAAGAAATGTATATTTATGTGTGATTTATTTGTTGAGTGTACAAATTGTTATAAATTCATTTCTTTTTAAAATTTTGTAAAAGTAAAATAAATACAAATGTTGTATTTCAAGTTTAAGATTGAAATTTAAATTTAAAATGAGTGTTTTAAAAATGAGTAGCATTTAAAAAAAATTATTAAGATATAATATATGTATGTATATATATATATATATATAAATGTTGACTAAATTCTTTTAGCATTGAACATGTACATACATATACAAATGAATAAACAAATACATTTATTTATAAAGTATATATGATAAAAAAAAATAATGATAAATAAAGTTTATAAATTTATTTTGTCTTGTAAAAAAATCACCCATGTGAACATACATACACATGTGAGATGGAGTAGAGTAAGACAATCAACAAAATCCAAAGTTTATGATATGTTTTTACAAATGACATGAATGCATCATTGCTTAGATAAAATAATCTAATAAAAAAAAATTTCAGAAACCTTTCACATCCCCAATTCGATTTTTTTAAACCTCCAACCTCTGAAAAGTTCAATAATCAAAGATCTAACATTTCAAATCTCAACACTCAAGCAAGAAAGAAAAATTCAGAAAAAAAAAGAGAAAAAAAAAAAGGATCACCTCAAACTCAAAAGCTTCAAATCATCCTCCAATTGCCAGTTCAAACAAAACAAAGTTTCAATCAAACAGCAAGATCAAAACAAGATCCAGAAAAGAAAATGAATTCATCAACCTGAAGCTAGCCAGAGTCTTCAAATCTGAGATGATCAAGTTAAAACAAGATCAGAGAAGTAAAACAATTAAAGGCAAGAGCAATTTCTTTAAAATCTGAATTTGATATTGTAATCAGATATAAAGCAAAGGTCATCTCAGTATTAATTCAAAGCAGATAAATTTGCAAGGTTTAGATCAAAACAAAAGGGGCTGTTTTCAAGTGTAATCTGGAAACAATCAAGTAGTGCAGTTGATTTCTGGAAATAAATAAGGCAAGTAGCTCTTTTTTTTTTTTTTTTTTTTTTTAAGATTTGAATCTGAGTTTGCTAAACAATATTGAAGCAGCAGTTAATCAATCTGTTGCAGGAGAAAATATCAAGATTAAGGATTTAATCTACTTCTAGTTTTTAAGTTGCAGAAAGAATAAAATTAAAAGCTTCTCTGCTATTTACATTCAACTGTAAGTAATTTAAATTTACTGTTATTAATGAATTTGGTGAATGAGTACAACAAGGAATAAACAAAAAAAAAAAAATATGTAGCTATGATTTGCAGAGCTTAAAAGAATCAGAGTAAAAGAAAAAAAAGGGGTTGCAGGCTTCCATCTCTGCTTGAAAAACTGTCAAAAGCTTTTGTCATCTGGAAAATAAGTGAGCAAACCCTCAAACCCATTTCTTATTGTCATTTTTGTTGTTGCATGTAATTAGCATGGAATGTTTGGTTGTGGATTGTGCTTGTATGGGTATAAATATACCTGTGTGTATGTATATATGGGGTGCTGTGTGTACAGGCAGACCCCCCTTGTCTTCTGTTTCTTCTTAGCTTCAGGGTTTACAGAGTAAACCTTTGTTTGAACTCAAATCTCTTTCTTCTTCTCTCTGTTCCCTTCTAGTATTAGAATCTAAACAAAATTTGCTTGTTTGACTTTAAGATTTAGATTTAAATTTTATTTAAGTTAAGATAAGATGGGAATTGCTCTAAAAGAAAAAAAAAGAAAAGAAGACAGTCAAGTTTGAATTTGTGTAAAATTCAAATATGTAAATTAAACAATTCAGTAATATAAATTGAATCCCTATACTAAATCATGTTTTTACAAGGCCCAAATCACAATTTTAAAATTAGAAAGGAAAGTGCATTTCTGGTTTAACCAGAATTTGGATTTTTATGAAATTCTGATGAACTCGATGATATTTGAGGTCATAATTCTTTCTAAAGTTAGTTGAATGAGCATAGATTAGGGGAAAAATACCAAGAATATTAATCAAACCATTTTGGGGAAGTGCGAAGCAGATTTGGTTTGTAACCCTAGTTTTCAATGGGTTGAATATCTCGATTCGTTCTCCCCCCTTGATGGATCGAGTTGCATGGGAAATTGGGTAATGCTGGCTTGGATGTTGACGAGGACTTTGCCGAAGTGTCAGAGGTAGCGGTGGTCGGAGCTTCGAGAAAAAGGCGTTGACAGGTTTTGGTGGATGGGGTCTTCAGTGGTTCCAGGTTTGAAGATGAACATGCAAATTCAAATTTGAGCTAGTATCGATTGATTGTTGATCGTTATGGGATGCGGGGGTGTTTGCCGAGAGATCATCGATGATGATCGGAGCGCGCGGTGACGATGGGACACGTGCACATGGTAGGGGATGGTGTCAGTGTTTTGGCTGAAGAAGAGGGTAGATACTCAAGTTTTTCGTGAGTGACTCGGAGTCTTGGAGTGTTTACTCGAAGTAAAGCAGGGGGCAGCTCGGGTTAAAGTTTTTCAAGGGTTTAAACCAAAACAGAACCTGCTCTGTTTAAAATTTTAAAACAAGTTTTAAAATGTAAACTAAAAATTTAAACTAAGTTTAAATCTGAATTTGGATCTGAATTCAAGAAATTTGAATCTGAGTTTGAAATAATTTTAAATTTAGTTTTAACAACCTTTTAAAATATAAAAAGAATATTGGTTTTGAATTTAAACTGGAAGTTTAAATTTAAATTATAGACTTTAAAATAAGTTTGAATCTGAAATTTAAAATCTGGAATTTGGTTTGAATTTCAGTTTTAGAATAAAATGAAGTCTTTAAATTTAAATTGTTTAACTACTTTAAAATTGGTTAAGTGATTTGGAATTTAAAATGAAGTTAAATATAAGTAAGTTTTTGAATGTAAGTAACTTGGAATTAAAATTCAAACATGTATTCAAGTTTAGAATAAAATGAAGTTTTTAGATAAAATAATAATTTAAACAACTTTGAATGTCATAGTGTATTTTTAATTGATTTAAATTTTAAAAATGAATTGGGTTTTAAAACTTTTAAACCTCTTTTATAAAATGAATAATTCTTTAACTTGTGAGATACTTTGTTTAAGTTAAATTTGTAACCATTTTAAATCCTAAATTTAAAATGAAATTAAAATTAAAATTTGGAAGTAAATTGTTTTCAAATGCTTTATTTAAATAAGAGATGTTTTATCTTAAAAATAAATAAATGAAATTTAATGATTTAAGTTAATTAATCAAGTAATTAATAAATAATTAAATGAAAATGCTAATCACTTAGTAAAAGTAATTAAGAGGAGATAACTAAAGATTAAGGATTGATAAATCAAATATTTGAGGTTAATTACTTTAAAGTCAAATTAATGAATTAATTAATGTGGTAAATTTATTAAGATAATTGAATCAAGAAAAATAAATTAAGGTTAATTAACTTAAAAATGATGGAGAAAACATTATTAATTAAGGAATAATTAATTGTTGAAATTAATTAAGGAATAATAAATCTATTTATTAAGGACAAATAATTTTAACTAAGATTTAATTAACCAATAATTAAAAGTTTATTAGTTAAAGTAATTAATTGAGGAATAAGTAATTAAGATTAATTGATTACAATTAAAGGATAATTAATTAAGATAATTAATAAATGATTAATAAATGAAGATGGTTAAGACTTAATTTATTTTAGTTAATGATAATTGATCATTGGTTTAAAGATTTCAAATAAAAGTGATTATGAGGGTAATAAATTTATAACGACACGGTTTATTCATCTTAATTAAAGATGTTTGATTGTTATTGGATGTTCTGTGATGGATTGATATATTTGATACGTGATGTGATGCTATGTGATGTTTGTGCTAAGCTGTCATATCTGTGATATATATATATATATATATATATATATATATATATATATATATTGTTATGCAAACCCTTTGACCCGTAGAATGACATTTGAATTTCGATGCGACAGGGAGTCGGATTCCATTTGGTTATCCGAAACCCACATTGAATTGTAATAATTGAATCTGTGCTGATTGATGATGTTGTGCACTATTGTGTAAAACCCCTGGACCACACTATACACACACAAATATGGGTTGCACGTGGAAATTTGGTTAAGTCACAGATTTTTGAAATTGTTTTAAAATTGATTTTTTTCCAAAATAGTTTTGGAATTAGAATTGAAGCTTTTGAAAATGAGTTTTCAAAAATAAAAAGTTATTTGAATAACTTGATTGAGTTTTGAAATTTAAATAATTGGATTTAAATTTGAATTCAATATTTGAAATTGAATTCTATGACTTGGAAACTAGGGTTTAAAAAGTTATTCAACTTACCAATGGGTTATATGGTTTTAAACCATTTTTCAAGGTGATGTTTTGAAATTTAAATTCAACTCAAGATTTCAACTTATATAAATTAGATTTGCTTTCTCATATGAAATGGACTTTCAAGTTGTGTTAAAAGGATTTTCAAGTCTAAAAGGAAAATTGTTTTCCAAGTTTTAGATAAATCTTTGGAAATGTGTTTTGAAAGCTATAAATCTTTAATTTAAAGATTTAATTGGGTTAATCCAATTGAAATGGGAATTGTTTTGAAATCTATGAGTAGATCTTTGTGAAACCGGGTGAAACTTTGTGAAATAAATCTTTTTGTTTAAAGATTTAAAGATGGTAATTTGTTTAACCATTTGAAAGAAAAGTTTTGGATGTTATAAGTTGTGACTTAGCTAAAATCCCATATCCATATGTTTTAAAATATGGCGCTTACTATTCGGATTAGCCGGGAGAGGACCTTGTGTCATATAACCCATTCCGAATAGTGATACGACGTTATGGATAGCATTTGAAGACCGGTGTTGAAGACCGGGTGTCTTCGAGAACGTTAGGATAACCTATCGATTGTCTCTGCACCGAGTAGCTACGGTATAGAGATTCCCTTAGTGATGGGAAGTCCGATCGGGATTGTGGATACCCGGGTTGGCAAGGGCTTCTTCGGAAGTGCCTTTGGTTCTGTTCGAACCCGGAACAGACTTGTATGGTTGTATGTCCGACATTACACTTTGAGATGTTAACTGATCTCTATCAAATACATTTCTGCTTGGTGGCGGAGAATTTATTCTCTTAGCTTAACACCCTTCTCTGATACGTACGAGCTCAGAGGTTATGTAGTTGATATTTATCAGTGATATTCCCAATTTGGTAATGTGGCATGCTGAGTGCTGCTATTGATGATCATTGGTTGATCATTTGTGATATGATCATTTGTTTGATCATTTATCTTTGTGATCATTGCTTTGGTCATCTGTTGACCCAAAGCATGGCTTTGTTGCACAAAGCGTAGCTTTGTGGACGAGACTGCATCAGGACCTCACTCCCCGGAAATGGTCGAAACAGGAAAGATGCGGCAAGGTTATGAGGGTCGCTCCCTTTAGGGTGTGTCATTCCCTTCTGGAAAAGGGTGGTATCATGGTATGGAGCCCAGATACTTACTCATGTTGATACACTATATCTATTACTATGTGGTGTTGTTGGATCGAGCGCTCGGATAAAGGTCCCAAAGGACCGGGGGATGACATATTCGTGTAGTAGTTACCTAGTTACAGAGGTAACCCGGCCTTGTGTTGGCAGAGATCTAACCGTAACGTTAGTTCTCGGGACGTCCCGCCAGAGGCGATCCCATAGACAGTAGGAAGTTCCTTAGCCTGACCATTTGTTGGAAATCCAATCAAAACAATACGAGCCCTGTACGGTTTTAGTTGTATAACCTGCCATGGAATGTGGCGGTAACCTGCTATTGAACATGGTAGCTATAGTAGGCATACGACGAAATGTCGTATGTTGGCTAGGATTTATATTCTACTTTCGAAATTGTTTTTCTACACCATGCACTAATAATAATATCAAAATGATTTAAATTTTGCGTAGTAAGCATCTTTGACTATCATAAGGAGAAATCTCCTCCGATTCTGCGATTGCATTGTGTGTGTGTGCGGGAGGCCTTATGGTAGTTTCATTTTCCAAAAAGCATTGCGGATTTCAAATTTAAATTCTTTTGTTTGTTTTAAAGACCAAATGTTTTTGTTTGCTCATACCAGTCCCATGACTGACCTGGAGTTTATTGTTCCTTTCCTAAACTCTGGGTGCCCACTATTTCCCACACGGGCAGTCTAGAGTTGGGATTTTCGGATAATCTATAGTAGGTGTAGATTCGATAGCTTTCAGCCTCGGGATTTGGCAATTGCATTTGGATCGAGTTGCTTATCTTCATGCATCATTATTGGGAGTTCGAGCTATTGCTGGATTGGTATTTTGAAGATGGAGTTCTTTCTTGAAGATTATTCTGGAGTTTGGTTCCGCTGCTAGTATTATCATTATCTTTCCGCTGCTATTCTTTGTATCTCTGATAATGTTGATATCTATTGTACCATTCTTTTGTATCATTCATGTTGTATCAGTTATTGTATCAAATGTTGTATATTGATATGTATTATTCATTTTCTTCCGCTATGTTATTTACTTAATGTGTTATAAGCTCCGGCGAACCAGGTTCGACGTTTGGATCTGCGGCATTTGAATACGAGTGTCGTATTCGGTGCCGATTTTCGAAGGTCGAGTCAGGGTCGTTACAGGAAAAGAGTTCGCCAGCGACCAACGGGGGTGTGCACGTTAATGTGCACGGATCTCTGTTTCGGGGGGGGGGGGGGGGGGGGGTTCTTGGAAGAAGAGGTAGGGAAACTCGAAGCCTCCATCGTGTTTTCGTCGTTCTGGCTCGAAGCAGTGGGTAGGTAGGGGAAACTCGGAAAGGTCACTAGGTTTTTGTGAAGTTTACTCGGGTATTTGGTCAGGGATTAGAACAAGTTGGTTTAGTCGCTAATGCAAAGGGAATTTTATTTTAGAAATTAAGTTTTTAAAACAAAGGTTGAACAAGTTTCAAAATTTAATTTGTTTCAAAGTTATGTTTTAAAACAAGTTTATATATTTTAAAATATGGAAGTTTTAAAATAAAATTTGTATTAAACTTTTATAAATAAATTTGGAAAAGTTTTAAAGATTTAATAGTTTAATTTAAATGTGTTTGTTTATAAATTGATTTCTAAAGATTATATTTTACTTTAAATAAAGTATAATGTTTAAGGATTTTATAATCAATTATAATGAGGATTTATATTATGTAAATTAGAATTTTATTCATCTAAAGATAAATAATTGTGATAATTCAATTATTATTCATAATTAAGTGTTATAGATTAATATGAATAATTTAATTAAGACAATGTTTTCTTAATTAAGAATCTTTATAATATAAGAAGTTAAGAATCATTTAATTAATTTTAAATGATTAAGTTAAATAGTTAATTAAATAATTAACTTGTGATTAATTAAAGATAATCACTTTGGAGTTGATTAAGTATAATTTCTTGGTGAAGTAATTAAGTAATTAAGTGGTTAATATTTGAGGTAATTAAGTAAGAGATAATTACTTTATAAAAAGTAATTAAGTAAATGTGATTAAGGAATAATCACTTTAGTTATTAATTAAAGACTTAATTAATAATTAATTAAGGTTTTAAATTATTTGATTTATGATTAATTAAATAAAGAATTAAGAGTAATTAATTAAGTGATTAATTACATGTTAAAGTAATTAATTAAGGAAGAAATTTAATTAATAAAGTAATCATTAATTAATGAAAATGATTAATTAATTTTTTATTAATAATTTAAATATAATTAATTTATAATTGATTTTTAATTACTAAATGTAATTAAAGTAACTAATAAAAGGTGATTATTTAAAAGTAATTAATTAAATATGATTAATTAAAAATAATTAATCAAGAATGATTAATTAAGAGTAATTAATCAAGTGTGATTAGTTAAAAGTGATTAATCAGGTGTAATTAATTAAAGGTAATTAAGGAATAATTATTTGGATAATTAAAGAATAATTAATCAAGGTTGATTAATTTAGAAGGTAATTAAGAAGTAATTACTTAGTATAAATTTGGAAGTAATTAATCAGGATGATTAATTAATACGGTAATTAAGTAATAATTACTTTAAGTAATTAAGTGATAATTAATCAGGGAAGATTAATTGAAATGGATAATTAAGTAATGTTAGTTAATTAATTAATTTGTAATTAATTAATGAATAAGAAGTTGGATCGAAGATAGTACAAGTGATTAATTAAGGATTAATTAAATTAATCAAGTTTGGATCAAACTTGTTTATGAATGATTAATGATTGGATGATATATATCATTGGATGAGTTAATGATATTGGTTGTTGTTGGATGACATTGATTGATGGGTGATGACGTGAATATGCTATATCTGAATGTGATATATATATGCTGCCATGTGATATGTATAGATGCATGTGATAATAGATGATTATCTATCTATGTAATATGAATACATCCATTTATGTTAAGTGATATTTTCTGAAATATCTATTGTTTAAATCCCTTAAGTATAACTTGGACATTTAAAATGGCGTTTGGTTTCGATGAGACCGGGATCGGGTTTCCATATTTGGATATCCGAAAACCACATCGATTCCATTTAAACGTTAGATCGTTAATCCAAGTGGAGCAAGTGAAGACTCGAGGTGTAAGGGCTATACGTCAGTATAACTCTGTGGGTGATTCCGTAATGAGTTTGACAGAATAGTACTTATAGATTCGAGATGGTGATTCAGAGTGCAAGGGCTATGGTCGTTGACTCTGAGGGTGATTCCAAAATGAGTGCAACGAGATAGTGCCTTCGGTTTTGTTCGAACCCGGAACGAACTTGTATGGATTGAATGCTTTCAGCACATCGTCGGGCGGACGATGAGCATTCTAAGATAATTGGTCCTATAAAGGTAATCGCAACCTCAAGCCTCATCAACCGGGAATGGCTAAAACAGGGGAGGTGCAGCAAGGCTTCGTGGGTCGCTCCCACTGGAGAGCGAGATACATCCCTGTCTAGATGTCCCTTTTTATTTCGGCTTTGTGGGCAGTTGGAACTGCAGCCAACTGCGGGGTGGTCTTGTTCGGGACTGTTCAGTAAGGAATGGTCCCGGTCTTGTGTTGCAGGGGAGTGGGAGTACTCCTCGGTACGGTGATCTAGGCCACGTACTGTGACGGGCGGTACCCCAGTAGCCCTGCCATTGATGGAAACCCATTTTCCCTACGAGACCCTACGGTTTTGTTTGTATTACCCACTTTTGTGGCTAGTAGCTGGAATTTAATGAATGTAACAATTTCGGCTATTTCATATTTACTTGAAAACCCTAGACACTATTATAATATCACTGGATTTTCTATCAAATGTTTTGGTTAGCGTAAGGTAAAAACTTTTCCATGTTTATGTGTGGGAAGTCTTACGTGATACATTTTCTTTCAAAGGATTTTCTAAAGTTAAGCAATCTTAAACCGTTTACTCACACCAGACCCCTGTCTGACCCGAGTGTTTATTTTCTGTTTTATTAAACTCTTGGGTACTCATATTATATATGAGTAGTCAAGTGATTCAGGTTATCTCTTGACGAAATCTGGAGGAGCTATGGAGCAGGAGGCTTCAGCGTGTAGATATATGGTTAGAGTTTTCGCTGTGTGTTTTTCTGTATGATGTCTTGTATTGTATTAGAAAGAAATGTTATAACTGTCTAAATTGAAATGTTTAGTTGTGTACTCTGATGTATATGATACTATGTATATGTTCTATATTATATTTAAATCGTTCCGCTGTGAGATTCTGATGTGTTGTTTTCTCTTTCTTCTCTTTCTTTTCTTCTTCTATCCCTTTCTTTCTTAATTAGTGATGCGATTTTCCGGGAGTGGGAAGTCGGGTCGCTACAAAACACTTGGAACCAAGCCCAACTGGGGAGGTACCAGGCGTGGGTCAGATGTAGCTGAGCCTGTCATGCTACCTAGCCATGGAGACACCAATGAACGGGGCCGAGCTAGAGTTCAGCCCGAAGTTGGACCCGAGAAAGTGCCCAGAATAGAACCAAGCAGGGGAAGATCAAGACAAGGGCCAACTGTAGCAGACTCTAGCATGCTCCCAAAAGACCAGAGACAGCCATTGAAAAATATTAGGAGTGATAGACGATACCATCCCTACAGATCATCTGGATGGAATCAATCCCGCAGAGAAGAACCAAACTCATTTCTATCTGCTCCAAATTCTGATGAAAGGATGGCGCGATTGTTCAGAGAGTGCGTCTAACGGGATCAAAGAGATCGAGGGATAGGCGCTAGGGTAACCAGCCCTTTCACCCGCAATATCGAAATTGCTATCACCCCCTAGAATGGAAAATGCCAACAATGGAACCTTACAAGGGAATCTCTGACCCCGTTGTACACTTGCAGAGATACACACAGTATATGCTCACGAGTGGAGCCACAGAAGGAGTATTGTGTAAATGCTTTCCACTATTCTTGGCAGATCTAGCTATCTCCTGGTTCTGCCACCTACCCCAAGGATCCATCAGCTCATGGGAAATGTTGAAAGAAAAGTTCATCAGCCAGTTCCGCATTCATGTGGAACAACCCAAGGACGCTTATTCCTTATCTAATATCAAACAGAAGCCAGGAGAGACAGTGCAGCAATATCTAACCCGATTCAATGCTGCAGCGGCCGCAGTCCAAGATGCCGATGAGAAACTTATCTTAATGGCCCTCTGTAGTGGTGTGCATCCGGATACTAAGTTTGCTAGAAGATTAACGAAAGAAAAACCAGCTACCTTACCCGATTTCTTCCATGAAGCCGAAAGATATATGAGACTTGAAGACGCTGCCACTAAAAGACAGACAGGACAACAAACCAACACAACTCATGGGGACACACCCGCTGTAGGAAAGGATGTTCGAAGAAATGACTATAGAGACAATGCTGGGGGCAAGAAGGGAGAAAAACGTCTATATCGGCCAGGACCGAGGTTTGACACTTACACTCCTTTAAATGAGACAATCGAAAACATCTTCCTGGCCACCCAAGATGAAGTTAAATACAAACGCCCTCCATACAAGAAGGAATCAGATAACGCAATTAAGTCTGGAAAGTTCTGCTGCTTCCATGAATCTCATGGGCATGATACCAATGAATGCCATCATCTTCGGGACTTAATTGAAGAACACATCAGAAGGAAGAGACTGGAACACTATGTAAAAGGTCAGAACATGACCCCTGCTCTTGCCGATGAGAACCCAAGGCTACCTCTCCCAGAAATGGGGGGGGGGGGGGATCGCAACACCGGCGGCCCCAGTCATGAGAAGATAGTGGTCCATACTATATCGGGAGGACCACACATCGCCGATAGAAGCTGGACAGAGATGGAAAGATACGGAAAGTCACTTAGAAATAATGAAGACTACGTTAATTCTGTTATGGAAGAACGCCACCCGAAGTGAAAAGAGAATGATGACATTACATTCAATAGGCGTGACCTGGAAGGAAGGCAGTACCCTCACATGGATCCTATGGTCATCTCTGCCCGATTCGGTCCAACCGAAGTTTTTCGAATTCTAGTAGACACTGGAAGCTCAGTAAATATCCTATTCAAGCATGCTTTCGACAAAAAGAAGCTGTCAATGAAGGATGTGTCGCCCTGCAACAAACCACTACACGGTTTCACTAGAGATGCGAAGATGCCCCTCGGGCAATTGGACCTTTTTGTTGAAATAGAAAGCCACCCCCGCTCCGTTGTGCGGAAAAAGACATTTGTGCTAATAGATAACCACTCAGTCTACAATGCCTTTTTAGGAAGACCAGCCTTGTCTGACTTCCAAACTGTCTTGGCCCCGTGGTGCCTGAAGATGAAATTTCCAACAGACAATGGAATAGAGGAAGTAGAGGGAGATCAAGACGCCGCTCGAGATTGCTATGTAACCAAACTTCACAATAATCGCAGGAAGGATAGAGGGAAGAATGCAGAGACTCCTCTCTGCATGAAAAACTTGGAAGCATCGCAACTAAAGAAAGCCCCTCCTCTTCGATATACCAGTGATCCTTTCAATGAATTAGACCCCAGGGACAAAGAGGAGGAGGCCACCGCCGAGCCTGCAGAGGCTATGGAGTTTGTATCTGTAGACAAATACGACTCAAGTAGACTGTTGAAAATCGGATCTCAACTAAGAGCAGAGTTGAGGGATCAACTCATTGATTTTCTCCGTCACAACCTGGATGTATTTGCATGGACGCACGCTGACATGACTGGAATCTCCTCAGACGTGGCATGCCACATACTAAACATCGATCCTACCAAGGCGCCAGTAAAGCAGAAAAAGAGAAGTATGGGGGCAGAGCGATCAGCGGCCCTCGATGAAGAAGTAAAGAACCTACTTGCCAACAACTTCGTACGAGAAGCCATCTACCAAGAGTGGATCGCTAACCCGGTACTAGTAAAGAAGGCTAATGGGAAGTGGCGAACATGCATTGACTTCTCCAACTTAAATGACGCTTGCCCGAAGGATTGCTTCCCCCTCCCCCGAATCGATCAGCTTGTGGACAGCACAGCCGGGCACAAACTCTTATCTTTTATGGATGCATACTCAGGATATAACCAAATTCCTATGCACGCCCCCGATCAAGACCACACTAGTTTCATCACTGATCGGGGATTGTACTGCTATAGAGTAATGCCTTGCGGACTTAAAAACACCGGAGCTACCTATCAGCGCCTCGTCAACAAGATGTTTGCGGAGCTAATAGGACGAACTATGGAGGTTTATGTGGATGACATGCTAGTAAAATCGAGGAAAGCCAACGATCACGTAAGCCACTTGAGCGAGATGTTCCACGTACTTCGCCAATATGGAATGAAGCAGAATCCTCTAAAGTGCTCGTTCGGAGTGTCATCAGGAAAGTTCTTGGGATTCATCGTCCATGCCAGGGGGATTGAAGCAATCCCCGAACAAGTCCGAGCCCTGAAAGATATCAGGATACCTTCCACTCGGAGAGAAATGCAAAGCCTAAATGGGAAGGTGGCCGCCCTAAGCAGATTCATCTCTAAAGCAACTGACAAGTGAGTCCCCTTCTTCGAGGCTCTAAAGAAAGACAAAGGAAAGTTCAAGTGGACTGACGAATGCTTAACGGCCTTTCATAACCTAATCGAACACCTCTAGAGACCACCAGTACTCTCAACTCCGAACGAAGACGAAGAGTTATCCCTGTACCTTGCTGTGTCACCTCATGCTTTAAGCGCCGCTTTGGTAAGAGAAAACAACCGCGCGCAACGGCCAGTATACTTTGTAAGCAAGAGGTTTACGGGGGCGGAAGCCCGGTATCCTAAACTCGAGAAGCTAGCATACTGTTTACTAATCACATCACGGAAACTGCGAAACTATTTCCAATCTCATCCCATCAGAGTTCTAACCAATCAACCACTAAGGCAGGTACTCCATCGTCCCGACACTTCTAGACGACTACTTAAATGGTGCATTGAACCGAGTCAATATGATATCACCTACCATCCTCGCACCGCCATCAAGGGACAAGCCATGGCCGATTTCATTGCCGAATTCACTACCAACGAAGGTAAGGAGCAATCTGAAATAGCAAGAGACATTAAGTGGATTCTCTTTGTGGATGGAGCATCAAACGAACAAGGCTCGGGGGCAGGTATTGTAATAATCACTTCCAGGGGAAGGAAGCTACGCTATGCTCTAAGGTTGGAATTCGCTGCCACCAACAACGACGCAGAATATGAAGCAGTAATAACTGGAATACAACTTGCCTTAGAGAGTGGAGTCAGTTCTTTATGTCTTCATAGTGATTCTCAACTTATTGTAAACCAAATACTAGGAGAATTCCAGACTCGAGGAGAACGACTCACAGCTTATCTAAAGAAGACCAAGTTGCTACTCGATCAATTGGATCACTATTTAATCAAACACATCCCTCGAGAAGAGAACCAAGAGGCCGACGAGCTGGCAAAGCAAGCTAGCATGAATGACGGTACCATTTCCGGAACAGTAGCCATCTCAAAGCAACTAACCCTGAGTTTCGAGCAAGTGAATCTGGTAGCTGCAATCGAAGAGGAAACTTGGATGACTCCCATCCGAAAATACTTACAAGATGGCACACTGCCCTGCGAGCGTAACGAAGTCAGGAAAATCTTGAGGAAAGCTTCCCGCTACACAATACAAGAAGGCATCCTCTATCGGCGCGGCTTCTCTAACCCCTTATTAAGGTGTGTCGCTGGAAGGGAAGCTAAGAAAATCTTATCCAACATCCATCAAGGAAGCTGCGGAGATCACACTGGAGGACAGACTCTAGCAAAGAAAATACTCCAATATGGATATCTCTGGCCTGCCTTAAACAAAGACGCCTTAGACTTCGTTAAAAAATGTGACAGATGTCAGAAATTTGCCAAGATTCCTCGACTACCAACAATGAGATTACTCAAATGACCAACCCTTGGCCCTTTGTAGTATGGGGAATTGACCTGATTGGAGAACTGCCGGTGGGCCGAGGCGGAGCCAAATATGCTATAGTGGCAGTCGACTATTTCACCAAATGGGTGGAAGCAGAACCTCTAAATAAAATATCTTCGGCAAAAATTATCAACTTCTTGATAAAAAATGTTCTATGTAGGTACGGAGTCCCACTCAAAATCATATCGGACAATGGACTTCAGTTTGACCGTGAGGAATTCGCCGACTGGTGCCAAGAGCACGGAATTCACAAAAGCTTCTCATCTGTAGCTTATCCCCAGGCAAACAGACAAGTCGAAGCTGTCAACAAAATTCTCAAAACTCTAATCAAGAAGAAATTTGAAAAATCAAAAGGCGCTTGGATGGATGAACTTCCTACAACACTTTGGGCCTACCGCACCTCTTTCAGAACATCAACGGGACATACTCCTTTCTCTTTGGCATAGGCATACTCCTTTCTCTTTGGCATACGGGTCGGAGGCCATGCTCCTAGTCAAAACCATAGTGCCTTCCCACCGCAGGATCCACTATAACCCAGAAGAAAACGAAGAACTCCTTCACATGTCTTTGGATCTAATTGAAGAGAGAAGAAACGATGCAACGCTCAAAGCAGCATCTCACAAGCAAAAAGTGGCAGCACAATACAACTCCAAAGTCAAGCATAGCAACTTACAAGAAGGAGATCTTGTCCTCAGACGAATATTCCCGCGCCCCGGAGCGTTGGATCCAATCTTGGACGGACCATATGTAATTCATAAAGGCCTCCACAACAGAGCTTATATTTTGTCAACAGTGGACGGGGAGGTGTTCCAGAGGGCATGGAACATCCAACACCTTCGTCGATACTTTTCTTAACTTGTACTGCCCATATGAAGTGAATTAACAAAGAGAATCAGTGGACGTAGGCATTTTCGTGCCGAACCACTTTAAAAACCTTGTCTCTTTTTTAACTTGTTCCTTTATATCTTGGCTGCTTGTTGAACTTTATACTTTTCTGTTGAACAAAATCCTATGTAAACGACATTTCCATTCAAGGCACATCACAACACAACTCCCCTGGACATGACCTAATAGGTACTATACCAATCTATGCCCTCGCTAATGAGACACTTTTGCTCCAGCATCCCTCTGCTGCGGGTTAACCCATTGCTCGCGATCAGCCCTTAAAGCCAACTGTAATGAGCCGATTGTAAGCCATCGAGAAGGCCGACTATAGCCGAGGCAGCTCATTACGGCGTTCGGCTTGCTGGCGACTGTGAACCTACTTTAAGCCCCAACATAAGGTGTGGCCAGCCAGGGGTAGTTCACGGTTGACGATCGGCACCCACGCTAGCCGGCCATGGTAAATCGAATAATACCCACGATTACGGGCCATAATGGCCCGGGTAGTTACTGTGCACGATCTCGGCTCCGATGTGTCTTAAGAACAGTTGTGGTAAAAAAGAAAACTCCCCACGGAGGCGTAAGATGTGTGACAAATGTCTCCAAGACCCACAGCTAGGGAAAGTGACTACAAAACCCGTTTGCCACGAACTTAAGCACATCGAAGGCCTTCCATGATTGGAAGTTTCACTATTTCTTATATTCCTATTTTATTTAAAAACTTTCCTCCCATCCTATATAATGATCCCTAAAGTACAAGGTACAAAATAGGAGACACCCGCAAATGGGGATAGGAACTCACAATTGGATGACAGGACACTCAGTTGGATTCCATACTCAGTCACACAAGACATTCAATGTAACAACCCGCATATTTATCGATTTTATATTTAAATATTTTATTTAAATATTTTATCGTTAGTCAAATTTTAGTCCGAAAAGCTACTTTTTGCATACGGTCGAATTAGGACTCGGGACCACTCCTATTGAGTTTAAAATGCCGTTTGCGACCTTTTTGAGTATAAGCTTCGATATGTTTGGAGAAAGTTGATTTTTGCTAGTTTTCACTTTGGGTTTGGTTTGGGCTCAGCCCTATGTTAACTTATGCTCAAATCTGAGCCACTCTTCCCCACTCACCCTCATTCTCTTCTCATTTCAGTTTTTAGGGTATTAATGGTGGGAGAGATTGGAAATTAAAACTCCAAAACCCTAGTTTCTCTTGCAAATCAAATTCCTAGCTCCAAACTCAAGAAGAACCCATTGGTAAGCTTCTCTTCTTCTTCTCCAACTTATTCTCTTACCAATTTCAGAAATTCCTAAACCTAATTTCGGGAATGTTCTTGTTTTGAACTTAGATTCAAGCCCAATTGGGTTGTGTTGAAGAGAGGTTGATTCTCCATTTGCTTTCAAGCTTCTTCTTGTTTGATTTTGAGAAAAGGTGAGATTTTTATCTCACATCTATGACTATAATTATCTTTGGTTGTTGGGTATGAATTCCTAACACTTCTTCATGTGCATTTTCTCTTGATTTGGATTGGTTTTGTGAATATTCCAATTTTTGAGTTTTTAAGTCAATTTGTGTGAAATCCTTTTATGGATGTTTGATCATGCTTTTAGTGATGCACCGAGGAGCATATAGGGCCGGGTTTCCGAGTGGCATAAACCCTTAGAGCCAATGTTCGTCCAGTTGCATTTTGGAAGAATTTGCCCTTCATTTGAATAGGATGAAAAACAGCCCAGGCATGATTCAGTCGACTGAAAACTCTGTTCAGTCGACTGAACCTGGAACCCGAAAGTTTCCAGGCATGATTCAGTCGACTGAACAGAGTGTTCAGTCGACTGAACCTGGAAACAGAAAGTTTCCTGAACCTGGAAAATTTCCAGGCACAGGGTCAGTCGACTGAAAACTCTGTTCAGTCGACTGAACCTGCTGTTTGAGTCCAATTTGCCTTTTTGGATTGAATTTCCAATTTAAATCGATTCGTGATGATCCTATTTATTGTCATCATTTATTATCATCTTTGATGACTTATTTTCTTTGGGAATTTTAGATATATCCACTTCGATGGATCCTTTATCGATTTCATTGGATTTTTATTCACATCTTCGAATGTGATCTTTGTGATTGATTGTTTCTACAATCCCCTTTGTGCTTTGTCACTTTAAAAATATAAAGGTTTTCTATACTAGTAGTAAATATCAAAACTCTTTCCTCAAACGATTTCAATACTATTTTAATACCAAATTCGTTTATAAAACCGTTTTCCAATCTATTAGTATATATAAACCTTTACCTCACTCGTATGAGAAATCTAATTAAACGACTTAGTAAAACAAGTGGTATGAAACGCTTGCGTTCACTTTGTTGGTTAATTCTTGGACTTGTTCGATTGAAACTCTTGTGACAATTTTCTAGTGGAGATATACAATTTGTTTGTAAATATTTAAGTTAAGCTAGTGGTTATGGGACATGAAGCTAAACTCATATATTTACTAGCTTAGTGTAATTGACACTTCTCGTTGATCATGACGATCATCTTTGTGATTTAGACTAGCAATGTGCGATGTCTCTTTGTCTGCGAGGGAGACTAAACCCCGTTTTGTGGAGTTTCGACTCAATTTGTGATGGGGTAGCAACCATGGTCTTCGGGCCGTTTGTGGAGCTTCGGCTCAATTTGTGATGGTTAGCAACCATGGAATTAGCGTTCCGTTTGTGATACACGTGTTGGTGGGCTTTATGCTCCCGTTTGTGATAGGCCTCCCCCCTTTGTGATTTCTGGATTTCTTGAGATGATTTCTAGAATTTGTGTTTCACCAATTTTCGTGATTTCCATTGATAAGTTTTATCAATATTTGTGCATTGGTGAATTTGTGTGTCATTGACTTTAGTGATTTCTGGATTTCTTGTGTAGTCTTCTGGAATTTGTGCGTCATGGACTTTTGTGATTGACATTGATATTATCTTCAATATTTGTGGTTTGATGAACGGAATAAAGAGTATGACACTTCTTTGATTCTTGTGTAGATTTTGTGATATTGATTAATCTCTTGTTGATTATCAACTACTTATATATCACAGCTTGGCCTTGTGATTATTATGTGTTTAGTCATAACTCTAATTCTATATCGTTTCATCTGATATTTATAGTTAGACTGATCCGTTTATTATTTTCTTATTAAATAATACTCGGGTCAGACCGAGATGTTACAGGTGCTTCTGCTTGACTTCTCATCCGGGATTAACTCCTTGACTTTTGGGTTAACTACTTAGATTAGTAGTTATTTTGTTGTATACATTTGAGATATAGACTCCTTAATGTATACTTATTCTTTTGTGTAGTTCGTGTAACTATTCTTTTGTGATATTGTGGATCTTTTTAGACCACTACTCTGATGTATACTTTCTAGTGTAATATTCATATCTTATTCCGCCTTTGTGATATGAATTGTCTGTGACTGATTTGTGTTATGCTTATTTCTATATTTGTTTTCCGAAGGATTTATATAGCCACCGTGTAGTAGCTTTGAGTTTGTGTCGGTATGTCGGATTTCCTCTTGAAATAGAATGCATGTTATATTATCTGACATATCGGTGCTCGCGCAAAGAAATTACACGGATGGTCGCTCATCAACAGCCTTATTCTCCGTGCTATTCGACAACATTCACCGTAATGTTCTTGGCTAGCGTGGGTATAAAGGTGGGGCGTCACAACTTGGTATCAGAGCCAAACTTCGGAACAATATGGAATATTATAACAAGGATCATCGTCCTAAGTCCATCTTAGGAGTCGTGCTTTAGGATTTTATTTGGGTCTTCGTACCGTCCTATCCTATTTTCTTTTATGATTCCTTGTTTTATCTATCAAGATTGCTTGATATTTATTTTGAGAATAACTTTTCTCCTTCTTTCTTTTCTAAAGGAAGAGAAATGGTTAGTTCTAGCAGTCCTAGAGTTGGTCAATCCAGTAGCCCTTCTCTGGATGGCGCATTCATGTCTGCCCAACAACTTTTGGATCTTGTAAAGAATCAAGAGTTTATCTGTGCTTTGAGTAAGAACCCCGAGATGGTTCTACCTTTGAAACTTGAAGTTTCTTTCAATCAGCTTGTGGGTGTTACTCTTCTTCATGGAGAGGTTGGTAAAGGAAGTGTTTGTGATATTGGGACTTCCAAGAAGAGGCATATTAAGTTCAAGAGCCTTAATCCCAATAAGAGAGTGAAGCAAACTACTTTTGTAGCAGAGACTCCAATCCCTAATCGTGGAGGATGCTACAATTGTAATTCTAAGGACCACTATGCAAAGGAGTGTCCGGAGCCACTCTTTTGTCGCTATTGCAAAAATACAGGTCATCATATTTCTGTCTGCCCCATGCTTCAAAGCAAGAAGAGGGTGGAACAATAAACTTTGGTAGCCAAGACTCCAACCCCAAATCATAAACAATGCTACAATTGTGGTTCCACGAACCATTATGTAATTAAGTGCCCGAAGCCCCTCTATTGCCGCTATTGCAAAGGCTCGGGTCATTACTTATCTACATGTCCCAAACTCCCTAGCAAGAGGGAGGGAAAGTCGAAAGTTGTGCAAGCCCTTTGTGACACTTCTCTTGGTCAGTGTATTTCTCATTTGATCCTTGACTACATTTATTTTGTGATCTTCTTACTCGAGTTCTTTTTGATGTGGGTTCCATCTCACTATTTTATATCAAAAGAACTTGTCGATTCTTTTTCTTTGAATATTTTGGGCTTGATGACTTCTTTGAGGATTGTGAATCCGGATGGTAGATCCGCAACACTCAATTTGCTTTTTATTGATGTCGAAATTATTTTATGAGACTTTTCTTTCCGAGCCGATATTTTTACTTAGGCTTCGGAATTGATTTTTGTAAGGATTGGCTTAATTGTGAAGCCCATATCCTATTTTCTATGTGGAAAATTCATCTTCGACATTTTCTATCTGTTAAGCAGATTTCTGTTTTTCTTTTGTGATTTCGATTCCAATTTGATGGCATCATTTTATTCCGTAAAGCCCACTTATAAGGAAAGTGTTATTTCTCTCATTTATGTAGTTAGAGAAATTTTCCAGTATTTTTGAGTTTGTCTTAGGATTATCACCTAAGTAATCTTTGGTGTGGTGCTAAGGTCTTTTCAGTTTGACCTTGTCACCGATTTTCATTTGGCTACGAGTTGCGTGAGTTAGCATTCCACTTACGCACTCCGCACTCGTTATGATTCTAATGAATGACTTATTATGTCATTCAATTTGTCTAGCCTATTTCATCCATTTTATAAATCGAATATTCTATGAATATTTCGATGAGACTATTCTTGTATTTACTGATTTTGGATGAAAATAGTAATTTAAAATTTTGCAAATCTTTTTCATAAGATTTATTTATAAGTAAAACTGGATTTTGTTCTTGAAACGAACAAAGAATATTCTTAAAACTTTTTAAGAGATTTATTTATCCTATAAAAAAATGATTTTGTGATTGTATTGCCCATTTAGTGTTTTAAGAATTTTGGTCGATGCGCTTGATCAACGTTATCGATAGGAATTTCCTAAACGCATTGATGAGACAATCAGACACGATATATTGACTTGTAAAATGTAAATTTTTCTAGAAAGATTTTTAC
Source organism: Allium cepa (assembly GCA_030765085.1). Taxonomy (NCBI): domain Eukaryota; kingdom Viridiplantae; phylum Streptophyta; class Magnoliopsida; order Asparagales; family Amaryllidaceae; genus Allium; species Allium cepa. The sequence continues at coordinate 326,492,429 of CM060935.1, read as the reverse complement.
ATTGAGATAATTGTGATTTTGAAAGTTTTAGCTTTTCGGGGAAAGAAAAATTATTTAAAAGAAGTTCTTTCTTTTCGATACTCTTATTCTTGTGATTCCCGTGGGGAACCAAGACTTTATCTTTTGTACCAATGCTGATCGTATTGGTTTAGATGCCGCTCTCTTGCAAATGAGAACGTGCTATCACTTGTGCTTCTAAATCGTTATAGCTTATCGAGACTAGCTATGCCGCTCATGATTTAGTGCTTGCGGCTGTTGATTTCACTTTTAAAATCTGGCATCATCATTTTGGATGAGAAATTTGTTCTTTATACCGATCATAAGTCCTTGAAGTATTTATTCTCTCAGAAGGAACTTAATTTGCGTCAACAGCGTTGGCTCGAGTTTCTTGCACCTTATGATCTTGATATTCTTTATACCCCCGGTAAGAGTAATCGTGTCGCCGATGCTCTTAGCCGTAAACAACAAGCTGTTGTTTCTATGATGATATCCGAATGGAACGATCTCGAGATCTTATCCACTTGTGAGATTCGAGAGCGTGTTCCCGATTTATGTTCATCTCTTGCTGTATGTAGCCTTGAGGCTCATCCTTCTCTTTTAGACCGCATTCTTGAAGCTCAAGGGTTAGATCCTGAATTGGCTCTTCTTGGCCAAAATATTAGGGATAAAATTGATATTGAAGGATTGAAAGACTTTGATATCGATTCTCGTGGCGACATTCGGAGATTTGGTAGACTTATCGTACCAAATATTAGTGATCTTCGTAAAGACATTTTAGAAGATTCTCATCATTCTAAGTTTACCATTCATCCCGGTAGTAGTAAAATGTACGCGGATATGAAGCGACTTTATTATTGGGAGGGAATGAAACTCGATATTGCTAACTTTGTTAAGTGTTGCATGACTTGCCAACTCGTTCAGGCCGAACATCAAAGGCCCGGTGGATTATTGCAACCTTTAGAAATTCCAATTTGGAAGTGGGACCAAATTTCCATGGATTTTATAGATGGCCTTCCCCGTTCTCGTTCGGGTCGTGATAGCTTATGGGTGATCGTTGATAGACTTACTAAATCCGCCCATTTTATTCCCGTTCGGTCTAACCGAACCGTTCCTCTTTTGGCCAAACTCTTTATCAAAGAGATTGTTAAATTACATGGAGTTCCTACTTCTATAGTTAGTGATCATGATCCATTGTTTACTAGTGGATTTTGGAAGAGTCTTCAAAAAGCTTTGGGAACGAAGCTTAATTTTAGCACCGCTTATCACCCCCAGTCCGATGGACAAAAGGAGCGTGTAAATCAAACTCTTGAAGATCTTCTTCGTGCATGTGTTCTTGATTTTGGTGGAAGTTGGGAAGATCGTATTTCTCTTGTCGAATTTTCCTATAATAATAGCTTCCAATCTAGTATTGGTATGGCACCTTTCGAGGCACTCTACGGAAGGCCATACCGATCTCCTTCTTGTTGGCTTGAGGCCGGTGAGAAGCTGGTTTTAGGTCCAGATTTTATTCGTGATTCCACAGAGAAAATTGAACTTATTCGACATAGGATGAAAGAAGCCCAGAGTAGACAAAAATCCTATGCCGATAACCGAAGAAGGAAGTTAGAATTTTCTGTGGGAGATCTTGTGTTCATTCGTGTTTCACCTATGAAAGGTATTGTACGTTTCAGTCGATCGGGAAAACTAGCGCCTCGATATATTGGGCCATTTCCTATCACCGAACGTATTGGTTCCATGGCTTATCGCCTTTTATTACCGGCTCAGTTTTCTGCTATGCATGACGTGTTTCACGTTTCTCAACTTCAGAAATGTCTTCGAGATTCCGATTCTGTTCTTGAGCCCGGTGTTGTGGAAGAGATTGAAGTTTCGCCTAATTTAACTTATGAGCAACATCCTATTCGTATCATTGCTTCGGAAGTCAAGCGACATCGAAATAAAGATGTTCCGCTTGTTAAAGTTCAATGGTCTTCAAATCCTAAGGATTGTTCTTGGGAATCTAGAGAGTACATCGAGCGTACACATCCGGACTTACTTTCTCGTGCTCTTTGAGGTGAACTTCTTATTTCAAACTTCTTTTGTGTTGAATATGCTTTTATGGTTGTTACTTTATGTTCTCTTCTTTAATATTGCGAGGACGCAATATCTTTAAGGAGGAGAGTCTGTAACAACCCGCATATTTATCGATTTTATTTTTAAATATTTTATTTAAATATTTTATCGTTAGTCGGATTTTAGTCCGAAAAGCTACTTTTTACATACGGTCGAATTAGGACTCCGGACCACTCCTATTGAGTTTAAAATGCCGTTTGCGACCTTTTTGAGTATAAGCTTCGATATGTTTGGAGAAAGTTGATTTTTGCTACTTTTCACTTTGGGTTTGGTTTGGGCTCAGCCCTATGTTAACTTATGCTCAAATCTGAGCCACTCTTCCCCACTCACCCTCATTCTCTTCTCATTTCAGTTTTTAGAGTATTAATGGTGGGAGAGATTGGAAATTAAAACTCCAAAACCCTAGTTTCTCTTGCAAATCAAATTCCTAGCTCCAAACTCAAGAAGAACCCATTGGTAAGCTTCTCTTCTTCTTCTCCAACTTATTCTCTTACCAATTTCAGAAATTCCTAAACCTAATTTCGGGAATGTTCTTGTTTTGAGCTTAGATTCAAGCCCAATTGGGTTGTGTTGAAGAGAGGTTGATTCTCCATTTGCTTTCAAGCTTCTTCTTGTTTGATTTTGAGAAAAGGTGAGATTTTTATCTCACATCTATGACTATAATTATCTTTGGTTGTTGGGTATGAATTCCTAACACTACTTCATGTGCATTTGCTCTTGATTTGGATTGGTTTTGTGAATATTCCAATTTTTGAGTTTTTAAGTCAATTTGTGTGAAATCCTTTTATGGATGTTTGATCATGCTTTTAGTGATGCACCGAGGAGCATATAGGGCCGGGTTGCCGATTGGCATAAACCCTTAGAGCCAATGTTCGTCCGGTTGCATTTTGGAAGAATTTGCTCTTCATTTGAATAAGCTGAAAAACAGCCCAGGCATGATTCAGTCGACTGAACCTGGAACCCGAAAGTTTCCAGGCATGATTCAGTCGATTGAACAGAGTGTTTAGTCGACTGAACCTGGAAACAGAAAGTTTCCTGAACCTGGAAAATTTTCAGGCACAGGGTCAGTCGACTGAAAACTCTGTTCAGTCGACTGAACCTGCTGTTTGAGTCCAATTTGCCTTTTTGGATTGAATTTCCAATTTAAATCGATTCGTGATGATACTATTTATTGTCATCATTTATTATCATCTTTGATGACTTATTTTCTTTGGGAATTTTAGATATATCCACTTCGATGGATCCTTTATCGATTTCATTGGATTTTTATTCACATCTTCGAATGTGATCTTTGTGATTGATTGTTTCTACAATCCCCCTTGTGCTTTGTCACTTTAAAAATATAAAGGTTTTCTATACTAGTAGTAAATATCAAAACTCTTTCCTCAAACGATTTTAATACTATTTTAATACCAAATTCGTTTATAAAACCGTTTTCCAATCTATTAGTATATATAAACCTTTACCTCACTCGTATGAGAAATCTAATTAAACGACTTAGTAAAACAAGTGGTATGAAACGCTTGCGTTCACTTTGTTGGTTAATTCTTGGACTTGTTCGATTGAAACTCTTGTGACAATTTTCTAGTGGAGATATACAATTTGTTCGTAAATATTTAAGTTAAGCTAGTGGTTATGGGACATGAAGCTAAACTCATATATTTACTAGCTTAGTGTAATTGACACTTCTCGTTGATCATGACGATCATCTTTGTGATTTAGACTAGCAATGTGCGATGTCTCTTTGTCTGCGAGGGAGACTAAACCCCGTTTTGTGGAGTTTCGACTCAATTTGTGATGGGGTAGCAACCCATGGTCTTCGGGCCGTTTGTGGAGCTTCGGCTCAATTTGTGATGGTTAGCAACCATGGAATTAGCGTTCCGTTTGTGATACACGTGTTGGTGGGCTTTATGCTCCCGTTTGTGATAGGCCTCCCCCCTTTGTGATTTCTGGATTTCTTGAGATGATTTCTAGAATTTGTGTTTCACCAATTTTCGTGATTTCCATTGATAAGTTTTATCAATATTTGTGCATTGGTGAATTTGTGTGTCATTGACTTTAGTGATTTCTGGATTTCTTGTGTAGTCTTCTGGAATTTGTGCGTCATGGACTTTTGTGATTGACATTGATATTATCGTCAATATTTGTGGTTTGATGAACGAAATAAAGAGTATGACACTTCTTTGATTCTTGTGTAGATTTTGTGATATTGATTAATCTCTTGTTGATTATCAACTACTTATATATTATGTGTTTAGTCATAACTCCGATTCTATATCGTTTCATCTGATATTTATAGTTAGACCGATCCGTTTATTATTTTCTTATTAAATAATACTCGGGTCAGACCGAGATGTTACAGGTGCTTTTGCTTGACTTCTCATCCGGGATTAACTCCTTGACTTTTGGGTTAACTACTTAGATTAGTAGTTATTTTGTTGTATACATTTGAGATATAGACTCCTTAATGTATACTTATTCTTTTGTGTAGTTCGTGTAACTATTCTTTTGTGATATTGTGGATCTTTTTAGACCACTACTCTGATGTACACTTTCTAGTGTAATATTCATATCTTATTCCGCCTTTGTGATATGAATTGTCTGTGACTGATTTGTGTTATGCTTATTTCAATATTTGTTTTCCGAAGGATTTATATAGCCACCGTGTAGTAGCTTTGAGTTTGTGTCGGTATGTCGGATTTCCTCTTGAAATAGAATGCATGTTATATTATCTGACATATCAGTGCTCGCGCAAAGAAATTACACGGATGGTCGCTCCTCAACAGCCTTATTCTCCGTGCTAGTCGACAGCATTCACCGTAATGCTCTTGGCTAGCGTGGGTATAAAGGTGGGGCGTTACATTCAAATCTACCATCTATAACTAAAACACGAAGGGCGGTACTCTATTCCTTTGTCTATGAATGCGTAGCTATAATTTGTTCACTGTAACGACCCGTATTTTTACGTGTCGATAAATCGTAGAATTTACAGGTTGTTAGTGTTGTTTGTGTTGCTTCTAGCTTGAGTCGTTTAGGAGTTGACCCGAGTGCAAGTGATGAGTCGTGACCGACTCATAGGCATAGCTAAGTTAGGTGATGAGTCGTGACCGACTCATAGGGACCGACTCAAGGGGTTTAGGCGACTTAAGGATATGACCGACTCATAATGACCGACCTAATTGGAGTTAGCTTCATAAGATGGTGACCGACTCACGAGATAGCGGTTTAAGGGTTGGTGACCGACTTAAGGAAAACCGACTTAGGGCTTAGGTCGTGGGTAGTTGAGTCGGTGAGGCCATGGGTCGTGAGTCGTTTGACCGAGTTAGGGATAGGTTGAGTCGTTTGTGTCATAGTTAAATCGTGACCGACTTATGTTGAGTCGGCTAGGACTTAGGTCGGCCATAAGGCTGTGTTGTTAGGTCGTTTGCAACTGAGTCGGTAGGCACGACTTAACGATGAGTCGTAAGTCGTTAGGCAGCTTGGTGTTGAGTCGTTGATTAGTTAGGTCGGCTCTGGTATTAAGTCGTAGGTCGGCAGGGTTGTTGAGTCGTGTCTCGTGGGATAAGGATTAGGCTTAGGTCGGCCGGGATAAGTCGTATGTGTCTTAAGTCGTGTGACCTTCTTGCTGTGTTGAGTCGTTAGGTCTTTGAGTCGGTAGAATTTAAGTCGGCATCTGGGTTAGTGTTAAGTCGGCAGTATATGTTGTATAGTTAAGTCGCAGGGTCGGCTGTGCTAGGTCGTGAGTCGGCAGGAGATGAGTCGTGGACGACTCATGATGAGTCGGGACCGACTCATGGGGCGACGACTCAGGGAGGTTCTAGCCTATAAATAGAGGGGTTCGGCTCACTTTTTGGCACCAGATTTCGGAGCGACGAAGTGCTGCCATTTTGGAAACTCGACTACAACATTTCTTCATCTTCTTTTCTCCATTCCAATCTAATTCTAACATCCATCCAAGATCGAAGATCGAGATCGAAGATCCAAGTGCCAAAGTTGAAGATCTTCATCCGTTCGAGCTAGAATTCATCGATTGGAGCGAGATATTGCCGGATCAAACCTTGATCTTTGCTGTCCAGATCTGAAGTTGATTGATTTTAGGTTGTTTTGGTGATTTGGTGAGTGGTAGTTATCTCTCACGCGGATCCAAGGGAGTATATTGGATTGGTGGCTTGTTTGAGTGTTAAAGTTAGAGATTTCATGCATTTTTCTTAGATCGAAGTCTAGATCCATGGTTTTTGAAGATGTTTACTTATGCAAGTTAGTTTAACAAGTATTAGAGACAAAACCCATGTTTTATACTTGATAGATCTATGCTAAAAACTATGGTTTCACATATGTTGGACTTTTGCTCACTTATTTACGAAATTGCCATTATAGTTGATATTGCTTATATTGCTTAATAGATCTTGTTTGAATGATTGATATTTGAATGTATGATTGATTTGATTGTTTCCAAGTTAGCTAGTAGTTGATTTGGAACAAGAGGATGAAAGAGGATTCAAAAGCTATGGAAGAAGGCTCTTGAATGGTGAAAGCTGCTTAAGGCATATGTAGCGGATGTTGAAGCTCATATGTATAGATTGGATGATGTTGAGATGGGACTTTGCTTTGATGCGATGAAGCGAAGTATGATGTGAGTCTTGGCTTAATCCAAGCAGGGATCATTCCAAGCATGTTGATAACTTGAAGAGTAGTTCAAGTTGGTTGATAATGGATTGTTCAAGAGGTAGCTTGAGCTTGTATGAGGATAGTCGTCAAGAAGGATGGCTAGGAGGCTTGGATCTCGTCGTTGTTGAAGGTTCTAGCATGCTCAAAAGCAAGAGTACATGGGGTGCCCATAACGACTACAGGTAGGTAGTCGGGACACCCAAAAGACTACAGGTAGGTAGTTGAGTACTCTGGGCAAAGTAGATAAGTCCTAGGCACAAGGCAGTGTGCGGAGTTATGGTTAGAACCGGGGTTACCATTAACCCTTGACAGATGGTCATTCAACTAACGGTGAAATCGAGGCAAGGATAACAGTGATAGCCAGAGTCATGGATGTTTGGTTGTATTATCATTCGGCTTCAAGAGCGGTGTTTTCTGGGTGCTTATCTGATCTTGGTTTAGGCCTTGGGGGTTTGTATTTGGAAAACATCGTCCTTGACTCGAGTGGTATTCGCTTTACCTTAATTGTCTATGTTGTTATGCTTGCTTCTCCTTAGTGTATGTCTGGGGCTATCACTGTAGAAAGAGGTGGAGTGGGATGGTTTGGTTCCTATTCCTTTTATCCTTTATGCTCTTTTGGTATGTTTGATAGTTAATTTACTGCTCACTAAGACTTTGTCTGACTCAAGGTTTTATGTCTCCTCTTATTACCTTGGGCTGTTCATCCATGTTTGGGATGGGCAGACTAGGTAGCAGGTGACAGGTGCTGTGCTAGGAGTTCTACGCTGAAGATGACGAAGACGAGCAGGAGGCTTTGCATATTAGTTTTCTTACTATATGTACTGGGTATCCGCTGCTGTATTTGGTTGAGTGATTTGTAGTGAGGCTTTCATGTATGGATTTGAGTAGATGATTGTACAAAACTACTGTGATGCTTATATGATGATGTTCTGTTCTATGGAGCTTCACTATATTATATTTCTCTATTGTATTTTATCCATGCGCTGTGAGTTATGCGATAGAGATTCTTTTGTTTTGTTTTACCCTGACTATCGTCCATGGCTGCCTGGCACGCCTTTCAGCGCATTATTTCCTTGTTTTGGTGCGGGAGTCATGGGCGGTCGTCACATTTGGTATCAGAGCGAGGTTAATCGATTTTAGCCAACGCTCGCTGATGTAACTACGTAAGAGAGACGTAATTGTAATTTGATGGATGATTACTATATATAATATAGTAGTTTAGAAGGGTTTGAACTCCTTATGCAGTTGTTTCTTAAGGTGTTCTAATCATTCTTATTTACAGATATTAAGGATGAGTCGAAGTGAGAGACAAGCTGCGAGGGGTAGCCGTGATGCTAGGGAAGCTGTTGATTATGCTCCTATGTTTGAGGCCATGATGACTTCAATCATGAGGAGAATACCAGCTTCAGGATCATCTGTGGATATGGGAGTTCAAGTCCAAGCTCCGAGACCGGTGGATTTTGCCAAGCTTTGCAAGGATTATACTGCTCTTGGAGGGAAAGTTTTCTTGGGGACGGAGTCGACTATTGAGGTGCAGAGATGGATTGATGCTTGCAAAAGAATCTTTGGTGACTTAGGGATTGAGGATGCAACTAAGAGGAAGCTTGCATCGAGACAGCTTCAGGGAAGAGCTGCTGATTGGTGGAATTCTATCACCATAGATACACCAGAAGAAGAGATTACTTGGGAGCAATTCCAAGTTAGATTTGAAGCTAAGTTCATCTCTACTTCCCAGAAATCTGTCTTGTTTAAGAGGTTTGTGGAGCTCAAGCAAGGGGGAAGGCCTGTTCTTGAGTACATTTCTGAGTTTGAAGCTTTGTCTAAGTATGCCAGATCGTATATTGATTCTCCCTACCAGAAGAATGAAAAGTTTGTGACTGGTCTGGATGCTTATCTTGGGAGGCAGTTAGTGGATCATCTGGACGATCCATTTGAGAAGCTTGTGGAAAAAGCTTTGAGGCATGAGAGTTTGTTCCCTAAGGAAAGTTCTGTTGTTGCTGTAACCAGGGAAGTATCTAAACCACAGCAGAGTGGCAACAGGAAGAGGAAGCAGCAGCAACAGAAGGGTAAGGATGGCCAGAAGAAGCCGAAGAGCGAAATGACTTGCTATAACTGCCAGCAGAAGGGCCATCTTTACAAAGATTGTAAGAATCCCAAAGTGCCGGGAAAGTGTTACAACTGTGATAAGCTGGGACATATCAAGAAGGATTGTCCAGAACCGAGGAAAGATAGGCAGGTTGTGCAAGCCTATGCTTTGGAAGCTGTGCCGTCGTCTTCAAGAGTTCCTACTGCTGAGGAGAAGGGGAAGAGTGTGGTGGTTCAAGGTACTCTTTCTATTTGTGGTGTTCCAGTTAGAGTGTTGTTTGATACTGGAGCGTCGCATTCTTTTGTTTGTGATGATTTGGTAAGCCGGTTAGGTATGAAACCGGATATTGTTGATAGGCCATTGGTTGTGACTAATCCAGTGGGGGGTTCGTCATGTTTGTGTATGATATGCCGTGGTCTAGTTGTGTCGAGTCATGATTGCTCGTTTGTTTGTGATTGCTTTGTTCTGAACTTTGCGGGGTTCGGAATTATTTTGGGTATGGACTGGCTTAGGAAGTATGCGGCTAGGATTGATTGTGAGAGGCTTGAGGTGACAGTCGGGAATGTGGAAGGGCGAAAGGTTGTGATACGATGTAAGCATGAAGAAGGCGTCTTCATGAGCTTCATGTATTCGCTAGTTGTTCCACGGGATGGACTGTCATCGGTGCCTATTGTGAATGAGTTTGAGAATGTCTTTGAGGAAGTCAAAGGGTTGCCGCCGCATAGGGAGATCGAGTTTCGTATCGATCTAGTTGAGGGAGCCAGACCTGTTGTGATGCCTCTTAGGCGGATGGCACCGAGGGAGCAGCAAGAGCTGAAGGTGCAAGTTGATGACCTTTTGCAGAAAGGATTCATTCGGAGAAGTGTGTCCGAATGGGGTGCGCCAGTTGTGTTCGCAACCAAAGCGGATGGATCGTTGAGGTTGTGTGTTGATTATCGTGAGCTGAATAAGGTGACTAGGAAGAACAAGTATCCATTGCCGAGAATAGATGACTTGTTTGATCAGCTTCACGAGGCTAAGGTGTTTTCTCAGATGGATTTGGCAACGGGATTTCACCAGTTGAGAGTGGCAAAGGATAGTGTGCCGAAGACTGCTTTCAGAACACCATCCGGGTTTTATGAGTGGCTGGTAATGCCGTTTGGATTGACTAACGCGCCAGCATATTTTGTGGATCTTATGAATAGGGTATTCAGAGATCAGTTGAATAAGTTCGTGCTTGTGTTCGTGGATGATATTTTGATTTATTCCAGAACTGAGGAAGAGCACAAGACGCACTTGAGGATTGTTTTGGAAATTTTGAGGAAACATCAGCTGAAGGCTAAGTTTTCGAAGTGTCACTTCTGGAAGAGTGAAGTGAGGTTCTTAGGCCATGTTATCTCTGGAAATGGAATAGCGGTTGACCCCGCTAAGGTGGCAGCGATCCAGGATTGGGTTAGGCCTAAGAATGCATCTGATGTGAGAAGTTTTCTTGGATTAGCAGGATATTATCGTCGGTTTATCAAAGACTTTTCCAAGATAGCTGCACCGTTGACAGGATTGACGAAGAAGAATCAAGTGTTCAGATGGAATGATAAGTGTGAACAAGCTTTCATAATCCTGAAAGAGCGACTGACGAGTGCTCCTGTTTTGACTATTCCAAGTGGGAATGATGAGATGGTGGTTTACACCGATGCATGTGGTACTGGACTTGGAGCAGTGCTAATGCAGAAGGATAAAGTTGTTGCGTATGCAAGTCGACAACTGAAGCCGCATGAAAGGAATTATCCGACTCATGATTTGGAGTTAGCGGCGATTGTGTTTGCTTTGAAGATGTGGAGACACTATCTATTGGGAGTTAGATTTGAGTTGTTTACAGATCATAAGTCGTTGAAGTATCTGTTCTCCCAAAAGGATTTAAATCTTCGACAGCAACGGTGGCTAGAGTTCTTAGCATCGTATGATTTTGGTATAGCCTATACTCCAGGGAAAGGTAACGCAGTGGCTGATGCGTTAAGTCGAAGACATGCAGGATTGGGAGCCATGTTTTCGGAATGGAAGAGTCTTGAGTATTTGGCTGGATTTGATTTCAGGCCTAGATGTGAATTGGAACCTGAGATGTTGGCAAACTTATCGATAAGGCCTACTCTTGTGGAAAGAATTGGCGAGAGGCAAAGGAGAGATGATAAGCTTATCAAGATTATCCGTGATTTGGAATCCGGATTGGATCCAGAAAAGGATAAAGGATTTGAAGTCGATCGAGAGGGTTGGCTTCGAAAGCAAGGGCGACTAGTTGTTCCCGATGTAGATGGATTGAGAGATGAAGTTCTGAGGGAGAGTCATCACTCGAAGTTGACAATTCATCCAGGTGGAAATAAGATGTATCGGGATATGAAGAGAACCTACTACTGGGAAGGTATGAAGAAGGATGTTGGAAATTTTATTTCCAAGTGTATGAATTGCCAGTTGGTGAAAGCTGAGCAGAAGAAGCCCAGTGGATTGCTTCAGCCATTAGAGGTTCCTACATGGAAGTGGGAGCAAGTGTCGATGGACTTTATCGATGGTCTACCTAGGACAAGAGCAGGGAATGAAGGGATTTGGGTCATAGTAGATCGTTTGACCAAGAGTGCAAGGTTCATTCCTGTTCGATCGACTAGGACTGCATCGAAGTTGGCTGAATTATATGTGAAGTGGATAGTTCGTTTCCATGGTGTTCCGAAGAGTATAGTGAGCGATCGAGATCCATTGTTCACTAGTAGATTTTGGAAGAGCTTCCAGGAAGTTTTGGGAACCGAGTTGTGTTTGAGTACAACTTATCACCCTCAAACAGATGGTCAGACTGAGAGAGTCAACCGAGTTTTGGAAGATCTTCTTAGAGCATGTGTTTTGGACTTCGGAGGGTCATGGGAAGATCACCTTCATTTGGTGGAGTTTGCTTATAACAACAGTTATCAGTCGAGTATTGGTATGGCACCATATGAGGCATTGTATGGAAGACCGTGTAACTCCCCGACATGTTGGTTGGAAACTGGAGAAAAGCTGATACTTGGGCCAGAGATGATTCGACAGACTTCAGATTGTATAGAGATCATTCGGCAACGAATGAAGGCAGCCCAAGATCGTCAGAAAAGTTATGCCGATAATCGTCGTAAGGATTTGGAATTCGACGTAGGTGATATGGTTTTTGTGAAGATTTCTCCTCTGAAGAGTGTCATTAGATTCGGGAAGAAAGGAAAGTTAACTCCGAGATTTGTTGGACCATTCCCGATTATCGAGCGTATTGGAAAGCTCGCTTATAGATTGGAGTTACCGGAAAAGATGGCGGGTGTGCACAGTGTTTTTCATGTATCTTATCTACGGAAGTATATGCACGACCCAACTACGGTGGTTTCTGCTGATAGCTGTGAAGACTTGGAGGTTGATCCAGTTGTTTCGAGACCTCGTAAGCCGCTTCGTATTGTTGAAACCGATACGAAACAGCTTAGGAGGAAGACGATTACGTTGCTCAAGGTACAATGGAGTGATGATGTTAACGACTGTACGTGGGAGGAGGAAGAGAGGATGAAGGCAGCTCATCCCGAACTCTTCGAGGTATGGCCCTAAAGTGTCGTGACATCTCATGAATTTGTAGCTTGTTCTAAGTCTTAGAATTCTGCATGCTAGGTTAGAATTGGTTGCATGGATTGTTGATTGCCATGGATGATAGGCATGCGGAATAATTTTGATTTCTGTTGTTTGCTTGGAATTTCGGGGGCGAAATTCCTAAGGGGGAGAGAATGTAACGACCCGTATTTTTACGTGTCGATAAATCGTAGAATTTACAGGTTGTTAGTGTTGTTTGTGTTGCTTCTAGCTTGAGTCGTTTAGGAGTTGACCCGAGTGCAAGTGATGAGTCGTGACCGACTCATAGGCATAGCTAAGTTAGGTGATGAGTCGTGACCGACTCATAGGGACCGACTCAAGGGGTTTAGGCGACTTAAGGATATGACCGACTCATAATGACCGACCTAATTGGAGTTAGCTTCATAAGATGGTGACCGACTCACGAGATAGCGGTTTAAGGGTTGGTGACCGACTTAAGGAAAACCGACTTAGGGCTTAGGTCGTGGGTAGTTGAGTCGGTGAGGCCATGGGTCGTGAGTCGTTTGACCGAGTTAGGGATAGGTTGAGTCGTTTGTGTCATAGTTAAATCGTGACCGACTTATGTTGAGTCGGCTAGGACTTAGGTCGGCCATAAGGCTGTGTTGTTAGGTCGTTTGCAACTGAGTCGGTAGGCACGACTTAACGATGAGTCGTAAGTCGTTAGGCAGCTTGGTGTTGAGTCGTTGATTAGTTAGGTCGGCTCTGGTATTAAGTCGTAGGTCGGCAGGGTTGTTGAGTCGTGTCTCGTGGGATAAGGATTAGGCTTAGGTCGGCCGGGATAAGTCGTATGTGTCTTAAGTCGTGTGACCTTCTTGCTGTGTTGAGTCGTTAGGTCTTTGAGTCGGTAGAATTTAAGTCGGCATCTGGGTTAGTGTTAAGTCGGCAGTATATGTTGTATAGTTAAGTCGCAGGGTCGGCTGTGCTAGGTCGTGAGTCGGCAGGAGATGAGTCGTGGACGACTCATGATGAGTCGGGACCGACTCATGGGGCGACGACTCAGGGAGGTTCTAGCCTATAAATAGAGGGGTTCGGCTCACTTTTTGGCACCAGATTTCGGAGCGACGAAGTGCTGCCATTTTGGAAACTCGACTACAACATTTCTTCATCTTCTTTTCTCCATTCCAATCTAATTCTAACATCCATCCAAGATCGAAGATCGAGATCGAAGATCCAAGTGCCAAAGTTGAAGATCTTCATCCGTTCGAGCTAGAATTCATCGATTGGAGCGAGATATTGCCGGATCAAACCTTGATCTTTGCTGTCCAGATCTGAAGTTGATTGATTTTAGGTTGTTTTGGTGATTTGGTGAGTGGTAGTTATCTCTCACGCGGATCCAAGGGAGTATATTGGATTGGTGGCTTGTTTGAGTGTTAAAGTTAGAGATTTCATGCATTTTTCTTAGATCGAAGTCTAGATCCATGGTTTTTGAAGATGTTTACTTATGCAAGTTAGTTTAACAAGTATTAGAGACAAAACCCATGTTTTATACTTGATAGATCTATGCTAAAAACTATGGTTTCACATATGTTGGACTTTTGCTCACTTATTTACGAAATTGCCATTATAGTTGATATTGCTTATATTGCTTAATAGATCTTGTTTGAATGATTGATATTTGAATGTATGATTGATTTGATTGTTTCCAAGTTAGCTAGTAGTTGATTTGGAACAAGAGGATGAAAGAGGATTCAAAAGCTATGGAAGAAGGCTCTTGAATGGTGAAAGCTGCTTAAGGCATATGTAGCGGATGTTGAAGCTCATATGTATAGATTGGATGATGTTGAGATGGGACTTTGCTTTGATGCGATGAAGCGAAGTATGATGTGAGTCTTGGCTTAATCCAAGCAGGGATCATTCCAAGCATGTTGATAACTTGAAGAGTAGTTCAAGTTGGTTGATAATGGATTGTTCAAGAGGTAGCTTGAGCTTGTATGAGGATAGTCGTCAAGAAGGATGGCTAGGAGGCTTGGATCTCGTCGTTGTTGAAGGTTCTAGCATGCTCAAAAGCAAGAGTACATGGGGTGCCCATAACGACTACAGGTAGGTAGTCGGGACACCCAAAAGACTACAGGTAGGTAGTTGAGTACTCTGGGCAAAGTAGATAAGTCCTAGGCACAAGGCAGTGTGCGGAGTTATGGTTAGAACCGGGGTTACCATTAACCCTTGACAGATGGTCATTCAACTAACGGTGAAATCGAGGCAAGGATAACAGTGATAGCCAGAGTCATGGATGTTTGGTTGTATTATCATTCGGCTTCAAGAGCGGTGTTTTCTGGGTGCTTATCTGATCTTGGTTTAGGCCTTGGGGGTTTGTATTTGGAAAACATCGTCCTTGACTCGAGTGGTATTCGCTTTACCTTAATTGTCTATGTTGTTATGCTTGCTTCTCCTTAGTGTATGTCTGGGGCTATCACTGTAGAAAGAGGTGGAGTGGGATGGTTTGGTTCCTATTCCTTTTATCCTTTATGCTCTTTTGGTATGTTTGATAGTTAATTTACTGCTCACTAAGACTTTGTCTGACTCAAGGTTTTATGTCTCCTCTTATTACCTTGGGCTGTTCATCCATGTTTGGGATGGGCAGACTAGGTAGCAGGTGACAGGTGCTGTGCTAGGAGTTCTACGCTGAAGATGACGAAGACGAGCAGGAGGCTTTGCATATTAGTTTTCTTACTATATGTACTGGGTATCCGCTGCTGTATTTGGTTGAGTGATTTGTAGTGAGGCTTTCATGTATGGATTTGAGTAGATGATTGTACAAAACTACTGTGATGCTTATATGATGATGTTCTGTTCTATGGAGCTTCACTATATTATATTTCTCTATTGTATTTTATCCATGCGCTGTGAGTTATGCGATAGAGATTCTTTTGTTTTGTTTTACCCTGACTATCGTCCATGGCTGCCTGGCACGCCTTTCAGCGCATTATTTCCTTGTTTTGGTGCGGGAGTCATGGGCGGTCGTCACATTCACACATCACAATAACATTGCAAGATGTGAAATTATATTTTAAGCAAGAACTTGACATCAAACACAATTGAATGACATGCATATGCATAGCTGCATCTCTTATGCAACACACCAAAATAACGAAAGCATTTAAATATAACAGTATCAGCTTAGGTTAAAGATTACATGCCAAGAATAAAGTCGTTCATTACAAATAATATAATTACAGTTACATTAATGTTTTGGGACTAACATAGACAGCAATGTCAAGTAAACCAAAAGATGTCCCGGTCAAGTCAAGGAGTCGGCTGCATCAGAGCTTCACCTCTATTCTACTGGCCCTCCGAGATCTACTTAACTGCCGGATCGGAACTCTCAACGTGTTGACCAGAGGTAGTTGGTGCTTCAGAGGTCCCGCCTGTCCAATTCAGGAAAGAACCCATTAATAGTCATGAACAATAGGCAATCAAGTTACAAAAAGACTAAAAGAGAAGAGTTACCAGCATCTGCTCCTTGATCATCATCCTCCAACTGCTCACCTACCTCCTCAGCAGTAAGCAGCCGCATACCCTCCTTTACCGCCACTTTCTCCTCCTTGGTGAACTGAGCCGTGACCACGTCCATCCTGAAGGCCATGCCACCCTCCTTATCTGCTTCGGCCTTAGCCTCCTCCAGGGCCCTGAGATAAATCTTGGCCATGACTCAGGGATAATCATCCATCCAGGATAAGTTGCCCTTTTCCAAGTGCGAAAGTACATATCCTGAAGCATCTCATCCATTATCCCGTCGTTCTCCTCGAACTTCCCTATTCGGACCTCAGAAGCCAACAGCTTTGCAACAGCAGCATCCCTCTCCGATCGGTATCGCGATCGGTCAGCCTGAAAGGATTTCCTCATCGCCTCCATCTCCTCCTTCAGCTTGGTTTGAGCAAGCTCTGCGGCTTCAAGCTTCCCGGATAACTCCTCTACCCGCTCGAGATCCCCTTTCCGAACCTCATCCACCGTTGCAATAGCCATATCGATCCGTTCCCTGCAGGCAGCCTCCATTTTTCGTAACTTTTCCCTGCTAGCCTCTTCCATGGTTTTCTTTAGTCGCCTGGAGGCGGCCTAATGCTGAGAGATCTGGATGGCCTAATCGGCGAGTTATTTGGCCTGGTCGAAAACCATTAACCGCAATCGAATGTTAGCACTCCCAATTTCCTCTCCGGCCTTGACCAGTCGGGCATGATGCCCCATCAGCTTCCTGGTCTCCTCAGCAACCCAGTCAATGTTTGCCTTAGCTTCGTCCCCCAAAGTCACAATCCGAGTGGTCAGCAAATCAAGGTCCAAGGACTTAGCCTCATCAAGCACCCTTACCATAGGATTGCGAGGGAGAAGGTGCTTACCAGTAGCCTCGTCGAAGGAAATATCATGAGAGTCTGGATCCAAATACGGATGACCCACAAACGGATTACGAGCCAAGCCGGGGTGATCTATTGGGGTAAGAGTAGGGTTTTCAGACGGGTGCGTGGAAGGTATAAACTCAATATTCTCCTCCGTGGTATCCTGAAGAGGTTGAGTTGGGGGCTAAGGACCAGGTGAGGATTCGAACAAGGAACGGCTCCTCTTCTTCTTTTGGATATCCTCTTCGATGACCCCAAGAAGAGGACGGTAGCCGACTATGTCTCTGGGGCGGTTAGTCGGAGGCTTCGGTTTAGTAGAAGCTTTGAGGAGTTTGTATTGTTCAAGATGGTGTCGAACATCTGATATCTTGACCGCTTCGCCCGCTCCTGGAATAAAAACCAAGTGTTATAAGCATACATTGAGCTATAATTCAAGAAACGTATCAAGTTAAGAAGAGTAAAAAGACACTTTTGTTATACAAACCCTGGGGAGGAGTAGGATACTGCAATAAGTCCTGGATCTCATTCCAGGACGGAAGCTGTCTATAAAATTTTCCTTAATCCTTATCATAAATGGAGTCGTCAGGAGTCAAAAATTCACCTTGAATCGCAGGAGTTGCCTTAGCTGAAACGCTCTTAGAAAATGAATCGGCACCAGTCCCGGCCTTGTCAGCTTTCTTTGGCTTCTCCACCAAGGCCGATCCTTCCTCCAACCCCTCAAAAGCTAGGCGGAAAGCATCATCTGTCCACTCCTGGATCTCGCCTTCCTGCTCAGAAGACAGAACCCAACGCCACTACCACTCTGTCCATCATCACCATGGCCATCACCATCACCTTCCCCATCGCTTCCACTCTCCTCCTCACCTCCTTCATGCTCACCTCTTTCCTCCTCCACATCTTACTCCTCCGGGATGTCTGGACATGTGCTGGGGGAGGGTCCATCGGACTTCTTAAGCTTCTTCCCTCCAGCAATTGGAGGTTTTGAGAAGGGTTTTCTTTTGCAACTCTTCGCCGTAGCCCCTTCTTTAGCTTTGGCGGCCCTCTCCTCAACCGTGTCTCTCTGCTTGACCACAGACTGGCGTGGCAGAATCAAGTTGTGCTCTAGAAGAGTAGCATTTCTGATCAAATAAGAAGCTGCCCTCTCCCTTTCTGGGATGGCTTCTATTTCCGCAGCCATCTGAACCAGGAGATCGCTCTCTACGACCGCAAAGCCACCTGTCGCTAGCATGAAACAAAAGCACATAAGGAGGAGCATTGCAGTCAGGACGAAAATTATAAATAAGATTCAACTTACAGCCAGAGGTGAAGCGGTGGAAAGAAACAGAGTCATCCTTAACGAAGAACCATTCCTTCTTGAACATGCTAAATTTCGAATACAAGTCCAGGACTGGCTTGAAAGACACGGCCGACTCTAAGTTAATATATGGAGATCCCTTCTTGTAGCCTCACAAGTTGTACAAATACCTGATCTCCCGGTTGGAAGGGGGACGCCCATATTTTCTCTGGAAGATAATAAACAGGCTCACGAAGATGGCATAGGAGTTGGGCTGAAGCTGGAAAGGGGCCACCTTCAAGTATGTGATGAAGCTGACTATCCAAGTGTTGATCGGAGGAATAGCCCCACACATGCAATGATACCTACTATAAGAAAAATATCCTTCAGGGGGGTTATACGGCATCGCTCCTTCCCCCGGCAACATCATGTGTGCTCTGTCAATGCCGAAAGATCTAGATATAATGTCAAGCTGCTCGTCTTTGAGGGAGCTGGGAAATCAGTCGGGCGGTGAGTTCAAAAGCTCCTGAGGGCCGTACCCATCTACTAATGATCTCGGGGATGGTCCCTGTCGTTCTGGCTCTGACCGGACTAGGGGCACTACGGAGGACTCCTCCTTGTCCTTGGATTTCTTCTTATCAGAACGAGTTTCTACTTTATGAGACATTATCTACGACACGAGAAAAACATACTGTTAGAACGAGGAGTATAGAGATATAAGCAAACAAGTACATGTAGCCTTCTCATTCATAATTCAAAACATGAAAGTTTCACTCGGTAGTTCACGTCTTGGAGTCCATTCAGCACTCATACTCCATAAGTGTCATCCGATAATTCAAACCTTAGAGTTCATCCGACACTCATTCTCCCTGAGTGTCATTCGGTAACCCCGAGCCTTAGAGTTCATCCGACACTCATTCCCCCTGAGTGTCATTCGGTAACTCCGAGCCTTAGAGCTCATGCGGCACTCATACTCCACAAGGTTCATTCGGTAGTTCAAGCATAAAGTGTATTCGAGAGAAGGGAAACTCACCTGGTTCGGCAATCAAAGATGGTTCGGTGATATGACTGATTCGGCAGGTAAGAATTTGGTTCGGCTATTTCAGGTAGTACGGAATAACGAAAGCGTATGGCCCATACTTATAGGCAAATATAGACGACCGAACCAACTGGTTCGGCACTTGGGACCGAATAGCTGAATGATCCAAAACAAAGCGCGACATATGCAGGCATATGCCCCGCTTTGGAGGGCAAGTGTTTGGCATGCTTCCACCGGACCAATGCTACCGAACCAACATTGAAGGCACCACCGATCCAGGATGATGACCCCCTACCAGACCACTCACCACCGAACCAACCTACGCCCCTCTCACTATCGAACCAACCTACGCCCTTCTCACCACCGAACCAACCCATACTCCACATACTACCGGACCAAACACTACTCCAACCACTATCGAACCAAGGCATACCGAACCAATGTTGCCAGGCCAGATTACATCAGCCCAGGCCCACCAGCAGCCACATACTTCCAAGTCCCCTACCCCCAGCCTCACTCTATAAATAGAGGGGCAGGGGTACAACAATGACAGACAAGTTTGAGAGCTCAAGCACGGATAGAACTTTCAAACAAATTTCAGATACTTGTAATCAAAGCTTTGTACTTGTAACCTGAACAGTAAAGGAGAATAACGTGTAAAGTGGACATAGGCACATTCTGGCCGAACCACTATAAATCTGTGTGTCTTTTACAGTTTAGTCCATCTATTTTATATATTTGCATGAATCACCCAAATCACTAAGAACAATATAAAATCGACTAAATCATACGACTTGGAGGTGTTTGCCCATTTTTTGTGAAAACAATAATGAATTAAATAACCGTTTAACTGTAGTTTATATGCAATAATAAATAAATTTAACTAGCAGTTTATATGCAATAAAAATAAATTTAACAAAAATTTTAATTGGCAGTTTATATGAAAAAATGAATTAAATAACAAGTAAATTATATGGATGCAAATTTAATGAGATAATGATGAAATATATGCTAAACAGCTATAAATAAATTTCTAAACACATCATAAATCAATTTAACAAACATAAGAAATTTTAGAAGTTGTGAGTGGGTAAAAACACTCACCTTTCGAATTTAAATTGAATTCAAATCCAATTTAAACCTAAAAATTACACGGTCTCAGAATCTGTCCAAATTAGCGCCAAAACGTTCGGAATTTTATTACGATCCTAACAAAAATAATCGCGCGTGAAACAGAGTTCGTATGCGGAAGTTAAACGCGTTTGAACGATTGAAATGTAAATCAAAATAAAATAAAAGAAACCAACAACTCACCCTAAATTTGCCACGTAACGCAACATCCACGCGCGCCTTCTTCCAGTGCCCAGTAACGCGCCCAAACATCACTCACGCACGAAACAACTCCAGCTGATACTTTGACCAATGCGCCCCTCCACCAGAGACCACCTTTGACTATGCCGCCACCACTAATCCACTCGTCGCACCCTCCTCTGTCGATGGCCCAACTCCGGTCCCCTCCGGCGCACGCCGCCGCCACCCCATTTTGGGTTTACCGAAACCTTAACTGGCCAAATTCGATCGCCAAAGGCCGTTCCAGGCGAAACGACCACTACCACACGACTCCACATCATGATCTCCCCCGATTCCATCGGCCAATTGCAAAGATCATCGCTCGAATCAAATTTCCCCAAATCGACAATCTAAGTTTCGTGATTTGAGCTTTGACTGCAAATTTGCGATAAATTTGAGCACTGTTATGAAAAACCAATACCATGTGTCGACTTGATTTATCAAGCTCTTCGAAACCATATATAATTTGACATAGTTTGATGAGTCTGAATTTTGATTTGAATTTGAAATTGAATTAGGGTTTGCAATTGGAATTTTTTATTTCTTCCATTGGAAGAAAAGAATAGGAAGATAGATTTGTATGTACAGACAATGGTAACGAGGAAAAATTAGGGTTTATAGCAGGATATTTATAGATAATGATGGAATAGACAGATGGATCCGAATTGTAACGTGCTAAACGATAATTGGCCCGAAAAGCCCGTTCTGACTCCGGAACGAAATTGGGTCAAACCATACATCAAAATAGATGTTTTAAAATATTCTGAACGCGATGGAAAAAATTTCACGTACGAATTCCATCGTATGAAGAAGTTGCTGAAATCAATATTTTCAAATTGATTTCAATTGATTTCCATTAAATCGATTTCAAGGCGTTTTGCATTCGTACGATCAAACGACAAGTCCGATCGCTACGAAACTTGAAACCCTACAATAATTTACCGGTACAGATCCGATGAAACTGGTTTCGTCGAAACCCGAGTCAGTGACCAAAATGGCTGTTTTTCCATTAATTAAATAAATTATTAATTAATTTAATCCAATTTAAAATTTCAATCTTAAAATTGACAAATTTTATCACCTTTATATTTCTTAATAAATTACAATGTTTTAAACCAATTAAGAGTCAATTTAAAGTTGCTTAACTAATCGATTTCAGTATTTTCCTTAATTCAATTCAAATTCAGAAATTATCTATTACATTTCCAAAATTTCTATTAAATTAAATTAGCGACTCTTCATTATCAAATAGATGAATTTAATATTGGATTCAAAACTATTGCATTAATATTTTCCAATTCCACTTAACTTCCAATCTACGTAATAATAATTGTTTAATTTGTGCTTAATTGCAGTAAGCACCCTTACATTAATTCTTTACATTCAAATAAATTACCAAATCTACATTCTTTTCACTAACCAATCGTCATATTATAAACAAAGTTAACATTAATATACGCCTTTTTACATTTTAATTTGAATGAATATTACGTTTTTAAATGTGTACTTCTATCCATTTAACACATTAATTAAGGTTTTTAATACTTTACATTTTACAAAATTTACAACATTAAATTTACATTCTATTAATTTCTTTACATACTTCACGTATAAATTTATTAACTTAATTTGAACTTACTTCTCAATAAATTCATTGACCAATTAATTAGGTAATTTAAAAATAGTTGTTATCCTGTCCTTAAATTTATTTCCAAATAATGTACTACCTAATCTCCTTTAACTGCAATTTGATTTCCAAATTTTACGCAACATACTAAAGAAGTAAATATATATATTAATTGATTCGTTTTTCCCATTTATTACTTTAATATATCCATTCTAACACTCCTAACCATTGTATTACATTCCACCCAAATTGTAACCTTTATTTGCATTTATTACAATTTCAAATTCCAATTAACAAACTAATTAAATAGGTAACCTAAATAAACATTACCGTTACTCGTAGTCACATAAATAGGCCTTTATTACTAACAACCTTATTTCATTCATTAATGCTATCATTTATCAATTATTACATAATTTCATTTATTAATATTCATGCTATTCATGCTATTCATGTTTAATTCAATTCCTTTGCACATTAATTCATTTACTAAAGTTTACAATCATTTATTTATATTACTTACCTTCTTATTATATTAAATTAGTACAATTTCCATTATACTTCTAATTATAACATTTCATTAGTAAATTTAATATTCCTGTTTGTTTCTTACATTAAACTTATAACCAAGTATGACAAAGATTCCCAATTTCAATTGATTGCAATTACAATTTGAATATGTAAATCTTAATTTCAATTATTATATTTAAATTTCTAACATTTGCTTCATTATAACTTCTACAATTTTTTTATTTCTTCCTAAATTAAATTGCAAAATTTGAATTAAACTAACAATTTATGAATCAAAATTTACGGGTCGTTACAGGGAGAGTAGGAGTATGTCGACATGCTCTAGGCAAAAATGGTGATTTTGATTTTCTTATTAAAATTGTTTCTATAATTTTTCAAAATAGTTTCTAAACTTTTATAAATATACTTGAGTATAGTTTAAACATATAAAAGAGTTCAGAAAGTAATTTTTAATATATAATCTTAATTAATAAAATGATTTAAAATCTAAGTATATAAATATTTAAAAGCTAAATATTAAAACAAGAGATAGTTTAAAATCGAGGACAATTTTGAATCAAAATATTAAAAATGATAAAGAAAATTTTGAGGCTAAATTATTTCAAACAGGACAAGTGTCTTTTTGGAAAGAAGGTTTTGAAAACATTTTAAAATAAGAGATATATTTTTGAAAAGCATTTTCATAAAATTAGTGGATATCAAAATAGGACCACTATATGTTCTACTAGATATTGTCGTGGGTTCCATTCCACTAGGGTTCCATCCTTTTAATAGGCTCGAAGTGGATTCCATTCCACGAATAAATTTCGAATAAAGATGTAAGTGCTTTCAAGAAGTTTTAACAAAATTCTAGACTCAATACTTATCTTTTACTTTGAAATCTTAAACTCTTGATATCTTGATAGTCATGAGTCTTCAATCTTAATATCTTTGATCTTTAAATTCATCAGTCTTGTATCTCTATACTGTACAGTCTTCATTCTTGGTACCTGCATGTTTATATCCTGTATATACATATATATCTAAACTATAATGTTAGTATTTATATTTTATAATAAGTCCTAAGGTTGTTATCATCAAAACCATCCTTCTCAAGGACTAATAATCTCCCCCTTTTTGATGTTGACAACCTATGTTTATAAAATATACATCAGCTTTACTATAACTCCTCCTAAACTCATCACTCTCTTTTAATCTAAGCCTAACTACTCTATTTTATAATTCCCCCCCTTTGTCATTAACAAAAAACTAATCCTATACTTATATATATAACTCCCCCTTAATCTAATACTATCTAAACTAAATAGTAATAAGGAAGTATAATAAGCGAAAC
This sequence comes from Allium cepa, assembly GCA_030765085.1. Taxonomy (NCBI): domain Eukaryota; kingdom Viridiplantae; phylum Streptophyta; class Magnoliopsida; order Asparagales; family Amaryllidaceae; genus Allium; species Allium cepa. The sequence continues at coordinate 326,468,467 of CM060935.1, read as the reverse complement.
AGAAATTATTATATATCATGCTATATTTACATATTTATATGGATTATAGACAAACAAATATATTTAATTACATAAATTATAGAGTTATACTACTAATGAGAGTTTTTGATAATTGGAGATTTGTGAACTGAACAATTTGGATAATGAAAACAAAAGTTTCCAGGTTGTTCAACCAAATTTCCATCTTTATCAAAACACACTTTGCACACACAGACCACCTTGTCATCTTCTTCCGTAGGTGCTTCTTCATCTTCTTCTTCCTCTTCTTGTTATCCTTCACTGTGCTCTAAAGGGTTATCCACTTGAATGATGGGAGAATCTTCTTCAATCACAATAGGATTTTCATGATTACCCATTAGGAATTTTTGCGAATTTCAAAGAATTTTGCCTTTCTTTTGTAACAACCAGGTATTTTCAACCATTCGCATCCATTATAAGTGTATAGGTAGACACTCATGCCGGAATTGAATTGCTCAAAATACGGTGTTGTAAATAAAATTTGGAAAACATCAGAATATACAGTAAATAAAAATCACAGATCACAGACACAGAGTAAATATAATGCAGCGGAAGTAAAAGAGATAGTAGTTCATGATGCTACTATATAAATTTATTAGAGTTACATAAGATATAACAGAAGAAATAAAGTACAAAAGAAGTCTCAATACATAGAAATCTACTAATACAATAGTTGGAAAGGACCAACAGACAGAAGAGATAAAACTAGACAAGCAGATAACCTCCAGCGATTCCAAATCTCCAGAAAGTGGAAATCCAAATCTGTGAATACTCAGGCTGACCCGAGCATAAATAAAAATACAACACTCGAGTCAGGACATACATACTTATACAATGTAAACCAACTCAAGTGAACTGTAGCAAAGGTACAAGTAACTTAGAAGATGCTTGGGACCGCCCATCCTCTAAGGATCCGTTAAACTATTTACTATGTAGTAATATACGCTATATACAGTAGTGTCTAATCAGTAAAGTATAATCATATAGAAAATAGCGTTAAGGGGATGGTGAACCTTAACGCGGTCGGATCTTTAAAACCAAAATCGTAGTGGGCTCGATATAAGGAGATGACACGGCACGCGAGGCAATGCCAGGATGGATACACCGTTTGCACTCCCGGACCAATGGCGACGGCAAGCCAGCAGCTTCCGCCACCTCAAACAATACCCCCGAATCAAGTGGCTCCACATATCGAATCACAAAAGTAATAGAATTGTTTTCGATGGAGCATGCTCGATGAAAGGGTACGACCCTTTGTGTAGCCCGGTATAGCTCCTGTTTTAGTCATTTATGCCAACTCACGGGAGTTGGTCCACGTAATATACCTCGAGAACGCCGCCACCATCCTACTTCATTCTAGAATCTCCACCGCGTACACAGTTGTTAAAGTGGTTTTCGGTATTGGCCGGCTATAATACAATATCCGATCCCGGTCTCTTTAACAACCAATCGTTATTATAACCCATAGTTATAACTTTGAAACAATATTTTATGCTTCAAAAATAAAATATCATTTCAACCCAAATCTTTGTCAAAATAAAGATTAAATCATTTCCAAACCATTTTAATATATCATCATACCATATCTTTCAATTCAAATATTTATCAAAATAAATATCAAGTCATTTCTAACCATTTTAATATATTAAATTATCACATCCTTTAAAAACTTCCTTTCAAATCAATTTAATATATTTAAAATATCATATCCTTCAAAACATCCTTTTTAAATCATTTTATTATCAAAATATCATGTCTTTCAAAACTTCATTTCAAAACATTTTAATATATCAAAATATCATATCTTTTCAAAACCACATTTCAAATCATTTTAGTATATCAAAATAGCTATATTTTTCAAAACCACATTTCAAATCATTTTATTATATCAAAATATCATATCTTTTTGAAACCACATTTCAATCATTTTAATATATCAAATAGTTATATTTCAAAACAAATTACTTCATTTTAAATCATAAAAATGAAGTTATTACATTTAATAATTAAATTATTAAATTCCAAAAATTTAAACTTTTCAATGTTCATTTATGCACGTAAATTTATTAAAATAATGAAAATTCAAGTTTCGTAGCATTTGGAAAATGCTACAGAAAGTTACATTCAAAACAATTCAATTTAACAAAAGACAGCATTTAAAAATGCTGTAATTAACTTCAAATATTCAATAGAATTTCACAAACACTTATTTTTTTATTTAAATCATTTTTAACTTATAAAATCATACATTTTCACATTCATAAGCATCATTTAATTTTCCTTAAATTCATGATTTTATAAAGTTATGTTTCCTTTCAAAAATCAATATTTATTAATAATTCACTTATTAAATTTCAACATTCAAATTTAAATTCATTACATTAAATTTCAACTTAACACTTAAGTTCAAATTCTCAAATATAACTTAATTTTATTTTTATTTACTTAACTAAAAATTCACTTTTAAGTCAATTTCATAAATTTCCAATTTTAGTTATATTTGAAAATTTCAACTTAAATATTCATTCATTTCACATTTCAACTTTATTAAAAATCATTAATATGATATAAAATCACTTTAAATTCATTTAATTTCAAATTATCATAAATTTATCATAAATTCATATTCAATTTAATTTCTAATTATAACTAAATCAAATTTTCTAAAATAACTTACATTCAAAATTTTCTAACTTTTTCATTAATTCATTTCACTTACAATTATTCAGAAAAGCAATAATATTTTACAAAAATCCTTTTTAATTAGATTTAAATCAAAATATTTTAATATTTACATTTCTAAAATAATTTAAATTTTTTTTAGAAAAACATTTATTAACTACGGGTCTGTATATAATTTTCTACACTAGGAAAAGTGGTACAGGTATATATCATTTCAACCCATAATTTACAAAGAAAATCCGGGTTTTATCATTTCAAACCCGCAGTCCCAAGTAAATGAAATAAATTGAAAATCATTCAGGCCTATCAGTTCAGCCCATAACAATTTTCCCTTATTCTAAAGTCCGTTCGGGTATGTATCATTTCAACCCATAGTGATTCTAATCCAAAGGAACTTGCAGTGTGATGAATAGATAAAATAAACAAAATAGCATGAAATGACAGTAACACATAATATAATAGGTGTAATAACAGTTGTGAACATCATATGGTAATAATATAAGCAGTTATAACATGATCATATAGTTCTACAGATTCACAGGGAGTCGATTTACTACTTATATAAGTACATAATGTCCAGTGAGAAATACTCACATGTTCAAAGCTGGAGATCGACACCAAAACATAGATACTGACAAAACAAAGGCACGAAACTACGGACAAGACTAGAGAGTGGAGAGCCAAAGCTATATCCCTTGAAAACAATTACACAAACAATACAATGCATACATAAGTTACAACACACATTTATCATCAAACAACATATAATTCAACACCCAAAACCATAAACATTTGAATTGCACTTGCTCTCTACCTCAGGTACTTCAGTTATGCAGTGACTAAGCTCAGGTAACACAGGGAATTGGGTCTGGTTTGGGTGTGCAAAGGGTCGACCGACACATGGGTTTGAAGGTGGTTGTGATCTAGGTGCATAACTAGGTGTATAAGGCTAATAATCTTCACATTTAGGCTATATTATGGTTCCGCCAGAAGTCATTTGGGCTTGGCCTGATGCTCAGGTGGTGGTGGGTGTTGTGGAAGAGGGTGGAGGTCAGGTCAGAGGTGGTGGTGGTGGAGGTTGTGGCGGCAAAAGGTGGAGGAAGAAGGAGATGGCAATCCTAGACAAGGTTTGGTATAGGTTGTGGCTAGTGCTAGTTTAGATGGATTTTTGTGATGATCTTCACCATGGCTTGTCTTGGCCTGAGGAGGAGAGGTGTTAGGATGTTTAATGGTCATAAAAAAGTGGTGGTGGTGGTCGGCCACAGGTTGGAGGAGGGGGAATACAGCTATGAAGGTGGAGAGCATGTGCAAATTCAAGTAGAAAATCAATAAAAGACAAGAAGATGATAGAATTTTTTTACCAAAGCTTCACAAGGAGAATAGCCGTGATTTTTCTTTGAGAGAAAGAGAAATGATTTTCGTGAAAGTGACAAAAAAATGCAGCTGAAATGAGTAGATTACACAGCGAAAACAATTAAGAGAAGAGTTGGGCAAATGAAAGGTCGGGAGATGAAAAGACTTAGTAATTCCAAAAGTTTTAAACCTTTCAAATTCCTTAAATTTGTTTATATAACTTGATATTTATGGAAATAATAATAATCCCAGATAAAATTTCGAAAATTTATCAGAATATAAATATATATATAATATTTAGTAATCATATAAAGTTAAATTAAGGAAAATAGCTAAAAATAGTAAACTACTCTAGAAAATTTGAAATTAAATGAAATAAATTTTAGAAAATTCATATGAGCTTGTAATATATTTTTAAACATAAATAATAATATAAAATAAAAGTACATTCACAAAATAAATATAAAAAAATTAAATTTAAATATAATTTTAATGAAGAAAATAGCAGAAAATAAGAAAACAGCCTTTAAAAAAAGAGAAATCAACACAGCAAACTTTGGAAAAATTATAACACCGCTTTAAAAAAATATTAAAAGAAAAAATATACTTAAAATAAAATATTAACACAAAAAAAAATTAAATTTAAAGAAAATAGAAAAAGAGTTAAAGAAATTGCTTTAAAAATCCCAAACGGTGTCCAGAAATTTTAAATAAATCACCATTGACTTTGGAAAATTGTTTACTTTATTTTAAAATTATTATAATATAAAATTATACATATAATAACATATTGACCCAGATTAAAATGAAATATGACAATAAAATATGATTTATACAATTTAAAAATAACAAAATTGCACAATATTGAAATATACATAACTTTCACAGTTTAACTCCGTTTTCAACGAAACGCAAAGCAGTGTTCAAGTTATTACATCTATTTTCATAAAAAAAGATAAAATTTAAGATTTAAAATGATTTTAATTTTAATTTTAAAAGTCAAAGTTTAAATAGTTCGAGTAGAAATTCACTAGTAACATGTCTAATTTATACTATTTTGAACTATAGATCACTTAATAGTCAACATTTATATTTAAAATTAAATATTTGAAATAAAAAAATTTAAAAAAATTAAAATAGAAATAAAGTCAAATTTAAAATATGTAGGCAAAAATCTAGGGTTGTTACATCTTTTCTTGTTCCTTTGCCATCTTTATTTGCACAACTTGAACTTCAGTCAACCTTTGTATGGCATCCTTCAAAAATTCCTCAATCTTTATTACACGTGCCAGTGTAGTATGTTGAAATGGACCAGAATGAGGAGATGGAAAAGAAATTGTGTCAATTTGGTTTGATTTTGTGGAGGAGGCCATTAATTTTAATTTTTAGAAGTTTAATACAGAGAAAGAGAAGTGAGAAGACAGAAAAATTTGAAATACATTGGTTTATATAACTGCCAAATTATTTTTAAAGGGAAAATCAGATTTTCAAAATTTGTCGTTGTACGTCGACATGGGTGATAGAGGTATGTTGACATACCTATGATAAAATTTTGGTTTTTCTTTTATACCTTTGTTTAAGTGTTAGTATGTCTATATTCTATAACTTAGTTACTGAACAAATGCCTAGTTCTCTTCTTAATTTAGTAAATATAGATTGATTTAAGGGTTTGGTTAAAATATCAGCAATTTGATTCTTGGAGTTGATAAATTCAAGAGAAATAATATCTTTACTTATATTATCTCATAGAAAATGATGTTTGATATCAATATATTTAGTCCTAGCATGATGAGTAGGATTTTTAGATAAGTATACTGCACCAGTATTATCACAATGAATTGGTGATTTTGAAATTGTTAATCTAAAATCTTTTAAGGTTTATTGCATATAAATGACCTGAGAGCAAGCCAAAGCAGCAGAGATATATTCTGGTTCAGTTGTTGATAAAGAAACAATATTTTTCTTTTTACTAAACCATGAAACCAGAGAATGCCTCAAAAAGTGACATGTTCCACTTGTACCTTTTCGGTTAGAATTGCAACCAGCATAGGCAGCATCAAAATAAGAGATTAAATATAATGAATCATTTTTAGGGTAAAATAAACCATAGTCAAAAGTATGCTTAACATATCTTATGATACGTTTCACAGCTTTTAAATGAGTCTCTTTAGGTTGAGATTGATATCTTGCACAGAGACAAACACTATGCATGATATGGGATCTACCCGCAGTGATATATAGTAGTGATCCAATCATTCCCCTGTATAGTTTTTTATTTACATCTTTTGAAAAATCTTCTTTACTAAAATCTTTATTGGTTGCCATAGGAGTGGATTTCCACTCGCAGTAGTCATACCAAATTTACTAACTAGATCCCTACCATATTTTTCTTGACTAATAAAAATACCGTTATCTAGTTGTTTTATTCGTCAACCTAAAAAGAAAGTAAGTTCATCCATATGACTCATCTCAAACTCTTTTGCCATTATTTCAGAAAATTCTTCATTCATTCCATGATTAGTTGATCCAAAAATAATATAATTTACGTAAATTTGTACTAGTTGGATATCATTTTTATTTCTTTTAATGAAAAGAGTATTATCTACTTTACCAATTTCAAAATTTGATTGTAATAAAAAAATCTTATTCTGTCATACCATGCTCTAGGAGCTTATTTTAGACCATATAGAGCTTTCTTAAGTTTGAAAACATGGTTTGAAAATTTTTCATCTTCAAAGAGTTGGGCTTGTTCAACATAAACTTCCTCATTAACAAATCCATTTAGAAAAGCACTTTTAACATCCATTTGAATTAATTTGAAATTATTATAATTTGCGAAAGCAAATAAAATTTTAATTGCTTCTAACCTTGCTATCGATGCAAAGGTTTAGTCAAAATCTATTCCTTCTTCTTGACAATGACCTTTGCGACTAATCGAGCTTTATTTCTATCGACCTCACCTAGTTCAGTCATTTTATTTTTATAAACCCATTTAGTTCCTATTATAGTTTTATCCTCTAGTCTAGGAACAAGTTCTCAAACATCACTTCTGATGAATTGATTCAGTTCTTCTTGCGTAGCCAGCATCCATGAATCATCAAATGATGCTTCCTATGAATTTTTAGGTTCAATAGATGATATGAAAGCTACATTACTCATGTTTTTAGTTGATTTATAGTTCAAACAACATATTCAATATTTCCTAGTAGATTTTCTATAGGATGATCTTTTAAAAGCTTAACCTTTTTATTTAGATGAATGAGTTAATTTTCTGTTTTAATTGATTCATTATTTAGTGTAGCAAAATCTTCTTCATCATTAATTAGTTTAACATCTTTGAAATTTTCATCAAACAAAACATGCATTGTTTCTTCAATGGTATTAGTTTTTAAATTGAAAACTCTGTATGATTTACTTCTATTAGAATTTCCGATAAAGATTCCTTTGTCGGATTTAGGATTAAATTTATCTAAATTATCTTTTGTATTTAGAATAAAACTTTTACTTCCAATGATTCTAAAATAAGATACCTTTGGTTTCTTCATGTAAAGAAGTTCATAGGGTGTTTTATTAGTTAATGGTCTAATGATATTCTATTCAAAATGTAGCAAGCTATAGCAACTGCTTCAACCCAAAAATGTTTTGGTAAATTGCTGTTTGAAAGCATTGTTCAAGCACACTCTTGAATCGTCTTATTTTTTAATTCTACCACTCCATTTTGTTGTAGAGTACTTGGAAAAGAGAATTATTAATTATTCCCTTTTTATTGCAGAATCTCTCAAAATTTTCATTTTAAAAGTCTCCACCATGATCACTACAAATAGTTATAATTTTTAAATAGAGTTGGTTTTGAAATCTTTTTGTAAAAAATTTAAATGAATCAAAAGCACCACTTTTATGTTTCATAAAAATTGTCCATGTAAACCACGAATAATCATCCACAATTACGAATGCATATTTACTATGATTTAGTGATTGAATTTGAGATGGATCAAATAAATCTAAATGAAGTAACTCAAGAGATTTTGAAGTCGAGATCATATCTTTTAATTTGAAAGAACTCTTCCTAAATTTTCCTAATTGACAAGCATCACATATACTATCTATTTTAAAATTCATTCTAGGGAGACATCTTACTAGATCATGTTTAGAAATTTTAGATAAGAGCCTAAAATTCAAATGTCCAAATGTTTTATGTCGAATCCAAGGGTCACTTGTATTAGCCAAAAGACATAGATTATCGTTTGAGATTTTCATACTAAGAATACAAATATTTTTCTTCCTAATTCCTTCAAATATAATATTTGAATTATTATCTTCGATGTGACACTTATCTTTTTCAAATTTAATTTTGTATCCTTCATCGCAAAGTTGACTAACACGAAGTAGATCGTGTTTCAGATTTTTAACTAATAAAACATTAGAAATAGTAGGAGTTTTAGAGTTATCGACATTGCTGATGCCGATCAAATATCCTTTTGAGTTTTCTCCAAAATTAGCCAATCATTCTTCTTTTTAGATAATATCATTCAGCATATCTAGATTACCAGTCATATGACTTGAACATCCATTATTGTAACAACCTGGAATTTCGAGCCCGAAAATTCGACACTAATATGTTCACTGTAGAAGTGTCGAGTAATCGAACGTTGAAAATCCTAGATTATTAGGGTAAAGAAGAAAAAGTGGTAGAAGAAGAAACAGAAAACAACAACATAGAATCTCATAATCGCAGCGGAACAAAATATAATATCAAATAATAGCATTTACACAAAGAAAGTCGTAAATGTCAATTTACATACAATATATCAGAGTACAACTATTCACAAGAAACAAGACAGTTATAACAACTTGTCCCTGACTATTAACAATATAATCTCAATTACACAGCGGAATATACTCCATATGTTCCTGCCATCCAGCTTGCCTCCTGAGCTCTAGGACATCCTAACCTGAAAATCTATAATACTCGGTTTGACATGAGCATTACAATAAAGTAACACCCGAGTCAGGCTGGAAACCAGTGTGAGTAAACCAATTTAATATGAAATACTTAGGTTACAAACTTCTTTGAAAATCCAGTGTAACTCGTTCATCACTACGAGTTTTATCTTGCTAAAGCCAAACACTAATTTCACAAAATAGATCTAAGTACCGTTACTTAGTTTTAAAAGGCCAAGTTCACTTAAATTATTCCATTCCAACCTACTAGATTCTAAAATCAATTCTATAAAGAATTACAGTATTTACTAATCGAAGTGGTTTTGGATATTGCTAATGTCCATCCCCGATCTCTTTGAATTCAATGCCATCTTTAATCCAAGTTGTTTTAAGGAAAAATAATTCAATTTAAATTCAAAATATCATATTCACATAGTAATTCATCACGGATATCTAATTAATAAATGATTCACATTTATCAACAGATCAATCCAGGCATTTTACATCATAGAATATCACAAATTAACGGACTAGGGATATTAATCAATCTAAGCATTTAATACAATTTAATCATTCATAAGATAGATAAACAGGTCGCACCATTTCTAATTAATTTAATTTAATCATAAAATAAATTAGTTACTTATAAATCCCGCTTAATTAACATTGATAAATTACTAGCCATTTTATTTTAATCAATTATTGGAATTAATTAATTATCATTTACAATTACTTAAGACCTTAATTAATCAAAAGTTTAAACCATTTATCTTAACCATTTTACTTAATTATCATTTAAGTTTTACTTAATAAACCTTTGGAATTAATTTATTGTTAGCATATAATTAACTCAAGATCTTTAAATTAATTAAAAGTATAACCCATTTATCTTAATCCCTTACTTAATTACATTATTTAATTTTATATAAACTTGAAAATTAACTTAAATAATAGATATATAATAAAATATTCCAAACTTAATTAGTTTAAGTTGAATAGATACTATTATATTACCTTTAACTAATTTAATACTTAAACAAAACACTTATTATTTAAAATAATTAGTTGAGAGAATTATTTTCAAAAAACTTGTTTTGTTTCCAAATTTTAAAACCTTGTTAATACCCTATAGTACAGACCCTAGTCACCCTCTATACTAACCTGAGCCCAAACCCGAGAAATCCTTCGTCTCCCTGACTCTTTCTCTTCCCTTTAAAACTTGTGTACCCGATACTTCCCCGAGTCCAAACCCGAGGCTCATCTTCTTCTCCTACTAAACACAGCAACAACCACTACCCATGATACACGCTGACACACATGCACATGCACACATGATCGCCACTACTCTGACCTACGATGCTACCACCAGCAAGTTGATGAAAACCTTCTCCCTCGATTCCGACCACCAGAACTTCGAAATGAACACGAAATTCGAATTTGGGAAAAAATGAACACAACCTGAACAAAACCCGATCCAAAGATTCGCCATGCACCACCACCTCCGACCATCTGAAGCCTTGCCGTTGAGCCCAGATATTCGCCAGAGTCCCATGCTTCTATTCCCCTACCTTCAATCAAGTCCGATGCTTCCTTGACGATGCACTGCCCTCTAAAACATCGGCCAAATCAGGTATTAAAACCCTACTTCAATGCCGTTCGACCTCCATGGTGAACTAAAAATCCAGTCTCCATTTTTCCCGCGCGCTTCGACCTCCGAGCTACCTCCAGCAATGACTACGACCATCCCAGAATCTCCGATCGCCAAAAATTGCCAAGATCCTAATTTTCGTTCAACCCGATAGTTCTACCCAAATACTATCCTAAAAATATTGAAATTAAAATTGAAATTCATGGTTTTCAGATTCGAATCTTATGATATAAGCAAAAAGCAAGATTTAAACAATTAATTTTCTGACTTGTTTTGACTTTTACCGTTCTTCTTCCTTCCCAGTAATTATACCTTCTAACTAAACTTAAAATATTTTTAAAATTAAGTTTTGGTTAATAGAAACACATTTTCTTTAATCATCATAATCTATAAAGGTTTATAGGAAGAGGAATTGAATTTAGAGTAAGTTTTGGTCTGCCGTAGACTAATAGAGATATGCATATCAAAAACTCAAACATGCACACACAATTTCATACTTGTATACATGCAAATCATTTCACAACATTACTTCAAGAATTCATCACATGCGATAGGATATAAACAGATTTAGCTTTTAAAGTGATGTTTACTCACCTGATGTTTAATAGAGGAGTAGTTTTTGAAAATCTAGAAACACTCTTGAATTTTGAAAACTGGAAACTTGATTGATCTACTTTGTTAAGCTTTAAATCTATACTCGAGTTTGAATCTGGAAGCTTAATCTAGTTGATTAAGTTGAATCTTGAATTGAATCTAGCTTTGTATGGTTGAAACTGGAAATAGTTGTTTGTTTATTTTTTTTGTTTTTCTTCTCTGGTTTTAGATAAGCCTCTTTACTAGCTTACAAATGTCTAAAGCCAATATTTTTTATATTTATTTTTACACTTTATTTTTATATGAATTACATTTATATAACTTAAATAAAATTATATAAAACTTATTTATTTATACTTATTTTTAGCTTAAGCTATTTATACTTTCCATATATATATATATATATACTAGTGCTTAAAAATGCAGAGTTTTTTTCTAATTTATTTTTAAGATACTTTACTTTTTAATTTCAAATCAAAGTTCCATTTACAATATATATATATATATATATATATATATATATATATATATATATATATAAACAATAGAAATTAGAAAGCACATTTTAATTATTTTGAAAAGAATATATTTGCAATTTTTAAATTAGAAAATTATCCCATTTATATTGCTAAAAATATAGATTGTCACATTCCTCCCCCTTTAAATCTTTTCGTCCTCGAAAAGGAACAAAGAAAGAATTTTAATTATACTATTAATTATCAGTTAAATTATCTTTTAAACATTCCTAACTCTTTACTCCATTTTACTCTAAAGTTTTAAAACAATTTAAAATATACATAATATTATCAAAATAGCTTTTATAAAGATATTTTTTATAATTCAATGTCTTAACAAGTCCATCCTTATTCTCATACAAATTTGGTCATACGTTGATCACGCGTAGGACTGAAAATCTATAAGTACTTAGCAGAACCATTTTCAACATCCAGTGAGAATACCTGGAAAACTTTGTGAAAATATAGAAAATATTTTTAGGGAGAATGCTCTGGAAATCATCACCCCTTCCATGGTCGCAGTTAGCCCAATGATTACGTCGCCATCCCGATGAAACCCTAGAAAACTATAGGCCTCCGCGCGCCTTGATTACCCCATGGAACCGCTACAGATCGCTGCTACACCTAGGGTTACATTGCCATCATGGAAAAAACCATGTAACTGTAGGCATCAACACCCTTGAATTTCGCTGCCAAATGAAACTTCACCACACAGACCACATAGATCGCAGACTACATTAGTCCTAATGTAGCCTGTAGGCACTCACTACCACATGACTTTCGCTATGTCTTCACAGGACGCAGTCTACTGATGTTACGTTGCCATCCTCGCAAAATCAAACGTAGGCCCTCGGTAATTGCTGCCCATCGACTTACACTATGGAGCGCAGTAGATCACAGTTACATCGAGTTACACTATCATCACAGCATAACCCCAATGTCTCTATAGGCATCGGCGCCCTCGACTTTCGCTACCCCAACCACAATCCTTAGGTACTTCAGTTTGTCCGACATCCTTTGGGATCAAATTTAGAACCCCCTTAGGGCTCAAGGCAGAACCACCCGTGGATCACCTACTGTAAGTTTCAACTCTAAATGGAAGCGCCTTTTTTGTAATGACCCGTAAACCTGTACCCCCAGGTTCGACAGTATTCTCCCTCAATCAACTCAAGATGTGCAGAAATACGAACCATTTGGGTTAAAGAAGAAGAGGTAGAAGAAGAAAATAGAAAAGAACATCAGAATCTAACCATCGCAGCGGAATAAAATATAGTAGATAATAAATGATCTTTACACAAAAACAAATATATATGTTCATACATTATATCATCAGAGTACAGCATCAGAGTTTAATAAAAACAACAGCACAACTCAGGAAGGTTATAATATCTCGTCCTCCCCAAAAAATGAATACACAGCGGAATATTTCATACAAGTACGGAAGTATTTATTGCCATCCAGCTCCATAGCATCCTTTCCTGTAATTTATAATACTCGGTCTGACCTGAGCATTATAGTTAAATACCACCCGAGTCAGTCTGGAATACCAACATGAGAAAACCACACCCAATTGGATTATTAAGGTTTCAAAATCCTTTGAAAATCAAAAGCATCTCCTAAGACCACGCCACAATTAAACATGTCGGATTTTAACCTTACGATAGCCAAAACACTTTTTATCAAAATCCTCTGATATTATAATAGTGTCTATAGAAAGTAAAATAGAATCTAGCTGAAATGCTTGCATCTCACGTTTCAGCAATACTTGGGCACAATCAAAACCGTACAGGCGCGTAGGGAGAATGGATTTCCAACTAATGACTAGGCACTAGGGTACCACCTGTCACAGTACGTGGCCTAGATCACCGTACCGAGGATTATTCCCAATCCCCTGCAACACAAGACTGGGACTACACATTACTGGATAATTCGGAGTAAGATCACCCCACAGTTGGGATCAGCAACCGCACCACTAAGCCGAATAAAAGGGACATCTAGACAGGGATGGCCTCACCCTAATGGGTGCTACCCACTTAGCCTTGCTGCATATCCCCCAATTTTCAGTCATTCCCGGTTGATGAGGCTTGAGGCTAAACGTTACCTTTTTAGAACACATCTCTTAGAATGCTCATCGCCCACCTGATGATGTTCTGAAAGCATTCATCCATACAAGTTCGTCCCGGGTTCGAACGGAACCGTAGGCACTACTCCTACTACATCCATTTTGGAATCATCCTCAGGATTAGTAGCGACTAGCCCTTGCACTTCACTGCTCCACTTTCAAATCCAAACTCTTGTTTTCCACACGAAAATGTTCAAACCAGATCGAAGTGGTTTTAAGGAAATAAATCTCGATCCCGATCTCTTCGAAATGATCAGCGCATTGGCCAATATTGATAGTCGGTTATTTAACTATCAATTAACATTCACAACAACCATCAAACATAAATAATTTCTCCTGAATTATTCATTAACCTCAAAATATCTTCGCAAGATATGTTTCCATTTTCAACCTTTTTGAAAACAGTTTTCAAACCCTACTATTCTCATGGAATGAATTCCCAAATATTTATTTCCATTGAAAGCACCAAGTACAAAGCTTTATATTTTTAAAATAATTTAAAAACACGTTATTATTAAATATAATTTAACATTTACATTGAAAATTACTTCAATACTTTATTAAAAATTATATACTTTAGGAATATTTAAAATGAGGCTACTTTATAAAATATAAAACTAGATTTCCTCCTTTAAAACTATAACCAAGTCACCTTTGAATAATTACTACGATAATAGATTTAAAAAATACTTACTTTAGAATTTAAACATTTAGAGATAATAAATTTTCTAAAACATGCTTTTTAAAACAACATTAAAACCTTTTACTGATATTTAAAAAATTTGCTTTGAAAACGTACTTGTCTATCTAGGGAAATACGCTTCTCTTTCACATCTTTTAAAAATAAATCACTATTTGTTTTTAAACAAATTTACTCATTTCCTTGATAAATTCCCACCGTGAATTTATTGTTCCAAATATCCACTGATATATCACTTGGTTTTTATAAACCCAATTTATAAATTCCAAAGTCTCACCTCTCTTTTAAAAATACTAGTTTCGAACACTTAGTCAATCTTCAAATTGATTTCCAATTTACTTTATCTTTAAAATAAATTTCCTTACTTACTCCATTTATTTCCGAAATCCATTAACTTCAGATTTTATTTCCTCATTATGATTTAAAATCTTTTAACTGAAAATACCAATTTCATATTTTCCAAATTTCTTCTTTATCCTTTCAAATAAATTTAAACCTTGAATTTCAAAATAAATTCTTTATTTCTTGAAATAATATCACCTGAGTGTAAAGATAAAATCACTTATTCCCATTTATTAAAATCTCATTTTCCGCACTTGGAATTTTATTTATCAGAATTCAAAAATCAATTTTATTCTTTTCTAATTCATTTTTAATTTTTTCAAATTTCTATGATTATTTTACTCCAAATTCACTCTTTTATTTTCTTTTCAGAAATCCCATTTCTATAGATTTTGATAACTCAGTTCACCGAAATATTTTAAATCAACCATAATATCCAATATTTCCAATTATCAATATATTTCATCACAGGATAGAAAATAATTATATCACAGAATATTTTAACAAATCTAAATATTTTGAGGAATCTAGTTGGATCCCTCCCACCTGTTTCCCTGCATCCATAGATGTTAGCACAATATAAAACACCAATTCCACTTCGAGGTGGAATGTCGTGGTATATGGGTTTTAAATATAATATCATCCGCTATTATGCGGCGCATAGGTCTCATCCGCTATAAAATGTAGGAAATCAATCACTCCAATATATACTATATACTACTATATAATATAGCACATCAAATCAATTCAATCAATTATTTAAATTTAAGCATTTAAATTTAAATAGCAATCTAGAAGAGTGAGATTAACTCACCTTTGATTATAATTTGCAATTCATTTCCACACCGGCTTGTTATCTTTTAGATTTTGACCTAGTATAAACAAATTTACGATTTATTACTATTTGAATTTATCGAAAAATTAATTTGCACTTATTTATTTAATTTAAACCAATAGTTTGGTGTTAAACTAATAAATTAAATTTTAAACAAATTTTCTTTTTAATAAAAATATTTCCTAATCAGATCCTACTTGCATACAAATATATAAAAAAACAGAATTACTTTTTAAATCTTACCTAAAAATAAATTTCTATTAACCTCTATATATCAAAACATGCATGTATACTTCCCTTTCAGTTTTGCGACTAAAATGTTTCAACTTATCACTAAATTTATAAAACGGATCATCAATAAATTTTTAAATAAAACAGTGGGTCCAGTACGCATTTTATTATATTTAATCTATACATATTTATTTTATTCATTAATTAGAAAAGGATTACCATACTGCAACACGGCAACCACCCTCCTAACCAAGACAGCGTCGCCAATCAAAACTCTAAGCATCTTTGCCGATGACCAGACATTGCCTTCCACTACTTAACGACGAACTTATACTCCCACTTGCTCGCGAGCGACCCTATAGTGACGACCTGATACCACGTGAACGACTGCACTCACACGCTCGAGCTTCCCCCTTCCAGCAATCCACGAATCGACACACACAGCCTACATCCACGCGACCCTGCGCGACTACGAGCCTATCTAGATCTGCCCTCGACCCCGCGAATACTCCTCGCATGAGCGCCCACTCAGCCTCGCCATATGATTCGAGCACGAATCCATTTTTATAAATGGTTATGAATTCGATTTTGATACGATTTGATTTTGCTCTGTGATTTGGATCTTGAATGTAAGAAAATAGAAATAAGAATGTAAAGGATACAGCTTCGTGAAATAAAAACTGGGGAAGGAAGTGATGCCTTACGTGCGTTATTAAGGGAGGGATCGTACACATGTTGGCTTGCTTGTTTGACCAAGCTAAAGAACTGTGATTTGGCCTTTAGAACGGCTGAAGTGAAAATTTTGTATATATATAAAATTATTTAAATTATGTCGTCTCGGTTCCGCAACTCAAAATGTCAAACTTCTATTGACGCGTGCCGCTAGGCGTTTATAATGTTAAACCCCTATTTTGAACACAAAGGAAAAGATTTCGAGTCCTAATTCGAACGTATGGAGAAGATAGCTTTTTGAACCCAATTATTATACTAAATTTTCGATATAAATTTTTGCGAGTTTATATATCGTCTGCTCACACAACAACTCCAAACATTACGAAAATTGAAATTCTGTAATAATGTAATATTACGGATCCAATGGAACTGGTTTCGTCAAGTTCCAAGACTGTGCCTCGAAAGGCTATTTTTAAATATCAATTTAAACGATCTATTTTCAAAACTGAACAAATCACCTTTAAATTCAATTTTAACACTTTTACTATCTTCAGTATTATCAATATAAATTTTACAAGCCTTCAAATTATTCTTAACAGGCTTAAAACTGAAGATTCAATAATTTACCCAATTTCAGTTTATTAAAACCAATAACTTAATTGTTAAATAATAATAATATTTGAATTCAAGTTAACAATTAGCTTTTAAATATTTAAAATAAATTAAATATTCCAATTTCAAGCATCCAAAAATTCCGGGTCGTTACATTCCTCCCCCCTTAAAAGAATTTCGTCCCCGAAATTGCTATTTAAGAAGAATGATCCAATACCCATTACTATTTTCCAAAACCAAACAGTTTTATCAACTTGCCATAACATATCTTTTATTATAGACCCACTATTACTTCAACCAACTTCCCAAAACCTTCTATTGTTTCCAACAACATTATTTACTCCACTTATTCAAATTTAAATTTAAATCCAAATTTAAATTATCAAAACTTTCTCAAAAAATTTCTAACTCTATAAATTTCCGAAAAAATTCCCCAGCGTCTCATTTGCGCGGCTAGCTTGGTACAACTACAAAATGCCTCTACATGATCATCGATGATGCTGCAGTCATCACCGAAGTTCTTTTCCAATGACTGAAGTGAGCTCAATGCTATATTCCTTCTTAAAATTTATTTTAAACAACTTCCTTTCAGAACTGCCTCCAAAATAATAATAATACTACTTATCTTCAAAACAATTCAAAAAACACTTCCAAAATCTCTAGGGTTTTAAATTTATTAAATCAAATTTTAACTATAATTCATTTGTATAATTTATGCTCATACCATTTTTTCCCATTTGATTATACAAGTCATTCCAATTTTTTATAATCTTATTTGTTTAAAATATTATCATCCAAACATCCAAGTTATATAACAATTTAAGAAAATATTTCCTTTATATCAAAATATATTTTGGGTAAAATTATTTCATTCACCCACCTATAAAACAATACCGTGTCAATTTATCGTGTCAGTCGTTTATAAAATCTTCTCGAATAGTGGCCAACTTACTCGATCAGAATTCATATTCCACCCAACCAATAAGTGAACACAATATTAAAACTATTTATATTCATTAACAAATATGCGCTCATATCTATTAATACACTTAAACTCATTCTAGAGTACTACTGACTCTGTTTTCTATGGGTAATCCCCACCAGAGCCAAGGTTATCACCAACCTAAACTCTGATACCAATTATAATGACCCGTAAATCCGTACCCCTAGAGTCGACACTGTTCTCCCTCAATCAACTCAAGATGTACAGAAATACGAACCATTTGGGTTAAAGAAGAAGAGGTAGAAGAGGAAAATAGAAAACAACATCAGAATCTAACCATCACAGCGGAATAAAATATAATAGATAATAAATGATCTTTATACAAAAACAAATATATCCGTTTATACATTAAATCATCAGAGTACATCATCAGCATTTAATATAAACAACAACACAACTCAGGTAGGTTACAATGTCTCGTCCTCCCTAAAAACTGAATAAACAACGGAATATTTCATACAAGTACGGAAGTACGTATCGCCATCCAGCTCCATAGCATTCTTTCCTGCAATCTATAATACTCGGTCTGACCTGAGCATTATAGTTAAATAACACCCGAGTCAGTATGGAATACCAACATGAGAAAACCATACCCAATTGGATTATTAAAGTTTCAAAATCCTTTGAAAATCAAAAGCATCTCGTAAGACCACGCCACAAATAAACATGTCGGGTTTTTACACGATAGCCAAAACACTTTTTATCAAAATCCTCTGTTATTATAATAGTGCCTATAGAAAGTAAAATAGAATCTAGGTGAAATGCTTGCATCTCATGTTTCAGCAGTAGTTGGGCACAATCGAAACCGTACAGGCGCGTAGGGAGAATGGATTTCCAACTAATGACTAGGCACTGGTGTGACGTTTCGAATTTTGCCCGCTCGAAAATCGACATCCATACTTCAAATCGTATTCGAATGCCATAGATTCGACCGTTCAAATCCGATTCGCCGGAGCTTATAACAACATTAAGTAAACAACACAGCGGAATAAAAGAATAATACATTGATATACAGCTTTGATAAAATATCTGATACAACAGATGATCCAATAGATATCAATATACATCAGAGATATGATACAATAAATTGCAGCGGAAAAGAAAAATAGATGACATCTAGCAGCTGAACAATATAACTCTAAGATAGCCTTCAAAAGAGAACTCCGAGAACTGCAATTCCATTTCCAATAACCAATCCAGCAATAGCTCGAACTCCCAATAACGATGCACCAAGCTAAGCAAGACTGGTGTGGTCCAAAGACTGAACTAACTCCAGATAATCTACTACATCTGACTATCTGAAAAACCCAAACTCTAGACTGCTCGTGTAGAAAATAATGAGCACCCAGAGTTTAGAAAAGAAACAATAAACTCCGGATCAGTCGTGGGACTGGTGTGAGCAACAAAAACAGTTTATCTTTTAAAACATTCAACATAAGATTTTTAAAGTCAATTCGCAATGCTTTTTAAAAATGAGACTACCATAAGGCCTCCTGCACACACACACAATGCAAACGCAGAATCGGAGGAGATTTCTCCTTATGATAGTCAAAGATGCTTGATACGCATTAAAAAGAAACATTTGATATTATTACTAGTGCATAGTGTAGTAAAATTTATTTCGAAAGTAAAGATATAAATCTTAGCCAGCATAGACATTTCGAACTATGCCTACTATAGCTACCATCTAAACAGTGGTGACCACCATAAGTAAATGGCAGGTTCTACAACTAATACCGTACAAGTTTCGTATTGGGAATTGGATTTCCAACGAATGATCAGGCCAAGGAACTTCCCATTGCCACATGAGAACGCCTCTGGATGGACGTCCCCGAGAACCAAACCGGATCTCTGCCAACACAAGGCCGGGTTACCCCTAACTGAGTAACAACTGACCGAATATGCCATCCCCCGGTCCTTTGGGACCTTTCACCGAGCGCTCGTAATCAATTCACACAATCATAAAGTGTTTTCAACATGAGTAAGTATCTGGGCTCCATACCATGATACCACCCTTTTCCAGAAGGAAATGCACATATCCTAAAGGGCGCTACCCCTCATAACCTTGCCGCATCTTTCCTGTTTTGACCATTCTCGAGGTGTGAGGCTCGACGAAGTCACGTCCACAAAAACACACTTTATACAAAAGCCGTGCTTTGGGTCAACAAATGATCATAGAAATGATCACCAAGATAGACGATCAAATAAATGATCCTATCCCAAATGATCAACACAATGATCATTTCACAGCAACACTCAGCATGTCACATTACCAAATTGGGAATATATCGCTAAAAACCTTCAACTACATAACCTCTGAGCTCATACGTCTCAGAGAAGGGTGTTAAGCTAAGAGAATAAATTCTCCGCCACCAACAGAAATATATTTGAAAGAAATCTGCTTTATATCTCAATTTGTAATGTCAGACATACAATCCATACAAGTCTGTTCTGGGTTCGAACAGAACCGAAGGCACTTCCAAAGAAGTCCTTGCAATCCGGATATTCACTAATCACGTTCGGACTTCCCATCACATATGGAGTCTTTATACCGGGGACCATTCGACGCAAAGACATTCGACGAGTTATCCTTTCACTTTCAAAAATATCCGGTCTTCAAATGCTATCCATAACGACATATCACATATTCGGAATGGGATATATGACACAAAGGTCCTCTCTCGGCTAAACCGAACAGTGAGCGCAATATTTACAGGAAATATATGGATATTGGGATTTCAATTAAGTCACAACTTAAAACCCAAAACTTTCTTTCAAACGGTTTAAATCAATTACCATTTCTAATCTTTTAAACAAAAGATTTATTTCACAAAGTTCCATTTACGGATTTCAAAACAATTTCTATTCCATTTGGATTAACTCGTTAAATCTTTATATCAAAGATTTAACTCATAGCTTTCAAAATTCGATTAACTTGTTGAATTTTTAAATCCAGATTCAACTTATAGCTTTCAAATCGTTTTCATAACTTGGAAATTATCTTCATTCTCAAACTTGAAATTCTTTTTAACACAAATTGGACATTCATTTCTTATGTGAAAGCTTTTATTATTTGAAAACAAATAGTTTTCGTTTCAGAAAAATCCAATTATATTTAGACGAGTTAAAGCCCTTGAATTCTATTCACATCCCAAATCAATATTTTTAAAATAGTTTTAACCCATATATAACTGGTATAACATCTTTAATCCCTAGTTTCAAATCATAGAATTTAGTTTCACATTTTGAATTTAAGTTCAAATCAAATTATTCAACTTCATATTTTATCGAGTAATTCAAAATAAATTTCATCTATGAAATTCTATTTCAAACGCTTTTCACTTTAAACCCAATCCATTTCCAAAACATTTGAATTCAAATATTCAAATTTAAAACTATTTCAAAAATCTGTGACTTAATCGATTTCTATGTGAAATCCATATTGGTTTGTGTATAAGTGTGGTCCAGGGTTTAACACAATAGTGCAACATCATACGATCATCATAGATCAGAATACAGAAATATAGTTGATAAGCGATATAAAACTTATAACGCTCATCGTCCATTCACAGATTCACAGATAATATACAAATGCAAATAAATATACACTGCTCAATCTACAGAACAAAATATCACAAATCAGATAGGATAATCAATTCAAGGCATTTCATACAATACAATCATTCATAAGCAAGGTCAAGTATTCAATAGTCATTTATAAGCAGGATTTATAAATTATTTAACCTAATTAATTCAATTTATTTCCAATAAATTACTTATGAGTTAATTTACCAATTCTGATTTATTAATCATTCGATATCAATAAATTTATCAAATACTTTAATAAATTAAATTATCCTTAATTTATCTTATTCATTAATCTAATCTTTAAACCAATTGCATGATTAATTAACCCTTTAATTCATTATTTTAAGAAATTAAATTTTTAATTTCTTACCATTAAGCAATCATCCCGTAATCCTAAATCATTAATTTCAAATTAATCTTTATCATTTAAATAAATTTACTTTAATAAATCTTAAATTAATATTAATAAATCTCATTTATTAATTAATCCTTAATTAACCTCTATTTGATTTATTATCCTTAATTAATCATAATAAGTAATTATTTCTGATTGCTTTCATTATGTAATTTACAATTTACAATCTATAATTGATTATCTAAATTAATTTATCTAATTAATTATCAAAATTAATCATATTAAGTAATACTTAATTATCCTTAGTTAATCATCTTCATTAACTAATAACATTTCTTAATTAATTTTAATTAATCTCTAATTATAAATAAATCTAAATCATAAATTTATAAATTAAATAAATGAGTCTTTAATTGATTATCATATAAATTACATCACTTAATGCCTTAATTGTTTCTAATATAAAATCAATTCCTTTATTAATGATTTCATTAATCATTCGAGTGTATTTTAAACTTTTATTAATCACATTATACAAATCAATGATACTTAATAAATCAAGACCTTAATTAAGTAAAGATAAACCCTTTTCCTTTGATTAAGTACTTAATTACATCTTCATTAAATTACATATGAAACATCCAACAATTGATTACAAAATTATCTATTATAAATTTTCCAAATCAAAACAAATTAAATTCCAAATCATGTGACTTTATAGTTTATATTGAAAACTTGTTTTTTTTTTATAAACCAAAACCATCGCCTGAAGCCCAAACTAAAATAAATACAAACCCGAGCCTCTCCTGTTTACTTCGAGTAAATCAACATCCTCCCCGAGATCGACTTCGAGATAAATTCAAATTTTCCCCGAGCCAATCTTCTTCTCCAACTCCTTTCAACTGACACAACCCAAAGTCATGTGCACATGCACCGCCTTTCTGGCCTCCTCCGATCCAAGCTGCGATCGTCAACACATCAGCCATGATCTCTATGAGCCTCACAAACACTCAGATACTCAAAACAACAGCGAATTCAAAATCGAACAAATTGACCCAGACCTGAAACAAAAATGCATCCACCCCTTCGAAACCTGTCATCGCTACATTCACGCCACCACAACCACCGGAACACGTGAAACTCCGTCTACACGATCGCCAGCATCCCTTCTACTACCACCCAGAGCCACGCAACGCTCGATCGTCTATCGGGGACGAACGATTCGAATTACTCAGCCGCTACAAAATTAGGTTTAGAAACTAAACCTCGCCACCGCCGCTTCCACGTCGAACTGGAGCAACTCCAGATAATTTTCCCAACTCCTCCGGAGGCTCCTTCACCCCCACGCGAAACGCCGAGTATTCCGGTCCACTCTATCACCCAAAAATCGACCATAACCCATTTTCGTTCATCCCGGAACTGTAGCTTAATCCTAGCTCTAAAATTTTTGATTCGAGCTTTAAAAATCATATTAAAGTATAACAATCCCATTTATACATCTGAATTCATAAATTACGAAGTTTGAATTCTTGCTCTTTTTGAACTTAGCTGGGTTATTTTACTTTCCAGAGAAAGTTAAACTTGGTTTTAACTTCTATAAATTTTTAAATCTCAAGTTTATACCATAACAACCAATTTCCATTTTGATTCTAAGTCCACTCTATAAGTAGATTGAAAGAAAAAGAATTTTGAATCAAAGATGTTTTGTTATGAACTTAAAACAGAGAGGTATTTAAATATCAGCCTGCACACCCATTCCATTACCAAGAACACATACATATATATATAAACTTATGTATTCACAGACATGTAGTTGCAACCTTTCCTTTTTTTTTTAAATCAAACTTAAAGCTCTAAAGTTTGTGTTTACTCACAGTACTTAGTTTAAACAGAGAAGATATTTTCATTTTCAAACCTGCATACATCATTTTTATGTATACTTATACACGCAAGCAAACATTTACATTCAAAATAAGTTCATACTTTGAGTTTTAAAAAGAATGTTACTCACAGTGTTTGGAAAGTGGACAGAGTTCTTTTATGTTGAGATAAGCAGTGAGTTTGCAAGCTGAAGCCCTCTCTCTTGAAGCTCTGGTTTTCAATGAGGTTGTATGTTTTGTCTTTGTTTTAGTTTGAAGTATTGGATCTCTAAGGCTTCAGGTTTGTTTGAGATGTTTACTTTAGTTGTTTCTCAATTTTGAATGGACGAACAAAAATGAAGAGTTTGATGTATAAAAAGAAACTTACAAGTGATATTACATTTTGTACAACAAGACATGGCTGAGGATGCTTTCATTATGCTGTTTTACAGAGAAGTTACTCTTTGCTTGTACTTGTTTATGCATATTTATGTATTTGTTTACTTGTTTCATTCCATGCTTATATTTGTACTTGTTTTCCTTAGTTACAGCCTACATACTTATCATTTATTTGCTTGTACTTAATGTCTACAACCTTACCTTATTTATTTTATTTTATGTTTATTTACTTACTCTTTTATTTGTCTGCATATTTGAATGCATTTAACTATCTATTTTTGTTCTATTGCCTTGTCTTGTTATTTTACTTTGTTTTGTTTGCTTTTGTTCAATTATTTTGTTTACTTATTTCTTCTTTTGTATACTTTTGTACGTTGTTATTATTATTATTATTTTGACTTATACTTTACAATATAAATGAGCTTCTATTTTAATATGTTGCTAATGTGTTTTCTTTATATTTTATAATTTATCTTATAAATTTTTTTCCTATTTCTAGCTTAAGTTTTTATTTTATCTTCATACCAATCGTCTTGTATTTCTCTATATATTTATTTCAATAGTTTATATTTTGATGTATTTTATAAGTACATTTTGTTTGTGTTTTATTTTTACTTTCATTTTAACTTAAACATTTATTTCAAAAAATTTGTTATATTTACACAACTTCAAAAATCCATTTCATTGGATTGACTTCAAATATCTTTATATTATTTATAAATCTCAATTCAATTTAATTTAAATACATTTTTTCAATAATTCATAATTTAACTGATATTTTATATTAATCACCAATTAATTTCACAAATTTTTTATACAAAAATTAAATTTAATTATCAATATAAACTTAATAAAATTCGAGATCGTTACAGACTTCCCCCCTAAAAAAGAATTTCGCCCTCGAAATTCGCAGGCACGAAAACAACAAGGATAGATGAAAGATAGAGAAATATCCTTTCAGATCAAACTGGATACCAATTCTGCATTTGGCTCACCAAATCAGAATATCAACAATAGATACAAGAAATTATAATAGAATTTCAAATTTAGTTTTAAACGAAATCGTTTTATCGACACTATTCAAATTATCCTTCATATTTTATTAATCAATTTTAACTCAATTTATAATTTCCAATTTATTCAAAATTTCCAATTTATATTCATTAAGCTTTAAATCGAAAAGCCGATAAGAACCCGATGAAATACGAAGCAAGAATTTTCTGCAATGATTCGTAGAGCATCAACGCACCGAACTACTTCTAGAGCTGTCACGAAGCAATCAAAAGAATTTAAAAACGAATCAAAGAAAATTGATAGAGGAATTAGTTTCCACTGTTGTTACAGAGCATTGACCAATTATAGTCGTATTTCCCTGTCCCCTATCTCGTTCTCTTCTTGCACTCATACTTACTATCGGTGAATAGCAAGAGAATTTACTGAGGCTTTCAAACGGATATCTTAGGGATTACTCATTCTAGGGATACTTCACCCTATCTCTAATGAGCTACTTAACGTGTTATACTCCTGAGCTAAAGTTTCACCTTAGCTCTGATACCAAATGTGACGTTTCGAATTTTGCCCGCTCGAAAATCGACATCCATACTTCAAATCGTATTCGAATGCCATAGATTCGACCATTCAAATCCGATTCGCCGGAGCTTATAACAACATTAAGTAAACAACACAGCGGAATAAAAGAATAATACATTGATATACAGCTTTGATAAAATATCTGATACAACAGATGATCCAATAGATATCAATATACATCAGAGATATGATACAATAAATTGCAGCGGAAAAGAAAATTAAATGACATCTAGCAGCGGAACAATATAACTCTAAGATAGTCTTCAAAAGAGAACTCCGAGAACTGCAATTCCATTTCCAATAACCAATCCAGCAATAGCTCGAACTCCCAATAACGATGCACCAAGCTAAGCAAGATTGGTGTGGTCCAAAGACTGAACTAACTCCAGATAATCTACTACATCTGACTATCTGAAAAACCCAAACTCTAGACTGCTCTGTAGAAAATAATGAGCACCCAGAGTTTAGAAAAGAAACAATAAACTCCGGATCAGTCGTGGGACTGGTGTGAGCAACAAAAACAGTTTATCTTTTAAAACATTCAACATAAGATTTTTAAAGTCAATTCGCAATGTTTTTTAAAAATGAGACTACCATAAGGCCTCCTGCACACACACACACAATGCAAACGCAGAATCGGAGGAGATTTCTCCTTATGATAGTCAAAGATGCTTGATACGCATTAAAAAGAAACATTTGATATTATTACTAGTGCATAGTGTAGTAAAATTTATTTCGAAAGTAAAGATATAAATCTTAGCCAGCATAGACATTTCGAACTATGCCTACTATAACTACCATCTAAACAGTGGTGACCACCATAAGTAAATGGCAGGTTCTACAACTAATACCGTACAAGTTTCGTATTGGGAATTGGATTTCCAACGAATGATCAGGCCAAGGAACTTCCCATTGCCACATGAGAACGCCTCTAGATGGACGTCCCCGAGAACCAAACCGGATCTCTGCCAACACAAGGCCGGGTTACCCCTAACTGAGTAACAACTGACCGAATATGCCATCCCCCGGTCCTTTGGGACCTTTCACCGAGCGCTCGTAATCAATTCACACAATCATAAAGTGTTTTCAACATGAGTAAGTATCTGGGCTCCATACCATGATACCACCCTTTTCCAGAAGGAAATGCACATATCCTAAAGGGCGCTACCCCTCATAACCTTGCCGCATCTTTCCTATTTTGACCATTC
Organism: Allium cepa; assembly: GCA_030765085.1. Taxonomy (NCBI): domain Eukaryota; kingdom Viridiplantae; phylum Streptophyta; class Magnoliopsida; order Asparagales; family Amaryllidaceae; genus Allium; species Allium cepa. The sequence continues at coordinate 326,441,200 of CM060935.1, read as the reverse complement.
CCGAGGTGTGAGGCTCGACGAAGTCACGTCCACAAAAACACACTTTATACAAAAGCCGTGCTTTGGGTCAACAAATGATCATAGAAATGATCACCAAGATAGACGATCAAATAAATGATCCTATCCCAACTGATCAACACAATGATCATTTCACAGCAACACTCAGCATGTCACATTATCAAATTGGGAATATATCGCTAAAAACCTTCAACTACATAACCTCTGAGCTCATACGTCTCAGAGAAGGGTGTTAAGCTAAGAGAATAAATTCTCTTAGCTTACAACAGAAATATATTTGAAAGAAATCTGCTTTATATCTCAATTTGTAGTGTCAGACATACAATCCATACAAGTCTGTTCTGGGTTCGAATAGAACCGAAGGCACTTCCAAAGAAGTCCTTGCAATCCGGATATTCACTAATCACGTTCGGACTTCCCATCACATATGGAGTCTTTATACCGGGGACCATTCGATGCAAAGACATTCGACGAGTTATCCTTTCACTTTCAAAAATATCCGGTCTTCACCACCGGTCTTCAAATGCTATCCATAACGACATATCACATATTCGGAATGGGATATATGACACAAAGGTCCTCTCCCGGCTAAACCGAACAGTGAGCGCAATATTTACAAGAAATATACGGATATTGGGATTTCAATTAAGTCACAACTTAAAACCCAAAACTTTTTTTCAAACGGTTTAAATCAATTACCATTTCTAATCTTTTAAACAAAAGATTTATTTCACAAAGTTCCATTTACGGATTTCAAAACAATTTCTATTCCATTTGGATTAACTCGTTAAATCTTTATATCCAAGATTTAACTCATAGCTTTCAAAATTCGATTAACTTGTTGAATTTTTAAATCCAGATTCAACTTATAGCTTTCAAATCGTTTTCATAACTTGGAAATTATCTTCATTCTCAAACTTGAAATTCTTTTTAACACAAATTAGACATTCATTTCTTATGTGAAAGCTTTTATTATTTGAAAACAAACAGTTTTCGTTTCAGAAAAATCCAATTATATTTAGACGAGTTAAAGCCCTTGAATTCTATTCACATCCCAAATCAATATTTTTAAAATAGTTTTAACCCATATATAACTGGTATAACATCTTTAATCCCTAGTTTCAAATCATAGAATTTAGTTTCACATTTTGAATTTAAGTTCAAATCAAATTATTCAACTTCATATTTTATCGAGTAATTCAAAATAAATTTCATCTATGAAATTCTATTTCAAAAGCTTTTCACTTTAAACCCAATCCATTTCCAAAAAATTTGAATTCAAATATTCAAATTTAAAACTATTTCAAAAATCTGTGACTTAATCGATTTCCTCGTGAAATCCATATTGGTGTGTGTATAAGTGTGGTCTAGGGTTTAACACAATAGTGCAACATCATACAATCATCACAGATCAGAATACAGAAATATAGTTGATAAGCGATATAAAACTTATAACGCTCATCGTCCATTCACAGATTCACAGATAATATACAAATGCAAATAAATATACACTGCTCAATCTACAGATCAAAATATCACAAATCAGATAGGATAATCAATTCAAGGCATTTCATACAATACAATCATTCATAAGCAAGGTCAAGTATTCAATAGTCATTTATAAGCAGGATTTATAAATTATTTATCCTAATTAATTCAATTTATTTCCAATAAATTACTTATGAGTTAATTTACCAATTCTGATTTATTAATCATTCGATATCAATAAATTTATCAAATACTTTAATAAATTAAATTATCCTTAATTTATCTTATTCATTAATCTAATCTTTAAACCAATTGCATGATTAATTAACCCTTTAATTCATTATTTTAAGAAATTAAATTTTTAATTTCTTACCATTAAGCAATCATCCCGTAATCCTAAATCATTAATTTCAAATTAATCTTTATCATTTAAATAAATTTACTTTAATAAATCTTAAATTAATATTAATAAATCTCATTTATTAATTAATCCTTAATTAACCTCTATTTGATTTATTATCCTTAATTAATCATAATAAGTAATTATTTCTGATTGCTTTCATTATGTAATTTACAATTTACAATCTATAATTGATTATCTAAATTAATTTATCTAATTAATTATCAAAATTAATCATATTAAGTAATACTTAATTATCCTTAGTTAATCATCTTCATTAACTAATAACATTTCTTAATTAATTTTAATTAATCTCTAATTATAAATAAATCTAAATCATAAATTTATAAATTAAATAAATGAGTCTTTAATTGATTATCATATAAATTACATCACTTAATGCCTTAATTGTTTCTAATATAAAATCAATTCCTTTATTAATGATTTCATTAATCATTCGAGTGTATTTTAAACTTTTATTAATCACATTATACAAATCAATGATACTTAATAAATCAAGACCTTAATTAAGTAAAGATAAACCCTTTTCCTTTGATTAAGTACTTAATTACATCTTCATTAAATTACATATGAAACATCCAACAATTGATTACAAAATTATCTATTATAAATTTTCCAAATCAAAACAAATTAAATTCCAAATCATGTGACTTTATAGTTTATATTGAAAACTTGTTTTTTTTTTTTATAAACCAAAACCATCGCCTGAAGCCCAAACTAAAATAAATACAAACCCGAGCCTCTCCTGTTTACTCCGAGTAAATCAACATCCTCCCCGAGATCGACTTCGAGATAAATTCAAATTTTCCCCGAGCCAATCTTCTTCTCCAACTCCTTTCAACTGACACAACCCAAAGTCATGTGCACATGCACCGCCCTTCTGGCCTCCTCCGATCCAAGCTGCGATCGTCAACACATCAGCCATGATCTCTATGAGCCTCACAAACACTCAGATACTCAAAACAACAGCGAATTCAAAATCGAATAATTTGACCCAGACCTGAAACAAAAATGCATCCACCCCTTCGAAACCTGTCATCGCCACATTCACGCCACCACAACCACCGGAACACGTGAAACTCCGTCTACACGATCGCCAGCATCCCCTCTACTACCACCCAGAGCCACGCAACGCTCGATCGTCTATCGGGGACGAACGATTCGAATTACTCAGCCGCTACAAAATTAGGTTTAGAAACTAAACCTCGCCACCGCCGCTTCCACGTCGAACTGGAGCAACTCCAGATAATTTTCCCAACTCCTCCGGAGGCTCCTTCACCCCCACGCGAAACGCCGAGTATTCCGGTCCACTCTATCACCCAAAAATCGACCATAACCCATTTTCGTTCATCCCGGAACTGTAGCTTAATCCTAGCTCTAAAAATTTTGATTCGAGCTTTAAAAATCATATTAAAGTATAACAATCCCATTTATACATCTGAATTCATAAATTACGAAGTTTGAATTCTTGCTCTTTTTGAACTTAGCTGGGTTATTTTACTTTCCAGAGAAAGTTAAACTTGGTTTTAACTTCTATAAATTTTTAAATCTCAAGTTTATACCATAACAACCAATTTCCATTTTGATTCTAAGTCCACTCTATAAGTAGATTGAAAGAAAAAGAATTTTGAATCAAAGATGTTTTGTTATGAACTTAAAACAGAGAGGTATTTAAATATCAGCCTGCACACCCATTCCATTACCAAGAACACATACATATATATATAAACTTATGTATTCACAGACATATAGTTGCAACCTTTCCTTTTTTTTTAAAATCAAACTTAAAGCTCTAAAGTTTGTGTTTACTCACAGTACTTAGTTTAAACAGAGAAGATGTTTTCATTTTCAAACCTGCATACATCATTTTTATGTATACTTATACACGCAAGCAAACATTTACATTCAAAATAAGTTCATACTTTGAGTTTTAAAAAGAATGTTACTCACAGTGTTTGGAAAGTGGACAGAGTTCTTTTATGTTGAGATAAGCAGTGAGTTTGCAAGCTGAAGCCCTCTCTCTTGAAGCTCTGGTTTTCAATGAGGTTGTATGTTTTGTCTTTGTTTTAGTTTGAAGTATTGGATCTCTAAGTGTAATGCCCCAGAAATTCATAGAATCTTATTTGGTTGAATTTTGAAAATATATGAATTCATTTGTATAAGAATACATGAAAAAAAAAAATATATAAAGTGTTCAAGAGTGTGCACACTGACATGGCACAAGAAAGAACTCCAAATCCACTGAAATCAAAACAAGAATTAAAAAGTATTACAAACATAATTTTGTGATATGGATATTTGATCTCTGGAATTATATGAATCATCCAAGAAAATAAGGAAAAGTAAGTTTTGTTTTGAATCAGTAAACATATTTTATTTAAACCCAGAAAAGAAAATATTACAGGGATTTAAAAGTCTGTATGCACATATAGGTGCATATCTTTCTGAAATTAAGGAGGAGTTAAATAAACCTAGATAGGATATGTATGCAAATGTACATTTCTGTAAGAATAGAAAATGTTAAAAAGAAAACTGTAATACTAAAATGGCAAAAGACAAATTGCAAGCAGAATAATTGCTTTAGGCAGAAATAGAAAGGAGGATTTCTAGAAAATAAACAAGTGACAATGTCACACAATTTTCATGACTTGGTAAGAATAGGATATATTTTGAAAAGGTAAAGAAAAAAAAATATAAGGGAAAGTAAGCACCACATATGGCCGGGGTATCAAAAGTGAAAATGAACAAATCTGAAATGCAAAATGCATGAGTCTTGGCCAGGGTAGGAATGGGATTTTACAATGATAAACCCTAGAAAACTTCTCTTATAAATTCAAGTATAAACCAGAAAAGAATCATTTTGCTACCCAAAACATTTAAGAAAACAAAGAGGAAAATATTTGCAAGCAGAAAAGCAAGTTTTAAAAGGTTTTCTTTCTGATTTAAGCAGGAGAAGCATTTTTCTGTGAGTAATCTCACTAATCCATGGCATTAAGTCCTGTTATGAGGCAGCCTAGCTTATGCTAATTTTTCTGCATATTTTGGATTTTATTACTATGATTTTAATGGATGCTTTAATGGGTGTTTCTAAATGCTTTTAGTTTTGATAGTGAGTATTATGCTCTGATTGTTTATACCCAGAAATGTTATAGTATGAAAATGTAATAGTAAATAGAGAATGCTTGTAGCTGGTTTAGTTATGGCATGACAAACATATGTATATGAGTTGCATTACACTTGTGTAAGTGCTGAGGCTCAAATGAAAGATTCAAGGTTGCAATGGAAATTCCTAATGTGCTGAACCTTTGATCAAATAGAAAACCATGGGCCAGAAATCTTGTTTAAGCTAGATCTTGAATTTAGTTCAAACATGGTTGCTTGTGAAACAATAATAACCCACATGCCTAGTCTTTATTCCCAGTTACAAATATTCTTGTATTTTCTTTTAAACCAGAATACTTGTAGATATGAATTCCCTGGATATGAAAGTTAGCTTGTTCTGGAATTATGCTTGAGAGCTCTATATAATGTTTCATGTACACTGTGATTCAGTCACCTAGCTATCTCATGATAGGATCAAACATGAACACTTAGTAAATAAACAAAGGATTGTGAGCCAAGAGAACTGCTGGAATGCTTGTTGTATTTAAAGTATGCAAGTTGACACATGGTTTGTTTAAGCCCTGAGATCTTTGTGCAATATTGTGAATTATTTTATTGCAATGTGTCCCCATGATTCCTTATGGCAGATGAGGCTAGGAAGAAATTTGGTAAATGCAATCTATACAAAATGTTTAGGTCTCACTTAATTACTTAATATCATGGAATTTTTGATGATGCTCATACCAGATCTTGTATCTGACCCTTGTTTGTTTATGGCAACTGGGGTGTCTCATTTAAAATGGGGCAGCCCTTAATGCTTTTTCAGGGAATGCTGGCTCTAAATAGGAAGCTGCTAAGGCTAATGAGAATGATTGGATAAGCATGCTAAACTAGAGTTAAATAAGAACTTAGAATGAGATATTTGCATGTAATCTGGAAAATTTGATAGTTCTGTTTAGGCTGTTATGCAAAACCTTGAAAGTTTGGAATTATTCAGTTATTTTAAATGAATCTAGTGATGTATTAAGTGGGAAGAACTTGCAAGAGATATGTGTTATGTTATTTCTGTTTTCTGGTTTGGTATGTATTAAGAATATTGAAGTTAAGCTGAATTGATTATCTATTTGCTAAAGTTGTTTTGATTAAAGGAAAAAAACTGGATTTTATAAGTATGATCACTTTATGATGGTTTTAGTTAATCCTAAATCTTTTCAAAAGATAGATATATAGGAAATTATATTGGGAAAATCCAGAAAGAATTATAACTGTTACACTTTCATGTCTTGATACTGAAACTTGTCCAAATGCAAGTAAAAGAATGGTTTCTTTAACCAAACAGTTAGACCATAGGTCAGGCCACACACACACACCTTAAAAAAATGGAGCTAGGAACCATTTGAACCCAGTTTTTCTGGAAAATGAACAGAAACATAGACATGTACCTGTATATCTGTGTACATGTTGATATTTAGGCAACAAAATAAATACAAATTCCTAGAAAAGTAGTAGGAATGGGTTTTGAAAATAATAAAGCAAGAAATATTGTTTTGTATGTTAGATTATAGGCAAAACTTAAGTGTATATGTATAGAGATAGGTAGGTATCAGATTTTAAAACCCTGCAGGAAAAAAAAAAAAAAGAAAGCAAAAATTGAGTTTGAACTGACCAGCATAGTACTTGAACTCGTGACCTCTCATGTGTAAGTTAGGCGCGTTTCCATTACGCCTAGATGTTGCTTGTGTTCACTTAGGATCCACTTTCTTTTAGCTTGAGTTTGAAACTATGCAGATTTTAACACAAACATCCATATTAAAAAGCTTTCTTCCACTAGATTATTACTTAATCATTCCTTAATTAGAATAACAGACCAAAGTACATGTTTACAGTGGATTCTATGGTCAATAATCAGAATGTGAAAATAAATCTTTTATTAGGGAATTATCACATTTTAATAGATTTAAAAAGATTTCTACTTCCCTATTATTATTATGCTCTGATTCTAGTAGGATATAACATAGATATCTTCATATATGTATGTTAGGAAAGATTTAGATTTAAAACAATATTTTTATATTGAGAAAGATCCTGGATAATATGAGAATAGGTAAGGATGACCCTAGGTAGTCTTAGTTAAGTATGTAAGCAAAAAAAAAAAAAAATTTTGCTTAAGAATTAGGGTCATTGCATTTGGTATCAGAGCTATGTTAAATTTATACATAGCTAAGAAAGATTGTATTGATTGATTGAAGCACTATAATCATATGTATGTACTGTTTGAGTAAAATAATAATATAGATAGAAAGTTAAAATATATAGATATATATATATACTCTCATGATAAACTAACCTTATCTACCCATACTGTAGTTGTCCAATTATGGTAGGAAGAGGATCTCAACACAATGCAGGGTCATGTACACCACAAATGCTTGATATGCAAGACTTTATGAGGGCTTTAAGGGATGGAGTAGGGCAGAGACTTGAGAATCCACATGAGGAACTTTCCAAACTATTAAAGACTTATACCAATTTAGGAGGCAAGAGCTTTGAAGGGACTGAAAATGTAATGGAAATTCAAACATGGTTGAGAACACTGGATAGAATTTTCAATGACATGCAGTTGGATGATCAAAGGAAGAGGCAAGTGGCCTCAAGACAACTGAAAGGTGTGGCTTTGAGTTGGTGGGAGGTAGTCATAGCTGGGAGGATTGAGAATGAAATCACTTGGAATCAATTCAAGGAGATGTTGGAAGCTAGATTTGTTCCAGCATCAGCCAAAACTCTACTGCTTGAAGAATTCATCAGATTTAGGCAGGGAACTTTTAATGTGACTGAATATACTCATAGGTTTGAAGGCTTGTCTAAGTATGGAGCTATGCTTGTGGCTGATGAGGCATCAAAGAATGATAGGTATATTAAGGGTTTAAATCCAGGGCTTAGTAGGGCCATGTTGCCATATGTAGATAAAACTTTTGATCAAGTCATTGATCTGGCCTTAAAATTTGAGCAACATGACAAGGAAAGGGAGAAGTATAGGAGTTTTAAGAATAACAACAATAAGAAGAATAAAGGAAGATATCACCCCTATGACAAGAGGAAGGAGGAGATAGAAAGTAAGAAAACTAATGATACTAAGACCACTGATACAAAAAGGAAAATAACATGTAATCATTGTGGAAAAGAAGGACATATCAAACCAAGGTGCCCAGAATTGAAGGGAGGAGCTTTCAAGTGCTATCTATGTGGAAAGGAGGGACATATCAAGAGAAACTGCCCTGAGTATAAACAGCAAGGAAAGCTAGCAAGTTTGGAGAGCAAGGGCAAATCCACAGTAGAGACTATTGCAGAAAATCATGGTCAAGTAGAAGGTACCTTATTTATTTGTACCTTACCTATATCAGTAGTGTATGATACAGGGGCAACACATTCTATGATTTCCCATGAATTAGTTGCATTGCTTAAATTAAATTGCATATTGGTTGAAACTCCTTTGTTAGTGCAAAGCCCATTGGGAAGTTCTAGTGTTTTAAACATGATTTGTGTGGATGTGGGATTAAACATAGGAGGAAATGTTTTTATTTCCAATTTATATGTTTTAAATTACCCAAATATAGGTGTTATATTGGGTGTAGACTGGTTAAGGCAATACAAAGCCATAATTAATTTAGACTCATCCACCATATCATTACAAAATTCTAGAGGTCAAAGAATCACAATTTTGTGTGAAACAGCCAAAGAAAGAAAATTATATCACTTGATCGACTTAAATAAGGATTCCAGTGAGCCTTCTATTGAAGAAATCCCCATAATTAACGAATACATAGATGTGTTTGGAGAAGTTGAGGGGGTTCCACACCACAGACCAGTGGAATTTCAGATTAGTCTGATACCAGGAGCAAGTCCAATTATTAAGAAACCCACTAGGATGGGGCCAAATGAGTTGAAGGAATTAAAGAAACAGTTAGAAGAGTTAGAAAGCAAAGGATTTATAAGACCAAGTAACTCTTGCTGGGGTGCTCCAGTAGTATTTGTAAAGAAACATGATGGTACTTTAAGAATGTGCATAGATTACAGGGAGTTAAACAAAGTCACTATCAAGAACAAGTACCCCTTACCTAGAATTGATGATCTTTTTGATCAACTTAGTGGAGCAAAAATATTTTCTAGGTTAGACTTGGCATCTGGATTCCATCAGATGAAGGTTGAAGACTCAAGTGTTAAGTATACAGCCTTTAACACTAGGTATGGTTTATATGAGTTTCTTGTCATGCCATTTGGGTTGACAAATGCCCCATCATATTTTGTAGACTTAATGAATAGGATATTCAGGGATTATTTAGACAAGTTTGTATTGATTTTTATTGATGATATTTTGATTTATTCTAGAACAGTAGAGGAACATGAAAATCACTTACATCTTGTTTTGTCAAGATTAAGAGAAAAAGATTTAAAAGCCAAATTTTCTAAGTGTGCATTTTGGAAAGAAGAGGTGCATTTCCTTGGGCATGTTGTATCTGCCAAAGGCATTTCAGTGAACCCCAATAAAGTTGTGGCTATCCAAGCATGGAAAAGGCCAAGCACAGTGGGAGAAGTTAGGTCATTTATGGGAATGGCAGGGTATTATAGAAGATTTATAAAAGATTTTTCTAAGATGTCATCACCTCTTACCAACCTAACTAGAAAGAACCAACCCTTTAGATGGACTGAGAAATGTGAACAAGCCTTTAGTAAAATCAAAGAGGCTTTAGTCAATGCACCAGTGTTGAGAGTACCAGAAGGAAATGAGGATTTGATTGTTTATACTGATGCAAGTGGCTCTGGGCTAGGAGCTGTATTGATGCAGCAAGACCAAGTTATAGCCTATGCATCAAGGCAACTGAAGCCGCATGAATCAAAGTATGCAACCCATGATCTTGAATTGGCAGCAGTGGTATATGCACTAAAGCTCTGGAGACATTATCTTCTAGGTGCAAAGTTCATTTTATACACTGACCATAAGGCATTGAAATATCTTTTTTCACAAAAAGATCTGAATATGAGGCAACATAGATGGGTTGAATTTTTAGCAGCATATGATTTAGACATACTTTATACTCCAGGAAAAGCTAATAAGGTTGCAGATGCTTTGAGCAGGCAGCACGCAAAAGTAGCCATGTTAATGATAGAAGAGTTTAAAAATTTATCCCTACTTACTGATTTGGAAATTGAGGAAGACAATGAGGTAAACATGGAGATGATTGAAGGAGGGAAAAAGGGAAAATTAAGTTTGATAACTTTGCAATCAGATTTAATTTTGAAAGTGGGAAAAATGCAAGAGGAAGATCCAGATTTGTTAGAAAAGAAATCTCTAATAGAAAAAGGAGAAGAAGTACCAAACTACCACATTGATAAGAATGGTTACTTAAGGAATAAGAGTAAGATATGTGTTCCAAAGAATATAGGATTGAAGGAAGAGATACTTAATAAATATCATAGAAGCAAGTATTCTATACACCCAGGTAGCACCAAGATGTACCAAAACTTGAAGAGGGATTATTGGTGGACAGGGATGAAAGCTGATGTGGCCAAATATGTTGCAAAGTGTATGACTTGCCAACAAGTCAAAGCAGAAACCCAAAGACCCTCAGGCCTATTACAACCTCTAAGTATACCACAGTGGAAGTGGGAAGATATATCTATGGATTTCATAGATGGTCTGCCTAGATCAAAGAGAGGAAATACAAGCATTTGGGTAGTAGTTGATAGATTGACCAAAGTGGCACATTTTATACCAGTAAAGGCAGAAAGAAATGCCCCTAAACTAGCTCAGATATTCATGAAAGAGGTAGTAAGGTTGCATGGAATCCCTAAAACTATAGTGAGTGATAGGGACACAATCTTCACCTCCAGATTTTGGAAGAGCTTTCAAAAAGCCATAGGGAGTGAATTATGCTTGAGTACAGCATACCACCCCCAATCAGATGGTCAAACTGAAGTGATAAATAAGGTTTTGGAGGATTTATTGAGGGCATGTATATTAGACTTTGGAGGTAATTGGGAAGATCACCTCCATTTGGCTGAATTTACATATAACAATAGTTATCAAAGCACCATAGGCATGGCACCATTTGAAGCCTTGTATGGAAAACCATGTTTGTCACCAATATGTTGGGTTGAAGCAGGAGAAAAGGCTGTCTTAGGGCCTGAGTATGTAAAAGAGACCACAGAGAAAATTGAACTGGTGAGGAGAAGAATGGCAGCAGCTCAAGATAGGCAAAAGAAGTTTGCAGATAAAAAGAGAAAGCAGGTAGAATATGAAGTTGGTGATTATGTTTTCATCAAAGTTTCACCTATGAAGAAGGTGTTAAGATTTGGCAAGCAAGGAAAACTTACCCCAAGATATGTTGGACCTTACAAGATTTTGGAAAGAATAGGTTCATTAGCATATAGGCTAGAGCTGCCTGAAGAGATGAGTGCAATGCACAATGTATTCCATGTATCACAACTTAGAAGATGGGTACATGATAAAGAAGAGATTCTAGAGAAACCCACTCAGGTTCAAATAAATTCTGATTTGGTCTATGAGAAAGAACCCGTGGGGATTTTGGCTAAAGAGGAAAAGAAGTTGAGGAACAAAACTTTAAAATTGGTAAAGGTTCAATGGAGCCTAGACCCTAAGGACTGTACATGGGAATTGGAGGATAAAATAAAGATGGATTACCCTAAACTTTTTGTAGTGGAAGGTAAAAAAAAAAAAACTAAATTCCTAAAAGTTTAATATGTATGGTTGTTTTGACTGAATTGTTTGCTTATGCAATGTCTGATAGATTTTAGGAGAATCTAGAAATATAAAAAAAAAAAAAAAAAATGAATGAGAAAATTGTGAGGACACAATTCCTAAAAAGGTGGGGTGATTGTAATGCCCCAGAAATTCATAGAATCTTATTTGGTTGAATTTTGAAAATATATGAATTCATTTGTATAAGAATACATGAAAAAAAAAAATATATAAAGTGTTCAAGAGTGTGCACACTGACATGGCACAAGAAAGAACTCCAAATCCACTGAAATCAAAACAAGAATTAAAAAGTATTACAAACATAATTTTGTGATATGGATATTTGATCTCTGGAATTATATGAATCATCCAAGAAAATAAGGAAAAGTAAGTTTTGTTTTGAATCAGTAAACATATTTTATTTAAACCCAGAAAAGAAAATATTACAGGGATTTAAAAGTCTGTATGCACATATAGGTGCATATCTTTCTGAAATTAAGGAGGAGTTAAATAAACCTAGATAGGATATGTATGCAAATGTACATTTCTGTAAGAATAGAAAATGTTAAAAAGAAAACTGTAATACTAAAATGGCAAAAGACAAATTGCAAGCAGAATAATTGCTTTAGGCAGAAATAGAAAGGAGGATTTCTAGAAAATAAACAAGTGACAATGTCACACAATTTTCATGACTTGGTAAGAATAGGATATATTTTGAAAAGGTAAAGAAAAAAAAATATAAGGGAAAGTAAGCACCACATATGGCCGGGGTATCAAAAGTGAAAATGAACAAATCTGAAATGCAAAATGCATGAGTCTTGGCCAGGGTAGGAATGGGATTTTACAATGATAAACCCTAGAAAACTTCTCTTATAAATTCAAGTATAAACCAGAAAAGAATCATTTTGCTACCCAAAACATTTAAGAAAACAAAGAGGAAAATATTTGCAAGCAGAAAAGCAAGTTTTAAAAGGTTTTCTTTCTGATTTAAGCAGGAGAAGCATTTTTCTGTGAGTAATCTCACTAATCCATGGCATTAAGTCCTGTTATGAGGCAGCCTAGCTTATGCTAATTTTTCTGCATATTTTGGATTTTATTACTATGATTTTAATGGATGCTTTAATGGGTGTTTCTAAATGCTTTTAGTTTTGATAGTGAGTATTATGCTCTGATTGTTTATACCCAGAAATGTTATAGTATGAAAATGTAATAGTAAATAGAGAATGCTTGTAGCTGGTTTAGTTATGGCATGACAAACATATGTATATGAGTTGCATTACACTTGTGTAAGTGCTGAGGCTCAAATGAAAGATTCAAGGTTGCAATGGAAATTCCTAATGTGCTGAACCTTTGATCAAATAGAAAACCATGGGCCAGAAATCTTGTTTAAGCTAGATCTTGAATTTAGTTCAAACATGGTTGCTTGTGAAACAATAATAACCCACATGCCTAGTCTTTATTCCCAGTTACAAATATTCTTGTATTTTCTTTTAAACCAGAATACTTGTAGATATGAATTCCCTGGATATGAAAGTTAGCTTGTTCTGGAATTATGCTTGAGAGCTCTATATAATGTTTCATGTACACTGTGATTCAGTCACCTAGCTATCTCATGATAGGATCAAACATGAACACTTAGTAAATAAACAAAGGATTGTGAGCCAAGAGAACTGCTGGAATGCTTGTTGTATTTAAAGTATGCAAGTTGACACATGGTTTGTTTAAGCCCTGAGATCTTTGTGCAATATTGTGAATTATTTTATTGCAATGTGTCCCCATGATTCCTTATGGCAGATGAGGCTAGGAAGAAATTTGGTAAATGCAATCTATACAAAATGTTTAGGTCTCACTTAATTACTTAATATCATGGAATTTTTGATGATGCTCATACCAGATCTTGTATCTGACCCTTGTTTGTTTATGGCAACTGGGGTGTCTCATTTAAAATGGGGCAGCCCTTAATGCTTTTTCAGGGAATGCTGGCTCTAAATAGGAAGCTGCTAAGGCTAATGAGAATGATTGGATAAGCATGCTAAACTAGAGTTAAATAAGAACTTAGAATGAGATATTTGCATGTAATCTGGAAAATTTGATAGTTCTGTTTAGGCTGTTATGCAAAACCTTGAAAGTTTGGAATTATTCAGTTATTTTAAATGAATCTAGTGATGTATTAAGTGGGAAGAACTTGCAAGAGATATGTGTTATGTTATTTCTGTTTTCTGGTTTGGTATGTATTAAGAATATTGAAGTTAAGCTGAATTGATTATCTATTTGCTAAAGTTGTTTTGATTAAAGGAAAAAAACTGGATTTTATAAGTATGATCACTTTATGATGGTTTTAGTTAATCCTAAATCTTTTCAAAAGATAGATATATAGGAAATTATATTGGGAAAATCCAGAAAGAATTATAACTGTTACACTTTCATGTCTTGATACTGAAACTTGTCCAAATGCAAGTAAAAGAATGGTTTCTTTAACCAAACAGTTAGACCATAGGTCAGGCCACACACACACACCTTAAAAAAATGGAGCTAGGAACCATTTGAACCCAGTTTTTCTGGAAAATGAACAGAAACATAGACATGTACCTGTATATCTGTGTACATGTTGATATTTAGGCAACAAAATAAATACAAATTCCTAGAAAAGTAGTAGGAATGGGTTTTGAAAATAATAAAGCAAGAAATATTGTTTTGTATGTTAGATTATAGGCAAAACTTAAGTGTATATGTATAGAGATAGGTAGGTATCAGATTTTAAAACCCTGCAGGAAAAAAAAAAAAAAGAAAGCAAAAATTGAGTTTGAACTGACCAGCATAGTACTTGAACTCGTGACCTCTCATGTGTAAGTTAGGCGCGTTTCCATTACGCCTAGATGTTGCTTGTGTTCACTTAGGATCCACTTTCTTTTAGCTTGAGTTTGAAACTATGCAGATTTTAACACAAACATCCATATTAAAAAGCTTTCTTCCACTAGATTATTACTTAATCATTCCTTAATTAGAATAACAGACCAAAGTACATGTTTACAGTGGATTCTATGGTCAATAATCAGAATGTGAAAATAAATCTTTTATTAGGGAATTATCACATTTTAATAGATTTAAAAAGATTTCTACTTCCCTATTATTATTATGCTCTGATTCTAGTAGGATATAACATAGATATCTTCATATATGTATGTTAGGAAAGATTTAGATTTAAAACAATATTTTTATATTGAGAAAGATCCTGGATAATATGAGAATAGGTAAGGATGACCCTAGGTAGTCTTAGTTAAGTATGTAAGCAAAAAAAAAAAAAAATTTTGCTTAAGAATTAGGGTCATTGCACTAAGGCTTCAGGTTTGTTTGAGATGTTTACTTTAGTTGTTTCTCAATTTTGAATGGACGAGCAAAAATGAAGAGTTTGATGTATAAAAAGAAACTTACAAGTGATATTACATTTTGTATAACAAGACATGGCTGAGGATGCTTTCATTATGCTGTTTTACAGAGAAGTTACTCTTTGCTTGTACTTGTTTATGCATATTTATGTATTTGTTTACTTGTTTCATTCCATGCTTATATTTGTACTTGTTTTCCTTAGTTACAGCCTACATACTTATCATTTATTTGCTTGTACTTAATGTCTACAACCTTACCTTATTTATTTTATTTTATGTTTATTTACTTACTCTTTTATTTGTCTGCATATTTGAATGCATTTAACTATCTATTTTTGTTCTATTGCCTTGTCTTGTTATTTTACTTTGTTTTGTTTGCTTTTGTTCAATTATTTTGTTTACTTATTTCTTCTTTTGTATACTTTTGTACGTTGTTATTATTATTATTATTTTGACTTATACTTTACAATATAAATGAGCTTCTATTTTAATATGTTGCTAATGTGTTTTCTTTATATTTTATAATTTATCTTATAAATTTTTTTCCTATTTCTAGCTTAAGTATTTATTTTATCTTCATACCAATCGTCTTGTATTTCTCTATATATTTATTTCAATAGTTTATATTTTGATGTATTTTATAAGTACATTTTGTTTGTGTTTTATTTTTACTTTCATTTTAACTTAAACATTTATTTCAAAAATTTTGTTATATTTACACAACTTCAAAAACCCATTTCATAGGATTGACTTCAAATATCTTTATATTATTTATAAATCTCAATTCAATTTAATTTAAATACATTTTTTCAATAATTCATAATTTAACTGATATTTTATATTAATCACCAATTAATTTCACAAATTTTTTATACAAAAATTTAATTTAATTATCAATATAAACTTAATAAAATTCGAGATCGTTACAGACTTCCCCCCTTAAAAAGAATTTCGTCCTCGAAATTCGCAGGCACGAAAACAACAAGGATAGATGAAAGATAGAGAAATATCCTTTCAGATCAAACTGGATACCAATTCTGCATTTGGCCCACCAAATCTGAATATCAACAATAGATACAAGAAATTATAATAGAATTTCAAATTTAGTTCTAAACGAAATCGTTTTATCGACACTATTCAAATTATCCTTCATATTTTATTAATCAATTTTAACTCAATTTAAAATTTCCAATTTATATTCATTAAGGTTTAAATCAAAAAGCCGATAAGAACCCGATGAAATACGAAGCAAGAATTTTCTGCAACGATTCGTAGAGCATTAACGCACCGAACTACTTCTAGAGCTGTCACGAAGCAATCAAAAGAATTTAAAAACGAATCAAAGAAAATTGATAGAGGAATTAGTTTCCACTGTTGTTACAGAGCATTGACCAATTATAGTCGTATTTCCCTGTCCCCTATCTCGTTCTCTTCTTGCACTCATACTTACTATCGGTGAATAGCAAGAGAATTTACAGAGGCTTTCAAACGGATATCTTAGGGATTACTCATTCTAGGGATACTTCACCCTATCTCTAGTGAGCTACTTAACGTGTTATACTCCTGAGCTAAAGTTTCACCTTAGCTCTGATACCAAATGTGACGTTTCGAATTTTGCCCGCTCGAAAATCGACATCCATACTTCAAATCGTATTCGAATGCCATAGATTCGACCGTTCAAATCCGATTCGCCGGAGCTTATAACAACATTAAGTAAACCACACAGCGGAATAAAAGAATAATACATTGATATACAGCTTTGATAAAATATCTGATACAACAGATGATCCAATAGATATCAATATACATCAGAGATATGATACAATAAATTGCAGCGGAAAAGAAAAATTGATGACATCTAGCAGCGGAACAATATAACTCTAAGATAGTCTTCAAAAGAGAACTCCGAGAACTGCAATTCCATTTCCAATAACCAATCCAGCAATAGCTCGAACTCCCAATAACGATGCACCAAGCTAAGCAAGACTGGTGTGGTCCAAAGACTGAACTAACTCCAGATAATCTACTACATCTGACTATCTGAAAAACCCAAACTCTAGACTGCTCGTGTAGAAAATAATGAGCACCCAGAGTTTAGAAAAGAAACAATAAACTCCGATCAGTCTTGGGACTGGTGTGAGCAACAAAAACAGTTTATCTTTTAAAACATTCAACATAAGATTTTTAAAGTCAATTCGCAATGCTTTTTAAAAATGAGACTACCATAAGGCCTCCTGCACACACACTCAATGCAAACGCAGAATCGGAGGAGATTTCTCCTTATGATAGTCAAAGATGCTTGATACGCATTAAAAAGAAACATTTGATATTATTACTAGTGCATAGTGTAGTAAAATTTATTTCGAAAGTAAAGATATAAATCTTAGCCAGCATAGACATTTCGAACTATGCCTACTATAGCTACCATCTAAACAGTGGTGACCACCATAAGTAAATGGCAGGTTCTACAACTAATACCGTACAAGTTTCGTATTGGGAATTGGATTTCCAACGAATGATCAGGCCAAGGAACTTCCCATTGCCACATGAGAACGCCTCTGGATGGACGTCCCCGAGAACCAAACCGGATCTCTGCCAACACAAGGCCGGGTTACCCCTAACTGAGTAACAACTGACCGAATATGCCATCCCCCGGTCCTTTGGGACCTTTCACCGAGCGCTCGTAATCAATTCACACAATCATAAAGTGTTTTCAACATGAGTAAGTATCTGGGCTCCATACCATGATACCACCCTTTTCCAGAAGGAAATGCACATATCCTAAAGGGCGCTACCCCTCATAACCTTGCCGCATCTTTCCTGTTTTGACCATTCTCGAGGTGTGAGGCTCGACGAAGTCACGTCCACAAAAACACACTTTATACAAAAGCTGTGCTTTGGGTCAACAAATGATCATAGAAATGATCACCAAGATAGACGATCAAATAAATGATCCTATCCCAAATGATCAACACAATGATCATTTCACAGCAACACTCAGCATGTCACATTACCAAATTGGGAATATATCGCTAAAAACCTTCAACTACATAACCTCTGAGCTCATACGTCTCAGAGAAGGGTGTTAAGCTAAGAGAATAAATTCTCCGTCACCAACAGAAATATATTTGAAAGAAATCTGCTTTATATCTCAATTTGTAATGTCAGACATACAATCCATACAAGTCTGTTCTGGGTTCGAACAGAACCGAAGGCACTTCCAAAGAAGTCCTTGCAATCCGGATATTCACTAATCACGTTCGGACTTCCCATCACATATGGAGTCTTCATACCGGAGACCATTCGATGCAAAGACATTCGACGAGTTATCCTTTCACTTTCAAAAATATCCGGTCTTCACCACCGGTCTTCAAATGCTATCCATAACGACATATCACATATTCGGAATGGGATATATGACACAAAGGTCCTCTCCCGGCTAAACCGAACAGTGAGCGCAATATTTACAAGAAATATATGGATATTGGGATTTCAATTAAGTCACAACTTAAAACCCAAAACTTTCTTTCAAACGGTTTAAATCAATTACCATTTCTAATCTTTTAAACAAAAGATTTATTTCACAAAGTTCCATTTACGGATTTCAAAATAATTTCTATTCCATTTGGATTAACTCGTTAAATCTTTATATCAAAGATTTAACTCATAGCTTTCAAAATTCGATTAACTTGTTGAATTTTTAAATCCAGATTCAACTTATAGCTTTCAAATCGTTTTCATAACTTGGAAATTATCTTCATTCTCAAACTTGAAATTCTTTTTAACACAAATTGGACATTCATTTCTTATGTGAAAGCATTTATTATTTGAAAACAAACAGTTTTCGTTTCAGAAAAATCCAATTATATTTAGACGAGTTAAAGCCCTTGAATTCTATTCACATCCCAAATCAATATTTTTAAAATAGTTTTAACCCATATATAACTGGTATAACATCTTTAATCCCTAGTTTCAAATCATAGAATTTAGTTTCACATTTTGAATTTAAGTTCAAATCAAATTATTCAACTTCATATTTTATCGAGTAATTCAAAATAAATTTCATCTATGAAATTCTATTTCAAAAGCTTTTCACTTTAAACCCAATCCATTTCCAAAACATTTGAATTCAAATATTCAAATTTAAAACTATTTCAAACATCTGTGACTTAATCGATTTCCTCGTGAAATCCATATTGGTGTGTGTATAAGTGTGGTCCAGGGTTTAACACAATAGTGCAACATCATACAATCATCACAGATCAGAATACAGAAATATAGTTGATAAGCGATATAAAACTTATAACGCTCATCGTCCATTCACAGATTCACAGATAATATACAAATGCAAATAAATATACACTGCTCAATCTACAGAACAAAATATCACAAATCAGATAGGATAATCAATTCAAGGCATTTCATACAATACAATCATTCATAAGCAAGGTCAAGTATTCAATAGTCATTTATAAGCAGGATTTATAAATTATTTATCCTAATTAATTCAATTTATTTCCAATAAATTACTTATGAGTTAATTTACCAATTCTGATTTATTAATCATTCGATATCAATAAATTTATCAAATACTTTAATAAATTAAATTATCCTTAATTTATCTTATTCATTAATCTAATCTTTAAACCAATTGCACGATTAATTAACCCTTTAATTCATTATTTTAAGAAACTAAAATTTTAATTTCTTACCATTAAGCAATCATCCCGTAATCCTAAATCATTAATTTCAAATTAATCTTTATCATTTAAATAAATTTACTTTAATAAATCTTAAATTAATATTAATAAATCTCATTTATTAATTAATCCTTAATTAACCTCTATTTGATTTATTATCCTTAATTAATCATAATAAGTAATTATTTCTGATTGCTTTCATTATGTAATTTACAATTTACAATCTATAAGTGATTATCTAAATTAATTTATCTAATTATTATCAAAATTAATCATATTAAGTAATACTTAATTAACCTTAGTTAATCATCTTCATTAACTAATAACATTTCTTAATTAATTTTAATTAATCTCTAATTATAAATAAATCTAAATCATAAATTTATAAATTAAATAAATGAGTCTTTAATTGATTATCATATAAATTACATCACTTAATGCCTTAATTGTTTCTAATATAAAATCAATTCCTTTATTAATGATTTCATTAATCATTCGAGTGTATTTTAAACTTTTATTAATCACATTGTACAAATCAATGATACTTAATAAATCAAGACCTTAATTAAGTAAAGATAAACCCTTTTCCTTTGATTAAGTACTTAATTACATCTTCATTAAATTACATATGAAACATCCAACAATTGATTACAAAATTATCTATTATAAATTTTCCAAATCAAAACAAATTAAATTCCAAATCATGTGACTTTATAGTTTATATTGAAAACTTGTTTTTTTTTTTTATAAACCAAAACCATCGCCTGAAGCCCAAACTAAAATAAATACAAACCCGAGCCTCTCCTGTTTACTCCGAGTAAATCAACATCCTCCCCGAGATCGACTTCGAGATAAATTCAAATTTTCCCCGAGCCAATCTTCTTCTCCAACTCCTTTCAACTGACACAACCCAAAGTCATGTGCACATGCACCGCCCTTCTGGCCTCCTCCGATCCAAGCTGCGATCGTCAACACATCAGCCATGATCTCTATGAGCCTCACAAACACTCAGATACTCAAAACAACAGCGAATTCAAAATCGAACAAATTGACCCAGACCTGAAACAAAAATGCATCCACCCCTTCGAAACCTGTCATCGCCACATTCACGCCACCACAACCACCGGAACACGTGAAACTCCGTCTACACGATCGCCAGCATCCCCTCTACTACCACCCAGAGCCACGCAACGCTCGATCGTCTATCGGGGACGAACGATTCGAATTACTCAGCCGCTACAAAATTAGGTTTAGAAACTAAACCTCGCCACTGCCGCTTCCACGTCGAACTGGAGCAACTCCAGATAATTTTCCCAACTCCTCCGGAGGCTCCTTCACCCCCACGCGAAACGCCGAGTATTCCGGTCCACTTTATCACCCAAAAATCGACCATAACCCATTTTCGTTCATCCCGGAACTGTAGCTTAATCCTAGCTCTAAAAATTTTGATTCGATCTTTAAAAATCATATTAAAGTATAACAATCCCATTTATACATCTGAATTCATAAATTACGAAGTTTGAATTCTTGCTCTTTTTGAACTTAGCTGGGTTATTTTACTTTCCAAAGAAAGTTAAACTTGGTTTTAACTTCTATAAATTTTTAAATCTCAAGTTTATACCATAACAACCAATTTCCATTTTGGTTCTAAGTCCACTCTATAAGTAGATTGAAAGAAAAAGAATTTTGAATCAAAGATGTTTTGTTCATGAACTTAAAACAGAGAGGTATTTAAATATCAGCCTGCATACCCATTCCATTACCAAGAACACATACATATATATATATATATATATATATATATATATATATAAACTTATGTATTCACAGACATGTAGTTGCAACCTTTCCTTTTTTTTAAATCAAACTTAAAGCTCTAAAGTTTGTGTTTACTCACAGTAGTTAGTTTAAACAGAGAAGATGTTTTCATTTTCAAACCTGCATACATCATTTTTATGTATACTTATACACGCAAGCAAACATTTACATTCAAAATAAGTTCATACTTTGAGTTTTAAAAAGAATGTTACTCACAGTGTTTGGAAAGTGGACAGAGTTCTTTTATGTTGAGATAAGCAGTGAGTTTGCAAGCTGAAGCCCTCTCTCTCTTGAAGCTATGGTTTTCAATGAGGTTGTATGTTTTGTCTTTGTTTTAGTTTGAAGTATTGGATCTCTAAGGCTTCAGGTTTGTTTGAGATGTTTACTTTAGTTGTTTCTCAATTTTGAATGGACGAACAAAAATGAAGAGTTTGATGTATAAAAAGAAACTTACAAGTGATATTACATTTTGTACAACAAGACATGGCTGAGGATGCTTTCATTATGCTGTTTTACAGAGAAGTTACTCTTTGCTTGTACTTGTTTATGCATATTTATGTATTTGTTTACTTGTTTCATTCCATGCTTATATTTGTACTTGTTTTCCTTAGTTACAGCCTACATACTTATCATTTATTTGCTTGTACTTAATGTCTACAACCTTACCTTATTTATTTTATTTTATGTTTATTTACTTACTCTTTTATTTGTCTGCATATTTGAATGCATTTAACTATCTATTTTTGTTCTATTGCCTTGTCTTGTTATTTTACTTTGTTTTGTTTGCTTTTGTTCAATTATTTTGTTTACTTATTTCTTCTTTTGTATACTTTTGTACGTTGTTATTATTATTATTATTTTGACTTATACTTTACAATATAAATGAGCTTCTATTTTAATATGTTGCTAATGTGTTTTCTTTATATTTTATAATTTATCTTATAAATTTTTTTCCTATTTCTAGCTTAAGTATTTATTTTATCTTCATACCAATCGTCTTGTATTTCTCTATATATTTATTTCAATAGTGTATATTTTGATGTATTTTATAAGTACATTTTGTTTGTGTTTTATTTTTACTTTCATTTTAACTTAAACATTTATTTCAAAAATTTTGTTATATTTACACAACTTCAAAACCCATTTCATAGGATTGACTTCAAATATCTTTATATTATTTATAAATCTCAATTCAATTTAATTTAAATACATTTGTTCAATAATTCATAATTTAACTGATATTTTATATTAATCACCAATTAATTTCACAAATTTTTTATACAAAAATTAAATTTAATTATCAATATAAACTTAATAAAATTCGAGATCGTTACAGACTTCCCCCCTTAAAAAGAATTTCGTCCTCGAAATTCGCAGGCACGAAAACAACAAGGATAGATGAAAGATAGAGAAATATCCTTTCAGATCAAACTGGATACCAATTCTGCATTTGGCTCACCAAACCAGAATATCAACAATAGATACAAGAAATTATAATAGAATTTCAAATTTAGTTTTAAACGAAATCGTTTTATCGACACTATTCAAATTATCCTTCATATTCTATTAATCAATTTTAACTCAATTTAAAATTTCCAATTTATTCAAAATTTCCAATTTATATTCATTAAGGTTTAAATCGAAAAGCCGATAAGAACCCGATGAAATACGAAGCAAGAATTTTCTGCAACGATTCGTAGAGCATCAACGCACCGAACTACTTCTAGAGCTGTCACGAAGCAATCGAAAGAATTTAAAAACGAATCAAAGAAAATTGATAAAGGAATTAGTTTCCACTGTTGTTACAGAGCATTGACCAAATATAGTCGTATTTCCCTGTCCCCTATCTCGTTCTCTTCTTGCACTCATACTTACTATCGGTGAATAGCAAGAGAATTTACTGAGGCTTTCAAACGGATATCTTAGGGATTACTCATTCTAGGGATACTTCACCCTATCTCTAATGATCTACTTAACGTGTTATACTCCTGAGCTAAAGTTTCACCTTAGCTCTGATACCAAATGTGACGTTTCGAATTTTGCCCGCTCGAAAATCGACATCCATACTTCAAATCGTATTCGAATGCCATAGATTCGACCGTTCAAATCCGATTCGCCGGAGCTTATAACAACATTAAGTAAACAACACAGCGGAATAAAAGAATAATACATTGATATACAGCTTTGATAAAATATCTGATACAACAGATGATCCAATAGATATCAATATACATCAGAGATATGACACAATAAATTGAAGCGGAAAAGAAAAATAGATGACATCTAGCAGTGGAACAATATAACTCTAAGATAGTCTTCAAAAGAGAACTCCGAGAACTGCAATTCCATTTCCAATAACCAATCCAGCAATAGCTCGAACTCCCAATAACGATGCACCAAGCTAAGCAAGACTGGTGTGGTCCAAAGACTGAACTAACTCCAGATAATCTACTACATCTGACTATCTGAAAAACCCAAACTCTAGACTGCTCGTGTAGAAAATAATGAGCACCCAGAGTTTAGAAAAGAAACAATAAACTCCGATCAGTCGTGGGACTGGTGTGAGCAACAAAAACAGTTTATCTTTTAAAACATTCAACATAAGACTTTTAAAGTCAATTCGCAATGCTTTTTAAAAATGAGACTACCATAAGGCCTCCTGCACACAAACACAATGCAAACGCAGAATCGGAGGAGATTTCTCTTTATGATAGTCAAAGATGCTTGATACGCATTAAAAAGAAACATTTGATATTATTACTAGTGCATAGGGTAGTAAAATTTATTTCGAAAGTAAAGATATAAATCTTAGCCAGCATAGACATTTCGAACTATGCCTACTATAGCTACCATCTAAACAATGGTGACCACCATAAGTAAATGGAAGGTTCTACAACTAATACCGTACAAGTTTCGTATTGGGAATTGGATTTCCAACGAATGATCAGGCCAAGGAACTTCCCATTGCCACATGAGAACGCCTCTGGATGGACGTCCCCGAGAACCAAACCGGATCTCTGCCAACACAAGGCCGGGTTACCCCTAACTGAGTAACAACTGACCGAATATGCCATCCCCCGGTCCTTTGGGACCTTTCACTGAGCGCTCGTAATCAATTCACACAATCATAAAGTGTTTTCAACATGAGTAAGTATCTAGGCTCCATACCATGATACCACCCTTTTCCAGAAGGAAATGCACATATCCTAAAGGGCGCTACCCCTCATAACCTTGCCGCATCTTTCCTGTTTTGACCATTCCCGAGGTGTGAGGCTCGACGAAGTCACGTCCACAAAAACACACTTTATACAAAAGCCGTGCTTTGGGTCAACAAATGACCATAGAAATGATCACCAAGATAGACGATCAAATAAATGATCCTATCCCAAATGATCAACACAATGATCATTTCACAGCAACACTCAGCATGTCACATTACCAAATTGGGAATATATCGCTAAAAACCTTCAACTACATAACCTCTGAGCTCATACGTCTCAGAGAAGGGTGTTAAGCTAAGAGAATAAATTCTCCGCCACCAACAGAAATATATTTGAAAGAAATCTGCTTTATATCTCAATTTGTAATGTCAGACATACAATCCATACAAGTCTGTTCTGGGTTCGAACAGAACCGAAGGCACTTCCAAAGAAGTCCTTGCAATCCGGATATTCACTAATCACGTTCGGACTTCCCATCACATATGGAGTCTTTATACCGGGGACCATTCAATGCAAAGATATTCGACGAGTTATCCTTTCACTTTCAAAAATATCCGGTCTTCACCACCGGTCTTCAAATGCTATCCATAACGACATATCACATATTCAGAATGGGATATATGACACAAAAGTCCTCTCCCGGCTAAACCGAACAGTGAGCGCAATATTTACAAGAAATATATGGATATTGGGATTTCAATTAAGTCACAACTTAAAACCCAAAACTTTCTTTCAAACGGTTTAAATCAATTACCATTTCTAATCTTTTAAACAAAAGATTTATTTCACAAAGTTCCATTTACGGATTTCAAAACAATTTCTATTCCATTTGGATTAACTCGTTAAATCTTTATATCAAAGATTTAACTCATAGCTTTCAAAATTCGATTAACTTGTTGAATTTTTAAATCCAGATTCAACTTATAGCTTTCAAATCGTTTTCATAACTTGGAAATTATCTTCATTCTCAAACTTGAAATTCTTTTTAACACAAATTGGACATTCATTTCTTATGTGAAAGCTTTTATTATTGGAAAACAAACAGTTTTCGTTTCAGAAAAATCCAATTATATTTAGACGGGTTAAAGCCCTTGAATTCTATTCACATCCCAAATCAATATTTTTAAAATAGTTTTAACCCATATATAACTGGTATAACATCTTTAATCCCTAGTTTCAAATCATAGAATTTAGTTTCACATTTTGAATTTAAGTTCAAATCAAATTATTCAACTTCATATTTTATCGAGTAATTCAAAATAAATTTCATCTATGAAATTCTATTTCAAAAGCTTTTCACTTTAAACCCAATCCATTTCCAAAACATTTGAATTCAAATATTCAAATTTAAAACTATTTCAAAAATCTGTGACTTAATCGATTTCCTCGTGGAATCCATATTGGTGTGTGTATAAGTGTGGTCCAGGGTTTAACACAATAGTGCAACATCATACAATCATCACAGATCAGAATACAGAAATATAGTTGATAAGCGATATAAAACTTATAACGCTCATCGTCCATTCACAGATTCACAGATAATATACAAATGCAAATAAATATACACTGCTCAATCTACAGATCAAAATATCACAAATCAGATAGGATAATCAATTCAAGGCATTTCATACAATACAATCATTCATAAGCAAGGTCAAGTATTCAATAGTCATTTATAAGCAGGATTTATAAATTATTTATCCTAATTAATTCAATTTATTTCCAATAAATTACTTATGAGTTAATTTACCAATTCTGATTTATTAATCATTCGATATCAATAAATTTATCAAATACTTTAATAAATTAAATTATCCTTAATTTATCTTATTCATTAATCTAATCTTTAAACCAATTGCATGATTAATTAACCCTTTAATTCATTATTTTAAGAAATTAAAATTTTAATTTCTTACCATTAAGCAATCATCCCGTAATCCTAAATCATTAATTTCAAATTAATCTTTAACATTTAAATAAATTTACTTTAATAAATCTTAAATTAATATTAATAAATCTCATTTATTAATTAATCCTTAATTAACCTCTATTTGATTTATTATCCTTAATTAATCATAATAAGTAATTATTTCTGATTGCTTTCATTATGTAATTTACAATTTACAATCTATAATTGATTATCTAAATTAATTTATCTAATTAATTATCAAAATTAATCATATTAAGTAATACTTAATTATCCTTAGTTAATCATCTTCATTAACTAATAACATTTCTTAATTACTTTTAATTAATCTCTAATTATAAATGTAACGACCCGTTAAATTTGATGATATTTAATGAATTAATTTAATACGATTTCTAACCTAATTTAGAATAAAATAAAAGTCTTAAGATTTTATTTGAATAAATGTAGGAATTAGATATTGTAATTGAATGTTAACAATTTAATAGTTACATGGAAATAGATTTGAATGATGTAAATTTGCACCCCGTGTTATAAGTTAAATATAAGAAACCAATATAAATGTTGAATTAGTGAATATTAATAAAAATATTTACTAAATTGGAATTCATTTAATATAAAATAAATAGTGGAGATTGTACATTTGGTTGTAATAATAAATAGTGACTAAATAAGAAGGACCGTGGAATAAATCAATGCAATAAGTGTTGATAAGTAATTTTTTTGAATGTTGTCTATAATAAATGTACTTAAATTGGTAATAAATTGTTTTGCCTAGGAAATTTATGTATTGATAAGTTATAACTAAATTTGAAATTTGGTAGTAAATAGGGGATAAGTTGACTAAGGAAATTAGTAATTTAATAAATGAATGCATAGTAAGTAAGTGGAAATGTATGCATAAAAATATTTTCATATATGGTATAATTACAAAAGTTTACCCATTTATCTAATGTATAAATTTGAATCTAAATTTAGGGCAACATTTTGTTATTGATGGTATAAGTGAATTTGAATAAAAGGGTAAAAATTATGTAGATTTAACATGTATTGAGTATATAGCTAAGAAGGGCATTCGATGTAAATGAATCTAAATTAATATGTCTAGTCAATAAAGGAGAACTTTAAGGGAATAAATATAAATGAATGTATTTGGGGAATGGAGTCCTTTTATATGTTGAATAGTATAACGTTGTTATTAAGAATGAACGTTACTTTAATAATTATTAATATAGTAACGGAAGAGTGTATAAATTTTATAGTAACGTAAAAACGTATTGTAAGATAATAATTAAGTGTAGACTTATAAAATATATTTATGACAACAAATTTTGTAAGTTATTTATTCTATTAGTTGTTAAGTTTTATTTATGTGTAAGTTAACAATATTACAATTCAATTGAATACAGTAATTTATGCAAACAAAGGATGAACATTTGAAAGTATTACTGTAGTGATATTTATATAAGAAACGGTAACTTTGTAGTTGGGGAATAATTGATTTATTTGTGAGTTGTAATCAAATAGAGTCAAATTTATTAGAATTTATGGGATTAATTGCAGTAACCTTTGAAGATTTATTCACTAAAATAATTGACGATGGAAATTATATGTAAATTTGCTTTTAGTTAATTTAAAATATCCAGAGGGCTAGAAATGACGCAAATCTACTAGTTTAGAAATTTACAATAAAAAGTGGTAAGTAATTTTTCTAAATATTTAGATAGTAGGAAGATGTAGATTTAGATGGAATTTATTATTTAACTATTTCATAAGTTGAGATCTAAGTTTAGAATTGAGATTTTAATGTATAGATATTGAGCCAATGTTAGTTTCATTAAATTGACATCAATAACCTTGAATAATAGAAAGAAAGTGAATTTAATAAATTTAATCAAACTTATAATGTTGAATTTATTAAAATTGGAATTAATATTGAAGTTAAGAATTTACATTTGAATTGATGAATAGAACAACTATTGACACTTAAATTGTTTAGAATTGGAGTAAATAGTTAAGAAAGTTTAAAGGGAGAAAATTTGGTCAATTTTTGAATTTAGATGTAAAAATTTGGATTTTTATAATTTATTTAATCTATTTAATGAATATTAAAAATAGCCATTTTGGCCACGGACTCGGATTTCGACGAAACCAGTTTCATCGGATCCGTATCGGTGAATTATTATAGGGTTTCAAGTTTCGTATCGATCGGACTTGTCGTTTGATCGTACGGGCGTGAAACGCCTTGAAATCAATTTTAATAAAATCAATTTGAAATCAATTTGGAAATTTTGTTTTCAGCATAACTTCTTCATACGATCAAATTTGGACGTGAAACTTTTTCCATCGCGTTCAGAATATCTTAAAATACCTATTTGGATATATAGATTTAATAAATTCGGTTCCGGAGGCATAGCGGGCTTTTTGGGCCTTAGTTTGTTCCGTACGTTCATCTATCTAGCCTATCTACTCTAACCCAACCCTACCTATATATATACAGTTATAAACCCTAGCTCCATCCTATTGTCATTTGCTGTATATTCATTTCTTCATCTCCTTGTCCTCCTCAAATGGTTGCAAAACCTAGATCTACTTCAATCCAAATTTCAATGAAAATTCAAACTCTCAAGAAAAATTCCACAAAAATATATGTTAATGTTCTCGAAACACGTAATCTCATGGTGTAATTCGTTTTTCGAATGGAGTCATCGTTTGCTCAGAATAAATTCAAACAGTTCGTGGCCATTCATCAGCGCCGTAACAAACTTCGTCAGATCGTCAAACGGTTTCTGGGTATTGTAGAGTGGACGTGGGGATCGCATCCATATGGGTATTGAGGCGAGTTGATGGTTGGATCGTCGCAGAATTTCAGTTAGGGTTTCGAAACCCTTATGTATGAGCGGCGGCCGGTGGTTGTTCTCGTGCGTGATGACTGGGCTAACCGAGGGGGGGGGGCTCGGGATGGCGTAGGGTGGCGTGTGGCGCGCGCGGCAGGTGGCCAGAGGGAGTGGCGTTCGTCCTAGGCACGGTCAAAGGCTGTAGCGCGTGCATTTGATATGGGTTGCGTTCGATCTCTTCTTCCTGTAGCTTGGGGAAGATTGTCACGTGACGTGGCATATAAATATTAGGTGAAATATGTGTCATTTTGTTTATTTTTAATTTTGAATTCAATCACCATTTTTCGCCATAACTTTCTCATACGACCTCGGATTCAAACGAAATTTCTTTTGTTAGGATCGAAATTAAATTCCAGATCTGATGACGCTGGTTTGGACGAATTCCGAGACGGGCGAATTTTTGGGTTTAAATCGAATTTAAATTCGATTTAAATTCAAAAGGTGAGTGTTTTAACCCACTCACAACTACTAGAAGCTTTTATGTTTGTTAAATTAATTTTAGAAATGAATAGAAATTTATTTATGAGTATTTGGCATGTTTATTTCACTCATATTTGTTGAATTGCATTTATTAAATTTAACTGTTAATTTAATTTATTTATTGCGTATTAATTGATAGTTAGAATTTATTTGTTTGACTATAAACTGCTAGTTAACAGTTATATAGATTATTACTGAATATAAACTGTTAGATTAATAGTTGTTAAATTTAATCTGAATAAAATTGCCAGTTATTACCTGTTATATATTATCAAATATAAATTGTTATTGATTGATATTGCTTGATGATTGTGTTTGGATGATGGGTGATGTTGATGGATGTTTTATTGTATATCATTAAATTGCAAATTATCATGCATATTTCCTTTCATTCGGGATTGTGGTTTGAAATGATATACAACCGCAAAATTTTATATCTTTTAAATTGCGGATTGAAATGATAAATATCCGTATCACTTGACCATAGGATAGAAAATTTTATACAGGCACCGCGGTCTATATATAACTATTTTAGTGTGATTTCTATGGTTTGGATGGAATACGGTTTATAATAATCTTAAATTTTATATTGTATAAATATTTTTCTTCCATATATATACACATATGAAGTTGAAAATTTTGAAATTAAAAGGTGTATAAAAGAATCTTTATTAAAAATGGAAGAAAATTAAGAAAATGGAGTTTAATAATTTATATCATATGTTTAAATGTTAAGTTTGGAAATTTTAAGATATAATATTTATAATTGGATTTTTCCCAAAATAAATTGAAATGAATATTCTAGTATAATTTGAATTGGGAAAAATATATATATTTTATTACTAGAAATTGAAGTCTTATTATTTATGGATTTTATATGAATATTCAAGACTAATTAATAGAACAATTGATTTGTTGAAAGCATAAAATCCAACTTTAGTTTGAAATATTGATACTCAAAATGGATATATGTATATATAAATAAATTGAAGTGGTTTTGGAACTTGAGAGAGATAATATAAATTTTGGTTTAGACTTTAATAAAGAAATGTATTTGTAAAGCCATGAGAACTATTTTCTTTTCAAAGTAACATTTAAGTCAAACCATTTAATTCATATACCGTTGAATGTCCAAACCATTCAAGTTTTTAGAAGTTATGGTTTTAATTATGATTTTCAAAATATTATGCTTTGAAAATATTTGATTTTCAGACGTTATGAAGTTAAAGCATTATGATTTTGGAAAAGAATTATATTTGGGATAAGTGATAAAATATGGTTTTGGGTTTTGAAATGATATCGTATTCATGGTTATGAAATGGAATGTTTATTCTGATTTTTAAAGTATAACCTATTTTTAAATGACCGCGGTGTTATAATAACGATGGGTTGGCAAAGAGACCGGGATCGGATATGGACATACTCTCTGTCGATACCGAAAACCACTTTGACTAACCGTGTACGCGGTGGAGATTCCAGAATGAAGTAGGTGGTGGTGACGTTTCCTGTAAGGTAAATACGTGGACCCGACTCCCGTGAGTTGGCATAAGGTGGCTAAAACAGGAGCAATTCTCAGGCCAATGAGGTCATTCCTCTGATCGGACCCTCCTCTTCGATATTATACTTTGATTTTGGATTGATTCAGTGGCCACTTCTATATTTTGATTTTGGGGAGTTAGTCCGAGGCGGGCGGTAACTGCGGCTACGCGTTTCCACCAGCCTGGATAGCAATTGGTATATCTACCCTGGCATTGCCTAGTTGTGCCGTGTCACCTACCATACTGAGCCTTTACTACGAGTTTTAGAAATGAATAGAAATTTATTTATGAGTATTTGGCATGTTTATTTCACTCATATTTGTTGAATTGCATTTATTAAATTTAACTGTTAATTTAATTTATTTATTGCGTATTAATTGATAGTTAGAATTTATTTGTTTGACTATAAACTGCTAGTTAACAGTTATATAGATTATTACTGAATATAAACTGTTAGATTAATAGTTGTTAAATTTAATCTGAATAAAATTGCCAGTTATTACCTGTTATATATTATCAAATATAAATTGTTATTGATTGATATTGCTTGATGATTGTGTTTGGATGATGGGTGATGTTGATGGATGTTTTATTGTATATCATTAAATTGCAAATTATCATGCATATTTCCTTTCATTCGAGATTGTGGTTTGAAATGATATACAACCGCAAAATTTTATATCTTTAAATTGCGGATTGAAATGATAAATATCCGTATCACTTGACCATAGGATAGAAAATTTTATACAGGCACCGCGGTCTATATATAACTATTTTAATGTGATTTCTATGGTTTGGATGGAATACGGTTTATAATAATCTTAAATTTTATATTGTACAAATATTTTTCTTCCATATATATACACATATGAAGTTGAAAATTTTGAAATTAAAAGGTGTATAAAAAAATCTTTATTAAAAATGGAAGAAAATTAAGAAAATGGAGTTTAATAATTTATATCATATGTTTAAATGTTGTTTGGAAATTTTAAGATATAATATTTATAATTGGATTTTTCCCGAAATAAATTGAAATGAATATTCTAGTATAATTTGAATTGGGAAAAATATATATATTTTATTACTAGAAATTGAAGTCTTATTATTTATGGATTTTATATGAATATTCAAGACTAATTAATAGAACAATTGATTTGTTGAAAGCATAAAATCCAACTTTAGTTTGAAATATTGATACTCAAAATGGATATATGTATATATAAATAAATTGAAGTGGTTTTGGAACTTGAGAGAGATAATATAAATTTTGGTTTAGACTTTAATAAAGAAATGTATTTGTAAAGCCATGAGAACTATTTTCTTTTCAAAGTAACATTTAAGTCAAACCATTTAATTCATATACCGTTGAATGTCCAAACCATTCAAGTTTTTAGAAGTTATGGTTTTAATTATGATTTTCAAAATATTATGCTTTGAAAATATTTGATTTTCAGACGTTATGAAGTTAAAGCATTATGATTTTGGAAAAGAATTATATTTGGGATAAGTGATAAAATATGGTTTTGGGTTTTGAAATGATATCGTATTCATGGTTATGAAATGGAATGTTTATTCTGATTTTTAAAGTATAACCTATTTTTAAATGACCGCGGTGTTATAATAACGATGGGTTGGCAAAGAGACCGGGATCGGATATGGACATACTCTCTGTCGATACCGAAAACCACTTTGACTAACCGTGTACGCGGTGGAGATTCCAGAATGAAGTAGGTGGTGGTGACGTTTCCTGTAAGGTAAATACGTGGACCCGACTCCCGTGAGTTGGCATAAGGTGGCTAAAACAGGAGCGATTCTCAGGCCAATGAGGTCATTCCTCTGATCGGACCCTCCTCTTCGATATTATACTTTGATTTTGGATTGATTCAGTGGCCACTTCTATATTTTGATTTTGGGGAGTTAGTCCGAGGTGGGTGGTAACTGCGGCTACGCGTTTCCACCAGCCTGGATAGCAATTGGTATATCTACCCTGGCATTGCCTAGTTGTGCCGTGTCACCTACCATACCGAGCCTTTACTACGAGTTTCTATTTGTGTCGTACCTATGGAGTATCCTCTGGTAGCCTCCCGATCAGGAGGTATTACGGTACTGTATAGACTATTGGCATTTTACGTGTTAAGGTGGAAAATGTAAAGCCTTAACGCTATTTAAAAGTAAGTTTATTTTATAAATAGACACTATTATAATAGCGCAATATACTACATAGTAAATAGTTTAACGGATCCTTAGGAGATGTAAATCCCGAACATCTCTTGAATTACTGTACTCATATTTATTTCTGTTAATTTAACTCACATAAGATCTTTAGTCTGACTCGAGTGTTTTTGTCTTTTCAAATTCGCTCGGGTCAGTCCGAGCGTTTCAGGATCGTAGATTTTAGCTTTGGAGGACGAAGACGAAGACGAAGAATCCGTATTATATTATTTATAGTATTGCACCACACTCATACTGTTCCGCTGCATTGATTGCATTGGTATGTGTAACTCTGATATTTATTGTGTAAAGAATAACAAGTGTTTTGTAAACCATTTATGAACTGTATATTTATTATTATATTTTATCCTTCCGCTGTGAGATTCTAATTTGGTTTTTTTCTTCTCTGTTTTTTTTTCTTATTTACCCCATAACAATCCGCCCTTCCGTATGTTTTGAACTGGCACGTGTGTCGGTTTAAAGTGTGCGAAAAGGCGGGATGTTATAATAAATAAATCTAAATCATAAATTTATAAATTAAATAAATGAGTCTTTAATTGATTATCATATAAATTACATCACTTAATGCCTTAATTGTTTCTAATATAAAATCAATTCCTTTATTAATGATTTCATTAATCATTCGAGTGTATTTTAAACTTTTATTAATCACATTATACAAATCAATGATACTTAATAAATCAAGACCTTAATTAAGTAAAGATAAACCCTTTTCCTTTGATTAAGTACTTAATTACATCTTCATTAAATTACATATGAAACATCCAACAATTGATTACAAAATTATCTATTATAAATTTTCCAAATCAAAACAAATTAAATTCCAAATCATGTGACTTTATAGTTTATATTGAAAACTTGTTTTTTTTTTTTATAAACCAAAACCATCGCCTGAAGCCCAAACTAAAATAAATACAAACCCGAGCCTCTCCTGTTTACTCCGAGTAAATCAACATCCTCCCCGAGATCGACTTCGAGATAAATTCAAATTTTCCCCGAGCCAATCTTCTTCTCCAACTCCTTTCAACTGACACAACCCAAAGTCATGTGCACATGCACCGCCCTTCTGGCCTCCTCCGATCCAAGCTGCGATCGTCAACACATCAGCCATGATCTCTATGAGCCTCACAAACACTCAGATACTCAAAACAACAGCGAATTCAAAATCGAACAAATTGACCCAGACCTGAAACAAAAATGCATCCACCCCTTCGAAACCTGTCATCGCCACAATCACGCCACCACAACCACCGGAACACGTGAAACTCCGTCTACACGATCGCCAGCATCCCCTCTACTACCACCCAGAGCCACACAACGCTCGATCGTCTATCGGGGACGAACGATTCGAATTACTCAGCCGCTACAAAATTAGGTTTAGAAACTAAACCTCGCCACCGCCGCTTCCACGTCGAACTGGAGCAACTCCAGATAATTTTCCCAACTCCTCCGGAGGCTCCTTCACCCCCACGCGAAACGCCGAGTATTCCGGTCCACTCTATCACCCAAAAATCGACCATAACCCATTTTCGTTCATCCCGGAACTGTAGCTTAATCCTAGCTCTAAAAATTTTGATTCGAGCTTTAAAAATCATATTAAAGTATAACAATCCCATTTATACATCTGAATTCATAAATTACGAAGTTTGAATTCTTGCTCTTTTTGAACTTAGCTGGGTTATTTTACTTTCTAGAGAAAGTTAAACTTGGTTTTAACTTCTATAAATTTTTAAATCTCAAGTTTATACCATAACAACCAATTTCCATTTTGATTCTAAGTCCACTCTATAAGTAGATTGAAAGAAAAAGAATTTTGAATCAAAGATGTTTTGTTCATGAACTTAAAACAGAGAGGTATTTAAATATCAGCCTGCACACCCATTCCATTACCAAGAACACATACATACATATATATATATATATATATATATATATATAAACTTATGTATTCACAGACATGTAGTTGCAACCTTTCCTTTTTTTTTAAAATCAAACTTAAAGCTCTAAAGTTTGTGTTTACTCACAGTACTTAGTTTAAACAGAGAAGATGTTTTCATTTTCAATCCTGCATACATCATTTTTATGTATACTTATACACGCAAGCAAACATTTACATTCAAAATAAGTTCATACTTTGAGTTTTAAAAAGAATGTTACTCACAGTGTTTGGAAAGTGGACAGAGTTCTTTTATGTTGAGATAAGCAGTGAGTTTGCAAGCTGAAGCCCTCTCTCTTGAAGCTCTGGTTTTCAATGAGGTTGTATGTTTTGTCTTTGTTTTAGTTTGAAGTATTGGATCTCTAAGGCTTCAGGTTTGTTTGAGATGTTTACTTTAGTTGTTTCTCAATTTTGAATGGACGAACAAAAATGAAGAGTTTGATGTATAAAAAGAAACTTACAAGTGATATTACATTTTGTACAACAAGACATGGCTGAGGATGCTTTCATTATGCTGTTTTACAGAGAAGTTACTCTTTGTTTGTACTTGTTTATGCATATTTATGTATTTGTTTACTTGTTTCATTCCATGCTTATATTTGTACTTGTTTTCCTTAGTTACAGCCTACATACTTATCATTTATTTGCTTGTACTTAATGTCTACAACCTTACCTTATTTATTTTATGTTTATTTACTTACTCTTTTATTTGTCTGCATATTTGAATGCATTTAACTATCTATTTTTGTTCTATTGCCTTGTCTTGTTATTTTATTTTGTTTTGTTTGCTTTTGTTCAATTATTTTGTTTACTTATTTCTTCTTTTGTATACTTTTGTACGTTGTTATTATTATTATTATTTTGACTTATACTTTACAATATAAATGAGCTTCTATTTGAATATGTTGCTAATGTGTTTTCTTTATATGTTATAATTTATCTTATAATTTTTTTTTCCTATTTCTAGCTTAAGTATTTATTTTATCTTCATACCAATCGTCTTGTATTTCTCTATATATTTATTTCAATAGTTTATATTATGATGTATTTTATAAGTACATTTTGTTTGTGTTTTATTTTTACTTTCATTTTAACTTAAACATTTATTTCAAAAATTTTGTTATATTTACACAACTTCAAAAACCCATTTCATAGGATTGACTTCAAATATCTTTATATTATTTATAAATCTCAATTCAATTTAATTTAAATACATTTTTTCAATAATTCATAATTTAACTGATATTTTATATTAATCACCAATTAATTTCGCAAATTTTTTATACAAAAATTAAATTTAATTATCAATATAAACTTAATAAAATTCGAGATCGTTACAACTGGGGTACCACCTGTCACAGTACGTGGCATAGATCACCGTACCGATGATTACTTCCAATCCCCTGTAATACAAGATCGGGACTACCTCTTACTGGATAATCCCCAGTAAGATCACCTCACGGTTGGGATCAGCAAGCACACCACTAAGCCAAATGAAAGGGACATGTAGATAGGGATGACCTCACCTTAATGGGTGCTACCCACTTAGCCTTGCTGCATGTCCCCTGATTTTCAGTCATTCTCGGTTGATGAGGCTTGAGGCTAAGTGTTACCTTTTTAGAACACATCTCTTAGAATGCACATTGCCCACCTGACGATGTTCTGAAAGCATTCATCTATACAAGTCCATCCCTGGTTCGAACGGAACCGAAGGCACTACTCCTACTACATCCATTTTGGAATCATCCTTAGGATTGGTAGCGACTAGCCCTTGCACTTCAATGCTCCACTTTCCAATCCAAACTCTTGTTTTCCACACGAAAACGTTCAAACCGGATCGAAGCGGTTTTCAGGAAATATATCCCGATCCCGGTCTCTTCGAAACGATCAATGTATTGGCCAATATTCATAGTCAGTTATTTAACTATCAATTAACATTCACAACAACCATCAAACATAAATAATTTCTTTTGAATTATTTATTAACCTCAAAATATCTCCACAAGATATATTTTCATTTTCAACCCTTTTTGAAAACAGTTTTCAGACCCTACTCTTCTCATGGAATGAATTCCTAAATATTTATTTCCATTGAAAGCACCAAGTACAAAGCTTTATATTTTTAAAATAATTTAAAAACACATAATTACTATAATAATAGATTTGAAAAATACTTACTTTGGTATTTAAACATTTAGAAATAATAAATTTTCTAAAACATGCTTTTTAAAACAACATTAAAACCTTCAACTGATATTTAAAAAATTTGCTCTGAAAATGTACTTGTCTATCTAGGGAAATACGCTTCTCTTTCACATCTTTTAAAAATAAATCACTATTTATTTTTAAACAAATTTACTCGTTTTTTTGATAAATTTCGACCGTGAATTTATTGTTCCAATATCCACTGATATATCACTTCGTTTTTATAAACCCAGTTTATAAATTCCAAAGTCTCACTTCTCTTTTAAAAATCCTGGTTTTAAACACTTAGTCAATCTTCAAATTGATTTCCAATTTACTTTACCTTTAAAATATATTTCCTTACTTACTCCATTTATTTCCGAAATCCATTAACTTCAGATTTTATTTCTTCATTATTATTTAAAATCTTTTAGCTGAAAATACCAATTTCATATTTGTCAAAATTCTTCTTTATCCTTTCAAATAAATTTAAACCTTGAATTTCAAAATAAATTCTTTATTTCTTGAAATAATATCACCTAAGTGTAAAAATAAAATCACTTATTCCCATTTATTCAAATCTCATTTTCCGCACTTGGAATTTTATTTATCAGAATTCAAATATCACTTTTTATTCTTTTCTAATTCATTTTTAATTTTTTCAAATTTCTATGATTATTTTACTCAAAATTCACTCTTTTATTTTCTTTTCAGAAATCCCATTTCTATAGATTTTGATAACTCAGTTCACCGAAATATTTTAAATCAACCATAATATCCAACATTTCTAATTATCAATATAGTTCATCACATGATAGCAAATAATTATATCACAGAATATTTTAACAAATCTAAATATTTTGAGGAATCTAGTTGGATCCCTCCAACCTGTTTCCCTGCATCCATAGATGTTAGCACCATATAAAATACCAATTCCACTTCGAGGTGGAATGCCGTGGTATATGGGTTTTAAATATAATATCATCCGCTATTATGCGGCGCATAGGTCTTATCCGCTATAAAATGCGGGAAATCAATCACTCCAATATATACTATATACTACTATACAATATAACACATCAAACCAATTCAATCAATTATTTAAATTTAAGCATTTAAATTTAAAGAGCAATCTAGAAGAGTGAGATTAACTCACCTTTGATTATAATTTGCAATTCATTTCCACACCGGCTTGTTATCTTTCAGATTTTGACCTAGTATAAACAAATTTACGATTTATTGCTATTTGAATTTATCGAACAATTAGTTTCCACTTATTTATTCACTTTAAACCAATAGTTTGGTGTTAAACAAATAAATTAAATTTTAAACAAATTTTCTTTTTAATAAAAATATTTCCTAATCAGATCCTACTTGCATACATATATATTAATAAACAGAATTACCTTTTAAATCTTACCTAAAAATAATTTCCTATTAATCTCTATATATCAAAACATGCATGTATACTTCCCTTTTAGTTTTGCGACTAAAATGTTTCAACTTATCACTAAATTTATAAAACGGATCACCTATAAATTTTTAAATAAATAGTGGGTCCAGTATGCATTTTATTATTCTTAATCTATACATATTTATTTTATTCATTAATTAGAAAAGGATTACCTCACCGCAACACAACAACCACCCTCCTAACTAAGACAGCGTCGCCAATCAAAACTCCAAGCATCTTTGCCGATGACCAGACATTGCCTTCCACTGCTTGACGACGAACTCATACTCCCACTTGCTCGCGAGCGAACCTATCGTGATGACCTGATACCACGCGAACGACTGCACTCACACGCTCGAGCTTCCCCCTTCCAGCCATCCACGAATCGACAAACACAGCCTACATCCACGCGACCCTGCGCGATTACAAGCCCCCCCAGATCTGCCCTCGACCCCGCGAATACTCCTCGCATGAGCGCCCACTCAGCCTCGCCATATGATTCGAGCACGAATCCATTTTTATAAATGGATTTGAATTCGATTTTGATACGATTTGATTTTTCTCTGTGATTTGGATCTTGAATGTAAGAAAATAGAAATAAGAATGTGAAGGATACAACTTCGTGAAATAAAAATTGGGAAGGAAGTGATGCCTTACGTCCGTTATTAAGGGAGGGATCATACACATGTTGGCTTGCTTGTTTGACCAAGCTAACGGACTATGATTTGGCCTTTAGAACGGCTGAAGTGAAAATTTTGTATATATATAAAATTATTTAAATTATTTCGTCTCGGTTCCGCAACTCAAAATGTCAAACTTCTATTGAGGCGTGCCACTAGGCGTTTATAATGTTAAACTAGTATTTCGAACACAAAGGAGAAGATTTCGAGTACTAATTCGATCATATGGAGAAGATAGCCTTTTGAACCTAGTTATTATACTAAATTTTCGATATAAATTTTCACGAGTTTATATACCTTCTGCTCACACAACAACTCCAAACACTACGAAAATTGAAATTCTATAATAATATAATATTACGGATCCAATGGAACTGGTTTCGTCAAATTCCGAGACTGTGCCTCGGAAGGCTATTTCTAAATATCAATTTAAACGATCTATTTTCAAAACTGAACAAATCACCTTTAAATTCAATTTTAACACTTTTACTATCTTCAGTATTATCAATATAAATTTTACAAGCCTTCAAATTATTCTTAACAGGCTTAAAACTGAAGATTCAATAATTTACCCAATTCCAGTTTATTAAATCCAATAACTTAATTGTTAAATAATAATAATATTTGAATTTAAGTTAAAAATTAGCTTTTAAATATTTAAAATCAATTAAATATTCCAGTTTCAAACATCCAAAAATTCCGGGTCGTCACATTCCTCCCTCCTTAAAAGAATTTCGTCCCCGAAATTGCTAGTGAAGAAGAATGATCCAATACCCATTACTATTTTCCAAAACCAAATAGTTTTATCAACTTGCCATAACATATCTTTTATTAAAGACCCACTATTACTTCAACCAACTTCCCAAAACCTTCTATAGTTTCCAACAACATTATTTACTCCACTTATTCAAATTTAAATTTAAATCCAAATTTAAATTATCAAAACTTTCTCAAAATTTTTATAACTCTATAAATTTCCGAAAAAATTCGCTAGCGTCTCCTTTGCGCGGCTGGCTCGGTACAACTACAAAATGCCTCTACGGGCCCCCAGATTTCAAAAGAAAACAAAAGCCAAGTGGCTAGACTAGAAAATCATCAAATTTCATACAGAAATTTAGATACATACCTTTGCCGAGCAAATTTCAATTTCTTCTCTGAAATCAAAAATCCCAAATTCACTTTCCTAATCCTTTTGTCCCAACTAAACAATTAGTTTCAATTTCCATTTCCAAAATCCATTATTTCAATTCCAATTTGAAATCGTTTTTCGCTAACAAAAATTTTTCCCAAAAATTTTCAAAATTTTTTCTAATTCCCAAAATTTTCGAAATTTTTTGGCAGAGTTTCCTTTGTATTGAGAAACTTTTGCAATTTATAACAGAAATAAATATATATACATCGACCCATGCGGACGGAAAAACAAAAACAGTTCATATTTCCTATTTTTATTGCGTAGGCGTACCTTTGTTTAGCATTTTTAAGCAGGTAGCTTATTATTTAAGCAATTAGCGCGTCCAAATCCAGCCAAACGGCTTCCCTGTTCTTGCTCAATTCAAACACGTAAGTACTAAATATACGAAATTTATTAACATTTCACTTACTTTCAATAGCTATACACATGCATTTCATAAGCAACATGCGCCAAACACTTTCCATGAGCAATTTATATGATTTCAAAACTAATTCAATTGCTTTCAACCAATTCATGTGCCATTCCATTCAATTTTAATGGCTTACACTTCAATTTCTTACATTCAATTTATTTTTAATCCAAACAAGCTCATATTCAACTCAATTGATTCAAAATCAATTTTATTTCACTTCTATCGATTCATAGAATTTTATTTAATCTCATTTTCGTCAAACGACAATTTATTTCTACGCAGTTCGACTATATTCATGCGAATAAATAATTACTTAAGCTTATAACCATTTTAAATTGATTCTAACTCAATTTATATTTAATTCCTTCCATTTAATTCATTCGCAACCATTTTATTTAGCTCGACACATTCCATGCTTGTATGCTACTAACCATTCCCAAATTAATTCAACCCAAGCTTTTAGTTAATGGACTTCCATTCTTACTCGAAGTCGAGCTTCTAATTATTTTTAAAATTAAGATAATTTACTTTCTTCAAACCTTTTCAACTTCATAACTAAGTTTACTTCTATTTGATTCTCATCTAATCAAATTCCATTTAATTCAGTTAGCCCATCCATTTCATTTTAATTCACCTTCTCAATTTATCAAAATAATATCCAAGCACATACTTAACTCATTTATACTCGAACTGGATTTTATTTGTAACTCAAATCATTTCTATTATAATCCAATTCCATTTTATTTTTACAACATCTCCACTTATTTTAATTCATTATCAATCCAAGTCGAATTCTACTTATAATTCGAGTTTATCTCAAAACTTCATTATTAACTTACAATTCATTTTATTTAACCGAGTTAAATTTTATTAACATACTCTATCAAATAATTTATTTAGCTAATTGGCTTACTTCCAACTTTGAAATCAATATTCGGTTTTATTACAAAAATCACTTCATTAAATTTTGCTGAGTTCATTTTTTTCATAATTCCAATTTGGATTTTCTTTCATTTTCCAAAATTCCAACACTTTTATTTCGGCTTATTTATTCCCTTTTTACAGTTTTATAAGCTACTCACTTATTAATATTCATACTTCTCCATCCATTTACAGTCAATCACATTTCACTTTACTTTTAACTAGGGATTATATTTTTATTTCAATGCTTTTCAATTCTTTTATAAACTTCCAAAGCTTATTTATTCCGATTCAACACTTAATTAGTTTGCGCTTATTTATTTAAGTAAGAATTATATCCATTCAATATTATCTATAACTCAACTGAATTTATTTAAAATCAATTTTATTTAACTTAACTTCAGTTAAATCTAGT
Source organism: Allium cepa (assembly GCA_030765085.1). Classification (NCBI taxonomy): domain Eukaryota; kingdom Viridiplantae; phylum Streptophyta; class Magnoliopsida; order Asparagales; family Amaryllidaceae; genus Allium; species Allium cepa. Next base: position 326,398,022 of record CM060935.1, on the reverse strand, counting down.
ATCATACCATTCTCTTTAATCCACTCAATCCACTTGAATTTAAATTAAGTAAGAACTTACTTTCACTTAATATCATCTACATCTCAATTTATTTCATTACAATTCAATTTCAACTTAATTCAAATCCAATTCATTATTATTAACTTTGCTTAAGTTAATTTAATTGTAATTAATTTTATTTCTCAATCCAAATTTAATTTCTATTTTCCCTTTCCTATCACATTCAAGATTTACTAATTTATTTCTTCTAATAATCCATTAAATTTTCCACAATTTAATTTTTCCAAATTAAATTTATTTAACCTTTTCACTTTAAATTTTAATTCTAATATTCAAAGCTCATATGTTCCTTCCTTATTTAAAAATCATCTCAACTTTACAAGTTTATAACCTACCTCATCGGGATTTTCAATTCAAGTAAGGATTCAGGATTTCAAACACCCGGCTTTTGGTTCAAATCATTTTAAAACCACCATTATCCCAAAATCACATTTCTCAAATTTTTAAACCAATCTTGGTTTTTATCCCCAACAAATTTCCTTTGAAATTTCCAAAAAACAAAACTAGTTCTTCTAAACAAATCAATTTGGCAGCAATCCGTCACTTAGAAACTCGAAAATGAACATCGATGATGCTGCAGTCATCACAGAAGTTATTTTCCAATGACTGAAGTAAGCTCAATGCTATATTCCTTCTCAAAATTTATTTGAAACAATTTCCTTTCAGAAATACCTCCAAAATAATAATACTATTACTTATCTTCAAAACACTTCGAAAAACACTTCCAAAATCTCCAGGGTTTTAAATTTACAGATTTGATTTAAATCAAATTTTAACTATAATTCATTTGTATAATTTATGCTCATACCATTTTTTCCATTTGATTATACAAGTCATTCCAATTTTTTATAATCTTATTTGTTTAAAATATTATCATCCAAACATCCAAGTTATGTAACAATTTAAGAAAATATTTCCTTTATATCAAAATATATTTTAGGTAAAATTATTTCATTCACCCACCTATAAAACAATACCGTGTCAATTTATCGTGTCAGGTGTTTATAAACTCTTCTCGAATAGCGGCCAACTTACTCGATCAGAATTCATATTCCACCCAACCAATAAGTCAACACAATATTAAAACAATTTATATTCATTAACAAATACGCGCTCATATCTATTAATACACTCAAACTCATTCTAGAGTACTACTGACTCTATTCTCTATGGGTAATCCTCACCAGAGCCAAGATTATCACCAACCTAAGATCTGATACCAATTATAATGACCCGTAAATCCGTACCGCTAGAACCGACACTATTCTCCCTCAATAAACTCAAGATGTACAGAAATACGAACCATTTGGGTTAAAGAAGAAGAGGTAGAAGAAGAAAATAGAAAACAACATCAGAATCTAACCATCGCAGCAGAATAAAATATAATAGATAATAAATGATCTTTATACAGAAACAAATATATTCGTTTATACATTACATCATCAGAGTACAACATCAGTGTTTAATATAAACAATAACACAACCCAAGAAGGTTATAATATCTCGTCCTCCCCAAAAACTGAATAAACAGCGGAATATTTCATACAAGTACGGAAGTACGTATCGCCATCCAGCTCCATAGCATCCTTTCCTGTAGTCTATAATACTCGGTCTGACCTGAGCAATATAGTTAAATAACACCCGAGTCAATCTGGAATACCAACATGAGAAAACCACACCTAATTGGATTATTAAATTTCAAAATCCTTTGAAAATCAAAAGCATCTCATAAGACCATGACACAAATAAACATGTCGGGCTTTTACCTTACGATAGCCAAAACACTTTTTATCAAAATCCTCTGATATTATAATAGTGTCTATAGAAAGTAAAATAGAATCTAGGTGAAATGCTTGCATTTCATGTTTCAGCAATAGTTGGGCACAACCAAAACCGTACAGGCATGTAGGGAGAATGTATTTCCAACTAATGATTAGGCACTAGGGTACCACCTGTCACAGTACGTAGCCTAGATCACCGTACCGATGATTACTCCCAATCCCCTGCAACACAAGACCAAGACTACCCCTCACTGGATAATCCCAAGTAAGATCACCTCACGGTTGGGATCAGCAACTGCACCACTAAGCCAAATAAAACGGACATCTAGACAGGGATGACTTCACATTAATGGGTGCTACCCACTTAGCCGTGCTACATATCCCCTGATTTTCAGTCATTCTCGGTTAATGAGGCTTGAGGCTAAGTGTTAACTTTTTCGAACACATCTCTTAGAATGCTCATCGTCCACCTGACGATGTTCTGAAAGCATTCATCTATACAAGTCCGTCCCGGGTTCAAACGGAACTGAAGGCACTACTCCTACTACATCCATTTTGGAATCATCCTTAGGATTAGTAGTGACTAGCCCTTGCACTTCACTGCTCCATTTTCGAATCCAAACTCTTGTTTTCCACACGAAAACGTTCAAACCGGATCGAAGCGGTTTTCAGGAAATATATCCCGATCTCGGTCTCTTCGAAACGATCAGCGCATTGGCCAATATTGATAGTCGGTTATTTAACTATCAATTAACATTCACAACAACCATTAAACATAAATAATTTCTTCTTAATTATTTATTAACCTCAAAATATCTTCACAAGATATATTTCCATTTTCAACCCTTTTTGAAAACAGTTTTCAAACCCTACTCTTCTCATGGAATGAATTCCTAAATATTTATTTCCACTGAAAGAACCAAGTACAAAGCTTTAGACTTCTAAAATACTTTAAAAACACATAATTATAAAATATACTTTAACATTTAAATTGAAAACTACTTCAATACTTTATTAAAAATATAGACCTTAGGAATATTTAAAATGAGGTTACTTTATAAAATATAAAACTAGATTTTCCCCTTTATAACTAAATACCAAGTCACCTTTAAATAATTACTACGATAATAGATTTCAAAAATACTTACTTTAGAATTTAAACATTTAGAAATAATAAATTTTCTAAAACATGCTTTTTAAAACAACATTAAAACCTTTAACCGATATTTAAAAATTTGCTTTAAAAACGTACTTGAATATCTAGGGAAATACGCTTCTCTTTCACATCTTTTAAAAGTAAATCACTATTTATTTTTAAACAAATTTACTCATTTCCTGGATAAATTCCCACCGTGAATTTATTCTACCAAATATCCACTGATATATCACTTCGCTTTTATAAACCAAGTTTATAAATTCCAAAGTCTCACTTCTCTTTTAAAAGTCCCGGTTTTAAACACTTAGTCAATCTTCAAATTGATTTCCAATTTACTTCACCTTTAAAATAAATTTTCATACTTACTCCATTTATTTTCGAAATTCATAAACTTTAGATTTTATTTCATCATTATGATTTAATATCTTTTAACTGAAAATTCCAATTTCATATTTCCCAAATTTCTTCTTTATCCTTTCAAATAAATTTAAACCTTGAATTTCAAAATAAATTCTTTATTTCTTGAAATAATATCACTTGAGTGTAAAAATAAAATCACTTATTCCCATTTATTCAGATCTCATTTCCCGCACTTGGAATTTTATTTATCAGAATTCAAAAATCACTTTTTATTCTTTTCCAATTCATTTTTAATTTATTCAAATTTCTACGATTATTTTACTCAAAATTCACTCTTTTATTTTCTTTTCAGAAATCTCATTTCTATTGATTTTGATAACTCAGTTCAACGAAATATTTTAAATCAACCATAGTATCCAACATTTCCAATTATCAATATAATTCATCATAGGATAGGAAATAATTATATCATAGAATATTTTAATAAATCTAAATATTTTAGGGAATCCAGTTGGATCCCTCCAACCTGTTTCCCTGCATCCACAGATGTTAGCACAATATAAAATACCAATTTCACTTCGAGGTGGAATATAGAGGTATATGGATTTTAAATATAATACCATCCGCTATTATGCAGCGCATAGGGTCTCATCCGCTATAAAATATGAGAAATCAATCACTCCAATAAATACTATATACTACTATATAATATAGAACATCAAATCAATTCAATTAATTATTTAAATTTAACCATTTAAATTTAAACCGCAATCCAGAAGAGTGAGATTAACTCATCTTTGATTATAATTTGCAATTCATTTCCACACCGGCTTGTTATCTTTCTGATTTTGACCTAGTATAAATAAATTTATGATTTATTACTATTTGAATTTATCGAACAATTAATTTCCACTTATTTATTTAATTTAAACCAACAGTTTGGTGTTAAACTAATAAATTAAATTTTAAACAAATTTTCTTTTTAATAAAAATATTTCCTAATCAGATCCTACTTACATACATACATATTAAAAAACAGAATTTCTTTTTAAATCTTACCTAAAAATAAATTTCTATTAACCTCTATATATCAAAACATGCATGTATACTTCCCTTTCAGTTTTGCACCTAAACGTTTTAACTTAGCACTAAAATTTATAAAACAGATCACCAATAAATTTTTAAATAAAACAGTGCGTCCAGTATGCATTTTATTATTTTTATTCCATACATATTTATTTTATTTATTAATTAGAAAAGGATTACCTCACTGCAAAACAGCAACCACCCTCCTAACTAAGACAGCGTCGCCAATCAAAACTCCAAGCATCTTTGCCGATGACCAGATATTGCCTTCCACTGCTTGACGACGAACTCATACTGTAACGACCCAGAATTTTTAATAATTAAAATATGAGTATTTAATTAATTTTAAATATTAAAAAGTGAATTTATTAGTCAAATAAATTTTTATTTGAATTTTTGGATTTAATTGAATAATTAAATCAATAATTTAATATGTTAAATTATGGAAATAATTGAAAATATAGTTAAATATGATTGAAAATGATTTGTAAAATTTTATTTTATCATATGAAAGTTAGAATGATATTTTAGAACTTTTAAAATCGAATTAAAAGTTAAATTGTGAAAATTGAATATTTTAATATTTAAATCGACTAGTGAAAATAGTCAATTTTTGAACAGTCTCAGAATTGAACGAAACTAGTTCCATTGGATCCGTAATAGTTAGTTATTACCGGATTTCAAATTTCGTGTCAATCGGAGTTATCGTTTGATCGTGGCAGCTCGAAACGCATCGAATTATTTTTAATTTAAATTTGACGAGTGAAAATAGCCATTTTTCAAAAAGTCTCGGATTTCGACGAAACTATTTTCATCGGATCCGTAATGTGATATTATTGTAAGGTTTCAAATTTCAAGTCAATTGGATTTACCGTTTGTCCGTTACGAATTAAAACGCCTAGAAATCGACTTAAATCGGTTTAATTCAAATTGAGCGTTTACAGCCATAACTCGCACATACTTCCGAATTAGCTTCCGAAACCTGTTCCATTGTGTCCAGAACGCGGGGTAAACCCTAGAAACGCTGGTTACGGCGCGTAAATCGGAGTTCGGAAAATCGAAATGAATAGTGTCGTTTTAATTCTCTATAAATAGCCCACATACACAACAAAAATAAAAAAAATATATATATGAAACTAGGGTTTCAGCAGCCGCCACCATTAAAACCCACGGCCAGAAACTCACCATCATCTTCCTCGATTTCTGGCCAATCCATTGACGATCAACAAAAACTTTCAACTGAAGAGTGGTAGGGGACGATGAGATCTATGTCCTCAACGGTAGAGATAGAGTTTCGAGCGACGATGGGGGAGAAACGCGACCGCATTCCCTTTGTGTTCGAGCACGAAAATTGAGGCAGTGGCTCCACCGAGCTTCAAACGGCTCAAGGCGGTGGGAGAGCAGGGTGTGGCGCATCGTTTAATGCTTCCTGATCGAGGTGAAAGGGCTCGGGGTTGTCGCGTGAACTAGGGTTTTTGGGTGATGATGGGTTCGGTTTTTTACCTGTAGGCGTGAACGAGGAGGATGAATTGCATTCTACGGCTATGATGTGGGGGGGTGAGATCTCACGGCTAATAATAGATTTAGGTTTAAAATTATATATTTAGGTTGTAATTTATATATAGTTTAAATTCGTGTAACTTCATAAATCCATAACTTTTTCATACGAGGTCGAAAACGCGCGAAACCAGTTGCGTTGGAATCGTATGGAAGAGCACTACGCGATGGAGTTGGTTTGGAGTCGTTTGGAGTTAGTGAGAATTTTGGGTAAAATTAAACGTCCGTTTAATTTTATTCGAAATAAATCGCTAAAACGGAAATGAAACCAAGGTGAGAACTTCTCACTCAATCGAATCAGTTTCGATTTTATTTTAAATAGTTAGATTTAAAATATTTGAATGCATGTTTGAATGTTGATTAATATCTATTGATTGTTAAAATAGACATTATACACCGTTAGTAAGCGGATGTTATTTATTAAAAACATATACCGCGAATATTTCATAAACAGTGAAATTGGTATTATATATAATAGCAATATATATATATATTGGCATATGTATATATTGCAGTTGATTGATTTCCCGTATTTTTAGCGGATGAGACCCTATCACGCCGTTATTAAGCGGATAATATTTAATAAGAACATGTACCGCGATAATTTCGTACTGGAGCGAAATTGGTATTGTGCTAATGTTTGTGGATGCAGGAAAACAGGTTGGAGGGATCCAACTGGATTCCTCAACAGTTTTTAATTAATTTCAGATATTTTGATATTTGATGGATTATCATATACGATATGTGATGTCGTTGTAGTCGTGATTGACTATTTGGTGTGTAGCATCATTGGACCAAATTTTGAAACTTTAAAATGTTTTTTTTAAGTGATTTTTGAAAATATACTATATTTTTAGAATTGATCCATTTTAAATAAATAAACGTTATAATTTTTAAAGTTATAAAAATTATGATTTTTAAGAAATATAGTTAAAAGCTGATTTTTGAAAATAAGGAATTAATGACTTTATAAAAGAGTTTAAATTGGGATTCTGAACTTGTTATAAAAAGTTAAATATAGGATTTATAAAATTTAATTATTTTATGAATCAAAATGGTGAAATTATAAAGGAATTTAAAGACGTTTTAAAGAATAAAATAAATTGATTTATATTAAGAGATTTATAAATGGATATTTATAAATTGAAATATTGACATTATAAAACGAGTTTTTATAAGTGTTTGAATGAAGTGGAAATGAATTTCATAAATGAATGAAATTTATGGAATTATAAACTGTGAAGTTGTAAAAGAAATTTATAAATAGTAAGATTTATAAATTTGGTGAGATTATTTGAAGAATAGATTAGTTAAATAAATGGATCTTATAAGTTATAAGATTTATAAATTGGAAAGTCTTTAAAAGAACGATTTTGTAAAATAATCGTTTTATAAGTATTTAACTTATAATATGAACCTTTAGTTTATAATTGAGTTATAAATCGAATAGGCTAATAAAAGAATTTATAAAAGGAAGTTTTTATAAATAAATAAATAGAAATGGAATTTATAAACGTTGTTTATAAATTCGCAAACGACTTATTTTGATAAGTTAATTGTTGAAACCTATTAATGGAGTTATATTCACGTTTTTAAACTGTGAATAATCCTTTAAAATAAAATGTATAAAAGGATGAAAATTGTTAACGTAGTTTATTCACGTTTTTGAATAGTGAATAAGAGGTTAAAGAAATTGTTTTGAATGTGATATTTTAAACAGAATTAAAACGATCTAACGATGTTTTAAATGCATGGAGATTCGAAACCATGGATTTCAACATTTATTGTTGAAATAGACGTTTTCGAGAAATAAAAGGAAATGGTGGACTATAACACTGTTGTTATAGTAAATGATTTCCGAAAGGAAATGTTTTGTATAGTATTGGGATTTATATATCTATTTTAATTTCGAATCCCTATACTAGTGATCTTGGGTTGTCGTAACGATGTTTTACGCAACATTCGTTTTGGCCCAGATAAATATGTTAAGGAGAATGATTTCCTTAATAGAATGAAATATATATACTTAATTCGATTTAAGTATATAGAATATTTTCTAAGTGTTGAAAATAAATAAAATTTGTGAATTACTTATGAATAAATAAGTATGGAAATGTTTTCCAATATGAAGTGAATATTTTGAGAATTTATCTTTTTGAAGATAAATTGAAATGAATAATTGAAATCGAATATTCATAGATATTTTGGATTATAAATTCGCTAAAGAATTTATGAATGAAAAGGAGAATTTGTTTAAAAATAAATATTGATTTATTTTTGAAGTGTGAAATTATATATCTTGTAAAGATATTTTGGAAAATAAATAATTTGGAAAATTATTTGGAAACTGGTGATGTGTGCATATCCATTTATAGTTCAATAACCGACTATCAATATTTCCCTTTGAATGGGTATATGATGTGATTTGTTTGAATTTGAATGCCACACTTATTTTTAAATAAGCGCTCACTATTCGGGTTAACCGGGAAAGGACCATGGGGTAGTATAACCCATTCCGAATATGTGATACGTCGTTATGAATTGCATTGAAGATCGGTGTTGAAGACCGAGTATTTGTAAAAGCGAAAGGATGACCTATCGATTTTCTCTGCACTGGGTAGCTCCTGGTATAGAGATTCCTTAAGTGATGGGAAATTCGATCGGGATTGTGAATACCCGTATTGCAAGGGCTTCGTAAGAAGTGCCTTCGGTTTTGTTCGAGCCCGGAACAGACTTGTATGGATTGTATGTCTGACATTACAAATTGAGATATAAAGCCGATTTCTTTCAAATATATTTCTGTTGGTGGCGGAGAATTTATTCTTTTAGCTTAACACCCTTCTCTGAGACGTACGAGCTCAGAGGTTATATAGTTGAATGTTATCAGCGATATATTCCCAGTTTGGTAATGTGACATGCTGAGTGATGCTGAAATGATCGTTGTGTTGATTATTTGTGATAGGATCGTTTATTTGATCGTCTATCCTTGTGATCATTGTGTTGATCATTTGTGACCCAAAGCATGGCTTTTGTATAAAGTATGTTTTTGTGGACGTGAATTCGTCGAGCCTCACAACCCGGCAATGGTCGAAACAGGAATTGTGCGGCAAAGTTTTCAGGGATAACTTCCCTAGGGTATGACCATTTCTTCTGGAAAAGGGTAGTATCATGGTATGGAGCCCAGATACTTACTCACGTTGAAACACTTATTATTATAGTGTGATGTTGGTTAGAGAGCTCTCGTTTAAAGGTCCCAAAGGACCGGGGGTGGCATATCTGAGGGTTTGTAATATTCCTTGGGAAAAGGGATTCCCGGCTTTGTTTAGCAGAGGACGGTGGTTCTCGGGGCGTCCTTCCAGAGGCGTTTCCATGTGGCAATGGGAAGTTCCTTGGCCTGACCATTTGTTGGAAAATCCATTCTTCAAATATGAGACTTGTACGGTTTTAGTTGTATAACCTGCTATGGAATGTGGCGGTAACCTGCTATTGAACATAGTTAGCTATAGTAGGCATACGATAATGGTCGTATGTTGGCTAAGATTTATATTCTACTTTCGAAATGAATTTTCTCTACATTATGCACTAGTAATAATATCAAATGTTATTTTAAATGCGTATCAAGCATCTTTGACTATCATAAGGAGAAATCTCCTCCGATTCTGCGTTTGCATGTGTGTGTGTGCGGGAGGCCTTATGGTAGTCTCATTTTCAAAAGCATTGCGAATTGAATTTAAAAATATTCCTCTATTTTGATTTTAAAGATAAATAAACTGTTTTGAGTTCTCACACCAGTCACATGACTGACTCGGAGTTTATTGTTTTCCTTCCTAAACTCTGGGTGCCCACCAATTTCCACACGGGCAGTTAAGAGTTAGGTTTATCAGGATATTCTGGATATTCTGGAGTTGCTGGAGGCAAGACGGATGGCATGGCGTATTACTAGTATATAGTATTTCTTTTTCCGCTGCACTATTTGTTGTTGTTGTACACTCTGATGATATGATGTAATGTAATGTATAAAATGTAACAACTAATAGTTCTTTGTTTAAAGATTATTCATTTATTATTATATGTTGTTCCGCTGTGAATTGTGAGATTCTGATGTTGTTCTTGTTTTCTGTTCCGTCCTATTTTCTTCTGTTTTTCTTTTTCCTCTATTCTCTTTTTCTTCTATTTTAAAATGATCATCTTCTTTCCCCTATTTTCTAATCTTATCTCTTCTTCTCTCTTTTTCTTTTCTTAAATTTCTTTTAAAACCCATAACATTCCGGTTTTTGGCCTTCGATTTCTCGGCAGTCGATAAAGTAAGTGTCGATGTTGAATTTTCGAAAGTCGAAGATTTTCGGGGCGTTACACATACTCCCACTTGATCGCGAGCGACCCTACCGTGACGACCTGATACCACGCGAACGATTGCACTCACTCTCTCGACCTTCCCCTTCCATCCATCTATGAATCGACGCAAACAACCTACATCCACGCGTCCTTGCGCGACTACGAGCCTCCCTAGATCTGCCGTCGACCCCGCGAATACTCCTCGCATGAGCGCCCACTCAGCCTCGCCGTATGATTCGAGCACGAATCCATTTTTATAAATGGATTTGAATTCGATTTTGGTACGATTTGATTTTTCTCTGTGATTTGGATCTTTAATGTAAGGAAATAGAAATAAGAATGTGAAGGATACAGCTTCGTGAAATAAAAACTAGGGAAGGAAGTGATGCCTTGCATGCGTTATTAAGGAAGGTATCGTACACATGTTGGCTTGCTTGTTTGACCAAGCTAAAGGACTATGATTTGGCCTTTAGAACGACTGAAGTGTCAATTTTGTATGTATATAAAATTATTTAAATTATATTGTCTCGGTTCCGCAACTCAAAATATCAAACTCCTATTGAGGCATGCCGCTAGGCATTTATAATGTCAAACCCCTATTTCGAACACAAAGGAGAAGGTTTTGAGTCCTAATTCGATCGTATGGAGAAGATAATTTTATGAACCCAGTTATTATATTAAATTTTCGATATAAATTTTAGCGCGTTTATATATCATACGCTCACACAACAACTCCAAACACTACGAAAATTAAAATCCGATAATAATATAATATTGCAGATCCTGGTATCGTCAAATTCCGAGACTGTGCCTCGGAAGGCTATTTTTAAATATCAATTTAAGCGATCTATTTTCAAGACTGAACAAATCACCTTTAAATTCAATTTTAACACTTTTACTATCTTCGGTATTATCAATATAAATTTTACAAGCCTTCAAATTATTTTTAACAGGCTTAAAACTGAAGATTCAATAATTTACCCAATTTTAGTTTATTAAATCCAATAACTTAATTGCTAAATAATAATAATTTTTGAATTCAAGTTAAAATTTAACTTTTAAATATTTAAACTAAATATTCCAATTTCAAACATCCAAAAATTCTAGGTCGTCACATTTTTCCTCACAACATTCCCAAAACCTTTTTATGCTATACACATATAGTATCTTTCAAATCATACTCTTCATATGAATCACATATAAATTCATTTACACAAAATCGATATCTTAAAATCGATAGTTTCCAAACTTGGCTTTCCAAATTTCCAAAATTAATTTTTTCCAAAAATCAGAAGCCTTTCAAAATCAATGGGTTCCAATTTTTTTTCCAATTTCATAAATCATTTATATATATATATATATATATATAAGTTTATTCTTTTAACTAGAACAAAATATTATTGGATCACTTCCTACTTGTTGAAATTCCTTTTTATACTTCAATTATTTTTCAAAGATCACATCTTTAATAAGGGTAGTTTATCATATATATCAAATACACACACACACACACACACACACACACAGAGACTTCATTTATTCGAAATCAAATATTCAACTTTGATTTCTTTTATAAAATTATTTACTACCTTACTTACACTTCATAAAGTGAATTTCAATCATAGAGATATCAAACTTCCACTATTATTCATCACATATTTCTCAAAATATACTTTTCCCTTTCTAAAAAAAATCATTTTTAAACTTCTTCTCAAAATTTCCAATAACTATTTCATTCAAGCATGTACGATGTACATATATCATCCGTATGCAATATCAAATCCATACGTTCACTCGATCACACAATTTCATTTCTGAACTAGTGTAGTCCACCCGACTTCCTAGTGTGGATTCAGATCTGGTTTCTTAATCAAAAAACGTCATTCTCCTTGCATAGCCATAACCATGATAGAGAATTTCAGGAACCAATCAAAAATCCATATCTAGGGTTCACCATCGAAAATCGAGTGAAAAATCCCAACTCGGATCGATATACTATCTCGAAATTCTATGCTCAAATCTAAATCAAATCGTTAAGAGAATAGAATAATATACGTACATTCTACGTATTTACCTTAATTGATTATCAGCTAAATCAATTTTCTTTCACAATTGCTTCAATTTCCATTTGGCTTATCACTTCAACTATAAACAGTTTGCACTCTGACCGACTTGAATTTAATAAATAGCTTGAAAAGTTTAAAATAGATAAGTAGTTGTAAAATAGTTATTAGTTGTAAATAGCAGTAGAATAGTTAAGTAATTATTAAATAGTTGTAAAATAGTTCATTAGTTGTATAATAGTTAGATAATTGCAAAAAAGCAGTAAAATAGTAATTAGTTTATTAAACAGATGTAAAATTGTTGTAAAATAGTAATTAGTTTTCAAAATAGCTGTAAAAGAATTATAAGATAGTTTGGGTTTAAAAAAAAAGGTTGTATAATAAATAATTAAGAAAAATAGATTTAAGATAGTTTATATTAAAACAATTTATTTGCAAATAGTTTTAGAGTCAAACTGTTTTAATTTCCCAATCTTCCATTCCAAATTATAAATCATCACAATTTATACAAATTCGAGTTAAATTTTCATACATTGATTTAATTCCTTAAATCGAATTAACCTTTGCCTTTAATTTAACAACATAGGTTTTTAAGAAATTAAATTCTGAGTCCGGCTTTCTAATATTCATTTAAATTAATTTTACTTAACTTATTTCAAGGTTCACGTAAGAGTTCAAAACTTTTTTAAAACAATTTAATCTTTGAAATCCAATTTACTACCCAATTTTAACTCCTAAATTTGAAACCAATTCTTAACAATTCAAGTTTACAAGTCTTTTTTTAACATTTAATTCCTAAGTTCAAAATGATTCCATTTTCATAATTACAATTTCACTTGAAAAATCAAAATCTTTTAAATAGTTTTAAAATATGGTTTTAGTTCCATTTAATTTCAGCAATGGATATATATTATCTCAATCCACTTCTTAATTCATTCAAAACAATCCAATTTACAGTTTCATAGATTATTAATAACTATAGGATGATAGCAGATATGTCGAAGCAAATAAACATCCAAATTGTCTAAAACATCCATCAAAAGCATCCATTACCCATTTCCAGAACTAAAACTTGTTTCGAGATCACACATAACTCCCTTTTTAATTCAACTCATTTAACTTCCCTAAGTTAAATCCCAATTCATTTAATCCAGTCAACCTTACTCAATTTGAATTCTCCATTTCAAATTTTTTAACTTCTATCCATATCCTTTCCCACTTATAAGTTCAAAAGTTATTTTACTTTGGGTTATAACTCACATTCCAGGGGAAAAAAATTCAAAACTCAACACTTAGTGTTTACTTCCAATAAACTTCGTTATTACGTATATCCACACATATATACATATTTATTTTATTTGCTCAACAAGTCATACTTTCAATTTTAAACCATTTTGGGTTTTTAATTTGAAACAAATTCCTTTAAAGTTTCTAAAACAACTCTTGTTTTAACATAAGATTCCTACATTCAAAAATATTCCGAATAATATTATTTATTGTATTTCTTTAACACTTTTGAAACAAATTTCAAATTTTCTGGACTTAAATTTTAAAACTTCATAATTTAAACCCTTTTCAATTTATAGGTCATACTTATCTAAATTGTTACTTAAAGCATTCCATTATTTAGACACAATAACCATTATATGATAATAACCTAGATTATTAGATCTGGCAACTATTCTCTATATATTATCCCGTAATCCGTTCAAAAATAAAATCAGGGTAACTTAATTCAGCATTCTGAAACACTTCTACAAATTTTAGGATTTTAATTTCTGGTTTGAATCCATTTCTGGCTTATCTTACTTGTATAGTTTACATTATCCAATCCCAATTTGGATACACATATATATTACCACTTAAATTCTTATGATCTTATTCAATTTCAAAAATCGACAACTAGTTATCTTAATACATCATAATAATTAGAAAAATTATTGCTTTATATATCAAAATATAAGCTTATATAAAAACTACTATTAAAACCGTTTTTAAATCATTATATAGGAAAATAACAAGTATGCTCTTATATAATACACTCAGCTCATTCTAGGGTACTACTGACCCTATCTCTAATGAGTAATCCCCACCAGAGCCAAGGTTCTCGCTTAACCTTCTGCTCTGATACCAAATTGTAACAAACCGAAAAATTTGACCTCGAAAATTCGACACTAATATGTTCACTATAGAAGAGTCGAGTAATCGAACGTCGTAAATTCTTGATTGTTAGGGTAAAGAAGAAAAAAAGGTAGAAGAAGAAACAAAAAATAACAGCATAGAATCTCACAATCGTAGCGGAACAAAATATAATATCAATTAACAGCATATACACAAAGAAAGCTGTAAATGTCAATTTAAATACAATATATTAGAGTACAACCATTCACAAGAAACTGGACAGTTGTAACAACTTGTCCCTGACTACTAACAATACAATCTCAAATACACAACGGAATATACTCCATACGTTCTTGCCATCCAGCTCGCCTTCTGAGCTCCCGGACGTCCTAAACTGAAAATCTATAATACTCAGTCTGACCCGAACATTACAATAAAGTAACATCCGAGTCAGGTTGGAAACCAGTATGAGTAAACCCATTTAATATGAAATACTTATGTCACAAACTTCTTTGAAAAGCCAGGGTAACTCATTCATCACCATGAGTTTTATCTTGCTAAAGCCAAACACTAATTTCACAAAATAGATCTAAGTACCATTACTTAGTTTTAAAAGGCCAAGTTCACTTGAGTTATTCCATTACAACCTATTCGATTCTATAATCAAATCTGTAAAGAATTATAGTAGTTACTAATCGAAATGGTTACGGATATTGCTGATATCCGACCCCGATCTCTTCGAATTCAGTGCCATCTTTAAGCCAAGTCGTTTTAAGGAAAAATAATTCAATTTAAACTCAGAATATCATATTCATACGGTAATTCATTATAGATATCTAATTAAATAAATGATTCATATTTATTAACAGATCAATCCAATCATTTCACATCACATAATATCACAAATTAATGGACTCGAGATTTTAATCAATCTGAGCATTCAATACAATTTAATCATTCATAAGATAGATAAACTAGTCACACCATTTCTAATTAATTTAATTTAATCATGAAATAAATTAATTACTTATAAATTCTGCTTAAATAACATTGATAAATTACAAGACATTTTATTTTATTTTAATCAATTATTGGAATTAATTAATTATCATTTACAATAACTTAAGACCTTAATTAATCAAAAGTTTAAACCATTTATCTTAACCATTTTACTTAATTATCATTTAAGTTTAACTTAATAAACCTTTGGAATTAATTTATTATTAGCATATAATTAACTCAAGCCTTTAAATTAATTAAAAGTATAACCCATTTATCTTAGTCCCTTACTTAATTACATTATTAGCTTTATATAAACTTAAGAATTAACTTAAATAATAGATATATAATAAAATATTCCAAACTTAATTAGTTTAAGTTGAAAAGATATTATTATATTACCTTTAACTAATTTAATACTTAAAAAAACATTTATTATTTAAAAGAATTAGTTGAGAAATTATTTTCAGAAAACTTGTTTTGTTTCTAAATTTTAAAACCTTGTTAATACCCACAGTACAAACTCGAGTCACTCCCTATACTAACCCGAGCCCAAACCCAAGAAATCCTTCTTCTCCCTGACTCTCTCTCTTCCCTCTAAAACTGGCATACACACCTGATACTTCCCCGAGTCCAAATCCGAGGCTCATCTTCTTCTCCTACTAAACACAAAAACAATCACTACCCATGGTACATGTTGACATACATGCACATACACACACGATCGCCGCTGCTCCGACCTACGATGCTACCACCAGCAAGTTGACGACAACCCTCTCCCTTGATTCTGACCACCAGAACTTTGAAACAAACACTAAATTCGAATTCGAGAAAAAACAAACACCACATGAACCAAACTCGATCCAAAGATTCGCCATACGCCACCACCTCCGACCATCTGAAGCCTCGCCGTGAGCCTAAACATTCGCCAGAGTCCCACAGTCCTATTCCCTTACCTCCAATCAACTCCGATGATTCCTCAACGACGCACTGCCCTCTAAAACAACGTCGACCAAATCAGGTATTAAAACCCTACTTCAAAGCCGTTCAACCTCCACGGTGAACTAAAAATCCAATCTCCAATTTTCCTAGGAGCCTCGACCTCTGAGCTACCTCCAGCAACGACTACGACCATCCCAGAATCTATAATCGCCAAAAATTATCAAGATCCCAATTTCCATTCAACCCAAAACTTCTACCCAAATACTATCCTAAATTTTTGAAATTATAATTAAAATTCATGGTTTTCAGATTTGAATCTGATGATATAAGCAAAAACTAAGATTTAAACAACTAATTTTCTGATTTGTTTTGATTTTTACCTTTCTTCTTACTTCCCGGTAATTCTACCTTCTAACTACACTTAAAATTATTTTTAAAATTAAGATTTAGTTAATACAAACACATTTTCTTTAGTCATCATAATCTATAAAGGTTTACAGGTAGAGGAATTGAATATAGAGTAAGCTTTGCTCTGTTGTAGACTAACAGAGATATGCATATCAAAAACTCAAACATGCACACACAAAGTCATATTTATGTACATGCAAATCATTCACAACATTACTTCAAGAATTTGTCACATGCAACTGGGTATAAACAGATTTAGCTTTTTAAGTGATGTTTACTCACCAGATGTTGAACAGAGTAATAGTTTTGAAAATCTGGAAATACTCTTGATTTTGAAAAACTGGAAACTTGATTGATCTACTTTGTTAAGCTTTGAATCTGTACTTAAATTTGAATCTGGAAGCTTGATCTATTTGATTAAGTTGAATCTAGCTTTGTATAATTGAAACTGGGAAGAGCTGTTTGTTTTATTTTTCTTCTCTGGTTTTAGATTTTGAAAGATTAAAAAAGAAAGGAGTTTGATACACACGCACACACACAAAAGTGTATTAAAATGAAGAAAACAAATTATTATGGCACTTGTTCACAAAGCCTCTTTACTAGCTTACAAATTTCTAAAGCCAATATTTTGTATATTTATTTATGTTTTATATTTTTATTTTTACACTTTCTTTTTATATGATTTATATATATATATATATATAACTTAAGGAAAATAATATAAAACTTATTTATTTATACTTATTTTAAGCTTAAGCTATTTATACTTTACAAATATATACTAGTGCTTAAAAATGTAGAGTTTTTTTTCTAATTTATTTTTAAGATACTTTACTTTTGAATTTCAAATCAAAGTTCCATTGACAGTCTACATACGTACATACATACATACATACATACATATATAAAACAATAGAAATTGGAAGCACATTTCAATTGTTTTGAAAAGAATAGATTTTGAAAATTTTAAATTAGAAAATTATCCCATTTATATTGCTAAAAATCCGGGTTGTCACAACTATCAAGTATCCACTTATTCTTCCTGATTTGTACAATTTTCCATTTAGAGTTAATTCTTCAAGGGCCATATAACATTTCTCTTCCTACACAAAATACAGACTTGGTAGAGAATTTGATTCTGTATGATAACTATATGCAAACTTATAAGACAATGATGGTTTGAATAGATTTAAACTAGGGTTAACAAAATTACCGAAAATAGCCATTTTTAAAAATTTTCAAAATTCAGGTTATGAAAACTTTGAAAACCTTACTCCGATACCAAATGTTAGAAATGCAGATTACAGATCTTAAGGATGGATTAATACTAGGGGTGAATAGTGTTTTGTGGATTTAATAAATCTTTTTCAAACTTATGTAATTTGATCACCAACAAATGCAATACATAGACACAGATGTAATAACAGAATCAGACACAAATGCAAATAATAAGTAGAAGCCGTAAAAGAAAGAATGCACCGGGATTTTATACTGGTTCGGAGTTACCCTACATCTAGTCACGCACAATTGTACAGATTTCTTTTCAAAATAATCTCCTAGATTACACCCTCGATTTCAAGGCCACGAGATACACCCTCCTATATTCGAGTCCAGTGCAAACTCTCTTGATTTACTAGGCCACAAGATCACCTAATCAATTTCTAGGGCAACAATCACACCCATTTGATTTTAAGGCTCAACTGTGCCTTTTACTCAATAATTTGATTTTCGAATAATCCTATAACTTTGAATAGCACTGAGACCTTATGGAGAGAGTGGTAGAGAATCAAACAAGAGATATTCAAATTTGATTCACTTGGTATTTCGGTAGAGTATAGTTTTTTGGGATTCTTTAGAATAAATGTGGAAGACGAAAAGGAGAGAAAATAATGAAATCGTATTGAAAATTCATTTAGAACTACATGTATTTATAGAAGATCAACAACCATATCTATTTGTGAAAGGATACGACGAATAAACACTTCTTTTGAAAATTTGAGTTTGAATACTAACGGGCACCATGTCGACATGGAGGGGAGGAGTATGTCAACATGCTCTAGGCAAAAATGGTGATTTTGATTTTCCTATTAAAATTGGTTTCTATAATTTTTCAAAACAATTTCTAAACTTTTGTAAATGTACTTGAATATAGTTTAGACATATAAAAGAGTTTAGTAAGTAATTTTTAATATATAGTCTTAGTCTATAAAATGATTTAAAATCCGAGTATATAAATATTTAAAAGCTAAATATTAAAACAAGAGATAGTTTAAAATCAAGGACAATTTTTAAATCAAAATATTAAAAATGATAAAGATAATTTTGAGGCTAAAGTATTTCAAACGTGACAGGTGTCTTTTTGAAAAGAAGGTTTTGAAAATATTTTAAAATAAGAGATATATTTTCGAAAAGCATTTTCATAAAATTAGTGGATATCAACATAGGACCACTATATGTTCCATTAGATATTGCCGTATGTTCCATCCTACTAGGGTTCCTCCCTTTAACAAGCTCGAAGTGGATTCCATTCCACGAATAAATTTCGAATAAAGATGTAAGCGCTTTCAAGAAGTTTTAACAAAATTCTAGACTCAATACTTATCTTGTACTTTGAAATCTTGAACTCTTGGTATCTTGATACTCATGAGTCTTCAATCTTAATATCTTTGATTTTTAGATTCCTCGGTCTTGTATCCTATAATGTTCAGTCTTCATTTTTGGTACCTGCATGTTTATATCATGCATATACATATATATCTAAACTATAATGTTCGTATTTATATTTTACAATAAGTCCTAAGGTTGTTGTCATCAAAACCATCCTTCTCAAGGAATAACAGTATTTTCATTAAAACACTTATTTTAAAGATACAAGTTTATATTCGATCAAGTTTAATATTTGACAATTTACTCTCATGTTCTAAAAATGATTGTTCCTAGAAATCATGATTCATACGCTTAACTCATTTTTGACATTCCAACTTAACTATTCCTCGTTGTAGAGTAAAGCCAAGTAAGTTAGAGCACGGGTTGCATCAAAGCCTTGCCCAAACACTTTATTCTTGAATCTCATAAATAGATAAGTCTACCTCATCGACTTTTAGTGCTAAGTACAATATTAATGATTTCAATAAACAATAGGAAATCAACACGATGTTAAGTCCAAAAATCAAGTCTAATTGGGGCAGTTTTGCACAAGTGTTGCTTTGGCCACTTTTCAAGATGTTACTTAACTTTTATTATTTAGGTTTTTAATAGCAACAAACATACATATAAAAAATATTGATATGGTGAGAAAGCCCTAAATATCTCTCTACAAAGTTACATAACAATCGCTAAAAACAAGGCAATTCACAATTGCATCTATACGGACTACCATTGTAAGTGCAATTTCAAATCCGAGTCCGATCTAAACCAAAGTCCATCTATAACCTATGTGCTTTGTTCAAGGTCTTGTCTCAACTCATACAAGTCGATTCAAGTCCATTCTAAGTTCATTCAAGTCTATATATATGGATCACAAATGTTAATTATTTTTAAAGTAAGTACCCAAACCAATGTTTCAACTTAAGTTAACAACAATTAGAACAACATATATAAAATCATCACAACATATGTATGTGCTATATTTTCATTCAAAGGGAGATGTTAACTCACCTTTGACCACGCAAACAACCAAGATCCAAAAAACTAAACCAAACCCCATCCTTGCAACCACCTCCTCTCTTCTCCTCGCCTTGCACTTGCTTAATTTCCTCCATTTACCCTTCAATGCTCACGACCATCTCCTCCATGGGGATCATGGCTTTGCTTCATCAACTTTTGGCTAGGTGGAAGGTGTTCCAATATTATACTAAGACTTGCGGTAAAGTTTAATGTGATTTGGAGTTGATTTCTAACTATTTATTCTGAGAACATGTAGTGAAGAAGGAGATGAAGAAGCCGTCAAAAGAGCTTGATTTTCAGTTGTGATTTTGTGATTATACTCTATGGTATGCCTCTACTTATATAGAAAATGAATGGTGTTACCTAAGCTTGCACTTAACCCACCAAACCATTCCATGGAAGCTTCACCTCCCATCACTTATTTATGTCACTTCTCCTTTAGGCTGATTACCATTATACCTTCACCATGATAATATCTCTTATCCTAAAGGAAGTTTTTACAGCCTTCCAAGCTCAATGAAGATGTGTGTCTTAATTAGTTGTTAATGTGTTCATTTGATCATTAGACAAGAGCATAAGAGTTCGAACAACTTATATCGATCGAAGAGCCATCGATAAACCGATTTTCAGTCGCATAATCGGTTTCTCTTCGAAGAATATATTTTTGAAAACATTCTTCCAATATAAGTTTACCATCATTATTTATGATTTAAAAGGAGGATAATAAGCTTATAAATAATTTTAATAATATTTAATCCAAGATTCAAATATTTAAATAATTCAGATATTTAAGTATGAAGTGTCCGAAATTCCGGGTCGTTACACTAAGTGTATTATGATGCTCGCCTAGGCAAGTATCCTATAAACCACTTGGGAGATTATCTAAATCGTCACAAACAAGTCGAGAAGAAGTACTTACCCAAACCATCATAAGCAATCTTAACTACACTATACTATAATATAATTTTACAGTGACTAAAGATCATCCAAAATAATATATGATGCCCATTCCTATACTACATTTTCTCACACGATTTCTTTGTTAAACTAGGGTCGGCCACTTAACTCCTCTTATGTGAATCCGATCCGGTTCCTTAGTTTGACCACTAAATTTCCTCGCATGACTATAGTCACTCTTAGGAAATCTCTCATTCACCTTAAGAATCTGACTCTGCTCGTCTTTAAGAATCGAGTGAAAAATGCCCGCCTAACTAGTGCAAATCACCTTGAAACTGTATGCTTGAACGAGGATTAGGAACTGACATGTGAATGGGTCGATCCTTAGAAAATAATGAAGAATTTTTAATTTCTTTCTTTTTCTCTATTATGAAGAAGAAGATGAATAATATACGTATCCAAATGATAAAGAAGTTTCTCAAACTATCTGGTTAAGTTTCTAAGTGGGCTAAGCCTAAAAAATTGATTAATTTAGCCTAAAAGAAATTTACACACTAAATTATTACCAATACACAAATGTACACATGTTATACAAATATATGTGAATTATTTTCACATTATAAAATCATACAATATATTCTAATGTACCAAATATTTATTTCACATTAAAATAAAAGATTATTTAGCTTTAAAAATTTATTTTCATAAATAAAATTCTTATTTTAATGAAGATGCACAAATTACACAGTAATTATATAAAAATTCATTTTTAAATTCAAAAATTAAATAAAAATTATTTCTTTGTGTAATTAAATTTTAAAAATCATATTTTCACCATTTTTACAACCAAAACTTGTTTTAAACCAAATTTCTCAATTTTTGTTTATAATAAATTACGTCTTAAATCAAATGCTTCTTTTAGAAATATATAAAAGAAACATTTGGCAATAATTATCAAAATTATTGCATTTCTTTAAATTAAAATCATTTAACTCAAACAATCAAAAATAAAGTTTTAAAACTTTATTTTCAGATTTTTAAATCCATTGTTTATTTAACCTTCAACATATGGTATTGATCCCACCACTAAAGGTTTGTTAACATAAGGGCAAACACTTCTAACATGAATGACTCCATGCAAACCATAAGGTAGTGTTTGGTTTACAATCTAATTTTGGGTTTTCTATTTCAAATATGTATGCCAAATATGAGAGGAGTGAAGTGATACTAGAGGCAATGGAAGGAAAATGAAGGGATGACAGAGGGGATGGAAGGACGATGGAAGGCTGGATTGTTTCTCATGCTTCATTTTTCGAAATAAGGAAAATAAGAAAAAGTTATTTTCTATTTTGTATGTTAATTATGTTTTATAAATTGGTCATTTTCGATAATATACATGCATCTTACGTATTTTTGTATGAATGAAAATCCAAAACTAAAAGTGGCAAAATAAATACAGCCTTAATAAGTCATCAGTTAGTCTTTGTGCTAGGCATCTACCAATATTACTTAGATGCAAATCCAAGTCATAGACCAACCGCATTCAACTTGAAAGCTTGTGCATCAAGTGTGAGTGGTAGTACTCTCTGTCGTTGTACTTTAGCTTAACAATTAAGGTTACTGATACAAGGTTTGTCTTTACAAAAGGTTTCACCTACTATGAAAGGTATTAAGTTTAGACTATCTACCAGATAACTAAAAATAGATAAATATAAAACTCATGTATCTAAAAGAAGATAAGAAAGTAACTGATAATTGAAGCACACCTTGCCACAAGAATTTCTTTACTTACCCTAAGTCATAGGCCTCGTAGGACATGATAATGCCTGCAAGGTATAAGTCATCATCACTTATTCATCCCTTAGAAGTGCAGGAAAATCCTTCTTTAAGTGACCAAGTTGATCGCAATTGAAGCACTAAGCTACATGGCATTTTGTAGAGAAATGCCTCCATATGCCATAGGAGTGGCATACCATTTCTTCTCTCATCTTTCCATAAGCATGATCTATCCTTGTATCTTAGCCTTTGTGCTTTAGTTAGAACTTCGGTTTGGTTTCCACCTTTGCTACCTCTGCTGGTACCTCGATGATGCTCTCTTGGAGAAGAGCCAGCCCCATGAGACTCTCATAAATGGCCCCTACTAGAATAAGACTAAGCAATAAATCCCCAACTAATGCATTAAGACCCTAAGCAAACTCCATGCCTTCTTCGATGCGGTGCTAACCATCTCAAAATTTTTTTTGCCAAGAAGATTAAATCAGCTAACATAATCCATCACTAACAAGCTACCTAATTTCAAATGGATGGAACACTCAAACTGTATTCCTCATCTGGACTTATAAATAAGCCGAGTCTTAAAGCGACATTCGGAATTAATCTAAGTCATGGCCCGCTCATCATCCTCCTCCACTATTATGTACCACCAAGCCAAAGCCAACTAAGGTGCCAGGAAGAATTTTTTTAAGTCCATATTGGCAAAAGCCCTCTCAAATGAATTGGGCTAAGCCAGTATTCTCGCAACGGTCTTAGAACCTAGATATGGCTTGTTGCCAGCGTTAAGAAATTCCCAGCATAACTTTGAAATGTCTAAAGCTAGTGGAGCAAGAGATATTGGTTCCACTAGGGCTATACCTGGGGTATTTGCAAGTGGCGGAATATACCGTGCGGTGGCTAAATAGTCTCCAAACTAATTAGGCATCTCAAAGTGCCTTTCTATGGTCTCTCATGTGCTCCGTCTACTCATACTGATAGCATGAACGTAGATACCTTAACAATAGTGGTAGAAATAAATAAAGTTCAAAAGAAAAGGTGGTATATGTAGTATGATATAGTAGAAAAATACAATCATGCTCTCTCTACTTATCTCCTTCTACCAGGTTGTTTTAACTCAAACTGCTCTACCTTTTCCTAAGTGTTGAACCTAGGCTCCGATACCAAATGTAACAAATCGCCCTTCGTCAAACCCATAAATCAACATTGAATGACAACGTTTGACTCTCGAATATCACAGATGACAGTTGGTAAGGGTAAAATAAAAAAACAAACACCATACCAAGGTGTAGTGACATAATCTTACAATGGAATGCTAACATATAACATATTGAATATACATGCATAGACATGATGAACAATATATAAGAGACTACAATGGTAGAAGTAATTGATAAGTAAATACCAATACAAAAACTTATAATAGAATATCAGATACAACGTATCTCATATACAAATAACATATCTGTCATGATCTACTATAATATCAAGTATATGTATCCAAGAATCGTCTTTACCTCCAAAACTCTAGCTGCACCACTCTAATGACATATCTCCAAAAGCACCTGACTTCCAAACTATTCAATCGAGTATTGGAGAGTTGTCATGACATAAAGAGACAATGACAAAACGCCAGCCACACATAAAGCCTAGTGTAAGGGGAACTATCTCAAAATACCATATATAAAAACTATGTACATTATAAAATGGGAAGTTACTAAGGCATATCCGGTCCTCTCCACAAATGTGTATCAGGGGCAATTTGGACAGCCCATAAGAAAGTATAGTAAACCCATCACAAAAGTAGGGAATCATATCATAACCTGCCCTTCTCATGTAATCAACGAATAAGCACAGCTAATTTAATGTGCTAGGTACGAAACAATATACCATGATAAGGTAAAATATAAAAATGTAGAGACGTTATAAATTTCACAATATAAGCATTCCTAGAAGTCACAACGATATTATCAACCAACTATATAACACACATAATATAATGATAAGAGGTAGACGAAAAATATAAATTGATACTCACCATCACTGTAACGACCCGCGTTTTCGTACGATTTAAATCGACGATAAACCACACATGTCAGACTTAAACCATATAGAAGGGCGGATTATTAGGGGGTAAATAGTAAAAAGCAGAGAAAGAAAGAAAAACAAAATCGAATCTTGCAGGGGAACGATAAAATATGAAAATCATATATACAGTTCATGAAGCTGCTTTACAAAATATTTGATTTTATATATACAATACATATCAGAGTTGCACATACCATCGAATAATAATTGATGCAGCGGAATAAAGTGTGTAGTGGAATATAATAATAAATAATAACTCTTCGTCCTCCAGAATACGGTCTTCCAAACCCTGAAATGCTCAGACTGACCCGAGCGAATTGAAAAGACAAAACACTCGAGTCAGAACTAAAAGATCTTATGTAAGTTAAGTTAACAATAAATAATATGAGTGGAACGACGTTAGAGATGTTCACGGAATTTGACATCTCCTATCCAATGTCTAACGTGAGTGCAGTAACTCAAGTGATGCTCGGGATTCACATCTCCTAAGGATCCGTTAAACAATCTACTATGTAGTAATATACGCTATTATAATAGTGTCTAAAGTAAAGTATAATATACTGAAAATGGCGTTAAGGCTTTACATTTTCCACCTTAACACATTTTTGTATTCCCATAGTCTATATAGTACCGTAATCTCCCCCGTACCGGGTGTCGTCAAAGGGCACTCCATAGGTATGGTATAAAACAAACTCGTACAAGGCGCGCTAAGGTAGGTGACACGGCACAACTAGGCAATGCCAGGGTAGATATACCAATTACGCTTCCGGGTCAGTGGTAACGCATAGTGGAAACTACCGCCCACCTCGAGCCACACCCCGAAATCAAAGAAATCAAAAGTGGCTACCGAATAAATCCAAAGTCAGGGTAGAATATCGAAGGGATGTGCCCAATAAAAGGGGCTACCTTCTTAACACGTCAATCGCTCTCGTTTTAGCCAACTTATGCCAACTCACGGGAGTCGGGTCCACGTATTTACCTCAAAGGAAACACCGTCACCATCCTACTTCATTCTAGATCTCCACCACGTACACGGTTGTTAAAGTGGTTTTCGGAGTTGGCAGAGAGTATGACAACTTCTGATCCCGGTCTCTTCAACAACCAACCGTTATTATAACACCGCGGTCATTTCAAAATAATTTATACTTTACAACCAGAATAAAATATTCATTTCAAAACCATATAAATACGATATCACTTCCTCTTTTAAAAACCAAATCAATATGATATCAATTTCAAACATATCCCCTTTTAAGACCATAACATTTTCAAAGTTATAATATTTCAAAACCAAAAATTTGAAATATAGCCTTTCAAAACGTAAAACTTTGAATTTCATAACTTTGAAACATACTACACCACTTAAATGGTTTAAATATGAAATTACTTTATAAAATAAAATAGTTTCTTCACCTTCACAAATCAATTCCAATTATAGATTCAAATTCCCAAATAAACCATTTCAATTACCATATATGTCAAAGTTTTAAATATTGCACAATTTCACAACGAATTCTCTGATAATTTCATATATATCAAATTCCATTACTCTTATTTTGATTTGAAATATTTACTTAATAAATCAAATATCATTTAAGTAAAACCTTTGAACTTCAAACAACAGGATATACTTTCAATTTAATTTAACTTGATAGTATTCATTTAATTCAACTTGATATTCATTTAAATCCTCTAAACCAAAAATCAAGTTATGAAAATCATACCTTTTAAAATCTCTACTTTATTTAAATTCCAAATAAATTTTATTCGAGGATAATTCTTAAATACTTTAATTCAAATCAAATTCATATTTACCTTCCAACCTTAATTTTATTTGAGTCATTATAAACTCTATATATAATAGAATTTAAATAGATACTTAACCATTTTGTATAAAGGAATCAAACTTATTATTAAACTCATTTTTATTAATCAATTTTATACATAGCTTAAATTCAAGAATTTAACTACATATATAAATAAAATAATATTTATATCATCAAAATTAATATTTACTAAACCGTATATTTCTTTCCAAAACCATAGAAAATCATTTCAAAATAATTTTATATGTATACCGCGGTGCCTGTATATAATTTTCTATCCCATGGTCAAGTAATACGGTTATTTATCATTTCAATCCGCAATTTAAAATAAAAATGCGGTTGTATATCATTTCTAACCGCGATCCCGAATCAAAATAAATGCATAACAACTTGCATATTATGATGATATAAGTAAAACATCCATTCATCCATCATAAAATCATACATCCGTCACAATCATCATCCAAAAACAATCAATCAATATCGATATATAACTGATAATATTTAACAGGTAATTAACTGGCAGTTATATTCAATAATAAATTAAATAACGATTTAATTTGAATAAATGCAATTAACTGAGATGATGATTAAAATATATGGAAAAATTCATAAATAAATGCATAATCACAACACAAATTTAATTTAACAAACATAAGAAGTTTTAGAAGTTGTGAGTGGGTTAATACACTCACCTTTTGAATTTAAATTGAATTTAAATCCAATTTAAACCCAAAATTTTGACAGTCTCAGAATTCATCCAAACCAGCATCAATGTGTCCAAAATTTCAATACAAACCCATAGAAACAAAATGCGCGTGAAACGGACCTCGTATGTGAGAGTTATGCATGTTAGAACGATTGAAATTGAAAAAAAAAACACTTACTTATGCCACGTTACATATCCCCACGTTTCTTCCTCACAACAGAAAAACATGACCCAGAATTTATGAAACCAAAACCCATGAACAAATCAACAACGGCCACCACGTTGACCGCCGATACCCACCGCTCCACGTCACCGTAGGTCACGACGCCACCTCTAATGACCTCGCCAAACTTCCCCCCACGCGCCACCAAGGTGTGGCCTCTTCCAGGTGTAGCCGCCGCCTCAAATAGGGTTTGCTGAAACCCTATTCGTAAAATTCCAGCCACTACACTCTGGTACAGACCGAATGACCATCATCGTAAGCCTCTATGCAACAATCTTCACCAAACCCACAAAACAATTTCGCAAATTGATGAAGAAATCAGGAATCCCCAAATCGACCTTAGGGTTTTGAATTTTACAAAGTTTGATCGTGATTTCTGGTTGACTCGAACATAAATTGCAAAATATAAGCTACCGTAGATTCGTATTGATGAAATCTTTGATATATATTTTTTTCAAATTTTTCTGAAGAGTTTGTATTTCTGGATTTGAATTTGATTTGTGTTTGGATCTAGAATTTGTTTGACTGCCATTAAGGAAGAGAGATGAACAAAACAAATAGAAATGAAGAACAGAGGTAGCTAGGGTTTATAGCATGATATATATAGGTAAGGTTGACATTTGAATGGATGGATCAGATAGATTTCGTGCTAACGCCAAAGTGGCCCAAAAAGCCCATTTCGACTCCGGAATGAAATTGGGTCAACCCATATATCAAAATAGATGTTTTTAAATATTTTAAACGTGATGGAACAAGTTTCAAGTCCAAATTCCATCGTATGAAGAAGTTATGTAATGACCCACTATTTTGGACTATTCGCATCTGTACATGTCGGACTTGAATAATTCAAAATACCGAATTGTTAATTTATATTTGGCAAAACTCAGAATACAGTAAATAAATAATCACAGAATCACAGACACAGAGTAATAATATGCAGCGGAAACAGAAGATAGTAGTTCATGAAGCTACTATATATATATAATAGAGTTAAATAAGTTACAACAGAAGTCTCGAATACAGTAGTCAAATACAAAAATCAGAATACATCACTGGAATCAACTGAATATCTGAAAGCTAGATAGATAGCCGGATCTTCAAGCGAAGCTCAAACTCCAAAGGTGAGTCTCGGATACTGGTACACTCAGTCTGACCCGAGCGTAAAGCAAAATACAAAACACTCGAGTCAGGATTAACATTCTTATATTAATAAATCCAACTCAAGTGAAATAACAACTGAAATACAAGTAACTTAAAGGACGTTGGAATAACCGTCCTCTAAGGATCCGTTAAACTATCTACTATGTAGTAATATACGCTAGATAGATAATGTCTATCAGTAATATAAAATATCAAAATAGTGTTAAGGCGTTACCATTATCCCCCTTAACATATTTTATATAAGCGTTATAGTCTATACAGCACTGTAAACTCCACCGTAAACTAGTGGGATATCAGGGAGTACTCCATAGATATAACACAAAACAAATTCGTAGTGGTCGCGTATATAGGGATACAAGTATGACAAGGCACATGAGGCAATACCCAAGGTAGTGAAACTACCGTTTGCCTGATCCGGACTGGTGAAAACGCATCGCCGCAACGATCGCAACACCGTGAAACAACACTCCCAAAATTACGAGGGTGCATCAATCAATAACAAGTAATGAGTAGTTTACGAAGAAGTGTGTTCGCTCGAGGTGGCTAACCTCATTTGGCCCGGCACGGCTCCTGTTTTAGTCATTTTCAATTTGACACAAGTGTCAAGGTTATCCATTATCGTTCTCTTTCTTCAGTCATCACGTACATTATTCCAACCACTTCATTCTGGATCACACTCCGCGTATAGTTATTAAAGTGGTTTTCGGTTTAGATAGAGAGTATGTCCATAACCGATTCCATTAAAATTACCATTAAAATTTGTAAACCATCATTTCATTTGTCTTTCGATATCAATTTCTGTAATTTATGTTACAAAACTTCCAAATTACCATTTCAAAATCTTATAATTCGATTTCAATCTTTATTTAAACAATTCAAATATTGGTTAATGTTCGTATATAAGTTTCATTTCGAAATCATTTTAAATTAATTTAATTTAACATTCAAATCAATTTAACTTCGTTTATCGATTTCATTCAATATTCTTTAAGTTAATTTATCACTCAAAACAATTTCCATTTAATTTCCAATTTATTAAATCAATTACTTACGTTCAACTTCATTATATCAAAACTTGAAATTAACTATATTAGATTCGTCGAATCAATTCTTTAAAATTACAAGTCTTATATTTATTTTAATAAATCACATTTATTTCTTGTTAAATAAATTCAATTTCACTTATTTACTTATTTCAATAATTTTTCAAAAACTTAATTAAATAAAGAATCTCAATTTCAATTATTTACGAAGTCCAAATTCACTTATTTAAAAGTTCAATTTTTTTCTTAACAAAGAATTCAAATTTTTATTTAATTATCAAAAAATTCAATTTTATTTAATTATTAAATAATTTCAAAACTTAATTAATAATTTCAAATTTTAATTATTAAATAGATTCCAAAACCTAATTATTAAATAATTCCAATCTTAATTATTAAATAATTTCAAACTTAATTATTGAATAATTTCAAACTTTATTATTAAATAATTTCAAAACTTAATTCAATCATTACTTAAATTAAACAACGCTCTTTCATCAATTACTTTATTAATATTTTGTTTCAGATTATTAAATACTAACATTTTCCTTTCATAAAAATTCAAATCCCAACTTTATTTTAAAACCTTCTTATTTATTCAAATAAATCTTTATTTTATTTTTAAATCAAATCATTGACCAATCGGATTTTATTTAAATTTCTATCCTAAGTCAATGTTTTATTTGGGTATTTATCATTTCAACCCGATTCCATTTCAATTCAATAATCAAAGCATAGCAAAGGGAACTTGTAGTGTGATAACTAGGATGGTGTCAAAGTAAATAAACGAACAATAGCAAACATCAATAACAATCCAATAATTAATTCAAATAATCCCGAAATAATCGTATTAATTCACATTGTTGTTTGTGCAAATTAACATAATTATTTCTAGAATCTACACTATCATTTCATGTAGATTAAAGATTATACGCTACTATTAATATGGTTCTTCACCAAACATCAATTATTCAATTTCATATTTCATCAATTTATACAACATAAATTCAAATGGTTCAAGGGTAATTAACCATTTTTTTACGTGTCAAATAATTAAACATTTAAAGGGTCATATTATACAAGTTCGTCTAATTAAATTCACATATATATCAATTTCAAGTCGTTAACTATCCTATGTCAAATTCAATTTCATACTTTTATCACTTCCTACAATACCAATTTTTAACGTCCAATATCAATATCAAATAATCAATCATCGATCAACCAAACTTGATTATCATCATATAAGTAACAAATAATGGTGTCACAGGTGAACTGATACGGGTAATCACATATATAACGGTGTAAATAACTAACAGCAGCATATTTCTATTGTCGTTTCAATTGAATCAAATTTAATAAATAAAAGAACGTTAATCGTGAGTGATTGCTCACCTTTCGAGGCTAGAGATGAACGAGGTTAAGATGAGTTACGGATCCAAGAAAAAATTCCAAAACAAAGCAAGATTGGCATGAATTCGAGGAACAGGGCTGACAAAGAAGAATCGATGAGAATGAATCAAATTAGCTCGATGCACATGGAATATATATATAAGCATATATACGAGCTGTTGTTATTATTGTTATTATTTTCTTAAAACCATTGTTCAATTTAAATTACATATTTAGAATGATATATATATATATATATATATATATATAACACGTAAATTTAAAATTTAAAACATATACCTTTTCAATATTTAAATTATAACCATATAACATAAAACAAACCCTTATCTTATCTTTGGAAAATTCAAATGATAATATAAGACCCCTATAATCATTCCATATTTTATTTTAAATCATAAATTCAAACCATGAATACATATATATAAATAACTAATGTATAACTACAGTCAACAATTTGGTCTTATATCTATAACTAATTATATAATCGCCCATAGATGACACTGAAATAACAAACATATAAACCAACATAACTTTAAATATAACTAACAAATAGTTATTCTAATATATATAAGATATAAAATATATACGTAGAACTTATAGACCCTATATACAGAACATACACCAAATAATATTTGAATAAAATAAAAGTACTGACACAATATACATATAAAGATCGAACACTAATTTATATAATAACAATAATGTCATACATATTATAAAAACTGCAACCCAATGCATGAAAACAACATATTAGATAACTTAGAAAAACTAATATTTTGACACTTCATTTGTTTAAATACGTATAAACTATTATGTACGTATATACACATAAACCAATTTTTTTTTTTTATATATATATATCAATATATAGATAGACAAGTATGAACTAAATAGACAAAGAAAACTTATAAACCAACAGGGATTGTGGTGAAAGCTAGCTCTACATGAAATCGGTATTTCATAACAGTGTCTTTGGGTTTTAAATAGTTAGGAAATTCATTTAATTTCTATAATAATTAAATATATTTGACGAAAACCATGTGTTTGATTTGAATTTTGTTTACTTGAATATACAGATTTTCTATAGTTAAAGGGTTGGTGTCATTTGGTGCAACTATTCACACTTCGGCAAAACTGTTTGAAAAATATATAGACAATACATTTGCAATATAATAAACAATAAGTATAACCAGTATATATATATATATATATATATATATATATATATATATAGTATATAGCTAGTTCATTTCAGTACGCAACTTACCTACACGCTACTAATATATAAACTTTTATGAACCTATACATATATCTAATATAAGTTATTATAATATACTAAAAATATACAACTGAAAAATGTAATCTGAAGCAAGATATAAACTTATATATGTGCATTTAGATGACTGTTGCGGGTCTTGTGACTAGTTCACAAAATAAACAATTACTTAACCTATATAAATTTCAAAATAACAAACTTCAAGTTGAATGATTATAATTGTGGAAAAGAGGACTCAAAGACATACTATAATATAACTTTTATAAATTTATAAATACATACAATGCTTCAGAAGAACTAAGATATGGAAGGTGGCTTCAAATTGCAATGCAATGCATACACAATATATGCATCATATATAATTGTCCTACCTTTCATGCCTACGCCAGAGGATCAGGAAAGGCCAAGAAAAATAGGTACGGTGTACGGCGGTGCCGGGGCCCGAGCAAGCTGGTGTCAGGGGAGGAGGCGGGAAGAGAAGTGGTCTTGGGAGAGGCCGAGGTGGGGTTCAAAGAGGGAGGCGAGTGGGCTGTCGCCTGGGTGGAGATTGAGGTGGTGGGTTCTCGGCTGGAAATGCTCGGCGTCGGGTTTAGAAGCAGAGGCCGGTGGTTGTTGGAGGTGGAAGGGACGTGAGTCGGTAAGGGTGGCTATCATGGTGGAGGTGGGTCTGGTTGACTTCGGTTGGAGGAGGGTATGGTGGTGGGGGATGTGCGGTAGAGGTGGGTGTTTGGTGGAGCGGCTGAGGGCGGAGGTTGGGCGCTGGGTTCATGCAGGTCAGGTGGCGGAGGGTAATGAAGCACGGTGGGATGGAAAGATCAATATGAACGCAAGCTTTATTTTTATTTTTTTGAACAGGAAAATTTTATTTTTTTAATGCAGAAGATAAGAAGTAGAGGAATGGGAGGCCAAGCAACAAAAAATACACTAATGTTTTGGGAAGAAACAAGCATGCTTTTGGGAGGAATCAAATGAAATTAAAATATAGCTACGAACAGCTGGAAAAATATGCAACATTTAAAAATGTAAAGTCACTAACATTGATTTCAAGGAATACTAAAAGTTTACGGCTATCAGGTTAGCATGGTAGGAAAAAAAGGTAGACAATCAAAACGACTCAAATATGCACCGATACGGATATCCGTTACACGGGTTCCACTACGTATCGAACACCGAAACACAGAAGTGAATATACCGCAGCAATCAGCACGACGAGACGATCAAAACGGTATACAGATATCAGTGATTCGATTTAAAAGTCCGCAAATCCATACTCCTTGAATAGACACTAATCTCCGTTGATTAACTCAAGATGAACGGAAATACGAACAATTAGCGTTTAAGAAAAAGAAAGAGGTAGAAGAAGAGAGAAAAAGATAGAACAGAAAGAAACAACAGAACAATATCAGAATCTCAGAAATCGCAGCGGAACAACATATAATAGATAAATGAATAATCTTTAAACAAAGAACTATATCAGTTATTACATTATATCATATTACATTACATCATCAGAGTGTACAACAACAAACAACGGAAAAGAAATACTATATACTAGTGAATACGCCATGCCATCCAGCTTGCCTCCAGCAACTCATGAATTTCAGAATATCCAGATAAACCTGACTCTTGACTGCCCGTGTGGAAATTAGTGGGCACCCAGAGTTTAGGAAGGAAAACAATAAACTCCGAGTCAGTCATGTGACTGGTGTGAGAACTAAAACAATTTATCTTTAAAACAAAGAACAGGATAATTTTAAAATAGATTCGCAATGCTTTTTAGAAAATGATACTACTATAAGGCCCCCCGCACACATACACAATGCAAACGCGGAATCAGAGGAGATTTCTCCTTATGATAGTCAAAGATGCTTGATACGCATTAAAAAGAAACATTTGATATTATTACTAGTGTATAGTGTAGGAAAAATCATTTCGAAAATAAAGATATAAATCTTAGCCAGCATAGGCATTCCGCACTTATGCCTACTATAGCTACCATGTTCAATAGCAAGTTACCGCCACATTCCATGGCAGGTTATACAACTAAAACCGTACAGGGTTCGTATTGTTTCTTTGGATTTCCAACAAATGGTCAGGCCAAGGAACTTCCCATTGCCACATAGGTACGCCTCTGGAAAGACGACCCGAGAACCTAACCGGATCTCTGCCAACATAAGGCCGTGTTACCCCTAACTGGGTAACTACTGACACGAATATGTAATTCCCCGATCGTAACCGATCTATATCCGAGGATCCTCGATTTCCAACAACCAAGCAATAAATTTGCAGCAACAACATAGGTTAAGTATCTGGGCTCCATACCATGATACCACCTCTATCCAGAAGGAATGCCATACACTAAAGGGGCGCTACCCCCTAATAACATTGCTGCATCCTTCCTGTTTTGATCATTTCCGGGGTGTGAGGTCCCACGAAGTCTCGTCCACAAAGCCACGCTTTATATAAAAGCCGTGCTTTGATCATCAAATGCTCAACAGCACTTCGTATGCCACATTACCAATTTGGGAATGTATCACTAGTAACCATCAACTACATAACCTCTAAGGGTGTTAAGCCAAGAGAATAAATTCTCCGCCACCAACGGAAATATATTTGATAGAAACTAGCTTTACATCTCAAATTGTAACGTCAGACACACATCTATACAAGTCCGTTCCGGGATCGAACGGAACCGAAGGCACTTACAAAGAAGTCCTTGCAATCCGGATATTCACTAATCACGACCGTACTTCCCATCACAAAGGGTAATAAATTTCTATATCGGAGATCAGCTGATGCAGAAATATTCGACGGTAATCCTTCCGTTTTCACAAAATATCCGGTCTTCAACACCGGTCATCAAATGCAATTCATAACGACGTATCACATATTCGGAATGGGTTATATGACCCCAAGGTCCTTTCCCAGCTAACCCGAATAGTGAGCGCTTATTCAAAAATAAGTGTGGCATTCAAATTCAAACAATCACAACAAATACCTATTTAAAGGTAAATATTGATAGTCGGTTATTTAACTATCAACAGGCGTGTTGAACATCACCAGATTCCAAATAATTACCCCAAATTATTTATTTTCCAAAAATATCTTCACTAGTTATATAATTTCCACACTTCAACCATTTGAAAACAAATTTCAATCATTTTCCTTACGCGGAAATACTTTCATTTCAAAATGGTTGATTTAAACCAATTAAATACTTCTCCAAACCATATCCATTTTATTTAATAATATATTCACTGTCCAAAATCGTGAATATACTTCACTGACCTAATTTCAATATTTCTACACATTTTATATAAAGAATAGTTCGTTATCCAAAATCGCGAATATACTTCTTTTAATAAATTTCTATATTCAATTTATCAAATTCCATTGATTTCGAATTTATAAACAATGTCTATAAATTCCATTTCTATGTATAAACTTCGATTTATAAATCTCCTTTATCAATCCAATTCAATTTATATATCTCAAATATATACCAAAAGTCCATATTATAAGTTAAATACTTATAATTCATTTATTTACAAAATCGTTCTTTTAAAACTTCACAAATTTTAAATCTGATTATTATAAGATTTCGTTTATATTTTATGACGACTTCAACTTATAAAATCTCCTTTATTAAAAATTTCTATTAATATCCCATTTAAATGACCAAAATCCAGTTTATAAGCTAATTACTTATAAATCTTTTATTTTACAACATCTATTCATTTTATAATCTTCACAATTTATAAATCTATAATTTTCAATGAAATCCATTTTATACTTCATTTTAACACTTAATAAACTCGTTTTATAATTCCAATATTTATAATTTATAAATATCAATTTATAATCTTTTATATAAACCGTTTATAATAATTCAAAAATCTCAATTTAAATAAATTGACCCCTTTAATAATTTACAAAACGTTATTTAAAACTTATATAACTCCAAAATCATACTTAAGTACTATTTTCCAAAAATATAACTTTTATAACAATAAAATTATAATGTTTATTTATTTTTACAATTCAAAATTTAATGAAACGTATACTTTCAAAAATCTCTTTAAAATTCTTTTTAAAATCAAAATCATTATTTTAAAACTTCAAAAATGGATCCGATGATGCAACAACACCAAATAGTCAATCACGACAATCAAAATATCATATATAAATATGATAATCAACAAATATCCCAATATCTGTAATCAAATAAATACTTGTGAGGAATCCAGTTGGATCCCTCCAACCTGTTTCTCTGCACCCACAAACATTAGCACCATACAATCCCGTTCAAAGCGGAATATCGCGGTATATAGGATTGATAAAAATATTATCCGCTTAATAGACGGCGCAATAGGGTCTCATCCGCTATATAATGCGGGAAATCAACTCCAAGTACATAAATAATACCAATTTCACTATACGGTGAAATATTCGCGGTATATGTTTTTAATAAATAACCTCCGCTTACTAACGGCGCATAATGTCTATTTCGATCAACAACAGATAATAATTTATCATTCAGGCATACAATCAACAATTTTAAATCTAACTATTTAAAATTTAAATCGAAACAATTCGATTGAGTGAGAAGTTCTCACCTTGATTTCAATTCAGTTTCCACGTTTTATTTTCGAATAAAATTAAACACGCGTTTAATTTTGCCTGAAATTATCACTAACTCCAAATGACTCCAATCCTGCTCCATTGCGTAGTGCTCGATAAAACGAACCCGTCGCAATTCATTTCGTCCAAAACGGACCTCGTATCAAAAAGTTATACACGTTTAAAGTTTGAACAATTATAATATAATTTAATTACAACTTTTATTTTCAATTCTAAACCTTAGATTCAATCAGGGCCGTCCATTCCCTTGCCCACACATCTGAGCCACTCCACCCCTTTCTTCCTCCTTGCGTTCAAATGCAAACGTAACCCATTTACTGCCGTTCTAGGGTTCGAACGCACCCCCCTCCACGACGCTCGAAATCCCATCATACCACCCTCAAATCGAAGCTCGTCTCGAGCTCGACCTACACCATAAACGACAAGAAGCTCGGTGGTCCCTTGCTCCCCAAATTTGCGTGCGAACGTAGCATGAACGCGGCCCTTTTCTGGCCTCCACGCTCCACCATATCCATCTTTACCGTTGGATAGCGAGATCTCTTCGTCCTCTACACTTTTGCTTTAGAACTCGAAGGCTAATTCTTTGCGGACTGAGAGATCGGAGGGGAAGAAGATGGAAAATTTCTGGCCTTCAAATAATGGCCTGCGGCTATCACCTTTTGAACTAGGGTTTTAGAAATTTGTGAATTATGAAGTCCTTTTATAGAAAAATACGCGACACTATCCACCCCGGATTTTTCCGAACTCCAAACGAAGCATGTCGGTTGGCGTTTCTAAGGTTTACCCCACGTTTCGGACACAATGGAACGTGTTTCGGAGGCTAATTCAATAATCTGTGCGAGTTACGGCGATAAAAGATCAATTTAAATTAAATCGATTTAAACTAATTTCTAGGCGTTTTTGCTTGCCCCGGACAAATGGAAAATCCGATTGACACGAAATTTGAAATCTTACAATAATATCACATTACGGATCCGATGAAACTGGTTTCGTCGAAATCCGAGACTGTTTGAAAAATGGCTATTTTAACTCGTCAAATTAATATTAAAACAATTTCGATGCGTTTCGAGCTGCCACGGTCAAACGAAAACTCTGATTGCTACGAAAATTGAAATTCGATAATAACAAACTATTACGGATCCAATGGAACTAGTTTCATCCAGTTCTAAGACTGTTCGAAAAACGTCTAATTTCACTACTCGATTAAATATTAAAATATTCAATTTTCACAAATTAACTCTAAATTCAATTTTAGAAGTTCTATAACATCATTATAACTTCAATATGATAAAATAAAATTTTACAAATCATTTTCAATCATATTTAACCCAATTTTCAATTATTTCCGTAATTTCACCTATTAAATTATCGATTTAATTATCCAATTAAATCCAAATATTCGAGATAAAATTATTCGACTTATAAATTTCACTAATTAATATCTAAAATCAATTAAATATTCAATTTTTTTATTAACAAAAATTCTAGGTCGTTACTATCTTCCCCTCTTAAAAGAATTTCGTCCTCGAAATTACCAAATAAGAAAAAGTTACAGAATCCATTAACTTTCCAAAACAAACCATTCAATTTAGATTTTTCAAATCTCTTAAGTGTTTAACTTTTCCAAAATCTATAGTAAAACTTCTTACAATACTTTACTAAGTTTCCAAATCCAAACTTAGTTTTCAAATTTTTTTTCCAATTTTCGAAAAAATTCGCCATAGTCTCCTTTACGCGGCTCGATCCGAAAAAAAAGACAGTATATATATCACAAATATACATCTCATCAAGTGATGAGGCATCCCGCAGGGAAAAAAGTTTAAATGTACGATATTTAATCCGAGATATGTACCTTACATTTTATTAGCGAGCGTATACGGCTAATATAGCGCGAAAGCGTGCTCCAAATGCGAAGCAAACGCGATCCGCACCTACTAAACACTCAACAAATAGATGAGAAACATGTATATAGACAATAGTATCGATATACAACATATAGCAAAATAATAAGTATATATGCCAACATAGCAAATGCAGTAAAAGCAATATATTCAACCATCAACTAATTATCATCCAACTAGCATTCAACTAACATCAATAACCAATAAATATTCATTCATATTCTCATTAATATTCAATGGAATGTGTCTTCAATTTAATCACAATTGATTCATTAACAGTGGATGTTTTCACTAACATTCATTTTCAGTTAGTTTGTATTCACTAATTCATATTCAAGTTGGTTCACTTCCAAATCAAATTCAATTGATTTAAGATTAACTTAACTTCCAATTTGATTTCAATTACTTTAGCTTTCAATTTCATTAACACTTAATGAATTATATACAATCAACTAACTATCATATAACAACCAATGTACATTCAACATAACCAAATTATTAAATTTACATTTCTTTTGGTTCAACACATTTTCAATTCCAATTGGTTTAACATTAAATTAGCTTCCATTCAATGATTCAACTTCTCAACTTCATTAGCTTCTAATGAATTAACACTTATATTCATTGTTTCATACTAATTATTTACATTCAATTGATTAATATTTCATCCATTTATCAATTCAATTGCTAATTCCTTTAAAAATAAGGTTGAGTTTCATTTATATAACTCAAGTTCAAATTCTTAATGACTTCACTTCATTAATTCACTTATTAATTTATTTTGACACCAAAATCAACTTTATTCAACTTCACTTAAGTTATATTCCACTTCAAACATCATTTGTTTAGCTTAACTTATATTTCTACTTATAAATCCAATTCAGGTTCCAATTTTATTTAACTTTTACCAAAGTCAAATTTTCATCACTTATTCATAATTTGTTTTGCTTAACAAAATTGTTTAACCATTTTTAACAATTTGTTTCACTTGCATTTTCTCATTTTATAAGTTATACAACTTATATTCAACAATTACCAGTTGGATTTTATTGATTTACTTATACTTACTTTAATTTAACTCCATCCTTTAAGTTAAATTTACTCTATTAAAATTCAAATTGTATAAGTTATCAACTCATTTATCATTCCTATAAATATTTTAAATAGGATTCCAGAGTCTTTTCAACCTTTCAAAACCATTTTTGAAACCAATTCAATTTATCTTTTGAATTTCCAAAACCAAATCCAAATTTTCCAAAAAACTTTCATTAAAAATAATCTGGCAGCAATTCCTCTTTTGAAAACGTGAAAATGAACACCAATGATGTCGCGATCATCATCGGAATTATTTTCCAGCGACCAAAAAGAGTTTAGAGCTTTAATTTCTCCAAAACAATTTTCCAAAATATCAAATCCTTTCAAAACACTTCTCTGGAATTTTATTTTCAAATTATAAACCACATTTTTAAATCTTTTTCTTATATAATTTCACTTATTGTATATAAGATTATTTCATAAGTGTAAATCACTTTAATTATAACTTCATACTTATAATTCTTCGCTTATACAATTATTCTTTTACAATATGTTTCATTTAACTTATTCAAACAACCAAACAATCAATTCATATACACTTTAATAATTCTGAAAAATTATTCCTTTATATATAAAATATAATCAAGGTAAAATTATTTCATTTACCCTATTTAAAACAATATCGTGTCAAATTGTTCTGTAGAAGTGTTTAGAGATCCCTATCAACAACGTTAATTACTCATATTGACCAGAATCCATATACCACTCAACAAACCAATCATCACAATATAAAACAATTTCATATTCACTAACAAATACGCGCTCGTATATATTATTACACTTGAACTCATTCTAGAGTACAATTGACTCCATCTCTAATGAGTAATACCCAACAGAGCTAAGGTTGTCGCTTAACCATAAGCTCTGATACCAAATGTAAAAGTCCGCAAATCCATACTCCTTGAATAGACACTAATCCTGTAACGACCCAGAATTTTATTTAATTAAAATTTGAATATTTAATTAATTTTAAATATTAATAAATGAATTTATAAGTCGAATAAATTTAATTTGAATTATTGGATTTAATTGGATAATTAAATCGATAATTTGATATGTTAAATTATGGAAATAATTGAAAATAGAGTTAAATATGATTGAAAATGATTTGTAAAATTTTATTTTATCATATTGAAGTTAGAATGATATTTTAGAACTTTTAGAATCGAATTAAGA
Source organism: Allium cepa (assembly GCA_030765085.1). Taxonomy (NCBI): domain Eukaryota; kingdom Viridiplantae; phylum Streptophyta; class Magnoliopsida; order Asparagales; family Amaryllidaceae; genus Allium; species Allium cepa. The sequence goes on along the minus strand of CM060935.1, from coordinate 326,356,269 downwards.
GTTAATTTGTGAAAATTGAATATGTTAATATTAAATCGACTAGTAAAAATAGTCAATTTTTGAACAGTCTCAGAATTGAACGAAACTAGTTCCATTGGATCCGTAATAGTTAGTTATTACCAGATTTCAAATTTCGTGTCAGTCGGAGCTATCGTTTGATCGTAGCAGCTCGAAACGCATCGAATTATTTTTAATTTTAATTTGGCGAGTTAAAATAGCCATTTTTCAAAAAGTCTCGGATTTCGACGAAACTAGTTTCATCGGATCTGTAATGTGATATTATTGTAAGGTTTCAAATTTCGTGTCAATTGGATTTACCGTTTGTCCGGTACAAATTAAAACGCCTAGAAAATCGTTTAAATCGGTTTAATTTAAATTGAACGTTTATAGCCATAACTCGCACAGATGTCCGAATTAGCTTCCGAAACCTGTTCCATTGTGTCCGGAACGTGGGGTAAACCCTAGAAACGCTGGTTACGGCGCGTAAATCGGAGTTCGGAATTTCCGGGATGAATAGTGTTCGATTTTTCTTTATAAATAGCCACCAATCTAAAAAAAATAATAAAAAAAAAGAAATCTAAAGCCTAATAACTGCAGCCGCCTCCATTGCTATGAACGGCCATAAACGTTCGATCTTCCCTCTCGTTTATCTCCTCATCCATCAACATTTACAAAAAACTTTCAACTAGAGAAATGAAGAGGGCAACACGAACTACAAGATCAACGGTTGTGATTGGAAACGGAGCTGTAAATCGATGGGTTTTTGGCTATGAAGCACGTACGGTCGGGCACGAATTCCCATGCAATGGGGCGACCGAGTTCCCCCTTGTCGCGGCCGAAGGTGGCTCTGGGTGATGGCGTTCGTATGAGGGTGGTTTGATGGAGTTTCATGCAGCGAGGAGGCGACGGCAAGTAACCCTAATTTGAGCTTGTTGGGTCCATTGTCGCGTTCGGCAACCTGGAGATGTTGCGTGATGAAGATGATGAGGGCGCGCACGGTCCAGATGAGGGGTGTTGAGATCCAATGGCCAATGTTTGCTGTAGGTTGAAAATTGTAATTAAATGTTGTAAATTATAAAGTTTAAAATTCGTGAAACTTCAAAAATTCATAACTTTTTCATACGAGGTGGAAAACGCGCGAAACTAGCTGCGTTGGAATCGTATGGACGAGCACTACGCGATGGAATTGGATTGGAGTCGTTTGGAGTTAGTGAGAATTTTGGGTGAAATTAAACGTCCGTTTAATTTTATTCGAAATAAATCGCTAAAACGAAATTGAAATCAAGGTGAGAACTTCTCACTCAATCGAATCAGTTTCGATTTTATTTTGAATAGTTAGATTTAAAATATTTGAATGCATGTTTGAATGATGATTGTTATCTATTGATTGTTAAAATATACATTATACGCCGTTATTAAGCGGATGTTATTTATTAAAAACATATACCGCGAATATTTCATAAACAGTGAAATTGGTATTATATATAATAGCAATATATATATATTGGCATATGTATATATTGGAGTTATTGATTTCCCACATTTTTGTTTAGCGGATGAGACCTTATTGCGCCGTCTATTAAGCGGATAATATTTAAAATCCCATATACCGTGATAATTTCGTACTGAAGCGAAATTGGTATTGTGCTAATGTTTGTGGATGTAGGAAAACAGGTTGGAGGGATCCAACAGGATTCCTCAACAGTATTTATTTGATTTTGAATATTTTGATATTCGTTGATTATCATATCGATATGATGTCGTTGTTTGTCGTGATTGACTGTTTGGTGTGTAGCATCATTGGACCCAGATTTTGGGATTTTAAAATGATTTTAAAGTGATTTTTGAAAGTATGCGTTTATAAAATATTTTTGGAACTGATCCATTTTAAATAAACAAACGTTATAATTTTTAATGTTATAAAAAATTATGATTTTTGAGAAATATAGTTAAAAAACTGATTTTTGAGAATATGATGCTAATGATTTTATAAAATAGTTAATCGGGATTTTTGAATTTATTATGAAAAGTTAAATATAGGATTTATAAAATTTAATTATTTTATGAATCAAAATGGTGAAATAATAAAGGAGATTAAAGACGTTTGAAAGAATAATATAAATTGATTTATATAAAGAGATTTATAAATGGATATTTATAAATTGAAATATTGACATTATAAAACGAGTTTTTATAAGTGTTTGAATGAAGTGAAAATGGATTGCATAAGTGAATGGAATTTATAAAATTATAAACGGTGAAGTTATAAATGGAATTTTATAAGCAGTAGGTTTATAAAATTTGAAAAGTTAATTGAAGAATGGATTTTTGATTAAATGAATCTTATAAGTTATAAGATTTATGAATTGGGATGTTTAAAAGAACGATTTTGTAAAATAATCGTTTTATAAGCATTTAACTTATAATGTGAACTTTTGGTTTATAATTGAGTTATGAATGGAATATAGGTTAATATAGGAATTTATAAACGTTGTTTTATAAATTCGCAATGACTTATTTTGATAAGTAAATTGTTGTAACCTATTAATGGAGTTATATTCACATTTTTAACTGTGAATAATCCTTTAAAATAAAATGAATAGAAAGGATGAAATTTGTTAACAAGTATATTCACGTTTTTGAATCGTGAATAATATGTTAAAGGAAATGTTTAGAATGTGATATTTTAAATAAGATTAAAACGATCTAACGATGTTTTAAGATATGTTGAGATTCGAAACCATAGATTTCAACATTTATTGTTGAAATAGACGTTTTCGAGAAATAAAAGGAAATGGTGGACTATAACACTGTTGTTATAGTAAATGATTTCCGAAAGGAAATGTTTTGTATAGTATTGGGATTTATATATCTACTTTAATTTCGAATCCCTATACTAGTGATTTTGGGTTGTCGTAATGATGTTTTACGCAATATTCGTTTTGGCCCAAATAAATATGTTTAAGAGAATGATTTCCTTAAAGAATGAAATATATACTTAATCTCGATTTAAGTATATTGAATATTTTCCAAGTGTTGAAAATAAATAAAATTTGTGAACTACTTATGAATAAATAAGTATGGAAATGTTTTCCAATATAAAGTGAATATTATAGAATTTATCTTTTTGAAGATAAATTGAAATGAATAATTGAAATCGTATATGCATGGATATTTTGAAATATAAATTCACTATGGAATTTATGAATGAAAAGGGAAGTTGTTTAAAAATAAATATTGATTATTTTTGAAGTGTGAAAACTATATATCTAGTAAAGATATTTTTGGAAAATAAATAATTTGGAAAATTATTTGGAAACTGGTGATGTGTGCATATCCATCGATAGTTCAATAACCGACTATCAATATTTCCCTTTGAATGGGTATTTGATGTGATTTGTTTGAAATTGAATGCCACACTTATTTTTGAATAAGCGCTCACTATTCGGGTTAACCGGGAAAGGACCATGGGGTCGTATAATCCATTCCGAGTATGTTATACGTCGTTGTGAATTGCATTGAAGATCGGTGTTGAAGACCCGGTATTTGCGAAAGCGATAGGATGACCTATCGATTGTCTCTGCACTGAGTTGCAACGGTATAGAGACTCCCTAAGTGATGGGAAATCCGATCAGGATTGTGAATATTCGGATTTGCAAGGACTTCTTTGTAAGTGCCTTCGGTTTTGTTCGAGCCCGGAACAGACTTGTATGGATTGTATGTCTGACATTACAAGTTGAGATATAAAGCCGATTTCATTCAAATATATTTCTGTTGGTGGCGGAGAATTTATTCTTTTAGCTTAACACCCTTCTCTGAGACGTACGAGCTCAGAGGTTATGTAGTTGAATGGTATCAGCGATATATTCCCAATTTGGTAATGTGACATGCCGAGTGTTGCTGTAAATGATCATTGTGTTGATTATTTGTGATAGGATCGTTTATTTGATCGTCTATCCTGGTGATCATTTCTATGATCATTTGTTGACCCAAAGCATGGCTTTTGTATAAAGTATGGTTTTGTGGACGTGACTTCGTCGAGCCTCACACCCCGTGAATGGTCAAAACAGGAAAGAAGCAGCAAGGTTATGAAGGGTAGCGCCCTTTAGGATGTGTGCATTTCCTTCTGGAAAAGGGTGGTATCATGGTATGAAGCCCAGATACTTACTCATGTTGAAAACACTTTGTTATGATTGTGTGAATTGATTACGAGCGCTCGGTTGAAAGGTCCCAAAGGACCGGGGGATGGCATATTCGGTCAGTTGTTACTCAGTTAGGGGTAACCCGGCCTTGTGTTGGTAGAGATCCGGTTTGGTTCTCGGGGATGTCCATCCAGAGGCATTCTCATGTGGAAATGGGAAGTTCCTTGGCCTGATCATTCGTTGGAAATCCAAAGAAACAATACGTGACTTGTACGGTTTTAGTTGTATAACCTGCTATGGAATGTGGCGGTAACCTGCTATTGAACATAGTTAGCTATAGTAGGCATACGATAATGGTCGTATGTTGGCTAAGATTTATATTCTACTTTCGAAATAAATTTTTCCTACACTATGCACTAGTAATAATATAAAATGTTCTTTTAATGCGTATCAAGCATCTTTGACTATCATAAGGAGAAATCTCCTCCGATTCTGCGTTTGCATTGTGTGTGTGTGTGGGAGGCCTTATGGTAGTCTCATTTTTAAAAGCATTGCGAATTGATTTAAAAATATTCCTCTATTTTGATTTTAAAGATAAATAAACTGTTTTGAGTTCTCACACCGGTCATATGATTGACTCGGAGTTTATTGTTTTCCTTCCTAAACTCTGGGTGCCCACCAATTTCCACACGGGCAGTCAGGAGTTAGGTTTATCAGGATATTCTGGAGTTGCTGGAGGCAAGATGGATGGCATGGCGTATTACTTATATAGTATTTCTTTTTCCGCTGCATTGTTGTTGTTGTTTGATGTTGTACACTCTGATGATATGATGTAATGAAATGTAATGTATAAAATGTAATAACTGAGATAGTTCAGTGTTTAAAGATTATTCATTTATTATTATATGTTGTTCCGCTGCGAATTGTGAGATTCTGATGTTGTTCTGTTGTTTCTAGTTCCGTTCTATTTTCTATTCTCTTTTTCTTCTATTTTAAAAATTTCTATGCTCTATTTTCTTTTCTCTCTATTTTCTGTCTTTCCTCTCTTCTTATCTCTTCTTCTTTTACCTCTTCTCTTTTCTTAAATTCTTTTTCTTAAACCATAACATTTCGGGTTTTTGGCCTTCGATTTCTCAACAGTCGATAAAGTGAGTGTCGATGTTGAATTTTTGAAAGTCGAAAATTTTCGGGACGTTACAAATCCCCATTGATTAACTCAAGATGAACGGAAATACGAACAATTAGGGTTTGAGAAAAAGAAAGAGGTAGAAGAAGAGAGAAAAAGATAGAACAGAACAGAAAGAAACAACATAACAATATCAGAATCTTAGAAATCGCAGCGGAACAACATATAATAGATAATTGAATAATCTTTAAAAAAAGAACTGTATCAGTTATTACATTACATCATATTACATTACATCATCAGAGTGTACAACAACAAACAACAACAAACAGCGGAAAAGAAATACTATATACTAGTGAATACGCCATGCCATCCAGCTTGCCTCCAGCAACTCTTGAATTTCAGAATATCCAGATAAACCTGACTCTTGACTACCCGTGTGGAAATTGGGTGACACCCAGAGTTTAGGAAGGAAAACAATAAACTCCGAGTCAGTCATGTGACTGGTGTGAGAACTAAAACAGTTTATCTTTAAAACAAAGAACAGGATAATTTTAAAATAGATTCGCAATGCTTTTTAGAAAATGAGACTACCATAAAGCCTCTCGCACACGCACACAATGCAAACGCAGAATTGGAGGAGAATTCTCCTCATGATAGTCAAAGATGCTTGATACACATTAAAAAGAAACATTTGATATTATTACTAGTGCATAGTGTAGGAAAAATCATTTTGAAAATAAAGATATAAATCTTAGCCAACATAGGCATTCCGCACTTATGCCTACTATAGCTACCATGTTCAATAGCAGGTTACCGCCACATTCCATGGCAGGTTATACAACTAAAACCGTACAGGGTTCGTATTGTTTCTTTGGATTTCAAACAAATGGTCAGGCCAAGGAACTTCCCATTGCCATATAGGTACGCCTCTGGAAAGACGACCCGAGAACCTAACCGGATCTCTGCCAACACAAGGTCGGGTTACCCCTAACTAGGTAACTACTGACACGAATATGTCATTCCCCGATCGTAACAGATCTATATCCGAGGATCCTCGATTTTCAACAACTACAAAGCAATAAATTTGCAGCAACAACATAGGTTAAGTATCTGGGCTCCATACCATGGTACCACCTCTATCCAGAAGGAATGACATACACTAAAGGGGCGCTACCCCCTAATAACCTTGCCACATCCTTCCTGTTTTGACCATTTCCGGGGTGTGAGGTCCCACGAAGTCTCGTCCACAAAGCCACGCTTTATATAGAAGCCGTGCTTTGATCATCAAATGCTCAACAGCACTTCGTATGCCACATTACCAATTTGGAAATGTATCACTAGTAACCATCAACTACATAACCTCTAAGGGTGTTAAGCCAAGAGAATAAATTCTCCGCCACCAACGGAAATATATTTGATAGAAACCAGCTTTACATCTCAAATTGTAACGTCAGACACACATCCATACAAGTCCGTTCCGGGATCGAACGGAACCGAAGGCACTTACAAAGAAGTCCTTGCAATCCGGATATTCACTAATCACGACCGGACTTCCCATCACAAAGGGTAATAAATTTCTATATCGGAGATCAACCGATGCAGAAATATTCGACGGTAATCCTTTTGTTTTCACAAATATCTGGTCTTCAACACCGGTCATCAAGTGCAATTCATAACGACGATTGTAACGACCCGGTATTTTCAACCATTCGCATCCATTATAAGTGTATATGTAGACACTCATGCCGGAATTGAATTGCTTAGTATACCGCGTTGTAAATAAAAATTTGGCAAATCTCAGAATATACAGTAAATAAAGATCACAGATCACAGACACAGAGTATATAAAATGCAGCGGAAGAAAAAGAGATACATCAGAGTTAAATAAGATACAACAGAAGAGTATCAGGATACATCAGGTACAAATCAGATACATCACTGAACCACTGGATACTGAAACAAAATAGATGGCTGGATCTTCAAGGAAAGCTCCAACGCCGAAGGTGAATCTGGAATGCTAACTCACTCAATCTGACCCGAGCGTAAAGCAAAACGCAAAACCCTCGAGTCAGGACATAAATACTTATAAACTGTAAATCAACTCAAGTGAACAGTAACAAAATGCATCAGTAACTTAAAGGATGCTTGGGACCGCCCATCCTCTAAGGATCCGTTAAACTATTTACTATGTAGTAATATACGCTATATACGGTAGTGTCTAATCAGTAAAGTATAATCATATAGCAAATAGCGTTAAGGGGATGGTGAACCTTAACACGGTCAGATCTTTAAAACCAAAATCGTAGTGGGCTCGATATAAGGATATGACACGGCACACGAGGCAATGCCAGGGTGGATACACCGTTTGCACTCCCGGACCGGTGGTGACGGCAAGCCAGCAGCTTCCGCCCACCTCGAACAATACCCCCGAATCAAAGTGGCGCCACCGAATCAAATCACAACAGTAATAGAATAGTTTCCGATGGAGCATGCTCGATGAAAGGGTGCGACCCTTTGTGTAGCCCGGTATAGCTCATGTTTTAGTCATATATGCCAACTCACGGGAGTTGGGTCCACGTAATATACCTCGAGAACGTCGCCACCATCCTACTTCATTCTGGAATCTCCACCGCGTACACAGTTGTTAAAGTGGTTTCGGTATTGTCCGGCTATAAGACAATATCCGATCCCTGTCTCTTTAACAACCAATCGTTATTATAACCCGTAGTTATAACTTTAAAACATATTTTATACTTCAAAATAAAATATCATTCCAACCCAAATCTTTATCAAAAATAAAGATTAAATCATTTCCAAACCATTTCAAATATATCATCATACCATATCTTTCAATTCAAATATTTATCAAAGTAAATATCAAGTCATTTCTAACCATTTTTATTATCAAAACATTTTAATATCAAAATGTCATATCTTTCAAAACTTCGTTTCAAATCATTTTAATATACCAAAATATCATATCTTTTCGAAACCACATTTCAATCATTTAATATATCAAAATATCGTATCTTTAAAATCCTTTAAATTCAAAGATAACATTCATTCATTTCGATTCAACCCACTCTTTAAATGATTTATATTTCAATGATTTAATTCAATTAAAATCATTTTAAAAGTGTAATTATTATACTTTCAAGTCCAGTATTCAATTTTCAAAGTTCCAAACCATTCTGAGTTCGTTTGCTAAGTCAAAAACCATAATTATTACAATTTCAGCATTTCACAGCATATAGAAAATGCTATTACAAGTTATACTTGAAAACACTTTGATTCAGCAAAGCTTGCAGACCACTATGGCATTTCCAGAGAATGCTATAAGAGACCTGAGTTCAATATTAGCCTATAAGTTCAACTACAGCAACTACAGCATTTCAGACCTGCTGTAATAGCTCATTTTTCACAGTTTTAGTTCAATTCAGAAACCATAGCATTTTTGAATGCCATTAAGAGTAAATTCTAGGTTTTGTTGTATTTCCAGTAATTAAATAACTTTAATTCAAAACAAATAAACATTTTAGAAAATTCATTTTTAACATTTAAATGTTCATTAACATATTATTTGACATATTATTTTTATACAATAAATTTCATATAACTAAGTCCAATTTCAACGATTTACCAAATAAATTCAAGTGTAAAGGTTTCCAATTCTTCACATTTCGACAAATAAACTTAACACTTATATTTTATTTTCATTTGACAAAAATTTAACCAAATTTCCTATTTTTATTTAATTAACTTAAACCTTTAATTAAAACCAAATTCACCTTTTCCAATCAAGTTATATCTTAAAATTTCACCTCTCAACAGTCATTTATTCAACCACTTAAATTCATAGAAAAGTTCGATAATACTTTAATAAATCATCTAAATTAAGATTGAAATCAAAAATCATATTTACCAATTTCCAAATATAATTAAAGTCCATTTTATTTATATAGCTTAAACATCATTTTAACCAAAATTCCACATTCCAAACTTAGGGCATATTTCACAAATCAAATTTTAACCATTCATAAATTACATTTTTAACACATAGAAAAATCACAATTTATTTATTTAAAACATTTCACAATCCATTTGAATCGAATTTCATAAATTTATATTTTAAAAATACTTAAAAATATTCAAAACACTTTATAGAATAACCACGGGTCTGTATATAGTTTTCTAACCTAGGTCAAGTGATATAGATATGTATCATTTCAATCCGCAGTTTAAAAAGAAAAATCCGGGTTCTATCATTTCAAACCCGCAATCCCAAGTCAAAATGAAAAATAAAAAAAAACCATTCAGGCCTATCATTTCAGTTCGTAATGATTTTATTCTAACAGGGAACTTACAGTGTGATCATATACAGAAACAATATAAACAATGTCAATATCGTAATATACAGTCATATATCAGATGTCAGGTGAAAATTAACAGTTTTAACATGGTAATAACATGCATAACATATCATATTATTCTCATTAACTTGCATAAACATTTTTATTACTAAATACTTGTCATCAATTCACTTTCCATAAGTATAAATGTCAAAGTGAGAAAGACTCACATTTTTCAAAGCCAGAGACCAAAACAACATACAAGCACGACTCCAAAGGCACGACAAGCACAATTGCACGACTTTTGATTTGAGTTGAAAGATAGCCAAGATATGATTTTGTATAAACAACCCAAAAGAAAACAAACAAGACAATATATAAACATTCAACATAAAATAACATTGAAACAAATTTTGAAATACAAAGCAAAATGAACAAGATAGGTTGGACCTTGCTTCAACTACTTCAATGCTTGGCCTAAGGGACACTTATGCTTGGCTATGATGATGCTTTGGCTCAGGTATGACATCATATAGGTCAGGTTTAACATCATATAGGCAAGGCAACAAGTGGAGATGAATGTGTAGTGGTGCAACATAAAGCATATATAGGGTTAAGGTTAAATAAGTTGAGTTTTTGTGACATTCTTGGATCGGCCATGGGAATGTGGTGGCTTGGCCATGCTTTTACAGGTTTGGACAGTAGCTGGAGCGGCGGCGAAAGATGGTGGTGGTGGCTAAGGGGTGGCCAAAGCAAGATATGGAGGGTAGGTGATGATATGTGTGGTCTAGGCAATGTTTTAAGGAGTTTTGTGGAAGTTTTGTGGTGCTAGCTTCAATGGATGGGCACGGCTTGGTCATGGTCTGATTTCCAGAGGGTGTTGGGTGATGTGGCAGAGGGTGGAGGTCAGGTCAGAGGTGGTGGAGGTGGCTATGGTGGTGGTTAAGGTGGTGGTTGAAGGAGATGAGGCAAAGGTGGTCAAACTAGCATTGTTCAATGGCATTGTTGCATTTTTTTGGAGTTTTGGCACCATGGTGTGCTCGGCCTTGGTCAAGACCAGAGGGGTAGCTGGTGATGATGGAAGGGAAGAGGTGTAGGAGGTGGTGGCCGTGGCTATGGAGGAGAGGCCAAGCAATACACATGAGAAAACAAGGCAAAATATAAGAAAACAATGGAAAAAGAAGAGCAAAAAGAAGAGGAAAAGAGGAGTCATTACCAAACCTTTCTAGCCGTGAAAAATGAAGTGGAGAGGAATGTTTTCACTTGAAAATGAGGTAAGAAATGCACAGCTACAAAAAAGAAAGGACGGTCAAAGGAAATTAAATCTATTAATTGGAAAAGAAACGGAAGAAGAAACGTTAAAACGGTTTTACGTTTCTTTGCTTTCAAACCTTTTAAACTTCCTATATATATATATATTTATTCATATACATCTTAAATAACTGGAAACACTTATAAATTTCAGTTAGAATTCGAAAATATAACAGATAAACAAAATATTAATAATTAAATATTAATTAGATATGATTAAAATAAGAAAAATAGCACAGAAAGTGAAAACTTGACTTAAGAATTAGAAATAACTTCAATACACTTTGGAAAAATTTACTTAAATTTAAATACATGTAAAATGAATAAAATAAAGTAAAGCACAGCAAATTAAAGTGAGTGCATAAAATAAATAAATAAATAAATTTTAATTATATATAATTAAATTAAGAAAATGGCTTAAAATTGTAGACTAGGCTTTTAAAATTAGAAATAAATTCAAATGAACTTTAGAAAAATTATATTATCATTTTAAAAATACTTAAAAGTCAAAATATACATAATAACATATTATCACATATTAAAATAAAATATAACAAAGAAGAAGTAATTTATACAATTTAAAATAGTCATTGTTAAATAACCCTATATACGCACAATATTGCAAAGGGTATAACTTTCACAATTTACATCCAAATTCAACGAAATGAAAAGTGGTGTTCTTAGAATTTTATGTACTTTCATAATAAAATAAAAAAATTAAAATTTTAAACTTTTAAAATTTTAAGTTAAAAGTCACAGTTTGACTATTTTGACCAAAATCAGCATTTCAGGCAAATATTCAACTTACACAAGTTTGGAATTATAACTCATATAAAAATCAAGATTATATTTAAACAATAAATTTAATCATTTCAAATAAGTAAAATAAGTTTTTAAATCAAAATCTTACATTAAAAATAATTAAAATATACAATAAAATTATTATAAAATACAGGGTTGTTACAACGATCGCATATTCGGAATGGGTTATAGACCCCAAGGTTCTTTTCCGGCTAACCCGAATAGTGAGCGCTTATTCAAAAATAAGTGTGGCATTCAAATTCAAACAATCACAACAAATACCTATTTAAAGGTAAATATTGATAGTTGCTTAGTTAACTATCAATAAGCGTGTTCAACATCACCAGATTCCAAATAATTTCCCCAAATTATTTATTTTCCAAAAATATCTTTACTAGATATATAATTTCCACATTTCAACCATTTGAAAACAAATTTCAATCATTTTCCTTACGCGGAAATACCTTCATTTCAAAATGGTTCATTTGAACCAATTAAATAAATCCTTACCGATTTACTTTATATTTACGTTCCAAATCCGTAAATTTATTCTCATACTTTAAAAATAAATCAATGTTTATTTTTAAACAAATTTCCCTTTCTTTTATAAATTCCATAGTGAATTTACAATTCCAAAATATCTATGAATATACGATTTCCAAATCGATTTCTGATATTCATTTTTAATTTATCTTTAAAAGATAAAATCTTAAAATATTCACTTCATATTGGAAAACATTTCCATACTTATTTAGTAATAAGTAATTCACAAATCCTTTTATTTTTAACACTTGGAAAATATTCAATATACTTAAATCGAAATTAAGTATATATTTCATTCTTTAAGAAATCATTCTCTTAAACACATTTGTTTGGGCCAAAATGAATGTTACATAAAACATCGTTACGACGACCCAAAATCACTAGTATAGGGATTCAAAATTAAAATAGATATATAAATCCCAATACCATACAAAACATTTCCTTTCGGAAATCATTTACTATAACAACAGTGTTATAGTCCACCATTTCCTTCTATTTCTCGAAAACGTCTATTTCAACAATACATATTGAAATCTATGTATTCGATACTTAACGCATTTTAAAACATCTTTAAATCATTTTAATTCTATTTAAAATATCACTTCCCCAAACCATATCCATTTTATTTAATAATATATTCACTGTCCAAAATCGTGAATATACTTCACTGACCTAATTTCAATATTTCTACAAATTTTATATAAAGAATAGTTCGCTATCCAAAATCGCGAATATACTTCTTTTAATAAATTTCTATATTCAATTTATCAAATTCCATTGATTTCGAATTTATAAACAATGTCTATAAATTCCAGTTCTATTTATAAACTTCGATTTATAAATCTCCTTTATTAATCCAATTCAATTTATATATCTCAAATATATACCAAAAGTCCATATTATAAGTTAAATACTTATAATTCATTTATTTACAAAATCGTTCTTTTAAAACTTCACAAATTTAAATCTTATTACTTATAATATTTCGTTTATATTTTATAACGACTTCAACTTATAAAATCTCCTTTATTGACAATTTCTATTAATATCCCATTTAAATGCCCAAAATCCAGTTTATGAGTTAATTACTTATAAATCTTTTATTTTACAACATCTATTCATTTTCTAATCTTCACAATTTATAAATCTATAATTTTCAATGAAATCCATTTTATACTTCATTTTAACACTTAATAAACTCGTTTTATAATTCCAATATTTTTAATTTATAAATATCAATTTATAATCTTTTATATAAACCGTTTATAATAATTCAAAAATCTCAATTTAAATAAACCGATCCCTTTAATAATTTACAAAACGTTATTTAAAACTTATATAACTCGAAAATCATACTTAAGTACTATTTTCCAAAAATATAACTTTTATAACAATAAAATAATAATGTTTATTTATTTTAACAATTCAAAATTTAATGAAACGTATACTTTCAAAAATCTCTTTAAAATTCGTTTTAAAATCAAAATCATTATTTTAAAACTTCAAAAATGGATCCGATGATGCAACAGCACCAAATAGTCAATCACGACAATCAAAATATCATATATAAATATGATAATCCACAAATATCACAATATCTGTAATCAAATAAATACTAGTAAGGAATCCAGTTGGAACCCTCCAACCCGTTTCTCTGCATCCACAAACATTAGCACAATACCAATCCCGTTCAAAGCGGAATATCGCGGTATATAGGATTGATAAAAATATTATTCGCTTAATAGACGGCGCAATAGGGTCTCATCCGCTTTATAATGCGGGAAATCTCCAAGTACATAAATAATACCAATTTCACCAAACGGTGAAATATTCGCGGCATATGTTTTTAATAAATAACCTCCGCTTACTAGCGGCGCATAATGTCTATTTCAATCAACAACAGATAATAATTTATCATTCAGGCATACAATCAACAATTTTAAATCTAACTGTTTTAAATTTAAATCGAAACAATTCGATTGAGTGAGAAGTTCTCACCTTGATTTCAATTCAGTTTCCGCGTTTTATTTTCGAATAAAATTAAACACGCGTTTAATTTTACCCGAAATTCTCATTAACTCCAAATGACTTCAATCCAGCTCCATTGCGTAGTGCTTGACAAAACGAACCCATCGCAATTTGTTTCGTCCAAAACGGACCTCGTATCAAAAAGAAATACACGTTTAAAGTTTGAACAATTATAATATAATTTAATAACAACTTTTATTTTCAATTCTAAACCTTAGATTCAATCAGAGCCATCCATTCCCTTGCCCACACATCTGAACCGCTCCACCCCTTTCTTCCTCCTTGCGTTCAATGCAAACGTAACCCATTTACTGCCGTTCCAGGGTTCGAACGCACCCCCATCCACGACGCTCGAAATCCCATCATACCACCCTCAAATCGAAGCTCGTCTCGAGCTCGACCTACACCATAAACGGCAAGGATCTCGGTGGTCCCTTGCACCCCAAATTTGCGTGCGAACGTATCATGAACGCGGTACTTTTCCGGCCTCCACGCTCCACCATATCCCATCTTTACCGTTGGATAGCGAGATCTTCTCGTCGTCTACACTTTTGCTTCAGAACTCGAAGGCTAATTCTTTGCGGACTAAGAGATCAGAGGGGAAGAAGATGGACAATTTTTGGCCTTCGAATAATGGCCGACGGCTATCACCTTTTGACCTAGGGTTTAGAAATTTGTGAACTATGAAGTCCTTTTATAGAAAAATACGCGACATTATTCATCCCGGATTTTTCCGAACTCCAAACGAAGCGTGCCGGTTGGCGTTTCTAAGGTTTACCCCACGTTCCGGACACAATGGAACGTGTTTCGGAGGCTAATTCAATCATCTGTGTGAGTTACGGCAATAAATGATCAATTTAAATTAAATCGATTTAAACTAATTTCTAGGCGCTTTAGCTTGCCCCGGACAAACGGTAAATCCGATTGACATGAAATTTGAAATCTTACAATAATATCACATTACGGATCCGATGAAACTGGTTTCGTCGAAATCCGAGACTGTTTGAAAAATGGCTATTTTAACTCGTCAAATTAATATTAAAACAATTTCGATGCGTTTCGAGCTGCCACGGTCAAACGAAAACTCCGATTGCTACGAAAATAGAAATCCGATAATAACAAACTATTACGGATCCAATGGAACTAGTTTCGTCCAATTCTGAGACTGTTCGAAAAACGACTAATTTCACTAGTCGATTAAATATTAAAATATTCAATTTTCACAAATTAACTCTAAATTCAATTTTAGAAGTTCTATAACATCGTTATAACTTCAATATGATAAAATAAAATTGTACAATTCATTTCCATTCATATTTAACCCAATTTTCAATTATTTCTGTAATTTCACCTATTAAATTATCGATTTAATTATCCAATTAAATCCAAATATTCGAGATAAAATTATTCGACTTATAAATTTCACTTATTAATATTTAAAATCAATTAAATATTCAATTTTTTTATTAACAAAAATTCTAGGTCGTTACAATCTTCCCCTCTTAAAAGAATTTCGTCCTCGAAATTACCAAATAAGAAAAAGTTATAGAATCCATTAACTTTCCAAAACAAACCATTCAATTTAGATTTTTCAAATCTCTTAAGTGTTTAAATTTTCCAAAATCTGTAGTTAAACTTCTTACAATACTTTACTAAGTTTCCAAATCCAAACTTAGTTTTCAAATTTTTTTTCCAATTTTCTCAAAATTTTTCTAACGCCCTAAATTTTCGAAAAAATTCGCCATGCTCTCCTTTGCGCGGCTCGATCCGAAAAAAAAAGACAGTATATATGTCACAAATATACATCTCATCAAGTGATGAGGCATCCCGCAGGGAAAAGAGTTTAATAGTACGATATTTAATCCGAGATATGTACCTTATATTTTATTAGCGAGCGTATACGGCTAATATAGCGCGAAAGCGAGCTCCAAATGCGAAGCAAACGCGATCCGCACCTACTAAACACTCAACAAACAGATGAGAAACATGTATATAGACAATAGTATCGATATACAACATATCGCAACATAATAACTATATATGCCAACATAGTAAATGCAGTAAAAGCAATATATTCAACCATCAACTAATTATCATCCAACTAGCATTCAACTAACATCAATAACCAATAAATATTCATTCATATTCTCATTAATATTCAATGGAATGTGTCTTCAATTTAATCACAATTGATTCATTAACAGTGGATGTTTTTACTAACATTCATTTTCAGTTAGTTTGTATTCACTAATTCATATTCAAGTTGGTTCACTTCCAAATCAAATTCAATTGATTTAAGATTCACTTAATTTCCAATTTGATTTCAATTACTTTAGCTTTCAATTTCATTAACACTTAATGAATTATATACAATCAAATAACTATCATATAACAACCAATGTACATTCAACATAACCAAATTATTAAATTTACATTTCTTTTGGTTCAACACATTTTCAATTCCAATTGGTTTAACATTAAATTGGCTTCCATTCAATGATTCAACTTCTCAACTTCATTAGCTTCTAATGAATTAACACTTATATTCATTGTTTCATACTAATTATTTACATTCAATTGATTAATATTTCATCCATTTATCAATTTAATTGCTAATTTCTTTAAAAGATAAGGTTGAATTTCATTTATATAACTCAAGTTCAAATTCTTAATGACTTCACTTCATTAATTCACTTATTAATTTATTTTGACACCAAAATCAACTTTATTCAACTTCACTTAAGTTATATTCCATTTCAAACATCATTTGTTTAACTTAACTTATATTTCTACTTGTAAATCCAATTCAGATTCCAATTCTATTTAACTTTTACCAAAGTCAAATTTTCATCACTTATTCATAATTTATTTTGCTTAACAAAATTGTTTAACCATTTTTAACAATTTGTTTTACTTACATTTTCTCATTTTATAAGTTATACAACTTATATGCAACAATTACCAGTTGGATTTTATTGATTTACTTATACTTACTTTAATTTAACTCCATCCTTTAAGTTAAATTTACTCTATTAAAATTCAAATTGTATAAGTTATCAACTCATTTATCATTCCTATAAATATTTAAATAGGATTCCAGAGTCTTTTCAACCTTTCAAAACCATATTTGAAACCAATTCAATTTATCTTTTGAATTTCCAAAACCAAATCCAAATTTTCCAAACAACTTTCATTTAAAATAATCTGGCAGCATTCCTCTTTTGGAAACCCGAAAATGAACACCAATGATGTCGCGATCATCATCGGAATTATTTTCCAACGACCGAAAAGAGTTTAGAGCTTTAATTTCTCCAAAACAATTATCCAAAATATCAAATCCTTTCAAAACACTTCTCTGGAATTTTATTTTCAGATTATAAACCACATTTATAAATCTTTTTCTTATATAATTTCACTTATTGTATATAAGATTATTTCACAAGTGTAAATCATTTTAATTATAACTTCATACTTATAATTTTTCGCTTATACAATTATTCTTTTACAATATGTTTCATTTAACTTATTCAAACAACCAAACAATCAATTCATATACACTTTAATAATTCTGAAAAATTATTCCTTTATATATAAAATATAATCAAGGTAAAATTATTTCATTTACCCTATTTAAAACAATATCGTGTCAAATTGTTCTGTAGAAGTGTTTAGAGATCCCTATCAACAACGTTAATTACTCGTATTAACCAGAATCCATATACCACTCAACAAACCAATCATCATAATATAAAACAATTTCATATTCACTAACAAATACGAGCTCGTATATATTATTACACTCAAACTCATTCTAGAGTACTACTGACTCCATCTCGAATGAGTAATACCCAACAGGGCTAAGGTTGTCTCTTAACCATAAGCTCTGATACCAAATGTAAAAGTCCGCAAATCCATACTCCATGAATAGACACTAATCTCCATTGATAAACTCAAGATGAACGGAAATATGAACAATTAGGGCTTAAGAAAAAGAAAGAGGTAGAAGAAGAGAGAAAATGATAGAACAGAACAGAAAGGAACAACAGAACAATATCAGAATCTCAGAAATCGCAGCGGAACAACATATAATAGATAAATGAATAATCTTTAAACAAAGAACTATATCAGTTATTACATTACATCATATTACATTACACCAACAGAGTGTACAACAACAAACAACAACAAACAGCGAAAAAGAAATACTATATACTAGTGAATACGCCATGCCATCCAGCTTGCCTCCAGCTACTCCTGAATTTCGGAATATCCAGATAAACCTGACTCTTGACTGCCCGTGTGGAAATTGGTGGACACCCAGAGTTTAGGAAGGAAAACAATAAACTCCGAGTCAGTCATGTGACTGGTGTGAGAAGTAAAACAGTTTATCTTTAAAATAAAGAACAAGATAATTTTAAAATAGATTCGCAATGCTTTTTAGAAAATGAGACTACCATAAAGCCTCCCGCACACACACACAATGCAAACGCAGAATCGGAGGAGATTTCTCCTTATGATGGTCAAAGATGCTTGATACGCATTAAAAAGAAACATTTGATATTATTACTAGTGCATAGTGTAGGAAAAATAATTTCGAAAATAAAGATATAAATCTTAGCCAGCATAGGCATTCCGCACTTATGCCTACTATAGCTACCATGTTCAATAGGAGGTTACCGCCACATTCCATGGTAGGTTATACAACTAAAACCGTACAGGATTCGTATTGTTTCTTTGGATTTCCAACAAATGGTCCTGTAACGACCCAGGATTTTGAACAATTTAATTTGAAAATATTTAATTAATTTTAAATATTTGAATGATGGTTTGAATTGAATTTCAAGTTATCAGAATGAATATATCGATTAAATTATAGAATTTAATCTATCGAGAGTTGAATAAAAATTTGAATCTTCAATTTTAAGCCAATTAAAAATATTTCAAAGGCTTGTACAATTCATATTGATAATATTGAAGATTATAGAAGCTTCGGAATTGAATTTGAAACTGCTTTGTTCAGTTTTGAAATTTTATCGTTTGAATCGATATTGGAAAATAGCCGTCCGAGGCACAGTCTCGGAATTCGACGAAACCAGTTCCATTGGGTCCGGAATATTGAATTATTCTAGGATTTCAAATTTCGTATTTTTTGAAGTTTATATGTGAGCGTACGTTGAGTAAACGCGTCGAAAATTTAAATCAAATTCAATGTAAATTTAAATTTAAATTTGAGTCAAACTTCACCACGTTCTCCCTAAACTCACGCCGAGTATCACGTAGGAAATCACGATGAAGATCGTGTAAAACCATGCCTCCTTCACGTCTTAAAATACTCCTCTCCCTCTTTCAGAAAACAAAAGCACAGAAGAAATCAAAAATGGCCGAGCCTTCATCTTTATATTCTTTGATTTCCTCTCCACTTCTATTTTAAATCGCGAGCGAAGTTAAACCCAAATCGAATCAATGCCGAAGCCCTAAATTCAATCAACGAAGGCAATCGCGAGCAAGGACGAGGCGCGCGATGAGGCGGCAGCGGCTGGGGCAGGTCGCGATGGTGCGGCGGCAGATGAGGGGTTCTCGAGCATCGCGACAGTCCTTGGTGGTTGCGGCACACTCTCGCACGCGATTCAAGGGCGACGGCGATTCGAAGGAGCAGCGGCAGTGAAGCGCGCGTATGGAGTGGGGGAGGCGAAGGCGACATTGATGGACAATGGAGCACGCGATGGAGGTTGGATCTAGGGTTCGCGATGGCATGTACTGTGCTCGCGTATAAGGCAGTGGAGGCGATGTGCCTGGAGGCAGCCGCGATCTCCTGAGTCAGTAAGGTATAAAAAAAAAAATTCATTTTGTTTTAATTTTTAGTTAATTTGATATATATGCCTATATGCAGTAAGTAAGAATAAAAAAAAAAAATTAAAGTCTTGATTTGAAATTAATTATTTACAGTAAAAAATAAAATAAAAATAAATATATATATTAGTGTAAAAATTTAATTATTTGAGTTAAATCAAATCGGTATAAATAAAGAAAATGCAGTTCGAATTTTAAATAATGTATATAGATTTGTAATAAATAATAATAAGAATTTTTAAAACTTGAAGAAAATTTAGTTTAAAACTAAATTATTAGTTGAATAGAAAATTTTAGTTTCAAATGGAAAATATTTTGTAAAACAAAATGTGTTAGAGATTTAATTTATTTAATAAAATGATTTATTTATTTGATGGTAATAAATTGTTTGATAAGTTAAAATATTAATAACCCATATATGCCTATTTCCTTTTACTAGTGAAATTTTTAAATAATGAACTATTGAAAAATTAATTTGTTCTTAGCCACTTAAAGAGGTTATTTTAAAATTTTAGTTAAAATTGAATTAATAGTTCATTAAATTATTAAAGGAAGTTTGGTTTTAAATTTAATAATTAGTTAAAATAAATTTGTTAAAGAAAAATTTGTTAAAGTACTTTATTTAAAGGAATTAGTTCAAACCTAGAAGAAAAGAAAAATTATTAAACAAGAAATTGGTTAATTTAACTATTAAAGGAGAAAAACCGATGAATTAAAAATATCAGATGAAAATTTATTTTTTTCAATCTGTTTGAACATTAATAAATTGTGTAAATATTTATACAAGGTATAAATGAAGAAAACAAGTTGAATTGGAAGTGGATGGCAAACGGGAATAAAGGTGAGAATTTCTCACTCAAAAGGATTTATTTAAATTTTAAATAGTTAGATTTAAAATTTGTTGATTGAATGATTGAATGATTGAATGATGATTGATATATATATTGGATGTGAATAGACCCTATACGCCGTTAGTAAGCGGAGGTTATTTATTACACACATATACCGCGATATTCCACCTTGAAGTGGAATTGGTATTTTATTATATATATAGCAATATATATATATATATATATTGGCATATGTATATATTGCAGTTGATTGATTTCCCGCATTTTCTTTTAGCGGATGAGACCCTATGCGCCGTTAGTAAGCGGATATATATTTATAAAATCCCATATACCGCGATATTCCGTCTTGAAACGGAATGGTATTGTGCTAATGTCTGTGGATGCAGGGAAACAGGTTGGAGGGATCCAACTGGATTCCTCACAAATATTTATTTGATTCATATATTGTGATATTTGATTGTTATCATGGATGATATATGATGTTTGAAAGTCGTGATTGACTATTTGATGTGTTACATCATCGGATCCAATTTTGAAGTTTAAAAACAACGATTTAATTTCTAAAGAGATTTTTGGAAATATACGTTTATAAAATATTTTTGGAATTGATCCATTATAAATAAATAAACGTTATAATCTTAATGTTATAAAAATTATATTTTTGAGAAATATAGTTAAAAGTTGATTTTTGAAAATATGGGATTGATGATTTTATAAAATAGTTTAAACTGGGATTTTTGAATTTATTATAAAAAGTTTAAAAATAAGATTTATAAAATTGGATTATTTTTATAAATCAAATGATGAGATTATAAAGGGGTTTAAAGACATTTTAAAAATAGTAATATAAATTGTTTTATATTAAAAGATTTATAAATTCATATTTATAAATTAAAAATATTAGAAGTGTAAAACGAGCTTTTCTAAGTGTTAGAAAGAATTGTGAATGAATTTCATAAATGAATGAAATTTATAGGATTATAACGGTGAAGTTATAAATGAAATTTTATAAGCAGTAGGTTTATAAAATTTATAAAGTTATGGAAAAGGATAGATTTTGGATAAATAAATGAATCTTATAAGTTATAAGATTTATAAAATTGGGAAGTTTAAAGAAACAATTTTGTAAACAAATAAATTATAAGTGTTTGACTTATAATATGAATTTTAGTATATCATTGTGATATGAATTGATATAGGTTAATAAAGGAATTTATAAAAGGAGTTGATATAAAATAAATAGAATAGAATTTATAAACGTTGTTTTATAAATTCGAAACGATTTACTTTGATAAGTAAATAGTTGTAATTTGTTAATGGAGTTATATTCATGTTTTAGACAGTGAATAATTCCTTAAAATAAAATGAATCGAAGTGATGAAATTTATTAACAAGGTATATTCACGTTTTTGAATGGTGAATAATAAGTTAAAGAAATTATTTAGAATGTGATGTTTTAAATAGAATTAAAACGATCTAACGATGTTTTAAAATATGTTGAGATTCGAAACCATAGATTTCAACATTTATTGTTGAAATAGATGTTTTCGAGAAATAGAAGGAAATAATAGATTATAACACTGTTGTTATAATAGATGATTTCCGAAAGGAAATGTTTTATATAGTATTGGGATTTATATATCTATTTTTAATTTCGAATCCCTATACTAGTGATTTTGGGTTGTCGTAGCGATGTTTTACGCAACATTCGTTTTGGCCCAAATAAATATGTTTAAGAGAATGATTTCCTTAAAGAATGAAATATATACTTAATTTCGATTAGAGTATATTAAATATTTTCTAAGCGTAGAAAATAAAAAGACTTGTGAATTACTTATTTAATAAGTATGGAAATGTTTTCCAATATAAAGTGAATATGTTGAGGATTTATCTTTTTGAAGATAAATTGAAAATGAATATTTGAAATTGTATATTCATAAATATTTTGGAAATATAAATTCAATATGGAATTTATAAATGAAATTGGGAAATGGGTTTAAAAATAAATATTGATTTATTTTTGAAGTATGGAAAGTTTATATCTTCTAAAGATATTTTTGGGAAATAAATAATTTGGAAAATTATTTGGATTCTGGTGATGTTGTGCATATCTATTGATAGTTCAATAATCGACTATCGATATTTACCTTTGAATAGGTATTTGTTGTGAATTTGTTTGAAATTGAATGCCACACTTATTTTTTTAAAATAAGCGCTCACTATTCGGGTTAACCGGGAAAGGACATTGGAGTCGTATAACCCATTCCGAATATGTGATACGTCGTTATGAATTGCATTCGAAGACCGGTGTTGAAGACCGGATATTTTCGAAAACGAAAGGGTTTCTTGTTGATTGTCTCTGCACTGGCTGATCCCCGGTATAGAGATCTCCATATGTGATGGGAAATCCGAACGTGATTAGAGATTATTCGGATTGCAAGGACTTCTTTGTAAGTGCCTTCGGTTCTGTTCGAGCCCGGAACATACTTGTATGGATAGTATGCCTGACATTACAAGTTGAGATATAAAGCTGATTTCTTTCAAATATATTTCTGTTGGTGGCGGAGAATTTATTCTTTTAGCTTAACACCCTTCTCTGAGACATACGAGCTCGGAGGTTATGTAGTTGAATGTTATCAGCGATATATTCCCAATTTGGTAATGTGACATACTGAGTGTTGCTGTGAAATGATCATTGTGTTGATTATTTGTGATAGGATCGTTTATTTGATCGTCTATCTTTGTGATCATCTCTATGATCATTTGTGACCCAAAGCATGGCTTTTGTATAAAGTATGTTTTTGTGGACGAAACTTCGTCGAGCCTCACATCCCGGAATGGTCAAAACAGGAAAGATGCGGCAAGGTTATGAGGGGTAGCTCCCTTTAGGGTATGTGCATTTCCTTCTGGAAAGGGTGGTATCATGGTATGGAGCCCAGATACTTACTCATGTTGATACACTATATTTATTACTGTGTGGTGTTGTTGGTGACGAGCGCTCGGTTAAAGGTCCAATGGGACCGGGGGATGCCATATTCGTGTAGTAGTTACCTAGTGATAAAGGTAACCCGGCCTTGTGTTGGCAGAGAGCTGGTTAAGTTCTCGGGGACGTCCAGCCAGAGGCGTTTCCCTGTGGCAATGGGAAGTTCCTTGGCCTGACCATTTGTTGGAAATCCAAAGAAACAATACGAGACTTGTACGGTATTAGTTGTATAACCTGCTATGGAATGTGGCGGTAACCTGCTATTGAACATGGTAGCTATAGTAGGCATAAGTGCGGAATGTCTATGCTGGCTAAGATTTATATCTTTATTTTCGAAATGATTTTCCTCTACACTATGCACTAATAATAATATCAAATGTTATTTTAAATGCGTATCAAGCATCTTTGACTATCATAAGGAGAAATCTCCTCCGATTCTGCGTTTGCATGTGTGTGTGTGCGGGAGGCCTTATGGTAGTCTCATTTTTAAAAGCATTGCGAATTGAATTTAAAATATTCTTCTATTTTGATTTTAAAGTAAATAAACTGTTTTGAGTTCTCACACCAGTCACATGACTGACTCGGAGTTTATTGTTTTCCTTCCTAAACTCTGGGTGCCCACCAATTTTCCACACGGGCAGTTAAGAGTTAAGGTTTATCAGGATATTCTGGAGTTGCTGGAGGCAAGATGGATGGCATGGCGTATTACTGGTTTATATAGTATTTCTTTTTCCGCTGCATTGTTGTTATTGTATGTTGTTGAACACTCTGATGATATGATGTAATGTAAGATGATGAAATATAATAACTGATATAGTTCTTTGTTTAAAGATTATTCATTTATTATTATATGTTGTTCCGCTGCGAATTGTGAGATTCTGATGTTGTTGTGTTGTTGTTTCCTTTCTGTCAGTTCTATTTTAAAATTTTCTGTTTCTTTTCCCCCTATTTTCTATCTTAGTATCTACTCTTCTCTCTTTTCCTTTTCTTAAATTCTTTTTAAAACCCTAACTATTCGGTTTTTCGGCAACGAAAATCCGCAATGTTACATTTGGTATCAGAGCTATTGGTTAAGCGACAACCATGGTTCTGTAGGGTGTTACTCATTAGAGATAGAGTCAGCAGTACTCTAGAATGAGTTTGAGTGTAATAATAGATATGAGCGCGTATTTGTTAGTGAATATAAAATTTGTTTTTGAATCGGGTAAATAAAATAATCTTTCCCAAAACTATTTTTGTATAGGAAAAAAATGATTTTTCTATGAATTATTATAGCATATGGTTGCATGATTGTTAAGAAGTGATAATATAGAATTATTATCATTAGTATATGGAATTAAAAGAAATTAAATAAAATGGATTGGATTCAAGTAAATTAACTTGATGATTTATTCATTTGTGAAATAATTTCAATTGGAATGAATATGAATATGGAATGTGAAAAAAAAAATTGAATAAAGATGGTATGTGAATTGGTAGTAAGCAATAAAAATTGAATTGAGTAATTAAGTGAAATTGAGATGAATGAAATTGAAAATTAAAATGAATTAATGAATGAAACTAATTTAAGGTAGTAATATGAATTAGTAAATGAAAGTTAATCGATAGAATTCAATATTTAGAATTGAGAATTTAATTCAAATAGATTTGAAATTGTGAATTGAATTCGAAAGAAATTTAAAATTGTGAATTAAATTGAAATGAAAATGAATGAGAATGAATGTATAACTTCAATAGTGAAGTGAATGTATAAGAAGCATAATAGGAAATTTTGTAATAGAATTTGCAAAATGGTTTGAATGTTGGAATTAGATACTACTACTAGCAGGTTATACAGGTGTATAAAGGATCGAGATTTTGATTTCAAAGATAAAAATTGAATTGCTCGACAAAAAGGTACGTATTTCAATTTCAGTATGAAATTTGATGACTTTCTTCTCTAGCCACTTGGCTTTTTTCTTTTCTTTTTGATTCTGAGGGGCGTGGTGCCATTTTGTAGTCGTACCGAGCTAGCCGCGCAAAGGAGACGCTGGCGAAATTTTTCGAAAATTTAGGGTGTTAGAAAAATTTTGAGAAAAAATTTGAAAGTTTGAAATTTGAATTTGAATTTAAATTTGAATTGTTAAGAAAACAATGTTGATTGAAACTTATAATTGAAGTTAGAAAGCTAGCTGAAATGATAATGAATCTCTAGTAAAAAGATTTGTTTTAGAAAGTTGATAAAATTATTTGAATAGTGAAAAATAATAGACGGGATAAGGGCATTCTTCTTAACTTGTAATTTCGGGACGAAATTCTTTTAAGGGGGAAAGATTGTAACGACCCAGGATTTTGAACAATTTAATTTGAAAATATTTAATTAATTTTAAATATTTGAATGATGGTTTGAATTGAATTTCAAGTTATCAGAATGAATATATCGATTAAATTATAGAATTTAATCTATTGAGAGTTGAATAAAAATTTGAATCTTCAATTTTAAGCCAATTAAAAATATTTCAAAGGCTTGTACAATTCATATTGATAATATTGAAGATTATAGAAGCTTCGGAATTGAATTTGAAACTGCTTTGTTCAGTTTTGAAATTTTATCGTTTGAATCGATATTGGAAAATAGCCGTCCGAGGCACAGTCTCGGAATTCGACGAAACCAGTTCCATTGGGTCCGGAATATTGAATTATTCTAGGATTTCAAATTTCGTATTTTTTGAAGTTTATATGTGAGCGTACGTTGAGTAAACGCGTCGAAAATTTAAATCAAATTCAATTTAAATTTAAATTTAAATTTGAGTCAAACTTCACCACGTTCTCCCTAAACTCACGCCGAGTATCACGTAGGAAATCACGATGAAGATCGTGTAAAACCATGCCTCCTTCACGTCTTAAAATACTCCTCTCCCTCTTTCAGAAAACAAAAGCACAGAAGAAATCAAAAATGGCCGAGCCTTCATCTTTATATTCTTTGATTTCCTCTCCACTTCTATTTTAAATCGCGAGTGAAGTTAAACCCAAATCGAATCAATGCCGAAGCCCTAAATTCAATCAACGAAGGCAATCGCGAGCAAGGACGAGGCGCGCGATGAGGCGGCAGCGGCTGGGGCAGGTCGCGATGGTGCGGCGGCAGATGAGGGGTTCTCGAGCATCGCGACAGTCCTTGGTGGTTGCGGCACACTCTCGCACGCGATTCAAGGGCGACGGCGATTCGAAGGAGCAGCGGCAGTGAAGCGCGCGTATGGAGTGGGGGAGGCGAAGGCGACATTGATGGACAATGGAGCACGCGATGGAGGTTGGATCTAGGGTTCGCGATGGCATGTACTGTGCTCGCGTACAAGGCAGTGGAGGCGATGTGCCTGGAGGCAGCCGCGATCTCCTGAGTCAGTAAGGTATAAAAAAAAAAAATTCATTTTGTTTTAATTTTTAGTTAATTTGATATATATGCCTATATGCAGTAAGTAAGAATAAAAAAAAAAATTAAAGTCTTGATTTGAAATTAATTATTTACAGTAAAAAATAAAATAAAAATAAATATATATATTAGTGTAAAAATTTAATTATTTGAGTTAAATCAAATCGGTATAAATAAAGAAAATGCAGTTCGAATTTTAAATAATGTATATAGATTTGAAATAAATAATAATAAGAATTTTTAAAACTTGAAGAAAATTTAGTTTAAAACTAAATTATTAGTTGAATAGAAAATTTTAGTTTCAAATGGAAAATATTTTGTAAAACAAAATGTGTTAGAGATTTAATTTATTTAATAAAATGATTTATTTATTTGATGGTAATAAATTGTTTGATAAGTTAAAATATTAATAACCCATATATGCCTATTTCCTTTTACTAGTGAAATTTTTAAATAATGAACTATTGAAAAATTAATTTGTTCTTAGCCACTTAAAGAGGTTATTTTAAAATTTTAGTTAAAATTGAATTAATAGTTCATTAAATTATTAAAGGAAGTTTGGCTTTAAATTTAATAATTAGTTAAAATAAATTTGTTAAAGAAAAATTTGTTAAAGTACTTTATTTAAAGGAATTAGTTCAAACCTAGAAGAAAAGAAAAATTATTAAACAAGAAATTGGTTAATTTAACTATTAAAGGAGAAAAACCGATGAATTAAAAATATCAGATGAAAATTTATTTTTTTCAATCTGTTTGAACATTAATAAATTGTGTAAATATTTATACAAGGTATAAATGAAGAAAACAAGTTGAATTGGAAGTGGATGGCAAACGGGAATAAAGGTGAGAATTTCTCACTCAAAAGGATTTATTTAAATTTTAAATAGTTAGATTTAAAATTTGTTGATTGAATGATTGAATGATTGAATGATGATTGATATATATATTGGATGTGAATAGACCCTATACGCCGTTAGTAAGCGGAGGTTATTTATTACACACATATACCGCGATATTCCACCTTGAAGTGGAATTGGTATTTTATTATATATATAGCAATATATATATATATATATATTGGCATATGTATATATTGCAGTTGATTGATTTCCCGCATTTTCTTTTAGCGGATGAGACCCTATGCGCCGTTAGTAAGCGGATATATATTTATAAAATCCCATATACCGCGATATTCCGTCTTGGAACGGAATGGTATTGTGCTAATGTCTGTGGATGCAGGGAAACAGGTTGGAGGGATC
Source organism: Allium cepa (assembly GCA_030765085.1). NCBI lineage: Eukaryota > Viridiplantae > Streptophyta > Magnoliopsida > Asparagales > Amaryllidaceae > Allium > Allium cepa. The sequence continues at coordinate 326,327,617 of CM060935.1, read as the reverse complement.
CAACTGGATTCCTCACAAATATTTATTTGATTCATATATTGTGATATTTGATTGTTATCATGGATGATATATGATGTTTGAAAGTCGTGATTGACTATTTGATGTGTTACATCATCGGATCCAATTTTGAAGTTTAAAAACAACGATTTAATTTCTAAAGAGATTTTTGGAAATATACGTTTATAAAATATTTTTGGAATTGATCCATTATAAATAAATAAACGTTATAATCTTAATGTTATAAAAATTATATTTTTGAGAAATATAGTTAAAAGTTGATTTTTGAAAATATGGGATTGATGATTTTATAAAATAGTTTAAACTGGGATTTTTGAATTTATTATAAAAAGTTTAAAAATAAGATTTATAAAATTGGATTATTTTTATAAATCAAATGATGAGATTATAAAGGGGTTTAAAGACATTTTAAAAATAGTAATATAAATTGTTTTATATTAAAAGATTTATAAATTCATATTTATAAATTAAAAATATTAGAAGTGTAAAACGAGCTTTTCTAAGTGTTAGAAAGAATTGTGAATGAATTTCATAAATGAATGAAATTTATAGGATTATAACGGTGAAGTTATAAATGAAATTTTATAAGCAGTAGGTTTATAAAATTTATAAAGTTATGGAAAAGGATAGATTTTGGATAAATAAATGAATCTTATAAGTTATAAGATTTATAAAATTGGGAAGTTTAAAGAAACAATTTTGTAAACAAATAAATTATAAGTGTTTGACTTATAATATGAATTTTAGTATATCATTGTGATATGAATTGATATAGGTTAATAAAGGAATTTATAAAAGGAGTTGATATAAAATAAATAGAATAGAATTTATAAACGTTGTTTTATAAATTCGAAACGATTTACTTTGATAAGTAAATAGTTGTAATTTGTTAATGGAGTTATATTCATGTTTTAGACAGTGAATAATTCCTTAAAATAAAATGAATCGAAGTGATGAAATTTATTAACAAGGTATATTCACGTTTTTGAATGGTGAATAATAAGTTAAAGAAATTATTTAGAATGTGATGTTTTAAATAGAATTAAAACGATCTAACGATGTTTTAAAATATGTTGAGATTCGAAACCATAGATTTCAACATTTATTGTTGAAATAGATGTTTTCGAGAAATAGAAGGAAATAATAGATTATAACACTGTTGTTATAATAGATGATTTCCGAAAGGAAATGTTTTATATAGTATTGGGATTTATATATCTATTTTTAATTTCGAATCCCTATACTAGTGATTTTGGGTTGTCGTAGCGATGTTTTACGCAACATTCGTTTTGGCCCAAATAAATATGTTTAAGAGAATGATTTCCTTAAAGAATGAAATATATACTTAATTTCGATTAGAGTATATTAAATATTTTCTAAGCGTAGAAAATAAAAAGACTTGTGAATTACTTATTTAATAAGTATGGAAATGTTTTCCAATATAAAGTGAATATGTTGAGGATTTATCTTTTTGAAGATAAATTGAAAATGAATATTTGAAATTGTATATTCATAAATATTTTGGAAATATAAATTCAATATGGAATTTATAAATGAAATTGGGAAATGGGTTTAAAAATAAATATTGATTTATTTTTGAAGTATGGAAAGTTTATATCTTCTAAAGATATTTTTGGGAAATAAATAATTTGGAAAATTATTTGGATTCTGGTGATGTTGTGCATATCTATTGATAGTTCAATAATCGACTATCGATATTTACCTTTGAATAGGTATTTGTTGTGAATTTGTTTGAAATTGAATGCCACACTTATTTTTTTAAAATAAGCGCTCACTATTCGGGTTAACCGGGAAAGGACATTGGAGTCGTATAACCCATTCCGAATATGTGATACGTCGTTATGAATTGCATTCGAAGACCGGTGTTGAAGACCGGATATTTTCGAAAACGAAAGGGTTTCTTGTTGATTGTCTCTGCACTGGCTGATCCCCGGTATAGAGATCTCCATATGTGATGGGAAATCCGAACGTGATTAGAGATTATTCGGATTGCAAGGACTTCTTTGTAAGTGCCTTCGGTTCTGTTCGAGCCCGGAACAGACTTGTATGGATAGTATGCCTGACATTACAAGTTGAGATATAAAGCTGATTTCTTTCAAATATATTTCTGTTGGTGGCGGAGAATTTATTCTTTTAGCTTAACACCCTTCTCTGAGACGTACGAGCTCGGAGGTTATGTAGTTGAATGTTATCAGCGATATATTCCCAATTTGGTAATGTGACATACTGAGTGTTGCTGTGAAATGATCATTGTGTTGATTATTTGTGATAGGATCGTTTATTTGATCGTCTATCTTTGTGATCATCTCTATGATCATTTGTGACCCAAAGCATGGCTTTTGTATAAAGTATGTTTTTGTGGACGAAACTTCGTCGAGCCTCACATCCCGGAATGGTCAAAACAGGAAAGATGCGGCAAGGTTATGAGGGGTAGCTCCCTTTAGGGTATGTGCATTTCCTTCTGGAAAGGGTGGTATCATGGTATGGAGCCCATATACTTACTCATGTTGATACACTATATTTATTACTGTGTGGTGTTGTTGGTGACGAGCGCTCGGTTAAAGGTCCAATGGGACCGGGGGATGCCATATTCGTGTAGTAGTTACCTAGTGATAAAGGTAACCCGGCCTTGTGTTGGCAGAGAGCTGGTTAAGTTCTTGGGGACGTCCAGCCAGAGGCGTTTCCATGTGGCAATGGGAAGTTCCTTGGCCTGACCATTTGTTGGAAATCCAAAGAAACAATACGAGACTTGTACGGTATTAGTTGTATAACCTGCTATGGAATGTGGCGGTAACCTGCTATTGAACATGGTAGCTATAGTAGGCATAAGTGCGGAATGTCTATGCTGGCTAAGATTTATATCTTTATTTTCGAAATGATTTTCCTCTACACTATGCACTAATAATAATATCAAATGTTATTTTAAATGCGTATCAAGCATCTTTGACTATCATAAGGAGAAATCTCCTCCGATTCTGCGTTTGCATGTGTGTGTGTGCGGGAGGCCTTATGGTAGTCTCATTTTTAAAAGCATTGCGAATTGAATTTAAAATATTCTTCTATTTTGATTTTAAAGTAAATAAACTGTTTTGAGTTCTCACACCAGTCACATGACTGACTTGGAGTTTATTGTTTTCCTTCCTAAACTCTGGGTGCCCACCAATTTTCCACACGGGCAGTTAAGAGTTAAGGTTTATCAGGATATTCTGGAGTTGCTGGAGGCAAGATGGATGGCATGGCGTATTACTGGTTTATATAGTATTTCTTTTTCCGCTGCATTGTTGTTATTGTATGTTGTTGAACACTCTGATGATATGATGTAATGTAAGATGATGAAATGTAATAACTGATATAGTTCTTTGTTTAAAGATTATTCATTTATTATTATATGTTGTTCCGCTGCGAATTGTGAGATTCTGATGTTGTTGTGTTGTTGTTTCCTTTCTGTCAGTTCTATTTTAAAATTTTCTGTTTCTTTTCCCTCTATTTTCTATCTTAGTATCTACTCTTCTCTCTTTTCCTTTTCTTAAATTCTTTTTAAAACCCTAACTATTCAGTTTTTCGGCAACGAAAATCCGCAATGTTACAGGTCCGGCCAAGGAACTTCCCATTGCCACATAGGTACGCCTCTGGAAAGACGACCCGAGAACCTAACCAGATCTCTGCCAACACAAGGCCGGGTTACCCCTAACTGGGTAACTACTGACACGAATATGTCATTCCCCGATCGTAACCGATCTATATCCGAGGATCCTCGATTTCCAACAACCACAACGTAATAAATGTGCAGCAACAACATAGGTTAAGTATCTGGGCTCCATACCATGATACCACCTCTATCCAGAAGGAATGACATACACTAAAGGGGCGCTACCCCTAATAACCTTGCCGCATCCTTCCTGTTTTGACCATTTCCGGGGTGTGAGGTCCCACGAAGTGTCGTCCACAAAGCCACGCTTTATATAGAAGCCGTGCTTTGATCATCAAATGCTCAATAGCACTTCGTATGCCACATTACCAATTTGGGAATGTATCACTAGTAACCATCAACTACATAACCTCTATGGGTGTTAAGCCAAGAGAATAAATTCTCCGCCACCAACAGAAATATATTTGATAGAAACCAGCTTTACATCTCAAATTGTAACGTCAGACACACATCCATACAAGTCCGTTCCGGGATCGAACGGAACCGAAGGCACATACAAAGAAGTCCTTGCAATCCGGATATTCACTAATCACGACCAGACTTCCCATCACAAAGGGTAATAAATTTCTATATCGGAGATCAATCGATGCAGAAATATTCGACGGTAATCCTTCCGTTTTCACAAATATCTGGTCTTCAACAACGGTCATCAAATGCAATTCATAACGACGTATCACAAATTCGGAATGGGTTATACGACCCCAAGGTCCTTTCCCGGCTAACCCGAATAGTGAGCGCTTATTCAAAAATAAGTGTGACATTCAAATTCAAACAATCACAACAAATACTTATTTAAAGGTAAATATTGATAGTTGGTTATTTAACTATTAATAGGCGTGTTCAACATCACCAGATTCCAAATAATTTCCCCAAATTATTTATTTTCCAAAAATATCTTTACTAGAAATATAATTTCCACATTTCAATCATTTGAAAATAAATTTCAATCATTTTCCTTACGTAGAAATACATTCATTTCAAAATGGTTCATTTAAACCAATTAAATAAATCCTTACCGATTTACTTTATATTTACGTTCCAAATAAGTAAATTTATTCCCATAATTTAAAAATAAATCATTGTTTATTTTTAAACAAATTTCCCTTTTTTTATAAATTCCATAGTGAATTTACAATTCCAAAATATCTATGAATATACGATTTCCAAATCGATTTCTAATATTCATTTTTAATTTATCTTTAAAAGATAATATCTTAAAATATTCACTTCATATTGGAAAACATTTCCATACTTATTTAATAATAAGTAATTCACAAATCCATTTATTTTCAACACTTCGCAAATATTCAATATACTTAAATCGAAATTAAGTATATATTTCATTCTTTAAGAAATCATTTTCTTAAACACAATTGTTTGGGCCAAAACGAATGTTACATAAAACATCGTTACGACGACCCAAAATCACTAGTATAGGAATTCAAAATTAAAATAGATATATAAATCCCAATACTATACAAAACATTTTCTTTCGGAAATCATTTACTATAACAACAGTGTTATAGTCCACCATTTCCTTCTATTTCTCGAAAACGTCTATTTCAACAATACATGTTGAAATCTATGTATTCGATACTTAACGCATTTTAAAACATCTTTAAATCGTTTTAATTCTATTTAAAATATCACTTCCCCAAACCATATCCATTTTATTTAATAATATATTCACTGTCCAAAATCATGAATATACTTCACTGACCTAATTTCAATATTTCTACACATTTTATATAAAGAATAGTTCGCTATCCAAAATCGCGAATATACTTCTTTTAATAAATTTCTATATTCAATTTATCAAATTCCATTGATTTAGAATTTATAAACAATGTATATAAATTCCAGTTCTATTTATAAACTTCGATTTATAAATCTCCTTTATTAATCCAATTCGATTTATATATCTCAAATGTATACCAAAAGTCCATATTATAAGTTAAATACTTATAATTCATTTATTTACAAAATCGTTCTTTTAAAACTTCACAAATTTTAAATCTTATTACTTATAAGATTTCGTTTATATTTTATAACGACTTCAACTTATAAAATCTCCTATATTAACAATTTCTATTATTATCCCATTTAAATGCCCAAAATCTATTTTATGAGTTAATTACTTATAAATCTTTTATTTTACAACATCTATTCATTTTATAATCTTCACAATTTATAAATCTATAATTTTCAATTAAATCCATTTTATACTTCATTTTAACACTTAATAAACTCGTTTTATAATTCCAATATTTTTAATTTATAAATATCAATTTATAATCTTTTATATAAACCGTTTATAATAATTCAAAAATCTCAATTTGAGTAAACCGATCCCTTTAATAATTTACAAAACGTTATTTAAAACTTATATAACTCCAAAATCATACTTAAGTACTATTTTCCAAAAATATAACTTTTATAACAATAAAATTATAATGTTTATTTATTTTAGCAATTCAAAATTTAATGAAACGTATACTTTCAAAAATCTCTTTAAAATTCTTTTTAAAATCAAAATCATTATTTTAAAACTTCAAAAATGGATCCGATGATACAACAACACCAAATAGTCAATCACGACAATCAAAATATCATATATAAATATGATGATCAACAAATATCACAATATCTGTAATCAAATAAATACTAGTGAGGAATCCAGTTGGATCCCTCCAACCTGTTTCTCTGCATCCACAAACATTAGCAAAATACCAATCCCGTTCAAAGCGGAATATCGCGGTATATAGGATTGATTAAAATATTATCCGCTTAATAGACGGCGCAATAGAGTCTCATCCGCTATATAATGTGGGAAATCAACTCCAAGTACATAAATAATACCAATTTCACTATACGGTGAAATATTCGCGGTATATGTTTTTAATAAATAACCTCCGCTTACTAACAGCGCATAATGTCTATTTCAATCAACAACAGATAATAATTTATCATTCAGGCATACAATCAACAATTTTAAATCCAACTGTTTAAAATTTAAATCGAAACAATTCGATTGAGTGAGAAGTTCTCACCTTGATTTCAATTCAGTTTCCGCGTTTTATTTTCGAATAAAATTAAACACGCGTTTAATTTTACCCAAAATTCTCACTAACTCCAAATGACTTTAGTCCAGCTCCATTGCGTAGTGCTCGACAAAACGAACCCGTCGCAATTCGTTTCGTCCAAAACGGACCTCGTATCAAAAAGTTATACACGTTTAAAGTTTGAGCAATTATAATATAATTTAATTACAACTTTTATTTTCAATTCTAAACCTTAGATTCAATCAGGGCCATCCATTCCCTTGCCCACACATCTGAGCCGCTCCACCCCTTTCTTCCTCATTGCGTTCAAATTCAAACGTAACCCATTTACTGCCGTTCTAGGGTTCGAACGCACCCCCCTCCACGACGCTCGAAATCCCATCATACCACCCTCAAATCGAAGCTCGTCTCAAGCTCGACCTACACAATAAACAGCAAGAAGCTCGGTGGTCCCTTGCTCCCCAAATTTGCGTGCGAACGTAGCACGAATGCAGCCCTTTTCCGGCCTCCACGCTCCACCATATCCCATCTCCACCGTTGGATAGCGAGATCTCTTTGTCCTCTACACTTTTGCTTTAGAACTCGAAGGCTAATTCTTTGCGGATTGAGAGATCGGAGGGGAAGAAGATGGACAATTTCTGGCCATCGAATTATGGCCGGCGGCTATCACCTTTTGACCTAGGGTTTTAGAAATCTGTGAATTATGAAGTCCTTTTATAGAAAAATACGCGACACTATTCATCCCGGATTTTTCCGAACTCCAAACGAAGCGTGCCGGTTGGCGTTTCTAAGGTTTACCCCACGTTTCGGACACAATGGAACGTGTTTCGGAGGCTAATTCAATCATCTGTGCGAGTTACGGCAATAAACGATCAATTTAAATTAAATCGATTTAAACTAATTTCTAGGCGTTTTGGCTTGCCCCGGACAAACAGTAAATCCGATTGACACGAAATTTGAAATATTACAATAATATCACATTACGGATATGATGAAACTAGTTTCGTTGAGATCCGAGACTGTTTGAAAAATGGCTATTTTAACTCATCAAATTAATATTAAAACAATTTCGATGCGTTTCGAGATGCCACGGTCAAACGAAAACTCCGATTGCTACGAAAATTGAAATCCGATAATAAAAAACTATTACGGATCCAATGGAACTAGTTTCGTCCAATTCTGGGACTGTTCAAAAAACGGCTAATTTCACTATCGATTAAATATTAAAATATTCAATTTTCACAAATTAACTCTAAATTCAATTTTAAAAGTTCTATAACATCATTATAACTTCAATATGATAAAATAAAATTTTACAAATCATTTTCAATCATATTTAACCTAATTTTCAATTATTTCTGTAATTTCACCAATTAAATTATCGATTTAATTATCCAATTAAATCCAGATATTCGAGATAAAATTATTCGACCTATAAATTTCACTTATTAATATTTAAAATCAATTAAATATTCAATTTTTTTATTAGCAAAAATTTTGGGTCGTTACATTCGATTGAATTATAAAAATTCGAATTTTCTACTAGCAGAAAATGCAGCAAAATCGCGGAAAAATAAGATCGATGGAGCTAAAGAAGTCCGAATTTGGAAAAACGAAAAATGCCATCTTGCTCAGAAGATGATTTAGAATTTTTCTACATAAAAATATTTTTGGTTTTGAAAACATTTTATTTTCATCACTTTTTAACTGGTTAAATTGAAGTAAATTTACGCACGAAATAAACTTTCATATATTCGGACGAAAATTTACCAGTTGATATGTTTAACTAGACGCATTTCTGATATCAAATTTATATTTCAAAATTTTATCATTTAAAATTTCACAAAATTTCAATTAATAACGTTATTAAAACCCGGTTAAATTTACGGGTCGTTACAAGTTATGCTAAAATCAATATTTTTCGGATTGATTTCAATTGATTTCAATTTCGATTTCGAGGCGATTCGAGTCCGTACGATCAAACGACAGGTCCGATCGCTACGAAACTTGAAATCCTACAATAATTCACCGTTACAGATCCAATGAAACTGGTTTCATCGACATCCGAGTCAGTGGCCAAAATGGCTATTTTCTAGTTAATTAATTAAATAAATAAATTAATAAATTAAATCAAATTTCAAATTTCAATTCTTTAATTGACAAATTTCGTCATCTTTGATTCCTTAATCATTTACAATGTTTTAAACAAATTTAGATGTCAATGTAAAATTGATTAATTTATAAATTTCAGTGTTAACTTCCAATTTCATTAAATTTAAAGTTACAAATAAAATTACCAAAATTTCCATTTAATTAAATTAACCAATAATTATTACGTTCATTATTGTCAAATAGATGGGTTTACCATTGGATTCAAAATATTACATAAATTTTCTCCTATCCCATCTTCATTTCAAATAACGTATTATTTAGCTATATTCAATTTGATTTAATTACAATTAATCCAATTATTGAATTTTACATTTCAATTGAATAAAATCTTGGTTTCCGTTCTTTAAATCAACCAATTCGTATTATGAATAAAATTAATAATACTAAAATTTACATGAACAAAACGTTAAATTTGGATTTATTGTAATTGATTACCAAAGTTTACTTACACATTAAATAAATAAACCCATATTAATTATCACCTATTTTCTTTCCATTGTCTTTATAAATTCGTTACTTATCCACCCAGATTAATATTCCATATATGCGCTAATTTATTCCATTCTATTTATGATATCCATTGCATTAAATACTTCAATATTTCCATTTTCATCTTTATTTCAATTGCATAATATTTAATTTCAAATGCTACAATAATTACACTTTATTATAAATTAGATTTATATGGAATGATTTGTTTATCTTTCATTAAACTACTATATTCAAAAATCTATCTTTTCTTCATGTCAACAACTATTTCCTTTTTATTATATTTGCCAGATATGTACATTAATTACGATTTATATTCTCAATCAATTTATTTACTTGGTTTCATACCTTTATTACATCAATTACTACCTTATAAATAAATCTATATTCCTATTTAATTTACATTTATTAAAAATTTATTTCAGATTTCAATTAACGATAGGTAACATACAATAAACATTACCGTTACCCTTTAATCACGTAAATAAGCTTTTATTACTTACAAATCAATGTTGCCATTTATTTTCATACTACTAATTACATTCACTTATTATTCACTCTTTCCGTTATTACACAAATCATCATAAAGTAATAGTTAATTACCTTTATTTTTAAATTGGAGAATTTCTAATAATGACAACCATTTGTCACCATTACCTTTAATAGTACTTGTACGTTTTATTCTCCAGAAACAATTACCATCTATCCTATTATTTCACCCATTATTTATAATTAAAGTCTCAAATTAAATTTATTTATCTGGATTTCATTCTTTTATTACATTATTTATTACTTTGCAAAATAACCAACATTTCTATGCATCTTATTACATTTATATCTTGTAATTATTGTCTTAAACTCAATTGTAATACCAAGTTTCATTTTAAATTTCAATTGATTCCCACTCATAGTTTAATAGCCTAAGTAAACTACTAACAAATAATAACGGTCACTATTTTCCCTAAATCACATTTATAGGTTTATAGTTTACAACAAATGTTGCAATGACTCATATAATATTGATTTTATTCAATTACCATTAAATTTGTACTAATTCATCAATTTGTACAATATATCTCTTGTTTGCTTAAAATAAATTTATGTTTCTATTAAGTTTTCATTCACACTTCCGTTACTATATTAATAATCATTAGTAACGTTTATTATCAATAACAACATTATAATTACTTAACATTTAGTACATGATTTCCAATAAATTCATTGACCAATTAATTAGGTAATTTATAATAATTGTTTACCCTTAAATTTACACTTAAGTCTATGTTATATTCAATTTATTACGTATTACTTTCTTAGTTAATAATTTTTGAATTTATTCCCCCAATTCCCCAATATCAATCAATTATAACTTTACAATTTGTTTCAACTTATTTGCAATTTCATTTTTAACATTTACTTTAGCATAAATTATAAAAAAATTATTTCTTCCTAAATTTAATTGCAAAAATTAAATTAAACTAACCAATTTATTTATCAAAATTTACGGGTCGTTACAATCACCGATGAGTGGAGTCCGCTGTAGACTCACGCCTATCATAAATAGAGTCAATACATAATTATAACATAAACTCCAAGCCGCATCCATTATGATCAAACTCTTATAGATTTCCTTGTACCCAGATAACGAGCATAAGTGACATATGATCTACTGTGGATATCTCAAAAATATGCCAAAGAATGGCAATCATAAACATCTCATAAGCCAAAACAGCCAAGAATTTCCACACATTATTTAAATTTATTTAATTGGTTTCTTTTCACATCATTATTTACCTTTTTTCCTTTTTTCGTTCATAGAATGTCTTTTTCTTTCTTTCATGTACTTACATAAATTATTTCACAATATTAACTTACATTCATAACATTTCATGCACATCGAAATTCTTATATAGAAATAATTTCATTGAACACTTCAATTACTTAAGTTTTACTTGTATAATATTCCATTGCATATTCTATTAACATTTCAACTTATTAAACATTTTTGGTAATATATACATACATACATACATATATATATGTATATTAGGTATGTAATTGAATGTTACATAATTTTTTGGTATTCGCCCTTAGAGAGAAAAGAAATACTTCAGTATATCTGAAAATTCAATTAAAACATTCATTCACTTAGTAAGAATATAAGATATATTTAAAACATCTTCATAGCATTATGCAAGAATTTTCAAAAAAGTTTATACAATATTAGAAGTTTATATCAAAACATTAGGATAAGCCTTTTTTAATATAATTCCTTCAATCCAATAATTTATTAGACTTATTATTTAAAAATAAGTATAACCCTAGAGTATTAAACTGAAACTATACTCAAATCTTACATCAAGTATCCAAATCAAAGTATAAAATTTCATATCTTCATAATTAATTTTACACACTTGTCTAAAATGAATATTTAAATCATGGGAAAACATTTATTGTGGTTTTATACAAAAATTCAAATAAACCGCAAAAATACACCAAAGAATGGTAATCACAAATATTCCTTAAAAGGAGATCATAAATCTTAAAATAAACGCCAAAAGATGGCAATCACAAATCATAATTTGTAGAACTCGATTAAGAGTTCAAAACTACAAAACGTAATCACCATATAATATTTTCTCAAGTGGCTCAAAAGGCTAAATAATCTCGAAATGGTGAAAGAATTTGGAAAATCATAAATAAATCATGAAATATCACAAAAGTTTTCATGTGCTTAATAAAATGGCCGAAGCCCGCTAAGTACTGTATCTCAAATAAGGCGTCAAATACGTCCCGAAGGGCAAACATCCCAAAGGACAAACATTCCGAACATCCTGAAGGACAAAAGGCTATAAAAGCCTAAATGACTTGACGGTCCAGTACTAGTAATCAACCCGAAGGTCAAAAATAAAGTGTCACCAATTTCCAGATAGTAACTAAATCAGCGACAACAATGTGTCCTATACCACACGTTTTCACTTAACTATTTACTATAGGGTAGTTAATTTCACTCTTATGTACGACCTCAATTGAACTAGTCTGAAATTAACCGAAAAAGTAAACGCATGTGGCCCATACCATATGTTTTGCTAAATCATTTAAATCGCTTTCTCATTCGCTTGAAGAGTGCAAGAACATTTATTTTATATAGAAAATAATTTGTTTTCAGAAAACTAGTTTTAGAAACAATTTTCAAAATCATTTGGAAAACAAACCTTTGAAATTCTCTTTATTATAGAGAATATATAATTTTAATAGCTTTAAAAATAATTATAAATATAGTAAAATATTTATTGCGAAAGAAATTTTAATCATAAAAATCATTTCAAAATTGTTTTAGAAAAATCATGCTCGAAAACAATAGAAATCATCAAAAACACCATAAAGTCGGCATAAGGATCATCTCAAAAACACGTCAATCCATAACACGAATCAACCAAAATGTTGGCTTACCTATTGATAAGTTTTAACCCCTTTAAAACATTTCAAAATATCACAAAAACGGGTTGCAAAAGTCACTAGAACAAGTAGATTAAAAAAAAACAGTGCGCAAAAGGAAGAGAAATCGAATTGGGAAATTGCACATGCCCAGGTTGACTTATAGGTCGACCCTATGGTCAACCTATGCATTGCCTGGGTCAACTTATGTATAGCCTGGGTCGAACCTAAGGTCGACCCCTATGGATGCTTGGTTGACCTTCAGGTCGCGGCTTCCACAGGCAATTTTCTGCCTACTTCGATTCAATTTTGAGAAAATATTTCCAGCACTTATAGGATGAATTAGAACACGAAATTTGATATGTACAATCTACTACACATGGACAAAAATCTAGAATAATTTCGGCATGGATTCATGACAAGAATGAATAGATATATGCATAAGAAGAAGGACTATAACACATATTTTAATGTACTACTTAAGCAAGAAACTTTTGTTTATAGTAAACAAACATTTAGCAGTTTTCAGCATTCCAGCCTATTTTAAGCTAGATTTGTGAGTTTTAACTCACCTTAGCATGATCTTGAGTGATTCTGAGTTGCAATGTGACTTCTTTCTGGTCCAAAGAAGTTTCACTGACCTATAGAAGCTGAAAGAAGAATATGTAGACAAAAAAATAGAGGTTATAGACAGAAACTTCTCAAAACAAAAAATTGATAAGATGATTTTGGTGATTTCAGTTTTGATTACCCATTAGAGTCTTGATTTACTAATTTCCCCTTTGATTTTGCCAAAATTGGAAGCTAGATTTGAAAATTAAAAAGGGGCAGCCATTTTTCTTTCTTTTGTGGTTTTATAGGAAGAAGTTAGAATGAGAAGGAGAATATGAACGTACGGTTCGTTTCCAAAGTCTCCTACTCATTCTAGAAATTGGTTTAGGCTTGAAACCATTACCCAATAGTCTATATGAAAATACTTGGTCTAAAATAAATTAAGTTAATTCATGTTTCACTTTATGTACACAATGTTTCACCTATTTCTAACCAAATAAATTTATATAACCTATGTTAATGTTTACAAAAAAATGTTCTACAACACATAAAAGATATTTTAGCCATAAAATTATTTTCCATCATTAAAATACTCATTTTTACTTAAATACTATAATTTACCCTAATATTTACATAAACACCATTTTATTTAAATAAGTCAATATTTTAACAACAAAAATTACATAAAATCATTTCCTCATTCAATTAAATGTAACAGACCTTATTAACATCATTCTTTATATCAAAATATTATTTTAAAAAAATTCCACCTTTTTATTTACAATATTTATCATATTAAATTTTTTTGGCATGGCCGACGGGGTTGAATGGGCCCTACCATTTTATTGCTGCACCAAAGAAGGCAGAAAAGAACAAGCCAATAGACTTGCAAGAGAATACAAGGGAAACAAAGTGCAACAATGACAGGAAAACGAAGAAAAAAACAGCAAAAGACCAAAGAATACCAGAGAGTGACAAACTAACAAAAGATGCCTGGGTCAAAGGCAATGTTAGCTAGACACAAATCACGCTTAATTTCCTACTACATATGATACTCGAATTGTTCCGCAGTCAAACGTTTATCAGGTTGGAAAATATGACGATTCCTTTCATTCCAGACAACGATCAGGAATCTCTTAACTACGAACTTAAATAGCCTGTTAGCTGTTGATTTTCCCCCAGTATTGTCAAAAATGTACTTCCATTGCTCAACGTTGGTACCTCCTCTCCATCTCCTTCCGATTTTCCTTATCCAGTTCTTCCATAGAGCAGAGATATTAACGCATTCAAAAAACAAGTTCTCTACCATCTTGTGATGCTGATTACAGAAGACGAGGTAAATCTCCACTTTAATACCCCTCGAAATGAGTTTCATTTTAGTATTCAAAGCTCGGTTGATCACTTTCCAGAGAAACAAGTTATCCTTTTTATTATTATCAATGCACCGGATTCTACGCCTCCACTTACATTTCTGACCAACATTCCCCGCAAGTAAAGAATACATATCTTTAATACTGAAGCAGTTAGATTTAAAACCCCACTGAACAGAGCTTAGAGTGTCACTTCTGATTCTGCATTCCGCCGCTAGGTTCCACATTTGTTGTATACGTGAATTGGAAGTCCGACGCAGACATAAACTCGTACCCTGAATGTAGCTCTGAACATTAGCACCATGGTTCACCCCCGACTGCACTAACTCAGCATGAGACAGAACTCGCCTTAATATAACGCCACGCTTAATCTATGGGTCATCCCAAAAGCTAACCAAATTGTTAGAGGCAACGGGGTACAAAACCAATGGCAACACCACTTCCTTAAGCTTGAAGAGGGCTCTCCATGTCCAGCTAACCTTATTCGGAGTCAACATTTTCCAATAGTTGCATCCACAGAGCACGTATTTGGTGGACCGTCTTACCCATAGGCTGTCCTTGTCAGTAATGCAATCATAGATAAGCCTGGCAATTGCCGCACGGTTCTAGTGATACATGTTGATAATTCCGAGTCCTCTATTAGCAATAGGCTTTTCTATTCTCATGAAATTAATTGGAGCAAGATAACGACCCATTGTTTTTCCTATCCATATGAATCTCATGATTGCAGTTCGTATCATATCGATGAGCTTGTGAGGTAATATATATGTTTTGGCCCAGTAGACTTGCATAGAGAAGATAACCGATTTGGTTAAAGTGATTCTTCCCGCTTGGCTCAACATTTTGCTAGCCCAACAATCAAGTCTATAAATGATCTTTTCGTATAGCGGTAAGCATTGGCTAACAGTAATTCTGAAGGAGGTGAGAGGAAGACCAAGATAGGTAATGGTGTTAGCGCTGATGGTTAATCCAGTGATAGCCTGAATCTCGACGTTTTGGGAAGAGCTAAGACCAGCTGTTATCATTTTTGATTTGTTGAAGTTGACAGACAAACCAGTAACCGCACGAAATTCATGAAGTTTATCCATAACAACATGCATCGTGCTAATGTAGGGTAATAAGAATATAACAAGATCATCAATGAACATCAAAGAAATTATCTCAGGATCAGGGCACTTAGGGTGATGCTTGATTAATCCATTAGCTGATTTTTTTATGAGTTGCGTGAGTAACTCCATGAATAGAATGAAAATATACGGTGATATTGGGTCCCCTTGTCGTATGCCTTGCTTACTTCTGAAGAATCCCACACTAGAGCCATTAATATTGATAGAGAAACGGGCCGTGGAGATGCATTCGATTATCCAGGAAATGAAGGAACCCGGAAAGTTCATGTACTACATAACTCTTTCAATAGTACTCCACTGAATCATATCAAATGCTTTCATGATACCAAATTTCAACATAGCTCTAGGAGGAGAAGATTTGAATTTTTAACCGTATAATAATTCACGCGCCAGTAAAACATTGTCTAAAATATTTCTTCCCAGAAGAAACGCAGCCTGGTTTGAAGATATAATATTCAGCATGACTGATTTCATCCTGGACGCAATAATTTTGGTGATGCATTTGTAAATCGTGCTGCATCATGAGATAGGCCTAAAAGATGACATAGTATGAGGGTTGCCGAGCTTTGGAATCAGAGCTAAGTTAGTGTTGTTGAAAGAAGAAATAAGTTTTGTAATGTTGAAGAAGTTCTTAACCACTCTCAGCACTTCAACCTTAATTATGTCCCAACATGAAAAGTAGAAGACCGCATTAAATCCGTCAGGACCACCAGCCGAATTTCTGTTTAGGGAAAACATAGCATTTTTAATCTCATATTCTGTAATTTCTTGACTCAAAATAGCATGGTCGACGTTCGAAATTATGGGGAGGATGTGGCGATCAATTAGGTCGAGATCAGGTTCAAAGTTTGCCTTGTTGGCGAAAAGATTGGTAAAGTGACTAATAAAAGCCTCACCCACACTTCCTTTCGTCGAGTGGACATTGCCATCGCTATTATGGATGGAAACAATATTTTCTCTAGAGTGTTTAGCCTTTAAGTTAGCATGGAATAAAGCACTGTTCCTATCACCATCTTCTCTCCATCGTAGCCTAGCCTTTTGATTCATCATAGAGATCTCATTACTGAGAGCCACAGAGTACTGTCTAGATATGTACGTCTCCATGGCGCTGTGGGTGGGGTTGAGAGGGTCATTCAGCATGTTGACTTGTGTCTCTTCCAGCTTGATCTTCCAGTATGTACTTTGTTTGCTACCTTCTCCAAATCTGCTACTAGAGCACTATTTGAGAGCAAGTTTGGTGTTTTTCAGTTTTACCTGCAAAACAAACATAGGATTACCATAAGTTGGACTCTCCCAAGCTTCCTTAACAATATCCATAAAGTCATGTTCCTTGACCCATGAATTAAAAAATTCAAAACTTAATTTTCCTTTATTGCCATCCTCTCTAAGGTGGATTATTTGAGGAGAGTGGTCGAAAAGGAGAGGAGGAGGGAGGTGGTTAAAAATAGAAAGCCATTTGGAGAGGGCAGGGTGGTTACCGAAAGCACGATCAATCTTAGAGAATGTTCTTGGTGCCTTGCCTACTTTTGTTGTTCCATGAGAACCTCATTCCCATAGTTTTAATTTCCACTATGTTGGAATCGTCAATGGCAGTTCGAAGCGGTTCAATTTCATTCAAGGAGAGGGGGTGACCTCCCTGCCTATCAGCTAGTTTATTACAGCAGTTGAAGTCACCAAGAATGATCCATGGATGAGAGTCCCGACGCAGCATGGGAAGGATATTGAGAAAAGAAGATCTGGAAGCTTTGTTATTAGCTGCATAAACGAAAGAAATATAGAAAGAGCATGGGTTGAGAATGTCTTGAACATGACAGTGAACAATTTGAGAGGAGGAGAAAACTTTGGTTAGTTGGATCACATTGGGGTCGAAAACAATAAGAATTCTACCATATGGCGCCTCTTCAAGATTGTGTATTATTTTCCAGTCCGGATTAATAAATTTAGCCGCTTTAGTAGAGAGGTCAAGATTTAACTTTGATTCAAGTATAGCAAGAACACAGAGTTTGTGCTGAATGATTAGAATTTTGCATTGGGATATTTTAATTTCTTGGTGTGCCCCTCGAACATTCCAAGCTCCATTGGTTTGTATCATTGGGAAGACGATTTTCGGCAAGGGGTAACTTGTTTCTTGCTTCGAAGAACCATCTTCGAAGCGTGCAAGTGAAGGGGAGTGCAGCGTGGAGTGTTAGCTAGCATGGTTTTGAGAAGAAGACTGGGAGAAAGGACATGCTGGTGAAGCTGTGGGGGTATGATCGAACATGTGTTGTTCAGAACACATTGCCCTATCGATGGAGAAGAGGGGAGAGATGGAATATTGCTGGTAGAGTTGTTGAGAGAGGGGTTTTGGTCTTGCACATTGTGCACGTGCACATTGTGCACAAAAGAAGTGTCCTTGGGGGATGATTGTAAAGTATTTTGGCTGCCAGGATAATTTTGCATGAGGATGCTTGTTGGTTCTCAGAGATTGTATGGGAACACTTAGTGGATAAAGAGGGTTGAATGGAAAGTATATTCGCATTCAACTGCATAATGGAAGCCGACTTCAGTGGTGTATCAGTGCAGTTCACCAAGCAATCTGAATTTTTCATTGTAGTTGATTTATGGCCCGATTTTCCTTCAGATATAGTGATAACATGCACACCGCTTATTTCATTAGAAAAAACTGCTTCCTTTGACCCAGCAACACTCCTTTCTGTTGCCGCATACACCATTTGAGGTTGAAGCATTTCCACACTATCATTTCCTTGCTCTTCTTCTAGGTTTTGAAGGATCTCAAAACTGTTACTGATAGTTGGCATAGTAATTGAATCAGAATCAATATGCAATGGCGTTGAATGCATGGTCCGTTTAACCCGAACTTCAGTTCCGATGTTATAATCATCTTTATCTGTTTGAATTTGAATAGTTCGATAAGATCCCAACTTTTCAGTTCTCTCCTCATTCACTGATATATGAATTAAATTAGCACTTGCCATTTCCTTCACAAGCCCACTAGCACCTTCATTTTCCTTTACACTATCCTGATTACTTGTCATGCCTTTTCTCCTGCTTATCCTTCTATTCACTGCCATCTTGCTTCTGATTTTCCCAACTTTTTGCTATTTTTGAAATTGCTTGTTAATTATTTCTTTGGATTTGGTTCCTTTGTGCACATTTCCTCTTACTTTGCCTGACTCCTTAGCATTATTCACCGAGGCAACAGATTCAATGTACTTGTCACACTTCTCCTTGAAATGACCAAAAGAGTTGCATAAGACACATACATGGGGCTTCCATAGGTATTCAACAAAAATTCGCTGAACCCCTCCATCTTCCAGACTAATTTGGAATTCATTCGGCAGTTCTCTATTCGGTTTAATTTCTATCATACGTTTGGCGAATTCCAACCTATCAAGTTTTTCAGTTTTCTCGTCCAAACAAAGAAGTTTACCTATTCGACTACAAATCCAGTTAGTCCCCAAGTGCAACCAAGCGAAGAGAGGGATGTTGCGAATGCGAACCCAAACAGGCACTAATGGAACAGAACCATAAACATTACTGACAGTTGCATCATATGGCCGTATGATAAAAACTTTGTTGTTCATAATAATGGGGTCGGCATGCAAAATTCTGCATTTGTCTTCTTCAGACGTAAACAGGAACATGAAAAGCACACCATCCGATTTAATTTCAACTAAACCTTTCAATTTCCAAATGTATTTCAGTTTTGCCACAACGGCAGAGTATGACAAAGGCTTGTCGAGGAAAAAACCCACCAAGAATTCCTTCCAGACTGAAGACCACCTCATCGACCAAGTCAAGCACGTCTTCTGTGAAAGAAGGAATGAAGTCAACAAGCATGTAATTCCCTGCATTAAGAGGCTTGCGTTTGAATAATGAAGTCCACGCTTGTTGACTACGGCCTGGAGAGAAAGAGTTGGAAATAGTAGGAGGGAGTGGGACCGAACTGTTAGAGGATAGTTTAGGAATGGGCAAAAGGGGACGACCTAACAGAGAAGTGGACGATGCATGGTTGGACAGAGGAGGTGGGTCAGAGGGAAAAGGAGGAGGTTTACATGGAACAGTTGGGTGGTCGATTGAGAGGCTCGAGGGAAGGACGGCGACGGTTAGGATTGGCAGGGATGGGGATGGATGGACATGCATGGATGGGGAAGGAGGTACGAGTAGGAATGGGGATGAAGGTACAAGAGAGGCGGGCATGGCAGGAAAAGATTTTGAAATTCTATTATAAATTCATTAAAACCAACAAAATTCATCGTTTTTGCAATAATTTCCAAAATTAATGCATTTTATCGAATTAAAACCACATAATACTCATTTTTATCACAAAATAACATAATAAAGTTTTTAAAACATTATTTTTAAAGATTTTATATTCAAAACCCATTTTATTTAAAATAAACAATTTTAACAAATTTTACATTTTCAATTTATTTTATTTCTCTATTATTAAATTATAATCTCCATTATAATTTAATTTTACAAGTAATCACCAAGACCAGGATTGTTACAAAAAGACTAAATCATCTGACATACCCCATCTTTGACAAGTTACCTAGCTACAAATAGATGAAACACTCAAACTGTATGCCTTACTCGAACTCAGAATAAACCAAGTTGCGAAGCGACGTTTGGAATCGATCCAAGTCATGGCCTATGTAACACCCCAAAAAATTTAACAGAAATTTAATAAGAAATTAAATTACGTAAAAAAAGGAATAAAAAGAAAATTTTCTCAAACATCTGAATTAGGCTATGAAACCTGTACCATTGCATTCGTAATGATTTTTTAGACAATTTTCACATATAACACTTCAAAATCAGAGTTAGTACATAGAAGTTATGGATAATTGAAGATATGAAATAAATAATAATAATAAGTAATTTAGGTTTCAACCTTAAATTTGAATGGTTAACCCGTGAACATTAATGGTCAATATATATAAGTCGACCTATGGCCATGTATGGTCAACCTATGGCTATGAGGGGTCAGCCATTTACATTGCAAATTCGATTGTTCTATGCTTTGTTAGAATGGCTAAGGTCTATTGCTTCATGGCCAAATTTTAGGAGCATTCCCGATGTTAGTGAAATATTCTTCAAGCCAAATCAATGCACCAAATTGACTTCCAATCCATAAGAATTCAAGCCTGACCTAACCTTAAAATCAAAATGAATGTTTACTGTAACAAACTCTGCCAAATTCTGACCTCTCTTCTAACCCTAAAATTCTACAAAAATCAAAATAAAATAAAACTAGAAGAAATAATCAATTGGATCTAGAAGGAACAAGCGGAATAACTGTACGAAGGAGCAATTCTCTAACAAAGCCAGTAGTAAGAGCCTAGGCTTGTGTTAAGTGGGAACAATTTTGCATAGATGATTATTATAGTTAGGTCTAGTCTTTTCTAATTGATTTATGGTTTTAGTATATTCAAATTAAAATGGTAAAACCCTAATTTAAAACCTGTAATCTAGGATAAAATTTAAATCATTGTAAATTGTTAAGTCAAACACTGATGCTAGTAACTTGTTTTGTTATTCAACTCTAAACCCTAAAATCAGTAGATCCTAAATCCATAAACCCTAGATTGAACAAGCTGATATCAAAATTTAAAATATGGACTGGTCAAATTAGTGCTTAGGGCTCACTATATTAATCAGAAATTTAAAATCGACATTGAAAATTAACGAACAGTAAAATTTAGCCTACGACCGGTAACCCCTTATCCATATCGGTCGACCGGTTAGGGTTAGCGGTCAACTGGTCGACATGTAAAATGTAGAATTTCAACCATGGCCTAAGGCTCAGGTTGAAAATAAAAATATATAATTTAATTTAAAAATTTATATAAATGTTAGTTGCTTGTTTGAGTCTATTTTATGGCTAAATGTATATGCTAGAGATAGTGGGGAAGTTTGTTCCCTATTAGAGGATGCTAGGTCATTTTGGAGTTGGGTACAATGTTTTTTTACCTAATTGTGAGTTGAGTGATCGACTAGGGTGGATGTATTTTAACAATATAGGCACTTATGGGGAGGTTCTATAGTGGACGCGTAGCATTGATGGATGCCGGAGAGTGAGCCCAGTGATGACTTGGGTTTTTATATAGACAATTAGGACCGACGCAGCATGATAAGTGGCTATATACGTAAAGAAGTGGCCTGGTGCTAACAGGAGTTCTTGTGTGCACGCTTCTGATGTAATGTGATACAGGTGAACACTAATGCATTATGATAAGAGGCATGGCACTACAATCGAGAGGTGAATATTGGTGTAGACTATGAGACACACCAGCGAGTTAGTATCTTAGGTTCTTCCTCTCCATGTGTGGTTATGGGTTATGGGTATTATCGAGAGAGCAGTTCCCACAGTAGCCTACGAGTAGTGTTTTTTTATGAAGTAGCTCTAGGAGCAGTGACTGATCGTTAGTTGTGAGGTTCGATCTATAGTTCGATCCTTGCAGTAGCCTACATAAGTTATATTATAGGTATGAATTAGACAAGAACTCTTAGGTAATGGACCTTAGGAATTCACAAACACTCGTAGTATACCCTATGTCAATTAGAGTTGAATTAAAATTAACTGCACATAATCATCCCATATTAAGTTGTACTCATTCACCAGATTTTTTTTCGACCCACCCTTCCTTTCCTTTTTCCCTCCCACATGAAGACAAGTTAGTAGTTGATTATCCATAGTACATGGAGAAAGGAGCTACACATTAGAGTTCTCATATTATTTATTGTTTTTCATGTAGTTACTTATTGTATTAAAAGTTTATAAAACTTATACTACATTTTGGAAACAGTGTATATGACAGTGTTTGTGGTAATTAACTACTGTGGAGATTGTTTTCTGAAATATCTATTTTTTAGTTCTACTATTTTAATTCCTTTCATTGTGAGATCTAAAAGTGTAGAATGACTTAGAACTTATGTTTATAATTCTGTTTTGAAAGTGTATAAAAACCCAACAGTTGTATTTCTCGACATGCTGCGAGTCCAAAAGTCACCTTAGTCTTTGGATCAGGGTGTTGTGAAAGACAGGTCATTACATTTGCTATCGGAGCTTAGGTTTAAGATTCGCTAGGATTTAGGCATGTATTGAGCGAATGTACTTGAAAGGTTTTCGAAAAAATTGCTTTTCAAAAGGTTTTCCAAAATGTTTACAAAATAGGGTTTTGAATATATATATATATATATATATATATATATATATATAATATAGATAAAAGTGTTTCAAAAAGATTTTCATAGATTCTATCTATCAATTTTTTTATTTGTGCCTATACTATGTATGGAAAAGTTGAGAATAATTCCAAAACACAAACAGTAGAATGAGTACAAGTTTCAAAGAAATGGCTCTATAAAGTTAGCTATGATTTCAAGCGTGAACGTCCCTATATGGTTTCATCGGCATCTAAACCAAGGAGACAATATGAGCCTAATTGGACTAAGGGAGTGTAATTATGATTTTCTAATATGTGTATTAATACACAACATCCTATATATTCTAACTCATTAGGTAGTTGTTGGCTTATCCCTTATATAAGCAGACAAATGCGGGTTAGAATAAATGTTAAGGAATTTTAACAGTTGACGAGAAAAATAATTTTTTTATATTAATTAGGATTTACCCTATAATGAAAGGCTAGTAGACGTGTACTATACTAACTAGATGTAGAAAGAAAATTATGGACTTAAGGATGAATGAAGAAGATTAGTACTATGAGGACCATATAAGAGGAACATGACGTTGGTAGTATAAATGGGACAAGAAGGAAGATTTTGCAAATTTAAGGTAGATTCCTTGTTAAACTAGAAACCATATTCTCCTATTGGTAGTTGCTGCAAAGATTCCTATTTACTTAACTGAATGGTTAGATTATTTCCTTATTGAAATTGGATAACATAATGGGAAATAAACTTGAGTTTACCATCTTTGAAAAGAAGGAACAGAAACTTTATGAAGTTAAAGCACTATTAGGTATAAGTGGGCTTAGATAATTAGGTTACTACTATTTACTCCGATTTAAGTGATAAATCAATGAAAATGTTTTCTAAAGTTAGAAACTATAGATGTATAATATTTTAAATAGAAAGAGAAAGTTGGTTTATGATTTTATATAAACACATTAGGCAAAATTTATGGAATTTGTTTAAAAGGTAAAAATTAAAATGTAAAGAATATAATAAAGAGTGATTTTTCAACAACTGTTTTAAAGCTTTTGTTTTGTCATTTGGACACATTGTTACACTTGCATTCAATATGCATTTTTCTTTTTATAATAGAACTTTTGAAAAATAAAAATTGAGAAGTATATAAGACCCAAATGTTTTATAAATGTTCCTGTTGTACAACAAAATAAGAATAAGTTAAAAATATACTATATTATCTTTATGAATACGCTTTTGTGAATATCCCTTATTCATAAAAGAAAATTTAAGAAAGGTGTATTTATATACATTTTTTCTAATTTAAGTCAATCATTTTTGATAATTTAATAAAGACGTATAACATGATCTTAGTAAGAAGGAAGCACTTGTTAAAAATTAAAAGAGAGTTACAATTTTAAAACTTACTATTTTTATGTAAATAAAGTTAAAATCGAATATTTTGATTTAAAAAGGGTAAAGTGAAAGTATTATGACTATCGCTTGAAATTAAAAAATCTAGATCAGAGTTGGATAAATAGATTAAACAGATTATTTGTATAGAACTGACTATGTAATTTAGAAGCCTTGAAAGAGTTGGGATAGAGAAAAATAATAACATGGAAATAGTGACCTTTTCAATCAATGGTTGAATTGAAAGGACAAGGTACTAGGTCGAACTTTCTATAGTAGTGAAGGGTGAGCACCACCTTGTGTCTCTCTACCCACATATGGACTGATTTATAAGGATGGTTGAAAAATATGGTTTGGAAAAAAACATATTCCAAAATATGGAAAGAGTATGCCAAGGTGGTTATTATCAAGGGATTCTATAAAATCAAGGAGATTTATTTAGTTCAAAGTGCAAAAAGGACCAAGTAGGGTCTACTTTAATTTTAAATAGTGCGTTAAGCGAAAAATGAGGCAATTCCTTAATTAAATTAGGCAATCTAAATGGAAGGGTAAGTTAGGTTTAGCCCTATGTCAGCAAGATCGATACTATATAGGTGAGGATGGGATACCTATAGGTTAGAGATGATCTAGCTATTATGTTGTTCCCCTAAAGGGTACTGGCGGACTAGGCGGACATGGATGGGAAAGTATATACTTTACCTAGTCATGGATGAGAAAGTATATATTTTCCCATTTTACTAGATTTATATCATAATAGTTGTGTTTCACGTATGGCTATTTAAATTTTGAATTTGTAGGGATAAGTATAGCACACACTTGCATATGGAATATAAAGGGGAAGTAATCCTTAAATTAATGAGAAACTTCATTAAGGAAATTGTATGGTAATTCCAGATTTTGTTGGGTAATTGATATAGGTTAGCGAACATAATTGGAAGTTGTTTTAAATTGGAATAAGATTAAAGTAGTTTTTTAATTTATTGGAATGCAGAGGGTTGCAATATAAATTGCTATGGATTATCAAGTGTAGATATACAAATAAAAGCGTACTATTTGAAACGATAAGGAATTTGCCTAAAGAGAAAGAGATATAAAGTAGGAATATTTTCTGTATTTTGTAAACATAACACAAATTTTCCTTTTGGGATAAGACATAAAAATTTACACCACCAACCTTTCCTTTGGGAAATATGTAGTTCCAACGCATTAAAATACAGAAATCCCTAAGTGTAAACCAAAGCATTGGTCAGCATATCTATTGGATTACGATGGCAAGGCATCATTCCATATTGAGTTGTCCCAACCATGAAACAATTAAAATAAAGTGACAAGAGAACATGTTTGATTAAAAGGTCTCATTTATGGGAGGACATTAAGAAACGGTAAAAGTTTGGAAGTTCAAACCACAAAAAGTATCCTAGATAAAATTTTGATTGAGTTTATGCCAGGGATGGTTAATTCAAGGACTTAGGTCTCCGTCAAGAAAAAATATATTGATATTCGTACATGTTGAGGACGTGAAGGTGATTTTAAAAAATAAGACCAGGAAATTTTGATGAGGTTTGGAGGAAGGGATAAAAAGGACTCTTTTTATTACTATCCCTCGGATGGGAAGAAGACTATTGACTTACAGAAATTCATGGAAGACTAAATTTAAGTACATAGTTGTGTGCATAGCAATTGCATGTAAACAAAGTACCACTTTGGTGATTAGCACCAATGCTAAAATGATTATGTGTTATGACTTCCATTAATGTTGGGACTTTTATTGTTAAGGTTAAATGGGAAGATAGAAAAAACTTCCACTTGCAGAACTTAGAATGTATCCCTATAGGCTTTAAACATGATACCTAAGTGCCATGATTTTTAAAGACCGAAGAAACCATTTAAGAGTAAAGTGATATGATTTAGGTTGAATAGAATTGGAAAAGAAGTTTTGCTATTTTCAATAATTTAAGAAATAACCAAGTTTGGATATCCTTGGAGGGAAATTGTGATATAGTGAAGAGCTAAGTAGGAAGTACAATAAAAGAAGAAACTATCCACATTCGAATTGTCCTACATTATATCTAGAAGATGAGGTGATTGGGTATATTGTAGGATGAGCTAATGAAGTACGTTGTGCATTGAGGATTTTATGGAGCTACTGTTAGCGGGAGCATACCTATGCTCAAATTATTTACTGTGGTGCAAGATGTCACCATTTGAGTTAGTACCAAGGAGTGTAGAGAATTACTAATGCACATACATTCAGATTAAAGGTTTGTGCTAGTGGTAAAGGATGAGAAATGCAGTTGAGAGAAATGGATGAATTCGATTCATAGGAAGACAAGCATTGCACAAGTTAGGCGAAAAAGCAAGTACTAATAGGAGAATAGGGTAGCCCAAGGAGCTAAGTCCTCTATAGTCCGTGGAGCTGCATCCACTTACATATATATATAGTCCATGGAGATGAGTCAATAATTAGAAAATAGGAAAGTAGGAAATTCCCAAGCCAAGATAGAATACAGCTAAATTATTATGAAGCTGTAATTAGGTACTTACGAAAGTGACTATATGATGCGGTTACCATGGTCTAGTCGTATCAGTTAGGGAAAGTTAAAAAGGATAGGTGAGTCCCTTGTTCACCATGCACCCACTCGTATTTTGGGCATGGGACAAATTGACTTCGTGATGAAATTATTAAACTAGTTATGGTCCAATAGGGAGACGATCCAATTTAGAGCACTTAAGAGCCTAAGAAGAAGATCCAAGCCGACCATCTAAAAATCTTTTCTCCTACGTTTCCGTTTTAGTTAAGAAAGTACAGATTGCTTCTGTATTAGGTTTTATCTAAGCCAGAGAACATTGGATGGTAGGAATGGTTGTAAACATGTCATTAGGATGTGTAATGTATGATGTATGCTAGTGGATATATTGTTTGGATTGTTTTCTTTCACACGTTTAGGACAATATATTTTCTAGGTAGTACATACACATTCACATCATCTATTAT
Organism: Allium cepa; assembly: GCA_030765085.1. Taxonomy (NCBI): domain Eukaryota; kingdom Viridiplantae; phylum Streptophyta; class Magnoliopsida; order Asparagales; family Amaryllidaceae; genus Allium; species Allium cepa. Next base: position 326,300,093 of record CM060935.1, on the reverse strand, counting down.
TTAGTGTCTAGCTTGTTAGATATAATACATACAAATGCTTGATTTTCGTTTGTCTTATGGAGTATTACGCATATGAGTGTTGTATATAGATGGAATGGTTGCGCATACATGTAGAATTGCAAGTTCATTTACATAGGATGTTGCATATACTTTTGGATGCATGACATGTGCATTTGCATAATAAAAGGTTTACTAGATCAGGGGAATGCCTACTTTTTCATTAGTATAGATTCATGGGTATTTTACATTGCATGCACATGTACATATTTCATTGGAGAATTTTTAAGTAATATAATTTTTCCACAGATGACGGATGAGTAGATGGTTGTAGCTATTGGTTGTTGTGTGCATAAGTTATATTTTTCTATCCTTTGAGATTTCGAGGATGAAAACATTTTAAGGTAGGAAAAATGTAGCATCTCAAAAATTTAACAGTAATTTAAAAGAAAACTAAATTCAATAAAATAAGTACTATAAAGAAAATTTTCACAAACGTCCAATTTTGCTACGAAACCTACACTATTGTATTCATAGCGAATTTTTTAACAATTTTCATATAGAAGTTACAGACGTTTGAAGATCTAAAATACATAAAAATAATAATAAGCAACTTAGGTTCGACCCCTAAATTTGAATGGTCGACCGGTGAACTTGAAGGTCGACCTATATAGGTAGACCCATGGCCATCAATGGTCGATGTGGCTATGAAGGGTCGACCATACACATTAGAAATTCGATTTTTATACGATTTATTGGAACGACTAAGATCTATTGATTTATGGCCAAGTTTTGAGGAGCGTTCCTAATTTTAGTGAAATATTCTCCAAACCAAATCAATGACCAAATTGATTCCCAAACCTTATAAGTTCAAGCCTAACTTGACCCTAAAATCATCATAATTGTTTACTGTAACAAAACTCTACCAAATTCTAACCTCTCCTCTAACCTAAAATTCTTCAAAAATCAAACCAGAAGAACACAATCAATTAGATCTGGAAGGAGCAAGTGGAACAAGCATACAGAGGGTTGATTCTCAAAAAAAGCAAGTAGGAAGAGCTTAGGCTTGAGCTGAGTGGGAACAATTTTGATTGATTATTATAGTTATATTTAATATTTTTTAATTGATTTATGGTGTTAGTAAATTGAAATGAAATGTAAAACCTAATTTTAAACCTATAATCTAGGGCAAAGTTGAAATCGCTATAAATTGTTATATCTGACACCGATGCTAGTACACACTTTTTATTATTCAACTCTAAACCCAAAAGTCAGCAAATCCTAAATCCATAAACCCTATATTGAACAAACTGATATTAAAATTTAAAATATGGACTGGTTAAATTAGTGCTTAGGGTACACTATAAATTACAATCGACACGAATTAGTCAGAAATTTACAATCGACATTAAAACTTAACAAACCCTAAAATTTATTTTACGACAGGTCGACCCTTCATCCCCAACAGAGGTCGACTGGTTGACACTTAAAATGAAGAATTTTTACCATGGCCTAAGGCCTAGGTTAGAAATAAAAATTATATAATTTATGATGAAAATTATATAATTTAAGATAAAAATTATACAAAATTTAATTGCTTGTTTGAGCCTATTTTGTGGCTTGATGTATATGCTAGAGATAGTTGGGAAGCTAGTTTCCTATTAGAGGATTCTAGATCATTTCTTAATTGGGTAAAATGTTGTTTACCCAATTGACAGTCGAGTGATCGACTAGGGGCGATGTATTTTTGCAATATAGGCACTCATGATAAGGTTCTACAGTGGATATGCAACACCGACGGATGCCAGTGAGTGAGCCCAGTGCCAACAGGGGATTCTATATGGATAGTCAGGCCGGTGTAGTAGGATAAGTGGAAATATAAGGAAATAAGTGGCCTAGTACTAACGGGAGTTCTTTTATGCATGGTTCTGACGCGATGTGATATAGGTGCACGCCATTGCAGTAAAATAAGAGGCATTACACTATGATCAAGAGGCGAACATGGGTTCAAACGATGTGACACACAGGCGATCAGTATCTCAGGTTCTCCCTCTCTAGGCATAGTTATAGCTTATGGGTATTATTTGGAGAGCTGTTCCCATAGTAGCCTACAGCGGGTGTTTCCTTATAGGGTGAATCTGGGAGCGGTGGCTGGTCATTAGTTATGAGGTTCAATCCGTAGTTTGATACTTATAGTAGCAACACGTTGTAGTGTAGATATGTATTAGACAAGAACCCTTATGTAATGGACCTTAGGAATTCATAGACATTTGTAGTACACCCTATGTCATTTACTGTAGAATTAAAGTTAACTAAACATGACCTTCACATGTTAACTTGCACTCATTCACTGGACTTTTTTCTGATTCACCCCCTTCTTTCCTTTTTCCCCACCACAGGATGTCAGTTTAGTAGTTAATTGGGCATGGTATGTGGAGAAAGGAGCTATATGTCGGAGTTCTCATATTATTTATTATTCTTCATGTAGTTACTTACTATATTAAATGTTCATAAAACTTATGCCATATTTTGGAAACAGTGTACATGATAGTGTATATGGTAATTAAGTACTGTGGAGACTGTTTTCTAAAATGTCTATTTTTAGTACTTATATTTTAATTCTTTCCACTACGAGACCTGAAAGTGTAGAATGTCTTAGACTTTACCTTTATAATTATGCTCTAAAAAGTTATAAGAACCTAACAAATATGGCATGCGGCGAGTACGAAGTCACCTTAGTCTCTAGATCAGGGTGCCAAGAAGTGCAGATTGTTACAGCCTTCTTGTCAACCTCCTCTAATATAATGTAACACTAAGACAAAGCCTCCCCTCAAGGTGCTGGGAAGAAATTCTCTAAGTCTAATTGGAAAAAGCTCTCTCAAATGAGTAGGTCTAAGCTTGTGTCCTAGCAACAGTCTCAAAACTCAGATATGGTTTGACTCCAAAACGTTGAGGAAATGCCAGCTTAGCTTTAGAAAGTCTAAAGCTAGTTGAGAAAGAAATATTGGTGCCACTGAGCTACACCACGTTTAATACTACGGCGGCTTCTAAGGTACTCGCAAGTGGCGGACTACCCCATGCAGTGTTCAAATAGTCTTTGAACTAATTAGGCATCTCAGACTGTCTAACCACAGTTGCTCGTGTACTTCATTTACTCATATTGATAGGCTATACGAAGATACCTTAGCAACCAACAATAGAAATAAATCAAATTCCAAAGGACAAGTGGTGCATGCAATATTATATAGTAGAAAATACAAGTATGCTCTCCCTATGTATCTCCTTCTACTAGGTAAGTTTAACTCAAAACTTGTTTGCTTGGTCCTGGGTGTTGAACCTATGCTTCGATATCAAATGCAACAAATCGCCCTTCATTAAACTCATAAATTAATGTTGAATGACAACGTCTGACTTCCTAATAACACAAATACAGTTGGTTGGGGTAAAAAAAACACCACACCAAGGCATAATGACAAAATAGCGGAGTGATAATATATAATATACCGAATATACATAAACAAAATAGGATGAACAATATATAGAAGGCTGCATTGGGGAAGTAATTGATAAGTTAATATCAATATAAAATGTCAGAGTAGAATATTTGATACAACGAGTCTCATGTACAAATAACATATCTGTCATGTATTACTATAAAATCTAGTATGTGTGTATATATATATTTATATCCAAATATCGTCTTCACCTCCAAAGATTCAAATAAACACTTTGACTTCCAAACTACTTTATCGAGTACCAGAGAGTTGTCATGACCTAAACAGACAATAACAAGACACAAGTCATACTTAAAGCCTGGTGTAAGGGGAACTGTCTAAAGTACTATATATCCAAACTATATACGTATATAAAATAGGAAGCTACTAAGGCATATGTGGTCCTCTCCACAAATGCGTCTCAAGGGTAATCTAGACAGCCTATAAACAAGTAAAGTAAACCCTTCACAAACGTAGGAATCATATCATAACATTCTCATCTCCTGTAATCAACGAATCATCACAACTAATTTAATGTGACTGACACACAACAATATGTCGTTATAAGGTAACCCAATATACAAATGTAGAGACAATATAAATTTCATAATATAAGCATTTCTATAATGTACAACAGTACTATCAACCAACTAATATAACACACACAATTTAATGATAAGAGATAGACAAAGAATACAAATTGTTACTCACCATTGCCAATGAGTGGAGTCTATGGTAGACTCATGCCTACGAGAATTTGAATCGGTATCTAATTGTACCACAGACCTTGAGCCGCATCCCGTGTGATCAAACTCGTGTATATTTCATTGTACACCAATAACGAGTATAAGTGATATATGATCTACCCTAGATATCTGAAACTGAAATTATAGTTGGATCTATAAATCAAATTATCGTGATCTAATGATTTTTTTGAGGGTCCAAAATAAAACAGAGTCAGTAACTAAATATATCGTAGACCCCAAGCCGCATCCAGTTTTGATCAAACTCATGCAGATTTTATCGTACTCCTATATCGAGCATAAGTGATATATGATCTTCTATAGATATTTAACACCGTTGTGGATCTTACCGTGCCTCAATGTTTATAATAACCCATATATGATCCACTCGTAGATGATCGTCATCTCATCCCTTCCTAATCATCATTGATTTCTTAACAAATTCGCATAACTCCTCAAAAGAGAATGATGGGAATACCTCATATAATATGCCATCGAGACCACAAAGGAAAACCAATGCCGTATGGATATATTCATACATCAGACATAACATCACGTAATCACATACACCTATTATAAATGAAGACCAATATCATGTCATCGTCTATCTATATGTATGGTCACTAATGAAAGACCAATAATATGCATGTCCACTAATATATAGCCGATACGATGTATGCTAATATAGGACGAATACAGGTATAGCAACAAACATAGGGCCAACACCATTCATCAAACATATATATGTATGGTCGAAACTAAGAGGTACGGACTTACTCCATTCAATCATAGACGCTCACCAGATGTGACCGTGCAACTAATCATTACATCAATATCATATCCAGTCATTATTGATCGCATATGTATCATTATACATTCCATTGCTATCCTGAGCTTCGCCTTGTATTTCACTTTCTTGAGTAGCCCAAGTCTTCCCGAAGTTGTGCCAATGCTTCACACAAACCGACATCTGGAATAGGGAGAAAATCCTATTTTAATGCTCCCTACCAAGGCTATACTACTTGGAACTGTTCTTACACAACCATATTGACAAATCAACCAATTCACACCTACACAACCATACTGACAAATCAGCCAATTCACACCTACACAACCATATTGACAAACCAACCAATTCACACCTTTAAGCAACTCCTATAAATATTAAGATCCAAGTCACATGCATCTCACTTAAGAAATTAGTGTAACAATCATGTTATTACGTTTAGTTCAAGTCATATCTGTTTATACTATTTTATGAAGGACTCAAACTTATTTTCTAAAATAATTACTTGCTTATCAATCAGGCTATTGCTTAATACTAGTTAATCCTTTTAATATCATTAAGTTTAGCTATCAATAACGCCAAATAAACTTCAAAGCCAATATAAAATAAGTTTTACTTGCCAAAACCATTACTTTAGCTTTCTAGCTTATTTTTCAAAGTCATACTCTTAATTTCCTATTGGTAATAATATATACTAATATTTCTATCACTAATATAACAATGAATTAGAGTTTAATTAATTTATAAATATGATAAAAATTAACATCATCTCTATCTAACTCTACTCAACACGAATAGAATGCTACACACAGAGAGAGAATCTTAATCAAATATCCTAAATATCTACTCAAACTAATCCAATCAAGCAGGGGAATAATTATATATATAATACCGCTTTTAGGTTGTATTTTAATTATATAATTCTGGTGATTTACGTTACACTATAAATTCAGAGTATTAATTTCGCTCACCTGAGCTGTAATTTCTCAGGTGTCCAGATCCAATCCAAACTTCTACCATGGTATAGATAATCTCACTATAAGTGCAATAGTGAAGACCGCATCTCAATCAGACCTCGTACGTAAGAGATATTAATTAAATACGAAACGAGATAATCGATTTATCAATTAGCTTCAATTAATTACCTCACTTATTCTTAGTCCATCTCCACCAATTCCTCCTGACACATATGTGCTCACATGAACCCATACCCATGCATGATCTTTCCTCGATTTCTCCCTCATCACTCCACTAAACAATGCACCATTCATTCTAATGCACTTCTCTATGCACGCTCTTTGCAATGCACCTAATGACATTAACTCCAGCCCCACTATATGAAATGCGACCTGCAGCCTCCCCCAATGGGTTCAATATGTCGCGACTCCAATCCTAGGGTTGGAGCTTCGGTGATTAGTGCTAAAAGATGTGCCCTACCATGAGAAATATGACCATGCTCTCTATTGTGCATAAATCCCCCTTGAACGCTACTAAGAAGGATTCCTTGTCGAAAGTCATAGATTCTAACCATCCCCAAAACATTGCCGCACACTAACACCACCATAGATGCGAAGCCCTTTCTCCACGGGTCCAATGGATCTGACCTCATTGTCTAACGTGGTCCTGTGCTCATAGAATAGCGTTAGACTCAAAACCCATTAACATGTTCTCGTTTGGGATATTTTGGGAAGAGGGACAAGGAAGAAAAATAAATATGCAATATGGGTTAGCATATATATAATAATATATATTATTTAATATCTCAAATTAATCGCCACATGTTTCGAGCTTGTACGATCACAGTGTACATCAGATTGCCTCAAAACTCTTTGTCGCACATCACTACTTTTTTGCAGTCTGAATGGTGTAAATTTCATCGCCATTTGAGATGGCACTCTAGGATGATAATTTCACGCATTTCGAGATTTTTTTAGCCATCAGATCACCCGATTCAAAAAATCTTTCTACTGCAAGCCTCATACTAAGGTCCTCATCCCAAAATCGTAAGCCATCTGCTAAGATCCCATAAGTCCCGATTGCATTTACAAAATTCATATAACAATATGCGAATCGCAGAAATACCTGGACTCCTAATATAGCAATATTTATACTCATTTTTATTTGCAATATCGATCCAGACTCAATGAAGTGGTCTTGCGTCCTTGTTGGACCGTACACGAGAAATTAGATTTTGAACCTTCCATTTGGTTAACGATTCAATATTTAAAATTAATTATTTGAATATCTTGTCATTAGAAATGCAGGTTGTTACATACCTTGTCCATTTTGAAATCTATATCTAGGCCAAGATAAATTCCCTGAAAGCAAAGTAAATTCATATTAATTTAATCCAAGCCAAAAGAAACTCATATATACAAACAAATCACATTTTTAGAGAGGCTCATTTCAAGTTGACTGGGTTTAGCTTGGATATGGTGTGTTTAAGCATTCTTATTGCTCGCAAGGAGTTTCTAGGTGAGCTAGAAACTATTTCATATGGTATTATGGTCTATATTTGTGCATATGCATAATTATAAGAATTTGTGATAGGAATATTGCTAGATTTACACCCTAAATGAATTGCAAATTGATTATATATTAATTAGATATCTCCTTAAACCCTATCCATGCTGTAAGATCCTATAAATGTATTGAGTAGTTCAAATTAAATTTTTTTGGCCTATGGAATGCACATATGGATACTTAGGCTTAACTTGAATGCTAGATAAGATATGAAAACTTGAATGCTTGAAATATTGTTTGTTTACTTTAGATTTAATGCTTGATGCTTATGAGATTTGGTCTTATGGAAATTAGGTACTTTGGATAACATTTGAAGGTGTTAACAAAATACCTAAAGTAACGGAATTGATATTATGAAGTGTTTGAATATTCAATAATGTCAGGTTTAGCTATTGGCATGAATGTGTTAGGAAGTGCAAAACTGTAACATCCCTAATTTTGGCTGCACATTAATTCAAATGTTTAACTAGGAAATAATTGACTGAATAATGTAGGAGAATATAATGTACAAATAGTGTGGTTAATTGACATATAAACATGATTTGAATTTCAAACCTTAAGTAGAGAATTGGTTTATAGTGAAAGAAATAAAGGGGGCCTTAATTATATAGGAGAGGTATACAGAAAGAAAGATAACACATTAAATTATTTCCTCTAACATACTTCATCTCCCTCTCATATATTTTTGATCTCTTAACATTAGCAAAGAAAAGAAAACAAAACCTCACAAAACTCCACTAAAGTTCATTCAATGAAGAAGAAGAAAACGAGGAAAAATAAGGGAAGAAACCGAGGCAATTATGTTCACATATGGCCAAACTAAAATAAATAATATTACCATCTATTTATTATACAATTGTTTAATTTCTTATTTGCGGCAAAACCCAAATTTTTGTTGGTATTTATCATGAATACGGTTTATAATCATTTGGATGTGTCATCGTTATCATTGAATATTTTCATGTAATTTCCTTAAGGGATTTTGGTGTAAAAATTATGTTTTTGATCTCCAATACTTGGAATATTTGGTATGATGTTTGGAATAATATTTTATAGATAGGAATTTAGTTTCATAATTTTTCAAATTATTATGAATTTAATTTGAATTTTTTAAATTAAGAAAATGGATTGTTTCAGATTTTAATTATCTAAAATATATGAAAGTAATCTTTTTTCTTTAAATTTTTAATGATTTTAAAGAGATAAATTCTGATTTTTTCGGATTTTTCACAAGTAGTTACAATTTAATATAAATTCTTTTGTGTATAGGATTTTGATTGTGAAAAGACAATTAATGTCAGAAAATTTATATTTTCCTACAAATTTCAGAAAAGAGTTTTATGAGTGATTGAAAGGTTGACAAATAAATTGGTTTGGCAAAAGTTTATTACTTTTAGAGGAAATAATCCAGTTTTTCAAATATTTATCAAAATGCCATTAATCAACTTGTGATAGCCTCTATTATCAATATGTTGTAGCCATGTTATATTAAAATGCGATAGCTGTATTAGGTCAACTTGAGATAGTAGTGTATTTTATCAACTTGCGATGGCTATTGTTTTTGTTAACTTGCAATAGCTATATGTTTTCAACATGCGATGGCAATCTGTATTCAACTTGCAATGGCAATTATTTTGTCAACTTGCAATAGCTACGATTTTTATCAACTTGTAGTAGTTATATGTTTTCAGCTTGTAATGGCTATATGTTTTTAACTTGTGATAGATATTTTCAACCATAGACTATTATTTGATCACACATTAGTTTTTATCTCCATGATTGGGCTATGTTTTCCTTAAACAAAAATGTAGTTTTGTTAAGAATTTTGACATGGTTTTGGAGGAAAGAAAATATGTTTATGCCCATTTTGAAAATAGTTTTGGTAAAGGAAAGTATTGTTACAAGTAATTTTGTGTATAAAATGGCTATCATATGAACAAATATTTATGATGGATGGTGATGTGTTATATGTTCAATTTTGTATATATAATGGCTATTATATAACAAATATTTATGATGGATGATGATGTGTTATATTCAATTTTGTATTATGATCAGTTGTTATTACGTATGCTAAATTGTTAACAAGCTCGCTTATATCATGTAACCATTATGACCTTAGGGATTAGGAATTGATGACCGGTTAGTGTTGTTACAATAATGGGTATGGTCAAACATAAACTCTTGTGTGAATAGAATTACATCTAAGAGATCGAAAATATCAATTTCTGTTAGGTTGCCTTAAACTATTCAAATGACACGACTTATGGATATTTTTAAAACTAGATTTGAGGTGGAGACTTGATAGGGTGACGCCTTATCCTCCTATCGTTAAGCCACTGGTTGGTCAAGTTTGCAATTCTAATGTGAATGGCTTTGCCAATATTAAGCTTAAAATTTTAGTGTTACACATAAAAAGGAACTTGTAACAGAGATTCTCACCATTGTTTCTCTTCTGTTGGACAAAAGTCGAGTTTATTTACTCTTGTTGGATTAGTGATTTTGGATTATCTTGTTACATTTTGGCCTGAGTTAGCTCAATAGATTTTTAGTTGGCATGAGAAAACTAATATAGGTTCATAATGACTCTACAAAAATTATGCCATGGACTATTTTATGGAATTAGGCGACTATGGGAATGTGTGTCCCTTTTGGCCCTAGTAAATGATGGACTATTCATTTATTCATTTATGCATGATAATAAGGTTGATGTTATGATTATGTTCTAATCATTATGGTTGCAGGTATATGTTATGACTAACTTATATAATCGAATTGAGTTTGCAAATGTAATTGAACTTGCAAATGAATGAAAGGAAACTTTTCTTTATTTGTAATTTTTTGTGCTCTTGATGGTAACGGTACAATAGCATATCTCATTTTGTCACTAGGAAATGATGCTAAGGATGACTGTAGCATCAATAATGATCTATTTTCATGCCTCAAATAGGGGATGTTGGTATCATAGTGTATGTTTACGTAAAACTCAATAAGATTTTAAAAAATGTAACCCATATGAATTAGAAAGAATAATGACTGCCGAAAGGGATGGTGTTATAACAGCGTGCATGTTATTTGCTATATATTTAAGTATGTATTTCTATCTATACTCTTCCCACTATCTTAGATCATTCTTCTGTATCATATACTCATATAAAGATTACGAGAAACAAATACTAGAAGGGGAAGACTACACTTGAATGTGGAAGAACCACAACCAATGGATGTTCAGCCTAGTAATAGGAATGTTAACTAAAATACCAACTCAAATGCAAATGCAAATGCTAATGAGTGTTGGAGCTACATCAGTTGATATGAGGACGATGAATCGATTCTTTGTTAATATGACGCAAATCGGAGCAGCGGCAGGACTAATTGGAGGTAACATTGGTAATGCCGGAGCTTGTACACCATAAGTAGCTGCCTATAATAATTATGTTGAGTTATATCCGGATTATGCTAGCTTAGGAGGAAAACAATTCTTGGCTATGGAGAACGCCATTGAGGTAGCGGATTGGCTACTTTAGCATAAAAGGATTTTTGTTGATCTAGGATTGAACCATGATTAGAAAAGAAGGTAGGCATCAAGGCAGTTATAAGGATCTACTTTTTATTGATGGAATAGGGTTATCATGGAGTCTTAAAGGAGGAACTTACTTGGACCGACTTTAGAGAGAGGTTTGAAGAGAAGTTCTTCTTTGAAGCAACTAAATAAACTTTGTTTATAAAGTTTATGCAGTAAGAATATGGTGAAATGATTGTTTCTGTAATGACCCTCCCTTCTTAATACCTTGAATCAACGTCGAATGACAATGTCTGACTCTTGAATACAACAAAATACAGTCTGTTAGAGTAAAATTAAAAATTAAACATCATAACAAGGCAATCGATACAATCACACAACAAGAAGATAACATATAATATATGAATATACATAAATAGAATAAGATAAACAATATACAAGAGACTATAATGGCTGAAGCAGTTGATAAATTAATATCAATAAAGAAAGTCAGAATACATCAAATCCATTCGTGTAGGGTTATAAAATAATCTGATACCACAACTCTCATATACAAAGTAGTCTATCCACCATGTCCTACATCAACAAGTATGCATATCCAATATATCTACATGTTTCCAGAATGCTCCATCTGTCCTTTAAGCCTATCCCCATAAGCACTTGACGCCTAATCTACTCAATCGAGAACCGAAGATTTTTCACCACATAAATAGACAAAGACAAAACACGGGTTAGACAAAAATTCTGGTGTGGCGGGAACGATCTCTAAGTATTTATATAAATGTAACCTATATATGTAATAAATGTGAGCAAGGACTAGTAGGTTAGACTAATCATACATTGCCCACTTAATCCATACACCAACAAGTCAAGATGATACATAATAGTGGTTCTCTTATTAAAACATTACATACTATAACAAGTATCACGATAGGGATTTTCGATGCTCGAAAATTGACATCAATACATCCACTGTATTACATGTCGAACAATCGAATGCCGAAAATACCAGATCGTTTGGGAAAGAAGAAAGAAGTAGAAGAAGAAAATAGAAATAATAACACAGAATCTCACAATCGCAGTGGAACAATATATAATAGATAACAACTTGTCCTTATACATTACATCATCAAAGTACGACTCATATCAATAGCACAACACTGGAGAGTTATAATAACTTGTCCTCAAAAAAAGCAAAATATACAGCATATCATACACGGTGGAATATAAATCAGATACGTGAAATACGTCTTCGTCATCCAACTCGTCTCCTGAGCTCCATAGCATCCTATCCTGTATCTGTAATAATTGGTCTGACTCGAGCATTATAATAAAATAACACCCGAGTCAATCTGGAAAACCAGCGTGAGAAAACACACTCAATTTGAATTATTAAAGTTTTCAAAAATCCTTTGAAAATCAAAGGTATCTCGTAAGACCAAGCCACAAATAAATATGACGATTTTTACGTTACTTTAACGAAAACATTTTATATCAAAATCATCTGATATTATAATAGTGTCTAAGTACAAATACTTATTCAAATATCTAAAACGCTTGCATCTCATAGTTCGGCATAGTTGGGCACAATCAAAACTGTACGACGCTTATTGAAGAATGGATTCCATCTGAATAACTAGGTATTGGGGTATCACCTATCACAGTACGTGTCTAGAAACACTATACCGAGGACCACGCTTGGATCCCCTGCTTGTAGCGACCCGCTATTTTGAACCATTCAAATCGGCAATAAAACCACACATGCCTGACTTGAATAGCTCAAAATACCGAATTGTTAATTTAAATTTGGCAAAACACAGCATAAACATGAAATAAATAATCACAGATCACATACACAGAGTAATAAAATGCAGCGGAAGGAAAGAGATAGTAGTTCATGAAGCTACTATATACATACATCAGAGTTAAACAAGCTACAACAGAAGTCTCAATATGATAATCTAGTACAGAGCTTGATACAATACGGGAATCAACTGAAGAATTAGAATCAACTGGATAACTGAAATGAAATAAATAGATGGATATTCAAGCAAAGATCCAACTCCGAAGGTGAGTCTCAAATGTTGTATCACTCAGTCTGACACGAGCATAAAGCAAAACACAAAACACTCGAGTCAGGACATACATACTTATACAACGTAAACCAACCCAAGTGAACTGTAATATAAGGTACAAGTAACTTAAAGAAAGCTTGGGACCGCCCATCCTCTGAGGGTCCGTTAAACTATTTACTATGTAGTAATATTTCTCTATTATAATAATGTCTATAGTAAAATAAACTTACCTTTAAATAGCGTTAAGGGGTTACCCATATAGCCCTTAACACGCAATAGTCCCAGTAGTCCATCCAGTATCATGGTCCCTCCTGACTGGGAAGCCACCAAAGGTTACTCCACGGGCTACGGGAGAAAACCAAACTCGTACAAGGCTCGCTAGGGTAGGTGACATGGCACAACAAGGCAATGCCATGGTAGATATACCAATTACACACACGGGCTGGTGGTGATGCGTAGCAGCTACTACCGCCCACCTCGAGCCACACCCCCCAAATCAAAAATCAAAAGTGGCCACCAAATAAATCTCAAAGTCAGAATATAATTCAAAGGAGTGTGTCCGATCAGAGAAATGACCACATTGCCCCGAAATCGCTCTTATTTTAGCCACATTATGCCAACTCACTGGAGTTGGGTCCACATATATACCTCAAAGGAACGCTGCCACCATCCTACTTCATATGTAATCTCCACCGCGTACACGGTTGTTAAAGTGGTTTTCGGGGTTGGTAGAGAGTATGACAACTTCCGATACCCGTCTCTTTAGCAACCCAACGTTATTATAACCCATGAATATTTATTTCAGAATCATTTATACTTTAAAACCAAAATATCATATCCATTTCAAAAACCGAAGTAATGATATCTTATTTAAATTCCAAAACTAAATCAATATATTATTTAAATAAAACCTAAATGTCAAATCACTGAATATTTCCTTCAATTTATTAAACTTTCCTTTATATCATCTTAAATATAACCACTTTATAAAGTCATATTCTTAAATCTTCAATTTCAATATGTTCAAATTTATATATTTAAATACAATTCTTATTTAAATACACTTTCAAATAAATTCACTTCCAAAGCCAAATTACATTCAAGTTATAACAACTCTGAAACCAATTGTCAGGACACGATTCTTCGTCTTCCGAAAATTCAACATCGACACTCACTTTATCGACTGCCGAGATATCGAACGACGGAAAACCGAACACTGAGGGTTTTTAAGAAAAAGAATTTAGGAAAAGAGAAAAAAGAAGAAGAGAGACAGAAAAAAAACAGAAGAAAATAGAGAATAGAGAACATAGAACGGAATAGAAAACAACAGAACAACATCAGAATCTCACAATTCGCAGCGGAACAACATATAATAATAAATGAATAATCTTTAAACAAAGAACTATATCAGTTATTACATTTTATACATTTCATTACATCATCATATCATATCATCAGAGTATACAACAACAACAGCAGCAACCAGTGCAGCGGAAAAAGAAATACTATATAACTAGTAATACGTCATGCCATCCAGCTTGCCTCCAACAACTCCTGAATATCCAGAATATCCTGATAAACCTAATTCTTGACTGCCCGTGTAGAAATTGGTGGGCACCCAGAGTTTAGGAAGGAAAACAATAAACTCCAAGTCAGTCATGTGACTGGTATGAGAACTCAAAACAGTTTATTTATCTTTAAAATCAAAATAGAGGAATATTTTTAAATCAATTCGCAATGCTTTTAAAAATGTGACTACCATAAGGCCTCCCGCACACACACACATGCAAACGCAGAATCGGAGGAGATTTCTCCTTATGATAGTCAAAGATGCTTGATACGCATTTAAAATAACATTTGATATTATTACTAGTGCATAGTGTAGAAGAAATTCATTTTGACAGTAGAATATAAATCTTAGCCAACATACGACCATTATCGTATGCCTACTATAGCTAACTATGTTCAATAGCAGGTTACCGCCACATTCCATAGCAGGTTATACAACTAAAACCGTACAAGTTTCGTATTGTTTCTTTGGATTTCCAACAAATGGTCAGGCCAAGGAACTTCCCATTGCCACATGAGAATGCCTCTGGAAAGACATCCCCGAGAACCAAACCGGAACTGCCAACACAAGGCCGGGTTACCCCTAACTGGGTAACTACTGACACGAGCACGCCATTCCCCGATCGTAAACGACCTTTCTCACGGGATCCCGATAGCCAACAACCACAAAGTAATAAATTCGTAGTAACCACATAGGTTAAATATCTGGGCTCCATACCATGATACCACCTCTATCCAGAAGGAAATGTACATACCCTAAAGGGTGCTACCCCTCATAACCTTGCCGCATCTTTCCTGTTTTGACCATTTCCGGGGCGTGAGGTTCGACGAAGTCACGTCCACAAAAACATACTTTATACAAAAGCCATGCTTTGGGTCAACAAATGATCAACACAATGATCACCAAGATAGACGATCAAATAAACAATCCTATCACAATAAACAACACAATGATCATTTCAGCATCACTCAGCATATCACATTACCAAATTGGGAATATATCGCTGATAACTTCAACTATATAACCTCTAAGCTCGTACGTCTCAGAGAAGGGTGTTAAGCTAAAAGAATAAATTCTTCGCCACCAACAGAAATATATTTGAAAGAAATCGGCTTTATATCTCAACTTGTAATGTCAGACATACAACCCATACAAGTCTGTTCCGGGCTCGAACAAAACCGAAGGCACTTACAAAGAAGTCCTTGCAATCCGGATATTCACAATCCTGATCGGATTCACCATCACATATGGAGAACTCTATACCGGAGCAACTCGGTGCAGAGTAAATCGACAGGTCATCCTATCGCTCTCGCAAATACCGGGTCTTCAACACCGATCTTCAATGCAATAATAACGACGTATCACATATTCGGAATGGGTTATACGACCCCATGGTCCTTTCCCGGTTAACCCGAATAGTGAGCGCTTATTTAAAAATAAGTGTAGCATTCACATTCAATCAAATCACATCAATTACCCATTCAAAGGGAAATATTGATAGTCGGTTATTGAACTATCAATGGATATGCACACCTCACCAGTTTTCCAAATAATTTTCCAAATTATTTATTTCACAAAATATCTTCACTAGATATATAATTTCATACTTCAAAAATAAATCAATATTTATTTTTTTAGACAAATTCCACTTCCTTTATAAATTCCTTAGTGAATTTATAATTCCAAAATATCAATGAATATTCGATTTCAATTATTCATTTTCAATTTATCTTCAAAAAGATAAATTCTAAATATCACTTCATATTGGAAACAATTCCATACTTATTTAATAAGTAATTCACAAATTTTATTTATTTTCAACACTTGGAAAATATTCAATATACTTAAATCGAGATTAAGTATATATTTCATTCTTTAAGGAAATCATTCTCATAAACATATTTATTTGGGCCAAAACGAATGTTACGTAAAACATCGTTACGACGTCCCAAAATCACTAGTATAGGGATTCGAAATTAAAATAGATATATAAATCCCAATACTATACAAAATATTTCCTTCCGGAAATCATTTACTATAACAACAGTGTTATAGTCCATCATCTCCTTTTATTTCTCGAAAACGTCTATTTCAACAATAAATGTTGAAATCTATGGTTTCGAATCTCAGCACATTTTAAAACATCGTAAGATCGTTTTAATTCTATTTAAAACATCACATTCAAACATTTTCTTTAACATATTATTCACTATTCAAAAACATGAATATTCTTTGTTAACAAATTTCATCCTTTTATTTATTTTATTTCAAAGGATTATTCACTATTCAAAAACGTGAATATAACTCCATAAATAAATCATAACAATTTACTTATCAAAATAAGTCGTTTGTGAATTTATAAAACAACGTTTATAAATTCTATTTCTATTATTTATAACAACTTCCTTTTATAAATTCCTTTATTAACCTATTCGATTTTATAACTCAATTATAAAACAAAGGTTCATATTATAAGTCAAATGCTTATAAACAATTATTTTACAAAATCGTTCTTTTAAACTTCATAGTTATAAATCTTATAACTTATAAGATTCAATTATTCATCCTAATATATTCTTTAATAATTTCACAAAACTTATAAATCTTACTATTTATAAATTTCATTTATAACTTCACCATTTATAATTTTATAAATTCCATTCATTTACAAAATTTATTTTCACTTCATTCAAACACTTATAAAAACTCATTTTATAATGTCTATATTTCAATTTATAAATATCCATTTATAAATCTCTTAATATAAATCAATTTATATTATTCTTTAAAACGACTTTAATCTCCTTTATTATTTCACCATTTTGATTCATAAAATAATTAAATTTTATAAATCCTATATTTAAACTTTTAATAACATATTCAAAAATCCAATTTAAACTATTTTATAAAATCATTAATCCATATTTCTCAAAAATCAATCTTTTAACTATATTTCTCAAAAACATAGTTTTATAACTTTTAAAAGTATAACGTTTATTTATTTAAAATAAATGAATTTCCAAAAATAGTTTATAACGTATACTTTCAAAAATCACCTTTAAAAATCATTTTAAAATCCCAAAATTTGGGTCCAATGATGCTACACACCAAATAGTCAATCACGACTACAACGGTATCATATATCGTATATGATAATCAATCAAATATCAAAATATCTGAAATCAAATAAAAACTGTTGAGGAATCCAGTTGGATCCCTCCAACCTGTTTTCCTGCATCCAAAAACATTAGCACAATACCAATTTCGCTCCAGTACGAAATTATCGCGGTATATGTTTTTAATAAATATTATCCGCTTAATAACGGCGTAATAGGGTCTCATCCGCTAAACAAAAAATGCGGGAAATCAACAACTCCAATATATACATATGCCAATATATATATATTGATATTATTTATAATACCAATTTCACTGTTTATGAAATATTCGCGGTATATGTTTTTAATAAATAACATCCGCTTACTAACGGCGTATAATGTCTATTTTAACAATCAATAGATATCAATCAACATTCAAACATGCATTCAAATATTTTAAATCTAACTATTTAAAATAAAAATCGAAACTGATTCGATTGAGTGAGAAGTTCTCACCTTGATTTTATTTCCGTTTTAGCGATTTATTTCGAATAAAATTAAACGGACGTTTAATTTTACATGAAATTTTCACTAACTCCAAACGACTCCAAACCAACTCCATCGCGTAGTGCTCGTCCATACGATTCCAACGCAACTGAGTTTGCATTTTTTCGACCTCGTATGAAAAAGTTATCAATTTATGAAGTTTACACACGATTTATATAAACTTTTACAACATTTTATTTAAATTTCTTTTACATACCCCCATCATCACCCTTCATTCCCAATCCAACGGCTCCCCCCTTTCTTCCTCATCATCACGCAAATACCCAGTATGAAGCCGAACCCATGCTCGAAACTAGGGTTAATTATTGCTCTCACCACACTCGACTATACTCGATCACGTCACCGCCATCGCGAAGCCCTTGACCAAAGCTATACTCGGCCTCAATCCCCCTAAGCTCGGCCACCCCCACTGCATGGAATTGCGTGTGCAACCTGTAGGGAACGGCCCCCTGTAGCTCACTCCACACGACACCAAACACGATCTCTACCGTTGATCTCCAAGCTCTCGTCGTGCTCTACCACTTTGTAGTTGAACACTTCGCGTAATTCTTTACGGATTGATAGAGATTGAGGGGGAAAGGAAGATCATTTCTGGCCATTGAATTGTAACTGGCGGCTGCAACATTAAAACTAGGGTTTTGTATATTTTTTTTTTATAAATTTTTGAGATAGTGGGCTATTTATAAGGAACCGACGAACACTATTCATCCCGGAAATTCCGAACTCCGATTTAGGCGCCGTAACCAGCGTTTCTAAGGTTTACCCCACGTTCCGGACACAATGGAACAGGTTTCGAAAGCTAATTCGGACATCTGTGCGAGTTATGGCTGTAAACGCTCAATTTGAATTAAACCGATTTAAGCGATTTTCTAGGCGTTTTAATTTGTACCGGACAAACGGTAAATCCAATTGACTTGAAATTTAAAACCTTACAATAATATCACATTACGGATCCGATGAAACTAGTTTCGTTGAAATCCGAGACTTTTTGAAAAATGGCTATTTTCACTCGCCAAATTTAAATTAAAAATAAATCGATGCGTTTCGAGCTGCCACGATCAAACGATAACTCCGATTGACACGAAATTTGAAATCCGGTAATAACTAACTATTACGGATCCAATGAAACTGGTTTCGTTCAATTCTGAGACTGTTCAAAAATTGGCTATTTTCACTAGTCGATTTAAATATTAAAATATTCAATTTTCACAAATTAACTTTTAATTCGATTTTAAAAGTTCTAAAATATCATTCTAACTCTAACATGATAAAATAAAATTTTACAAATCATTTTCAATCATATTTAACCCAATTTTCCATTATTTCCATAATTTAACGTATTAAATTATCGATTTAATAATCCAATTAAATCCAAAAATTCAAATAAAAATTTATTCGACTTATAAATTCACTTATTAATATTTAAAATTAATTAAATATTCAAATTTTAATTTCTAAAAATTCTGGGTCGTTACAATCTTCCCCACTTAAAAGAATTTCGTCCTCGAAATTATAAGTAAGAAAAATTACAGAATCTATTAATTTTCCAAATTCATAGTTAAACTTCTTATAATACTTTACTAAGTTTTAAAAATCATACTTAGTTATCTTTTCAAAAACAACTACTATTGTTTAACTTTCAACTTCAAATCAAAGTTTAAAGTTTTCACAATTTTTCCCAATTTTTCTCAAAAATTTTCTAACGCCTTAAATTTTCGGAAAAATTCGCCATAGTCTCCTTTGCGCGGCTCGATCCGAAAAAAAAATGACAGTATATATATCACAAATATACATCTCATCAAGTAATGAGGCATCCCGCAGGGAAAAAAGTGTAAAAGTACGGTATGTAATCCGAGATATGTACCTTATATTTTATTAGCAAGCATATACGGCTATTATAGCGCAAAAGCGAACTCCAAATGCGAAGCAAACGCGATCCGCACCTACTAATTACTCAACAAACAACATGAGAACATGCATATATGAAAATAATCTCACTATACAACATATAGCAACATAACAACTATATATGTCACATAGCAAATGCAACATATTCAAACATCAACCAACTAGCATTCATAACCAATAGATATTCATTCATATTTTCATTAATATTCATGAATTGGTTTTCAATTTAAATCACATTTGATTCATATACAGTGGATTTACTAACATTCATTTTCAATTAGTTCATATTCACTAATTCATATTCAAGTTGGTTCGCTTCCAAATCAAATTCAATTCCATTCAAATTTATTTACTTCTAATTTGAATTCAATTACATAGCTTTAAATTTCACTAACACTTAATGAATTTCATATAATCAATCAACAATCATATTCAATATCAACCAATGTTTATTTATTACAACCAAATTCTTTTGCTTACAATTGGTTTAATTAATTGATTTTCATTCAATTATTCAACTTTCTAATAACATTACATTTTAATGAATTAACACTTATATTCATTATTTCATATAGTTCCACTTCTTATATATATAAGTTTATTCACAATTGTAAATTACTTTAATTATAATTCAATTCTTACAATTCTTTTGCTTATACAATTATTCTTTTATTTAGATTATTCAAACAACTAAACAATCAACTTACATACACTTTAATAATTCCAGAAAATTATTCCTTTATATATAAAATATACTCAAGGTAAAATTATTTCATTTACCCAATTTTAAAACAATATTGTGTCGAATTGTTCTATTCAAGTGTTTATAAACCCCTTCGGCATAGTTGTACATATCGTGCTGACGAAGGTTCATATGCCACTCAATAAACCAATCATCACAATATAAAACAATTTTATATTCACTAACAAATACGCTCTCATAGCTATTATTACACTCAACTCATTCTAGAGTACAGCTGACTCTATCTCTAATGAGTAATACCCAACAGAACCATGGTTGTCGCTTAACCATAAGCTTTGATACCACATTGTCAGGACACGATTCTTCGTCTTCCGAAAATTCAACATCGACACTCACTTTATCGACTGCCGAGATATCGAACGACGGAAAACCGAACACTGAGGGTTTTTAAGAAAAAGAATTTAGGAAAAGAGAAAAAAGAAGAAGAGAGACAGGAAAAAAACAGAAGAAAATAGAGAATAGAGAACATAGAACGGAATAGAAAACAACAGAACAACATCAGAATCTCACAATTCGCAGCGGAACAACATATAATAATAAATGAATAATCTTTAAACAAAGAACTATATCAGTTATTACATTTTATACATTTCATTACATCATCATATCATATCATCAGAGTATACAACAATAACAGCAGCAACCAGTGCAGCGGAAAAAGAAATACTATATAACTAGTAATACGTCATGCCATCCAGCTTGCCTCCAGCAACTCCTGAATATCCAGAATATCCTGATAAACCTAATTCTTGACTGCCCGTGTAGAAATTGGTGGGCACCCAGAGTTTAGGAAGGAAAATAATAAACTCCAAGTCAGTCATGTGACTGGTGTGAGAACTCAAAACAGTTTATTTATCTTTAAAATCAAAATAGAGGAATATTTTTAAATCAATTCGCAATGCTTTTAAAAATGAGACTACCATAAGGCCTCCCGCACACACACACACATGCAAACGCAGAATCGGAGGAGATTTCTCCTTATGATAGTCAAAGATGCTTGATACGCATTTAAAATAACATTTGATATTATTACTAGTGCATAGTGTAGAAGAAATTCATTTCGAAAGTAGAATATAAATCTTAGCCAACATACGACCATTATCGTATGCCTACTATAGCTAACTATGTTTAATAGCAGGTTACCGCCACATTCCATAGCAGGTTATACAACTAAAACCGTACAAGTTTCGTATTGTTTCTTTGGATTTCCAACAAATGGTCAGGCCAAGGAACTTCCCATTGCCACATGAGAATGCCTCTGGAAAGACATCCCCGAGAACCAAACCGGAACTCTGCCAACACAAGGCCGGGTTACCCCTAACTGGGTAACTACTGACACGAGCACGCCATTCCCCGATCGTAAACGACCTTTCTCACGGGATCCCGATAGCCAACAACCACAAAGTAATAAATTCGTAGTAACCACATAGGTTAAATATCTGGGCTCCATACCATGATACCACCTCTATCCAGAAGGAAATGTACATACCCTAAAGGGTGCTACCCCTCATAACCTTGCCGCATCTTTCCTGTTTTGACCATTTCCGGGGCGTGAGGTTCGACGAAGTCACGTCCACAAAAACATACTTTATACAAAAGCCATGCTTTGGGTCAACAAATGATCAACACAATGATCACCAAGATAGACGATCAAATAAACGATCCTATCACAATAAACAACACAATGATCATTTCAGCATCACTCAGCATATCACATTACCAAATTGGGAATATATCGCTGATAACTTCAACTATATAACCTCTGAGCTCGTACGTCTCAGAGAAGGGTGTTAAGCTAAAAGAATAAATTCTTCGCCACCAACAGAAATATATTTGAAAGAAATCGGCTTTATATCTCAACTTGTAATGTCAGACATACAACCCATACAAGTCTGTTCCGGGCTCGAACAAAACCGAAGGCACTTACAAAGAAGTCCTTGCAATCCGGATATTCACAATCCTGATGGATTCACCATCACATATGGAGAACTTTATACCGGAGCAACTCGGTGCAGAGTAAATCGACAGGTCATCCTATCGCTCTCGCAAATACCGGGTCTTCAACACCGATCTTCAATGCAATTATAACGACGTATCACATATTCGGAATGGGTTATACGACCCCATGGTCCTTTCCCGGTTAACCCGAATAGTGAGCGCTTATTTAAAAATAAGTGTAGCATTCACATTCAATCAAATCACATCAATTACCCATTCAAAGGGAAATATTGATAGTCGGTTATTGAACTATCAATGGATATGCACACCTCACCAGTTTTCCAAATAATTTTCCAAATTATTTATTTCACAAAATATCTTCACTAGATATATAATTTCATACTTCAAAAATAAATCAATATTTATTTTTTTAGACAAATTCCACTTCCTTTATAAATTCCTTAGTGAATTTATAATTCCAAAATATCAATGAATATTCGATTTCAATTATTCATTTTCAATTTATCTTCAAAAAGATAAATTCTAAATATCACTTCATATTGGAAACAATTCCATACTTATTTAATAAGTAATTCACAAATTTTATTTATTTTCAACACTTGGAAAATATTCAATATACTTAAATC
Organism: Allium cepa; assembly: GCA_030765085.1. Classification (NCBI taxonomy): domain Eukaryota; kingdom Viridiplantae; phylum Streptophyta; class Magnoliopsida; order Asparagales; family Amaryllidaceae; genus Allium; species Allium cepa. Next base: position 326,276,460 of record CM060935.1, on the reverse strand, counting down.
GAGATTAAGTATATATTTCATTCTTTAAGGAAATCATTCTCATAAACATATTTATTTGGGCCAAAACGAATGTTACGTAAAACATCGTTACGACGTCCCAAAATCACTAGTATAGGGATTCGAAATTAAAATAGATATATAAATCCCAATACTATACAAAATATTTCCTTCCGGAAATCATTTACTATAACAACAGTGTTATAGTCCATCATCTCCTTTTATTTCTCGAAAACGTCTATTTCAACAATAAATGTTGAAATCTATGGTTTCGAATCTCAGCACATTTTAAAACATCGTAAGATCATTTTAATTCTATTTAAAACATCACATTCAAACATTTTCTTTAACATATTATTCACTATTCAAAAACATGAATATTCTTTGTTAACAAATTTCATCCTTTTATTTATTTTATTTCAAAGGATTATTCACTATTCAAAAACGTGAATATAACTCCATAAATAAATCATAACAATTTACTTATCAAAATAAGTCGTTTGTGAATTTATAAAACAACGTTTATAAATTCTATTTCTATTATTTATAACAACTTCCTTTTATAAATTCCTTTATTAACCTATTCGATTTTATAACTCAATTATAAAACAAAGGTTCATATTATAAGTCAAATGCTTATAAACGATTATTTTACAAAATCGTTCTTTTAAACTTCATAGTTATAAATCTTATAACTTATAAGATTCAATTATTCATCCTAATATATTCTTTAATAATTTCACAAAACTTATAAATCTTACTATTTATAAATTTCATTTATAACTTCACCATTTATAATTTTATAAATTCCATTCATTTACAAAATTTATTTTCACTTCATTCAAACACTTATAAAAACTCATTTTATAATGTCTATATTTCAATTTATAAATATCCATTTATAAATCTCTTAATATAAATCAATTTATATTATTCTTTAAAACGACTTTAATCTCCTTTATTATTTCACCATTTTGATTCATAAAATAATTAAATTTTATAAATCCTATATTTAAACTTTTAATAACATATTCAAAAATCCAATTTAAACTATTTTATAAAATCATTAATCCATATTTCTCAAAAATCAATCTTTTAACTATATTTCTCAAAAACATAGTTTTATAACTTTTAAAAGTATAACGTTTATTTATTTAAAATAAATAAATTCCCAAAAATAGTTTATAACGTATACTTTCAAAAATCACCTTTAAAAATCATTTTAAAATCCCAAAATTTGGGTCCAATGATGCTACACACCAAATAGTCAATCACGACTACAACGGTATCATATATCGTATATGATAATCAATCAAATATCAAAATATCTGAAATCAAATAAAAACTGTTGAGGAATCCAGTTGGATCCCTCCAACCTGTTTTCCTGCATCCAAAAACATTAGCACAATACCAATTTCGCTCCAGTACGAAATTATCGCGGTATATGTTTTTAATAAATATTATCCGCTTAATAACGGCGTAATAGGGTCTCATCCGCTAAACAAAAAATGCAGGAAATCAACAACTCCAATATATACATATGCCAATATATATATATTGATATTATTTATAATACCAATTTCACTGTTTATGAAATATTCGCGGTATATGTTTTTAATAAATAACATCCGCTTACTAACGGCGTATAATGTCTATTTTAACAATCAATAGATATCAATCAACATTCAAACATGCATTCAAATATTTTAAATCTAACTATTTAAAATAAAAATCGAAACTGATTCGATTGAGTGAGAAGTTCTCACCTTGATTTTATTTCCGTTTTAGCGATTTATTTCGAATAAAATTAAACGGACGTTTAATTTTACACGAAATTTTCACTAACTCCAAACGACTCCAAACCAACTCCATCGCGTAGTGCTCGTCCATACGATTCCAACGCAACTGAGTTTGCATTTTTTCGACCTCGTATGAAAAAGTTATCAATTTATGAAGTTTACACACGATTTATATAAACTTTTACAACATTTTATTTAAATTTCTTTTACATACCCCCATCATCACCCTTCATTCCCAATCCAACGGCTCCCCCCTTTCTTCCTCATCATCACGCAAATACCCAGTATGAAGCCGAACCCATGCTCGAAACTAGGGTTAATTATTGCTCTCACCACACTCGACTATACTCGATCACGTCACCGCCATCGCGAAGCCCTTGACCAAAGCTATACTCGGCCTCAATCCCCCTAAGCTCGGCCACCCCCACTGCATGGAATTGCGTGCGCAACCTGTAGGGAACGGCCCCCTGTAGCTCACTCCACACGACACCAAACACGATCTCCACCGTTGATCTCCAAGCTCTCGTCGTGCTCTACCACTTTGTAGTTGAACACTTCGCGTAATTCTTTACGGATTGAGGGGGAAAGGAAGATCATTTCTGGCCATTGAATTGTAACTGGCGGCTGCAACATTAAAACTAGGGTTTTGTATATATTTTTTTATAAATTTTTGAGATAGTGGGCTATTTATAAGGAACCGACGAACACTATTCATCCCGGAAATTCCGAACTCCGATTTAGGCGCCGTAACCAGCGTTTCAAAGGTTTACCCCGCGTTCCGGACACAATGGAACAGGTTTCGGAAGCTAATTCGGACATCTGTGCGAGTTATGGCTGTAAACGCTCAATTTGAATTAAACCGATTTAAGCGATTTTCTAGGCGTTTTAATTTGTACCGGACAAACGGTAAATCCAATTGACTTGAAATTTAAAACCTTACAATAATATCATATTACGGATCTGATGAAACTGGTTTCGTCGAAATCCGAGACTTTTTGAAAAATGGCTATTTTCACTCGCCAAATTTAAATTAAAAATAAATCGATGCGTTTCGAGCTGCCACGATCAAACGATAACTCCGATTGACACGAAATTTGAAATCCGGTAATAACTAACTATTACGGATCCAATGAAACTGGTTTCGTTCAATTCTGAGACTGTTCAAAAATTGGCTATTTTCACTAGTCGATTTAAATATTAAAATATTCAATTTTCACAAATTAACTTTTAATTCGATTTTAAAAGTTCTAAAATATCATTCTAACTCTAACATGATAAAATAAAATTTTACAAATCATTTTCAATCATATTTAACCCAATTTTCCATTATTTCCATAATTTAACGTATTAAATTATCGATTTAATAATCCAATTAAATCCAAAAATTCAAATAAAAATTTATTCGACTTATAAATTCACTTATTAATATTTAAAATTAATTAAATATTCAAATTTTAATTTCTAAAAATTCTGGGTCGTTACACCAAACACTTTGAAACATATTTATTTAGACCATTTAAATTCAATGTTAATATCTTCCAAATAAGATTCATTTAACCATTTAAATATGTCAAATAATATTCATTTCAAAGTTGTAGCATTTATAAGTCTATTCATTCAATTATAACTTTCCAGAACATTGTATATTTCAGCTACACTAAAATTTCAATTTTTAGCCAATTTAACTTATAAAATCACACTTCACGCTTCAAAAATATTTATTTGGATATCATTTAACTTATGATTTAATAAAATAAAATTTTATCAATAAATATCCAAATTAAACTATAATTCATTAATAAGCCAAAATTACCCTATTTTACTTAACTTTTATTTTTAACAAATAACTTTACACTTCATTTTAAAATATCCATCCCACAAATAAAATACCCTATCACTAAATTTACTTAAATTCCATATGAAAATTAAATTTCCAATTATCAAGTTAAGTCATTTTAAGTTGCATTTTTCCATTTAAATCATAATCATTCAGTTTTACAAAACATAACCATAAATCAAGTGTTTTCTCATAGTTAATATAACAGTCCAATCCTCTTTATAAATCTATTCAATTAGACATCTATTAACTATGATTCCAAATTAAATAGATTTTATTACTGAGTCCAATCAAAACTACAGTTCATTTTATCCACTCAAAATAAGTTATTTACTATACAAACCCTATTTATTTCAAGAAATAACCTTTATTAAATTTACTAGGTTACATTTTAGATTCCAAATAAAATCAAACTTAATTATTAAAATATTGATCATAAATAAAATCTTTAAATTACAATTAAAAACCTAATAAATATTTTAAAATTACAATCTAAACAAATTACCAACTCATACAATTTTAACTTATATGAAACTAATATCTCAATATCTGTTTGTATTCAAATCTTTAAATCAACTTTTTAATCAAAATTCCATATGTTTAAAATTCAAAATACTTAATATTTTTTAGAGAACTGTTATAAAAATTTATCCATGGGCCTGTATAAAATTTTCTAACCTAGGTCAAGTGATACAGATATGTATCATTTCAATCCATAACTAAAAAAGTAAAATCCAGATTCTATCATTTCAAACCTGCAATCCCAAGTAAAATAAATACAATAAAAAATCACTCGAGCCTATCATTTAAGCTCATAATGATTTTTCTTATTCTACAGTCCGTTCGGTTATGTATCATTTCAACCCATAGTGATAGGGAACTTGCAGTGTGACAAACAGGAAATAAAATAACAGTATAGCATACAATATCATATCAGATGATGTAGCAGGTTTATAAACATCATTTAATATCATATAAACATATCATAGGCTGTTATGAACATAGCATATTGATTTCTACAACTCACTTGTCATCATTTCACAATTATATAAGTACGTAATGTCTAGAGTGAATAACTCACCTTTTTAAAGCTAGGATTGAAATTCAAACCCAAATCAAAACTCGCAAAGCACGAAAAGGCATGACAAAGCATGACTATATTCTTTTGAGTGGATGAAGAGTCAGATCCAAATCTTGTATACAAAAATTTACACAAACATAAGTGTAAAATTAAACATACAAGATTGTGAATCAAACAATGAACAATATGGATCAAAGGGACGTAACCTTTTGATAAAACAAAGCAAAATGCAAACTTGAGTGAAAAAGGGCCAAAATCCACATCTTGTACATAAAAAAATAAAGTAAACAAATATCACAAACATAAGAATATGATTCAATACAAAGAATAGAGATCACAACAATGAAAAGATAGGAAATAAAATGACATAACCTTGATAAATCAAAGCAAGGTGATCAATACATGGCTTGGTTTGGTCAAAGTTTTGGTGATGTTGTCTTCATGGTGGTCACGGCCTTGGATGGGGGTGGTGGAGGTGGTGTAGTGGTCGGCTATAAGGGTGAGTGAGGCTGAGCTAGGCATGAAGGAAACAAAAGAAAACCAAAAATAGAAAAGGGGAAAAGAAGGAGGAAGCCATAGCTTTCTGTATTTTTTTAGAATGCAAATGAGATGAGAAGTTTTTCGATACGTGAATTTGATATGGAGTGGACGTTAGGGTTTGCAAATAAAAGTGAACGGCTATGGAAAGATGAGAAGGCAAGAAAGAAAAGGCAACAACTAAAGGAGAAAGAAACTCGTATATATTTTATTCTTACATGCAAATGAAAGATAGGAGTTTTGAAATGAGAAATAAATTTTCTTGTACGTGATTTGTGGAATAATTTCTCATGGCTAGGGAAAAGAAATACACGGCTAAGCAAGTAAGAAAGTGGCCATGCAAATGAAAAGGCAAGAAATTAAAACATGTAACCTATGACTACTTGATTTTCTCCAACCATTTATAAAAAGATATAAACATATAAAAATCCAATAAATGATCAAAGTGCAAACTAAAGTGAAATAACATAGAAAATAAAAATATAGGAATGAACATAGAAAAATAGATATTGAAATACAGAAAATAACTGTGTGTAAAACGCTGTGCTTTATCTAATTTAAAAAGTATATGCTTTATCTAATTTAAAAAGTATAAGTTTTAAATCCCAATAAATACATATATTTTATTTCTCAATCTTGTTATTAAATCAACTATTAACCTTTCCTCTTATGGGTAATATTAACATTGGTTTATATACTAATACATTAATAATTTCCCAATTCATCCAAATTCCAATTTACATAGTATTTAATTTCGTTTACCTACAATAAATCCATCTATTACGGATTTAATTCCAATTAATTTATTCCCAATAACTACCTTGCTTCAATTCTACTCTTTTTATTAAATCTATTATCACTCTATAAACCTAGTTATTATTGGTTTACCTTCAATTACATAAATACATATTCAAATTTTCATCTTTCTTTTGCAATAACTATTATTTTCAATTATACTGAATTTTCCAAATATATACAATTATTATAATTAAAACCTCAATCAATTTATTCAACTTAGTTTCATTTCTTTATTTAATCTTATGAATAAAATATACATTTCCATTTATGTGAGTACATTCACACTTTACAGTTACAGTCCTATGTCACATTGATGAACATTTACCTACATTTAAATGTAACTGATTTCCTACTCAGAATTTAGCAGCCTAAATAAAAGTTGCCTTGCATAAATGTCATCACTAACTTTATGTAACAACCCGCATATTTATCGATTTTATATTTAAATATTTTGTCGTTAATCGGATATTGGTCCGAAAAGCTACTTTTTGCAAACGGTCAAATTAGGACTCGAGACCACTTCCATTGAGTTCGAAATGCCGTTTACAATTTTTTTAAGTATAAACATTGGTAGGTTTGAAGTTAGTGGAATTTCACTAACTTTTTCCGCTTTGGACTTTGGGTTAGATTGCCATTATAACTCAAGCCCAAACCCCCTTCCTTCTTCTCACTCTTCATAAATTTCCTAACAACCAAGCTTTTGCATTAATGGTGAGTGGAAGAGGAAATTAAAACTCCAAGCTTAGGTTTCAACTTTAAATCCATCATTCAACTCCAAAATCAAAGTGAAGACATTGGATTCTAGCTTGTAGTTGCTTCTCCATTGTTTCAAGCTCCTTCTTCATTGAATTTGTGAAAAGGTGAGAATTTTGTCTCACAATTCTAGCCTATAACTATATCGGACTGTTGGGAATGATTCCCTATCACTGTTGCATGCATGTTAGCATTTGGTTTGGATTGGATTGGCGAAAAACCCCAATTTTTAGCGTTTTGGTGAATTTTCTGCACTTAGGTCGTTCTGGCCATTTTTAGCTCGTTCGGAGTTAAGTCGTTCGTCCATAGGTCATAAGTCGTTTACGAGTTAACCCTAGGTCGTTCTGGCCATTTTTAGCTCGTTCGGAGTTAAGTCGTGCAACCCTTAAGTCGTGCAACCCTTAAGTCACGCAACTCTTAAGTCGGTTACGAGTTATCCCGATAGGTCGTTGGACCCTTAACTCGTAGGTCGTTGGACCTTATCTCGTTAGGTCGCTCCTGGCCTAACCCTTAAGTCGTGCAACCCTTAAGTCGTGCAACCCTTAAGTCGTGCAGCCCTTCAGTCACGCAACTCTTAAGTCGGTTACGAGTTATCCCGATAGGTCGTTGGACCTTATCTCGTTAGGTCGCTCCTGGCCTAACCCTTAAGTCGTGCAACCCTTAAGTCGTGCAACCCTTCAGTCACGCAACTCTTAAGTCGGTTACGAGTTATCCCGATAGGTCGTTGGACCCTTAACTCGTAGGTCGTTGGACCTTATCTCGTTAGGTCGCTCCTGGCCTAACCCTTAAGTCGTGCAACCCTTAAGTCGTGCAACCCTTAAGTCGTGCAACCCTTCAGTCATGCAACTCTTAAGTCGGTCACGAGTTATCCTGTTAGGTCACGACCTCTGTTAAGTCGGCCATGTTGGGTCGTGAGTCATCGTTAGGTCGCGAACACCTCTAGGTCGCAACCACTAAGTCGCTTGACCCCTTATCTGAAAAACATTGAGCTGATTTCCTTGGATCTTATTCACATCTCCGTATGCGATCTTTGTGATTGATTGTTTATATTGTGTTTTGTCATTTTATAATATAAAGGTTTCAATACTAGTAGTAAATATCAAAACTCTTTTAACAAACAATTTCAACTCTATTTTTAATAACAAAGCTCTTTTCTTAAACCGTTTTCCAATCTATTAGTATATACAAACCTTTACCTCACTCGGATGAGAAATCTAATTAAACGACTTAGTAAAACAAGTGGTATGAAACGCTTGCGTTCACTTCGTCGGTTAATTCTTGGACTTGTTCGATTGAACCTCTTGTGACAATTTTATTAGTGAAGATTTATCGTAAATATTTAAGTTAAGCAAGTGGTTATGGGACATGAAGCTAAACTTCTATATTTACTAGCTTAGTGTAATTGACACTTCTCGTTGATCATGACGATCATTCTGACGCTTTAGACTAGCAACTGTGCGATGTCTCTTGTTGCGGGGTTAGACTAGACACCACTTGTGTGATTCCATTCACACATCTTTTTTTGCTTTTTGGTTAGTTTGGACCTTAATCTGTGTGATTCCATTCACACATGTGGGGTAGCTCCCCTTGGTCTTCGGACCGTCATGTGATAGGCCTCTTTCTCTTTTCTATGATTTCTGGACTTCTTGCATTGATTTCTAGAATTTATGTCATTAACTTGTTATGAGTACAAGTTTGGGGTATGATGCCCTTTCCGAATCTTTGAGAAGATTCTTGTGATATTGATTATCTCTTATTGATTGATCTTCTGTTGATCATTATTTACATACTTATAGTGGTATGTCATTATGGATATTTTATGTTTATGCCATATCTTTTATGTTATATCTTGTCATCTGATATTTATAGCTAGACTGACCCGTTTATTATTTTTCTTAAATAATACTCGGGTCAGACCGAGATGTTACAGGTGCTTCTGCTTGACTTCTTCCCAGGGATTCATCACTCTGACTTTTGGCTAACTGTTTAGATTAGTAGTTTTTGTTGTACACACTTGAGATATAGACTCATAGTTGTATTCTTTTGTATAGCACGTGCTGCTATTCTTTTGTATTATTGTGGATCTTTTGACCACTACTCTGATGTACACTTTCATGTGTTAGTTATATATTCATATCTTCTTCCGCCTTTGTGATATGGATGTTTGTGACTGATTTGCGTTATGCTTATTTCTACGTTTGTTTCCAAAGATTATTTATAGCCACCGTGTGATAAGCAATTACATGGATGGTCGCTCCTCAACAGCCTTATTCTCCGTGCTAGTTGACAGCACTACTCCGTAGTATTCTTGGCTAGCGTGGGTATAGAGGTGGGGCGTTACACTTTATATTACACTCAAGTTTATTATTTCCACTAGTTATCAGAATTGCATTTATGATGTTGAATTCATTCAATTACCATACATTTATTTACTTATATTTAATTTTATACCCAAATGTAACAGTTACAACTACGTTAATGGACCAATTAAATAGTAACTTACAACCGTTACTATAACCTTTAATTTACATTTCATTTTTAACACTCACTTCATTATAAATTATAAAGTTTTTTTCTAAATTTAATTACAAAATCTTGTTAAATTAACCAGTTTAATTATTGAAATTTACGGGTCATTACACTGCTACACAAGACCGGGCTATCCAGACCTGGATAGACCGAATATGCTATCACCCCGGGTTTTCTTACCCTTTTCCGAGCTTCTTCCACAATTGTGGTAATAATATCCGAGGGGGTTTTGAAAGGTGATAAGCACACACTACTTAGGTGCTACCAACTAAGCCTTGATGCTTTTTAGTCATTCGCAGTTGATGAGGCTAGAGGCTACGATTACCTTTTTAGAAATATTCACTTAGAATGCTCATTGTCCCCCAATGATAATGTACCGATAGCGTTCATCCATACAAGTCCATTCCCGGTCCGAACGGAACCGAAGGTACTATTCCTACTACATCTATTTTGGAATCACCCTCAGGATTAATATCGATTAGCCCTTGCACTTCACTACTCCATCTTCGACTCCATGCTCTTGCTTTCACATCGAACATGTACTTATTGGATCGAAGTCGTTTTCGGATAATTTATCCGATCCCAGTCTCTTTGAAACAACGTTCGATATTTCCAGGAAAACTCAACTCCGGTTCTCTAGGAAATAAATAGACGAAGACAAGATCAGAGATCATCCTATAACCGTTAGTGGACGGATTTCCTTATCATCGTCCTAGAAGAACGAATGAGTCTGTACGTACAATATAGCACCTCGAACGGTAACTAAACCATATAATCCTGTGCTTCTTCTAGATGTTTCCAAATTTATATTTAGATTCAGATTTGATAGTCGGTTATTTAACTATCTAATAACAATCAATTCAATCAAATACTTCATTTTCCACTGAAAACATTAAATCTCCTTTTAATTTAATTTTAATAAAATAAAATCTCTTTACCCAATATATAAACTTATCTTATTGAGTTAAGTAAATTCACTAAAGTCATTCTTTCGAAGATATTTGGAAAACCTTTAAAAATAATTTGGAATGTACCACTGCGGTATCAAACCATGAATCACAGCTCAATGACTACGTCTATATCCCAGAAAAATCCAAGAATTAACTAGAGGCACTCAATTAACCGAAAAATATAAGACCTTTAAAAATACAACTTTTTTCTCAATTTTTCCATTTTATTTATCCCAAAATATTTAAATCTTAAATTTTAAAATACATCCTTGTATACTTAAAACAATATCGCTTTAGTCCTTATTTTTAAAAACCCTTTAATTCACATTTATTGAAAGATCTCTATGTTTTTTCATATTCCGAAATTATTAAATAGAATTTTAAATCAACTGTTTATTTTTCCCAAATTCATTACTTTTAATTTATCAAACTTTACTATAAATATTTTACTTTAAACTTCCCTTTTTATTTTATTTAAAAAAAATTCAACATTCATATTTTTGATATTTTAAAATGCCCGAAATATATCTAGCAATACCATAGCATATAATAAATTTAATTTCCAATATAATATATCAAGATTATTCAAATAAATCATATTACTGAAAATGACAATAATTTCAACATTTTTGAGGAATCCAGTTGGATCCCTCCAACCTGGTTCCCTGAATCTACAGATGTTAGCACAATATAAAAATATCAATCCCACTTCGAGGGGGATATCATGGAATATAGGGACATCCGCTATTATGCAGGGCGCATAAGGTCTCATCCATTATATATATATGCGGGAATGTCAATCATTCCAATATATATATATATATATATATATATATAAACACCACTATATAATATCCTATTTAACTGATAAATATTTATCAATTCAACAATCAACCAATAATTAATTTTAACAATTTAAAATTAATCACGAATATCCAAAATTGAGTGAGATTTAACTCACCTTTATTCTAATTTGCAGTCCAATCCTATTTTTAATTCCATCACGTATATTCCCAGCTACGAATTTAGATGGTTGATCCCATTTCTGCATTAAACCTCGTACGAATAAATTATACGATATATAAGACTCCGATTTTTATTTAAATATCACTACTTTTAAATTAAAGATTTATTTATGTACATTTCATATGAACAGAACAAACCAATTAACTTTTTTTTGAATGATAATAAAATAAATTTTCAGAGTACAATATTTTAAATTACAAAACATAAACCAAGATGGCAACTGATCACCTTCTTCTCTAGTACACCCAAATTCCCTGAACGAAACGTTCATGCAAACCGCTTCTTCTCTATAGCGTGCCTATGCAGATCAAAACATTCGAACCCATCACCACCATTAGATTCGATCGCCGCTGCCTTTTCTACCGACCGGAATACCATCCATCGTTGCCTCCATTGCGAGACAACCATACAACCACATGAGTTTCCCTAATAGTATCGCGATATTCATCTCATCCAAACCTTGGTCGCACGTAATTACCAGGCCATCTCGCCCCTCCTCATATCACGAATTCGATTCTTTGCTCTGCTCGTCGATTCGATGCTTCAAATTCCCATACCCTTGAACCCTAGCTCATGCAAAATTCCCTGATGTCGATGAGGACGAGCAACGGCTCGTTCGTGATTCCCTTTTCCGCTCTTTTTTATACATATTTCGACCATTTTTCACTCTTTCGAACGACTTGATTTTGAAATTTTAAAGCTTTCCTCCTTTTTTTCTTCTACGAACTAGTTTGAGAAAAGGTAAATAACAGGGATTCAAAAAGAAGAGGAGTGGTGTGGGTTATAAAGGAAGAAGAACGAACGTTATTTCTTTTTTTTATGAAAAACTGTTGTGTGTAAAAGGAGTAAAAAGAGGGCAACGTGATGAAGAAGAAAAGGGCAAGGTCACCTTTAATTTGACGAAATATGGCTGATAGAAATATGTAGGTCAATCAACAAACATATGTATTTATTTAAATTTTAAATCGTCTCGAAATCACAGCTTAAAATTTTACCTCCTATCGAGGTGTGACGCTAGGTTTTAATAAAGTTATACCCCTATTTTGAAGGCAATGGAAAATGTTTCTAGTCCTAATTCGATCGTATGGAGAAGATAGCTTTTTGAATCCAATTATTATATTAAAATTTTGATATAAGTTTGAGCGCGTTTCTATTCCGTACAGCCAAACAATAACTCCAAACATTATGATATTTTAAATTCAACAATAATACACTATTACGGATCCAATGGAACTGATTTCGTCAAATTCCAAGACTGTGCCTCTAAAGGCTATTTTTAAATGTCGATTTAACAATATATATTTAAAACTGAACAAATCACTTTTAAATTCAATTTAAAAAGTTCTATTATATCCATTATTATCAATATAAATTTAATAAGCCGGTAAATTATTTTTAACGAGTTTAGAACTCAAGATGCAACAATTTACCCAATTTTCAATTATTTAATTCAATAATTAAATTATCAAATAAATGGTTATATTCGAAATTCAAGTAAAAAGTTAACTTTTAAATATTTAAATTCAATTAAATATTCCAATTTTAAATATCCAAATTCCAGGTCGTTACATTCCTTCCCCCGTATAAGAATTTCGTCCTCGAAATTGCTAAGTAAGAAGAATGGTCCAAAACCCGTTAGCTATTTTCCCCAATACCAATCAGTTTAAACAACTTACCAAAATAACTTTATGGAAGCCACATTATCGCTTATACTAATTTCCAAATTCATCCATAGATTACACTAATATTATCACCTCAATCATTCAATTTATAATTTAAACAAAATTTTAAATTATCAAAATTTTCTAGCTCCTTAAATTTTCAAAAAAATTCGCCAGCATCTCCTTTGCGTGGCAAGATCCGAAAAACTACAAAACTACCTCTATGGGACCAAATCATCAAAAAAAAAAAAAGCCAAGTGGCTCAATCAGAAAACCATCAATTTTCATACGACAATTTAAATACATACCTTTTATCGGGAAATCAAATTTTATTTTTAAATCAAAGACTTCAATTTAGCTTTGGCTTTTAATTGCCTGCCCTTATTTATTAATGATATCCAATCACACAACTCAAAATTATTTTATTTACCTCTTTTTAAAATGTGACGACCCGGAAATTTTAACGATTTAAAATGGAATAATAAATTGATTTTTAACATTTGAAAGGTTAATTTTAGCTTGAATTTCGAATATTAATATTTATTAGATAATTAAAGTATTGAATTATATAATTGAAATTGGGTAAATTGTTGAATTTGAGATTCTAAGTCTGTTTAAAATAATTTGAAGGCTTATAAAATCTATAATGATAATACTGGATATAATAGAATGATTGGAATTTAATTTAAAGCCGGTTTGTTCAATTTTAAAAAAAAAAATCGTTTAAATTGAATTTAAACATAGCCTTCCGAGAAACAGTCTCGGAATTCAACGAAACCAGTTCCATTGGATCCGTAATAGTTAGTTATTATCGGATTTCAATTTTCATAGCAATTGGAGTTGTCGTTTGACCCTGGCAGCTCGAAACGCGTAGAACTATTTTAATCGATTTAATTTAAAATTGATTGTTTTCTTCTGTAACTCGCGCATACGAGAAAATTAGCCTCTGAAACTCGTTCCATTGTGTTTGGAACGTGGTTAAAACCTTATAGTTGCCTAGCGACATTCTTTAAAGGGAGTTCGAAATTTTAGTAGCAATTAAGCGAGATGTTTTGAGAGCTTCATAATATAATAAAATTTATGGTCAACACTCAAAGATATTTTCATTTACAACGCGTACTCCAGAAGCTTTCTCATATCCTTATCTTATTCCCGTCCCTCCTTTCTATTCTAAAAAAAAAAGAGATCGAACTCTCAGATTCAAAAAAAAATAAAAAAAAAATAATGGCGACCGAAAGAAGACGATAAGGGGATTTTGGTCGTGGTCTCTCTCTCTCATTAATTTCTTCACGAGATCAGTTTCAGCTATATATATAAAAAAAAAGAAAAAGGGAGGGCGACTCGCACTCGAGTGGGGAAGAGGCGGGGTCGCGAGAGAAAAGGGGAGGCCGAGGGAAGTTGCGTGCTCGTTTTCGAGCCAACTCGAATCGCGGCGCGAATTGACGGAGGTAGATGCATTCGCGATCGTGAGGCGAAGGGGTAGCGTCGAATTCGAGATCTCGACAATCGCATTTTTGGCTCAGGCAGCCATGTTTGGGTGAGGGCAGCGGCTGGTCGAGGTGGACTAGGGAAGTTCATCGGCGAGCAATTTGTGGTAGTGACCGACGATTGGTGGAGAGAGGGAGTTTGGCTAGGGTTTTGGAGACTTGTTGTGATGAGCTAGCATGTGAGTATTCTTGAATTTATCTCGAGTTAAAATTTGAGAATATCCTCCCGGTTTTAAAATTTAACAGAATCAAGTTTTAAATTAACTGCTTAAACCCTTCTTTAAATAATGATGTTGATTAATATAGATATTAATCTAAGCTATATGTTTTATTTAAACTAAGCAGGTAAGTCAGATTTGAAATTTAATTAATAGGATGATTAAGAAGAAATTAAGGAAATAAATTGTTTATTGTAAATTAGACGTAAAGATCTTAAATTAAGTTATAGATGAATGATAATTAAATTCCAGGTTTATAGAATAAGATTTTAAAGTGATATAATTAAGAAATTGATTAATTGACTTAACCTTTAACTAATTTGAGTTTGGGTGATTAAGATTTTATTTTATTTAGTAGTTAAGCAATGAAAGAGGAATTAATAAAATTATGGTAAAGAGTTAATTAATTAATTATTGGTTAAGGGTTATAAGATAATTAAATTTAGACTAATTAATTTATAGGTAGAGATTAATTATTATAAGTAACTAGAGGAAGAGTTACTTAAAAGATAATCACTTAATGGAAGTAAGTGAAGGATTAACTTGTTCAGGTTTAAATAAATCTAATTAGTTATTAAATAATAAAATTAATAATTAAAGTTTAAATAATAATAGCAAAGGGGATACTTACTTGATAAAAATAATCAAGGTAAATTACTTAAGAAAGTAATTAAGAACTAATAAATGATAAATGAAAGGATAATCGATTTGTGTTATTTTAAGGCAAATTTCTTAAGGAATCTAAGGAGGAAGTTAGGGAATGATCAACTAATAGTTGTAATTAATTAATCCTGAATAAGCAGGGTTAATGTGGATAAAGTAATCGATTTAATTTATATTAAATTAATTAGGAATGTTATGACAAATTAATCTTGCTTATTGATGATTAAAGTATATTGAATGTCTTGGATTATTTGATATCGCTGATATGTGGTTTAATATGCTATGTTTGTATTGAACTGCTTAGCATGGATTGCCTAATTGTGATAAATCCTGGGTTTGATACTAGAATAGTTTAAACTTAAATGGCTTGTTTCTAAGTTGAAATTGGATTCGGAAAGATCGGGAGTTGAGTATTAGGAATACCCGAAACCACTTCGAATATTTATTGATTGATATGTGAAATCTATAGTATGGAAAGGAAATGATTTAAGCGAATTGGATTATTTTATCTAAGTATGGTACTTAGAAATTTATATGTGAAATAAGCATTGTTAATTGCAAATTGTGAATTGGATAAAATGGATATATGTTACCCCGGGTTTATATAAGTTGTTTGCTTTGGTATTCCATGTTCGTCTGGTTTACTCACGCTGGTTTCCAGCCTGACCCGGGTGTTACTTTGGTGTAATGCTCGGGTCAGACCGAGTATTACAGATTTTCAGGTTAGGACGTTCAGGAGCTCAGGAGGTGAGCTGGTGGCAATATTGTATGGAGTATATCTGCGGTATTTATATTATTGTTTATCTGAGTCATGATAATTGTAAATATTCGGTGACTGTATATTATGTGAAACCCTGATGTATATTAAATGTAATCGACAGTTATAATATTCTTTTGTAAAATGTTATGATTTATTATTATTTTATCCGCTGCGTTTGTGAGATGTTTGGTGTTTCTGTTCTTCTTCTTCTATCTCTTTCTTCTTTTCTCATAACTATCTGGAGTTTTCGGCTTCGAAAATTTCGGGTCGTTACATTTGGTATCAGAGCTGAAAGGTTAAGCGAGAACCTTGGCTTTGGTGGGAATTACTCATTTAATAGAGTCTGTAGTACTCTAGAATGAGTTGAGTGTATATGTATGAGCGCGTACTTTTTATTTTCTTATATAAAGGTTTTAAATGATTTTATATAAAAATATATTTTGATATATAAAGGAATATTTCATTCTAATAAATATTTAGGCGATTGGTTGTTAAATTATTGAAAGTAAAATTAAGAAGCAATATAATACAACCAAATTGAAGCCTTGAATTGGAATTGAATTTAGTAGAAATAGAAATACAACCAAATTAAAATTTAATGGATTGAAATTAAAACTCTAAATCTAGGCCCAGAATTTGAAAATTTTGTTTCAAAGTAACGAGAAATAATAAATAAATATTATTTAAATAACTGGGACTTGTTGCAAACAATGGGTTGTTTGAAATTTGATTTGAATTTAAAACCAAAGGTGGTTTAAAATTTTAAAATATGGCTGGGAGGGCTAAGAAATAAATATGTATATATGTATGGATATACATGATATCAAAGATAATTTGAAATAAACTCTAAGGTGTTGAGTTTTGATTTTCCTGAAGTGTGATGTAAAAACCCAAAGTAATATAAGTTTTGAACTAATAAGAGGAAAAGAATTTTGAAGTTTGAAGCAGGAATTCAATTTGGGTAAGGTTGATTGGATTAAGTAAATTGGAATTTAACTTGGAAAGTTAAATGGTTGATTTGAATTGGGAATTTGTGTGATCTCAAAACGGGTTTGAGATTTAAAAATTGATAATGGATGGACGTTTCAAAATAAATTGGATGATATCATCCTATTGTTAATAAAAATCTTTAAATTGAGAATGGAATTTTGTAAATATAATTTATTTTTTTGAATAATTGAATTGTAAAATAAACTTGTTTAAGAACTGGCTTCAAACTGGAAGATAAAATTTAATATTAAATTAAAATTTTAAAATAAAATTGTATTGAACTCTTATTAGAACCTTGAAATGCATAAGTTAAGATAGTCTAAAAAGGGATTTTGAGAATTGGACTCGGAAATTAAATTGTTAAAATCTTAAAATAAAAGTTAATTGGGTTTAAAGAGATAAACCAATCTTTGAGAATTTAACTCGAATTTATATAATTCGAGGTAGTTTAAATTCAAGATTGAAACTGAATTAGTTTAAAATTGAATTTGGTTTGAAGTAATTGGATTGGTAATTGAAGACGTATAAGATTGAAAAACTTTAAATAGGAAATTGGATTGGTTTAAATAGAAGTGATTTGGATTTTGAAATTAAATTGATAATAATTCAAATTGATTGGAATAATATGAAATTAAAATTAACATCGAACAGGATTAAAATCAAATGGAATTTGATTTAAATTGGGAAAGAAATCAAGGTTGATTCAACTTGAATTGGGTTTAAATAAATCAAGTCCAATGGAAATTGGAGTTATTCAAATTGGAATTGAGTCAATTAAATGGACGTGGAAATTCAAGTTGAATTGTTGGGGAAGTGAACAGTTGACTCTTGGCTATTTTCAATATAAATTTATTCTTCAAAGCTATTAAATATATACAATCTTTCTTTCTTAAAGCCAAATTATTTTATACTTGTTTTAAAATTATTTTTGGAGCTATGTAACCATTTTCAACTGTTTTCTAAATTTATTACTATTTTTCAACTATTTCACAAACTAATTTCTATTTTACAACTATTTTGCAATTATTTAAAATCTCTGAAACTATTTAGCTATTTTTCAACTATTTTACAATTACTTACCTATTTATAGCCATTTTGCAAACTAATGATTATTTTTCAACTACTTAACTATTTTTTAAATTCTCTAGCTATTTTCTAAAACTGGTCGGAGTTCAAACTGTTATTGATTAAATACCCAACCAAGATAAGAATTGAAGTGAAAATTCAATGGAATTGGAGTGTCTGTAAATAAGTGAATGGAAATTTAAGGAAGTGTGAATAGAAAGGAAATTGATTTGGCTAATAATCACTGAAGTTAAATACGTAGGATGTACGTATATTATTCTATTCGCATAGTGATTTGATCCAGATTCGAGCACAGAATTTCGAGATAGTTTATCGATCCGAGTTGGGATTTTTCACTCGATTTTCGACGGCGAACCTGGATATGGATTGTTGATTAGTTCTGGATATTCTCTATAATAGTTATAGCTATGCAAGGAGAATGACGGTTTCTGATCAAGAAACCAGATCAGTGTCCGCACTAGGAAGTCGGGTGGACGATACTAGTTCGGAAGTAAAATTGTGTGATCGAGCGAGCGATCAAATTGATATAGCGTACGAATGGTATGTGTACATCGTACGAATTTGAATAAAATTGATATTGGAAAGAGTAAACAAATTTGAATATTTGGTTTGAATAAACAAAGTTATATATATCTTTGTTATATAAGATAAATCTTTCCGTGTAAATCTATTGCCGGAAGATAGGATTTTTGAAGGTGTTTGAAGTATAAAAAGGGATTTTATACAAGTTTGAAATGATCCAAAGTTTTAAAAAATTATATATATTTTTGAATATATATAAAGGATCCTATGAGAATTTTGAAAAGGTTTTGAGAACCTTTGAATTTGGAAAGGCTTTTTATTTTTGGGTAAAATCAATATTGAAATTTGAAAAGCCTAGTTTGTGAATTATCGATTTTGGGATAATCGATTTTGTGTAAAGAAGCTTTGTATGAGATCATACTAGGTGTATGATTTGAAGATACTATATGTATATAGTATAAAGTGTTTTGATGATGGCTCTGGGGAAAAAGGTGCTTCCTTGAAATGAACTTCTCAGGAGTGCCACAGGGTGGTGCTGCCTTGAGCCCAAGGGGATTCTAAAGTTGATCTTGTGAGGAGTCCCGACAAAACTAGTTCCTAAGGATTAAGCGAGTTGAGTATACCATAGCATAAGTCGTGTGTGCTGTTGAGAGCCAACAGTCTGCGTTTGATTTTATATCGGTAGACTGCGATACTATGGTATACCACATAGCGGAAGTCGTGTGTGCCGTTGAGAGCCAACAGTCTGCATTTGAGTTTATCTCGGTAGACTGCGACCTATGTAGGAGTGGAGAGGTTTCATTTCGACAGCGAAATCAGAGGCCGCGGAGAGTCTGCAGTTACATGGACTTTTTCTACGACGGCAACGTAACCCTGGATGTAACTGTGATCTGTTGTGTGAAATCCATGGCGTAATCGAGAGGCCGTGGAGAGCCTGCAGTTACATGGACTTTTGTTGTGACTGCAACGTAACCCTAGTATGCAACTGTGACCATGGATGGGGGTGATGATTTCCAGAGCATTTTCACCAAAGATATTTCCTCTATTTCAAAATACTTTCAATATTTTCAATAGATTATTTTCCAAATATTTTCACTGGGTGTTGAAAATGGGTTTACCAAGTACTTATAGATTTTCAGTCCTACGCCTGATCAACGTATGACTGAATTTCTGTGAGAACAAGGATGGACTGGTTGAGACATCGAGTTATAAAAAGTATTTTATAAAGAGTTATTTTATTAGTATGATGTGAATTTAAAAGCATTTCTAAAATTTTAAATAAAAGTGTTGGAATTTTGGGAAAATAAAGAGGAAATCCAAACTAGAATTTAATGAAGTAATTTTCTTTACAAATAAAAGTTGGAAGTAAATTAATAAATAATCATTTGATTGAGTATATTAATAAAATTTAACTTGGGAAAATAAACGGATTGTAAGTTGATAATGGGTTTGGGAATGAATTCAAATTTTAAGTAGAGTTCGACTTGGATTTGATAATGAATTAAAGAAGAAGTGATGTTGTAAAAAAAAAAGAAAAAAAAAGAAAAAAAAGTTGGATTGAAAATGAGATGGTTAAATCAAGTGTAATTTGAATAATATTTAATGAATTTGTAAGTAAATTGGATATAATGGAAGAGGATTGTAATAGAAATGGTTTGAGTTGCAAATAAATTCCAGATGAGTAAAAATAGTTCGAGAATGGCTTTGTATTAATAAAATAAACTCGATAATGAATTAAGTAAATAAATGAAAATTTTAAAATGAGTTAGTTGAGTTAAATAATTATTGGATGAAGTCTGAATGGATAAAAGACTAAATCAAGTTGTGATTGGAATTGGATGACTGAACTTAAATTTCGGTGGCATATTAATTTGAAGTATAAATGAGTAAGAATGTGTTGGATAATTATTTTGATAAATTGATAGGGTGAATTAAAATTAAAATTAAAGCAGATGGGCTAACTAAATTAATGGGATTTGACTAAATGAGAATCAAATCGAAGAAACTTAAGTTTGATGTTGGAATAAATTAAAGTAAATTAATTTAAGCTTAAAATTTATGAAAGCTTGGCTTCGAATAAGGATAAAAGCCCATTAAATAAAAGCTTGGATTGAATAAATTGAAATTGTATAGAATTAAATGAAATCGAGTCGGAATCAATTTAAATTGGTTATAAAACTTAAGTAATTATTTATCATATGGATATCATCAAATTGCGTAGAAATGATTGTCGTTTAACGTAAACGGGATTTAATTAAATTCTATGGATTAGTGGAAGCAAATATAATTGATTTTTGAATCAATTGATGTGAATACGAGTTTGTGTTGCTTAAAAATGAATTGAATGTAAGCAATTACATTGTAAACCATTAAAATTGAATGAAATGGCATACAAATTGGTTGGAAGCAATTGAATTAGGTTTGAGCACATATAACTTGCTCATGGAAGTTATTTTGAATGCATTTCTTTTAGAATTGAAGTGTTATAATTGTTTAAGTAAGAGAAATGTTATAAACTCTATATATATAGTACTTATATGTTTAAATTGAGTAAGTACAGGTACCTGAAGGCCGTTTGGTTGGATTTGGTTGCGCTTTTTTGCTAATATAAATAAGCTGCTTGCTTAAAATGCTAAATAAGGTATGCCTACGCAATAAAAATAGGAAATATGAACTGTTTTTGCTTTTTCCGACCGTATGGGTCGATGTATACATATTTATATCTCTTGTCAAATTGCAAAAGCTCCTTCGTACAGAGGAGACTCTGCCAAAATTTTTCAAAAATTTTGGGAATAAGAAAATTTTTGGAAAAATTTTTGTTAACGACAAAACAATTTCAAATTGAAAATTTAAAGTAAATTAGTAATTTAAACTGACATGAATCAAATATACATGAAAGATAAAACTCAATATGCAAATTTTAAAATAAATTGGATTCGTATGGAAAATGGGGAAAATTAATTTAAATAGAAATGGATATGAACTTCTATAAGAAAAGGTATGTAAAGATTTGAAAAGGGCTATGATGGGATATTATTGTTAAGTAGGTTATGCAGGTACTAAAAGGAGGAAAACGAAAACTGGATTTGATTCCAAAAGATAAATGTGAATTGCCCGACAAAAAGGTACGTATTTAAAATTCTGTATGGAATTGGATTGAGTTTTTGATGTAGCCACTTGGCTTTTGTTTTCTTTTTGGTATTTGGGAAGCCCATAGAGGCCTTTTGTAGTTGTATCGAGCGAGCCGCGCAAAGGAGACGCTGGCAAAATTTCTTGGAAATTTAGGGAGTTAGAAAAATTTTGAGAAAATTTTGATAAATCAAATTTGGTTTTAAATTGTAATTTGAATATTTGAGGAAAAGAGTATTGTTGGGAAACTGTGGAAGAGTTTGGGAAGTTAGTACCAACTGATAGTGGGTCTTTAATAAAAGATAGTTGGTAGGATATTGAATTGGGAGTTTTGGAGAAAAGGTAAAAGGGATTGGTCCATAATTCCTAACTAGTAATTTCGGGGACGAAATTCTATTAAGGGGGGAGGAATGTGACAACCCGGAAATTTTAACGATTTAAAATGGAATAATAAATTGATTTTTAACATTTGAAAGGTTAATTTTAGCTTGAATTTTGAATATTAATATTTATTAGATAATTAAAGTATTGAATTATATAATTGAAATTGGGTAAATTGTTGAATTTGAGATTCTAAGTCTGTTTAAAATAATTTGAAGGCTTATAAAATCTATAATGATAATACTGGAGATAATAGAATGATTGGAATTTAATTTAAAGCCGGTTTGTTCAATTTTAAAAAAATAAATCGTTTAAATTGAATTTAAACATAGCCTTCCGAGAAACAGTCTCGGAATTCAACGAAACCAGTTCCATTGGATCCGTAATAGTTAGTTATTATCGGCTTTCAATTTTCGTAGCAATCGGAGTTCTCATTTGACCCTGGCAGCTCGAAACGCGTAGAACTATTTTAATCGATTTAATTTAAAATTGATTGTTTTCTTCTGTAACTCGCGCACACGAGAAAATTAGTCTCTGAAACACGTTCCATTGTGTTTGGAACGCGGTTAAAACCTCATAGTCGCTTAGCGACATTCTTTAAAGGGAGTTTGAAATTTTAGTAGCAATTAAGCGAGGCGTTCTGAGAGCTTCATAATATAATAAAATTTATGGTCAACAGTCAAAGATATTTTCATTTACAACGCGTACTCCAGAAGCTTTCTCATATCCTTATCTTATTCCCGTCCCTCCTTTCTATTCTAAAAAAAAAGAGATCGAACTCTCAGATTCAAAAAAAATAAAAATACATAATGGCGACCGAAAGAAGACGATAAGGGGATTTTGGTCGCAGTCTCTCTCTCTCATTAATTTCTTCATGAGATCAGTTTCAGCTATATATATAAAAAAAAAAGAAGAAAAAGGGAGGGCGACTCGCACTCGAGTGGGGAAGAGGCGGGGTCGCGAGAGAAAAGGGGAGGCCGAGGGAAGTTGCGTGCTCGTTTTCGAGCCAACTCGAATCGCAGCGCGAATTGACGGAGGTAGATGCGTTCGCGATCGTGAGGCGAAGGAGTAGCGTCGAATTCGAGATCTCGACAATCGCATTTTTGGCTCAGGCAGCCATGTTTGGGTGAGGGCAGCGGCTGGTCGAGGTGGACTAGGGAAGTTCATCGGCGAGCAATTTGTGGTAGTGACCGACGATTGGTGGAGAGGGGGAGTTTGGCTAGGGTTTTGGAGACTTGTGGTGATGAGCTAGCATGTGAGTATTCTTGAATTTATCTCGAGTTAAAATTTGAGAATATCCTCCCGGTTTTAAAATTTAACAGAATCAAGTTTTAAATTAACTGCTTAAACCCTTCTTTAAATAATGATGTTGATTAATATAGATATTAATCTAAGCTATATGTTTTATTTAAACTAATCAGGTAAGTCAGATTTGAAATTTAATTAATAGGATGATTAAGAAGAAATTAAGGAAATAAATTGTTTATTGTAAATTAGACGTAAAGATCTTAAATTAAGTTATAGATGAATGATAATTAAATTCCAGGTTTATAGAATAAGATTTTAAAGTGATATAATTAAGAAATTGATTAATTGACTTAACCTTTAATTAAGTTGAGTTTGGGTGATTAAGATTTTATTTTATTTAGTAGTTAAGCAATGAAAGAGGAATTAATAAAATTATGGTAAAGAGTTAATTAATTAATTATTGGTTAAGGGTTATAAGATAATTAAATTTAGACTAATTAATTTATAGGTAGAGATTAATTATTATAAGTAACTAGAGGAAGAGTTACTTAAAAGATAATCACTTAATGGAAGTAAGTGAAGGATTAACTTGTTCAGGTTTAAATAAATCTAATTAGTTATTAAATAATAAAATTAATAATTAAAGTTTAAATAATAATAGCAAAGGGGATACTTACTTGATAAAAATAATCAAGGTAAATTACTTAAGAAAGTAATTAAGAACTAATAAATGATAAATGAAAGGATAATCGATTTGTGTTATTTTAAGGCAAATTTCTTAAGGAATCTAAGGAGGAAGTTAGGGAATGATCAATTAATAGTTGTAATTAATTAATCCTGAATAAGCAGGGTTAATGTGGATAAAGTAATCGATTTAATTTATATTAAATTAATTAGGAATGGTATGAAAAATTAATCTTGCTTATTGATGATTAAAGTATATTGAATGTCTTGGATTATTTGATATCGCTGATATGTGGTTTAGTATGCTATGTTTGGATTGAACTGCTTAGCATGGATTGCCTATTTGTGATAAATTCTGGGTTTGATACTAGAATAGTTTAAACTTAAACGGCTTGTTTCTAAGTTGAAATTGGATTCGGAAAGATCGGGAGTTGAGTATTAGGAATACCCGAAACCACTTCGAATATTTATTGATTGATATGTGAAATCTATAGTATGGAAAGGAAATGATTTAAGTGAATTGGATTATTTTATCTAAGTATGGCACTTAGAAATTTATATGTGAAATAAGCATTGTTAATTGCAAATTGTGAATTGGATAAAATGGATATATGTTACCCCGGGTTTATATAAGTTGTTTGTTTTGGTATTCCATGTTAGTCTGGTTTACTCATGCTGGTTTCCAGCCTGACCCGGGTGTTACTTTGGTGTAATGCTCGGGTCAGACTGAGTATTACAGATTTTGAGGTTAGGACGTTCAGGCGCTCAGGAGGTGAGCTGGTGGCAATATTGTATGGAGTATATCTGCGGTATTTATATTATTGTTTATCTGAGTCATGATAATTGTAAATATTCGGTGACTGTATATTATGTGAAACCTTGATGTATATTAAATGTAATCGACAGTTATAATATTCTTTTGTAAAATGTTATGATTTATTATTATTTTATCCGCTGCGTTTGTGAGATGTTTGGTGTTTCTATTCTTCTTCTTCTATCTCTTTCTTCTTTTCTCATAACTATCTGGAGTTTTCGGCTTCGAAAATTTCGGGTCGTTACACAAAATTTCAATATTTTCTTTACTTAAGCCCGTACGATGTACATATATCATCCGTAGGCAATATCAACTCGGATCGCTCACTTGATCACACAATTTCACTTCCGTACTAGTTTCGTTCACATGACCCTCTGGTGCGGACTTAGATCTAGTTCCTTGATTAGAAACCGCCATTCTCCTTGCATAGCGATATACTATGATAGAGAATTTCCAGAATCAATCAAAAAACCATACCGAGGGTTCACCGTCGAAAATCAGTGGAAAATCCTAACTCGGATCGATACAAATTATCTTGAAATTCTGCACTCGAATCTGGATCGAACCATTATGCAAATAAAATAATATACATACAACTTACATATAAATTTCCAGTTGATTATTAGCTATATCCAATGCTTTCTATTCTCGTTCATTTTAATTTCCATTCACTTATTCACAATTATCCCTTTTACACAACTTTTATTAAATCTTCATTCAAATATTAACTTAGTATACTTTCTCCAATACCAATTTTACTTAATAACTTCACCATCCACTTTCTTAAGTCTATTATAAATATTTTATAACACTTATTATATTTATTTTCACTTCATCACTTAATTTTACATCCATTTTTATTCAAATTAAATTTTAATTTCATTTGAATTCAATTTACCTTCCGTTTACTAATTTATCAAAATGAATTTTTATTTCTAAACTTTATATCATTTAGCCTACCCGAACTAATTCTTCATTTCCAAAAATTTCAAATTAAATATCATTTCAACATTAAGTTTCAATTCCATTTACTCACAAATTAAATTAATTTGTTCCTCCAGTAATTTATTTCCAACTTAATAAATTTTATTTCAATAACCATTTCATTTAGTCTACTTAGGCTTATTTTCTCAAATTCACTTAACTTAATTCAAGTTAATTTCCAATCCAATTCAAATTCAAATTTGAATGTTTTCAAACTTATTTATATTCTATAATCATTTTTAAATAAACTCCCAAAGTTTAAACAATTACCAAAGCATTCCAAAATCATTTTTGAAATCATACACACACACACACCCAAAATCCTTTGGTATATCAAATTATTCCTTTGCATTCCAAAATCAAACTAGTTTTTGCAAACAACTCCAATTCAAAACATTCAAGTAGGATTGCCTCCCTTGGAAACTCGAAAATGAACACCGATGATGTCGCGATCATCATTGGAATTATTTTCTAGCAACCGAAGTGAGTTTAGTGCTTTTTCTTCTCTTGAAACCTACTTTGAAATATTTTTATTCCAAGTATTGACAGACTACATTTCGAATCCAAAAAAATTTCCAAATAATATCACTATTATTTTCACAGCTTTGAAAAACATTTCAAAACCAACAGAATTTAAATTCCCAATTTTCCAAATTTTAAAGCCTTTTAAATCTACATTTTAAATATTCCTCTAGGATTACTTTTCAAATTATAAATCATTATTATAAACTCAAATCTACAAACTCCATTTTTGTTATATAAACTTATTTCTTAACTTTTGGTGATAATTTCAACTTTAATTCAATTACCACAATTCACCAATGATAATAATTTAATATTATCATTTCCAAACAACCAAACAAACCATATCTAACTATAATAATTTTGTGAAAATTATTTCTTTATATATAAAAATAATTTGGGTAAAAGTATTCCATTTACCCTATTTAAAACAATACCATGTCGAATTGTTCTGTTCAGGTGTTTAGAGATCCCTACCAATAACGTCAATTACTCGTATTGATCAGAATCTATATGCCACTCAACAAACCATCAACACAATATAAAACAATTTTATATTCACTAAAAAATATGCGCTCATATATATTATACACTCAAACTCATTCTAGGTGCTACTGACTCTATCTCTAATGAGTGATCCCCACCAAAGCCAAGGTTTACGCTTAGCCTTCAGCTCTAATACCAAACGTCATGACTGGGATTTTCAACGTCGGAAAATCGACATTAATACATCCACTATATTACATGCTGAAAAATCGAATGCCGAAAATACCATATCGTTAGGGAAAGAAGAAAGAGGTAGAAGAAGAAAATAGAAATAACAACACAGAATCTCACAATCACCGTGGAATAATATATATAGATAACAACTGGTCTTTATACAAAAGAACTGTAACTTGTTATTTATACATTACATCATCAGAGTACGACACAAATCAATAACACAACACTGGACAGTTATAGTAACTTGTCCTCACAAAAAGCTGAATATACAGCATACCATACACAACAGAATATAAATTAGATATGTGAAATACGTCTTTGTCATCCAACTCATCTCCTAAGCACTGTAGCATCCTATTCTGTATCTGTAATAATCAGTCTTACCCAAGCATTATAATAAAATAACACCCGAGTTAGTCTAGAAAACCAGTGTGAGAAAACACACTCAATTTGAATTATTAAAGCGTTCAAAAATCCTTTGAAATCAAAGGTATCTTGTAAGACCACGCCACAAATAAACACGATGGGTTTTTACGTTACGATAACTAAAACATTTCATATCAAAATCACCTGATATTATAGTAGTGTCTAAGTACAAATGCTTATTCAAATAGCTAAAATGTTTACTCCTCATGTTTCAGCATAGTTGGGCACAATCAAAACTGTACGTCGCTTATTGGAGAATGAATTCCATCTGAATGACTAGGTACCGGGGTACTACCTGTTACAGTACATGTCTAGAAACACTATACCGAGGACCATACTCGGATCCCTTGTTACACAAGACCGGGATACCCCAGACTTGGATAGACCGAATATGTTATCACTCGGGTGTTCCGACCCTTTTCCGAGCTCCTTTCCCAATAGTGGTAATAATTCCAAGAGGATCTAGAAAGGTGATAAACATACCCTTCTTGGGTGCTACCAACTTTGCCTTGTTTCACCCCTCTGTTTTTCTGTCATTCCCTGTTGATGAGACTAGAGGCTACGATTACCTTTTTAGAAATGTTCGCTTAGAATGCTCATTGTCCTCTAATGACAATGTACCGATAGCATTAATCCATACAAGTCCATTCCCGGTCCGAACGAAACCGAAGGCACTATTCCTACTACATCATTTTGGAATTACCCTCGGAATTAGTAGCGATTAGCACTTGCACATCATAGCTCCATCTTCGACTCCATGCTCTTGTTTTCACAACGAACACGTACTCTTTGGATCAAAGTGGTTTTCAGATAACTTATCTGATCCCGATCTCTTTGATATTTCCCGATAAACTCAACCCTGGTTCTCTAGGAAATAAGCAGATGAAGATAAGATCAGAGGTACACCCTAACCGTTAGTGGATAGATTTCCTTATCAACATCCTAGAAGAATGAACGAGTCTATACGTGCATTATAGCATCTCGAATGGTAACTGTACCATATACTCCTATGCTTCTTTTAGATATTACCAAAGTTATATTTAGGTCCAAATTTGATAGTCGGTTATTTAACTATCAAATAAACAATCAATTTAACCAAATACTTCATTTTCCACTGAAAACATTAAATCTCTTTTTAACTAAATTTTAATAAAATAAAATGCCTTTACCCAATATATATACTTAGCTTATCGAGTAAATTCAACAAAGCTATTCTTTCAAAAGATATTTGGAAAACCTTTAAAAATAATTTGGAAAGTATTATTGTGGAATCAAACCATGGATCACGGCTCAATGGTTACATCTCTATCCTAGAAAAATCCAAGATTTAACTACAGGCACTCATTGCCTCCGATTCGCCATGCGAGTATACTAATGCTCTCCAAAAACGTTATTTAAAAATTTTCAAAATAATATTATGAAATTTCGATAAAGATTTTCCAAGTTAATTTTAGACAAAACTATTTTTAATAAAAGCTATTATATCAAATATTAATATTTAATTATTATCCTTTTAAAATAATAATACCGCTTAAACCTTTAATAATACTTAACTACTATAACTAACTTAATTAACATATACTTTAACAATTTCAAACTACTAAATAATAAATTTTTAGAAAATATTCTTTAACAATTTTAAATTTCTAGTTAATGCTTAAAAATCCTTCTTTTAAAATAAACTTAACTTTTCCGGGAAATTATTTTTCCACTTCCAACATAGCCAGTCCAATTATTTAAAAATTCAACTCAATTTATTTTCAGCTTGATTTACGTTCCAATTCCATAAAATTTCCTTTTCCACATTTCTAAAAATAAAACTACTATTTATTTTTAAAAGAATTTTCCTACCTCCTTATAAATTTCCATCGTGAATTTATAAATTTCAAATTATCCACTGATAATCACTTCACTTTATTTATAAACTTCTTTTATAAATTCCATGGTCTCCTTTCCTGTTTTATCCCTGTTTTATCACAACTCTTAATTGATTTTAAATCGATTTTATAAACTAAATTCCAACATAAAAATTAACTTCTTAGTTAACCAAAATTTATTCCAAGATCACTAATTTTAGATTCTTTCCCATTTTATGATTTAAAATCTTATTTAAAGCTGTAACATCAATTTCCCATTTTTTTTCAATTTTGCCATTTTATTTTTCCCAAACTATTTAAATATTAAATTTTAAAATACATCCTTTTATATTTAAATAAAATATCACTTTAGTTCTTATTTTTAAAAATCCTTTAATTCACATTTATCCAAAGATATCTCTATGCTTTTTTTCATATCCCGGAATTATTAAATAGGATTTTAAAATCAACTATTTATTTTTCCCAAATTCATTGCTTTTAATTTATCAAACGTTACTATAAATATTTTACTTTAAATTACCCTTTTAATTTTATTTTAAAAAATTCAACATTCATATTTTCGATATTTTAAAATGCCGAAAATATATCCTGCAATACCATAGCATCTAATAAATTCAAGTTCTAATATAATCTATCATAGATTTTTCAAATAAATCATATTACTGAATATGACAATAATTTCAGCATTTTTGAGGAATCCAGTTGGATCCCTCCAACCAGTTTCTCTACTTCCATAAATGTTAGCACAATATAAAAATACCAATCCCACTTCGTGGGGGATATCCGGTATATAAGGTCATCCGCTATTATGCAGGGCTTATAAGGTTCTGATCCGTTATATATATGCGGTGATATCAATCACTTCAATATATATATATACACACTACTGTATAATATCCCGTTCAACTGATAAATATTTATCAGTTCAACAATCAACCAATAATTAATTTTAACTATTTAAAATTAATCACATAAATCAAAAGTTGAGTGAGATTTAACTCACCTTTATTCTAATTTGCAGTCCAATCCAATTTTTAATTCCATTCCATATATTCCCAGCTATGAATTTAGACGGGTGATCCAGTTTCTGCTTTAAACCTCATACGAATAAATTATACGATATATAAGACTCCGATTTTTATTTAAATATCACTACTTTTAAATTAAAGATTTATTTATGTACATTTCATATGAACAGAACCAACTAATTAACATTTTTTTGAATGATAATAAAATAAATTTTCAGAGTACAATATTTTAAATTTCAAAGCGTAAACCAAGATGGCAACTGCTCACTTTCTTCTCCAGTACACCCAAATTCCCTGAAAGAAATGTGCATGCAAACTGCTTCTTCTCCACCGTGTGCCCAGGCGGGTCAAAACATTCAAACCCATCACCACCATTAGATTCGATCACCGCTCCCTTTTCTACTGACTGGAATACCATCCATCGCTGCCTCCATCGCGAGACAACCATACAACCATATGAGTTTCCCTAATAGCATTGCCACATTAATCTCATCCAAACCCTGGTTGCATGCAATTACTAGGCCATCTCTCCCCTCCTCACATCACGAATTCGATTCTATGCTTTGCTCATCTATTCGATGCTTCAAATTCCCATACCCATGAACCGTAGCTCGTGCGAAATTCCCTAACGTCGATGAGGACAAGCAAAAGCTCGTTCACGATTCACCTTTCCGCTCTCTTCTTTTATACACGGTTCGACCATTTTTCTCTCTTTCAAACGACTTCATTTTGAAATTTTAAAGCTTGCCCCTTTTTTCCCTCCTACGAACTAGTTCGGAGAAAAAGGAAAATAACCGGGATTCAAAAAGAATAGGAGTGGCATTGGTTATAAAGGAAGAAGAAAGAACGTTATTTTTTTTAAAAAAAATGGTTGTGTGTGAAAGGAGTGAAAAGAGGGCAACGTGACGTAGAAGAGAAGGGCAAGGACACCTCTGATTTGATGAAATATGGCTGATAGAAATATATCGGCCAATCAATAAACATATGTATTTATTTAAATTTTAAATCGTCTCATAATCGTAGCTTAAAATTTTGACCTCCTATCGAGGCATGCCGCTAGGCATTTATAATGTTATACCCCTATTCCGGACGTAATGGAAAAGGTTTCAAGTCCTTATTCGATTGTATGGAGAAAATAACATTTTGGACCCAATTATTATATTGAATTTTTTGTATAAATTTTCGTGCGTTTCTATTCCGTATGTCCAAACGATAACTCCAAACATTGCAAAATTTGAAATTCGATAATAATACACTATTACTGTCCAATGGAAATGGCTTCATCGAGACTGTACCCCGGAAGGCTAGTTTTAGATTCGATTTAACGATATACTTTCAAAACTAAACAAATCAGTTTTAAATGCAATTCAAAAAGTTCTATTATCTCCATTATTTTCAATATAAATTTTATAAGCCTTAAAATTATTTTTAACAAGCTTAAAACTCCAAATTCAAGAATTTACCCAAATTCCAATTATTTAATTCATAAATTATCAAATAAATGGTTATATTATAAATTCAAGTTAAAAATTAATTTTTAAATATTTAAAATCAATTAAATATTCCAATTTCAAATATTCAAAATTCTAGGTTGTTACAACAAGCCATCCTACTTTATATGAAAAACGAGTGTAGGCGCAATACTACACTTCATAAGTAATTGTGCTATAGATCTTTCAATCCCTATCGAAGCATCTGAAATGAAAAACAAATATAACGTTGTAACAATGCTACGAACATAGCATCTCCATATCCAAAATCAAAATACAAATATCTATAACCGATACCCATGCCAAATTACCGTTAGCTACCAAAGAGACCTAACGAGAGCCACAACTAACTTATAGACTTTCCTGAAAATCAACACCTTAAAGAAGTGGGCCTGTAGGTCCTATCATAGAACCTAATCATGCTTTAGATAGTATATGACCAACTCTAGCATGTCGTCCCAATCGCTCTCCGCCCCTACTTCGGGACCATATTTGTAGGTCGTCTTTCTCATTGGCACAATTGTTTTCCTCACTAGCTTCCTTTCTTTTCGGCTACCTACATTGACATACCAAAAATGTATATAAATGCTAAACCCCACATACACGCTTCCTACACGCGTACACAACTCTATAGTATTATCTTCCCTAATGGATCGTGATTCATTCATAAAGTGCTTCACACTACCTGTGATAACGCGGATTTTGGGTATCAGATAATTGGATAATTACTTGATTTTTAATATTAGAGGAAAAAAAACACTGATTTATAAGTTTAACAAAAATATAAAATTATTTAAAATTGATAAAAATATTATTTTCAAACAAAATTTAATCGGTGTTTGTTTAAATATATATGAGTTAATTTAAATTAAATTTGAAATTGAAACAAAAATCCAAAGATTAATATTTTAAAGTAAATTCGATTTAAAAATAATGTATGTGTGATTTTAAATGGTAGATAAGTAGTTATATGTTATTTTCTTCAAAGGATTTTTAAGAATAAATTAAGAAAATATATTTACAAACCAGAAATTAAAAATAAAAGTTTTTCAAAAATATTTAAATTCATAAATACATTCAAAAATACTAGGTAAATATTTCAACACAAACTAACATATGTAAGCTTTATAACATATAAAATTTACAAGTGTATAAAATGTAGTATACAATCTAGCAAGTGTCATGTTAGTTTATTTTCTTTTTATTTTAATTTCAAATAATGAAAGAAAATCAAAGTTGTAAATATTAATATGCTTCTATACTTTCTTTTCTGGTATACAAACCTGAGAAGAAATCAAAAACTAAAAACCATAAAATATTCTTTAAGTTCAAGTTGAAAATCAAATTGAAAAAACTAAATCAAAGCAAGTAGATCAACTCTGTGAAAACAAATCTTAAGACCTAAAACCTGAAGCAAAAATTTGAGTACAAAATCAAAGTTCAATTCAATATAAAATCAAGTTCAAATCAACATCAAAATTCCAGTAGCAGATCAAATTCAGATTCCAGATTTCAAATACTGTCCTATCCTTTGTTCTTCAATAGTGAGTAAACAAAACCTTTAAAAACTTTAGTATGGTTGAAACTTTATTGTATGTGATGAATGATTGTATTAGTGAAGTTGCATAGGTATAAGTATATGAATGAATGCTTAAACATATGATTTGACTGTAATATGCCTGTGTGTGTATATTTATATACCTCTGCTCTGTGTTATTCACAATCCCCAGTTTTCTTTTCAAAAATTTATATCAGTCCATTGAGTCATTGTTAACTCTTGATCATTGAAAAGTAAATGGTTATAACTACCTAAATTTAAAAATGGTTTCAGGCTTTTATGTTTAGTGATGAATTCAAATTCGGAAAGGATCAGTGAAAAATCAATTTTAGGTCAAAAATAAATCATTTTAATTTTCTGTTTTAATTAGTCTATCTGATTTATGGAAGTGAATGATGAATTTTAAAGGCAATAACTTGATTTTTAGTTTTCTAAATCGTTGGGATGATCGAGTTGAACGTTTTGGGCTTTTTGGTTGTTTGCCGTTAATCGGCGTTGACTTGGAGGTTGAAATTTGGATTGGAGGTGGTGGGATTGTTGACGTTCTTAGAAAAATTGGTGAAGCTACTTATCTCTGGCTATGGTGGCCAGGCGACGGCGATATAGGGTTTTACTGCTAGTTTGGATGGGTCTTTTAATCGAGACTATGGAGATGTCAAGGATGGATCGAAAGTGGTTGCGCGATGGGGAGTCGGAGCTGGAGGTTATGGCCAAGCTTGGGAGAGGTCGGCATGGATTCTCGAGGCGTAGTTCGTCAGTAATAGGGTGGTTTTTCGATCGGGGGTGGTTCTAGTTTTTGATCGTTGGGTCAAATTTCGATTTGTGGGCTTAATCATTGACCTGAGAGTTCGTGGGAATTGGCGAAGTTGTCGACAACTAGGAGAAGATCTGTGTGATGATCGATGAGCGATAGTTCACCGTGCACGTGTACAGTACATTTTCTGTGCACCTTGTTTTGTCTGGCGATGCTCAAGTTTTGGAAAGAAGCAATTGCTTGGGGGAACTCGAGTAAACGCGTGATTGTCTCGAAGTGATGTGGCTGACGAGGAGCTCGGGTTTTGATACGAGAAGAATGAGATCTGGCTCGGTAGCTTCGTTAGGGTATTAACTTTGAATATAAAGGTAAGATAAGTTTTGTAAACAGTAAAATCTTGTTAACCTGTTTTTTTAAATAAAGTTTAGTAAATTAAATTCCTAAGTATCACAAGATAAAATGATGTAATGGAGTTAAATATGTGTTTTAATAACTAGTGATTATGAAACGATTAATTAAAGAAATTAAGTTGATAAAATTAATTAGTTAATTAATTATGGATAATCACTAAGGAAATTGATTTGGTATAATTACTTATAGAAAATTTTAAATATAATTACTTAGGGTAAGTAAATAAAGAGTAATTATTGAATGTAATGGATAGAAAAGGAAATTTCTTAATGAAAAGGTAATTAGTGGTTAATGACTTAATGAAAATTCTTAAGGATTAAATTACTAAGTATAATTAGATTTATGTAAGTAATTAACTAGTTTAATTGATTTAAGATAATCATTTAATGATTGGTTAAGTATAATTACTTAATGTAATTAGTGAAGTATAATTACGTAGTAATGGGTAATTGCTGGATGTAATTAATTAAAGGGGCATTGCTTAATGGACTTTACTAAGGATTAATTTCTTAGTGCAATTAATTAAGGATATTAATTACGAATTAGTTAATTAATGAGTATTGATTAATTAAAGGATAATTAATCAATGTAAGTGATTATAGGATAATTGATTTGATTAGTTAATTAAGGATGAATATGATTAATGTGAATGAATGAAGATTAATTAATTTATGGTAAATTAATTTAAGGCTAATTACTGAATGTAATTAGAAAGGATAATTAAGAGATGAGTAATTTTAAGTTTGTAATTAATTGTTGTTAAGTAAGCAAGATTAAAGGTGATTAAAAGGAATGGGTGACTAATTAATCTTGTTTATAAATGATTAATTGATATTTCTGGTATGAAATGTTTGTGATATGATATGTTTATCTCGAACAGTGATAGTATGGTTATCTATCGATGATGAATTGTTGTATGAAAGTGACATCTTGTATTTAAAGTTGAATTGTATTTCACTTGAATAACTTGGGATAAGATGACACTGGATTCGAAGGGACCGGAGTCGGGTATTAGTTAATATCCAAAACCACTTCGATTCTTTACAAATTGATATGTGGAATCAATAGGCTAAAATGGAATGATTTAAGTGAATTGGACCGTTTAATCTATGTTTTTGGCACTTAGAAATTGATGTGTGAAATAAGTGATGTCTATAACAAATTGTGAATTTGTAAAGTGAAACGAGTTACCCTGGGTTTTATGTAAGTTTTATGCTGTTGTATTCCATGTTAGATGGGTTTACTTACATTAGTTTCCAGCCTGACCCGGGTGTTACTTTGATGTAATGCTCGGGTCAGACCGAGTATTACAGATTTCCAGGTAAGGTCGTTCTGGAGCTCAAGAGGCGAGCTGGATGGCAGGAACGTATGGAGTGTTTCCGCTGTGTTATATTATTGTATATCTGGGACAGGTTATTTTAATTGTCTAGTGATTGTAAAATGTTGTAACTCTGATGTATTAAAATGTGACAGTACAGCTTTCTTTGTGTAAAGAATATTATTTGATATTATATTTTATCCGCTGCGATTGTGAGATTCTGAGTTGGGTTTTCTATTTCTTCTTCTATCTCTTTTCTTCTTTTCCTAACTATCTAGAATTTTTGGGATCGAAATTTCCGAGTCGTTACACTATCCGGTTTCCCCTAGTCAGGCATATCAAGCCAATATATATAAACTGCATAAAATATATGCAGGTGTGTGTGTTTATATATATATATTCACAAACACGCACAGATATATGTGTGTGTGTATAACCTGGCCAACTATATGGAACTAATAAACACACATCATGCAAATTTACATACACAAAGGCAATACACAATCAATGTAACAAATCTATCATCTAAATATAAATAGCAATTCATACAATCGTTCATACAAACAATTCAATAAAAATGCATCTTACTTAAGTAATCAATATAACAATTTTATGTTGTTCATATTATTTTATAGAAGTATCAAAATTATTTTATAAAATAATACTCTCGCCTATCAAACCATTTATAGATTTGTCTACTAAAATTAAGTTTAGCTATTAATAAGACCTCAAAATATTATATATTTCATGTATAATACACACACACATTTACATGTATGTATTTTTGTATATATGTATGTATGTTTGTATGTACATATATATGTATACATACATATAACAAACCATTTCTTAGAGTCTAAAGTTAATAAATCATGTTATAATAATAATGAGGATTTTATAACCTTAAATCCTATTAAATACTACCATACTTCTTGTAATTTCTAAATTTTCTTATCACCTTAATAAAAATTCACTAGTTAGTTAATCAATGAATTGGACTACAATAAACCAATAACAAGGCTAAATAAACTTCAAAGCCATTTTAATATAAATTTAGCTTACTTAAGAAATTGTTTTAGTCTTATTACTTATTTTAAAGGTCATACTTTATATTTCAAATTAGTAGAAAAATATATAACAAAATTTCTCTCACTGATAAAATAATAAATTTAAGTTTAATTAATTTATACCCAAGTCATAATTCAATATCAATCGTATGTACCTCTATTCGATTCGTATTGAGCACAATATTTATATATATGGGATCTTAATATGTAACGACCCGGAATTTTGGTCGTTTGGTGTTGAACGTTTAATTTATTTTAAATGTTGAATTTGAAATATTAATTTATTTTGAATACTTAAATTTCGGTTGAATTAGTAAAATGGTTTAAATTTTCAAATATAGCAATTAAATGGATTTGGTGAATAATAAATTTAATATTTAAAATTGTATAAATACGTGAATCTGGAGTAAATGTGAACCGAAATGATTTCTAAAATTGATTTAAACTCTATTCGAATCAGAGTGATGATAGTGGACTTTTGAATGAGATTAAAATTGATAAATTAAAATTTGAAATTATATACATTAATTAGTTGAATAGTGAAATTTAATATTTAGAATAATGTAAAATGATTGAATTTGTGATTTAATATAAATCGGGATGGTTTTTAATATGGATATAAATTTTATTTGAATTATAATTGAGTTAGTAACTTTTTAAAATTTGAATTTCAAGTAATTTCGTAGATTTTGAAAATCTCCCGATTTAATCGACACGATAAAATAACCTTCCAGGGCACACTCTCGGATTTTGATGAAACAAATTCCATTGGATCCATAATAGTGTATTATTATCGGATTTCAAATTTCATAGCATTTGGAGTTACCATTTGGTTGTACATGATGAAAACACGTTGAATTTAATATCGAAAATTTTATATTATAATTCGATTTGAAAGCTTATGTTCCAAATATGATGGAACTCGCCTTCGATATATGTTCCATTGTGTTTGGAATATGGGTAAAATATCATAAACGTCAGGCGGCACGCTTCATTTGGAGTTCATCCGAAAAAGTACGTGAATGGTGAAAATAATAATAAAATAATGTATACATGTATATATACACCCAACCCTCTCCAAAACCCAAAAAAAGCATGCAGCTGCCACCCTATAATTCAATGGTCGAAAATGGCCATCCTTCGTCTCCTCTGATCTCCTTATCCATCCAATATTATCCTAATATTCCTAAATGAGAAACGCAGAGCTTCTCGAGCACTACGCGGTTTACGGTGCAGATCGCCTGATTTACAGCAAGGAAGGACCTATGCAATTGATTTCATGCGTATTTGGAGGGGAAAATTCATGGCACTAGCAGAAGGAGAGGGTGCGGTCGGCGGACATAGGTGCGGTGGTGGTGGAGCTATCACGTAGGGGTTGTCGATCAGCATCACGATGGTCAATGGAGGAGCTAGGGATGGTCAAAGAGGCGACGTTGTGGGTTTCGGCTTATAGGTGCTGTACGGGATGAAGAATATGTTAGCGTGCAGCTAGGATTTGATGTGGTGAAATGAATAGCAAATCTGAGGTTAAAATAAAAATAAATTTGTAAATTTATTGTAACGACCCATAATTTTCAATAATTAAAAATAGTTAATTTAATAAAATTTATGATTTAATAACAAGAATATAATTGGAATAAAGTGTAATAGTATTAATTTAAGGTAACTGATAACCTCTTTGAATGTAATTCCAATAAATTAAAATGAGTAAAGAGTTGTTTTTAAATTGTAAATTGTGTGTATTAATTGATAATCGATTAAAACAGTAATCGATAAATTAAATATTGTATTAATTAACGAAATAGTAAGTAATAAATTGTAATTGAATATGAAATTATTGTTATGTAAGTAGTTATGACATTTGCATGCAGATAACAAATAGACAAATGTGATTAAAAATAAAAGGTGATAATTATAATATGTTACCGATTTATTTAGTCTTTTGAATTTAATTGGAAAACAATTACAATTAAATGTAATTAAGATGAAATTGGAAAACATTAGTGTAATACGATGTAAACAAATGTTAACTATATCCACAGAGTCAAGATTGATTGAACGAGAAGATTGAAATCAAAAAAATGGATTTAATTAGATATAAATTATACTTAATGAATTTATTGCAATTGAAATGGACCGCTGTGATTAGTGCAATGTTCAATAATGAATTGATATGTAAATTTGTTTTAAAATTTTGTAATTGTCTAAGTAATCAACAATGATAAAATCGGTTAATTAAAAGGTTTGAAATTTAAAAGTGATTTAATCAATTTAATAATAATTTATTTAATTAACGTGAAAATAGCCATTTTGGCCACTGTCTTGGATTTTGACGAAACCAGTTTCATTGGATCTATAATGGTGAATTACTATAAGGTTTCAAGTTTCGTAGCAGTCAGACTTGTTGTTTAATCGTATGGACTCGAAACGCGTAGAAATCAATTTAATTAAATTCAATTGAGATCAATTTGAAATAAGATTATTTTCAAGCTAACGTCTTCACACGATGAAATGAGGACTTGAAACCTGTTCCATTGAGTTTAAAAATTTCGAAAACATCTATTTTGATATATGGGATGATCCACTTTCATTTTGGAAGCGAAACGGGCATTTTGGGTCATCATTTGACAATTCGAACCATTTGGGTATGTTATTTATTTCTTATCGGGATTTGTTAAGACAAATACTCTTGTTTCCCAAACCCCAGCAGTCATTTTCTCATTCTTGTATGTGTAATTCCATCTGCCTGTTCCTTCTTCTCAAATGGCATAAATCCAAAACACTAGATTCAATTGCAAATCAAAACCAAATCGAAAATTAAAACTTCTCAAACTATATCGAATTTTGTGTCAATTCGAAGCTCTCGATGTAACAACCCACATATTTATCGAGTTTGTATTTAAATATTTTATTTAAATATTAACTCGTTAATCGGATTTTGGTCCGAAAAGCTACTTTTTGCAAACGGTCAAATTAGGACTCGAGACCACTTCCATTGAGTTCGAAATGTCGTTTACAACTTTTTTAAGTATAAACATCGATAGGTTTGGAGTTAGTGAAATTTCACTAACTTTTCCCGCTTTGGACTTTGGGTTAGTTTAGCCTATTAAGCCCAAGTTCCAACCCTCTTCTCCTCACTCTTCATAAATTTCCTAACTAATCAAGCTTTGGCATTAATGGTGGAGGGAATGGGAAATTAAAATTCCAAAACTCAAATTCAATTGCAATCCATCTTTCTACTCCAAATTCAAGAAGAAGACATTGGATTCAAGCTTCTTGTGCTTAGATAGAAGAAGGATTGATTCTTGCTTGCTTAAAACTTCATTTTCATTGATATTTGGTGCAAAAGGTGAGATTTTTATCTCACAAATCTAGTCTATAACTATATTGGACTGTTGGGAATGATTCCCTATCACTTTTGCATGCACGTTTGCATTTGGTTTGGATTGGATTGGCGAAAAACTCCAATTTTTAGCGTTTTGGTGAATTTTCTACACTTAGGTCGTTCTGGCCATTTTCGTGTGTTCGGAGTTAGGTCGCTCGCGACCTAACCCTTAGGTCGTTCGTGTGTTATCGCGCTAGGTCGCACTGCCTTGAATCTTCACTTCGGAGTTAGGTCGTTTCACGTTGGGTCGTATGGGGTTTAGGTCGTAGGTCGTTTCTGGCCTTAAATTCCCCCTGCAGCGTTAGGTCGTTAGCCTCGGAATTAGGTCGTTGAGCCTTAGGTCGTAGGTCGTATGGACCTTAGGTCGTAGATCGTCCTGGCCATTTCTAACATCTTCGGAATTAGGTCGTTGAGCCTTAGGTCGTATGGACCTTAGGTCGCTAGGTCGTATGGCTTTAGGTCGCTAGGTCGTATGACCTTAGGTCGTTAGGTCGTATGGCTTTAGGTCGCTAGGTCGTATGACCTTAGGTCGTTAGGTCGTTTGGCTTTTAGGCTGCTTCCACGATTAAGTCGTTCGACTCTTAGGTCGTAATACTTAGGTCGCTCGCCTCTTAAGTCGCTAGGTCGCGTGCCTTTAGGTCGCGTTCCTTTATTAGGTCGCGTCTCTCTGTTAGGTCGCTGACCTTCTTAACTCGCATGACCTAACCCCTAGGTCGTTGGGCCTCGTTTCTACTTAGGTCGCTGCTTCTTATAGGTCACTGCTTCTTATAGGTCGCTCGGCTCCTTAATTTCTTTAGGTCGTTTGAGTGTTAGGTCGCGAACCCATTTTAGGTCGCATGACCTTTACCCTTTAGGTCGCTGGACCACTAGGTCGTGCTCCTTAGACCCCTAGGTCGCAACCATTAGGTCGCTCGACCCTATCCCTCTTAGGTCGTTAGACCTCATTTTGTCTTCACTAAGTCGTACCGTTTTGGACGGGGCGCTGCCCCCTGGACCCCCGCGACCTGACCGGGCAGGTCGAACCCCGTAAGCGGTGGCGTTGCCCCCGCACCCCCACCTTGGGGGGTTGCCACCCCCCCTGGACCCCCCCCTCCGTAGGGGATCTTATCTGAAAAACATTGAGCTGATTTCCTTGGATTTTATTCGCATCTCCGTATGCGATCTTTGTGACTGATTGTTTCTACAATTGCTTCTGTGTTTTGTCACTTTATAATATAAAGGTTTCAATACTAGTAGTAAATATCAAAACTCTTTTAACAAACAATTTCAACTCTATTTTTAATAACAAAGCTCTTTTCTTAAAC
This sequence comes from Allium cepa, assembly GCA_030765085.1. Classification (NCBI taxonomy): domain Eukaryota; kingdom Viridiplantae; phylum Streptophyta; class Magnoliopsida; order Asparagales; family Amaryllidaceae; genus Allium; species Allium cepa. The sequence goes on along the minus strand of CM060935.1, from coordinate 326,234,663 downwards.
CGTTTTCCAATCTATTAGTATATACAAACCTTTACCTCACTCGGATGAAAAATCTAATTAAACGACTTAGTAAAACAAGTGGTATGAAACGCTTGCGTTCACTTCGTCGGTTAATTCTTGGACTTGTTCGATTGAACCTCTTGTGACAATTTCCTAGTGGAGATTTACAGTTTGTTCGTAAATATTTAAGTTAAGCAAGTGGTTATGGGACATGAAGCTAAACTTCTATATTTACTAGCTTAGTGTAATTGACACTTCTCGTTGATCATGACGATCATTCTGATGATTTAGGCTAGCAACTGTGCGATGTCTCTTATTGCGAGGTTAGACTAGACACCACTTGTGTGATTCCACTCAAACATACCTTTTTGCTTTTTGGTTAGTCTGGACCTTAATCTGTGTGATTCCATTCACACATGTGGGGTAGCTCCCCTTGGTCTTCGGACCGTCATGTGATAGGCCTCTTTCTCTTTTCTATGATTTCTGGACTTCTTGCATTGATTTCTAGAATTTATGTCATTGACTTGTTATGAATACAAGTATGGGGTATGATGCCCTTTCCGAATCTTTGAGAAGATTCTTGTGATATTGATTATCTCTTATTGATTGATCTTCTGTTGATCATTATTTACATACTTATAGTGGTATGTCATTATGGATGTTTATGTTTATGCCATATCTTTTATGTTATATCATGTCATCTGATATTTATAGCTAGACTGACCCGTTTATTATTTTCTTAAATAATACTCGGGTCAGACCGAGATGTTACAGGTGCTTCTGCTTGACTTCTTCCCAGGGATTCATCACTCTGACTTTTGGCTAACTGTTTAGATTAGCAGTTTTTGTTGTATACACTTGAGATATAGACTCATAGTTGTATTCTTTTGTATAGCACGTGTTGCTATTCTTTTGTATTATCGTGGATCTTACTGACCACTACTCTGATGTACACTTTCATGTGTTAGTTATATATTCATATCTTCTTCCGCCTTTGTGATATGGATATCTGTGACTGATTTGTGATATGATTATTTCTATGTTTGTTTCCGAAGATTATTTATAGCCACCATGTGATAAGAAATTACATGGATGGTCGCTCCTCAACAGCCTTATTCTCCGTGCTAGTTGACAGCACTACTCCGGAGTGTTCTTGGCTAGCGTGGGTATAGAGGTGGGGCGTCACACTCGACGAGCGTAATTCACTAGCGTAATTCGCTTTTGCAATCAAAGCACTGTTTGTCCAGAAATCGAGGATGTACTTCCGCCGTCCATCTAGGTTTGGATGACCCAACGGTGGATCTTTACCCGGTCAACGATCGAGAAGCGGTGTTGGGAAGGTGTTGTCGAGCAGGTCGCATCCATATGGTTCATTCAAGCTTGAACTCAATGATTTCAGTAGATCTGGGCTTTAAATATCGACGGTGGCGGTCGAGAAAAGGTTAGCCGAAGGCGGCAGTATCGACGGCGGATGGGCAGCTTCGCACGCCAAAGGTGATGCTGGTACGTGATCGTGGCAGCTCGGCTTGGAGTGCACACGTTTGGTGGTTGTAGGTGGTGGCACCTTCATGTTGTTCGAAGGCGATCATGTAGCCGAAGCTAGGGCTCCTCATGTTCAAGCACGTGAAGTCACCTTGGCACGTAACATGTTCTGTTTTTTCATTATTTTATTTATTTTAATTTAAAATTATTTAACTTCTAACGATCATAACTTCTACGTACGAAATCGGATTTGGACGTGGTTTATTCCAGTGAGATCGTATTGAAATTCCAGGCATGCTAACACTTGTTTGGATGAATTTCGAGACAGTTGAATTTATGCCTTTATTTGGATTTCAAATTGATTTAAAATCAAAGGTTAGTGTTTTTAACCAACTTACAATTACTAAACTGTCTTATGTTTTTTAATTAAATTTATAAAGTGATTAGAAATAAATTGATCGATGTTTGGTATGTTTAAATTGCCTTTCTACTTAAATTTGACTTTAATTGCATTTAATCGTTGTTTAATTCAATATTGAATTTAATTGTCAATTTAATACATGTTATCGATAATCAGTTATCCATTGATATTTGTTGGTTGATTTTTATGATGATTGTGATTGATGTTTGATTGTTGATATTGGATGACTGGATGTTATATTTTATATTGTTATAACACTACAAGTTCCTTATGGGTTGAAATAATACATACCCATACGATCTGATAGATTAGGGAGGAATCATTATGAGTTGAAATGATAGACTCAAGCAATTTCATGGATTTGTAATTAATTCGGGATTTACGGGTTGAAATGATATATATCCGTAAATATAAATAATTGCAGATTGAAATGATAAATATCCATATCACTTGACTATGGGGTTGAAAATTATACACGGAAACCGGATTGGTTAAATTAAATGATTTTTAATCTTTAAACTTTAAATCCAGTTAAACGATATTTCAAACTAGAATTTGATTGATAAATTGAAATGTTTTAAGTGAATTACTTAAAGGATTTAAATTGAAATTCTAAAAGTTGATTTTGAAGTACAAATAAAATATTGAAATTGATTTATTGAAACATTTAAATTTTATAACTTTGAAATCTATTGGAATTGGAATAGCTAAATTGATATTTCAAGACGTAAAAATTGGGTTTTGATTGAAATTTGGATATGGTCCAGATTGGTTTAAATGGAAAAATAATTAAATTCGATGTTAATTTCAAATTTATTTTCTTAATATAAATTGAAAATTTTTCTTTAAAATTCTAAATTATTAAAATTTTCAACCTTTAAACTAAATTTATCTATTCTATTATTTTAAACCATTTTAAATCTATTTAAGCATTTTAATCTGTTTTAATCTATTTTAAATTTATTCAAAGTATTCTATTCTAATCTATTTAAAGTATTTTAACCTATTTTAAATCTATATAATCTGTTTTAATCTATTTCAAACTATCTTAAACTATTTTTAAAAAAAATTAAACTATCTAAACTATTTTCAAAAATCTGGTTTGTAAAGTGGAGGTTTATATTTAGATCCTTGATTTTTAAGAAGAATACGACTAAATGATGTAATAACCAAAGTTGGGATTAAATAACATATTTTGAATAAATATGATGATTTGAAATGAGGGCTTAACCTATTTTGAAAATATGATTTCGAAGGGAATATGATTCCGAAGTGATATGGTTTGAGTTGAATATGATATTTTAATATCAATTATGAATTGATTTTTGAAATGTAAAAGAACCATCTGGTTGAAATAAGTGTTTAGTTTTAAAGAGACCAAGATCATATAATGTCATACTCTATGCCAATACCAAAAACCAGTTCATTAACTATATACGTGGTGGAGATTCCAGAAATGAAGTTGGATGGTTTGCCAAGCGATTCTGTATGAGGTATTTACATGACCCTGACTCACGTGAGTCAGGTTAGGTGTGACTAAAACATGAGCTATACCGGGCCAAGTGAGGCCATTCCTCCTATCGGGCATATTTCTTCTATACTATATTTGACATTGTGATTGATTTGGTGGCCGCCACTCGATTTGATTATGAGAGTGTGTCCGAGGTGGGCGATAGTAGCTGTTATGCGTTACCACCAGTCCATGAGTGCAATTGGTATATCGACCCTAGCATTACCTCGAAAACCGTGTTCACATGCCCTAGCGCACCTTCTATGAGTTTGGTTTGTACCATACCAATGGAGTGCCCTTTGATAGCCCTCTAGTTTATGGAGGAATTACGTTACTGTATAGACTATGAGAATATATAAAATGTGTTAAGGGGGATAAGGGTAAGCTTAACGCTATTTTAATACTTTACTTTACTGTAGACACTATTATAATAGTGTATTGTACTACATAGTAGATTGTTTAATGGATCATTAGGAGATGGTTATCCCGAACATCTCTTAAGTTATTGCACTCACGTTAAACAGCACATAGGAGATGTCAAACCCCGTAAACATCTCTGACGCTGTTACACTCATATTTATTTAATATTAATCTGACTTACGTAAGATCTTTTAGTCCTAACCCGAGAGTTTTATCTTTTTAATTCTCTCGGGTCAGTCTGAGCTTTCAGTTTATCAAAGGCTAATTCTTGGTGGATGAAGACGATGATCTTGTACTATTATTATTTATTATATGTATTCCACTGCATCATGTTGTTTCGCTGCATTTATTTATTTATTCCTGTTATATGTAACTCTGATTTTATGTTGTAAAAGAATAATCAAATGTATTTGTAAAATAGCTTCATAAACTGTTATTTGACTATTATATTTTGTCATCCGCTTGGAGATTCTGTACTTATTTTATTTCTTTCTTTTATTTTTCTTATTTACCCTATAACAATTTGCCCTTTGAATGATTTGGGTCTGACATTTGTGTTTTATCATCGATTTAAACCATCCAAAAGGGAAGGTCGTTACAGTTGGTATCAGAGCTTCGGTTTAGCGATAACTTTAGCTTTTTGGGGGCTGACTCTTTGGAAATAGGGTAGAAATACCCTAGAATGAGTCATTAAATGTATTTATACGAGAGAGAGCGTATTTGTTGGTGTTATAAAAGGTTTTTTTATTGTGTTAATTTGTTCCGTTTTGACTTTATAAATTCTGGTCAGTGCGTAGGCCACTATGACATCGATAGGGATTTCTAAACACTTGATAGGACAGACCGATACAATATTGTTATGAAATAATTTTGTCTTTTATATATTTTGTTTATAAAGTAATAAATTTTATAAATGATATAGTTGGATGTAACATGTTGGTTGTTAGGTAGAGAAATTTTATATGTATTGATTGTGAAATAGGATTTACAAATAAAGTGAATATAAATTGGAAACTTAGAACTTAACTTCCAGGATTTTTGAAAATTTCTTTCGAAAGATTTTTGAATATAATACTAGTATTATATAGAAGTATTTTATGATATAATTATTTCAAGATGATTTGAAAGTAATGTTTTAAAAGAATTTTTTAAAGGAAATAAGTTCCGTCGCTGGAAAATAATTTTGGTGATGAGTGCATGCATCATCGACGTTCATTTTCGGGTTTCAAAGTGGGAAGACTGCTGTAGTAGTTTTACTGCATATTCAATTTGATAAAAAAATCTTAGTTTTAATTTCTGAAGTTTGATTTGATATATATAAGTTATTAGTGTATATATATTAATATATATATATACACACAAATATATATACACAATTTTAAAAGGATCGAAATGGAACTTGGTTGTTTAGTTCTTAAGTTTCAGTAAATTAGAAACTGAAATTATTGCAATGAATGGAATCTTGACTATATTAATAATTGTAAACATCTAATGTAACAACCCTGTATTTTCTGATTATTGTAATTGTATATTTTAATTATTTTAATTTAAATTCCTAATTTAAAAACTTTAATTTATTTATTAAAATGAATATATTTTGTTAATTGAAATATAAATGTTGATTTTGATGTGGATTAGAATTTCAATCATGCATAAATGGAATATTTCCAGAAAAGTGAATTTTGGTCAAAATGGTCAAACTTTGAGTTTTAAATTTAACATTTGAAAGTTTGAAAATTTGAATTTTATATTTTATTTTGAAAGTAAATAAAATATTAAGAACACTGCTTTTAGTTTCGTTGAAATCTGATTTATAATGTGAAAGTTATGTCTTTTTAACTATTCTGTGAAATTTGCTGTAGTTAACAAAATTGTTTATTTTAAATTATATAAATAATCTTTTTAATTGTCATATCTTATTCCAAATTGTATCATATGCTATGTTACATATATTCTTACCTTTTAAATATTTTTAAAGTGATGTTTGAATTTTCCCAAAGCTTATTGAATTTATTTTCTATTTTTAAAGGTTAGTTTCCATTTTTCTGTTATTTTCTTTATTTAAATTATATTTAATTAAAATTTATTTATTCATTTTTATGTATGAATTTTTTTTATGTTTTTATCTTTATTTATAAATATGTTTCATGTACATACAATTTTTCAAAAGTTCATTTCATTATTTTCAAATTTTCAAGCCTAGTTTACATTTTCTTTGCTATTTTCTTAATTTAATTATATTTAATTAATATTTATTTATTTATTTTTGTTTATTTACAATATTTTCGTGTTTTTATCTGTATTTATATTTATTTTACATGTATTTAAAATTTAAAAAGAAATGGTGGAAATTTGAAAGGTTTGTTACTCTTTATTTGCTCAAGCCTTTTTGTATTCTGTCTTTTCATTTCTCAACCAACATCTCTTCAATTGGCTGCCTTAACATCACTCTTCATCTGACATTCCATTTTCCTTTTCACATGAAAACTCTTCCTCATCTTCCCCCTAAAAATCACGGCCATGTATGAAAAAAAATAAAAAAATAAAAAACAATGGCTTTTCTTTCACATTTTCCCCTCTTCTTCACTGATTTAGCCTTCCTCTTATTCATGTTTGCTTGGCCTCACCTCTCTCCTTGCTGACCACCATCCTCTCCACCATCTACAGCAGCACCAACCCCCTCTCCTCTGACCACCACCTCTAGCCATGACCATTAGATGAAGCCACCACCTCAAATTTGCAAAGCACTTCACCAAAACAATGCTAGCCAAGCCTATACTCCACTATTGCCTTCATAGTTGCCTTTGACCACCCCTTAGCCGCCACCACCATCATCTACTTCACCTCTGGCTGCCCTTTTCACTACTGTCCAGATCTGACCTGACATGAAGACCCCATGGCTGAGCCTATATGTGGTCATAGCCGAGTCAAAATGCACCAAAAACTTCACATATTTGCCTTGAACCCATGTATGCTTCATGTTGTAACTCTTCCACTACCTTCATCCACTTGTAACCTAACCTTTATGGTTGACATACCTGACCCAAACCAGAGCCTAGTGTGGTGAGATCAAGATCATTTGATCATGTGACAAGCTTATGTTGTCGTGTGCAAGTCTTTTGCTTCTAAGGTTTGGTCATCTATCTTGTTTTGCAACTGTTCTGCAAACTAAAGTTGTTGATTATATTTGTATGTCGATATCTATATTTGTGCTTATGTATGTTATATTTTGTGTTGTTTACAAGGGTCTCCATCTATTCAAATCAAATCGTGCTTTTCGTGCCTTTGGAATCGCTCTTGTGGGTGTTGTTTGTCTCTAGCTTTGATAAAGGTGAGTCTTTCTCACTCTGACATTTATACTTATGAAATAGTGAATTGATGACAAGTGTTTAGTAATATAAAATGTTATGCAAGTTAATGATGATCATATGATATGCTATGCCATGTTATTACCATGTTAAAAACTGTTAATTATCACCTGACATGTGATATATGACATTATATTGTGACACTGACATTGTTTATATTGTTTATGCATATATTCACACTGCAAGTTCCCTGTTAGAATAGAATCACTATGGATTGAAATGATACATACCCAAACGGACCTTAGATTAGGGAAAAATCGTTATGGGCTGAAATGATAGGCCTGAGCGATTTTTATTGTATTTTATTTGACTTGGGATTGCGGGTTTGAAATGATAGAACCCGGGTTTTCTTTGTAAACTGCGGATTGAAATGATATATATCCGTATCACTTGACCTAGGTTAGAAAATTATATACAGACCCCGTGGTATATTTTTAAATGATTTTTATTAAAATATGTATTTTTAAATGTATGAAATTTTGATTTAAAAATATATATTTTATGGTTTTAAGAAAATTAAATATTAAGTCTTGAAATTGTGAATTTGAGTACGTAAATGTGAAATAATTGAGATTTTAGACTTTAAATTTTATTTTAAGATGTAAATAAATAATGGAAATTAAATTTGAAGTTTTAAAATTATATTTGAAGTAAAATTTTAAGTTTTATTTAATTTATATGTTAATAAACAGTGAATTTTGACTTAATAAATGAATGGAGTTTTTAAATTGAATATTTGATCTAAAAATGTTGTTGTGTTAAATCTATGTTAAAATGATTTTAAATGTGAAATTTTAAAGTCTAGAAATATGACTTTTAAGTTATAATAAAAATTTGGAGTTTTATTATTATTTTCGAAAAGCTAAAATGAAATCTAGAATTTTATAGCATTTTCAAAATGTTGTAGTCTTTTGACAGCATTTTTAAATACTATTGTTTTGAATCTAACAATGTTTGAAATAACTAAATATCTATTACCACATTTTACAAATGCCGTTATTCTTGAACTAAACCATTTTTGGAAGCTATAATCTACGATAGCACTTTATAAATGTTGTCGTTGCTATAATTTGACAATGTTTTGAAATGTTATAGATTTTAACACTGTTTGGGCTATATTTTAAAGTGTTAAATAATTTAACTTTTGAAATGGATTATCTGTGAAATTTTAGAAGTTTTGAATATTTAAATTTGGAATTTTTAAGGAATTTAAATTGAATTTCAATTTAAATAAAGTTTACTTGGTTATGTGTTAAACGGAATGAAATGTAATATAATAAATGAATTTTGAATGGAATTTTTGAATGTATTTTTGGTAATGATGTTTGAAATAATAAATGAATGACATATTTGATTTTTAAATGATATTTAACTTTGAATATTCGGATTTGAATTCAAATAATGATTTGATTATGAAGTTTTGAAAGGATGTAATATTTTAATGATTTTGAAATGGTGTGGAAATGATTTGATCTTTATTTTAATAAAGAATGTGAATGTTGAATGATATTTGATTTTGCTTTATTTGATAAAGGAATATTTGAAGTTTATATTTGCATGAAAAGATATTTGGTTTAATTGTAATTTAAGTTTATTTTAATAATATTGGATTTATGAAATGAATATTTCAAAACTACATAACAATGAAATTAGATTTGATATATGAATATATGGAATTATAAAGTTTAGTTTTGAAATGTGAGATATTAAGGTTTGGAAACATATTAAAATTGGATAGCTTATTTTGTAGATCAAATCTATATTTGAAATTTATAAGATTTGAAATGTTTTGTTAGAAAACTGAATTGAATTGAAATTGATGGTTTGATTTGAATTAAATTGGAAATTTGAAATTTTGAATTAAATTGGAAATAAATTTGTAAAATGTAAAGAATTAAATGAATGTTTCATCATTTCAAATGTATGATTTCAGAATGTTATGATTTTCAAAGTGTAATGATTTCAAGTATTTTGGTTTCGAAAGAGTTATAACTTTGAAAGTATTATAATTTTTGAAAGGTGAATATATGTTTGAAATGGAAATGATAAACCACTTTGATTTGAATATAGTTTTGAAATAAAAATGATTTTGGTTTCGAAGTATAAACTATTTTGATTGAATAAATAGTTTTGAAATAAAAATGGTTTTGGTTTCGAAGTATAAATTATTTTGAAAGGAATATAGATTTGAAATAGAATGATTTGATTTTTTTGAAGTATAAACTATTTTTAAATGACCACGGCGTTATAATAACGATTAGTTGTTAAAGAGACCGGGATCGGAAGTTGTCATACTCTCTGCCAACTCCGAGAACCACTTTAACAACTGTGTACGCGGTGGAGATTCCAGAATGAAGTAGGATGGTGGCGACGTTCTTGAGGTATATTACGTGGACCCAACTCCCGTGAGTTGGCATAAGGTGGCTAAAAAAGGAGCGATCTCGGGCGAAGTGAGGTCATTCCTCCGATCGGACACATTCCTTCGATACTATACTCTTACTGGTGATTGATTAGATGGCCATCCTCTGATTTTGATATGGGAGTGTGTTCCGAGGTGGGCGTATGTGGCTGCTGCGTTACCACCAGCCCGTGTGCGTAATTGGTATATCTACCCTGGCATTGCCTTGTGTGCCGTGTCACCTACCATACCGAGCCTTTACTACGAGTTTGTTTTTCTCCCGTAGCCCGTGTGGTATCCTCTGACAGTCACCCGGAGTGGAGATGGCATGATATTGGATGGACTACTGGGACTATTATGTGTGAAGGGTGATATGGGTAGCCCAGAACGCTATTTAAAAGTATGTTTATTTTACTGTAGACATTATTATAGTAGCGCAATATTACTACATAGTAAATAGTTTAACGGATCCTTAAAGGATGGGCGATCCCAAGCATCGTTTAAGTTACTGATGCATTTTGTTACTGTTCACTTGAGTTTATTTACAGTTCATAAGTATTTATGTCCTGACTCGAGTGTTTTGTATTTTGCTTTACGCTCGAGTCAGATTGAGTGAGTTAGCATTCAAGATTCACCTTCGGGGTTGGAGCTTTCCTTGAAGATCCAGCCATCTATTTTGCTTTCTGTATCCAGTGATTTCAGTGATGTATTCTGATTTGTACCTGATGTATCTTGTTACTTTTTGTTGTATCATGTTTAACTCTGATGTATCTTATTTTTATATAGTAGCTTCATGAACTACTATTTCTTTTAAATTCCGCTGCATTATTAAATACTCTGTGTCTGTGATCTGTGATTATGTATTTACTGTATATTCAGAGATTTGCCAAATTTTATTTACAACGCGGTATTTTGAGCAATTCAAGTCCGACATGTGCAGATGCGAATGGTTGAAAATATCGGGTCGTTACAGTTGGTATCAGAGCTTTGGTAGCTCTAGGCAAAACTCAGTATATAGGGTAAATGTATTTACAGAATCACTTTCATTCGAGTTTAAATCTCTTCCTTTTTGACTCGATTCCTTTGAATTTTGGTACATTCCCTGTGGTTCCAAAATCCATTCGTGTCCCTCACTATTTATCTTCTTTTATTTCTGGAGTATCCCATAACTCAACTTTGAATGATCTTTATAATGAGTAGGCGGTCTCGCCAACCTCAAATTTATTTGTAAAGGGGGAAAACTCCTTTACAGCAACATCGATTCACCAGAGATTCTATATCCTCGGTTTAGATGCTAGTATCTCTTATAATTTCGAACTCTACATCTTGAGATCGATTGTCGATTTACCCAAGAAATCCACATCGGTCTTATTCTTTAAGTCACGGTTGACCCGGTTAAGGTTGCTCGCGATTTATATAAGCTTATCCATCTTTCTATTCTGTTATTTAATTATCTCATCTTTGTTTCCAACTTATCTTCAAATCATTCTTGAAGTGTATTTGTAAACAAATATTTAAAATGTTTTATATATTGTGTTGTTTGAGTTGTTGATGTTGATTTGGGTTTCTAATCGATTCGTCTGATCAACACCATCGATAAGATTTCCAAAACACTTGAACAGAGCAAACTGACACAATATGTTTTTAAAATTTAGTAATGAAATAAATTTTTGTGAAATAAATTTTGTACCTCTATTATATATCTTTATCTGGATTTTATTTGAATTGGTTGTTAAGAAATAATATTTGATTTTATATATCATTTTCTATTGTTTCATATATCTAATTGAACTATACAACAAGGTTATAAATTTATTTGGAAATTTAAAATGAATGTAAAACAAGAATTTGAGAATTTAATTTCCGATGGATTTCAAAATTTGTTTTTAAAGTTTTAAAGGATATATTATTTAAAGTATTTTCGAATAGAAATTTGTTTCCAAAGAATTTTAAATTTAAATTTAGTGCTCTTCTCTTTGTCGCTGGAAAATAATTTCGGTGATGACTGCAGCATCATCGACGTTCATTTTCGAGTTTCGAAGTGAAGAGACCATTCTGTAGTCTTGCTACAGTTTTGTTTTGGGAAAATTTAATTGATTTTAATTTCTAAAATAAGAATGGATTTATAACATATGCTGATATATGATTTAAATTTGAATGGATATATATATATATATATATAGTATATGAGCATTTATTTATCTCTAAATAGTTTGGAATTTATCGGAAATTTAATTCCTAAATTTTTCTTCAAAAATAATTTCTAAGTATAATTTCAAGATTTGGATTAATATTCAAGCTTGAAATAATTTAATTAGAAAGTTTTATTTGTATAATACACAATTTCATTCCAATATAACTTACGTTAATTTTCAAAAGTTGAATATGTAATTGGATAATATACAATATAAAAAAAAAGATTTTATAAATAAAATTTGAGTGGTTATTATAAATGTTATATACTTAAATTTAAGTTATAAAAGGATTAACAGAGGTAAATAAAGAAAAAGGGTAATGGAATAATTTACAATATAAAATGATGATAAAGGAACTAAGAATAAATTTAAGGCAGTTGCAATGAGTTTGAGTATAATAAAAGATTTTTTCAAATACATGATTTTAGGGATTTGTTAATTTAAGATAATTGGATGATAAGATAATGAAATTAGAGACGCTTAAGATTTATTTGACTTATGTAAAATTAATTTTCAGTTTAAGTTGAAATTTTATGGTTTCAAATTTATTATCTTATTTTGTTTTTCAAACTATCTTTTGGTTGTCCTAATTTCCCTTATCTTGCTACAGAATGGGAGGTTATTGCTTATACCAGTCTTTATAGAAAGCTTTCTATAATCTTTAATAATCTTTGGTACTCATCATTGAATCTAAGCACTGCTTGCCATCCACAGACCGTCGGTTAAACGGGAAGGGTGAATCAGATTCTAATTTTTTTTTTTTTCATGCTTGTGTTCTTGATTCTAGAGGATGTTGGAAAGATCATCTCCACATTGTTAAACTTACCTATAGCAACAGTTATCAGGTATAATTTTAATCTTCTTGTCTTAACACTATTTCATTCTATCTTTTTCTGTGCTTTCCCGTACCTCATTCCTTTTCGAGGACGAAAAGTTTTGAGTGGGGGAGAGTGTAACAACCCTGTATTTTCTGATTATTGTAATTGTATATTTTAATTATTTTAATTTAAATTCCTAATTTAAAAACTTTATTTTATTTATTAAAATGAATATATTTTGTTAATTGAAATATAAATGTTGATTTTGATGTGGATTAGAATTTCAATCATGCATAAATGGAATATTTCCAGAAAAGTGAATTTTGGTCAAAATGGTCAAACTTTGACTTTTAAATTTAAAATTTGAAAGTTTGAAAATTTGAATTTTATATTTTATTTTGAAAGTAAATAAAATTTTAAGAACACTGCTTTTCGTTTCGTTGAAATCTGATTTATAATGTGAAAGTTATGCCTTTTTAACTATTCTGTGAAATTTGCTGTAGTTAACAAAATTGTTTATTTTAAATTATATAAATAATCTTTTTAATTGTCATATCTTATTCTAAATTGTATCATATGCTATGTTACATATATTCTTACCTTTTAAATATTTTTAAAGTGATGTTTGAATTTTCCCAAAGCTTATTGAATTTATTTTCTATTTTTAAAGGTTGGTTTCCATTTTTCTGTTATTTTCTTTATTTAAATTATATTTAATTAAAATTTATTTATTCATTTTTATGTATGCATTTTTTTTATGTTTTTATCTTTATTTATAAATATGTTTCATGTACATACAATTTTTCAAAAGTTCATTTCATTATTTTCAAATTTTCAAGCCTAGTTTACATTTTCTTTGCTATTTTCTTAATTTAATTATATTTAATTAATATTTATTTATTTATTTTGTTTATTTACAATATTTTCGTTTTTTATCTGTATTTATATTTACTTTACATGTATTTAAAATTTAAAAAGAAATGGTGGAAATTTGAAAGGTTTGTGACTCTTTATTTGCTCAAGCCTTTTTGTATTCTGTCTTTTCATTTCTCAACCAACATCTCTTCAATTGGCTGCCTTAACTTCACTCTTCAGCTGACATTCCATTTTCCTTTTCACATGAAAACTCTTCCTCATCTTCCCCCTAAAAATCACGGCCATGTATGAAAAAAATAAAAAAATAAAAAACAATGGCTTTTCTTTCACATTTTCCCCACTTCTTCACTGATTTAGCCTTCCTCTTCTTCATGTTTGCTTGGCCTTACCTCTCTCCTTGCTGACCACCATCCTCTCCACCATCTACAGCAGCACCAACCCCCTCTTCTCTGACAACCACCTCTAGCCATGACCATTAGATGAAGCCACCACCTCAAATTTGCAAAGCACTTCACCAAAACAATGCTAGCCAAGCCTATACTCCACTATTGCCTTCATAGTTGCCTTTGGCCACCCCTTAGCCACCACCACCATCATCTACTTCACCTCTGGCTGCCCTTTTCACTACTGTCCAGATCTGACCTGACATGAAGACCCCATGGCCGAGCCTATATGTGGTCATAACCGAGTCAAAATGCACCAAAAACTTCACATATTTGCCTTGAACCCATGTATGCTTCATGTTGTAACTCTTCCACTACCTTCATCCACTTGTAACCTAACCTTTATGGTTGCCATACCTGACCCAAACCAGAGCCTAGTGTGGTGAGATCAAGATCATTTGATCATGTGACAAGCTTATGTTGTCGTGTGCAAGTCTTTTGCTTCTAAGGTTTGGTCATCTATCTTGTTTTGCAACTGTTCTGCAAACTAAAGTTGTTGATTATATTTGTATGTCGATATCTATATTTGTGCTTATGTATGTTATATTTTGTGTTGTTTACAAGGGTCTCCATCTATTCAAATCAAATCGTGCTTTTCGTGCCTTTGGAATCGCTCTTGTGGGTGTTGTTTGTCTCTAGCTTTGATAAAGGTGAGTCTTTCTCACTCTGACATTTATACTTATGAAATAGTGAATTGATGACAAGTGTTTAGTAATATAAAATGTTATGCAAGTTAATGATGATCATATGATATGCTATGCCATGTTATTACCATGTTAAAAACTGTTAATTATCACCTGACATGTGATATATGACATTATATTGTGACACTGACATTGTTTATATTGTTTATGCATATATTCACACTGCAAGTTCCCTGTTAGAATAGAATCACTATGGATTGAAATGATACATACCCAAACGGACCTTAGATTAGGGAAAAATCGTTATGGGCTGAAATGATAGGCCTGAGCGATTTTTATTGTATTTTATTTGACTTGGGATTGCGGGTTTGAAATGATAGAACCCGGGTTTTCTTTGTAAACTGCGGATTGAAATGATATATATCCGTATCACTTGACCTAGGTTAGAAAATTATATACAGACCCCGTGGTATATTTTTAAATGATTTTTATTAAAATATGTATTTTTAGAAGTATGAAATTTTGATTTAAAAATATATACTTTATGGTTTTAAGAAAATTAAATATTATGTCTTGAAATTGTGAATTTGAGTACGTAAATGTGAAATAATTGAGATTTAGACTTTAAATTTTATTTTAAGATGTAAATAAATAATGGAAATTAAATTTAAAGTTTTAAAATTATATTTGAAGTAAAATTTTAAGTTTATTTAATTTATATGTTAATAAACAGTGAATTTTGACTTAATAAATGAATTGGGTTTTTAAATTGAATATTTGGTCTAAAAATTTTGTTGTGTTAAATCATATGTTAAAATGATTTTAAATGTGAAATTTTAAAGTCTAGAAATATGACTTTTAAGTTATAATAAAAATTTGGAGTTTTATTATTATTTTCGAAAAGCTAAAATGAAATCTGGAATTTTATAGCATTTTCAAAATGTTGTAGTCTTTTGACAGCATTTTTAAATGCTATTGTTTTGAATCTAACAATGTTTGAAATAACTAAATATCTATTACGACATTTTACAAATGCCGTTATTCTTGAACTAAACCATTTTTGGAAGCTATAATCTACGATAGCACTTTATAAATGTTGTCGTTGCTATAATTTGACAATGTTTTGAAATGTTATAGATTTTAACACTGTTTGGGCTATATTTTAAAGTGTTAAATAATTTAACATTTGAAATGGATTATCTGTGAAATTTTAGAAGTTTTGAATATTTAAATTTGAAATTTTTAAGGAATTTAAATTGAATTTGAATTTAAATAAAGTTTACTTGGTTATGTGTTAAACGGAATGAAATGTAGTATAATAAATGAATTTTGAATGGAATTTTGGAATGTATTTTTGGTAATGATGTTTGAAATAATAAATGAATGACATATTTGATTTTTAAATGATATTTAACTTTGAATATTTGGATTTGTATTCAAATAATGATTTGATTATGAAGTTTTGAAAGGATGTAATATTTTAATGATTTTGAAATGGTGTGGAAATGATTTGATCTTTATTTTAATAAAGAATGTGAATGTTGAATGATATTTGATTTTGCTTTATTTGATAAAGGAATATTTGAAGTTTATATTTGCATGAAAAGATATTTGGTTTAATTGTAATTTAAGTTTATTTTAATAATATTGGATTTATGAAATGAATATTTCAAAACTACATAACAATGAAATTAGATTTGAGATATGAATATATGGAATTATAAAGTTTAGTTTTGAAATGTGGGATATTAAGGTTTGGAAACATATTAAAATTGGATAGCTTATTTTGTAGATCAAATCTATATTTGAAATTTATAAGATTTGAAATGTTTTGTTAGAAAACTGAATTGAATTGAAATTGATGGTTTGATTTGAATTAAATTGGAAATCTGAAATTTTGAATTAAATTGGAAATAAATTTGTAAAATGTAAAGAATTAAATGAATGTTTCATCATTTCAAATGTATGATTTTAGAATGTTATGGTTTTCAAAGTGTAATGATTTCAAGTATTTTGGTTTCGAAAGAGTTATAACTTTGAAAGTATTATAATTTTTGAAAGGTGAATATATGTTTGAAATGGAAATGATAAACCATTTTGATTTGAATATAGTTTTGAAATAAAAATGATTTTGGTTTCGAAGTATAAACTATTTTGATTGAATAAATAGTTTTGAAATAAAAATGGTTTTGGTTTCGAAGTATAAATTATTTTGAAAGGAATATAGATTTGAAATAGAATGATTTGATTTTTTTGAAGTATAAACTATTTTTAAATGACCATGGCGTTATAATAACGATTAGTTGTTAAAGAGACCGGGATCGGAAGTTGTCATACTCTCTGCCAACTCCGAGAACCACTTTAACAACTGTGTACGCGGTGGAGATTCCAGAATGAAGTAGGATGGTGGCGACGTTCTTGAGGTATATTACGTGGACCCAACTCCTGTGAGTTGGCATAAGGTGGCTAAAACAGGAGCGATCTCGGGCGAAGTGAGGTCATTCCTCCGATCGGACACATTCCTTCGATACTATACTCTTACTGGTGATTGATTAGATGGCCATCCTCTGATTTTGATATGGGAGTGTGTTCCGAGGTGGGCGTATGTGGCTGCTGCGTTACCACCAGCCCGTGTGCGTAATTGGTATATCTACCCTGGCATTGCCTTGTGTGCCGTGTCACCTACCATACCGAGCCTTTACTACGAGTTTGTTTTTCTCCCGTAGCCCGTGTGGTATCCTCTGACAGTTACCCAGAGTGGAGATGGCATGATATTGGATGGACTACTGGGACTATTATGTGTGAAGGGTGATATGGGTAGCCCGGAACTCTATTTAAAAGTATGTTTATTTTACTGTAGACATTATTATAGTAGCGCAATATTACTACATAGTAAATAGTTTAACGGATCCTTAAGGGATGGGCGATCCCAAGCATCCTTTAAGTTACTGATGCATTTTGTTACTGTTCACTTGAGTTTATTTACAGTTCATAAGTATTTATGTCCTGACTCGAGTGTTTTGTATTTTGCTTTACGCTCGAGTCAGATTGAGTGAGTTAGCATTCAAGATTCACCTTCGGAGTTGGAACTTTCCTTGAAGATCCAGCCATCTATTTTGCTTTCTGTATCCAGTGATTTCAGTGATGTATTCTGATTTGTACCTAATGTATCTTGTTACTTTTTGTTGTATCATGTTTAACTCTGATGTATCTTATTTTTATATAGTAGCTTCATGAACTACTATTTCTTTTAAATTCCGCTGCATTATTAAATACTCTGTGTCTGTGATTTGTGATTATGTATTTACTGTATATTCTGAGATTTGCCAAATTTTATTTACAACGTTGTATTTTGAGCAATTCAAGTCCGACATGTGCGGATGCGAATGGTTGAAAATATCGGGTTGTTACATCTAATATGAAAATAAGGAATTTGATGTTAAAAAGATTAACGAAGTGGACAAGAAATTCAAAATTTGTAAACGGTAAATAAAAAGGGAAATGAATATAAGAAAATGTAACTATTAAACATTTTGGTAATTAAATTAAATATGATAACTTGTGTAACCTTCTATTGCATTCTGAAAACATATATATAACTTAGCAAAATGTTAAAAGTTGAAATGTTAATAAGAATAGGTGATTGAATATTATACAAGTAAAACTTAAGTACCGAAGTGTTCAAGGAAATTTTGTTTATAAATAAGAACCCTGATGTTATAAAATTGTTATAAACTTAGGTCAACAATTAAAGGTTGCTAGTAATCAATTTAATAGAAAGATGAATTTTGTAAGTAAACTGTGATAACTAGGATTTTTGGACATCTGTAATTGATAAAATAACTGGGTTAATTAATAGAAATACTGAATTATGGATTGGACAAATGAATCTGGTAATAAATATTTATATTTGGATAAATATTTATTTGATCATATCTTAATATAACCACTTAAAATTGACAAATTATTTCAAAATAAATAATAAGGATTGTTTATATATATAGATTTTAAATAGAATTATTATTTACATATTGAATTTGTGTTTGTTTATATATATATATATATATATATATATATATATATATATATATATATATATATATATATTTGAGTTAATTTTTAAATTGGATTTTAAATTGAATTTTGATTTAAACTTGAAATTTAAAAGATTGATATCTTAAAAATAAATTGGATTTGAAAATAAAATATGTATTATTTATTACTAGATAATTTACTTTTAAAGCATATTCTTTGAAATTATATAAATATTAATACAAGGAAATATATTTAGTAAGGATATAAATTAGTAAAAAACATACGTAGATATAAAATAAATATAATATGGCATATAAGTTATATAAAAGACATTTTTATCATGCAAATTACAATTGTAAGTGTTTAGAACATGGAGAATAATAAGTGTAAAAATTTTAGCATAAAATTTAACAAGTGCCACTCATATTTTTATTTTGAGGAAACTAATAAAAATAAATTCAAGACTATATAATACTACATCTCCTACTCTTCTGATTTTTTCTTTTATTCAAAACCTTAAACCAGCAAGTTAAAGTTAAAAATCAGAAGGAAAAAAACAAACCAGGATTCATTTAAAATCTGAAGCTATAAACCATTTCAATATCAAAGCAACTAATCACATTTTTCTCAAATTATCAAACGAGAAAGGAATCAGTTTCAAACAAGATTTCAACAACGTCAGATCCAAGCTAGGATTCAAATCATAGTAGCAGTTCAGTTTTCCAGGTTCAAAAGAAAAAAAAAATCAACTTCCTGAAAGAAGCTGCCCTAATCTTCCTTAAACAGTGAGTAAACAATTTTATCAAAATATCTTAATGTTTATGCATATTTTTTGCAATAGTGTTGTGATATATATGATGCTTGTATGTTTGTGAAATATGTACTGGTTGTTGTGCATGTCTGTATGTGTGTGTGTGTGTATATATAGACAGAGCTATGTTCCATGTTTTACAAGATTCAAATTTGATTAAAAATCAAATTCCCCTTCTTTGATCTTCTTTAGGCTATAAGTTGTAAATAAAATATGTTTGTTTAAACAGAATATCAATTTTAAAAATATTTTCAAGATTTATCTCATGTTAGTCTTAACAAGTGAGGAGAAGTATAGTAAATTTCAAATTATATCAAAATTTCGAATTGAATGATTTCTGGTTTCTTAATTAAAATCTGAATCGTTATCAAAATCTAGGATTTTTAAGAGTGGAATCACGATTTTTAAGTGTGTAATTCGAGAGCGAATGCATGTTGAACGGGAGGGGAATTTCGAGCATTTTCTGGCGATCGGCGGCACTTGGGTGGTCGGGGTCACGACTGAAGCAGGCTGAGGGTTCAGGGGCTTTGGTAAAAATGGTCAGTGGGTTTTAAGCCACCGTGGCGGTGGCAGTTCGACGAACTAGGTTTGAACCCTAGTTTTGGTCGAGGCTGACGATATGGTGACTACATCACCGTCGAAGTTTCGAAAGTAATAGGTCAAAGGGGAAAGGGAACTTAGGTCATGGATGTGGCTGTGGCCGAAATGATGGAGTTTCTGATGGTCAGAGTTCTCATGTCGGGGCGATGTTGGTCAGGGTATTTTGTTCCTAAGGATTCGATCAGATCGAATTCTTGATTTCATGGTTGTTTGGGATCTGAGTGGTTGGAATCGTGAGAGGGGATGATCGATGACTTGTTGGTGAAGGTCGTAAACGCCGAAGCGACGACGGTGATCGGTGTACGTACACTAGAATCAGTGCACGGTTCCCTGTCATGTTAGTTTTGTGTGTGAGTTAGTTTGCCTTAGGCCAAAGTTTGGAGGAAAGGATGTTGGGCTTGAGTATTGTTTCGGGTCGTGAATGTTTTTGGCATGTCAGTTTTTAAATTTAAAACTAAGTTAAAAAAAGAGAAGAAGGGAGGAGGAAATCTCAGGGCCGTACTCGAGTGGGTATCGGGTTTAACCCAAATCAGAAGTTTAAGAAAGATTTAAAACATGTTTTTGAAGGTTTTTGGAAAGCAAAGTTTTTGAAAATTTAAATGAATTTAGTTTTAAACTTTTCTTAAATAATTTTTCTTTTCTATATATAAATGTTTTCTTTAACTTTGATTAGGAGGTTATATGATTTGTTTAACTCAAGATATGTTGAGTAAACTTCTAAGTTATTTCAAACTTAATTTTTAAAATGTAATTAAGTGTTAATTAAAAGAATAATGTTTTAAAAATATGTGATAGGTAAATAATAAAGGGAATGTTTTATCTTATAATTAATTGAGGTTTCGATAATTAATGAAGTAACTAAAGAGTCATTAATTAAATTAATTAATTAGTGATTAAGGATTAATTATTATATTTTTGGCAAGGTCAGCTGGTTTTATAGTGGACCGTCCACTTTTTATTACGTACGTAATAACAACATAAAGTACAGGAGTAAGGTAGAGACACCTTAACTACTGTGGTAGAAGAAAAAAAAATACAGCACAGGAGTGTGACAGAATGTCACAGCTACAAAAATAACTTACGAAGACTAAGTCTCCTCCGAAGAGGTAGAACCACCAACGACATCTTCCACCAGGGAAGAGACCAAGGTGAAGTTCCCAAGAAGACCAATATAGGGCGAAATAGGATGGCAATACAAGGATCATAAATCTCAACATCAGAGGGGTAAATAAAGGATCGATCCCAGGTAGTGTCAGCAAGCATGACAGAATTCAAGTCGGCATACGATCCATCCAAGTTAAGAATCAAGGAATCTCCATTAGGTCTATAATAAAGGCGTTGTAGATCCATGAGATCAGCAGAAACGTATCTAAAATAGGATTCGTCCACGGGGTTGAATCACAAATCAGAACGGCGATCAACCCAACATCTCTCAGACTCAACCCAAAAAACGGGCGGCTGTGGCGAAGCAAGATCCTGAACAGCAATGGAGTCAACAGAAACGACACTAGGGACAATAGAAGTAGAAGGGGAAGCCGGCAGAGCAGTAGCAGAAAGTGGACCAGGGACAGAGATAGGAGCTTCAGGAGGAGGTTCAACCAGTTTGACTTTGGGAACCCACTTCCTGAGCGGAGGCCAAGGCAGAGGGATCTTAGGCGCAACAACAGGTACAGCAGAATGCGTGTAGGCAGATACTAAGTGGCCAAAGGAGTGACAGGAGGAACAAATGTCCGGGACCCACCCATAACGTACACGGACATCGACCGCATGGCCAACAGCTAGCTGTACAGGGATAGAGGAAGGGAGAGGCTTAGAAGGGGTAATCTCAATCAGGGCTTTAGCGTACACCAGTTTTTCACGCGCTACCGTATTAGCATCAAAACATCTCAATTTACCAACGTTGCAAGCAAGCCAATTCAAACCAAGCAGCGGCTGAAGAGCAGAAGGAATCTGAGAAAAATAAACCCAAACCGGTATAGAAAGGACTTGTTCACGTGCACTGGCTACCGTTGAAGACCAAGGAGTAATAATAAATGGTTTCCCATCAAAAAAAGAAGGCTCTGCCTCAAGCACACGACTGCGATCCATAGAGGAGGAAAACAACAAGAAATACATGGAGTCAATAAGTTTAACATTAAGATCACCGCGCAGCCGCCAAGCCCTACGCAAAACAGAAGCCACATCATGGATGCGTTGAAGAGGGTCCAAGAAGAAACCAACCAAATAATCCGACCAATAGTACAAACCAGCTTGCATAACATTAGGAGGAGGAATCATCACTCCATCAACCTCAACGATATCGAATTCTACTGGTTCATAGACACCTGCATTTCGGGGCAGAGTTGAAAATAGCGACGACCAAGATTTAGGGCATGTCGGGGAAGGGGCAAGTGGTAACTGCTCGACAGCGGGAACACCAACATAGGAGGCACACAAGGGATGAGTACTAGTAGGGGAGGCCACAAACAATATGTCACCAGAACCCAACACATTGGAACCTAATTTCTCACGAGCATTTAGACATACACCTGGTGTACATCCAACAAAACTCGAGAGATTAATAGCAGCTGATCGTTCCTCACTTCCAGACACATCAATAACCACTCCAATATCACCAGGGATAACAACCTCATTTTCGTGCAAGGATGCAGGACAACTATCAAATATATTAACTGTACGTATCGAAACAGGTAACAACTCAGGGCACTCACAGTTACTAACGTCAGAAGCTTAAACTGCATTCATGTTAGATGGCAATGGAGGGAACTCAGATACAGAGAGCAAAGGCGGTGAACACAGGGACGTTGCAAGAGGTTTCTTGAAGGACCTACCAGATCTAGTAGAAGAAGGCGCAGAAGAGAGAGCAATGGGGAGGGCTGGAAGAAGGGGAGAAGTGGGCATGGTCATAATGAGGGATGGAGAGGAAGGACGCGATAATAGGAGGCTACAAAGATCTGGTCAGAAAGGCAGTTGCAGAGGTCGCCATCACGGAGTGAATGTTACCTCCGTTGTAAACAAGGGTTGTTAATTAGATAATTAGAAATTAATTAATTAATGATTAGATTAAATAAATTAAAAAATTAAGTTGTAATCATGCATTAATTAATTAAGTAATTAGAGATTAATCAATTGGTAATTAAGGATTGATTAACTATTAATAAAGAATTGATTAATTTGTAATTAAGTTTTATTAATTAATAATTAAGATTTATTAATTAATGATTAAGGGATAATTAAATAAGTAATTAAATACTAATTAATTGATTTATAAGGTAATTAATTAAATGGTTTATAATTAATTAGTAATTGATAAGCAAGGTTAAGTGATTAATTCTTCAATAATTAATTTAATTGAAGTTAATTAAATTAATTATAATATGCATTAATAATTCCTGTTTATGGATGATTGTTTGAGTAGAATATCTGAATTGATTGATATCTATGGAATGATAATCTGTGATATTCTGTGGGGTGATATTGGATATATCTATGATAAATGGGTGATATTTATCGGTGACGAATGTTGTGTGAATTAAAAGTATTGAATTAAACGTTTAACAACTTAACCTTCTAAATGGCATTTGGATTTCGAGGAGACAGGGTCGGGTATTGGTAAATACCCGAAACCACTTCGATTAGTAATCTATAGTGGTTCTTTATAGTTTGGTTAGAAGCAAGCAGGCTGGAATGAAACAAGTCAAGTATTATGGATATTTTAACTGGATAACGATTCTTGAATATTGTTTTGAGGTAAATGATTGACTTAAATAAGATTAGAACTCGTAGAAAAGTACGAGTTACCTTGGTAGTTCACTAAGTTATATAGCTTGGATATTTCATATTATATGGGTTTACTCACGCTGGTTTCCAGCCTGACCCGGGTATTACAGATTTTCAGGTAGGGACGTTTTGGAGCTCAGGTGGCGAGCTGGATGGCAGTGACGTATATAGTATTCCACTGAGAGATATTATTGTTTATTTGGGGCAAGTTAATTTTAATTATCCAGTGTTTGTGTAATGGTTGTAACTCCGATGTATTGATGTAAATTTACAAATACAGTTTTCCTTTGTATAACTGCTATTTTATTTGTTATTATATTTTGATCCACTGCGAATGTGAGAATCTATGTGTTGATGTTTCTATTTCTTCTTCTTCGTCTATATCTTTCTTCTTTTCCCTTATTACTGGAATTTTTGGGATCGAAATTTCCAAGTCGTTACATTTGGTATCAGAGCTTAAGGTTAAGCGAGAACCTTGGCTCTAGTGGGATATTCATTAAGGATAGGGTTAATGGTACCCTAGGATGAATTAAGTGTAGCGATATGATGGCGTATTTGTTATTTTCTTATATAAGGTTTTAAAATTGTCTTTATACAAGCTTATATTTTGATATATATAAAGCATTAGTTTTCTAATATTGGAAATTGATTGTTAATCATTGAAATTAAATAGGATAATAAGAATGTAGGATTTGTAATTCTACTATTTAAAGTCTAATATTGGTTAGAGAGAGTTCCACTAATCCAGTTTTAGAGGAAGATGGCTAAGAGTGAAGAATGGAAGGCTAGACGCCGAGAGCGAAGAGTAGCTGCACGTAAGTATCGAGGAGAAGCAATTCAGGAGTATGAGAAACAAGTTAAGGAAAGGGCTGGACCAGGGCCTTATGATAATGTCACCTTCTATAGATGTTTCAATAAGGGTCATTACGTAGCCAAGTGCAGTAAATCAAGGGAGGAATTGAAGGGTACATTCCAATGGTTTCGCTCTGAGATTTTGTGCTTTAAGTGTCATAAGAAAGGACATTTACCAAACTATTTCCCTGAAGTGAGAAAGGCAAAGCATAGACCAGTTGAACCGGTCAATGAGATGACTATTTGCTATCATTGTAAGAAGACAGGACACATCGCTAGGAATTATTTCGAGAGACAAAAGAAGAATTAAGCTGGGGGACGTATTGTTGGAGGCGTGATGGTTATCTAGATTGATGGGAGGGTAGAAACATTTTGTGGTAAATGTTATAAGTGGGAACACCCTGTTGAGAAGTGTATGTTCGGCTTTTCCCTTTGGAAGGAAGTCCATAGAAAGGATTCTTGTAAGAATACTAGGGCTCTGTTCTTTCCCAAGCCCCTAGGTAATATAAAAGGCATCTAGATTAATGACTTCTGTAAGACTCTTATTTGGATAAATGGATGTAATGTTTGAACTACTAGGATGTAGTCTTTCAATGTATGGAATATTTTGTCGTAGTACAATCTAATATAAAATTTTCTTTATCTATTAAGATAGAATTAAAATTAATACAAAAGTGGAAGTGGGAATTCAAATTTGAGCAAGGATAATGGGATTAAATTAAATTTAACTTACAGAAAGTTAAATAAGTTTGGAGTGAACAACCTGAATTTGAATTTTCAAGAAGAAATTGAAATTTAACTTAAGGAAGTTAAATGAGTTGATTTGGGTGGAATTATATAAGATCTCAAATGGGTTGAGTTGGGTAATAGATGCTATTGGTGGATGATTTAAATAAATCGGATGTTTATTTACTTTGACTTATTCTAATATCATCTTGTTGTTATAAATAATCTATGAAACTGTGAATTGGTTTTTTTAAAATGAATTAAGAAGTGGATTGTGATATTTTATATCCATTACAGAAAATTAACGGAAATGAAACTTTAATTTGAAATTATTTAAGCGATTTTGATTTTTGAAGATAAAAATTGAATTTGTGAAAGTGAAATCACTTTGAACTTATGTTTGGATGTTTACAAGGTAACTTACAAAGTGATTGTTAAGAATTGGTTTAAAAAATTGAATCTGGGTAATTAATTGGTTTTGAAAGACTAAATCTTTTAAAAAGAATTTGAACTATGATTTGAACCTAGAATAAGTTATGAAGCAGTAAAGGTAATTTAAAACGGAAATTTTAAAATTTGGACTAATTTTTTTTTTTTTTTTAGATTTAGGCCGTTGAATTAAAAGTAAAGGTTAATCTGATTTAAAGGAATTAAATCAACATTTAAAAATTTAAATCGAATTTATATAATTCGAGATGATTTAAAGTGAGATTGAATTTGAAATTAGTTAAAATTGAAATTTGATTTAAATAGTTTGGATTTGTGATTAAAGTTTAATAGTTTTAAATTCAAATGGAATTTGATTTGAATATTGGAAAGAATCGAGCTTAATTCAACTTGAATTGGGATTAATCCGAAATAGAGTTGAAATGAAGTTGTTTAAACTGATTTGGGATTGAATCAATGTTAAGAGGTAGTGGAAATTTAAAATTGAATTGTTTGGAATGAAGATTGGATAGTGGAACATTTGGCTCTGAAACTATTTCCAAACAAATTATTTTAATATAAGCTTTCTTAAGTCTATTTTTCTAAGCTATTTACTAATACAACCTTTCTTTTTAAAGCCAAACTATTTTATACTTATTTTTGAAACTATATAACAATTTTACAACTGTTTTATAAACTAATTACAGTTTTTCAATGGTTTTATAACTAATTACTATTTACAACTATTTTACAGCTATTTTACAATTTAGTAATTATTTTTCAACTACTTATCTATTTTCATTCTTCAAGTTATTTTCTAAATTTAAGCTGGACTGAGTTTAAACTATTTATGATTAATTACCAATTGAGATAAGGATTAAAGTGATAATCCAAATGGAATTGAAACAATTGCGAATAAGTGGACAGAAATTAAAGTGAAGGTGAATAGAAAGAATATTGATTTAGCTAATAATCAATGAAGATAAATACGTAGGGTGTACGTATATTATTCTATTCGTATAATGATTTGATCCGGATTCGAACACATAATTTCGAGATAGTATATCGATCGGAGTTAGGATTTTTCATTTGATTTTCGACGGCGAACCCTGGATATGGATTTTTGGTTGATTCTGGGAATTCTCTATTATAGTTACGACTTTGCAAGGAGAATGACACCTGATCAAGAAACCAGATCTGAGTCCGCACTAGGAAGTCGGGTGGACGATACTAGTTCGGAAGAGAAATTGTGTGATCAAGTGAGAGATAAGATTGATATGCATACGGATGATATGTATACATCGTACGGGTTTGAACGAAATTGATATTGAAAATTTGTGGATAATAACTATAAATGGTTTTTGAAATGAAAAGTATATTTTGTGAAATATATGATGAAATAAATGGGAATTGGATATTTTTACGATTAGAACTCATTTTTATAGAAAAGTAGTATGGTTAATAACTTTATAAAAGAGTAATCAAATTTGAATACTTTATTTGAAATAAACAAAGTTATATATCTTTGTTATATATGTGATAAAACGCCCCTTGTTGAATCTTTTACCAGAGAAAAAAGTGTTTTTGAAAGTATTTGAAGTATAAAAAGAGAATTTATACAAGTATGAAGTGATCCAAAGATTTTCAAAGTTACATATATACATACATACATATATATGAAGGATTTTATGAGAATGATTTTGGAAAAAAGGTTTTGGAACCTATGGATTTTGAAAAGGCTTTTGATTCTTGGGTAAAATCAATTTTGGAATTTGGAAAGCATAGTTTGAGAATTATCGATTTTGGGATAATCGATTTTAAGAAAGGAGATTTATATGGGATTCATACTAAGTGTATGATTTGGAAGATACTACATGGGTATAGTATAAAGTGTTTTGAAAATGGCTCTGGAGAAAAAGGCGCTCCCTTGAAATGAACTTCTTAGGAGTACCATAGGTTGGTACTGCCTTGAGCCCCGAGGGGGAGTCTCTAAAGTGGATCCTATGAGGAAGTCCGGACAAACTAAAGTTCCTGAGGATTATTAGGTAGCGAAAGTCGAGGGCATTGATGCCTACAGAGGCATTTGGGTTATGTTGTGAGGATAGTGTGACTCGATGTCACTGCAATCTACCATGGGCCATCGCGGAAATCGTATGGAGGTGAGTGTCAACGGTCTACATCTGATTTTGCCGGGAAGGCAACGTAACATCGGTAGACTGCGATCTGTGGTCGAGGGGAGAAGTTTAATTTTTGGCAGTGAAACTTGAGGGCACTCATGCCTACAGTTACATGGACTTTTGCTGTGATGGAAGCGTAACCCAGGATGTAGCTGCGATCTGTAGCAGGTTCCATCGTGTATTCGAGGCACGGAGTGCCTACAGTTATCTGTGGATTTTATCGGGATAGCAACATATCCATGGGGTTAACTGCGACCATGGATGGGGGTGATGATTTCCATAGCATTCTCACCAAAGATATTTCCTCTATTTCAAAAATGTTTTCTATATTTTCACCAAAAAGAAATCGGAAATGTTTTCCAAGTATTTTCACTGGGTGTTGAAAATGGGTTTACCAAGTACTTACAGATTTTCAGTCCTACGCCTGATCAACGTATGACCGAATTTCTGTAAGAACAAGAATGGACTTGTTCAGACATCGAGTTATAAAAAGTATTTAAAAAAAAGTTATTTTATTATATTATGTGGATTTTTAAAGTGTCTCAAAAATGACCAAAGAATAAATTATCCGACTTTAAGTTATTGCATAAATTCTGGCTTCGTTCCTTTTCGATGACGAAAAGATTCAAAAGGGGAGGAATGCGATAACCCGGATTTTTGGACATCTGTAATTGGTAAAATAACTTGGTTAATTAATAGAAATACTGAATCATAGGTTGGACAAATGAATCTGATAATAAATATTTATATTTGGATAAGTATTTATTTGATCATATCTTAACATAATCACTTAAAATTGACAAATTATTTCAAAACAATTAGTAAGGATTGTTTATATATACAGATATAAATAGATTTTAAATAGAATTATTATTTACAAATTGAATTTGTGTTTTTTTAAATATATATATATTTTAGTTGATTTTTAAATTGGATTTTAAATTGAATTTGGATTTAAACTTGAAATTTAAAAGATTGATATCTTAAAAATAAATTTGATTTGAAAATAAAATATGTATGATTTTATTAGTATATAATTTAGTTTTAAAACATATTCTTTGAAATTATATAAATATTAATATAAGGAAATATATTTAATAAGGATATAAATTAGTAAAACATATACATAGATATAAACTGAATATAATATGTCACATAAATTATATAAAAGACATTTTTATCATGCAAATTACAAATGTAAGTGCTTAGAACATGGAAAATAACAAGTATAAAAATTCTAGCATAAAATTTAACAAGTGTCACTCATAATTTTATTTTGAGAAAATTAATAAAAATAAATTCAAGACTATATAATGCTACATCTCATACTCTTCTAATTTTTTCTTTTATTCAAAACCTCAAACCATCAAGTTAAAGTTAAAAATCAGGAAAAAACAAACCAGGATTCATTTAAAGTATGAAGCTATAAACCATTTCAATATCAAAGTAACAAATCAAATTTTTCTCAAATTATCAAACAGATCCAAGCTAGGATTCCAATCATAGTAGCAGTTCAGTTTTCCAGTTTCAAAAGGAAAAAAATCAACTTCCAGGAAGAAGCTGCCCTATTCTTCTTTAAACAGTGAGTGAACAACTTTATCAAAAAGGCTCAAATTTGTTTTTATCTTGATGTTTATGCATATTGTTTGCAATAGTGTTGTGATATATATGATGCTTGCATGTTTGTGACATGTGTACTGGTTCGTGTGCATGTCTCTGTGTGTGTGTGTATACAGACCTATGTTCCAGGTTTTACAGGATTCAAATTTGACTAAAAATCAAATTCCCCTTCTCTGATCTTCTTTAGACTATGAGTTGTAAACAAAATATGTTTGTTTAAGTAGAATATCAATTTTAAAAGTATTTTCAAGATTTATTTGATGTTAGTCTTAACAAGAGAGGAGAAGTACCGTAAAATTCAAATTATATCAAATTTTTGAATTGAATTATTTCTAGTTTCATAATTAAAATCTAAATCGTTATCAAAATCTAGGATTTTAAGAGTGGAATCACAATTTTTAAGTGTGTAATTCGAGAGGGAACGCATGTTGAACGAGAGGGGAGTTTCGGGCATTTTCTGGTGATCGACGACACTTGGGTGGTCGGGGTCACGACCGGAGCAGGCTGAGGGGTCGGGGACTTTGGTAAAAATGGTCCGTGAGTTTTTAAGCCACCGTGGTGATGACAGTTCGACGATCTAGGGTTTGAACCCTAGTTTTGGCCGAGCCTGAAGATATGGTGACTGCGCCGCCGTCGAAGTTTCGAAAGAAATCGACAAAAGGGGAAAGAGAACTTGGGTCGTGGACGAGGCTGTGGCCAAAATGATGAAGCTTCTGATGGTCGGAGTTGTCATGTCGGGGTGATGTTGGTCAGAGTGTTTTGTTCCTGAGGATTTGATCAGATCGAATTCTCGATTTCGTGGTTGTTTGGGATCTGAGTGGTTGGAACCGTGAGAGGGGATGATCGATGACTTGTTGGTGAAGGTCGTAGACGCCGGAGCGATGCCGGCGATCGGTGCACGTGCACCAAAATTAGTGCATGATTCCCTGTCATGCTAGTTTTGTTTGTGAGGTAGTTCGCCTCGGTTCGAAGTTCAAGGAAAGTATATTGGGCTCAAGTATTGTTTCAGGTCTTGAGTGTTTTTATCATACTAGTTTTTGAATTTAAAACAAAGTTAAAAAAAGAGATGAAGGGAAGAGGAAATCTGGGGGAAGTAATCGAGTGGGTATCGAGTTTAACCCGAAGCAGAAGTTTAAGCAAGATTTAAAACATGTTTTTGAAAGTTTTTGGAAAGCAAAGTTTTTGAAAATTCAAATGAATTTAGTTTTAAATTTTTTTGAAATAAATTTTCTTTTCTATATATATATATGTTTTCTTTAACTTTGATTAGGAGGTTATATGATTTGTTTAACTTAAGATTTGTTGAATAAACCTTTAAGTTATTTCAAAATTAATTTTGAAAATGTAATTAAATGTTAATTAAAGGAATAAATGTTTTAAAAATATGTGATAGGTAATTAATAAAGGGAATGTTTTATCTTATAACTAATTAAGGTTTTGATAATTAATGAAGTAACTAAAGAGTCATTAATTAAATTAATTAATTGGTGATTAAGGATTGATTATTTTGTAATTAAGGGTTGTTAATTAGTTAATTAGAAATTAATTAATTAATTAATGATTAGAGATTAAATAAATTAAGAAATTAAGTTGTAATCAAGCATTAATTAATTAAATAATTAGTGATTAATCAACTGGTAATTACAGATTAATTAACTATTATTTAAGAATTGATTAATTTATGATTAAGTTTTATTAATTAATAATTAAGGTTTATTAATTAATGATTAAGGGATAATTAAATAAGTAATTAAAGACTTAATTGATTTATAAGGTAATTAAGGAATAATTAATTAATTAAATGGTTTATAATTAATTAATAATTGATTAAGCAAGGTTAAGTGATTAGTTCTTAGATAATTAATTTAATTGAAGTTAATTAAATTAATTAAATTAATTATAATATGTATTAATAATTCCTGTTTATGGATGATTGTTTGAGTAGACTGTCTGGATTGATTGATATTTATGGAATAATAATCTGTGACATTCTGTGGAGTGATACTGGATATATCTGTGATAAATGGGTGATATTTATCTATGGTGAATGCTATGTGAATTAAAAGTATCAAATTAAACCTTTAACAACCTGACCTTTTAAATGGCGTATGGGTTTCGAAGAGATCGGGGTCAGGTATAGGTAAATACCCGAAACCACTTTGATTAGTAATCTATAGTAGTTCTTTATAGTTTGGTTAGAAGCAAGCAGGCTGGAATGAAATAAGATAAGTATTATGGATATTTTAACTGGATAACAATTCTTGAATATTGTTTTGAGGTAAATGATTGACTTAAATAAGATTAGAACTCGTAGAAAAGTACAAGTTACCCTGGTAATTCACTTAAGTTATATAGCCTGGATATTTCATATTATATGGGTTTACTCACGCTGGTTTCCAGCCTGACACGAGTGTTACTTTTATGTAATGCTCGGGTCAGACCGAGTATTATAGATTTTTAGGTAAGGAAGTTCTGGAGCTCAGGTGGCGAGCTAGATGGCAGGAACATATAGAGTATTCCGCCGAGAGATATTTTTCTTTATTTGGGACAAGTTAATTTTAACTATCCAGTGTTTTTGTAATGGTTGTAACTCTGATGTATTGATGTAAATTTACAAATATAGTTTTCCTTTGTATAACTGCTATTTTATTTGATATTATATTTTGACTCGCTGCGAATGTGAGAATGTGTATTTTGGTGTTTCTGTTTCTTCTTCCTCATCTGTCTCTTTCTTCTTTTCCCTAACTATCCGGAATTTTCGGAATCGAAAATTTCGGGTCGTTACATAAACAATTATGAATTTAAGTAAATGTTGTAGCTATTTACAATTAAATCGAATAGTAAAAGTGAATATTATATTAATGGAATGATTATAACTCTAGAAAACATTAAAATGATTTAGAAATGGATTTAATATTCAATAATACTATGTATGGAAGAATGAATGTGAAAAAGAAATAATCTATAAATGGCGAATTGAATTGTATAGAAACTTACCTAATAATGTATAATCCAATAATTGAAATAAAAATAACTTATTTAAGCAATGAATGTAAAGTAATAATATGAAAGAAAATGACATTGTATGAATAAAGGAGAAATGAACTTTTGTAAGTAATAACGAATGTAAATTAATGAACATGAACATTGTATGAATGAGAAAAGAGAAGTAAATGATGTGAAAAAAGGAGAAAAAACAAATTAAATAGTAAATGTGAAAATGTATACAATACTTCAATAATGATTTCATTTATGATTCAAATAATTGAAGTGGATATAACTTATGTATGTAAGGAATGTAAATTAATGAAATAAGCCTTATATGAATGAATGGGA
The DNA here is from genome assembly GCA_030765085.1 of Allium cepa. NCBI lineage: Eukaryota > Viridiplantae > Streptophyta > Magnoliopsida > Asparagales > Amaryllidaceae > Allium > Allium cepa. The sequence goes on along the minus strand of CM060935.1, from coordinate 326,201,725 downwards.
ATTAAAATTTTGTAAGTGATGAACGTGAATTAAAGAAAATCACTGTATGAAAAAAAAGAACAATAAATGATGTGAAAAAGATAAATTGAGTAAACTTAAAAATGTGTTGAATTCTTTGTTTGTTTGGGTTATGGATTGGTTGGGAAAGGATACTTCTATTTTGCATAGAGATGTATAAATATCCATAAAGTTTTATCTATAACTGTTGAGTGTATGGTTTATGTAATGACCCGAAATTTCGACCTCGAAAATTCGACACTAATACGTTCAATTGTAGAAGTGCCGAGCAATCGAACGCCGAAATTTCAAATTGTTAGAGAAAAGAAGAAGAAGGTAGAAGAAGAATAGAAAATAACATCATCCCACATTCACAGCGGATTATATGTAATATCAAATAATAGCATTTATACAAAGAAAGCTGTAATTGTCAAATTTATAATAATACATCAGAGTACAGTCATAACTGAACAGTTATAAATAACCTGTCCCATATTACAATAATATAACACCAAGATACAATGGAATACACTCCATACGCTCTTGCCATTCTGCTCGCTTCTCGAGCTTTCGAACGTCCTAACCTGAAAATCTGTAATACTCGGTCTGACCCGCGCATTACATCAAAGTAACATCCAGGTCAGGCCGAAAACCAGCGTGATTAAACCCATCTAACATGAAATTCTAATGCATAAAAATTATTTAAAACCTGGGGTAACTCGTACTTCACTACAATTTCATAACTTGTTATAGTCAACACTTATTTCACACATTAATATCTAAGTACCAAAACCTAGTTTAAATGGTCCAGTTACTTAAATTATCCAATTCCAGCCTATTTGATTCTAAACTCAAATCTAATGAATTACTGAAAATTACTAATCGAAGTGGTTTCGGGTATTTGCTGATACCAGACCCTGGTCTCTTCGAATCCAAAATCATCTTAAAAACAAAGCTGTTTGAGTTTTAAATAATTCCATTTATATTCAGAATTAAATATTTACATAGCAATTCATCACAGATGCACAGTTCAATCCAAACATATCATATCACAAAGCATCACAAATCACATATCAAAGATATCAAATAATCTAAGTCATTCAGTATATCTTAATCATCTATAAGCAAGATAAATTAATTTGTACCATTTCTAATTAATTTAATTACTTTTAAATCCTGCTTACTTAACATTAATTAATTACAAACCATTAATTAATCATCCTTTAATTACCCATTAATTATCCATAATTACTTTCATTAAGTAATTATCCCATTGGTAAATTATCCTTAATTAATTAAACTTTTAATTATTTAATAACTCCTCTAATTACTAATTAATTTAACAAATTAATACTTTAATTAATTACATTAAGTAATCATTTGAGTAATTAATCTCTGATTACTTACGTTAATTAATCTCTAATTACTAATTAATTAATCTCTGATTACCAATTAGTTAATCTCTAACCCTTAATTATTAATTAATTAATCCTTACTCATTAATTAATCAATCTTAATTATTTCTTAATTACTTATATTAAGTATTTATTATTTAAGTGATTATTCTTTAATTAATTAACTTTAATCATTAATTGCCTAAGATCTTAATTTATAAAATAAAATAAACCATTAATTAATTAATTACTTAATTTAAATCATTATTAAATTTCATTTGTAATCACATAGGACTTTACTTAAATAATTAACTTACTATATAATTATATTAACCCGAAAATGATTTAAATTCAAACTCTTGACTTATAATTTATTTTTTGAAACTTGTTTAATATTTAACTCTTACTTTGAAAACCTTCTTTGCTTTTAAACTTGCTAACAATCTTCACCTTTTCCTTGTTCACTTTCTTTATTCTTCCTTCTATTTCTATTTTCCTCTTTTACATTGCTTAGATTTCCTACCTGATTCCCCTGGCCCAACTTCTGGCCTACTCTCTCTTTTACTTCTCTTCATTAATAATTTTTTCTTCACGGCCCATAAATCATTCTCCTACTTCTTCCCATCTTCACAAATATTTCACCTGCTATGCATACATCAACCCAACCTATGCACGTCATCGTGGATATGCATGAGCAGCTCACCACTGGAACTTGTCTTCGAGCATCCCTTACCATTGCCTACGATGCCCTCGACTTGATCACCCACACGAGAAAACATGAAACTATATTTTTGAAAAGTTCAAAACCCAGGCTTCAACCAGATGAAGTCGTCGCCACTAAACAATCTTCTAACGCCACCGATCACCCTCTAACTTCACCCAAAGACATGTCATACCACCCTCTTCCCTTCCCAACAGGACCGCACATCTCGCACCACCCCACCATCTTGCCATTTCCTCCAAACTGAGCTTCCTTCCAAGCAGCCTAGAACCCTAGAATCATCTTGGCATGTTAATCCATTCAATAAGAAAAACATCTACCAATTTTCCCTTAAGAGCAACTGACCCAAGCTCCTCCAAGCCAAATGACCTGCCTCAAAAATCATCACGATGTCGGAATTTGGTTTTTCACCCAAATCCGATCATCCTCTGATTCCTTCTTACATCCAAACTTAAAAATCACGAAACTATAACCTAAAATCATCTTTCCACAAGATGATTTCGATTATATAAACAAAACATTAAATTTAAACAACTTATTTTCTGACTTGGATTGGTTTTTACTGTAAATTAAATCTTTTCAAATGTATGCTTAATATTTTTAACTTGAAATTATATTTCAAAGCTAAATCTAGAAAGTACAAACAAATTTATTTTAGAGATCTCAACATAAAATTGTTTATATTAAGAGATGCAGATTTTTAAACTTGATTTAGCCTGTTGAGAAACAAAAACAAAGGTAAATACCTATATACACACTGGCACATTTGTATACACAGATATACATAGAATAAATCACATTTATATACATGAAAATGCTTTAATCCATCCATTCAACATTACTTCAATTTTTGATCACATGCAACAATCATATATACAGATTAGGCTTAAATAGGAAGAGGTGTTACTTACAGCTTTTTTGAAAAAGAAATAGAGAGAAGGTCTTTATCTTATAATCTGGAACTTGATTTGAATTTTGTAACTGCCATTTGGAATTTGATCTGTTTTGATTAGTTGAGTTGAAGTGCTTTGTTTCTTTACTTAATGAATTAGCTTTGAGACTGAGTTGAACTTGAATTTTGTCGAGCTTCATGTTTGAAACAATTTGAAAGATTTCGTTTGCTTTTTTTCTTTGATTTTGTTTACTCGTTTATTACAGGCTTTGGTTTCTCTTTGGTTTTAAAACTGAAGATAAAAAGAGAAGATGAAAGAGAGGGATAGAGAGATGTTTATATAACTTTGCTTAATTTAAAATAAAATAAATGACACTTGTTCAATTAGCTTACACTTGTAATTGCATGTAACAATTAGTTTACATTCGTAATTATTATGAACTATATGTTTTTATATGATTTTTACATTAAGATTTTCAATTTAGTTATATATAGATATATCCTATGTTTTAAATATTTTCTATCTCTAATAAATGCTTTTCCCTTTTATATTAAAATAAGTTTTCATATTATTTATATATGTTTTATAGTTTTTTTATACTTATAAACTAAATTTATTTTCTTGTGTAAATTTTAAAAGAAAGTATACAACCCTTTATCAATTCTTATTTCAAACTATCAATCACCCAATGTTTCTTATTTACAATATACATACATACATACATACATACATACATACATACATATAATTGGAAATATCTAGGTGAATTTTGATATATATATATATATATATATCCACACCCTTTAAATTTACATATATTCTATTAATTATCAAATAACAGATGTCCAAAAATCTGGGTTATCACATTCCTCCCCCTTTGAATCTATTCGTCCCCGAAAAGAAACGAAACCAGAATTCATTAAAATGCTTATTATTATCAATTAAATTATTCTTTGATCATTTCAACTATATACTCTTTAATTAAGAATTTTTAAACACTTTAAAATATATATAATATTACCAAAATAGTTTTATAAAAATACTTTTTATAAATCGATGTCTCAACAAGTTCCTCGTCATTCTCACAGAAATTCGGTCATACATTGATCAGGCGTAGGACTAAAAATGTATATGTACTTGGTAAACCCGTTTCCAACACCCAGTGAAAAATACTTGGAAAAAAATATTTTGTTGAAAATATAGAAAACATTTTTGAAAATAGAGGAAACATCTTTGGTGAGAATGCTCTGGAAATCATCACCCCCTCCATGGTCGTAGTTAACCCAATGGTTACGTTGCCATACAGAAAAAATTCAGATATAACCGTAGGCACTCCATGCCCCTCGATTATGCCATGGAACCCGCCACAGAACGTAGCCACATCTAGGGTTACGTCGCCATCACGGCAAAATCCATGTAACTGTAGGCATCGGCGCCCTCGAATTTCTCTGCCAAATGAAATTTCACCACTCTACATAGGTCGCAATCTACATCAATCGAGTCCCAATGTATCCTTAGGCTCTCACGGCCTCTCGAATTTCGCTATGTCTTCATAGATCGCAGTCTACCGATGTTACGTTGTCATCACGACAAAATCAAACGTAGACCGTTGGCTCTCACAGCACACATGACTTCCGCTATGGTCCATAGTAGATCGCAGTGACATCGAGCTACATTATCGTCATAGCATAGCCCAAATGTCTCTGTAGGCATCAACGCCCTCAACTTTCACTACCCACAATGCAAAATCCTCAAAAACATCAGTTTGTCCCGACTTCCTCCCAGGATTCAATTTAGAGCCTCCTCCTTAGGGCTCAAGGCAGAACAACCCCATGGATCTCCTATGAAGTTCATTTTAGTGGGAGCGCCTTTTTTGCCAGAGCCAATCTCCAAACATTTTATACTATAAACTTATAGTATCTTTCAAATCATACCCTTTATAATTGATATAAATCTCCTTTACACAAAATCGATATCTCAAATCGATAGCTCCAAACTTGGCTTTCCAAACTACCAAAATTTGATTTTCCCCAAAAATCAAAAGCCTTTCCAAAATCCATAGGTTCCAAAACCTTTTTCCAAAATTGTTCTCATAAAATCATATATATATATATATATATAATCTTGAAAAATCTTGGATCACTTCATACTTATATAAATTCCTTTTTCATACTTTAAATATTTCCAAAAATCTTTTCTTCTGGCTATAGATCCAACATAGGGGAGCTTATCATATATAACAATATATATAACTTTTGTAACGACCCAGAATTTTATTTAATTAAAATTTGAATATTTCATTAATTTTAAATATTAATAAGTGAATTTATAAGTCGAATAAGTTTTATTTCGAATAATTGGATTTAATTGAATAATTAAATCAATAATTTAATACGTTAAATTATGGAAATAATTGAAAATTGAGTTAAATATGATTGAAAATGATTTGTAAAATTTTATTTTATCATATTGAAGTTAGAACGATATTATAGAACTTTTAAAATCAAATTAAAAGTTTATTTGTGAAAATTGAATATTTAATATAAAATCGACTAGTGAAAATAGTCAATTTTTGAACAGTCTCGGAATTAAACGAAACTAGTTCCATTGGATCCGTAATAGTTAGTTATTACCGGATTTCAATTTTCGCGTCAATCGGAGTTATCGTTTGATCGTGGCAGCTCGAAACGCATCGAATTGTTTTTAATATTAATTTGGCGAGTTAAAATAGCCACTTTTAAAAAGTCTCGAATTTCAACGAAACCAGTTTCATCGGATCCGTAATGTGATATTATTGTAGGCTTTCAAATTTCGTGTCAATTGGATTTACCGTTTGTCCGGTACAAATTAAAACGCCTAGAAAATCGTTTAAATCGGTTTAATTCAAATTGAACGTTTATTGCCATAACTCGCACAGATGTCCGAATTAGCTTTCGAAACCTGTTCCATTGTGTCCGGAACGTGGGGTAAACCCTAGAAACGCTGGTTACGGCGTGTAAATCGGAGTTCGGAATTCCCGGATGAATAGTGTTCAACGAGTTCCTATAAATAGACACCCTCCCCTTCATAAAAAAAAAAACTAAAACCTAAACCCTAGCCGCCAGTCAACTATTCAATGGCCGAAATTGTCTCCCTTTCTCCTCTTAATCTCTCTCGATCCAAACACTTTTAGCCTTCGATTCCTAAATGAAACTTGTAGAGCTTCGCAAGATCTTGAAATCCATAGGGTGATGATGGGTTTTGGAGCAACGTAGAGGGAGCAATGGGGGGCCGACGCACGTATGTTGCGCATGGTTTTCCATGCTAAAGGGGGGGCCGAGTTCACCCTAGTCGCGGCCGGTGGTAGAGGGTGCAAAGGCTAGTCGAATGGCGCCGGTCTGATGAACTCTCGACGTCGTTGGTGGTTGCAATATCAAAACCTAATATTGGAGAGATGGGTTTGAGCTTGCGTGATTTCCTGGAGATGGACGTGCGTGATGGGGAAGAAAGGATGGACGGTGAGGATTGCATGGAGCATGGATCTAGCGGCCAATAATTGTTAGGTTTAGAAATTATAAAATTTAGTTGTAAATTTTATATAAAATTCAGGTAAACTTCAGAAATTCATAACTTTTTCATACGACGTCGAAAACGCGCGAAACCAGTTGCGTTGGAATCGTATGGATGAGCACTACGCGATGGATTTGGATTGGATTCGTTTGGAGTTAGTGAGAATTTTGGGTAAAATTAAACGTCCGTTTAATTTTATTCGAAATAAATCGCTAAAACGAAATTGAAATCAAGGTGAGAACTTCACACTCAATCGAATCAGTTTCGATTTTATTTTAAATAGTTAGATTTAAAATATTTGAATGCATGTTTGAATGATGATTGTTATCTATTGATTGTTAAAATAGACATTATGCGCCGTTAGTAAGCGGATGTTATTTATTAAAAACATATACCGCGAATATTTCATAAACAGTGAAATTGGTATTATATATATATAATAGCAATATATATATTGGCATATGTATATATTGGAGTTATTGATTTCCCGCATTTGTATAGCGGATGAGACCCTATTGCGCCGTCTATTAAGCGGATAATATTTCAAATCCCATATACCGCGATAATTCCGTACTGGAACGGAATTGGTATTGTGCTAATGTTTGTGGATGCAGGAAAACAGGTTGGAGGGATCCAACTGGATTCCTCAATAGTATTTATTTGATTTCAGATATTTTGATATTTGATGGATTATCATATCGATATATGATATCGTTGTAGTCGTGATTGACTATTTGGTATGTAGCATCATTGGACCAAATTTTGGGATTTTAAAATGATTTTAAAGTGATTTTTGAAAGTATACGTTATAAAAATATTTTTTGAATTGATCCATTTTAAATAAATAAACGTATAATTTTAATGTTATAAAAATTATGATTTTGAGAAATACGATTAAAGATTTAGTTTTGAAAATATGAGGTTAATGGTTTTATAAAATAGTTTAAAATTGGGGATTTGAATTTATTATAAAAAGTTGAAAATATAGGATTTATAAAATTTAATTATTTTATGGATAAAAATGGTGAAATTATAAAGGAATTTAAAGACGTTTTAAAGAATAATATAAATTGATTTATATTAAGAGATTTATAAATGGATATTTATAAATTGAAATATTGACATTATAAAACGAGTTTTATAAGTGTTAGAATGAATTATGAATGAAATTCGGAAATGAATGAAATTTATAGAATTATAAACGGTGAAGTTATAAATGGAATTTTATAAGCAGTAGGTTTATAAAATTTGCAAAATTATTAAAAGAATGGTTTTGGATAAATAATTGAATCTTATAAGTTATAAGATTTATAATTATGAAGTTCAAAGGAACGATTTTGTAAACAAATAAATTATAAGTATTTGACTTATAATATGAACCTTTAGTTTATAATTGAATTATAAATCGAATAGGTTAATAAGGGAGATGTATAAAAAGGAAGTAGTTATAAAACAAATAGAAATAGAATTTATAAACGTTGTTTTATAAATTCGCAAACGACTTATTTTGATAAGTAAATAGTTGAAACCTATTAATGAAGTTATATTCACGTTTTTGACTGTGAATAACCCTTTGAAATAAAATGAATAAAAGGATGAAATTTGTTAACGTAGTATATTAACGTTTTTGAATAGTGAATAATATGTTAAAGAAAATGTTTAGATTTGAGGTTTTAAATAGAATTAAAACGATCTAACGATGTTTTAAAATGTGTTGAGATTCGAAACCATAGATTTCAACATCTATTGTTGAAATAGACGTTTTCGAGAAATAAAAGGAAATGGTGGACTATAACACTGTTGTTATAGTAAATGATTTCCGAAAGGAAATGTTTTGTATAGTATTGGGATTTATATATCTATTTTAATTTCGAATCCCTATACTAGTGATCTTGGGTTGTCGTAACGATGTTTTACGTAACATTCGTTTTGGCCCAAATAAATATGTTTAAGAGAATAATTTCCTTAAAGAATGAAATATATACTTAATCTCGATTTAAGTATATTGAATATTTTCCAAGTGTTGAAAATAAATAGGTTCATGAATTACTTATTAAATAAGTATGGAAATGTTTTCCAATATAAAGTGAATGTTTTGAGAATTTATCTTTTTGAAGATAAATTGAAATGAATAATTGAAATCGTTTATTCATAAATATTTTGAAATATAAATTCATTATGGAATTTATAAATGAAAAGGAGAATTTGTTTAAAAATAAATATTGATTTATTTTTGAAGTATTGAAAATAATATATCTTGTAAAGATATTTTGGAAAATAAATAATTGGGAAAATTATTTGGAATCTGGTGATGTTGTGCATATCCATTGATAGTTCAATAACCGACTATCAATATTTCCCTTTGAATGGGTAATTGATGTGATTTGTTTGAATTTGAATGCCACACTTATTTTTGAATAAGCGCTCACTATTCGGGTTAACCGGGAAAGGACCATGGGGCCGTATAACCCATTCCGAATATGTGATACGTCGTTATGAATTGCATTAGAAGACCGGTGTTGAAGACCGGATCTTTTTGAAAGAGAAAGGACAACTCGTCGATTGTCTTTGCACCGAGTAGCTACGGTATAGAGACTCCCTATGTGATGGGAAGTCCGGACGTGATTAGAGATTATCCGGATTGCAAGGACTTCTTTGTAAGTGCCTTCGGTTCTGTTCGAGCCCGGAACAGACTTGTATGGATTGTATGTCTGACATTACAAATTGAGATATAAAGCAGATTTCTTTCAAATATATTTCTGTTGGTGGCGGAGAATTTATTCTTTTAGCTTAACACCCTTCTCTGAGACGTACGAGCTCAGAGGTTATGTAGTTGAAGGTTATCAGCGATATATTCCCAATTTGGTAATGTGACATGCTGAGTGATGCTGTGAAATGATCATTGTGTTGATTATTTGTGATAGGATCATTTGTTTGATCGTCTATCCTGGTGATCATTTCTATGATCATTTGTTGACCCAATGCATGGCTTTTTGTATAAAGTATGTTTTTGTGGACGTGACTTCGTCGAGCCTCACACCTCGGGAATGGTCAAAACAGGAAAGATGCGGCAAGGTTATGAGGGGTAGCGCCCTTTAGGATATGTGCATTTCCTTCTGGAAAAGGGTGGTATCATGGTATGGAGCCCAGATACTTACTCATGTTGAAAACACTTTATGATTGTGTGAATTGATTGCGAGCGCTCGGTGAAAGGTCCCAAAGGACCGGGGGATGGCATATTCGGTCAGTTGTTACTCAGTTAGGGGTAACTCGGCCTTGTGTTGGTAGAGATCCGGTTTGGTTCTCGGGGATGTCCATCCAGAGGCATTCTCATGTGGCAATGGGAAGTTCCTTGGCCTGATCATTCGTTGGAAATCCAAAGAAACAATACGATCCTTGTACGGTTTTAGTTGTATAACCTGCTATGGAATGTGGCGGTAACCTGCTATTGAACATAGTTAGCTATAGTAGGCATAGTTCGAAATGTCTATGCTGGCTAAGATTTATATTCTACTTTCGAAATAAATTTTTCCTACACTATGCACTAGTAATAATATCAAATGTTCTTTTAATGCGTATCAAGCATCTTTGACTATCATAAGGAGAAATCTCCTCCGATTCTGCGTTTGCATGTGTGTGTGTGCGGGAGGTTTTATGGTAGTCTCATTTTTAAAAGCATTGCGAATTGACTTTAAAAATATTCCTCTATTTTGATTTTAAAGATAAATAAACTGTTTTGAGTTCTCACACCAGTCACATGACTGACTCGGAGTTTATTGTTTTCCTTCCTAAACTCTGGGTGCCCACCAATTTCCACACGGGCAGTCAAGAGTTAGGTTTATCAGGATATTCTGGATATTCTGGAATTGCTGGAGGCAAGCTGGATGGCATGGCGTATTACTAGTATAGTATTTCTTTTTCCGCTGCACTGTTTGTTGTTGTACACTCTGATGTAATGATGATATGATGTGATGTAATGTAATAACTGATATAGTTCTTGGTTTAAAGATTATTCATTTATTATTATATGTTGTTCCGCTGCGAATTGTGAGATTCTGTTATTGTTCTGCTGTTTTCTGTTCCGTTCTATTTTCTATTCTCTTTCCTCTCTATTTTCCACCTTCTTATCTCTTCTTCTTCTCTTTCTTTTTCTTAAAACCCTAAGTGTTCGGTTTTCCGTCGTTCGATTGCTCGGCAGTCGATAAAGTGAGTATCGATGTTGAATTTTCGAAAGACGAAGAATCGGGTCCTTACATCTGGTATCAGAGCATATGGTTAAGCGACAACCATGGTTCTGTTGGGTATTACTCATTAGAGATACAGTCAGTAGTGCTCTAGAATGAGTTTGAGTGTAATAATAGCTATGAGAGCGTATTTGTTAGTGAATATATAAAATTGTTTTATATTGTGATGATTGGTTTGTTGAGTGGCATATGAACCTTCGTCAGCGTGGTCTCGACAACTATGCCGAAGGGGTTTCTAAACACTTGAATAGAACAATTCGACACAGTATTGTTTTAAATTGGGTAAATGAAATAATTTTACTTGATTATATTTTTATATATAAAGGAATAATTTTTCAGAATTATTAAAGTGAAAATAAGTTGATTGTTTTGTTGTTTGAATAATCTAAGTAAAAGAATAATTGTATAAGAAAAAGAATTATAAGTATGAAATTATAATTAAAGTGATTTACAATTGTGAAATAAACTTATATATATAAGAAGTGAAACTATATGAATATATTTATGAATATGAGTTGTAAATATAAAAATGAATTTAAAGTTAAATGGAATATAACTTAAGAGATCAAAGTAAAATAATAAAGTGAAGTGATAGATATGAACTTAAGTTATGTAAATGAATTTCAACTTTAGAAATTGAATTGAATGAATGGATTGAATGTTAATCAATTGAATGTAAATTAAGTTGATATGAAATAATGGATATAAGTGTTAATTCATTAAAATCTAATGTTATTGAAAGTTGAATAGTTGAATGAAAATCAATTTAATTAAACCAATTGAAAGTGAAGGTGTTAAACCAAATTGAATGAATATAAGCAAAGGAATTTGGTTGTAATTGATATACATTGGTTGTTATTTGATGTTAGTTGATTGTATATAATTCATTAAGTGTTAATGAAATTGAGTTAATGAAATTGGAAGCTAAAGTAATTGAAATTCAATTAGAAGTTAAGTGAATTTTAAATAGAATTGAATTTGATTTGGAAGTGAACCAACTTGAATATGAATTAGCGGATATAAACTAATTGAAAATGAATGTTAGTAAAAACATCCACTGTTAAATGAATCAAATGGGATTAAATTGAAAACCTATTTCATTGAATATTAATGAGAATATGAATGAATATTTATTGGTTATGAATGCTAGTTGGTTGATAGTTGAATATATTGTTTTTGTTGCGTTTGCTATGTTGGCATATATAGTTATTATGTTGCTATATGTTGTATATCGATACTATTGTCTACATGCATGTTCTCATGTTGTTTGTTGAGTGATTAGTAGGTGCGGATCGCGTTTGCTTCGCATTTGGAGCTCGCTTTCGCGCTATATTAGCCGTATATGCTTGCTAATAAAATATAAGGTACATATCTCGGATTACATACCGTACTTTTATACTTTTTCCCTTCGGGATGCCTCATTACTTGATGAGATGTATATTTGTGATATATATACTGTCATTTTTTTTTCGGCTCGAGCCGCGCAAAGGAGACTATGGCGATTTTTTCCGAAAATTTAAGGCGTTAGAAAAAATTTGAGAAAATGGAAAGTTTTGAAAACTTTAACTTTGATTTGGAATTGAAAGTTAAACAATAGTAGTTGTTTTTGAAAAGATAACTAAATATGATTTGAAACATAGTAAAGTATTGTAAGAAATTTAATTATGAATTTTGGAAAGTTAATAAATTCTGTAATTTTTCTTACTTGTTAATTTCGAGGACGAAATTCTTTTAAGGGGGAAGATTGTAACGACCCAGAATTTTAATTAATTAAAATTTGAATATTTAATTAATTTTAAATATTAATAAGTGAATTTATAAGTCGAATAAGTTTTATTTCGAATAATTGGATTTAATTGAATAATTAAATCAATAATTTAATACGTTAAATTATGGAAATAATTGAAAATTGAGTAAATATGATTGAAAATGATTTTTAAAATTTTATTTTATCATATTGAAGTTAGAACGATATTATAGAACTTTTAAAATCAAATTAAAAATTTATTTGTGAAAATTGAATATTTTAATATTAAATCGACTAGTGAAAATAGTCAATTTTTGAACAGTCTCAGAATTGGACGAAACTAGTTCCATTGGATCCGTAATAGTTAGTTATTACCGGATTTCAATTTTCGCGTCAATCGGAGTTATCGTTTGATCGTGGCAGCTCGAAACGCATCGAATTGTTTTTAATATTAATTTGGCGAGTTAAAATAGCCATTTTTCAAAAAGTCTCGGATTTTGACGAAACAAGTTTCATCGGATCCGCAATGTGATATTATTGTAGGGTTTGAAATTTCGTGTCAATTGGATTTACCGTTTGTCCGGTACAAATTAAAACGCCTAGAAAATCGTTTAAATCGGTTTAATTCAAATTGAACGTTTATTGCCATAACTCGCACAGATGTCCGAATTAGCTTTTGAAACCTATCCCATTGTGTCCGGAACGTGGGGTAAACCCTAGAAACGCTGGTTACGGCGCGTAAATCGGAGTTCGGAATTCCCGGATGAATAGTGTTCAACGATTTCCTATAAATAGACACCCTCCCCTTCATAAAAAAAAAATAAACTAAAACCTAAACCCTAGCCGCCAGTCAACTATTCAATGGCCGAAATTGTCTCCCTTTCTCCTCTTAATCTCTCTCGATCCAAACACTTTTAGCCTTCGATTCCTAAATGAAACTTGTAGAGCTTCGCAAGATCTTGAAATCCATACGGTGATGATGGGTTTTGGAGCAACGTAGAGGGAGCAATGGGGGGCCGACGCACGTATGTTGCGCACGGTTTTCCATGCTAAAGGGGGGGCCGAGTTCACCCTAGTCGCGGCCGGTGGTAGAGGGTGCGAAGGCGAGTCGAATGGCGCCGGTCTGATGAACTCTCGACGTCGTTGGTGGTTGCAATATCAAAACCTAATATTGGAGAGATGGGTTTGAGCTTGCGTGATTTCCTGGAGATGGACGTGCGTGATGGGGAAGAAAGGATGGACGGTAGGGATTGCATGGAGCATGGATCTAGCGGCCAATAATTGTTAGGTTTAGAAATTATAAAATTTAGTTGTAAATTTTATATAAAATTCATGTAAACTTCAGAAATTCATAACTTTTTCATACGAGGTCGAAAACGCGCGAAACTAGTTGCGTTGGAATCGTATGGACGAGCACTACGCGTTGGAGTTGGATTGGAGTCGTTTGGAGTTAGTGAGAATTTCGGGTAAAATTAAACGTCCGTTTAATTTTATTCGAAATAAATCGCTAAAACGAAATTGAAATCAAGGTGAGAACTTCACACTCAATCGAATCAGTTTCGATTTTATTTTAAATAGTTAGATTTAAAATATTTGAATGCATGTTTGAATGATGATTGTTATCTATTGATTGTTAAAATAGACATTATGCGCCGTTAGTAAGCGGATGTTATTTATTAAAAACATATACCGCGAATATTTCATAAACAGTGAAATTGGTATTATATATATAATAGCAATATATATATATTGGCATATGTATATATTGGAGTTATTGATTTGCCGCATTTGTATAGCGGATGAGACCCTATTGCGCCGTCTATTAAGCGGATAATATTTTAAATCCCATATACCGCGATAATTCCGTACTGGAACGGAATTGGTATTGTGCTAATGTTTGTGGATGTAGGAAAACAGGTTGGAGGGATCCAACTGGATTCCTCAACAGTATTTATTTGATTTCAGATATTTTGATATTTGATGGATTATCATATCGATATATGATATCGTTGTAGTCGTGATTGACTATTTGGTATGTAGCATCATTGGACCAAATTTTGGGATTTTAAAATGATTTTAAAGTGATTTTTGAAAGTAAACGTTATAAAAATATTTTTTGAATTGATCCATTTTAAATAAATAAACGTATAATTTTAATGTTATAAAAATTATGATTTTGAGAAATACGATTAAAGATTTATTTTTGAAAATATGAGGTTAATGGTTTTATAAAATAGTTTAAAATTGGGGATTTGAATTTATTATAAAAAGTTGAAAATATAGGATTTATAAAATTTAATTATTTTATGAATAAAAATGGTGAAATTATAAAGGAATTTAAAGACGTTTTAAAGAATAATATAAATTGATTTATATTAAGAGATTTATAAATGGATATTTATAAATTGAAATATTGACATTATAAAACGAGTTTTATAAGTGTTAGAATGAATTATGAATGAAATTCGGAAATGAATGAAATTTATAGAATTATAAACGGTGAAGTTATAAATGGAATTTTATAAGCAGTAGGTTTATAAAATTTGCAAAATTATTAAAAGAATGGTTTTGGATAAATAATTGAATCTTATAAGTTATAATATTTATAATTATGAAGTTCAAAGGAACGATTTTGTAAACAAATAAATTATAAGTATTTGACTTATAATATGAACCTTTAGTTTATAATTGAATTATAAATCGAATAGGTTAATAAGGGAGATGTATAAAAAGGAAGTAGTTATAAAACAAATAGAAATAGAATTTATAAACGTTGTTTTATAAATTCGCAAACGACTTATTTTGATAAGTAAATTGTTGAAACCTATTAATGAAGTTATATTCACGTTTTTGACTGTGAATAATCCTTTGAAATAAAATGAATAAAAGGATGAAATTTGTTAACGTAGTATATTCACGTTTTTGAATAGTGAATAATATGTTAAAGAAAATGTTTAGATTTGATGTTTTAAATAGAATTAAAACGATCTAACGATGTTTTAAAATGTGTTGAGATTCGAAACCATAGATTTCAACATCTATTGTTGAAATAGACGTTTTCGAGAAATAAAAGGAAATGGTGGACTATAACACTGTTGTTATAGTAAATGATTTCCGAAAGGAAATGTTTTGTATAGTATTGGGATTTATATATCTATTTTAATTTCGAATCCCTATACTAGTGATCTTGGGTTGTCGTAACGATGTTTTACGTAACATTCGTTTTGGCCCAAATAAATATGTTTAAGAGAATGATTTCCTTAAACAATGAAATATATACTTAATCTCGATTGAAGTATATTGAATATTTTCCAAGTGTTGAAAATAAATAGGTTCATGAATTACTTATTAAATAAGTATGGAAATGTTTTCCAATATAAAGTGAATGTTTTGAGAATTTATCTTTTTGAAGATAAATTGAAATGAATAATTGAAATCGTTTATTCATAAATATTTTGAAATATAAATTCATTATGGAATTTATAAATTAAAAGGAGAATTTGTTTAAAAATAAATATTGATTTATTTTTGAATTATTGAAAATAATATATCTTGTAAAGATATTTTGGAAAATAAATAATTGGGAAAATTATTTGGAATCTGGTGATGTTGTGCATATCCATTGATAGTTCAATAACCGACCATCAATATTTCCCTTTGAATGGGTAATTGATATGATTTGTTTGAATTTGAATGCCACACTTATTTTTGAATAAGCGCTCACTATTCGGGTTAACCGGGAAAGGACCATGGGGTCGTATAACCCATTCCGAATATGTGATACGTCGTTATGAATTGCATTTGAAGACCGGTGTTGAAGACCGGATCTTTTTGAAAGCGAAAGGACAACTCGTCGATTGTCTTTGCATCGAGTAGCTACGGTATAGAGACTCCCTATGTGGTGGGAAGTCCGGACGTGATTAGAGATTATCCGGATTGCAAGGACATCTTTGTAAGTGCCTTCGGTTTTGTTCGAGCCCGGAACAGACTTGTATGGATTGTATGTCTGACATTACAAATTGAGATATAAAGCAGATTTCTTTCAAATATATTTCTGTTGGTGGCGGAGAATTTATTCTTCTAGCTTAACACCCTTCTCTGAGACGTACGAGCTCAGAGGTTATGTAGTTGAAGGTTATCAGCAATATATTCCCAATTTGGTAATGTGACATGCTGAGTGTTGCTGTGAAATGATCATTGTGTTGATTATTTGTGATAGGATCATTTGTTTGATCGTCTATCCTGGTGATCATTTCTATGATCATTTGTTGACCCAAAGCATGGCTTTTGTATAAAGTATGTTTTTGTGGACGTGACTTCGTCGAGCCTCACACCTCGGGAATGGTCAAAATAGGAAAGATGCGGCAAGGTTATGAGGGGTAGCGCCCTTTAGGATATGTGCATTTCCTTCTGGAAAAGAGTGGTATCATGGTATGGAGCCCAGATACTTACTCATGTTGAAAACACTTTATGATTGTGTGAATTGATTGCGAGCGCTCGGTGAACGGTCCCAAAGGACCGGGGGATGGCATATTCGGTCAGTTGTTACTCAGTTAGGGGTAACCCGGCCTTGTGTTGGTAGAGATCCGGTTTGGTTCTCGGGGATGTCCATCCAGAGGCATTCTCATGTGGCAATGGGAAGTTCCTTGGCCTGATCATTCGTTGGAAATCCAAAGAAACAATACGATCCTTGTACGGTTTTAGTTGTATAACCTGCTATGGAATGTGGCGGTAACCTGCTATTGAACATAGTTAGCTATAGTAGGCATAGTTCGAAATGTCTATGCTGGCTAAGATTTATATTCTACTTTCGAAATAAATTTTTCCTACACTATGCACTAGTAATAATATCAAATGTTCTTTTAATGCGTATCAAGCATCTTTGACTATCATAAGGAGAAATCTCCTCCGATTCTGCGTTTGCATGTGTGTGTGTGCGGGAGGTTTTATGGTAGTCTCATTTTTAAAAGCATTGCGAATTGACTTTAAAAATATTCCTCTATTTTGATTTTAAAGATAAATAAACTGTTTTGGGTTCTCACACCAGTCACATGACTGACTCGGAGTTTATTGTTTTCCTTCCTAAACTCTGGGTGCCCACCAATTTCCACACGGGCAGTCAAGAGTTAGGTTTATCAGGATATTCTGGATATTCTGAAATTGCTGGAGGCAAGCTGGATGGCATGACGTATTACTAGTATAGTATTTCTTTTTCCGCTGCACTGTTTGTTGTTGTACACTCTGATGTAATGATGATATGATGTGATGCAATGTAATAACTGATATAGTTCTTGGTTTAAAGATTATTCATTTATTATTATATGTTGTTCCGCTGCGAATTGTGAGATTCTGTTATTGTTCTGCTGTTTTCTATTCCGTTCTATTTTCTATTCTCTTTCCTCTCTATTTTCCACCTTCTTATCTCTTCTTCTTCTCTTTCTTTTTCTTAAAACCCTAAGTGTTCGGTTTTCCGTCGTTCGATTGCTCGGCAGTCGATAAAGTGAGTATCGATGTTGAATTTTCGAAAGACGAAGAATCGGGTCCTTACAACTTTACTATACAAAATCTAATATTCAAGTTTGATTCCCCTTATAAATTTATTCACCATACCACTTACTTTTCATAAAGTGAATTTCAAATGATATCTAACTTTTACCTTTATTCATATATATTTCTCAAAATATACTTTTCTTTCAAAAGTCATTTCTCATTTCTTTCAAATTTCAACATCAATTCCATCCAAGCACGTACGATGTACATATACCATTCGTACGCAATATCAAATCTGATTGCTCACTCGATCACACAATTTCACTTCCGAACTAATATCATCCACCGACTTCATAGTGCAGACGCAGATCTGGTTTCGTGATCAGAAACCGTCATTCCCCTTACATAGCCTAACTATGATAAAGAATTTCTAGAATCAAATCAAAAATCCATATCCAGGGTTCGCCGTCAAAGATCGAGTGAAAAATCCCAACTCGAATCGATATACTATCTCGAAATTCTGTGCTCGAATCTGGATCAAATCATTATGCGAATAGAATAATATACGCACATCCTACGTATTTATCTTCATTGATTATTAGCTAAATCAATATCTATTCACCTTCATTATGACTTATATTCACTTATTCACGATTGATTCAGTTTCCATTTAGGTCATCACTTTAGTTCTAAACAGTTTGCACTCTGACCAACTTGAATTTAGAAAATAACTTGAAAAGTTTAAAATAGATACGTAGTTGTTAAATAGAAATAAAATAGCGAAATAATTTTAAAATAGTTGTAAAATAGTTAAATAATTTGTAGAATAGTTAGATAGTTGCAAAATAGCAATAAAATAGTAATTAGTTTATAAGGTAGTTGTAAATTAGTAATTAGTTTAAAAAATAATTGTAAAATAAGTATAATTAGTTTGGGTTTTAAAAGGAAAGGTTGTATATTAAATAGCTAGGAAAATAGATTTAAAACAGTTCATATTAAAACAATTCTATTTGAAAATAGTTTCGGAGTCAAACTGGTTCCATTTCCCAATCTCCACTTCTACTCAATTTTTCTTCCCATTAAACCGATTCACTTCTAATAAAATTTGAATTAACTTCAATTCCTATCCCAAATTAAAATCAATCCCCATTTGAGTTTAAACTTATTCAACTTCAATCTCTCATCCAATAATTCAAAATCAAATTCAATTTGAACTAATTTCAATTCAAATCTCAACTTTAAACCATCACGAATTATATAAATTCAAGTTAAATTTTAAATGTTGATCTAATCCCTTAAATCAAATTAACCTTTACTTTTAAATTAGTAACTTAAATCTTTAAACCTTTTAATTCTGAGTCCAAATTTCAAAATTCCATTTTAAATTACCATTTTTCAAAGTTCAAATAAGAGTTTAAAACTTTTTAAACAATTTAGTCTTCAGAATTCAATTTATTACCCAATTTTAACTTCAAACTTTGAAACTGATTCTTAAATAATTTTAGTTTGCATGTTCATTTTTAACATTTGAATCTTAAGTTCAAAGTGATTCCCTTTTCATAATTACAATTTCACTTCAAAAAAATCAAAATAGTTCTAAAATAAGGTTTTATTTCCATTTTATTTCAGTAATGGATGTATATCAACTTAATCCATTTCTTCATTCAATTAAAATAATCCAATTCTCGGTTTCATAGATTATTAATAACAACAGGATGATATCAGGATAAGGATAAGTCATAATAAATAAACATCCAACTTATTTAAAACATTCATCAGTAGCATCCATTTCCAATTTCCAGATCTCAAACCCATTTTGAGATCACACATACTCTCCTTTAATTCAACTCATTTAACTTCCTAAGTTAAATCTCAATTTCCTTTTGAAATTTCCAATTTAGGTTGTTCATTCTAAACTCATTTAACTTCCCCAAAGTTAAATTCAATTTATTTAATCCAGCCAATCTTATTCAATTTGAATTCTCTGTTTCAAATTTTAAACTTCTTACTAAAAATCTTCCCACTTATAAGTTCAAAAACTTATTTCACTTTGGGTTTTCACATCACCTTCCAAGGAAAATTATGAACTCAACACTTAGTGTTGACCTCCAATTAACTTGTTATTATGTATATCCCATATATATACATATCCATTTCTTTTGCACTTCAAGTCATACTTTAAATTTTAAACCCTTCTTGGTTTTTTAATTTGAAAACATATTCCTCTAAATTTTTTTTAAAGCAACTCTTGTTTTAAGATAAGATTCCTACATTTAAAAATATTATATATAATATCTTTTAATATTTTGAAACAATTTAAATTTCTAAAATTAGATTTAAAACTTCATAATTTAAATTATCTTCAATTTCAATTTATAAGTCATACTCGCCTAAATGTTTACTTCCCTAAAACATTTCATTTTTCTTAATCATTAATAAACATTTCATTATTAAACACAACAACCATTTATGATAATAAACAAGATTATCATATCTGGAAGCCAATTCACTATATATTATCTTATAATTTATTGGAAAATAAAATAAGAGTCACTTAATTCAACTTTTTGAAAACACTTCTACAAATTTAGGATTTTAGTTTCTAGTTTGAATCCATTTCTAGCTTATCTTATTTATATAGTTCATATTATCCAATTCCCATTTGGTTGTATCTCTATTACCACTTAATTATTATTATTACTTTTAATTCAAATAATACAACAACCAATTACCTTAATATATTAGAAAAATTACCGCTTTATGTATCAAAATATAAACTTATATAAAGACTAATTTTAAATCCAATTTTAAAATCTTTATACAAGAAAATAACAAATACGCTCTCATATAGATTACACTCAACTCATTCTAGGGTACTACTTACCCTATCCTTAATGAGTAAACCCAATAGAGCCAAGGTTCTCTCTTAACCTTCAGCTCTGATACCAAATGTAACGACCTGAAATTTCGACCTTGAAAATTCGACACTAATACGTTCAACTGTAGAAGTACCGAACAATCGAACGTCGGAAATTCCAGATTGTTAGAGAAAAGAAGAAGGTAGAAGAAGAACAGAAAACTACAACATCTCATGTTCACAATGAATTAAATATAATATCAAATAATATCATTTATACAAAGAAAGCTGTAATTGTCAAATTTATAACAATACATTAGAGTACAGTCATAACTGGACAGTTATAAATAACCTGTCCCATATTACAACAATATAACACCAAAATACAACAGAATACACTCCATACGCTCTTGCCATCCAGCTCGCTTCCTGAGCTTCCAAACGTCCTATGCTAAAAATCTGTAATACTCAGTCTGACTCGAGCATTACATCAAAGTAACACCCGGGTCAGGCTGGAAACCAGCATGAGTAAACCCATATAACATGAAATTCTAATGCATAAAACTTATTTAAAACCCAGGGTAACTCGTACTTCACTACAATTTCATAACTTGTTATAGTCAACACTTATTTCACACATCAATATCAAAGTACCAAAACTTAGTTTAAATGGTCCAGTTGCTTAAATTATCCCATTCCGGCCTATTTGATTCTAAACTCAAATCTAATGAATTATTGAAAATTACTAATCGAAGTGGTTTTGGGTATTTTCTGATACCAGACCCTGGTCTCTTCGAATCCAAAATCATCTTGAAAACAAAGCTGTTTGAGTTTTAAACAATTCCATTTATATTCAGAATTACATATTTACATAGCAATTCATCGCAAATACCCAGTTCAATCCAAACATATCATATCACAAAGCATCACAAATCATATATCAAAGATATCAAATAATCTAAGTCATTCAGTATATCTTAATCATCTATAAGCAAGATAAATTAATTTGTACCGTTTCTAATTAATTTAATTACTTTTAAATCCTACTTACTTAACATTAATTAATTACAAACCATTAATTAATCATCCTTTAATTACCCATTAATTATCCATAATTACTTTCATTAAGTAATTATCCCATTGGTTAATTATCCTTAATTAATTAAACTTCTAATTATTTAATAATTCCTCTAATTACTAATTAATTTAACAAATTAATCCTTTAATTAGTTACATTAAGTAATTATCATTTAAGTAATTAATCTCTAATTGCTTACATTAATTAATCTCTAATTACAATTAATTAATCTTTAATTACCAATTAATTAATATCTAACCCTTAATTATTAATTAATTAATCCTTACTCATTAATTAATTAATCTTAATTATTTCGTAATTACTTATATTTAGTAGTTATTCTTTAAGTAATTATTCTTTAATTAATTTCATTAATTAACTTTAATCATTAATTGCTTAAGATCTTAATTTATAAAATAAAATAAACCATTACTTAATTAATTACTTAATTTAAATCATTATTAAATTTCATTTCGAATCACATAGGACTATACTTAAATAATTAACTTACTATATAATTATATTAACCCGAAAATGATTTAAATTCAAAAACTTGACTTATAATTTATTTTTTGAAACTTATTTAATATTTAACTTTTACTTTGAAAACCTTCTTTGCTTTTAAACTTGCTAACAATCTTCACCTTTTCCTTATTCACTTTCTTTATTCTTCCTTTTATTTCTATTTTCCTCTTTTACATTGCTTAAATTTCCTACTTGATTCCTCTGGACCAACTTCCGGCCCACTCTCTCTTTTACTTCTCATCATTAATAATTTTTTTTTACCCAACCCATAAATCCTTCTCCCACTTCTTTCCATCTTCACAAATATTTCACCTACTACACATACCTCAACCCAACCTGTGCATGTCACCGTGCATATGCACGAGCAGCCCACCACAGGAACTTGCCTTCGAGCATCCCTTACCATCGCCTATGACCCCCTTGACTTGATCACCCACACAAGAAAAAGAGAAACCATATATTTCGAAAAATTCAAAACCCATGCTTCAACCCGATGAATTCGTCGCCACTAAACAATCTTCTAACGCCACCGATCACCCTCTAACTTCACCCAGAGACACACCATACCACCCTCTTCCCTTCCTACCAGGACCACACATCTCGCATGTCCCCACTATCTCGCCATTTCCTCCAAACCGAGCTTCCTTCCAAGCAGCCCTAAAACCCTAGAATCATCTCGACACGTTAATTCATTCAACAAGTAAAACATCTACCAATTTTCCTTAAGCGCAGCTAACCCAAGCTCCTCCAAGCCAAATGGCCTGCCTACCACGCTGTCGGAATTTGGATTTTCACCCAAATCCGATCATCCCCCGTTTCCTTCTTACATCCAAACTTAAAAATCATGAAACTATAACCTAAAATGATCATTTCACAAGACGATTTCGATTACATAAACAAAACATTAGATTTAAACAACTTATTCTGGATTGGTTTTTACTGTAAATTAAGTTTTTTCTAATTCATGCTTAATATTTTTACTTGCAAATATTTTTAAAAGTTAAATCTGGAAACTACAAACAAATTTCGTTTAGAGATCTCAACACAAAATTGTTTATATTAAGAGATATAGATTTTTAAACTTGATTTAGCCTGTAGAGAAACAAAATCAGGGGTAAGTATCTATATACAAACTGGCACATATGTATACACAGAATAAACCACATTTATATACATGCAAATGCTTTATCCATCCATTCAACATTACTTCAATTGTTGATCACATGCAACAATCATATAAACAGATTAGGCTTAATCAGGAAGAGGTGTTGCTCATAGTTTTTTTGAAAAAGTAACAGAGAGAAGGCCTTTATCTTTTAGTCTAGAACTTGATTTGAATTTTGTAACTGCCACTTGAAATTTGATCTATTTTTATTAGTTGAGTTGAAGTGTGTTGTTTCTTTACTTAATGAATTAGCTTTGAGACTGAGTTGAACTTGAATTTTGTTGAACTTCAGGTTTGAAACAATTTGAAAGATTTTGTTTTCTTTTTTTCTTTAATTTTTTTACTGGTTTATTATAGTCTTTGGTTTCTCTTTGGTTTTTGAAATTGAAGATAAAAAGAGAAAATGAAAAAGAGGGATAGAGAGATGTTTATATAACTTGGCTTAATTTAAAAACAAATAAATAACACTTCTCAGTTAGCTTACACTTGTAATTGCATGTAACAATTAGTTTACATTTGTAATTATTATGAACATTATACGTTTTTATATGACTTTTATATTAAAATTTTCAATTTAGTTATATATATATATATTATGTTTTAAATATTTTCTATTTTAATAATTGCATTTCCTTTTTATATTAACATTAGTTTTAATGTTTCATATTTATTTATATATGTTTTATATTTTTTTATACTTATAAACTAAATTTATTTTCATGTGTAAATTTTAAAAGAAAGTATATAACCCTTTATCAATTCTTATTTCAAACTATAAATCACCCAATGTTTCTTATTTACAATACATATACATATATGTGTGTGTGTGTGTGTATATATATAAAATTAGAAATACCTTAGGTGAATTTTGATACACACACACACACATATATATCCACACCCTTTCGATTTCCATGTATTCTACTAATTAATCCAATTAATCAATAAATAACAGATGTCTAAAAATCCGGGTTATCACAGTTTACTTCATAATATATTTATCATTTTATACGATTTGAGGTTTCAAAACCCAAACAAACTAATTGTTGGTTGCTATGGATGTAAAATTGATATTTTTTACCATATGTGTTGATTATATGATTTGTTTGTAAGTAATTGTTGTTATGTTGTTATTAGTTGAAACAACTAAAATATTTCTCTTTTACTTCTCTTTTGGATTATATAAGTGAAATACATGTTATTGAAGCAATAGCTACTGCTTTTGGTTTCATAAATAAGAGTTGTTTGCCCGACAAATAGGTATGTTGTCGGATTACGGTTTATAGTGATATTATATTGTTTTCCCATGGTTTGGGATATATTATTTTAAAATATGTTATATATTTTGATATTATTGGTATTATTTCTCCTAGATCTCTCCATACAAAGGACACTCTGCCGAAATTTTCTATGAATTTTGGACTTAGAATTTTTTTGTGGAATGTGTTTCAAACTTTTATTAACTTGAATATAAAATGGTTTAATTGGTTATAAATCGATATATTTATTTATTTTATTTAATTAGGTAAGTTAATTGTTTATAATTTAATATTTTGAATTAGATATATTAATTTCTTAATTGCTTCTTTCCCTTTTCGAGGGCAAAAAGTTTTGAGTGGGGGAGAGTGTAACGACCCGTAATTTTCGATAATTAAAAATAGTTAAATTAAAAAATTTATTGATTTAATAATAAGAATATAACTGGAATGAAATGTAATAGTATTAAATTAAGGTAATTGATAATCGGTTTAAATTTGGTTCCAATAAATTAAAATGATTAAAGAGTTGGTTTAAGATTGTAAATTAATTGTAATAATGTGTGTACTAATTGATAATTGGATTAAAAAAGTAGTTGATAAATTAAATGTTGTATTAATTAATGAAATAGTATGTAATAAATTGCAATTGAATAAGAAATTAGTGTTATGTAAGTAGTTATGACATTTGTGTGTAAATAAAAAATATACAAATGTGATTAAAAATAAAAGGTGACATTTATTATATGTAACCGATTTATTTAGTCTGTTGACTTTAATTGGAAAGAAATTGCAACTAAATGTAATTAAGATGAAATGGGAAAATATTAGTGTGATAAGATGTAAACAAATGTTAACTATATCCATAGAGTCAAGATTGATTGAATGAAAAGATTGAAATCAAAATAAATGGATGTAATTGGATTTAAATTATACTTAATGAATTTATTGCAATTGAAATGAACCATTGTGATTAGTGTAATGTTCAACAATGAATTGATATGTAAATTTTCTTTAAAATTTTGTAATTGTCTAAGTAATCAAAAATGATAAAATCGGTTAATTATAAGGTTTGAAATTAAAAAGTGATTTAATTAATTTAATAATAATTTGTTTAATTAACGTGAAAATAGCCATTTTGGCCACCGTCTTGGATTTTGACGAAACCAGTTTCATCGAATCCGTAATGGTGAATCATTATAAGTTTTCAAGTTTTGTAACGATCTCAGTTTTAAGCCAAACTTAAATTCGTAATTAATATAAATTTTTGGATTAAATTATGAATTAATTTGGAATTTTCAAAATTAAATAAGATGTTTGTTTATTTGTGTGTATATATATATGTATGCATGTAAATTGATTATAAATTAAATTTGGATTTGAAATTAAAATAAATATCTTAAAAATAATCTGAATTTGAAAAATCTATAATTTAAAATTAATAAAAATTTGTTTTGTAATTATAATATGTATATATATACGTACATTATGATTTGGAAGTTATAATTTGAATTAAAAATAATAATTTTTCAAAAGCTATTTAGAAGTTAAATTCTATATTTCAAAAACTTATATATAATACATATATATATATATATGTATGTATGTTCATTTATTAATATGTAATTATATTTTAAAATGAATTTCTGTAAAGTTATAAATATATATAAATAAAAAGGAAATGTGTTTAATAAAAAAAATGAAAGCTTTAATATAAAATATATCTTTTAGAAAAAATAATAATAATAAGTATAAAAATAAATATAAAATATATGTTAATATAAAAGGAAATGCATTAATTCATTCTAAACATTTAATACAAGTAATTTACAAGTGTAAGTTCATTTTATCATGCATTAAACATTTGTAATCAAATTAGCACACAAAGATACAAGTGTAAAACATATAACAAGAGATTAAACAAGTTTTATCTAATTTATCATGCAAATTTACAAATGTCGTTATTTTATTTTTATTTTTAAGTAATAGATACTTTCTACCTCTCTTACTCTTCTTATTTTTCTCTAATAACTTCAAAACTTGGTAACTAAGAACAAACCAGAGAAGAAATAAAATAGCAAAAATTTTTACAAATTTCCAAACCAGAAAATAAAATCAACAAGAAAAAAAAAATCAAAGCATTTGAACCTGAAACAATAAAACGTAAAGAAACATAAACAAGCATATCATCTCAATAATCAGGTTGCAAGTCTATATCAAGTTACAGATCAAAAATAGTTCCAGTTTTCAAAGATCAAAAGCAAACAATCTTTAACAAGTTCAACCTAGAAGCCTGAAAGCAATCAAAATCAAACTGCTCTGTAAAATCATAGAGCATGCAAGTTTCAACTCAACTTAAAAGCAACTGATCAAATCCTCAAACCTGAAAGCAAAGATCAAAGAAAATCAGAAAAATCTAGTTTTTCAGTTTTCAAAAATTATTTCCAGGCTCTACTTCTTCAACCAGGTGAGCAAACTCACTTGTATCTGCCTATATACTTTGATGTTGTGGTTGAAACATGAATATGTTATGAAAAAAATGTTGTTTAGTTGTTAAATATACCTGCATGTTTATATATATAGAGATGATGATGCGCATGTTTATACATTTATATATTTTAACCTTTGTTCTTACTTAATAGGTTTCCAAACCTGTTTAAAATTCAAAATCTCCTCCCCTAAACCTTTTTAGGCCATACTCTCCAAAGAAGAAATGATTTTATAAATGTAACTTAAATTTTAAAAATAATTTCTAGTATATATATTAAGTAAATATTTTGAAAATGAGAAGTGACATTAAAAAATCATTTCAATTCAAAGAAATCGATTTTGTTAATTTTATGTTTTGATTATAGAATCTGGTTCGAACTTGAAAATAACGATTTTTGATAATCATTTCAAGATTTATAAGTTGGTATACGTTGAGATATTTCGAGTTGATCAGAATTTGCTTTTTCATCGATTCTCGTCGATCGACGAAGTAATAATCGTCGTGGTTGATGCTGGAGAACGCTGGAGTATTGGGGAACATCGAAAAAATGGCCGGAGTTTTTTAGTGGCCATGGTTAGCGAATGACGTTGAATAGGGTTTGTCGAGCAGTTCTAGTCGATTAGGCAGTCGAGACAATTGCGTGGTCGTGGGCAAACTTGAGGCGATCGGACCTGGGGGAAATGTAGCGTGGTGATGTGGCGAAGATCATGAAGTGGTCCTGTGAATTCTGGTGATCGAGATGGTCGGCACGAAGCTCTGGAAGTGTAGCTCGATTTTGAATTGTAGGGACTTTCGCGAATCTGAGTGGGTAGGTTTGGTCGGCGTGACATTGGTGACTTGTTAGAGGCTGCGTGGTGGTCGGAGTTGATCAGGACAGAAGTGCACATGCATATGTGCATGATAATGTCTGGAGTTGTTGAACTCGCGGAAGAAGATGGAGTGACTCGGGGTTGGACTCGAGAAAACAATGTGGTGGCTCGAGTGTGCATGGGGGTGAGTTCACTTATGTTTTTCTAGTGGTTCCAGTTTTCAAATTTTAAAACAAAACAGAAAAAAAAGTGAATCGGGGTTGCCCGAGGAGGGTATCAGGAATGCTTCGAGTATGACCCGGGCATCTGTAATTGAAGTTTTAAAATTTTTAAATATAACAATTTTTTAAAATTAAAATAAACCTAGTTTTAAACTATTTTTTTAAGACAATTTCTTTTAAATAAAAAATGATATCTAAATATTTGATTAGATAATGGTGGTATGATTTATGTTAACTTGAATTAATTCTTAAGTTTATTTAAAAATAAATTTAATATTGTAATTAAGTAATTAATAAAAAAGATGAAATGTTTTGATTCATTTGTTAATGACAAATTTATTAAACAAGCTTTAAAAAGGGTTCCAAACAAAGGTATCGATCAATTTATAAAGCTAGTTTCAAAAGTTAAAATTTTAAAGTTAATTGCTTTTTTTGATTAATTGATTTGGTTTTAAATAAATTATATTGGAATAATTATGTGATTTAAATCCCTA
The DNA here is from genome assembly GCA_030765085.1 of Allium cepa. NCBI lineage: Eukaryota > Viridiplantae > Streptophyta > Magnoliopsida > Asparagales > Amaryllidaceae > Allium > Allium cepa. The sequence continues at coordinate 326,172,794 of CM060935.1, read as the reverse complement.
AGTGTTTTCATATATAATTAATGATGTAATTGAGTAAATGTTTAGGGTAAATGTTTTAATTATTAATTTAAAGATCTTACTTAATTTATATGTTAATGGTAATTATTTTCAAAGGTTTATTAATAAGATTTTCAATGACAATTAAGTAACTAAGATAAGTGGTTTATCTTAAATTAATTAGGATGTTAATTAATTAGAAGCTGATTAATTAATGTGATTAACTAGAGCTTGATTGATTAATGTAAATAACTAAAGGTTAATTACTTAATGTGATTACTTAGAAGTAAATTACTTAATGAAGATAATTAAGGATAATTGATTAATGATTAAAGGTTGATTAATCAAGTGATTAAAGAATAATTACTTAGTGTAAGTAATTATAGGGTTAATTAATTAATGAGATTAATTAAAGGTTAATTAATTATTAATGGTTAATTACTTAATGTAAGTAATTAAAATATAATTAATAATTATTAATTAAAGTTAATTAATTAATAATTTTAGGTCAATTAATTATTGTAATTAATTAAGGGTTAATTAATTGATGTAATTAACTTATGGCCAATTTATGTGATTAATTAAGGGATAATTAATTGAGGATAATTAATTAAGATGGATGATTAAGGTTGATTAATTAATTTTCATTAATTAATTAAAATAGTAACAAATGGTTTGTAACTAATTAATGTTAATTAATCAGGTTCGGGTGATTAATTCATAAGTAACTAATTTATTTTGAGTTAATTAAATTAATTATAATAAGGTGTTTAATTAATCTTGCTTTTGGTTGATTGGATTAAATACCTTGAATAGTTTGATATTTCCGATATGTGATGTTTTGTGATATGATTGCTTTGGACTGAGCTGTGGACTGTGGTTTGCTTATCTGTGATGAATGTACACATTTATCTGTGAATGAAAGATATGCGTTATAGGATTATATCGCTTATTGATATTGTTGTGCTTGAATTTATGATGGTTGGTACTTTATGGTTGCATGTGAAACCCTGAACTACACATAACACACACACACACGCACAAATATGGATTTTACAAGAAATTGGTTAAGTCATGACTATTTTGAAATTAAAATTATTTTATTCAAAATGTTGAAAAATTTAGAAGTTGAATTTTGAATCCAAATTGTTTGGAAGTGAAATTGAGTTGAATATGAAAAACTTTTGAAAAGAAAGTTTTGAAATTAAAATTATTTTGAATATAATATGGCTTATTAAAGTTTGAAATTTTGGAAACTATGGTTTAAAAGGGTTATACAGGTTATAAATTGTATATATATGGATTTTAAACCATTTTCGAAGTATTCTGAATGAATTATTTTGGGAATTTAAATTTAACCCAAATAGAACTTCCCGAGGTTATGGTAGTTCGTTGATTTTTCGATTTATACTTTAAAAGGCTATAATTTGAGCAAATTCGATCGGGTTTTTCCGAAACGAAAAACATTTGTTTTCAAATGATAATAGTTTTCATATAAAGAAAGAATTCCTAGTTTTTGTTGAAAGGATTTCGAGTTATGGGTGAATCAAATTTGAAATGGAAATAGTTTTGAAAGCTATGAATGAACCTTTGATAAAGATTGGATAAATCTTAAATTAAATTGAAGAGGATCTTAACGATGTATCTTTTATTTAAAAGATTTGTTTAAACCATTCAAAAGAAAAGGGTTTGGGAAACAAGTGTTGAAAGGTTGCGACTTAACTAAGATCCCAATATATCCATATGCTTTTAAAAATAAGCGCTCATTATTCGGTTTAGCCGGGAGAGGACATTAAGTCATAAAATCCATTTCGAATAATGATACAACGAAATAGATTGCATTTAAAGATGGTGGTTGAAGACCAGGTATTTTCGAAAGAGAAAGGATTACCCGTCAAATGTCTCTGCACAGAATGGACCCGGTATAGAGATTTCGATTACCCTATGTGATGGGGAGTCCGAACGTGATTCGGGATTATCATGATTTGCAAGGACTTTTTTTGAAGTGCCTTCATTCTATTAAGACCCACGATGGACTTGTATGGATGTATGTGTGATGTTACACTTGAGATGTAAAGCTGGTTTCTATCAAATACATTCCTATTTGATGGCGGAGAATTTATTCTCTTAGCTTAACACTCTTCTTTGAGACGTACGAGCTCAGAGGTTATGTAGTTGATGGTAACTAATGATACACTCCCAACTTGGTAATGTGGCTTGCTTAGTGTTGATCTTTGGTTGACCGACACATGGCTTTTGTGAAAAGCGTAGCTTTGTGGGACGAGACTTCATCGAACCTCACTTCTCGAAAATGGTCGAAACAAGAAGGATGCTGCGAGGTTATGGGGGTCGCGCCCCTTAGGGTATGTGCATTTCCTTCTGGGTAAATAGTGGTATGATGGTATGGAGCAATGATATTTAACTTATGTGGTTGTTGGAATTTATTGTTGCTGAGGGCCCTCGGATAAAGAACGGTCACAGCCGAGGGATGGCATACTCATGACAGTTAGTTATCCAGTTACAGAGATAACCCAGCATTGTGTTGGTAGAGATCCGGTTAGGTTCTCGGGGCATCCCTCTAGAGGCGTACCCTTTCAGATAAAGGAAGTTCCTTAGTCTTGGCCATTTGTTGGAAATCCAAACAATCAATATGAGCCCTGTACAGTTTTAGTTGTATAACCTGCCATGCAACATTGTGGTAACCTGCTATTTAACATGGTAGCTATATTAGGTATACTATAATGGTAGTATGCTTGCTAAGATTAATATTATACTTTCGAAATGTTTTCCACACTACGCACTAATAATAATACCAAAAGGATTTTCACGTATCAAGCATGTTTGACTATCATAATGAGAAATCTCCCCTAAGTTTGCGATTGCATTGTGTGTGTGGCGGGATGCCTTATGGTAGCTTCATTTTCCAAAAAGCATAGCGGATTTATTTTCTTTTTATTTCTATTTTTTAAACAACAGTTTTTGTTTCCTCACAGCAGTCCCATGACTGAACCGGAGTTTATTGTTCCCTTTCTAAACTCTGGGTGCCTATAATTTTCCACACGTGCAGCCTAGAGTCAGGTTATTAGTAGATTCTGGAGCTAGTTCAGATAGTAGATGTAGATTGTGGATCTAGAAGTCTTTGGTTCGGAAAAAGATTTGCATCATTCAGCCTGATAGTGGTTCGAGTTTTTTGGTTTGGGAGTTCTTTGAGATTTTGGTTTTGGATATGAAAGCCTTTAGAAGTCTTTGGAGCTTTGGAAATGAAGATGGACTCTGCCGATTTCTTTTGGAAGCTTCTATTGAAGATATCTTTTCCGCTGTTATTCTTTTCCGCTGTTATATACATCTTTGATAATGTTGATCACTTCTTGTTGTATCATGTTGTATCAATGTTGTCTATTAACAAAATTCTTCTTTTGTTTCCGCTGTGTTGTTATTACTTAATGTGTTATAAGCTCCGATGAACCAGACTCAACGTACGAATTTCCGGTATTCGAATATGGGTGATGTATTGGATGTCGATTTTCGGACGTCAAGTCAGGGTCGTTACAAATGGTACAAAGCTAAAGGTTGTGTAAGAATTTTAGCTTTGGAGTATAACACATTAGGTTAGTCATTAGAGATAGGGTTATAAATACCCTAGAATGAGTATCCCTTAGATATCTTGTCCATATGCCTCAGTTAATTCTATTACTATTCGCTGATAGTAAGAATGAGTGCAAGAAGAGAACGAGGTAGGGGACATGGGAGTACCACTACAAATGGTCGATACCCTGCAACAACAGTAATGGTTTGAAACAACTTTTTCTATCAATCTCTTTTGATCATCATCCGATATCAATTCTTTGATGGCTTCCTGGCAGCTACAAGAAGAAGCTTTGGTATGGTGGTGGCCCTGCGAGTCTTTGTATAGAAAAGTTCCTATTTCGTATTTTCATCATCAATTTCCTATCAGCCTTTTCGTTTTTAAGTTTAATGAATTTGAAATTTTACTTGAATGAATTGGTGAACAAAATATGAAGCTAAATTAAATGGTATCAATAAAACGATTTCGGTTAAAATCAAACTTCGAAATTTTTCTGTGATTTCTTTTAAGGATCCAAGTCCAAAGAGGGACAAGCTAATGTATATTTGGGGTATTCCGATCTGAGTTTGGAATCCATATTGTTCAAGAATTTCTTTTGCCCTAAATCGAACGACCTGTTCGATCAATTGCATGGGCTAGGATGATCTTGGAAAAGAACCGATCACCATCTAGATTAGCGCTAGGATTCCATCAGCTGAGAATTTCAAAAGATTATATCCGTTTGTCTGTTTTTAGGGTCCAGATATATTCTACGAATGGTTAGTTAACCCTTTCGGCTAATCAGTGCCCTTGCATATTTCGTAGACCCAATAACCCGAATATTTCATAAAGAATTAAATAAATTTGTTCTCTTATTTATTGATAGTCTGATTGGTAAGCCAAATGTAGAATAGATATTGAGTTTGATCTGGTAAAACCATTTTTCTATCTTTCTATGTGTTCATCTATTCTTTGTTGTCTCCCTGTCTAGCAAATTTCTGGGACGAACTTTTCTTAAGGGGGGAATCTGTAACGCTCTCGGTTTAAGCCAAAGTTAAATTGGTAGTTAAAATAAATGTATGGATTAAATTATGAATTAATTTGAATTTTTTCGAATTAAATAAGATATGTATTTGTTTATTTATATTTATATGTATATAAATTGATTATAAATAGAATTTGGATTTGAAATTTAAAAATAAATATCTTAAAAATAAATTGAATTTGAAAACTCTATAATTTAAAATTAATAAAAAAAATTTGTAATTATAATATGTATACATATACGTACATTGTGATTTGGAAGTTATAATTTGAATTAAAAATAATAATTTTTCAAAAGCTATTTAGAAGTTAAATTCTATATTTTAAAAACTTGTATATAATATATATATGTGTGTGTGTTTATTTATTAACGTGCAATTAGATTTTAAAATCAATTTCTTTTAAGTTATATATATATATATATATATATATATATATATATATATATATATATATATAAAGGAAATGTCTTTAATAAAAAAAGAAAGCTTTAATATATAATATATCTTTTGGAAAAAATATAATAATAAGTATAAAAATAAAAATAAAATATATGTTAATATAAAAGGGAATGCACTAATTTATTTTTAAACATTTAATACATGTAATTTACAAGTGTACGTTCATTTTATCATGAATTAAACATTTACAATCAAATTAGCATCAAAGATACAAGTGTAAAACATATAACAAGAGATTAAACAAGTGTTATCTAATTTATCATGCAAATTTATAAATTTCATTATTTTCTTTTTATTTTTAAGTAATAGAAACAATTGAAATAAGGAAATATATATTCCTACCTCTCTTACTCGTCTCATTTTTCTCCAATAACTTCGAAACCTGGTAACCAAGAACAAACCAGAGAAGAAATAAAATTACAAAAAACTTTTACAAATTTCCAAACAAGAAAATAAAATCAACAAGAAAAAAAAAATCAAAGCAATTGAACCTGAAACAGTAAAACCTGAAGCAACATAGATAAGCAGATCATTTCAATAATCAGGTTGCTAGTCTACATCAAGTTACAGATCAAAAATAGTTCCAATTTTCAAAGATCAAAAGCAACCATTCTTTAACAAGTTCAACCTGGAAGCTTGAAAGCAATCAAAATCAAACAGCTCTATAAAATCATAGAGCATGAAAGTTTCAACTCAACTTAAAAGCAACTGATCAAATCCTCAAACCTGAAAGCAATGATCAATGTAAATCAGAAAAATCAACTTTTCCAGTTTTCAAAAATTATTTCCTTGCTCTGCTTCTTCAACCAGGTGAGCAAACTCACTTGTATCTGCCTATACTTTGATGTTGTGGTTGACACTTGAATATGTTATGAAAAAAACGTTGTTTAGTTGTTAAATATGCCTGCATGTGTATATATAGAGATGACGATGTGCATGTCTTTATATATATATATATATATATATATATATATATTAACCTCTATTCTTACTTAACAGGTTTTCAAACCTGTTTAAAAATTCAAAATCTCCTCCCCTAAACCTTTTTAGGCCATAATCTCTAAAGAAGAAATGATTGTATGAATGTAACTTAAAATTTTATAAATAATTTCTAGTATATATATCAAGTAATCATTTTGAAAATGAGAATTAACAGTAAAAAATCATTTCAAGTCAAAGAAATCGATTTTGTTAATTTTATGCTTTGATTAAAGAATCTGGTTCGAACTTGAAAATAATGATTTTTGATAATCATTTCAAGATTTTTAAGTTGATATACATTGAGATATTTCGAGTTGATCAGAATTTTCTTTTTCATCGATTCTCGTCGATCGACGAAGCAATAATCGTCGTGGTTGATGTTGGAGACGGCTAGAGTATTGGGGAACATCAGAAAAATGGCCGGAGTTTTTTTAGTGGATGTGGTTAGCGAACGACGTCAAACTAGGGTTTTTCGAGCAGCTCTAGTCGATGGGGTAGTCGAGGCAATTGCGTGGTCGAGGGCGAACTGGAGGCAATCGGACCTAGGGAGAAATGTAGCGTGGTGACGTGGCGAAGCCCTGGAAGTGGTCGCGTGAATTCTGGTGATCGAGATGTTCGACACGAGGCGTTTTTTGATAATCAAAATTTGGGTTACAGGTGCTTGTGTAGCTCGATTTCGAATTGTAGGGGCTTTCGCGAATCTGAGTGGATAGGTTTGGTCGGCGTGACGTCGGTGACTTGTAGGAGGTGGCATGGTGGTCGGAGTTGATCAGGACAGACGTGCACGTGCACTTGTGCACGATAATGTCTGGGGTTTTTGAACTCGAGGAAGAAGATGGAGTGACTCGAGGTTGGACTCGAGAAAACAACATGGTGGCTCGAGTGTGCATGCGGGTGAGTTCTCTTGTGTTTTTCCAGTGGTTTCAGTTTTCAAATGTTAAAAAAAACAGAAAAAAAAGTGACTTGGGGTTGCTCGGGGAGGGTATAAAGAATGCTTCGGGTATGACCCAGGTATTTGTAGTTGAAGTTTTTAAATTTTTAAATATAAAAAGTTTTTAAAATCAAAATAAACCAAGTTTTAAACTATTTTCTTAAGACAATTTCTTTTAAATAATAAATGATATCTAAATATTTGATTAGGTAATGGTGGTATGATTTATTTTAACTTGAACTAATTCTTAAGTTTATTTAAAATAAATTTAATGTTGTAATTAAGTTATTAATTGAAAAGATGAAATGTTTTGATTCATTTGTTAATGATAAATTTATTAAACAAGTTTTAAAAAGGTTTCCAAACAAAGGTATTGATCAAGTTATAAAGAAAGTTTCAAATGTTAAAATTTTAAAGCTAATTGTTTTTTTATTAATTGATTTGGTTTTAAATAAATTATATTGGAATAATTATGTGATTTAAATCCCTAAGTGTTTTCAAATATAATTAATGATGTAATTAAGAAAATATTTATGGTAAATGTTTTAATTATTAATTTAAAGATCTTAGTTAATTTGTATGTTAACGATAATTATTTTCAAAGGTTTATTAGTAAGATTTTCAATGACAATTAAGTAATTAAGATAAGTGGTTTATCTTAAATTAATTAAGATCTTAATTAATTAGAAGCTGATTAATTAATGTGATTAATTAAAGGTTGATTAATTAATGTAAATAATTAAAGGTTAATTACTTAATGTGATTACTTAGAAGTAAATTACTTAATAAAGATAATTAAGGATAACTGATTAATGATTAAAGGTTAATTAATCAAGTGATTAAAAGATAATTACTTAATGTAAGCAATTATAGGGTTAATTAATTATTGAGATTAATTAAAGGTTAATTAATTATTAATGGTTAATTACTTAATGTAAGTGATTAAAAGATAATTAGTAGTTAAAGGTTAATTAATTAAAAGATAATTAATCAATAATTTAAGGTTAATTAATTAATGTAATTAGTTAAGGGTTAATTAGTTAACGTAATTAACTTACGGCTAATTTATGTGATTAATTAAGAGATAATTAATTGAGGATAATTAATTAAGGTGGATTATTATGGATGATAAGTTAATTTTCATTAATTAATTAAAATAATAACAACCAGTTTGTAATTAATTAATGTTAATTAATCAGGTTTAGGTGATTAATTCATAAGTAATTAATTTATTTTGATTTAATTAAATTAATTATAATCCGCTGATTAATTAATATTAATTATGTTTCGTTGGATTAAATGCCTTGAATTGTTTGATATCTCTGATATGTGAGGTTCTGTTATTTGATTTCTTTGGATTGAGCAGTGAACTGTGATTTATTTATCTGTGATGAATTTACATATTAATCTATGAATGAAAGATAAGCGTTATAGGATTGTACTGCTTATTGACACTGTTGTTCTTGAATTTATTATGGTTGGTATTTTATGGCTGCCTGTAAAACCCCAGGACTACACACAACACATACAAAAATATGTATTTCATGAGAAATTGGTTAAGTCATGATTATTTTGAATTTAAAATTATTATATTCAAATTGGTGAAAATTTTAAAAGTTGAATTTTGAATCCAAATGGTTTGGAAGTGAAATTGAGTTGTATATGAAAAACTTTTGAAAAGAAAGTTTTGAAATTAAAATTATTTTGAATATAATAAGGCTTGTTAAAGTTTGAAATTTTGGAACATATGGTTTAAAAGGGTTATATAGGTTACAAATTGTATATATATGGATTTTAAACCATTTTTGAAGTATTTTGAATTAATTATTTTGGGAATTTAAATTTAACCCAAATAGAACTTACGAGGATACGACAGTTCGCTGATTTTCCGATTTATACTTTAAAAGGCTATAATTTGAGAAAATTTGATCGAATTTTTCCGGAACAAAATATCTACGTTTTCAAATGATAATAGTTTTAGTATAAAGAAAGAATTCCTGGGATTTGTTGAAAGGATTTCGAGCTATTGGTAAATCAAATTTGAAATGGAAATAGTTTTGAAAGAACGAATGAATCTTTGCTAAAGATTGGATAAATCTTGATTTAAATTGAAGAGGATCTTAAAGGCGTATCTTTTGTTAAAAAGATTTGTTTAAACCATTCAAAAGAAAAGGGTTTGGAAAACAAGTGTTGAAAGGTTGTGGTTTAACTAAGATCCCAATATAACCATATGCTTTTAAAAATAAGCGCTCATTATTCGGTTTAGGCGGAAGAGGACATTAAGTCATAAAAACCCATTACGAATAATGATAGGATGAAATGGATTGCATTTGAAGATGGTGGTTGAAGACCGGGTATTTTTGAAAGCAAAAGGATTACCTGTCGAATGTTTCTGCACCGAATGGCCCTGGTATAGAAATTTTGATTACCTTATGTGATGGGGAGTCCCGACGTGATTAGAGATTATCCAGATTTGCAAGGACTTCTTTGAAGTGCCTTTGGTTCCATTCAGACCCAGGATGGACTTGTATGGATGTATGTGTGATGTTACACTTTGAGATGTAAAGTAGGTTTTCATCAAATACATTTCTATTTGGTGGCGGAGAATTTATTCTCTTAGTTTAACACCCTTCTCTGAGATGTACGAGCTCAGAGGTTATGTAGTTGATGGTCGCTAGTGATATACTTACAATTTGGTAATGTGGCATGCTAAGTGTTGATCATTGGTTGATCAAAGCATGGCTTTTGTGAAAAGCGTAGCTTTGTGGGACGAGACTTCATCGAACCTCACTCCCCGGAAATGGTCGAAACAGGAAGGATGCGGCTAGGTTACGTGGGTCGCGCCCCTTAAGGTATGTGCATTTCCTTCTGGATAAAAAGTGATATCATGGTATGGAGCCTAGATATTTAACTTATATGGTTGTTGGAATTTGTTGGTGTTGAGGGCCCTCGGATAAAGGTTAGTTATGACCGGGGGATGGCATACCCATGATAGTTAGTTACTTAGTTACAGAGGTAACATGGCCTTGTGTTGGCAGAGACCCGGTTAGGTTCTCTGGCCGTCCCTCCAGAGGCGTACCCTTTCGGATAAAGAAAGTTCCCTAGCCTTGGCCATTTGTTGGAATTCCAAACAATCAATACGAGCCTTGTATGGTTTTAATTGTATAACATGCCATGTAACATGGTGGTCGTCTGCCATTTAACATGGTAGCTATAGTAGGTGTACTATAATGGTAGTATGCTGGCTAAGATTAATATTATACTTTCGAAATGTTTTCCACACTATTGAAACGACCCGCTATTTTCAACCATTCGCATCCGCACAAGTCGGACTTGAATTGCTCAAAATATCAGATTGTTCATTTAAATTTGGCAAACTTAACATATACAGTAAGTAAATCAATCACAGAATCACGGATACAGAGTAGTACAAAAATACGCAGCGGAATAAATGAATAGTAGTTCATGAAGCTACTATATAACATCAGAGATAGAAATAAAATACAACAGAATATCTCAGATGCAGTGAAGTCTCCAGTACGAGCAGATGACTTCTCTGAACCAATCAACTGGATGAGTGAAAGGATAGATAGCTGGATCTTCAAGCAAAGCTCCAACTTCGAAGGTGAGTCTCAAATGTTATATCACTCAGTCTGACCCGAGCGTAAAGCAACGCACAAAAACACTCGAGTCAGGATTAACATTCTTATATCCATAAATCCAACTCAAGTGAAATATCAACTGAAATACAAGTAACTTAAAGGATGTTTGGGATAACCATCCCCTAAGGATTTACAGAACTATCTACAAGGTAGAAATATACACTATAACACCGTGATCCTTTCAAATTAATTTATATTTCAAAACCAAAATATCATTTTCAATTTAATATACAAATATATATATATATATATATATATATATATATATATATTGAAAAATTTATAAAATAAATTATTTATAATTTCCTCAAGTTTCAACGATCACTTCAAAAATCAACTCGACTTTCCTATTCAGATTAAATTAAATCTCAAATTTCAATTTCCATTCAATTTAGTCTTCTAAAGAACAAATTCAAATTTTTTCAATTTCAAATGCAGATCTGAATCTCAATTTAACTATTTAAGTCCCGTATTTCAAAGCTTCAACATTTCAAACTAAACCTAACAGTTTCATATCTTGATTTAACTTCATTATTATTTATTCTTGAAATATCCACTCAATATTACTTATGTAGCCTTATATTACAATTCGTTATATTTGCCTTCAATTTCTTTAAACGTGAATATTCATTAAATCACTAAAGTCAGAGTTATGTTATGAACTATATTTTAAGTTTCCAATTCAATAAGTTTCGAATTTGATTTAATTAAACAAAATTATTAATTAAATACCATTCCAATCAATTCAACTTTATCTTCCTTAACATATACAAACATTGGAAATCTATTTAAGATAAAATACTTAAACATACTGTATTAATTAAATCAAACTTTATTAAATTAAAGTTTACTATTAAATCTACTTTACATTAAACATACTTATATATAAAAATATTTCCAATATTAATTAAAACCCTATATTTCTCCTAAAACCATAGAAAATCATTTCAAAATATTTATATATGGACCGACGACGTCTGTATATACTTCTATCATATGGTTAAGTGATACAGATATTTAACATTTCAATCCGTAATTAAGTGTATATATATATACACACACACGGGTAGTTATCATTTCGACCCGTAATCCCAATTCAGTTCAAATGAAAATCGCTTGGGTTTATCATTTCAATCCATAACGATTTTCTCCTATTCAAAAGTCCATTCGGGTATGTATCATTTCAACCCATAGTGAATTCTATACTAACAGGGAACTTGCAGAGTGATAGCAGATAATAAAATAATAACAGGCATATATCATCAAAAAATTAAATAAAATATAAACAACAGGATATTGTGTCATATCCCACAGGTGAACGGTTAGAGATAATAGCATATATAACAAAATAACTACAACATTGTATTTCAATTGTCATTTCAATTGAAATCAAATTTAATAAAATACAAGAACATTAATCGTGAGTGGTTGCTCACCTTTCGAGGCTAGATATTTTGACGACTCGACAAGATAAAATTGGATCACGATCTAGACCATCGAATAGTCCAAACAACAACTCAAAGCAAAGTAAGATTTGAACGCGAATTGGACGAACAAGAATTGATAAAACGAATCAGAACTGGATCGATGAAGGTAAAAGGTATATAGGTGGATTTATACACTAAAGTCAAACATGTAAAATAAATTATATGCTATAATTAAAACAATATTTGTTATAAATTTAGTATCGACGAAATCAACTTAAGTCCAAAATAGTATGTATATGTATAAACAAATATATGTAAGATAATTATACATATACCACCCACTACATTCATGTTACTCAAATGTATACAGATCCATCAGTATAGAAGTATAAGTTATATAGTAACCTTTATAATTCTGTTATGACTCACACTTTGAAATATAACTGTAACTATTTATAACAAAATATATATAACAGGTTTTAGACTATGAATTTACGCACAGCCTTTACAAAATATGTGCACGGCCTTTTACAAAATATATGCACAGCCTTTTAAATTTCCAAATATCTACAAATCCTCACTGCTATAAGCTAACCCACCCACTGCAGCAAGCAACTACCTACATATGATTACTTATGTATTATTTTACATATAAAGCAATGTGCCTATAGCACAAATACAAACTTATATACTAATATATCTTTACGTATCAGTTATGCGCATAATTACAGTGACATACGTAACTTACATTTTTATCAATAATAAAATTTATTACTACAAACGATATATATAATAAACTTGAATATAACCAAGAGATTATAACATACTTTTTAATATAAATTGTAAATAAAAGGTCTGAATGTAAAACCCATGTGTTAAAACATATACATTAAAACCGTAAAATACATATACCTATATATATGTGAACATATTATTTATATAAGACTTGTTGCAACAAAAATGATCGATTTAAAAATAATGATATAAATCTAAATATATTCAGCTCTTACAATTATATATACAAACAAATATGCAGACCCTATATGTAAAATATGGCTAAATATGCACACATGCTCCTGTTTATGTAACCAATTGTATGTTGACAAGTGTGTATATAACAGTTGTATATAAAAGCTATTTACAAATCATCAGCGTACTATATATATAGATAAGACAACTTATAATAATTCGTATGAATTCATATATATAAGTATAAAAAGGTAAACAAATAATAGCTTTTAACTCTTAGGTACATACAACACAATATATTTATAATATAGATATTACCTTGTATAAAAGAATTGCAAAGGTTGCAGAGGAAAGGAGAAAGGTGGGGTTTGGAAAATAAAGGAGGAGGGGACTGCTACCTACAAGCATGCGAAATATTTTTTTTTCAAAGAGAACAAAATGAGCAGTTGAATGGAGAAGAAGGCCACTTATATCCTTTGTTGTATTCTCTCACAAGCAACACTAGATGACTGAGAAGAGAAAGTGAAAAGACAAAGACAAACGTATAGATTTGTATTGGGAATATGAAGGCCAAAGGTGAATAAATATAAGGTGAATAAAGTGCTCCGTTTAAAATTTAATGAATGCAAAGTAACGTATAACGTTTTATGAACGCAAAAATAACGTACCGATATAAATGTAAAGTAACGAATATGGAAAACCAATGAAGTTAAAAAGGCAATAATAGTGTAAATGTGAATCATTGTCACATAAACAAATAAAACGTATACAAATCTTTTACCGGTTATGTGATAGCAACGGTCACCCTTAATTGAGCTGAATAATAAAAGCAAATTTCTATTGTTTGAGTACCACGTTTCAAGTTTGAAATGTAATGTAAAAATATAAGGGAGGAAATCAATTGAAAAGCAAATGAAAAACTGCACGTTTTAGGCCTATCCACTTTCTTTTGAATGAACATGTGTATGCGGTGCGTTTTGTTTCAGTCTTAAGATGAAAACAATATTATAAAACGTTATAAAGAAACGTATGGAATTAAATATAAGCAGTTATCAGTGGAAAGAAAATGAACGACTTGAGCGACCAAGTGACGTGAAGATTTTTAGTACATACATAACATATGTATTAAAATTTTAAAGCAGAAACGAAATAGTGAAAAAAAAAGAAAGTAGAAATAAAAGGTCAGGAAAAGTAGCAATGAATATATATGTTAGAAAAGTAATAATTTTACTAGCAACGGTCATCCACTGATTTAGTGTAACAACCCGTATATTCTACGATCGAGTATCTAAATATTTTATTTAAATATTTCATCATTAGTCGGATATTAGTCCAAAAAGCTACTTTTTGCAAACAGTCAAATTAGGACTCGAGACCACCCCCATTGAATTCAAAATGATGTTTGTGATCTTTTTGAGTATAAACTTTGATATGTTTGGAGTTAGTGGAATTTTGCTTATTTTTCACTTAGGGCTTTGGATTTTTGTTCCAGCCCATTAGACCCAAGCTTCACCCCTCTTCTCTTCATTACTTCACTTCAATTTCCTAATACTCAAGCTTTAGCAACAATGGAGAGAGGAATGGGAAATTAAAACTCCAAGCCCTAGTTTTCATTTGCAAATCAAGTTCTAGCTCCAAATCCAAAGAGAAGCATTGGTAAGTATCGTCTCCTTCTTCTCCAACTCATTCTCTCTTTGATTTCAGAAAATTCCTAAACCTAATTTGGGAAATGTTTCTCTTTTAAGCTTAGATTCAAGCTTCTTGTGTCGAGATTGAAGTGTGGTTGATTCTTCCTTTGCTTTCAAGCTTCTCCTTCCTTATTTTTGTGAAACGGTGAGATTTTTATCTCACATCTAAGTCCATGATTATCTATGATTGTTAGGTATGAATTCCTAACTCTTATTCATGTGAATTTGATTTTGGCTTGGATTGATTTGGTATATATTCCAACTTTTGGTGTTTTGAAAGCAAAATCTATGAAAATCCTTTTATGGATGTTTGAACATGTTTTTGGTGGTGAATTAGAGAGTAAATGGAGTTGGGTTATCGATTGGCAAAGGCCCCTTAAGTCCATTGCTCGATCGGTTGCAAATGGGGTGAGTTTGCTCCTTCATTTGATAGGCTGGAAAACCTTTCCAGCTACAGCTAGTCGACTGGCCCCCTGTAGTCAGTCGACTGACTGCAGAGTTGGAAAACTCTCGGGTTATTGCTCAGTCGACTGACTGTAGAGGACCAGTCGACTAACCTGCTCCTAATTGCCTATTATGCCTATTTTTGCCTATTTTGTTTATGATTCCAATTTTTATCGATTCGTTTTGATTCCTAGAGGATGCTATCAATTATTCGACTTTGATGACCTCTATTTTGGGATTTTTGTAAATATCTATTTTGATGGATTTGATATCGATTTCTTTGGAATTAATTCACGTCTTCGTATGTGAATTTTAGTGATTGATTGTTTCTACAATCATTTTTGTGATTTGTCACTTTAAAAATATAAAGGTTTTCTATACTAGTAGTAAATATCAAAATTCCTCCATTTAAAACTATTTCAACACTATTTTATTACAAAGCTCGTTTCTTAAACCGTTTTCCAATCTACTAGCATATACAAACCTTTACCTCACTCGTGTGAGAAACCTAATTAAACGGCTTAGTAAAACAAGTGGTATGAAATGCTTGCGTTTACTTCGTCCGTTAATTCTTGGACTTGTTCCATTGAATCTCTTGTGATAATTTTCGAGTGGAGATCTACAATTTGTTCGTAAATATTTAAGTTAAGCTAGTGGTTATGGGACATGAAGCTAGGCTCATATATTTACTAGCTTAGTATAATTGACACTTCTTGATGATCGATGATGATCATTTTTGTGATTTAGACTAGGAATGTGCGATGTCTCTTTGTCTACGAGGGAGACTAAACCCCGTTTCTGTGGAGCTTCGGCTCAATTTGGTGGGGTAGCGACCCATGGTCTTCGGGCCATTTTAGTGGAGCCTCGGCTCAAAATTAATGGTTAGCAACCATGGAATAGCGTTCTGTTTTGTGATACACGTGTTGGTGAGTTTTCATGCTCCCGTTTTTTGATAGGCCTTCCCCCTTTTTGTGATTTCTGGATTTCCATTGATGATTTCTAGAATTTGTGTTTCACCAATTTTCGTGATTTACATTGATAAGTTTTATCAGTATTTGTGCATTGGTGAATTTGTATGTCATTAACTTTTGTGATTGGCATTGATATCATTGTCAATATTTATAGTTTGGTGAATAAAAATAAAGAGTATGACATTGCTTTTGATCTTTGAGAAGATTCTTGTGATATTGATTAATCCGTAGTTAATTTTCAATTGCATACTTATCACAATATGGCTTTATGGTTATCATATGTTTTTGTCATATCTCTTATTCTATATCATTTCATATGATATTTATAGTTAGATTGTTCCGTTTATTATTTTCTTATTAAATAATACTCGGGTCAGATCGAGATGTTGCAGGTGCTTCTACTTGACTCCTCTTCTGGAGTTATTATCCTGACTTTTGGCTAACTACTTAGATTATTAGTTTTTGGTTGTATACATTTGAGATATAGACTCATTGATGTATACTTATTCTTTTGTCTAGCACTTGTAACTATTCTTTTGTGATATTGTAGATCTTGTTTGACCACTACTCTGTTGCACACTTTCATGTGTTATATTCATATCTATTTCCGCCTTTGTGATATGGATATCTATGACTGATTTGTGTTATGTTTATTTCTATATTTGTTTCCGAAGATATTATAGCCACTGTGTAGTAGCTTTGAGTTTGTATTGGCATGTCGGATTTCCTTTATACTATCTGACATATCGGTGCTCGCACAAAGCAATTACATGGATGGTCGCTCCTCAACAGCCTTATTCTCCATGCTAGTTGACGGCATTACACCGTAGTGTCCTTGGCTAGCGTAGGTATAGAGGTGGGGCGTTAATTTTAGCTTTCTTATTCAAGCGAATAAATAATATGGTCTAGCTGTAACGTTTCAACTTTTGAAACGAAGGAAATAGAAATGGGACAGGTTGCAAAAGGAAAGCCACACATAAATGAAATAAAATGTTAACCATGAAACGTGCCATATTCAATGGAAACAAACTGAAATGACAACGTCAAGCGCGGGAATTAAGGACAATAAAGTAGAAAGTATGAGAAACGTAAAAGTGAATAAACGAATGAATGCAAGCTACAGATGTATATTAAAAAAATATAAAATATTATGTTTCTGCCAGAGAGAAGAGAAAATATTTGAAATGGAATAAATAGGGAAGGAACAAATTCGAAATGAAATAGAAACGGATAGAAAATTAAAGAGCTACAGCACGAATACAGGGAGTAATAAAGGTAAGGTATTGATTGGTTTGTAACTGATGTAAAATTTGAATGGACAGGAAAATAAAATTTATGGTAACAGTCGATTCCCTTGATTTCATGCAAATTTCTGAATCAATTATAATTATACGTAATCCAAATATTAATTTTATTTTATTTCAAAATTTTATTATTAATAATTTCCCAAAAATCCAATTCGATACGTTATATACCAATTAAAAATTGATAAAATTTTATATGTCGTTACACTCTCCCCCACTCAAAACTTTTCATCCCCGAAAAGGAACAAAGTTGGGGAATAGAAACAACCAGATGAAAAATTAGACTTTGAAAAACAAATTAAACAATTTATTTAAAACCATATACTTTTTTATTTAAATTAATTAATATTTAATAGATTACTCATTTTATTAAATCCATTCAATTAATTATGAGAACAGTTATTTATAAAGCACTAATTTACTTACTATTAAACCAGGTAGTATATAAATAAACAATATTTTAAAGGACATATTCAAAAGAAGGAAAGAAGATAGATTCGGAAAAGAGAATATAGGTGCATAAATAAAGCAGAGTAGATAGAGTAGATTCAAAAGAATGGTATCGGGCATGAATAATTAACTTAAACCATAAGAATTTCAATTTCAAATATTAATACAAATTATTTTGTTGGAAATACCTTTATAATAAAATACTTTTATATTGAAACCAATTTTCCTTTTGAAAATACTTTTATAACTTGATGTTTCAACAAGTTTATCCTCGTTCTTGCGGACTCTGGCCATGCGTTGATCAGGCGCAAAGCTAGAATTCTTCAAGTACTTAGTAGGCCTGGTTCAACACCCAGTGAAAATACTTGAAAAACCCTCAAAACCGATATGGAAAGTACAATCCAAACAAAACAACCAAATAAAAACCTTTGTCTAACCATGGTTCGCAGATACACAATGGTTGCGCCTGGATCCCCCAGGAAACAATCCATATCCGTAGCTTTCTCAGCCCTGCGAGTTACGCCATAATGACTAGTAGAGTGCAAGATAGACAATGGCTACGCCTGGATCCCCCAGGAAACAATCCGTACCCCTAGGCAGTCTCAGCCAGGCGGTTTCGCTGCTAATGCAACCAACATCGAGTGCAGGATACACTATGGTTACGCCTGGATCCCCCAGGAAACAATCCGTACCTCTAGGCCAGCTCAGCCAGGCAGTTACGCTATGCAGTCACGCTCGTAAGAAAAACCGTGGGTTATGCCATGGTGGGACACTCAAGTATCACATCCGAAAAACCAAAAATCAGAAAGAATAATATCAACAGAATGAATCCACAATGTGCCCACAAAGCGCATATCAAGCAGAAAGCACTTCCCATATCTTTACTTCGAAAATATATATCATATAGTACCTTTCAAATCACTTTCAAATGTCATACTTATATAAAGTCCATATATAGGATTTCATTATCAAATCGAATACTTTCCAAAATCAATAGTATATTAAATCATACTTATATAGACTTCGATTATATAAGATTTCTCTTTCAAAATTGAGTATCTTTCTTATACAAATCCATTTTATATAAGTTTGATAACTTCTAAATAAAGTATTTAGTAACATATGGTTCTTAAAATTTCAATCTATTTCAATATTAATTCAGTTTCAAAATCATATATGATTTCACCAAATCATTTCTTCCAAATTAAATATCTTCGGTTTCAAAGTTTCCAAAATGATAGGTTTAGAAAACAATCCGAGTTTCCAAATTAACAAAATTCAAGTCAAACAAATTCATTTCCAAAATCATAATATAAATACTGGGTTTTACGTTCCAATCTATTTTCAAAACCAAATGTTTTCTCAATATCAATTATACCCAAAATGGTTTCCAAATTTATAACTATCCCTTTAAAACCTTTAAACTATTTATTTCTATATGAAAAATCCAATTTTCCTTTGCAAATTATTTATTTAACAAAAGTTTCAATTTTACTTAAGTCATACTCTTCATACTTTAAATATACAAAACTAAACTTATATTCTTTATCAAATATTTTGTACTCTTCGAAATTTCTTAGTTTTGAAATTTTAAACCTTGATTTGCAAGTGCTCGAACCTTCAAAATAGTCGGTGAAAGCAAATTTCAAATCCAAGAGTTGGAAATCAGCAACAAATCAGTAAATTAATTTTTATAAATAGAGTTACACTAAATCAAATCGAAAACTAGAGGATTAAACACCGGCTTCCTTCAAATTATTTTAAATATATATACATATATCTTTCGAATATCGAATTATATTTCGGAATTTGAAATCAAAATTTGTTTCACAATATCACTCGCATAGCAAAGCTACTAGAGTGGCCTCTCCCCCACTCTGAAACTCGAAAATCAATGTCGATGATGCATGCACTCACCACCGAAATTTTTTCCCTACGAAAAAAGTGAGTTCTGGGCTTCTATTTTCTTGAAACTTCTTTAAAAAAAATCTCTTCGAAATCATTGGAATTCATTCAAATTCATTTGAAACATTTCTTATTCAAAAAATATCTTTTAAATCGTATTGTTATATATACATTTTTTTTCCAAAATCTTAAAACCAATTTCAAAGCACTGGAATTCAATCTCTCGAATTTCAAATTAAAACCCTTCAGTTATAAATTATTTTTATATAAATCCTTTTCTTATATAATCTTCAAAATTTCAAATCCTTTCGAAACTTTTATATATGGAATAATGTTTCTTATTCGTTTTATATATAGGTATATAATCCTTATCGAAAACATTTTCTTCTTTATACATAAAATAAAATCATAATTACCTAAATAAAAATTTCGGTATATAAACAAATTTAATATAAAACAAAACCCGATTTTCAAAGGACGATTCAAGAATGGATTTCAAACAAAGATAGAGATTTAAATTAAAGGATCTCTAATCATAGAATCCTGATTCAAAGATAGACTCGATCGAAGATGAGATAATTAAATTACAAAATAGGAGATGGATATACTTCTATAAATCACGGGCGACCTTAACCGGGTCAAACGTGACTTTACGAACATAATCGATGCGGAATTCCAAATCAAATCGATATTCGATCGCCACAGATAGAATTTGGCATATCAAGATATAACAGCATCGTAAATTGAGGATACAGAAATCTTCGGTGAATCAATGCCAATTGTAAAGGACTTTTCACCCCCTTTACAAATCATTCACTGGAGTTATGGGATACTCCAGAATCAAACGAATATAAATAGGGAGAGACAAATATGAATTTCGGAACCGAGGGACATTCCAAAATTCAAAGGAACTTCCAATCAAGAGAAAGGAGTTCAAGCCCGAATGAAAGTGATTCCGTAATTAAATTTTCCGTACATGCTAAATTTGCCTAGAGCCTAAGCTCTAATACCAACTGTAACGACCCGCTATTTTCAACCATTCGCATCCGCACAAGTCGGACTTGAATTGCTCAAAATATCATATTGTTCATTTAAATTTGGCAAACTTAACATATACAGTAAGTAAATCAATCACAGAATCACGGATACAGAGTAGTACAAAAATACGCAGCGGAATAAATGAATAATAGTTCATGAAGCTACTATATAACATCAGAGACAGAAATAAAATACAACAGAATATCTCAGATGCAGTGAAGTCTCCAGTACGGGCAGATGACTTCTCTGAACCAATCAACTGGATGACTAAAAGGATAGATAGCTGGATGTTCAAGCAAAGCTCCAACTTCGAAGGTGGGTCTCAAATGCTGTATCACTCAGTCTGACTCGAGCGTAAAGCAAAACACAAAAACACTCAAATCAGGATTAACATTCTTATATCTATAAATCCAACTCAACTGAAATATCAACTGAAATACAAGTAACTTAAAGGATGTTTGGGATAACCATCCCTTAAGGATTTACAGAACTATTTACAAGGTAGAAATATACACTATAACACCGTGATCCTTTCAAATTAATTTATATTTCAAAACCAAAATATCATTTTCACTTCAATATAAAAATAGATATATATATATATATATATTTTGAAAAATTTATAAAATAAATTATTTATAATTTCCTCAAGTTTCAGCGATCACTTCAAAAATCAACTCGACTTTCCTATTCAGATTAAATTAAATCTCAAATTTCAGTTTCCATTCAATTTAGTCTTCTAAAGAACAAATTCAAATTATATCAATTTCAAATGCAGATCTGAATCTCAATTTAACTATTTAAGTCCCGTATTTCAAAGCTTCAACATTTCAAACTAAACCTAACAGTTTCATATGGATCTTGATTTAGCTTCATTATTATTTATTCTTGAAATATCCACTCAATATTACTTATATAGCCTTATATTACAATTCGTTATATTTGCCTTCAATTTCTTTAAATGTGAATATTCATTAAATCACTAAAGTCAGAGTTATGTTATGAACTATATTTTAAGTTTCCAATTCAATAAGTTTCGAATTTGATGTAATTAAACAAAATTATTAACTAAATACCATTCCAATTAATTCAACTTTATGTTCCTTAACATATACAAACATTGGAAATCTGTTTAAGATAAAATACTTAAACATACTGTATTAATTAAATCAAACTTTATTAAATTAAAGTTTACTATTAAATCTACTTTACATTAAACATACTTATATATAAAAATATTTCTAATATTAATTAAAACCCTATATTTCTCCTAAAACCATAGAAAATCATTTCAAAATATTTATATATGGACCGACGGCGTCTGTATATACTTCTATCATATGGTTAAGTGATACAGATATTTAACATTTCAATCCGTAATTAAGTGTATATATATATACACACACGGGGGTAGATATCATTTCGACCCGTAATCCCAATTCAGTTCAAATGAAAATCGCTTGGGTTTATCATTTCAACCCATAACGATTTTCTCCTATTCTAAAGTCCATTCGGGTATGTATCATTTCAACCCATAGTGAATTCTATACTAACAGGGAACTTGTAGAGTGATAGCAGATAATAAAATAATAATAGGCATATATCATCAATAATTTAAATAAAATATAAACAACAGGATATTGTGTCATATCCCACAGGTGAACGGTTACAGATAATAGCATATATAACAAAATGACTACAACATTATATTTCAATTGTCATTTCAATTGAGATCAAATTTAATAAAATACAAGAACGTTAATCGTGAGTGGTTGCTCACCTTTCGAGGCTAGATATTTTGACGACTTGACAAGATACAAATTGGATCACGATCTAGACCATCGAATAGTCCAAACAACAACTCAAAGCAAAGTAAGATTTGAACGCGAATTGGATGAACAAGAATTGATAAAACGAATCAGAACTGGATCGATGAAGGTAAAAGGTATATAGGTAGATTTATACACTAAAGTCAAACATGTAAAATAAATTGTATGCTATAATTAAAAAAATATTTGTTATAAATTTAGTATCGACGAAATCAACTTAAGTCCAAAATAGTATGTATATGTATAAACAAATATATGTAAGATAATTATACATATACCACCCACTACATTCATGTTACTCAAATGTAAACAGATCCATCAGCATAGAAGTATAAGTTATATAGTAACCTTTATAATTCTGTTATGACTCACACTTTAAAATATAACTGTAACTATTTATTACAAAATATATATAACAGGTTTTAGACTATGAATATACGCACAGCCTTTACAAAATATGTGCACGGCCTTTTACAAAATATGTGCACGGCCTTTTAAATTTCCAAATATCTACAAATCCTCAATGCTATAAGCTAACCCACCCACTGCAACAAGCAACTACCTACATATGATTATTTATGTATTATTTTACATATAAAGCAACGTGCCTATAACACAAATACAAACTTAAATACTAATATATCTTTACGTATCAGTTATGCGCATAATTACAGTGACATACGTAACTTACATTTTTATCAATAATAAAATTTATTACTACAAACGATATATATAATAAACTTGAATATAACCAAGAGATTATAACATACTTTTTAATATAAATTGTAAATAAAAGGTCTGAATGTAAAACCCATGTGTTAAAACATATACATTAAAACCGTAAAATACATATACCTATATATATGTGAACATATTATTTATATAAGACTTGTGGCAACAAAAATGATCGATTTAAAAATAATGATATAAATCTAAATATATTCAGCTCTTACAATTATATGTACAAACAAATATGCAGACCCTATATGTAAAATATGGCTAAATATGCACACATGCTCCTGTTTATGTAACCAATTGTACGTTGACAAGTGTGTATATAACAATTGTATATAAAAGCTATTTACAAATCATCAGCGTACTATATATATAGATAAGACAACTTATAATAATTCGTATGAATTCATATATATAAGTATAAAAAGGTAAACAAATTATAGCTTTTAACTTTTAGGTACATACAACACAATATATTTATAATATAGATATTACCTTGTATAAAAGAATTGCAAAGGTTGCAGAGGAAAGGAGAAAGGTGGGGTTTGGAAAATAAAGGAGGAGGGGACTGCTATCTACAAGCATGCGAAATATTTTTTTTTCAAAGAGAATAAAATGAGCAGTTGAATGGAGAAGAAGGCCACTTATATCCTTTGTTGTATTCTCTCACAAGCAACACCAGATGACTAAGAAGAGAAAGTGAAAAGACAAAGACAAACGTATAGATTTGTATTGGGAATATAAAGGCCAAAGGTGAATAAATATAAGGTGAATAAAGTGCTCCGTTTAAAATTTAATGAATGCAAAGTCACGTATAACGTTTAATGAACGCAAAAATAACGTACCGATATAAATGTAAAGTAAGGAATATGGAAAAATTCAAGCGCAAATAAATGAAACGAAATGCACACAAATAAATGAAAACCAATGAAGTTAAAAAGGCAATAATAGCGTAAATGTGAATCGTTGCCACATAAACAAATAAACCGTATACAAATCTTTTGCCGGTTATGTGATGGCAACGGTCACCCTTAATTGAGCTGAACAATAGAAGCAAATTTCAATTGTTAGAGCACCACGTTTCAAGTTTGAAATGTAAAGTAAAAATATAAGGGAGGAAATCAATTGAAAAGTAAATGAAAAGCTGCACGTTTTAGGCCTATCCACTTTCTTTTGAACGAACATGTGTATGCGATGCATTTTGTTTCAGTCTCAAGATGAAAGAAATATTATAAAACGTTATAAAGAAACGTATGGAATTAAATATAAGCAGTTATTAGTGGAAAGAAAATGAACGGCTTGAGTGACCAAGTGACGTGAAATTTTTTAATACATACATAACATATATATTAAAATTTTAAAGCAAGAACGAAACAGTGAAAAAAAGAAAGTAGAAATAAAAGGTCAGGAAAAGTAACAATGGGTATATATGTTAGAAAAGTAATAATTTTATTAGCAACGGTCATCCACTAATTTAGCTTCCTTATTCAAGCGAAAAAATAATGTGGTCCAGTTGTAACGTTTCAACTTTTGAAACGAAGGAAATAGAAATGGGACAGGTTGCAAAAGGAAAGCCATACGTAAATGGAATAAAACGTTAACCATGAAACATGCCACATTCAAAGGAAACAAGCTGAAATGATAACGTTAAGCGCGGGAATTAAGGACAATAAAGTAGAAAGTATGAGAAACGTAAAAGTGAATAAACGAATGAATGCAAGCTACAGATATATATAAAAAAAATGTAAAATATTATGTTTCTGCCAGAGAGAAGAGAAAACGTTTGAAATGGAATAAATAGGGAAGGAACAAACTCGAAATGAAATAGCAACGGATAGAAAATTAAAGAGATACAACACGAATACAGAGTGTAATAAAGGTAAGGTATTGATTGGCTTGTAACTGATGTAAAATTTGAATGGGCAGGAAAATAAAATTTATGGTAATAGTCGATTCCCTTGATTTCATGCAAATTTCTGAATCAATTATAATTATACGTAATCCAAATATTAATTTTTTTAATTTTATTTCAAAATTTTATTATTAATAATTTCTCAAAAATCCAGTTCAATACGTTATAAACCCATTAAAAATTGCTAAAATTTTAAGGATCGTTACAACTATGCACTAATAATAATATTAAAAGGATTATCTCATATCAAGCATGTTTGACTATCATAAGAAGAAATCTCCTCCAAGTGTGCGATTGCATTGTGTGGCGGAAGGCCTTATGGCAGTTTCATTTTCCAAAAATAAAAACAGATTTCTTTTCTTTTTAGTTCTTTTGTTCAAACAACTGTTTTTGTTTGCTCACACCAGTCCTATGACTGACCCATAGTTTATTGTTCCCTTTACAAACTCTAGGTGCCAACAATTTTCCATACGGGCAGCTTAGATTAAGGTTATTAGTATATTCTGGTGCTAGTTCAGATAGTAGATGTAGATTATGGATCTAGAAGTCTTTGGTTCGAAATCAGATTTGCTTCATTCAGCATGATGGTGGTTCGAGTTTTTTGTTTTGGGAGTTCTTTAAGCTTTTGGTTTTGGATATGAAAGTCTTTGGAAGTCTTTGGAGCTTTGGAAATGAAGATGGAGTCTACTGATTTCTTTTGAAAGCATCTATTGAAGATATCTTTTCCGCTGTTATTCTTTTCCGTTGTTGTATATACCTTTGATAATGTTGATCACTTCTTGTTGTATCAATGTTGTGTATCAACAAAATTCTTCTTTTGTTTCCGCTGTGTTGTTATTACCTAATGCGTCATAAGCTCCGACGAACATGACTCAACATTTGAATTTCTGGCACTCGAATATGGGTGATGCATTAGATGTCGATTTTCAAACGTCGAGTCAGGGTCGTTACAAGTTTCATAGCAATCAAACTTGTCGTTTGATCGTATGGACTCGAAACGCATAGAAATCAATTTAATTAAATTCAATTGAAATCAATTTGAAATAAGCTGATTTTTAAGCTAACCTCTTCATACAATGGAATTAGAACTTGAAACCTGTTCCATTGAGTTTAACAATATCGAAAACATCTATTTTGATATATAGGATGACCCACTTTCGTTTTGGAAGTGAAACGGGCTTTTTGGGTCATTATTTGTCAATTTGAACCAATTCGGTATGTTATTCATTTCTTATCGGGCTTTGCTAAAATAAACAGTCTTGTTTCCTAAACCCAAGCAGTCATTTTCTCATTCTTGTTCGTATAATTCATCTGCCCGTTCCTTCTTCTCAAATGGCAGAAACCCAAAATTCTAGATTTAATAGAAAATCAAAACCAAATCGAAAATTAAAACTCCTCAAACTTAATCGAATTTTGTATCAACTTGAAGATCTCGACGAGCGTAATTCACTTGGGTAATTCGTTTTTGCAATCAAAATGCCGTTTGTCCCGAAATTGAGGATGAACCTCAGCCGTCCATTCTAGGTTATGGATGATCCAATGGTGGATCTTTGCCCAATCGACGATCGGGAGGCGGCGTTGGGAAGGTGTTGTCGAGCAGGTCGCATCCATAGGGTTCGTTCAACCTAGAACTCAACTATTTTTCCAGATCTAGGCTTCAAATGTCGGTGGTGGCGGGCGAGAAAAGGTGAGCTGGAAGTGGCTGTATCGATGGCGGATGGGCGGCTTGGCATGCCGAAGGTGATGCTGGTTCCTGATCGTGGTAGATCGGCTTGCGGCGCATGCGTTTGGTGGCTATAGGTGGTGGCACCTTCATGTTGTTCGAATGCGATCATTTAGCCGAAGCTAGGGCTTCTCGCGTTCAAGCACGTGAAGTCACGTTGGCAGGTAACGTGTTCTGTTTTTTTCATTATTTTATTTATTTTAATTTAAAATCGTTTAACTTCTAACGATAATAACTTTTACGTACAAACTCTGGTTTGGACGTGGTTTGTTCCGCTGAGATCGTATCGAAATACCGGACGTGTTGACACTTATTTGGACGAATTTTGGGGCTGTTGAATTTCGGGCTTTTAGTAGGATTTCAAATCAATTTGAAATCAAAGACGAGTGTTTAAACCCACTCATAATTAAAAAACTATCTTATGTTAGTTAAATTAAATTTACGAAGTGATTAGAAATAAATTGATTGATGTTTGGTATGTTTAAATTGCCATTCTAGTTAAATTTGACTTTAATTGCATTTAATCATTGTTTAATTCAACATTGAATTTAATTGTCAATTTAATACTTGTTATTGATAACCAGTTATCCATTGTTTGTTGGTTGATTTGTATGATGATTATGATGGATGTTTGATTATTGTCATTGGATGACTTTATGTTATATTTTATATTTTTATAACAATGCAAGTTCCATATGGTTTGAAATGATACATACCCAAACGATCTGATAGATTAAGGAGGAATTGTTATGAGTTGAAATGATAGGCTCAAGCAATTTCATGGATTTGTAATTAATTCGGGATTGCAAGTTGAAATGATATATATCCGTAAATACAAATAATTGCGGATTGAAATGATAAATATCCATATCACTTGATCATAGGGTAGAAAATTATATACGGACACCAGATTGGTTAAATTAAATGATGTTAAATCTTTAAACTTTAAATCCAGTTAAACGTTATTTCGAAATATATTTCGATTGATAAATTAAATTGTTTTAATTGAATTACTTAAAGGATTTAAATTGAAATTCTAAAAGTTGATTTTAAAGTATAAATGAAATTATCGAAATTGATTTATTGAAACATTGAAATTTTGTAACTTTGAAATCTATTGGAATTTAAATGACTAAATTGATATTTCAAGACTTAAAAATTGGGTTTTGATTGAAATTTGGATATGGTCCAGATTGGTTAAAATGGAAAAATAATTAAATTTGATGTTAATTTCAAATGTAATTTCTTAATATAAACTGAAAAATGTTCTTTAAAATTCTAAATTATTAAGATTTTCAACCTTTAAACTAAATTTATCTATTCTAATTATTTTAAACCATTTTAAATCTATTTAAAGCATTTTAATTTATTATAATATATTTTAAATCTATTTAAAGTATTATAATCTATTATAATCTATTTTAAATCTATTTAAAGTATTTTAATCTATTTAATCTATTTAATCTATTTTAAACTATTTAATCTACTTTAAATCTATTTAAACCTATTTTTAAACTATATTAATCTGTTTTAATCTATTTAAAACTATCTTAAACTATTTTTAAACAAATTTAAACTATCTAAACTATTTTTTGAATTTCAGCTTTGTAAAGTGGAAGTTTGTATTTAAATCGTTGATTTTAAAGTAGTATATGACTAAATGATGTAATAACCTAAGTTGGAATTTAATAGCTTATTTTGAATAAATATGATGATTTGAAATGAGGGTTTAACCTATTTTGAAAATATGATTTCGAAGTGAATATGATTCCAAAGTGATATGGTTTGAATTGAATATGATATTTTGATATCAATTGTGAATTGACATTTGAAATGTAAAAGAACCATCTAGTATGAAATAAGTGTTTAGTTGTTAAAGAGACTAGGATCATATGTCATACTCTCTGCCAATTCCAAAAACCACTTTAACAACTATGTACGTGGTGGAGATTCCAGAAATGAAGTGGATGGTTTGCCGAGCGATTCTGTATGAGGTATTTACGTGATCCTGACTCTCATGAGTCAGCTTAGATATAACTAAAACTGGAGCTATACAGGGCCAAGTGAGATCATTCCTCCTATCGGGCACATTTCTTCGATACTATATTTTGACATTATGATTGATATGATGGCCACCCTCGATTTGATTATGGGAGTGCGTCTGAGGTGAGCGGCAGTAGCTGCTATGCGTTATCACTAGTCCAGGAGTGCAATTGGTATATCGACCCTAGCATTGCCTCTAAAACCATGTTCACATGCCCTAGCTTACCTTCTACGAGTTTGGTTTGTAACATACTATGACGTGCCCTTTGATAGCCCTTCAGTTTACAGGGGAATTACAGTGTACAGACTATGGGAATACATAAAATATGTTAAGGGGGATATTGGTAACGGCTTAATGCTATTTTGATACTTTACTTTACTATAGACACTATTATGATAGTGTATTGTACTACATAGTAGATAGTTTAGCATATCATTAGTAGACGGTAATCCCGAACATCTCTTAAATTATTGCACTAACGTTAGACAGTAGAGGAGATGTCAAACCCCATAAACATCTTTAACGATGTTACACTCATATTTATTTATTGTTGATCTAACTTATGTAAGAACTTTTAGTTCTGACTCGTGTATTTTGTCTTTTTAATTCGCTTGGGTCGGTCTGAGCTTTCGGTTTGTCGAAGACTGCTTCCTAGTGGATGAAGACGAAGATTTTGTACTATTATTATTTATTATATGTATTCCACTATATCATGTTGTTCTTCTACATTTATTTATTTATTCATATTATATGTAACTCTGATTTTGTGTCGTAAAAGAATAATCAAATGTATTTGCAAAACAGCTTCATGAACTATTATTTGATTATTATATTTCATCATTCCACTGCGAGAATCTACATTCCATCCAATATTATCCAAATATTCCTAAATGAGAAATATTGAGCTACTCGAGCACTACGCGGTTTACGGTGGAGCTTGCCTGATTTGCAACGAGGAGGGAGCTATGGCATCGAGTTCGTGCACGTCTGGAGGGGAAAATTCACGGCACCAGCAGAAGGAGGGGGTGCGGTTCGTGGACATAGGTGCGATGGAGGTGGAGCTATCACGTAGGGTTGTCGATCGGCGTCACGATGGTCAATGGTGGAGATACGGTTGGTCAAATAGGCGACATTGTGGGTTTCGGCCTGTAGGTGCTGTACGGGATGAAGAATATGTTAACGTGCAGCAAGGATTTGATGTGGTGTAATGAATGGAGATCAGAGGTTAATATAAAAATAAACTTGTAAATTTATTGTAACGACCCATAATTTTCAGTAATTAAAAATACTTAATTTAATAAAACTTATGATTTAATAATAAGAATATAACTGAAATGAAGTGTAATAGTATTGTAACGACCTGAAATTTTCAACCGTTTGCATCCACACACGTCGGACTTGAATTGCTCAGAATATTAGATTGTTAATTCAAAATATGGCAAAACTCAACATATACAATAAATAAATAATCATAGACTCACAGACACAGTAATATAACAATAATGCAGTGGAATAGATAAATAGTAGTTTACAAAGCTACTACATGAACATCAGAGTTAGAAATAAAATACAACAGAATATCTCAAATACAGTGAAGTCTCTAGTACAAACTGATGGCCCTTCTGAACAAATTAACTGGAAAAGCTGAAAGCTGAATCGATAGTTGGATCTCCAAGCGAAGCTCCAAACTCCAAAGGTGAGTCGCAAATGTTGAATCAATCTGTCTGACCCTAGCATAGAGCAAAACACAAAACACTCAAGTCAAGATTAACATTCTTATATCAATAAATCCAACTCAAGTGAAATATCAGCTGAAATACAAGTAACTTAATGGATGTTTGGGATAACCATCCTCTAAGGATCCGTGGAACTATCTACAATGTGGAAATATACACTATAACACCGTCAATTTACTTTATACTTCAAACCCAGAATATCATTTTCACTTCAAACATATCTATTTCCCAAATAGTATAAATATTAAATAAATTTTAAAGTAAAGTATTTGTAATTTTCTCAAACTTCCCAAATTGCTTCAAAATCAACTCGACTTTCCCATCAAATTTAATTCAATCTCAATTTATCAATTTCCATTCGATTCAGTTTCTGATGAAACAAATTCAAATTTATCGATTTCAACTACAGCTTTGAACCACAAATAAACCATTTTAAATTTCAATGTAATTCAAAGTCAATATATTTTGAAACCTTAAATATTCAACATTTCAAAGACTAAATTTGATAATTGCATTCATCTCCCAAATTTTCCATCACTATTATTTAGTTTTAAAATGTTCCCTTAATAAATTCAATATTATTTTATGACCTTAAATTACATTTTCAACATATATCACCTCGATTTCTTTAAAACTTGAATTATTCATTTAATCCCTTTAAATAAAGTCAAGTTATGAGATCAAATCTAAAATTACAAATTCAATAGTTTCAAATCGATTTAATTAAGTAAAATTCTTAACTAATTTCAATTTTAATCACTTCATCGTTACCTTCCTTACTTACACAAATCATTGAAAAATCAATTAAGAATATAATACTTAACATATTATATTAATTAAATCAAACTTTATTAATTTAGGTTTATTATTGAGTCTACTTTATATTAAAACATATTTATATAAAATATTTCTATATTAAATAAACCATATATATTCCCTTTCAAAACTATAGAAATCATTTTCAAAAAATTTATATATCGACCAATGGTGTCTGTATATAATTTCCTACCCTATGGTAAATTGATACAGATATTTACCATTTCAATCCGTAATTTAAATATATACGGGTAGATATCAGTTCGACCCACAATACCAAATTCAATTCAAATGATAATCGCTTGGGTTTATCATTTCAACCCATAACGAAATTCTCATATTCTAAAGTCCGTTCGGGTATGTATCATTTCAACCCATAGTGAATTTTAAACTATAGGGAACTTGCAGAGTGATAACAAATAATATAATAATATAACAGGCATATATCATCAATAATAGTATAAAATAAACAATAGGATATGGTGTCATATCCCACAGGCGAACAGTTACATATAATAGCATAAATATAACAATTCAAATAACTACAACAGCATATTTCAATTTTCATTTCAATTGAAATCGAATTTAATAAATATAAGAACATTAATCACGAGTGATTGCTCACCTTTCTAGGCTAGAGAGGATTTGACGATGAAATCGAGTTATGAATCAAAGCACGAATTCCGAATCAAAGCAAGATGGCACGAATTCGACGGACAGATCTAATAATAGAAATCAACGGAATCGAATCAAATTAGCTTGATATAAAAATTTAGACGCGGTGTATTTTATATTATTATCTTCCTTAACCCAATATTAAGTTTAAAAAAAATACGCATACATTTTGAAATAAATCTTGAATTTTAAACATGTATATATATATATATACACACACACACGTTGAAACCAAAATCTACGTATATATTTCAAAATCATATACAAACTTATAAATTTAAAGCTCAACATAACATATATATGAACTAATATATGTATGCAGCATTCTATATCATCTATGTAAAGTAGCTAATATATATACACACTATTGTACCAACCATGTTACATAACTTTATAAAAGACATACTAGAAATCCTACAGGCAACCTACTGTGTAATTCATGTATGCTAGCCGACCGTTGCATATATCCAAAAGACAACAACTGTATATAAACTATACACCTCACGGCCTAATTACCAAATATATATATTACTTAGGTTATAATTTAACATTATTCTAATAGTACTATAAACGAAAATAGGAATTAAACTAATATATAAATATATTAAACATTCACAGCAAAACCATTCAAACCCTTAATATAAAACTTTGCATAAATCTTCCGGGCGTTACATATATATGGATATATTTTATAATTTAAACTTACGAAATAAAACACCTACTTGCTGAATACAAACTAAAATCACACTAAAAAAAGCTAATGTATCTCTATAAACGAAACCAAAAAACAAATTTCAAAACCAATTCATATATTCACATATACATGCTGTACACAACCCTTTATAAACATATACATAACTAATATACCTATAATTTATAATACCTTATATATAAACTAATATAATAATACTTTAAACACATAATATATAAATTTTATATGAAATACACAAACCCCATACTGTCACGTACAACACAAGGGAAGAAGGAAGCTCGGGTTGAGGGAGGTGGTTGTGGTCGGTGATGTGTGCGTGGCCGTGCGATGGAGAGGGGTGATACAGGTGGTCACAAGAGTCAGAGTGGCATGATGGCTCTTGGCCTCATGTGGTGGGAGGGAGAGCTGATAAAGGTGGGTCATGCTCGGTTTGCGGGCCGTGGAGGAGATGGCGTGGTGGAGCGAAACATAGAAGGGAGATGTGTGAGGGTAGATCCGAAGAAGGGAAGCGAGATCGACAATTTTCGTGCTGTCGTGAGGGGCGTGGGTGGCTCAGGGAAGGAGGCGGGTGTTGAGGCCATTGTGCGGTGGATTAGGGTTGCTAGCCGATGCTATTTTTGCGCATGATGTTTCTTGCGCGCAGAAATAAAGGAGAGGGGAAAATAAAATAAGGGGGGGAAGATGAAGATGAGGCAGGTGGTAGAGGAGGAATGAAGATGAAGGAGCAGTAAAGGAATGGGTAAATAAATGGTTCAAAGTGAAAAAGGAAGTGATAGGCTATGATATAGATCTACAAATTTTTTTCAAAGTAACATAAGCCACAAATCAGATCAAAAGAATTTTTTCAAATAGGAACGGCTGTCCAATGATTCAACAAAGTTATTAATGCATTTAATATTTGCTTTGATGACACGGATAAAGTTTGAAATTCAAAAGAAAATAAACAGTCACAGATCCGGTACCGATATAGTTACCGGTTTCGTAGATTCCGCTATATATCGGACTTCAAAACACAGAATTGAATATATCATAGAGATCAGCATGACGAGACGATTAAAACGGTAAACAGATATTGGTGGTACGATCGTCCAAACAAAAGTCAATAATCGGTATAGAAATGCTGCTGTTTTGCCAGAATTAAGATAAATGGAGCAATAGAAGTCCAAATTTGAAAAAACGAAAGATGACGACTTACTCAGAAGTTGATTTAGAAATTTATTGTGTAAAAATATTCAGCTTTGAAAAATATTTTATTATCATCAAATATTAACTGATTTGAATTGAAATAGAATTACACAATAAATTAAACTTCCATATAATTAATTGAAAATTTACCATTTGCTATGTTTAAATAGACACATATATTAAAGTTTTAATTTCAAATTCAATTATTTAAAAATTTCACAAAATTCAGCTAAATATGTTATTAAAACCAATTAATATTTATGGGTCGTTACACTCTCCCCCACTCAAAATTTTCCGTCCCTGAAAAGGAAGGAGGTAGGAGAATAGAAACATGCAGAAAGAAGAATAGATTGAAAGATGAGCATAAATAATTTATTTGAACTATATAAATTTTACTAGAAATATTCCTTTGAAAGCTTCATTTGCAATTCAATTATCTTTAATCCTTTAAAACTTTCAAAACCCATTTGTAAAATTTCTTATTTCCTTTATAAATACCTTTATATGTTTAAATAACACCTATATAAATACATGAAAACTATTCAAAAACAATTAGTTACATCGTTATTTATATTTACAAAGAAGCTATTGAAACATTAAATCCATACTTCGTAAATTTATTAATTTTATCTCAAGCTACTTCTCGAATATTATTAATAAATCAACAATCATTTTCTTTAAACATGTTGTATTAAATTAATAACTTCTAAAATATTTATAATATTAAAAATCTTCTATTAAACCATATAGTATATAAATAAATCATATTTTAAAAGGATATATTCGAAAAGGAGAATAAGGTAGATTCCAAAAAATAGAATATAGGGGAATAAATAAAGTTAAGAAGATAAGGTAGATTCAAAAGAATAGTATCGGGCATGAATAATTAATTTGGAACCATAAGAATTTCAAATTCAAATATTAATGCAAAATTTCTTTGTTGAAAAATACTATTATAATAAAATACTTTTATATCGAAACAATTTTCCCTTCGAAAATACTTTTATTCAACAAGTTTATCCTCGTTCTTGCAGACTCTAGCCATGCGTTGATTAAATGCAAAGTTAGAATTCTTCAATTACTTAGTAGACCTATTTCAACACTCAGTGAAAATACTTGAAAAACCTTCAAAACTGGTATTGAAAGTACAATCCAAACAAATTACCTGGATCGCAGATACACAACGGTTATGCTTGGATACCCAAGGAAACATCCGTACCTTTAAGTAATCACTGCCTTGCGAATTACGCCATGTTAACCAAACCCGTGGACCGTAGGATACACAATGGTTACGCCTGGATCCCCCAAGAAACACCCGTACCCTTTAAGCAATCTCTGCCTTGCGGATTACGCTACCCAAAAAACGACCATGGGTTACGCCATGGTAGGACACTCGAGTATCACATCCGAAAAACCAAAATCAGAGAGAATAATATTGATAGAATGAATCCACAATGTGGCCACAAAGCGGATATCAAGCAGAAGGCAATTTCCATATCTTTACTTCGAAAATATGTATCACATAGTACCTTTTCAAATCACTTTCGAATGTCATACTTATATAGAGTCCATTATACATAAGATTCCATTTTCAAATCGAATACTTTCCAAAATCAATAGTATATCAAATCAAACTTATATAGACTACGATTATATAAGGATTCACTTTTCAAATTGAGTACCTTTCCAAATAAATAGTTTTCAAATCAACTTCATACTTATACAAATCAATTTTATATAATTTTGTTAACTCCCAAATCAAGTATTTAGTAAAACAAGGTTCTCAATTCCATTTCTTTTCAATATCTGTTCAGTTTCAAAGTCATATACCCTCCCACCAAATTATTTCTTCCAAATTTAATACCTTCAGTTTCAAAGTTTCCTAAATAATAGGTTTTGAAAATAATTCCAAGTTTCCAAGTCAACCTAATTCAGGTCTAACAAAATTTTATATCGGTAAAATTCGAAATAGTTTTATTCATTTACTTAACAAAACAGTTTCAAACTTATTTAAATCATATTACTTAGCTTTGAAAATTTAAACCTCAATTTGGAAGTGTTCGAACATTCAAAATAGTCGAAAAAATCAAATTTCCAATTCAGAGATGGAAATCAACAACAAATTAGTAAATCAATTTCAATATATAGAGTTATAACAAATTAAATCCGAAACTCGAGGACTGAATACCGGGTTCGCTTCAAATCATTTCAAAACTATATACATATATCTTTCGAATATCAAATCATACTTCAAAATTTGAAATCAAAATTGGTTTCACAAAATCATTCGCATAGCAAAGCTACTAAAGTGGCCTCTCCCCCACTATGAAACTTGAAAATCAATGTCAATGATGTGTGCACTCATCACCGAAATTATTTTCCAGTGACATAAGTGAGTTCTGGACTTCTATTCTCTTGAAAATTTCTTCGAAATCATTGGAACTCATTTGAAGTCATTTGAAAAATTTATTATTCGAAAAATACTTTCAAATAGTATTATTATATATTTTCAAAATCTTAAAACCGATTTCAAAATACCGAAATTCAACTCCTCGAATTTCCAATTTAAAACCCTTCAGTTATAAATCATTTTTATATAAATCAATTCCTTATATAATTTTCAAAACTTTAAATCTTTTTGTAACTTCAAATTCTCATTTTTAAAAAGGTATATAATCCTTATTGAAACATTTTCTCCTTTATATATAGAATATAATCATACTTTTATCGAAACATTAATTTCAGTTTATAAAACAATTTCTAAAATACAAATAAACCCGATTTTTCAAAGGATGATTCAAGAAGGTATTCCAGAATGGATTTCAACACAAAGATAGTGATTCAAATTAAAGGGACTCTAGTTAAATAGAATTTTGATTTGAAGATAGGCTCGAACGAAGATGAGATAATTAAATTTAAAAAGTAGAAGATGGATATACTTATATAAATCGCGGGCGACCTTAACCGGGTCAACCTTGACTTCAGGAACAAGATTGATGCAGAATTCCAAAGAAAATCAACATTCAATCGCAAGAGATAGCGGCATCTAAACCAAATATATAGAAATCTTCGTTGAATCAATGCCAACTGTAAAGGAGTTTAACCCCTTTACAAATCATTCAAAGATTGGTGGGATCGCCTATTCTTATAGAGATCATTCGAAGTGGAGTTATGGGATACTCCAGAATCAAGAACCACGAACAAGGAGAGAAGATAAGGGATTTTGGAACCGAAGGGAATGTTCCAAAGTCCAAAGGAAAACTAAAATCACAGAGGAAGAAATTCAAGCTTGAACGAAAGTGATTCGGCAAATAGATTTACTATATATGCTAAGTTTTCCTAGAGCCAAAGCTTTGATAACAACTGTAACGACCTGAAATTTTCAACCATTCGCATCCACACACGTCGGACTTGAATTGCACAAAATATCAGATTGTTAATTCAAAATTTGGCAAAACTCAGCATATATAATAAATAAATAATCACAGAATCACAGACACAGAGTTATATAACAATAATGCAGCGGAATAGATAAATAGTAGTTCGTGAAGCTAGTATATGAACATCAATGTTAGAAATAAAATACAACAAAATATCTCAAATACAGTGAAGTCTCTAGTATGAAATGATGGCCACTCAAAAAAATCATCTGGAAAAGCTGAAAGCTGAATCGATAGTTAGATCTCTAAGCGAAGCTCCAAACTCCAAGGGTGAGTCTCAACTGCTGAATCACTCAGTCTGACACGAGCGTAAAGCAAAACACAAAACACTCGAGTCAGGATTAACATTCTTATAACAATAAATCCAACTCAAGTGAAATATCAACCGAAATACAAGTAACTTAAAGGATGTTTAGGATAACCAACCTCTAAGGATCCGTGGAACTATCTACAATGTAGAATTATACAATATAACACCGTGGTCATTTCAATTTAATTTATACTTCAAACCCAAAATATCATTTTCATTTCAAATATATCTATTTCCCAAATAGTATAAATATTAAATAATTTTTAAAGTAAAGTATTTGTAATTTTCTCAAACTTCCCAAATTGCTTCGAAATCAATTCGACTTTCCCATCAAATTTAATTCAATCTCAATTTATCAGTTTCCATTCGATTCAGTTTTTGACGAAACAAATTCAAATTTATCGATTTCAACTACAGCTTTGAACCATAAATAAACCATTTTAAATTTCAATGTAATTCAAAGTCAATATATTTCGAATCCTTAAATATTCAATATTTCAAAGACTAAATTTGATAATTGCATTCATCTCCTAAATTTTCCTTCACTATTTTTTAGTTTTGAAATATTCCCTTAATAAATTCAATATTATTTTTATGACCTTAAATTACATTTTTCATATATATCACCTTCGATTTCTTTAAAACTTGAAATATTCGTTTAATCCCTTTAAATCAAAATCAAGTTATGAGATCAAATCTAAAATCCTAATTTCAATAGTTTCAAATCAATTTAATTAAGTAAAATTCTTAACTAATTTCAATTTTAATCAATTCATCCTTACCTTCCTTACTTGCACAAATCATTGAAGAATCGATTTAAGAATATAATACTTAACATATTATATTAATTAAATCAAACTTCATTAATTTAGGTTTATTGTTGAGTCTACTTTATATTTAAACATATTCATATAAAATATTTCTATATTAAATAAACCATATATATTCCCTTTCAAAACCATAGAAATCATTTCAAAATATTTATATATAGACCAACGGTGTCTGTATATAATTTCCTATCCTAGGTTAAGTGATACGGATATTTATCATTTCAATCCGTAATTTAAATATATACGGGTAGATATCAGTTCGACTCGCAATCCCAAATTCAATTCAAATGAAAATCGCATGGGTTTATCATTTCAACCCATAACGAAATTCTCCTATTCTAAAGTCCGTTCGGGTATGTATCATTTCAGCCCATAATGAATTCTAAACTACACGGAACTTGCAGAGTGATAACAAATAATATAATAATATAACAGGCATATATCATCACTAACAATATAATATAAACAATAGGATATGGTGTCATATCTCACAGATGAACAGTTAAAGATAATAGCATTAATATAACAATTTAAATAACTACAACAGCATATTTCAATTGTCATTTCAATTGAAATCGAATTCAATAAGTATAAGAACATTAATCGTGAGTGATTGCTCACCTTTTTAGGCCAGAGATGATTTGACGATGAAATCGAGTTACGAATCGAAGCACGGATTCTGAATCAAAGCAAGATGGTACGAATTCGACGGACAGATCTGATAACAGAAATCGATGGAATCGAATCAAATTAGCTTGATATAAAAATTTAGACGAGGTGTATTTATATTATTATCTTCCTCAACCCAATATTAAGTTTAAAAAAATACACATACATTTTGAAATAAATCTTGAATTTTAAACATGTATGTATATATATATATATGTGTGTGTGTGTGTGTGTTGAAATCAAAATCTACGTATATATTTCAAAATCATATATAAACTTATAAATTTCGAGCTCAACATAACATATATATGAGCTAATATATGTATCCAACATTTTATATCATCTATATAAAGT
The DNA here is from genome assembly GCA_030765085.1 of Allium cepa. Classification (NCBI taxonomy): domain Eukaryota; kingdom Viridiplantae; phylum Streptophyta; class Magnoliopsida; order Asparagales; family Amaryllidaceae; genus Allium; species Allium cepa. The sequence continues at coordinate 326,132,987 of CM060935.1, read as the reverse complement.
AGCTAATATATATATACACACACAACCCTGTTACATAACTTTATAAAAGACATACTAGAAATCCTATAGGAAACCTATGTGTAATTCATGTATGCTAGCCGACCATTGCCTATATCCAAAAGACAACAACTGTATATAAACTATACACCTCGCAACCTATATTATCAAATATATATATATATATATATATATATATATATATATAACTTAGATTATAATTTAACATTATTCTAATACTACTATAAATGAAAATAGGAGTTAAACTATTATGTAAATATATTAAACATTTACAGTAAAAACATTCAAACCCTAAATATAAAACTCTGCATAAATTTTCCAAGAGATACATATATATGGATATATTTTATAGTTTAATGTTATGAAATAAAACACCTGCTGAATACAAACCAAAATCACATACAAAAAATGCTAATGCATCTCTATAAACGAAATCAGAAAACAAAGTTCACAACCAACTCATATATTCACATATACATGTTGTACACAACCCTTTATGAACGTATAGATTCTAATATACCTATAATTTATAATACCTTATATATAAACTAATATAATAATACTTTAAACACCTAATATATAAATTTTATATGAAATGCACATACCCCTTACTGTCACGTACAACATAAGGGAAGGAGGAAGTTCGGTTTGAGGGAGGTGGTTGTGGCCGGTGACGTGTGCGCGACCGTGCGATGGAGAGGGGAGATACAGGTGATCACGCAAGTCAGAGTGGCACGATGGGTCTCGGCCTCGTGCGGTGGGAGGGAGAGGTGATGAAGGTGGGTGGTGCTCGTTTTGCAGGCCGTTGAGGAGATGGAGTGGTAGAGAAAAACAGAGAGGGGGAGGTGTGTGATGGCGCAGCCGGAGAAGGGAAGCGAGATCGGCAGTTGTCGTGCTGCCGTGAGGGGTGTGGGTGGCTCAGGGAAGGAGGCGAGTGTTGAGGTCGATGTGCGGTGGATCGGTTGCTGGCCGATGCTGTTTTTGCGTGTGATGTTTCCTGCGCAGGAATAAAGGGGAGGGGAAAAGAAAATAAAAGAGGAGGGGGGCAGATGAAGAGGAGGTAGGTGGTAGAGAAGGAATGAAGATGAAGGAGCTGTAAAGGAATAGGTAAATAAATGGTTCAAAGTGAAAAAGGAAGTGATAAGCTATGATATAGATCTATAAATATATATCAAAGTAACGTAAGCCACAAATCAGATCAAAAGAATTTTTTAAATAGGAACGACTGTCCAATGATTTAGCAAAGTTATTAAAGCAATTAATATTTGCTTGGGTGACACGGATGAAGTTTGAAATTCAAAAGAAAACAAACGTTCACGGATACGGTACCAATACAGTTACCAGTTTTGTAGATTCCCCTATGTACCGGACTTCAAAACTCATAATCAAATAGAGATCAGCAGGACGAGACGATCAAAGTGGTATACAGATATCAGTGGTACGATCATCTGATCAAAAGTCGATAATTGGTACCGAAATGCTGCTGTTTTGCCAGAATTAAGATAAACGAAGCAATAGAAGTTCAAATTTGAAAAGACGAAAGATGACGATTCGCTCAAAAGATGATTTAGAAATTTATTATGCAAAAATATTCAACTTTGAAAAATATTTTATTATCATCAAATATTAACTGATTTGAATTGAAACAGAATTACACAATAAATTAAACTTCCATATAATTAATTGAAAATTTACCATTTGCTATGTTTAAATAGACGCATTTCAAATATTAAAGTTTTAATTTCAAATTCAATTATTTAAAAATTTCACAAAATTCATTTAAATACGTTATTAAAACCAATTAATATTTATGGGTCATTACAAGTATTAATTTAAGGTAATTGATGACTGCTATCAATGTATTTCCAATAAATTAAAATGATTAAAGAGTTGTTTTTAGATTTTAAATTGTGTGTATTAATTGATAATTGGATTAAAAGAGTAATTGATAAATTTAATGTTGTATTATTAATGAAATAGTAAATAATAAATTGCAATCGAATAAGAAATTAGTATTATGTAAGTAGTTATGACATTTGTGTGTAGATAATGTGATTAAAAATAAAAGGTGACAATTATTATATGTTACCGATTTATTTAGTTTGTTGAATTTAATTGGAAAACAATTACAATTAAATGTAATTAAATATTATGTTAATGGAAATTAAGATGAAACTGGAAAATATTAGTGTAATAAGATGTAAACAAATGTTAACTACATCCATTTTGTCAAGAATGATTGAATGAAAAGATTGAAATCGAAATAAATGGATTTAATTGGATTTAAATTATACTTAATGAATTTATTGCAATTGAATGGACCACTGTGATTAGTGTAATGTTCAACAATGAATTGATATGTAAATTTTTAAATTTTTTTGTAATTGTCTAAGTAATCAAAAATGATAAAATCAGTTAATTATAAGGTTTGAAAATAAAAAGTGATTTAATCAATTTAATAATAATTTATTTAATTAACGTGAAAATAGCCATTTTGGCCATTGTCTCGGATTTAGTCGAAACCAGTTTCATCAGATCCGTAATGGTGAACTATTGTATGGTTTCAAGTTTCGTAGCAATCAGACTTGTCTTTTGATCATATGGTCTCGAAACGCGTGGAAATCAACTTAATTAAATTCAATTGAAATCAATTTGAAATAAGCTAATTTTTAAGCTAACTTCTTCATACGATGTAATTAGCACTTGAATCCTATTTCATTGATGTGAAACCCCACCTCTATGCTCACGATAACAAAGGTTATTATAAGGAATAACGTTTGCTATTGCGAAGAATAAGGCTTGTTAGAAGCGACCATCCGTAAGTTATGCCTTAGACGATTATTGATTACATCGATAGGAGTTGTGTAAATTACTCCCAAAGATATATATTCAATCCAAATCTAAAACGAAACTACGGTGGCTTAAGAAAAATTCAGAACAACTCATAATAATAATAACACAGATAAGTATAATCACATCAGAACAGAAATATCAGATATATAGCGGAAGATAAGTCAGGATACATGCTACAACAATCGATAGTTCACATGAACCAAATGTACATATACATGTCATCAACATACATGAGACGGGAGTCAATACACCAAAAGTAATACCTCGAAGTCTAGACAAAAGATGAAGTGAAATCCCAAAAGCTGAAGCAGCAACAGAATCTGAGATAGCCGTTATACTGAAATAACTCGGTCTGACCTGAGGATTATTTAAAAGAAAACAATAAACGGATCAGTCTAATTTAAACTCAAAAATAAGTGTATGATAAACAACAATTAAGCAAATGATTATAATCTCGAATGAGACTATTCAGCATAAATAATCAGCATTGTTTAAATGAAGAAATCTCATTAAACTCCAACAAAATCACTTTTAAATTCAAAATTGAATTCAAAGCAGCAATACACAAAAATCTAGAAATTAAAAATAGATAACTGGAAAAATCAGCATAAAAGTGGATCGATCCCAGCAGATGGCGAGTCTAAGCTACGCCGCACGTGCATCAACATATGGCCGAAGCCTACCAAGTACTGTCGTCATAACTTTTGGCGCCCAACAAATGACTCGAAGGTCCAACATATGACCCGAAGGTCTGGTACTGGTAATTAACCTGAAGGTCCATCATAGTGGCTCGAAAGCCCAACAAAATCATCAAAATCATCAAACATCAATTCCACGACAAATATTTCAATTAATGAGTCCGGAATTAACTGAATTAGTAAAAGTGTGGTTCCATATTCTGCACTTTTGCTAAATCGTTTTAATCTCTTCATCGTTTCCTTGAAAGTACAAAACTGTGTATTTTATATAAATAAAATTAACGTTCTCAAATGGAAAAGTCCGGAATTAATCGGATCAGTAAAAGTAAGGGTTCATAGTCCTTAATTTTGCTGAAGCCTTTAAATCGATTCTTCATTCTGTTGAAAGCGTAAACTGTAAAATTTTTGGAAACAATTTTATTTTAAAATGATATATAGAACAAGTGATTAAAACAGCAACATCTATAGCAATTTCGACAAAGAAATTGTGCTTCACAAAACACCGTAAAAACGGATATCAAATCAGCGTTGCGGGATAGCCGCTTGAAAATTCAGTTTAAATTGACGGTTACTGAAGTCAAAACAACAGTAATTTTTATTCATCAAAAAGATCATCAAAACAACACGCTTCAAAAATATATCACCGGAATAAAAATTCCGTTATAAAAATAACGGCAACAAAATTCATTTCAAAATGAAACATCGGTTCAAAGTAAATTAAACGCTAGACTGCACACTACTATATTCATAAAACATTTCACTGCCCACTTGCACGAAAATAATTTGGAAATGGGATTAGCCTTTGCAAAACTCATGTTTTAGTGAAAATGCAACTTACACAAAAATTTTGCCTGGACAATATTATGTACACGCATGGGATGAAAACAAAGAATGGCTAGGCTATATATTACATGCAGTCACTCCAAAAATGCAAATAAATAAAATATAATGGACTATAATTTCTTTGGTGCAATTCAAACTTGGCACCATGCAACACTTTACAATAGGTACAATGACCTGGATTTGCATGCACACTTTAATTTTATGCACGCACACTTCGATTTCACGTAAGGATGAAGTTTCCGAAATAAAAGACCTATACACATCTTTAGTGAATGCACTAATGACCTGGGCTATATTTTTCAATATACTACACTACGCATGCATGCTAATAAAAGTATAAAATCAATTTCCTGGACAACACTTAGATTTAGACAAAATATGCACTGACCTGGCCATATGTTTTTCGCGCACGTACTAATTATAAAACAAGACCTGGAACTTGACTTTGTTTTCAATGCTACTTACCCAACATACTACCAAAATATTGACCATTGTGCGAATGAGTTATGGTATCCATCTCTGTAATGCATGTCATGCTGTTATAGTTTTAATAATAGGAAATAAGCAACCTGGACTTGAATTTTAGTGTACACGTACAAGTGAATTAACCAAAGTACCTGGCAACAAAATTTGCATGCACTGAGTGAAACAATGAAAATATTTGGGCACCTAGTTTTCATGTGTACAAGAACACATTAAACGAATTTCAACGAATATAATAACCTGGCCAATGAATTTTCACACACGCATTGACGCACGTACAAAATGTGTGCACACAATGAAACCAGAGTCTGAACATAATTTTTGTTAAAGACTGTTTGGACACTCCTCTGTACGCAAGAAAAATGTAAAACAAATTGATCTGGGATTTGTTTTCAATTCATCAACTTGCATACACGAAAAATATAAATTGAAACTAAAGAGGGTCTGGAAATTAATACGTGCATGCATGAAAATATATGAACAACTTAACCACAAAAAGTTGCAAACCATTATAATCTACAAAATCAGCATATCAAAATAGGCAACATATTTTAATTAGAAGCGTGAGTTTGCACTGACCACAAATTCATTTCCAAATCAGTAAGCCACAAAATCCACAAGAGAGCAAGAATTTGGAACCGCCATTAATAATTTATTACCGAGCAATTGAAAAAAATGAGCCAAGAAAGAATGCAGGCATACTTCTTTCACCAAAATTTTGCACAAGTCAAATAAAGTATGTGCTGGCAAACATTAGAGGTACATTTGCATTTAAGGCAACGTGCTTCAGACAAAAATAGTATGCGGCCTGTACAAAATGAGTTGGACAATGCAACTTGCAAAGTCTACTTGCATATAATAATGAAGATAGTAGAGAAAGCAAAGTGTTTACTTATGCTTTAAATGTATTAGTGACAGAAAGGTGTTTAATCTTGCTTTTAAAACTTTGTTGCAGCCGAAAAATGTTTCAACTTGCTTTTAGAATGAGTGGTGACAGAACTTGCTCATATTTGCTTTATAAAATTAGTGTAGCAAAGCTTTTCAACTAGTTTTTTTTATAATATGGACCCATTTTTACTGACATGTGAAAGCAAAAGAAATGTGACATGACTTTGTTATTTTCAATGCAACAAGGCCATTTGCAATTTATTTCCAACATGCACCACCGAAAAATTCCCAACTGACTTTGCAACATGATTTGTATTACAATTTTTTTTCCAAAACTCAATTTAAAATTTCTATTTTAAATTTTTATTTCGACGGTAATCAAAATCACGGTTGTTACGAAATTCCCCTTATAAAAATTGCGTCCCCGCAATTTTCATACTAGAAGTTGTTTATAACACAAATAATTCATCACAACAAAGATTAAAATAGAAATGATGGATTAAGAATGCTCACCCCCACCCGAAGAGGAGAGAAAAACAGGATAAGAACGCTCGATGAATTCTTTGGTTTCCCAAGTGCAATCTTTAGGGTTTGCGGACCATTGGATTTTCACAAGTGGGACTTCTTTATTCCGAAGGCATTTAACCTCCGAAGCTAGCAGACAAATAGGATTTTGCACCATAGACAAGTCGGGTGAGATCTCAAGATCTTGCAACATATGGGGATCAATAATAGAATCTGAATCTCGAAGGCATCGACGAAGTTGGGATACATGAAATACATCATGAATTCCAAAAAACTAGATAGGTAGTGATACACGATAAGCAACATGGCCAATGCGTTCCGTAATAGGAAATGGTCCAAAATATGGAGGAGCCAATTTCCCGGAGCTAATAAAACACACCACACCCTTCATCGGAGAAACACGAATGAATACGTGATCGCCAACAGAAAATTCCAAAGTCTTCCTACGATGATCGGCATAAGATTTTTGCCTATTCTGAGCCTCTTTCACTCTTTGTCTAATAATATCAATCTTCTCAAAAGATTCACGAATATAATCGGGGCCGAGAACTAACTTTTCCCTGGATTCCAACCAACAAGATGGTGATCGACACGACCATCCATAAGGGCTTCGAAAGGAGCCGTACCGATACTGGATTGGAAACTGTTGTTATAAGAAAATTCAACAAGAGATAAGTGGTCTTCCCAACTACCATAAATATCAAGAATGCAAGCACTAAGGAGATCTTCTAAGACTTGATTCACCCTTTCAGTCTGACCATCAAACTGTGGATGATAAGCTGTACTGAGATTGAGCTTAGTGCCTGAAGCTTTCTGAAGGCTCTGTCAGAAACCACTAGTGAAAAGTGGATCTCTGTCACTAACAATAGAACTAGGCACACCATGAAGTCGAACGACTTCTTTAATAAAAAGTTTAGCCAACAGAGGAGCAGTCCGATTGGACTTGATAGGAATAAAATGGGTTGATTTGGTCAATCTGTCAACAATCACCCAAATACTAGTATGGCCCGACCTTGAACGATGCAGACCATCAATGAAGTCCATAGAAATCTGGTACCATTTTCATAATGGAATCTCAAGAGGCTGCAAAAGACTACTAGGACGCTGGTATTCTGCTTTAATAAGTTAACAAGTCATGCAACGACTCACATAACTTGCAACATCATGCTTCATACCTTCCCAAAAGTATAAGTGTTTCATGTCAGCATACATCTTACTACTGCCGGAATGGATAGTATACTTAGAACGATGACAGTCCTCAAGAATGTCATTTCTAAGATTAGGAGCATTAGGCACGATCAACCTTCCCTTCTTCCGAATACAACCATGAATATCAATATCGAAATCCTTTAGATCATCACTTCGGAATTCCGATTTACAACTCTGAATAAGATAAGAGATATCTGGTTCTTGTTTCTGGGCATCAGAATTACGATCGAACAAACTAGGACGAGCTTCCACGCTAAATAAAAGCATGGGAGAATCAGAAACTGAAGGACGGTCTCTAATATCACAATGAGATAAGGCTTCCAACATATTCCACTCTGCTAGCATCATGGAAACAACAACCTGCTACTTGTAACTAAGCGCATCAGCAACTCGTTTACCCTTACCAGGGGTATACTGAATATCAAAATCATATGAAGCAAGAAATTCAAGCCAATGTTGTTGCCTCATATTAAGTTCCTTCCGAGTGAATAAATATTTCAGAGACTTGTGATAAGTGAAGAGAATATAACGCTCACCCAATAAATAATGTCGCCAAATCTTTAGAGCAAAGACTATAGCGGCTAACTCCAAATCATGGGTAGCATAACGAATCTCGTTAGGCTTTAGTTGTCAAGAAGCATAGGCAACTACTCTATCTTTTTGCATGAGAACAGCACCGAGTCCATAACCACTGGCATCGGTATAAACAACAAGATCATGATTCCCTTCGAGAACCACTAAGATAGGAGAACGAGTAAGGAAATCTTTTAACTTCATGAAAGAATTCTCACACTTATCCGACCAAATAAAAGGAACAACTTTTCTCGTGAGAGTGGAAAGCGGTAAGGCAATACAAGAAAAGTCCTTAATGAACCGGTGATAATATCCCACCAATCCAAGGAAACTACGGATCTCAGTAACAGTCTCGGGCCTCTTCCAGTTCTGAATAGATTCGATCTTGGAAGGATCGACAGAAATACCATCGGAAGAAACAATATAACCGAGAAACTTCACTTTATTCTCCCAGAAGTGACACTTGGAGAATTTGGCATAAAGTTGATGCTGACGAAGAGTGCACAAAACAATCTCCAAATGCTGAATATGATCGGCTTCAAATTTGGAATAAATAAGAATATCATCAATGAAAACCAAGACGAACTTATCGAGATATTCCTGGAATATCCGATTCATATTATATAAAAAATACGCTGGAGCGTTCGTCTAACCGAACGGCATAACAAGCCATTTGTAAGAACCATAAAGAGTGTGTAATGCTGTAAGAGGAATGCTATCTTCCGCAACTCGTAACTGATGAAAACCGGTAGCAAGGTCGAGTTGGGAGAAAAGCTCAGCGCCACTTAATTGATCGAACATGTCGTCGGTCCTAGGTAATGGATACCTATTTTTGATAGTGAGATCGTTAAGCTTGCGATAATCAATGCAAAGCCTAAGAGTACCATCTGGCTTCTTAACAAAGACAATGGCGGTGCCCGAAGGAGATGAGCTAGAACGAATAAACCGCTTGGCTTCAATTCAGATAATTGTTGCTTGAGTTCCTCATTTTCCTTAGTAGACATCCTCGTGGGAGGACGACTGACAGGATGAGCACCAGAGATAAGATCAATACGGAACTCAATTGCCCTCTTCGGCGGCAAACATGAAATAGGTTCAAAGATATCAGAAAAATCACAAACAACAGGAATGTTAGCTATGACATCCTCCGATTAGAAGGAAGAAATGAGAGCATTCGAAGTATGATCCATGCTTCGAAATATAATAGATAACTACTCGATAGCATCGGGAGGCTTGAGATATAAACTTCTTTCGGGACATAGTATTTGCACTTCATAACGGATGAGCCAATACATGCCCAAAATCATATCAAAATCAAGATGATCCATAACATGCAGATTCGCATGAAAGGAGAAACCACATAGAATAATCTCAACATCAACACAGAACAAATCAAGAGTAGCGGATCCACCAATAGGATTCACAATCCTCAAAGGGTCGCAAAGACTAACAACATCCAAAGGAATAACATCAACAAGCTCCTTTGACATGAATGAATATGATGCACCTGTATCGAAAAGAACTCTAATAGAACGGCCATGAAATAAAATAAAACCTTCCAAAATAGAAGGAGTAATACCTTTGGGCTTAGAAGAATCACCAGAAGCTTTAGCAACATTAAGCTTCCAGATTTGAAACCCTTAAGAGCAGTAGGACAATCATAAACCCAATGACCCTCTTTCTTGCAATAACTGCAAATGCGAGGCTTAGGATAACTACGAAGAAGATGATCCAAAGAACCACAATTATAGCACGCCCTCTGAATAGAAGGTGCACTACTAGGCTGAGAACTAGAGGTAGCTTGCTTCATCTTCTTCTTGTTGGAAAAAGACTTGGGCCTATGAAATGGAAACCTCTTCTTATTAGGGTTCTTAGAAACCTCAACCTCATCACAACTATCACGTTCCTTTTTGACAGCTTCAAGGCAAAGTGCCGAATCAATAAGTCCCTCAAAAGAGAGCTGAAGCTGAAGAAAAAGGACTTTCTTCAAATACTTCTTCAAACCATCAACAAAACGAAGATTCTTCTTACGCGAAGTGTTAATGAACTCAACTTCGTATTTGGACAAGGCCTCGAAAGATGCAAATAATCAGAAACAAAGGACTTTCCTTGATTCAACTCAAGGAAACTACGAGCAAGATTAGCCTTTTCTGATTCAGGAACGAACTTAAGTTCGAATCATTCCTTAAACTAAATCCACGAGAGAGAGGACTCATCAACTTCCACAATAAAAAGCTCATACCAATCAAGCGCACGCTCTTGCAACATGTTAGATGCTATGAGGACGCGATGATGATCCGAAAGATCCTGTGACGACCCAACTTTCATCGACCAGAAAGTCGTATCATCTTTAAGAAAGAAAGGGATAGAAAAGAGAAAAGAAAGAAGGGTAAGAAGAAATAACAACAGAATCTCAACAGCGGAACGAATAATTTATATTAATAACATAAGTATTACATAGTATACAACAACTATCAGAGTTACACAGACAATACATCACATACTAGACAATTATAAACACCTGTCTAGTTATTACAATTCAATACAACATACAGATAAACCACTCAGAGATACCAACACAGCGGAACACATTATATATCTACACGCAGAAGCCTCCTGCTCCATTGCTCCTCCACAGTTCGTCAAAGCTAACCTAAATCCCTTGGCTACTCGTAAAAATTTGAGTACCCAAGAGTTTAATAAAAACAGAAATAAACTCCGGGTCAAACATGATCTGGTGTGAGTAACAGGTTAAAGTTGCTTAACTTTCAAAAACCTTTGAAAAGAAAAGGTATCACGTAAGACTTCCTACACATGAACATGGAAAAGTTTTTACCTTACGCTAACCAAAACATTTGATAGGAAATCCGATGATATTATAGTAGGCCTAAGGTTTTCAAATAAATATGAAATAGCCGAAATTGTTACATGATTAAATTCCAGCTACTAGCCACAAAAGTGGGTAATACAATCAAAACCGAGGGCACTTATTGGATTTTTGGTTCCATACAATAGCAGGGCTACCGGGGTACCGCCCGTCACAGTACGTGGCCTAGATCACCGTACCAAGGATCACTCCCAATCCCCTGCAACACAAAGCTGGAACCATTGATTACTGAACAGTTCCGAACAAGACCACCCCGCAGTTGTGATCAGCAATTGCACCACACAGCCGAAATAAAAGGGACATCTAGACAGCGGTAAATCTCGTCCTACTTGGGCATGACCCACTTAGCCTTGCTGCACCTCCCCTGTTTTAGCCATTCCCGGTTGATGAGGCTTGAGGCTACGATTACCATTATAGAACACATCACTTAGAATGCTCATCGTCCACCTGACGATGTTCTGAAAGCATTCAATCCATACAAGTTCGTTCTGGGTTCGAACGAAACCGAAGGCATTATCTCATTATACTCATTTTGGAATCACCCTCAGAGTTAACGACGATAACTCTTGCACTTTGAATCTTCATCTTCACTTCAGATTCACGACCTATCGTTAATTTGGATCGATGTGGTTTTCGGATATCCAAATATGGAAACCCAATCCCGATCTCACCGAATCCAAAACGTGTCTTTTAAGGCCAAGTTGTTTTAGAGTTTAAAACAATTTCAATTCATTATCTATATAAATAGATAGATAATCCACAGATTCACAATAGATAATCAACATTATCATTATAACAGATAATCCATATCATCATTATAAACAGATAATCTATATTATCATCCCAATGCAACCAAAGCATCCATATCACACAACATTATTCATCTCATAGCTAAGATTACAAACCATTCAAGGCAACCAATATCATCCATTCATACATAAGTAATGATCTAATGATCACACCATCTATAATTAATTTAAAATGAATTAAATTAATTATTTTATCTCTAATTAATTTAAAATGAATTAAATTAATTACTTCATCTTTAATTAATATAAATTAAATTAAATTAATTACTTTATCATTATAATCCAGCTTAACTTAACCATTAATTAATTACAAATCAATTAATTAATCACCATCTCATTACTCATTTCAGTTGATCATTCCTGACTAAAAAAATTCTAATTATAATAAGTAATTAGCCTTTAAATTAATTGCACAAGTTAATTATACTTAACACTTTACAATAATTAACTTTTAATTACTTAATCAATTAATTAACTAAATTAATTACATTAATCCTTTATTAATTAATTACTTCATTTATTAGTTATTCTTTAATTAATCAATTCTAAATTACATCATTAATTTTATTAGTTAATGATTTCTAATCACATTTTTAATTAATCTCTCTATTTAAATTAATTACATTAAGTGATTAATCTTCAATTAAACCACATATATTAATCACCCACTATTAATAACATCCAGTAATTAACTACCCTTAATTACTTCATTAAATAAATTACTTTTTAATTTATTCTCAATTAATCCCTTGATTAATCCCTTTCAGTAATTAACTACCATTAATTACTTTATTTCAAAAATTAATTACTCTTAATTAATTATTTCAATTAATCCCTTGACTAATTACAAAGTAATTTAATCCAAATCACTCCATTATTAAACCATCTTTAATTACATCCAGTAATTACCATTAATTACTTCCCTAAGTAATTACAAACCCATTAATTACATTAAGTAATTATTTATCAAATCATCAAGTGTTTAAATTAATTAAACTTAATTAGTTAACTTAAACTAATCACTTTAAACTCAATTAATTACGTTAAGTAATTAATTAATTAGTTACTTCGATTAAGTAACTAAACTTAAACAATTTCATAAATGATTATTGTTAATTAATTAATCTAATTAATCATTAAAATTAATCACATTAATTAATTGTTAAATAAATTTTAATTAATGACCTTCATTAAAAATTCTTTAATTACTTTTCTTAAGTAATTAACTTAGATTAACCATCATTAATTACAAATAAATTAATATTTAATTATAAATGAATTAATCTCCAATTACTAAATTAATTAAGTGTTAACTGTAACTTAATTATCCTTAATTATTTGATTAATAAATCTTTAATCATTAATTAAAAATCTAATTAATAATCCTTAATTACAAATTAATTAACCTTAATTAATTAATCTTAAGTCTTATTTAATCAATTTAAAAACTCTTAATTATTTAATTAATCATCCATATTATTAATTAATTAAATAATTAATTATTAATCTTAATTATCTTAATTACTTAATGAATCCAAATCATTAAATTTTATTTATCTTTAAGATAAACATTTCTTACTTAATCAAAGTATTTAAAAAAATAATTTGTTTTCAAATTTAGTTTAAATTCCATTTTAAACTTCATTTTAAATTTAAGATTTTAAAATGAATACAAATTTATCTAAAAAAGGTTTAAAAACAATTCAAAACCTTTTTATCTCATATGTTAAAGATATATTCATTTCATAAAGAAGTTTAAAAAATTTTAAAACCCAATTCAATTTTTAAAATTCAAATTATTTTAAAAATACACTTAAACAAGCAATATTGTTTAAATCATTTTAAATTTTAAAAACTTCCATTTATTTCAAAATCGGAATACAAATTAAATTTGATTCCTGATCACTTAGATTCAAAACTTACTTACATTTTAACTTAAATTCAAATCATTTAACCATTTTTAAAGTGATAAACAATTTAAATTTAAAACTTTATTTTAAAAACTGAAGTTTAATCCAAATTCCAGATTTTCAAAACTCAAATTTAAACTTATTTAAAGTTCTATTTTACAATTTCAACTTTCATTTTAAATTCAAAACCAATTTACTTTTATACTTAAAAGTTTTTTAGACCAAATTTAAATTTCAAAACTTAAAATCTTTTCAAATCTAAGGTTCAAACTATTTGAATTCATATTCAAACTCTGGTTTTAAAACTTATTTTAAATTTTCAGTTTGCATTTTAAACTTTACCTTTAAACTTTTAAAACAGAACAGGTTCTGTTTTTAGTTTAAAACCTGAAACAATGTTACCCGAGCAATCTTTAATTTTACTTCGAGTCTGATCCTACTCTGCTTCGAGTTAAAACTCGAATCACCCGAGACAATCACGAGGCCACTAAAACATGTAACCATCCAACTAACAACACAGTTCATCAGAAAATAGTGCACCGTGCACAGCACCCACGACGCCGCCTTCTCCGATCAACTCTGATGATCTCTACAAGTCGCCGATCAACCACGAACCCGATCACGATAATCGCCGCCAAAAACTCAAATTCGAAAACTAGTTCCATAACCAAACCTGGAACAGAAATAGTAACCACAACATCCCAACCTGTCAATGCCTCCCCATGGAAGCTCCGACTGCCGTTGCCCCTGAAACTCCGGCGAAGACCTCGTCAACCCACCATCTTCCAGTACCTAAGAAATAGTTGAACTCGATCAACTACAATGGCCGAAATGATCGATTCTATCTAACCCAGTAAAACTAAGGTTCTAAACTTCCAATCACGATCACCATCTCAATCATGAATTACACCATAATCTGATAATTTTCTTGGCCTCTCCAATCACTCATCTACCTCCAGAAGAAATTCCAACCTTCCAGAATCCCGAGATTAACAGATTTTCCCAAATTTACCCAAACAATGCAATTCAAAACTGCACCTTCAGTTCTCTTTTAAAAATTGTGATTTTGATCTTAAAGTTCATAATTTGGTATAGGGTTTCAATTTACATTACTGATTTGTTAAATTTACATAATTGAATTTTCCATAATTCAAACTATCATGTCCTTTGTTTTCTTTTCTATTTTCCAGTGAATTCCTATTTAATTTTAACTTATATAAAATTTTAAATCTTAATCTTTAAAGTCAATAAACATGTCTTGTTTAAATCCTACATTCTAACAGCAACTAGTTCAAAAGATATTGAATTCTTCTGTTTAGAATCTGAATTTAAACTAAGAACAGGCAAAGGCAATTTCAACAGCAAAATCACTTATTCATTCATATATACACAGGCAGTTTTCAAAGATATATACACAATTTAAACTTCCTCTCAGATAAACTAGCATGCATCTCAAATTTTTTCCAACTTAAATTATAAAAAAATGGAGTTACTCACCTGTTAAAAGCTTATGAGCAGAGCACCTGATTTTGAACAGCCTTTAATCTTTAGAAAACTTGCTTTTAAAAACTTGAGTTGTTTGATGCTTCTAAAACTTTAAACTTGTTGCTTTAATGCCATTGCTCCTAGATTTACAACCTTACATGCATGCTAGCTACAAATTGAAGAATGCAGTGGCCAATTTCCAGATTTTGAATGAATGCAGGCTTTTGAAAATGAAATATAGGATTTTTGCTATGCATTCTTTTTTGAAGAAATGAAGGTTATTTTGTTTGGAAATGTGTATGATAGCTTCAGATTGTTGCATGCAGAAAATGTTACAGGAAATTTGATTCTTAGATTTGCATGATTTGTTTTGAGAATACTTTGCATTTTGAAAATAAGGTACATGAAATGATTTGCAAGAGGATGATTATTAGATTTTAAAGGAGAAAAGGATTTTGATTTTTCAGATTTGGTTTTGAGGATTGTTTAAAGTGGAATGTTTTTCAGCTGAAGAATTTCTTGGTTTGAAAATGAAAAAAAGAAAGAGGAAAGGAAGATGTGTATGCTTATATAACTAAATTTATGATAAATAAAAAATCAAAGAAAATAAAAATAATATGACCCTTGTCTTAAATTACTAACACTTGTAAATTTCTTTGTTTGTTTAAACTACACATGTTTATTAGGTTCTAAGAAAGCAACACATGTTCTTTTATTAATTAGTATTTTTAATTAAAGTTTAATATAATATTATGCTTAATTAATTAGTTTACAAATACTTAGTGTTATTATGCTTAATGAACTAGTTTACAAATACTTAGTGTTATATATAGATAATTTTTAAAGAATTAAACCAAGTATAATTATAAATAAAAACAATATATATATCTATTATTGGAAAATAACATCTTAGATAATTTAAATAAAACTTATAAAAGAGATTGTAAATTACTTGTTATTTAAATGAATTAATGTTTCATAAATTAGTTGTATTTTAAACTTCCATATTTAATCACAATCATATTTATTAAACAATATTTTAAAAAGAATGTTAAACAAATCTTATTATTAAATTTATTTAAACTTTAAGCTAAAACATTTTTTAAATAATTAAACATTTATTTTATGTATTTTAAAACCATATAGTTCTTTATTAAATAGCTTTGAAAAGCTTCACATTAAATCATAATTTCCTAATTACCAAAATATTGGAATTAGAAAATATGCTATATTAATTAAATTTAAAATCAAACTCATCCATTTAAAATATATATATATATACACACACACATTATAAATAGAAAATAATTTATTAGCTTATTAAAAGATAAATTCAATAATTAAATATTTAAATAAAGAAGATTATTAAATCAATTCAAATTTATTAACAAAAATTATCAAATCAATTTAATTTTAAATACAGATTATTAAATTGATATTGCCAAAATTCCGGGATATCACAATCCTTCCCCCTTAAATGAATTTCGTCCTCGACATTTAAAATAAAGGTAATTTACTAATCTCATTAAAGATTAAATTTTAAAACACAGCATATATTAATCATGTGCTAAAAACCAAAGCAACCAATTTATACAATCAAAATAAATCTAACTATCCAGAAAAATTCTGGATTGAACTTCCTCGAGTTTCCCCGGTATAAATATCGGGATACTCGCTCTATAGAATCCAAAAAATCAATACTATTAAGCTACATAGCTCTTATCTCATCTTGATCTACAACTCTAAACATGATATCAGACTACAGACGAGTCTGACTCATCAACCAAACCTCCTGAACTGCTGGTTCCCAAAACCAGAGATAGATCATACACGTACTCCCTCAGAGATACGTGAAACATACTGAATCCCAGTTATCCAAACTGGCAATTCAACTCTTGAAAACAAAACACTTATCTTATCAAAACACAGAAGAAATCCAAAACACATCGGATCTAGCTTTCGAGACTTACCAAAACTTATAGCTCCTTGGATCTGAGAAAAACTTATCCAAACCAAATCTCTAACTCCAAAAATCCAAATTCCACCGTCTCTTATCCACAAAAGTCTCCGGACCATCCTGAGCTGCCTACACTCTCACTAATCAGCTCAACCTTCGCTGATGCCTCTAGAAACAAACTAGACCAAAAACAATCCATCAGAATGATCCTTCCAAGATCAACCAGCAACTAGAACACAACTCTACTCCATATATAGTAGAAGACTGAACTTACTTCTCCTTATCCGGAAAAGAAAACAGAAACACTCCTAAACTGCTTCCGCTGCACAACTCTGGTCCGAAGTAGATGAAAATGCGGATGAAGAACACGAGCACAAACTGGACAACACATCCCATAATATGGTTCAATAGATCCATAAAGAAAAGTCATAAATTCCTCTAAAACCTGAGTTGCTTCATCAACTTCTATCTATAGGAACCATCCTTCAACTAAACTGAACCACCGGTTCCACTTCTGGAATCCACATCGATAAGAAAACTTGATCTCCAGATGCGGACAAACCTCTAACTTCCCTGAAGACATCCGGAAAATCTCCAACAACCCAAGAGAACACTCAAACATCGCAAGTCACTTTTGCGATCAACCCAGCCTAATATCCAAAGGAACTTCTCTCTCTTTACCAATCAGAACTGCTTACGCTGGCCTAGCTAATTCACCGAAGAAACGGATTCATGCTGCTACTTCCGAACTCCACCTTCAGAAAAACTACTCAGCCAGAAGACTTCCTGCCAACACACAGAACACTCCAAGCTGCACTACTAACACCAATGCCAAAGACTTCCTAATCCAAAATTTTGTGAGAAACTCGGACCTCAAAGAAAACAGAAACACCCTGCTGGACCAAGCCACAACACCAAAACTGACACACTTCCTTAAATTTGTTCCAAAGAAACATCTTCGGGAATATCCATAGTCGCTGCGTCTCATCACGCAGGTACTATTTGTTGCGGTATTAAGACACCATCACTCACTTCTGCCAAACCGACAGATCCAAACTCTACTCATCCAACTTTGCACTTCAAAGATAGATTCCGAACCTTAACAGGTTTCCTTCATAGATCGATGAAATCCTTACACTAAGCTGCAAAGCTTAATCGAGATGGTATTAGGTCTATAGTCTCGACAGATACACTTCCAACCTCAAACATTCAAACTCCAACCAATGGTAGTTGACGTGTTACACACACCACTACCTTATCTACCTTTATAATTTATATTAGAAAACCTGTACGGGTAACCCAAAGAGGTAGAAATAATATATATATATATATATATATATATATATATATATATATATTACAATTACAAATACGCTCTCTCAGGACAGACACCACTCCAGATCCTAGGTATTCGCTCAACCTAGCGCTCTGATACGACCTGTGACGACCCGACTTTCATCGACCAGAAAGTCATATCATCTTTAAGAAAGAAAGGGATAGAAAAGAGAAAAGAAAGAAGAGAAAGAAGAAACAACAATAGAATCTCAACAGCGGAACATATAAATTATATTAATAACATAAGTATTACATAGTATACAACAACTATCAGAGTTACACAGACAATACATCACATACTAGACAGTTATAAACACCTGTCTAGTTATTACAATTCAGTATAACATACAGATAAACCACTCAGAGATACCAACACAGCGGAACACACTATATATCTACACACAGAAGCCTCCTGCTCCATTGCTCCTCCACAATTCGTCAAAGCTAACCTGGATCCCTTGGCTACTCGTAAAAATTTGAGTACCCAAGAGTTTAAGAAAAACAGAAATAAACTCCGGGTCAGACATGGGTCTGGTGTGAGTAACAGGTTAAAGTTTCTTAACTTTCAAAAACCTTTGAAAATAAAAGGTATCACGTAAGACTTCCCACACATAAACATGGAAAAGTTTTTACCTTACGCTAACAAAACATTTGATAGGAAATCCGATGAAATTATAATAGGTCTAGGGTTTTCAAATAAATATGAAATAGCCGAAATTGTTACATGATTAAATTCCAGCTACTAGCCTCAAAAGTGGGTAATACAATCAAAACCGAAGGCACTTATTGGATTTTGGATTCCATACAATGGCAGGGCTACCGGGGGTACCGTCCGTCACAGTACGTGGCCTAGATCACCGTACCGAGGATCACTTCCAATCCCCTGCAACATAAAGCCGGAACCATGCCTTACTGAACAGTTCCGAGCAAGACCACCCGACAGTTGTGATCAGCAACCGCACCACACAGCCAAAATAAATGGAACATCTAGATAGGGGTAAATCTCGTCCTACTTGGGCATGGCCCACTTAGCCTTGCTGCACCTCCTCTGTTTTAGCCATTCTCGGTTGATGAGGCTTGAGGCTAGATTACCTTTATAGAACACATCACTTAGAATGCTCATCGTCCACCTGACGATGTTCTGAAAGCATTCAATCCATACAAGTTCGTTCCGGGTTCGAACGAAACCAAAGGCATTATCTCGTTACACTCATTTTGGAATCACCCTCAGAGTTAAGTATGATAACCCTTGCACTTTGAATCTTCATCTTCACTTCAGATTCACGACCTATCGTTAATTTGAATCGACTTGGTTTTCGGATATCCAAATATGGAAACCCGATCCCGGTCTCACCGAATCCAAAACGTGTCTTTTAAGGCCAAGTTGTTTTAGAGTTTAAAACAATTTCAATTCATTATCTATATAAACAGATAGATAATTCGTAGATTCACAATAGATAATCAACATTATCATTGTAACAGATAATCCATATCATCATTATAAACAGATAATGTGACGCCCCACCTCTATGCTCGCAATAACAAAGAGTATTAAAAGAAATACTGTCGGTTATCACGAAGAATAAGGCTGGATAGGAGCGGCCATCCGCAGTTGGGCCTTACACTAATATTAGTTACCTCGATAGGAGTGGTATGTATTTTTATTTTTCATCTCATATTTATTTACTCCCATCGACATACCTAATTCTAGTATAAAACGAACTACGATGGTTCATATTAGTTTAGGACAATATATATATTAATAACGCAGATAATGTAAATGCGGAACACAGATATAACAGGAAGTCTCATATATATATATAACTGATGTCAGTTGATATACATGTGATACGACACATATGATACAACTACAACTGTCGACTCTGGAAGTTACCTATACAAGTACATTACCGTGAATAATATACATGAATATACAACATCCTATACAAATACACTGACTACTAAACATGACGACGACTACTCCAAAAGATATAAAGAAACTTCATAGCTCTAGCAGCAACCCAAAGCAAGATATCTACAACCTGTGAATACTCGGTCTCACCCGAGTATTACATTCAAAAGAAAATAAGACACGGGTCAGTCTAATTCAAACTCAATCATTAGTGCACAGAAGCAATAATAATTAAATAATGAATAGACGACAATCACAATAAATCTCGTCTATCCGATCCTTAAATAAAGAAATCGGATAACGATAAATATAACACGTAACAGTGTTAAACAACAAATCAGCAAATTAAACCAAATCAGAATACAATTCAGAATATTGAATTGAATAAACAAAACAGTTCAAACCATTGAAATATCAATTAAAATATTAATTCGGGTAGGGCTGCAGTACACGCACGCGTGTACTACCACGCCACTACAACATATGGAATACGAAATAGTTCCATAAATCAAAAGCAAAAGAAATAATAATAAAACGAATACCGTGTGGCTGCAGTTCACGCTTGCGTGCACTGCCTTGCCACTACGGTGATGATGTACCCATTGAATACCGTGTGGTTGCAGTTCACGCTTGCGTGCACTACCTTGCCACTACAGTGATAATGTACACAACCGGGCACAAGGTCAAACCCAATTAAATTACGGTTCAACTCAGGTGCAACATAAGTGTACAAGGTCAAATAATCAAATATACAACATAGCTCCATGCAACAATACTTTTGAATGGAGGCAGTGTAACAACACAAAACAAAGAAGATGGTCAACGGCTACAGACAGTCTCAACTGAAAGATCACAGTGAAGGCTGTACACAACCCAAAAATGTACACAAGGGCTGTACATGAACTACAAGCTGACAGAAGGAACTACAAAAATTATCAGCCTCGAAATAGAGACAAGTATACCAAGGATCCAAGTTTATCCAAATTTAGGAGCATTACAACAGTGTAGTAAATACATGCGCACCTGTATGAATGTACGCAAGGAACACTACACGTGAACTCAGGTGGAATGCAAACTTCAAAAGATCAAAACTATTGCAACATGAAGCAATCAAAGCCATGACAACTCTAAACACTACACGTGAACTGAGGTGGAATGCAAACTTCAAAAGATCAAAACTGTTGCAACATGATGCAATCAAAGCCATGACAACTCTAAGTATGTAAACTGTCTTACATATGCTCAAATGAAAATGACCCAAAACATCTTTGTTGAAGATGAGGAGAATTCAGTGCAGACTGCATATACTAATAAAACAACAATGGGCATATATATGTATGCATATGATTGATGTTTGAAAAATTACTAACTGCTATTAAAACAGCAGCTCACATAACAAAATAGGTCAATTGACAATCAATGTCACGGCATGAACCAACAGAGAGTTCAAGTGAAAACAAAATGGTTCAAGTGCAACCTGGAGCAACAGCACATATATGTTGTGGCAAATGGACAACTAAATAAAACTGGACAGTGTAACTTATGGATACAAAGTGTTATACCGTGCAAACCCAATGGATGCAAAATGCAACTACAGCAATCAGTGCTGAAGCAAAACAAAAAGGTATATTGCTCCTTCAAAACAAAATGTTGGGCAATGCAACCCATGAACCATAATATTGCAAATGAACAGAGGCAACAAGAATGGCCATAAACAGTGCAACAAGGCCGACTCCAAAATGCATCAGTGAAGCAACTGAACAATGCACTCGAACAGTAACAAATCGGTCATGCAGTATCATTAAGCAGACTAGGCAACAACAACAAAGTAAAATGCAACAGAGTAGAGACCAAGCTTATAAGCATCTCAAAGCAAATACCCTGAAATCAATATGATCGAGTGCAACAGGCAAACACGCTCAAGCAGCAGGTTATACTACAAGGATGAATACATGTGACGCCCCACCTCTATACCCACATTAGCAAAGAGTATTATTAGATAATACCGTCTACTAATACGGAGAATAAGGCTGGATAGGAGCGACCATCTATAGCCTTGCTTTAACTATCTATTGAATACATCGACAATTGCCCTTACCTAGCAGATCGACATGTCCAATGAATACTTAAAACAAAACCATAGTTGGCTAGAGGATCTATCAGAACAGAATATAACAACTCAAATGTAATATACATCACAGAACAATAAATCATCACATGCACATATACTGATACATAACAGAGTATACAAAACGATACATGACAAGTGGTATAGAAAACCACAATATACAGACGAGTCAATAATACATATCAGAGTTACAACAGATGAGGACTACACAAAAGTTATGACAAACAAGAAACTAGCGGAATAGTCCATGCGGAAGCAAAAGAGGCTAAGTCCAAAAGCACCTAACCTGAAACATCTCGGTCTGACCCGAGTATAAAATACACGGGTCAGTCTAGCTAAACAAATCAGTTAGATAAACTGAACGATAATGAACCTGCAAGATCATATAGTATAACAAATATCTCTAAGGGAGATAACACAATCATCTAACAAAAGATGAACATAATAAAACAAGCCTCATATCATCGGCGACATAGATAATCAAAGGATATAAATATCCCAAAGCAAGCCAAAAAGGCAAATAACAAATACCTATAAGGTATACAAGTTCCATAAGGTAATCGCTACACATTATGCGGCTCAAAAAGACCAACACCGATGGGCGATACCGAGGGAATATAATCATATCAGTGAAACATCAGAAATTCCAATTGCAACAAACCTAAATATCTCATGAGCGGTGGTGAAGAAACCACTCCAATATCTCTCGAGCGGTGGTGAAGAAACCGCTACGAAAGCGCTACTAAAAGCAACAAGCCAGAAGGAGACAGTCCGAAGACACTATCCCAAAGGCAACAGACAATCCCAAATATCTCTCGAGTTGGGGCAAAGGACCAACTCCAAAAGCGATACTAAAGGCAACAAGCCAGAAGGAGACAGTCCGAAGACACTATCCCAAAGGCGACATGTGTCACAAACTCCCAGAAAGGAACCCGAGAAGTGTTAACGTGAGTCCCATAACCACCCGTTCGCACTGAATGGTTTACTATCCGTTAGTCAATTTCACACTCAAAGCAGTACAAAGTTTACATCATCTCATTGGTAAACCAAACCCAAAGGTCAAAACGTTCAAACGAATAGATTGGGAATTAACTGAAAAGATGCACGCACGTGCTCATTGCACGTGTTTTATCTAATCATTTAATTCTCCTCCCACTTCACTCGGGGTGCGAAATTGTGTGTGTATGTTTTAAATAGAATTTATAATTTGGAGAAGCGAGCTTTTAATACGATTTGAAGAGATCATTTATAAAAAACCCGTGAGTGAAGTCAAAAAGAAGTCATCAAAGTCAAATATGCAATAACAACTAATTGGAATCAACACGAATCGATAAAAGTTGGAAATATGCTAAAAAACAGCCAAAACTGCACATTTCAAACGTCTGAAATTACCTTCCAGACGTCTAAACCCCTAACCAGACGTCTGAATGGATTTCCATACGTCTGGATTTTGTCTCTGCCTTTTTGCGTCTTCCAGGGACCAATTCCAGACGTCTGAATTTCCAAACCAGACGTCTGAATTAGAGTTCAGACGTCTGAAATTAGAGTTCAGACGTCTGAAATCCCCCTGTAGGCAAAAATCAGCCAAGCCCATAAAGGCAAAAATCCAAATGAATTGCAAACAAACGAGCGATGGATGTTGTGGGTTTATGCCATACGACAACCCAGCACTATTGGCTCTTTTATACACCTCCAAAAACATGATCAAATATCAAAGTTAGGATCTTTAAAGAATTGAACCCAAACACTATTAATTTGGATATTCACCAATTCAATCCAAACCAAAAGCAAGTGCATATGAACAAGGTGTTAGGAATTCATACCCAACATCAATGAAATCAAGAGAAGTAGATGTGAGTTCAAAACTCACCTTTTTAACTCAAGAACAAGAAGAAGAAGCTCAAATGCAAAGGAACAAGGCCAACCACTCTCTACTTCAACTCTACTAGCTTCAATCTAAGATCAAACAAATATTTCCTAAGTTTAGGTTTAGGAATTTCTGAGATTGAAGAGAGAAAGAGATAGAGAAGATGAAGAAGAGGCTTACCAATTGCTTCTCTTGATTTTGGAGCAAGAATATGAGCTAGCAAGAAGAACTAGGGTTTGCAATTTCTATTTCCCTTTCCCTTCCACCATTTTCAATTGGAGCTTGAGTTTAGAAGAGTGGAATGAGAGAATGGAGAGGAGAGGGCTGAGTTAGGATATTAGTTAAGCTAGTGGGCTGAACCCAAACCCTAAACTCAATAGAAAAAGTAGCGAAATTCAACTTACTCCAAACATATCAAAGATTATACTCAAAAAGATCGCAAACGACATTTTGAACTCAATGGAAGTGGTCTTGAGTCCCAATTCGACCGTTTGCAGAAAGTAACTTTTCGGACCATAATCCGACAAACGACGTCATATTTAAATAAAATATTTAGATATACAACCGATAAATATGCGGGTTGTTACAGACTCCCCTCCTTAAAAAAATTGCGTCCTCGTAATTCTTAATAAGAAAATAAAGAGTAACAACCAAAACATATCAACACATAAGAATAACAAAATAAGAAGTTCACCATAAAGTGCACGAAAAGATAAGCCTGAACTTGCTTGCTCAGAGAATTCTATGGATTCCTAAGCTCAAAATAATTCGGACCACTGACGTGGTACAAACTATACGTCAAATGATCCAAAGCTCAACAAAAGAAGTGCAACAAAACGTCCGATGAACTTGGTAAAAAGATCATTCCATTCGGACATCAACAAAGAAACAATCACTTGTTGCTTACAACTAACTGCATTGGCAACACGATCCCCCTTTTCGGGAATAAAAAGAATATCAAGATCATAAGATGCAAGGAACTCGAGCCAACACTAAGTTTCTTATGAGAAATAAAACATTCAAAAATTATGATTGGTGAGGAGAACAAAATTCCTTACCCAAAAATAATGATGCCAAATATAAAGAGCGAAAACAATAGCCGTGAGTACTAGATCATGAGTGGCATACCTAGTCTCTATCGGCTTTAATGATTTAGAAGCACAAGTGATAGCACGTTTTCTTTTGCAAGAGAACGACATTCAAACCAACATGACCAGTATTGGTAAAAAGATAAAATCTTGGTTCCCTTTGGGAATCCCAAGATAAGAGTACCGGAAAAGAGTCCTTTCAAATAATCTACTTTCTTAAAAGCTAAAACTTTCAAAAAAAATTCTTTACCAAAAAGCTAAAGCTTCAAAATTCCAATTACCTTCATGAAATCATATTTCGAGAAAAATTTTCTTATTTCAAATCAATTTATTGTGTCAAATTGTCTCATCGAACCGTTTAGGAGATTCCTATCGATAACGTTGATCAAGCGCATCGACCAGAATTCTTAAAGCACTCAATGGGCAATACAATCACAAAACCATCTTTTATAAGATAAACATGTTTCTAAAAACTTTTAAAAATTCACTTTGTTCGTTTTAAGAACAAAAATCCCATTTATACTTATAAATAAATCTTATGAAAAAGATTCGCAAAAATTTTAAATTGCTAATTTCCATCCAAAACCAATAAAATACTAAAAATGGAATCATCGAGATATTCGCAGAATACTCGATTCATAAAATGGATGAAATGAGCTAGACAACTGAATGACATAACAAATCATTCATAAGAATCACAACAAGTGCGGAATGTGGTAAGTTGAATCCTAACTTCCGCAACTCGTAGCCAAATGAAAACCGGTGGTAAGGTCAAGCTAAAAAGACCTTAACACTATTCAAAAGATTGCTTAGGTAATAATCCTAAGACAAGACCAAAAATACCGGAAAATTCTCAAACTACAAGAATTAGAGAAACAACACTTTCCTCATCATGAGGGCTTAAAGAATAAAATGATGCCATCAAAGTGGAAATCGAGATCACAAAGAAAAATAGAGACTTTCCAAAATAGATGGAGACATACCTTATCCCTGAGAAGAACCTCCAGAAGCATCTGTTACATTTAACTTGCCAGATGGAGAATTATTCGGAGCAATGGGACAGGTGGAACTACGATGACCTTCCTTCTTGCAATAACGGCAGAAGAGAGGCTTAGGACAAGCTCGAATCATATGATCAGGAGAACCACAATTGAAACACATCCGAATGGAAGGTGTTCCAGCAGACTGAGACTGAGAATCAGATTCATCGGGCTTTTTCTTCTTGGAAGGGAAAAATTCCGGCTCATCCAATGGAGACTGCTTTTTGTCGGGGTTCTTGCGAACCTCAACATCATCATCACTATCACACTCCCTCTCGATGGTTTCGAGATGCAGTGCAAAATCAACTAACTCCTCAAAAGAAATCTTAAGCTCAAGCATCAAAGATTTCTTAAGATATTTCTTAAGACCAGAAACAAACTTCAAATTCTTCTTATAAGAAGTGCTAATGAATTCAAGACCATACTTAGATAAGGCCTCGAAAGATGCAACATATTCAGAAACGGAACACTCCCCTTGCTTTAATTCAAGAAAGCGTCGGGACAACAAAGCTTTCTCAGATTCAGGAACAAACTTTAGTTCGAATCGCTCCCGAAACTGAGTCCAAGAAAGAGTAGACTCATCAATTTCGGCTACAAGAAGCTCGTACCAATCAAGGGCACGCTCTTGCAATAAGCTAGAAGTTACAAGAACTCTATCATGATCAGAAATATCCATTCTAGAGAAGATACGTTCGCACGTGCGAATCCAAGCTTGGACTTCAAGAACAGACTCAGAGCCTTTAAACGGCTTTCCTCCAAGATGAGAAAAATCACTGCACAGGCGTGCAAAGGTAGACTTGCGAGGTGGAGATACACGAGTAGGAGCTGGAGGCTGAATGCTCCTAAACAACTCCATAAACTGATCGGCTGACATATAAACGCCATCCGGATGTGAGCCACTGGATTGCCCAGCATCCGAACGTTGTCCTCTGCCTCTTCCAGCCATAAGCTGAAAGTTAAAGAAGATAAGGATTAACCACAAGGTAGATATTTCAATACGGAATACTACGGAATAAAAATACATTCCTGGACGTATTCCCAAATTCTATCTACCCAAAAACACGGAAGGAATAGAGACGCGAAGATTCAAGGATTTGTAACACTTGTTACACTCTAATGTATCCTAATATGTGCTTCTATTCTGTGTTTATCATATTTTGTTCTGAATGCAGCTCCGATACCAAGCTGTGACGCCCCACCTCTATAAAGATGTTTCAGGTTAGGTGCTTTTGGGCTTAGCCTCTTTTTCTTCCGCATGGACTATTCCGCTAGTTTCTTGTTTGTCATAGCTTTTGTGTAGTCCTCATCTGTTGTAACTCTGATATGTATTATTGACTCGTCTGTATATTGTGGTTTGCTATACCACTTGTCATGTATCGTTTTGTATACTCTGTTATGTATCAGTATATGTGCATGTGATGATTTATTGTTCTGTGATTTATATTACATTTGAGTTGTTATATTCTGTTCTGATAGATCCTCTAGCCAACTATGGTTTTGTTTTAAGTATTCATTGGACATGTCGATCTGCTAGGTAAGGGCAATTGTCGATGTATTCAATAGATAGTTAAAGCAAGGCTATAGATGGTCGCTCCTATCCAGCCTTATTCTCCGTATTAGTAGACGGTATTATCTAATAATACCCTTTGCTAATGTGGGTATAGAGGTGGGGCGTCACAGCTGTTCAAAACACACCTTTTTAACTCAAGAACAAGAAGAAGAAGCTCAACTGCAAAGGAACAAGGCCAACCACTCTCTACTTCAACTCTACTAGCTTCAATCTAAGATCAAACAAATATTTCCTAAGTTTAGGTTTAGGAATTTCTGAGATTGAAGAGAGAAAGAGATAGAGAAGATGAAGAAGAGGCTTACCAATTGCTTCTCTTGATTTTGGAGAAAGAATATGAGCTAGCAAGAAGAACTAGGGTTTGCAATTTCTATTTCCCTTTCCCTTCCACCATTTTCAGTTGGAGCTTGAGTTTAGAAGAGTGGAATGAGAGAATGGAGTGGAGAGGGCTGAGTTAGGGTATTAGTTAAGCTAGTGGGCTGAACCCAAACCCTAAACTCAATAGAAAAGGTAGCGAAATTCAACTTACTCCAAACATATCAAAGATTATACTCAAAAAGATCGCAAACGACATTTTGAACTCAATGGAAGTGGTCTTGAGTCCCAATTCGACCGTTTGCAGAAAGTAACTTTTCGGACCATAATCCGACAAACGACGTCATATTTAAATAAAATATTTAAATATACAACCGATAAATATGCGGGTTGTTACAATACACATGAATGGATTACACAGGTCAGGGAAACAACAAATATACAGAGACATTAACCACTTCATCAAAGAAAGCAAGGCCGAAGCCAACAAAGCAATTAAAAACCAGGGTACAAGTTTTAACGAAGTGGTACGGCCGAAGAATGGCAAAGTCGAAAACCCAAAAATCATCAACGCCAACAAAATCGAATAAAGTCAGAAATCAACAAAAATCAAAACCTAATTACACTAGAGCATGAATTAGATGTGAATAAATTTAATTACTCACCTTGTCGACGAATTGAAGCAGAGACGATTACAAAACAAGCGGCCGTGAGCACCACAAGAGCGAGCAACGATCGAGCAAGGGAACAGGCGAACCCCCAATTTTGGAACGAAGCCCTAAATGTCGAAGAGGAAGAAAAGGAAGGCCACCATTTTCGTTTGTTTCGATTTCTTCTAGGGTTGCTACTTAAAATGAAAAAAGGGGAAAAGAACGCGTATTATGCTTTGAGAATTAACACGGCCCAATATAAAAACATGGACCACTATTTAATTTCAAAGCCCAAAATTTCTTTTAACAATTTATAAAAGAATTTTAATTCAAATTTAAAAACTTCAAATGGAAATTTGTGACAATATTAATTATTGCGAAGTACCGGGTTGTTACAGATAATCTATATTATCATCCTAATGCAACCAAAGCATCCATTTCACACAGCATTATTCATCTCATAGCTGAGATTACAAACCATTCAAGGCAACCAATATCATCCATTCATACATAAGCAATGATCTAATGACCACACAATCTATAATTAATTTAAAATGAATTAAATTAATTACTTTATCTCTAATTAATTTAAAATGAATTAAATTAATTACTTCATCTTTAATTAATTTAAAATAAATTAAATAAATTACTTCATCATTATAATCCTGCTTAACATAACCATTAATTAATTACAAATCAATTAATTAATCACCATCTCATTACTCATTTCAGTCAATCATTCCTGATTCAAAAAATTCTAATTACAATAAGTAATTAGCATTTAAATTAATTGCACAAGTTAATTATAGTAACCCTTTACAATAATTAACTTTTAACTACTTAATCAATTAATTAACTAAAATTAATTACATTAACCCTTCATTAATTAATTACTTCATTTATTAATTATTCTTTAATTAATCAATTCTAAATTACATCATTAATTTTATTAATTAATAATTTCTAATCACATTTTTAATTAATCTCTCTATTTAAATTAATTACATTAAGTAATTAATCTTCAATTAAACCACATATGTTAATCACCCTTGATTAATAACATCCAATAATTAACTACCCTTAATTACTTCATTAAATAAATTACTTTTTAATTTATTCTCAATTAATCCCTTGATTAATCCCTTTCAGTAATTAACTACCATTAATTACTTTATTTCAAAAATTAATTGCTCTTAATTAATTATCTAAATTAATCCCTTGATTAATTACAAAGTAGTTTAATCCAAATCACTCCATTATTAAATCAGCTTTAATTACATCCAGTAATTACCATTAATTACTTCCCTAAGTAATTACAACCCCATTAATTACATTAAGTAATTATTTATCAAATCATCAAGTGTTTAAATTAATTAAACTTAATTAATTAACTTAAACTAATCACTTTATACTCATTTAATTACATTAAGTAATTAATTCATTAATTACTTCCATTAGGTAATTAAACCTAAATAATTTCATAAATGATTATTGTTAATTGATTAATCTAATTAATCATTAAAATTAATCACATTAATTAATTGTTAAATAAATCTTAATTAATGACCTTCATTAACAATTCTTTAATTACTTTTCTTAAGTAATTAACTTAGATTAACCATCTTTAATTACAAATTAATTAATATTTAATTACAAATGAATTAATCTACAATTATTAAATTAATTAAGCGTTAACTGCAACTTAATTAATCCTTAATTACTTTAGTAATAATTCTTTAATCATTAATTGATAATCCTTAATTACAAATTAATTAACCTTAATTAATTATTCTTAAGTCTTAATTAATCAATTTAAAAACTCTTAATTATTTAATTAATCATCCATATTATTAATTAATTAAATAATTAATTATTTATCTTAATTATCTTAATAATTTAATGAATCCAAATCATTAAATTTTATTTATCTTTAAGACAAACATTTCTTACTTAATCAAAGTATTTAAAAAAAATAATTTGTTTTCAAATTTACTTTAAATTCCATTTTAAACTTCATTTTAAATTTAAGATTTTCAAATGAATACAAATTTATCTAAACAAGGTTTAAAAACAATTCAAAACCTTTTTATCTCATATGTTAAAGATATATTCATTTCATAAAGAAGTTTAAAAAATAAAATTAAAACCCAATTCAATTTTTAAAATTCAAATTAATTTAAAAATACACTTAAACAAACAATATTGTTTAAATCATTTTAAATTTTAAAAACTTCCATTTATTTCCAAACTGGAATACAAATTAAATTTGATTCCTGACCACTTAGATTCGAAACTTACTTGCATTTTAAATTTCATCTTAAATTCAAATCATTTAACCAATTTTAAAGTAATAAACAATTTAAATTTAAAACTTTACTTTATTTTGAAAACTGAAGATTAACCCAAATTCCAGATTTTCAAAACTTAGATTTAAACTTGTTTAAATTTCTATTTTACAATTTCAACTTTCAGTTTAAATTCAAAACCAATATACTTTTACACTTAAAAGTTTTTAAAACCAAATTTAAATTTCAAAACTTAAATCTTTTCAAATCTAAGGTTTAAACTATTTGAATTCATATTCAAACTCAGGTTTTAAAACTTATTTGAAATTTTTAGTTTGCATTTTAAACTTTACCTTTAATCTTTTAAAACAGAACAGGTTCTGTTTTTAGTTTAAAACCTGAAACAATGTTACCCGAGCAATCTTTAATTTTACTTTCGAGTCAGATCCTACCCTGCTTCGAGTTAAAACTTGAATCACCCAAGACAATCACGAGGCCACTAAAACATGTAACCATCCAACTAACAACACAGTTCATCAGAAAATAGTGCACCGTGCACATGCACCCGCGACGCTGCCTTCTCCGATCAACTATGATGACCTCTACAAGTTGCCGATCAACCATGAACCCGATCACGATCATCGCATCGCCACCAAAAACTCAAATTCGAAAACTAGTTCCAGAACCAAACCTGGAGTAGAAACAGTAAACACAACCTCCCAACCTGTCAACGCCTCCCCATGGAAGCTCTGACCACCGTTGCCCCTGAACTCCGGCGAAGACCTCGTCAACCCAACAATTTCCAGTACCCAAGACATAGTTGAACTCGATCAACTACAATGGCCGAAGTGATCGATTCTATCTAACCCAGTAAAACTAGGGTTCTAAACTTCCAATCACGATCACCATCTCAATCATGAATTATACCATAATCTGATAATTTTCTTGGCCTCTCCGATCACTCATCTACCTCCAGAAGAAATTCCAACCTTCTAGAATCCCGAGATCAACAGATTTTCCCAAATTAACCCAAACAATGCAATTCAAAACTGCACCTTCAATTCTCTTTTAAAAATTGTGATTTTGATCTTAAAATTCATGATTTGGTATAGGGTTTTAATTTACATTACTGATTTGTTAAATTTACATAATTGAATTTTCCATAAATTCAAACTATCATGTTCTTTGTTTTCTTTTCTGTTTTCTAGTGAATTCCTATTTAATTTTAATTTAAGTAAAATTTTAAATCTTAATCTTTAAAGTCAACAAACATGTCTTGTTTAAATCCTACATTCTAACAGCAACCGGATCAAAAGATATCGGATTCTCTTGTTTAGAATCTGAATTTAAACCAAGAACATGCAAAGGCAATTTCAACAGCAAAATCGCATATTCATTCATATATACACATGCAGTTTTCAAAGATATATACACAATTTAAACTTCCTCTCAGATAAACTAACATGCAACTCAAACTTTTACCAACTTAAAATTTAAAAAATGGAGTTACTCACCTGTTAAAACCTAATGAGCAGAGCACCGGATTTCGAACAGCCTTTAATCTTTAGAAAACTTGCTTTTAAAAACTTGAGTTGTTTGATGCTTCTAAAACTTTAAACTTGTTGCTTTAAAATGCCATTGCTCCTTGATTGACAACCTTACATGCATGTTGGCTACAGATTGAAGAATGCAATGGCCAATTTCCAGATTTTGAATGGATGCAGACTTTTGTAAATGAAATACAGGATTTTTGCTATGCATTTTTTCGAAGAAATGACGATGCTTTTGTTTGGAAATGTGTATGATAGCTTTAGATTGTTGCATGTAGAAAAAGGTTACAGGAAATTTGATTCTCAGATTTGCATGATTTGTTTTGAGAATACTTTGCATTTTGAAAATAAGTTACAGGAAATGATTTGCATGAGGATGATTATTAGATTTTAGAGGAGAAAAGGATTTTGATTTTTCAGATTTGGTTTTGAGGATTGTTTAAAGTGGAATGGTTTTCAGCTGAAGAATTTCTTGGTTTGAAAATGAAAAAAAGAAAAAGGAAAGGAAGATGTGTATGCTTATATAACTAAATTTATGATAAATTAAAAATGAAAGAAAATAAAAATAATATGACACTTGTCTTAAATTACTAACACTTGTAAATTTCTTTGTTTGTTTAAATTACACATGTTATATTAGGTTCTAAGAAAGCAACACATGTTCTTTTATTAATTAGTATTTTTAATTAAGTTTAATATAATGTTATGCTTAATTAATTAGTTTACAAATACTTAGTTATATATATAGATAATTTTTAAAGAATAAAACCAAGTATAATTATAAATAAAAACAATACATATATCTATTATTGGAAAATAACATTTTAGATAATTTAAATAAAACTTATAAAAGAGATTGTAAATTACTTGTTATTTGAATGAATTAATGTTTCATTAATTAGTCGTATTCTAAAATTCCATATTTAATTACAATCATATTTATTAAACAATATTTTAACAAGAATGTTAAATAAATCTTATTATTAAATTTATTTAAACTTTAAGCTAAAACCCTTTTTAAATAATTAAACATTTATTTTATGTATTTTAAAACCATATAGTTCTTTATCAAATAGCTTTGAAAAGCTTCACATTAAATAAATCATAATTTCCCAATTACCAAAATATTGGAATTAGAAAATATGCTATATTAATTAAATTTAAAATCAAACTCATCCATTTAGAATATATATAAATATAAATATATATATATATGCATTATAAATAGAAAACAATTTATTAGCTTATTAAAAGGTAAATTCACTAATTAAATATTTAAATAAATAAGATTATTAAATCAATTCAAATTTATTAACAAAAATTATCAAATCAATTTATTTTAAATACAGATTATTAAATTGATATTGCCAAAATTCCGGGATATCACAGATCCATCCGAGAAAATATGCGCTCATAAGCGCGCAACCAAGTCTGAACCTTCAATACACTTTCTGATCCCTTGATAGGCTTGCCTCCAAGGTGAAAATAGTCACTACACATGTGGGCGAAGGCAGACTTATAAGTAGGAGCTGCGGGAGTAGCTACAGGAGGCTGAGTACCCTGAAATAGCTCCATAAACTGATCAGTTAACATATAGACTCCGTCCGGATGAGAACCACTAGACGAGCCTGTAGTAGAACGCTTCCCTCTACCTCTTCCAACCATATGCTGAGAGAACAAGAGAAGATAAGGATTAGTTAAACAGCATACAACTGATAAGAAATTTAACAAATGGAATACTACGGAATATGAGATTTATTCCTAGACATACTCCACATGTTAAAGTGGGCGGAATAGATTAGAAAGGCACGAATAAAACCCTCGAATAGTTGTAACGCATGTTCCATTCTGCTTATGTTCTATGTTTATTATAATTTGTTCTGAATTTCAGCTCTGATACCAGGCTGTGACGCCCCACTTCTATGCTCACAATAACAAAGGTTATTATAAGGAAACGTATGCTATTGTGAAGAATAAGGCTTGTTAGAAGCGACCATCCGTAAGTTATGCCTTAGACGAGTATTGATTACATCGATGGGAGTTGTGTAAATTACTTCCAAAGATATATATTCAATCCAAATCTAAAACGAAACTACGGTGGCTTAAGAAAAATTCTAAACAACTCATAATAACAATAACACAGATAAGTATAATCACATCAGAACAGAAAAATCAGATATATAGCGGAAGATAAGTCTGGATACATGCTACAACAATCGATAGTTCACATGAACCAAATGTACATATACATGTCATCAACATACATGAGACGGGAGTCAATACACCAATAGTAACACCTCGAAGTGTAGACAAAAGATGAAGTGAAATCCCAAAAGCTGAAGCGGCAAAAAAATCAGAGATAGCAATTATCTTGAAATAACTCGGTCTAACCCGTGTATTATTTAAAAGAAAATAATAAACGGATCAGTCTAATTTAAACTCAGAAATAAGTGTATGATAAACAATACTTAAGCAAATGATTTTAGTCTTGAATGAGACTATTCAGCATAAATAATCAGCATTGTTTAAATGAAGAAATCTCAATAACTCCATCAAAATCAACTTTCAAATTCAAAATTGAATTCAAAACAGCAATACACAAAAATCTAGAAATCAAAAAAAGATAACTAGAAAAATCAGCATAAAAGCGGATCGATCCCAGCAAATGGCGAGTCTAAGCTATGCCGCACGTGCATCAACATATGGCCGAAGCCTACCAAGTACTGTCATCATAATTTTTGGCGCCCAAGAAATGACCCGAAGGTCCAACATATGACCCGAAGGTCTAGTACTGGTAATTGAGCTAAAGGTCCATCATAGTGGCTCGAACGCCAAATAAAATCATCAAAATCATCAAACATCAATTCCACGGCAAATATTTCAATTAATGAGTCCAGAATTAACCGAATTAGTAAAAGTGTGGTTCCATATTCCGCACTTTTGCTAAATCATTTAAATCTCTTCATTGTTTCCTTGAAAGTGCAAATTTGTGTATTTTATACAAATAAAATTTACGTTCTCAAATGGACAAGTCCGGAATTAATCGGCTCAGTAAAAGTAAGGGTTCATAGTCCTTAATTTTGCTAAAGCGTTTAAATCGATTCCTCATTCTTTTGAAAGCGTAAACTATAAAAATTTTGGAAACAATTTTATTTTAAAATGATTTATAAAACAAGTGATTAAAACAGCAACATCAATGGCAATTTCGACAAAGAAATTGCATTTCACAAAACACCATAAAAACGGATATCAAATTAGCGTTGCGGGATAGCCCCTTGAAAATTCACTTTAAATTGACGGTTACTGAAGTCAAAATAACAGTAATTTTTATTCATCAAAAATGTCATCACAACAACACGCTTCAAAAATATATCACCGGAGTAAAAATTCCGTTATAAAAATAATGGCAACAAAATTCGTTTCAAAACGAAACATTGGTTCAAAGTAAATTAAACGCTAGACTGCACTACTATATTCATAAAACATTTCACTGCCCACTTGCACGAAAAAAATTTGGAAGTGGGCTTAGTCTTCGCAATACTCATGTTTTAGTGAAAATGCAACTTACACAAAATTTTTGCCTGGACAATATTATGTACACGCATGGGATGAAAACAAAGAATGGCTAGGCTATATATTACATGTAGCCACTCCAAAAATGCAAATAAATAAAATATAATGGACTATATTTTTTTTGGTGCAATTCAAACTTGGCACCACGCAACACTTTACAATAAGTACAATGACCTGGATTTGCACGCACACTTAAATTTAACACGCACACTTCGATTTCACATAAGGATGAAGTTTCCAAAATAAAAGACCTGTACACATCTTTAGTGAATGCACTAATGACCTGGGCCATATTTTTCAATATACTACATTACGCATGCATGCTAATAAAAGTATAAAATCAATTTCCTGGACAACACTTAGATTTAGACAAAATACGCACTGACCTGGCTATATGTTTTTCGCGCACGTACTAATTATAAAGCAAGACCTGGTACTTGACTTTGTTTTCAATGCTACTTACCCAACATGCTAACAAAATATTGACCATTGGTGCGAATGAGTTACGGTATCCATCTCTGTAATGCATGTCATGCTGTTATAGTTTTAATAATAGGAAATAAGCAACCTGGACTTGAATTTTAGTGTACACGTACAAGTGAATTAACCAAAGTACCTGGCAAAAAATTCGCATGCACTGAGTGAAAATACGAAAATATTTGGGAACCTAGTTTTCATGTGTACAAGAACGCACTTAACGAATTTCAACAAATATAATAACCTGGCCAATGAATTTTTACGCACGCATTGACGCACATACAAAATGTGTGCACACAATGAAACCAGAGTCTAAACATAATTTCTATTAAAGACTATTTGCACACTCCTCTATACGCAAGAAAAATGGAAAACAAATTGATCTGGGATTTGTTTTCAATTCATCAACTTGCATACACGAAAAATATAAATAGAAACTGAAGAGGGCCTGGAAATCAATACGTGCACGCATGAAAATATATAAACAACTTAACCACAAAAAGTTGCAGACCATTATAACTATAAAAACAGCATATCAAAATAGGCAACATAGTTTAATTAGAAGCGTGAGTTTGCACTCACCTCAAATTCGTTTCCAAATTAGTTAGCAACAAAATCCATAAGAGAGAAAGAATTTGGAACCACCATTAATAATTTATTACTGAGCAACTAAAAAAAATGAGCAAAGAAAGAATGCAGGCGTACTTTTCTTTCACCAAAATTATGCACAAGTCAAATAAAGCATGTCCTGGCAAACATTTGAGGTACATTTGCATTTAAGGCAGCGTGCTTCAGAGAAAAATAGTACACGGCCTGTACAAAATGAGTTGGACAAAGCAACTTGCATAGTCTATTTCACATAAAAATGTAGATGGCAGAGAAAGCAAAGTGTTCACTTATGCTTTAAATGTTGTAGTGACAGCAAGGTGTTTAATCTTGCTTTTAA
Source organism: Allium cepa (assembly GCA_030765085.1). Taxonomy (NCBI): domain Eukaryota; kingdom Viridiplantae; phylum Streptophyta; class Magnoliopsida; order Asparagales; family Amaryllidaceae; genus Allium; species Allium cepa. Next base: position 326,095,116 of record CM060935.1, on the reverse strand, counting down.
AACTTTGTTGCAGCTGAAAAATGTTTCAACTTTCTTTTAGAATGAGCGGTGACAGCACTTGCTCATATTTTCTTTATAAAATTAGTCCAGCAAATCTTTTCAACTAGTTTTTTTTTATAATATGGACCCATTTTTACTGACACGTGAAAGCAAAAGAAATGTAACATGACTTTGTTATTTTCAATGCAGCAGGGCCATATGCAATTTATTTCCAACGTGCACCACCGGAAAATTCCCAACTGACTTTGCAACATGATTTGTATTACAATTTTTTTTCAAAACTCGATTTAAAATCTCTATTTTAAATTTTTATTTCGACGGTAATCAAAATCACGGTTGTTACAAAATATTGAAAACATTTGTTTTGATATATGGGATGACCCACTTTTGTTTCGGAAGCGAAATGGGCTTTTTGGGTCGTTAATTAACAATTCGAACCAATTCGATATGTTATTCGTTTCTTATCGGGCTTTGTTGAAATAAATAGTCTTGTTCCCAAACCCTAGTAGCCATTTTCTCATTCTGTATGTATAATTCCATTTGTATGTTCCTTCTTCTCAAATGGAAGAAACCTAAAATTCTAGATTCAATTGCATATCAAAACCAAATCGAAAATTAAAACACCTCAAACTATATCGAATTTTGTATCAATTCGAAGCTCTCGACGAGCTAATTCACTAGTGTAATTCTTTTTTGCTATCAAAACCCTATTTGTCCAGAAATCAAGGATGAATCTCAACCGTCCATTCTAGGTTTTGGATGATCCAACTATGGATCTTTGCCTGATCGACGATCGAAAGGCGGCGTTGGGAAGGTAGTCAAGCTGGTTGCATCCATATTGTTCATTCGAGCTAGAACTTAATGATTTTTCCAGATCTGGGCATCAAATGCTGGCGGTGGAGATTGAGAAAAGGTGAGTCAGAGGTGGCTATATCTACTGCTGATGGGTGGCTTATCACGCCGGAGGTGATGCTAGTACCGGATCGTGGTAGATCGGCTTGGGGCACGCGTGTTTGGTGGTTGTAGGTGGCAGGACCTTCGTATTGTTCGAACGCGATCATATAGCAGAAGCTAGGGCTCCTCGTGTTCAAGCATGTGATGTCACGTTGGTAGGTAACGTGTTCTTTTTTTATTTTTTTATTTATTTTAATTTAAAATCATTTAACTTCTAACGATCATAACTTTTACATTCAAACTCGGATTTGTGCGCGGTTTATTCCACTGAGATCGTATCGAAATTTCAGACATGTTGATGCTTGTTTGGACGAATTCTAAGACTGTTGAATTTTATACCTTTATTTGGATTTTAAATCAATTTGAAATCAAAGGTGAGTGTTTTAACCCATTCACAATTGCTAAACTATATTATGTTAGTTAAGCTAAATTTGTGATGTGATTAGAAATAAATTGATTGATTTCTAGTGTGTTTAAATTACCATTCAATTTAAATTTGAATTTTATTACATTTAATCATTGTTTAATTCAATATTGAATTTAATTGTCAATTTAATACCTGTTATTGATCATTAGTTGTGCAACGATGTTCATTGGTTGATTTGTATGATGTTTGTGATGGATGTTTGATTGTTGATATTGGATGACTAGATGTTATATTTTATATTGTTATAATACTGCAAGTTCCCTATGGATTGAAATGATACATACCTGAACGGTCTGATAGATTAGGGAGGAAACCTTATGAGTTGAAATTGTAGACTCAAGCGAATTCATGCATTTTAATCAATTCAGGATTGCGGGTTGAAATGATATATATCTGTAAATATAAATAATTGCGGATTGAAATGACAAATATCTGTATCACTTGACCATAGGGTAGAAAATTAAATACGGACACTGGATTGGTTAAATTAAATATTTTAAATCTTTAAACTTTAAATCCAGTTGAACGATATTTCAAAATAGAATTTGATTGATAAATTGAAATGTTTTAAGTGAATTACTTAAAGGATTTAAATTGAAATCCTAAAAGTTGATTTTGAACTATAAATGAAATTATCGAAATTGCTTTATTAAAACATTGAAATTTTGTAATTTTGAGATATATTGGAATTAAAATAGCTAAAATTGATATTTTAAGACATAAAAATTGGGTTTTGATTGAAATTGGGATATAGTCTAAACTTGTTGAAAGGGAAAAATGGTAAAATTTCGTGTCAATTTCTAATTTATTTTCTTAATAATAAACTGAAAAATGTTCTTTAAAATTCCAAATTATTAATATTTTCAACGTTTAAACTAAATTTATCTATTCTAATTATTTTAAACCACTTTAAATCTATTTAAAGCATTTTAGTCTATTTTAATCTATTTTAAATCTATTAAAAGTATTTTAATCTATTCTAATCTATTTTAAATATATTTAAAGTATTTTAACCTTTTTTAATCTGTTTTGAAACTATTTAATCTATTTTAAATCTATTTAATCTATTTTAACCTATTTTTAAACTATATTAATCCATTTTAATCTATTTGAAACTATCTGAAATTATTTTTTGAAAAATTTAAGCTATCTAAACTATTTTCTGAATTTCAGGTTTGTATAGTGGAAGTTTATATTTAAATCCTTGATTTTTAAGTACAATACGACTAAATGACGTTATAACATAAGTTGGGATTTAATAACATATTTTGAGTAAATATGATGATCTGAAATGGGGGTTTAACCTATTTTGAACATATGTTTCGAAGTGAATATGATTCCGAAGTGATATGGTTTGAATTGAATATAATATTTTGATATCAATTGTGAATTGACTTTTGAAATGTAAAAGAACCATCCAGGGTGTAATAAGCATTTGGTTGTTAAAGTGACCGAGATCGGATATTGTCATACTCTCCGCCAATACCGAAAACCACTTTAACAACTATATACGTGGTAGAGATTCCAAAAATGCAGTAGGATGGTTTGGCGAACGATTCTGTATGACGTATTTACGTGACCTTGACTCCTGTGAGTCAGCTTAGATGTGACAAAAACATGAGCTATACCGGGCCAGGTGAGGTCATTCCTCCTATTGGGCACATTTCTTCGATACAATATTTGACTTTGTGATTGATTTGGTGGCCACCCCTCGATTTGATTATGTGAGTGTGTTCGAGGTGGGTGGTAGTAGCTGCTATGCGTTAGCACCAGTCCGGAAGTGCAATGGATATATCTATCCTAGCATTGCTTCATGTGTCGTGTTCACATGCCCTAGCGTGCCTTCTACGAATTTGGTATGTACCATACCTATGGAGTGCCCTCTGATATGGGTAACGCCTTAATGCTATTTTAACACTTTACTTTACTGTAGACACTATTATAATAGTGTATTGTACTACACAGTAGATGGTTTAACGGATCCTTAGGAGATGGTAATCCCGAACATCTCTTAAGTTATTGAACTCATGTTAGACAGCAGATAGAAGATGTCAAACCCCGTAGGCATCTCTGATGTCGTTACACTCATATATATTTAATGTTGAACTAACTTATGTAAGATCTTTTAGTTCAGATTCGAGTGTTTTGCCTTTTCAATTCGCTCGGGTCAGTCTGAGCTTTCAGTTTATCGAGGACTTCTTCCTAGAGGATGAAGATTTTGTACTATTATTATTTATTATATGCATTCCACTGCATCATATCGCTCCATTGAATTTATTTATTCCTGTTATATGTAACTCTGATTTTGTGTTGTAAAAGAATAATATAATGTATTTGTAAAATAGCTTCATGAACTGTTATTTGATTATTATATTTTGTCATTCCGCTGCGAGATTCTTTATTTGTTTTACTTCTTTCTCTTGTTTTTCTTATTTACCTCATAACAATCTGCACTTTGAATGGTTTGAGTCTGATGTGTTTATTTTATCATCGATTTAAACCGTCTAAAAAGGCGGGTCGTTGCATTTATTTATATATTAAATCGTGTAATCTTTGAAATGCTATAACTTCTCCATACGAGGTCGAAATTGGACGAAAAAAGCAGCGATGGAGTCGCGCCGACGAGCACTATATTATGGAGTTTATTTGGAGACGATTGGGAATAGAAATTTTTTAGGTTAAATCGAAAGTCGTTCGATTTGGTTTAAAATTGAAACGTCTGTCAAACTGAAAACTTAAGGTGAGTTAAACTCACCCATTCGGTAATCAAGAATGTTTTATAACAAGTAAAATTTATTATGCTGTTTGGATTGTTGAAATTGGTGATTGTTGAAGTTAATTTAGAATGACAATATAACATCTTGAAATGCTAATAGATTGGTTGAACCGGATCTAGGGTCACGATATAGCATCTCGAAGTGCTATTAAACTGTTTATGTTTATTTTTAAGCTTATTTCCAGTATTGAATCATATATGTGTTAAATTGACAATTGGATTGTTTTAAAATTGCGTTGTTAAATTATAACGTAACGTGAATTGAAATATATTAGCGTGATCTATTTGGCCAAATAAACACCGTTGAATAAAAAACGGAAGAGTTTATTGTGAATGACAGTTGGTTAGTAGAATTAATCTCTGTTCTACTATTATAATAATTTGGACATTTATTGAAGTGCTGGTTGATTTATATTAGATAATTGATGTGTTATGTAGCGACCCGTAATTTTCGATAAATAAATTTTGTTAATTTAATAAGTTTTAGTAATTAATTCGGAAAGAAAATAAAAAAATCTGTAATTTAATAATGGAATCACTAAAATAAAGTTAATAATGTTAATGCAAGTGAATAAATAACTAATTTAGTGCAATCCCAATTAATTGAAACCAATTTTAAGGTTATAGTTAATGGTAATTAATAAATTGGAAAATAAGTTCAAAGTATATTAATTGATAAATTAATACGTAATAAACATTAATTTGATAAAATCAATGTTAGGGTAAATTAATGAAATAATTGGAAATAATGTTAATTTAATTAATAATATGACAATTGGTTGATTTAAAGAACGGAAATCAAGATTTATCAATTTATTTGAAATTTAAAAATCCAATAATTGGATTAATTGCAAATAAATGAAATTAAATATTTAATTATTGCGTTAATGGAGATTAAGATGAAATCCGAGAATATTAATGTAATAAACCATGAACCAATGTTAATTTCATCCATTTGATAATGATTTATCGAATACACAATTTAAAATCAAATAAATGGGTTTATTGGAATCTCAATTGACAATTAGTGAATTTATTTTAATTTGAAATTTAATACGGTGATGGGTAAATTAATTAACTTAAATTGGATATCTAAACTTGCCTAAATTATTGGGAAGGTTTAAGAAATCAAAAAAAATGAGATTTCTTGATTATAGAATTTAAATTGAAGAAGTGATTAGTTAAATTAATATTAAATTATTTAATTAACTGGAAAATAGCCATTTTGGACACTGACTCAGATTTTGACGAAACTAGTTTCATCAGATCCGTAACGGAGAATTATTGTAGGATTTCAAGTTTCATAGCAATCAGACTTGTCGTTTGATCGTGCGGACTCGAATGCCTAGAAATCAATTAATTGAAATCAATTGAAATCAATTTGAAATAACTTGATTTTAGCATAACTTCTTCATACAATGGAATTTGGACCTAAAACCTATTCCATTGATTTTAAAATATTTTAAAACATCTCTTTTGATATATGCATTGACCCATTTTCGTTCCGGAGTCGAAACGGGGTTTTTGGGCCGTGAAGCGTTCAACTTTCAAACCTATTTGATCCAATTGTTTCTATTTTCTGATTCGTCTATAAATATGTCATTATAAACCTAGCCTACTTCTTATTCCTCATTTCTGTACGTACAATTCTAGTTGCTCCTCTTCATTTCCAATGGCAGATAAATAAAATTTTCCAATTGCAATTTCAAATCAAATTCAAAGCCAAAATTTCAAACTCCTCCAATACTATCGAATTTTATATGGATCTGAAGCTCTCGACGAGCGCATCTCAGATCTGTAATTCATTTTTCAATTTGGGTCACTGCTTGGCCAAAAATTAAAGAACCAACTTTGGCCGTTCATCACGTCGAGATCAATGACGATGGATCATTAAATCGTCGACATAGACAGGTGGATATCGATGAGCGGAGTTCATCGGCGCGACTCATTCTTCATTTCAACGGCCGGATTTTGTGCATAATTCAACTAGGGTTTTTTATTGGTGGCGGCGGTTGCCCCTTTTCGTGTGTGCATGGCTTCGTCGCTGGCAATGGAATCTCCAAGGCGGTGGCGTTCGCGTGGGGAGAGCGTAGGGCATGGCCTCGTGTAGGCGGCGCGGTGGCGCTCGCAATCTGGTGGGGGTTTGCACGCATCGATACTGGAGGGCTAGGGTTTCGGGTTGAAACCTGGAAACAAGATGAGAAGGCAGGGCGATGACGTGGCCTTTACGATAACGTCCCTTTTTTTTCTTTTATATGAATTTTAAATATATATAACTTAAATCATTTAACTTCAAACAGACATAACTTTTGCATACGAGGTCAGAATTACGCGCGGTTTCCTCTGCTAGGTTCGTATTGGAATTATGGACATTTTGACGCTAGGTTGGACAAATTCCAAGACTGTTCACATTTAAATTTAAATTGGATTTAAATTCACTTTAAATTCAAAAGGTGAGTATTTTAACCCACTTACAACTTCTAAAATTTCTTATGTGTGTTAAATTAATTTCTGATGTGATTAGAAATTTATTTATGATTGTTTGGCATATTTTTATCTTCATTCCAGTTACACTGAAATTATTGAATTAAATTGTTATTTAATTTATTATTGCATATAAACGCACAGTTATATTGTTATTTAATTTATTATTGACTATAAACTTCCAGTAAATGCCTGTTATTTATTATCTGTTCTATATTGCTGTTATTGATTGAATTGGATGATAATTGTGGTTAATGTTCGGTGATTGATATTGGATGAATGGATGTTGTATTTTATACTGTTATAAATTGCAAGTTGTTATGGATTTTATTCCATTCGGGATTGCGGTTTGAAATGATATATAACCGTATTTATATTTTAAATTATGGGTTGAAATGATAAATATCCGTATCACTTGACCATAGGATAGAAAATTGTATACAGACACCATGGTCTATATATAAAAATATTTTGAAATGATTTCTACGGTTTTGTAAAGAAATATATGGGTTATACAAATATTGATTGTAAATGTTTTGTAAATGTTACTTTATTATTGATTTTAGCTATGTATAAATTTGTTTTGAAATATAAAATAAGTTAGATAATAAAGTTTGATTTCTTTTATATAATATGGTTAAGTATCTCTTTAAACCATATTATATATAGAGTTTATAATGACTTAAATAAAATTAAGGTTGGAAGATAACTATGAAATTGATTTGAATTAAATTATTTAAGAATTATACTCGAATAAATTTGATTTGAAATTTAAATAAAATTGAGGCTTTAAAGGGTATGATTTTTATAAATTGATTTTGATTTAGAGTGATTTAAATGAATATACCAAGTTAAATAAGTTGAAGAATATCCAGTTATTTGACGTTTAAAGGTTTTACATAAATGATATTGGATGTATTGAGTAAACATTTCCAATCTGAATAATAGTAATTGAATTTGGTATATATGGAATTATCAAAGAATTAGTTTTGAAATGATGGAATATTTAAAGCATTGAAATATATGGAAATTGAAATGGTTTATTTGGGGGTTCAAATCTGTAATTGGAATTGATTTGAGAACCCGAAGAAGCTACTTTATTATATAAAGTAATTTAATATTTAAGACATTTAAGTAGTGTAGTGATGTTTCAAAGTTTGGAGTTTCAAAATATTATAATTGGGAAGTGTCATATTTAAAGTGGTTTGACTTTGAACTGTTATAACATTTAAAGTGCTATGATTTTGGGAAGGATATATTTGAAATAAAAATGATATTATATTGATTTGGGTTTAAAAATGGAAATGATATCATATTTATATGGTTTTGAAATGAATATTATATTCTGGTTTTGAAGTATAAATTATGTTGAAATGACCGCGGTGTTATAATAATGTTTGGTTGTTAAAAAGACCGGGATCAGAAGTTGTCATACTCTCTGCCAACTCTGAAAACCACTTTAACAACCGTGTATGTGGTGGAGATTCTAGAATGAAGAAGGATGGTGGCGGCGTTTCCTTTGAGGTAAATACGTGGACCCGATTCTCATGAGTTGGCACAAGGCGGCTAAAACAGGAGCGATTCCTGGCCAGTGAGGTAGCTCCTCTTATCGGACACGCTCCTTCGATACCATTCCATTTTATTCTGATTTTGAGATTGATTCGGTGGCCACTTTTGGTTTATGATTTTGGGGGTGTGGCTCGAGATGGTTGGTAGCTGCGCACTATGCGTCACCACCAGTCCAGATAGTAATTGTTATATCTACCCTGGCATTTTTTTGTGTGTCGTGTCACCTACCCTAGCGCACCTTGTACGATTTTGGTTTTCTCCCGTAGCCTGTGTGGTATCCTCTAGTGGCTTCTCGATCAGGAGGGATAATGATACTGGATGGACTACTTGGACTATTACGTGGTAAGGGTTATATGGGTAACCCCTTAACGCTATATAAAAGTAAGTTTATTTTACTATAGACAGTATTATAATAGCGAAATATTACTACATAGTAAATGGTTTAACGGATCATTAAGAGATGTGAATCCCGAGCATCTCTTAAGTTACTGCACTCACGTTTCACACTGGATAGGAGATGTCAAATCCTGTAAACATCACTGACGCCATTCCACTCGTATTTCACCATCGATTTAACTTACATAAGATCTTTAAGTTCTGACTCGAGTGTTTTTTCTTTTCAACTCGCTCAGGTAAGTCTGAGCATTTCAGGGTTTGAAGATCTTATTTCTGGAGGACGAAGACGAAGATCGTATTACCATTATTTATTATATTATTCTGCTGCATTCATACTGTTCCGCTGTACTATTTATTTTTCTCTGGTATGTGTACCTCTGATATGGGTTGTTTAAGTATACTCAAATGTTTTGTAAAACAGCTTCATGAATTATTTATTTGATTATTATATTTTGTCGTTCTGCTGCAAGATTCTATTTTGTTTTTTTCTTTCCCTTCTTTTTCTTATTCACCCCAATAACAATCCGCCATTCTGTATGGTTTGAGTCTGACGTGTGTGGTCTATCGTGGATTTAAAACGTACAAAAGGCGGGATGTTACATCTGGTATCAGAGCTTTGGTTTAGCGATGAACCTTAGGTTTGTGGGGTCTGACTCTTTACTAATAGGGTAGTAATACCCTATGATGAGTCGTTGACCGTATATATATGAGAGAGCGTAGTTGTTAGTGTTATAAAAGATTTTGATATTGTGTTAATTTGTTCCATTTTGTATTTATAAATTCTGGTGGGTGCATAGGACGCTATGATATCAATAGGGATTTCTGAACACTTGATAGGACAGACCGACACAGTATTTGTGTTGAGTATAGGTGAATGAAATAATTTTGCCTATTATATTTTTTATATATATAAATTAATTTTTTCTATAAATGATATATATATTTGGTTGCAATATATTTGTCTTTAGGTGATGAAATTTATAAATAATAGTTGAAATGAGATTGAAAATAAAATAAATGAAAATTGGGAATTTAGAACTTAAGTTTTGGGGTTTCAAAACTTTTTTTCGAATGATTTTCGGATATAATAATAATATTGCTAGAGTAGTTTTTGATATAAATATTTCAGTATAATTTGAAAGAATTCTTTTAAAGAAATTTTGGAAAGAAATAAGTTCTGTACTCCCCTCTCTGTCGTTGGAAAATAATTTCGGTGATGAGTGCACGCATCATCGACATTCATTTTCGAGTTTCTAAGTGGAAAGGCCATTGTAGTAGTTTTACTGCAGATTTATTTTGATAAACAAATATAAATTTTAAACTGTTTTAAATATAATTGGATATATAAGTTGTAAGTATATATTTATCTATTATTTTAAATTGATTTGATATTTAACCTGGTATTTAGTTCTTAAGTTTCTGTTAATTAATAATTTCAATTAGTGTAGTGAAATGGAATGTAACTAATTAATAATTGGGACCTCTAAATGAAATAATAGATTAAATGTTAGGTTATAAATGAAATAACAAGAAAGTTGGAATCTATAATCTATAAAAAGCAAAGGATTTGATGATTGAACATTAGGTTTATACAAATAAGATAAGCTTGAGTTATTTACAATTACATTCTTAAAAACACACACACACACACACACACACACACACACACACACACATATATATATATATATATAACTTTCCAGAAGATTTAAAAAGTTGAAATGTTAATGAGAAAATGTAATAGAATATTATACAAGTAATACATAGATAATGAAAGTGCTTAATAAAATTTGCTTTATAAATAAGAAATTTGACATGGAAATAGTTGTAAACTTGAGTCAAAATTTTAGTGCTACCAACTAAATGAAATAGGAAATGAGTAATGTAAGTAATGATTTTGAATTTAAGCTAATGTTGAAACTATTTATTATTAAAGTAAATGAATGAAATTGAGTAGTGACGAATGTAATACAATAAAAAGAGAATTTACATGATATGAATGAATGGAAATATGAAATCTTGCAAGAAATAAATGTAAAATTAAAAAGATAAATCATTATATGAATGAAAAGGAAATCAAACAACAAATTTTATGAAATGAAATTGGTAATAAATGAACTTGATCTATTGTTTGAAATTGTTGTTTGTTTGGTGTATGGTTGTTTGGGCAAGGATGCTTTAAAATTGTTTGGATGTATGAATAATCTATTAGTTTCATCTAAGACTGTTGAGTAAAAGGTGCACTTAGTAGTTTATTTTTCATTCCGTACAATTTATTTGTTTTTGTACCCGAACAACTATTTGTTTTGTTTGATATGATTGGATAATTGATTTGTGTTCATTTTTGTATGATGTGATTGCAAGTGATTGTTGTTTTATTATTGATTTATTTGTTAGTGGTTGAAACAACCTTAAATATTTCATTTTATATAATTGTTAACCTTTTGGGATTATATAAGTGAAATACAGGTTATGGAAGCAATTGCTACTGCTTTTGGTTTCATAAATAAGCGATATTTGCCCGACAAATAGGTACATTTTTCGGATTATGGTTTATAGCGTAATTAAATTGTTTTTCTCGTGTTGGGATATGTTATTTTGGAAAACATATGTTGTATATTGTTATATTTGATATTACATTTTCTCCCGAGCCTCTCCGTACAAAGAGACTCTGCCGAAATTTTCCGTGAATTTTGGACTTAGAATTTTTTTGAAAATGTTTCCAAACTTTATTAATTTAAGTATAAAAAGGATTTAATGGTTATAAATTGGTATATTTCATTTAAATTAATTAATTTCATAAATTTATTTGTTTATACATTTAATATTTTAAGTAAGATATATTTATTTCGTAATTCTTCTTTTCCCTTCTTTTTCCTTTTCGGGGATGAAAAGTTTTGAGTGGGGGAGAGTGTAACGACCCGTAATTTTCGATAATTGAATTTTGTTAATTTAATAAGTTTTAGTAATTTAATTCGAAAAGAAAATAAAAAAATCTATAATTTAATAATGAAATCACTAAAATGAAGATAATAATGTTAATGCAAGTGAATAAATAATTAATTTAGTGCAATTCCAATAATCGAAACCAATTGTAAGGTTATAATTGATGGTAATTAATAAATTGGGAAATAAGTTCAAAGTATATTAATTGATGAATGAATACGCAATAAACAACAATTTGATAAAACCGATGTTAGGGTAAATTAAGGAAATAATTGGAAATAATGTTATTTTAATTTATGATATGACAATTGGTTAATTTAAAGAACGAAAATCATGATTTATTAATTTATTTGAAATTTAAAAATTCAATAATTGGATTAATTGCAAATAAATGAAATTAAATATTTAATTATTAATTTAATGGAGATTAATATGAAATCCGAGAATATTGATGTAATAAACCATGAACCAATGTTAATTTCATCCATTTGATAACAATTTATTGAATACTGGATTTAAAATCAAATAAATGGGTTTATTGCAATCTCAATTGATAAACAGTGAATTTATTTAAATTTTAAATTTAATGCGGTAATGGGTAAATTAATTAACTTAAATTGGATATCTGAACTTGTCTAAATTATTGGGAAGGTTTAAGAAATAAAAAATAGTGAGATTTGTTAATTATAGAATTTAAATTAAAGAAGTGGTTTATTAAATTAATATTAAATTATTTAAGTAACTGGAAGATAGCCATTTTGGACACTGACTCGGATTTTGACGAAACCAGTTTCATCGGATCCGTAACGTTGAATTATATAGGCTTTCCAGTTTCGTAGCAATCGGATATGTCGTTTGATCGTACAGACTCGAAACTCCTAGAAATCAATTGAAATCAATTTGAAATAACTTGATTTTAGTATAACTTCGTCATACGATGGAATTTGGACCTGAAACTTGTTCCATTGATTTTAAAATATTTTTAAACATCTATTTCGATGTATGCGTTGACCTAATTTCTTTCCGGAGTCGAAATGGGCCTTTTAGGCCGTGGAGCGTTCAACTTTCAAACTGATTCGATCTAATTGTTTCTATTTTCTGATCCATCTATAAATATGTTGTTATAAACCCTAGCCTACTTCTTACTCCTGATTTCTGTACATACAATTCCAGTTGCTCCTCTTCATTTCCAATGGCAGACAAAACAAAAAAATTTAATTGCAATTTCAAATCAAATTCAAAGGCAAAATTTCAAACTCCTCTAATACTATCAAATTTTATATGGATCTGAAGCTCTTGACGAGCGCACCTCAGATCTATAATTCGTTTTTCAATTTGGGTCACTGTTTTTCCAGAAATTAAAGTACTATCTCTGGCCGTTCATCATGTCGAGATCAACGACGATGGATCATTGAATCGTCGACATAGACTGGCGGAGACCGATGGGCGAAGTTCATCGGCGTGACTCATTCTTCATTTCAACGGCTGGATTTTGCGCATAATTCAACTAAGGTTTGTTATTGGTGGCAGCTGCTGCCCCTTTTCATGCGTACGTGGCTTCGTTGCTGGCGATGGAATCTCCAAGTCGGCGAAGTTCACATGTAACGTCCCGCATTTTCGCACGCTTTAAATCGACATACGTGCCAATTCAAACCATACGGAAGGGCAGATTATTATGGGGTAAATAAGAAAACAAAGAATGAAATAAAAACAAAATAGAATCTCACAGCAGACGGAAAAATATAATAATCAAACATACAGTTCATGAACATGTTTTTTAAAATATTTAATTATACTTACTATATATATCAGAGTTATACATACCATGGAATATCAATAATGCAGCGGAATACAATAGTGTAGTGGAATAATATAGTAGATAATAGTACTACTAATCGTCGTCTTCTTCCTCCAGAATAAAATTTTCAAATCCTAAACGCTCGGACTGACCCGAGCGAATTGAAAAGACAAAACACTCGAATCAGAACTAAAAGATCTTATGTAAATTAAATTAACTGAAATATATATGAGTGTAACGGCGTCAGAGATGTTTACGGGATTTGACATCTCCTATCCAGTGTCTAACGTGAGTGCAGTAGCTCAAGGGATGCTTGGGATTCACATCTCCTAAGGATCCGTTAAACTATTTACTATGCAGTAATATTTCGCTATTATAATAGTGTCTATTAGTAAAATAAACTTACTTTTTTCTTAACATTAAGGGGTTACCCATATAGCCCTTAACACGTAATAGTCCCAGTAGTCCATCCAGTATCAGCGCATCTCCAGATCGGGAGACTACCCTAAATACTTCACAGGCTATGGAAGAAAACCAAACTCGTACAAGGCGCGATAGGGTAGGTGACATGGCACAACTAGGCAATGCCAGGGTAGATATACCAATTACGTTTCCGGCTCGGTGGTAACGCGTAGCAGCTACTACCGCCCACCTCAAACAACACCCTCAAAAATCAAAAGTGGCCATCGAATCAAATCCAAAAGTCAAAGTATAATATCGAAGGGATGTATTCTATCAAAGGTGCTACCTCAATTAACCCGTCGATCACTCCTGTTTTAGCCACCTTATGCCAACTCACGGGAGTTGGGTCCACGTATTTACCTCAAAGGAAGCGCTGTCACCATCCTACTTCGTTCTGGAATCTCCACCGTATACACGGTTGTTAAAGTGGTTTTTGGAGTTGGCAGAGAGTATGACAACTTCTGATCCCGGTCTCTTCAACAACCAATCGTTATTATAACACTGCGGTCTTTTTCAAAATAGTTTATACTTTAAAACCATAATATAATATTCCTTTTCAAAACCATATAAATACGATATCATTTTCCTCTTTTAAAACCAAATCAATATGATACCATTTCAAATATATCCTTTCTAAAACCATACCATTTTAAAGTTATAATATTTTGAAACCAAAACTTGAAATAAGGCCTTTCAAAACATAGAACTTCGAATTTCATAACTTCCAAATATAACCACACCACTTAAATGGTTTAAGTATTAAATTACTTAAATATATAGTAAAATAGCTTCTTCACCTTCACAAATCAATTTCAAATATAGATTTAAATTCCAAATAAGCCAATAAAATTTTCATATATTTCAAAGCTTTAATTATTCCACCATTTCAAAACTTATTCTATGATAATTTCATATATATCAATTTCAATTGCTATTATTTAGATTTGAAATGCATACTTAATGAATCCAATATAGTTTAAGTAAAACTTTAAATTCAAACAACTAGATATTTTTTTTTCAATTTATTTAACTTGACAAATTCCTTTATCTCAACTTTACATTCATTTAAATTCTTTAAAACTAAATCAAGTTATAAGAATCATACCCTTTACAATCTCCATTTTTATTTAAACTTCGAATCAAATTTATTCGAGTCCAATTCTTAAATAATTCAATTTAAACCAATTCCGTATTTAACTTTCAACTTAATTTCATTTAAGTCATTTAAAACTCTATATATACAATATCTTAAATAGATACTAAACCATATAATATAAAACAATCAAACTCCATTATTAAACTCATTTTATTAAATCAATTTTATACATAGCTTATATTCAAGAATTTAACTATATATATATATATATAAAATAATATTAATATAACATCAAAAGTTAATACTTATTAAACTGTAGATTCCTTTCCAAAACCATAGAAAATCATTTCAAAATATTTTTATATATATAGACTGTAACAACCTGGATTTTGGAGATTACCATTAATATTAAATTATAATGCAAATAATAATTTAATATTGTGATTTTGAATGAATTGGAGGAATGAAATGTGAGGTAATATTGTTTATTTTATATAACAATGTTTTGATGAATAAAACTTGGGTTTTTAATTTATGTGAGTTAATTTATCTCATAAGATGTTATTTCAACACATTGATGGTTGGAATAAATATAAATGAGTGAAAATAAACGTAGAATATTTCATTTGTGAAAGTGGGTTTAAAAAAAATGATGTTAGTTATTTATTGAGTCAAAATGGGAAGTATTGAGATTTTATTCCAATAATAGCCTTTTATAGTGAATAAAAAGGGAAAATGAGAAAAAATGAATTTTTCGAAGTGTATTAATGATTAAAAATAGTGTTGTAATATTTTAAAAAGTGTTAAAACATTTAATACACTTATTTGAGTTAAGATATAATTTTTATTTGACTCAGATTGTTTACAATTGTGGTTTTTTGTCTAAAAATAACAATATTGTCAAATATTGTGTAAATTAGTAGTTTATTGGGAAACTAATATTTTGAGTGTAACAAAAAATAAAAAATATAGTGTTAATAATGTTCACATTGTTAAAATATGAAGAGTGCATTTGGTCTCATGTCAAAAGAAGTTAATATGTGAAAGTTATGTTAAAATGGTTTAAAACTTATGTATATTAGCCTAAATAATTTTATAAGTATGAGAATAGGCTAACTGGGTATAGTAAACATCCAATAACTCAAATTCTAGAGTTTTCTAATGAAGTACGTTTCTTTTCTCCCAAAGCTCATTACAGTAAAACCTAAATCAGCAAAAAAAAAATTTAACGTACAGAACAATGGCTACCCTCTTCAAAATTTAATCTTCCAAGCTCAATCCTTACAAATTTAAAAGCCTCAAGTTAGAATCATAAAAGAAGGTAATCTCCAACCTATTCTATCTTAGAATCCATCTAAAACCCTAGAATTGTTTACTTTAAATTTTGTTTTGATCAATTTCTTTTTTGCATGTATTTTTTTTTTCTATTTTCAGATGTTTAGGGCTCCAATCTTATGCTAAAGGCTCAACCTTACTTGCAAATCCTTACTTGTTCATTGAAAATCAATTGGGAAGTGTAAAAGCTTACAAATGCTAGCCAAAATCAAAGTTTTGAGTTGAATTTTCGTATTAATAAGGTTATGTTTCATCACTGTTATTTTCTGTTTTCTGTTGCCACATTGTTTTGGCCATAACTTATACAATTTTTATCCAAATTTCATAATTTTGGATGTTCTGAAAACCCTAGACACTATTATAATATCACTGAATTTCCTATAAAATGTTTTGGTTAGCGTAAGGTAAAAACTTACCCATATTTATTTGTGGGGAGTCTTACGTGATACCTTTATTTTCATATGATTTTCAAAGTTAAGCAACTTTAACATGTTTATTCATACCAGACCCATGTCTGACCTGGAGTTTATATTTTGTTTTTCATAAACTCTTGGGTACTCAAATTTTTATGAGTAGCCAAGTGATAGGTATTTGGGAGTGTTGATTTTCTGGAAAAAGCTATTTTGGAAAGAAGACTAGACGTATGTATCTATATATGTAGTCCCGCTATGTAGTTAGTGTATGCTGAATTTTGGATGTATGATGGACATATATGTATATGAAAGTCCTGTTATGTGATATTGTATGACTCTGATGTATGTATAAGTATGTAATAGTTATGTGATGTATTATATTTTGTTCCACTCCGCTGTGAGATTCTGATGTTGTTATTCTTTCTTTCTATTCTTTTCTATTTCTATCCCTTTCTTTCTTAATGATGAAACGTCGTTCTGGGTTGAGAAAGGCTGGTCGTCACAATATAAATGAGATTATTTTTGAGTTGTGCTTTATTAGAAGTATATTTTGAGATTTTAGAATCTATATTGTATACATTGGATGTTTTAAGAGAATGGTTATAAGAGAATTTGAAGATTGTTTTTAAACTACTTAAGTGGTTTAATAAAAAGAGTAAAGAGAATTTAAACCCTTAATTTATTTTGTGGAACATTATTATGGATTTACCAATTTCTTTGGAAATTAACTTTGAAGCAAGAGAATAAATTTGGACTTTTACATTGCGTTTTAAATAACTTACTAAGTAATATGGTAAAAAGTTTGAAAATTTTCACATGTTGAAAATTGAGATTTAAAATTTAAAAGATGTTGAGATTTAAAAATTCTACATATCTTGGATTAAAAGTTAATTCGAGTCTATATCCTTGTTCTTGAGTATATTCTATCTTCGAGCTATTATTAACGACGTGCATTTTTCATGGTCGTTCGAGTGCTTGGCCTTTGAGAAGCCATCTTGTGATTTATCAATCTTGTCTATTGTGTTTATCTTGTTGTGAGGATGTTTCTTTCCGTATTATTATGCGGAAAATCTTGTTGATGATCTTCTTTATTATTTAAAGTTCGGGTTTGAGCGAGTTTGATCCCGACTCTATTCATGGAGTTTTGAGCAATCAATCATTTTTGATTGATTATTTGTGAGCATCTTATTGAGTTTTGATTCAAGATGGGAGATCTTCGAAATTCTTTCGAATTGCTTAGAAAATTCGATGGTTTGCTAATCATTATATTAGCATACGATAGGCCATTAAATTAACCAAGTGAGTTTTTCCTTGTTTATTTCTACCATTCTATATTAAGAGTATGAATGGTTTGGAATTCGAGCTTGTCTTTATCCTTCGATGATTGTATCTTTAGTGTTGTTTACAGCCTTTTCCTCTAGAAATTGCGAGGTCGCAATTTTGTTAAGGAGCGGAGTCTATAACAACCTGGATTTTGGAGATTACCGTTAATATTAAATTATAATGCAAATAATAATTTAATATTGTGATTTTGAATGAATTCGAGGAATGAAATGTGAGGTAATATTGTTTATTTTATATAAACAATGTTTTGATGAATAAAACTTGGATTTTTAATTTATGTGAGTTAATTTATCTCATAAGATGTTATTTCAACATATTGATTATTGGAATAAATATAAATGAGTGAAAATAAACGTAGAATATTTCATTTGTAAAAGTGGGTTTAAAAAAAATGATGTTAGTTATTTATTGAGTCAAAATGGGAAGTATTGAGATTTTATTCCAACAATAGCCTTTTATAGTGAATAAAAAGGGAAAATGAGAAGAAAAAAATGAATTTTTCGAAGTGTATTAATGATTAAAATAGTGTTGTAATATTTTAAAAAGTGTTAAAGCATTTAATACACTTATTTGAGTTAAGACATAATTTTTATTTGACTCAGATTGTTTACAATTGTTATTTTTTGTCTAAAAATAACAATATTGTCAAATATTGTGTAGATTAGTAGTTTATTAGGAAACTAATATTTTGAGTGTAACAAAAAATAAACAAATATAGTGTTAATGATGTTAACCTTGTTAAAATATGAAGAGTGCATTTGGTCTCATGTCAAAAGAAGTTAATATGTGAAAGTTATGTTAAAAATGGTTTAAAACTTATGTATATTAGCCTAAATAATTTTACAAGTATGAGAATAGGCTAACTGGGCATAGTAAGCATCCAATAACCCAAATTCTAGAGTTTTCTAATAAAGTACGTTTCTTTTCTCCCAAAGCTCATTACAGTAAAACCTAAATAAGAAGAAAAAAAAGCTTTAACGTACAGAACTATGGCTACCATCTTCAAAATTTAATTTCCAAGCTCAATCTTTACAAATTTAAATGCCTCAAGTTAGAATCATAAAAGAATGTAATCTCCAACCTATTCTATCTTAGAATCCATCTAAAACCCTAGAATTGTTTACTTTAAATTTTGTTTTGATCAATTTCTTTTTTGCATGTATTGTTTTTTTTTCTATTTTCAGATGTTTAGGGCTCCAATCTTATGCTAAAGGCTCAACCTTACTTGCAAATCCTTATTTATCCACTGAAATTCAATTCGTAAGTGTAAAAGCTTACAAATGCTAGCCAAAATCAAAGTTTTGAGTTGAATTTTCGTATTAATAAGGTTACGTTTCGTCACTGTTATTTTCTGTTTTCTGTTGCCACATTGTTTTGGCCATAACTTATACAATTTTTATCCAAATTTTATGATTTTGGATGTTCTGGAAAGCACAGACAAAGCGCTACAAGTTTCATGTTTAGAGTTTTCTAAAATTTTGAATTTTTCTTAATCAAAATCGTGCTTGTTTGTTGCTGTCCCGAGAGCAAATGACATCAACAACAATCACAAGTCTGAGAAATTATTTTTGCCATAACTCATTCGTTTCTTAACCGATTTTAATAATTTCAGATGTTCTGGAAAGCCTAGATCATGTGCTACAACTTTCATGCATTAATTTTTCTGTATTTTTGTGGTTAGCTATGTCAAAATTGGATTTTTATTCTGTTATCCCGAGAGCAAAACCAATATTTGCTCTGTCCTTGAAGCTGAAATGAAATTGGCCATAACTTTTTCGTTTCTTAACCGATTTTGATAATTTTAAATGTTATGGAAAGAATAAATCATGTGTTATAACTTTAATATTTTGATTTTTCTATCATTTTCAAGTTAGCTATGTCAAATTCTAATTTTTCTACTGCTAACCCGAGAGCAAAATCAATATTTGCTCGGTGTTTGAAACCGAAATAAATTTAACCATAGCTTCTTCGTTTCTTAACTAATTTTGATAATTTTGGATGTTTCAGAAAGCGTAGGTAATGTGCTACAAGTTTCATTCATTGTGATTTTTGAAATTTTGAAGTTTGTTTGGTTGAAATTATGGTTGTATGCTGTTGTCCTGAGACCAAAATGACAGCAACAACAATCGTTGACCTTAGAATTGTATTAGCTCATTTTGCTCTCATTCTCTTCGGTTTAGTTGATGTTTTTGTGAAATTTTCAGAGCTATGATGCCTATCAGTAGGCTAGCTATATTTGGAGAATTTGGAATTCAATTTTTAAATGGAATTTGAATTGATTTTGGGTTAAATTTGAATTGAATTCGTATTGAATTCAAGTTATCGGTTTTGAGATATCCCTCTTAGTTTTCATTGTTTTCGAGCATGGTTTTCATCGAAACCAATTTGAAGTGTTATTTTGAGTTGATTTAGAAGTTACCAAATTTTGGTGAAGATTATTGGTTTGAGAATTACTCTTTGAGTGCATTCGACGACGAACCAATCTAGATGCATTTTGTGATGGCCGATGAAATGAGGCAATATTGATGTTAAGTTTTAATTTACAACTATGGTTAGAAATAACCATCACGATGTTCTTTTACTTTCCTAGGAGATGAGGCAAGTTGTTATGATGGATTGATGATGATTTCGATATTTATGATGAATTTTTACTTGTCGATAAAATGAGACAAGTCTCGATGTCACTTAAAACTCATACAAGTAAGAGATAAGACGAGTTAGGTATCTTACACTCGCCAATGAGATGAGGCAGTGTTTATTTGATGATGTTTTATGATGGTTTTCTAATGTGGCATCAACTAACGATTAGTAAACCAATAGGTAAGAACGTATGGTATAGGACGTACGTTCACGCCTATTGGGTTCCTATTCGAGAAGTTGAGACACATTCATGATGTTACTAGTGCTACAGACCGAGTACTCGATTGGAGTCATCACGATGTTCATGAAGTTATTACTCGACTCCAATCATCACGATGTTATTACTCAGGTTTTTGTGACCGGGTGTCATCATGATGTTTCCGACTATAGTCAATCAAGATGATCACGATGTTATGATGTTATGTGACCCCAAGTCATCACGACGAATGGTACCAAAGAATGGTAGTACTAGTCAAGATGTAAATGCACGTGTTGTTTTCCATGAGGTTTTAGGTGTTTCGATTTCACTATTTTGATGATGATGCTTTAGTATAGCCTTATGTAAGAAAAAGGCTTATTGGCATACATGGTTTTATTTGTGATTTCGAATATGATGTTTTGGATTCTTTCCGGGCTCTATCAAGATAATTATGGTAATGCTTTTATGATGAGTTTTGATAATAGATTTAAGATATATTTATATTTATACCATTATTTGCATTATGGATTGATGATTTGACGATTTTATAGACTACTTGATGTTAAGATGGAGTTGAGATGTATTTATAAATTTATACCAAGGAGATGAGGTATAAATGATTGAAGAATCTTTTATGATGAGTTTTAGTGATGGATTTGAGACGTTTCTATATTCATACCGATGAGATGAGGTATGAATAAGTATAATGCTTCTATTATGATTGGGTTTTATATTTCCTTGAATGATCATTGAGATGCACTAATAAGATGAGGCACATCCATATGCGTTTTATTCAATGTATGAAGGATATGTACCTTTGATGTATTGTTATATTGACGAGCACTTCTAATAATTGATTCATTGAAGTCATTATCCATATTTCTTTATACTGCCGATGATATGAGGTGAAAGCGATGTTTATTGAGTCTTATCTTTAAAACTTCGCTCGCCGATGTTCCGTTTGCTTAAGTGTCTGTTATGCCACTTAAGTATGACTTTATCATCATTATCTCTCCTACTTGCCAAGAAGAGATGTTGTCCTTTCTTATGATGTCGAAACCCTGCTTAAGGCATGGCATCCTTTATGAAAAAGGATACCATAGCTTTCACCTAATTATCCTTATCGATTACTCTATTTAATTGATGATTTTAGCTGGCCTGACCCGTGTGTTTTCACTCGGGTCAGACCGAGTTATTTCAGATATCATCTATTTGGCTTAGCTTGAATTTGATGTTGGATATCAGTTCTTCTTTCTCTTGAGTAGTTTATTTCTTCCGCATATTCTGATATTTGTATATTTGATTCGATATATGGTGTGGTCGTGTACCACCTTTATTGTATTCATATTGTATTGGACTGAATGTGTATCAGTGTATATGTATATATATGATGTTGGTTACTGTTCTGTGATGTGATTTACATTCAGTTATTGTATTTTATTCTGATAGATCCGTTAGCCACATATAGTTTTGGATTAAGCATTTACTGGGTGTGTCGATCCACTTGAGTTGAAAAATTATAATGCGTTTATCGACGTATTCAATGGATGTTTAAGACAAAATTATAGTTGGTCACCCTTAACCAACCCTATTCTCCGCTTTAGTAGACAGAATTACTCGTTAATTCTCTTTGCTAAGGTGGGTCTCGAGGTGGGGCGTTACAGCTTGGTATCAAAGCTGTGGTTAGAGCAAAGTAGAATAAACACAGAACAATATGTATATCATGATACATCGAAGTACAATACAGGTGAATCATTGTCCTTTATTCAAGCTTGTTTCTGAATCCAGCCTTGATTCTTTTATGAGTTTTGCGATTGTTAAGATGGAATATATTTAGGAATATAGATATATTGTATTCCGTAGTATTTCATAATAGAGTTTGATGTCATCTTATCTTATATAAAATCTTATTTGGGATTATTAGATTCTTATTTTTGTCAATACGAGTGAGTTCGTATCGATGGAGCCGATTGATTTCTTTGGGCATTCTCGTTGCATTCCTTTGAGAGTTGTGAATCCTATTGAAGGGATCCATAACGATTAGCTTGTTGTGAGCATTCTGAGTTCTTTATTTGTTGTTGTTTTACTGAGTATTTCTTTATTACTCACCATATCAAGATGTATCTAATTTGAGATAGATTGACTTATTTGATGTAAAGTCTGATCCTTTTGTTGTTATAGGATCCTATATTTATTTTGGCATCCTAATTTGATTGGTTTATTATTTCTGTCACTTTGGAATGTTAATGGTGATTCCAAATTTTTTGATTTCACTCTTGAATATCGATATGACGATGATCTATCTCAAATTCCAGTCATAGTGACTTTATTGAGTTTTTTTGAGTCCATTTGAAATTGACATCCAATTGGGCAATCGAGTGTTGAGGTAACCTTATTCCTGGCTCTTAGCTCTTCGGTTATTCTTCCACGAGGATATCCATTGAGGAATGAGGTGAGTTTCTAGATTTTTCGAGTTTGATTGAGTTTATCATTCAGTTTTTAAGTTATCCTTTTCAGACACTCAATGAATGTTATCCTTTAGCATCATTCCATTTGAAGTAGTAATTCGTGGATTGTGTGTTTCTTCTCCTTCGAGAAGAATATCTTGCTTATCATGTATCTCGATGACTTTTGGGAGTGGCTCATGACATCGTAAGATTGACTAACACCCTATTTTCTTCTACTGATTTTGAGAATCGCGTATTCTAGGAATATCTCAATGCATCCTCTTAATGTTCTTTGGTTTGAGTTTTTGAAGCTATATATATATATATATATATATATGAGTTTTAAAAAGGGAAATTAGAGTTTTGAGATATTTTAAAAATCAAAGAATTTTTTGAGAATATATTTATATGAGTAGTATTCTTTCATAGAAATAATACGAGAATGTTGGGTCATCCATCGAGTAGTTAAGAGTTCTGGTCGATATGCCGTATCAACGTTATCGATAGGAATCTCCAAAATGCTATGATGAGGTAATCAGACACGATGGTTTGTGTTTAAAAATTTAGAATTTGAAAATACTATTTTGGGATTAAATATTAAATTTATTTCAATGGTAATTGCATCCATTAATTTTAGAGACGAGTAATAGAGTGGCGAGGTAGTTTTGATCGTTCGATCAACTCTGCAGCTAACAGATATATTTATTTATTAGAGATTCAATGGCGAGGCAATTCCATTTATTTATTTTTAAATTATAAAGATGAGAATATATGTAACAACCCGGAATTTTTGACAGCATATTTAATAAATATTTAATCTAATTTAAATTAAATACAAGCTTTTAAATTTTTAAAATGATGAGATCTTTGATAATATACATATGAATACAATGTTACTTTTAAAATGATAAGTTTAAAAATAAACAAACATGGAAATATTAAACATAAACATGGAAGTATAAAACAATATAGGTATAAACATACAAAACTAGTATAAAACATGATTATAAAAATAAGATGTAGCTAAAAATATAAATATACAAATATAAATTATAACTTGAAATATATAAATACAAGTATGTTGTAAATCAAATGTTTGAAAATTTAATTAACAAATAAAATACAACTAATATGCTAACAATAACTTTTAAACAAACATATCAGAAAGTTGAAAAGTATAACCTGTATATACAAATGAATAATGCAAAGAAAACAACACAAGTTATATATAGTTGTACTCAACAAATAAATATCAAAATCAGGCTACACTCAAATAACAAACATATGTATAAATGAGCAAGCTTCTATAACAAGCCAAGGATGTATATAGCTAAATATACTTACTGTAACGACCCAGAATTTTTAGAAATTAAAATTTGAATATTTAATTTATTTTAAATATTAATAAGTGAAATTTATAAGTCAAATAAATTTTTATTTGAATTTTTGGATTTAATTGGATAATTAAATCAATAATTTAATATGTGAAATTATGGAAATAATTGAAAATTGAGTTAAATATGATTGAAAATGATTTGTAAAATTTTATTTTATCATATGGAAGTTAGAACGATATTTTAGAACTTTTAAAATCAAATTAAAAGTTAATTTGTGAAAATTGAATATTTTAATATTTAAATCGACTAGTGAAAATAGTCAATTTTTGAACAGTCTCAGAATTGAACGAAACTAGTTTCATTGGATCCGTAATAGTTAGTTATTACCGGATTTCAATTTTCGTGTTAATCGGAGCTATCGTTTGATCGTGGCAGCTCGAAACGCATCGAATTATTTTTAATTTTAATTTGGCGAGTTAAAGTAGCCATTTTTCAAAAAGTCTCGGATTTCGACGAAACAAGTTTCATCGGATCCGTAATGTGATATTATTGTAAGGTTTCAAATTTCGTGTCAATTGGATTTACCGTTTGTCCGGTACAAATTAAAACGCCTAGAAATCGATTTAAATCGGTTTAATTTAAATTGAGCGTTTATAGCCATAACTCGCACAGATGTCCGAATTAGCTTTCGAAACCTGTTCCATTGTGTCCGGAACGCGGGGTAAACCTTAGAAACGCTGGTTACGGCGCGTAAATCGGAGTTCGGAATTTCCGGATGAATAGTGTTCGATTTTTTTCTATAAATAGGCCTTAAAATTCACAAAAATAAAAATAAATAAAACTAAACCCTAGCAAAACTGCAGCCGCCTCCTACTCAACCAATGGCCAGAAACTCACGACCTTTCCCCCTCGATTATTCCAAATCCGTCGACAATTAGGCTAAACTTTCAACTAGAGTATTGAAGAGGGCGATGAGAGCTTCGATGTGAACGGCTGTGATGTAAAACGGAGCATCGTAGTGGGAGCTACAGGGGGCCATTCGTGGCCAGTTGCGCACGCAACACGAGGTGGAGGAAGTGGCCGAGCTTCAAGGCCTTGAGGCCGAACATAGAGGAAGGTGAGGCCTTCGATACGGCGTATCCTGATCGTCGTCAAGTGGCAAGATGGAGGAGTAAGATTCAACCCTAGTTTAGGAAGTGGGTTCGGCTACGAACTGTAACCGTGCGCATGCATGAAGAAGAGAAGGGGAGGGATGCACGGCTGTGATGGGGGGGTATGCAGATCGAACGGCTGTAAATTGTTTAGGTTAATTTTTTTTTTAATATATGTTGTAAATTTTAATTAAAATCGTGTACAAACTTCAAATATTCATAACTTTTTCATACGAGGTCGAAAACGCGCGAAACCAGTTGCGTTGGAATCGTATGGACGAGCACTACGCGATGGAATTGGATTGGAGTCGTTTGGAGTTAGTGAGAATTTTGGGTAAAATTAAACTTTATTCGAAATAAATCGCTAAAACGAAATTAAAACCAGGGTGAGAACTTCTCACTCAATCGAATCAGTTTCGATTTTATTTTAAATAGTTAGATTTAAAATATTTGAATGATGATTGTTATCTATTTATTGTTAAAATAGACATTATACGCCGTTAGTAAACGGATGTTATTTATTAAAAACATATACCGCGAATATTTCATAAACAGTGAAATTGGTATTATATATAATAGCAATATATATATATTGGCATATGTATATATTGGAGTTATTGATTTCCCGCATTTTTGTTTAGTGGATGAGACCCTATTGTGCCGTCTATTAAGCGGATAATATTTTAAATCCCATATACCGCGATAATTCCGTACTGGAGCGGAATTGGT
Organism: Allium cepa; assembly: GCA_030765085.1. Lineage (NCBI taxonomy): Eukaryota > Viridiplantae > Streptophyta > Magnoliopsida > Asparagales > Amaryllidaceae > Allium > Allium cepa. Next base: position 326,068,613 of record CM060935.1, on the reverse strand, counting down.
ATTGTGCTAATGTTTGTGATGCAGGAAAACAGGTTGGAGGGATCCAACTGGATTCCTCAACAGTATTTATTTGATTTCAAATATTTTGATATTTGATGGATTATCATATCGATATATGATATCGTTGTTGTCGTGATTGACTATTTGGTATGTAGAATCATTGGACCAAATTTGGAACTTTAAAATGATTTTTAAAGTGATTTTTGAAAATATACTATATGTTTGGAATTTGATCTATTTTAAATAAATAAATGTTATAATTTTTAATGTTATAAAAATTATGATTTTTAAGAAATATAGTTAAAAACTGATTTTTGAGAATATGTGTAAAGACCCGTAAGTCCGTACTCCTTGAATAGACACTAATCTCCTTTGTTTAATTCAAGATGAACGAAAATACGAACCCTTAGGGGTTTTAAGAAAAATTTAAGAAAAGAAAAAGTAGAAAAGAAGGTAGAAAGAAGAGGGAAGAGAAAATAGAAAATAGGAAATTTTAACATAGAAGAAATAGAAGATAGAGGAAAAAGAAAAACAGAAGAAAATAGGACGGAACAGAAAACAACAGAACAACATTAGAATCTCACAATTCGCAGCGGAACAACATATAATAATAAATGAATAATCTTTAAACAAAGAACTATATCAGTTATTACATTTTATACATTACATTACATCATATCATCAGAGTGTACAACAACAACAACAAATAGTGCAGCGGAAAAAGAAATACTATATAAGTAATACGCCATGCCATCCAGCTTGCCTCCAGCAACTCCAGAATATCCTGATAAACCTTAACTCTTGACTGCCCGTGTGAAAATTGGTGGGCACCCAGAGTTTAGGAAGGAAAACAATAAACTCCAAGTCAGTCATGTGACTGGTGTGAGAACTCAAAACAGTTTATTTATCTTTAAAATCAAAATAGAGGAATATTTTTAATCAATTCGCAATGCTTTTAAAAATGAGACTACCATAAGGCCTCCCGCACACACACACAATGCAAACGCAGAATCGGAGGAGATTTCTCCTTATGATAGTCAAAGATGCTTGATACGTATTAAAATCAAATCAATTTTGATATTATTATTAGTGCATAGTGTAGAAGAAATTCATTTCGAAAGTAGAATATAAATCTTAGCCAACATAGACATTTCGAACTATGCCTACTATAGCTACCATCCAAACAGTGGTGACCACCATAAGTGAATAGCAGGTTCTACAACTAATACCGTACAAGTTTCGTATTGGGAATTGGATTTCCAACAAATGGTGAGGCCAAGGAACTTCCCATTGCCACATGAGAATGCCTCTGGAAAGACATCCCCGAGAACCAAACCGAAACTCTGCCAACACAAGGCCGGGTTACCCCTAACTGGGTAACTACTGACACGAGCACGCCATTCCCCGATCGTAAACGACCTTTCTCACGGGATCCCGAAAGCCAACAACCACAAAGTAATAAATTCGAAGTAACCACATAGGTTAAATATCTGGGCTCCATACCATGATACCACCTCTATCCAGAAGGAAATGTACATACCCTAAAGGGTGCTACCCCTCATAACCTTGCTGCTTCTTTCCTGTTTTGACCATTTCCGGGGTGTGAGGCTCGACAAAGTCACGTCCACAAAAACATACTTTATACAAAAGCCATGCTTTGGGTCAACAAATGATCAACACAATGATCACCAAGATAGACGATCAAATAAACGATCCTATCACAATAATCAACACAATGATCATTTACAGCATCACTCAGCATATCACATTACCAAATTGGGAATATATCGCTGATAACTTCAACTATATAACCTCTGAGCTCGTACGTCTCAGAGAAGGGTGTTAAGCTAAAAGAATAAATTCTTCGCCACCAACAGAAATATATTTGAGTGAAATCGGCTTTATATCTCAACTTGTAATGTCAGACATACAATCCATACAAGTCTGTTCTGGGATCGAACAAAACCGAAGGCACTTACAAAGAAGTCCTTGCAATCCGGATATTCACAATCCTGATCGGATTCACCATCACATATGGAGAACTCTATACCGTAGCTACTCGGTGCAGAGTAAATCGACAGGTCATCCTATCGCTCTCGCAAATACCGGGTCTTCAACACCGATCTTCAAATGCAATTCATAACGACGTACACATATTCGGAATGGGTTATACGACCCCATGGTCCTTTCCCGGTTAACCCGAATAGTGAGCGCTTATTCAAAAATAAGTGTAGCATTCACATTCAAACAAATCACATCAATTACCCATTCAAAGGGAAATATTGATAGTCGATTATTTAACTATCACTGGACATGCACACATCACCAGATTCCAAATAATTTTCCAAATTATAATTTTCCAAAATATCTTCACTAGATATTAAATTTCAACACTTCAAAAATAAATCAATATTTATTTTTAAACCCATTTTCCAATTTCATTTATAAATTCAATAGTGAATTTACAATCCAAAATATCTATGAATATTCGATTTCAATTATTCATTTCAATATTCCTTTTCAATTTATCTTCAAAAAGATAAATTCTAAATATCACTTCATATTGGAAAACATTTCCATACTTATTTAATAAGTAATTCACAAATTTTATTTATTTTCAACACTTAGAAAATATTCACTATACTTCAATCGAAATTAAGTATATATTTCATTCTTTAAGGAAATCATTCTCATAAACATATTTATTTGGGCCAAAACGAATGTTGCGTAAAACATCGTTACGACGTCCCAAAATCACTAGTATAGGGATTCGAAATTAAAATAGATATATAAATCCCAATACTATACAAAACATTTCCTTTCGGAAATCATTTACTATAACAACAGTGTTATAGTCCACCATTTCCTTTTATTTCTCGAAAACGTTTATTTTCAACAATAAATGTTGAAATCTATGGTTTCGAATCTCAACATATTTAAAACATCGTTAGATTGTTTTAATTCAATTCAAAATATCACATTCTAAACAATTTCTTTAACATAATATTCACTATTTAAAAACGTGAATATACTCCATTAACAATTTCATCCTTTTATTCATTTTAATTCAAAGGATTATTCACTATTCAAAAATGTGAATATAACTCCTTTAATAGGTTCCAACAATTTTCTTATCAAAATAAGTCATTTGCGAATTTATAAAACAACGTTTATAAATTCCATTTCTATTTATTTATAAAAACTTCCTTTTTATAAATTCTTTTATTAACCTATTCCAGTTTATAACTCAATTATAAACTAAAAGTTCATATTATAAGTTAAATGCTTATAAAACGATTATTTTACAAAATCGTTCCTCTAAAGACTTTCCAAACCATAAATCTTATAACTTATAAGATTCATTTATTTAACCAAATCTATTCTCCAAATAACTTCACAAATTTATAAATCTTACTATTTATAAATTTCATTTATAACTTCACCGTTTATAATTCTATAAATTTCATTCATTTACAAAATTCATTTTCACTTCATTCCAACACTTATAAAAATTCGTTTTATAATGTCAATATTTTAATTTATAAATATCCATTTATAAATCTCTAAATATAATTCAATTTATATTATTCTTTTAAAACGTCTTAAATCTCCTTTATTATTTCACCATTTTGATTCATAAAATAATTAAATTTCATAAATCCTATATTTAAACTTTTCACAATTATTTCAGAAATCCCAATTTAACTATTTTATAAAGTCCTTAATTCTTTATTTTCAAAAACCAGCTTTTAACTATATTTCTTAAAAATCACAATTTTTATAACTTTAAAAATTATAACGTTTATTGATTTATAATGGATCAATTCCAAAATATAGTATATTTTCAAAAATCACTTTATAAATCATTTTAAAATTCCAAAACTTGGTCCAATGATGCTACATACCAAATAGTCAATCACGACAACAACGATATCATATATCAATATGAAAATCCATCAAATATCAAAATATCTGAAATCAAATAAAAACTGTTGAGGAATCCAGTTGGATCCCTCCAACCTGTTTTCCTGCATCCACAAACATTAGCACAATACCAATTCCGTTCCAGTACGAAATTATCGCGGTATATGTTTTTATTAAATATTATCCGCTTAATAGACGGCGTAATAGGGTCTCATCCGCTAAAAATGCGGGGAATCAATCAACTCCAATATATACATATGCCAATATATATATATTGCTACTATATATAATACCAATTTCACTGTTTATGAAATATTCGCGGTATATGTTTTTAATAAATAACATCCGCTTACTAACGGCGTATAATGTCTATTTTAACAATCAATAGATATCAATCAACATTCAAACATGCATTCAAATATTTTAAATCTAACTATTTAAAATAAAATCGAAACTGATTCGATTGAGTGAGAAGTTCTCACCTTGATTTTATTTCCGTTTTAGCGATTTATTTCGAATAAAATTAAACGGACGTTTAATTTTACCCAAAATTCTCACTAACTCCAAACGACTCCAAACTAACTCCATCGCGTAGTGCTCGTCCATACGATTCCAACGCAACTGGTTTCGCACGTTTTCGACCTCGTATGAAAAAGTTATGAATTTTATAAGTTTGTACACGATTTATATACATAATTTACAACTAAATAAACTATTTTAAACCTTCATCAATTATTGGCCTTAGGATCCATCTCCAAGCAAATCACAGCCCTCCATCCCTTTTCTTCCCCCACGTTCACATCTACAGGTAGATGGCCGCAACTTGAACCCATCAAGTAGAAATTAGGGTTCTAATTTACGCCTCGATCACTCGCCTATACTCGATCACATCACCACCATGTCGAAGGCCATACCACTAGCTACACTCGGCTGAAGCACCATAGGGCTCGGCCCCCTAGATTGCACGCAACACGAGGATGAACGGCAGATGGACGCGGGCCTGTAGCTTCCTCCACACGACTCCATATTCGATTATAACCGTTGGATCTCTAGTTCGTGTTGTGCTCTATCACTTTGTAGTTGAACATTCTTGCTAATTGTCGACGGATTTGGAGATTTGGAGGGAGCAAGTTGGGTGTTTTCTGGCCGTGGGTTATGTGGGTGGCGGCTAGGGTTGAAAATTAGGGTTTATTTTTTTTTAATCAAATTATGAAGAGTAGGGGCTATTTATAAGAGAACGAACGACACTATTCATCCCGGAAATTCCGAACTCCGATTTACGCGCCGTAACCAGCGTTTCTAGGGTTTACCCCGCGTTCCGGACACAATGGAACAGGTTTCGGAAGCTAATTCGGAAGTATGTGCGAGTTATGGCTGTAAACGCTCAATTTAAATTAAACCGATTTAAGTCGATTTCTAGGCGTTTTAATTTGTAACGGACAAACGGTAAATCCAATTGACTTGAAATTTGAAACCTTACAATAATATCACATTACGGATCCGATGAAACTGGTTTCGTCGAAATCCGAGACTTTTTGAAAAATGGCTATTTTCACTCGCCAAATTTAAATTAAAAATAAATCGATGCGTTTCGAGCTGCCACGATCAAACGATAGCTCCGATTGACACGAAATTTGAATTCCGGTAATAACTAACTATTACGGATCCAATGGAACTGGTTTCGTTCAATTCTAAGACTGTTCAAAAATTGGCTATTTTCACTAGTCGATTTAAATATTAAAATATTCAATTTTCACAAATTAACTTTTAATTCGATTTTAAAAGTTCTAAAATATCATTCTAACTTCCATATGATAAAATAAAATTTTACAAATCATTTTCAATCATATTTAACCCTATTTTCAATTATTTCCATAATTTAACATATTAAATTATCGATTTAATAATCCAATTAAATTCAAAAATTCAAATAAAAATTTATTTGACTTATAAATTCACTTATTAATATTTAAAATTAATTAAATATTCAAATTTTAATTAATAAAAATTCTGGGTCGTTACAATATGATGCTAATGATTTTATAAAATGATTAAATCAGGATTTTTGAATTTATTATAAAAGTTGAAAATATCGGATTTATACAATTTAATTATTTTATAAATCAAAATGGTGAAATTATAAAGGAGATTAAGTATGTTTTAAAGAATAATATAAATTGACTTATATTAAGAGATTTATAAATGGATATTTATAAATTGAAATATTGACATTATAAAACGAGTTTTTATAAGGATTTGAATGAAGTGAAAAATGAATTTTGTAAATGAATGGAATTCATAAAATTAAAAATGGTGAAGTTATAAATGAAATTTATAAATAGTAAGATTTATAAATTTTATAAAGTTATTAAAAGAATAGTTTTGAATAAATAATTGAAGCTTATAAGTTATAGGGTTTATAATTATGAAGTTCAAAAGAATGATTTCTTGTAAACAAATAAATTTTAAGTGTTTAACTTATAATATGAATTTTAGTAGATAATTGAGTTACAAATCGAATAAAGTAATAAAGGGATTTATAAAAGGAAGTTGTTATAAAATAAATAGAAATGGAGTTTATAAACGTTGTTTTATAAATTCGCAAACGACTTATTTTGATAAGTAAATTGTTGAAACCTATTAATGGAGTTATATTCACGTTTTTGAACTGTGAATAATCCTTTAAAATGAAATGAATAAAAGGATGAAATTGATTAACGTGGTATATTCACGTTTTTGAATAGTGAATAATATGTTAAAGAAATTGTTTAGAATGTGATATTTTAAATTGAATTAAAACGATCTAACGATGTTTTAAAATGTGTTGAGATTCGAAACCATAGATTTCAACATTCATTGTTGAAATAGACGTTTTCGAGAAATAAAAGGAAATGATGGACTATAACACTGTTGTTATAGTAAATGATTTCCGAAAGGAAATGTTTTGTATAGTATTGGGATTTATATATCTATTTTAATTTCGAATCCCTATACTAGTGATTTTGGGTTGTCGTAACGATGTTTTACGTAACATTCGTTTTAGCCCAAATAAATATGTTTAAGAGAATGATTTCCTTAAAGAATGAAATATATACATAATCTCGATTTAAGTATATTGAATATTTTCCAAGTGTTGAAAATAAATAAAATTTGTGAATTACTTATGAATAAATAAGTATGGAAATGTTTTCCAATATAAAGTGAATATTTTGAGAATTTATCTTTTTGAAGATAAATTGAAAAGGAATATTGAAATGAAAATTGGAATCGAATATTCATAGATATTTTGGATTATAAATTCACTAAGGAATTTATAAAGGAAAGGGGAATTGTCTAAAAATAAATATTGATTTATTTTTGAAGTGTGAAATAATATATCTTGTAAAGATATTTTGAAAATAAATAATTTGGAAAAATTATTTGGAAACTGGTGATGTGTGCATATCCATTGATAGTTCAATAAGCGACTATCAATATTTCCCTTTGAATGGGTATTTGATGTGATTTGTTTGAATTTGAATGCCACACTTGTTTTTGAATAAGCGCTCACTATTCGGGTTAACCGGGAAAGGACCATGGGGTCGTACAACCCATTTCGAATATGTGATACGTCGTTGTGAATTGCATTGAAGATCGGTGTTGAAGACCCGGTATTTGCGAAAGCGATAGGATGACCTATCGATTGACTCTGCACCGAGTTGCTCCGGTATAGAGTTCTACATATGTGATGGTGAATCCGATCAGGATTGTGAATATCCGGATTGCAAGGACTTCTTTGTAAGTGCCTTCGGTTTTGTTCGAGCCTGGAACAGACTTGTATGGATTGTATGTCTGACATTACAATTTGAGATATAAAGCCGATTTCTTTCAAATATATTTCTGTTGGTGGCGGAGAATTTATTCTTTTAGCTTAACACCCTTCTCTGAGACGTACGAGCTCAGAGGTTATGTAGTTGAAGGTTATCAGCGATATATTCCCAATTTGGTAATGTGATATGCTGAGTGTTGCTGTAAATGATCATTGTGTTGATTATTTGTGATAGGATCGTTTATTTGATCGTCTATCCTGGTGATCATTTCTATGATCATTTGTTGACCCAAAGCATGGCTTTTGTATAATGTATGTTTTTGTGGACGTGACTTCGTCGAGCCTCAGACCCCGTGAATGGTCAAAACAGGAAAGATGCGGGAAGGTTATGAGGGGTAGCGCCCTTTAGGATGTGTGCATTTCCTTCTGGAAAAGGGTGGTGTCATGGTATGGAGCCCAGATACTTACTCATGTTGAAAACACTTTGTTATGATTGTGTGAATTGATTACGAGCGCTCGGTGAAAAGGTCCCAAAGGACCGGGGGATGGCATATTCGGTCAGTTGTTACTCAGTTAGGGGTAACCCGGCCTTGTGTTGGTAGAGATCCGGTTTGGTTCTCGGGGATGTCCATCCAGAGGCATTCTCATGTGGCAATGGGAAGTTCCTTGGCCTGATCATTCGTTGGAAATCCAAAGAAACAATACGTGACTTGTACGGTTTTAGTTGTATAACCTGCTATGGAATGTGGCGGTAACCTGCTATTGAACATAGTTAGCTATAGTAGGCATAGTTCGAAATGTCTATGCTGGCTAAGATTTATATTCTACTTTCGAAATGAATTTTTTCCCACACTATACACTAGTAATAATATCAAATGTTCTTTTAAATGCGTATCAAGCATCTTTGACTATCATAAGGAGAAATCTCCTCCGATTCTGCGTTTGCATTGTGTGTGTGTGCGGGAGGCCTTATGGTAGTCTCATTTTTAAAAGCATTGCGAATTGACTTTAAAAATATTCCTCTATTTTGATTTTAAAGATAAATAAACTGTTTTGAGTTCTCACACCAGTCACATGACTGACTCGGAGTTTATTGTTTTCCTTCCTAAACTCTGGGTGCCCACCAATTTCCACACGGGCAGTCAAGAGTTAGGTTTATCAGGATATTCTGGATATTCTGGAGTTGCTGGAGGCAAGCTGGATGGCATGGCGTATTACTAGTTTATATAATATTTCTTTTTCCGCTGCATTGTTGTTGTTGTAGTACACTCTGATGATATGACGTAATGTAATATGATGAAATGTAATAACTGATATAGTTCTTTGTTTAAAGATTATTCATTTATTATTATATGTTGTTCCGCTGCGAATTGTGAGATTCTGTTATTGTTCTGTTGTTTTCTGTTCCGTTCTATTTTCTTTCTGTTCTATTTTCCATTTTCTCTTTTTCTTGTTTTTCTATTCTCTGTTTTCTTTCCTCTCCATCTTCTATCTTTTTCTCTTCTCTTTTCTTAAATTCTTTTTCCTAAACCATAACATTTCGGGTTTTTGGCCTTCGATTTCTCGACAGTCGATAAAGTGAGTATCGATGTTGAATTTTCAAAAGTCGAAATTTTTTGGGACGTTACATTTGGTATCAGAGCTTATGGTTAAGCGACAACCATGGTTCTGTTGGGTATTACTCATTAGAGATAGAGTCAGTAGTACTCTAGAATGAGGTTGAATGTAATAATAGCTATGAGAGCGTATTTGTTAGTGAATATATAAAATTGTTTTATATTGTGATGATTGGTTTGTTGAGTGGCATATGAACCTTCGTCAGCGCGGTCTGTCAAACAATGCCGAAGGGGTTTCTAAACACTTGAATAGAACAATTCGACACAGTATTGTTTTAAAATTGGGAAAATGAAATAATTTTACCTTGAGTATATTTTATATATAAAAGAATAATTTTTCAGAATTATTAAAGTGTATATAAGTTGATTGTTTAGTTGTTTGAATAATCTAAATTGAAGAATAATTGTATAAGCAAATAAATAATGAGAATTGAATTATAATTAAAGTGATTTACAATTGTGAAATAAACTTATATATATAAGAAGTGAAACTATATGAATATATTTATGAATATGAGTTGTAAATAAAGAATGAAATTTAAAGTTAAATGAAAATTTACTTTAGAATTGAATGAATGAATGGAATGTTAATCAATTAAATTAAATTGGTATGAAATAATGAATATAAGTGTTAATTCATTAAAATCTAATGTTAAAGGAAGTTGAATAATTGAATGAAAATCAATTTAATTTAAACCAATTGTAAGCAAAGGAATTTGGTTGTAATTAATATACATTGATTGTTATATGATTGTTAGTTGATTGATTGTATATAATTCATTAAGTGTTAATGAAATTGAAAGCTAAAGTGATTAAAATCCAATTTGAAGTTAAGTAAATCTTAAGTAGAATTGAATTTGATTTGGAAGTGAACCAACTTGAATATGAATTAGTGAGTATAAACTGATTGAAAATGAATGTTAGTAAGGACATCCACTATAAATGAATCAAATGTGATTAAATTGAAAACCAATTCATGAAATATTAATGAGAATATGAATGAATATATATTGGTTATGAATTTGTTGAATGCTAGTTGGTTGATGTTTGAATATATTGCTTTTGTTTCATTTGCTATGTGACATATATAGTTGTTATGGAGATATATGTTGTATATTGAGATTGTTTTCGTATATGCATGTTCTCATGTTGTTTGTTGAGTGTTTAGTAGGTGCGGATCGCGTTTGCTTCGCATTTGGAGCTCGCTTTCGCGCTATATTAGCCGTATATGCTCGCTAATAAAATATAAGGTACATATCTCGGATTACATACCGTACTTTTATACTTTTTTCCCTTCGGGATGCCTCATTACTTGATGAGATGTATATTTGTGATATATATACTGTCATTTTTTTCGGATCGATCCGCGCAAAGGAGACTATGGCGAATTTTTCCGGAAATTTAAGGCGTTAGAAAAATTTGAGAAAATTTGGAAAATTTTGAAAACTTTAACTTTGATTTGGAATTGAAAGTTGAACAATAATAATTGTTTTTGAAAGATAACTAAGTATGATTGGAAAAATTAGTAAAGATTTGTAAGAAATTTAATTATGAATTTTTGGGAAATTAATAGATTCTATAACTTTTCTTACTTAATAATTTCGAGGACGAAATTCTTTTAAGGGGGAAAGATTGTAACGACCCAGAATTTTTAGAAATTAAAATTTGAATATTTAATTTATTTTAAATATTAATAAGTGAAATTTATAAGTCAAATAAATTTTTATTTGAATTTTTGGATTTAATTGGATATTTAAATCAATAATTTAATATGTGAAATTATGGAAATAATTGAAAATTGAGTTAAATATGATTGAAAATGATTTGTAAAATTTTATTTTATCATATGGAAGTTAGAACGATATTTTAGAACTTTTAAAATCGAATTAAAAGTTAATTTGTGAAAATTGAATATTTTAATATTTAAATCGACTAGTGAAAATAGTCAATTTTTGAACAGTCTCAGAATTGACCGAAACCAGTTTCATTGGATCCGTAATAGTTAGTTATTACCGGATTTCAATTTTCGTGTCAATCGGAGCTATCGTTTGATCGTGGCAGCTCGAAACGCATCGAATTATTTTTAATTTTAATTTGGCGAGTTAAAATAGCCATTTTTCAAAAAGTCTCGGATTTCAACGAAACTAGTTTCATCGGATCCATAATGTGATATTATTGTAAGGTTTCAAATTTCGTATCAATTGGATTTACCGTTTGTCCGGTACAAATTAAAACGCCTAGAAATCGATTTAAATCGGTTTAATTTAAATTGAGCGTTTATAGCCATAACTTGCACAGATGTCCGAATTAGCTTTCGAAACCTGTTCCATTGTGTCCGGAACGCGGGGTAAACCCTAGAAACGCTGGTTACAGCGCGTAAACCGGAGTTCGGAATTTCCGGATGAATAGTGTTCGATTTTTTTCTATCAATAGGCCTTAAAATTCACAAAAATAAAAATAAATAAAACTAAACCCTAGCAAAACTGCAGCCGCCTCCTACTCAACCAATGGCCAGAAACTCATGACCTTTCCCCCTCGATTACTCCAAATCCGTCGACAATTAGGCTAAACTTTCAACTAGAGTATTGAAGAGGGCGATGAGAGCTTCGATGTGAACGGCTATGATGTAAAACGGAGCATCGTAGTGGGAGCTACAGAGGGTCGTTCGTGGCCAGTTGCACACGCAACACGAGGTGGAGGAAGTGGCCGAGCTTCAAGGCCTTGAGGCCGAACATAGAGGAAGGTGAGGCCTTCGATACGGCGTATCCTGATCGTCGTCAAGTGGCAAGATGGAGGAGTAAGATTCAACCCTAGTTTAGGAAGTGGGTTCGGCTACGAACTGTAACCGTGCGCACGCATGAAGAAGAGAAGGGGAGGGATGCGCGGCTGTGATGGGGGGGTATGCAGATCGAACGGCTGTAAATTGTTTAGGTTAAATTTTTTTTAATATATGTTGTAAATTTTAATTAAAATCGTGTACAAACTTCAAATATTCATAACTTTTTTCATACGAGGTCGAAAACGCGCGAAACCAGTTGCGTTGGAATCGTATGGACGAGCACTACGCGATGGAATTGGATTGGAGTCGTTTGGAGTTAGTGAGAATTTTGGGTAAAATTAAACGTCCGTTTAATTTTATTCGAAATAAATCGCTAAAACGAAATTAAAACCAGGGTGAGAACTTCTCACTCAATCGAATCAGTTTCGATTTTATTTTAAATAGTTAGATTTAAAATATTTGAATGCAAGTTTGAATGATGATTGTTATCCATTGATTGTTAAAATAGACATTATACGCCGTTAGTAAACGGATGTTATTTATTAAAAACATATACCGCGAATATTTCATAAACAGTGAAATTGGTATTATATATAATAGCAATATATATATATTGGCATATGTATATATTGGAGTTATTGATTTTCCGCATTTTTGTTTAGCGGATGAGACCCTATTGCGCCGTCTATTAAGCGGATAATATTTTAAATCCCATATACCGCGATAAATCCGTACTGGAGCGGAATTGGTATTGTGCTAATGTTTGTGATGTAGGAAAACAGGTTGGAGGGATCCAACTGGATTCCTCAACAGTATTTATTTGATTTCAGATATTTTGATATTTGATGGATTATCATATCGATATATGATATCGTTGTTGTCGTGATTGACTATTTGGTATGTAGCATCATTGGACCAAATTTGGAACTTTAAAATGATTTTTAAAGTGATTTTTGAAAATATACCATATGTTTGGAATTTGATCTATTTTAAATAAATAAACGTTATAATTTTTAATGTTATAAAAATTATGATTTTTAAGAAATATAGTTAAAAACTGATTTTTGAGAATATGATGCTAATGATTTTATAAAATGATTAAATCAGGATTTTTGAATTTATTATAAAAGTTGAAAATATAGGATTTATACAATTTAATTATTTTATAAATCAAAATGGTGAAATTATAAAGGAGATTAAGTATGTTTTAAGGAATAATATAAATTGACTTATATTAAGAGATTTATAAATGGATATTTATAAATTGAAATATTGATATTATAAAACGAGTTTTTATAAGGATTTGAATGAAGTGAAAAATGAATTTTGTAAATGAATGGAATTCATAAAATTAAAAATGGTGAAGTTATAAATGAAATTTATAAATAGTAAGATTTATAAATTTTATAAAGTTATTAAAAGAATAGTTTTGAATAAATAATTGAAGCTTATAAGTTATAGGGTTTATAATTATGAAGTTCAAAAGAATGATTTCTTGTAAACAAATAAATTTTAAGTGTTTAACTTATAATATGAATTTTAGTAGATAATTGAGTTACAAATCGAATAAAGTAATAAAGGGATTTATAAAAGGAAGTTGTTATAAAATAAATAGAAATGGGGTTTATAAACGTTGTTTTATAAATTCGCAAACGACTTATTTTGATAAGTAAATTGTTGAAACCTATTAATGGAGTTATATTCACGTTTTTGAACTGTGAATAATCCTTTAAAATGAAATGAATAAAAGGATGAAATTGATTAACGTAGTATATTCACGTTTTTGAATAGTGAATAATATGTTAAAGAAATTGTTTAGAATGTGATATTTTAAATTGAATTAAAACGATCTAACGATGTTTTAAAATGTGTTGAGATTCGAAACCATAGATTTCAACATTCATTGTTGAAATAGACGTTTTCGAGAAATAAAAGGAAATGATGGACTATAACACTGTTGTTATAGTAAATGATTTCCGAAAGGAAATGTTTTGTATAGTATTGGGATTTATATATCTATTTTAATTTCGAATCCCTATACTAGTGATTTTGGGTTGTCGTAACGATGTTTTACGTAACATTCGTTTTAGCCCAAATAAATATGTTTAAGAGAATGATTTCCTTAAAGAATGAAATATATACTTAATCTCGATTTAAGTATATTGAATATTTTCCAAGTGTTGAAAATAAATAAAATTTGTGAATTACTTATGAATAAATAAGTATGGAAATGTTTTCCAATATAAAGTGAATATTTTGAGAATTTATCTTTTTGAAGATAAATTGAAAAGGAATATTGAAATGAATAATTGGAATCGAATATTCATAGATATTTTGGATTATAAATTCACTAAAGAATTTATAAAGGAAAGGGGAATTGTCTAAAAATAAATATTGATTTATTTTTGAAGTGTGAAATAATATATCTTGTAAAGATATTTTGAAAATAAATAATTTGGAAAAATTATTTGGAAACTGGTGATGTGTGCATATCCATTGATAGTTCAATAACCGACTATCAATATTTCCCTTTGAATGGGTATTTGATGTGATTTGTTTGAATTTGAATGCCACACTTGTTTTTGAATAAGCGCTCACTATTCGGGTTAACCGGGAAAGGACCATGGGGTCGTATAACCCATTCCGAATATGTGATACGTCGTTGTGAATTGCATTGAAGATCGGTGTTGAAGACCCGGTATTTGCGAAAGCGATAGGATGACCTATCGATTGACTCTGCACCGAGTTGCTCCGGTATAGAGTTCTCCATATGTGATGGTGAATCCGATCAGGATTGTGAATATCCGGATTGCAAGGACTTCTTTGTAAGTGCCTTCGGTTTTGTTCGAGCCCGGAACAGACTTGTATGGATTGTATGTCTGACATTACAATTTGAGATATAAAGCCGATTTCTTTCAAATATATTTCTGTTGGTGGCCGAGAATTTATTCTTTTAGCTTAACACCCTTCTCTGAGACGTACGAGCTCAGAGGTTATGTAGTTGAAGGTTATCAGCGATATATTCACAATTTGGTAATGTGATATGCTGAGTGTTGCTGTAAATGATCATTGTGTTGATTATTTGTGATAGGATCGTTTATTTGATCGTCTATCCTGGTGATCATTTCTATGATCATTTGTTGACCCAAAGCATGGCTTTTGTATAAAGTATGTTTTTGTGGACGTGACTTCGTCGAGCCTCACACCCCGTGTATGGTCAAAACAGGAAAGATGCGGCAAGGTTATGAGGGGTAGCGCCCTTTAGGATGTGTGCATTTCCTTCTGGAAAAGGGTGGTGTCATGGTATGGAGCCCAGATACTTACTCATGTTGAAAACATTTTGTTATGATTGTGTGAATTGATTACGAGCGCTCGGTGAAAAGGTCCCAAAGGACCGGGGGATGGCATATTCGGTCAGTTGTTACTCAGTTAGGGGTAACCCGGCCTTGTGTTGGTAGAGATCCGGTTTGGTTCTCGGGGATGTCCATCCAGAGGCATTCTCATATGGCAATGGGAAGTTCCTTGGCCTGATCATTCGTTGGAAATCCAAAGAAACAATACGTGACTTGTACGGTTTTAGTTGTATAACCTGCTATGGAATGTGGCGGTAACCTGCTATTGAA
Organism: Allium cepa; assembly: GCA_030765085.1. Lineage (NCBI taxonomy): Eukaryota > Viridiplantae > Streptophyta > Magnoliopsida > Asparagales > Amaryllidaceae > Allium > Allium cepa. Next base: position 326,052,863 of record CM060935.1, on the reverse strand, counting down.
CATAGTTAGCTATAGTAGGCATAGTTCGAAATGTCTATGCTGGCTAAGATTTATATTCTACTTTCGAAATGAATTTTTTCCCACACTATACACTAGTAATAATATCAAATGTTCTTTTAAATGCGTATCAAGCATCTTTGACTATCATAAGGAGAAATCTCCTCCGATTCTGCGTTTGCATTGTGTGTGTGTGCGGGAGGCCTTATGGTAGTCTCATTTTTAAAAGCATTGCGAATTGACTTTAAAAATATTCCTCTATTTTGATTTTAAAGATAAATAAACTGTTTTGAGTTCTCACACCAGTCACATGACTGACTCGGAGTTTATTGTTTTCCTTCCTAAATTCTGGGTGCCCACCAATTTCCACACGGGCAGTCAAGAGTTAGGTTTATCAGGATATTCTGGATATTCTGGAGTTGTTGGAGGCAAGCTGGATGGCATGGCGTATTACTAGTTTATATAATATTTCTTTTTCCGCTGCATTGTTGTTGTTGTAGTACACTCTGATGATATGACGTAATGTAATATGATGAAATGTAATAACTGATATAGTTCTTTGTTTAAAGATTATTCATTTATTATTATATGTTGTTCCGCTGTGAATTGTGAGATTCTGTTATTGTTCTGTTGTTTTCTGTTCCGTTCTATTTTCTTTCTGTTCTATTTTCCATTTTCTCTTTTTCTTGTTTTTCTATTCTCTGTTTTCTTTCCTCTCCATCTTCTATCTTTTTCTCTTCTCTTTTCTTAAATTCTTTTTCTTAAACCATAACATTTCGGGTTTTTGGCCTTCGATTTCTCGACAGTCGATAAAGTGAGTATCGATGTTGAATTTTCGAAAGTCGAAAATTTTTAGTACGTTACACTTACAAAGTCAAGTTGAACAAACCTGTAAGAAAGAAAGGAAAAACATATAGTACAAGATGATAAATTACACAAGACAAAATCAGTAAATGTAGCCAAAATTTTCATCTTTTCAGCCACCATTTTGTTGGAAAAAAAAATCTCTGGCCGACCTTCTGAAATGTTTTTAGTTCAAACAAGAATCTTATATCAAATCTTACAGCCTGCATTTTTTTTAATATATATCATAGCTTGAATCTTCTTTCGTTCATCAATTCAAAACTGAGTTTATTCAAAAAAAAAAAAAGAAGAAGAAGATAAACATCTTATTTTACAAACTCAAGCAAAATTCAACATATAGGCAAAACAGATTCTCAGGAATTTAAGACTGCAGCTTCAACACAACACATCAATTCTGTTCAACGGTTTTAAGTGAGTAAACTTACCTATTTTCCCTCTAAACTTGTATCTTTAGTTTATGAATGGTAAGTACTTTGATATTTGTTTGGATAACTGGCCTTGGGTATTTCCTGTTGTTTGAATAGTACAGGTAGCTGTTCTTCAAGATTTTTGAAATCTGAACAATGTAAAGCCATGAAATTTATAATACTTATTCATATAACTGTTTGAACTTTGTATTGTGCTAATTCAAGTTTGTTTATCTTAAACAAAGGCCTGCAAACATGTTTTAAAGTTTAAACAGCATGTTATAAATACTGTATTTCAAATTACAGGTAAAAAGAAAATCAAGAATCAAAATTCGAGTGTTTAAATTTGTAAATTCCATAACATATTTAGATTCCATACACCTAATTATGATTTTTAACATAAAAATTATGATTTTTAAACAATGGTTTTAAGAGCATTTTAAAATGGAACTAAAATGTGATTTTTGTCAATCCTGGATGTTTGGGTTAATTTTAATTATTGTAAATCGATATGAAGCAAGCTAGTAATTTGTTGAACACAAGAAAAATGCAAAAGAAATTTATTCAATGAAGGGATTTTGGGTTCGAATCAAAAGTAGGGTTTTAGTGCCTATTTTTGTTAATGCTCTGTAAAATTTTGATTTCGGCATCATAGGTCAACCGAGTTGTTCGCGATTTTAGATGGAGTTGGGGGGGTGTGAGCGAAGTTCTGGTGAAGTTTCATCACCTCCGGTGATGGATGGTGGCCGCACGAAGGATTTGACAGTGGGTGTTCATTGTCATGTTCGAGCATCAGGCTTTTTTTTGTTTTCAACTTGAAATTGAAATCTGGGTTTCTATTTCGTATGAGTGGACGTTTTGTGATGTGTGGGGGCTGCCGCGAGTCGCCAGACGCCAAGCGCACCACCGTGCATGTGCACGGTGGCGTGAGCGTGTCAGTGAGGCAAGATGGGTCAACGCGTGTTTTTTTGCACGAGATCTTTATAGGGTTGCTTCGAGTTGTTTTCGGGGCACGCGAGAGTGTTTGTTTATTTAGTTTCAGCAGTTCAAAATCATATGCCTTTAACTAAAAAATATAAAATAAGAAGAAGGTAGGAAACAGGAAGAGGAGAAGAAGATTGGGAGAGAGACACAAGGAAACAGGGGGGTGGGGGAAACTCGAGACCGTCACGAGTAGAAAGGGGAGTTGTCTCGGATCCTTTACCAAGTGAACGTACAACATAAATTTTGTTTAGTATTTTATAACTAAGTAACTAAATAATTAGTTAGTTAGGCTAATCTTTGTTTTAAAAACTTAATAAGGTAAGTATGTAAAGATAGGTGATTAAACAAGTAATTAGAATGTTAATTAATTTATATTTGAAATTTAATTGATAACTTTAAATTTATTTTGTAATTGAAAATAAATCATATGTTAAAGCAATTTAAATCTTAATAACGTTAGCTAATTACTTGAAGTTAATTAATGGAAATTAACTTAAGTGATTAATCAGGAATTATACTTTAATTAAATTGATAATAATTGATTTATTAAAGTAATTTGTGGAAATTAAATAAGTAATTACTTTTAAATAAGTAAGTTATTAATTGACAATTAAAAATAAATTAATTAACCAAGTAATTAAGTAACGGTTAATGAATAGAAGTTAATTAATTAAATAATTAATTGAAGATTAGATGATTAATAAATTAATAATTAATGGTAACTAATTAATTAATTGATCATTAATAAGTTAATTAATCAGTAGTTAATTAAACAGAATAAAGTAGTTTATTCTTAAGAAAATAATTTAGTTAAGTAAAACCAAACTGTTTGGTATGCATTGATAATTATGTTTGATTGACTTTGATATCTGTTGATGATTTTTCTGTGATATGTTATGATATATTATGGATATCTGTGATAGCTGTGTATGATCTATCTGTTATTTCTGTTATGTTAATTCTTAATATTAAATTGAACTGTTAAGTTAAATAGACAACTTGGCCCTTAAAATTGCGTTTGGATTCCGATGAGACCGGGATCGGAAGAATCAATTTTGATTCTCCGAAAACCACATCGATCCAAATTAAACGATAGGTCGTGACTTATCAAGTGGTAATCGAGATGGAGTTTCAGAATGCAAGGGTTATCGTCGTTAATTCTGAGGGTGATTCCAAAATGAGTGTAACGAGATAATGCCATCGGTTTCGTTCGAACCCGGAACGAACTTGTATGGATTGAATGCTTTCATCACATCGTCAGGTGGACGATGAGCATTCTAAGAATAATGTTCAATTAAGGTAATCGTAGCCTCAAGCCTCGTCAACCGGGAATGGCTAAAACAGGAGAGATGCAGCAAGGTTAGGTGGGTCATGCCCAAGCAGGACAAGATATTCCCCTGTCTAGATGTCCCTTTTTATTTCGGCTGTATGAGAAGTTGTTGGCCACAACTGCGGGGTTATCTTGTTCGGGACTGTTCAGTAAGGAATGGTTCCGGCCTTGTGTTGTAGGGGGTCGGGAGTGATCCTCGGTACGGTGATGTAGGCCCCGTACTGTGACAGGCGGTACCCCAGTAGCCCTGCCATTGTTGGAAACCCATTTTCCCTACGATACCCTACGGTTTTGATTTGTATTACCCACTTTCATAGCTAGTAGCTGGAATTTAATAGATGTAACAATTTTCGCTATTTCCTATTTACTTGAAAACCCTAGACACTATTATAATATCACTGAATTTCCTATAAAATGTTTTGGTTAGCGTAAGGTAAAAACTTACCCGTATTTATTTGTGGGGAGTCTTACGTGATACCTTTATTTTCAAATGATTTTCAAAGTTAAGCAACTTTAACCTGTTTACTCATACCAGACCCATGTCTGACCCAGAGTTTATATTTTGTTTTTCAAAAACTCTTGGGTACTCAAATTTTTATGAGTAGCCAAGTGATAGGTATTTGGGAGTGTTGATTTTCTGGAGGAGCTATTTTGGAAAGAAGACTAGACGTATGTATCTATATATGTAGTCCCGCTGTGTAGTTAGTGTATTCTGTATTTTGGATGTATGTATGGACATATATGTATATGACAGTCCTGTTATGTGATATTGTATGACTCTGATGTATGTATAACTATGTAATAGTTATGTGATGTATTATATTTTGTTCCATTCCGCTGTGAGATTCTGATGTTGTTATTCTTTCTTTCTATTCTTTTCTATGTCTATCCCTTTCTTTCTTAATGATGAAACGTCTTTCTGGGTTGAGAAAGGCGGGTCGTCACAGTTGGTATCAGAGCGCTAGGTAGAGCGAGTACCTAGGCTCTTGTATTATATTTATCTTGAGGGTGCGTATTTGTATTTTCATATAATTATATATATCTATCTAAATTTGTTGAGTTACCTGTTCAGGTGACCAACATGAGTTCAGGGAGAAAAGGCAGAGTTAGGGCAGTACTTCAACAGATAATGGACGGAGTCAAAATGTTAGTGAGGCTGTCAATCCAGTACCGCCTCAAGTTAGTTTTGCATATTTATGCAAGGATTTCAAAAAATCTCGGAGGCCAACCATTTAAAGGTTCGGAGTCAATAATTGAAGTTCAAGACTGGCTACGCTCTTGCGAACGTATTTTCAAGAGCATGAGATTAACTGATGAGCGTAAGAGGCATATGGCATCGTGGCAACTACAAGGTGGTGCAGAAGCATGGTGGGATTCTACTATTGCAAATATTTCTGAGGATGACATTTCATGGGACAGATTCAAGGAGCTGTTTGAAGAGAAGTTTGTGCCAACGGCAGGAAGAACCCAATTATATCAGGATTTTCTGTATTTGAAGCAGGGTAGTATGTCTGTTTCGGAGTATGAAACCAGATTCAATGAACTCTCTTGTTATGGACCAGGACTCATCGATACTACTTTGAAAAAGAATGAGAAATTTGTGCAAGGGTTGAGGCCTGAATTCCATGGAAAATTGACAGTGCTTTTGAAAGGATCTTTTGTTGATTTGATTGATATGGCATCGAGGTATGAAATTTGATGAGTAAGAAACCGGAGGCTCCAGTTGCAGCTTTAGGAGGGAATTTCACTAATCCGAATAAGCGAAAGTTTGATCCTAAATGGAGAAAGCCAAATAAGAAGAAACCTGGGAATATCAACGGACCTCGAAAGTGCTACATTTGTCAACAGAAAGGACATTTGGCAAATACGTGTCCTAGGAAGGGAATCCAGCAGCAGCAACCGCATCAGAGTGGCCCAGGATCAACAATGGTTCAGAAATCATTGTGCTTTAATTGTCATCAGCCAGGATACATGATCAAGAATTGTCCACTTCTGAAGAGGGCACCTCAGAATAAAGTTTTTGCTTTGGAAGCTGGACCATCTTCTTCTTCGATGAGCAAAGGAGTATTAGAAGGTACTTTACTTTTAGATGGAAAATATATTAAAGTTTTGTTTGATTCGGGTGCTTCCTTGAGTTTTATTTCTTTGGATTCTGTTGAAAAGTTCTCTCTTACCCCTAGTTCTGTAGATAGTCCTATCTTGGTATCTAATCCTATAGGAGGGGTGACCAAATTAGACACTATCTGTAAGGACTTGAAGATCTCTTATTTATCCCACAGCTTTTCTTGTGACCCGTATGTGTCGAATTTAAGGGATTTGATCTTATTTTGGGAATGGATTAGCTGGATAGGTATAAAGCCGTTTTGAATTGTGATGAAAGAACAGTTTCGTTGGAAACTGATCTGGGTAGAATTGCCAGAGTGTCGTGTGATAATTCTAGAATTCACTTGAGCAGTCTTTTACATGGAATTGAGACTTCTGAAGAGAGAGTTGAAGACATCTATGTGGTTCAAGATTTTGCTGATGTTTTTGAAGAAGTTAAGTGTCTGCCACCACATCGAGAAATAGAGTTCCGTATTGATTTGATTCCAGGAATTGTGCTAGTGATTCAGCCCAGTAGGAGAATGGCTCCTAGAGAGAGAGAAGAGTTGATTAAGCAGATTCAAGATCTTTTGGAAAAGGGGTTGATTAGGCCCAGTTTTTCTTGTTGGGGTTCGACAGTAGTGTTTGTAACCAAATCGGATGGATCACTGAGGTTCTGTGTGGATTATAGAGAATTGAACAAAGTGACTATCCATAATAAATATCCTCTTCCTCGTATCGATGATCTTTTTGACCAGTTGCATGGTGCTTCTATCTTTTCTCAATTGGATCTAGCTTCAGGTTTCCACCATTTGAGGGTAGCTGAAGACAGTATTCCCTTGATTGCATTTAGGGGACCGAATTATTTCTATAAGTGGTTGGTTATGCCGTTTGGATTTACCAACGCTCATGCCTATTTCGTTGACCTCATGAATCGAGTCTTTAGGGGTGTGTTGAATAAGTTTGTGCAGGTATTCATTGATGATATCTTGGTCTATTCCAAATCCGAAGAAGAGCACAGGGAGCATTTGAGGATTGTATTGGAGACTCTGAGGAAGCATGTGCTGAAGGCGAAGTTTTCGAAGTGCCATTTCTGGAAATCGGAGGTTAAATTTTTAGGGCACATTGTTTCTGGTGAAGGCATTTCTGTAGACCCAGCGAAAGTTGAAACTATTCTGGAATGGAAACAGCCAGAGACACCGACGGAAGTTCGCAGTTTTCTAGGATTGGCTGGCTACTACAGGAAATTTATTAGGGATTATTCCAAGATTTCTTCACATCTGACTAAGCTGACCAGAAAAGGAGCAAAATTCAAATGGATACCTCAGTGCGAAGAAGCTTTTCAGGAATTGAAGATAAGGTTAACTAGTGCACCAGTACTTGCTATTCCGGATGGGAAAAGCAAATTCGAGGTTTATACTGATGCTTGTATAGTTGGTTTGGGAGCAGTTCTGATGCAGAACGGAAGGGTTATCGCGTATGCTAGTCGGCGTTGAAGCCTCATGAGAAAAACTACGCTACGCATGATCTTGAATTGCTAGCCACTTTTTTTGCTTTGAAAATTTGGAGACATTATATTTTGGGAGAGAAATTCGAATTGTTCATGGATCACAAATCGTTGAAATATCTATTCTCTCAAAAAGATCTTAATCTGAGACAGCAGCAGTGGGTTGAATTTCTTGCATCTTATGATTTGGATATTCTGTACACTCCGGGGAAAGCGAATGTCGTAGTTGATGCTCTCAGTAGGAACGCGGTTCTTTCTCTTCTGGAAGTGGTTCCATCTCTTATTGAAAGGATCTCAAGCAAGCAAGAACCCGATAAGAAGTTGAGGAGGATCATTAAAAGAGTCAGGAAAGGTCAGTGTCCTAGTTTTGAAATTGATGACCAAGGAACACTAAGGATCAACGGGAGAATCTGTGTTCCGAACGATAAGGAGTTGAGGCAGGAAGTGTTGTCTGAAAGTCATTGTTCCAAATTGAATATTCATCCGGGAATTTCAAAGATGTACAAAGACATGAGGAGAGTATTCTGGTGGCCGGGCATGAAAAAGGATGTAGCTGCTTTTGTGAACAATTGTGCCATCTGTCAACAAGTTAAAGGTGATCAACAGAAATCTGCCGGGCTATTGCAACCTTTGGAAGTTCCAAATTGGAAATGGGAAATGATCTCGATGGATTTTATCGATGGTTTGCCTAGAACCAGAAAAGGGAATGATGGTATATGGGTTATTGTGGATCGTTTAACTAAGAGTGCCCATTTTATACCAGTAAAGGCAACCCGCACTGTAATTTCTTTGGCGGAAATTTTCTTGAAGGAGATAGTTCGATTGCATGGTGTCCCAGTCAGCATAATAAGTGATCATGATCCTATTTTCACTAGCAAATTTTGGGAAGCTCTGCAATCAACAATGGGGACAGATTTGAGATTGAGTACAGCCTATCATCCTCAAACGGAGGGACAGACGGAGAGGCTGAATTGTATTCTTGAGGATATGCTTCGGGCTTGTGTTTTAGATTTTGGAGGATCTTGGGAAGACCATCTTCATCTAGTGGAATTTTCTTATAATAACAGTTATCAAGCGAGTATCAAGATGGCTCCTTATGAAGCTTTATACGGAAGATCGTGTAGATCCCCATCTTGTTGGATTGAATCGAAGGATCGTCTTGTGCTCGGACCCGATCTTATTCGTGAAGCTTCTGCGAAGGTTGAGCTTATCAAGAAAAGAATAAAAGCTGCTCAAGATAGTCAGAAGAAATATGCGGATAGAAGACGAAGGCCATTGGAATTTGAGATCGGAGACTTGGTTTTTGTTAAAGTTTCCCTAATTAAAGGTGCTATAAGATTCGGAAAGACTGGAAAACTTGCTCCGAGATACATTGGACCATTTCGAGTATTGGAAAGAATTGGAGCTGTAGCCTACAGGATTGAATTGCCAGAGCGGATGTATGGGATTCACAATGTGTTTCATGTATCGCATTTGAGGAAATTTGTTCGTGATCCCTCACTGGTTGTAGAACCGGTAATTCAAGAAGACTTAGAAGCAGAACCCAATTTAACTGTGGTCACAAATCTGGTCTAGATTGTGGATCGAGACGAGAAGCAACTCAGGGACAAAGTGGTGAAACTCGTCAAGGTGAAATAGAGTGAGGATCCCAGAGATTGTACTTGGGAAACTCTCGATAGTTTTAGGAATGCTTATCCGGATTTATGTTCGGATAACTAGTGATGTTTGTTAGAATAGGTTGTCTGTTTGTTTGCTATTGTATGAATGATATGTATGTTTGGATTTTTAATATAAAAGCTTTTGAATTAACTGTTGTTTTAAATTTCGGGGACGAAATTTTTTTAAGGGGGGAGAAATGTAACAACCCGGAATTTTTGACATCATATTTAATAAATATTTAATCTAATTTAAATTAAATACAAGCTTTTAAATTTTTAAAATGATGAGATCTTTGATAATATACATACGAATACAATGTTATTTTTAAAATGATAAGTTTAAAAATAAACAAACATGGAAATATTAAACATAAACATGGAAGTATAAAACAATATAGGTATAAACATACAAAATTAGTATAAAACATGATTATAAGAATAAGATGTAGCTAAAAATATAAATATACAAATATAAATTATGGCTTGAAATATATAAATACAAGTATGTTGTAAATTAAATGTTTGAAAATTTAATTAACAAATAAAATACAACTAATATGCTAACAATAACTTTTAAACAAACATATCAAAAAGTTGAAAAGTATAACCTGTATATACAAATGAATAATGCAAAGAAAACAACACTAGTTATATATAGTTGTACTCAACAAATAAAAATCAAAATCTGGCTATACTCAAAATAACAAACATATGTATAAATGAGCAAGCTTCTACAATAAGCCAAGGAAATATATAGCTAAATATACTTACAAAGTCAAGTTGAACAAACCTGTAAGAAAGAAAGGAAAAACATATAGTATAAGATGATAAATTACACAAGAAAAAATCAATAAATGTAGCCACATTTTTCATCTTTTCAGCCACCATCTTGTTGGAAAAAAAAAATCTATGGCCGACCTTCTGAAATGTTTTTAGTTCAAACAAGAATCTTACATCAAATCTTACAGCCTGCATTTTATATATATATATATATATATATATATCATAGCTTGAAACTTCTTTCGTTCATCAATTAAAAAACTGAGTTTATTCAAAAAAGAAAAAAAGAAGAAGATAAACATCTTATTTTACAAACTCAAGCAAAATTCAACATATAGGCAAAACAGATTCTTAGGAATTTAAGACTGCAGCTTCAACACAACACATCAATTCTGTTCAACAGTTTTAAGTGAGTAAACTTACCTATTTTCCCTCTAAACTTGTATCTTTAATTTATGAATGGTAAGTACTTTGATATTTGTTTGAATAACCGGCCTTGGGTATTTCCTGTTGTTTGAATAGTGCAGGTAGCTGTTCTTCAAGATTTTTGAAATCTGAACAAAGTAAAGCCATGAATTTATAATACTTATTCATATAACTGTTTGAACTTTGGTATTGTGCTAATTCAAGTTTGTTTATCTTAAACAAAGGAATGCAAACAAGTTTTAAAGTTTAAACAACATGTTATAAATACTGTATTTCAAATTACAGGTAAAAAGAAAATCAAGAATCAAAATTCGAGTGTTTAAATTTGTAAATTCCATAACATATTTAGATTCCATACACCTAATTATGATTTTTAACATAAAAATTATGATTTTTAAACAAGGGTTTTAAGAGCAGTTTAAAATGGAACTAAAATGTGATTTTTGTCAATCCTGGATGTTTGGGTTAATTTTAATTATTGTAAATCGATATGAAGCAAGCTAGTAATTTGTTGAACACAAGAAAAATGAAAAAAAAATTATTCAATGAAGGGATTTTGGGTTTGAATCAAAAGTAGGGTTTTAGTGCCTATTTTTGTTAATGCCCTGTAAAATTTTGATTTCGGCATCATAGGTCAACCGAGTTGTTCGCGATTTTAAGTGGAGTTAGGGGGTGTGAGCGAAGTTCTGGTGAAGTTTCATCACCTCCGGTGATGGATGGTGGCAGCATGAAGGATTTGTCAGTGGGTGTTTGTTGTCATGTTCGAGCATCAGGTCTTTTTTTTTGTTTTCAACTTGAAATTGAAATCTGGGTTTCGATTTCGTATGAGTGGACGTTTTGTGATGTGTGGGGGCTGCTGCGAGTCGCCAGAGGCCAAGCGCACCACCGTGCACGTGCACAGTGGCGTGAGCGTGTCAGTGAGACAAGATGGGTCAACGCGTGTTTTTTTGCACGAGATCTTTATAGGGTTGCTTCGAGTTGTTTTCGGGGCACGCGAGAGTGTTTGTTTATTTAGTTTCAGCAGTTCAAAATCTTATGCCTTTAACTAAAAAATATAAAATAAGAAGAAGGTAGGAAACAGGAAGAGAAGAAGAAGATAGGGAGAGAGACGCAAGGAAACAAGGGGGAAACTCGAGACCGTCACGAGTAGAAAGGGGAGTTGTCTCGGATCCTTTACCAAGTGAACGTACAACATAAATTTTGTTTAGTATTTTATAACTAAGTAACTAAATAATTAGTTAGTTAGGCTAATCTTTGTTTTAAAAACTTAATAAGGTAAGTATGTAAAGATAGGTGATTAAACAAGTAATTAGAATGTTAATTAATTTATATTTGAAATTTAATTGATAACTTTAAATTTATTTTGTAATTGAAAATAAATCATATGTTAAAGCAATTTAAATCTTAATAACGTTAGCTAATTACTTGAAGTTAATTAATGGAAATTAACTTAAGTGATTAATCAGGAATTATACTTTAATTAAATTGATAATAATTGATTTATTAAAGTAATTTGTGGAAATTAAATAAGTAATTACTTTTAAATAAGTAAGTTATTAATTGACAATTAAAAATAAATAAATTAACCAAGTAATTAAGTAACAGTTAATGGATAAAAGTTAATTAATTAAATAATTAATTGAAGATTAGATGATTAATAAATTAATAATTAATGGTAACTAATTAATTAATTGATCATTAATAAGTTAATTAATCAGTAGTTAATTAAACAGAATAAAGTAGTTTATTCTTAAGAAAATAATTTAGTTAAGTAAAACCAAACTGTTTGGTATGCATTGATAATTATATTTGATTGACTTTGATATCTATTGATGATTTTTCTGTGATATGTTGTGATATATTATGGATATCTGTGATAACTGTGTATGATCTATCTGTTATTTCTGTTATGTTAATTCTTAATATTAAATTGAATTGTTAAGTTAAATAGACAACTTGGCCCTTAAAATGGCGTTTGGATTCCGATGAGACCGGGATTGGAAGAATCAATTTTGATTCTCCGAAAACCACATCGATCCAAATTAAACGATAGGTCGTGACTTATCAAGTGGTGATCGAGATGGTGTTTCAGAATTCAAGGGTTATCGTCGTTAATTCTGAGGGTGATTCCAAAATGAGTGTAACGAGATAATGCCAGCGGTTTCGTTCGAACCCAGAAAGAACTTGTATGGATTGAATGCTTTCATCACATCGTCAGGTGGACGATGAGCATTCTAAGAATAATGTTCAATTAAGGTAGTCGTAGCCTCATGCCTCATCAATCGGGAATGGCTAAAACAGGGGAGATGCAGCAAGGTTTGGCGGGTCATTCCCAAGCAGGACAAGATATTCCCCTGTCTAGATGTCCCTTTTTATTTCGGCTGTGTGAACAGTTGTTGGCCACAACTGCGGGGTTATCTTGTTTGGGACTGTTCAGTAAGGAATGGTTCCGGCCTTGTGTTGTAGGGGGTCGGGAGTGATCCACGGTACGCTGATCTAGGCCCCGTACTGGGACGGGCGGTATCCCAGTAGCCCTGCCATTGTTGGAAACCCATTTTCCCTACGAGACCCTACGGTTTTGATTTGTATTACCCACTTTCGTGGCTAGTAGCTGGAATTTAATAGATGTAATAATTTCGGCTATTTCCTATTTACTTGAAAACCCTAGACACTATTATAATATCACTGAATTTCCTATAAAATGTTTTGGTTAGCGTAAGGTAAAAACTTACCCGTATTTATTTGTGGGGAGTCTTACGTGATACCTTTATTTTCATATGATTTTCAAAGTTAAGCAACTTTAACCTGTTTATTCATACCAGACCCATGTCTGACCCGGAGTTTATATTTCGTTTTTCATAAACTCTTGGGTACTCAAATTTTTATGAGTAGCCAAGTGATAGGTATTTGGGAGTGTTGACTTTCTGGAAAAAGCTATTTTGGAAAGAATACTAGACGTATGTATCTATATATGTAGTCCCGCTATGTAGTTAGTGTATGCTGTATTTTGGATGTATGTATGGACATATATGTATATGAAAGTCCTGTTATGTGATATTGTATGACTCTGATGTATGTATAAGTATGTAATAGTTATGTGATGTATTATATTTTGTTCCACTCCGCTGTGAGATTCTGATGTTGTTATTCTTTCTTTCTATTCTTTTCTATTTCTATCCCTTTCTTTCTTAATGATGAAACGTCTTTCTGGGTTGAGAAAGGCTGGTCGTCACAATATAAATGAGATTATTTTTGAGTTGTGCTTTATTGGAAGTATATTTTGAGATTTTAGAATCTATATTGTATACATTGAATGTTTTAAGAGAAGGGTTATAAGAGAATTTGAAGATTGTTTTTAAACTACTTAAGTGGTTTAATAAAAAGAGTAAAGAGAATTTAAACCCTTAATTTATTTTGTGGAACATTATTATGGATTTACCAATTTCTTTGGAAATTAACTTTGAAGCAAGAGAATAAATTTGGACTTTTACATGCATTTTAAATAACTTACTAAGTAATATGGTAAAAAGTTTGAAAATTTTCACATGTTGAAAATTGAGATTTAAAATTTAAAAGATGTTGAGATTTAAAAATTCTACATATCTTGGATTAAAAGTTAATTCGAGTCTATATCCTTGTTCTTGAGTATATTCTATCTTCGAGCTATTATTAACGACGTGCATTTTTCATGGTCGTTCGAGTGCTTGTCCTTTGAGAAGCCATCTTGTGATTTATCAATCTTGTCTATTGTGTTTATCTTGTTGTGAGGATGTTTCTTTCTGTATTATTATGCGGAAAATCTTGTTGATGATCTTCTTTATTATTTAGAGTTCGGGTTTGAGCGAGTTTGATCCTGACTCTATTCATGGAGCTTTGAGCAATCAATCATTTTCGATTGATTATTTGTGAGCATCTTATTGAGTTTTGATTCAAGATGGGAGATCTTCGAAATTCTTTCGAATTGCTTAGAAAATTCGATGGTTTGCTAATCATTATATTAGCATACGATAGGCCATTAAATTAACCAAGTGAGTTTTTCCTTGTTTATTTCTACCATTCTATATTAAGAGTATGAATGGTTTGGAATTCGAGCTTGTTTTTATCCTTCGATGATTGTATCTTTAGTGTTGTTTACAGCCATTTCCTCTAGAAATTGCGAGGTCGCAATTTTGTTAAGGAGCGGAGTCTGTAACAACCTGGATTTTGGAGATTACCGTTAATATTAAATTATAATGCAAATAATAATTTAATATTGTGATTTTGAATGAATTGGAGAAATGAAATGTGGGGTAATATTGTTTATTTTATATAAACAATGTTTTGATGAATAAAACTTGAATTTTCAATTTATGTGAGTTAATTTATCTCATAAGATGTTATTTCAACATATTGATTATTGGAATAAATATAAATGAGTGAAAATAAACGTAGAATATTTCATTTGTGAAAGTGGGTTTAAAAAAAATGATGTTAGTTATTTATTGAGTCAAAATGGGAAGTATTGAGATTTTATTCCAACAATAGCCTTTTATAGTGAATAAAAAGGGAAAATGAGAAAAAAATGAATTTTTCGAAGTGTATTAATGATTAAAAATAGTGTTGTAATATTTTAAAAAGTGTTAAAGCATTTAATACACTTATTTGAGTTAAGACATAATTTTTATTTGACTCAGATTGTTTACAATTGTTATTTTTTGTCTAAAAATAACAATATTGTCAAATATTGTGTAGATTAGTAGTTTATTAGGAAACTAATATTTTGAGTGTAACAAAAAATAAACAAATATAGTGTTAATGATGTTAACCTTGTTAAAATATGAAGAGTGCGTTTGGTCTCATGTCAAAAGAAGTTAATATGTGAAAGTTATGTTAAAAATGGTTTAAAACTTATGTATATTAGCCTAAATAATTTTACAAGTATGAGAATAGGCTAACTGGGCATAGTAAGCATCCAATAACCCAAATTCTAGAGTAAAGTACGTTTCTTTTCTCCCAAAGCTCATTACAGTAAAACCTAAATAAAAAAAAAAGCTTTAACGCACAGAACTATGGCTACCCTCTTCAAAATTTAATTTCCAAGCTCAATCTTTACAAATTTAAATGCCTCAAGTTAGAATCATAAAAGAATGTAATCTCCAACCTATTCTATCTTAGAATCCATCTAAAACACTAGAATTGTTTACTTTAAATTTTGTTTTGATCAATTTCTTTTTTGCATGTATTGTTTTTTCTATTTTCAGATGTTTAGGGCTCCAATCTTATGCTAAAGGCTCAACCTTACTTGCAAATCCTTACTTATTCATTGAAAATCAATTCGTAAGTGTAAAAGCTTACAAATGCTAGCCAAAATCAAAGTTTTGAGTTGAATTTTCGTATTAATAAGGTTACGTTTCGTCACTGTTATTTTCTGTTTTCTATTGCCACATTGTTTTGGCCATAACTTATACAATTTTTATCCAAATTTCATAATTTTGGATGTTCTGGAAAGCACAGACAAAGCGCTACAAGTTTTATGTTTAGAGTTTTCGAAAATTTTGAAGTTTTCTTAATCAAAATCGTGCTTGTTTGTTGCTATCCCGAGAGCAAATGACATCAACAACAATCACAAGTCTGAGAAATTATTTTTGCCATAACTCATTCGTTTCTTAACCGATTTTAATAATTTCAGATGTTCCGAAAATATTAGATCATGTGCTACAACTTTCGTGCATTGATTTTTCTGTAATTTTATGGATAGATACGTCAAAATTGAATTTTTATTCTGTTATCCCGAGAGCAAAACCAATATTTGCTCTGTCCTTGAAGCTGAAATGAAATTGGCCATAACTTTTTCGTTTCTTAACCGATTTTGATAATTTTAAATGTTATGGAAAGAATAAATCATGTTTTACAACTTTTATGTTTTGAGTTTTCTATTATTTTCAGGTTAGCTATGTCAAATTCTAATTTTTCTACTGCTAACCCGAGAGCAAAATCAATATTTTCTCGGTGTTTGAAACCGAAATAAATTTAACCATAGCCTTTTCGTTTCTTAACCAATTTTGATAATTTGGATGTTTCGAAAAGCTTAGGTAATGTGCTACAAGTTTCATTCATTGTGATTTTTGAAATTTTGAAGTTTGTTTGGTCGAAATTATGGTTGTATGCTGCTGTCCTGAGAGCAAAATGACAGCAACAACAATCGTTGACCTTAGAATTGTATTAGCTCATTTTGCTCTCATTCTCTTTGGTTTAGTTGATGTTTTTATGAAATTTTCAGAGCTATGATGCCTATCAGTAGGCTAGCTATATTTGGAGAATTTGAAATTTAACTTTTAAATGGAATTTGAATTGATTTTGGGTTAAATTTGAATTGAATTCGTATTGAATTCAAGTTATCGGTTTTGAGATATCCCTCTTAGTTTTCATTGTTTTCCAGCACGGTTTTCATCGAAAACAATTTGAAGTGTTATTTTGAGTTGATTTAGAAGCTATCAAATTTTGGTGATATTATTGGTTTGAGAAATACACTTTGAGTACATTCGACGACGAACCAATCTAGATGCATTTTGTGATGGCCGATGAAATGAGGCAATATTGATGTTAAGTTTTAATTTACAACTATGGTTAGAAATAACCATCACGATGTTCTTTTACTTTCCTAGGAGATGAGGCAAGTTGTTATGATGGATTAATGATGATTTCGATATTTATGATAAATTTTTACTTGTCGATAAAATGAGACAAGTCTCGATGTCACTTAAAACTCATCCAAGTAAGAGATAAGACGAGTTAGGTATCTTACACTCGCCAATGAGATGAGGCAGTGTTTATTTGATGATGTTTTATGATGGTTTTCTAATGTGGAATCAACTAACGATTAGTAAACCAATAGGTAAGAACGTATGGTATGGGACGTACGTTGACGCCTATTGGGTTCCTATTCGAGAAGTTGAGACACATTCATGATGTTACTAGTGCTACAGACCGAGTACTCGATTGGAGTCATCACGATGTTCATGAAGTTATTACTCGACTCCAATCATCACGATGTTATTACTCGGGTTTTTGTGACTGGGTGTCATCAAGATGTTTCCGACTATAGTCAATCAAGATGATCACGATGTTATGTGACCCAAAGTCATCACGATGAATGGTACCAAATAATGGTAATACTAGTCAAGATGTAAATTCACGTGCTGTTTTCCATGAAGTTTTAGGTGTTTTGATTTCACTATTTTAATGATGATTCTTTAGTATAGCCTTATGTAAGAAAAAGGCTTATTGGCATACATGGTTTTATTTGTGATTTCGAATATGATGTTTTGGATTCTTTCCGGGCTCTATCAAGATAATTATGGTAATGCTTTTATGATGAGTTTTGATAATAGATTTAAGATAGATTTATATTTATAACATTATTTTCATTATGGATTGATGATTTGATGATTTTATAGACTACTTGATGTTAAGATGGAGTTAAGATGTATTTATAAATTTATACCAAGGAGATGAGGTATAAATGAATGAAGAATCTTTTATGATGAGTTTTAGTGATGGATTTGAGATGTATCTATATTCATACCGATGAGATGAGGTATGAATAAGTATAATGCTTCTATTATGATTGGGTTTTATATTTCCTTGAATGATCATTGAGATGCGCCAATAAGATGAGGCACATCCATATGCGTTTTATTCTATGTATGAAGGATATGTACCTTTGATGTATTGTTATATTGACGAGCGCTTCTAATAATTGATTTTGTAACAACCCTAGATTTTGACTATATATTTAAATTTGACTTTATTTCATTTTGAAATTAATTTAAATTTGTTTATTTGTGTGATATCATTTCTAAACATTCTTAAAATGAAAATGTAATTTTTCCAAAATTTACTGTATTTATTTCCTATTTTTAAAGGCTGTTTTCTAATTTTCTGCCATTTTCTTCATTTTAAATTTCTTTATTTTATTTTAAATTTGTTTTATTTGTTAAATTTCATCTCTAAATATTTTAAAAATAATAATAGAATTTTTCCAAAATTTACTGTATTGATTTCCTATTTTTAAGGGCTGTTTTCCCCTTTTTTGCTATTTTCTGCATTAAAAATTATATTTAAATTAAATTTTAAATATTTATTTTGTGAATAAATTTTTTTTTATGTCATTATTTATGTTTAAAAATACTTTACAAGCTCATATGAATTTATTTTTATTTATTTCATTTACTTTTAAATTTTCTTGTCTAGTTCACTGTTTTAACTATTTTTCCTTAATTTTACTCTATATAATTAATAAATGGTATATATATTTTTATATTTTTTTAAAGTTTCAAAATTTTATTTGATAATATTGTTATTTCAGAATATATAAACTTTTTTAAATAATTAAAGGTAAATTGAAAGGGTTTGTGACTTTTATTTCCAATGGCTTTTGATTTTCCCGCCTTTTCACATTTTTAACTTACTTTTGCCATCAATTAGCCATAATAACTCACATACTTCAGTTGCCTACCTCCATTATTCATTCACGTACATCATTTCTCATCTCATTAAAAAAAAAAATCGGCCATAACTTGTTTGAGAAGTTGGTAAAATTCTATTTTTCTTTTATCTCCTTTTGTTCACTTATGCTGATTTTTCGTTTGATTTGCACTTGATCTTCTTTATCATAGGATCGGCCATGCCCCTCTCCAGCCCCTGCCACCACCACCACCACCTGAGCACGCCACCAGCACCTCCTCCTCACTGACCATCCCCATCCGTACCACCCTTGGTGGTAGTTCCTTCACCAAGTTCACCAAACTCCAACATCTTGACCTAGCCAAGCACAAGCCTTCACATCCACCACTTCCACCACCCATGGCCGCCACCTACATGACCACCACCACCTCCAGCACCTCCAGCACCCTCTGCCACGTCACCACAATGGACCCCACTTCTCTGGCCGTGACCATAGCAGCCTTGGCCGAGCTTTGTTTGCTTGAAACTTGTGATGTTGTTAGTAGTTACGCCTTGTTGTGTGGTTGTTCCATCTCCATAACTTTTGCCATCAACAAACTCATGTTAGGCCGACCTTAGCAACCCAGACCTGACCCAAAACCATTGCCTTAGACCTGTACTCCACCTCTGGCCGAGCCTATGGGATGTCGGAAGCAAGTGCAAAGCATTTCAGCTTTGTTTTATGAAGTTATTTCTAGCATAGTTTATCGTATTTTTGGTCTGAAACCTTATAATTGTTACATTGTTTGTTTGATTGGTATTCAAGGGAATTAATCCTTGGCTCCTCCATTCGTATCTGTGTCGTGCTTTTGTGCTTGTGTAGATCCCGTTTGTGCAATTCGTCGTTGTGTCATCAACTCAAGACAGTGAGTTATTCTCACCAGACAGTTTTATACTTATATGAATAGTAAATTGATCACTTGTGAATATGTAAACTGCATCACTATATTATTATTTGCTATGTCACTATTATATGATGTTCACCCATGCTTAAACACCTATTATGACATTTGTTACCGTTATATTATGTTGTTCTGTTATTTTATCCGTTTATCACACTGCAAGTTCCCTTTAGATTAGAATCACTATGGGTTGAAATGATACATACCCGAACGGACTTTAGAATAAGGGAAAATCATTATGGACTGAAATGATAGGCCTGAATGATTTTCAAATTTATTTCATTTACTTGGGATTGCGGGTTTGAAATGATAAAACCCGGATTTTTCTTTGTAAATTACGGGTTGAAATGATATATTACCCGTATCACTTTTCCTAGTGTAGAAAATTATATACAGACCCGTAGTTAATATATTTTTCTAAAATTTTTAAAATTATTTTAGAAATGTAAATATTAAAATATTTTGATTTAAACCTAATTAAAAATTATTTTTGTTAAAATATTATTGATTTTCTGAATAATTACAAGTGAAATAAATTGACGAAAAGGTTAGAAAATTTTGAATGTAAGCTATTTTGGGAAATTTGATTTAATTATAATTTGAAATTAAATAGAATATGAAAGCATGATAAATTTATGATAATATGAATTTAAAGGAATTTAAAGTGATTTTATATCATATTAATGATTTTAATAAAGTTGAAATGTGAAATGAATGAATATTTAAGTTGAATTTTAAATTGTAACTAAAATTGGAACTTTTGGAATTGACTTAAAAGTGAATTTTTAATTAAGTAAATAAAAATATAAACTAAGTTATGTTTGAGAATTTTAACTTAAGTGTTAGGTTGAAATTTAAATGTAATGAATTTAAAATTGGACACTGCAATTTAATAAGTGAATTAGTGTTAAATATGAATTTTTAAATGGAAATTTAACTTTATGAAATCATGAGATTAAAGAAAATTAAATGATGGTTATAAAAGTAAAATTATGTGATTTTATAAGTTAAAAGTGAATTATAGAAAATATAATTGTTTGATTAAACTAAGTTTTTTCTCTGAAACTAATGTAACACTATTACAGCATTTTAAACGCTGTCTTTGTTAAATTTAACTGTTTTGAATATAACTTTCTGTAGCAATTTCCAAATGCTGCGAAAGTTGAATTTTCACTGTTTTGATAAAAATTAAGTGAGTGAATGAACTTTGAAATTTGAAAATTTTGGAAGTTTAATAATTAAATTATTAAATGTAATAACTTCACTTTTAAAGGATTTAAACGAAGTAATTTGCTGGAATTGAACTATTTTGAAATGTGAATGGTATTTTTAAATTGAATAAAAAAAATGAATATGTTTTTCAAATGAAATGATAAGTTGATATTTTGAAATGGATTTGAAATGATATTGGATTTTGAGAAATAAATACCATTTTTGAATTTATAACTACGGGTTATAATAACGGTTGGTTGTTAAAGAGACCGGGATCGGATATGGGCATACTCTCTGTCGATACCGAAAACCACTTTAACAACTGTGTGCGCGGTGGAGATTCCAGAATGAAGTAGGATGGTGACGACGTTCCTAAGGTACATTTCGTGAACCTAACTCCCGTGAGTTAGCATAAGGTGGCTAAAACAGGAGCGATCTCGGGCCAAAGGAGGTAGCACCTCTGGCTGAACACACTTCTTCGATACCATTCTATTACTGTTGTGATCGATTGGGTGCACCCCTTGATTTTTGGAGTGTTGTTCGGGGTGGGCGTATGTGGCTGCTGCGTTACCACCAGCCCGTGTGCGTAATTGGTATTTCCACCCTGGCATTGCCTTGTGTGCCGTGTCACCTACCATACCGAGCCTTTACTACGAGTTTGTCTTTCTCCCGTAGCCCGTGTGGTATCCTCTGACAGTCACCCAGAGTGGAGATGGCATGATATTGGATGGACTACTGGGACTATTATGTGTGAAGGGTGATATGGGTAGCCCGGAACGCTATTTAAAGTATGTTTATTTTACTGTAGACATTAGTATAATAGCCAAATATTACTATATAGTAAATAGTTTAACGGATCCTTAGAGGATGGGCGGTCCCAGGCATCCTTTAAGTTACTTGTATCTTTATTACAGTTCACTTGAGTTGGTTTACATTATATAAGTACACATTATCCTGACTCGAGTGTTTTGTGTTTTGCTTTATGCTCGGGTCAGCCTGAGTATTCACAGCTTTGGATTCTCTTCCTGGAGCTGGTCTTTCACTGGAGTTTCTACTTATATACATATTTATCTACTTCTGTTTCAGCTGTATTAGTTTATCTCATGTATTAGTGAACTTCTATGTATTTGGGATTTCTATTCTGTTGTTTTTTTCAGACTATATTATGTATTTGGTTTGAGACTCTGTTATAGTAGCTTCATGAACTACTATGTTATTTTATATTCCGCTGCGAGTTATTCTGTTTGTTCTGTGTCTGTGATTCTGTATATTTGATTTCATTTGCTCCAAATTTATTTACAATCTGTTATTTCGCATCATTCAAGTCTGACATGTGTGGATTATTGTCGATTTGAATGGTACGAAATTGGGGGTTGTTACAGTTGGTATCAGAGCTTTGGTTTTGGCAACCATTGCCTCTGCGGAGCAAAAACTCATTAGAGATAGGGTATTTCCACCCTAGAATGAGTGAAATCAATCTCAGAATCATATCTTTGTGAGAGACGTATTTTCAAAGTATAAAATGATTTTTCAAAATGTTTTCAAAGGATTTTCAAAGATTATTTTGATATATATATTTTTCTTGCTTTTAAAGGATTTTCAAATGTTTTCTAACTTTCCTTTCTTTCGTATCTATCTTGTTAGGATCTTTTCTTTCTTTAAGATATTCATCCAAGTGTATTATCTTGCCTTATCTTAATTTGTCTTCGGCTTGTCTTTATTCTTATCCTAAATTCATTCTTGATATTTTTCAGGATGAATCGGGGAAATGCCAGAGTTAGGGGTCGCGGTATTGCCCCAGCTCCTCAACCTGTTGCTCCAGTCAGGTTCACTGTTCTTTGTAAGGAATTCTCTCAACTTGGTGGAACCCCATTCATCGGTTCAGAGACTATCATTGAGGCTCAGCAGTGGTTGCGGAGTCTTGAGACGATATTTACTGGTCTTGACATTACTGATGCTCAGAAGCGTCAGCTTGCAGCCTGGCAGTTGCATGATTCTGCTTTAGATTGGTGGGAGTCCGTTACGGCTAACACCGTCGAGGCTGATCTCACTTGGGAGCAGTTTAGGTATCCTTTGGGTTATCTTAATTTTGTTCCTATTTTTCCTTTCTTTGAATCTATCTTAAGCCTGTTTTCTGTATCTCTTTTCCAGGGAGGCTTTTGTGGCAAAATGGATGCCAGAAGCCGGGAAATCTCAGCTTTATCGTGAGTTTATGGATTTGAAGCAGGGTACCATGTCTTTTTCTGAGTATGAGAGGAAATTCAATGAACTTTCAAGTTCGGTCCTGGCCTTATTGATACTCCTCTTAAGAAGAATGAGAAATTTATTGCTGGTGCTCGGCCAGATATTATAGTCGCCTTATTTCTCATGTTCATGGTTCTTTCACCCAGCTTATGGATATGGCTATTCGCTATGAGAATCCCACATCCAAAAGTCCTGCTGTTTCTGGTGCTCACTCTTCCTCTGCAGTTTCCAAGAAGCGTAAGCCAAATTTCCAGCAGCAGAAGAAGAATTGGCAGAAGCGTCCTGGTTTGGGATCTTCATCATCTGCCCCTGCTCAGAGGCAACCAGTTGATCTCTCCTCCATCACTTGTTTTAGGTGTGATGAGAGACGGCACTATGCCAATAGCTGTCCCACATTATCAGGTGCTGCAGTTCCTCCACCTGCTCAGTCGGCTAGACGTGATCTCTGCCATATCTGTCTCCAGCCAGGTCATTTTAAGAAGGATTGCCCTACCCAGCAGAGAGGTACCCCTTCTGGTATATTTGTTGTCACTTCTGCCTCATCTCCAGTTCCTCCACCTGCCCCTGCTCCTAGTGATGACCAAGGTACACTCCAGGGTTCATTTACTTTATTTCATCATCCTGTTCGTGTGTTGTTTGATACTGGTGCTTCACACAGTTTTATTTCTGTTGATTTGTGTGATAAGTTTGAACATCTCCTTTCTCCTGAGTATACTTCTGTTCCATTATGTGTTTCAAATCCTATTGGGGGTCCTGCTAACCTTAATCGGATTTGTCGAGAGGTGAAACTTCTCCATTCTGATCATCGCTTTAGTGGTGATTTTTATATTCTGGGCTTCGATGCTTTTGATTTATTGCTTGGTCAGGATTGGTTAGTGAATCATAATGCTCATATCTCTTGTAAAGCCCGGTCTGTTCAGCTTGTTGATGATCAAGGGAATTCCTTGATTATTCAGTGCCGCATGCCTCAGGATTTTGCTGGCAACTTTATTTATTTTTGGATTCTTCTTCCAGTGACCTTGATTCAACCCTTGTGGTTAGATTTTATCCCGATGTATTTGGAGAAGTCATTTCTTTACCTCCGAAGCGAGAAATTGATTTTCGGATTGATCTTATTCCTGGTGCTCGACCTATTGTTCTTCCTCCTAGAAGAATGGCACCCCGCGAGAAGGTTGAGATGGGAAAGCAAATTGAAGACTTATCTTCCAAAGGTCTGATTAGGCCCAGTTTTTCTGAATGGGGAGCTGCGGTAGTTTTTGTCACCAAATCTGATGGTTCACTTCGGATGTGTGTTGATTATAGGGAGCTGAACAAGCTCACTATGAAAAACAGATATCCTATGCCTCGTATCAATGATATGTTTGATCAGCTTCATGGTGCCACTATTTTCTCTCAGCTTGACCTTGCCACAGGTTTTCATCAGCTCAGGGTTGCTGAGGATAGCATTCCCAAGACTACTTTCCGCACTGAGAATGGATTTTATGAATGGTTAGTCATGCCTTTTGGTTTGACTAATGCTCCTGCTTTCTTTGTTGATTTGATGAATCGTGTTTTTCGTGATGTGCTTAATAAATTTGTGCTAGTCTTTGTTGATGATATCCTTGTCTTCTCTAAGACTAAGGATGAGCATAAGTCGCATTTGAAATATGTTCTTGAGACTCTCAGAAATCATCAGTTAAAGGCTAAATTTTCTAAATGCCATTTCTGGAAGGATGAAGTCCGTTATCTCGGGCATATTGTTTCTAGTAATGGAGTCTCTGTTGATCCAGTTAAGATTGCTGCGATCAATGTAAGTCTTTCTTTTTTCTCTTTCTCTATCATTTTAATAATTCTATTTTTTTCCTATTGCTTTA
Source organism: Allium cepa (assembly GCA_030765085.1). Lineage (NCBI taxonomy): Eukaryota > Viridiplantae > Streptophyta > Magnoliopsida > Asparagales > Amaryllidaceae > Allium > Allium cepa. The sequence goes on along the minus strand of CM060935.1, from coordinate 326,028,133 downwards.
TTTTTCCTCGATTTTTCCAGGATTGGGAAACTCCAAAGACTCCATCTGATATTCGTAGTTTTCTGGGCCTTGCCGGTTACTACCGGAGATTCATTGAGAATTCTGCTCGGATTGCTGCACCTCTCACAGCTTTAACTCGGAAGAATGCCAGATTTGTCTGGAGTGATAAGTGTAAGGCTGCATTCAGCGAGTTGAAGAGCAAGCTAACTTCCGCACCAGTTCTTACTGTTTCGAATGGGAGTGAGGGATTTACAGTTTATACTGATGCTGGTCGTGAGGGTTTCGGTGTTGTTCTCATGCAGGATGGTAGGGTTATTGCCTATGCCAGCCGTCAGTTGAAGACCCACGAAGCAAATTAGGCTGCTCATGATTTAGAGTTACTTGCTGTTGTCTTTGCTTTGAAACTTTGGAGGCATCATCTCCTTGGAACCAAGTTTAAGCTTTTCACAGATCATCAGTCTCTGAGATATATCTTCACCCAGAAGGATCTGAATCAGAGGCAAGTTCGTTGGCTTGAGTTTCTGGCTTCTTACGACCTCAACATTAACTATACTCCCGGTAAGGCTAATGTTGTGGCGGATGCTCTGAGTCGGAAGAAGGCTTTGTTGTGTCAGCTTGTTGTTTCTTCTTCTCCTCTTCTGGATCAGATTATGGCTAAGCAGGATGAGGATGAGATGCTTAGATTGATGAAGGAGAGTGTTCGTAGCAGAGTTGGTGGTAGTAGAGGTAGTAGTGGAGCTCAGATTGATGACAAAGGGATTTTACGGATTAACGGCAGGATTTGTGTTCCAAAGGTTGATAGTTTGAGACAGGAGTTGCTTCAGGAAAATCATAGATCCAGACTTTCTATTCATCCTGGTGTGTCGAAGATGTATCAGATATGAAGAGGCTTTATTGGTGGAAGGGGATAAAGAGGGATATCTCTATCTTTGTTAGTCGGTGTGCGACTTGTCAGCAAGTCAAAGCCGATCACCAGAAGACCCCTGGTTTGTTGCAGCCCCTCGAGATTCCTAATTGGAAGTGGGAACAGGTTTCCATGGATTTCATCGATGGTTTACCGAGGACTCGGAAAGGCAATGAGAGTATCTGGGTTATTGTTGATAGACTGACCAAGTCCGCTCATTTTATTCCGGTCAAGTTTACTCGTTCTGCTTCTAGTTTATCTGAGATTTACATGAGAGAGATCGTTCGTCTCCATGGTGTTCCTCTCAGTATTGTTTGTGATCGTGACCCTATCTTTACTAGTCAGTTCTGGAAGGCTTTTCAGGAATCTTTGGGTACTCGTTTGAATCTGAGCACTGCTTATCATCCTCAGACCGACGGTCAGACGGAAAGAGTAAATCAGATTCTCGAGGATCTTCTTCGTGCTTGTGTGCTTGATTATGGAGGATCTTGGGAAGATTATCTCTATCTTGCCGAATTTACCTACAATAATAGCTATCAGGTATTATCTTATCTTCTGTTTTCAGTCTATTCTTGATCTTTTTATCTATCTCATTCCATCTTTGCATTCAGGCCAGTCTCAAAATGTCTCCGTTTGCTGCTTTATACGGGCGACCTTGTAGATCTCCTTCTTGCTGGATTGAATCCGGTAATCGTTTGGTTCTTGGTCCTGAAGTGATTTTGGAAGCTTCTGAGAAACTTGAAGAGATTAAGAAGAAGCTGAGAGCCGCTCAGGATAGACAGAAGAAATATGATGATAGGCGTAGGCGGAATTTGGAATTTGCTGTTGGCGATCAGGTGTTCCTTAAAGTTTCTCCCTTGATGAATGTCATTCGCTTTGGTCGTAGAAGGAAGCTTTCTCCTAGGTTCATTGGTCCTTTCCGCATCATGGAAAGAGTTGGTTCTTTGGCTTATCGTCTGGATTTGCCCGAGAAGCTTTCTGGAGTGCATGATGTATTCCATGTATCACATCTTCGCCGTCATCTCCACGATCCATCTCTTATTGTCCAGCCTTCTGCTCTTGATAGTTTGGATATTGAGCCTAACCTGACTGTTGAGAGGAAGCCACTTCGTATTGTCGATAGAGATAAGAAGCAGCTCAGAAGAAAATCTATTAATCTGGTCAAAGTACAGTGGAGTACTGATGATCGAGATTGTACTTGGGAAACGGAGGAGAGCATTCGTGCTTCGAATCCGAAACTATTCGTTTCAGGTACTATTTTGTTTCTCTATCTTGTTTCTCTTTATTTTTCCTTTCCGTTCTTTTCGAGGACGAAAAGATTTGAGTGGGGGAGAGTGTAACAACCCTAGATTTTGACTATATATTTAAATTTGACTTTATTTCATTTTGAAATTAATTTAAATTTGTTTATTTGTGTGATATCATTTCTAAACATTCTTAAAATGAAAATGTAATTTTTCCAAAATTTACTGTATTTATTTCCTATTTTTAAAGGCTGTTTTCTAATTTTCTACCATTTTCTTCATTTTAAATTTATTTATTTTATTTCAAATTTGTTTTATTTGTGAAATTTCATCTCTAAATATTTTCAAAATAATAATAGAATTTTTCCAAAATTTACTGTATTGATTTCCTATTTTTAAGGGCTGTTTTCCCCTTTTTGCTATTTTATGCATTAAAAATTATATTTAAATTAAATTTTAAATATTTATTTTGTGAATAAAATTTTGTTTTATGTTATTATTTATGTTTAAAAATACTTTACAAGCTCATATGAATTTATTTTTATTTATTTCATTTACTTTTAAATTTTCTTGTCTAGTTCACTGTTTTAACTATTTTTCCATAATTTTACTCTATATAATTAATAAATGGTATATATATTTTTATATTTTTTTAAAGTTTCTAAATTTTATCTGATAATATTGTTATTTCAGAATATATAAACTTTTATAAATAATTAAAGGTAAATTGAAAGGGTTTGTGACTTTTATTTCCAATGGCTTTTGATTTTCCCGCCTTTTCACATTTTTAACTTACTTTTGCCATCAATTAGCCATAATAACTCACATACTTCAGCTGCCTACCTCCATTATTCATTCACGTACATCATTTCTCATCTCATTAAAAAAAATTTCGGCCATAACTTGTTTGAGAAGTTGGTAAAATTCTATTTTTCTTTTATCTCCTTTTGTTCACTTATGCTGATTTTTCGTTTGATTTGCACTTGATCTTCTTTATCATAGGATCGGCCATGCCCCTCTCCAGCCCCTGCCACCACCACCACCACCTAAGCACGCCACCAGCACCTCCTCCTCACTGACCATCCCCATCCGTACCACCCTTGGTGGTAGTTCCTTCACCAAGTTCACCAAACTCCAACATCTTGACCTAGCCAAGCACAAGCCTTCACATCCACCACTTCCACCACCCATGGCCGCCACCTACGTGACCACCACCACCTCCAGCACCTCCAGCACCCTCTACCACGTCACCACAGTGGACCCCACTCCTCTGGCCGTGACCACAGCAGCCTTGGCCGAGCTTTGTTTGCTTGAAACTTGTGATGTTGTTAGTAGTTACGCCTTGTTGTGTTGTTGTTCCATCTCCATAACTTTTGCCATCAACAAACTCATGTTAGGCCGACCTTAGCAACCCAGACCTGACCCAAAACCATTGCCTTAGACCTGTACTCCACCTCTGGCCGAGCCTATGGGATATCGGAAGCAAGTGCAAAGCATTTCATCTTTGTTTTATGAAATTATTTCTAGCATAGTTTATCGTATTTTTGGTCTGAAACCTTATAATTGTTATATTGTTTGTTTGATTGGTATTCGAGGGAATTAATCCTTGGCTCCTCCATTCGTATCTGTGTCGTGCTTTTGTGCTTGTGTAGATCCCGTTTGTGCAATTCGTCGTTGTGTCATCAACTCAAGACAGTGAGTTATTCTCACCAGACAGTTTTATACTTATATGAATAGTAAATTGATCACTTGTGAATATGTAAACTGCATCACTATATTATTATTTGCTATGTCACTATTATATGATGTTCACCCATGCTTAAACACCTATTATGACATTTGTTACTGTTATATTATGCTGTTCTGTTATTTTATCCGTTTATCACACTGCAAGTTCCCTTTAGATTAGAATCACTATGGGTTGAAATGATACATACCCGAACGGACTTTAGAATAAGGAAAAATCATTATGGGCTGAAATGATAGGCCTGAATGATTTTCAAATTTATTTCATTTACTTGGGACTGCGGGTTTGAAATGATAAAACTCGGATTTTTCTTTGTAAATTACGGGTTGAAATGATATATTACCCGTATCACTTTTCCTAGTGTAGAAAATTATATACAGACCCGTAGTTAATATATTTTTCTAAAATTTTTAAAATTATTTTAGAAATGTAAATATTAAAATATTTTGATTTAAACCTAATTAAAAATTATTTTTGTTAAAATATTATTGATTTTCTGAATAATTACAAGTGAAATAAATTGACGAAAAGGTTAGAAAATTTTGAATGTAAGCTATTTTAGGAAATTTGATTTAATTATAATTTGAAATTAAATAGAATATGAAAGCATGATAAATTTATGATAATTTGAATTTAAAGGAATTTAAAGTGATTTTATATCATATTAATGATTTTAATAAAGTTGAAATGTGAAATGAATGAATATTTAAGTTGAAATTTTAAATTGTAACTAAAATTGGAACTTTTGGAATTGACTTAAAAGTGAATTTTTAATTAAGTAAATAAAAATATAAACTAAGTTATGTTTGAGAATTTTAACTTAGGTGTTAGGTTGAAATTTAAATGTAATGAATTTAAAATTGGACACTGCAATTTAATAAGTGAATTAGTGTTAAATATGAATTTTTAAATGGAAATTTAACTTTATGAAATCATGAGATTAAAGAAAATTAAATGATGGTTATAAAAGTAAAATTATGTGATTTTATAAGTTAAAAGTGAATTATAGAAAATATAATTGTTTGATTAAACTAAGTTTTTTCTCTGAAACTAATGTAACACTATTACAGCATTTTAAACGCTGTCTTTGTTAAATTTAACTGTTTTGAATATAACTTTCTGTAGCAATTTCCAAATGCTGCGAAAGTTGAATTTTCACTGTTTTGATAAAAATTAAGTGAGTGAATGAACTTTGAAAGTTGAAAATTTTGGAAGTTTAATAATTAAATTATTAAATGTAATAACTTCACTTTTAAAGGATTTAAACGAAGTAATTTGCTGGAATTGAACTATTTTGAAATGTGAATGGTATTTTTAAATTGAATAAAAAAAATGAATATGTTTTTCAAATGAAATGATAAGTTGATATTTTGAAATGGATTTGACATGATATTGGATTTTGAGAAATAAATACCATTTTTGAATTTATAACTACGAGTTATAATAACGATTGGTTGTTAAAGAGACCGGGATCGGATATGGGCATACTCTCTGTCGATACCGAAAACCACTTTAACAACTGCGTGCGCGGTGGAGATTCCAGAATGAAGTAGGATGGTGACGACGTTCCTAAGGTACATTTGGTGAACCTAACTCCCGTGAGTTAGCATAAGGTGGCTAAAACAGGAGCGATCTCGGGCCAAAGGAGGTAGCACCTCTGGCTGAACACACTTCTTCGATACCATTCTATTACTGTTGTGATCGATTGGGTGCACCCCTTGATTTTTGGAGTGTTGTTCGGGATGGGCGTATGTGGCTGCTGCATTACCACCGGCCCGTGTGCGTAATTGGTATATCTACCCTGACATTGCCTTGTGTGCCGTGTCACCTACCATACCGAGCCTTTACTACGAGTTTGTCTTTCTCCCGTAGCCCGTGTGGTATCCTCTGACAGTCACCCAGAGTGGAGATGGCATGATATTGGATGGACTACTGGGACTATTATGTGTGAAGGGTTATATGGGTAGCCCGGAACGCTATTTAAAAGTATGTTTATTTTACTGTAGACATTAGTATAATAGCGAAATATTACTATATAGTAAATAGTTTAACGGATCCTTAGAGGATGGGCGGTCGCAGGCATCCTTTAAGTTACTTGTATCTTTATTACAGTTCACTTGAGTTGGTTTACATTATATAAGTATATATTGTCCTGACTCGAGTGTTTTGTGTTTTGCTTTACGCTCGGGTCAGCCTGAGTATTCACAGCTTTGGATTCTCTTCCTGGAGCTGGTCTTTCACTGGAGTTTCTACTTATATACATATTTATCTACTTCTGTTTCAGCTGTATTAGTTTATCTCATGTATTAGTGAACTTCTATGTATTTGGGATTTCTATTCTGTTGTTTTTTTCAGACTATATTATGTATTTGGTTTGACACTCTGTTATAGTAGCTTCATGAACTACTATGTTATTTTATATTCCGCTGCGAGTTATTCTGTTTATTCTGTGTCTGTGATTCTGTATATTTGATTTCATTTGCTCCAAATTTATTTACAATCTGTTATTTCGCATCATTCAAGTCTGACATGTGTGGATTATTGTCGATTTGAATGGTACGAAATTGGGGGTTGTTACAGATTCATTGAAGTCATTATCCATATTTCTTTATACTGCCGATGATATGAGGCGAAAGCGATGTTTATTGAGTCTTATCTTTAAAACTTCGCTCGCCGATGTTCCATTTGCTTAAGTGTGTGTTATGCCACTTAAGTATGACTTTATCATCAATATCTCTCCTACTTGCCAAGAAGAGATGTTGTCCTTTCTTATGATGTTGAAACCCTGTTTAAGGCATGGCATCCTTTATGAAAAAGGATACCATAGCTTTCACCTAATTATCCTTATCGATTATTCTGTTTAACTGATGATTTTAGCTAGCCTGACCCGTGTGTTTTCACTCGGGTCAGACCGAGTTATTTCAGATATCATCTATTTGGGTTAGCTTGAATTTGATGTTGGATATCAGTTCTTCTTTCTCTTGAGTAGTTTATTTCTTCCGCATATTCTGATGTTTTTACATTTGATTCGATATATGGTGTGGTCGTGTACCACCTTTATTGTATTCATATTGTATTGGACTGAACGTGTATCAGTGTATATGTATATATATGATGTTCGTTACTGTTCTGTTATGTGATTTACATTCAGTTATTGTATTTTGTTCTGATAGATCCGTTAGCCACCTATAGTTTTGGATTAAGCATTTACTGGGTGTGTCGATCCACTTGAGTTGAAAATTTATAATGCGTTTATCGACGTATTCAATGGTTGTTTAAGACAAAATTATAGATGGTCGCCCTTAACCAGCCCTATTCTCCGCTTTAGTAGACGGAATTACTCGTTAATTCTCTTTGCTAAGGTGGGTCTCGAGGTGGGGCGTTACATAGACCGTGGTGCCTGTATATAATTCTCTATCCTATGGTCAAGTGATACGGATATTTATCATTTCAATCTGCAATTTAAAATAAAATTGCGGTTATATATCATTTCAAACCGCAACCCTGAATGAAATAAAAATGCATAATAACTTGCAATTTAAAATAATATATAATACAACATCCATTCATCCATCAACAGATCATACATCCATCACAATCATCATCCAAAACAAACAATAACATCAATAAATAACAATTAATTACTGGCAGTTTATTATTCAATAATAAATTAATTTAATTGGCAGTTTATATGCAATAATAAATTGAATAACAATTTAATTCAAATAAAATCCAATTTAACCGAGATGATGATTAAATATATGCCAAACAGTTGTAAATAAATTTCTAATTACATTAACAATTAATATAACAAACATAAGAAATTTTAGAAGTTGTGAGTGGGTTAAAACACTCACCTTTTGAATTTAAATTGAATTTAAATCCAATTTAAACCCAAAATTTGACAGTCTCAGAATCCGCCCAAACAAGCGTCAAAAAGTCCGGAATTTCAATACGAACCTAGCGTAGAAAACCATGCGTGAAATGGAGTTCATATGCAAGAGTTATTGATATTTAAATGTTTGAATTTCAAATTAAAATAAAAAAACAAAAGAAAATGAATACCCTACGTACCACGTCGGCACTGCATCGTCCACCTCCTAACCTAATACGCACGAGCACGTTCGAGCCTGCAAATTCGAAGCCGCCATCGCCAATACCTTGCCGCGCCCAGAACTACCACCGCACCACCGAGCATCACTGCTTTGTGCACCGGCCACCACGACGCCTCCATACCCACGATTGATCGACACCCACGATGCCAGAAAAGCAACAACCAAACACACCTAGCCTCCACAAAATTTTAAACCCTAGGCGAATTTTAGTGAGAAATCTGACCATCAAAATGACGAACAAACCATATAGATTGACTCCCCTCGGTCCCCTCTGCAAAACCCAGAAATGGTTCGACGATCCGACAACTTTCACCGACGCGTGATGGACGGCTGAGACTTCTTCGATTTTTTTCGGTCAAACGACAATCCAAAACGAAAAACGAATTTACCAGAAGATTACGCACTTCGAGAGCTTCAACTTATATTTTTTCTGAATTTTTCCGAGGAGTTTGAATTTTTGGATATGAATTTGATTTGTAACTTGATTTAGAATCTGTTTGTCTGCCATTGAAGAGGACAGAAAGAATTGTACATACAGACAGATGGGAAATAGGGAGGCTAAGGTTTATAGCAGGATATTTATAGGCAAAATTGAAATTAGAATGAGTGGGTCCAATTGATATACGCGTTGAACGATATATGGCCCGAAAAGCCCGTTCTGACTCCGAAACGAAATTGGTTCAACCCAAATATCAAAATAGATGTTTTAAACTCTTTTAAACGCGATAGAACAGGTTTTACGTCCTAATTCCATCGTATGAAGAAGTTATGGTAAAATCAATATTTTCAAATTGATCTCAATTAATCGATTTCAAGGCGTTTCAAGTCCGTACGATCAAACGACAAGTCCGATCGAGACGAAACTTGAAATCCTACAATAATTCACCGTTACGGATCTAATGAAACTTGTTTCGTCGAAATCCGAGTCAGTGGCCAAAATGGCTATTTTTATATTAATTAAATAAATTAAAATTCATTATTTAAATCACTTTTTCACTTCCACTTCCAAAATTTACAAATCTTATCGGTTTTGTTTTTCTTAAACAATCTCAGTGATTTAAACCAAATTTAGATGTCAATTAAATGTTGATTCAATCATAAATTTCAGTGTAAAATTTAAATTTCATTATATTCATCAATTATAAATTAACTTTTCAAAAATTCCATTGAATTCACTATTCATTCTTATTATTCAATCCATTATAGCCAAATGGATGAAATTAACAGACATAAATATTTTCCAATTTCAACTAAATTTTGAATTAACGTAATAATAAATGTTTAATTTCACTTAATTGCAATAAACTCAATTACCCTAATTCTTTATATTCAAATAAATAAACAAATCTTGATTTACAATCTTTTCATTAACCAATAGTCATATTATAAATGGAATTTACATTATCTCCCATTATTAATTACCATCAGTTAAGATCTTAACATTTGTTTCATAAATTTATTTGCCCTGCCCTAAATTAGTTACTGTATTTATAAGTTTATTGTTTACAGACACAAGTTACTCGTTTACCTAATTCCAATTTCGTAACCACATTCAATCAATTAATTGGTATTACATTGACATTTAAATTTATTAGCTTATACCAACACTATTATCATTAATTGCAAATGGATTACCAATTTTAGTCAGTACCCTAAATAACTAATGTATATTAATCTACATTATTCCCAACTTACAAATTTTGAATTAATTACTATTTATTATTATTGCTTCACTGATTAATTCAATATTTGCATTGGTTTATCTTATATTAAATTTATTACCCAATATTCCTATATTCATCTTAGATTTGTTTAAATGGCTATATTTCAAATGTGAAATCTTGTCTATTACCCATTTTAATTAAGGTTTTAAAACGATTAATAAAATTTCCTTCGTCCAAGCCTTTTTATCAATTATTTCCCTTCTAATAAATTCATATTTCTGTTATACTTACATTCACACTTCCGTTATTATTTTAACAATTATTAAACATTATGATCAATTATCTAACATTGATTGTATAAATTTTCCATTTATAACGTATTATTGTATCAATGGATAAAATTTTAATTCTATTCCCCAAATCTACTACTTTCAATCAATTAAAACATCACAATTGTTTAAATCAATTGGATTACACTACATTTATTATTTATTAACTTGTTCTAACTTTATTACCTAAATTTACGTTCAGTTACTATTAAGCAATACTATTTCATTTAATTCAATAATTACACTTGTTTTACTCAAATTCCCGTTATTGTAAACCTTTATTTGTTCATAAAAATTTAATTACAATTCCAATTCAATCCACAATTTCAACATGCAACTTATAATAATTGTTTACAAGTATGAATGGAATTAACACTAATTTCAAATATTATCTTAATTTACATTAACATAATAATTAATTACCTTTAATGAATTTTATTCCCCAGTTTGTTGAACGCAATCAATTTGACCTTACATACCTCAACATTCCCATTTTTATCTTAATTCCAATTCACTATAGTATCAAATTTCAATTTCTTGCAATAAGCTCATTTATTATAAATTTGCAAACCAATAAATTTAGTTTCCAATAAATAGGATTGATTCAATTCAACCTTTTTAATTAAGTCTATATTAATCAATATAATATTTCATAGGTTAATTCTTAACGTTTACTTCATTATAAATTATAAAATTTTTATTTCTTTATAAATTTAAATTCCAAATCTTATTAATATGACAAATTTAATGAACGAAATTTACGGGTCGTTACACTCTCCCCCACTCAAAACTTTTCGTCCCCGAAAAGGAACAAGAAGGGAAAAGAAATAATTAAGGAAATAATATATCCTTTTTAAAATGTTAAATCTATAAAAATTAATTTACAAAATCAATCAATTTAAACAAAATATATCAATTTATAATTCTTGAGATGGCACAAGGTGGCTAAAACAGGAGCGATTCCGAGACAGTGAGGTAGCTCATCTTATCGGACACACTCCTTCGATACCATTCCATTTTATTCTAACTTTGATATTAATTCGGTGGCCACTTTTGATTTTTGATTTTAGGGGTGTGGCTTGAAGTGGGCGGTAGCTACACGCTATGCGTCACCACCAGTCCGGATAGTAATTGTATATCTACCTTGGCATTGCCTTGTATGCCGTGTCACCTACCCTAGAGCGCCTTGGACGAGTTTGGTTTTGTCCCGTAGCCCGTGTGGTATCCTCTGGTGGCTTCCCGATCAGGAGGGACTATGATACTTGCTGGATTACTGGGACTATTACGTGGTAAGGGCTATATGGGTAACACATTAACGCTATTTAAAAGTAAGTTTATTTTACTGTAGACACTATTATAATAACGAAATATTAATACATAGTAAATAGTTTAATGGATCCTCATGAGATGTGAATCCCGAGCATCTCTTAAGTTACTGTACTCACGTTTGACACTAGATAGGAGATGTCAAATCCCGTAAACATCTTTGACGCTGTTCCACTCATATTTTACCGTTGATTTAGCTCACATAAGATCTTTTAGTTCTGACTCGAGTGTTTTGTCTTTTCAATTCGCTCGGGTCAGTATGATCATTTCAGGGTTTGAAGATCTTATTTCTAGAGGACGAAGACGAAGATCGTATTACCATTATTTATTATATTATTCTGTTGCATTCATACTGTTCCGCTGCACTATTTATTTTTCTCTGGTTTGTGTAACTCTGATATGGGTTGTATAAGTATAATCAAATGTTTTGTAAAACAGCTTTGTGAACTGTTTATTTGATTATTATATTTTTTCGCTCGGCTGCAAGATTCTGTTCTGTTTTTTCTTTCTTTCTTTTCTTTCTTATTCACCCCAATAACAATCCGTCCTTCTGTATGGTTTTAGTCTGACGTGTGTGGTTTATCGTGGTTATAAAACGTACAAAAAGGCGGGATGTTACATCTGGTATCAGAGCTTTGGTTTAGCGATAAATCTTAGCTTTGTGGGGTCTGACTCTTTACTAATAGGGTAGTAATACACTATGATGAGTCGGTGAGCGTATATATATGATAGAGCGTAGTTGTTAGTGTTATAAAAGATTTTGATATTATGTTAATTTGTTCCGTTTTGTATTTTTAAATTCTGGTTGGTGCATAGGATGCTAGGACATCAATAGGGATTTCTAAACACTTAATAGGACAGACCAACAAAATATTTATTTTGAATATAGGTGCATGAAATAATTTTGCCTATTATATTTTCTATATATATAAATTAATTTTTTATAAATGATATATATATGTAGTTACAATATATTGGTTGTTAGATAATGAAATTTATAAATAATAGTTGAAATGAGATTGAAAATAAAATAAACGAAAATTGGGAATTTAGAACTTAAGTTTCGGGGTTTTGAAACTTTCTTTCGAATGATTTTGGGATATAATAATAATATTTCTAGAGTAATTTATGATATAAATGTTTCAGTATAATTCAAAAGAATTGTTTAAAGAAATTTTGGAAAGAAATAAGTTCTGTACTCCCCTCTCTGTCGTTGGAAAGTAATTTCGATGATTAGTGCACGCATCATTGACATTCATTTTCGAGTTTCTAAGCGGGAAGGCCATTGTAGTAGTTTTACTGCAGATTTATTTTGATAAACAAATATAAATTTTAAACTGTTTTAAATATAATTGGATATATAAGTTGCAAGTATATATTTATCTATTATTTTAAAATGATTTGAAATTTAACTCGGTATTTAGTTCTTATGTTTCCGTTAATTAATAGTTTCAATTAGTGTAGTGAAATGGAATGTAACTAATTAATAATTGGGACCTCTAAATGAAATAAAAGATTAAATGTGAGGTTATAAATGAAATAAAAGGAAAGTTGGAATCTATAATCTATGAAAAGCGAAGGGCATGATGATTGAACATTAGATTTATTAAAAGTAATAAGATAATCTTGAGTAATTTCCAATTACATTCTTAAAAAGCATATATATAACATTCCAAAAGATTTAAAAAGTTGAAATGTTAATAAGAAAATGTAATAGAATATTATACAAGTAATACTTAGATAATGAAAGTGCTCAATAAAATTTGCTTTATAAATAAGAAATTTGACATGGAAATAGTTATAAACTTGAGTCAAAATTTTAATACTACTAACTAAATAAAATAGGAAATGAGTAATGTAAGTAAAGGTTTTGAACTTAAGCTAATGTTGAAACTAATTATTATTAAAGTAAATGAATGAAATGGAGTAGTGAATAAATGAATGTAATGCAATAAAAAGAGAATTTACATGATATGAATGAATGGAAATATGAAAATTTGCAAGAAATAAATGTAAAATTAAAAAGATAAATCATTATATGAATGAAAAGGAAATCAAACAACAAATGTTATGAAATGAGATTAATAATAAATGAACTTGATCTATTATTTGAAATTGTTGTTTGTTTGGTCTATGGTTGTTTGGGCAAGGATGCTTTAGAATTTTATGGATGTTTGAATAATCTATTTAGTTTCATCTAAGATTATTGAGTAAAAGGTGCACTTAGTAGTTTATATTTCATTCCGTACAATTTAAAGTTTTTTAACGCGAACAACTATTTGTTTTGTTTGATATGAATGGATAATTAATTTGTGTTCATTTTTGTATGATGTGATTGCAAGTGTTTTTTGTTTTACTATCGATTTATTTGTTAGTGGTTGAAAGAACCTTAAATATTTCATTTTATATAATTGTTAACCTTTCGGGATTATATAAGTGAAATACAGGTTATGGAAGCAATTGCTAATGCTTTTGGTTTCATAAATAAGCGTTATTTACCCGACAAATAGGTACGTTTTTCGGATTATGGTTTATAGCGTTATTATATTGTTTTTCCCATGTTCAGATATATTATTTTGGAAAATATATGATGTATATTGTTATATTTGATATTACATTTTCTCCCAAGCCTCTCCGCACAAAGGAGACTCTGCCGAAATTTTACATGAATTTTGGACTTAGAATTTTTTTGAAAATGTTTCCAAACTTTATTAATTTAAGTACAAAAAGAATTTAATGCTTTATTTATTTATAAATTTAATATTTTGAGTAAGATATATTGATTTCGTAATTCTTCTTTTCCCTTCTTTTTCCTTTTCGGGGACGAAAAGTTTTGAGTGGGGGAGAGTTTAACGACCCATAATTTTCGATAATTAAATTTGGTTAATTTAATAAGTTTTAGTAATTTAATTCGAAAAGAAAATAAAAAAATTTGTAATTTAATAATTAAATCACAAAATAATGATAATAATGCTAATGCAAGTGAAAAAATAATTGATTTAGTGCAATCCCAATTAATTGAAACCAATTGTAAGGTTATAATTGATGGTAATTAATAAATTGGGAAATAAGTTCAAAGTATATTAATTGATGAATTAATATGTAATAAACTATAATTTGATAAAATCAATGTTAGGGTAAATTAAGGAAATAATTGGAAATAATGTTAATTCAATTTATAGTATGACAATTGGTTGATTTAAAGAACGGAAATCAAGATTTATTAATTTATTTGAAATTTAAAAATTCAATAATTGGATTTATTGCAAATAAATGAAATTAAATATTTAATTATTAATTTAATGGAGATTAAGATGAAATCCGAGAATATTGATGTAATAAACCATGAACCAATGTTAATTTCATCCATTTGATAATAATTTATTGAATACAGGATTTGAAATCAAATAAATGGGTTTATTGAAATCTCAATTGATAGTTAGTGAATTTACTTAAATTTGAAATTTAATATGGTGATGGGTAAATTAATTAACTTAAATTGGATATCTGAACTTTTCTAAATTATTGGAAAGGTTTAAGAAATAAAAAATAATGAGATTTGTTAAATTATAGAATTTAAATTGAAGAAGTGATTAATTAAACTAATATTAAATTATTTAATTAACTGGAAAATTGCCATTTTGGACACTGACTTGATTTCGACGAAACCAGTTTCATCGGATCCGTAAAGGTGAATTATTGTAGGATTTCAAGTTTCGTAGCAATCAGACTTGTCGTTTGATCGTACAGACTCGAAACGCCTAGAAATCAATTAATTGAAATCAATTTGAAATAACTTGATTTTAGCATAACTTCTTCATACGATGGAATTTGGACCTGAAACCTATTCCATTGTTTTTGAAATATTTTAAAACGTCTATTTTGATATATATGTTGACCCATTTTCGTTTCGGAGTCGAAACGGGCTTTTTGGGCCATATATCGTTATTCACAGCTACTTGACTATTATTATTTTGAACTTTAGACATTATTATAATACGACTTGATTTTATATAGAAATGGTTTGGTGATCATAAGGTAAAAGACGACCATGTTTATATGAAGCGTGGTCTTACAATATCTTTATTTTGAAAAGGTTCTATAACTTAATAAATCAAATTGATTATGTTTTCTCACGTCGGTTTACCAGATTGATCCGTATGTTATTATATTATAATAATGCTCGTGCCAGACCGAGCATATTACCGATAGAGATTTGTATTGCTTTGGAGCTCAAGAGACGAGATGGAGACTGAGACGTATTCTCGTACTTGTTTTATTCCCCTATAGTGTTTGTTGAAATTATCAGTAATTGTGAGGACATGTTATTATAACTGTCCAGGCTGGTAATTATTGACTTGTGCACTCTAATTTGAGATATGTATATTACAATTTTGATTTGTGTAAAGAACTATTGATATCATATGTTATTCTATCCGCTGTGAGATTCTGTATATGTTTAGCTTTTTTTTTCTTCTATCTTCTTTCTTTTCCCCTAACAATCTGTCTTTCCAGCACTCGTTTGTTCGGCATGCTATACAGTGAACAGATTGATGTCGATTTTTGAGGGTCGAAAATTCAGATCGTCATATGTGGTATAAGAGCTTAGGTTGGCGATATACCTAGGCTTTGGCAATGTTTGGTCATTAAAGATAAGGTCAGTAACACCCTAGAATGAGTTTGAGTGTATTAATAGACATGAGCGCGTATTTGTTAACGAATATAAAATACTTTATATTGTGTTGACTTATCGGTTGAGTGTTTATGAATTCTAGTTGGTAAGGGAAGTATAACCGTATTGATAGGGATTTCTAAACTCTTGAAAAAGGTAAACTACACAGTATTTTTTTGTGGGTAAATGAAATAATTTTCCCCGAACTATATGTTGATATGAAAGAAATATTTCTCCATAATATTATGGTGCATATATTTGGAGTGTTTGGTTGATATTATTATAATATAAATAAGATTATAAAATTTGGAATGGGTTATATAACCAAATTAGAAGTATATAAGAATGATTTATACAAAGAAGTTACAACTGGAATTGGATTTAAACCAAAATTTGAAATTTAAATCCTGATAATTTTGGAAAATGCTTTAACTGAATTCTTGGGAATTTTTAAATCTAAGAGATTTTGAACTGTTTCATAAAGTGATTTGTGGAGAATAATGGGGAATTATTTTGGAGATATTTTGGAATAGAAATTATTTTTAAATGGGTTTTGGAAGTAAGAAAGCACTAAACTCACTTCATTCACTAGAAAATAAATCTGGTGTTGACGGCAGCATCAGTAGTGCTCATTTTCTAGTTTCTAAGTAACGGATTGCTACCGTAGTAATTGACTATGATTATTGGCTTTAAACTTGTTCGTTAAACAAGTTTTGTTTTAAAAATTCCAAATGGGAATTGTTTTGGGCAAAAACCAAGTCGTTTTAAAATTTTGAAAATATGATTTGATATATAAAAGTGGATATATGTATATTTATGATTTCAAAATAATTTGAAATAAAATCGGGTGATTGAATTCTGGGGTTTCCCTTTAAATGATTTGTGAAGTCATGAGAAAATTAGTTATTGAACTTATAAATTGGATTTGACATAGATAGGAAAGAAAAGTGTGAATTTTAATCATACAATTAAAATTTATCTTGAGTTAGTTCAAAAGAATAACATGGGTTGAAACTTAACCTTAGATAAGTTAATTAAATTGAACTGAATTAAGTATAGAGTTTAAAATGTAAAACGATTTTATAACTATAAGTTATGATGATTGAATGGAATGGATGAACTTAAGCTATAGAGTGATATATATAATCCAAAGTTATGATTATAAGATGTGAATGGACTCAAGTAAGAGATATGAGATCTTAAGTAAATAAGTCCTTGAACTTATGAATTGAGAAATGCAATGGTAAAACCAAAATGAAAATGGTTTGATATTATGATAGCGGAATGGAAATTCAAAATTTTGAATTTTAATTGGGGAAGGGGGGTTGAATTGGAATTGAGTAAATTGAATATAAACATGAATTGTGAAGTGATTATATAACTATAGGTTATAAATATAGAACTTGAGTATACTTAAGTGGAGATTAAGAGAATTGTGAATAAATAAGTTTGTTTAACTTATTAAACTGAGAAAGTGGAAAAGCATGATGAAGTCAAAATGGTTAGGTATTTGATAACAAGAAATGAATTCAATTTAAGTGTAAATGAATTGAATATGATTGTGTAGTATGGATTGGATAAAATTAGGTATTAACTCAAGTTAAAGTGGAATATGAACTTAACTAGTTGTAACGACTTGGAATTTTGGTCGTAAATTCTGAATGTTGAATTCAATTTTAAATGTTGAATTTGAATTATTAATTTATTTGAATATGGAAGAATTTCTAAAATGGTTTAAAATTTTGAATATAGTGATTAATTCGATTGATGAATAGTAAATCAATATTTGAATTTGGGAAAAATATGTGAATCTGGAGTTAAATGGGCATGGAAACAATTTGTAAAATTTACTCAAATTCTATTTAGATTAGAATTATAATTTTGGATTTTTGAATGAAATTAAAAGTCGATAAATTTAAAGTTGGAATTTTATGTATAAATTTAATAGTATAGAAATAGTGTAAATAATAGGATTTTTATTTAAAATGAATCAGAATCATTTCAAATTAAAATTCGAATTTCAAGCAATTTTGTCAATTTTGGAAATCTCTATATTTAGTTGACGCATTGAAGTAGCCTTCGGGGGAACAATCTCAGAATTTGACGAAACCTTTTCCATTAGATCCGTAATAGTGTGCTATTATTGGATTTTAAATTTCGTAGCGTTTGGAGTTACTGTTTGGTCGTA
The DNA here is from genome assembly GCA_030765085.1 of Allium cepa. Lineage (NCBI taxonomy): Eukaryota > Viridiplantae > Streptophyta > Magnoliopsida > Asparagales > Amaryllidaceae > Allium > Allium cepa. The sequence goes on along the minus strand of CM060935.1, from coordinate 326,009,944 downwards.
CGGAATAGAAACGCGTTGAAATATATATCAAAAATTTAATATTTTAATTCGATTCGAAAAGGTATCTTCCACATACGATAGAGTTAGGCCCCGAAGCATATTTCACTGTGCTCGGAATAGGGGTAAAACATTATAAATGCCTGGCAGCATGTCTCTATTGGAGTTCGTTCGAATAAACTCATTAATTTTGGAAATAATATTTGTATATGTGTATATACGCTATTGAAAATAGTAAACCCTAGCCCTAATTCATGTAGCTGCCTCTAACAGTTTTAATGGCCGAAAATTGTTTATCTTCTATCGCTAATCTCTCCAAATCCTTTGAGTCTTAGAAAATTTTCCCAACTACAAGATCAAAGAGCTTGACAACCTATAACAATTTATATGGCAATGGTTGCGTGTAGTGGAATGACTTGGTGGGAAATCATGTGGAAATGCATGTGTTCAAGCATATGTACGAGGCAATGATAGCTCCATAGGTTACTGGACCTGGGCTAAAGGCGCGTCATGCATAAGGCTGTCAGATGGCGACGTTTGATCTTGCTCCGACGTCTTGAGGGTGATACAACGTTCGATTTATGGTCGCGTGTTTTATGGGTTCATGATGAAGGCGGGGTGTATGTACGAAGACGAGGGAGGAAGAAAGAGGAGCGACCTTGATTTTGAATCCTTGATTTTGTATGGCTCTGATGGTATTGGTTTAATTAAAAAAAAGAGAATTTTTTTTATACAAATTATATTCAATATTTAAAAACTCGTATCTTTGCCATACAAGGTCAGAATTGAACGAAACAAGCGGCGACGAGATCGTGGCGATGAGCACTATGGTCTAGAATTGATTTAGAGGCGATTAGAGCGAGTTAAAATTTTTGGTTAAATCGAATGTGTTCGATTTAATTTAAAATTTGAACATTTGCGAATCAAAAATCAAGGTGAATTAATCTCACTCAATTTTGGACTGCTGGTTTTAATTTTAAATAACTAAAATTAATTAATGTTTGATTGGTTAAATTGAAACATTTTATCAGTTGAGTGTGATATTATGTATAGTATTGTATATATTGGAGTGATTGATATTCCTGCATATATATAGCAGATGAGATCCTATGCGCCCCGCATAATAGCGGATGACCCTATACCATGATATTTCGCCTTGAAGTGGAATTGGTATTTTCATGTTGTGCTGACATTTGTGGATGCGTGGAAATAGGTTGGTAGGATCCAACTGGATTTCTCAAAAAATTTGAATTTAATTTCATATATAGTGATATATGTTTTGTTGGAATAATCCATGAGAGGTCACTGCGTGATTTGGATTGATTGAATGCTATAACAGCTTTGGCCTAGATTTTGGTATTTTTAAATACCAATAAAATATGGTTAATGGGTAAAGAATTGTAAAAGGCAATTTGAAGAAAAATGTTTATAAAGAGTTTTTGGGTAAATCTATTGGATGAAGTAAATGGTTTTGAAACCGTAATGTAACTATTTCAGTTTTGGAATAAAGTTTATAAAATGATTTTTATAATAAATGCTAAGTGACACTCGTTTTAAACAAAGGAGGTTTTTAAAATCGAGATTTTTAACAGTTTGGAAAGATAGAAGTGAATTTGGAAATAAGTATAAAATTTGTTATACTGGAACTCAAGTGAGATTTTCAAATTACGAAATGAAGCTAAAATCGAGAGATTGGTCTTCTTTTAAAAAAAGGATTTTTAATTATTAACTATGTAATTTTAAAAGCAGTAAAAATATTCTATAAATTAGTTATTTAAGTATTTTAAATTGTTTAAAAAATATTTATTATTAATTAGTCACTTTAAAATGAGGTTAAGGTTTTGTTATTAACTAAGAACTAGTCAGCATTATTATTTTTAAAAGATATTTATTAAATATTAATATGGCTTTGTATAATAACTTTTATTTAAGTATAATTGCCGAGATTAAACTTGGAAATTTACATTTAGAAATTTATAAGTATATTTTGAGATAATTTATTAAATAATGTTTTGGGAAGTAATGATATACTCGCATGGCATGATCGAAGGCAGTGAGTGCCCACGGTTAAGTCTTGGATTTCTTTGGGATAGAGACGTAACCAAGCTGTGAATCCATGTTTGATACCGCAGTGGTACTTTCATCATTATTTTAAAACGGTTCTCAAATATTTTAAAAAAAAAATTGTGAATGTACTCAATTCGATAAGATAAGTACACGACATTTGATAAAGAGATTTAATTTATTTAAATTTAAATTAAATAAGATTTGGTGTTTTTCAGTGAAAATAATATTTTGGGATAATTGATTGTTTATTGATAGTTAAATAACCTATTATCAAATATGGACCAAATATAACTTTGGAAATACCTAGAAGAAGCACAGGAATTAGATGGTACAGTTACCGTGCATTCGAGGTGCTATACTGTACGTGTAAACTCGTTTCGTTCTTCTAGGACGTTGATGAGGAAATTCGTCCACTAATGGTTAGGAGGTGATCTCTGATCTTGTCTTCGTCTATTTATTTCTTGCAGAACCAGAGTTAAGATTATGGGTAATATCGAACGTTGTTTTGAAGAGACCGCGATCAGATTTGTTATTCGAAAACCACTTCGTCCAACGAGTACGTTTTCGAAAAAAGATAAGAGCTTGGAGTCGAAGATGGAGCAGTGATGTGCAATGGCAATCGTGTTTTTCCCGAGGGTGATTCCAAAATGGATGTAGTAGGAATTGTGCTTTCGGTTCTCGGACCCAGAACGGACTTGTATGGATGAATACTGTCAGTACTTTGTTATTGGAGAACAATGGGCATTCTAAGTGAAATTTTCTTGAAAATCGTAGCCTCTAGCCTCATCAACTGGGAATGACCGAAAATCAGAGGGGATGCAGTCAGGCTAAGTGGGTCACACCCAATTAGGGTATGTTTATCACTTTTCTAGATAACCTTGAATATTATTATTACTATAGTATATGGAAGGAGCTCGTGAGAGGGTGGGAACACATGGTGTGATAGCATATTCGGTCTATCCAGGTACGACGACCTAAAATTTTTGGACGTTTGAAATTGGCATATTTAATTGATTTTAAATATTTGAAAGTTAGTTTAACTTGAATTTCAAATAACACTATTTATTTGGATAATTAAATGATTGGATTTAACAATTGAAAATTGGTTAAAATAATGAATCTTTGTTTTAAGCTGTTTGAAAATATTTCAAAGGCTTATAAAAGTTATATTGATAACACTAATGATAATAGAAATTTTAAAATTTGAGTTTGAAAGTGTTTTGTTCAGTTTCAAAAATATATCGTTTAAATTAATATTTAAAAATAGCCACAGTCTCGGAATTCAATGAAACTAGTTCCCTTGGATCCATAATAGTGTATTATTATTGGATTTCAAATTTCGTAGTGTTTGGAGTTGTCGTGTGATCGTACGATATATAAACGTGCTGAAATCTATATCGAATTTAATATAATAACTAGGTCTAAAAAGCTATCTTCTCCATACGATCGAAATAGGACTCGAAACCTTTTCCATTGCGTTCGAAATAGGGGTATAACATTAGAAAAGTCTGGCGGTACGCCTCGGTAGGATGTAAAAAATTTAAGCTTCGAATTGATGTCGATTTAAATTTAAATTTAAAAGTTTAAATAATATATATATATCTGTGTGTGTGGACTGGTTAATGAAATTTACTTCCAACCTTTTTCTCTTCAGCGTAAATGTAGCCTTTTCTTCCACATGCCAGAATCACATACCAGATGTCAGTCTCATTTCTTTTAAAAAATATATATAAATCAATGCCGAGCCTTTACTCACATAAAAGAAAAAAATTGCCGCATGCAAAATCGAAATCTAACATAAATGGCTGCTCTTTCAATTCAAATCTAAGCTGAACCCTTTCCTCTTTTCAAAATCAAAACTCGGTTCGTGATAGAAAATAAATCGAGTGGCATCTCGATTTTATTGCGAGCTCGAGCGCAGGGTATGTCACGATTTGAAAGTGAGCGATAAATTTTAGACGATGGGAGGCGACGCACATTGACAAGGGTGGCGACGTAGAGGAGGCAGCAGCAAGCTAATGCTCGCGATTTAGGGTGTCATTCGTGTGGGTTCGAATTCGATCAGTTGTCTTGGTGGGTTCACGTGCGAACAGAGGAAGTGGTGGCGAGCGGGGGGTTCACGGTGGTTTTGGAGATCGTCGATGGGCTCGTCGAGGTTTCGATCGATGGTAGTAGTAAAGTATAGCCTGTTTTCATTTTTTATTTAAAATTTACTAATATATATATATATTCAGATTGGGATGAATATATATATATATATATATATATATATATATATATATATATATATATATAAAGTTAGAGAACATAAACTCTTTTTAGACAGAAATATATATTTACAGATGAAACCATTTCTTAAGTTCAGACTTGGTAAACACATTATATGTATATGTAGCTTTGATAAAGTAAATATACATATACATATTTTAACATACCTTTTAATTTAAAAAAATGGATTTGGTGAATAAATTATTAAGTTAACTTATTTAGTTATTTTAGTTACCAGAGATAATTCATTAAAGGAATTTAGTTTGAAATCAAACTGTTAGTTTAAAACCAAATGATTAGTTACAATAAATTATTGGTCAATTTAACTTATTAAATGGTAAATTATTTGTATATTATCTCAGATGTTAATAAATCATATAATGTTGTACATTGTCTATAATTGTGGAGGTAACAAGTCAGGATGGATCAGATCAGATTGCAAATCGAAAATCAAAGGTGAGTTAATCTCACTCATTTGGATTACCCTTTAAATTTAAATAGTTAATTTAAATTATAGGTTGTTTTCTTGAGTTGATAATTTAATATTAGTTTGGATGTGGTATATTATATATAGTAATACATAAACACACACACACACACACACACACACACAAACACACACACACACACACACATATATTAGAGTGATTAATTCCCGCATTATATAGCGGATGAGACCCTATGCGCCCCACATAATAGCTGATGACCCTTTATACCGTGATATCTACCTCGAAGTGGTATTGATATTTTATATTTTGCTAACATTTGTGGATGCAGTGAAATAGGTTGGAGGGATCCAACTGTATTTCTCAAAACATTGAATTTATTTTATATTCAGCGATGTGATTTATTTGATGATCTGTGATAGATTATATTGATTATATTGGGGATTGAAGTTATTGAATGTTATGCTTGGCTGAATATATATGGGTATTTTGATAAATTAAATGTGTGTGTGTGTGTGTGTGTATATATAGTTTGGATTTTTAAAGGAAATGAAAAAAAATTGTTAAGTAAATAATTATTAGGAATTAAATAATTCAAGTAATAAATTTTAAAGGGAATTTAAACCAGAAAACCAGTTTGAAATCGATTTAGTGTTTTGGAAACTGTGATTAAAGGAAAATGAGAAATGGAAATTTGTAAACTGGTCTATAAATGAAGTGGAATATTTATCAGCGGATGAATTTAGAAGTATAGATTCCGGTGGAATTTATGAGAAAGGTGACATTCATTTTAAAAATAAAAGATGATGTTATTTTTAAAGGTTGAAAAGGTTACAAAGTATAAACTAGAAGTTTAAAAATGTTTTCAGAACGTTTTAGAAAAATTATTATTTTAATTATTTTTATGTGAAAAGTATTTAAGTTAATTATGGTAGTTAATTATTTTTAAAGGTAAATTAGTATTATGATTTTTTTTAAAAAGAATTTTAACATAAATATTTGATATAATAACTTTATTTTAAAAGGAAATTTGGGTTTAAGTTTTACTCAGAAACTCTTATAGAATTTCGTAAGTATTATTTTATTTAAGTAATTTTAGTAGCCTTAATGTAAATAATTTAAGCATATATATTTTTAAAAATGATTATAAAGAGATGGAAATATGTCTTAAAAATAAAAAGTGATTTTTTTAAAGTGTTGAAAGAAATTTTTGGGTTTGGGACGTAAATTAAATTGGGATAAAGCAAGAATGATTTACTAATTGATTAAACGGATTATATTGGGATGGAAAGTGTATTTCCCTAAAAAGCCAAGTATACTTTCAAAGAAAGATTTCCTAGTATAAGTTAGAGGTTTTAAAGTGGTTTTAAAAGAATGTTTAGAAAGAAATTATTATTTAGTGGTTTTAAAAATTTTAAAAGTAAATATTTATTAAGTTAATTATATGAGTAAATTATTTTAAAGGTTTAACTAGTATTATGATTTAAAGATAATTATTTAATATTTATATCTTATAGAATAACTTTTATTTTAAAATTGCTTTTGGCTTAAGTTTTATATGAGAAATTATTATAAAATTTCATAACTAGTATTTTAAAAAAGTGTATTAAGTAGTTTTTATTTTAAATGTTTTAAAGTATATATTTTTGGATAAAGTGATTTGAAAACTATTTTCAAAGGGTTGAAGTGTAGGAAAATATCATGCGAAGAATTTTGAAACAAATAATTTGGGAAATTATTAAGGCCTGATGGTTGTTTGTGGATGTTATTTGATAGTTATATAACCGACTATCAATATTGGCCAATGCATTGATCGTTTCAAAGAGACCACGATCGGGATTAATTTCTCGAAAACCACTTCGATCTGATTTGAACGTTTTTGTGAGGAAGACAAGAGCTTGGAGTCAAAGATGGAGCAGTGAAGTGCAAGGACTAATCGCTACTAATCTTAAGGGTGATCCAAAATGGATGTAGTAGGAGTAGTGCCTTTGGTTTCATTCGGACGGGGAATAGACTTGTATGGACGAGTGCTATCAGAACATCATCGGGAGGACAATGAGCATTCTAAGTGAGATGTGTTCTAAAAAGGTAACGCATAGCCTCAAGCCTCATCAACTGAGAATGGATAAAACAAGGAAGGTGCAGCAAGGCTAAGTGGCTAGCAACCAAGTAGGGTAAGGTCATCCTTGTCTAGATGTCCCTTTTTATTGGACTATGTGGGTGGTTACTGATCCCTACCGTGGGGTGATCTTATTCGGACTATCCGGTAAGGGGTAGCTTCGGTCTTGTATTGCAGGGGATCAGGGTGGATCCTCGGTACTCTGATCTGGACCAAGTACTGTGACGGGCGGTACCCTAGTAGCCCTGCCATTGATGGAAACCCAATCTCCAATAAGTGCCTTAGGACTTGTTTGTATACTTATTATGCTGGATTTAATGAATTCAATTTTTTTGGCTATTTGAATAAGTATTTGTTTATAGACTACTATAATATCAGAGGATTTGATAAGAAACGTTTTGGTTATCATAAGGTAAAAACCCGACATGTTTATTTGTGGCACGGTCATATGAGATACCTTTGATTTCAAAAGGATTTTGAAAACATTAATAATCCAATTGAGTGTGATTTCTCACGCTGGTTTTCCAGACTGACTCGAGTGTTATTTTACTATAATGCTTGGGTCAGACCGAGTGTTATATGACACATGATGGGGTGCTATGGAGCTCAGGAGACGAGCTGAATGGTGAGACGTATCGCACGTACTTGATGTATATTCCATTGTGCAGTATAAGCTGTGTATTCAGTTGTGTGGGAACAAGTTAATAAAACTATCCAGTATTTTTCTATTATTTGTGTTGTACTCTGATGGTGTAACGTATAAAATAGATATAGTTCTTTTTATATGAAGATCAGTCATTTATCTATTATATATTATTCCGATGTGATTGTAAGATTCTGCTGTTGTTTTGTTTTTCTCTTCTTCTACCTCCTACTTCTTTCCTTTATGGTTTGGTCTTCCAGCATTCGATTGTTCGACATTTAGTACAATGGACGTATTGATGTCGAGTTTTCAGCCATCGAAAAATCGGGTCGTGACAGTTGGTATCAGAGTGAAGGTTAGAGAGAACCTTGTCTCTGGAGGGGATTACTCATTAGAAATAGAGTCCGTGTTACTCTAGAATGTGTTTGAGTGTATTAATAGATATGAGCACGTATTTGTTACTGAATATAAAATTGTTTTATATTGTGTTGATTGGTTTGTTTAGTGGCTTATGGGTTCTGGTCAATACGAGTACTAAACACTTGAATAGAACAATTCGACACGGTATTGTTTTTAAATAGGGTAAATGAAATAATTTTACGCAAATTATTTTTATATATGAAAGAAATAATTTTCAGTAGTTATTATAGTATATATGGTTGCTTGGTTGTTTGGAAGTGATAACGTTAAATTATTATCATTGTCGTGTGGAAATTGAACTAGGAATTAAAATTATAACCAAAGGTTAAGGAATAAATTGGGATTGGTAAATGTGAATTATAAATGTAATTTATAATAGAATAAAATTCTAGAGTGATATTTGAGTAGGGATTTGAAAGGATTTGGAATACAAAATTTTGGAAATTAAAGTCCTTTGAGTTTGAAAATGATTTTCAAAGGTTTTGGAGGAATAATGGTGATATTATTTAGGATTATTTTTGAATTAGATATGTAATCTGGTGGGATTTGGAATTTAGAATATCCAAAAGGGTTTTTAAAGAGTAAAAGCATTGAACTCTTTTTGGTCGATGGAAAATAACTTCGGTGATGACTACAACATCATCAATGTTCATTTTCAAGTTTCCAAGGGAGGAATTGCTACCAAAATGTTTTAAAATCGAGTTGTTTGCAAAACTGGGTTTAGTTTTAGAATTCAAAGAAATAATTTGGGTTAGGTATATATGATTTCGAAAATGATTTTTAATGTTTAAGAGATTGTTTAAAGTATGGAATCTTAATTAAAAATGTTTTTGGAATATAAATAAGTTTGATAACTTATAAAATTTGGAGCCTGAAGGATACAATTCTAACTTGAAGAAGAGTTAAATAAAGGTAAGCGTGTAAACAAATGAGTTAGAGGTTGAAAATCTGAATTGAAATAAAGTATAACTGAATTAAGTTAAATAAAAGTGGATTTGGGGAAATGAATCCAAGTAGACTAAATGGGATGGTTATTGAAATAAAAATTTATTAGTTGAAATAAATTTTTGAATGGGCAAATGAATTTACATTTGTAAGAAAATGGAATTGAAATTGAATATTGGAATGATACTTAATTTAGATTGTGTAAAGTAAAGTGAAGTTGTGGAATTAATTCGAAGTGGGCCAAAAATAATAAGAGTTTGGAAATAAAGTCCATTGGGATTTAAAACAAATTAGTATGTGGAACTAATTAAAGAAATGGATAATTAAATATGGATTGAGAGAAGATGAATAGAATTCAATATTTAAAAATGATGGTAAATTGAATTCATATGGAATTGGAGATCTAATTTGAATATAAGTAGATGTAGACCAAAGTGGTAAAGTTAAAGTAAATATAAGAAGTATATAAAATATTTATATTGAACTTATGAAATGGATGGTGAAATTCTTAAGTAAATTTGGTTTTGGGAAAAATATTCTAAGTTAATATTTGAATGAAGCTTTAATAAAAAAAGTGGTGAAAAAGGAAACTTTGGATAAGTGGATGAAAATAAAAAATAAAGGTGTATAAAAGAGAATTGATATAGCTAATAATCAATTGGAATAAATATGTAGGATGTACGTATATTGTTTTATTCGTATAGCGATTTAATTCAGATTCGAGCACAGAACTTCGAGATAGTTATATCGATACGAGTTGGGATTTTTCACTCGATTTCCGATGGCGAACCCGGGATATGGATTTTTGATTGATTCTGGAAATTATCTATCATAGTTTGCGGCTATGCAAGGAGAATGATGGTTTCTGATCAAGAAAACAGATCTGAGTCCGCACTAGGATGTTGGGTGAATGATACTAATTCGATAGTGAAATTGTGTGATCGAGTAAGCGATCGAATTTGATATTGCATACAAATGATATGGGTACATCGTACGGACTTGAATGAAATGAATATTAATTTTTTTTGTAAAGAAATATATAAGATGGATTTGAATGCCTTGATTGGATGTTATTGCTAAGTAGGATATACGGGTGTTTAAAAGCAGAAAGGGAACTGATGTTTTGATTTCAGAAGATAAATTTAAATTGCCCGACATAAGGTATGTATTTAATTACGATGAGAAATTTGATGATTTTCTGGTTTAGCCACTTGGATTTTTGTTTTCTTTTTAAATTTGGTGGCCCGTAGAGGCATTTTGTAGTCGTACCGATCTAGTGGCGCAAAGGAGACGCTGACGAAATTTTTCAAAAATTTAGGGAGTTAGAAAAAATTTGAGAAAATTTTGATAATTTAAATTTTGTTTTTGAATTATAATTTGAATGGTTGAGTAAGTAATGTTGTTTGGAAACTATGTATGGTTTGGAAAAGTTAGTAAGAGAGATAGTACGTTCTTAATAAAAAGAAGGTTTTGGAAAGTAGTTAAAAACTGTTTCGTTTTAGGAAGATAGTAAATGGGTGTTGGACCATTCTTCCTAACTAGAAATTTCGGGGACGAGATTCTTTTAAGGAGGGAGGAATGTGACGACCCATAATATTTGGACATTTGAAATTGGAATATTTACTTGATTTTAAATATTTGAAAGTTAGTTTAACTTGAATTTCAAATATCACTATTTATTTGAGTAACTAAATAATTGGATTTAACAATTGGAAATTGGTTGAAATAGTGAATCTTGGTTTTAAGCTGGTTAAAAATATTTCAAAGGCTTATAAAAGTTATATTGATAATACTGATGATAATAGAAGTTTTAAATTTGAGTTTGAAAGTGTTTTGTTCAGTTTTAAAAATATATTGTTTTAAATTGATATTTAAAAATAGGCTTCCTAGGCACAGTCTCGGAATTCAACGAAACTGTTCCATTGAATCCGTAATAGTGTATTATTATAGGATTTCAAATTTCATATTGTTTGGAGTTGTCGTGTGATCGTACGATATATAAACGCACTGAAATCTATATCGAATTTAATATAATAAGTGTTTCCAAAACGCTATCTTCTCCATACGATCGAATTAGGACTCGAAACATTTTCCATTGCGTTCGAAATAGGGGTACAACATTATGAACGCCTGGTGGCATGCTTCGATAGGATTATATATAAAAGTTTAAATTATATATGTGTGTGTGTGTGTGTGTGTGTGTGTGGAGGGGGGGGACTGGTTTACGAAATTCACTTCCAACCTTTTTCTCTTCAACATCATTATACCCTTTTCTTCCATGTGCCAAAATAACATACCAGATGTCGCTCTCGTCTCTTTAAAAAAAAGAAAACATAAATCAATGTCGATCCTTTATTCACATAAAAGAAAAAAATAGCCGCATGCAAAATCGAAATCTGAAATAAATGGCCGCTCTTTCAATTCAAATCTAAGTCACCCTTTCCCCTTTTCAAAATCAAAACTCGATTCGCGATAAAAAATGAAATCCAGCGGCATCTCGATTCTATTGCGAGCTTGAGCGTAGGGCATATCGCGATTTGAAAGTGAGCGATAAATTCTAGACGATGGGCGGCGGCACACCTTGACGAGGGCAATGACGTAAAGGAGGCAACAGAGAGGTAGCACTCATAATTTAGGGTATCGTTCATGTGGGTTCGAAGTCGATCAGCTGTCTGGGTGGGTACACATGCGAACAGAGGAAGTGGTGGCGTGCTGAGGTTTCGCGGTGGTTTTGGGGATCGTCCGCATGCTCGTCGAGGTTTCGATCGATGGTAGCAGTAAGGTATAGCCTGTTTTCATTTATTTATTTAAAATTTACTAATATATATATATATATATTCAGATTGGGAAGAAAATATATATAAAAAGTTTGAGTACAGAAAACACTTTTTAGACAGAAATATATATTTACAGATTTTATATGAAGCCATTTCTTAAGTTCAGACTTGGTAAAAACATTTTATATATATGTATATGTAGCTTTGACAAAGTAAATATATGTATACATATTTTAACATACCGTTTGATTTAAAAAAAGGATTTGGTGAATAAATTATTAAGTTAACTTATTTAGTTATTTAGTTGCTAGAGATAATTTATTAAAGGAATTTAGTTTAAAATCAAATTATTAGTTTAAAACCAAATGATTAGTTACATTAAATCATTGGTCAATTTAATTTATTAAATGGTAAATTATTTGTCTATTATATCAGATGTTAATAAATCATATAATGTTCTACAAGGTCTAAAACCGTTAAGGTAACAAGTCAGGTTGGATCAGATTGCAAATCGAAAATCAAAGGCAAGTTAATCTCACTCATTTGGTTTACCCTTTAAATCTAATTTGTTAATTTAAACTATTGATTGTTTTCTTGAGTTGATAATTTAATATCAGTTTGGATGTGGTATATTATATAATATATATATATATATATATATATATATATATATATATATATATATATATATATATATTGGAGTGATTGATTGCCGCATTATATAGCTGATGAGACCCTATGCGCCCCCGCATAATAGCGGGTGGCCCTTTATACCACGATATCCTCCTCGAAGAAGGATTGGTATTCTATATTGTGCTCACATCTGTGGATGCAGGAAAACATGTTGGAGGGATCCAACTAGATTCCTCAAAACGTTGAATTTATTTTATATTCAACGATGTGATTTATTATATGATCTGTGATAGATTATATTGGAGATTGAAATTATTGAATGCTATGCTTGGCTGAATATATATGGGTATTTTGAGAAATGAATATATATATATATATTTATATAAAGTTTGGATTTTTGAAGGAAATGAAAAGAAATTCTTAAGTAAATAATTATTGGGAATTAAATAAATCGAGTAATAAATTTTAAAGTGAATTTAAACTAGGAAATCGGTTTGAAATCGATTTAATGTTTTTGGAAACTGTGATTAAAGGAAACTGAGAAATGGAAATTTGTAAACTGGTCTATAAATAAAGTGGAATATTTATCAGTGGATAAATTTGAAAGTATAGATTCCGATGAAAATTATAAGAAAGGTGATATTCATTTTAAAAATAAAAGGTGATTTTATTTTTAAAGGTTGAAAAGATTACAAAGTATAAACTAGAAGTTGAAAAATGTTTTTAGAATGTTTTATAAAATTTATTTTTTTAATTATTTTTAAGTGAAAACTAAATATTTATCTAAGTTAATTATGGTAGTTAACTATGTTTAAAGGTAAATTAGTATTATGATTTTAAAAAAAATTAACATAAATATTTGATATAATAACTTTATTTTAAAAGGAAATTTTGGTTTAAGTTTTACCCAGGAACTCATATAGAATTTTGTAAGTATTATTTTTATTTAAGTAATTTTAGTAGCCTTAATGTAAATAATTTAAGTATATATATTTTCGAAAATGATTATAAAGAGATGGAAATGTGTTTTAAAAATAAAAAGTGATTTTATTCTTAAAGTGTCGAAAGAAATTTACGGGTTTGGGACGTAAATTAAATTGGGATAAATCACGAAGGATTTATTAACTGATTAAACGGATTATATTGGGATGGAAAGTGTATTTCCCTGAAAAGCCAAGCATATTTTCAAAGAAAGATTTCCAAGTATAAATTAGAGGTCTTAAAAGAATGTTTTAGAAAGAAATTATTATTTAGTGGTTTTAAAATTTTTAAAAGTAAATATTTATTAAGTAAACTATATAAGTAAATTATTTTAAAGGTTTAACTAGTATTATGATTTAAAGATAATTATTTAACATTTATATCTTATAGAATAACTTGATTTTAAAATTACTTTTGGCTCAAGTTTTATATGAGAAATTATTATAAAATTTCATAACTAGTATTTTAAATAAAGAGTTTTAAGTAGTTTTATTTTAAGTGTTTTAAAGTATATATTTTTGGATAAAGTGATTTGAAAACTATTTTCGAAGGGTTGAAGTGCTGGAAAATATCTTGCGAAGATATTTTGAAATAGATAATTTGGGAAATTATTAAGGCCTGATGGTTGTTTGTGGATGTTATTTGATAGTTAAATAACCACTAACAATATTGGCCAATGCGCTGATCATTTCGAAGAGACCAGGGTCAGGATTAATTTTTCAAAAACCACTTCGATCCGGCTTGAACGTTTTCGTGAGGAAGACAAGAGCTTGGAGTCGAAGATGGAGCAGTGAAGTGCAAGGGCTAATCGCTACTAATCCTGAGGGTGATTCCAAAATTGATGTAGTAAGAGTAGTGCCTTCGGTTCCGTTCGTACCGGGAACAGACTTGTATGGATAAATGCAATCAGAACATCGTCAGGAGGACGATGAGCATTCTAAGTGAGATGTGCTCTAAAAAGGCAATGCATAGCCTAGAGCCTCGTCAACGGGAATGGCTAAAACAGGGGGTGTAGCAAGGCTAAGTGGCTAGCAACCAATTAGAGTAAGGTCATCCTTGTCTGGATGTCCCTTTTTATTCGGCTATGTGGGCGGTTGCTGATCCCAACTGCGGGGTGATCTTATTCGGGCTATCCAGTAAGGGATAGCTCTATTCTTGAGTTGTAGGGGATCAGGGTGGATCCTCGGTACTCTGATCTAGACCAGGTACTCTGATAGGCGGTACCCCAGTAGCCCTGCCATTGATGGAAACCCAATCTCCAATAAGTGCCTTCGGACTTGTTTGTATACTTATTATGCAGGACTTTAATGAATGTAACAATTTCGGCTATTTGAATAAGAATTTGTATATAGACACTACTATAATTTCAGAGGATTTGATAAGAAATGTTTTGGTTATCGTAAGGTAAAAACCCAACATGTTTATTTGTGGTGTGGTCACGAGATACCTTTGATTTCAGTAGGATTTTGAAAACTTTAATAGTCCAATTGAGTGTGATTTCTCACGCTGGTTTTTCAAACTGACTCGGGTGTTTACTATAATGCTCCGGTCAGACCGAGTATTATAGGATACATGATGGTGTGCTATGGAGTTCAGAAGACGAGCTAGATGGTGAGACGTATTGCACGTACTTGATGTATATTCCGCTGTGAAGTATAAGCCGTGTATTCAGTTATGTGGGAACAAGTTAATATAATTGTCCAGTATTTTGCTATAGATTGTGTTATACTCTAATGATGTAACATATAAAACTGATATAGTTCTTTTTGTATAAAGATCAGTCATTTATCTATTATATATTATTCTGCTATGATTGTAAGGTTCTGATGTTGTTTTGTTTTCCTCTTCTTCTACCTCCTTCTTCTTTCCCTTATGGTTTGGTGTTCCAGCATTCGATTGTTCGGCATTTAATGCAGTGGACGTATTGATGTCAATTTTTCGGGCGTCGAAAAATCGGGTCGTGACACCAAATGAGGGATAGTCCGATCTTGTATAGTAGCGGATCCCGACGTGGTCCTCTGTACGCTATTCTAGATGTGTACTGTGACAAGTGGTACCCTATTGCCTAGTCATTCGTATGGAACCATTCTCTAATATGTTCCTTTACAGTTTTGATTGTAGAGCCTAGTATGCAAGAATTTAATTAATGTAACAATTTTAGCTATTTAAATAAGTATTTGTGCTTAGACTCTATTATAATATCAGAGGATTTGATATGAAATGTTTTGGTTATCTAAGGTAAAAACCCATCATGTTTATGTGTGGCGTGATCTTACGAGAAACCTTTAATATTAAGGATTTTGAAACTTTAATAATTCAAATTGAGTGTGTTTTCTCACGCTGGTTTTCCAGACTGACTCGGGTGTTATTTTATTATAATACTCGGGTGTTGTTTTATTATAATGCTCGGGTGTTGTTTTATTATAATGCTCGGGTGTTGTTTTATTATAATGCTCGGGTCAAACCGAGTATTATAGGATCAGGTTAGGATGCTATGGATCTCAGGGGACAAGTTGGAGACCGAGATGTATTCTTGTACTTGTTTATTCCGTTGTAGCGTTTTTGTTGAAATTGCCAGCAATTGTGAAGGCAGGTTGTTACAACTGTCCAGGCTTGTAATTACTGATTTGTGTACTCTGATGTGAAATATGTATATTGCAGTTTGATTTGTGTAAAGTACTATTCATACTATATGTAATTCAGTCCGCTGTGAGATTCAATTTTGTTAGTTTCTTCTTGTAACAACACGATATTTTCAGCTACACCCATCCACACATGTCGGACTTGAATTGCTCGAAATACCGCATTGTAAATAAATTTGGAGCAAATGAAAACAATCACAGAATCACAGACACAGAAATATCAGAATGACTCGCAGTAGAAATTAAAATACCATAGTAGTTCATAAAGCTACTATAACAAACTCTCAAAACATAATACATAATATCAGTCTGAAAAACATATACAATAGAAATCCCAATTACATAGAAGTTTATAAATACCTGAGCTGAAATAGAACAACTGAAACTAAAAGGGAATAGATAACCAGACAAGCAGAATCTCCAGCGATTCCTAGCTCCAGAAAAGAAATCCAAAGCTAAGATGTAATTACTCCGACTGACCCGACCATAAAGTAAAACACAAAACACTCGAGTCAGGAAATACAAACTTATATAATGTAAACCAACTCAAGTGAACTGTAGTAGTAATACACTATAACTTAAAGGATCTTTGGGATCGCCCATCCTCTAAGGATCAGTTAAACTATAAATTAAATACATCCCATGGTTAAAATTCAAAACGGTATTTTATACTTCGAAAATCAAAAATCATTTCAAAATTCAATATTATTTCAAATCCATTTCAAAATATTAAAATATCAAATTCTTCCAAAACCACATTCATTTTATTTAATTTAAATACCGTTTCAAATCACATTTCAAAATATCAAAATATTACAAATCAAAGTATTCCATTTAAATCATTTAAAAATGAAGTTATTATATTTAAAAATCAAATATTTAATTCTCAAAATTTTGCATTTTCAAAATTCATTTATTCACTTAAATTTATTTAAACAGTGAAAATTCAACTTTCGCAGCACTTAGAAAATGCTACGTAAAGTTACGTTTAAAAACAATTTAATTAGCAAAAGACAGCATTTCAAATGTTGTAATAGGATTTAGATTTCGAAGAAAACTTTAGTCAAATTCAGCAACTACTGCACTTACAAAGTGCTGTAATAGGCCTTAGTTCATTTTAGCCATTTAGTTCATTTATATCAATTATGGCATTTACAAAATGCTGTAATATCTTTAACTTTAAAAATGATAACATTTAAAAAATGTAGTTAATTAAATTCCAAATATTCAATATAATTTCATAAATATTTAAATCTTTATTTAAACAATTTTAAACTTATAAAGTCATATTCTCAAATTTTAAAATGATCATTAAATATCCCTTATTTTAAGATTTTACAAAGTGAAATTTTTCAAAAATAATTATCAAATCTTTAATAATTCACTTATAAAATAAATGTAAATTTTATAACATTTCATTTACTTAACATTTTAATTAAGTTTAACATTTCATAATTTTATTTAAATTCCATTTTATTTTTTTAAAACACTTTCACATTTTCCAAGTTAAGTTATACTTCAAATTTCAACTTTTAAACATTTATTTATTTAACTATTATTAATTTATAGATTATCAATAACATTTTATAAAATCATTTTAAATTTAAATTTAAATCAAATTATCTTATTTTCTTACTTAACTTAAACTTCATTTATGAACAAAATCATAAACTCCAAAATTAACTTATATTCAAATTCTACTCTACCATTTATTTATTTCACTTAATAAACTTGTAGAAAATCACTAATACTTTATAAAATCATTTTTAATTAAATTTAAGTCAAAATTTCATAATATTTACATTTTTGTAATATGTTAAAATTTTTAGAAAATATATTTTAACCACAGTCTGTATGAAATTTGCTAACGTAAGTCTAATGATACGGATAATATATCATTTCAATCCGTAATTTTCAAAGGAAAGATCTGGGTTCTATCATTTCAAACCCACAAATCCCAAGTAAATGCAAATAAATAAAAATCGCTCAGGCCTATCATTTCAGTCCATAACGATTTTTCCCTATTCTAAAGTCTGTTCGGGTATGTATCATTTCAACCCATAGTGATTCTAATCTACAAGGTACTTGCAGTGTGATAAACCGATAAAAATAAACTGAATAGCATAATATACAGTAACATATGACATAACAGGTGTATAAGCATGGGTGAACTCATATGATCATAGCATAAGCAGTTACGACGTGGTGATATGTTTTACAGATTCCATTACGATCGGTTTACTAGTTATATAAGTATAGATTGTCTGGTGTACCCACTCGAACAAGCTGGAGTTGATAACCAGATACACAAAACAGAGACCCAGAAAGGCACGAAAGCACGACTACAATTTGAGTGTAGGAGAGCCAAAGCTAATTGTCTTGTCATAAAGCAAACAAAACAAAGTATACAACATGAATTTTAAACCAAAGTTAAGCATTGAATAAGCTAGAAATACATGCACAACGATTAACCAAAACTCTTGCACTTGCCGTCAACAACCCTATGCTCAGCCATAGGTTGGAAATACATTGCCAAGGTATGGATTTGGATCAGGTTTAGGTTCATATAGATCGGCCATAACATAACTATAAAGGAGTAGAAGGATATATGCATGAATTTTCAACACAAGGCAAATAAAAGTGGATTTTTCTATGCAAACAAGTCTTGGCCAAGGCATGCACAAGCATGGCCAGGTCTGGAGCATCAAATATAGGTGTGGCAAAGGTAGTTGAGTCAGCAAATGGCTGAAGGAAGTGGTGTAAGGGTCGGCCAAGGTGATGTGGTGGAGTGGCGAAGCAAAGAGGAGCTCGGCTATGATGTTTAGGTGGAGTTTGCTCAAATTTTTGGTGGATCTTCAACCAAGGTGGCCACGGCTATGGTATGACAGTGGAATGGAGGAGATGGTGGCTGGTTGTAGTGGTGGTGGAGGCGGCCATGGTGAAGGAGGAGGAAGGGCCGAATAATATAGGTGAAGCAAGTGCAAGTACAAGAAGAAAACAAGTAAGAAAAGTGTGGAAAAGTGAATTATTTACCAAAGTTTTCTCTTCAGGAGATGGAGGCCGACATTTTTGTGTTTGAGAAAGTTTTGGTGCGTGAAAAATGAGGGGAAGTCGGCTGAAGCTGAGTGATATGGTCAACAAATGAATGGATGTGGTGATTGGTATTGAAAAGGCAAAAGCGAATGTGAAAAGGCATGCATATAAAAGGTCAAAAACCTTTCAAATTTCCATATTGTTTTTGCATTTTAAAATACATATAAAAATGGATATAAATAAAAATAAAACAAAAAAAATAATGAATGAATAAAAATAAATAAATAAATTTTAAATAAATATAGTTAAATTAATAAAATAGCTTAGAAGTAGAAACTAGGTTATAAAATTGAAAATAAATACACTAAGCATTGGAAAAATTCAAACATCACTTTAAAAATATTTAAAAGATAAAATATACATAACATAACATATTACACATATATATACAAATTAGAATAAGATATGTCAAATAAAAATATTATTTATATAATTTAAAATAGACAATATTATTAAATAAATCAATTCACACCCAATATTGTAAAAGGCATAACTTTCACAATATAAATCGGATTTCAATGAAACGAAAAGCATTATTTTTGAAATTTAATTTATTTTCATAATAAAAGATAAAATTCAAAATTTTAAATGTTTAAATTTAAAATTTAAAAGGCAAAGTTTGACCAAATAGACTAAAAATCATTTTTCTGGTAATATCCTATTTATTCAGGTTTGGAATTCTAATTCACATAAAAAATCAAAATTTATATCTAAAATAACAAAATTTATCCATTTTAATAAATATAATAAAGTTTTTAAATCATAAATTCAAATTAAAATATACAATTAAAATAATCACAAAATACGGGTTGTTACACTCTCCCCCACTCAAATCTTTTTGTCCTCGAAAAGAACGAACAAGGAAAATAAGGAAAAAAACAAGATAGATAAACAAATAGTACCTAGAAAAAAAATTCCGTATTCGAAGCATGAATGCTCTCCTCCATTTTCCAGGTACTACCTCGATCATCAGTACCCCATCGTACCTCGATCAGACTAACAGATTCCCTTCTTAGCGGCTTCATACCTCTGTCGACAATACGAAGTGGTTTACTCTCGATAGTCAAATTAGGCTAAATATCTGAACTATCAAAATCATAATGTTGAATAATAAGAGATGAGTTATGAAGATACTAGAGGAGATGTGAGACGTGGAATACATCATGCACTCCAGAAAGTTTCTCAGGCAAATCCAAATGATAAGCCAAAGAACCAACTCTTTCCATAATGTAGAAAGGACCCTCAAAGAAGAAGAAGGTAGAAATAGCTAAAAGGGAGAATAGGTTGAAAGAAAAGAGTGAACCATGTTTAAAACTATATAGGTTTCAATTTAAAATTTTATATTTAACATTTTAAACATTTTATAATATACATTTTATAATATGATGAATAGTCATTTGATTCAAATTTGATAGTTCGAAGTAAACAATATTTAAAACATTTTTAAATTATTTAGAGAAGTAAAATAAATGATAAAAATATACTTTATATAATACTTATCAAAATATTTTTATAACTCAATGTCTTAACAAGTTTACTTTCGTTCCTGCAAACTCTGGCCATGCGTTGATCAGGCGCAAAGTTAGAATTCTCCATGTACTTAGTAGACTTGTTTCAACACCCAGTGAAAATACTTGAAAAACCTTTCAAAAAAACATATATGGAAAGTACAATCCAAACAAAATAACCAAACCAAAACATGTCGACCATGGATCGCGGATGCACAATGGTTACGACTGGAACCTCCAGGAAACATCCATACCCATAGGCTGACTACGGCAGCTCTGCGATTACGGCATGAAGACTAGCAGTACCGTAGATACACAATGATTACGCTTGGATCCCCCAGGAAACATCCGTACCCTTAGGCCCTCGCAGCCCCTACGGATTGCGCTACCAAGCAAACCAATAGATCGCAGGTACATAATGGTTACGCCTAGATCCCCCAGGAAACATCTGTACCCGTAGGCTCACGCAGCCCTGCGAATTACGCTATGCAGTCGCGCTCGGAAGACCATGGAGATCACCATGGAATTCGATGGACACTCGATTATCATATCTGGAAAACCCAAATCGGAGAGAATAATATCGATAGAGTGAATCCACAATGTGGCCACAAAGCGGATATTAAGCAGAAGGCACTTTCCATATCTTTACTTCGAAAATATGTATCATATAGTACCTTTCAAAATCGCTTTCAAATATCGTACTTATATAAAGTCCATCATATATAAGATTTCATTTTCAAATCAAATCTTCCCAAAATCAATAGTATATCAAATCACACTTATGTAGACTTCGATTATATAAGATTTCAATTTACAAATTGAGTACCTTTACAAATCAATAGTTTCAAATCACTTCATACATATACAAATTAATTTTATACAAGTTCGATAACTCCCAATCAAAGTATTTAAATAAACAAGGTTCTTAATTTCAAACCATTTCAATAACAATTCAGTTTCAAAATCGTATATGATTCTGCCAAATTATTTCTTCCTAATTACATATATTCATTTTCAAAATTTCTTAAACAATAGATTTAGAAAATAATCCAAATTTCCAAATAAAAAAAAATTTAGGTCAAACAAATTCATTTCCATTTCAAACATATATTCACTTTCAAAAATCATAATACTATCAAAGTTATAAATCTTTCGAGACCAAAATACTTGAAATCATTACACTTTGAAAATCATAACCTTTAGAAATCATACATTTGAAATCATAAAACATTCCTTTAATTCTTCACATTTCACAAATTTGTTCAATTAAACCCAAATCTAAAATTCCTAATTTTAGTTCAATTCAAACCATCAGTTTCAATTCAATTTAGTTTTCCAACATAACCATTTCAAATATTATCAAATTTCAAATAAAGATTTGATCCATAAAATAAACTATTCAATCTCAAATATATTTCAAAGCTTAAATATACCATATTTCAAAACTAAATTTTATAATCTCAAATTTTGCTTCATTATTACTTATTTTTGATATATTCATTTCATAAATCCATCATTTTTAAATAAACTCAGATTACAAGTAAACCAAATATCCTTTCACACAAATATAAACTTCAAATATTCATTTATCAAAATCAATTATCATTTCAAATTCACATTCTTTATCAATAGATTAAATCATTTCCAAACCATTTCAATCATCAAAATATCTAAAATGTTACAAAGTTTAAAACCATCTCTTTTTAAAACCTTCAAACTATTTATTTCTATATGAAAAATCCAATTTACCATTGGAAAGATTATTATTCTATATATATACTTTATTCAGAACATTTCAAATCTATTTTCAAACCAGTATAATTCAAAATAGTCTTATTTATTTCACTCAACAAACAGTTTAAAACTTATATAAATCATATTACTTTATACTTTAATCATACCAAACTAAACTTATATTCTTTATCAAATACCCTATACCTTTCAAAATTACTTAGCTTCGAAATGTTAACCTTGATTTGGAAGTGCTCAAACCTTCAAAATAGTTGAAGAACTCATAATTTCAATCCAAGAACTAGAAATCACCAACAAATCAGTGAACCAATTCCATAAGATAGGGTTATGACAAAACAAATCTGAATCTAGGGGACTAAACACCGGCTTACTTTAAATCATCTCAAATATATATATACACATATATCTTTCGAATATCAAACCATACCTCAAAATACGAAATCAAAATTTGGTTTCACAAAATCACTCGCATAGCAAAGCTACTAGAGTGGCCTCTCCCTCACTCTCGAAAATCAATGTTGATGATGCATGCATTCATCGCCGAAATTATTTTCCAGCGACATAAATGGGTTTTGGACTTTTATTTTCTTGAAACGTCTTTGAAATCTCTTCGAAATCATTGGAATTCATTCGAATACATTTGAAACATTTCTTATTCAGAAAATATCTTTAAATTATATTATTATTATATATTTTCCAAAATCTTAAAACCGATTTCAAAATACCGGAGTTTGATTCCTTGAAATTCAAATTCAAAACCCTTCAGTTACAAATCATACTATATAAGTCAAATTCTTATCAAATTTTCAAAATTTCAAATCCTTTCAAAGCTTCAAATTTTCAGAGATAGAAAAATATATAATCCATATAGAAAAAATTTCACTTTTATATAAAAAGGTGGTCATCCTTGTCAAAATAATAATTTCGATGTATGCACAATTTCAAAATACAACCAAACACAAATTTTCCAAGGGATGATTCAAGGATGGATCTCGAAACAAATAGAAATTCGAATTTAGAGGAACTCTAATCAAATAGAATCCTGATTCGAAGATAAGCTCGAACTAAGATTAGATAATTCAATAATAGAAGATGGGTAAGCCTATATAAATTGCGGGAGACCTTAACCGGTCAACCGTGACTTCAGGAATATAATCAACTAGGAAATCTAAGGCAAATCAACATTCGATCGCCAGAGATAGAATCCAGATAGAGTAGGAGATAGCATTGTAAAACGATTATATAGAAAACCCCGGTGAATCAATGCCAAATTATAAAAGAGTTTCACCCCGTTACAAATCATTCAAAGACTTGCGGAATTACCAGTCTTTATAGAGGTCATTCAAAGTAAAGTTTTGGAATGCCCCAAAATCAAAAGGATAAAATGGGGAAGATCGGACTGGATTTCAGAACAAGTGGGAGCATTCCAAAGTTCAAGGAATCCAAATCGCTAAGAATCCTAATCGAGAGATTACTTACAAGGTGGATACACAAGGGATGAAGTTTAGCAAAATCTTGATTCAAAAATATGAAAACTTTTATACCAAAATAATATTTGAAAATCTTTTAAAATCATTTGAAAATCATTTTGATACTTTGAAATACGTTCTCTCACAAGGAAATGATTCTGAGATTGATTTCACTCATTCTAGGGTATTTTTACCCTATCTCTAGTGAGTATTTGCTCCGCAGGCTATGGTTTGCCTAAAACTAAAGCTCTGATACCAACTATAACAACCCGATATTTTTAGCCATTCGCATCCACACATGTCGGACTTGAATTGCTCAAAATACCGCGTTGTAAATAAATTTGGAGCAAATGAAAACAATCACAGACACAGAAATATCAGAATAACTCACAACGGAAATTAAAATACCATAGTAGTTCATGAAGCTACTATAACAAACTCTCAAAACATAATACATAATATCAGTCTAAAAAACATATAAAATAGAAATCCCAATTACATAGAAGTTTATAAATACCAGAGCTGAAATAGAACAACTGAAACTAAAAGGGAACAGATAACTAGACAAGCAGAATCTCCAGCGATTCCTAGCTCTAAAAAAGAAATCAAAAGCTAAGCTGTAAATACTCAGGCTAACCCGAGCGTAAAGTAAAACACAAAACACTCGAGTCAGGACATACATACTTATATAATGTAACCCAATTCAAGTGAACTGTAGTAGTAATACACAATAACTTAAAGGATGCTTGGGATCGCCCATCCTCGAAGAATCAATTAAACTATAAATTAAATACATCCTGTGGTTAAAATTCAAAATGGTATTTTATACTTTGAAAATCAAAAATCATTTCAAAATTCAATATCATTTCAAATCCATTTCAAAATATTAAAATATCATATTTTTCCAAAACCACGTTCATTTTTTTAAATTTAAATACCGTTTCAAATCACATTTCAAAATATCAAAATATTACAAATCAAAGTATTCCATTTAAGTCATTTTAAAATAAGGTTATTATATTTAATAATCAAATGTTCAATTCTCAAAATTTTACCATTTTCAGAATTCATTTATTCACTTAAATTTATTTAAAACAGTGAAAATTCAACTTTCGCAGCACTTAGAAAATGCTACGGAAAATTATGTTTAAAAACAATTTAATTAGCAAAAGACAGCATTTCAAATGCTGTAATAGGATTTAGATTTCGAAGAAAGCTTTAGTCAAATTCAGCAACTACAGCACGTACAAAGTGCTGTAATAGCCCTTACTTCATTTTAGCCATTTAGTTCATTTATATCAACTACGGCATTTACAAAATGCTGTGATATCTTTAACTTTAGAAATGATAACATTTCAAAAATGCAATTAATTAAATTCCACATATTCAATATATTTTCATAAATAATTAAATCTTTATTTAAACCATTTTACACTTATAAAATCATATTCTCACATTTTAAAATGATCATTAAATATCCCTTAATTTAAGATTTTACAAAGTGAATTTTTTCACAAATAATTATCAAATCTTTAATAATTCACTTATAAAAGTAAATTTTATAACATTTCATTTACTTAACATTTTAATTAAGTTTACCATTTCATAATTTTATTTAAATTCCATTTTATTTTTTAAAACACTTTCATATTCAAATTTCAACTTTTAAACATTTATTTATTTAACTATTTTTAATTTATAAAAAATCAATAACGCTTTAAAAAATCATTTTAAAATTGAATTTAAATCAAATTATCATATTTTCTTACTTAACTTAAACTTCATTTATAAACAAAATCATAAACTCCAAAATTAACTTATATTTCAAATTCTACTCTACTATTTATTTATTTCACTTATTTAACTTGTAGAAAATCATTAAAATTTTATAAAATCATTTTTAATTAAATTTAAATCACAATTTTTACATTTTTGTAATATTTTAAAATTTTTAGAAAAATATATTTTAACTACAGTCTATATGAAATTTTGTAACCTAAGTCCAATGATACGGATAATATATCATTTCAATCCGTAATTTACAAAAGAAAAATCTGGGTTCTATCATTTCAAACCCACAAATCCCAAGTAAATGCAAATAAATAAAGATCGCTCAGGCCTATTATTTCGGCCCATAATGATTTTTCCCTATTCTAAAGTCCATTCGGGTATGCATCATTTCAACACATAGTGATTCTAATCTACAAAGAACTTGCAGTGTGATAAACTGATAAAAATAAACAAAATAGCATAATATAGAGTAACATATGATATAACAGGTGTATAAGCATGGGTGAACATCATATGATCATAGCTTAAGAAGTTACGACATGGTGATATGTTTTACAGATTCAATTGCGATCAGTTTACTAGTTATATAAGTATAGATTGCCTGGTGAGAATTACTCACTTGAACAAGCTGGAGATGATAACCAAATACACAAAACAGAGATCCACAAAGGCACAAAAGCATGACTACGATTTGAATGTGGGAGTGCCAAAGCTAATTGCCTCGTCACATAGTAAGCAAAACAAAGTATATAACGTGAATTTTAAACCAAAGTTAAGCATTGAATAAGCTAGAAATACATGCACAACGATTAACCAAAACTCTTGCACTTGCCTTCAACAACCTTATGCTCAGCCATAGGTTGGAAATAAATTTCCAAGGTATGGATTTGGATCAGGTTTAGGTTCATATAGGTCGGCCATAACATAACTATATATAAAGGAGTAGAAGGATATATGCATGAATTTTCAACACAAGGCAAATAAAAGTGGATTTTTCTATGCAAACAAGTCTCGGCCAAGGCATGCACAAGAACGACCAGGTCTGGAGCATCAAGTACAGGTGTGGCAGTGGTAGTTGAGTCAGAAAGTGGCTGAAGGAAGTGGTGTAAGGGTCGGCCAAGGTGATATGGTGGAGTGGCGAAGCAAAGAGGAGCTCGGCTATGATGTTTAGGTGGAGTATGCTCAAATTTTTAGTGGATCTTCAACCAAGGTGGCGACGACTATGTAAGAATAGTTGAATGGAGGAGATGGTGGCTGGTTGTAGTGGTGGTGGAGGCGGCCATGGTGAAGGAGGAGGAAGGACCGAACAATATAGGTGAAGCAAGTGCAAGTACAAAAAGAAAACAAGTAAGAAAAGTGTAGAAAAGTGAATTATTTACCAAAGTTTTCACTTCAGGAGATGGAGGCCGACATTTTTGTGCTTAAAAAAGCTTTTGGTGCCTGAAAAATGAGGGGAAGTCGGCTGAAGCAAAGTGATATGGTCAACAAATGAATGGATGTGGTGATTGGTATTGAAAAGGCAAAAGTGAATGTGAAAGGGCATGCATATAAAAGGTCAAAAACCTTTCAAATTTTCAAATTCTTTTTGCATTTTAAAATACATATAAAAATGGATATAAATAAAATAAAACACACAAAATAATGAATGAATGAAAATAAATAAATTCTAAATAAATATAATTAAATTAAGAAAATAGCTTAGAAGTAGAACCTAGGTTATAAAATTGAAAATAAATACACTAAGCTTTGGAAAAATTCAAACATCACTTTAAAAATATTTAAAAGAGAAAATATATACATAACATAACATATTACACATATATGTAAAAATTAGAATAAGATATGAAAAATAAAAATATTATTTATATAATTTAAAATAGACAATATCATTAAATAAATCAATTTACACCCAATATTGTAAAAAGCAAAACTTTCAAAATATAAATCGGATTTCAACGAAACGAGAAGCAGTATTTTTGAAATTTAATTTATTTTCATAATAAAAGATAAAATTCAAAATTTCAAATGTTTAAATTTTAAATTTAAAAGGCAAAGTTTGACTAGATATACCAAAAATCCGCTTTTCTGGAAATATCCTATTTATTCAAGTTTGGAATTATAATTCACACAAAAATCAAAATTTATATTTAAAATAACAAATTTTATCCATTTTAATAAATATAATAAAGTTTTTACATTAGCAATTCAAATTAAAATATACAATTAACATAATCACAAAATACAGGTTGTTACACTTTTTCTTCTACCTATTTTCTTTTCTTTCAACAATCTGTCTTTCCGACACTCGATCGTTCGACATGTTATACAATGAGTATATTTGTGCCGATTTTCGAGGGTCGAAAGGACTGGTCGTCACATGTGGTATCAGGCTTAGGTTGGCAATATACCTAGGCTCTGGTGGGGACACTCATTAGAGATAGAGTCGGAAGTCTCTAGAATGAGTTGAGTGTATTAATAGATATGAGCGTGTATTTGTTGGTGAATATCAAATGTTTTTATATTGTGTCGAATTATCGGTTGAGTGTTTATAAATTCTGGTTGGTATGGGAAGTACAACCATATCGATAGGGCTTTCTAAACTCTTAAAGAAGGTAAACTGACATAGTATTGTTCTAAAGTGGGTAAATGAAATAATTTTACCCAAAATTATATTTTGATATAGAAAAATAATTTCTTGGAATTATTATAGTTTATATAATTGGAATGTTTGGGTGTTAACATTACTATCAAAATAGATTATAAAATTTGAAACGGTTATATAGACACATATATATAACCAAATAGAAACTGTATAAGAATGAGTTATACAATGGAGTTATAACTAGAACTGGATTTAAACTATAATTTACATCCTAAAACTTTTGGGAAATGTTTTAGGTGGATTTGAACTAAGTATTTGGAAATTTTTTAAATCTTAGAGATTTTTGAAATGTCTTCCAAAGTGTCTGAAAGGAATAATGATGATGTTATTTCGGAGATATTCCTAAATAAATAAATTGTTTTAAAATGGATTTTGGGAATAAGGAAGCACTGAACTAACTTAACTCGCTGGAAAATAATTATGGTGATGATGTCCACATCATCGGTATTCATTTTCGAGTTTCTAAATGATGGATTACTACCACAGGGATTGGCTATGATTATTTGTTCTGGAGTTGTTTGATAAACAAGTTTTGTTTTAGAAATGATGGAGGGAAATTGTTTTGGGTAAAACCAAGTTGTTTTGAAGATCTGGAAGTATGATTTGATATACATAAGTGATATATGTGTATTATGATTTCAGAATGTTTTGAATAAAATTGGGGACTGAATTCTGGGGGATGATTTGTAAAGTTAAGAGAAATTTGATGCTAAACTTACAATTTGAAGTTGATATAGATAAGAAGGGAAGTGAAAATTTTAATTCTGGAATTAAAATTTAATTTGAGTAAACTAAAGTAAACAAGATAGGTTGGAATTTAACTTAAGATAAATTAAATAAATTAGAAATTGGATTGGAATTGAATGGAACATAAAGTGAAATGTATGATGATTGTATAACTGTAAGTTATAATTATTGAATAATATGGATATACTTAAGCTATTAGGTGATATAAATATACATACATACATATATATATAATCTAGATTTATGATTATAAAATGTGAATGAACTCGAGTAAGTAAAAGGAGATATTAAATAAATAAATTTTGAACTTATGGATTGAAAATGGGTAAAACTTAAATGAAAATGGTTTGATATTATGTTTGTAACGACCCGTAAATTTGGATAATATTAAATGGATTAACTTAATATAATTTCTAATCTAATTGAGAATAAAATAAAAGTTTAGATATTTATTTGAGAAAACGTAGTGATTTGTTATAGTAATTGGAATTTAATAACAAGATTTTATGACAATAGATTTGGGTAGTGAAATTTGTCGCATTTGGTTAAAGGATTTATTTTAAGAAACCAATAAATGTTGTAATTGAAGATGTTAATAAAATATTAACAAAAGGGGGTTTCATTAATATAATATAAATTTAAGAATTTATGACAAGAATTTAGATTTCCTATGTGTTTATATATATATATATATATATAATGGTAATATTGTAACTATATGTGAATCTAGGTAGTAAAATAAAAGGCAGTGATGGATAACCAATATAATACAATACAAAGGAGTTGAAACGACTGTTGGGTTTTAAATGTAGTGTATATATATATAGTGAAAATCATCATAACCTCTTAATTTAATACGATTGTTAAATTAATACTAAAAGATTAAAATTCGAAATAGTATTAATGTAACAATAAATAGTGTGAATTGCAATTGTATAATGGGATTAAATTGTTAATTTGAGGATGTAACCATTGGATAAATGTATGGTAAATTTATGGTAGTGAACTTTTAATGTATGTTGGATAGAACATAGGTGATTGTAATTCTGTAGTATGTATTAAATATAAAGTTCATTCAATTATGAAGAAAGTTTTAATTAAGAGAAACGTTACCGTAATAATTATTAATGTAGAAACGGAAGAGTGTATAAATTTATAGTAACGTAAAAACATATTGTAAGGTAATAATTAAGTGCAGACTTATAAAATATATTTATGTATGTTAATTTCATGCATTTGGCTATAATGGATTTAATAATAAAAAAAATGGAATAGTGAAATAAAATGGATATAAAGGTTTCAATTATACATTGGAATTCATACTCACCATAAAAGGTTAATTGAAACCAAAGAAGTTAATATAGGAATCAAGGCGTATTTATTAATTTGGATTTATTGCAATAAGTTAATTCCATAAAATAAAGCTAAAGCTAATTCAAATTTTAACTGGACCATTGTTGTTATAACTTTAGAAGCAAGATTTATTTATGATTTGAGTATTTAATTCAACAAGTGGTATTTACGACAAATAAAATAGAATTGAACGTAAAATATTACGTTATTGAATATAAAATGTAATTTGTAAACAATTGAGTGAATTTAATAGATTTATCAAACCTATAATATTGAATTCATTAAAATTGGAATTAATAATAGTTAAGGAAAATGAGGGAATGATATTTGAAATCATTGCAATAGATATTAATTTAGGATTTCCTTAAATAAATTAAGGCGAATAAATGGAGAGAAAATTTATTAATAATTTGGAATTTAATTATGGTAAAAAGGTTAATTGCAATCCAAAGATGAGTTGGAATGGAAATCAAGTATTTATTTAATTTGATTTAAGAGGAGAGTATAAAAGTAAAAGATTAAATAATTGGATTTTTGAGAATAAAAAATTTTAATTCCAAATAATAAGAAGTGCAGAAATTGACACTGCAAATTGATATATTTATATATTTTAATTCACATCCAAGCTAGGTAAATAATTTAGAATTGATTGAAGTATATAAATAATGAAATGGGGCCTATATTAGAAGTTGAAATATAAAAATTGGATTTTTAATTTATTTGATTTATTTAATAAATATTAAAATGGTCATTTTTGTCACGGACTCGGATTTCGACGAAACCAGTTTCATTGGATCCGTATCGGTGAATTGTTATAGGGTTTCAAGTTTCGTATCGATCGGACTTGTCGTTTGATCGTACGGACGCGAAACGCCTTGAAATCAATTTTATTAAAAATCAATTTGAAATCAATTTGGAAATCTTGTTTTCAGCATAACTTCTTCATACGATCGAATTTGGTCGCGAAACTTTTTCCATCGCGTTCAGAATATTTTAAAACACCTATTTGGATATATAGTTTTAACAAATTCGGTTCCGGAGGCGTAGCGGGCTTTTTGGGCCATAGTTTGTTGCGTACGTTCATCCTTCTAGCCTATACGCTCCAACCCAACCCTAACTATAAGTATAGCGTGATAAACCCTAGCCTCCTTTCTATTGTCAGTTGGATATACGTACATATTTCTTCATCTCCTCCTTCTCCTCAATGGTTGCAAAATCTAGATCCGCTTCAATCCAAAATTCAGTGAAAATTCAAACACCTCAGAAAATTCTCAAAAAAATATATGTTGAAGTATTCGATACGCGTAATCTACTGGTGAAATTCGTTTTTCGATTGGAGCTGTCGTTCATCCAGAATAAATTCAAACAGCCCCAAAACCGTCCATCATCATCGCGCAAAAGTTCGTCAGATCGTCAAACGGTTTCTGGGTATTGTAGAGTGGACGATGGAGATCACATCTATATAATTTTTGGGGCGAATCAACGGTTAGATTGGGAGATTTTTCGACCTAGGGTTTCAGCCTGGGGGGTTTATTCGTGGCGGCTATGTCATCTGGACGCTGTTGGAGGCGTCCCTGGTGGAGGAGGCGAAGGCGGTCAGGCCGTGCGATGCGGTGAGGAGAGGCGGCTCGTTGGACTAGGGTTTGATACCCTGTAGGGCGGCTGCGTTCGAGATTTAGGGCTCTGGTCAATTGATTTTCGCGTGCGTGCTCAGCATCAGGAAGATGATACGCGTGAATAAGGGGATGACGTGGCACATATGTTGTAAGGGGTGAATATGGACCACTTTTATTATTTTCAAATTTGAATTCAACTATCATTTTTCGGCATAACTTTCTCATACGAAGTCGGATTCACACGAAACTTTTTTTGTTAGGATCGTAATTTAATTCCGGACCCGATGACGCTGGTTTGGACAAATTCCGAGACGGGCGAATTTTTGGGTTTAAATCGAATTTAAATTCGATTTAAATTCCAAAGGTGAGTGTTTTAACCCACTCACAATTACTAGAAGCTTTTATGTTTGTTAAATAAATTTTAGAAATGAATAGAAATTTATTTATGAGCTTTTGGCATGTTATTTCATTCATATCTGTTGAATTGCAATTTATTGAATTAAACTGTTAATTTGATTGATTTATTGCGTAGTAATTGACTGTTAGAAATTATCGTTTGCATATAAACTGCTAGTTAACAGTTATATAAATTTTTACTGAATATAAAACTATTAGATTAATAGTTGATAAATTTAATTGGAATAAAACTGACAGTTATCACCTGTTGTATATGTTCATATATATTTTTTGTTATTGATTGAGATTGGTTGATGGTTGCGATTGGATGATGGATGTTGTTGATGAGTGAATGTTTATTGCATATCATTAAATTGCAAAATTTATCATGCATATTTCATTATTCGGGATTGTGGTTTGAAATGATAAAACCGCAAAGTTTTATTTTAATTTGCGGATTGAAATGATAAATATCCGTATCACTTGACCATAGGATAGAAAATTATATACAGGCACCGCGGTATATATATAATTATTTTAAAATGTGATTTCTGTGGTTTGGATGGAATACGGTTTATAATAATCTTAAATTTTATACTGTATAAATATTTTTCTTCCATATTTATATACATATGAAGTTGAAAATTTTGAAATTAAAAGGCATATAAATTCCTTTATTTAAATGGAAGAAAATTTGGAAAATGGAGTTTGATAAATTTATATCATATGTTTAAATGTTAAGTTTGGAAATTTAAGATATGATATTTATAATTGGATTTTTCCAAGATAAATTGAAATGAATATTCTAGTATAATTGAAATTGAAAAAAATTATATATATTAAATTACTAGAAATTGGAGTTTTATTTATTTATGGGTTTATGTGAATATTCAAAACTAAATAATAAAACATTTAATTTGTTGAAAGAATGAATTCCAGCTTTAGTTTTGAATATTAATACTCCAATGGATTCATATATATAGAAATTGAAATGGTTTTGGGACTTGAAGTAATATTTTGGATTTTGGTTTAACTTTAAAAGAAGAAATATTTGGAAAGCCATGTAATTTATTTCTTTATAAAGCAACAGTAAAGTTAAACCTTTTTAATTCGCATACCGTTGAATATCCAAACCATTTAGTTTTGAAAATAATGGTTTTAAAATACTATGGATTTTCGAAGAATTATGTTGAAAGTTACAAACAAAATATTGGTTACATGGGATATTAAATAATAAAAAGTGACATAATTTTGGAAAGGAAAATTTTATTTGGGGAACGATATCATTGATTCGGGCTTTTATAAAATAATATGAAAATAAATTGTTTGTGTTTTTAAAGAAGAAATGATATCGTAATATTATGGTTTTGAAAGGGAT
Organism: Allium cepa; assembly: GCA_030765085.1. NCBI lineage: Eukaryota > Viridiplantae > Streptophyta > Magnoliopsida > Asparagales > Amaryllidaceae > Allium > Allium cepa. Next base: position 325,976,241 of record CM060935.1, on the reverse strand, counting down.
TATATTCTGGTTTAAAGTATATACTGTTTTTAAATAACCGCGGTGTTATAATAACGATTGGTTGGCAAAGAGACCGGGATCGGATATGGACATACTCTCTGTCGATACCGAAAACCACTTTGACTAACCGTGTACGCGGTGGAGATTCCAGAATGAAGTAGGTGGTGGCGACGTTTCCTGTAAGGTAAATACGTGGACCCAACTCCCGTGAGTTGGCATAAGGTGGCTAAAACAGGAGCGATTCTCAGGCCAATGAGGTCATTCCTCTGATCGGACGCTCCTCTTCGATATTATACTTTGACTTGGATTGATTCAGTGGCCACTTCTATATTTTGATTTTTGGGGGAGTTAGTTCGAGGTGGGCGGCAGCTGCGCGCTGCGCGTTACCATCAGCCTGGATAGCAATTGGTATATCTACCCTGGCATTGCCTAGTTGTGCCGTGTCACCTACCCTATCGCGCCTTGTACGAGTTTGGTTTTCTCCCGTAGCCCGTGTGGTATCCTCTGGTGGCTTCCCGATCAGGAGGGACGATGATATTGGACGGACTACTGGGACTATTACGTGTTAAGGGCTATATGGGTAACCCCGTAACGCTATTAAAAAGTAAGTTTATTTTATAAATAGACACTATTATAATAGCGCAATATACTACATAGTAAATAGTTTAACGGATCCTTAGGAGATGTAAATCCCGAGCATCTCTTGAGTTACTGCACTCATATTTATTTCTGTTTATTTAACTCACATAAGATATTCTAGTCTGACTCGGGTGTTTTTGTCTTTTCAAATTCGCTCGGGTCAGTCCGAGCATTTCAGGATCGAAGATTTTAGCTTTGGAGGACGAAGACGAAGATTCCGTATTATTTTATATATATAGTATTGCACTACACACTCTTTATATTCCGCTGCATTGTGTATTGGTATGTGTAACTCTGATGTTCATTGTATAAGTGAAATAATTGTTTTGTAAACTGTTTTGAACTGTATATTTATTATTATATTTTATCCTTCCGCTGTGAGATTCTATTTTGTTTTATTCCTTCTCTGTTTTTCTTATTTACCCCATAACAATCCGCCCTTGCGTATGCTTTGAATTGGCACGTGTGTCGTTTTAAAGTGTGCGAAAAGGCTGGATGTTACAGTTGGTATCAAAGCTTTGGTTTGGCGATAAACCTTGGCTTTGTGGGGTTTGACTCTTTATTAATAGGGTAGTAATATCCTATGGGAGTCGCTGAGTGTATATATATGAGAGAGCGTACTTGTTAGTATTAATAAAAGATTTTAATATTGTGTTAATCTGTTCCGCTTTGTATTTATAAATTCTGGTTGATGCATGGGACGCTATGCCATCAATAAGGATTTCTAAACACTTAATAGGACAGACCGACATAATATCCGTTTTTAATATAGGTGAATGAAATAATTTTGCCTATTATATTTTCTATATATAAATTTTTTTTTTTAAAGGATATATATATATATATATATTTGGTTGCTATAGATTGGGTGTTAGGCCATAAGAATATTTGTAATAAATTGAAGCTAAGAGAAACCATAATAAACCAAATTTGGATATTTTAGAACTTAAGTCCGGGATTTTTGAAAATTTGCTTTCAAGGAATTTATGAAATATAAGGATTTGGTTTATAAGTATTTTCTTATATAAATATTTCGTATAATTTGGAAGAATTGTTTTAAAGAAGGTTTTGGAAAAAAATTAAATTCTGTACTTTCCTCTCTGTCGCTGGAAAATAAATTCGGTGATGACGGCCGCATCATCGATTTTCATTTTCGAGTTTCGAAGGGGGAAGGCCACTGTAGTAAATGCTACTGCAGATCTATTTTGAAATTTTCTAAAAATTTTCTTTTATTGTTCTAAATATAATTAGAGATATTGAGTTGTAAGAACTTATTTATCTATTATTTTGAAATAAATTGAAATTTGACCCGGTATTTAAATTCTAATTTTTCCATTAATTAATTGTTTAAAATTTGTTAATGAAATAAAAGTTGAGTAATGAATGAATTGAAACCTCTAATTGAAAAAAAAGAGAATAATTGCAAAGTTATTAGAGGAATTTGAATACATATGAGACAAAGAGTAATATGGATGAACATTAAATTAAATTAAAGAATGGAGACTTAACTTGTATAAGTTCAATTACATTTTCTTTAACATAAATAACTTACCCATATATAAAAGTTGAAATGTTAAGTAAGAAACTAGAATTGAATATTTTACAAGTAGGAATTTTAGAAATAATGAAGTATTCAATAAATTACTGTTATAATAAGAATTTAATGGTATAAACTTAGGTTATAATTGAAATGTTACTGAAAAGGGTTAAGAATTATTAATAGATGATATGAACCTAAGTATATAAAATGAAATTCAAAAATAAGAATTGATTGTAGGATTATTAGTTTATGTAAGTCTTAAGTCTCCCCTATTCTAATATAATAGAAAGAAGGAAGAATTGAAATGACTGTAATCCATAGTTAATGGATAAATAAAATAAAATAAAAACCCACTTATAAGAATGAATGTTAGCAGATTAAGAATTTAAGGGAAATCTTACAAGTGAAGAGTAAGGAAATGAAGATATTCAAAATATTTGTTGTTATTAATGAGAATTTATTTTATAGACTTAAGTAATAAAAGGAAACTTAAGTAATAAAAAGGAAATACAAATATAATGAATTGTGAGATAATTGGAAAATAAAACTTGTAAGAAACAAAGAAATTCCTCATAAATGAAGGAAAGAAAATCAAACCACTGAATTATGAAATAAATGTATAATAAGCTATTTTGGTGTTGGTTTAAATTGTTTGGTTGATGTATGTTTGCTGGGTAAGGAATTTTGGAGTTGTTGGATGAACAAATAATCTATCTTTGTTCCATCTAAGACTGTTGAGTATAGGATGCACTTGATAATTATTTTTCATTTCGTACAATTTCAAAATTTGAACCCGAACAACTAATGATTTGTTTGATTGAATGATTGTTTGTTTGTGATGTGCTGTTTGTTAAAAATGTATGGTTATTGCATTTGATTGGATATGAATGATTGAATCTACCCAAACATTTCACTGTAAAATAAATATTTAACCTTTTAGATTATATAAGTGAATACAGGTGATGGAAGCAACTGCTACTGCTTTTGGTTCCAAAATAAAAACGTATAGGGTCCGACAAATAGGTACGTTTCCGGATTACGTATAAAGCGCTATTTTATATATTTTTCCCGTGTTGGGATATTTTATTTTGGATAATATGTGTAATACATTTGTATACTTGGATATTATATTTTCTCCAGAGTCCCTCCGTACAAAGGAGACTCTGCCAAAATTTTCAGAAAATTTTGGACTTAGAATTTTGTGAAAATATTTTTCCAACTTTAACAATTCAAGTATTAAAGGATATGATGATTATAAAAAGAAGTATATTTCATTAAAAGAAATTAATCCAGTAAAATATTGTTTATAAGTTAATATCTGAAATAAGATGTACTGTTATTCTTCCTCCTCCCTTCTTTTCCTTTTCGGGGACGAAAAGTTTTGAGTGGGGGAGATTGTAACGACCCGTAAATTTGGATAATATTAAATGGATTAACTTAATATAATTTCTAATCTAATTTAGAATAAAATAAAAGTTTAGATATTTATTTGAGAAAACGTAGTGATTTGTTATAGTAATTGGAATTTAATAACAAGATTTTATGACAATAGATTTGGGTAGTGAAATTTGTCGCATTTGGTTAAAGGATTTATTTTAAGAAACCAATAAATGTTGTAATTGAAGATGTTAATAAAAATATTAACAAAAGGGGGTTTCATTAATATAATATAAATTTAAGAATTTATGACAAGAATTTAGATTTCCTATGTGTTTATATATATATATATATATAATGGTAATATTGTAACTATATGTGAATCTAGGTAGTAAAATAAAAGGCAGTGATGGATAACCAATATAATACAATACAAAGGAGTTGAAACGACTGTTGGGTTTTAAATGTAGTGTATATATATATAGTGAAAATCATCATAACCTCTTAATTTAATACGATTGTTAAATTAATACTAAAAGATTAAAATTCGAAATAGTATTAATGTAACAATAAATAGTGTGAATTGCAATTGTATAATGGGATTAAATTGTTAATTTGAGGATGTAACCATTGGATAAATGTATGGTAAATTTATGGTAGTGAACTTTTAATGTATGTTGGATAGAACATAGGTGATTGTAATTCTGTAGTATGTATTAAATATAAAGTTCATTCAATTATGAAGAAAGTTTTAATTAAGAGAAACGTTACCGTAATAATTATTAATGTAGAAACGGAAGAGTGTATAAATTTATAGTAACGTAAAAACATATTGTAAGGTAATAATTAAGTGCAGACTTATAAAATATATTTATGTATGTTAATTTCATGCATTTGGCTATAATGGATTTAATAATAAAAAAAATGGAATAGTGAAATAAAATGGATATAAAGGTTTCAATTATACATTGGAATTCATACTCACCATAAAAGGTTAATTGAAACCAAAGAAGTTAATATAGGAATCAAGGCGTATTTATTAATTTGGATTTATTGCAATAAGTTAATTCCATAAAATAAAGCTAAAGCTAATTCAAATTTTAACTGGACCATTGTTGTTATAACTTTAGAAGCAAGATTTATTTATGATTTGAGTATTTAATTCAACAAGTGGTATTTACGACAAATAAAATAGAATTGAACGTAAAATATTACGTTATTGAATATAAAATGTAATTTGTAAACAATTGAGTGAATTTAATAGATTTATCAAACCTATAATATTGAATTCATTAAAATTGGAATTAATAATAGTTAAGGAAAATGAGGGAATGATATTTGAAATCATTGCAATAGATATTAATTTAGGATTTCCTTAAATAAATTAAGGCGAATAAATGGAGAGAAAATTTATTAATAATTTGGAATTTAATTATGGTAAAAAGGTTAATTGCAATCCAAAGATGAGTTGGAATGGAAATCAAGTATTTATTTAATTTGATTTAAGAGGAGAGTATAAAAGTAAAAGATTAAATAATTGGATTTTTGAGAATAAAAAATTTTAATTCCAAATAATAAGAAGTGCAGAAATTGACACTGCAAATTGATATATTTATATATTTTAATTCACATCCAAGCTAGGTAAATAATTTAGAATTGATTGAAGTATATAAATAATGAAATGGGGCCTATATTAGAAGTTGAAATATAAAAATTGGATTTTTAATTTATTTGATTTATTTAATAAATATTAAAATGGTCATTTTTGTCACGGACTCGGATTTCGACGAAACCAGTTTCATCGGATCCGTATCGGTGAATTGTTATAGGGTTTCAAGTTTCGTATCGATCGGACTTGTCGTTTGATCGTACGGACGCGAAACGCCTTGAAATCAATTTTATTAAAAATCAATTTGAAATCAATTTGGAAATCTTGTTTTCAGCATAACTTCTTCATACGATCGAATTTGGTCGCGAAACTTTTTCCATCGCGTTCAGAATATTTTAAAACACCTATTTGGATATATAGTTTTAACAAATTCGGTTCCGGAGGCGTAGCGGGCTTTTTGGGCCATAGTTTGTTGCGTACGTTCATCCTTCTAGCCTATACGCTCCAACCCAACCCTAACTATAAGTATAGCGTGATAAACCCTAGCCTCCTTTCTATTGTCAGTTGGATATACGTACATATTTCTTCATCTCCTCCTTCTCCTCAATGGTTGCAAAATCTAGATCTGCTTCAATCCAAAATTCAGTGAAAATTCAAACACCTCAGAAAATTCTCAAAAAAATATATGTTGAAGTATTCGATACGCGTAATCTACTGGTGAAATTCGTTTTTCGATTGGAGCTGTCGTTCATCCAGAATAAATTCAAACAGCCCCAAAACCGTCCATCATCATCGCGCAAAAGTTCGTCAGATCGTCAAACGGTTTCTGGGTATTGTAGAGTGGACGATGGAGATCACATCTATATAATTTTTGGGGCGAATCAACGGTTAGATTGGGAGATTTTTCGACCTAGGGTTTCGGCCTGGGGGGTTTATTCGTGGCGGCTATGTCATCTGGACGCTGTTGGAGGCGTCCCTGGTGGAGGAGGCGAAGGCGGTCAGGCCGTGCGATGCGGTGAGGAGAGGCGGCTCGTTGGACTAGGGTTTGATACCCTGTAGGGCGGCTGCGTTCGAGATTTAGGGCTCTGGTCAATTGATTTTCGCGTGCGTGCTCAGCATCAGGAAGATGATACGCGTGAATAAGGGGATGACGTGGCACATATGTTGTAAGGGGTGAATATGGACCACTTTTATTATTTTCAAATTTGAATTCAACTATCATTTTTCGGCATAACTTTCTCATACGAAGTCGGATTCACACGAAACTTTTTTTGTTAGGATCGTAATTTAATTCCGGACTCGATGACGCTGGTTTGGACAAATTCCGAGACGGGCGAATTTTTGGGTTTAAATCGAATTTAAATTCGATTTAAATTCCAAAGGTGAGTGTTTTAACCCACTCACAATTACTAGAAGCTTTTATGTTTGTTAAATAAATTTTAGAAATGAATAGAAATTTATTTATGAGCTTTTGGCATGTTATTTCATTCATATCTGTTGAATTGCAATTTATTGAATTAAACTGTTAATTTGATTGATTTATTGCGTAGTAATTGACTGTTAGAAATTATCGTTTGCATATAAACTGCTAGTTAACAGTTATATAAATTTTTACTGAATATAAAACTATTAGATTAATAGTTGATAAATTTAATTGGAATAAAACTGACAGTTATCACCTGTTGTATATGTTCATATATATATTTTGTTATTGATTGAGATTGGTTGATGGTTGCGATTGGATGATGGATGTTGTTGATGAGTGAATGTTTATTGCATATCATTAAATTGCAAAATTTATCATGCATATTTCATTATTCGGGATTGTGGTTTGAAATGATAAAACCGCAAAGTTTTATTTTAATTTGCGGATTGAAATGATAAATATCCGTATCACTTGACCATAGGATAGAAAATTATATACAGGCACCGCGGTATATATATAATTATTTTAAAATGTGATTTCTATGGTTTGGATGGAATACGGTTTATAATAATCTTAAATTTTATACTGTATAAATATTTTTCTTCCATATTTATATACATATGAAGTTGAAAATTTTGAAATTAAAAGGCATATAAATTCCTTTATTTAAATGGAAGAAAATTTGGAAAATGGAGTTTGATAAATTTATATCATATGTTTAAATGTTAAGTTTGGAAATTTAAGATATGATATTTATAATTGGATTTTTCCAAGATAAATTGAAATGAATATTCTAGTATAATTGAAATTGAAAAAAATTATATATATTAAATTACTAGAAATTGGAGTTTTATTTATTTATGGGTTTATGTGAATATTCAAAACTAAATAATAAAACATTTAATTTGTTGAAAGAATGAATTCCAGCTTTAGTTTTGAATATTAATACTCCAATGGATTCATATATATAGAAATTGAAATGGTTTTGGGACTTGAAGTAATATTTTGGATTTTGGTTTAACTTTAAAAGAAGAAATATTTGGAAAGCCATGTAATTTATTTCTTTATAAAGCAACAGTAAAGTTAAACCTTTTTAATTCGCATACCGTTGAATATCCAAACCATTTAGTTTTGAAAATAATGGTTTTAAAATACTATGGATTTTCGAAGAATTATGTTGAAAGTTACAAACAAAATATTGGTTACATGGGATATTAAATAATAAAAAGTGACATAATTTTGGAAAGGAAAATTTTATTTGGGGAACGATATCATTGATTCGGGCTTTTATAAAATAATATGAAAATAAATTGTTTGTGTTTTTAAAGAAGAAATGATATCGTAATATTATGGTTTTGAAAGGGATTATATTCTGGTTTAAAGTATATACTGTTTTTAAATAACCGCGGTGTTATAATAACGATTGGTTGGCAAAGAGACCGGGATCGGATATGGACATACTCTCTGTCGATACCGAAAACCACTTTGACTAACCGTGTACGCGGTGGAGATTCCAGAATGAAGTAGGTGGTGGCGACGTTTCCTGTAAGGTAAATACGTGGACCCAACTCCCGTGAGTTGGCATAAGGTGGCTAAAACAGGAGCGATTCTCAGGCCAATGAGGTCATTCCTCTGATCGGACGCTCCTCTTCGATATTATACTTTGACTTGGATTGATTCAGTGGCCACTTCTATATTTTGATTTTTGGGGGAGTTAGTTCGAGGTGGGCGGCAGCTGCGCGCTGCGCGTTACCATCAGCCTGGATAGCAATTGGTATATCTACCCTGGCATTGCCTAGTTGTGCCGTGTCACCTACCCTATCGCGCCTTGTACGAGTTTGGTTTTCTCCCGTAGCCCGTGTGGTATCCTCTGGTGGCTTCCCGATCAGGAGGGACGATGATATTGGACGGACTACTGGGACTATTACGTGTTAAGGGCTATATGGGTAACCCCGTAACGCTATTAAAAAGTAAGTTTATTTTATAAATAGACACTATTATAATAGCGCAATATACTACATAGTAAATAGTTTAACGGATCCTTAGGAGATGTAAATCCCGAGCATCTCTTGAGTTACTGCACTCATATTTATTTCTGTTTATTTAACTCACATAAGATATTCTAGTCTGACTCGGGTGTTTTTGTCTTTTCAAATTCGCTCGGGTCAGTCCGAGCATTTCAGGATCGAAGATTTTAGCTTTGGAGGACGAAGACGAAGATTCCGTATTATTTTATATATATAGTATTGCACTACACACTCTTTATATTCCGCTGCATTGTGTATTGGTATGTGTAACTCTGATGTTCATTGTATAAGTGAAATAACTGTTTTGTAAACTGTTTTGAACTGTATATTTATTATTATATTTTATCCTTCCGCTGTGAGATTCTATTTTGTTTTATTCCTTCTCTGTTTTTCTTATTTACCCCATAACAATCCGCCCTTGCGTATGCTTTGAATTGGCACGTGTGTCGTTTTAAAGTGTGCGAAAAGGCTGGATGTTACAATGTTAAAGAAATGTGAATGGAAATTCATAAAATTGAAATTAAATGACGGGTGAACTTAAATTTGGTGGATTGAGTATAAGCATGAATTTTGAAGTGTTTATATAACTATATGTCATAAATTTAGAATATGAGTTAACTTAAGTAGGAAATTCAAGGAATTGTAAATAAAATAAGTTGGTGTAATTTATTAAATTGGAAAGGTGAAAAAGTACAACCAAGTCAAATTTTTAGGTGAGTGACAACAAGAAATGATTTCAGTTTAAGAGTAAATGAATTGAATATGATTTGGAATATGGACTGGATAAGTTAGAGTGTGGACTTATGTTTTAAAGCTGAATATAACTTAAGCATCGATATGGAATATTTATAATAAACTTTACAGATAATTTTATGAAATGGTTTATAATAAATTAGCATGAAATGAAATGTCGTTCAATATAAAAAGAAATGAATAAATCTATGTGAATAAAAAGAAAGTGAATGGAAAAGAGGTAATGTAAGTTGGAAGCAAGGTTAATAGAAATGCAAGTGTAGGAACATGAATTAAATTGTTCGATAATCAATTTATATGAAATGATTCCCCAATGATATGGTATAAATTGGATATACTAAGTAAATGAAAGCAAATAAATTGAATGAGATCAATTTAAAATAAATTAGAACTTGGTTGTAATAGAAACTTAACTTAAGCGATTGTTATGAAATTATTCATAAATAAATTATCATGGATTGGCATATGTTGATATAAAAACAAAGCAAGCAAGTTTGGAGAAAACTTGAACATGCATCAAATGGAAAATACAAACATTGATTTAGAGTCAATAAAAATGTAACAGCCCACAAATCCGTACGCCTTGAGTAAACACTATTCTTCATCACTCAACTCAAGATGAACGGAAATACGAACAATTTGGGTTAAAGAAGAAGGAGGTAGAAGAAGAAAATAGAAACGACATCAGAATCTAACCATCGCAGCGGAATAAAATATAATATATAATAATAGATCATTACACAAAAGAAAACTATATCTGTTTTATACATACATCACCAGAATACATCATCAGAGTTAAATGACATCAATAACATACAATCTGGATAGTCATATAAACTTATCCTCAAAACTAAATACACAGCGGAATAATAATCAAGTACGGAAGTACGTATCGCCATCCAGCTCATCTCCTGAGGTCCATAGCAACATATCATGTATTCTATAATACTCGGTCGGACCCGAGCATTATAGTTAAATAACACACGAGTCATTCTGGAAAACCAGCGTGAGAAAATCACACTCAATTTGATTATTAAAGTTTCAAAATCCTTTGAAAACAAAAGCATCTCGTAAGACCACGCCACAAATAAACATGTCGGGTTTTTACCTTACGATGGCCAAAACATTTATTATAAAATCCTCTGATATTATAATAGGGTCTATTTACAAATACTTATTAAAATAGCCGAAATTGTTACATGATTAAATTTCAGCTACTAGCCACAAAGTGGGTTATACAAACAAAAACCGTAAAAGGTGCATAGGGAGAATGGATTTCCAAATAATGACTAGGCACTAAGGTACCACCTGTCGCAGTACGTGGCCTAGATCACCGTACTGAGGATTACTCCCTATCCCCTGCAACACAAGACCGGGACTACCCCTTAATGGATAATCCCGAGTAAGATCACCCCACGGTTGGGATCGGCAACCGCACCACTAAGCCGAATAAAAAGGGACATCTAGATAGGGATGACATCACCATAATGGGCGCTACCCACCTAGCCTTGCTGCATAACCCCTGATTTTCAGTCATTCTTGGTTGATGAGGCTTGAGGCTAAGCGCTACCTTTTAGAACATATCCCTTAGAATGCTCACCGTCTACCTGACGATGTTCTAAAAGCATTCATCTATACAAGTCCGTTTTGGGTTCGAACGGAACCGAAGGTACTACTCTTACTACATCCATTTTGAAATCATCCTCAGGATTAGTAGCGACTAGCCCTTGCACTTCACTGTTCCACCTTCTGATCCAAACTCTTGTTTTTCACACGAAAACGTTCAAACCAGATCGAAGTGGTTTTTGAGAAATTAATCCCGATCCCGGTCTCTTCGAAACGATCAGTGCGTTGGCCAATATTGATAGTCGGTTATTTAACTATCAATTAATCATTCACAATAAACCATCCAATATAAATAATTTCATCAAATCATTTATTAATCTCAAAATATCTTCACAAGATATATTTCCATTTTCAACCTTTTTGAGAACAGTTTCCAACCCATACTTTTCTCATAAAATAAATTTCCAAATATTTATTTCTACTGAAAACACCAAGTACAAAGCTTTAGCTTTTAAAAATAATTTAAAATATTTTATCATACAATATCCTTTAAAACATTTAAATTAAAAATTACTTTAATACTTATTCAAAATATATACTTTAAGAATATTCAAAATGAAACTACTCAATACTTTATTAAAAATATATACTATAGGAATATTTGAAAATGTGGTTACTTTATAAATATAAAACTAGATTTTCTCTTTTTAAAATAAAATACCAAGTCACCTTAAATAATTACTACGATAATAGATTTGACTTTAGAATTTAAATATTTAGAACTAATAAGATTTCTTAAACATGCATTTTAAAACAACATTAAAGCCTTTAACCTATATTTAAGAATTTACTTTGAAAACTTACTTGGTCATCCAGGGAAATATACTTCTCTTCACATCCTTTAAAAATAAATCTCTATTTATTTTTAAACAAATTTTCCCATTTCTTTAATAAATTCTCATAGTGAATTTATTCTTTAAATATCCACCGATATATTACTTCGCCTTCATAAACCCAATTTATAAATTTCCAAAGTCTCGCATCTCTTTTAAAAATCCCGGTTTTACACTCTTAAATCAATCTCCAAATTAATTCCCAATTTACTTCGTCTTTAAATAAATTTCCTTACTCCATTTATTTCAAAATCCACTAACTCTAGATTTTATTTCTTCATTATGATTTAAAATCTTTTAACTGAAAATACCAATTTCATATTTCCCAAATTCCTTCTTTATCCTTTCAAATAAATTTAAACCTTGAATTTTAAAGTAAATTCTGTATTCCTTTAAATAATATCACTTTGGGTTTTAATATTCATTATATTTTCCCTTTTATTCAAAATCTCCCTTCCCATGCTCGGAATTATTTATTAAAATTTTAAAATCATTTTTATTCTTATCCAGTTCATTCTTAAATTTATTCAAATTCTCTATGATTATTTTACTTAAAGATTCATTCTTTTATTTTCCTTTCAAAAATCCAATTCTATATATTTTGATAACTCAGTGTACCGAAAATATATCAAATGAACAATACCATTCAATATTCCGATTATCAATATAATTCATCACAGAATATCAAATATTCATAACACAAAATATTAAACAAACTAAATAATTTTGAGGAATTCAGTTGGATCCCGCCAACCTGTTTCCCTGCATCCACAGATGTTAGCACAATACCAATTCCACTTCGAGGTGGAATATCGCGGTATATGGAATTAATATAATATCGTCCGCTATTATGCGGCGCATAAGGTCTCATCCGCTATTATAATGCGGGAAATAAATTACTCTAATATATACTATATACTACTATATACTACTATATATAATATAGCACATTAAATCAATTCAGTCATTCAACCAGTTATTTAAATTTAACCATTTAAATTTAAATAACAAACCAGAAGAGTGAGATTAACTCACCTTTGATTCTGTATGCAATCCAATCCAAACCAGCTTGTTCTTCATTATTTTTGACCTTGTATAAACATTATACAATTTATTAATATTTGAATTAATTCTAACAATTTATTTTCCATTTTGAAATTTAATTAACAAATAGTTTTAGTTTTAAACTAATTTTCCTTTAACAATTTCTAAAATAATTAAATAAATTAGTTAAACAAATTAATCAATCATTATTTTAAAATTCAAACTAGTGGATTTAAAAATGTGTATATGTATTTTTATTTTTCTTTTGAAAATAACCCGTAAAGACCTAAAAATCTAATCTTTATGTTCAACATTCTAAAATTCCGATTTTTCCCAAAATCTTATATAAATTCTCTGTTCATTTCTGCATAAAGATATACATTAAAACAAAAATTCTTCTGTGACATAATTTTTTTTTCAATTTGAATTAAATTAAAAAGAAAAGCCATACCCAAACGAATGCAGCCCTATGCCTTCACCTGAACGCCTCGTCGAGCCCTCCACAACACCACCTTAGTGAGCTTCATGCGTACGAGCTTCAAGTTCGACACACGACCCATCTCACCGTTTCCCCCAAATCCTCCAACGCCTGCAGTCTCACAACTCCTCCTCCATGCTCGACATCGATTTCCGCCATCGTGACTCCCATGCGACTCATCTACGCCCTTTAACTCGCGAGTGCACCACTTCGTCGAACAACCTCTCACCGCCGTCCTAGCTTGACCCTACCACGTGCGCCCTTGCCTGAGTCTCGAAATTGAGCTTGAACGAGAAATCATCTTCAATTCGATTCGTGAGAACTCGAATGATACAGGTTTGAACAAAGAAGATGAACGAATTCGAAATCTGGTTTTGAATTGATTTTCAAAGCACGCGGTAAGCATGATTCTTTTGACAGAGGCCATTAATTTACTATCGGACATCAATTTTGAAATCTGGTTTAAGAGGATAAGCAAGGCTCGGTCCTATTTTTTTAATTTTGTTTTGAAGATTTTTATTTGGGTTTTTAAAATACTCGGCTGTTTATAAAAAGGAAGGAGAGAAACGAAGTTGAAGGGGAAGCATGGTTGAGAAGGAAAAGCAAAGTGATTTGAAAAAGGACAGAATAACAACTGATGGGAGGTATATTGACAAGTCAACAAAGTATATTTTATATTTAAATTTAAATCATCTTGTATTCATATGTTAAAATCTCAATACCCTATCGAAGTGTGCCACTAGGCGTTCATAACATTATTCCCCTATTCTGAATGCAATGGAAAGGTTTTGAGTCCTAATTCGAACGCATGGAGAAGATAGCTTTTTTAACCTGTTATTTTATTAAGTTTTCGATATAAATTTCAACGCGTTTATATATCGTACACTCACAAAACAACTCCGATCAGTACGAAATTTGAAATCCGATAATAATACAATATTACGGATCCAGTGGAACAGGTTTCGTCGAATTCCGAGACTGTGCCTCGGAAGGCTATTTTTAAATTCAATTTAAACGATATAATTTCAAAACTGAACAAATCATTGTTAAATTCAATTTTAAAACTTCTATTATCCTCAGAACTATTAAATTTTACAAGCCTTCTAATTATTTTAACAAGCTTAAAACTGAAGATTCAATATTTCACCCAACTTCCAATTATTAAATTCAATAAATAAATAGTGATATTTGGAATTCAAGTTAAAATTAACCTTTCAAATATTTAAAATAAATTAAATATTCCCATTTCAAACGCTCAAAAATTCCGGGTCATCACATTCCTCCCACCTTAAAAGAATTTCGTCCCCGAAATTGCAAGTTAAGAAGAATGGTCCAATACCCATTTACTTATACCCAAAACCAACAATTCAACATCCTACCAACTATCTTTTTGAAAAGACCCATTATCATTCTTACTGCCTTCCCAAACTCTCCCATAGTTTTCAAATAATACTCTTTGCTCAATCATTCAAATTTTAATTTAAAACCAAAATTTGAATTATCAAAATTTTCTTAAAATTTTCCAACTCCCTAAATTTTCGAAAAATTTTCGAAAAATTTCGCCAGCGTTTCCTTTGCGCAGATAGCTTGGAACAACTACGAAATGCCTCATGGGCTCCCAAATTCCAAAAGAAAACAAAAGGCCAAGTGGCTAGATCAAAAACCTAATCAAATTTCATACAGAAATTTAAACACATACCTTTTTGTCGAGCGATTCAAATTTATGTTCTAAAATCAAAAATCCCAATTTTCCCACTTGCTTTTAATACCTGTATATCCAATTTAACCATATCCGACTACATATTCCAAAATCATTTTATACACTTCTTTACCAAATTTCAGTATCAATTCCATTCAAATTCGTACGATGTACATATATCAATCGTACGTAATACCAAATTTGATCGCTTACTCGATCACATAATTTCATTTTCGTACTAGTATCATCCACCTGACTTCCTAGTGCGGACTCAGATCTGGTTTGTTGATCAGAAACCGTCACTCTCCTTGCATAGTCATAACTATGATAGAGAATTTCCAAAATCATTCAAAATCCATATCCAGGGTTCGCTGTCGTAAATCGAGTGAAAAATCCTTACTCAGATCGATATAGCTATCTCGAAATTCTTTACTCGAATCTGGATCAAATCACTATGCGAATAAAATAATATACGTACATCCTACATATTTATCTCAATTGATTATCAACTACATCAATTCTCTTTTTATTCACATTCAATTGATTTCTATTTACTTATTCACAATTATCACTTTTATTAAATCTTCATTCGAGTATTAACTTAGAATATATTTCTAATGCCAAATTTTA
This sequence comes from Allium cepa, assembly GCA_030765085.1. NCBI lineage: Eukaryota > Viridiplantae > Streptophyta > Magnoliopsida > Asparagales > Amaryllidaceae > Allium > Allium cepa. The sequence goes on along the minus strand of CM060935.1, from coordinate 325,960,560 downwards.
CTTAAGAATTCACCATTCCTTTCTTAAGTTTAATATAAGCATTTTATATGCTTCTTTATTTATTTTCACTTCACCACTTTAGTTTATATCTACTAATTTATTTCAATTTCCAATTTGAAGTCGTTTTGTCGCTAACAAAAATTTTCCCAAAATTTTTTCTAACTTCCAAAATTTTCGAAATTTTTTGGCAGAGTCTCCATTGTACGGAGAAGCTTTTGCAATTTGACAAGAGATATAAATATATATACATCGACCCACATGGTCGGAAAAACAAAAACAGTTCATATTTCCTACTTTTATTGCGTAGGTGTACCTTTATTTAGCATTTTTAAGCAAGCGGCTTATTATTTTAGTAATTGGCGCGTCCAAATCCAACCAAACGGCTTCCCGCTACCTGTACTTACTTGATTAAACATGTAAATGCCAAAATCATGTAATTTAACAACATTTAACATATTTAACTAGCAAACATACAAGTTCTATAAGCAATGCAGGTTAAACAATATTTATAAGCAACTTATAGGGTTCCGACATTAATTTTAATTGTTTACAACCAATTCGTATACCAATTCATTCAATTTAAATGGTTTGCAACTCAATTGTTTACATTCAATTCATTCTAACCCAAACAACTCACATTTATTTCAATTGATTCCAAAAATCAATTTTATTTACCTCTATTAATTCATAGAATTTTATTTAATCTCATTTTCGTCAAACAACAATTATTTCTATGCAAATTCGACGATATTTATGTGAATAAACAATTACTTAAGCTTATAATAATTTTAAATTGATTCCAATACAATTTATATTAAATTTTATGCCATTCCAACTTATTTACAAACCATTCACTTGCATTTCATTCATTCCCGCGTTGGTTTCATTTAAACCCATTCCATTAAGCTTGACAACATTCTATGCTAATATTAATAACCAGTCCCAAATTAATTTAACCCAAACTTTTATTTAATGGGCTTTCACCCTTACTCGAAGCCAAGCTTCTATTATTTTTAACTTAAGTTAATTTATTTCAATTTATTCCAACTTCAAAACTTAAGCTCACTTCATTAGCAAATAAATTTTCCTTTTCTCTTTAACTTGATTCTATTTCAGTCAAATCTCATTTCAATCTATAAATTTATTTGATTAGTTCTTTTGTTTCATTCATTACAAATTTTAATTTCCAAATTCAATTCATTTACTTACAATTATAAATTCATTTGTTCATTCACTAATTTATTTTCAACCAATAAATTTTATTTCATTAACTTATTCCATTCAGCCTATTTAGATTTATTTCCTCAACATTCACTTTTTATTTACCTTCCGTTTTCTCATGTCTTTTAACTCATGTAAATTAACTGCCTTACATTCTAACTTATTTTCATTTTCTTACTTACTTCAAATTTTTAACCCTTCTCCAAGTTAAATTTTTTTATTCTAAACAAATTTTCAAAAATTTTCCAAACTTATTTATTATTCCATAACCATTTTTAATAAGTTTCCATAGTTTAATCCAAACATTTCAAACCAACTCCAGAGTTTAGACCATTACTAAAATGTTCCAAAATTAATTTTGAATATATATATATATATATATATATATATATATATCTAAATCAAACTATTACTCTGCATTTTCAAAATCAAACCAAATTTCGCAAGCAAACATTAATCCAAATATCCAGGTAGCAATCCCCCTTTTTGGAAACTCGAAAATGAACACTGATGATATCGCGATCATTACCGAAATTATTTTCCAACGACCAAAAAGAGTTCAATGCTTTTATCTTTTTAAAATCCCTTCAAATATTATATATATATATATATTCATAAATCCCAAATCTCACCAGATTTCAAATCCAATTCAAAAATATCTCTGAAACACTACTATTATTTCTCCCAAATCCTTTGGAAACCATTTTCAAATCCAAAGAAATTTTAAACCCTTTCCTAAAAATTTCAAATTCCAAATTATTCCAATTCATATTCAACTATTACTCTGAAATTTTACTTCATTTTATAAATAATATTTATAATTTCCATTTGTATATAAATTTATTTCTTAACCTTTGGTTAAAATTTTAATCCTTTATTCAACTTTCCCTTAACAATGATAATATTTTAATATTATCATCTCCTAACAACCAAGCAACCGTATATAACTATAATAATTTACGGAAAATTATTTCTCTTATGTACAAAAATAATTTGGGTAAAATTATTTCATTTACCCTATTTAAAACAATACTTTGTCGTCTTATCTTGTTCAAGAGTTTAGAAATCCCAATCGACGACATGGCATCCCACATATCAACCAGAACCCATATACACTCAACCGATAAGTCAATACAATATAAAAACAATTTTATACTCACTAACCAATACGCGCTCATATCTATTAATACACTCAAACTCATTTTAGAGTACTACGAACTCTATTTAATGAGTAATCCCCACAAAAGCCAAGGTTCTCGCTTAACCTTTACTTTTCAACCGTCGGTAGCGGCTCACTCAACCGGTAGGCTTTTCAACCATCCCAGCCCCGCCGTGGCTCACATTGGTACCTCGGGCTTGCTTTTACGGCCAGCGTATCGACTCGCAACCAACCCCAAAAGGCCTTATACTACCCCCGGGACATGTAGGGGTAAGAGTCTTCTGTTCGCCACCTAACGCAATGCGAGAACCCCCTATCATGCTGTAATGTAGCAAACCCGGTCTCGGTCTCTTCGAAACGATCAGCGCATTGGCCAATATTGATAGTCAGTTATTTAACTGTGACGCCCCACCTCTATACTCACACTAGCCAAGGAAACTACGGAGTAATGCCGTCAACTAGCATGAAGAATAAGGTTGTTTAGGAGCAACCATCCATGTAATTACTTTGTGCGAGCACCGATATGTCAGATAGAATAACATGCATTTCATTTCAAGAGGAAGTCCGACATACCGATACAAACTCAAAGTTACTACACAGTGGCTATGTAATATTCGAAAACGAATATAGAAATAAGCATAACATAAATCAGTCACAGATATCCATATCACAAAGGTGGAAATAAATATGAATACAACATAGAAGTGTATATCATAGTAGCGGTCAAACAAGATCCACAATATAGCAAAAGAAAAGATACAAGTGCTAGACAAAAGAATATGTATACGTCAAGGAGTCTCTATATCGAATGTATAAAACAAAAACTTCTAATCTAAAGTGGTTAGCCAAAAGTCCGATAATAACCCCTAGATGAGGAGTCAAGCAGAAGCACCTGTAACATCTCGGTCTGACCCTAGTATTATTTAATAAGAAAATAATAAATGGATCAGTCTAGCTATAATTATCAGATGAAAATGAGATAGAATAAGAGAGATGAAAAATACGTATGATAACAATAATGCCATACTATGATAAGTACGCAATTGAAAATCAACGAGAGATTAATCAATATCACAAGAATCTTCTTATAGATTCAAAAAGAATATCATATTCTTTATTTTATTCACTAAACCAAATATATTGACATCATATCAATGCCAATCATAAAACTGGCGAAACACAAATTCTAGAAATCATCAATTAGAAATATAGAAATCACAAAAGGGGGAGGTCTATCACAAAACGGGAGCATGATAACTCACCAACACGTGTATCACAAATGGGACACTGTCCCATGGTCGCTAACCATGGAGCCGGTGCAACGACGTACTACAATATCGGTACGCCTGAGGAACCAAAAACTCAAATATTTCGAAACAACGACGTAGTACAACGGTACGCCCGATGACCCTGATAAGCCGGTACAACAACATAGTACAAAGGTACGTCCGGTGAACCGAACTCCATAAAGAAACATGGGTCGCTAGCCCATAAGAATTGAGTCAAAACTCCAAAGAACTATTAGGTCGTTAGCCTATAAAAGAAATGAGATGAAACATAATAAAACGATGTACCGTCCCTTGCGTTGACAAAGAGATATAGCATATCGCTTGTCTAAATCACAAAAATGATCATCATTGATCAATGAAAAATGTGAATTACACTAAGCTAGTAAATAAATGAGTTTAGCTTCATGTTCCATAACCATTGACTTAACTTAAGTATTTACGAACAAATTGTAGATTTTCACTCGAAAATTGTCACAAAAGTTTCAATCGAACAAGTCAAAGAATTAACCAACGAGGTGAATGCAAGCGTTTCATACCACTTGTTTTACTAAGCCGTTTAATTAGATTTCGCAAACGAATGAGGTAAATGTTTGTGTATACTAATAGATTGGAAAACGGTTTTATAAACGAGCTTTGTATTGAAAATAGGGTTGATCATTTTAAATGAAAGAGTTCTGGTATTTTCTACTAGTATATAAACCTTTACATTATAAAGTAACAAATCACAAAAAAATTAATTGTAGAAACAATCAATCACCACAAATTTCACGTTCAAAGACGTGAATTAAATCCAAGAAATCGATTCCAAATCCATCAAAATGGATGTACCCAAAAATTCCAAAATAGAAGTCATCAAAGTCGATAATAAATGATAACAACAAATCGAAAAACCATGAATCGATAAAAGTTGGAATTTCAAGCAAAATGGGCTAAATAGGCAAAGTAGACTAAACACAAGTAGGTCAGTCGACTGGCACTCTGAGAACAGTCTACTGGCCAATGCCTGGAAAAACTCTTGGGTTCCAGTCAGTCGACTGGACTCAGAGGGTAAGTCGACTGGTGCTTGTTTCCCAATATTTCCAGCCTATTCAAATGAAGAGAAAACTCAACCAATTCGCAACAGGACGAGCAATGGCGCTAGGGGTTTTTGCCAATCGACAACCCGACCCTATCGGCTCTTCAGTGCATCACTAAAATCATGTTCAAACATCAAAGTTAGGATTTTCAAGGATTTGACTTCAAAACACCAAAAATTCACCAAAATCCAAACCAAAAGCAAAAGCACATGAATAAGTGTTAGGAATTCATACCCATCAATCAAATATAGTTATAGACATAGATGTGAGATAAAAGTCTCACCTTTTGCAAAAAAAAATAAGGAAGAAGAAGCTATAGAGCAAGGCAAGAACAATCACTCTTCAATTCCAACCCAAGAAGCTTGAATCAATAGCTTCTCTTTGAATTTGGAGTTAAAGCTTGGATTTGCAATGGAACTAGGGCTTAGGAATTCTATTTCTTTTCCTCTTCCCCTATTTTTATCTAAAGATTGAAGGTATTAGGAAATGAAAGTGAAGAGAAGTTGGGGTGGAGCTAGAGTTAATAATTTAGGCTAATCCAAACCCAAAGTCCAAAGTGCAAAGGTCAAATTTTTAGCTAGCTCCAAAAAAATCGAAGTTTATACTCAAAAAGGTCGCAAACCCCATTTTGAACTCAATGGAAGTGGTCCCGAGTCCTCATTCGATTGTTTGCAAAAAGTAGCATTTTGGACTAAAATCCGACTAACGATGCTACGTTTAAATAAAATATTTAAATATACAATCGTAAAATATGCGGGTTGTTACAAACTCCCCTCCCTAAAGAAATTGCGTCCTCGCAATATTGAAGACGAAAATAAAAAGTAACAACCATAAAAGCATATCAACACAAAAGAAATTTGAAGTAAGAAGTTCACCTCAAAGAGTATGGGAGAGTAAGTCCGGATGTGTTTGCTCGATGAATTCCCTAGATTCCCAAGAACAATCCTTAGGATTTGAGGGCCAATGAACTTTCACAAAAGGAACATCTTTATTTTGAAGGCATTAAACCTCTGAAGCGATGATTCGAATATGATGTTGCTCATAAGTCAAATCAGGTGAAACTTCAATTTCTTCCACAACACCGGGCTCAAGAATAGAATCGGAATCTCGAAGGCTTTTCCGTAGTTGAGAGACGTGAAATACGTCATGAATAGCAGGAAATCGAGCCGGTAATAAAAGGCGATAAGCCACGGAACCAATACGTTCAGTGATGGGAAATGGACCAATATGTCGAGGTGCTAATTTTCCCAATCGATTGAAACGCACAACACCTTTCATAGGTGAAACACGAATAAACAAAATCTCCCACAGAAATTCCAATTTCCTTCTTCGGTTATCACGAATAAACACTTTGAGCCTCTTTCATCCTATGGCGGATAAGATCAATCTTTTCTGTGGAATCACGAATAAAGTCTGGATCTAAAACCAGGTTCTCACCGGCCTCATGCCAATAAGAAGGTGATCAGCATGGCCTTCCATAGAGTGCCTCAAAAGGTGCCATATCAATACTAGATTGGAAGCTATTATTATAGGAAAACTCAACAAGAGAAATATAATCTTCCCAACTTGCACCAAATTCAAGAACATATGCACGAAGAAGATCTTTAAGAGTTTGGTTCACACGCTCGGTTTGTCCATCGGACTGTGGATGATAAGCGGTGCTAAAATTAAGCTTCGTTCCCAAAGCTTTTTGTAGGCTCTTCCAAAATCCACTAGTAAGCAATGGATCACGATCGCTAACAATAGAAGTAGGGACTCTATGCAATTCAATAATTTCTTTAATAAAGAGTTTGGCCAAAAGAGGTACGGTCCGATTAGACCGAACAGGAATAAAATGGGCGGATTTTGTAAGTCTATCAACTATCACCCAAAGACTATCATGACCCGAACGAGAACGGGGAAGTCCGTCAATAAAATCCATCGAAATTTTGTCCCACTTCCAAATTGGAATGTCCAAAGGTTGCAATAACCCACCGGGCCTTTGATGCTCGGCCTCAACAAGTTGGCAAATCATGCAATGCTTAACAAAGTTAGCAATATCGTATTTCATTCCATCCCAATAATAAAGTCGCTTCACATCCGCGTACATTTTGCTACTACCGGGATGAATGGTAAATTTAGAATGATGTGAATCTTCTAAAATATATTTACGAAGATTATAAATATTTGGCACAATAAGTCTAACAAATTTTCGAACGCCGCCATGAATATCAATATCAAAGTCTTTCAAACCTTTAATACCAATTTTATCCCTACAATTTTGGCTAAGAAGAGCCAATTCGGGATCAACCTTTTGAGCTTCAAGAATGCGGTCTAAAAGAGATGGATGATCCTCAAGGCTACATAAAACAAGAGATGAACATAATTCAGATTCACGATCTCGAATCTCACAAGTGGAAAAAGTCTCAAGATCATTCCATTCGGATATCATCATAGAAACAACTGCTTGCTGCTTACGAATAAGTGCATCGGCAACACGATTTCCCTTTCCGGGAGTATAAAGAATATCAAGATCATAAGATGCAAGAAACTTGAGCCAACGTTGTTGACGCAAATTAAGTTCCTTTTGGGAAAATAAATACATTAAAGATTTATGACCAGTGTAGAGAATAAATTTCTCTCCCAAAAGATAATGACGCCAAATTCGAAGGGCGAAAACAATAGACACGAGTTCTAAATCATGAGTGGCATATCTAGTCTCGGTAGGCTTTAATTGCCTAGAAGTATAAGCAATAACACGTTATCTTTGCATAAGAATGGCACCCAACCCGACACGACTAGCATCGATATAAACGATAAAATCTTGGTTCTCCTCAGGAATCACAAGAATAGGAGCATCAGAAAGGAGTTCTTTTAATTTCTGAAAAGAAGCTTCACATTTGTCCGACCAAATGTATTTAACTCCTTTCTTTGCCAAGCTAGCAAGAGGCATGGAAATTTTAGAGAAGTCTTTTATGAACCGACGGTAATAACACGCCAATCCAAGAAAGCTAAAAATTTCCGTCACACTCTCTGGTCTCTTCCAATTTTATATCGCTTGATTCTTTGAAGGATCCATGGAAATTCCAGATTCGGAAATAATGACCGAGAAACTTCACCCGAGATTGCCAAAAATTCCATTTAGAAAATTTTGCTCTCAATTAATTACTTCTAAGACTTTCCAACACAATTCGAAGATGCGTTTCATGCTCCTCCTCGGTTTTAGAATACAAAAGAATACCATCTATAAAGATGAGAACAAATCGATCGAGAAAGTCTTTGAAGACTCGATTCATAAGGTCAACGAAATAAGCCGGAGCGTTTGTTAAACCAAATGGCATAACAAGCCATTCATACGATCCATAATGAGTACGGAATGATGTCAAAGGAATGTTATCCTCTGCAATACAAAGTTGATGAAAACCGATTGCTAAGTCTAACTGTGAAAAGACTCTAGCATCACTAAGTTGATCGAATTGATCATCAATCTAAGGTAAGGGATATTTATTCTTGATGGTGAGATCATTAAGCTTACGGTAGTCAACGCAAAGCCTAAGTGTACCATCAGATTTTTTTACAAAAATAGCAGAAGCTTCCCAAGGAGAGGAACTAGAATGAATAAATTACTTCTCTTCCAATTCGGATAATTGTTTGCGCATATCCTCATTTTCTTTATTAGACATGCGATAAGGAGGATGAGTAATAGGTAAAGCTCCAGGAATTAGATTAATCCTAAAATCAATTGCCCGCTTAGGTGGTAATCTTAAAACGGGCTCAAATATGTTGGAAAATTCACGAACAACGTGAATAAGAGAAATGACATCTTCCTCATTATCATTATCGTCATCATGAGGATTTAAAGAATATAAAGATGATGCCAAGTTGGAGTCCGAATCTTTAAGAACAATTGAAACCTGCTTAACTGATTGAGGATATCGAAGATAAATAGTCCGCTTAGGACATAGGATATGGGCTTCATCAGGTTAAGCCAATCCATTTCCAAAATCATTCTGAAGCCTAAGTGACGCATGACATGCAAATCGACTCGGAAAGAAAAATCACATAAAAAAATCTCGACATCTTTACAAAGCAAACTGAGTGTTGCAAATCCACCAACCCGACTCGCAATTCTCAAAGAAGTCATCAAAGCCATAACACTTAAAGAAAAAGTATCAACAAGCTCTTTTGATATAAAAGAATGGGATGCATCCGTATCAAAAAGAACTCGAATAGGTTGATCACAAAACATAATAATGCCATCAAGGATAGAATGAGAAATACCTTGACCACGAGAAGTGTTACTAGGGGCTTGCACAACATTTAGCTTCCCCTCCTTCTTGCCTTGAAGTTTGGGACACGAAGATAGAAGATGACCCGAACTTTTGCAATAACGGCAAAAGAGAGGTTTCAGACATCTATTGGCGTAATGGTCCTTAGTACCCCAATTGTAGCATTGCCCACTACTAGGGTAGGAGTCTTTGCTACTGAAGCTTCTTGCTTCCCTTTCTTGTTGGGATTTGGGCCTTTGAACTTAATAGGCCTTTTCTTGTTGTTGAAGTTTGATTTGGCACCCACAAATTCAACATCCCTTTCCTTGTCTGCCTCTTCAAGTCGAAGAGCAATATCAATAAGTCGGTCAAAAGAAACTTCCAATTTCAGAAGTAATGGCTTCTTGAGATTTTTATTCAAGCCATAAACGAACCTCTGATTTTTCTTCAATGGGATATTTACATACTCGACCCCATATTTAGAGAGGGATTCGAAGGATGCGACATAATCTGCCACAGAAGATTCACCTTGAACAAGGTCATAAAACGACGGGACAAAGTCACCTTTTCATTTTTTGTCACCTTTGTATTTTGTTTTTGAAGTAATATTGCCACCGAGCCTTGTTTTGAAAAAAAAAAGGGAAATGAATGGAAAAAAAAGTTGCTTTTGTCACTTTGTATTTTTGAAGTTATAATCTATTTTTCCACTGGCCCTTGTTTTGAAAAAAAAGAAATGAGCAAAAAAAAATGTTTTGTCACCTTTGTAATTTGGCATTCTAGTCTATATTCCCTCTGCCCTTTTGTTTGAAAAAAAAAAGAAATGAACAAAATTTGTTTCGTCACCTTTATTTTGAAGTTATAGTCTATTTTAAAAGTGGTCTTGTATTTTGAAGTCATAGTTTATTTTGTTTTTATAAAATTAAATAGAAAAGGAAATTTGAAAGGCCTTAAACTTTCTATCTTTCTATGGGCCATTATAGTCCACCCTTTTACTTTTAACCTAACCTTTCACCAATTAACCCTAACACCTCCTCATATCATCTCCTACCACTTCACATTTTTGTGCTTGCCATGCCTTTGTGATGCCAAACCAGATCCTTTTCCACCTAAAAACATGTTTGGCCTAGCCCTAAGCATGTATGGCCAAGCATACATGGAGTTGTGGTCAAGCAAAAGTGGTTGAAAAGCTTGGTAATGTCATTTGTTGCTTCTACTTTTCTATTGTTCAACAAATCTTTATATTGTATGCATATGTTTATATGGTCTTGTTTATTTATTGTATACAAGATCATTATCAAGGCTTTCCATTCATTCAATTCAAATCGTGTTTGTCGTGCTTTTGGAATCGCTCTTGTGTTTGTTGTTTTGGTCTCTAGCTTTGAAAAAGGTGAGTCTTTCTCACTCTGACATATATACTTATGAAAAGTGGATTGATGACAAGTGTTTAGTAATGTAAAATGTTTATGCAAGTTAATGATGATCATATGATATGCTATGCCGTGTTATTACCATGTTATTACCATGTTAAAACTGTTAATTTTCACCTGACATCTGATACATGACTGTATATTGTGATATTGACATTGTTTATATTATTTCTGTATATGATCACACTGCAAGTTCCCTGTTAGGATAAAAATCATTATGGGCTGAAATGATAGGCCTAAGTTATTTTATTTATTTATTTAAACTTGGGATTGCGGGTTTGAAATGATAGAACCAGGATTTTTACCTTTTAAACTGCGGATTGAAATGATACATATCTGTATCACTTGACCTAGGATAGAAAACTATATACAGACCCGTGGTTATTCTATAAAGTGCTTTGAATATTTTAAGTATTTTAAAAATATAAAATTATGAAATTTGATTTAAATAGATTTTGAAAGGTTTTAAAATAAATAAATTATGATTTCTCTATGTGTTAAAAATGTAATTTATGAATGGATTAACTGGACTTTTGAAATATAACTTATGTTTGGAATTTGGAATTTTGACTAAAAATGATATTTAAGTTACATGAATAAAATGGACTTTAATTTTATTTGGAAAATGGTAAATATGATAAATCGATTTATATTTGAATTTAAGTGATTTATTAAAGAATTATTGATTTTCTATAAATTTAAGTGGTTGAATAAATGACTGTTGAAAATGAAATTTTAAAATATAACTTGACTTGAAAATGTGAAATTTGAGTTTTAACTAAAGATGTTAAATTAATTAAATAAACTGGAAGTTTAGTTAAATTTGTAAAATGGTAATATAAATCTGAAACGTATAGGTTTTAATTTATGAAGAAATGTATAGGTTTTAATTTATGAAAGGAACGTATAGGTTTTAATTTATGAAAGAAGCGTATAGGTTTTAATTTATGAAAGAAACGTATAGGTTTTAATTTATGAAAGAAACGTATAGGTTTTAATTAATGAAAGAACGTATGGTGTTCTAATTAATGATAGGAACACGTAAATTCCTAATTAATGAAAGAAAGGTATAAGTTTTAATTAATGAAAGAAATGTATAAGTTTTTAATTAATGAAAGAAACGTGTAAAGTCCTAATTTATGAGAGAACATGAAAGTTTTAATTAATGCAAGAACATGTAAAGTTTTAATTAAGAAAGAAACATGTAAAGTTTTAAGTAGTGTGGTATTGCTTTAATTAATAAATGTTCATTATTGTAATAGGAATAAAAAATTTAAAACGTACATTTGACACGTAGATTTTAATCAATGTAATGGTGTATTTTAAATTGATTAAAATGATAAATGTTACTTACTGTAATAATAAAATGTAAGTTGATAACATACATTTGATAAGCAAGTTTTAATTTATGTGAATGGCATACTTTAAATGATTAATATAATAAAGTTTCTTTATTGTAATAATAATGTAAGTTAATAAGGTGCTTTTAACTTAACATAAGAATTTCGGTTTAAATTGTATATTACAGTAAGAAAGTTTATCTAACTATAAGGCTATGATAAATTGACATGTTAAAATTTTAAGCTTATCAATACTTTGATTATATACAATGTAAAGTGGAAAGTAGTACATTCCAAAAATGCTATGATTCCTTAAGGTAACATTTCCAAAATGCTATGATAATTTAAAGGAATATTTCAAGTTTAATAAATTTATAGAAATATTCAATGATTTCAAAATTTTGGTTCTATTTGAATGATATAATATTGAATTATTTTTGAAATGGAAATGATACAATTGTGATATTTTTTTGAAATGAGTATGATATTTTGGTCTTGAAATTATAAATTATTTGAAATAAATATCCATGGGTTATAATTACGATTGGTTGTTAAAGAGACCGGGATCGGATATTGTCTTATAGCCGGACAATACCGAAAACCACTTTAACAACTGTGTGCGCGGTGGAGATTCCAGAATGAAGTAGGATGGTGGCGACGTTCTCGAGGTATGTTACGTGGACCCAACTCCCGTGAGTTGGCATATATGACTAAAACAGGAGCTATACCGGGCTACACAAAGGGTCGCACCCTTTCATCGAGCATGCTCCATCGGAAACTATTCTATTACTGTTGTGATTCGATTCGGTGGCGCCACTTTGATTCGGGGGTATTGTTCGAGGTGGGCGGAAGCTGCTGGCTTGCCGTCACCACCGGTCCGAGAGTGCAAACGGTGTGTCCACCCTGGCATTTCCTTGCGTGTCGTGTCATATCCTTATATCGAGCCTACTATGATTTTGGTTTTAAAGATCCGACCGCGTTAAGGTTCACCATCCCCTTAACGCTATTTTCTATATGATTATACTTTACTGATTAGACACTACCGTATATAGCGTATATTACTACATAGTAAATAGTTTAACGGATCCTTAGAGGATGGGTGGTCCCAAGCATCCTTTAAGTTACTGATGCATTTTGTTACTGTTCACTTGAGTTGATTTACAGTTTATAAGTATTTATGTCCCGACTCGAGGGTTTTGTGTTTTGCTTTACACTCGGGTCAGATTGATTGAGTTAGCATTCAAGATTCACCTTCGGAGTTGGAGCTTTCCTTGAAGATCCAGCCTTCTATTTTGTTTCAGTATCCAGTGTTTCAGTGATTTATCTTGTTACTCTTCTGTTGTATATCATTTAACTCTGACGTATCTTATATTTTTTTTTAGTAGCTTCATGAACTACTATCTCTTTTACTTCCGCTGCATTATTATTACTCTGTGTCTGTGACCTGTGATTTTTATTTACTGTATATTCTGAGACTTGCCAAATTTTTAATTACAACGTGGTATTTTGAGCAATTCAATTCCGGCATGAGTGTCTACCTATACACTTATAATGGATGCGAATGGTTGAAAATATCGGGTCGTTACACATATAACCCATTCCGAGTATGTGATACGTCGTTATGGATTGCATTTGATGACCGGTGTTGTTGACCGGATATTTGTGAAAACGGAAGGATTACCGTCGAGTTACTCTACATCGGCCGATCTCTGATATAGAGGTTTTATCACCCTTAGTTACGGGAAGTCCGGTCGTGATTAGTGAATATCCGGATTGCAAGGACTTCTTTGTAAGTGCCTTCGGTTCTGTTCGAGCCCGGAACAGACTTGTATGGATTGTATGTCTGACATTACAAGTTGAGATACAAAGCTGATTTCTTTCAAATATATTTCTGTTGGTGGCGAAGAATTTATTCTTTTAGCTTAACACCCTTCTCTGAGACGTACGGGCTTAGAGGTTATGTATTTGAAGGTTATTAGTGATATACTCCCAATTTGGTAGTGTGGCATGCTGAGTGTTGCTGTGAAATGATCATTGTTTGATCATTTGTGATAGGATCATTTGTTTGATCATTTATCTTGGTGATCATTCCTATGATCATTTGTTGACCCAAAGCACAGCTTTTGTATAAAGCGTGGCTTTGTGGACGAGACTTCGTCGGACCTTACACCCCGGAAATGGACAAAACAGGAAGGATGCAGCAAGGTTATTAGGGGGTAGCACCCCTTTAGTGTATGTCATTCCTTCTGGATAGAGGTGGTATCATGGTATGGAGCCCAGATACTTAACCTATGTTGTTGCTGCAAATTTTGTGGTTGTTGGAAATCGAGGATCCTCGGATAGATTGGTTACGATCGGGGGATGACATATTCGTGTCAGTAGTTACCCATTTAGGGGTAACCCGGCCTTGTGTTGGCAGAGATCCGGTTTGGTTCTCGGGACGTCATTCCAGAGGCGTTTCCATGTGGCAATGGGAAGTTCCTTGGCCTGACCAATTGTTGGAAATCCAAAGAAACAATACGAAACTTGTACGGTTTTAGTTGTAGAACCTGCCATGGAATGTGGCGGTAACCTGCTATTGAACATGGTAGCTATAGTAGGCATACGATAATGGTCGTATGTTGGCTAAGATTTATATCTTTACTTTCGAAAAAAAATTCTACACTATGCACTAGTAATAATATCAAATGTTTCTTTTTAATGCGTATCAAGCATCTTTGACTATCATAAGGAGAAATCTCCTCCGATTCTGCGTTTGCATTGTGTGTGTGTGCGGGAGGCCTTATGGTAGTCTCATTTTTAAAAGCATTGCGAATTGACTTTAAAAATATTCCTCTATTTTGATTTTAAAGAAAAATAAACTGTCTTGAGTTCTCACACCAGTCACATGACTGACTTGGAGTTTATTGTTTTCCTTCCTAAACTCTGGGTGCCCACCAATTTCCACACAGGCAGTCAAGAGTTAAGGTTTATCAGGATATTCTGGAATTCAGCAGTTGCTGGAGGAAAGTTGGATGGCAGGGCGTATTACTAGTATATAGTATTTCTTTTCCGCTATTGATGTCGTTTGTTGTTGTACACTCTGATGTAATGAAATGAAATGTAATGTGATGTAATAACTGATATAGTTCTTTGTTTAAAGATTATTCATTTATTTATTATATGTTGTTCCGCTGCGATTGTGAGATTCTGATATTGTTCTGTTGTTTTCGTTTTGTTCTATCTTCTTCTCTCTTCTTCTATCTTCTCTTCTTCTTAAATCATAACGGTACGGTTTTTCGGCTTTTGATTGCTCGACAGTTGATACAGTGGACGTATTGATGTCGGTGTTCGTGGACGAAAAATCGCGATCGTCACATTCCTCTTCTAATCAGCGAGTACAAAACATATGGGACAAGATAAGAAAATTCACCCCAATATCTGCTTCATCTGCGAGAATTGTTTGGAGACAGAAAAAGGTAATATATAAAATTGGTGATGCTTATGAATTCTTGCTGCAGAACAGTGCCAAACCTACTTGGAAGTGGTGGAAGTGTGCGTGGAATAAAGATAGTAGTATGCATGAAAATTTAATACTGTGGAGGGTGCTGAAACGAATAATCCTAGCTAAGGTGAAACTAACGAGCATGGGAATGAATATGAATGTTTACTGCTCCTTCTGTTGTGAGCTACCAGAGACTGCAAAGCATTTATTTTTTGAATGCTCAATAATAATGCAAGTGTGGACAGATCTGATTTAAAGATTCATAGTACTGGTCCTTCTCATGACAACCTAATCGAGTGCGACCGAATCCATGCAATGACAGGGGGAAAGCAGCAGCAAAAAGGAATATTTTCAGTGGTGTTGAAGAGTTTTGTCAATGCTGTTTGGAGAGAACGTAATACTAGAATTTTTGATACCAACAATGCAAAGACTGATGCATTATTCAAGCTTTGGATAATGCATGAGATTAAAAGTTCCCTGGACATGCTCTTCACTTATGATCCGAGAATATTCATGAGATTCCAGCTGTTGTAACTTTGTTCTTTTGTTGTCTTCCTATTGTATTCCTTTGTGATTGTAGCACTTGTGTTCCTCTGTTTTCTTTGAGCCTTTGCTCTTGTTGTTGTTTGTATTGTTCTCTTTGGTGTTGCAATAAAATGGTCAGGGACCATTCAACCCCGTCGGCCATGCGAAAAAAAACTAATTTATTAAATGAAAATTAGGTTAAATAAAATTATTTGTTAATTAAATTAAATTCAGCAAATGGAAATTATTTGTTCGATTTATTCGAATGTTAACAAAATGAATCCAATGTTTGTACAAGGTCTAAAATCCGAAAGGGAACATGTCGAGATTGGACCAGATTGCATATTCAAAATCGAAGGTGAGTTAATCTCACTCATCTGGGTTTATTTAAATTAAAATGTTAAAGTTAAAAAAATTGGTTGAATGATTGAATTGATTTGATGTGGTATATTATATAGTAATATATAGTATATAGTAGAGTGATTAATTTCCTGCAATATATAGCAGATGAGACCCTATGCGCCGCATAATAGTGGATGATATTTTAATAAATCACATATACCGCGATATTCCACCTCGAAGTGGAATTGGTATTTTATGTTGTGCTAACGTCTTTGGATGCGGAGAAACAGGTTGGACGGATCCAACTAGATTCCTCAAAATTATTTAGGTTGTTTAATATTCTGTGTTATGAATATTTGATATTCTGTGATGAATTATATTGATAACTGGAATATTGAATACTACGGTTTGCTTGAATATATTTCGGTACACTGGGTCACCAAAATATTTAGAATTGGATTTTTTTGGAAGAAATATAAGGGTAAATTTTATAGAATAAAAATAAGAATGAATTGGAAAGGAATAAAAGTGATTTTTAAAAACTAAGTTAAATTGTGAAGTAGAGATTTAAAACAAGTTTTAAATCAAAGCAAAATCTGGAATTCAAGTTAGTGAATCTCATTTTTTAAACAAATAAAGTTTTAAAATTTAAATTGTTTTAACAACTTGAATGTTAAAGTGCATTTTTAAATTGATTTGAATTTTAAAAATGAATTTGGTTTTAAATTCCTTTAAACTTCTTTTATAAAATGAGTAATTAATTTATTTAATGAAGTAAATAAAAAGGTAGTTAATTACTGGTTGAGATTAATCAAGACTGATTAATATTTGTGGTTTAATTAATGATTAATTACTTAATGAAATTAATGTAGATTACGATAAATTAAAATGTAATTGGAAATCATTAATTTATATAATTAATGATGTAATTAAAGGTTGATTAATTAAGATTAATTAATCAATAATAAGTGATTTATGAGAATTAATTAATATAAGTAATTAAGGATTAATGTAATTAATTATAGTTAATTAATTTGTGAAGTAATTAAAGATTAATTACTGTTTTTGGTTAGGAATAATTAATTTGTGTAATTAATTAAAGATAATTGCTTGAATGTAATTGAAGGATAATTAATCCACGATGATTAATTAAGATGGATAATTAAGGGATGATTAATTAATTAATTTGAAATTAATTAATGTCAAGTGAAGGAATCTAAGTGATTGAGGTAGTAATTCAACTATAAGTGATTAAGGTTATTTTGGAAGTGATCAAGTTTGCTTATGGATGATTGAATGGTATTGGATGCCTTGAATGAGTTGATATCTCTGATATGAAATGTTTTGTAGTATCATATGTTTGGGCGGACAGGATATTGTGGTTACCTATCAATGATGAATTGTTGTGTAAAGGGACATCCTGTATTTAAAGTTTGAAGTGTATTTCATTTGGATAACTCGGGTTAGGATGACATGAGAGTCGAAGAGACTGGGGCCGGGAATTAGAAAATACCCGAAACCACTTCGAATTTTTATAGATTGATATGTGAAATCAATAGGCTGGAATGAAATGATTTAAGTGAATTGGACTATTTAATCTAAATTTTGGTACTTAGAAAATTGATGTGTGAAATAAGTGATGTCTATAACAAATTGTGAATTTGTAAATTGATACGAGTTACCCCGGGTTTTAAATAAGTCCTATGCATTGTAATTTCACGTTAGATGAGTTTACTCACGCTGGTTTCCAGCCTGACCTGGGTGTTACTTTGATTTAATGCATGGGTCAGACCGAGTATTACAGATTTTCAGGTAAGGACGTTCTGGAGCTCAGGAGGCGAGCTGGATGGCAAGAACGTATTGAATGTTTCCACTGTATTATATTGTTGTATATCTGAGACATGACGATTGTGTATATCCAGTGTCCGTATATATATGTTGTAACTCTGATGTATTAAAATGAAATTTGACAAGTACAGTTTTCCTTTGTATAACTGTTATTATTTGTTATTATATTTTATCCACTGCGAATGTGAGATGTTGGTGTTTCTGTTCTTCTTATTCTTCTATCTCTTTCTTCTTTTTCCTAACTATCTGGAATTTTCGGGATCGAAAATTCCTGGTCGTTACAGTTATAACTGTATGAGCAATTTGATGTAAATTATTACTACCATTGTAGTAATATTTAGAAATGATTTCTTTCCAAATAAGATTATCATTAATATCGTTAAATTTACATAACCATTTACCTTATAAAGACAAATTAATGTTATGCAAATTAATGACTCATAAACCATCTTCCTTTCTGGATTTACAAACAGTTTCCCAATTTACTAAACGTTTAATACTACCATTAGAGTTTTCCCCACTCCATAAGAATCCCTTCTTATTTTATCAATTTTGTCAATCATCCATTCTGAAAAAAGACGCATAGACATCGAACAGATCGGGAGAGCTGATAAGACAGTGCTTATAAGAGCTAATATACCCGCTTTCAATAGAAATCTTCCATTCCAATTAGAAATCCTATTTTTAATTTTATCAATGATAGTAAACCAATTATCATGTTTGATTTCAGTTGGTCTAATCAAAAAACCTAGATAACCAAATGGAAAATTCATAGTTTTACAAATAAGCATGTTAGCGAATAAATTTTGAACCTTTTCAAAATCATTTAAAGCTAAGTTAAACTTTTATCAAAATTTATTTTTAAACCTGATAGAAGTTCAAAACTATATAAAATAAATTTAATGGTAGTAACATGATTAGGCAGTAAGAGGTAAACGACAAGGTATCATCCACAAAATGAAGGACAGATATACCATTTCGTGAGATTCACTACCAACACTCCCCAAAGATCCATTATCAACTGCTTTTTTAATTATCTTAGCGAAAACATCTACAGCTAAGTTAAAAAAAAGTCGATAAAGGATCACCTTGTTTTAAACCTCGTTTAGATTAAATTTATTACCTAAACTACTATTAATCATTATGCTAGATTTACCAGTTTTAAGTAATGTTATGATCTAGCTAATCTATCTACGACTGACATATCTAGCATATAACATATCAACTAGAAAATCCCAATCAACCGAATCCAAAGCTTTCGCAAAGTATAATTTTAAATTTGTACGAGTGATATTATTCTTACAATGGTAATTAATGTATTCTTGAACAACAGCCACCTCTTCAGTGATATTTCTCCCTTAATGAAGCAGTTTGTGAACAATCAATTAGATCATTCATTCTTTTACTAAGTATATTACTAAAACTTTTGAAATAATTTTAATGGAACAATTAATTAAGGAAATAGGTCTAAAATCTTTGAAGTTATTGGCATCGATTTTTTTTGTGTAATAAAATAACATTTGTAAAATTAAATCTTCTTAATTGCAATTTTCCATTATAGAAATCGTTAAACATGCTAATTAAATTGGATTTTAAAACATCCCAAAAAAATTGTAAAAGAAAATAGGGAACCCATCAGGATCTATCAGGACCTAGGGATTTATCGTCAGGCATGTCATTAATAGCTTTCAAAATTTCATCTTCGGAAAGGATTATCAAACTCAGAAAGGTCAATGATAGAATCAGAAGGATAAAAATCAATCCATCTAGCAGAAATTCTATGCTTATTTTTATTACAATATCTCTATCATAGTTAGTAAAAAGCCTTATTAAGATCTCTTTGATCGATCCTCATTATTCACAAAAATAATATTAATCGTATTGCTACGTTTTCTACCATTAGCCATATTATGAAAAAAATTAATATTATTATCACCTTCATCAATACATTGAATTCTAGATCTCTATTTTCACAAAACCTCAACTTTCTCTAAAATTGAATTAAGCCCTTCTTTTAGATTACCAAGAACATTACACTCACTTAGATTAGTTATCTAGTTTCTTCTATCTTATATATTTTAAGCATTTCGGAAAGAATGTTTTCTTTTTTAATTTTAAAACTACCAAACACATTCTTATACTAATTTTTAAGAAAGTTCCAAAGACCTTAAGTTTTAAAACAAATTTTTTTGCTGAATTATCTATATTTCTAACACAATAAAAGTTCATTGAAATCCATTTTTTTTAATTAATTTCAAAAAATTGGATTTTAACAACCACGGTTTTTCGTTAAAGGATGTAACAACCCGATATTTTCAGTCATTCGCATCCACACATGCCGGACTTGAATTGCTCAAAATACCACATTGTAAATAAATTTTGAGCAAATGAAATACAATCACAGACACAGAAATATCAGAATAAATTAAATACATCCCGTGATTAAAATTTCAAAATGGTATTTTATACTTCTAAATAAAATATCATTTAAAAATTCAATATCATTTCAAATTCATTTCAAAATATCAAAAATATCAAATCTTTCCAAAACCACATTCATTTTTATTTAATTTAAATACCATTTCAAGTCACATTTTAAAATGGTTTTATTTTAAATTTAAATATTCCATTTAAACCATTTAATATTCCATTTAAACCAATTAAATATTCCAATTAAACCAATTAAATGTTCCATCTAAATCACTTAAATATTCCATCTAAATCATTTATATATTCCATTTAAATAATTTAAATATTCCATTTAAATCATTTAAAAGTGAAGTTATTATATTTAATTATCAAATATCAAATTCTCAAAAATTTAACCTTTTTAAAGTTCATTTGTTCTTTTAAATTTATCAAAACAGTGTAAATTCAACTTTCGCAGCACTTAGAAGATGCAACGGAAAGTTATGTTTTAAAACAATTCATTTAACAAAAGACAGCATTTAAAATGCTGTAATAGATTTAATTTAGTTTCAAATAAACTTTAGTTAAGTCCAGCAACTACAGCACTTACAAAGTTCTATAATAGCCTTTGTTTAATTCTAGCCATTTCGTTCATTTATATCAGCTACAGCATTTACAAAATGCTGTAATATCCATTACATTAGAAATAACATTTCAAAAATGCAATTAATTAAATTCCAGATGTTCAATATAATTTCATAAATAATTAAATTTTTATTTAAACCATTTAATCTTATAAAATCATATTCTCACATTTTACAATGGTCATTTTAAAAACCCTTTTAATTTGTGATTTTATAAAGTGAAATTTCACAATTAAATATCAATTTTTAAAAATTCACTTTTTAAATTCAATATACCATTTTCATAACATTTTTATATACTTATTCTTAAAATTTAATTTACCGTTTATATAACTTAAATTAAATTCCATTTTATTTATATAACTTAACTTCATCTCTTTAAATAAAATTTCCATTTTACTAGTTAAGTTATAATTCAAATTACATTTTTCTCATTCATTTATTTAACTATTTTTAATTTATAGAAAAATAAGTAACATTTTATAAAAATCATTTAAATTCAAATTTTAAATCTATTTATCATCTTAATTTAAATTCCATTTATAACCAAATCCTAATTTCAAAAATAACTTATATTTCAAATTTCTAACTTTACCATTAATTTATTTCGCTTATAAATTTTTAGAAAATCAATAATACTTTATAAAATCATTTTAATTAAATTTAAATCAAAATATTATAATATTTACATTTCTGAAATACTTCAAAAAATTTAGAAAAATATTTACTAACCACGGGTCTGTATATCATTTTCTATCCTAAGTAAAGTGATACAGATATTATATCATTTCAATCCGTAATTTACAAAGAAAACCCGGGTTCTATCTTTCAAACTACAATCCCAAGTAAAAATGAAATAAATAAAAAATCGTTCAGGCCTATCATTTCAGCCCATAACGATTTTTTCCTATTCTAAAGTCCGTTCGGGTATGTATCATTTCAACCCATTGTGATTCTATTCTATAGGGAACTTGCAGTGTGATAAACAGATATAAATGAATAGAATAACATAATATGACAGTAACATATGATATAACAGGTGAATTAGCATGGGTGAACATCATATGATCATAGCAATAGCAGTTATAACATGATGATATGGTTTACAGATTCAATTGCGATCAGTTTACTAGTTATATAAGTATAAATTTGTCTGGTGAGAATTACTCACTTCAAAAAGCTGGATATGACAACCAAATACACAAAATAGAGACCCACAAAGGCACGAAAGCACGACTACGATTTGAGTGTGGGAGAGCCAAAGCTAATTGCCTTGTCACATAGCAAACAAAACAAAGTATAACATAAATTTCAAACCAAAATATTACTAAACAATGCTAGAAATATACGCACAACACATAGCCAAAACTTTTGCACTTTCATTCAACAACTCTAAGATAAGCCATAGGTTGGAATACATGGCTATGGGTGTGGATTTGGATCAGGTTTTGGTTCATATAGGGTCGGCCATAACATGATATGAAGGAGTAGAGAGATGTGTGCATGAATTTTCAACACAAGGTAAATAAAAGTGGTTTCTATGCCATCAATTGTTTTGGCCAAAGCATGAATGAGCACGGCCAGGTCTGGTAGTGGACTGGAGGTGATATGGTAGGGGTCTCAGGTCAGCAAGTGGCTGGTGGTGATGGTGCACAAGGTGGCCGAGATGATGTGTGAGGTGGTGGAGCAAAGGGTGAGTTCGGCTAGCATATATAAGTGGAGTTTGTGTAATATTTTTGTGGATCTTCAACCAAGGTAGCCACGGCTATGGATGGGAAGTGGAATGGAGGGGATGGTGGATGGTTGTGGTGGTGGTGGAGGCGGCCATGGTGATGGAGGAGGAAGGCCGAACTACATAGAGTTGATGCAAGTACAAAAATCCAAACAAAACAAGTAAAAAGAGTGAAAAAGAATGAAAAATTTTACCAAACTTTTTCTTCAGGAAATGGCCGAAATTTTTCATGAGTTTGAGAAAGTTTTTACGTGATAAAAAAAATGAGGAACTCGGCTGAACAAAGGAGATACGGGCAGTAAATGAATGGTTATGTTGTTTGGTGTGAAAATGTAACGTTCGAATATGAAAAGGCATGCATATAAAAGGTCTAAACCTTTCAAATTTCTTAATTCATTTTGCAATTTTAAATACATATGAAAATGAATATAAATAAAGTAAAAACACAAAAAAATGAATAAAAAAATTTAAATAAATATATTTAAATTAAGAAAATAGCTTAAAAATGGAAACTAGGCTTTAAAAATTGAAAATAAATTCAATAAACTTTGGAAAATTTTTATCATCACTTTAGAAATATTTAAAATAAAATATATACCTAAAATATCATATAACACATATTAGAACATGATTTGACAAATAAAAATATTGTTTATATAAATTAAAATAGATAATTTTATTAAATAAATCATTTACATACAATATTGTAAAAAAACATAACTTTCACAATACAAATCGGATTTCAATGAAATAAAAAGCAGTATTCTTGGAATTTAATTTATTTTCATAATGAAAGATAAAATATAAGAATTAAAATATTTAAATTTTAAATTTAAAAGTCAAAGTTTAACCAATTTGACCAAAAATGCACTTTTCTGGAAATATCCTATTAATTCAGTTTTGGAATTATAATTCACACAAAAATCAAAATTTATATTTAAAATAACAAAATTTATCCATTTTAATAAATATAATAAAGTTTTTAAATCATCAATTCAATTTAAATAATTAAAATATACAATTAAAATAATCACAAAATACAGTGTTGTCACACTCTCCCCCTCTCAAATCTTTTCGTCCTCGAAAAGAGCGAACAAGAAAAATAAGGAAAAACAAGATAGACATACAAATAGTACCTGTGAAAACAATTTCAGATTCGAAGCACGAATGATCTCCTCCGTTTCCTAGGTACAATCTCGATCGTCAGTACTCCACTGTACTTTGATCAGATTAACAGATTTCCTTCTGAGCTGCTTCGTACCTCGGTCGACAATACGAAGTGGCTTCCTCTCGACAGTTAGGCTCAATATCCAAACTATCAAGAACAGAAGGTTGTACAATAAGGGATGGATCATGAAGATATTGGCGAAGATGCGATACATAGAATACATCATGCACTCCAGTAAGCTTCTCAGGCAAATCTAAATGATAAGCCAAAGAACCAACTCTTTCCACAATGCAGAAATGACCCTCGAAGAGGACAAAGGTAGGAATAACAAGAAGGAAAAATAGGTTAAGAGACAAGGATGAACCATTATTTTAAAATCATATAAATTTCAATTTAAAATTTTATATTTATAACATTTTAAATATTTAATAATATACATTTTATAATATGATAAATAGTCATTTGATTCAAATTTGATAGTTTGAAGTACACAATATTTAAAACATTTTAAATTATTTTGAAAAGTAAATAAATGATCAAAATATCCTTTATATAATACTTTACCAAAATACTTTTATAACTCAATGTCTTAACAAGTTTACTTTCGTTCCTGCAGGCTCTAGCTATGCGTCGATCAGGCGCAAAGCTAGAATTCTCCAGGTACTTGGTAGGCTTGTTTCATCACCTAGTGAAAATACTGGAAAACCTTTTAAAACAATAGATATGGAAAGTACAATCTAAACAAATCAACCAAACCAAACATTTATCTAAACATGGATCGCAGATGCACAATGGTTACGCCTGGATCCCCCAAGAAACATCTGTACCTGTAAGCTATCTCAGCCTGCGAGTTACGCCATGATGACTAGTAGATCGCCGATACACAATGATTACGCCTGTATCCCTAAGGAAACATCCGTACACTTAAGCTATCTCAGCCAGCGGATTTCACTACTAATACGACCTACATAGATCACAGGATACACAATGGTTATGCCTGGATCCTCCAGGAAACATCCGTACACCCAGGCCATCTCAGCCTGGTGAATTACGCTATGCAGTCGTGATCATAAGACCATGGAGATAGCCATGGAATTCGATGGACACTCGATTATCATATCCGAAAAACCCAAATCAGATAGAATAATATCGATAGAATGAATCCATAGTGTGGCCACAAAGCGGATATCAAGCAGAAGGCAATTTCATATCTTTACTTCGAAAATATGTATCATATAGTACCTTTCAAAATCACTTTCAAATATCATACTTATATAAAGTCCATCATATAAAAGATTTCATTTTCAAATCAAATACTTCCCAAAATCAATAGTATATCAAATCACACTTATATAGACTTCGATTATATAAGATTTCAATTTACAAATTGAGTACCTTTACAAATCAACAGTTTCAAATCACTTCATACTTATACAAATCAATTTCATACTTATACAAATCCATTTTATATAAGTTCGACAACTCCCAAATCACAATATTTAGTAAAATAATGTTCTCAATTTCAATTCCTTTTCAATATCAATTCAGTTTCAAAATATATATGATTTCGCCAAATCATTTCTTCCAAATTACATATATTCAGTTTCAAAGTTTCTTAAAACAATAGATTTAGAAATAATCCAAATTTCCAAATCAACAAAATTTATGTCAAACAAATTTATTTCCATTTCAAACATATATTCACTTTCAAAAATCATAATACTTTCAAAGTTATAAATCTTTCGAAACCAAAATACTTGAAATCATTACACTTTGAAAATCATAACCTTTCGAAATCAGACATTTGAAATCATAAAGCATTCCTTTAATTCTTTACATTTCACAAATTTATTCAATTAAACCCAAATCTAAAATTTCCAATTTTAAATCAATTTAAACCATTAGTTTCAATTCAATTAGTTTTCCAACAAAACCATTTCAAATATTATCAAATTACAAATAAAGATTGATCCATAAAATAAACTATTCAATCTTTAATATATTTCAAAGCTTATATATACCACATTCCAAAACTAAATTTTATAATTTCATATATCTCAAATTTTACTTCATTATTACTTAGTTTAAAATATTCATTTCATAAATCCATCACTTTTAAATAAACTCAAATTACAAGTAAACCTAATATCCTTTCATACAAATATAAACTTCAAATACTCATTTATCAAAATTTATTATCATTTCAAATTCAAATTTTTATCAAAATAAAGATTAAATCATTTCCAAACCATTTCAATCATCAAAATATCTAAAATGGTTACAAAGTTCAAAACCATCTCTTTTTAAAACCTTCAAACTATTTATTTATATATGAAAAAACCAATTTACCATTGGAAAGATTATTATACAATATATATATATATATATATACTTTATTCAAAACATTTCAAATCTATATTTCATACCAGTATAATTTAACATAGTCTTATTTATTTCACTAAACAGACAGTTTCAAACTTATATAAATCATATTACTTTATACTTTAATCATACCAAACTAAACCTATATTCTTTATCAAATACCCTATACCTTTCAAAATTACTTAGCTTTGAAAAGTTAACCTTGATTTGGAAGTGCTCGAACCTTTAAAATAGTCGAATAAATCATATTTTCAATCCAAGAGTTGGAAATCACCAACAAATCAATAAACCAATTCAAAAAGATAGGGTTATACCAAAAAAAATCTGAATCTCGAGGACTGAACACCAGCTTACTTCAAATCATATACATATATATATATGTATGTGTGTGTATATATATATATTTACACATACATATATCTTTCGAATATCAAACCATACTTCAAAATCTGAAATCAAAATTTGGTTTCACAAAATCACTCGCATAGCAAAGCTACTAGAGTGGCCTCTCTCCAAACTCAGAGACTCGAAAATCAATGTCGATGATGCATGCATTCATCACCAAATTATTTTCCAGCGACATAAGTGGGTTCTAGACTTTTATTTTCTTGAAACTTCTTTGAAATCTCTTCGAAATCATTGGAATTCGTTCGAATACATTTGAAACATTTCTTATTCAGAAAATATCTTTAAATCATATTATTATTATATATTTTCCAAAGTCTTAAAAAAATTTCAAAACACCGGAGTTCGATTCCTCAAAATTCAAATTTAAAACCCTTCAGTTATAAATCACTTTTATATAAATAAAATTCTTATAAATTTTCAAAATTTCAAATCCTTTCGAAATTTCAAATTTTCATTTAAAAGATATATAATCCTTATCGAAAACATTTCACCTTTATATACAAAATAGGATCATCCTTATCAAAATAATAATTTCGATGTTTGCACAATTTCAACATACAACCAAACACAAATTTCCAAAGAATGATTCAATGATGAATTTCCAACAAACAGATATTCAATTTTAAAGGAACTCTAATCAAATAGAATTCTGGTTCAAAGCTAAACTCGAACGAAGATAATATAATTTAATTACCGAATAGGAGATCGATAAGCCCATATAAATCGCCGGCGACCTTAACTAGTCAATCACGACTTCAGGAATATAATCAATGCGGAAATCTAAGGCAAAACGACATTTGATCGCCATAGATAGAATCCAGATATAGCAGAAAATAGATAACATCGTAAACTGAGGATATAGAAATTTCCGGTGAATCAATGCCAATTATAAAGGAGTTTCACCCCTTTACAAATCATTCAAAGATTTGCGGAATCACCAATCTTTATAGAGATCATTCAAAATTGATTTGTAGAATGGTCCAAAATCAAAAGGATAAAATAGGGAAGACAAGACTGGATTTCAGAACAAGTGGGAGCATTCCAAAGTTTAAGGAATCCTAATCGATATGAATCCTAACCAAGAGATTTGTAGCAAGGTGGATACCGAAGGGATGAAGTTTAGAAAATCTTGATTTCAAAATAAGAAAAATTTTATACCAAAATAATCTTTGAAAATCCTTTAAAAATCATTTGGAAATAGTTTTATATTTCGAAAATACGCTCTCTAACAAGGAAATGATTCTGAGATTGATTTCTCTCATTCTAGGATATTTCTACCCTATCTCTAATGAGTTTTTGCTCCGCAGACTATGGTTTGCCTGAAGCTAAAGCTCTGATACCAACTGTAACAACCCGATATTTTCATCCATTCGCATCCACACATGCCGGACTTGAATTGCTCAAAATACCGCATTGTAAATAGATTTTGAGCAAATGAAATACAATCACAGAATCACAGACACAGAAATATCAGAATAACTCTTAGTGGAAATTAAAATACCATAGTAGTTCATGAAGCTACTATAACAAACTCTCAAAACATAATACATAATATCAGTCTGAAACATATACAATAGAAATCCCAAACACATAGAAGTTTATAAATACCAGAACTGAAATAGAATAACTGAACTGAAAGGGAATAGATAACTAGACAAGCAGAATCTTCAAGGATTCCTAGCTCTAGAAAGAAATCCAAAGCTAAGCTAAATACTCAGGCTGACCCGAGCGTAAAGTAAAACACAAAACACTCGAGTCAGGACATACATACTTATATAATGTAAACCAACTCAAGTGAACTGTAGTAGTAATGTACAATAACTTAAAGGATGCTTGAGATCGTCCATCCTTTAAGAATCGGTTAAACTATAAATTAAATATATCCCGCGGTTAAAATTTCAAAATGGTATTTTATCTAAATCAAATATCATTTAAAAATTCAATATCATTTCAAATTCATTTCGAAATATGAAAAATATCATATCTTTCCAAAACCACATTCATTTCTATTTAATTTAAATACCATTTCAAATCACATTTTAAAATGGTTTATATTTTAAATCAAAATAGACCATTTAAACCATTTAAATATTCCATTTAAACCAATTAAATACCCCAATTAAACCAATTAAATACTCCAATTAAACCAATTAAATATTCCATCTAAATCACTTAAATATTCCATTTAAATCATTTATATATTCCATTTAAATCATTTAAATATTCCATTTAAATCATTTAAAAGTGAAGTTATTATATTTAATAATCAAATATCAAATTCTCAAAAATTTAACCTTTTTAAAGTTCATTTGTTCTTTTAAATTTATCAAAACAGTGTAAATTCAACTTTCACAGCACTTAGAAGATGCAACGGAAAGTTATGTTTTAAAACAATTCATTTAACAAAAGATAGCATTTAAAATGTTGTAATAGGTTTAATTTAGTTTCAGATAAACTTTAGTTAAGTCCAACAACTACAGCACTTACAAAGTTCTATAATAGCCTTTGTTTAATTCTAGCCATTTCGTTCATTTATATCAGCTACAGCATTAACAAAATGTTGTAATATCCTTTACATTAGAAATAACATTTCAAAAACGCAATTAATTAAATTCCAGATGTTCAATATAATTTCATAAATAATTAAATTTTTATTTAAACCATTTTAAACTTATAAAATCATATTCTCACATTTTAAAATGGTCATTTTAAATACCCTTTTAATTTATGATTTTATAAAGTGAAATTTCACAATTAAATATCAATTTTTAAAAATTCACTTATTAAATTAAATATACCATTTTCATGACATTTTTATACACTTATTCTTAAAATTTAATTTACCGTTTATATAACTTAAATTAAGTTCCATTTTATTTATATAACTTAACTTCATCTCTTTAAATAAAATTTCCATTTTACTAGTTAAGTTATAATTCAAATTACATTTTTCTCATTTATTTATTTAACTATTTTTATTTATAGAAAAATAAGTAACATTTTATAAAAATCATTTAAATTCAAATTTTAAATCTACTTATCATAATTTTTTAATTTAAATTCCATTTATAACCAAATCCTAATTTCCAAAATAACTTATATTTCAAATTTCTAACTTTACCATTAATTTAATTCACTTATAATTTTTTAGAAAATCAATAATACTTTATAAAATCATTTTAATTAAATTTAAATCAAAATATTAAAATATTTACATTTCTGAAATACTTTAAAAAATTTAGAAAAATATTTACTAACCACGGGTCTGTATATCATTTTCTATCCTAAGTAAAGTGATACGGATATTATATCATTTCAATCCGTAATTTACAAAGAAAACCCTGGTTCTATCATTTCAAACTGCAATCCCAAGTAAAAATTAAATAAATAAAAAATCGTTCAGGTCTATCATTTCAGCCCATAACGATATTTCCCTATTCTAAAGTCTGTTCGGGTATGTATCATTTCAACCCATGGTGATTCTATTCTACAGAGAGCTTGCAGTGTTATAAACAGATATAAATGAATAGAATAACATAATATAGCAGTAACATATGATATAACAGGTGGATTAGCATGGGTGAACATCATATGATCGTAGCAATAGCAGTTATAACATGATGATATGGTTTACAGATTCAATTGCGATCAGTTTACTAGTTATATAAGTATAAATTTGTCTGGTGAGAATTACCCACTTCAACAAGCTGGATATGACAACCAAATACACAAAATAGAGATCCACAAAATCACGAAAGCACGACTACGATTTGAGTGTGGGAGAGCCAAAGCTAATTGCCTTGTCACATAGCAAACAAAACAAAGTATAACATAAATTTCAAACCAAAATATTACTAAACAATGCTAGAAATATATGCACAACACATAGCCAAAACTTTTGCACTTTAATTCAACAACTCTAAGCTCAGCCATAGGTTGGAATACACGGCTATGGGTGTGGATTTGGATCAGATTTTGATTCTTATAGGGTCGGCCATAACATGATATGAAGGAGTAGAGAGATGCGTGCATGAATTTTCAACACAAGGTAAATAAAAGTGGTTTCTATGCCATCAATGGTTTCGGCCAAAGAATGAATGAGCACGGCCAGGTCTGGTAGTGGACTGGAGGTGATATGGTAGGGGTCTCAGGTCAGCAAGTGGCTAGTGGTGATGATGCACAAGGTGGCCGAGATGATGTGTGAGGTGGTGGAGCAAAGGGTGAGTTCGGCTAGCATATATAAGTGGAGTTCGTGTAATATTTTTGTGGATCTTCAACCAAGGTGGCCACGACTATGGATGGGCAGTGGAATGGAGGGGCTGGTTGTGGTGGTGGTGGAGGCGGCCATGGTGATGGAGGAGGAAGGCCGAACTACATAGAGTTGATGCAAGTATAAAAATCCAAACAAAACAAGTAAAAAGTGTGAAAAAGAATGAAAAATTTTACAAAACTTTTTCTTCAGGAAATGGCTGAATTTTTTTATGAGTTTGAGAAAGTTTTTACGTGAGAAACAAATGAGGAAGTCGTCTGAACAAAGGAGATATGGGCAGCAAATGGTATTTTGTACTTCTAAATCAAATATCATTTAAAAATTCAATATCATTTCAAATTCATTTCGAAATATCAAAAATATCATATCTTTCCAAAACCACATTCATTTTTATTTAATTTAAATACCATTTCAAATCACATTTTAAAATGGTTTATATTTCAAATCAAAATATTCCATTTAAACCATTTAAATATTCCATTTAAACCAATTAAATATTCCAGTTAAACCAATTAAATATTCCATTTAAATCACTTAAATATTCCACTTAAATCATTTAAATATTCCATTTAAATCATTTAAAAGTGAAGTTATTATATTTAATTATCAAATATCAAATTCTCTAAAATTTAGCCTTTCCAAAGACTTATTCTTTTTAATTTATCAAAACAGTGTAAATTCAACTTTCGCAACACTTAGAAGATGCTACGGGAAGTTATGTTTTAAAACAATTCATTTAACAAAAGACAGCATTTAAAATGCTGTAATAGGTTTAATTTAGTTTCAAATAAACTTTAGTTAAGTCCAGCAACTACAGCACTTACAAAGTGCTATAATAGCCTTTGTTCAATTCTAGTCATTTCGTTCATTTATATCAGCTACAGCATTTACATAATGCTGTAATATCCTTTACATTAGAAATAACGTTCCAAAATTGCAATTAATTAAATTCCAAATGTTCAATATAATTTCATAAATAATTAAATTTTCATTTAAACCATTTTAAACTTATAAAATCATATTCTCACATTTTAAAATGGTCATTTTAAATACCCTTTTAATTTATGATTTTATAAAGTGAAATTCCACAATTAAATATCAATTTTTAATAATTCACTTATTAAATTCAATATACCATTTTCATAACATTTTCATATACTTATTCTCAAAATTTAATTTACCATTTTTACAAGTTAAATTAAATTCCATTTTATTTATATAACTTAACTTCTTCTCTTTAAATAAAATTTCCATTTTACTAGTTTAGTTATAATTCAAATTACATTTTTCTCATTCATTTATTTAACTATTCTTAATTTATAGAAAAATAAGTAAAATTTTATAAAAATCATTTAAATTCAAATTTTAAATCTATTTATCATAATTTCTTAATTAAATTCCATTTATAACCAAATCCTAATTTCCAAAATAACTTATATTTCAAATTTCTAACTTTACCATTAATTTATTTCACTTATAAATTTTTAGAAAATCAATAATACTTTATAAAATCATTTTTAATTAAATTTAAACCAAAATATTATAATATTTACATTTCTAAAATAATTTAAAAATTTTAGAAAAATATTTAGTAACCATGGGTCTGCATATCATTTTTTATCCTAAGTAAAGTGATACGGATATTATATCATTTCAATCCGTAATTTACAAAGAAAACTCCGGTTCTATCATTTCAAACTGCAATCCCAAGTAAAAATGAAATAAATAAAAAAAATCGTTCAAGCCTATCATTTCAGCCCATAATGATTTTTCCCTATTCTAAAGTCCGTTCGGGTATATATCATTTCAATCCATAGTGATACTATTCTACAGGGAACTTGTTGTGTGATAAACAGTTATAAATGAACAGAATAGCATAATATAATAGTAACATATGATATAACAGGTGAATAAGCATAGATGAACATCATATGATAATAGCAATAGCAGTTATAACATGATGATATGGTTTACAGATTCAATTGTGATCAGTTTACTAGTTATATAAGTATAAATTTGTGTGGTGAGAATTACTCACTTGAACAAGCCGGAGATGACAACCAAATACAGAAAACAGAGGTCCACAAAGGCACGAAAGCACGACTACGATTTGAGTGTGGGAGAGCCAAAGCTAATTGCCTTGTCACATAGCAAACAAAACAAAGTATAACATAAATTTCAAACCAAAATATTACTAAACAATGCTAGAAATATACGCACAACACATAGCCAAAACTTTTGCACTTTCATTCAACAACTCTAAGCTCAGCCATAGGTTTGAATACATGGCTATGGGTGTGGATTTGGATCAGGTTTTGGTTCATTTAGGGTCGGCCATAACATGATATGAAGGAGTAGAGAGATGTGTGCATGAATTTTCAACACAAGGTAAATAAAAGTGGTTTCTATGCCATCAATGGTTTCGGCCAAAGCATGAATGAGCACGGCCAGGTCTGGTAGCGGACTGGAGGTGATGTGGCAGGGGTCTTAGGTCAGCAAGCGGCTGGTGGTGGTGATGCACAAGATGGCCGAGATGATGTGTGAGGTGGTGGAGCAAAGAGTGAGTTCGGCTAGCATATATAAGTGGAGTTTGTGTAACATTATTGCGGATCTTCAACCAAGGTGGCTACGGCTATGGATGGGCAGTGGAATGGAGGGGATAGTGGCTAGTTGTGGTGATGGTGGAGGCAGCCATGGTGATGGAGGAGGAAGGCCGAACTACATAGAGTTGATGCAAGTACAAAAATCCAAACAAAACAAGTAAAAAGTGTGAAAAAGAATGAAAAATTTTACCAAACTTTTTCTTCAGGAAATGGCTGAATTTTTTTTATGAGTTTGAGAAAGTTTTTACGTGAGAAACAAATGAGGAAGTCGTCTGAACAAAGGAGATATGAGCAGCAAATGAATGGATATGTTGTTTGATGTGAAAAGGTAACGTTTGAATATGAAAAGGCATGCATATAAAAAGGTCAAAATCCTTTCAAATTTCTTAATTCATTTGCAATTTTAAATACATATAAAAATGCATATAAATTAAGTAAAAACACAAAAAAATAATGAATAATTTTTTTTAATAAATATATTTAAATTAAGAAAATAGCTTAAAAATAGAAACTAGACTTTAAAAATTGAAAATAAATTCAATAAACTTTGGAAATTTTTTATCATCACTTTAAAAATATTAAAAATAAAATATATACCTAACATGTCATATAACACGTACTAGAACATGATTTGAAAAATAAAAATATTATTTATATAAATTAAAATAGATAATTTTATGAAATATATCAGTTTACATACAATATTGTAAAAAGCATAACTTTCACAATACAAATCGGATTTCAACGAAACAAAAACAGTATTCTTGAAATTTAATTTATTTTCATAATGAAAGATAAAATTTAAGAATCCAAATATTTAAATTTTAAATTTAAAAGTCAAAGTTTGACCAATTTGACCAAAAATATACTTTTCAGGAAATATCCTATTTATTCTGGTTTGGAATTATAATTCACACAAAAATCAAAATTTATATTTAAAATAACAAAATTTATCCATTTTAATAAATATAATAATGTTTTTAAATCAGCAGTTCAATTTAAAATAATTAAAATAATTAAAATATAAAATTAAAATAATCACAAAATACTGGGTTGTTACAAAGGATCTGTTAATAACTCTATGATGATCACATGTAAGAACGATAGGACAATGACCAGAATAAGTGTGAGGAAAATCAAAAACTCTACAAATAGGAAATTTATCAAGAAGAGCCATAAAGGGGGACTCTTTAGTATTACTCCAAGTAAATTCTCTATTAGAAAGTGGAATTTCAATCAAATTAGAATTAATAATATGGTCAAACTCCTTCATAGCAAAGAAATCACCTTTCCGTGGTGAACGCTCTCCTAGAAAACGCGTAACATTGAAATCATTCCCAAAAATCCAAGAAGCAGAAGCTAAAGATCTAAATTCTAGACATTTATTCCGTAGAATCTCATGACCCATTTTTGAGTTTGGCCCATAAATATTAGAAATATTTATAATAGAATTACCACTAAGGTTAATGAGAATAATATGCAGAGAGTGTTGCTTGAAATACATTGGAGCAATTTAAATAAATTATCCTACCACCCAATAAGTAAACCCCTTGAAGCGCCAATAGAAGGTAAATATGCCCATTTCCTAAAATGATAACCGCCTAATCTTCTATAAAAACGAATATCAGGACATCCAATTTTAGTTTCCTATAAAAGTGCAATATTAGTAGAATAGTCTTTAAAAAAAAATATTGTTTTATAACACTTATTTGAATCGTGCAATCCTCTGATATTCCAACTAATAATCCACATAAACCAACAGATCTAGCCCTATTAAATTCTCTACTTCTAATATAAGCTAAATAAACCTCAACATCAGAAAAAACAAAAGAACTATCTCTAGCAAACTGACAAAACTTAGAAGAAGGCAAACTACATAAAGCATATGATGAATATGTACTATCCAAATCAGAAATCATACCCGAGCCTAAATTCGTAGCACCACTCTTGGCACTCGAATTAGGTAACTCACCCATAAATTAAGACTGGCTACTACGGATCCTGACACTACGTTGTACAGATCCACTTACAACCATAGACTTCCTATGCCTACCTCTCCTCGATGATCTAGAAAAAGATGCTGATTTGCTGCCAAAATCACTAGAATCTACATTTTCTTTGAATGATGAAAGCCGAGTCATTGAATTCTCCACCTCTCCATCCAATTGTTAACAACAACGTTACATACTGCTAAATTAGAATCTACGGCCAATATATCTCTCTCAAACACAATATGAGTCCCACTTCCTTAGAAAAATGATGGCCTGAGCCCTTCAAATCGATGGAAACATCAACAATAGACCGAAGATCCCCAAATGATGCACACTACGGTAACGATATAAGTGCACATTGATATTTATATGCAGATTGAGAATCATCAACATACCATTCTCTGATCTTAACTGATTACTCAACATTCCCTCAACTGGTAAAATAAAACTCTGGGGGCAACTTAGATTATCTGAATTCGCATTTTCAACCGGATTAAGGGAATAGCTTTCGCCATCCATCTCTGAGCTATAATCCACAAAATATTGAAAACTACTAGAATCAGATAGAGCATTAAACTTCACCATCTCACTGTTAATCAAAGAGGCTTCAATATCATTAAACTTAATAGTATCATCATCATATGCAACTCAACCAAACTTTTTGGTTTTACAAAAGTAGCATCTCCAACCACTGCACCACTTTCAATCAATAACATATTAGAATCACCACTTCTATATAGAGCTTCCACCCGTACTTCAGATTCCACAATCTCATACTTCTGTGCACATTGAGATACAGGTACACATCTGGATACAAATTCAAACACAAGAGAAGCACCAGTCTTATCATGGGAAAACATTGGATTGTTCACCATCATATTCATTTTAACAGAAGAAATATCATTTACATTAATCTTTACAGAGTCATGCTCCGGCTGCTTCTCAATGAGCATCAAGCATTTTAACAAATCAACCACTGGATGGGTTTCTAAAATATCCGACTTATTTGCACACTGAGAAAGAACACACTTTAAGTCAACTGCAGACATTAATCCACTATGAGAAACAACAGCCTCATCGTCATTCCCAGATCGAGTCTCTGAAATAAGTTTTGAATCTTCCAAATATTCCAGACATTCAAAACAATTAATAGTGATAAATTGAAACATTTTGCTCCACAAGATTTTGCAATATGCCTATTACTAAGAATAAAGTCAGCATCATATATCTTAAATTGATCCGCTCTACTAGATTTTGCGATATGCCTATTAAAATCACTATTAGCATGGGTAGAAAACCGCTGACCACCATCATTATTAATCAATTTCGAGAAAATCGAGCCTTGTCAACAAAAGGATACGATTGGATCATATAATACTGAATCTGATAAGAGAATTTCCTCACTCTGTTTCACATTTAAGAAGTCTGAATCAGTCTTAAAAATACAGTTCGAAGTATCAGAATACCCACTATGAACTGGTCGAGCAACCCCAACAAACTTATCATCTTCATTCTAAAAATCATGATTTCCAAAATAATCAGCAGGACCCCTAAATTTCAATTTGTAGTCCCCACCAATGTTGACCTTGTTTATAGCTTCACAATGTTTGAAAAGTTCTTCCATGAATGCAATGCCTTCATCCTTTTGAATCCAAAGATGGTCAAGTAGAATCCTTTTCAGTTTCATGCATTTGAGTAGGAATTGAAAACCATGTTCTTTAATAGACTGAACTTTCCGACCCTTTGAAATCAAACTACTAGGATTAGAATTGCTAGAAGAGGCGTTCATTTTCATCA
The DNA here is from genome assembly GCA_030765085.1 of Allium cepa. NCBI lineage: Eukaryota > Viridiplantae > Streptophyta > Magnoliopsida > Asparagales > Amaryllidaceae > Allium > Allium cepa. Next base: position 325,923,198 of record CM060935.1, on the reverse strand, counting down.
AACACTTGTTCCTCTTGTGGCCATAAACCCCACACTGGAAACATCTAATTGGTTCGCGATAAACGTCTGCTAAATGGGATAATCCTCCACGTCGAAGATAGTATCTCTGCACTTTTCTAGAATCAATCCAATTCTTGATTGATCGAATGAAAGGAAACAAGCAATTTGAATATTGGGGCGATGAGAAAGAACGATCTTTTACCACTTGCGCTTACGAACGAGCATCCGATGAATTGAGATTCATAGATGGATTAGATTTGCAAAGATTAGAATACAAGAAATTTGAATGAGAAGAGGATTGAGTCGAAAAAGAAGGATACACAGACGCCATTTTCTTGAAAATACATGAGAAAGAAGAAGACGATTGCAATACAAAACCTCTATAATACGTAATTTCCACATACCCTGTTTCAAAATACAATATATGTTTTACATAATTTTAGTACACCAAGTACCTATACGATGGACAACAAAGAATATGAGAACTCCAATTTGAAGCTCCTTTGTCCATGTACTATACCCAATCAAATGTTAACCTGTCATCCGATGGTGGAGAAAAATTAAGAGAAAGGAGTGGGTCAGATAATGTCCAGTGAATAAATATAAGTTTACTATATGATGATCATATGTAGTTATTTGAATACTACTCTAAACGATATAGTGTATGATATAAGTGTTCATCAATTCCTAAGGCCAGTTACCTAAAGGTTTGTCTAATACATTTTTGCACTACAATTTTTTCTAGCTAATATAATGGATCAAACCATTGATCGAATATCATGTCTGATGATCAGCAGTCGTTCTTAGATCTACTCAATGTAAACATTGCCGCTACATTGCTAAACATGTAAACACCGCCATAACGCTACTAAACATGGAAACTCGGCCTCCTTGACTTCTAACCATGAAAACACCACCATTAGGCTACCGTGGGACTAAATTCCCGCTACTATCACCGCCACTAGGCTACTGGGAAACGATTCCCCTTTCACTATGCTAGGAAAGGAAGAACCAAAGATGCTAGCTCACTTGAAATGTCTGATCGTCTACGTTTGCTTCCACCTCTCAATTGTAGTGCTAGTCTCGTACTGCACCCTTTGTGTCCTCCATTTGAACTACATCACATGAGTCAAAAATTGTTCATACTGGACCTCCCGTTGTGCCAGACCCACCCTATCAGGCATCCTTGCCAGCTACATGAGCACCATTAGAACTCCTATGAGTATCTTTTTTAGAAATACAATGCCTCCAATCGATTACTAAACCCTAAATCAGGTAAAGGATATTTACCCAGCAGCGCAACGACCTAGCATCCTCTTATAGAGAACTTGCTTCCCTACTATTCCTAACATACAAACAAATTCCCTTAAATAGGCTCACAAATAATTATGATTTATGTTAATTTTTACTATTAAACTTAGGTCTTAGGCCATGGTTCAACTGCAACCTCACTGCAAATGGTCAGCCGATGTTCCCCTACGGTCGACTGCTAGGGTTTCTGGGTCGACGGGTCACGATTAAAAATTTAGGTTTGTTCCAGTTTTGATTATCGATTGTTGATATGCTTAATTCGTATCGTTATATTATATGATTAGTTCTAAGTAAAGTCTAAGCATCAAATTTACAATTAAGTTTAGGGTTTCCAATTTCAAGAAAGAAGGGGTATGTAAATCAATCTCCAATTAACAGTTTACTGGTAGTTTAAAGCTAGGGTTTTAGATCCAAATCTAAGGTATATCACATAAATTTTAAATTTAGTGTGATAACCCGGATTTTAGAATATCTGTAATTGATAAATTAACTAGATTTAATTAGTAAAATACTGATTTATAAGTTAAATAAATAATTCTGGTAATAAGAATATATATATATTTGAATAAGTATTTGTTTGATAATCCTCTTAGTATGATTATTTAAATTGGCAAAACTTTAAAATAATAATAACCTATTATGTGTTTGTTTATTCATGTAAAATAAGGTAAAAAAAGGGTTTAATATACCTTCTTTTAAAATTTTATATACAAGTATAAACCAAACTAAAATATAATATAAAATCATATAAAAACATTAATATACATACAAAATACAAGTGTGAGTTATTTATATACCAAATTACAAATGTAAATCTATTTTACATGCAATTTAAAAGTATATACAAATTAAACAAGTCTCACAATCTATTTTACCTTATTTATATTTTTTTTAAAAAATCATTAAGTCAAGGCTAAATATACTTGTACTCTTTCTTCTCAACCCTTTTCTATCTTCATTTTAAAAGTTAAGAAATCAACAGCTTGAGGACAATATACAAACCATAGGAGAGATAAATTTGCAAATAAATTTTTTCCTATATTCAAAATCAAATCTCGTCTAAAGCTTAAAACAAGAATCAATCTAAACTTGGAGACAAATCAAAATAAAGTGAACAACTTTTGTTCAAATTCAAACCTGGAAGTTCAAGTTTCAAACTCAAATTTTAAACAAGTTCAGTTCATAATCAAACTTGAAAGCTAGTAGATCAACTTCAGAATCAAATATCAAAACATTTCAAACAAAACAAATCAAAGTTCTACATCCTAATACCTTCCAGTTTTTCAAAGTGAATTTTCTCTTATGCTCATCATCTCAGATGAGTAAACAATCTAACTCTTGTTTTAATTTGTTGTTTGAGATGAATATATTTAACAGGCGCTGTGGCAATTGTTTGCATAGATGAAATTTTGGCTTGCATGTTTTAAACATATAAATATAAATGGTGCATGTCTGGATATGTTTGATTCTTTTTGTTCCTGGTTATAGAATTTTAGAACAAGTAAATAAATTCAAACTTCTCTTTAACTGATCTTTGATAGCCTTTGGTTTTCAAGCAAAATAGGCTTGTTTGAACATAAATTAAGATCTAAAAATTGTATTTAATCAAAACATGTTTTTATCACTGTAAATCAAGAAATTACAATAGAAGTTTATGACCTGTTAAAATCTAAGCATCATAATTCCATGTTTCATTTATATAGTCTTGATCATCATCAAGATCCATGAATTTTAAGAGTTGCATCATAATTTTTAGATTAGAATTGGGTTTGTATTTTGGGGTTGACCAAAAAAGTAAGTTTGAGCAATTACGGGTGATCAAAGTGATGTGGAGGATCGAGGTTTCTGCTGAAGCTAGCTGGAGGATCGGAGATCTCGGAAAAAAAGCCAAGTGAATTTATTTCTCACCATGGCGACGACAATTAGTCGAAATAGGGTTCAGACCTAGGTTTGAATTGAGGTTGTTCCCGTAACAAATGTGGCGACATCGTCGGATCGGGCATGATCGGTCGTGGGGGGAAAGCCAGAGGATGGTCGGATGAAGCTAGGGTCTTGGTGGCATAGATGATGGTGGACGGAGTGGTCGTCGGCAAGGAGAAATAATCGAAGAAGTTGATTCCAGGTTGGGTTCATTTAGCTCGAATTTTTTTTGGAGTTCGAACCCTAAATCTTATGGTCGAGATTGAAGGGGCTAGTCATCGGTGACCCATCAACGATGGTTGTGGTGGCCGGAGCACCTGCGTCGACTTGTGCACATGCACATGGATTAACCCATGTCTGCTGTTGTTGCTGTGTTTTTGCTTTGGGAAGAATGATGTGTTACTCGGGGTTGAACGTGAGTTTCGATCGGGTGGGGTTTGTATTTGGTTGGCTCGAGAAGAAGCCGGGTTGGACTTGGGTAAAATATTAAGGCTAACAAGTTTAAGGGTTAAATGGTAATCAAGTTTAAAATGATTCTTAAACTATTTCTTTTAAATAATATATGTTATTTAAAATGGTTGGGTAATTAATGGTCATGTAATTTATTTTAACATTAAATTAATTAAGATAGATCCTAAGTTTATTTAAACTTAATCAATAATGTGATTAAGTGGGAATTAAGGGAATAAATATTTTATCATTAATTAAACTTAAAGGTATTAAGTTAAATTATCAGTTAATGATAAATTAACTCTAAGATTATCAAATAATATTTTAAAGGATAATTAAGAAAGTAATTAAGATAAAGGGTTCATCTTTAATAAAATTTGGTTTAAGTAATTAAAGTGTAATTAATTAATTAATCGATTGATAGCTAGGGATTAATTATGAAGTAGCGAGGGGATAACTGTTGATTTATTAATTAACTAACTAATTAAAGAGGAATTAATTAATTAATGGTTAAGGATTAATAAATTAATAATTAAGGGTTATAAGTTGATTAATTGTTAATTAACTAGTAATTAGAGATTAGTTAATGTAAGTATTTAGAGATTAGTTACTTAAACAATAATTACTTAACGTAAGTAATTAAGGATTAATTTGTTAAGGGTAAATTAATTTGATTAATTATTAAAGGATAATTAATTAATAATAAAGGTTAAATAATTGAGGATAATTAACCAATGGGATAATTACTAAGTGGAAGTAATTATGGAAAATTAATGGGTAAATTAAAAGATTAATTAATGATTTGTAATTAATTAATTAATGATTAAATATGCAGGATATAAAGGTGATTAAAGGAATTAATTTAATTCATTTAAATTAATTGGAATGGTGTGCCTAATAAATCTTGATTATGAATGATTGAATGATATTATATTCCACAGTTTAGTTGATATCTCTGATATGTTATTTGTGATGCTATGTGACATAATATTTTGGTTTAAACTATGAGAATGTGGTTGTCTATCGATGATCAATTACTGTGTAAAGGTGACACCCTGAATTTAAAGATTGAAATGTAATTCACATGAATAACTTGTGTTAAGATGACTTGGGATTCGAAGAGACCGGGGTCTGGCATCAGTAAATACCCGAAACCACTTCGATTTGAAATCTACTATAATTTTTTATAGACTTGATATGTATAATCATTGGGCTGGAATGAAATAATTTAAGTAAACTGAACCATTGAAACTAAGTAAGGGTATTTAGAGATTGATTTGTGAAATAAGTGTTGACTATAACAAGTTGAGAACTTGTAATGAAGAGTTACCCTAGAATTTAAGTATGTTATAACTTAGTATTTTCAAGTAAATGGGTTTACTCACGTTGGCTTCCAGCCTGACCCGGGTGTTACCTTAATGTAATTCTCGGGTCACACCGAGTTTTACAGCTTTTTAGGTTAGGACGTTCTGGAGCTCAGGAGGCGAGCTAGATGGCAGGAACATATGAAGTTTACCGCTGAGTATTATTGTTTGTATCTGGGACAAGTTAATTTTTAATTTTCCAGCATTTGTAATGTTGTAAATCTGATGAATTGTATGTAAAGTAACAATTACAGTTTTTCTTTATAAAATTGCTATTATTTGTTATTATATTTTAATCCGCTGCGAATGTGAGAATCCGTGTTTTGATGTTTTTGTTTCTTCTTCATCTATCTCTTTCTTCTTTTTCCCTAACTATCTAGAATTTTCGTGATCGAAAATTATGGGTCGTTACATTTGGTATCAAAGCGAAGTTAAGCGAGAACCTTGGCTCTGGTGGGTTTACTTATTATGAATAGGATCAGTGGTACCCTAGAATGAGTTGAGTATGTGTGTGTGTATATATATATATGAGTGCGTACTTGTTATTTTCTTATATAAAAGTTTTAAAATTGGTTTTAAAATTGAATGATTTTTTATATAAGTAAAATTTTCCAATTATAAATATATTAATGAAATTGATTGTTGATTATTGGAATTAAATAAAATAATGAGAATTAAGTGGTAATAGTAATACAACTAAATTTAAATTGAATAAAGATAAGTCTAAACTGGATCGAAGCTGAAATTAAAATCCTGAATTTGTAGAAGTACTTTTAGAATAAGATAATAATGGATTTGTTTCCAGATATGATAATCTTGGTTATTATCATAAATGATTGTTGTGTTTAATAATAAAATGTGTATTAATGAGTAAGCAAAATGAAATGTTTTAGGGAAGTAAAACATTTAGGTGGGTATGACTTATAAATTGGAATTGAAGATGATCTAAATTGTGAAGTTTTAAATCTAGGTCCAGAATTTGAAATTTGTTTCGAAGTGATAAAGAAATAATAAATAATATTATTTAATATATTTGAATGAAGGGTCCTGTTTCAAACAAGAGTTGTTTGAAAATTTAAAAGAATTTTTTTTAATGTTAAAACAAAGGTGTTTTGAAATTTAAAGTAACTTGGTGTAAAGGAAATAAATATGTATATTTGAAATAAACTCTAAGGTTGAGTTTTGAATTTTCCTTGGAATGTGATGTGAAAACCCAAAGTGAAATAAGTTTTTAAACTTAAGTGGGAAGATTATTAATATGAAGTTTAAAATTTTAAATAGGATTCAAATTAGATAAAGTTGTCTGGATAAAATTGAAGTGAATTTAATTTTGGCGAAATTAAATAAGTTTAGAACAAACAACCAGAATTGGAAATTTCAAGATGAAATTGAGATTTAACTTGGGAAATTAAATGGTTGATTTGAATTGGGAGTTTGTGTGATCTCAAAATGGGTTTGAGATCTGGAAATTGGAAATGGATGGATGTTTTAAAATAATTTGGATAATATTATCCTATTGTTATTAATAATCTTTAAACTGTGAATTGGATTTGTTTAAATGAATGAAGAAATGGAGTGTGGTAATATATACATTATTGAGATAAAAGAGAAATTATACTTTAAGGATATGGAATTACTTTGAACTTAAGATTTGAATGTTAAGAATTGAATTTGTAAATTAAAAATTGTTTAAGAATCGGTTTCAAAGTTGGAAGATAAAATTGGGTAATAAATTGAATTTTAAAGATAAAATTGTTTTGAACTCTTATTTGAACTTTGAAATAAGTTAATTAAAGGTAATTTAAAATAGAATTTTGAAATTTGGACTCAGAATTAAATGCTTAAAGTATTCTGAAATTTTACTTGAAAACTTGAGATAAGTAAGTAAAAGTGATTTGAATAAATATTAAAATGTTAGACTCAAAATTTAATTGTGTAAGGACTTGGGTTGTTAAATTAAAAAGTAAAGGTTAAATTTGATTTAGGGAAATTAGATCAACATTTGAAATTAACTCGAATTTATATAATTCAAGATGATTTAAAGTGAAACTGAATTTGAAATTAATTCAAATTGAAATTGATTTAAATAATTTGGATTTGTGATTAAAGTTGAATAGTTTTAAATTCAAATGGAATTTGATTTGAATTTGGAAAGAATCGAGGTTAATTCAACTCGAATTGGGATTAATTCAAACTGGATTTGAAATGAAGTTGTTTAAATTGATTTAGGATTGAATCAATGTTAAAGGGCAGTGGAAAATTTAAAATTTAACTGATTGGAATGAAGATTGGGTAGCAGAACAGTTTGGCTCTGAAACTATTTTCAAACAAATTATTCTAATATAAGCTTTCTTAAATCTATTTTTTCCAAGCTATTTACTATATACAACCTTTCCTTTTAAAGTCAAACTATTTAATACTTACTTTACAATTCTTTTTGGAACTATTTAACAATTTTACAACTTTTTTATAAACTAATTACTGTTTTTCAACTGTTTTATAACTACTTACTATTTTAAAATTATTTTGCAATTATCTAACTATTTTATAACCATTTGACTATTGCACAATTATTTAACTATTTTGCAGTTGTTTTACAATTAATAATTGTTTTTCAACTACTTATCTAATTTAAGCTTTTCAAGCTGTTTTCTAAATTTAAGTTGGACAGAGTTCAGACTGTTTATGATCTATTACCAATTGAGATAAGAATTGAAGTGATAATCCAAATGAGGATTGAAGCAACTGTGAATAAGTGAATAGAATCATAAATGAATGTGAATAGAAAGGGAATTGTTTTAGCTAATAATCATTGAAGATAAATACGTAGGATGTTCGTATATTATTCTATTCGCATAGTGATTTGATCCAGATTCAGACACAGAATTTCAAGATAGTTATATCGATCCGGGTTGGGATTTTTCACTCGATTTTCGACGGCGAACCTGGATATGGATTTTTGATTGGTTCTGGGAATTCTTTATCATAGTTATGACTATGCAAGGAGAATGACGGTTTTTGATCAAGAAACCAGATCTAAGTCCGCACTAGGAAGTCGGGTGGAAGATACTAGTTCGGAGGTGAAATTGTATGATCGAGCGAGCAATCAGATTGATATAGCGTGCGGATAATATATGTACATCGTACGTGTATGAATGAAATTGATATTGAAAATGTGTGGATAAAAACTGTAAAATGATTTTTGAAATGGAAAAGTATACTTTGAATAATATATGATGAAATAAAATGGATATTGGATATTTCTACTATTGAAGGTTCACTTTATAAAGAAAGGTAATATGGTTAATAACTTTATAAAGAGTAATCAAATTTGAAAAGTTGATTAGGTATAAATAAGTTATATATTTGATAAACTTCCATTGTTGAATCTGTAGCCAGAAGAAAAAGGGTTTTTGAAAGTATTTGAAGTATAAAAAGGGACTTTATACAAGTACAAAATGATCCAAAGATTTTTCGAGGTTATATATATCTATCTATATATATAAAGGATCTTAGAGAATGATTTTGGAGAAAAGGTTTTTGGAACCTATGGATTTAGGAAAGGCTTTTGATTTTTGAGGAAAAATCAATTTGGAAATTTGGAAAGCCTAGTTTGAGAATTATCGATTTTGGGATAATCGATTTTGAGAAAAGGAGATTTATATGGGATTCATACTAGGTGTTTGATTTGGAAGATACTATATGTGTATAGTATAAAGTATTTTGAAAATGGCTCTAGAGAAAAAGGCGCTCCCTTGAAATGAACTTCTCAGGAGTACCATACTTTGGTGCTGCCTTGAGCCTCAAAGGGGGAAGGCTCTAAAGTGGATCCTGTGAGGAAGTCCGGACAAACTGAAGTTCCTGAGAATCATTGGGTAGCGAAAGTCGAGGATGCTGATGCCTACAGAGCCATTTGGGTTATACTGTGACGACGGTGTAACTCGATGTCGCTGCGATCTACTATGAACCATAGTGAAAATCGTTTGGAGGTGAGAGTCAACGGTCTACTTTTGATTTTGCCGGGAAAGCAATGTAACATCGGTAGACTGCGATCTATGGTCGAGGGGAGAAGTTTCATTCTTTTGGCAGCAAAATTCGATGGCGATGATGCCTAAGGTTGCATGAACTTTTGCTATGATGGCAATGTAACCCAAGATGTAACTACGATCCGTAGCGGTGTAACGACCTCGATTTTGAGTTAAATTTGAATTGGTAATTTATTTAAATTTTTGGGAATAATTTTGAATTAAATTAGTAATTAACCTAATTTTTGGATTTAATTGGTGAATTTCCATATAAAATAAGATATTTGTTTATTATTTAAATATATGTACGTAAATTGATTTTAAATAGAATTTTGATTTGAAATTCAAAATAAATATTTTTGAAAAAAAATTGGATTTTAAAATTTGAATTTGAATTTGGGTTTAAGTTTGAATTTTAAAAGATAAATATTTTAAAATATATTTTGGACATAAAAATATATGAATAAAGTTTTTATTTAAAATAAGATTTGTTTTCCTTAAAGGAATTTATTTATATAAATTTAGAAGTATTCATTTAAATAGTAAATAAATACAAAAAATTTATATTTACATTTAAAAATGGATTAAATATTTTTTTATGATTTTATTTAGAATCTAATTGGTTTTTATTTAAAGGTTTTATTTATATAAAAAAGCATTTATTAATTTAGAAAGGTATTTATTAATTAAGAAATTTATTTTAAAATCATTTAAAAATAATATAAAAATAAATTATTACAAATGTTTAATTATGAAGCTTGTAGTTAACATGTGTTAGGAGATTAAAATAGGAGATTGACAAATGTTAATAAATTGTACAAGTGTCCCTTATTTATTTTACTTTCTTTAATTTTCAATAAATCCAAATTTAATCTATATATTCATCTCTTTTCTTTTCTCATTCTTTTTCTCATTTCCAAAAGCAAGAAACAAAACCCTGTTAACAAATTTACAAGTCAAGAAACTAAAAACAAACTTCTCAGAATAATCTGATAATCAAATACTCCTCAAAACCAGAAATATTCAAATCAAAAGAACAATACCTGTAATCCATTTGCAAGATAAAACCATTACCTTGTACATTCTTCAAACCTGAGATGAAAATCAATTCAAAATCCTACATCATTCTTCAACCTAAGATTTATCTGAAGTAAGCTCAAAGAAATCTAACATTCCAGTTTTAATAAAGATCAGCAATTCAGCTTCCAGTGACAAGTTTATAAAATCAAGTTTTCAAGTTCTTTTTCAAATTCTTGATTTTAGCTTAAAGCCTGTACACTGCCCTCTGTTTCATGCATTCCTGGTGAGTAACTTTTTTTAAAAAAACTTAAGTGTATAAATCTGGTTGCATGATTAATGTCTGGAATAAGTATGTTGTGTGAATTTTTATAAGTGCATTTTTCTGTGTAAATATATGGATGTATAGGTATGCATGCTGTTGTCTCTGTGCTTCACTGTTTTTAGTTTTCCAAGTTCAAGATTTGTTCAAAATCCATTATCACTTGATCTGATCCTTGTTAGGATTTAACTTTCAAACAAAAATTGTTTGTTTTATCATAAATTAAAGTTTAAAAATTCAATTAAGTGAAAATAAATTTGAATTACTCTGGAAAACCAAAATAATAGGCAAACATTAGTTTTGTTTTAAATTCAAAACTTTGTAAATACATTAACTTAGGCTTATAATCTGAAAACTTATCCAAAAACTTGATTTTTAAAACTGAAATCATAATTTTTAGCATGAGGTTGAATAAGCAGTTCAAGTTTGTTTAAATTGTGTTTGGGGTTGTCTCTGGCGATCTAAGCGACCGGATTTGTTGTGGTCATTACTGGTGGTAGTAGAGTGATCGGGGAGTTTGGGAAAAATGCCAGTAAAGTGTTACAGGCACTGTGGCGGCGGTGGATGATCAGAAAAGTCTGTAGCCTTAGTTTTAGGCTTGATCGGGAAAGTTGCCACCATGGCTCCTCTGTTGGACTGAGTTCCACCAAATTGTGGGGAATGATAGCATGGAGTTGGCGAAGATGTAACTGGAAGCGTAGGCGCTCCGATGATCGACATTTGGAGTTTAAGGGGTTTTCAAGTTTTGGTTCTTGTTCTAGGTTTGGGGTTGGAGGCTCGATTTTGATTTCGAGTTGTTATGGGAGTTCTAATGATCGGGGTCATAAGGTTGGGTGATCGCCGACTTAAGGAAGGCTTTGGTGATGACCAGAGGTGGTCGGAGCAACCGTGCATATGCACGGTGCATTTTTGTACCCGGTGAAGTTTGGGATTGAAGAGATGGGGTACTCGAGTTTTCTTGAGTCAGTTGCATGTATTGCTCGAAGTTTGGAGAGATTTGGCTCGCGGATTTGAGTATGTGGGCTCGGGTCATTTGTCTTGTTATAGGTTTTCAACCTGTTAGGTTTTCATATTTTAAAATGAATTTAAAATTTGAAAGCAAGGTTTTAAATAGAGTTTTAAATCAAGTTTTTAAGTATGGGTTCAAATTAAATTTGTATTCTAGTTTTGAAATAAATAAAGTTTTATTAAATCAAAATGTTTAAACAAGTTTAAAGGTTTAAAGTATATTTGTAAATGAGTTGGTTTTCCAATAAAATGTTTTAAACTTTATTTATATAAAATTGTTTTATAAAAGTTTTCTTTAATATTAGAATGGGAAGTTATATAAATTTGTTTAACTTAAATTTGCAAGTTAAATGATTAAGTTATTTTTAAAGCTTGATTTTAAAATATAATTAAGTAAATTAGTTTAAACCTTTCCTAATATAAGTTGCTTTTATAAGTGATAATTATTTACATTTGTTTAAGAGGTTTGTAAATTGTTTTAAAATTTGATAAGTTAAATCATTTTTAAATCTTAATTAAAAATGGAATTTAAAAGTAGATTTTAAAGGTGTAATTTGTTTAAATACACATGTTAATGATAATTAAGTCATTAATAAAGGAAATAATTTATCTTAAAAATAATTAAGGTTTTAATGGTTAATTAAGTTAATAAGGTAATTAAGGAGTAATTAATTAATTTAATTAATTAATTAATGATTTAGATTAATTTATAATTAGAGATTACCTAATTGGTATTCAAAGATTAATTAATTTGTAATTAATAATGGCTAATTGAAGCATAATTACTTAAAGAAAGTAATTAAAGAATTGTTAATAGTTAATGAAAAATCATTAAATAGGGATTATTAAATAATTAATTAATGTGATTTATTAAGGATAAATAATTAGATTAATTAATTAAAGATAATCATTTGTGGAATTGTTTAAGATAATCACTTAATGAAAGTAATCAAAAGGATTAATTACTGAATGTAATTAATTAAGTTAACGTGATTAGTTTAAGTTAATTAATTAGTTTAATTAATTAAGATAATCACTTAATGATTTGTTAAGTATAATTGCTTAATGTGATTTATAAAGTGTAATTACTTAGTGAAGTAATTAATGGGTAATTACTGGATGTAATTAATTGAAGGATTGGAAATACTTTGGGTTTAATTACTTTGTGTAATTAATAAAAAGGATAATTACTTAGTAAAGTAATTGAGAATTAATTACTTAGTGTAATTAATTTAAGAATTAATTGATAAAATTTATTTAGAAGTTAATTAAGTAATGAAATTAATTAAGGATAATTAATTATTGAATGTGATTAATCAAGGATTAATAAATGTTATTAATTAAAAATTAATTATTAAATGTGATTTATTAAAATAATAATTAATTGAATAAATAATTAAGGGATAATTACTTAAGTGTAAGTAAAGGATAATTAATCAAAGAAGATTTGTTAAGGTAGATAATTAGCGATAATTAATTAATTAATTGTAATTAATTAATGTTAAGAAAGCAGGATTAAGGCAATCCAAATAATTATAAAAAATTAGTAATTAATTTAATTAGAGATTAATTAAATTAATTAAGAATTTATCAATCTTACTTATGGATGTTTTGAATTCTATTGATTGTTGAATTGTTTGATATTCCTGATATGTTGTGCTTTGTGCTATGAATTGTTTTGGTTTGATCTATGATGAATGTAATTAATTTATTTGTGATAAATTTACATTATTTATCTATGAATATGTGAATGGAGATAAGCGTTATTGGATTATACCGCTTATCGATATTGATATGATTGAATATGTGATTGATTGATGTTGTTGCACTATTGTGTAAAACCCCTGGACTACACCTTACACACAATTATGGATTGCACGAGGAAATTGGTAAAGTCACATATGATTTTAAAATTGAATTTTGAATCCAAATAGTTTTGGAAAAGGAATTAGGTTAAATATGAAAAGCTTTTGAAAAGGAGTTTTATAGAAAAAAGTTATTTTAAATAACTTGATAAAGTTTTGAAATTTAAATAATTTGATTTGGATTTGAATTCAAGATTTGAAATTGAATTCTATGTTTTGAAATTATGGTTTACAAAGGTTTTACAAGTTATATATTGTGTTTATATGGGTTTTAAACCATTTTAAAAGTATTGCTTGGGAAATTTGAATTTAACCCAAGTTTTATGCTTGAAGGACATTAACTCGTGCAAATGTAATCGAATTTTTTCGAAACGAAAACTATTTGTTTTCAAATAATAATAGCTTTCATATAAAGAAAGGATTTCCAATTTTGTGTTGAAAGATTTCAAGTTTGAAATGGAATTGAAATAATTTTGAAAGCTATGAATAAATTTTTGTGAAAGATGGTTGAACCTTGCTTTGAAATTGAAGAGGATTTTAAATGGTGTATCTTTTATATATAAAGGAGTTGAAATGGGAATTGTTTTGAAAGTTATAAATGAATGTTTGGAAATGGTTTTGAAAGCTATAAATTGAAGCTTTGATTTAATGATTGGATGAGTTAATCCAATTTGAAAAGGAAGTTGTTTTGAAAAGTTGTGAATGAGTCTTTGTGGAAGATTGGCGAAGTGAATCTTTTTGTTTAAAAGATTAAAATGGTAATTTGTTCAAACCATTTGAAAGAAGGTTTTGGGTAATAAGTGTGACTTAACTGAGATCCCAATATCCATATGTTTTTAAAATATTGCGCTCATTATTCGGGTTAGCCGGCAAAGGACCTTGTGTCATATAACCCATTCCGAATAATGGTACGACGTTATGGATTGCATTGGAAGATCGGTGCTGAAGACCAGATATTTTCTAATGCAAAAGGATAACCCGTCGAATGTCTCTGCACCGGCTGATCCCTGATATAGAGATTTGACCACCCTTTGTGATGGGGAGTCCGGACGTGATTAGGGATTATCCGGATTTGCAAGGGCTTTTTTGGAAGTGCCTTTGGTTCTGTTTGAACCCGGAACAGACTTGTATGGACGAGTGTCTGACATTACACTTTGAGATGTAAAGCTCGTTTCTATCAAATACATTTCTGTTTGGTAGCGGAGATTTATTCTCTTAGCTTAACACCCTTCTTTGTGACGTACGAGCTCAGAGATTATGTAGTTGATGGTTACTAGTGATACATTCCCAATTTGGTAGTGTGGCATGCTGAGTGTTGCTGAGTGTTGCTGATCATTTGTTGATCGAAGCATGGCTTTTGTGAAAAGCGTAGCTTTGTGGACGTGACCTCATCGGACCTCACACCTCGAAAAATGGTCGAAACAGGAAAGATGCAGCAAAGTTATCAGGGGCCGCGCCCCTAGAGTATGTCTATTTCTTCTAGAAAAGTGTGGTATCATGGTATGGAGCCCAGATACTTAACTCATGTGGTCACTGCAAATACATTTCTTTGTGGTTGTTGGTGTTGAGAGCTCTCGGATAAAGACCGCAAACGACCGGGGATGACATACTTGTAGGTGTTACTTCTGGGCAGGGGTAACCGGCCTTGTGTTGGCAGAGAGCCGGGTATGTTCTCGGGGCGTCCCTCTAGAGGCATTCCGATGTGGCAACAGGAAGTTTCTTAGCCTATCCATTTGTTGGAAATCCAAAGAAACAATATGCACCTTGTACGGTTTTAGTTGTATAACCTGCCATGGAATGTGGCAGTAACCTGTTATTAAACATGGTAGCTATAGTAGGCATATGACGAAATGTGGTATGTTGGCTAAGATTTATATTATGCTTGTCAATGTTTTCCACTATGCACTAATAATAATATCAAAATGCTTTTCACGTATCAAGCATGTTTGACTATCATAAGAAGAAATCTCCTCCAATTCTGCGTTTGCATGGTGTGTGCGGTGGGAGGCCTATGGTAGTTTCATTTTCCAAAAAGCATTGCGGATTTCTTTTAAATTCTTTTGTTTTGCTTGTTTTTTAAAAGATAAAACTGTTTTCATTGCTCACACCAGTCCCATGATTGACCTGGAGTTTATTGTTCCCTTCCTAAACTCTGGTTGTCTACAATTTTCCACATGTGCAACCTAGAGTCAGGTTTAGTAGATTATCTGGAGCTAGTTCAGTCTATGGATTCTGATGACTGACCTTGCTTAGTACAACTTGATTGGGAGTTCGAGCAATTTTTGGATTGGTGCTTTGGAGATGGAGATTGCTGATAATGAAGTTCCTTCTTTGGAGTTCAAGTTTATGTTATTGTTCCGCTGGTGGTATTGCATATCTTCCACTGTAATTTGTAGTATCATATCTCTGATATGTGTTGGGTGGTTGTATCAATGTTGTATATCATTGGATATTGTATTCATTGTTATATGGTATTATTCATTTTCTTCTGCTGTGTTGTTATATTTAATGTGTTATAAGCTCCGGCACGAATCATATTTCAATGGTTGAATCTGCGGCATTCTAGTACAAGTGAAGTACGGGTGTCGATTTTCGAACGCGTGATTTCGGGTCGTCACATCTGGTATCAGAGCCGAAGGTTGAACTTTAGCTTAGGAGTATAACACATTAGGTAACTCATTAGAGATAGGGTGAAGTATACCCTAGAATGAGTAACCCTAAGATATCCGTCCTTAAACCTCAGTAAATTCTCTTACTATTCACTGATAGTGAGTATGAGTGCAAGAAGAGGATTTGATAGGGGACAGGGAAATACGACTACAAATGGTCGATAACCTACAACAACACGGAAAAATCTTTCTCTATCAACCACTTTTGTTCATCATCCAGTTTTAATTCTTTGATAATTCCTAGCAACTCCAGGAAGAAGCTGTGGAGAAAGATCATTATTTTGGCTAAGTCAAAGAATGAGTTGGCATGGGACGTAAACTTCAGATAGGTCAAAATTGTTTGCTTTGGATACCATGGTTGATAGGTATACTTTGTTAAAACTAAAGTTTTGTGATTGTCCCCTACTTTCAAATTTTGAGGATGAAATTTTCTTAAGGAAGGGAATCTGTAACGACCCCGGTTTTGAGTTAAATTTGAATTGGTAATTTATTAAAATTTTTGGGAATAAATTTGAATTAAATTAGTAATTAATCTAATTTTTGGATTTAATTGGTGAATTTCCAAATAAAATAAGATATTTGTTTATTATTTAAATATATGTATGTAAATTTATTTTAAATAGAATTTTGATTTGAAATTCAAAATAAATATATTTGAAAAATAAATTGGATTTTAAGATTTGAATTTGAATTTGGGTTTAAGTTTGAATTTTAAAAGATAAATATTTTAAAATATATTTTGGATATAAAAATATACGAATAAATTTTTTATCTAAAATAAGAGTTTTTTCCTTAAAAGAATTTATTTACATAAATTAAGAAGTATTTATTTAAATAGTAAATAAATACAAAAATTTTATATTTACATTTAAAAATGGATTAAATATTTTTTTTACGATTTTATTTAGAATCTAATTGGTTTTTATTTAAAGGTTTTATTTATATAAAAACATTTATTAATTTATAAAGGTATTTATTAATTAGGAAATTTATTTTAAAAGCTTTTAAAATCATTTACAAAATAATATAAAAATAAATTATTATAAATGTTTGATTATGAAGCTTGTAGTTAACATGTATTAGGAGATTGACAAATGTTAATAAATTGTACAAGTGTCCCTTATTTATTTTATTTTCTTTAATTTTCAATAAATCCAAATTTAATCTATATATTCATCTCTTTTCTTTTCTCATTCTTTTTCTCATTTCCAAAAGCAAGAAACAAAACCCTGTTAACAAATTTACAAGTCAAGAAATTCAAAACAAACTTCTCAAAATAATTTGATAATCAAATACTCCTCAAAACCAGATATATTCAAATCAAAAGAATAATACCTATAATCCATTTGCAAGATAAAAACCGTTAGCCTATACATTCTTTAAACCTGAGATGAAAATAAATTCAAAAGTTTGCATCATTCTTCAACCTAAGATTTATCTGAAGCAAGCTCAAGGAAATCAAACATTCCAGTTTTAATAAAGATCAGCCATTCAAGTTCCAGTGAAAAGTTTGCAAAATCAGGTTTTCAAGTTCTTTTTCAAATTCCATATTTTAGCTTAAAGCTTGTACACTGCCCTCTGTTTCATGCATGCTTGGTGAGTAACTTTTTAAAAAAAAAAAAATTAAGTGTATAAATCTGGTTGCACGATTAATGTCTGGAATAAGTATGTTGTGTGAATATTTATAAGTGCATTTTTCTATGTAAATATATCGATGTATAGGTATGCTGCTGTTGGCTTTGTGCTCCATTTTTTTTAGTTTTCCAGGTTTAAGATTTGTTCAAAATCCATTATCACTTGATCTGATCCTTGTTAGGATTTAAGTTTCAAACAAAAATTGTTTGTTATATCATAAATTAAAGTTTAAAAATTTAATTAAGTTAAAATAATTTGAATTGCTCTGGAAAACCAAAAGACCAGGCAAACATTGCTTTTGTTTTAAATTCAGTCTTCTTAAATTCATTAATTTAGGCTTATAATCTGAAAACTTCTCCAAAAACTTGATTTTTAAAACTAAAATCATAATTTCTAGCATGAGGTTGAATGAGTAGTTCGAGTTTTTTAAAATTTTGTGTTTGGGATTGTCTCTGGCGATTTAAGCAACCAGATTTGTCGTGGTCATCGCTTGTGGTAGTGGAATGATCGGGGAGTTTGGGAAAAATGCCAGTAAAGTGTTTCAGGCACTGTGGCGATGGTGGATGATCAGAGAAGTCTGTAGCCCTAGTTTTAGGCTTGATCGGGAAAGTTGCCACCACGGCCCCTCCGATGGACCGAGTTCCACCAAATTGTAGGAATTGATAGCATGGAGGTTGGCGAAGATGTGACTGGAAGCGTAGGCGCTCCAATGATCGACATTTGGAGTTTGATGGGTTTTCCAGTTTTAGGTTCTTGTTCTAGGTTTGGGCTTGGAGGCTCGATTTTGATTTCGAGTTGTTATGGGAGTTCTGATGATCGGGGTCATAAAGTTGGGTGACCGCCGACCCGAGGAAGGCTTTGGTGATGAGCAGAGGTGGTCGGAGCCACCGTGCATATGCACGGTGCATTTTTGTACCTGGTGAAGTTCGGGATTGAAAAGATGGGGTACTCGAGTTTTTCATGAGTCAGTTGTGTGTTGCTCGAATTTTGTAGAGATTTGGCTCGGGGATTTGAGTGTGTGGGCTCGGGTCATTTGTCTTGTTACAGGTTTTAAACCTGTTAGGTTTTCAAATTTTAAAATGAATTTAAAATTTGAAAGAAAAGTTTTAAACAGAGTTTTAAATCAAGTTTTTAAGTATTGGTTCAAATTAATTTTATATTCTAGTTTTGAAATAAATAAAATTTTAGAAAATCAAAATGTTTAAACAAGTTTAAAGGTTCAAAGTATATTTATAAATGAGTTAGTTTTCCAATAAAATGTTTAAAACTTTATTTATATAAAATATTTTATAAAAGTATTCTTTAATATTTGAATGGGAAGTTATATAAAAAAAATTAACTTAAATTTGCAAGTTAAATGATTAAGTTATTTTCAAAGCTTGATTTTAAAATATAATTAAGTAAGTTAGTCTAAACCTTTCCTTATATAAGTTTCTTTTATAAGTGATAAATGTTTCTTTACATTTGTTTAAGAGGTTTGTAAATTGTTTTAAAATTTGATAAGTTAAATCATTTTTAAATCTTAATTAAAAATGGTATTTAAAAGTAGATTTAAAGGTGTAAATTGTTTTAAATACACATGTTAATGATAATTAAGTCATTAATAAAGGAAATAATCTATCTTAAAAATAATTAAGGTTTTAATGATTAATTAAGTTAATAAGGTAATTAAGGAGTAATTAATTAATTTAATTAATTAATTAATGATCTAGATTAATTTATAATTAGAGATCAATTAATTGGTAATCAAAGATTAATTAATTTGTAATTAATAATGGCTAATTGAAGCATGATTACTTAAGGAAAGTAATTAAAGAATTGTTAATAGTTAATGAAAAATCGTTAACTATGGATTATTAAATAATTAATTAATGTGATTTATTAAGGATAATTAATTAGATTAATTAATTAAAGATAATCATTTGTGGAATTGTTTAAGATAATTACTTAATGAAAGTAATCAAAGGGATTAATTACTCAATGTAATTAATTAAGTTAATGTGATTAGATTAAGTTAATTAATTAGTTTAATTAATTTAAGATAATCACTTAATGATTTGTTAAGTATAATCACTTAATGTGATTTATAAAGTGTAATTACTTAGTGAAGTAATTAATGGGTAATTACTGGATGTAATTAATTGAAGAATTGGAAATAATTTTGGGTTTAATTACTTTGTGTAACTAATAAAAAGGATAATTACTTTGTGAAGTAATTAAGAATTAATTACTTAGTGTAATTAATTTAAGAATTAATTGATAAAATTTATTTAGTAGTTAATTAAGTAATGTAATTAATTAAGGGTAATTAATTACTGAATGTGATTAATCAAGGATTAATGAATGTGATTAATCAAGGACTAATGAATGTGATTAATTAAAGATTAATTATTAAATGTGATTTATTAAAAGAATCATTAATTGAATAAATAATTAAGGGATAATTACTTAAATGTAATTAAAGGATAATTAATCAAGGAAGATTTGTTAAGGTAGATAATTAGAGATAATTAATTAATTAATTTGTAATTAGTTAATGTTAAGAAAGCATGATTAAGGTAATCCAAGTAATTAAATTTTTTTAGTAATTAGTTTAATTAGAGATTAATTAAATTAATTAAGAATTTATCAATCTTACTTATGGATATTTTGAATTCTATTGATTGTTGAATTGTTTGATATTCCTGATATGTTATGCTTTGTGCTATGAATTGTTTTGGTGTGATCTATGATGAATGTAATTTATTTATCTGTGATAAATTTACATTATTTATCTATGAATCTGTGAATGGAGAGAAGCGTTATTGGATTATACCGCCAATCGATATTGATATGATTGAATCTGTGATTATTGATGTTGTTGCACTATTGTGTAAAACCCCTAGACTACACCTTACACACACAAATATGGATTGCATGAGGAAATTGGTTAAGTCATAGATTTTTGAAATGGTTTTAAAATTGAATTTTGAATCCAAATAGCTTTGGAAATGGAATTGGGTCAAATATGAAAAGCTTTTGAAAAGGAGTTTTATAGATAAAAGTTATTTTAAATAAATTGATAAAGTTTTGAAATTAAAATAATTTGATTTGAATTTGAATTCAATATTTGAAATTGAATTCTATGTTTTAAAATTATGGTTTAAAAAGGTTTTACAAGTTATATAATGTGTTTATATGGATTTTAAACCATTTTAAAAGTATTGTTTTGGGAATTTGAATTTAACCCAAGTTTTGTACTTGAAGGGCTTTAACTCGTGCAAATGTAATCAGATTTTTTCGAAACTAAAACTATTTGTTTTCAAATAATAATAGCTTTCATATAAAGAAAGGATTTCCAATTTGTGTTAAAAGATTCAAGTTTGAAATGGAATTGAAATAGTTTTGAAAGCTATGAATGAATCTTTGTGAAAGATGGTTAAATCTTGTATTGAAATTGAAGAGGATTTTAAATGGTGTATCTTTTATATATAAAAGATTTGAAATGGGAATTGTTTTGAAATTATAAATGAATCTTTGGAAATGGTTTTGAAAGCTATAAATTGAGTCTTTGATTTAATGATTGGATGAGTTAATCCAATTTGAAAAGGAAATTGTTTTGAAAAGCTGTGGATGAGTCTTTTTGTGGAAGAATGGTGAACTTTATGAAGTGAATCTTTTTGTTTAAAAGATTAAAATGGTAATTTATTCAAACAATTTGAAAGAAGGTTTTGGGTAATAAGTGTGACTTAACTGAGATTCCAATATCCATATATTTTTAAAGTATTGCGCTCGTTATTCAGTTTAGCCGAGAGAGGACCTTGTATCATATAACCCATTCCGAATAATGATACGATATTATGGATTGCATTTGAAGACCGGTGATGAAGACCGGATATTTTTGAAAGCGAAAGACAACTCGTCGAACGTCTCTGCACCGGGTGATCCTCGATATAGAGATTTGACCACCCTTTGTGATGGGGAGTCCGAACGTGATTAGGGATTACCCGGATTTTCAAGGGCTTCTTTGGAAGTGCCTTCGGTTCTGTTCAAACCCAAAACAGACTTGTATGGATGTGTGTCTGACATTACACTTTGAGATGTAAAGATGGTTTCTATCAAATACATTTCTGTTTGGTGGCAGAGATTTATTCTCTTAGCTTAACACCCTTCTCTGAGACGTACGAGCTCAGAGGCTATGTAGTTGATGGTTACTAGTGATACATTCCCAATTTGGTAGTGTGGCGTGCTGAGTGCTGTTGAGTTTTGCTGATCATTTGTTGATCGAAGCGTGGCTTTTGTGAAAAGCGTAGCTTTGTGGACATGACCTTATTAGACCTCACACCCTGGAAAATGGTCGAACCAGGAAAGATGCGGCAAGGTTATCAGGGGTAGCGCCCTAGAGTATGTCCATTTCTTCTGGAAAAGGGTGGTGTCATGGTATGGAGCCCGGATACTTAACTCATGTGGTCACTGCAAATACATTGCTTTGTGATTATTGGTGTTGAGAGCTCTCGGATAAAGGTCACAAATGACCGAGGATGGCATACTTGTAGGTGTTACTTCCAGGCAGGGGTAACCCGGCCTTGTGTTGGCAAAGAGCTGGGTAGGTTCTTGAGGCGTCCCTCCAGAGGCGTTCCCATGTGGAAATAGGAAATTCCTTAGCCTGACCATTTGTTGGAAATCCAAAGAAACAATATGCACCTTGTATGATTTAGTTGTATCACCTGCCATGGAATGTGGCGGTAACCTGCTATTGAACATGGTAGCTATAGTAGGCATATGACGAAATGTGGTATGCTGGCTAAGATTTATATTATACTTGCAAATGTTTTCCACTATGCACTAATAATAATAATATCAAAATGGTTTTCGCGTATTAAGCATGTTTGACTATCATAAGGAGAAATCTCCTCCAATTCTGCGTTTGCATGGTGTATGCGGTGGGAGGCCTTATGGTAGTTTCATTTTCCAAAAAGCATTATGGATTTCTTTTAAATTCTATTGTTTTGTTTGTTTTTTAAAAGATAAAAATGTTTTCGTTGCTCACACCAGTCCCACGACTGACCCGGGTTTATTGTCCCCTTCCTAAACTCTGGGTGCCACAATTTTCCACACGGGCAGCCTAGAGTCAGGTTTAGTAGATTATCTGGAGCTAGTTCAGTCTTTGGATTTTGATGATTGAACTTGCTCAGTACAACTTGATTGGGAGTTCAAGCTATTTCTGGATTGGTACTTTGGAGATGGAGATTGATGATATTGAAGTTCTTTCTTTGGAGGTCAAGTTTATGTTCTTGTTCCGCTGGTGGTATTGCATATCTTCCACTGTGATTTGTAGTATCATATCTCGGATATGTGTTGGGTGACTGTATCATTGTTGCATATCATTGGATATTGTATTCATTGTTATATAATATTATTCATTTTCTTCCGCTGTGTTGTTATACATAATGTGTTATAAGCTCCGACACGAATCAGATTTCAATGGTTGAACCTGCGGCATTCGAGTAAAAGTGAAGTACGGGTGTCGATTTTCGAACGTTGGATTTCGGGTCGTGACAAGCAGGTTCCATGGCGTAATTGAGGGGCGCAGAGTGCCTACAGTTGTATATGGATTTTGCCGGGATGGCTACGTTACCATCGGGTTAACTGCGACTGTGGATGGGGGTGATGATTTCCAGAGCATTCTCACCAAAGATATTTCCTCTATTTTCAAAAAAGAAGATGTTCTATATATTTTCAATAAAATTATTTTCCAAGTATTTTCACTGGATGTTGAAATGGGTTTACCAAGTATTATAGATTTTCAGTCCTACGCCCGATCAACGTATGACCGAATTTCTGTGAGAACGAGGATGGACTTATTGAAACATCGAGTTATAAAATGATATTTTTATAAAACTATTTTGGAAATATTATATAGATTTTAAAGTGTTTTAAAAATGTTCAAAGAGAAAATTTAACTGATATTAAGTATTTTAATAAATTCTGGTTTCGTTCCTTTTCGGGGACGAAAAGATTCAAAAGGGGAGGAATGTGATAACCCGAATTTTAGAATATCTGTAATTGATAAATTAACTGGATTTGATTAGTAGAAATACCGATTTAAAATTAAATAAATAATTCTGGTAATAAGAATATATATTTGAATAAGTATTGGTTTGATAATCCTCTTAGTATGATTATTTAAATTGGCAAAATTGATATTTTCAAACAATAATAATAATGTATTGTTTATATATATATATATAGATATAAATAGATTTTAAATAGAATTATCATTTAAAAATTGAATTTATGTTTATATATATATATATATATAAATTTGATTCGATTTTAAATTAGATTTTAAAATATTAATTTGAATTTAAATTTGAAATTTCAAATCCAAAATTTCTATCTACAATATATTTATGTATATATATATGTATGTATGTATGTATGTATGTATGTAGACATTGTGATTTAGGACTCATATTTTGAATTCAATACAATTAGTTTCAAAAGCTATTTAAAGTTAATATTTTAAAATAATAATAACCTACTATGTGTTTGTTTATTCATGTAAAATAAGATTAGTAAAAAAAAGGGTTTAATATACCTTCTTTTAAATTTTTATATATAAGTATAAACCAAACTAAAATATAACATAAAATCATATAAAAACATTAATATACATACAAAATACAAGTGTAAGTTATTTATATACTAAATTACAAATGTAAATCTATTGTTACATGCAATTTACAAGCGTATAAAAATTAAACAAGTGTGACAATCTATTTTACCTAATTTATTTTTACAAAAAATCATTAAGTCAAGGCTAAATATACTTATACTCTTTCTTCTCAACCCTTTTCTATCTTCATTTTAAAAGTTAAGAAATCAGCAGCCTGAGGACAATATACAAACCAGAGAAGAGATAAATTTGCAAACAAAACTTTTCCCATATTCAAACTCAAATCTGGTCAAAAGCTTAAAACAAGAATCAAACTGAACCTAGAAACAAATCAAAATAAAGTGAACAACTTTTGTTCAAATTCAAACCTGGAAGTTCAAGTTTCAAACTCAGATTTTAAACAAGTTCAGTTCATAATCAAACTTGAAAGCTAGTAGATCAACTTCAGAATCAAATATCAGAACATTTCAAACAAAACAAATCAAAGTTCTACATCCTGACACCTTCCAGTTTTTCATAGTGATTTGCTCCTCTGTTCATCATCATAGGTGAGTAAACAATCTAACTCTTGTTTTAATTTGTTGTTTGAGATGAATATATTTAATAGGTGCTGTGGCAATTGTTTGCATAGATGAAATTTTGGCTTGCATGTTTTAAACATGTAAATACAAATGGTGCATGTCTGGATATGTTTGATTCTTTTTGTTCCAGGTTACAGAATTTTAGAGCAAGTAAATAAATTCAAACTTCTCTTTAACTGATCTCTGATAGCCTTTGGTTTTCAAGAAAAATAGGTTTGTTTGAACATAAATTAAGATCTAAAAATTGTATTCAAGTAAAACAAATTTTTATCACTGTAAATAGAGAAATTAAAGTAGAAATTTAAGACCTGTTAAAATCCAAGCATCATAATTCCATGTTTCATTTATATAATCTTGATCGTCATCAAGATCCATGAATTTTAAGAGTTGCATCATAATTTTGGATGAGAATCGGGTTTGTATTTTGGGGTTGACCAGAAAAGTAAGTTTGAGCAATTGTGGGTGATCAAAGTGATATGGAGGATTGGGCTTTCTGATTAAGCTAGCTGGAGGATCGGAGATCTCGGGAAAAATGCCAGGTGAATTTATTTCTCACCGTGGCGGCGGCTATTGGTCGAACTAGGGTTCAGACCTAGGTTTGAGTTAGGGTTTTTCTCGTGACAAATGTGGCGACGTCGTTGGATTGGGCGTGATTGGTCGTGGGCGAAAAGCCAGAGGATGGTCAAATGAAGCTAGGGTCTTAATGGCATAGATGATGGTGGACGGAGTGGTCGTCGGCAAGGAGAAATAATCGGAGAAGTTGATTCCAGGTTGGGTTCATTTAGCTCGAATTTGTTTTGGAGTTCGAACCCTAAATCTTATGGTCGAGATTGAAGGGGCTAGTCATCGGTGACCCATCAACGATGGTTGTGGTGGCCGGAGCATCTGCGTCGACTTGTGCATGTGCAAATGGATTAACCCATGTCTGCTGTTGTTGCTGTGTTGTTTGCCTCGGGAATAATGATGTGTTACTCGGGGTTGAACGCGAGTTTCGATCGGGTGGGGTTTGAATTTGGTTGGCTCGGGAAGAAGTCAGGTTGGACTCGGGTAATGATATTTTTGGCTCGGGTAAAATATTAAGGCTAACAAGTTTAAAGGAATGTTATTTAAAATGGTTGGGTAATTAAAGGTCATGTAATTTATTTTAACATTAAATTAATTAAGATAAATCCTTAGTTTATTTAAACTTAATCAATAATGTGATTAAGTGGGAATTAAGGGAATAAAAGTTTTATCATTAATTAAACTTAGAGGTCTTAAGTTAAATTATCAGTTAATGATAAATTAATTCCAAGATTTATAAATAAGATTTTAAAGGATAATTAAGAAAGTAATTAAGATAAAGGGTTCATCTTTAATAAAATTTAGTTTGAGTAATTAAAGTGTAATTAATTAATTAATTAATCGATTGATAATTAAAGATTAATTAATGAAGTAATTAGGGGTTAATTGTTAATTTATTAATTAATTAAGTAATTAAAAAGGAATTAAATAATTAATGGTTAAGGAATAATAAATTAATAATTAAGGGTTATAACTTGATTAATTGTTAATTAATTTGTAATAAAGATTAATTAATGTAAGTATTTAGAGATTAATTACTTAAATGATAATTACTTAATGTAAGTAATTAAGGATTAATTTGTTAAAGGTAAATTAATTTGATTAATTATTAGAGGATAATTAATTAATAATTAACGGTTAATTAATTAAGGATAATTAACTAATGGGATAATTACTAAATGGATGTAATTATGGAAAATTAATGGGTAAATTAAAAGATTAATTTATGGTTTGTAATTAATTAATAATTAAGTAAGCGAGATATAAAGGCGATTAAAGGAATTAATTTAATTTATTTAAATTAATTGGATGGTGTGACTAATAAATCTTGATTATGAATGATTGAATGATATTGTACGCCTCAGATTAGTTGATATCTCTGATATGTTATTTGTGATGCTATGTGATATGATATGTTTGGTTTAAACTGTGATAATGTGGTTGTCTATCGATGATGAATTACTGTGTGAAGGTGATACCCTGTGTAACGACCCGTAATTTTCGTTAGTATAATTTGTCATTTTAATAAGATTTAGATAATTTAATTTTGAAAGAAATAAAGATTTATAATTAATAATGAAGCACATGTTGGAAGTGAAATGAAACCATGGAAATTTAAGCTAAGTATTAACAGTCGATATAAAATGACGAATAAATTGAAGTGATGTAGATGGTTATACTAGGCTAAGAATTGAATATAAGAAAACAAGGGTAAGTAGTGAATTTATTTAATGAATTAATAATATTAGATAGTAAATTGAATTAAATCAGTGTCCTGTAGTAATTGGAGTATGGTTTGGGAATGAAAGCTTTTAAAGGAAAGCATTTAATTTACAAATGTAATCAATGCATTAAATTTTTGTAACGGAATGTAAAATTATGATATTTTTGTAAAGGTAAGTTTATAAATAATTAATTTGCGCAAACCCAATTAATTGTAATAACTGAAAGGTCAAAAAATTTATTTTCATTAAATAAATTGGGGATTTAATTTTATCAAAGGTAATTAAATATTGTCTTAATGTAAGATTTAGATAAATTCTGAAATTAAATGCTAACTCCATTCAGAATATGACAATGGGTGTAATATTTTGATTGTAAGCAATAGTTATAAGTTACATGTTTAATTGGTTGATGAAATTTGAATTTGAAATAAATATTAATACACTAAATAAAGATTACATTAATATGGAAAGTAATACCATGTTTAGAAGTTGTTAATATAGAGTGTGTTAATACTTAGAAATGGAAATTAGGTAGTAGTTGAAATTAAATGAACTTTAATGTGTATTAATGAGAAATTTACGCTATAACTGAAGGTGTGAATTGTAACTATGAGTTATTGCAAGAAATGGAAAGTTGAATAGAATTCTAATGAATGATAATAATGGAAAACGTATACAATCAATGTAGGTAATTAGTAATTACAATGTTGTTGAAATTAATAAACGTTTCTTTGTTGATAATTAATAACATAACGGAAATGTGGATGTAAAGTAATTTATGTATATATATATATATATATATATATATTTGGCGTTTAAATCAAGTCAATCTATAGAAATCAATGTTAGATTAATTGGAAGGAAATATGTAATAATTGCATTATCTATAGAAATCAATGTTAGATTAATTGGAAGGAAATATGTAATAATTGCATTTATTTGTAGGTGGATGAAATTTATTTCTATATTAATTGGATATTGGAATAAGATGATAATTGTTAATGTAAAAAGAGTAGGCAAATAATAACTCTCACATCAATGGATAATCGATTCAATAATGTAATACTATCCATAATAGGGCAATTAGATTGATGATAGAATGGAAAGTCTATTAAATGGAAATATCGAAAATAGAATTTGTAATTTCTAAATTTTGGAAATTTGAAGCAAGGGTAGTAATTATTGTAATAATTAAATGGGAGTCAATTAGAACTTAACAAACCTCAATGTATATTAATGAAATCGTGGAAATAGTGCAAAACTTTAGTCATTTACCCATTCATTAATGCATTGAATTAGGTCTCAATCAAATAGCAACATTTGGCTGGTTATTAATAGCTTTTAAGTGAAAATAAAACGTTAATGAAAAAAATATGTTAAGATTAACCATCTAGTTAGTATATTTAAATTATAACTGATAATCGATTGCAATAAATAAAAATAATTATTACATTAACGTTAATTGAAGTAATATTTGAAATTATGTCAATTCCAATTATAAGATAACCATTGGTTGAATATAACGGATGGAATAAAATTTTATCAAAATATTGTAATTTAATACATGATAATATGAGAGAGAGTACTAATTATAAATTAATAGGTGTAAATAAAAGCAGCATATGTTTTGTGAAAATATAGGAAAAGTATGATTTAATAAAAAGAAAAATTTACATCAAATAAAATGAATGTTTCATCTGTGAATGTACGTTTAATTTTATTAAAATAAGAACAGAAAGATTGATTTTAAAGAAAGAAATATATGTTTATTTGAACTGTGTTTTAGCTTACAGACTGATTACAAGAATAGGAAAATAATCTATTTATTACTCTTATGTATAAACAAAAAATTTATAAACGTGTTTAAATAAACAATTGTTCTATTTCTTTATCCATTTTAGTTGTCTATTTTAAAATTTAAGTAACTGCAATTAATGTGATTCAAATGTTTCAATTAAAAAGAAAGGAAACGTTGATTGCAATTAATAGATTTAGTAAAAGAAACGCACGTTTTGTGTTAAACAAAAAGGGTGTTTTAATGGAAATAAAAAATCATTTTGAGAAAACAAAATTGAACGTTCTCATTTTTAAGGTAAGTATAAATATTTTATTATGCGTAAATAAAAACCTAAATGCGTACAAAATTCTACTTTCGTTTGCAAATTTTCCATTCCTACGTACATTCTCTTATTTATTATTAATGCCTGAAGCTTTAATAATAAAGCGTGACATTTATTTTTGTCCCTCCACATTCATTTCCTAATTATAAATAACCTACATCTTATTTCTTCTTCTACATTTTGTTTCTCCTAACACCTCATATTCAAAAGCTCTTATTCTTGCAACTCCAAAAAAACATTCTTTTATAAAAATGATTTTTTTTTTCCATTTTTCGTACACTTCCTATCCTCATCTTAGTTGTTCTTCAATCTTCTCCTTAAGCCTCATCTTGAGAGAAAGTAAGTATTAAAATTTGTTTATTTATATTATTTTTAACACGTACTAATTTTTATTTTAATAATATTTTTTGTAACATGAGAATCTTTTGCATATAAACTTTGATTCACGCGCGATTTCTTCTGTTGGATTCAAATTTATATTCCTAACAACATGAAATTGAATTAGTTGAATTTGGAGATTGTTGAGTTTTGCGCTTCGGTTTGTATTTTTATGGGCTAAAATCGAAGGTGAGTGTTTTAACCTACTCACAACTTCAAAGCTTTTTTATGTTTGTTAAATTGATTAAGATATGAGTAGAAATTTATTTATGACTGTTTGGCATGTTTTATTCATCATCTCAGTTAAATCGCATTTATTTAATTTAACTGTTAATTAATTTTGCATATGAATTTGACGGTTAAAAATTTATTTTTTTGCATATAAACTGCTAGTTAAACAGTTATTAAATTTATTATTGAATATAAATTGTTAGTTAATACCTGTTATTTATTACCTATTATATTTTATATGCTCTATATTGATGTTGTTTAAATTGGATGATGATTGTAATAAATGGATGTATGATTTTGATGGATGAATGGGTGTTTATTTATATAAACTGCAAGTTAGCATGCATTTCATTTCATTCGGGATTGCGGTTTGAAATGATATATAACCGTAATTTTTATTTTTAATTACGGATTGAAATGATAAATATCCGTATCACTTAACCATAGGATAGAAAATTATATACAGGCACCGCGGTCAACGTATATAAATTATTTTGAATTTTTTTCCATGGTTTGGATAGGATACAGTTTAATAAATATTAATTTTTGATATTATATAAATATTATTCTATATATACCTAAATGGTTAAACTATTGAATTTATACTATGTATAAGTTTGTTAAATAAAAATAAATAAGTTGAGTTATGGAGTTTGATTATTTATATTTTTGGTTAAATACGTTTTAAGATATTGTGTGTGTGTGTATATATATATAGAGTTTAATGGTTTAAATCAATTAAGATTGGAAGGTAAATTAGAAATTTAATTGGAATTGAGCGTATTTAAGAATTTAACTCCATAAGTTGATGTAGAACTTATAGCTTGAAATTTTAAAGTATGATATGTAAAACTGAAATTTTATTCAAGATGAATTAAATGAATATTTCTATTTTAAATGAATTAAAGGAAATATTTAGTTATAGGTAATTTGAGTTTTAATTAAATGGTTATGGATTTAGTATACGACATTTCAAAACTAAATAATATGACATTTAATTGTTGAATAATAATTTCCTATCTTAAATTTTGGAAGTGTAATACTTATAGTTTGAAATATTTAAAATTTGAAGTGGTTTTGGAAACTGAAGTGAATTTAAAATGTATGGATTAGACTTAATTTAAAATGAATAAATTTGTGAAGCCGTGGAAATTATTTACTTTATAAAGTAATATAAAATCAACTATTTTATATACCGTTGAATATCCAAACCATTTAAGTTTTAGAAGTTATGTTTTTAAAGCTATGAATTTTGAAGTATTATGTTTTGAAAGTTATAATTCAAATGTCCAGTTTCCAGATATTAATTTTTTTAAAGCAATATGATTTTGGAAAAGAAATATATTTGAAATAAAAATGATATTATTGATTTGGGTTTTATAAAAATAATATCAAAATGAGTTGTTTTGGATATGGAATTAATATCATATTTATGGGTTTTGTAATGGATAATTATATTCTGGTTTTAAAGTATAAACTATTTTAAAAACCACGGTGTTATAATAACGTTTGGTTGTTAAAGAGACCGGGATCAGAAGTTGTCATACTTTCTGCCAACTCCGAAAACCACTTTAACAACCGTGTACGCGGTGGAGATTCCAGAATAAAGTAGGATGGTGGCGGCGTTTCCTGTAAGGTAAATACGTGGACCCAACTCCCGTGAGTTGGCATAAGGTGGCTAAAACAGGAGCGATTGACAGGTTAATAAGGTAGCACCTTTGATCAGACACATCCCTTCGATATTATACTTTTACCTTTGGATTGATACGGTGGCCACTTTTGATTTTATTTTGGGGTGTGGCTCGAGGTGGGCGGTAGCTGCGTGCTACGCGTTACCACCGACCCGAAAGCGTAATTGGTATATCTACCCTGGCTTTGCCTAGATGTGCCGTGTCACCTACCCTATCGCGCCTTGTACGAGTTTGGATTTCTCCCGTAACCCGTGTGGTATCCTCTGGTGGCTTCCCGATCAGGAGGGACTATGATATTGGATGGACTACTGGGACTATTACGTGTTAAGGTGGAAAATGTAAAGGCTTAATGCTATTTAAAAGTAAGTTTATTTTACAAATAGACACTATTATAATAGCGAAATATACTACATAGTAAATAGTTTAACGGATCCTTAAGAGATGTAAATCCCGAGCATCTTTTAAGTTACTGCACTCATATTTATTTCTGTTGATTTAACTTACATAAGATCTTTTAGTTCTGACTCGAGCGTTTTGTCCTTTCAATTCGCTCGGGTCAGTCCGAGCGTTTCGGGATTTGAAGTTTTAGCTCTGAGGACGAAGACGAAGATTTGTATTACTATTATCTACTATTATTGCACTACACTCATACTGTTCCGCTGCATTGTTATTGATATGTGTAACTCTGATATGTATTATGTAAATATAATAAAATGTTTTGTAAAACAGCTTCATGAACTGTATATTTGATTAATATATTTTATCTTCCGCTGTGAGATTCTGTTTTCTTTTCTTCTTATTTTTCTTATTTACCCCATAACAATCCGCCCTTGCGTATGGTTTGAATTGGCACGTGTGTCGATTTAAAGCGTGCGAAAAGGCGGGACATTACACCCTGTATTTAAAGTTTGAATTGTAATCCACATGAATAACTTGTGTTAAGATGACTTGGGATTCGAAAAGACCAAGGTCGGGTATCAGTAAATACCCAAAACCATTTCGATTTTGAAATCTACTATAATTCATTATAGACTTGATATGTATAATCAATAGGTTGGAATGAAATAATTTAAGTGAACTGGACCATTGAAACTAAGTAAGGGTACTTAGAGATTGATTTGTGAAATAAGTGTTGACTATAACAAGTTGAGAACTCGTAATGAAGAACGAGTTACCCCAGAATTTAAGTTTGTTATAACTTAGTGTTTTAAGTATATGGGTTTACTCACGCTAGTTTCCAGCCTGACCCGGATGTTGCCTTGATGTAATGCTCGGGTAAGACCGAGTTTTAAAAGACCAGGGTCAGGTATCAGTAAATACCCAAAACCATTTCGATTTGAAATCTACTATAATTCATTATAGACTTGATATGTATAATCAATAGGTTGGAATGAAATAATTTAAGTGAACTGGACCATTGAAACTAAGTAAGGGTACTTAGAGATTGATTTGTGAAATAAGTGTTGACTATAACAAGTTGAGAACTCGTAATGAAGAACGAGTTACCCCAGAATTTAAGTTTGTTATAACTTAGTGTTTTAAGTATATGGGTTTACTCACGCTGGTTTCCAGCCTGACCCGGATGTTGCCTTGATGTAATGCTCGGGTAAGACCGAGTTTTACAGCTTTTCAGGTTAGGACGTTCTGGAGCTCAGGAGGCGAGCTAGATGGCAGGAGCGTATGAAGTTTACCGCTGAGTATTATTGTTTGTATCTAGGACAAGTTAATTTTTAACTGTCTAGCATTTGTAATGTTGTAACTCTGATGAATTGTATGTAAAGTAACAATTACAGTTTTTCTTCATAAAATTGCTATGATTTGTTATTATATTTTGATCCGCTGCGAATGTGAGAATCTGTGTTTTGGTGTTTCTGTTTCTTCTTCTTCATCTATCACTTTCTTCTTTTTCCCTCACTATTTGGAATTTTCGGGATCTAAAATTCTACATTTAGCATATTCAATTTAGTGTTCTGTAACACCTTAATCCATTAACATAGTTCAAACTAACTACAATAATCAAGTTATCAAAATTGTGTCAACTTACCCCAAGCCTAAGCTCTTTCTAATTCTTGTACTTGAGAATCATCTCCCCAAATCAATAGTTCTGCCATAATCCACCTTGATTTAATTGCTTCTATTATTCTAGGTTGAATTGATTTGTTTTATAGAATTTTCAGGATTTAGGGTTGAGAGAAAATTTTGACAAAGTCTTGTAACTGTAAACCGATATGAGAGTTTAGGGTTAGGTTAGGCATGCTTATATAGGGGTTGGGAAAGTGTTAGGGCCATTGGATATGGGTTGGAGAATATTTTCTATTATCTCATACATTCATCAATTACTTAGCTGGTAATCAATCAATCTGGAACACTCGAACATGCTAAAGTATGCTCTAGAATGCTCGATTTCGCAAGCCCAAGTCGATCACTCCTCTTGCAGGATCGACCGCTACCGGTCGACCATCAACTCCATAGGATCGACCGGTGTAAATGTAATTTTTATTTTAAATTTCTTATTCTACTTTCAATTATTTTAACTTCCATAACTTTTCCATACTAACTCCGATTATGATGTGTTATGAAAATCGTATAGAAAATCACTACAAACACGATGGTGTAATTTTCAAAGCCAAATACGAATATCAGCAAAATATTTCTTTTAAGTCCTTGTTTTTGATTAAATTTACTTTCGTTATTGAATTTCCATTTAAATTTCTATTAAGTTTTTTGTTACATTTTTGAGATGTTACATTCTCTCCCCATTAAAAGGATTTCATCCTCGAAATCTCAAAGGACGGAAAAAAAGCAACTCACACACTACAACCAATAATTATAGCCATCTACTCACCATCATCCATGAGAAATCATTATCCTTAGAACTTTCTAATGCAATATGTACATATATATGCAACATGAAATGCACATGACCCTTTTCAAATGCAAGAGTAGTCGATCTACTGATTCAGTTGTGATGACCCGTCTCCTCGACCCTTAGAAATCGACAATAATACATCCACGGTATTCATCTGCCGTAAATCCAAGTGTAAAGGAGGCAGAATATTAAGGGTGTAAAAGAAAATAAAGATTGAAAATAACATAATAATAGAATCTCACATCGCATTTATCATTTTAATTATACATAAATGATCAGAGTCAAATACAATTCCAGCGGGATAGTTATAACTATCTATCCGTACATAAGCTGGAAAATACATACTACATAACACAGTGGAAAATGGATAGACATCTACATAAAATACTTCAGCTTCATAGCTCCAAAAGACTTCTCCAAAATGCTCCCCAGCATGCTCCAAATTGCTCCTAAGGTATCCTAACTACAATGTTGCCCAAAAAATAGGGCACCCAGAATTTATTGGAAAAAAAACTTCAGGTTAGTCATGGGACTAGTGTGAGAACTCAAAGTATGATGTTTTCAAAAACAAAAAGGTATCTCATAAGACCACACTACACATAAACACGAAATGAGTTTTTACCTTATGATAACCAAAACTCTTTATTTCACAAAATTTAGGGATATTATTTCTAATGACATTCTTTGATAACATTTCCAGATAAAGTTATTAATCTTAGCCGAAATGGTTACCCATATAGCACATCGAGGCTATTCATTACGCCAATACAAACAAAACCGTAGGTTCTTATTGGAGAATGGATTTCCATACAAATGACCAGGTAAAGGGACCACCTTCGGATGGGCATACCTCTAGGTGGATGCCCCAAGGGCCATTATAAAGGACCCTCTACAACCACAAGACCGGCCTATCTCTGTAACTAGATAGTACCGAATATATCAACCTCGGTAGTTACCGACCTTTAAACCGGCCACCCAAGCATACAAATCACATTAATTTACATCCCGAACGTCATCGGAGGAAGAAATATATCTAGAAGGGGATGATCATAGCCTAATTGGGAATGACCTACTTTGCCTTGCTGCATCTAACCCTGTTTCGGTCATTACTGGTTGATGAGGCTCGAGGCAACGAGTACCTTTTCACATAGCACATCTTCTTTCAATTTGAACGCCACATTGCCATTCTACATTCACACGACTGATTTCTATAAACGTATAACTTCCCGAGCTCGTATGCCTTGGGAAAGGGTGTTAAGAGAAGAGAAGGTGTCTTCTCTGCCATCGAATGATACACTTTTATAGAGATCACTCATTATGATTTGGAATGCAAGGTCAGACATTTAGCCACACAAGTTTATTCTAGGCCCAAACGAAACCAAAGGCTCTTTCCTCGTCTATTACTAGGAGAGAAGCCCTTCTGGTTTTGAGGCATTTCATAACAAAGAGACCACCGCTACAATATAGTGAATCAGGAGTTTATCCTCAATTAATCAACAAGTAGTCCCTTGTCATTATTCATCTCAATATCTCCGTTTTCAAACATCTTCAATTTTCGAACATGTAAATTAGTTCGAAGTGGTTTTCAGATAGGAATCATCCAAATCCAACCCTAGTTCCTTCGAAATCCAATCATCAATAAAAATGATGTAATTAGGTAATTGTTTTTTTGATTCATTCATTTCCTTTACCAAAATATCTTCGAGAGATATATATTTTGAAAATATTCTTTTAGTGAATATGAAGTCATTTAAATCTCTTTTTGAATATTTCTCAAATCATTTTTAAAGAGTATCTTTTGATAAAATAACATTATAGAAATCATTCTACTTTTATTCAAAATCAACTCCCGTATTCAACGAGTGCTAAGGGAGGAATAATGGTGAGATCGCCTTTTAAATTCCACAAATAGGACAAGTTCTCTCTTCGTATTTTAATAATGAGTATAAGAAGATTATTTCTTTAAAATCCGAGTTGAGCATCCGGGTTTTCCTTTCGATATGTTCCACCCCTCGCCTAAAAGAGAAAACCGAGGCCAGGTAAGTTTAGAGCACTGATTGCTCCATTCTAACCTTAGTTACACACCTTGTTTTCACTTTTAGATCTCATAGGCGGAACAAATGTACTAGTCGTTTCCGCATACTCATCTTTCCTTTTTAAATCACTTAACTATTCGTTTAACCATCTTTGAAATAAAGTTAAATTGTTCAAATTTCTTTTTGAAAAGCTTTATTATTTACTTAAAAACATTTACTAAAGATTTAGAAAAGAATTGTTAAGTTTCAACCTTTATTTCAAAAGTTGTTGAAAAGCGTTGCGAAAAGTGTTGCAAATAGTGTTACAAAAAGTGCTCTGAAAGCTATATTCTTCAAAACAACTTTTATATCATTTAGAAAACCATCTTTTCAACTTAAAAATCACTTTTAAAACATTTTAAAATTTATTTAGAATTTATTTCATATTTTTAAAATAATTATTTTATCAATTTCCAACTTTGGTCATTTAGTGCAAAAATTAGATTTTTCTTGAAAATTAATTTTGCCATATTTCAAAATATACAAGATGAATTCTTGATTTTCTTTTTTATATGAAAGATATGGGTAGAAGAATTGGAAAATTCTTACATCAAAGAATTCCGAACTGTATTCCACTTCGTATGTTCGTTTGAACTTTGACGCGAAAACACGAACTACAATTACGCGACGCGTCAAATTTTAGGCATATTTTGATATTCATATCCAAACTTTGCCGAGACAAGTTTAAACACCTAGAAATCATTTCTAAGGTATATTCAAACATTTTTCAAAGGTATAAATGATTCCATATCATATTTCATATCTTTTGGAAAGTGATTTCCGTGTGATTATACGTCGTGTAAATCCGTGACTTGTTTCAATATTTTTATGCAATTAACAACATATGAAAATCAATATCATAAATAAACATCCAAACAAACATATCACAACATCGCAACCAAATATATACATATAAATTAGGAGTTCTCACTTTGTTTGGTTTTGGCTAACGGAAAATCGGCTATAGCTTCGCTACTCGACGTTTTTAGCTTACGAATCCTTGAACGCTTATACTTGAATGGCTCGACTTGGCTTAGGGAAGGCTAGGAGTGCTCGGCCAAATGGTGGAAGGGAGGGGGCGTGAGTAATAGAAGGGGAGAGAGGGAGTTTTGAAGCGGTTTGAATGGAGTTTTGTTGATATTTTTCTTTGTTTTACTTTTGGACATATTTTGGCATTATTTAATTATGAAAGGAAGCCATTAAAGGATGTAAGAGAGCTTAATAAAGTAGAGAATAAATGGTGAAAAAGTGAAGAAGAAGTGGATGTGTATTTATAGAAATATTTGAGAATAAAATATAGATTTGTGTTTTTACTTAAATAACCTTCCTTAAGAATTAATGTTAGCGCCAAAATTGGTACCAAATTGTAGTTACAGATCACAGGCAGAATGTATGTAGAGAGTATAAATATGAAGAACCGACGTAGCGGATTAACAACAAGTTGTCACCAAATGATGCAACAACAACAAACAACGATGAAACGATGCAGCAATGAATCGATGGATTGATAATACCCAAGATAAATGCCCAAATCCGTTGATCTCGTGAGATACCAGATTCTAGCTATCTTTAACATGTTGATCGCGCATGATACCGTGTTAGAAGACCTACGATTCTTCGACGTTGATCTCGCGCACGAGATTCCGTGAACCGGCTTCAAAATCGTTGATTCGAGCGCACTCGGATAACCGAAAATGGAGAATGGAGATAACACTCAACTTCCAATTTTAAAGAGGCACAAAGCACTCAAACAAAAGTTTATTCAAAGTCAACCACCAAATGATACAACTCACCCACTATTTATAGAAGTTACAACAACACACAGCCGACTCACGACCTACACATACAGGTATTCGCGACCTACGACCTAACAGACGCGACCTAACCTCAACGACCTAAAACAAACGAGTTACAACAATAACGAATTACGACCTAAGGACTTACATCACGATTTATGACTTAGCACCATACAACATATCAACATACATGCGACTCAATATATACAACATATTCTATATTACACCATATGCGACTTATTTCACACGACCTACGAGTTATCACAAGGCGACATACGACACAGTACTCTGCAGCACAACATCATGCGACATAAAACTTGAGCGACCTAAGCTTCAGCAACATCAACTTCAGCGACATAAGAAAATCAGCTTCATGCGACTTGCGCCTTATCATCTGGAGCGACCTATGAAAACTGAGCGACATAAGACCTAAGCGACCTAACCCCTTCACGTGACTTAAGACTTAACTCGTTTGGTTGCTGCGTTTCATCTTGTTACGTTGCCGCGTGGCATACTTGCTAGAGTTAGCTCGTTAGGTCGTAACTCGTTACGCGACTCAAAGCATAGGTTGCTGGCATGTAGCGTTGCATCTCCCTTCTCTCTTAACTCGCTATTCAATAGCTCGCTAAGCCTAGGTCGAGAACGACTCAAGCCAAACGACCTAACACAATCATAGTGCGCTGCATCATCCTCCCCCGGTTGACAAGAATTTGACCCCGAATTCACACTTTCCTCTTCTTCAAGACGCTTATCCTCGTGATACGGAATCAAGTGTTTGATGTTATAAACATTGGCAGTATGGACATGATCCGGCAACCTTAATTGGTAAGCATTATCATTGATCTTCTTCAAGATTTCTACTGGACCAATCTTTCGAGCTTTCAATTTGTTGTAAGTTCCAATTGGAAAACGATCTTTCATCAATACTGCGTAAACAAAATCACCTTCTTTGAAGTCCATACTCCTTCGCTTCTTATCTACCAATTGCTTATACTTCTCATTTGACTTAAGAAATCGTTCATGAACAATTCTGTGGCACTCCTGCAACTCATTCATGAAATCAAAGCTCGTTTAACAACCCCTTTCTGACGTGGAACTGTCGACAAATCCAACGGTCCCTTCGGAGTTGCTGAATATACTATTTGAAATGGACTGAATCTAGTACTTCGATTAACAGCATGATTATGTGCGAATTCTGCCTGACACAACTTAACATCCCAGCTCTTCTAATTATCCTTCACAAGACATCTCAACAAGTTTCCCAACGATCTGTTCACCACTTCCGTTTGCCCATCCGTTTGTGGATGATAGGCGCTACTAAAATTCAGCTTAGTCCCAACCATCTTCCACAGACTCAACCAAAAATGACTTAGAAATCGGGTATCTCGGTCGGAAACAATGGTCTCAGGCAGCCCATGTAGTCGATAAACCTCTTTAAAGAACAATTGAGCAACACGGACTGCGTCAACGGTCTTTTTACAAGCTATGAAATGTGTCATCTTCAAAAATCTATCCACCACAACATATATAGAATCATTCCCTCGTTGAGCTCTTGGAAAACCCAAAACAAAATCCATGCTAACATCAACCCATGGTCTAGTAGGCACAGGTAATGGCATATACAATCCTGCATTCATAGCCGTCCCCTTGGAAACTTGACATATGTGACATCTCTGCACAAATCTTTCAACTTCTTTCCTCATCGAAGGCCAAAAATAAGATTGAGAAATCAATTGCAAGGTACGATCTCTTCCCACATGACCTTCTTCATGCAATTCCTTCACAATCTTCATTCGCAAACTGCACTCTGGTATACACAACCGATTTCCTTTGAATAGAAAACCATCCACCAACACATATTCATCCGTCTTCCCTTTCTCGACTTCATCTATAATCTTAGCAAAGTAAGGATCCTCAACAAACAATTCTGGAAGTACATCAAACCCCGTTACTTCAACTCTCATCGTAGTAAACAAATGATTTCTTCTACTCAATGCGTCTGCCACTCGATTTGTAACTCCCGACTTATGCTTTACAACAAATGTAAACTGTTGCAAGTATGCGATCCATAAAGCATGCCTGGCTACAATCTTATCCTGTCCCTGCAAATGCTTCAACGCTTCGTGGTCCGTATATAACACACACTCTTTATAAAACAAGTAGTGTCTTCAGTGCTTTATGGCTTGGACAATAGCATAGAACTCCAAGTCATAGGTAATGTATCTTGTCTTGGCTCCAAAAAGTTTCTCGCTAAAATAAGTAATTGGTCGACCCTTCTGACTTAATACTCCACCAATTCCAACCTTAGACGCATCAGTATCTAACTCAAAGAGCAACTGAAAATTCGGGTATCTACGAATCGGTGTCGTAGTCAAAAGTGTCTTGATCTGTTGGAAAGCAGAATCAGCCTCTTCAGTCCACACAAACTGCTTCCCTTTCATACAATCTGTCACTGGTGCCATCATGCTACTGAAATGTGGAATAAACCTTCGGTAGAATGATGCTAACCCATGGAAACTTCTCACTTCAGTTACAGTCCTGGGTTGTGGCCAATCCTTGATTGCTTCAACTTTTCCTTGATCCACATGGATTCCTTCCTTGGACAACACATGCCCCAAAAACAAAACACTGTGTGTCATGAACATACACTTCTTTGTTGTCGCGTAAAATTGCTCCTCACAAAGTATCATCATCACTTCCCGCAAGTGTTGTAGATGTTCTTCTGTGCTTCCACTGTATATCAATATATCATCAAAATATACCACTATGAACTTTCCAATAAATGGTCGAAAGATCTGATTCATCACTCGCACAAAAGTACTATGTGCATTCGAAAGACCAAACAGCATGACCAGCCACTCATACAACCCTTCCCGTGTCTTGAATACGGTCTTCTATTCATCCCCTGGTCGAATTCGAATCTGATGATACCCACTCTTCAGATCAATCTTGAAAAGATAGCAGCTCCGCTCAAATGATCTAACAAGTCATCCAATCTCGGCATTGGAAGTCTGTACCTCACTGTAATCTTGTTTAGTGCTCGACTATCTGTACACATTCTCCAAGTTCCATCCTTCTTTGGCACTAACAAAGCTGGTACTGCACAAGGACATACACTTTCTTGTACGCGCTCTTGTTCAAGTAACTCCTCCACCTAGCCTTCTCAACTCTTCGTGCTCCTTTGGACTCATTCTATAGTGTGGTCTATGTGGTAACACAGCTCCTGGAACAAGATCAATCTGATGTTGTATGTCTCTCAACGGTGGTAACTCTTTCGGTAATTCATCAGGAAATACATCTTCAAATTCCTTCAACACTGGCTTAACTCCCTCAGGAATTTCAACTGCTTCACTACTTTCTCGTCCAATCAACAGAAATACTTTAGGCCCATCCTCCACTTCTTTGACAAACTCCTTCAAAGATAATAGAGTCTTTAGTTCTTCGATTTCCTCCAACTTATTTTCACCTTGTTGTCGCTTTTTAGGAACTAGAGTGATTCTAGTGCCCTCGAACATGAAACTATAGCAGTTAGTCCTTCCATCGTGTTGCACAGCTCTATCAAATTGCCACGGTCTCCCCAACAACAAATGACATACGTCCATATCTACCACGTCACATCAAATTTCATCCTTATACTTCTTTCCAATGGAAAAAGTTACACAAGTTCTTCGACTAACTTTCACTTCCCCACCTTTCCTCAATCAAGCTAATTTGTAGGGTTTGGGATGCTTCTCTGCCTTTAACGCCAACTTCTTTATAGCTTCTGTAGAGATAATGTTATCACAACTTCCCGCATTGATAACAAACTTACAAACCCTTCCCAAAATAGTGCACGTTGACTGAAAGATATTACTCCTCAACCAGCTAGTCTCCTCTTCCTACTTTGGCGCCAAGCAAGATCTCCTCATCATTAAAAAATATCCCTCGTCTCTCGCCAATAATTCTTCTACCTCCTCAACTTGTGGTGAATTGGAACATTCTATTTCTGCATCCTCATCTTCAACCTCAGCAACCATCGCTTACTTCTTAGGCTTTGGGCATTCATTGCTCTTATGACCAAACTCCTGACAATTATAACACTTGAAATTGTTGTTGACCTTGGTCTTAGCAACTTCATTGACAACCGGTTTACTAACAGCCTCGGAAACATTAGTATTGCTACTAGCCCCTTTCACCTGGTTGTTCGAACTTGTAAGCGTACCACCTCCTCTTCTACCTTGCTTCTCCCAAGCTAGAGCCTTCTGGTGTGCTTCAGCAATGGATCTTGGATCAAACATATTCACCATATCCTGAATTTGCATTCTCAATCCTCCAACAAATTTAGCTGTCAACCATTCCTCTGTTTCCATGATATCGTTTCTAGCAATCAGTTGATAAAACTCATCTGTATAATCATTTACCGACTTTGTCCCTTGTCTCAAATTCTGTAAGCGCTGATACATAAGAGACTGATAATTATAAGGCAAGAAAGTAGCCTTCATTAACTTCTTCATCTTTTCCCATGAAACAATTTTCGACTTTCCCATTCTTTCCCGTGTAAGTTTAGTTTGTTGCCACCATGCCATAGCTCTTCCCCTCAATCGTGTAGCAACCAACTTAACTCTACGATACTCGGGTACTTCCTTGAAGTCAAAAATTTCCTCAACATTTGATAACCAATTCAGAAACTCTTCCGCTATCATTCCCCCTTTGAATTCTGGAATCTCTGTTTTCATCCCCGACTCCCATCGACGATCCTCTTCTACATCCCGATATTGACTTCGTACTTGGTCTCGATCTCGATAATGAATACTACCTCTATCACCATCTTCATCATAATCAAATTACTTCGATATCGATGCCGACCATCAACATCTCTACTATCACGCATATCTCTTCTACCATGTCTTTCAGCATCACGATATGGCTCATCTCCAAACTCACGTGGAGTTCTTCTCTCTTCATTTCTATACTCATGGTGTTCTCGTCTCATTGAAACTGATGATTCTCTTCTTTCTCGATAAGATTGTGGCGACACCCTCCTCGCTTCCGCAACCGATGGCGAAACTCTGTTTCCTCCATGGTTCGAGATTGGTGACCTTCTCCTTTGACTTTGATTCGTGTCATTCATCAATTTCTCTAACTTCCCAATACCTTCATCGAACTTTTCATTGATACATTGTTCCATTTGCTCAGCTTCTTGTCTTCTATACACATCTTAAACATTTTGAAATCGATCAGCATGTCTCGGAGGCATTGTCGAATCTTCAACAAATCCAAACACACACTTCAACTAGCACAACTTTAACTCAAATATGAATTTGACTTCTCTCGGGCACTTAGCTTGGCCCGGTTGTAACTGCTTTGACTCGGCTCCAACTTCTATAAATCTCGGCCTTGATCCAACTTCTATACTCAGCTCAAACTCCAACACTTCAACTCAGCTCCCAATAGGCTCGGCTTAGCTATGATTGGCTAAGTCTAGCTCTGATACCAATTTGACGCAGCGGATTAACAACAAGTTGTCACCAAATGATGCAACAACAAACAACGATGAAACGATACACCGATGAATCGATGGATTGATAATACCCAAGATAAATGCCAAAATCCGTTGATCTCGCGAGATACCGGATTCTAGCTATCTTTAATACGTTGATCGCGCACGATACCGTGTTAGAAGATCTACGATTCTTCGACGTTGATCTCGCGCATGAGATTCCGTGAACCGGATTTAAAATCGTTGATTCGAGCGCACTCGAATAACCGAAAATGGGGAAAGGAGATAACACCCAACTTCCAATTTTAAAGAGGCACAAAGCACTCAAAAAAATATTATTCAAAATCAACCACCAAATGATACAACTCACCCGCTATTT
Organism: Allium cepa; assembly: GCA_030765085.1. Classification (NCBI taxonomy): domain Eukaryota; kingdom Viridiplantae; phylum Streptophyta; class Magnoliopsida; order Asparagales; family Amaryllidaceae; genus Allium; species Allium cepa. Next base: position 325,879,067 of record CM060935.1, on the reverse strand, counting down.
ATAGAAGTTACAACAACACACAGCCGACTCACGACCTACACATACAAGTATTCGTGACCTACGACCTAACAGACGCGACCTAACCTCAACAACCTAAAACAAACGAGTTACAACAATAACGTCTTACGACCTAAGGACTTACATCATGATTTACGACTTAGCACCATACAACATACCAACATACATGCGACTTAATATATACAACATATTTGACATTACACCATATGCGACTTATTTCACACGGCGACATACGACACAGTACTCTGCAGCACAACATCATGCAACATAAAACTTGAGCGACCTAAGCTTCAACAACATCAACTTCAGCGACATAAGAAAATCAGCTTCATGCGACTTGCGCCTTAACATCTGGAGCGACCCAAGAAAACTGAGCGACATAAGACCTGAGCGAACTAACCCCTTCACGCGACATAAGACATAACTCGTTAGGTTGCTGCGTTTCATCTTGTTACGTTGCTGCGCGGCATACTTGCAAGAGTTAGCTCGTTAGGTCGTAACTCATTACGTGACTCAAAGCATAAGTTACTGGCATGTAACGTTGCATATCCCTTCTCTCTTAACTCGCTATTCCATAGCTCGCTAAGCCTGGGTCGAGAACGACTCAAGCCAAACGACCTAACACAACCATAGTGCGCTGCATCAAGAACCGTAAAAATTAAAAAGAAAGAAGTAATAACAGAGGATTTATAGTGGTTCGGTTTACTCTGGCCTACGTCCACTCCAGAAATTTCCTTTTTATTGTTATGAGAATCAATTAAAGTTACAATCCTGAGTTTTTAAAACAATAATGGTAGAGTAACCTTAATGGGGAAGAAGAAGGGAAATAGAATGAAAAACCCTCTTTTTTGAATCCCCGCCTGCCGTACTTATAAGAAAAACCTAAGTTACTCTGCTTCCTGATTGGTCCGGGCCCATTAACACCATAACCAATTCAAAATCCGTCACTACGACCGATCCCCTGTTGGAGTTTTGCTGACCCGAAGTGAACACAGCATTGGCCTGAATCATGATCAACGATGACTCGAAGCAAGACATTTTTGGACCTGGAGCAACCAATTGCCGATTCTCCCCCTCGAAAGCACCGACCACCTTTAGCCGACCCGGAGCCTTCGTCCTACGGACCCGAAGTAGTTGGTTCCGGAAGTCGAAGCAAGATTGTATCGAACGTATGCCTTCATAACACTGACCCACTTCCCTTGGCTGACTCGAAGAACATGTACTGCCAACCAAGAGATTTCCCTATACCGACCCGAGCCCATCTCGAAGCCAACCGAAAGCAAATGCTAATCCACTCACGATGCCTAGCCACTCATGTTGCCGACCCATTCATGATGCCGATCCACTCACGATGCCGACCCACTCATGTTGCCGAATGACTTATGATGACGAACCTCTCAAAGGCTCGGTGTCGACCTGGGTAAAATTCCTCGCCGACTCGGAGTTACACCTACCCCATGGAAAATCTTCCTATGGTGAATCGAAGTGCACCCGATCCAAATTCGAAGCAAACTCCTTCAAAACCCAAAGCTGACCCACAAGCTTGACTTGAATCAAACCCAAAACAATATGGAACAAATCAGCTTTTGTCAAAAACCATATTTCCAATATCTCACGACCTTTGTCCGTCGACCATGCCGAACCCCGGCTTCATAATCATGATCATTATCCACGATTATTCGTCTATCCATCCAGCCGACTCAAACTCATCATATTCCAGCCTCGATAACTGAGCAATCGATTTAGTTAAATCCGCCTATCTACGGGCAGGTTAACGTTTACCCCTCAAAACATGCCTTGCTATTGGAAGGTGTGTTTTGAATAGTCTCAAATCCGATATCCAAAGTCATTGTTCCATTCATTATCAAGCAATTCCATCCACATCCGATAGGCTACTCCATGACTGTTCCGAGTCGTTATTCAATTTCGAATCCATTCCAAATCCACTATCCGATTCCACGATCTCTTCGGACTCCGGGTCCAAATCTTAAGCTGGGACCTCGCCAGACCCTAAAATCCATATCCATGACCTCATCGGGTCCAAATCCAAATCTTTAGGCATTCATAGCCAATATCCAAATTCGTAACCTCTTTAGGTTCTTGCCAAATGCAATCTGCACTCGACTAGCCGTGTTAAGTAATACCATGGCGTTTCTGGCTCAGTGTCCTTGAACGCTGAGTAATGCCCTGGCTTATGTCCTAAGATGAATCCTGGTCGCTCTTGACCCTTTTCGAGCATCTTCCATACTCGATGACTTGATATTATAACCGATATATAATATGGGGCCTATGTCCTAGGCCGAATCCTGGTCTCTCCGGACCCTTGCCGAGCATAGTCCATGATCGACGACCTTTTAGCCAAAAACTAGACAAAAAGTCAATCAAAATCTAATCTGAAATCCAAATGCAAACCAGAAAAGAATAAATCCACATCAAAAGTCCAAACCAAAAGGAAAACATCCAAAATAGAATCCAAATCAGAAAACGAACAAAATTAGGAGTTCAAATCAAACCCTAAAACCAAACCAGAAAAAGCAAGTGTCCAAGCCAAAAAGAAAAAAAACAGATTTCACAAACCAAAGCGCTATATTTTGTCATCATCTTAGAGCATGCCTAGGGGTTCTCTCCGTCCCCGTACATGAGTAAATGACTTATCTGTCTGCCTAGAGTTTGCTACTTATTTCAAACCATCACGATTAGTTAATGACCAACCGATCACTATTCCTGAGCCTCATACCATCGTCGTTCAAGGTAGGCGGTGCCTACTCATGTTCCGCCGTCGCATTCCGAGTTTCGACATACTATCGCAACTAACCGTTCCTTACATGCTCCTCGATTATATTCTTTAGATGCCTGCAGCTGTTAGTATCATACCCATCCAGGTCATGAAAGAGACAATGCCTTCCCGATGCCCTTTCACGTTTTAAGGGTTCCCTCCTTGTCGGCCTTCAATAAGGAAGGCGATCCCGAGTATCCAAGTATATCCGTTCCAACATCTCATTCAGTTCTGTGTAAATGGAGAATTTTGGTTCTCCCCAATTCTTCCTATTCCCTTTATCCTTATCTTTACCTGAGCTCTCATTGGACAGTTCTCCATCCTTAACCACGTTAACTTCCTTTAACCTCATATCCAAACATGCATCTTCTTGTCGAAGAAATCTCTCAACTTCATGAAAGAATTCCTCGAGATCCATTGGTGGGTCACGCATCAACAGTACTTTCAAATATGAATTATCCCTAACTCCTAACACCACCGCTATTAGAACCATTGATGGATCCGGTCGATCCACTGAAGCAATTGCTGCATTAAACCGAGTTAAAAAATTCCTAAGCGATTCTATCGTCTTATGCTGCACCGACGTCTATTTCATCACATTCTTCGGTCTCTTGATGTGAACTCAAAACTGTTTCAAAAAGTTGTCCACCAATTTTGTCCATGTTCCAATAGATCCATCTTCCAGCTGTCTGAACTACATAGCAGCTATATCGATCATGTACAAGGGGAAACATCGGGCGATAACCTCCTTTGATGCCCCCGGCACTTCCATATGCTTTGTGTACCTCATCAAGTGGTCAGCGGGATCCGACTTACCATTGTATACTTTTAGAGCGGACAACTTGAAATTGGGTGAATTTCTAGCCATCCTGATATTATGGGTAAGTGGACTTTTATTCACTCCCTCTAAATCCCTGTTTCTCAGACCTCCGCGAATAGTTCGCCTGATGATGTCAGCCAATCCATTGTTACCTTCCAAGGGTTGCCCACCATCTACATTTCCTAACCGCCCTCTAAGTCCTCAAGGGAATTATGGTACATGATCCTCATCAAGCACTTATGTATCCCTTTTGGCGCCAGGTTGTGTCGTGCCATCTGGTATCCCTCCATGGATTGGTCTTGCATTACCTAGCGATATGCCCCTAAGTCTAGGTTCATCCAGGTTGGCAGCTGTTTGTCAATCAGGGGCTACCCCCTACCGAACCACTCCATCTTCTTATCGGTTGAGTCCTTCTAATCTAGCTCCATGGATCTGAGCTCCTGCAGCTCCTGCTTGTCTAAATTGTTCGAGAAGGGTGTGCACCATTTCCTCTTGCCTTTTCATCAACTGCTCTTGCATAGAATTCATCATGGCCAACATCTCGTCCCTAGTGAGACAGATCGAGGCTTGATTAGCTCCAAAGGAAGCCTTCTAACTTCTTTCTTGCTGACTCCTTTCCATTCATTTGTCTCCTAGTTGATTGCCTTACCATAGTCTCCAGAATCCAAGTTCCTAGGCCTTTAAATCTAAAATCCAAGTTTCTGAATCCGTGAGTGCTAGCACTCTCAGTGAAAGCACCAAAATATTAGTGCCGAAATTGGCCACTAACACCCAAACGCCTTGAAAACACCAAATTGCAGTTACAGATCACAGGCCAAATGTATGTAGAGAGTATAAATATGAAGAACAATAAAAATTAAAAAGAAAACAATAATAATAGAGGATTTATAGTGGTTCGGCTCACTCTGGTCTATGCCCACTCCAGAAATTTCCTTTTTATTGATATGAGAATCAATTAATGTCATAATCCAGAGTTTTGAAAACAATAATGGAAGAGTAGCCTTAATGGCAAAGAAGAATAGAAACATAGTGAAATAGAGTGAAAAACCGCATTTTCTGAATCGCTGCCTGCCGTACTTATAAGCAAAACCTGAGTTACTAGGCTTCCTGAGTGGTCCGGACCCATCAACACCATAGCCGATTCAAAATCCATCACTACGACCGATCCCCTGTTGGAGTTTTGCCAACCCGAAGTGAACACAACATTGGCTCGATGCACGATCGTCCATGACTCAAAGCAAAACATGTTTGGATCCAGAGAAACCAAGTGTGGATCCTCCTCGTTGAAAGCACCGACCCCCTTTAGCCGACCCAGAGCCTTCATCCTACCGACCCTAAGTAGTTAGTTTTAGAACTCAAATTGAGATTGTGCAGACACTATGCGTTCATAACACCGACCCACTTCCCTTGGCCAACCTGAAGAACATGTACTGCTTACCAAGAGATTTCCTTATATCGACCCGAGTCCATCTCGAAGCCAATCGAAAGCAAATGCTGATCCACTCACGATGCCGATCCACTCATGCTACCGACCCACTCATGATGCCAATCCACTCACGATGTCGACCCACTCATGCTGCCGACCCACTAGTGATGCCGAACAACTCAAAGGCTCGGTGTCGACCCGGGTAAAAATCCTTGCCGACTTGGGGTTACACCGACTCCATGGAAAACCTTCCGATCCTATGCCGACTCGAAGCAAACTGCTTCAAAACCCAAAGCCGACCCACAAGCGTGACTCGAAGAAAACCCAAATCAACATGGAACAATTCAATTTTTATCGAAACCCATATTTCCAATATCTCGCGACCTTTGTCCATCGACCATGCCGAACCCCCGACATCATAATCATGATCATTATCCATGATTGTTCGTTTATCCATCCAGTGGACTCAAACTCGTTGTATTCTAACCTCGATAGCCGAGAAATCGATTTAGTTAAATCCACCCGTCTACGGCCTTGCCAAAAGGTGGGTTAACAACTAAGTAAACTTATTTAATTCAAAACTTACCATCCACGTCACATTAAACTTTTAAGATTCAAACACTTAAGAGTTAAGTAAAGAATAAGAATGATTATTTTACTTTATGTCACATGTGATGTGACATGTGTTTTATTGTTTTTAGTTTACTTTGCTAATTACTTTCTAGAATTTTCGAAGTGTAATTATTAAAAGTAATCTTGTTTAGTTAATTGTTAACTATCTTTATATGTTAACATATTTGTTAAATTGTGTATGTAAAGGTGCAACAACGTTGTGACAACTTTAAATCGACAAAACGTTGATTTTTGACAAAATGTTTTACGATCATATTTTGACGGTTTATTTAAACTATTTAGTTATGTAAACCAAATTTAAAAATAAGTTTGTATAATGTCATTTAAAAATATAAACACTTGTAAATAAATTAAAATAATTTACTAAACCACTTAAACTTACTTTTCGGAAATCAGGATTTTGTCACTTTTGTCGATATAAGCAAATGTTACTACTTTTATGTATATGCTATTTCCATATCCTATCTAATATTGTTCGAATCATAAAATCTTTTATACTTTATATTTAAAATCAATTTAAATATTATATTTTGAAGTGGTTAAATTTTGGGTCGTTACATCAGTCGACCTTCTGTTATGAAAAATGCACATGCTATGCATCCAAATGTATGCAACATCCTAAATGATATACTTGTAATTCTATGTGCATGCACAACCATCAAAACATATGCAACATCCATATTCACAACATCCACTAGCATTCAAAACGCAAGGAATAACATGCAATTAGATATAAGTATGCATGTGTGTACCTAGAGGGTATAATATCATAACGTGTAAAAGAGTACAATGCGAACAATACGTCCATTAACGTCCATCATCTGCAACATGTTCTACCAACACATTTACATCCATTCCTACCCTCTAATGGTCTCTACCTAAGCTAGAACCAATTTGCAAAAAAATATTTTCTAATTAAAATAAAAACATGACAGAAAAGAGTTCAGGGTAGGTAGCTTGGGCTTTCTCCTCAAGCTCCCATGTACTCTCAACTGGATCGTCACCCTACCAGACTCTAACTAGTTTATTATCTCATTATAGAGTCGATTTGTCCCATGTCCAAAAATACGGGTAAGTACATGGCAAATAAAGGATTCGCCATCGTTATGAACTTCCCTCAAAATGACAAATCTTGACCATGATAACTGCATCACATAGACACTTGTGCAAGTTCCTAATGATGAATTCACAATATATTAGTCATATTCCATCTTGCCTTAGGAATTTTCTGCATGTCTAATTCCTATTGTAGACTCAACTCCACTGACTGCCCCATGTGTCTCTTGTTAGTACATGCTTTTTGCCTATCTTGTGCAGTCCTTATCCTTCTATGAAATGAATTTATCCATATTTTTCAATTGCACTTCTCATTCTCTACCACTGGCATAAACCTTTAATTCAAACGTATGTGCATAGGTAATTCTCTACAATCTTACTACCAACTCAAATGGTGTCAACATGCACCACGCTAAATAACTTGAGCATTAGTATGCTCTTGCGAAACTACAGCTCTATGAAATCCTCAATGCATGACATACTGTCTTAACTCATCGAGTGGTATATCTAATGTAACAAGCCATAATTTTCGATAATAAAAGATATTAATTTACTTAGATTTTAGGATTTAATATTGTAAGAAATCAAAATTTGTGATTATTAATCAGAGAATTATTAAAATATTATTTCATGATGTTGTTTGAATGCTATTGATAACTACTTAATGCAATTACAATTAATTGAAATAAATTTTGTTTAATTTGGTTATAATTGTAAATAATGAAATAAATTGGAATGGCATAAAAATGGTGAGATTTTACATAATTGATTGAAATAGGTTAATAAAGAATACAAAAGCATTTTGACAAGCAATTTATAACCCTTGGTTGTAAATAATAGGATAATGGATATGAGCTATTATTATAAACGATTATTTTAATTATCTTTTCATTAATTTGTCCGTTTGAATGTTGAATAGGTAATTAATGGAAATAAGGAAATTGAAAGTTGGATTTAATGTTGCAATTATATGTTATTAATTGAAATATGAAAATAAATCCACTAGTATGTAAATCTAGTAGCTTTCATGTGTAAACAATAAGTTTGGGAATGTGTTTAAATCATTAATGTATGATAATTGCTTTAATTATCGTTTGTTATTTAATCTGTTTAAATTAATTTAAAAATCGATAAAAATCTTATATAATTGAAATATTTTATTTTACACGGTAAAAGATCTTACCTGTAGGATAATGAATGTAATTAAAATGCAAACTAGTGTCTAATGAATATATATGGTAGTGATTAAATAATAAGAATGTAAAGCAAAATAAAAGAATTTGATCAAGATTAAATAATAAGCGACTGAAATTAATTTGGAAATTAATAAATTTAAATGTCTGGTCGAGTCAAAATTATAATGTAAGCGAGGGTAAGGTTGGGGATGTTTGATCGAGTCAAAATTGCTTGTATGGTGGTGGTCCTGGTTGAGGTTCAAACGCGATATACTATTGAGGCGCTAGTGTTCATAAGCATTCAGATGGGTGATGTGACCTCTTTAAGATGGTAATCCTTTTTTATTTTATTTGTTTAAATTTCAATTTTAAACCGTCTAACAACCATAACTTTTTCATATGAATTCGAATTTGGGCACGGCTTGATCCGATGCGATCGTATTGAAATTCCAGACATTTTGGAACTAGTTTAGACAAATTTTAAGACTGTTGAATTTTTGGCTACTTTTAGATTATAAAATCGTTGACAAGTCAAAGGTGAGTGTTTTAACCCACTCATGAATACTAAATTATCTTGTGTTAGTTAAATTATATTTATGTTGTAATTAGAAAATGATTAGTAGTTGTTTGGTATATTCTAAATTATCATTCCAGTTAAATATGATATTTATTTAATTTACTTGCCATTTAATTTAATATTGAAATTTAAATTTCCATTTAAATACCTGTTAATGATGACCAGTAAATTGCTATTAGTTATTGGTTGATTTTAATGATGATTGTGTTGTATGTTCAATTGTTGATATTCGGATGATTGGATGAATGATTGAATGTTTATTTATGTCTATATCCATGTTATCCTTATGGGTTGAAATGTTATATAACCGAATGATCTTATAGATTGAGGAAAATCGTTATGCATTAAAATGATAAACTCAAGCGGTTTTCATTGATTTGAAAATTTTGATTTTGGATATTGGTTGAAATACTTACCCATATTATTTCTTGAATTTAGATTATTTAATTGGAATTGAATTAGTTGAAAGGTATAAATTACTTTAAACTTTAGATTTATTTTTATTAAATGATTAAGATGGTGTTTCGAATTACCTAAAATCTTTTAAATAATTATATTCACATTGTAAACTTGATGGGAGATGGAAAATCCCATAACATCTCTGAAACCATTGCACTAGTACAACTATTTTACTTTTTCTGATTTGACTTACATAAAATCTTTTAGTTCAGACTCAAGTGTTTTGTCTTTTCATTATGCTCGGGTCAATCTGAGCTTTTCAGTGTATTGAAGACTATTTTCTATAGGATGAAGACGAAGATTCGGTATACTATAACTATTTATTATTATTATTATTCCACTACATCTTGTGTCCTGCTACATTATCTATTTATTTCTGATATATGTATAACTCTAGTTTGAATTGTAAAAGTGTAATCAAATGTTATTTTGTAAAATAGCTTCATGAATTGTTTATTTGATTATTATATTTTGTTGTTCCGCTGCGAGATTCTGTATTTTGTTTTTCTTTCTCCTTTATTTATCCCATTAACTATCCTCCTTTTTGAATGGTTTGAGTCTGATATGTGTGGTTTATTGTCGATTTGAACCATCCAAAAAGGTAGGTCGTTACAGCTGGTATCAGAGCCAGGTTTAGACATACCTTAGCCTATTGAGGTTAACTTATTAGAGGTAGGGTAGTAATATCTTAGAATGAGTTTGTCTATGTGTATATATATGCGAGAGCGTGTATTTGTTAGTGTTATAAAAATGTTTTATATAAGTTTTGAAACGAAATAATTTTTCTTAATGTTATATGTTATATATAAAGGAATAATTTTTTTATAACTAATATCATTATTTGTAATGTGTTTGATTTATGAAATGGTAATATTTAATCATCTTCACTTATTGTTGATTTGTTGTATTTAGTCAGTTTATAAGCATTGGCTATTATTGTGGATTGAATTTATGGACTAGACACTAGTCTAATAATGGTGTATTAAAGGAAATAAAGTGAATGATTATATAAATATGATTTCTAAGTTTACTCTTAATGAAATAATTTAAACTGAAAATTTAGAATTAAGCACCATTATCTTAGAAATTAGTTCCTAATAGTTTGTAAATAATAGTAGTATTATTCAAAAGTGGATAATTAAGATATTTGTTTATGAAATTGAAATGCTTTGATATGAATTTTGTTGTTTGTTGATTGGTAGTTTCAACTATTGATATAAAATGGAATATCAGGATATTTTGGATAGTCAAAACTTCTGAATTAATATATGAGTTAAGCTTAGTAATTGTGTTGAATTATGCTGTTGAATTTGATAAGCTAAATTTGAAAGCATGTGAAGCAAGGTTTAGTTTGTTATATCTTTGTTTAGTAAATGAACAGAATAGTTGTATACATTCTTCGCATGTATGTAATAATATACAAATGTGTACTTTAAGCCTTGGAATATTTAAAATTGAAATTAATATTAAGGAATGATGTAAATGAGATTAATAATAGGTTTGAATTAAAAAGAAATTATGATGAAACAAATTGGAGTAAATACTTAAGTTTTATGTATATTGTTTATTAGCATAATTAATTTGATCCGTATTTGAGTATAGAAGTTCGAGGTGAATTACACCATTCCGTGTTAGGATTTTTCATTCGATTCTTGATGGCAAATATTTGATGTGGATTTTTGGTTTGATTCCAATTTCTCTATCATAGTATATGGCTATGCAAGGAGAATGATGGTTTCTAGTCAAGAAACCTTATTGAAGTCTGTATTAGGAAAGCCGAATGAACAATACGTTCGAAAGTGAACTTATGTGGTCGAGCGAAAGATCAAATGTGATTTTGCGTGATGATGACATATGTACATCTAATGTTCTAATATTATTGATATGCTTTGATGTTGAAATTGAAAGTTGATAGGTTGGGTATCTTTGTAATTTAAATTGGAAATTTTATTTTTATGCAAACTACTATTAATTTGAAACTATTATGCAAAACTATTTTTCAAAAACGATTTTATATACAAAAGTATTTTACAAACTATTTTATATACAAAACTATTCGAAATGCAGAACCCTTTATAAAGCAAAGATGTTGAATCCTATATGGCTCTTCGTGCAGCATAATTGATTTTGGAAAACTTTGATTCTTATATAAGATGGACTTTATATAAGTATAAGGTAATTTTGAAGACTATTGATTTTGGATGGTATTTGATTTGAAGAGATAAATCTTATATATAATGGAATTTATATAAGAATTGATTTGATATATTTAAGAATATTGATTTTGGAAAGTACTCTATCTGAAAATGAAATCTTTTATATAATGGAATTTATATAAGTGTGATATTTGAAGTTATGATATTGAAAGGGTACTATATATGGTATGATATATTTTAAAGCAAAAGGTATGGGGAAGTAACCTCCGCAAAGAAGTATAGTATGATATGCTTCGACCAAGATGGACTTGGGGAATCCAAGAATGGATTGAACCGATAAACCCTAATATACTTGGGTGAATTCAAAAATGGATTCGAACCGATATGGCTATTCGGACTTAAACTCTTGAGTTCCTCGATTTTTTTTCAAGGGTAGATGGTTCTTTAGTTTACCCAATGGAGGCGCTTTCGATCCTGGGATTTGTTGTTTATAGATCTTTTGGAAGGAAGTGCATCCATTACGCAAACCATTGAATTAGCAGTTACCACTGCAATAGGGGTCGATGATCCCTTGTTTATGAAATGGCTGCGATATTTTTTTGGAGTCTAGAAGATGGAAGGTTGTTTTGGAAATTTTTATATCCATTATATAAACAATGGATCAGCAGCGGGCCATTGCTATCGTAACATCATCATTTGACATCAGATTTTGAGCGATACTTCTCATACCTGTTTTTAAGTATTTTTCACCGGGTGTTGAAATAGGTCTACTAAGTACTTGAGAAATTTCTAGTTTTATGCATGATCAACGTATGACCAGAGTCTGCAAAATGAGGATAAACTTGTTAAAACATCTAGTTATAAAAGTATTTTTATAAAGTATTGTATAAAAGATATTTTGGTCATTTTTCTTTTCAATTCTGAACCCTTTAAAATGTTTAAAATATTGTTCATTTATGTACAATATGGTTTAATAGTAAATTATTAGGGTTGTAAATATTGTGAGAAGTTATTAATTAAAATTAACATATTTAAAGTGAACGATTATTGATTTATTAATGATGTTTAAAAGTATTTTAAGATTCGAACCTAATAAAATTTATAAATAATGGATTATGGTTTTCAATAACTATTTTCTTATCATAATGTGTGATATAAACTTCTAACATTGTTTAAACTTTTTGGAAAATCCTTGCATAATGCTATGACGATGTTTTAAATATATCTTATATTCTTACTAAGTGAATGAGGTTAAATGTTTTAATTGAATTTTAGATATAATGAAATATTTCTTTTCCCTTCAAGGGCAAATACCAAAAACTTAAATTTTTATTCGGTAATCGAATTAAGTTATAAACTTTAGTAAGGTAGTGGAGGCTTAAGTAATATTTTATGAAATGATTCATTAATAGCTTAAACCTTTAATGGAAAAAAAATTATGCAAGTGATTGGTCTGTATATAAATAATAAAAAAAATTAATAAATAAAAATGGAATTTTACAGATAAAATATATAAGAAATTGGATATTTGTAACTTGTAAATCAAACGATATAAAAATTAAGAACATGTAATCATTTAATATTTGTAACTAAATTGAATAAGATAAACTTATGTAACATTCAATTACATTCTTAAAACATATATATAACTTCCTAGAAATGATTTATAAGTTGTAATGTTAAATAGGAATATGTAATAGAATATTATACAAGTAAAACATAAGTAATAGAAGTGTTCAATGGAATTATTTCTATAAATAAGAATTTTAATGTACAAGAAATTTTATATACTTAAGTTAATATTGTGAAATGCTAATGATTAAATTGAATGGTAAAGGTGAATACTATTTAAATAAATGGGTATAAACTCAAGAAAATGACTGAAAAGATTCATTGATGAATATTAAAATTAAAATGGATATTAAGAATTATAGATAAATAATAAATGTGAAATAAACTGAAACAAAATATATCTAATACTTCAATAATGAATTCATTGATTATTATAAATGATTGAATGAAAATAACTTATGTAAGTTAATGAATGTAGATGAATGGAAAGGAAGATGTTATATGAATGAATGAAAAAAATGATGAACGGTAAATGGTGTGAAAAGAAACCAATTGAATAAACTTAAATAATGTGTTGAAATTACTGGTTGTTTTGGCTTATGGGATGTTTGGAAAGGATACCTCTAATTGTTTAACGTTGTATGGATAATGTAACGATCCTGTTTTTTAAGCCAAATTTAATTTAGTAATTAATTTAAATTTTTGATTAGTTTGTGATTTAATTTGAATTATTTTCCAAAATAAATTAAGACAAGTGTTTATTTATATATGGATAAATAGATTGTGAATAGAATTTTGGTTTGAAATTCAAGAATGAATATCTTGAAAATAAATTGGATTTAGAAAACTCTATATTGCAAAAGATAATAAAAATTTGTTTTCTAATTTTAATATATATATATATATATATATATATTGATTTGAAACTTTTATTTTGAAATTAATATAATAATTTTCAAAAAGCTATTTAAGGGATAAATCTAGTATATAATATACATATATGTTTATTTATTAAAGATTAATTAGATTTTAAATTAATTTTCTTTAAAAAGTTATATAGGTATAAATAATAGAAAATATAATGTAAAGTTTTATATAAAACATATATATATATATATATATATATAACTAAATTGAAAATATAATATCAAAAAAAATATTAAAAATATTAACACATGAAAATTACATGTGTAGGCTTATAATGATATAAACTAACAAGTGTAATAATTTTGATATGCAAATTAACAAGTGGAAGCTAGATTATATCATGAAAATCCAAGCTAGATTATATCACTAACTCCTTTCTCTCTCATTCTGTTCAAAACTAAATAAAATTCAAAGCATTTAAACCTGAAAACAATCAAATCTGAAGCTAAAATTCAGGTCATCTTCAATTCAAACTCAAAACAGAAAAGTATCAAAGAAAAACAAACCAGAGATAAAGATCAAAACAAAAGCAATCAAACGTCTTCCAATTTCTAAAACCAGAAAACAAAGCTTCAGTTCAAATTCACTTCAAACATTAACCTGATCAGAAAGAAAGTTAATGATCAGATCATCAACAATCAAGCTACTAATCAAGTGCAGATCAAAATCAAAACCTATTTCAAAGTTTTCAAGATCATTCAAATCAAACAAGTTCCAGTTATCCAGTTTTTTGTTCTCTGTTCCACGCAAAACGTCTCTGTTCTACTTTCCATGTGAGTAAACTCCCTTCATTAAGTTTTAAATCTGTTATAACTTGTTTGTATAAGATGAATATTTGAAAGCATGTGTGAAAATTATTTATATGAATGAAAAATTTGATTGCATGCCTAAATGTATGAAGATTTTGTATATGCATGTTTTTGTACAGGCATATACACCTCTGCTAAAAAATGAACAGGTTTTAAAAGGTTCAAAATTCAAATCTTCTTTCCCCAATCTATTTCTGGATGTGATCTCTGAATGAAAAGTGATTGAATCAATGTAAGTTCATTTTTTAAAAATAAATTCAAAATAGATAATTATTTTGAAGTTAATAAATTACAGTAAAAATCATTTTTAAGGTAGAAATCAATGATCATATTTTTATGTTTTGATTCTACAATCTGTTTTGTATTGCAAAACATTGAATTTTAATAATCGAATCAAGATTTGTAAGTTTGGAAATCATGAGAATTCTCAAGTTAAACTGAATTAGGTATTTCGTAAATTTCCGATGATCGACGCGGTGATGATTGTCGCGATCAAGCCGGGAAGTGGCTCGTGAGTCGGGGGTTCAAGGGAAAAATGGTTGATGGATTTTTAGGTGGCCGTGGTGGTGGCATGACGTCAAGATAGGGTTTTGAGGCTTGTTTGGTCGAAGATTGTTTGCGAGGCGATTTCATCGACGTGGGTGGATCGGAATCGATCGGACCAGGGGGATCATCGCGTGGGTCATCAGTGCAGTTCTGGACAAGGCGGCGGGGTCCTAGATGATCGAAATCGTTGGCGAGAAGTGATTGTGTCAATCGGGTTTAGGTTCCAGGTTGTGTTGAGTAACTCGATTTCGATTTTATGGTTATCTCGATGACCTGGGCTGTCGGAAAGGTCAAGTGTAGCAACGTCGACTTAATGGCGTCCTCGGTGATGATCAGAGCAATTTCGATCATCTGTGCACGTGCACGATTATGTGATGGTGTCAGTGGTTTGCTGTAGGAAGAAGAAGGATTGGCTCGAAGTCGTACCTGTGGAAAAGAAGTTATGGCTTGAGTTTGCATGCGGGTTTTTTTGCGTTAGTGTTACAGGTTTAACAGATTAATTTTTTTTAAACATAACAAAGAAAAAAAGAAGGAGACTCGAGGATTTACTCGGGGGTTTCGGGATTTGACTTGGGTTAACACTCGGGTTGGTCTTGAGTATATGATGAAGCAGTTTTGAATATTTAATAAGTTTCAAATTTAAATTAAATCAAGTATAAACCTTTTCTTCATTAATTCTTGTAAATTAATAAATGTTTTATTTTAGTTTTGGAATAAGTTAAAGGATTAAAACAAATTATTTTAAATTTATTAAGTTTAAGGTATTTTATTATATACCTTTTGTTTTAAATAGATTCTTAAGTTTATTTAATAAATTTAAAATAATGTAATTGTTAATTAAGGAAGGTGAAATGACTTTAATTATTAAGTAACTTAAAAAGGTTTTAAAGTTAATTTGTATGTTATGAAAATTAATTCCAAAAGTTTATTTAATAAGATTTAAATACTGTAATTAAGAAATTAATTTAGATAAATGGTTTATCTTTTAATAAATTAAGGTCTTGAGTAATTAAAGGGTCAATTTGTTAATGTAATTAATTAAGGGGCTAATTAATTTATATAATTAATTAAAGGATTAATTAATTTATGATTAAAGGAAAATTTCTTCATGTGATTAGTTAAAGGGTGATTTGTTAATGATAAGTAATTAAAGGACAATTACTTAATGAAAATTAATTAAGTATAATTACTTAATGTAATAAATAAAAGATTATTACTTAATTAAGGGATAATACTTAGCGTAATTACGTTAAAGGATAATTAATTAATTAAGGCAAGTAATTAAGGGTAATTAATTATTTAAAGGTAAATTACTTAATGAAAGTAATTAAGGATAATGGATTAATAATTTAAAGGTTAATTAATCAAGTGATTATGGTATAATTACTTAATTAAAAGGGTTAATTTGTTAATGTAATTAATTAAGGGTTAATTAATTTAATTAACTTAAGGTTAATTAATTTATGTGATTAATTAAGGATAATTAATTAATTAATTAAGGATAATTGATTAAGTTGTATAATTAAGGATTATTAATTAATTGCATTAATTAATTAAAATAATAGCCAATGGTTTATAATTAATTAATGTTAATTAAGTAGGGCTAGGTGATTGATTCATAAGTAATTAATTTCTTAAATTAATTATAATCAGGTGATTATTTAATCTTGCTTGTGGATGATTGGATTTTATTGAATGCCTTGAATTGTTTGATATCTCTGATATGTGATATTCTATTATATGAATTGCTTTGAATTGATCTGTGAATCGTGATTTATTTATCTACGATGAATTTACTTGTTTATTTGTGAATGAAAGATAAGAGTTATAGGATTATACCGCTTATTGATATTGTTGTGCGTGGATTTATTGTTGTATGCAATACCCCTACACAAAACACACACAAATATTGATCTCACGGGAAATTTGGTTAAGTCATGGGTATTTTGAATTTAATATTATTTTATTTAAAAGTTGAATTTTGAAGCCAAATTGGTTTGGAGGTGATTTGAGTTAAACTTTTGGAAAGGGAATTTTGGAATTAATATTATTTTGAATATAATATGGCTTGTTAACATTTTGAAACTTGGAAACTATGGTTTAAAAGGGTTACAAGGGTTATATAATGTATCGATTTTAAACCGTTTTTAAAAGTATTTTTAATGGCTTATTTTGGAAATTTAAATTTAACCCAAATAGAACTTGCCGAGGATACGGCAGTTCGCCGATTTTCCAATATATACTTTAAAAGGCTATAACTTGAGCAAATTTAATCAGATTTTTCCGAAACGAAAGACCTTTGTTTTCAAATGATAACAGCTTTCATATTAAGAAATAATTTGCAGTTTTTTTTGAAAGGATTTCGAGTTATGGGTAAATCAAATTTGAAATGGAAATAGTTTTGAAAGCTATGAATGAATCTTTGCTAAAGTTTTGACAAATCATGATTCAAATTGAAGAAGATCTTAAAGGTGCATCTTTTGTTTAAAAGATTTGTTTAAACCATTCAAAAGGAAAGGTTTTGGGAAACAAGTGTTGAAAAGTTATGACTTAACTAAGATCCCAGTATATCCATATGCTTTTAAAAATAAGCGCTCATTATTCGGATTAGCTAGGAGAGGACTTTATGTCATAATACCCATTCCGAATTAATGATACGAAGAATTGTATAACATTTGAAGGCGGTGGTTGAAGATCGGGTATTTTCGAAAACGAAAGGATTACCTGTCGCATGTCTCTGCACTGAGTGGCCCCAGTATAGAGATTTAAATTACCCTATGTGAGGGGAGTCCGGACATGATTGGGGATATCTAGATTTGCAATGGCTTCTTTTGAAGTGAATTCAGTTCCATTCAGACCCAGGATGGACTTGTATGGACGTATATCTGACGTTACACTTTGAGATGCAAAGCTGGTTTCTGTCAAATATATTTCTTTTTGGTGGCGGAGAATTTATTCTCTTAGCTTAACACCCTTCTCTGAGATGTACGAGCTCAGAGGTTATGTAGTTGATGGCTGCTAGTGATATATTCCCAACTTGGTAATGTGGCATACTAAGTGCTGATCATTGGTTGATCGAAGCATGGCTTTTGTGAAAGGCGTAGCTTTGTGCAATGACACTTCATCGAACCTCGCACCCCGAAAATGGTCGAAACAGGAAGGATGCGGAAAGGTTACGGGGGTCGCTTCCCTTAGGGTATGTGCATTTCCTTCTGGATACAAAGTGGTATCATGGTATGGAGCCCAGATATTTAACTTATGTGGTTATTGGAATTTGTTGGTGAATCCCGGGATAAAAGTCGGTGACGACCAGGGGGTGCCATACTCGTGACTGTTAGTTTCCTAGTTACAGAGGTAACCCGGCCTTGCGTTGGCAGAGATCCGGTTAGGTTCTTGGGGCGTCCTTCCAGAGGCGTACCCTTTCGGATAAAGGAAGTTTCTTAGCCTTGGCCATTTGTTGGAAATCCAATCACCCAATACGAGCCCTGTACGGTTTTAGTTATAGAACCTGCCATTTAACATGGTAGCTATAGCCCAAATGTTATATTTTCAAAATATTTTAACACTATGCACTAATAATAATATCAAAAGGATTTTAGCATATCAAGCATGTTTGAGTATCATAAGAAGAAACTTCCCCCAAGTGTGTGATTGCATTATGTGTGTGGCGGGAGGCCTTATGGCAGTTTCATTTTCCAAAAAGCATAGCGGATTTCCTTTTATTTCTTTTGTTTCTTTTTGTTTCAAACAATTGTTTTTGTTTGCTCACACTAGTCCCATGACTGATCTAGAGGTTATTGTTCCCTTTTTAAATTTTGGATGCCCATAATTTTCCACAGGGCAGCCTAGAGTCAGATTATCAGCTAGTTTAGATAATAGGATTAGCTTTGGCAGTCTTTGAAGTCTGTGGATTTGGTGATCGCATTGTGCTATATTGCATCATGAAGGTGGTTCAGCTTTTGGTTTGGAGCTTTGGTGATGCTGTGTTGTTGAGCTTTCTCTCTCTTTTTTGAAGACCTATGATGGTGCTATCTTTCCATTGTTGTTGCTATTGTTTTCCACTGCTATGTCTTTCCGCTATTGTATATATCTCCGATAATGTTGACCACTTCATATTGTATCATGTTGCATTAGTATTGTGTATCAATAAAATTCTTCTTTGTTTCCGCTGTGTTGTTTTCACCTAATGTGTTATAAGCTCCAACGAATCGGATTCAATGTTTGAATTTGCGGCATTCGAATATGGATGAAATATGGATGTCGATTTTCGGGCGTCGAATCCAGATCGTCACATTTGGTATCAGAGCTAAAGGTTGAGTAAGAACTTTAGCTTTGGAGTATAACACATTAGGTGACTCATTAGAGATAGGGTTATAAATGCCCTAGAATGAGTGTTCCCTATGATATCTTGTCCGTGTTCCTCTGTTAATTTTCTTACTATTCACTGATAGTGAGAATGAGTGCAAGAAGAGGATAAGGTGGGGGACAGAGGAATACCACTACGAATGGCCGATACCTTGTAACAACACTAATGGTTGGAAACAACTTTTTTTTCATCAACCACTTTTGTTCATCATCCAATTTCAATTACTTGATGGCTACCTGGCAGTTGGAAGAAGAAGCTTTGGTATGGTGGTGGCCCTGCGAATCTTTCTTTACGTTATAGGAAAGGTTCCTATTTCGTATTTTCTTCATAATTTTCCTATCAGTCTTTCTGTTTTTAACTTTGATAAATTTGAAATATTACTTTGAAATAAATTGGTTAACAAAATATGAAGCTAAATTAGATGTATCAATAAAACGATTTCGGTTTAAACCAAACTTAGAAATTGTATGTAGATCTTTGTGATCTAAATAAGTTAACCTTTGAAAATAAATTTCCTTTGTCTTGAATCGAATGACCTGTTTAATCAATTGTATGGGATATATCCATCTTGGAAAAGAACCGAGCACCATTTAATCTAACCCAAGGATTCCATCAGCTGAGAATTTCAAAAGATTGTATTCATTTGTCTGTTTTTTAGGGTGCCGATATATTCTATGACTAGTTAGTTATTCCTTTAGACTAACCAATGCCCCGGCATATTTCGTAGACCTGATGACCCGAGTATTTCATGAGTATTGAATAAGTTCGTTCTCATAATTATTGTTGATATTCTGATATGATAAGCCAAATATAGAATAGATATCCGGCTTGATCTGGTAACCATTTCTATATCTTTTTCGTGTGTTCATATGTTCTTTGTTTATCTCCCTGTCTAGCAAATTTCGGGGACGAAATTTTTTTAAGGGGGAATTTGTAACAATCCCGTTTTTAAGCCAAATTTAATTTAGTAATTAATTTAAATTTTTGATTAATTTTTGAATTAATTTGAATTATTTTCCAAAATATATTAAGATAAGTGTTTATTTATATATAGATAAATAGATTGTAAACAGAATTTTGGTTTGAAATTCAAGAATGAATATCTTGAAAATAAATTAGATTTAGAAAACTACATATTTTAAAAGATAATAAAAATTTGTTTTCTAATTTTAATATATCTATGTGTATATATATATATATATATATATATATATATATTGATTTGAAAGTTTTATTTCGAAAATAATATAATAATGTTCAAAAAGCTATTTAAGGGAAAAAAGTAGTATATAATATATATGTATATATATGTTTATATATTAAAGATTAATTAGATTTTAAATCAATTTTCTTTAAAAAGTTATATAGGTATAAATAATAGAAAATATAACGTAAAGTTTTATATAAAACATATATAAAGCTAAATTGAAAATATAATAAAAAATATTAAAAATATTAACACATGCAAATTACAAGTGTGGGCCCATAAAGATTTAAAATAACAAGTGTAATAATTTTGATATGCAAACTAACAAGTGGAAGCTATATTATATCACACAAATCTAAGTGTCCATTTTTAATCTTCCTTTTCGTTTTAAAAATATTATGCAAACAAGGTTATATATATCACTAACTCCTTCTTCTCCCATTTTGTTCAAAACTAAATAAAATTCAAAATATTTAAACCTGAAAATAATCAAATTTGAAGCTAAAATTCAGATCATCTTCAGTTCAAACTCAAAACAGAAAAGTATCAAAGCAAAACAAACCAGAGATAAAGATCAAAAAAAGAAATCAAACCTCTTTCAATTTCTAAAACCAAAAAAGAAAGCTTCAGTTCAAATTCATTTCGAACAGCAAGCTAATCAGAAAGCAAGTTAATGATCAGATCATCAACAATCAAGCAACTAATCAAGTGGAGAACAAAATCAAAACTTGTTTCAAAGCTTTCGAGATCATTTAACTTAAACAAGTTCCAGTTTTCTAGTTTTGTGTTCTCTATTCCAGGAAAAACTTCTCTGTTCTTCTTTCCATGTGAGTAAACTCCCTTTATAAAGTTTTAAATCTGTTATAACTTGTCTGTATAAGATGAGTATTTGAAAGTATATGTGAAAGTTGTTTATATGAATGAAAAATTTGATTGCATGCCTAAATATATGAAGATTTTGTATATGCATGTCTATGTACAAGCATATACACCTCTTCTGAAACATGAACAGTTTTAAAAGGTTCAAAATTCAAATCTTCTTTCTCCAATGTATTTCTGGATGCGATCCCTGAATGAAAAGTGATTGAATGAATGTAAATTCATTTTTTAAAATAAATTCAAAGTTTTTAAATTAGCTAATTATTTCAAAATTAATAAATTACAGTAAAAATCATTTTTAAGGTAGAAATCAATGATCATATTTTTGTATTTTGATTCTACAATCTGTTTTGTATTGAAAAACGATGAATTTTAATAATCGAATCAAGAATTTTTAAGTTTGGAAATCTTGAGAATTTTCGAGTTAAACTGAATTGGGTATTTCGCTAATTTTCGATGATCGACGCGGTGATGATTATTGTGAGCAAGCTTGGAGGTGGCTCGTGAGTTGGGGTTAAAGGGAAAAATGGTTGATGGATTTTTAGGTGGCGGTGGTATGACGTCAAGATATGGTTTTGAGGCTTGTTTGGTCGACGATTGTTTGCGAGGCGATTTCATCAACGTGGGTGGATCAGAATTGATCGGACCAGAGGAGATCATCGCATGGGTCATCGGTGCAGTTCTAGACGAGGCGGTGGGGTCCAAAATGGTTGGAATCATCGGCGAAAGGTGATTGTGTCGATCGGGTTTGGGTTTCAGGTTGTGTTGAGTAACTCGATTTCGATTTTGTGGTTATCTCGATGACCTGGGTGGTCAGAAAGGTCAAGTGTAGCGATGTCGACTTGATAGGGTCCTCAGTGATGATCAGAGTAATTCCGATCATCTGTGCACGTGCACGATTATGTGATGATATCAGTGGTTTACTGTAAGAAGAAGAAGGGTAGGCTTGAAGTCGTACCCGGGGAAAAGAAGTTATGGCTCAAGCTTGCATGCGGGTTTGTTCGCATGAGTGTTACAGGTTTAACAGTTTAATTTTTTTTAAACATAACAAAGAAAAAAAAGAAGGAGACCCGGGGATTTACTTGGGGTTTTGGGATTTGACTCGAGTTAACACTCGGGTTGGTCTCAGGTATATGATGAAGCGGTTTTGAATTTTAAATAAACAAGTTTTTTTTTCAAATTTAAATTAAATCAAGTTTAAACCTTTTCTTGACTAATCTTGTAAATTAGTAGATGTTTTATTTTAGTTTTGGAATTAGTTAAAAGTTTATATTTTAAATTTATTAAGTTTAAGGTATTTTATTATGTACCTTTTGTTTTAAATCTATTCTTAAGTTTATTTAATAAGTTTAAAATAATGTAATAGTTAATTAAAGAAGGTGAAATGACTTTAATTATTAAGTAACTTAAATGGTTTTAAAGTTAATTTGTATGTTATGAAAATTAATTCCAAAGGTTAATTTAATAAGATTTAAATACTTGTAATTAAGAAATTAATTTAGATAAATGGTTTGTCTTTTAATAAATTAAGGTCTTGAGCAATTAAAGGGTCAATTTGTTAATGTAATTAATTAAGGGATTAATTAATTTACATAATTAATTAAAGGATTAATTAATTTATTATTTAAGGAAAATTACTTAATGTGATTAGCTAAAGGGTGATTTATTAATGATAAGCAATTAAAGGACAATTACTTAATGAAAATTAATTAAGTATAATTACTTAATGTAATTAATAAAAGATTATTACTTAATTAGTGGATAATTAATTAGTGTAATTACATTAAAGGATAATTAATTAATTAATTAAGGTAAGTAATCAAGGGTAATTAACTACTCAAAGGTAAATTACTTAATGAAAGTAATTAAGGATAATGGATTAATAATTTAAAGGTTAATTAATCAAGTGATTATGGTATAATTACTTAATTAAGAGGATTAATTTGTTAATGTAATTAATTAAGGTTTAATTAATTTAATTAACTTAAGGTTAATTAATTTATGTGATTAATTAAGGATAATTAGTTTGTTAATTAAGGATAATTCATTAAGTTGGATAATTAAGGATGATTAATTAATTGCATTAATTAATTAAAATAATAGCCATTGGTTTGTAATTAATTAATGTTAATTAAGCAGTCTTAGGTGATTGATTCATAAGTAATTAATTTCTTAAATTAATTATAATCAGGTGATTAATTAATCTATCTTATGGATGATTGGATTTTTTTTGAATGGCTTGAATTGTTTGATATCTCTGATGTATGATATTCTATGATATGAATTGCTTTGAATTGATCTGTGAATTGTGATTTATTTATCTATGACGAATTTACTTGTTTATCTGTGAATGAAAGATAAGAGTTATGGGATTATATCGCTTATTGATATTGTTGTGCTTGGATTTATAATGAACTGTGCTATTTAATTGTTGTATGCAAAACCCCTACACAACACACACACAAATATTGATCTCACGGGAAATTTGGTTAATCTTGGGTATTTTGAATTTAATATTATTTTATTTAAAATTTGAATTTTAAATCCAAAATGGTTTGGAGGTAATTTGAGTTAAACTTTTGGGAAGGGAATTTTGGAATTAATATTATTTTGAATATAAAATGGCTTGTTAAAGTTTTGAGACTAGGAAACTATGGTTTAAAAGGGTTATAAAGGTTATATAATGTATGTATTTTAAACCATTTTTAAAAGTATTTTTTGTGGCTTATTTTGGAAATTTAAATTTAACCAAATAGAACTTGCCGAGGATACGGCAGTTCGTTGATTTTCCGATTTATACTTTAAAAGGCTATAACTTGAGCAAATTGAATCGGATTTTTCCGAAACGAAAGACCTTTGTTTTCAAATGATAACAACTTTCATATTAAGAAAGAATTTCTAGTTTTTGTTGAAAGGATTTCGAGTTATAGGTAAATCAAATTTGAAATGGAAATAGTTTTGAAAGCTATGAATGAATCTTTGCTAAAGATTTGATAAATCTTAATTCAAATTGAAGAGGATCTTAAAGGTGTACCTTTTGTTTAAAAGATTTGTTTAAACCATTCAAAAGGAAAGGTTTTGGGAAACATGTGTAGAAATGTTGTGACTTAACTAAGATCCCGATATATCCATATGCTTTTAAAAATAAGCGCTCATTATTCGAATTAGCTGGGAGAGGACTTTATGCCATAAAACCTATTCTGAATTAATGATATGATGAATTGGATAACATTTGAAGACGGTGGTTGAGGACCGGGTATTTTCGAAAATGAAAGGATTACCTGTCGAATGTCTTTACACCGAGTGGCCTCGGTATAGAGATTTAAATTACCCTATGTGATGGGGAGTCCGAATGTGATTGGGGATATCCAGATTTTCAAGGTCTTCTTTTGAAGTGCATTCGGTTCCATTCGGACCCAGGATGGACTTGTATGGACGTATGTCCGATGTTACACTTTGAGATGTAAAGCTGGTTTCTATCAAATACATTTCTATTTGGTGGCGGAGAATTTATTCTCTTAGCTTAACACCCTTCTCTGAGACGTACGAGCTCAGAGGTTATGAAGTTGATGGTTATTAGTGAATATTCCCAACTTGATAATGTGGCGTACTAAGTGCTGATCATTGGTTGATCGAAGAATGGCTTTTGTGAAAAGCGTAGCTTTATGGGACGAGACTTCATCGAACCTCACACCCCGCAAATGGTCGAAACAGGAAGGATGCGACAAGGTTACGGTGGTCGCGCCCCTTAGGGTATGTGCATTTCCTTCTGGATAAAAGGTGGTACCATGGTATGGAGCCCGGATATTTAACTTATGTGGTTGTTGGAATTTGTTAGTGAATCCCGGGATAAAGGTCGGCGATGACCAGGGATGGCATACTCATGACAGTTAGTTACCTAGTTACAGAGGTAACCCGGCCTTGTGTTGGCAGAGATCTGGATAGGTTCTCGGGTCATCCCTCCAGAGGCTTACCCTTTCGGATAAAGGAAGTTCCTTAGCCTTGGCCATTTATTGGAAATCCAATTAACCAATACGAGTCCTGTACTGTTTTAGTTGTAGAACCCGCCTTTTAACATGGTAGCTATAGTAGGTATACTATAATGGTAGTATGCTGGCTAAGATCAATATTATATTTTCAAAATATTTTCACACTATGCACTAATAATAATATCAAAAGGATTTTCACGTATCGAGCATGTTTGACTGTCATAAGAAGAAATCTCCCCCAAGTGTGCGATTGCATTGTGTGTGTGGCGAGAGGCCTTATGGTAGTTTCATTTTCCAAAAAGCATAGAGGATTTCTTTTTATTTATTTTGTTTCTCTTTATTTCAAGCAACTGTTTTTGTTTGCTCACACCAGTCTGATGATTGACCTGCAGTTTATTGTTCCCTTTCTAAACTCTGGGTGCCCATAATTTTCCACAAGGGCAGCCTAGAGTCAGGTTATCAGATAGTTTAGATAATAGGTGTAGCTTTGGCAGTCTTTGAAGTCTGTGGATTTGGCAATCGCATTGTGCTATATTGCAGCATGATGGTGGTTCGAGCTTTTGGTTTGGAGCTTTGGTGGTGCTGCATTGTTGAGCTTTCTCTCTCTCTCTCTCTCTTGAAGACCTATGATGGTGTTATCTTTCCGCTGCTGTTGCTGTTGTTTTCCGCTGCTATGTCTTCCCGCTGTTGTATATATCTTTGATAGTGTTGATCACTTTATATTGTATCATGTTGTATCAATATTGTGTATCAATAAAATTCTTCTTTGTTTCCGTTGTGTTGTTGTCACCTAATGTGTTATAAGCTCCGACGAATAGGAATCAACGTTTGAATCCGCGACATTCGAATATGGGTGAAGTATGGATGTCGATTTTCGAGCGTTGAATCCGGGTCATCGCAGATAATCCATTGAGTAATTATCCAAGGCTGTCGAGCGTCGGGTGCACTTGATGGTTATTTATCACCTTGCACGATTAAAAGTTTCTAAACTAAACAAACCATTCGTTTTGGTTGCTATGGTTGTATGATGGATTCTTTAGTTGCGTATAATGGTTTTATTGTTTATTTGTAAATGTTTTATCTTGATTTTCTTTTGTTATCAATTGAAACAACTAAATATTTACCTTGTACATAATTCTCATTATTTTGGAATTTATAAGTGAAATACAAGTTTCTGGAAACAATAGCTACTGCTTTAGGTTTCATTAATTAAGCGTTGTTTGCCCAACAAATAGGTACATTCTCGGATTATGGTTTATAGCGATATTATATAGTTTTTCCTATGGTTTGGGTATTTTATTTTGAAATATCATATATTATTGAAATTATTGATATTATTATTTCTCTCGGACTCACCGTACATGGGAGACTCTGCCGAAATTTTTCGTAATTTGGGACTTGGAATTTTTTAGTGAAAGTGTAAATATTTTCAAACTCTTGTTAACTTTTATATGAAGATATAATTATTTATTAATTACTAAATTTTATTTAAAATACTTAATTATGTAAATAAATTGTTTATAAATTGAATACTTTGAATAAAATATATTAATTCCTTAATTCCTCCTTTTCCCTTTTCGAGGATGAAAAGTTTTAAGTAGAAGAGAGTTTATCGACCCGTAATTTTCGATAATTAAAAATAAATTTACTTAGATTTTAGGATTTAATATTGTAAGAAATCAAATTTATGATTAGTAATGAGAGAATAATTATAATATGATTTAATGATGTTGTTTGAATGCTATTGATAACTATTTAATGTAATTACAATCAATTGAAATAAATTTAGGTTAATTTGGATTGTAAATAATGAAATAAATTTGATAATGTAAAAATGGTGAGATTGTATGTAACTGATTGAAATAGGTTAATATAGAATATAAAAGCATTTTGGTAAGCAATTTATAACCCTTGGTGGTAAATAATAGGATAATGGATATGAGCTATTATTATAAACGTTTGTTTTAATTATCTTCTCATTAATTTGTCCGTTTGAATATTGAATAGGTAATTAATGGAATTAAGGCAATTGAATGTTGGATTTAAGGTTGCAATTATATGTTATTAATCATAATTAAAAAAATTAACTAGTATGTAAATATAGTAGCTTTCATGCGCAAAAAATAAGTTTGGGAATGTGTTTGAATCATTAATGTATAATAAATGCTTTAATTATCGTTTGTTATTTAATCCATTTAAATTAATTTAGAAATCGAGAAAAATCTTATATAATTGAAATATTGCAATTTATATGGTAAAAGATGTTACCTGTAGGATAATGATGTAACTAAAATGCAAACTAGTGTTTAATGAATATATATGGTATTGAATGATTAAATAATAAGAATGTGAAGAAAAATAAAAGAATTTGGTCGAGACTAAATTATAATTAACTGAAATTAATTTGGAAATTAATAAATTTAAATGTAATTAAATACTGCACTAATATGAGTTAAGAGGAAGACTATAGAATATTAATATAATAAAATGTAAACCGATGTTAATTCTATTCATACAACATAAGACAATAATTGATTCAATAATAAGGGTAAAATCAAAATAAATGAATTTAATTTAATTTAAATTATAATTAATTAACTTACTGCAATTAAAACTAAACACTGTAATTTGTGCAATATATATTGAAATTAACAGGGAAAGTTTAGTTAAAAAGATTATAAATTTATATGTAATGAAAAATGATGAAAATTGTTGACAATTTACTTTGAATTTGAAAAGTGAATAAATCAATTTAACAGTAATATATTTAATTAACGTGAAAATAGCCATTTTGGTCACTGTCTCGAATTTCGACGAAACTAGTTTTATCGGACCCTTAACAAAGAATTATTATGGGATTTGGAGTTTCGTAGCGATCGGACTTGTCGTTTGATTGTGCGGGCTTAAAATGCATAATGTAATAAGCTGATTTTAAAAGCTAACTTCTTTATACAATGGAATTAGGACTTGAAACCTATTCCATTGAGTTTAAATATACCGAAAACATCTATTTTGATATATGGGATGACCCATTTTCGTTTCGAAAGAAGAACGGGCTTTTCAGGTCATTATTGTCATTCGAACCAATTCTGTAGCGACCCATAATTTTCGATAATTAAATTGTTAATTTAATTAAATTTTTTGAGTTAATATTGAAAGAAATATTTTTTTCGTAAATTAATGATGAAATTATAGCTAACATGAAAGGTAACAATGTTAATTAAAGCCGATTATTAACAATTGAAATAAAATTCTAATAAATGAATTTATGTAAATGTTATACTTGGCTATAAATTGAATATATGTTAACAAATGTAAATATGGAATCAATCAATGAAATAATATATATAATAAATGGTAATTGAATAAAACCAGTGTTATGTAAGTAATTATAATGTTGGTTGTAAATAATAAACTTATAAAAGTGTGATTAACAGTTAATGGCAACAATTATTGCACGTTACCTAGTTTGGGTCATTTATCGTTGGATGCGTAAATCAAATCTTGTCCATCCATTCTATTTTCAACTTTGTCTATAAATAGCCCTTTATAAACCCTAGCCACTGCTTATTTTCATTTGTCTGTACGTACATTTCAGTCTTCTCCTCTTTATCAATGGCAGACAAACCAAACAAACTTCTCAATTCAACTTCAAAATCAAATTCAAATCAAAATTTCAAACTCCACATACTATATCGAATTATATATCGATTTGAAGCTCTCGACGAGCGCATCTCAAATTTGTAATTCGTTTTCCAATTTGAACCTCTATTTGTTCAGAAATTGAAGAACAAATCACGGCCATTCGTCGAGTCACGGTCAACTTCGCCTGATCGTCAATTGAAGGTTACCATTGCGTAGAGATTAACGAGTGCTTCTCATTGCTGCAGTTCATTTGAGTTGTTAACGGCTAGATAGACGGCCTTAATTCGAACTAGGGTTTGAAGTTTTGGCTGCTGGCTTCTTTCAGGTAATCAGCGACGTGGATTTGGGCATCCTTGGTGGCCGAGATGATGGGGGAAGGCCTTGTCGAGGCGGCGTGGCTCCCTGGTTGTCACGACTCGAAGTTCAGCGTTCAAAAATCGACATCAAATGCGCCACTTGTATTCGACTGCCGGAGATTCGAACGTCGAATTTCAGTTCGGATGGAGCTTATAACAATAACTAGATGAATATAAACAGCGGAAAATAAAACTGCTAACATCAATATCCCAGATACAACATCACAATACTATACAACAACGACTTCAACATCAGAGTATTTATATACATATACAACACAACTCCAAATTAGACCATCACAAAGAACAACATGTGATCACTCTAAGAAAGTCTTCAAAGAGATTAACCAATAATGAACTTCCAAACTGAGAACTTCGAGATCTAAAAGTTTCAAAATATCTCCAAGTTAAAACCTTCAAACTAGTAGCCTCCAAACCACACGACTCCAAAATCCAGCTAGTACCAAAACACAGAAGACCTGCTACTAGGCTGCCCGTGTGGAAATTATGGACACCCAGAGTTTAGAAAGGAAACAATAAACTCCGGGTCAGTCATGGGACTGGTATGAGTAAACAGAATAGTTGCTTTGAAAATAAAAGCAGTTTATTTTAAGTCAAAAATAAACAAATAGATTTGAAAGAAATTTGCAATGCTTTTTGGAAACGAAACTGCCATAAGGCCTCCCGCCACACACACAATGCAAACGCAGACTTGGGGGAGGTTTCTTCTTATGACAGTAAAAAATAATGCTTGATACGAGAAAAAAATTCTTTGATATTATTACTAGTGCATAGTGTAGAAAACTTTTCGAAAATATAATATTAATCTTAGCCAGCATAGACATTCCGAACCATGCCTACTATAGCTACCATGGTTTGTGGCAGGTTATCACCACGCTGCATGGCAGGTTATGCAACTAAAATCGTATAGGGTTCGTATTGTTTCTTTGGATTTCCAACAAATGGTCAGGCTAAGGAACTTCCTGGGCCACATGGGTATGCCTCTGGAGGGACGTCCCGAGAACCTAACCGAATCTCTGCCAACACAAGGCCGGGTTACCTCTATAACTAGGTAACTACTGACACGAGTATTGTAACGACCCAGAATTTTATTTAATTAAAATTTGAATATTTAATTTATTTTAAATATTAATAATTGAATTTATAAGTCGAATAAATTTTTATTTGAATTATTGGATTTAATTGGATAATTAAATCGATAATTTAATACGTTAAATTATGGAAATAATTGAAAATTGGGTTAAATATGATTGTAAATAATTTGGAAAATTTTATTTTATCATACTGGAGTTAGAACGATATTTTAGAACTTTTAAAATCGAATTAAAAGTTAATTTGTGAAAATTGAATATTTTAATATTTAATAATCGACTGTAAAATAGCCAATTTTTGAACAGTCTCAGAATTGAACGAAACCAGTTCCATTGGGTCCGTAATAGTTAGTTATTACCGGATTTCAATTTTCGTGTCAATCGGAGTTATCGTTTGATCGTGACAGCTCGAAACGCATCGAATTATTTTTAATTTAAATTTGGCGAGTCAAAATAGCCATTTTTCAAAAAGTCTCGGATTTCGACGAAACCAGTTTCATCGGATCCGTAATGTGATATTATTGTAAGGTTTCAAATTTCAAGTCGTTTGGATTTACCGTTTGTCCGGTACGAATTAAAACGCCTAGAAATCGACTTAAATCGGTTTAATTCAAATTGAGCGTTTACAGCCATAACTCGCACATACTTCCGAATTAGCTTCCGAAACTTGTTCCATTGTGTCCGGAACGTGGGATAAACTCTAGGTACGCTGGTTACGGCGTCTAAATCGGAGTTCGGAATTTCCGGGATGAATAGTGTCGCTCGTTCCTTATAAATAGACCCCTTGCCTTCATAATTTGATAAAAATATCATTCTAAACCTAATTTGACCTAGCCGCCACTTTTAGATTCTAAGGCCAGAAATCATCCAATTTCAACCCTTAATCTCTTCCAATCCGTGAAATTTTGGCCAAAGTTGTTAACTACAACATTGAAGAGCATGGAGAGAGCTTCGATTCCATACGGTGATGATCAGAAACGGAGGACGTGGAGTGAACTATGTGGGGCCGAAACTTGCAGCTGTGCACGCGTCTCGAGGGTAGAGGGGGAGGCCGAGTTGGCCATGGTGGTAGGCGTGGGTAGCTTGCATCGAGTGCTTCGCGATGGCTGTGGTGTGATCGTGTATAGTCGTGTATGGGTGGAGAATAATTAAACCCTAATTCATGTTGAATGGGTTCAAGTTTGCGGCCTCAAACCTGTAGGGTGAACGTGAGTGGGAAGAAGGGTAGGGACGGCCAGATTTGCAGGTGGATGGAATGGAGGGCTATGATTGATTTAGGTTAAGAAAGTTAATTTATGTTGTAAATAGCTTATATAAATCGTGTACGAACTTTAAAAATTCATAACTTTTTCATACGAGGTCAAAAAAATGCAAACTCAGTTGCGTTGGAATCGTATGGACGAGCACTACGCGATGGAGTTGATTTGGAGTCGTTTGGAGTTAGTGAGAATTTCGGGTAAAATTAAACGCGCGTTTAATTTTATTCGAAATAAAAGCTAAAACGGAAATTAAAACCAAGGTGAGAACTTCTCACTCAATCGAATAGGTTTCGATTTTATTTTAAATAGTTAGATTTAAAATATTTGAATGCATGTATGAATGATGAATGATATCTATTGATTGTTAAAATAGACATTATACGCCGTTAGTAAGCGGATGTTATTTAATAAAAACATATACCGCGAATATTTCATAAACAGTGAAATTGGTATTATATATAATATCAATATATATATATTGGCATATGTATATATTGCAGTTGTTGATTTCCCGCATTTTTTTGTTTAGCGGATGAGACCCTATTACGCCGTTAGTAAGCGGATAATATTTATTAAAAACATGTACCGCGATAATTTCGTACTGGAGCGAAATTGGTATTGTGCTAATGTTTTTGGATGCAGGAAAACAGGTTGGAGGGATCCAACTGGATTCCTCAACAGTTTTTATTTGATTTCAGATATTTGGATATTTGATTGATTATCATATACGATATATGATGGATCGTTGTAGTCGTGATTGACTATTTGGTGTGTAGCATCATTGGACCCAGATTTTGGGATTTTAAAATGTTTTTAAAAGTGATTTTTGAAAAGATAAAATATTTTTGGAATTGATCCATTATAAATAAATGAACGTTATAATTTTTAAAGTTATAAAAATTATAATTTTTGAGAAATACAGTTAAAAGCTGATTTTTGAGAAATATGAACTAAAGATTTTATAAAATAGTTTAGATTGGATTTTTGAATATATTATAAAAGTTTAAATATAGGATTTATAAAATTTGATTTTTTTATAAATCGAAGGGGTGAAATTTTAAAGGAATTTAAAGACGTTTTAAAGAATAATATAAACTGATTTATATTAAGAGATTTATAAATGGATATTTATAAATTGAAATATTGACATTATAAAACGAGTTTTATAAGTGTTTGAATGATTTGTAAATGAATTTCATTAACGAAGGAAATTTATAGAAGTATATAACGGTGAAGTTATAATTGGAATTTTATAAACAATAGGTTTATAAAATTTGTACAGTTCAAAGGAACGATTTTTGCAAATAAATAAATTATAAGTGTTTGACTTATAATTTGGACTTTTGGTTTATAATTAAGATTATAAATCGAATAGGTAAATAAAGAAGATTTATAAAGGAAGTTGTTATGAAATAAATAGAAATGGAATTTATAGACGTTGTTTTATAAATTCGCAAACGACTTATTTTGATAAGTTAATTGTTATAACTTAGGAATAGAGTTATATTCACATTTTGAATAGTGAATAATCCTTTGAATTAAAATGAATAAAAGGATGGATTTGTTAAAGAAGTATGTTCACGATTTTTGAATAGTGAATAACACGTTAAA
Source organism: Allium cepa (assembly GCA_030765085.1). Classification (NCBI taxonomy): domain Eukaryota; kingdom Viridiplantae; phylum Streptophyta; class Magnoliopsida; order Asparagales; family Amaryllidaceae; genus Allium; species Allium cepa. The sequence continues at coordinate 325,845,693 of CM060935.1, read as the reverse complement.
GGAAATGTTTTAGAATGTGATGTTTTAAACAGAATTAAAACGATCTAACGATGTTTTAAAGGTGTTGAGATTCGAAAACATAGATTTCAACATTTATTGTTGAAATAGATGTTTCGAGAAATAAAAGGAAATGGTAGACTATAACACTGTTGTTATAGTAAATGATTTCCGAAAGGAAATGTTTTGGTTTAGTATTGGGATTTATATATCTATTTTAATTTCGAATCCATATACTAGTGATTTTGGGTTGTCGTAACGATGTTTTACGCAACATTCGTTTTGGCCCAAGTAAATATGTTTAAGAGAATGATTTTCTTAAAGAATGAATTATATACTTAATTCGATTTAAGTATATTGAATATTTTCCAAGTGTTGAAAATAAAAGAAATTTGTGAATTACTTATGAATGAATAAGTATGGAAATGTTTTCCAATATGAAGTGAATAATTAGAATTTATCTTTTTGAAGATAAATTGAAATGGATAATTGAAATCGTATATGCATGGATATTTTGAAATATAAATTCACTAAGGAATTTATATGAGAAAGTGGAATTTGTATGGAAAATAAATATTGATTTATTTTTGAGGCATTGAAAATTATATATCTTGTAAAGATATTTTGGAAAATAAATAATTTGGAAAATTATTTGGAATCTGGTGATGTATGCATATCCATTGATAGTTCAATAACCGACTATCAATATTTCCCTTTGAATGGGTATTTGATGTGATTTGATTGAATTTGAATGCACACTTATTTTTGAATAAGCGCTCACTATTCGGGTTAACCGGGAAAGGACCATGGGGTCGTATAACCCATTTCGAATATGTGATACGTCGTTGTGAATTGCATTTGAAGATCGGTGTTGAAGACCGGTATTTGCGAGAGCGATAGGATGACCTATCGATTGTTTCTGCACCGAGTCGCGCCGGTATAGAAACTCCCTAAGTGATGGGAAATCCGATCAGGATTGTGAATATCCGGATTGCAAGGACTTCTTTGTAAGTGCCTTCGGTTTTGTTCGATCCCGGAACAGACTTGTATGGATTGTATGTCTGACATTACAAGTTGAGATATAAAGCCGATTTCTTTCAAATATATTTCTGTTGGTGGCGGAGAATTTATTCTTTGCTTAACACCCTTCTCTGTGACGTACGAGCTCAGAGGTTATATAGTTGAAGTTATCAGCGATATATTCCCAGTTTGGTAATGTGACATGCTGAGTGATGCTGAAATGATCATTGTGTTGATTATTTGTGATAGGATCATTTATTTGATCGTCTATCTTAGTGATCATTGTGTTGATCATTTGTTGACCCAAAGCATGGCTTTTGTTTAAAGTATGTTTTTGTGGACGTGACTTCGTCGAGCCTCACACCCCGTGAATGGTCAAAACAGGAAAGAAGCAGCAAGGTTATGAGGGGTAGCACCCTTTAGGATGTGTCCATTTCCTTCTGGAAAAGGGTGGTATCATGGTATGGAGCCCAGATACTTACTCATGTTGAAAACACTTTGTTATGATTGTGTGAATTGATTACGAGCGCTCGGTGATAAAGGTCCCAAAGGACCGGGGGATGGCATATTCGGTCAGTTGTTACTCAGTTAGGAGTAACCCGGCCTTGTGTTGGTAGAGATCCGGTTTGGTTCTCGGGGATGTCCATCCAGAGGCATTCTCATGTGGCAATGGGAAGTTCCTTGGCCTGACCATTTGTTGGAAATCCAAAGAAACAATACGTGACTTGTACGGTTTTAGTTGTATAACCTGCCATGGAATGTGGCGGTAACCTGCTATTGAACATGGTTAGCTATAGTAGGCATACGATAATGGTCGTATGTTGGCTAAGATTTATATCTTTATTTTTGAAATGAATTTACTACACTATGCACTAGTAATAATATCAAATGTTATTTTAAATGCGTATCAAGCATCTTTGACTATCATAAGGAGAAATCTCCTCCGATTCTGCGTTTGCATTGTGTGTGTGTGCGGGAGGCCTTATGGTAGTCTCATTTTTAAAAGCATTGCGAATTGATTTAAAAATATTCCTCTATTTTGATTTTAAAGTTAAATAAACTGTTTTGAGTTCTCACACCAGTCTTGCTAAGCTTTGGGCTATGTGATGGGGGATTCTCGCTTCGCGGTTTGGTGGCGAACGGGAGACTCTTGCCCCTACACGTCCTCTTTTAGGGGGTTGGTTAGGCGTAAGCTGTGACAGTCGAAAGGCTGGCCGTAAAAGCAAGTTTGGGATATCAGTGTAAGCCACGGTGGGGCTGGGATGGTTGAAAAGCCTACCGGTTGTGACCGCTTCCTCCGTACTGTTACATTTGGTATCAGAGCTGATGGTTAAGCGACAACCATGGTTCTGTAGGGTATTACTCATTAGAGATAGAGTTAGCAGTACTCTAGAATGAGTTGAGTGTAATAATAGCTATGAGAGCGTATTTTTTAGTGAATATAAAATTGTTTTATATTGTGATGATTGGTTTATTGAGTGGCATATGAACTTTCGTCAGCACAGCCTCGAAACTGAGCCGAAAGGGTTTCTAAACACTTGAATAGAACAATTCGACATAATATTGTTTTAAATTGGGTAAATGAAATAATTTTACTTGATTATATTTTATATATGAAGGAATAATTTTTCAAAATTATTAAAGTGTATATAAGTTGATTGTTAGGTTGTTTGAATAATCTAAATAAAAGAATAATTGTATAAGTAAAAGAATTATAAGAATTGAATTATAATTAAAGTGATCTACAATTGTGAAATAAACTTATATATATAAGAAGTGAAACTATATGAATATATTTATGAATATGAGTTGTGAATAAGAAAGGTGAACTTGAGTTATATAAATGAAATTCAACTTTAGAAATTGAATGAATTGAATGTTAATCAATTAAATGTAAATTTAAGTTGATATAAAATAATGAATATAAGTGTTGATTCATTAAAATCTAATGTTATTAGAAGTTGAATAAAAAAAATGAATGAATATAAGCAAAGGAATTTGGTTGAAATTAATATACATTGATTGTTATATGATTGTTGATTGATTGTATGTAATTCATTAAGTGTTAATGAAATTGGAAGCTAATGTAATTGAATTCAAATTGAAAGTAAATAAATTTGAATAGAATTGAATGTGGATTAGATTTAAATTAGTAAATGATAACTAATTAAAATTGAGAATGAATGTTGATAAAATCCAATGTTAATAAATCAAATATGATTTAGAGTGAAAACCAATTCATTAAATATGAATGAGAATATGAATGAATGTTTATTGGATATGGATGTTAGTTGGTTGATGGTTGAATATATATTGCATTTGTTGTTTTACTACATTGCTATGTTAACATATATAGTTATTATGTTGCTATATGTTGTATATTGATACTATTTTCATATGTGCATGTTCTCATGTTGTTTGTTGAGTTTAGTAGGTGCGGATCGCGTTTGCTTCGCATTTGGAGTTCGCTTTAGCGCTATATTAGCCGTATATGCTCGCTAATAAAATATAAGGTACATATCTCGGATTAAATATCGCACTTTTATACTTTTTCCCTGCGGGATGCCTCATTACTTGATGAGATGTATATTTGTGATATATATACTGTCATTTTTTTTTTGGATCGAGCCGCGCAAAGGAGACTATGGTGAATTTTTCCGGAAATTTAAGGCGTTAGAAAAATTTTGGGAAAATTTGAAAAGTTTTGAAAACTTAAACTTTGTTTTAAAGTTGAAAGTTAAATGATATAATTGTTTTTGAAAAGATAACTAAGTATGATTTGAAAACTTAGTAAAGTATTGTAAGAAGTTTAATTATAAATTTTGAAAAGTTAATAAATTCTGTAATTTTCTTACTTGTAATTTCGAGGACGAAATTCTTTTAAGGGGGAAAGATTGTAACGACCCAGAATTTTATTTAATTAAAATTTGAATATTTAATTTATTTTAAATATTAATAATTGAATTTATAAGTCGAATAAATTTTTATTTGAATTATTGGATTTAATTGGATAATTAAATCGATAATTTAATACGTTAAATTATGGAAATAATTGAAAATTGGGTTAAATATGATTGTAAATAATTTGGAAAATTTTATTTTATCATACTGGAGTTAGAACGATATTTTAGAACTTTTAAAATCGAATTAAAAGTTAATTTGTGAAAATTGAATATTTTAATATTTAATAATCGACTGTAAAATAGCCAATTTTTGAACAGTCTCAGAATTGAACGAAACCAGTTCCATTGGGTCCGTAATATTTAGTTATTACCGGATTTCAATTTTTGTGTCAATCGGAGTTATCGTTTGATCGTGACAGCTCGAAACGCATCGAATTATTTTTAATTTAAATTTGGCGAGTCAAAATAGCCATTTTTCAAAAAGTCTCGGATTTCGACGAAACCAGTTTCATCGGATCCGTAATGTGATATTATTGTAAGGTTTCAAATTTCAAGTCGTTTGGATTTACCGTTTGTCCGGTACGAATTAAAACGCCTAGAAATCGACTTAAATCGGTTTAATTCAAATTGAGCGTTTACAGCCATAACTCGCACATACTTCCGAATTAGCTTCCGAAACTTGTTCCATTGTGTCCGGAACGTGGGATAAACCCTAGGTACGCTGGTTACGGCGTCTAAATCGGAGTTCGGAATTTCCGGGATGAATAGTGTCGCTCGTTCCTTATAAATAGACCCCTTGCCTTCATAATTTGATAAAAATATCATTCTAAACCTAATTTGACCTAGCCGCCACTTTTAGATTCTAAGGCCAGAAATCATCCAATTTCAACCCTTAATCTCTTCCAATCCGTGAAATTTTGGCCAAAGTTGTTAACTACAACATTGAAGAGCATGGAGAGAGCTTCGATTCCATACGGTGATGATCAGAAACTGAGCGACGTGGAGTGAACTATGTGGGGCCGAAACTTGCAGCTGTGCACGCGTCTCGAGGGTAGAGGGGGAGGCCGAGTTGGCCATGGTGGTAGGCGTGGGTAGCTTGCATCGAGTGCTTCGCGATGGCTGTGGTGTGATCGTGTATAGTCGTGTATGGGTGGAGAATAATTAAACCCTAATTCATGTTGAATGGGTTCAAGTTTGCGGCCTCAAACCTGTAGGGTGAACGTGAGTGGGAAGAAGGGTAGGGACGGCCAGATTTGCAGGTGGATGGAATGGAGGGCTATGATTGATTTAGGTTAAGAAAGTTAATTTATGTTGTAAATAGCTTATATAAATCGTGTACGAACTTTAAAAATTCATAACTTTTTCATACGAGGTCAAAAAAATGCAAACTCAGTTGCGTTGGAATCGTATGGACGAGCACTACGCGATGGAGTTGATTTGGAGTCGTTTGGAGTTAGTGAGAATTTCGGGTAAAATTAAACGCGCGTTTAATTTTATTCGAAATAAAAGCTAAAACGAAAATTAAAACCAAGGTGAGAACTTCTCACTCAATCGAATAGGTTTCGATTTTATTTTAAATAGTTAGATTTAAAATATTTGAATGCATGTATGAATGATGAATGATATCTATTGATTGTTAAAATAGACATTATACGCCGTTAGTAAGCGGATGTTATTTAATAAAAACATATACCGCGAATATTTCATAAACAGTGAAATTGGTATTATATATAATATCAATATATATATATATATTGGCATATGTATATATTGCAGTTGTTGATTTCCCGCATTTTTTTGTTTAGCGGATGAGACCCTATTACGCCGTTAGTAAGCGGATAATATTTATTAAAAACATGTACCGCGATAATTTCGTACTGGAGCGAAATTGGTATTGTGCTAATGTTTTTGGATGCAGGAAAACAGGTTGGAGGGATCCAACTGGATTCCTCAACAGTTTTTATTTGATTTCAGATATTTGGATATTTGATTGATTATCATATACGATATATGATGGATCGTTGTAGTCGTGATTGACTATTTGGTGTGTAGCATCATTGGACCCAGATTTTGGGATTTTAAAATGTTTTTAAAAGTGATTTTTGAAAAGATAAAATATTTTTGGAATTGATCCATTATAAATAAATGAACGTTATAATTTTTAAAGTTATAAAAATTATAATTTTTGAGAAATACAGTTAAAAGCTGATTTTTGAGAAATATGAACTAAAGATTTTATAAAATAGTTTAGATTGGATTTTTGAATATATTATAAAAGTTTAAATATAGGATTTATAAAATTTGATTTTTTTATAAATCGAAGGGGTGAAATTTTAAAGGAATTTAAAGACGTTTTAAAGAATAATATAAACTGATTTATATTAAGAGATTTATAAATGGATATTTATAAATTGAAATATTGACATTATAAAACGAGTTTTATAAGTGTTTGAATGATTTGTAAATGAATTTCATTAACGAAGGAAATTTATAGAAGTATATAACGGTGAAGTTATAAATGGAATTTTATAAACAATAGGTTTATAAAATTTGTACAGTTCAAAGGAACGATTTTTGCAAATAAATAAATTATAAGTGTTTGACTTATAATTTGGACTTTTGGTTTATAATTAAGATTATAAATCGAATAGGTAAATAAAGAAGATTTATAAAGGAAGTTGTTATGAAATAAATAGAAATGGAATTTATAGACGTTGTTTTATAAATTCGCAAACGACTTATTTTGATAAGTTAATTGTTATAACTTAGGAATAGAGTTATATTCACATTTTGAATAGTGAATAATCCTTTGAATTAAAATGAATAAAAGGATGGATTTGTTAAAGAAGTATGTTCACGATTTTTGAATAGTGAATAACACGTTAAAGGAAATGTTTTAGAATGTGATGTTTTAAACAGAATTAAAACGATCTAACGATGTTTTAAAGGTGTTGAGATTCGAAAACATAGATTTCAACATTTATTGTTGAAATAGATGTTTCGAGAAATAAAAGGAAATGGTAGACTATAACACTGTTGTTATAGTAAATGATTTCCGAAAGGAAATGTTTTGGTTTAGTATTGGGATTTATATATCTATTTTAATTTCGAATCCATATACTAGTGATTTTGGGTTGTCGTAACGATGTTTTACGCAACATTCGTTTTGGCCCAAGTAAATATGTTTAAGAGAATGATTTTCTTAAAGAATGAATTATATACTTAATTCGATTTAAGTATATTGAATATTTTCCAAGTGTTGAAAATAAAAGAAATTTGTGAATTACTTATGAATGAATAAGTATGGAAATGTTTTCCAATATGAAGTGAATAATTAGAATTTATCTTTTTGAAGATAAATTGAAATGGATAATTGAAATCGTATATGCATGGATATTTTGAAATATAAATTCACTAAGGAATTTATATGAGAAAGTGGAATTTGTATGGAAAATAAATATTGATTTATTTTTGAGGCATTGAAAATTATATATCTTGTAAAGATATTTTGGAAAATAAATAATTTGGAAAATTATTTGGAATCTGGTGATGTATGCATATCCATTGATAGTTCAATAACCGACTATCAATATTTCCCTTTGAATGGGTATTTGATGTGATTTGATTGAATTTGAATGCACACTTATTTTTGAATAAGCGCTCACTATTCGGGTTAACCGGGAAAGGACCATGGGGTCGTATAACCCATTCCGAATATGTGATACGTCGTTGTGAATTGCATTTGAAGATCGGTGTTGAAGACCGGTATTTGCGAGAGCGATAGGATGACCTATCGATTGTTTCTGCACCGAGTCGCGCCGGTATAGAAACTCCCTAAGTGATGGGAAATCCGATCAGGATTGTGAATATCCGGATTGCAAGGACTTCTTTGTAAGTGCCTTCGGTTTTGTTCGATCCCGGAACAGACTTGTATGGATTGTATGTCTGACATTACAAGTTGAGATATAAAGCCGATTTCTTTCAAATATATTTCTGTTGGTGGCGGAGAATTTATTCTTTTCTTAACACCCTTCTCTGTGACGTACGAGCTCAGAGGTTATATAGTTGAAGTTATCAGCGATATATTCCCAGTTTGGTAATGTGACATGCTGAGTGATGCTGAAATGATCATTGTGTTGATTATTTGTGATAGGATCATTTATTTGATCGTCTATCTTAGTGATCATTGTGTTGATCATTTGTTGACCCAAAGCATGGCTTTTGTTTAAAGTATGTTTTTGTGGACGTGACTTCGTCGAGCCTCACACCCCGTGAATGGTCAAAACAGGAAAGAAGCAGCAAGGTTATGAGGGGTAGCACCCTTTAGGATGTGTCCATTTCCTTCTGGAAAAGGGTGGTATCATGGTATGGAGCCCAGATACTTACTCATGTTGAAAACACTTTGTTATGATTGTGTGAATTGATTACGAGCGCTCGGTGATAAAGGTCCCAAAGGACCGGGGGATGGCATATTCGGTCAGTTGTTACTCAGTTAGGAGTAACCCGGCCTTGTGTTGGTAGAGATCCGGTTTGGTTCTCGGGGATGTCCATCCAGAGGCATTCTCATGTGGCAATGGGAAGTTCCTTGGCCTGACCATTTGTTGGAAATCCAAAGAAACAATACGTGACTTGTACGGTTTTAGTTGTATAACCTGCCATGGAATGTGGCGGTAACCTGCTATTGAACATGGTTAGCTATAGTAGGCATACGATAATGGTCGTATGTTGGCTAAGATTTATATCTTTATTTTTGAAATGAATTTACTACACTATGCACTAGTAATAATATCAAATGTTATTTTAAATGCGTATCAAGCATCTTTGACTATCATAAGGAGAAATCTCCTCCGATTCTACGTTTGCATTGTGTGTGTGTGCGGGAGGCCTTATGGTAGTCTCATTTTTAAAAGCATTGCGAATTGATTTAAAAATATTCCTCTATTTTGATTTTAAAGTTAAATAAACTGTTTTGAGTTCTCACACCAGTCTTGCTAAGCTTTGGGCTATGTGATGGGGGATTCTCGCTTCGCGGTTTGGTGGCGAACGGGAGACTCTTGCCCCTACACGTCCTCTTTTAGGGGGTTGGTTAGGCGTAAGCTGTGACAGTCGAAAGGCTGGCCGTAAAAGCAAGTTTGGGATATCAGTGTAAGCCACGGTGGGGCTGGGATGGTTGAAAAGCCTACCGGTTGTGACCGCTTCCTCCGTACTGTTACATTTGGTATCAGAGCTGATGGTTAAGCGACAACCATGGTTCTGTAGGGTATTACTCATTAGAGATAGAGTTAGCAGTACTCTAGAATGAGTTGAGTGTAATAATAGCTATGAGAGCGTATTTGTTAGTGAATATAAAATTGTTTTATATTGTGATGATTGGTTTATTGAGTGGCATATGAACTTTCGTCAGCACAGCCTCGAAACTGAGCCGAAAGGGTTTCTAAACACTTGAATAGAACAATTCGACATAATATTGTTTTAAATTGGGTAAATGAAATAATTTTACTTGATTATATTTTATATATGAAGGAATAATTTTTCAAAATTATTAAAGTGTATATAAGTTGATTGTTAGGTTGTTTGAATAATCTAAATAAAAGAATAATTGTATAAGTAAAAGAATTATAAGAATTGAATTATAATTAAAGTGATCTACAATTGTGAAATAAACTTATATATATAAGAAGTGAAACTATATGAATATATTTATGAATATGAGTTGTGAATAAGAAAGGTGAACTTGAGTTATATAAATGAAATTCAACTTTAGAAATTGAATGAATTGAATGTTAATCAATTAAATGTAAATTTAAGTTGATATAAAATAATGAATATAAGTGTTGATTCATTAAAATCTAATGTTATTAGAAGTTGAATAAAAAAAATGAATGAATATAAGCAAAGGAATTTGGTTGAAATTAATATACATTGATTGTTATATGATTGTTGATTGATTGTATGTAATTCATTAAGTGTTAATGAAATTGGAAGCTAATGTAATTGAATTCAAATTGAAAGTAAATAAATTTGAATAGAATTGAATGTGGATTAGATTTAAATTAGTAAATGATAACTAATTAAAATTGAGAATGAATGTTGATAAAATCCAATGTTAATAAATCAAATATGATTTAGAGTGAAAACCAATTCATTAAATATGAATGAGAATATGAATGAATGTTTATTGGATATGGATGTTAGTTGGTTGATGGTTGAATATATATTGCATTTGTTGTTTTACTACATTGCTATGTTAACATATATAGTTATTATGTTGCTATATGTTGTATATTGATACTATTTTCATATGTGCATGTTCTCATGTTGTTTGTTGAGTTTAGTAGATGCGGATCGCGTTTGCTTCGCATTTGGAGTTCGCTTTAGCGCTATATTAGCCGTATATGCTCGCTAATAAAATATAAGGTACATATCTCGGATTAAATATCGCACTTTTATACTTTTTCCCTGCGGGATGCCTCATTACTTGATGAGATGTATATTTGTGATATATATACTGTCGTTTTTTTTTTGGATCGAGCCGCGCAAAGGAGACTATGGCGAATTTTTCCGGAAATTTAAGGCGTTAGAAAAATTTTGGGAAAATTTGAAAAGTTTTGAAAACTTAAACTTTGTTTTAAAGTTGAAAGTTAAATGATATAATTGTTTTTGAAAAGATAACTAAGTATGATTTGAAAACTTAGTAAAGTATTGTAAGAAGTTTAATTATAAATTTTGAAAAGTTAATAAATTCTGTAATTTTCTTACTTGTAATTTCGAGGACGAAATTCTTTTAAGGGGGAAAGATTGTAACGACCCAGAATTTTATTTAATTAAAATTTGAATATTTAATTTATTTTAAATATTAATAATTGAATTTATAAGTCGAATAAATTTTTATTTGAATTATTGGATTTAATTGGATAATTAAATCGATAATTTAATACGTTAAATTATGGAAATAATTGAAAATTGGGTTAAATATGATTGTAAATAATTTGGAAAATTTTATTTTATCATACTGGAGTTAGAACGATATTTTAGAACTTTTAAAATCGAATTAAAAGTTAATTTGTGAAAATTGAATATTTTAATATTTAATAATCGACTGTAAAATAGCCAATTTTTGAACAGTCTCAGAATTGAACGAAACCAGTTCCATTGGGTCCGTAATATTTAGTTATTACCGGATTTCAATTTTCGTGTCAATCGGAGTTATCGTTTGATCGTGACAGCTCGAATCGCATCGAATTATTTTTAATTTAAATTTGGCGAGTCAAAATAGCCATTTTTCAAAAAGTCTCGGATTTCGACGAAACCAGTTTCATCGGATCCGTAATGTGATATTATTGTAAGGTTTCAAATTTCAAGTCGTTTGGATTTACCGTTTGTCCGGTACGAATTAAAACGCCTAGAAATCGACTTAAATCGGTTTAATTCAAATTGAGCGTTTACAGCCATAACTCGCACATACTTCTGAATTAGCTTCCGAAACTTGTTCCATTGTGTCCGGAACGTGGGATAAACCCTAGGTACGCTGGTTACGGCGTCTAAATCGGAGTTCGGAATTTCCGGGATGAATAGTGTCGCTCGTTCCTTATAAATAGACCCCTTGCCTTCATAATTTGATAAAAATATCATTCTAAACCTAATTTGACCTAGCCGCCACTTTTAGATTCTAAGGCCAGAAATCATCCAATTTCAACCCTTAATCTCTTCCAATCCGTGAAATTTTGGCCAAAGTTGTTAACTACAACATTGAAGAGCATGGAGAGAGCTTCGATTCCATACGGTGATGATCAGAAACTGAGCGACGTGGAGTGAACTATGTGGGGCCGAAACTTGCAGCTGTGCACGCGTCTCGAGGGTAGAGGGGGAGGCCGAGTTGGCCATGGTGGTAGGCGTGGGTAGCTTGCATCGAGTGCTTCGCGATGGCTGTGGTGTGATCGTGTATAGTCGTGTATGGGTGGAGAATAATTAAACCCTAATTCATGTTGAATGGGTTCAAGTTTGCGGCCTCAAACCTGTAGGGTGAACGTGAGTGGGAAGAAGGGTAGGGACGGCCAGATTTGCAGGTGGATGGAATGGAGGGCTATGATTGATTTAGGTTAAGAAAGTTAATTTATGTTGTAAATAGCTTATATAAATCGTGTACGAACTTTAAAAATTCATAACTTTTTCATACGAGGTCAAAAAAATGCAAACTCAGTTGCGTTGGAATCGTATGGACGAGCACTACGCGATGGAGTTGATTTGGAGTCGTTTGGAGTTAGTGAGAATTTCGGGTAAAATTAAACGCGCGTTTAATTTTATTCGAAATAAAAGCTAAAACGGAAATTAAAACCAAGGTGAGAACTTCTCACTCAATCGAATAGGTTTCGATTTTATTTTAAATAGTTAGATTTAAAATATTTGAATGCACGTATGAATGATGAATGATATCTATTGATTGTTAAAATAGACATTATACGCCGTTAGTAAGCGGATGTTATTTAATAAAAACATATACCGCGAATATTTCATAAACAGTGAAATTGGTATTATATATAATATCAATATATATATATTGGCATATGTATATATTGTAGTTGTTGATTTCCCGCATTTTTTTGTTTAGCGGATGAGACCCTATTACGCCGTTAGTAAGCGGATAATATTTATTAAAAACATGTACCGCGATAATTTCGTACTGGAGCGAAATTGGTATTGTGCTAATGTTTTTGGATGCAGGAAAACAGGTTGGAGGGATCCAACTGGATTCCTCAACAGTTTTTATTTGATTTCAGATATTTGGATATTTGATTGATTATCATATACGATATATGATGGATCGTTGTAGTCGTGATTGACTATTTGGTGTGTAGCATCATTGGACCCAGATTTTGGGATTTTAAAATGTTTTTAAAAGTGATTTTTGAAAAGATAAAATATTTTTGGAATTGATCCATTATAAATAAATGAACGTTATAATTTTTAAAGTTATAAAAATTATAATTTTTGAGAAATACAGTTAAAAGCTGATTTTTGAGAAATATGAACTAAAGATTTTATAAAATAGTTTAGATTGGATTTTTGAATATATTATAAAAGTTTAAATATAGGATTTATAAAATTTGATTTTTTTATAAATCGAAGGGGTGAAATTTTAAAGGAATTTAAAGACGTTTTAAAGAATAATATAAACTGATTTATATTAAGAGATTTATAAATGGATATTTATAAATTGAAATATTGACATTATAAAACGAGTTTTATAAGTGTTTGAATGATTTGTAAATGAATTTCATTAACGAAGGAAATTTATAGAAGTATATAACGGTGAAGTTATAAATGGAATTTTATAAACAATAGGTTTATAAAATTTGTACAGTTCAAAGGAACGATTTTTGCAAATAAATAAATTATAAGTGTTTGACTTATAATTTGGACTTTTGGTTTATAATTAAGATTATAAATCGAATAGGTAAATAAAGAAGATTTATAAAGGAAGTTGTTATGAAATAAATAGAAATGGAATTTATAGACGTTGTTTTATAAATTCGCAAACGACTTATTTTGATAAGTTAATTGTTATAACTTAGGAATAGAGTTATATTCACATTTTGAATAGTGAATAATCCTTTGAATTAAAATGAATAAAAGGATGGATTTGTTGAAGAAGTATGTTCACGATTTTTGAATAGTGAATAACACGTTAAAGGAAATGTTTTAGAATGTGATGTTTTAAACAGAATTAAAACGATCTAACGATGTTTTAAAGGTGTTGAGATTCGAAAACATAGATTTCAACATTTATTGTTGAAATAGATGTTTCGAGAAATAAAAGGAAATGGTAGACTATAACACTGTTGTTATAGTAAATGATTTCCGAAAGGAAATGTTTTGGTTTAGTATTGGGATTTATATATCTATTTTAATTTCGAATCCATATACTAGTGATTTTGGGTTGTCGTAACGATGTTTTACGCAACATTCGTTTTGGCCCAAGTAAATATGTTTAAGAGAATGATTTTCTTAAAGAATGAATTATATACTTAATTCGATTTAAGTATATTGAATATTTTCCAAGTGTTGAAAATAAAAGAAATTTGTGAATTACTTATGAATGAATAAGTATGGAAATGTTTTCCAATATGAAGTGAATAATTAGAATTTATCTTTTTGAAGATAAATTGAAATGGATAATTGAAATCGTATATGCATGGATATTTTGAAATATAAATTCACTAAGGAATTTATATGAGAAAGTGGAATTTGTATGGAAAATAAATATTGATTTATTTTTGAGGCATTGAAAATTATATATCTTGTAAAGATATTTTGGAAAATAAATAATTTGGAAAATTATTTGGAATCTGGTGATGTATGCATATCCATTGATAGTTCAATAACCGACTATCAATATTTCCCTTTGAATGGGTATTTGATGTGATTTGATTGAATTTGAATGCACACTTATTTTTGAATAAGCGCTCACTATTCGGGTTAACCGGGAAAGGACCATGGGGTCGTATAACCCATTCCGAATATGTGATACGTCGTTGTGAATTGCATTTGAAGATCGGTGTTGAAGACCGGTATTTGCGAGAGCGATAGGATGACCTATCGATTGTTTCTGCACCGAGTCGCGCCGGTATAGAAACTCCCTAAGTGATGGGAAATCCGATCAGGATTGTGAATATCCGGATTGCAAGGACTTCTTTGTAAGTGCCTTCGGTTTTGTTCGATCCCGGAACAGACTTGTATGGATTGTATGTCTGACATTACAAGTTGAGATATAAAGCCGATTTCTTTCAAATATATTTCTGTTGGTGGTGGAGAATTTATTCTTTGCTTAACACCCTTCTCTGTGACGTACGAGCTCAGAGGTTATATAGTTGAAGTTATCAGCGATATATTCCCAGTTTGGTAATGTGACATGCTGAGTGATGCTGAAATGATCATTGTGTTGATTATTTGTGATAGGATCATTTATTTGATCGTCTATCTTAGTGATCATTGTGTTGATCATTTGTTGACCCAAAGCATGGCTTTTGTTTAAAGTATGTTTTTGTGGACGTGACTTCGTCGAGCCTCACACCCCATGAATGGTCAAAACAGGAAAGAAGCAGCAAGGTTATGAGGGGTAGCACCCTTTAGGATGTGTCCATTTCCTTCTGGAAAAGGGTGGTATCATGGTATGGAGCCCAGATACTTACTCATGTTGAAAACACTTTGTTATGATTGTGTGAATTGATTACGAGCGCTCGGTGATAAAGTTCCCAAAGGACCGGGGGATGGCATATTCGGTCAGTTGTTACTCAGTTAGGAGTAACCCGGCCTTGTGTTGGTAGAGATCCGGTTTGGTTCTCGGGGATGTCCATCCAGAGGCATTCTCATGTGGCAATGGGAAGTTCCTTGGCCTGACCATTTGTTGGAAATCCAAAGAAACAATACGTGACTTGTACGGTTTTAGTTGTATAACCTGCCATGGAATGTGGCGGTAACCTGCTATTGAACATGGTTAGCTATAGTAGGCATACGATAATGGTCGTATGTTGGCTAAGATTTATATATTTATTTTTGAAATGAATTTACTACACTATGCACTAGTAATAATATCAAATGTTATTTTAAATGCGTATCAAGCATCTTTGACTATCATAAGGAGAAATCTCCTTCGATTCTGCGTTTGCATTGTGTGTGTGTGCGGGAGGCCTTATGGTAGTCTCATTTTTAAAAGCATTGCGAATTGATTTAAAAATATTCCTCTATTTTGATTTTAAAGTTAAATAAACTGTTTTGAGTTCTCACACCAGTCACATGACTGACTCGGAGTTTATTGTTTTCCTTCCTAAACTCTGGGTGCCCACCAATTTCCACACGGGCAGTTAAGAGTTAGGTTTATCAGGATATTCTGGATATTCAGGAGTTGTTGGAGGCAAGCTGGATGACATGGCGTATTACTAGTATATAGTATTTTCTTTTCCGCTGCACTGTTTATTGTTGTTGATGTTGTATACTCTGATGATATGATGTAATGAAATGTATAATATGTAATAACTGATAGTTCTTTGTTTAAAGATTATTCATTTATCTATTATATGTTGTTCCGCTGCGAATTGTGAGATTCTAATGTTGTTCTGTTGTTTTCTGTTCCGTCCTATTTTCTTCTGTTTTTCTCCTTTTTCTCTATTCTCTTTTTCTTTCTATTTCTAAATTTTCTATCTTCTTTTTCCCTCTATCTTCTACCTTTTTCTCTCTTCTTTCTTTTCTTAAATTCTTTTTAAAACCCATAACATTCCGTGTTTTCGGCCTTCGATTTCTCGGCAGTCGATAAAGTGAGTATCGATGTTGAATTTTCGAAAGAACGAAAATCCGTTACTGTTACAAGTATGCCATCCCCCGGTTGTACCAACCTTTATCCGGGGCCCCAACATCAATCACAAAGGAATATATATATTTGCGATATCCACATAAGTTAAGTATCTGGGCTCCATACCATGATACCACTTCTATCTAGAAGGGAACGCACAAACCCTAAGGGGCGCTACCCCCAATAACCTTACCGCATCTTTCCTGTTTCGACCATTATCGGGTTGTGAGGTTCGACAAAGTCTCATCCACAAAGCTAGATTTTCACAAAAGCCATGCTTTGATCATCTAATGATCAAATAAATGATCATCAATACACAACAGCACTCAGCGTGCCACACAACCAAATTGGGCGTATATCGCTGATAACCTTCAACTACATAACCTCTGAGCTCGTACGTCTCAGAGAAGGGTGTTAAGCTAAGAGAATAAATTCTCCGCCACCAATAGATATGTATTTGAAAGAAATCGGCTTTATATCTCAAAATGTAGTGTCAGACACACGACCATACAAGTCTGTTCTGGGTTCGAACAGAACGGAAGGCACTTCGTCCAATAAAGGAAGAAGCCCTTGCAAATCCAGGCGTCCACAATCCCGATCGGACTTCCCATCACTTGGGGAATCCCTATATCGGAGCAACTCGGTGCAGAGACAATCGATAGGTTATCCTATTGTTTTTGTAGACACCTGGTCTTCACCACCGGTCTTCAATTGCTCTCCATTGGTCGAATCACTATTCGGAATGGGTAATATGACACAAAGGTCCTTTCCCGGCTAATCCGAATAGTGAGCGTAAATTTTAAAACATGTGAATATGTCATTTACAAAGATTCACAGGTTCGTTGTGGGTTTCGGATAACCAACAGGAATCCGACTCCCTGTCGCATCGAAATTCAAAAGCCGTTTTACGGACCAAAGGGATTTTTTATTCACACAGAGATATATTCATCACAAATAGCATAGCTTGGCATAAAGAATTTAAATCACAAAGCATCACAAATAAAATCAGAGATATCAATCAAATACATTATAGAATAGTTATCAATCATGTCCAGCTAAGATAGCTCAATTGTGTGATTTAGACTAATCAATCACACAATTAATTTCATTAATTATCTTTAATCAATGATTAGTTATCTTATTTAAATTTTATTAAATATTTAATTATCTTCATAATTAAATCATCACTTAATTAATTATCTTAATTAATTCATTCTTAATTGTTCATAAATTAAGTCTAAATTACTCTTATTAATTTATTATTTCCCCAATTAATTATCTTAATAAGTTAACCCCTAAATAATCATTAAATTTTAGGTAATTAATTTAAATAATTTATTTTAAGTAAATCATTTATTACATAAGTAAATCGTTTAATCTTTAACATCATTTTTTTAATTACATTTCATAGCAATTTTTTTTTATAAGTAACGTGACAAGAGTTAATTTGAATTAATTTACTTTAAAAAAATATCTTACTTAATATTAAGTCCTTTTAAATATAAATCAAAACCATCTTTTAAAACATGAATTTTAAAATTTTAGAAATTTCTTGTTTTTATTTGGCAAAATTTCCAGTCTTCTGACTTTCCCTGAACCCCCTTCGAGTCTTCCTCGAGAATTCCTTCTACTTGCTTCGAGTTTCCCTAAAACCTGACCCAAGTGACAACAATTTTCAAAAAATTGATTAAGTACAAAGCTGTGACGCCCCACCTCTATACCTACGCTAGCCAAGGACACTATGGTGTAATGTCGTCAACTATTACGGAGAATAAGGCTGTTGAGCAGCGACCATCTGTATAATTGCTTTGTGCGAGTACCGATATGCCAGATAAAATATAACTTGCATTCTTTTCAAGTGGAAATCCGACATACCGACACAAACTCAAAGCTACTACACAGTGGCTATAATTTTTTCGGAAACAAATATAGAAATAAACATAACACAAATCAGTCACGGATAATTCATATCACAAAGTCGGAAATAGACATGAATATATATAACACATAAAAGTGTTCATCAGAGTAGTGGTCTAAAAGATCCACAATGACACAAAAGAATAGCAACATGTGCTATACAAAAGAATAAGTACACAACTATGAGTCTATATCTCAAATGTATACAACAAAAACTACTAATCTAAGTAGTTAGCCAAAAGTCAGAGTAATGAATCCCTGGGGAGAAGTCAAGCAGAATCCCCTGTAACATCTCGGTCTGACCCGAGTATTATTTCATAAGAAAATAATAAACGGATCAGTCTAGCTATAAATATCAGATGACATGATATAGAATAAGAGATATGGCATAAGCGTATATTAACCATAATGGCATACTACTATAAGTATGTAAATGATAATCAACAGGAGATTAAACAATATCACAGGAATCTTCTCAAAGATCCAACTCCACAAAAAGGTAATGACACACGAATTCACCAATGCACAAAAAATGCTAAAACTTATCAATGAAAATCATGAAAATTGGTGAAGCACAAATTCCAGAAATCAACACACGAAATCCAAAAATCACAAGAAAGGGGAAAGGCCTATCACAAATGGGAGCATAAAGCTCACCAACACGTGTATCACAAACGGAACGCTAATTCCATGGTTGCTAACCATCACAAATTGAGCCGAAGCTCCACAAACGGCCCGAAGACCATGGGTTGCTACCCCACCAATTTGAGTCGAAACTCCACAAAACGGGGTTTAGTCTCCATCGTAGATAAAGAGACATCGCACATTGCTAGTCTAAATCACAAAAATGATCGTCGTTGATCATCAAGAAAGTGTCAATTACACTAAGCTAGTAAATATATGAATTTAGCTTTATGTCCCATAACCACAAGCTTAACTTAAATATTTACGAACAAATTGTAGATCTCCACTAGAAAATTGTCACAAGAGATTCAATCGAACAAGTCCAAGAACTAACCGACGAAGTAAACGCAAGGGTTTCATACCACTTGTTTTACTAAGCCGTTTAATTAGATTTCTCATACGAATGAGGTAAAAGTTTGTATATGCTAGTAGATTGTAAAACGGTTTTATAAACAAGCTTGATATTGAAAATAGAGTTGAAATCGTTTTGATAAAAGAGTTTTGATATTTACTACTAGTTTTGAAACCTTTATATTTTTTTAAAGTGACAAATCACAAAAATGATTGTAGGAACAATCAATCAATAAAATTCACATTCAAAGACGTGAATAAAATCCAAAGAAATCGATACCGAATCCATCAAAATGGATATTTCGAAAATTCCCAAAGAAAATGTCATCAAAGTCGATAATAATTGATAACAACAAAAGGGAAACAACATGAATCGATTAAAGTTGGAAATTCAACAAAATAGGAAATATAGGCAAAATTGGCAAATAGGAGCGGGTTGGTCAACCAGACTCCCTGAGCCGGTTGACCGAACCAAAGATGGAAGTGCTCGGGTAACAGGTCGGTCGCCCGGACTCTGAGCTCGGTCGACCGGAGCCTGTAACCTGTACTACCAAACCAGAGGAAGGAAGTGCTCGGGTAGCAGGTCGGTCGACCGGACCCTGAGCTCGGTCGATCGGAGCATGTTGCCAGCACTCCCATGCCTATCTAATGAATGCTAATCCCTTCCGAATTGCAATCGGCGAGCAACGACACTAAGGATTTATGCCATCGACTACCCGGCCATATAAGCTCTTCGATTCTTCACCAAAAACATAATCAAAACATCAAAGTTAGGATTTTTAAAGAATTGAACTCAAAACACTAAAAATTGGAATATTCACCAAATCAATCCAAAACAAAAGTAATTGCAAAAGAATAAGTGTTAGGAATTCATACCTAACAATTGAAGATAGTTATAGACTAAGATGTGAGATAAAAATCTCACCTTTTCACAAAAACAATGAAGAAGAAGCTTGAAAGCAAAGGGAGAATCAACCACTCTTCAACACAACCAAAATGAGCTTGAATCTATGCTCAAAAAGAAGAACATTCCCAAAGTTAGGTTTAGGAATTTCTGAAATTGATAAGAGAATGAGTTGGAGAAGAAGAAGAAGAGGCATACCAAAGTTTCTTCTATTAGTTTGGAGCTAGAGCTTGATTTGCAAAAGAAAACTAGGGCTTGAGTTTTAATTTCCCGTTCCACTCTCCATTGATGTAAAAGCTTGAGTATAAGGAAAATAGAAAGGAAGTAAATGAAGAGGAGAGGGTTGGGACTGAGTTAATAAGTGGGGTTAAGGGGCTCAGCCCTAACCAAAGCCCTAAGTGAAAAAGTAGCAAAATTCCACTAACTCCAAACATATCAAAGTTTATACTTAAAAATATCGCAAACGGCGTTTTGAACTCAATGGAGGTAGTCCCGAGTCCTAATTCGACCGTATGCAAAAAGTAGATTTTCGGACTATAATCTGAACTAACGATGAAATATTTAAATGAAATATTTAAATATTCGAATCGTAAAATATGCGGGTTGTTACAGACTGCCCTCCTTAAAGAAATTGCGTCCTCTCAATATATAAGACGGAAATAAAAAGTAACAACCATAAATGCATATTAACACAAAAGAATTTTGAAGTAAGAAGTTCATCTCAAAGAGCATGAGAAAGTAAGTCTGGACGCGTTCGCTCGATGAATTCTCTAGATTCCCAAGAACAATCCTTAAGATTTGAGGACCGTTGAACTTTGACAAGCCGAACATCTTTATTTCGAAGTCGTTTGACTTCCGAAGCAATAATACGAATAGGATGTTGCTCAAAAGTTAGATTAGGCGAAACTTCAATTTCTTCCATAACACCGGGCTCAAGAATAGAATCGGAATCTCGAAGGCATTTCCGCAATTGAGAAACGTGAAACACGTCATGAATAGCAGAAAATTGAGCCGGTAACAAAAGGCGATAAGCCACGGAACCAATACGTTCGGTGATGAAAAATGGACCAATACATCGAGGTGCTAACTTTCCCGATCGACTAAAACGCACAACACCTTTCATAGGTGAAACACGAACAAACACCAAATCTCCCATAGAAAATTCTAACCTCCTTCTTCGGTTATCGGCATAGGATTTTTGTCTACTCTGGGCTTCTTTCATACTATGACGAATAGGATCAATCTTTTCTGTGGAATCACGAATAAAATCTGGACCTAAAACCAGCTTCTCATCGGCCTCAAGCCAACGAGAAGGAGAACGACATGGCCTTTCATAGAGTGCCTCAAAAGGAGCCATACAATACTAGATTGGAAGCTATTATTATAGGAAAACTCAACAAGAGAAATGTGATCTTCCCAACTTCCACCAAAATCAAAAATACATGCACGAAGAAGATCTTCAAGAGTTTGATTCACACGCTCAGTTTGTCCATCGGACTGGGGATGATAAGCGGTGCTAAAATTAAGCTTCGTTCCCAAAGCTTTTTGAAGACTCTTCCAAAATCCACTAGTAAACAATGGATCACGATCACTAACAATAGAAGTAGGAAAACCATGCAATTTAACGATTTCCTTGATAAAGAGTTTGGCCAAAAGAGTAACGGTTCGGTTAGACCGAACGGGAATAAAATGGGCGGATTTAGTAAGTCTATCAAATACAACCCATAAGCTATCATGACCCGAATGAGAACGGGGAAGGCCGTCAACAAAATCCATGGAATTTTGATCCCACTTCCAAATTGGAACGTCTAAAGGTTGCAATAATCCACCGGGCCTTTGATGTTCGGCTTTGACAAGTTGGCAAGTCATGTAACACTTAACAAAGTTAGCAATATCAGATTTCATTCCCTCCCAACAATAAAGTCGCTTCATATCCGCGTACATTTTACTACTAACGGGATGAATGGTAAATTTAGAATGATGAGAATCTTCTAAAATATCTTTACGAAGATCACTAATATTTGGCACGATAAGTCTACCAAATTTCCGAATGCCGCCACGAGAAACGATATCAAAGTATTTCAAACCTTCAATATCAATTTTATCCTTAATGTTTTGGCCAAGAAGAGCCAATTCGGGATCTAGCCTTTGAGCTTCAAGAATGCGGTCTAAAAGAGAAGGATGAGCCTCAAGACTACATAAAACAAGATATGAACATAAATCGGAAACTCAATCTCGAATTTCACAAGTGGATAAAACCTCGAGATCATTCCATTCGGATGTCATCATGGAAACAACCGCTTGTTGCTTGCGACTAAGTGCATCGGCAACTAGATTTCCATTTCCTGGAGTATAAAGAATATCAAGATCATAAGATGCAAGAAATTCGAGCCAATGTTGTTGACGCAAATTAAGTTCTTTTTGAGAAAATAGATACTTCAAGGATTTATGATCATTGTAAAGAATAAATTTTTCTCCCAATAGATAATGACGCCAAATTCGAAGGGCGAAAATGATAACCGCAAGTTCTAAATCATGAGTGGCATATCTAGTCTCAGCTGGCTTCAATTGCCTAGAAGCATAAGCAATAACACGTTCTCTCTGCATAAGAACGACACCCAAACCAACACGACTAGCATTGGTACAAACAACAAAATCTTGATTTCCTTCGGGAATCACAAGAATAGGAGCATTGGAAAGGAGTTTTTTTAATTTCTGAAAAGAAGTTTCACATTTGTCCGACCAAATGTATTAAACACCTTTCTTAGTTAAGCTAGTGAGAGGCACGATAATTTTTGAGAAGTCCTTGATAAAACGATGGTAATAACCCGCCAACCCAAGGAAGCTATGGATTTCCGTCACACTCTCCGGTCTCTTGCAATCTTGAATCGCTTCAATCTTTGTAGGATCTACGGAAATTCCAGATTCGGAAATAATATGACCGAGAAACTTCACACTGGATTGGCAAAAATGGCATTTAGAAAATTTTGCTTTTAATTGATTACTCCTAAGAGTTTCCAATACAATCCGAAGATGCTTTTCATGCTCCTCCTAGGTTTTTGAATACACAAGAATATCATCAATAAAGATGAGAACAAATCGATCGAGAAAATCTTTGAAAATTCAATTCATAAGGTCAACGAAATAAGCCGGAGCATTCGTTAAACCAAATGGCATAACAAGCCAT
The DNA here is from genome assembly GCA_030765085.1 of Allium cepa. Taxonomy (NCBI): domain Eukaryota; kingdom Viridiplantae; phylum Streptophyta; class Magnoliopsida; order Asparagales; family Amaryllidaceae; genus Allium; species Allium cepa. The sequence continues at coordinate 325,822,384 of CM060935.1, read as the reverse complement.
TCATAAGATCCATATCGAGTACGGAACGATGTCAAAGGAATGCTATCCTCTGCAATACGAAGCTGATGAAAACCGGTTGTCAAGTCCAATTCTGAAAAGACTCTAGCACCACTAAATTGATTGAATAGGTCATCAATCCGAGGTAAAGGATATTTATTTTTGATAGTAAGATCATTAAGCTTGCAGTAGTCAACGCAAAGCCTAAGTGTGCCATCGGGTTTCTTCACAAAAATAGCCGAAGCTCCCCAAGGCGAGGAACTAGAGCGAATTAATTGCTTCGTTTCCAAATCGGATAATTGTATGCGCATCTCCTCATTTTCTTTATTGGACAAACGATAAGGAGGACGAGTAATAGGTTGAGCTCCAGGGGTAAGATTAATTCTGAACTCAATTGCTCGCTTAGGTGGTAATCCTAAAACGGGCTCAAATATGTCGGAAAATTCACGAACAACGTGAATAAGAGAAATGACGTCTTCCTCATCATCATTATCATCATCACGAGGATTTAAAGAATATAAAGATGCAGATAAAGTGGAATCCGAATCTTTGAGAATAATAGAAATCTGCTTAACAGATTGAGGATGTCGAAGATGAATAGTCCGCTCAGGGCATAGGATATGAGCTTCATAACGGTTAAGCCAATCCATTCCCAAAATCATTCCAAAGCCTAAGTAAAGCATGACATGCAAATCGGCTTGGAAAGAAAAATCGCACAAAATAATCTCCACATCTTTACAAAGCAAACTAATCATTGTGGATCCACCAACCGGATTCGCAATTCTCAAAGAAGTCATTAAAGCAACAACACTTAAAGAAAAAGTATCAACGAGTTCTTTTGAAATAAAAGAATGGGATGCACCCGTGTCAAAAAAAGAACTCGAATAGGTTGATCGCGAAATATAATAATGCCATCAAGGATAGAATGAGACATACCTTGATTATGAGATGTGTTGCCAGGGGCTTGAGCCACATTCAGCTTTCCCTCCCTCTTGCCCTGAAGCTTGGGGCATGAAGATATAACATGGTCGGGACTTTTGCAGTAGCGACAAGAGAGGGACTTTGGACACTTGTTCGCGTAATGGTCCTTCGAACCACAATTATAGCATTCACCACGACCAAAGGAAGAAGTCTTTGCAGCAGGAGTTGCTTGCTTACCCTTTTTGTGGGGATAGGGACCTTTGAATTTGTTTGGCCTCTTCTTGTTGTTGAAGTTTGGTTTGGGACCCACCACTTCAACATCACTTTCCCTATCCGCCTCTTCAAGACGAAGAGCGATATCAATGAGTTGGTCGAAGGGAACTTCTAATTTTAGAAGTAATGGCTTCTTGAGATTTTTGTTTAAACCATAGACAAATTTTTGGTTCTTCTTCAATGGGGTGTTGATGTATTCAAAACCATATTTGGAAAGTGACTCGAAGGAAGCAACATAATCAGTCACGGAGGATTCACCTTGAACAAGGTCTATAAAACGGCGAGCCAAAGTCACCTTCTCAGCTTCTGGCACAAATTTTAATTCAAAGCGTTCCCGAAATTGCACCCAGGTGAGATCCGCTTCATTGATTTCAGAAATAAGAAGTTCATACCAGTCCAATGCTCTTTCTTGGAGCATACTAGAGGCCACCTGAACTCGGTGAAGATCAATGAGGTTCATGCGAGAAAAGATTCAATCGCATGTTCTTAACCAAGCCTGGACTTCAATAATAATTTCAGAACCTTTGAATGGCTTCTCACCCAAGTTGGTATAATCGTTGCACAAACGTGCAAATCCAGACTTAGGATGAATAGGTTCCGAATTAGAACCGGCTGCTTGAGCATTCTTTACTAGATCAAGAAGCTACTGGGTAGACATAAAAACTCCATCTTAGGGAGTAGCACTAGATTGACCGGCGCTGGGACGGCCAGGTCTAACCATTTCTCTTCCTTTAGAAAGAAAGAAAGAAGAAGAAAAAGGTTATTCACCAAATGAATATCAAGCAATCTTGATAGATAAAACAAGGAATCATAAAGAAAATAGGATGAATCGATACGAAGACTCGAATTAAATCCTAAGGCTCGACTCCTAAGAAGGACTTAGGACGATGATCCTTGTTAAATTATTCTACATTGTTCCGAAGTTAGGCTTTGATACGAAGCTGTGACGCCCCACTTCTATACCCACGCTAGCCAAGGACACTACGGTGTAATGCCGTCAACTAGCACGGAGAATAAGGCTGTTGAGGAGCGACCATCTGTATAATTGCTTTGTGCGAGTACCGATATGCCAGATAAAATATAACTTGCATTCTTTTCAAGAGGAAATCCGACATACCGACACAAACTCAAAGCTACTACACAGTGGCTATAATGTCTTCGGAAACAAATATAGAAATAAACATAACACAAATCAGTCACAGATAATTCATATCACAAAGGCGGAAATAGACATGAATATATATAACACATAAAAGTGTTCATCAGAGTAGTGGTCTAAAAGATCCACAATGACACAAAAGAATAGCAACATGTGCTATACAAAAGAATAAGTACACAACTATGAGTCTATATCTCAAATGTATACAACAAAAACTACTAATCTAAGTAGTTAGCCAAAAGTCAGAGTAATGAATCCCTGGGGAGAAGTCAAGCAGAAGCAACTGTAACATCTCGGTCTGACCCGAGTATTATTTCATAAGAAAATAATAAATGGATCAGTCTAGCTATAAATATCAGATGACATGATATAGAATAAGAGATATGGCATAAGCGTATATTAACCATAATGGCATACTACTATTAGTATGTAAACGATAATCAACAAGAGATTAAACAATATCACAGGAATCTTCTCAAAGATCCAAATCCACAAAAAGGTAATGACACACGAATTCACCAATGCACAAAAATTGATAAAACTTATCAATGAAAATCACGAAAATTGGTGAAGCACAAATTCCACAAATCAACACACGAAATCCAGAAATCACAAAAAGGGGGAAAGGCCTATCACAAACGGGAGCATAAAGCTCATCAACACGTGTATCACAAACGGAAAGCTAATTCCATGGTTGCTAACCATCAGAAATTGAGCCGAAGCTCCATAAACGGCCCAAAGACCATGGGTTTCTACCCCACCAATTTGAGTCGAAACTCCACAAAACGGGGTTTAGTCTCCTTCACAGACAAAGAGACATCGCACATTGCTAGTCTAAATCACGAAAATGATCGTCGTTGATCATCAAGAAAGTGTTAATTACACTAAACAAGTAAATATATGAATTTAGCTTCATGTCCCATAACCACTAGCTTAACTTAAATATTAACGAACAAATTGTAGATCTCCACTAGAAAATTGTCACAAGAGATTCAATCGAACAAGTCCAAGAATTAATCGACGAAGTAAACGCAAGTGTTTCATACCACTTATTTTACTAAGCCGTTTAATTAGATTTCTCATACGAATGAGGTAAAGGTTTGTATATGCTAGTAGATTGGAAAACGGTTTTATAAACAAGCTTTATTGAAAATAGAGTTGAAATCGTTTTGATAAAAGAGTTTTGATATTTACTACTAGTATTGAAACCTTCATATTTTTAAAGTGACAAATCACAAAAATGATTGTAGGAACAATCAATCAATAAAATTCACATTCAAAGACGTGAATAAAATCCAAAGAAATCGATACCGAATCCATCAAAATGGATATTTCGAAAATTCCCAAAGAAAATGTCATCAAAGTCGATAATAAATGATAACAACAAAAGGGAAACAACACGAATCGATTAAAGTTGGAAATTCAACAAAATAGGCAATATAGGCAAAATTGGCAAATAGGAGTAGGACGGTCAACCGAACTCCCTGAGTCGGTTGACCGAACCAAAGATGGAAGTGCTCGGGTAGCAGGTCGGTCGACCAGACCCTGAGCTCGGTCGACCAGAGCCTGTAACCTGCACTACCAAACCAGAGGCAGGAAGTGCTCGGGTAACAGGTCAGTCGACCGGACCCTGAGCTCGGTCGACCGGAGCCTGTTGCCAGCACTCCCATGCCTATCCAATGAATGCCAATCCCTTCCGAATTGCAATCGGTCGAGCAACGACACTAAGGATTTACGCCATCGACTACCCGGCCATATAAGCTCTTCGATTCTTCACCAAAAACATGATCAAAACATCAAAGTTAGGATTTTTAAAGAATTGAACTCAAAACACTAAAAATTGGAATATTCACCAAATCAATCCAAACCAAAAGCAATTGCACAAGAATAAGTGTTAGGAATTCATACTAACAATCGAAGATAGTTATAGACTAAGATTTGAGCTAAAAATCTCACCTTTTCACAAAAACAATGAAGAAGAAGCTTGAAAGCAAAGGGAGAATCAGCCACTCTTCAACACAATCCAAATGAGCTTGAATCTATGCTAAAAAAGAAGAACATTCCCAAAGTTAGGTTTAGGAATTTTTGAAATTGATAAGAGAATGAGTTGGAGAAGAAGAAGAAGAGGATTACCAAAGTTTCTTCTATTAGTTTGGATCTAGAGCTTTATTTGCAAAAGAAAACTAGGGATTGAGTTTTAATTTCCCATTCCACTCTCCATTGATGTAAAAGCTTGAGTATAAGGAAAATAGAAAGGAAGTAAATGAAGAGGAGAGGGTTGGGACTGAGTTAATAAGTGGGGTTAAGGGGCTCAGCCCAAACCAAAGCCCAAAGTGAAAAAGTAGCAAAATTCCACTAACTCCAAACATATCAAAGTTTATACTTAAAAAGATCGCAAACGGCGTTTTGAACTTAATGGATGTAGTCCCGAGTCCTAATTCGACCGTATGCAAAAAGTAGCCTTTTGGGCTATAATCCGACTAATGATGAAATATTTAAATAAAATATTTAGATATTCGAATCGTAAAATATGCGGGTTGTTACAAAAACCAATCTGATACAATGCAATTTTAGCTCGTGCATGCCTTCGAGATTCCTTCCACTTTCCGCGATTACTACTTCGAGCTACCTTCTATCTTCCCCCACCAAATCAACCTGAACATAACCCATCGCGTGCACCTGCACAACTGCGCCGGCCACCTCTGACTTAATTTCTGGTCATCCACATACCAACGATGAGGTGCTCGAGCCACTCAAATACTCAAAAATTTGAACAAAACATGATTTCAAAATTTTGTTCCCAAACCCAAAACTGGAGCCATCAACGCCTCAAGCAATCACCACACACTGACACCAGAGATCACCAGATGCCACGCCTTTCCGTCACGAGCTTCCCATGTCAACCACGTTCCTCCACAACTCAACCTCATCTAGTCCGGTGTACCCAAATTGACAAAATCGGCCAATTACTGATCAATGCAAAAAAACTAGGCTAAGCCCTAATTTGATCTCGCATTCAAAACCTAGGGCTTTATAAATTCCACTCGCATTTTTCTAGTGATGTCGAACACTTCTCCTAGCCGTGACGGCGAACTCGAAGCCAACGATCGCTTGAATCATCGGAACTTGGCAAAATTTCGATTTTCTGATCATCCCATTTTTCTCATTGAAAACATAACGAAATTTTTTTGTTTTGCTTTCAAAAATCATCAGTTACAGTAATTATTCCAATAGTTTTACTAAAATCAAAATTCTTGAGGTTCGAATCTTTGCACATTTTAAGTTGTGGCTGTGTTTACACTTTCCAGACAAAAAATAAAACTATGATTCTATGTTTTGATTTATACTGATGTAAACACAGGGAAAATATAATACTTAAATTTGTTTAAAATTCTTTCAGAAGCAAAGAGAGAGGAGAAGACTTGGATTTATTGGCATGGTTTACACTGTAAACCATATTTTACAGGAAACAAAAGAACAACTACATTTCCGAGCAAGTAAGAACACTGGCAGTACCATTCATTCACATGCAAAGAAAATCCACCTTCATACAGGCATTCAAACACAAAAGAAATTAAACAAATGATATGTTTACTCACCTATTTGGAACTGAAAGCAGAAGTAAAACAGAGGAAAGCTATGAAATCCTTTGAACTGCAGTTTTTTTCTTCTTTTTTTTAGCTGGCTTCCTTTGAGCTGTTATCTGCAGTAATTTTTATATAAACTAGTTTAAACTTGATGTATCTACTCATTTAATTTTTATTAACAACAAAATAAAAAGAATTAGATTTACTTACTTAAATCTTAGTTGAAATAGAAATGAGACTCTGGCCTGCAACTTAAACTTTGTGAACTGCAGTTTTTTTTCCTTTCTTTTTAAGTTGACCCCTGAATCTCCTTATCTCTTTGAAGTTTTAGCTTGATTTTGTAGTGTTTGTTGAAGATTGGGATTCTTCTTCTAGCTTGAGAAACAAAAGGGAAATTTGTTACAGATCTTTTTCCTGGATATAGTTTCTTGATTTAAATTTGGTGAGACAATGTAATTTTTTTTTCTTTTGATGATGATTTTTTTTTGTGAAATAAAGATTGCCCAAATTCTTCTCTGAAATGAATAAAAGTTAAGATAGAAGATATTGTATAAGTTTGTTTGCTTTTTAAAAAAAATACTTAAGAAAAGAAATTATTAAAGGACACTTGTTACTTTTCTTCTTTTATTGAATTACATTTGTCACTATGTCATTCTTAATTTAACACTTGTAAAAAAAAAAGATTTTTTTCTTTATTAACATAACAAATCTACATTATATAATTTATTTTTAAACTTATATTTCTTATTAATAAATGTTAGCTTTATGTTAATGTATATTGTCAAAAGAAATTGTTTTGAATTTTTAATACATATTAAATAATTCTCGTAGATATGTATATATGAATGAAAATTATTTTACCAAACACCTTATTTTAAAATTCAAATTCAAATTGAAAATCAATTCAATATATAAATTCAAATCTACCCATGTATGCACACATACGTGTGTGTGTATATATATATATATATATATATATATATAAAGTTAAACTCAAATGATTTTAAAACTTTTAATATTTCAAATTTTAAACTTAAAAGAAATTTGAAATTATTCTTTTATATCATCATCTATTTATTTATTTATTTTTTAAACTTTTCAAAATTTTATTATAAAAGTTCAACATTTACAAATTTTAGATTGATGAATTTTGGTATGTTATAGATTTCCCCTCCTTAAGAAAATTTCGTCCTCGAAATATGAAAGAGAGAGAAAAGTAAACAAAGAATATACGAATTCAGAAAAGAATAGAGAAATGGCTTATCAATTTAAGCCGAGATATCCACCCTTCATTTGGGATAAGACTTTGACATGATGTCCTCTGTCTCCCAAGAACAGTCCTTTGGATCTCCGCTCCATTGCACTTTAACCAGTTTCACAATTTTGTTCCTTAATTGCTTTTCGTCTCGATCCACAATCTTAATTGGTTCTCTTTTAACTGATAAATTTGGCGTGATCTCTAGATCCTGTTGTGTTGCTTCTTCTATAATACTGTCTGGATCGGGCACGTACTTTCGGAGATGTGAAATGTGAAATACATCGTGTACGCCAGATAACCAGTTAGGTAGTTGCACTCGATATGCTAGAGGACCAATCCTTTCCAAAATAGGAGAAAGACCAATGTATCGCAGTGCCACTTACCAGTTTTCCCAAATCTTAACACACCCCGCATTGGAGATACTTTCAAGAAAACAGAATCTCCAACTTGAAATTCTAAAGCTCTTCTTCTGCGGTCGTAATAACTCTTCTGGCGACTCTGAGCAGTTATTAACTTTTTCTGGATAAAATCAACCTTTTCAGTGGCTTTCTTAATCATGTCTGGTCCAAGAACCAGTCTATCACCGGATTCAATCCAGCATGCCGGTGATCGACATGGTCGACCATATAGAGCCTCAGAAGGAGCCATTTCGGTACTGGCTTAATAGCTGTTATTATATGAAAATTCGACTAAATGCAAATAATTTTCCCAAGAACCACCAAAGTCGAGAATACAAGCTCGTAAAAGATCCTCTAATATTCGATCTATCCTTTCAGTCTGCCCATCCGATTGTAGATGATAAGCAGTACTGAAATTTAGCTTTGTTCCCAACGTGTCAAAGGCTTCCCAAAATCTACTAGTGAAGATCGGGCCACGATCACTCACTATACTACTCGGTATACCATGGAGACGGACAATCTCTTTGATATATAGCTCAGCTAAACTTGCTGCTGTCCGAGTGGATTTCACTGGAATGAAGTGGACAGTTTTGGTTAGACGGTCCACTATAACCCAAATTGCTTCATTTCCCTTCTTGGTCCGTGGCAATCCGTCGATAAAATCCACTGATACCTGATCCCATTTCCATTTTGGAACTTCCAAAGGCTGGAGTAAACCCGCCATCTTTTTCTGGTCGCTTTTAATTTGCTGACAGGTAGCACATCGACTCACATATATGGATATATCTCTCTTCATTGTTTTCCACAAGAAGGTTCTTTTAATATCGCTATACATCTTATTTATTCCTGGATGGATACTAAGTTTTGACTTATGACATTCATCTAAAACTTCACGCTTCAAATCAGGGAAGTCTGGAACACATATCCTGCCTTTCAACCTTATAACTCCCCTACTATCCATTTCAAAACTAGTGTCTTTACCTTGGCATATTCCTTAATAAATTTCTCGAAGAAACTCATCGTCATATTGCTTGCTTGCGATCATTTCATGGAGAGTAGGAGTAATTACCAGATACGCAAGAATAACATGCCTTCTACTTAAAGCATCGACAACTACAATGGCCTTTCCAGGCGTATATTGAATATCTAAGTCATATGACGCTAGAAATTCTAACCATCGTTGTTGCCGTAAATTTAAATCTTTCTGGGTGAAGAGATACTTTAAAGATTTGTGATTGGTGAATGGTTCAAAATTTTCACCTAAAACAGAGAGAGTTCATTAAGTATATTTATTTAGTTAAGTTAAATTTCTTATATCGTTAAGAAAGCTGAAAAAGTTCTTACCCAGAAGATAATGTCACCAGATTTTCAGATCGAAAATAACCGCTAAAAGTTCCAAATCGTGTTGGATAATTTTTCTCATGCGGCCGTAATTGTCTACTCGCGTAGGCAATTACTTTTCCATTTTGCATTAGTACTGCACCCAAACTGTCTCCATAAGCATCAGTATAGACGGATAACCCTTGGTTCCCGTTAACGATAGCGAGAACGGGAGCGGTAGTCAATCTCCTTTTCAATTCCTAGAAAGCTTCATCACACTTTGGAGTCCAATTGAATTTAGCATTCTTCATTGTTAGCTTAGTCAGTGGACTGACCAACTTAGAAAAATCCTGGACAAACTTTCTATAATATCCCGCCAAACCCAGAAAACTTCGAACTTCTCTAGGAGTAGTGGGTCGCTTCCAGTCCAGAATTGCAGAAATCTTACATGGATCAACATAAATCCCTTCTTCATTAACGATATGACCATGAAATCTGACTTCTTTGACCCAAAAGTGACATTTAGAGAATTTAGCGAATATGACATTCCTCCTCAATATTTCCAAAACAATTCTGAGATGTTCAGCGTGCTCTTCTTCGATTTTGGAATAAATCAAGATATCATCAATAAATACGAGGACAAATTTGTTTAGTACTTCTCGAAACACACGGGTCATTAAATCTATGAAATACGCGGGAGCGTTGGTTAGTCCGAAAGGCATGACTAACCATTCGTAGAACATGTTAGGACCGCTGAAGGCTGTTAAATGAACACATTCCTCAGCTATACGCAGTTGATGGAATCCTTGAGCTAAATCCGTTTTAGAAAAGAATCGAGCGCCATGAAGTTGATCGAATAGATCGTCGATTCTAGGTAAAGGAAATTTGTTTTTGAGAGTTTGTTTATTGAGATCGCGGTAATCTACACACAATCTCAAAGATCCGTCTGATTTAGCCACGAATACGACGGCTAAACCCTATTCGGAAACACTAGGGCGAATCAATCCTTTTTCTAACAAATCTCCAGTTTGATTGACTAATTCAATTCTTTCCTTAGGCGCCATCATGCGACTTGCGTGTATGACAGGACGGGCATTGGGTACTAAATCAATTCGGAATTCTATTTCTCTTTGTGGAGGTAAGGATTTTACTTCTTCAAATACGTCGAAAAACTCCCAAACAACAGGTATAGACTCCAAACGTGGTTCAGGATATCCCAAGTATACACTAATTTATCTCTCTTTGGACGCGGATCCTCACAAGAGATTTCAATAAAATTTCCAAAGTTTGTTTTGACTAAAATTGCCTGATTATTACAATCTAATTTAGCTTCATATCTCGATAACTAGTTAATTCCAAGTAAGATTTCAAATTCATTAAATTCGAGGATATAAAGATTGATAGGAAATTGATAGCAAGCATATGAAATAGGGACTTTCTTATAATACAAACAAAGATTTGCGGGACCTCCAACCGGATTTTTCACACAAATAGGGTCGTCAACAAATTCAGTTTTAAGTTCTAATTCATTTACGGTTTGTTGGGAGATAAAGCTATGTGAAGCTCCCGTGTCAAATAAAACTCTAACAATTTTATCATAAATAGTAAGGTTACCTTCCAAAACACCTTTTCCTTTATCTGCTTTCGAAGTTGAAGGGTCTTCCTTCATCGCATAAACATTTGCCACCTTTGCTTGTTTCAACACTGGGCAATCCTTAACAATATGTTTAGGCTTGTGACAATTATAGCATTCTCTAGCTCCTTGATTATTCTTCACAGATTGTTCCTTCTTGACTTGCTTCTTCGGGGTTCTTGCAGTAGTTTGAATAATGCCCCTTTTCTTGACAATTATAACAAGTTACATTTCTGGCCGAATTCCCTTGGTTGTCCCTCTTGTCCTTGCCTTGATGTGGCTTCTTACCCTCAAACTTTCTCTTCTTCCAATTCTAATTATTTGAATTTTCGCTTTCCCTTGGAATCTCTTGCATATCCAGGGTGGCCTACCGATATCTCATATCAATAAGATCAGAGAAAGATTCTTTGATGTGTGCGGTCATCCTTTCGTGATATTTCTTGTTCATCCTACGAATAAATTTTTCATTTTTCTTTAAAGGCGTATTTACCAACTCCGGTCCGAAACGGGATAGTTCATTGAACTTGTTTAAGTATTCTTCAAAAGACAAGGCCCCTTACTTTAAGTCCAGAAACTCTTGATACATTCGTGAAATTCCTGCCGATGGCAAATATCGCTTTTCAAACACTTCCTTGAATTGACTCCAAGAAAATTCTTCTTCAGATTCATCTATTGTGATCGTTTCCCACCAAGTCGAAGCTTCATCTTGCAGCTGCCAAGAAGCAATTAGACGCATTTGATCATCCTGCAGCTTAAGCCCCTTAAAAATCTTTTCACACGGTCTTATCCAAGCCTGGGCCTCAATAATTGACTCTTTGCCAGTGAAAGGCCTACCACCCAGCCTTGTGAAATTCTTATGCAAATCAGCCAGATTTGGCTGAGGTTGAGTAGGTACAACTACTTCCGCTGAAGGAGAAACTTGACTAGCTGTTGTAGCACTTCCCTGACTCCTAGCTCTACCTCTGCGTCCACTCATTCTTACTATCTGTAGTTAGAAAGAAACTTGATTTAGAGATTCGGACGAGACATCTTAAGGAATATCAGTAGTTAAAGAAAATAGACTAAGAAAATTTCTGGTTTCAGTCTCGGTTTATACTCATTCTAGGGTATACTTCACCCTATCTCTAATGAGCCATCTAATGTGTTATACTCCGTAGCTAAAGTACTTACTCAACCTTTAGCTCTGATACCACTTGTCACGACCCGAAGTTCAGCGTTTAAAAATCGACATCAAATACCCCACTTGTATTCGACTGCCGGAGATTCGAATGTCGAATTTCAATTCGGACGGAGCTTATAACAACAATTAGATGAATATAAACAGCGGAAAATAAAACTGGTAACATCAATATCCCATATACAACATCATAATGCTATACAACAACGACTTTAACATCAGAGTATTTATATACATATACAACACAACTCCAAATTAGACCATCACAAAAGAACAACATGTGATCACTCCAAGAAAGTCTTCAAAGAGATTAAGCAATAATGAACTTCCAAACTGAGAACTTCGAGATCCAAAAGTTTCAAAATATCTCCAAGTTAAAACCTTCAAACTAGTACCCTCCAAACCATACGACTCCAAAATCCAGCTAGTACCAAAACACAGAAGACCTGCTACTAGGCTGCCCGTGTGGAAATTATGGGCACCCAGAGTTTAGAAAGGAAACAATAAATTCCGGGTCGGTCATGAGACTGGTATGAGTAAACAAAATAGTTGCTTTGAAAATAAAAGCAGTTTATTTTAAGTCAAAAACAAACAAATAGATTTGAAAGAAATTCGCAATGCTTTTTGAAAATGAAACTGCCATAAGGCATCCCGCCACACACATAATGCAAACGCAGACTTGGGGGAGGTTTCTTCTTATGACAGTAAAAAATAATGCTTGATACGAGAAAAAATTCTTTGATATTATTACTAGTGCATAGTGTAGAAAACTTTTCGAAAATATAATATTAATCTTAGCCGGCAAAGACATTCCGAACTATGCCTACTATAGCTACCATGGTTTGTGGCAGGTTACTGCCACGCTGCATGACAGGTTATACAACTAAAACCGTACAGGGTTCGTATTGTTTCTTTGGATTTCCAACAAATGGTCAGGCTAAGGAACTTGCTGGGCCACATGAGTACGCCTCTGGAGGGACGTCCCGAGAACCTAACCTGATCACTGTCAACACAAGGCCGGATTACCTCTATAACTAGGTAACTACCGACACAAGTATGTCATCCCCCGGTTGTAACCAACCTTTATTCGGGGCCCCAACATCAATCACAAAGGAATATATATATTTGCGATATCCACATAAGTTAAGTATCTGTGCTCCATACCATGATACTACTTCTATCCAGAAGGGAATGCACAAACCCTAAGGGCGCTACCCCCAATAACCTTGCCGCATCTTTCCTGTTTCAACCATCACCGGGTTGTGAGGTTCGATGAAGTCTCGTCCACAAAGCTAGCTTTTCACAAAAGCCATGCTTTGATCATCTAATGATCAAATAAATGATCATCAATACACAGCAGCACTCAGTGTGCCACACTACCAAATTGGGAGTATATCGCTGATAACCTTCAACTACATAAACTCGGAGCTCGTACGTCTCAGAGAAGGGTGTTAAGCTAAGAGAATAAATTCTCCGCCACCAACAGATATGTATTTGAAAGAAATCGGCTTTATATCTCAAAATGTAGTGTCAGACACACGACCATACAAGTCTATTCCGGGTTAGAATAGAACGGAAGGCACTTCGTCCAATAAAGGAAGAAGCCCTTGCAAATCCAGGCGTCCACAATCCCGATCGGACTTCCCATCACTTGGGGAATCCCTATACTGGAGCAACTCGGTGCAGAGACAATCGATAGGTTATCCTATCGTTTTTGAAGACACCCGGTCTTCACCACCGGTCTTCACCATCGGTCTTCAATTGCTCTCCATTCGTCGAATCACTATTCGGAATGGGTTACATGACACAAAGGTCCTTTCCTGGCTAATCCAAATAGTGAGCATAAATTTTAAAACATGTGAATATGTCATTTACAAAGATTCACGGTTTCGATGTGGGTTTCGGATAACCAACAGGAATTCGACTCCCTGTCACATCGAAATTCAAAAGCCGTTTTACGGGCCAAAGGGATTTGTTATTCACACAGAGATATATTCATCACAGATAGCATAGCTTGGCATAAAGAATTTAAATCACAAAGCATCACAAATAAAATCAGAGATATCAATCAAATACATTATACAATAGTTATCAATCATGTCTAGCATTGTGTGATTTAAACTAATTAATCACACATTTAATTTCATTAATTATCTTTAATCAATGATTAGTTATCCTTATTTAAATTTTATTAAATCTTTAATTATATTCATAATTAAATCATCACTTAATTAATTACCCTAATTAATTCGTTCTTAATTGTTCATAAATTAAGTCTTAATTACTCTTATTAATTTATTATTTCCCCAATTAATTATCTTAATAAGTTAACCCCTAAATAATCATTAAATTTTAGGTAATTAATTTAAATAATTTATTTTAGGAAAATCATTTATTACATAAGTAAATCATTTAATCTTTAACATCATTTTTTTAATTACATTTCATAGCAATTTTTTTTTATAAGTAATGTGACAAGAATTAATTTGAATTAATTTACTTAAAAAAAAATATCTTACTTAATATTAAGTCGTTTTAAATATAAATCAAAACCATCTTTTAAAACACGAATTTTAAAATTTTAAAAGTTCTGAAATTTCTTGTTTTTATTTTGCAAAATTTCCTGTTTTCTGACTTTCCCTGAACCCCCTTCGAGTCTTCCCCGAGAATTCCTTCTGCTTGCTTCGAGTTTCCCTTAAATCTGACCCGAGTGACAAAATTTTTCAAAAAATTGATTAAGTACAAAACCAACCCGATACAATGCAATTTTAGCTCGTGCATGCCTTCGAGTTTCCTTCCACTTTCCCCGGTTACTACTTCGAGCTACCTTCTATCTTCCCCCACCAAATCAACCTGACACATAACCCATCGCGTGCACCTGCACAGCTGCGCCGGCCACCTCCGACTTAATTTCTGGCCATCCACATACCAACGATGAGGTGCTCGAGCCTCTCAAATACTCAAAAATTTGAACGAAACACGATTTCAAAATTTTGTTCCCAAACCGAAAACTAGAACCATCAACGCATCAAGAAATCGCCACGCACTGACACTAGAGATCACCAGAAGCCACGCCTTTCCGTCACGAGCTTCCCATGTCAACCACGTTCCTCCACAACTCAACCTCATCTAGTCCGATGTACCCAAATTAACAAAATCGGCCAATTGCTGATCAATGCAAAAAAAAACTGGGCTAAGCCCTACTTTGATCTCGCATTAAAAACCTAGGGCTTTATAAATTCCACTCGCATTTTTCCAGTGACGTCGAACACTCCTCCTAGCCGTGACGGCGAACTTGAGGCCTACGATCGCTTGGATCATCAGAACTTGGCAAAATTTTGATTTTTTGATCATCCCATTTTTCTCATTGAAAACTTAACGAATTTTTTTTGTTTTGCTTTCAAAAATCATCATTTACAGTAATGATTCCAATAGTTTAACTAAAATCAAAATTCTTGAGGTTCGAATCTTTGTTCGTTTTAAGTTGTGGCTGTGTTTACACTTTCCAGACAAAAAATAAAACTCTGATTCTATGTTTTGATTTATACTGATGTAAACACAGGGAAAATATAATACTTAAATTTGTTTAAAATTCTTTTAGAAGCAAAGAGAGAGGAGAAGACTTGGATTTATTGGCATGGTTTACACTGTAAACCATATTTTGCAGGAAATAGAAGAACAACTATATTTCCAAGCAAGTAAGAACACTGGCAGTACCATTCATTCACATGCAAAGAAAATCCACCTTCATACAGGCATTCAAACACAAAAGAAATTAAACAAATCATAAATTTACTCACCTATTTGGAACTGAAAGCAGAAGTAAAACAGAGGAAAGCTCTGAAATCCTTTGAACTGCAGTTTTTTTTTCTTTTTTTCTAGTTGACTTCCTTTGAGTTGTTATCTGCAGTAATTTTTATATAAACTAGTTTAAGCTTGATGTATCTACTCATTTAATTTTTCTTAACAACAAAATAAAAATAATTAGATTTACTTACTTAAATCTTAGTTGAAACAGAATGAGATTCTGGCCAACAACTTAAACTTTATGAACTGCATTTTTTTCTCCTTTCTTTTTAAGTTGACCCCTGAATCTCCATATATCTCTGAAGTTTTAGCTTGATTTTGTAGTGTTTGTTGAAGATTGGGATTCTTCTTCTAGCTTGAGAAACAAAAGGGAAATTTGTTGCAGATCTTTTTCCTGGATATAGTTTCTTGATTTAAATTTGTTGAGACAATATAAGTTTTTTTTCCTTTTGATGATGATTTTTTTTCTGAAATAAAGATTGCCCAAATTCTTCCTTGAAATGAATAAAAGTTAAGATATAAGAGATTGTATAAGTTTGTTTGCTTTTTATTAAAAAAAATAAATACTTAAGAAAAGAAATTATTAAAGGACACTTGTTACTTTTCTTCTTTTATTGAATTACATTTGTCACTATGTCATTCTTAACTTAACACTTGTAAAAAAAAGAGATTTTTCTTTATTAACATAACAAATCTACATTATATAATTTATTTTTAAACTTATATTTCTTATTAAGAAATGTTAGCTTTATGTTAATGTATATTGTCAAAAGAAAGTGTTTTGAATTTTTAATACATATTAAATAATTCTCATAGATATGTATATATGAATGCAAATTATTTTACCAAACACCTTATTTTAAAATTTAAATTTAAATTGAAAATCAATTCAATATATAAATTCAAATCTACCATTGTATGCACGCACACACACACACACACACACACACACATATATATATATTTATATATATGAATAAAGTTAAACTCAAATGATTTTAAAACTTTTAATATTTCAAATTTTAAACTTAAAAGAAATTTGAAATTCTTATTCGTTTATATCATCATCTATTTATTTATTTATTTTTGAAACTTTTTGAATTTTTATTATAAAAGTTCAACATTTACAAATTTTAGATTGATGAATTTTGGTATGTTACACTGGTGAGTGGCATGTGGCCGTGCATGGTGGTCGACGTTGTGTTCGTGGCGGCTCTGTTTGCTCGATTTGGAATGAGCAGTTAGGGTTTGAGAATAGAGTCAACGATGCTGACGTGGACAGTGATGTGTTAGAATTTTGGGTTTATTTTATTTGTTTTTAAATTTAAAACTCAGTGTTCTAATCATCATAACTCACACATCCGAGGTCCAATTCATACGCGGTTTTCTCAGCTAGGATCGTACTGCAATTCCGAACATTTTGACACTAGTTTGGAAGATTCCGGGACTGTTCAATTTTTGTATTTAAATTGGATTTAAATTCAATTTAAATTCAAAGGTGAGTGTTTTAACCCACTCACAACTTCTAAAATTTCTTATGTTTGTTACATTAAATTTATGATAGGATTAGAAATTTATTTATAGTTGTTTGGTAAATTTGTTGTTCCTGTTAATTTATTATATTTTGAATTAAATTGTTATTTAATTTATTACTGAATTTAAATTGCTATTAAATACCTGTTATCGAAATTTGTTATTGTTGAAACTGACTTATTGAATCGTATGCTGATTGTGATTGATATTTGATGGTTAATATTGGATGATCGGATGATATTGATTTGTATATTCTTATAACTGCAAGTTCCCTATGGGTTGAAATGATACATACCTGAATGATCTATAGATTAGGGAAAAATCATTATGGGTTGAAACGATAGACTCGAGTGATTTTATGGATTTTACTATTATTTAGGGATTATAGTTTGAAATGATATATAACCATAAAATTTTAAATTGCAGATTGAAATGATAAATATCCGTATCACTTGACCCTATGGTAAAGTATTATATACGGACATCAAATTGGTTAAATTTAATGAGTTCAAATCCTTAATTTTTGAATTTAGTTGAACGATATTTTGAAATAAATTTGTTTTATATTTGAATTATTACTGAAAAACAAGTTATGTTGAAATTTGTATTGGTTGAAGGAATTGTTTAAAGAAATATGATTTAAAATTTTAAATTTGATTTCTGAAGTATAAATGGAAATTTACTGGAATTGAGTTATTCAAATTGTTTGAAATATAACTTTGAAATATATTGGAACGTGAGTGATTTAAATTGATATTTCAAACATGTTTTGGAAGCAATATAAAATTTAATATTTTATTGAGAATATGAAATTTGAAAATTTGGGATTGGGTTTTGAGGTACTGAAATGGTCCAAATGTTTTAGAATTAAATAAATAGTTTAAATTGATATAAATTTCAAATTCATATTTTTAATATAAACTGTTTTAAAAATATATTATCTTAAAGACTTTAATTATTAAGATTCTCAAACTTTTAAACTAATTAACCCATTTTAAATTATTTTTAATCTAATTAATCTATTTTGAAGCTATTTAATCTATTTTAATTCCAATTAATCTATTTTAAATCTATTTAACTATCCTAAATCAATTTAACGGTATCTTTAATCTTTAACTAAACTATTTTAAGTATTTTACTAATTATAGCTATTTTAACTATTTATAACTATTTTAACTATTTATAACTATTTATAACTATTTAAACTATTTTCTAAACTTTCAGAGTAAAAAAGGGCAAGTGTTATATTCAAATTCATTGGTTAAAAGCTAATATAATGAAATAATGAAGTAACCTAATTTGAGATTTATATAACATATTTTGAATAGGTACGATGATTTTGAAGTAAGAATTTAACCTACTTTGGAAATATGATTTTTGAAAGAAATTATGATTTTGCAAACGGTATGATTTTAAAGTGAACATGGTTTGGAAGTGAATAAAATTTCGAAAGTGATGTGGTTAGAGTTGACGCATGTGTCTGCTTAAAGCGTCCAAAAAACAGGTCGTTACAGTTGGTATTAGAACTTTAGTTTAGCGATAACCTTAGCTTTGTGGGGTCTGACTCATATTAAATAGGGTAGTAATACCCTATAATGAGTCGCTGAGTGTATATATATGAGAGAGTGTATTTGTTAGTCTTATAAAAGGTTTTTATATTGTGTTAATTTGTTCCGTTTTGTATTTATAAATTTTGGTTGGTGCATATAATGCTATGACATCGATAGGGATTTCTAAACACTTAATTGGACAGACCGAAACAATATTGTTTTGAACATAGGTGAATGAAATAATTTTTCCTATTATATTTTTGTATAAAAAATAATAAATTTTATAAGTGATATATTTGATTGTAATATTTTTTTTGTTAAGTAGTGAACTTTTTAGATATTGGTTGAAAAATAAGCTTGTAAATAAAATGAATATAAACTAAAATTTGAGAACTTACTTTCCAAGATTTTTGAAAATTTCTTGCAAAGGATTTGGAATATAATATTTGTATTATTTAAAGTATTTTTGATATAATATTTCAATATAATTTGAAGTAAATGTTTTAAAGTAATTTTGGAAGGAAATGAATTATGTACTCCCCTCTCTGTCGTTGGAAAATAATTTCGGTGATGAGTGCACGTATCATCGACGTTCATTTCTGAGTTTCAAAGTGGGAAAACTATTGTAGTAGTTTTACTACACATTTATTTTGATAAACAAATATTTATTTCAAAATTTAAATATGGTTGGATATAAAAGATATGATTATATATATTTTGAAATAACTGAAATTAAACCCAACATTTAGTTCTAAATTTTCCATAAACTAGAGATTTCAATTATTGTACTGAAGTAAAATCTTGATAATTGGAACTTCTAAAATAAAAGTAAGGAATTAAATGCAAAATTACACTTGAAATATATAATAATTGTAACTTCGAAATAAAAGGATATGAAAATAAGAAATGGAAATTATTGGACATTTATTTACTCAAATGAAATAAGTTAAACTTGTGTAACTTTCAATTTGCATTCTTAAAAACATAAATATAACTTACAAAAATTATTAAAAGTTGTAATGTTTAGTAAGAAAATGTAATAGAATATTTTATAAGTAAAACTTAAAGTAATGAAGGTGTTCAATGAAATTCTTTTATAAATAAGAACTATGATATTATAGTTATTATAAACTTAAGTTATAATTGAAATGATACTAATTAAATATAATAGAAAATTGAGTATTATAAATAAATGTAAATAAACTCAAGTTAATGGTTGAAGTTATTTATAATAAATGCGATGGTCCCGAATTTTTGGATATTTGAGATTGAGATATTTAGTTAATTTTAAATATTTAAAAGTCAAGTTTCAACCTGAATTTCAAATATCATTGTTTATCGGATAATTAAATTATTGAATTTAATAATTTGAAATTGGATAAAATATTGAATGTGCATTTTTAAGCCTGTTAAAAATAATTTGAAGGCTTGTAAAATTTATATTGATAATACTGAAGATAGCAGAAGTGTTAAAATTGAATTTGGAAGTGTTTTGTTCAGTTTTGAAAATATATTGTTTAAATCGATATTTAAAAATAGCCTTCCGAGGCACAGTCTCGAAATTTGACAAAACCGGTTATATTGGATTCGTAATAGTGTATTATTATCGGATTTCAATTTTCGTAGTGATTGGAGTGATCATTTGGTTGTACGTTAAGTAAATGCGCTGAGATTTATGTCGAAAATTCAATATAATAACTGGATCCAAAAAGGTATCTTCTCCATATGATCGAGTTAAGACTCGATACCTTTTCCATTGCATTCGGAATAGGGGTTTAACATTATAAATGCCTAGTAGCACGCCTCGATGGGAGATCGAGATTTTTGAGGTACGGAATCACGATGATTTAAATTTGAATTTAAGATAAATATATTGGAAAATTTTCACGTTTCGATTCCAACGCCATCTGTCACTCATGCTGTAACGACCGTGATTTTATTACCGTCGTAATAAATATTTAAAAACTTGTAACGACTGTGATTATTGGAATTACTGTCGGAGAAAATATTTTAAATAGAAATTTTAAATTTACAATTTTGAAAAAAAAATAGCCGAAGCGTTTTCATTTCCATTTTCTTAAAAGCTTGATTGATGCATTAATGGCAGCACCAAACACTTGAATCTGGGTAGCTAACCTTGAAGCCAAATTTTTTGGTGAGTTCAAACTCACTTTTCTAACTTATTCTCGGTCGTCACTTGCGTGCACTATTATTCGAAACCAGGGGATGTCTACATATAATAGGTTATGTACATGCATTAGTTTGTCTAAAATATTATATGCATGCAGGTGGCTGTGTGAAAAGCCATCTGGAAATCATTGAATTTCGTTAGCTTCAGTGAAGCATTCAAAGTGCGGTCTGGAATATCATATTTTCCAACTTCACTTGTGAATTACACAAAGTTTGCATGGGTCATTTGCACGTTATTTCGTGTGTAAGGAAGTACTACTTACAATATGCGAAAGTGTTGTCCAGGTTATTAATAAAAATTTTACGTGCAAGTAAAACAAGAAGCTAATGTCAGGCCTTTATAAACAATAGTAGTGTGCATGGTCAATAGTACTGCATGAAAGCCTAGAAAATGGTTTGCATTTTTGCATATCAGGTAGTATTAATACATTTCATTTTTTTCTTTTATCTAAACCAAGTTCTAGTAGCTTTATTGTATAATTTTGTTTATGCATACGGTGATGGAAAAGTTATAATGTGAGAATCCAGACCCCCTTCATTTTTGCATTCTATGTTTGTAAGTGTTCAGTTATAGATATCACCATTTGCACACTAGTTTATAGTAGTAGTGCCAGGACAATCTGCTTACTTTTATTAATTGCATGCATTCGTTCATTCTAGTATGTATAATGTTCCCACTGTAAGTTACGTGCTGTGCTGTGTTCAAGTTTTTATTTTTGGCGTTTACATATGCACATTGCTGACACATTCAGGTAGTAAAGCAAAATTTTGAAACCAAGTGTGAACGCATGTTCTAATTCCAAAAAGCTAACATAAACACCTTTTTCCATCATCATGTTATGCAGTGGACCATTTTTGTTACTGTAAGTACGTTTGCGTTCATAAAGCAAATGTATGTTCCTTGCTGTCACTTTGGTTCACAGCTGCACACATTGTTTCTGCACGTCCTTTATCTTTTTTGCTTCACTTAAGCATGTGGCATTAAATGGAAAGTGTACAAAGAGATAGCCAACACTTATTCCCCTTTACTAGTGCAAATTGAAGAGAAAAAAAGGAATTCTCTGCAACAAATTCTCCTTGCTCATTTTCAGTTGTCCAAGAAAGGCATTAATGGTAGTAATCGTGGTTCTCTTTCTTTCAGATCTCGATCATCTATTTTAACTAAGCCAATAATTTCTATCAGTTTTTTTTTGTGCGTGCAATTTCTTTGTACATAAATTAACTCCAGTGTATTGTTGTGTGAGCCAAACCTTAGTGTCAGGTTACATAAAAAGGTTTGTTTCTTTTTGCATTGTAAGCTCAGGCGAACCATCATAGTTCAAGTGTATTAACCATCATAGTTCAAGTGTATTTGTAGTAGTTGTCAGGTCATTGTGTGATAACTTCATAAATAGCAAGCATATAAATCCAACTATGGGTCTCGCCTAAGGGTTAACACGTGAATCATACCTGTTAGACATTTGATTTCTTGCATT
Organism: Allium cepa; assembly: GCA_030765085.1. NCBI lineage: Eukaryota > Viridiplantae > Streptophyta > Magnoliopsida > Asparagales > Amaryllidaceae > Allium > Allium cepa. The sequence goes on along the minus strand of CM060935.1, from coordinate 325,800,106 downwards.
TGGAGTTGTGTGGTCATCTGGTTGCATTATTCAGCTTGTACAAAGAATTTGTGCAGGCTATTTTTGAAAAAAAAAAATTGGTGCATGTTTGAAAGATATGTATAAAGTCCAGATGACTTTATTACATAGGGTACATGAAAATTTTGTGGAGCCAATTTGTTGCATGATGTGGAATAAAAATGGTGTGTAATTGTACACATTAGTCTAGACTTATATGCAATTTCTTCTATTGTGAATAGTATATTTATTATATGATAGTATGCATTCCATTTAAAATGTTTTGTAAGCCATTGGAGTAGCCATCTCAAGCTTGTGCGCATGTATATAGTGCACATGATATTGGTTGCGTGCATATATGTGGGAGTACACTAGTTCATGTAGTCCAAAAGAATATTGTCTTCAGTGTGTGTTCATGCATGCAAAGGAATTTCTTTTTTTTAGCTTTTGAGCATGCACGTGTAGTTCAGTTAATCTTTTCCTCGGTTGCAATTCACTTTGGAGTATGCATGTAGTTAGTGATTCTGAGAGGTGTTTTATATGTGGCCAGATTTGTTATAAACTTTGTTAAAGGTTTATAACTGCATCCAACAAAAATGTGTAACGGCCACTTAAAGTTGCATTGCTTTAGTGCATTTTTGTCGTGATAGCATCATTTGGGATGTTATTGCAAAGCTATCAAATATTTTAATTAATTTATAGCAATAGTGCAGTCTGATGAACATTTTCTTTGACCGGTGTTACGGTTTAAAACGTATTTTTGCGCCGTTATTTTTATAACGGAATTTGTACGCCGATACTATATTTTTGAAGAATGTCGTTTTAGTGACATTTTTGGTTAATAAAAATTACTGTTATTTTAACGTCATTAACTATTAATTTAAAGTGAATTTTTAAGCAGTTATCCCACAACGCCGATTTGATATCCGTTTTTCCGGTGTTTTATGCAGCGCAATTTCCTCGTCGAAATTGCTACAGATGTTGTGTTTCATCACGTGTTTTCAAAATCGTTTTAAAATAAAATTGTTTTCAAAATTTTTACAGTTTGCGCTTTCAAAAGAATGAGGAAGCGATTTAAACGCTTCAACAAAAATGAGGACTATGAACCCTCACTTTTACTGATTCGGTTAATTCCGGACTTGTCCGTTTGAGAACGTAAAATGTTATTTGTATAAAATACACAATTTTTCACTTTCAAGGAAACGATGAAGAGATTTAAACGATTTAGAAAAAGTGCGGAGTATGGAACTACACTTTCACTATTTCGGTTAATTCCAGACTCGTTAATTGAAATATTTGCTGTTGTTTGATGATTTTGATGATTTTGTTGGGCTTTCGAGCCACTATGCTGGACCTTCGGGTCATATGATGGACCTTCGGGTCAAATACCAGTACTAGACCTTTGGTTCATATGTTGGACCTTCGGGTTATTTGTTGGTCGCCAAAAATTATGATGACAGTACTAGGTAGGCTTCAGCCATATGTTGATGCACGTTCGGTGTAGCTTTGACTCGCCATATGATGGGATCGATCCACTTTTATGTTGATTTTCTAGTTATCTATTTTTGATTTCTAGATTTTGTGAATTTCTGTTTTGAATTCAATTGTGAATTTGAAAGTTGATTTTGATGGAGTTTGATGTGATTTCTTCCTTTAAACTATGTTCATTTCTTATGTTGAATAGTCTCATTCGAGATTATTATTATTTTGCTTGATGTTATTTATGATGCATTCACTTCTAAGAATAAATTAGACTGATCCGTTTATTATTTTCTTTTAAATAATACTCGGGTCAGGCCGAGTTATTTCAGGATAGTCGATATCTCTGATTCTTTAGCAGCTTCAGCTTTTGGGATCTCACATCATCTTTTGTCTAGCCTTCGAGGAGTTCTTTTGGTTTATTAGTTCCCATCTCATGTATGTTATGATGTATATGTACATTTGGTTCATGTGAACTATCGATTGTTGTAGCATGTATTCCAGACTTGTCTTCCGCTATATATATATCTGATAGTTCTGTTCTAATGTGATTATACTATCGGTGTTGTTGTGATTATGAATTGTTCTAGATTTTTCTTTAGCCACCGTAGTTTCGTTTTAGATTTGGATTGAATTTATATCTTTGGGAGTAAGTTATACAACTCCTATCGATGTAATCAACGCTCGTCTAAGGCATAAATACAGATGGTCGCTTCTAACAAGCCTTATTCTTCGCAATAGCAAACGTTATTACTTATAATAACCTTTGTTATTGTGAGCATAGAGGTGGGGCGTCATAGCTGCTATTAGAGCTGAAATTCAGAATAAATTGTAATAAACACAGAACAGAACAGAATGGAACATGCGTTACAACTATTCGAGGGTTTATTCGTGCTTTTCTAATCTATTCCTTCCACTTTAACATGTGGAGTATGTCTAGGAATAAATCTCATATTTCGTAGTATTCCATTCGTTAAATTTCTTATCAATTGTGTATTGTTTTAACTAATCCTTACCTTCTCTTGTCTCTCAGCCTATGTCTGGAAGAGGTAGAGGGAAGCGTTCTTCTGTAGGCCCATCTAGTGGTTCTCATCGGGACGGAGTCTATATGTTAGCTGATCAGTTTATGGAGCTATTTCGGGTACTCAGCCTCCTGTTGCTACTCCCGCAGCTCCTAATCACAAGTCTACCTTCGCCCGCATGTGGACTATTCCCACCTTGGGGGTCATCCTTTCAAGGGATCGGAAAGTGTAATGGAGGTTCAGACTTGGTTGCGCACTTCTGAGCGCATATTTTCTCGGATGGATCTTTCGGATCATCATCGCGTTCTCATGGCATCTAGTATGTTGCAAGAGTGTGCGCTTGATTGGTATGAGCTCTTTATTGCGGAAGTTGATGAGTCCTCTCTCCCTTGGATTCAGTTTAAGGAACGCTTCGAACTTAAGTTCGTTCCTGAATTAAAAAAGGCTAATCTTGCTCGTAATTTCCTTGAGTTGAAGCAAGGAAAGTCCTCTGTTTCTGATTATGTTGCATCTTTCGTGACCTTATCCAAATACAGAGTTAAGTTAATTAACACTCCGCGTAAGAAGAATCTTCGTTTTGTTGATGGTTTGAAGAAGTATTTGAAGAAAGTTCTTTTGCTTCAGCTTAAGCTCTCTTTTGAGGAGCTTGTTGATTCAGCTCTTTGTCTTGAAGCTGTTGAAAAGGAACGTGATAGTGGTGATGACGTTGAGGTTTCTAAGAACCCCAACAAGAAGAGGTTTCCATTTCGTAAGCCTAATTCTTCCAACCAGAAGAAGAAGAAGCAAGCTACCTCTAGTTCTCTGCCTAGTAGTGCACCTTCTATTCAGAGGGCGTGCTATAATTGTGGTTCTTTGGATCATCTTCTTCATGGCTATCCTAAGCCTTGCATTTGTCGTTATGCAAGAAACAAGGTCATTGCGTTTCTGATTGTCATATTGCTCCTAAGGGTTTCAAATCTGGGAAGTTTAATGTTGCTAAAGCTTCTGGTGATTCTTCCAAGTCAAAAGGTATTACTCCTTCTGTTTTGGAGGGTTTTATTTTATTTCATGGCCGTTCTATTAGGGTTCTTTTCGATATGGGTGCATCGCATTCATTCGTGTCGAAGGAGCTTGTTGATATTATTCATTTGGAGGTTATTACTCTTTGCGACCCTTTGAGGATTGTAAATCCTATTGGTGGATCCACTACTCTTGGTTTGTTGTGTGTTGATGTGGAGATTATTCTTTGTGGCTTTTCCTTTCATGCAAATCTGCATGTTATGGATCATCTTGGTTTTGATATGATATTGGGTATGGATTGGCTCGTCCGTTATGAAGTTCAAATTCTATGTCCCGAAAGAACTTTATATCTCAAGCATCCCGATGCTAGCGAGCAGTTATCTATTATATTTTGAAGCATGGATCATACTTTGAATGCTCTTATTTCTTCCTTCGAATCGGAGGATGACCTAGATAATATTCCGGTTGTTTGTGATTTTTCTGATGTTTTTGAGCCTATTTCGATATTGCCGCCTAAGAGGGCAATTGAGTTCCGTATAGATCTTATCTCTGGTGCACATCCTGTCAGTCGTCCTCCCATGAGGATGTCTGTTAAGGAAAATGAGGAACTCAAGCAACAATTATCTGAGTTGGAAGCCAAGCATTTTATTCGTTCTAGCTCATCTCCTTGGGGTGCCATCGTTGTCTTCGTTAAGAAGCCAGATGGTACTCTTAGGCTTTTCATTGATTATCGCAAGCTTAATGAGCTCATTATCAAAAATAAGTATCCATTACCTAGGATCGATGACAAGTTCGATCAATTAAGTGGCGCTAAACTGTTCTCCCAACTCGATCTTGCTACCGGTTTTCATCAGTTACGAGTTGCGAAAGATAGCATTCCTCTTACCGCATTCTGCACTCGTTATGGTTTTTACGAATGGCTTGTTATGCCATTCGGTTTGAAGAATGCTCCGGCGTATTTTGTTGACCTTATGAATCGGATATTCCGGGAATATCTCGATAAGTTCGTCTTGGTTTTCATTGATGATATTCTTATTTATTCCAAATCTGAAGCCGATCATATTCAGCATTTGGAGATTGTTTTGAGCACTCTTCGTCAGCATCAGCTATATGCCAAATTCTCCAAGTGCCACTTCTGGGAGAATAAGGTAAAGTTTCTCGGTTATATTATTTCTTCCGATGGTATTTTTGTCGATCCTTCTAAGATCGAATCTATTCAGAATTGGAAGAGGCCCGAGACTGTTACTGAGATCCGTAGTTTTCTTCGATTGGCAGGTTATTATCGCCGGTTTATTAAGGACTTTTTCATGTATTGCTTTACCGCTTACCACTCTTACGAGAAAAGCTGTTCCTTTTATTTGGTCATATAAGTGTGAAAATTCTTTCTTGAATTTAAAGGATTTCCTTACTCATGCTCCTATCTTAGTGGTTCCCGAAGAGAATCATGATCTTGTTGTTTATACCAATGCTAGTGGTTATGGACTCGGTGCTGTTCTTATGCAAAAGGATAGAGTAGTTGCCTATGCTTCTAGACAACTAAAGCCTAATGAGATTCGTTATGCTACCCATGATTTGGAGCTAGCCGCCATAGTCTTTGCTCTAACGATTTGGCGACATTATTTATTGGACGAGCGTTTTATTCTCTTCACTGATCACAAATCTATGAAGTATTTATTTACTCAGAAAGAGATTAATACGAGGCAACAGCGTTGGCTCGAATTTCTTGCTTCATATGATTTCGATATTCGGTATACCCCTGGTAAGGGTAATCGAGTTGCTGATGCGCTTAGTCGCAAGCAGCAAGTTGTCGTTTCCATGATGCTAGCAGAGTGGAATATTTTGGAAGCTTTATCTATTTGTGATGTTAGAGACCGTCCTTCAGTTTCTGATTCTCCTGTGCTTTTATTTAGCATGGAAGCTTATCCAAGTTTGTTGGATCGTGTTGCCGATGCCTAGAAACAAGATCCACATATTTCTTATCTTATTCAGAGTTGTAAATCGGAATCCCTAAGTGATGATCTAAAGGATTTCGATATTGATGTTCATGGTTGTATTCGGAAGAAGGGAAAGTTGGTCGTGTCTAATGTTTCTAATCTTAGGGATGACATTCTTGAGGACAGTCATCGTTCTAAGTATACTATCCATCTGGGTAGTAGTAAGATTTATGCTGATATGAAACGCTTATACTATTGGGAGGGTATGAAGCATGATATTGCAAGTTATGTAAGTCGTTGCATGACTTGTCATCTTGTTAAAGAAGAACACCAGCGTCCCAGTGGTCTTTTGCAGCCTCTTGAGATTCCATTGTGGAAATGGGATCAGATTTCCATGGACTTCATTGATGGTCTACCTCGTTCGAGGTCGGGCCATACTAGTATTGGGTGATTGTTGACAGATTGACTAAATCAGCCCTTTTTATTCCTATCAAGTCCAATCGGACTGCTCCTTTGTTGGCTAAGCTGTTTATTAAAGAAGTCGTTCGACTTCATGGTGTGCCTAGTTCTATTGTTAGTGACAGAGATCCGCTTTTTACTAGTGAATTCTGGCAGAGCCTTCAGAAAGCTTTGGGCACTAAGCTCAATCTCAGTACAGCTTATCATCCACAGTCTGACGGTCAGACTGAAAGGGTGAATCAGGTTTTAGAGGATCTCCTTTGAGCTTACATTCTTGATTTTGGTGGTAGTTGGGAAGACCACTTGTATCTTGTTGAATTTTCTTATAACAACAGTTTTCAATCAAGTATCGGTATGGCTCCTTTCGAAGCTCTTTATGGAAGACCATGTCGATCACCATCTTGTTGGTTGGAATCGGGGGAAAAGTTAGTTCTCGGCCCCGATTATATTCGTGATTCTTCTGAGAGGATTGATATTATCAGACAATGAATGAAAGAGTCTTAGAATAGGAAGAAATCTTATGACGATCATCGTAGGAAGCCTTTGGAATTTTCTGTCGGCGATCTCGTATTCATTCGTGTTTCCCCGATGAAGGGTGTGGTGCGTTTTAGTAGCTCTGGGAAATTGTCTCCCCGTTATATTGGACCTTTTCCAATTACGGAACACATTGGCCCAGTTGCTTATCGTGTATCGCTACCTGTCCAGTTTTTGGGAATTCATGACGTATTTTATGTATCCCAGCTTCATCGATGCCTTCGAGATTCAGATTCTATTATCGATCCTCCTATGTTGCAAGATCTTGAGATATCACCCAACTTGTCTATTGTGCAAAATCCTATTTGTGTGAAAGCTACGGAGGTTAAACGCCTTCGGAATAAAGAAGTTCCGCTTGTGAAAATTCAATGGTCCACAAACTCCAAAAATTGCACTTGGGAAACCAGAGAATTTATCGAGCGTTCTTATCCCGGTTTTCTCTCCTCTTCGGGTGGGGTAAGCATTCTTGATCTATCTTTTCTATTTTGAATCTTTGTTGTGATGAATTATTTACGTTATTGACTGTTTCTAGTATGAAAATTGCGGGGATGCAATTTTTATAAGGGGGAGTCTGTAACGACCGTGATTTCATTACCGTCGTAATAAATATTTAAAAATCTGTAACGACCGTGATTTTTGGAATTACTGTCGGAGCAAATATTTTAAATAGAAATTTTAAATTTACAATTTTGAAAAGAAAAAAAATAGCTGAAGCATTTTCATTTCCATTTTCTTAAAAGCTTGATTGATGCATTAATGGCAGCTCCAACCACTTGAATCTGGGTAGCTAACCTTGAAGCCAAATTTTTGGTGAGTTCAAACTCACTTTTCTAACTTATTCGCAGTCGTCACTTGCGTGCACTAATTATTCGAAACCAGGAGATGTTTGCATATAACAGGGTATGTACATGCATCAGTTTGTCTAAAATATTATATGCATGCGGGTGAGTGTGTGAAAAGCCATCTGGAAATCATTGAATTTCGTTAGCTTCAGTGAAGCATTCAAAGTGCGGTCTGGGATATCATATTTTCCAACTTCACTTGTGAATTACACAGAGTTTGCATAGGTCATTTGCACGTTATTTCATATGTAAGGAAGTACTACTTACAATATGCGAAAGTGTTGTCCAGGTTATTAATAAAATTTTTACGTGCAAGTAAAACAAGAAGCTAATGTCAGGCCTTTATAAACAATAGTAGTGTGCGTGGTCAATAGTACTACATGAAAGCCTAGAAAATGTTTTGCATTTTTGCATGTCTGGGTAGTATTAATACATTTCATTTATTTTTCATTTATCTAAACCAAGTTCTAGTAGCTTTATTGTATAATTTTGTTTATGCATACGGTTATGGAAAAGTTATAATGTGAGAATCCAGACCCCCTTCATTTTTGCGTTCTATGTTTGTAAGTGTTCAGTTATAGATATCACCATTTTCACACTAGTTTATAGTAGTAGTGCCAGGACAATTTTCTTACTTTTATTAATTGCATGCATTCGTTCATTCTAGTATGTATAATGTTCCCACTGTAAGTTACGTGCTATGTTGTGCTCAAGTTTTGATTTTTGTCGTTTACATATGCGCATTGCTTACACATTCTGGTAGTAAAGCAAAATTTTGAAACCAAGTGTGAACGCATGTTCTAATTCCAAAAGCTAACATAAACACCTTTTTCCATCATCATGTTATGCAGTGGACCATTTTTGTTACTGTAAACACATTTGCGTTCATAAAGCAAATGTATGTTCGTTGCTGTCACTTTGGTTCACAGCTGCACACATCGTTTCTGCACGTCCTTTATCTTTTTTGCTTCACTTAAGCGTGTGGCATTAAATGCAAAGTGTACAAAGAGATAGCCAACACTCATTCCCCTTGACTAGTGCAAATTGAAAGAAAAAAAAGAATTCTCTGCAACAAATTCTCCTTGCTCATTTTCAATTGTCCAGGAAAGGCATTTATGGTGGTAATTGTGGTTCTCTTTCTTTCAGATCTCGATCATTGGCTTTGAAACAAATAACAGTGAGTGCAAACTCACATCTATTTTAACTAAGTCAATAATTTCTATCGGTTTTTTTGGTGCTTGCAATTTCTTTGTACATAAATTAACTCCAGTGTATTGTTGTGTGAACCAAATCTCAGTGTCAGGTTACATAAAAAGGTTTATTTCTTTTTGCATTGTAAGCTCAGGCGAACCATCATAGTTCAAGTGTATTAACCATCATAGTTCAAGTGTATTTGTAGTAGTTGTCAGCTCATTGTGTGATAACTTCATAAATAACATGCATCTAAATCCAACTGTGGGTCTCGCCTAAGGGTTAACACATGAATCATACCCGTTAAACATTTGATTTCTTGCATTTGGAGTTGTGTGGTCACCTGGTTGAAAAATTCAGCTTGTACAAAGAATTTATGCAGGCTATTTTTGAAAAAAATAAATTGGTGTGTGTTTGAAAGATATGTATAAAGTCCAGATGTCTTTATTACTGGGGTACACGAAAATTTTGTGGAGCCAATTTGTTGCATTATGTGGAATAAAAATGGTGTGTAATTGTACACATTAGTCTAGACTTATATGCAATTTCTTCTGTTGTGAATATTGTATTTATTATATGACAGTATGCAATCCAGTTAAAATGTTTTGTAAGCCATTGGAGTAGCCAACTCAGGCTTGTGCGCATGTATATAGTGCACATGATATTAGTTGCATGCATATATGTGGGAGTATACTAGTTCATGTAGTCCAAAAGAATATTGTCTTCAGTGAGTGTTCATGCATGCAAAGGAATTTCATTTTTTTTATCTTTTGAACATGCATGTGTAGTTCACTTAATCTTTTCCTCGGTTGCAATTCACTTTGGAGTATGCGTGTATTTAGTGATTCTGAAGGGTGTTTTATATGTGGCCAGATTTGTTATAAATTTTGTTAAAGGTTTATAACTGCATCCAACAAAAATGTGTAACGGCCACTTAAAGTTGCATTGCTTTTGTGCATTTTTGTCGTGATAGCATCATTTGAGACGTTATTGCAAAGCTATCAAATATTTTAATTAATTTATAGCAATAGTGCAGTCTGATGAAAATTTGCTTTGAACCGGTATTACGGTTTAAAATGTATTTTTGCGCCGTTATTTTTATAACGGTATTTGTACGTCGGTACTACATTTTTGAAGAATGTCGTTTTGGTGATATTTTTGGTGAATAAAAATTACTGTTATTTTAACGTCAGTAACTATTAATTTAAAGTGAATTTTTAAGCGGTTATCCTGCAACGCTGATTTGGTATCCGTTTTTACGGTGTTTTATGCTGAGCAATTTCCTCGTCGAAATTGCTACAGATGTTGTTGTTTTCATCATGTGTTTTCAAAATCATTTTAAAATAAAATTGTTTTCAAAATTTTTACAGTTTGTGCTTTCAAAAGAATGAGGAAGCAATTTAAACGCTTCAGCAAAACTGAGGCTATGAACCCTCACTTTTACTGATTCGCTTAATTCCGGACTTATCCGTTTGAGAATGTAAAATATTATTTATATAAAATACACAATTTTTCACTTTCAAGGAAACGAGAAGAGATTTAAATGATTTAGCAAAAGTGCAGAGTATGGAACCACACTTTTACTATTTCGGTTAATTCTGGACTCGTTATTTGAAATATTTGATGTTGTTTGATGATTTTCTTGGGCTTTCGAGCCACTATGCTGGACCTTCGGGTCATATGATGGACCTTCGGGTCAAATACCAGTACTGAACTTGGGGTCAAATACCAGTACTAGACCTTCGGGTCATATATTGGACCTTCGGGTCATTTATTGAGCGCCAAAAATTATTACGACAGTACTAGGTAGGCTTCGGCCATATGTTGATGCACGTGCGACGTAGCTTAGACTCGCCATATGATGGGATCGATCCACTTTTATGTTGATTTTCTAGTTATCTATTTTTGATTTCTAGATTTGTGAATTGCTGTTTTGAATTCAATTGTGAATTTGAAAGATGATTTTGATGGAGTTTGAGGTGATTTCTTCCTTTAAACTATGTTGATTTCTTATGTTGAAGAGTCTCATTCGAGATTATTATTATTTTGCCTGATGTTATTTATGATGCATTCACTTCTAAGAATAAATTAGACTGATCCATTTATTATTTTCTTTTAAATAATACTCGGGTCAGACCGAGTTATTTCAGGATAGTCGATATCTCTGATTCTGCAGCAGCTTTATCTTTTGGGATCTCACATCATCTTTTGTCTAGCCTTCGAGGAGTTCTTTTGGTTTATTAGTTCTCATCTCATGCATGTTATGATGTATATGTATATGTACATTTGGTCCATGTGAACTATCGATTGTTGTAGCATGTATTCCAGACTTGTCTTCCGCTATATATATCTGATAGTTATGTTCTGATGTGATTATACTATCAGTGTTTTTGTGATTATGAGTTGTTCTGGATTTTTCTTTAGCCACTGTAGTTTCGTTTTAGATTTGGATTGAATTTATATCTTTGGGAGTAAGTTATACAACTCCTATCAATGTAATCAATGATCGTCTAAGGCATAATGTATGGATGGTCGCTTCTAACAAGCCTTATTCTTCGCAATAGCAGACGTTATTCCTTATAATAACCTTTGTTATTGTGAGCATAGAGGTGGGGCGTCATATATGCCTTATTCCCTTTTGTTTTCTTTTTATGAGTCAAACCAAATGAACAATGTCCTCTCCGGTTCAAATATTTTCAAATCAATCGAATTCTCAAGAAAAAATTCATGGCTGATAAAATGGGCAGATCCCGATCCAAAATTCAAACACGAGGGGAGAGGTCGCGATTCTTAGTTACGTGCGGCGAAGTGAGGCTCAGATTTGCATTGGTGTTCGATTGCATGTCGATTTGGTGCTCAGTTGTTCTACGCTCGGGGGAAAGGCTTGTTTAGGGTGCGTTCGTACGACGCGGCAGGAATTTCAAAGTCGACTTTGAAGTTGAGCTCGAATTCGAGGACCAGGGTGGGGTCTCGTGACAATTGCGTGCGCATAGGGAGGTGCGCTACTAGCAACATGATGGCATCTGCGATCGAACGGGGGAGATTTAGCTCGAGTATTTTGTGAGGTACCATGTTGTTTCTAGCTTCTGTATTGTTTGGTTTTGGAAATTTTACATTATATATATTTATAAATATAAATGAGCCGTATATGTATAAATGCAAAGGAAGAATTTTGGAAACCCGATTTTTATTTTCACATATATAAATCTATATTAGAAAAGATGAGTTTTTATAGTTTAGGAAATGACTTTTTTTTCCAGATTAGAATATCTATTTAACACAACAGTTTGCTGTTTATAAAAAATAAAAATAAAATAATATAATATATATTTTCAGTATAAACAGTTTGAACATAATATGTATATATAGATAAGAATTTGAAAAAAAAATAGTAGTAAGAACTTTTAGTGTTGAAAGTTTTCAACTCTATATAGATTATTGTTTTAGTATATATGTAGTTTCAAAAGACAAATTTACTTATACAATATTAAACCACCTAATTGATTTTAGAAAAATGCATTATGGTGATTTACTCGTTTTATTGACTTATTAAATTATTTTAGCTGTTAGGGATTATTTATTAAAGTAAAATTAGTTTACAAATTAAATTATTAGTTTACGAATTTAATTAACAAATGATAATTGATTATTCGGTTGTTTTGAATATTAATAAAACTATATAAATATTTGTACAAGGTCTAAAACCATGGAGAAACGAGTCAAGGTGGATTAGATTTGCAAATAAAAGGTGAGTTAATCTCACTCGTTTAGAATTCCATTTACATTTAAATATTAAATTTAAAATTATTAGTTGAATGACCGAATTGACTGGATGTGGTATATTATATATAGTTGTATATATTGATTTCCTGCATTTTATAGCGAATGAGACCCTATGCGCCCCGCATAATAGCGGATGACCCCATATACTGCGATATCCCATCTCGAAGTGGGATTGGTATTTTTATATTGTGCTAACATCTATGGATGCAGGGAAACAGGTTGGAGGGTTCCAATTGGATTCCTTAAAATATTTAGATTTGTTTAAATATTCCGTGTTAAGATTTGTTAGATAATCTATGATAGATTACATTGGTAATTGGAAAAATGAATGATATGGTTTGATTGAATATATTTGGGTAAATTGAATTATCAAATATATAGACTGGATTTTGAAAAGAAAATAAAAGAGAGAATTTGTAAATAAAATAATTATAAAGAATTTGATAAATTAAAGAATGAATTGGAAAGGGATAAAAGTTGATTTTTAAATTCTAATAAATAAATTCCAAAATATGGGAAAAGAGATTTTTTAATAAATGGGAATAAATTAATTTTTTAACTAAAGTAATATTATTTTAAGGAATAAAAGATTATTTTCAATTCAGGATTTAAATGGTTTACAAAAAATAAAAGAAGAATTTTGAAATAAATATGAAATTGGTAGTTTCAATTTAAATAAGATATTAAATCTTAAAAAAGAAGTTAAATTTTGGAATTAATGGGTTTTGAAATATTATTGAGTAAGTAAAGGAATTTATTTTAAACTGGAGTAAAATCTGAAAATCGATTTGGAAATTGATTTGGAGTTTGAAATTGTGTTTTAATAAAAGACGAGCCTATGGAATTTATAAACAGGGTTTGTAAAGTGAAATAAGATATCAGTGGATATTTGGAAGCATAAATTCAGGATAGGAATTTATAATGGAATGGGTAATTTGTTTTGAAAATAAATAAGGGTTTATTTTTAAAGGTGTGGAAGGAAAGTGTATTTCCCTGAAAAGCCAAGCAATTTTTCAAATAGATTTTAAGTATATTTTAAAAAATTTAAAGTTGTTTTAAAGAATGTTTTTGAGAAAACATTATTTAAGTTGTTTAAAATTTTAAAATTAAATATTTATTTAAATTAATTATAGTAGTAGTTATTTGGAAGGTTTGACTAGTATTGTGATTTTAAGGATAATTATTAACATTTATATTTTATAAAGTAGATTTATTTAAAGATAGTTTGGTTAAAATTTTATTTGAAAAATTGTATAGAATTTCGTAACTCTTATTTTAAAATTTAGTTTGGCTTAACGTTTATTTTAAAAATTAGATTTATATTTTATAAAGTAGTTTTATTTTAAATATTTTTAAAGTATTTTTTTTGAATAAAGTGTTTAAGTAGTTTTAATTTAAATGTTTTAAATTATATCTTAGAATAAAGTGATTTATATTATTTTAAAATCTAAATTTTTTGGACTTGGTGATTTTCAGTGGAAATAAACAATATTTGAAAAATGTATTCCATGAGAGAAAAGTGAACAGAAACTGTTTTCAAAGGTTTGAAGTATGGAAAATAGCTTGCGAAGATAATTTTGAAATAAATAATCTGGAAAACTATTAAAGTCTGTTGGTTGTTTGTGAATGCTATTTGATAGTTAAATAACCACTGATCGTTTCGAAGAGTCCAGGATAGGGATTAAATTTCCGAAAATCACTTCAATCCGGTTTGAACATTTCATGAGGAAGACAAGAGCTAGGAATCAAAGATGGAGCAGTGAAGTGCAAGGGCTAATCGCTACTAATCTTGAGGGTGATTCCAAAATGGATGTAGTAGGAGTAGTGCCTTTAGTTCCGTTCAAACCCGGAACGGACTTGCATGGACGAATACTTTCAGAACATCGTCAGGAGGACGATGAGCATTCTATGTGAGTGTGTGCTAAAAAGGTAACGCATAGCCTCGAGCCTCATCAACCGGGAATGGCTAAAATAGGGGAGGTGCGTCCAAAGCTAAGTTGCTAACAACCAATTAGGGTAAGGTCACCCGTGTCTAGATGTCCCTTATTTCGGCTGTGTGGGTGGTTGTTGATTCCAACCGCGCGGTGAACTTATTCGGACTATCCAGTAAGGGGTAGCTCCGGTCTTGTGATGCACGGGATCATGGTGGATCCTCAGTACGGTGATCTAGACCACATACTATGACGGGCGGTACCCCATTAGCCCTACCATTGATGGAAATCCATTCTCCCTATGTGCCCTTACAGTTTTGTTTCTATACTTATTAGCTGGAATTTAATAATATAACAATTTCGGCTATTTGAATAAGTATTTGTATATAGACACTACTATAATATCAGAGGATTTTATGAGAAATGTTTTGGTTATCGTAAGGTAAAAACCCGACATGTTTATTTGTGGCGTGGTCTTAAGAGATACCTTTGATTTCAAATGATTTTGAAAACTTTAATAATTCAATTGAGTGTATTTTCTCACGCTGGTTTTCCAGACTGACTCGAGTGTTATTTAACTATAATGCCAGGTCTGACCGAATATTATAAAATGCAGATTGTGGATGGACTGTTGTGGAGCTCAGGAGACGAGCTGGATGATGAGGCGTATTTCCGTAGATTCATATTTTCCGATGTGCAGTGTAAGCTGTATATTCAGCTTTGGAAGAACGAGATATTATAACCGTCCTGAATTGTGATCTTAGTTGTATTGTACTCTGATGATGTAATATATAAAACAGATATGATTCTTTTTTTTAAAAGATTAGTCATGTATCTATTATATATTGTTCCGCTTTGTTTGTGAGATTCTGATGTTGTTTACTATTTCTTCTTCTACCTCCTTCTTCTTTAACCCTATTGATACGGTTTTTCGGCATTCGATTGTTTGGCATTTGATACAGTGGACTGTATTGATTTCGATTTTCGGGCATCGAAAAATTGGGTCATTACAGTTGGTACCAGAGCTGAAGTTTAAGCGAGAACCTTGGCTCTGGTAGGGATTACTCATTAGAAATAGAGTCCGTAGTACTAGAATGAGTTTGTGCATATTAACAGATATGAGAGCGTGTTTGTTAGTGAATATAAAAACTATTTTTATATTGTGTTGACTTATCGATTGAGTGTTTATGGATTCTGGTTGATATGTGGGACACCATGTCATCAATAGGGATTTCTAAACTCTTAAACAAGATAAACCAACACAGTATTGTTTTAAAATAGGGTAAATGAAATAATTTTACCCAAATTATTTTTGTATATAAAAGAAATAATTTTTGTAAGTTACTATAGTATATGGTTGCTTGGTTGTTAGGAAGTGACAATATTAAATTATTATCATTGTTGTGTAAAAATTGAATAAGAAGAACATAACCAAAGTTAAGAAATTTATTTCGTACAATAGGATGTAGTTTGTAAATGTGAATTACAAAATTCATTTATAATTGAATGGTATAAAAATCCGGAGCAATGTTTGAATATAGATTGAAAGAATTTGGAATTTGGAATTTTGGGAAAAAGTTTAAATTCCTTTGGGTTGAAAATAGTCTTCAAAGATTTTGGAGAAATAATAGTGATATAATTTCAGATTGGATTTGAAATCTAGTTAGATTTGAAATTTGAAATATTTGGAAGGGTTTTAAAGTAGAAAAGCACTGAACTCTTTTCGGTCGTTGGAAAATAACTTCGGTGATGACTACAGCATCATCGATGTTCATTTTCGGGTTTCCAAGGGAGGAATTGATGCCTGAAGATTTTGAATTGGAGTGTCTGCAGAATTGGGCTTGGTTTTGAAATTCAAAGAGATAATTGAATTTACCGAAGGGTTTTAGATATAGTTGATTTCAAAGATGATTTTGAAATGTAGAGTAATTGTTTAAAAGACTCTGGAACCTTATTAAAAATGTTTATGGAATAATATTTAAGATTGGAAACTTATAAAAATTTGAAATTTGTTTAGAATAAAAATTTAACTTAAGAAGAGTTAAACTAAATAAGTATGAAACCCAAATAAGTTGGAAGGTAAGCTATGTAATTGAAGTGAATTAAAAGAAGTTAGCTAATGTAATTAAATTCGGAAAACTTATAGAAGTTTAAAATTTACATTGAATTGGAGTGTAACTGAATATAGTTAAGTAAAAGTGAATTTAAAGAAAATTCTAAGGAGGCTAAATGAAATGGTTACTTAAATAAAAAGCTATAAGTTGGAAATAAAATTTTGGATAGACAAATTAATTAGTATTTATAAGTAAATACGATTGAAACTGAATATTTTAATTGTGAAAATTGGGAAATTAGTCAGGTTGGACTAAATTAAACAAAGTATTGAAATTAAATTAGCAAGTAAACTAATTGAATTAAATGGTAAGCAAATGAATTAAAATTGAATATTAGGATGTTACTTAATTTAAATTGTGCATAATAAAGTAAAGTTGAAAAATTAGTTTTAAGTGGACTAAAAATAGTAAAAGTTTGGGAATAGAAGTGTTTGAGATATGAATAAATTGGTAAGTGGGATTAGTTAAAGAATGGATTAAATAAATATGGGTTGAGATAAGATGAATAAAATTCAATATATAAAAATGAAAGGTAAATTGAATTCAGATGAAATTGAAAATTCAAAATTGAATGGAAATGGATATATAACTTCAGTAGTGAAGTAAAAATAAATATTTAAGTGTAAAATATTTATTTTGAACTTAAGATATGAATGGTGAAATTCTTAAGTAAATTTGGTATTGAAAATATACTAAGTAACATTGGAATGGAGATTAAGTAATGTTGTGAAATAGGATAATTGTGGACAAGAGAATGGAAACCAAAATAAGTGTGAATAAAAAGAGAATTGACATAGTTAATAATCAATTGTGGAAAAATACGTAGGATATACATATGTTATTTTACTCGCATAGCGATTTGATCCTGATTCGAGAATAGAATTTCGAGGTAGTTATATCGATCTGAATTGGAATTTTTCACTTGACTTTCGACTGCAAACTCTGGATATGGATTTTTGAATTGATTCTGAAAATTCTCTATCATAGTTTGTGGCTATGCAAGGAGAATGACGGTTTATGATCAAGAAACCAGATCTGAGTCCGCACTAGGAAGTCGGGTGGACGATACTAGTTCGGAAGTGAAATTGTGTGATCGAGCGAGCAATCGAATTTCATGTTGCGTACGGATGGTATATGTACATCGCGCGGGCTTGAATGAAATAGATATTGAAAATATTTTAAAGAAATATATAAAATGATTTTGAAGTCTATAATTGGATATTATTGCTAAGTAGGATATACAAGTGTTTTTAAAAGCAAAAGGAAAATAGTTTTCAATTCGGAGGATAAATTGATAGCTCAACAAAAGGTGTGTGTTTAAATTTTTGTATGAAATTTGATGGTTTTCTAATCTAGCCACTTGGTTTTTTGTTTTCTTTTGAAATCTGGAGGCCCGTAGAGGCATTTTGTAGTTCTACCGAGCTAGCCGCGCAAAGGAGACGCTGGCGAAATTTTTCAAAAATTTAGGGAGCTAGAAAAATTTTGAGAAAATTTTGAGAATTTAAATTTGGTTTTAAATTATAATTTGAAAAAATAATATTATTTTGAAGTTATGGATGAGTTTAGGAAGTTAGTAAGTCTGATAGTGTCTTAATAAAAAATTGTTTTGGAAATTGTTAAAAACTAGTTGTTTGGGAAAAATAAGTGGATGTGTATTGGACCATTCTTCTTAACTACGTAATTTCAGGGACGAAATTCTTTTAGGGGGGGAAGAATGTGACGACCCGGAATTTCTGGAAATTTGAAATTGAGATATTTAATTGATTTTTAATATTTAAAAGTCAAGTTTCAACCTGAATTTCAAATATCACTATTTATCGGATAATTAAATTTTTGAATTAAATAATTTGAAATTGGGTAAAATATTGAATCTTTCATTTTAAGCCTGTTAAAAATAATTTGAAGGCTTGTAAAATTTATATCGATAATACTGAAGGTAGCAGAAGTGTTAAAATTGAATTTGCAAGTGTTTTGTTCATTGAAAATATATCGTTTACATTGATATTTAAAAATAACCTTCTGAGGTACAGTCTCGAAATTCGACGAAACCGGTTCCATTTAATCCTTAATAGCGTATTATTATCGAATTTCAATTTTCGTAGTGGTTGGAGTGATCGTTTGGCCATACGGTAAGTAAACGCGATGAGATTTTTATCCAAATTTAATATAACAATGGGATCTAAAAAGCTATCTTCTCTATACGATCGAGTTAGGACTCGAAACCTTTTCCATTACATTCGAAATAGGGGTTTAACATTATAAACGCCTAGCGGCATGCCTTGATTGGAGATCGAGATTTTTGAGTTGCGGAATCGTCACGATTTAAATTTGAATTTAAGATAAATATATAGGCAAATTTACACGTTTCGATTCCAATGCCATCTGTCACTCATGCCTTATTCCCTTTTGTTTTCTATTTATTAATCAAACCAAATGAATAATGTCCTTTCCGGTTCAGTTCTTTTCAAACCAATCGAATTCTCAAGAAAAAAATTCATGGTTAAAAAAAGGGAAGATCCCAATCCAAATTCAAACATGAGGGGAGAGGTCGCGATTCTTAGTCACGCACAGCGAAGTGAGGCTCAGCTTCGCATTGATGTTCGATTGCGTGTCGATCTGGTGCTCAGTTGTTCTGCGCTTCGGGGAAATGCTTGTTTATGGTGCTTTCGTATGGCGCGGCAGTAATTTTGAAGTCGACTTGGATGACGAGCTCGAATTCGAGGACCAGGGTGGGGTCTCGTGACAATGGCGTGCACATAGGGAGGCACACTACTGGCAGGATGATGGCATCTGTGATCGAAGGGGGGAGATTTAGATTGAGTATTTTGCGACGTACCCTATTGTTTCTGACTTCTGTATTGTTTGGTTTTGGAAATTTTACATTATTTATTTATAAATATAAATGAGCCGTATATGTATAAATGCAAAGGAAGAATTTTGGAAACCAGATTTTTATTTTTACATATATAAATCTATATTAGAAAAGAAGAGTTTTTATAGTTCAGGAAATTACTATTTTTTCAGATTAGAATATCTATTTAACACAATAGTTTACTGTTTAAAAAATAATAATATATATTTTTAGTATAAATATTTTAAACAGAATATGTATATATATATGAGGATTTGAAAAAAAAATAGTAGTAAGAATTTTTAGTATTGAAAGTTTCAACTCTATATAGATTATTGTTTTAGTATATATGTAGTTTCAAAAGATAAATTTACTGATACATATATTAAACCTCCTAATTGATTTTAAAAATGTATTATGGTGATTTGCTCGTTTTATTAACTTATTAAATTATTTTAGCTGTTAGAGATTATATATTAAAGGAAAATAAGTTTACCAATTAAATTATTAGTTAACAAATTTAATTAATAAATGGTAATTGATTATTTGGTTGTTTCGAATATTAATAAAACTATATAAATATATATACAAGGTCTAAAACCATGGAGAAACGAGTCAAGGTGGAACAGATTTGCAAATAAAAGGTGAGTTAATCTCACTCATTTGGAATTCCACTTAAATTTAAATAGTTAAATTTAAAATTATTGGTTGAATGATTGAATTGACTAGACGTGGTATAATATATATATATATATATATATATATATATATATATATATATATATATTGGAGTGATTGATTTCCTGCATTTTATAGCGGATGAGACCCTATGTGCCCCCACATAATACCGGATGACTCCATATATCGCGATATCCCACCTCGAAGTGGGATTAGTATTTTTATATTGTGCTAACTTCTGTAGATGCAGGGAAACAAGTTGGAGGCATCCAACTGATTCCTCAAATATTTACATTCGTTTAAATATTCTATATTATGATTTATTGGATAATCTGTGATAGATTACATTGGTAATTAGAAAAATGGATGCTATGGTTTGATTGAATATGTTTGGGTATATTGAGTTATCAAATATATAGATTGGATTTTTGAAAAGAAAATAAAAAAGAGAATTTGTAAGTAAAATAATTATAAAGAATTTGGATAAATTAAAGAATGAATTGGAAAGGGATAAAAGTCGATTTTTAAATTCTAATAAATAAATTCCAAAATATGGGAAAGGAGATTTTTGAATAAATGGGAATAAATGAATTTTTTTAACTTAAGTAATATTATTCTGAGGAATAAAAGAATTTTTTTTTTCAATTCAAGATTTAAATGGTTTAGGAAAAATAAAAGAAGAATTTTGAAATAAATATGAAATTGGTTGTTTCGATTTAAATAAGATTTTAAATCTAAAAAAAGAAGTTAAATCTGAAATTAATGGGCTTTGAAATAAAATTGAGTAAGTAAAGGAATTTACTTTAAAATGGAGTAAAATCTGAAAATCAATTTGGAAATTGATTTAGAGTTTGAAATTGTGTTTTAAAAGAATATGAGATTATGGAATTTATAAACTGGGTTTATAAAGCGAAATAAGATATCAGTGGATATTTGAAAGTATAAATTCAGGATGGGAATTTATAAAGAAATGGGTAATTTGTTTTATAAATAAATAAGGGTTTATTTTTAAAGGTGTGGAAGGAAAGTGTATTTCCTTGAAAAGCCAAGTACATTTTCAAATAGATTTTTAAGTATAAGTTAAAAAATTTAAAGTTTTTTTAAAGAATGTTTTTGAGAAATTATTATTTAAATTGTTTAAAATTTTAAAAGTAAATATTTATTTAAATTTAATTATAGTTGTAGTTATTTGAAAGGTTTTACTAGTATTGTGATTTTAAGGATAATTATTAACATTTATATTTTATAAAGTAGATTTATTTAAAGATAGTTTGGTTAAAGTTTTATTTGAAAACTTGTATAGAATTTCGTAACTCTTATTTTAAAATTTAGTTTGGCTTAACTTTTATTTTAACAATTAGTTTTATATTTTATTAAGTAGTTTTATTTTAAATATTTTTAAAGTATTTTTTTTTTGAATAAAGTAGTTAAGTAGTTTTAATTTAAATGTTTTGAAGCATATTTAGAATAAAGTGATTTAAATTATTTTAAAATCTAAAGTATTTGGACTTGGTGATTTTCAGTGGAAATAAACAATATTTGGGAAATGTATTCTGTGAGAGAAAAGTGAATTGAAACTATTTTCAAAGGGTTGAAGTATGGACAATAGCTCGCGAAGATATTTTTGAAATAAATAATCTGGAAAATTATTTAAAGTCTGATGATTGTTTGTGAATGCTATTTGATAGTTAAATAACCGACTATCAATATTGGCCAATGCGTTGATTGTTTCGAAGAGTCCCGGATCGGGATTAAATTCCCAAAAACCACTTCAATCCGGTTTGAACGTTTCGTGAGGAAGACAAGAGCTGGGAATCAAAGATGGAGCAGTGAAGTGCAAGGGCTAATCGTTACTAATCCTGAGGGTGATTCTAAAATGGATGTAGTAGGAGTAGTGCCTTCGGTTCCGTTCGAACCCGGAGCGGACTTGTATGGACGAATGCTTTCAGAACATCAGCAGGAGGACGATGAGCATTCTAAATGAATGTGTGCTAAAAAGGTAACGCATAGCCTCGAGCCTCATCAACCGGGAATGGCTAAAACAGGGGAGGTGCATACAAGGTTAAGTGGCTAGCAACCAATTAGGGTAAGGTCACCCCTACCTAGATGTCCCTTATTTTGGCTGTGTGGTGGTTGCTGATCCCAACCACGGGGTGAACTTATTCGGACTATCCAGTAAGGGGTAGCTTCGGTCCTGTCATGTAGGGGATCATGGTGGATCCTCGTACGGTGATCTAGACCATGTACTGTGACGGACAGTACCCCAGCAGCCCTGCCATTGATGGAAATCCATTCTCCCTACATGCCCTTACGGTTTTGTTTGTATACTTATTAGCTGGAATTTAATAATGTAACAATTTCGGCTATTTGAATAAGTATTTGTATATAGACACTACTATAATATCAGCGGAGTTTATAAGAAATATTTTGGTTATCGTAAGGTAAAAACCCGGCCTGTTTATTTGTGGCGTGATCTTACGAGATACATTTAGTTTCAAATGATTTTGAAATCTTTAATAATTCAATTGAGTGTATTTTTTCATGCTGGTTTTCCAGACTGACTCAGGTGTTGTTTAACTATAATGCCCGGGTCAGACCGAGTATTATAGAATACAGATTCTGGATGGACTGTTGTGGAGCTCAGGAGACGAGCTGGATGACGAGGTGTATTTCCATAGATTCATATTTCCGATATGCAGTGTTAGCTGTATATTCAGTTTTGGAAGGATGGGATATTATAACCGTCTTGAATTGTGATGTTGATTGTATTATACTCTGATGATGTAATATATAAAACAGATATAATTCTTTTTTTAAATGATTAGTCGTTTATCGATTATATATTATTCCACTGCGTTTGTTAGATTCTTCTGTTGTTTTCTATTTCTTCTTCTACCTCCTTCTTCTTTAACCCTAATGGTTTGGTTTTCCGGCATTCGATTGTTCGGCATTTAATACAGTGGACTGTTTTTTATGTCGATTTTCGGACGTTGAAAAATTGGGTCACTACAATAAAAATAAGTAGAAATATTAACACTGTAAGTAAAAGATTTTAGACTTAAGTTTATGTTTGAAACTATGGATAATTAAAGAAAGGGATAAAATGAGTACTATACTAAATTAAATGCTTATTACTTCAGGAAGGCTGAAATAATTTAGAAAATGGATTAGATACTTAATGACATTAAATAAGAGAATGAATGTAAATAAAGAAGGGAAGAAACTTAAGTATGAACTTATGCACTAATGAATATTAATGTCTAATTAAATCAAGTATGTAAATTTATTAATGTGAACTAAACTATAATAAAATGTATGAAATACTTGAATATTGAATTCAGTGATTATTATGAACAAGATGGAAATAATTTATGTAAGAAATTAATATAAAGAAATGAAAAGAAATTCTCATTAATTAAATAAATGAAATGAATTTAGTAAGTAATGAACGAAATGAATGAAAATAAGTATTGAATGAATGAATGTGAAATAGTCATTGTATGAATGAAACTGAAGGAAGGTAAAAAGTATGAAAAGAAATTAATAAGAACAAACATAAATAATGCTGGAATCTATTATTTGTTTGGTTTATGGATTTTTTCTAGGAAGTGATACTTCGAATTGTTTGGATGTTTGAATAAACTATTGAGTTTTATCTAAGACCGTTGAGTAAACGGTATATTTAATAGTTATTTGTCGTTCTACGTAATTAAAAGTCTCTTAACCGGGACAAACTATTTGTTTTGCTTGATATGGATGGATGGTTGAATACACTGATTTCATGTAATGGTTGTACGCTTTGTAGCAAGTGATTGTTGTTTTATATTGGTTTATATGTTAGTGGTTGAAACAACCTAAATATTTTATTCTATATGATTATTAACTCCTTTGGATTATATAAATGAAATACAGGTTATGGAAGCAACAGCTACTGCTTTTGGTTTCATAAAATAAGTGTTAATTGCCCGAAAAATAGGTACGTTCTTGGAATACGGTTTTCTAGTGAAATTATATTATTTTCCCTGCTGTCGAGAAATATTATTTTGAAAATATATGTGATATATATTGTCCTATTGATATTATTATTTCTCCCAGACCTCACTGTACAAAGGAGATTCCGCCGAAATTTTTCGTGAATTTTCGACTTCGAAAATTTCATGAAATGTTTTCAAAACTTACGTTAACTTGATATAAAGGATTTAATTGTTTATCAATTTATATAATTTATTTAGATTATTTAATTTTGTAAATTTATTTGTTTATAAATTTAATATTTTGAATATGATATATTGATTTCAAAATACCTTCTTTTCCCTCCTTTTTCCTTTTCGGGAACGAAAAGTTTTGAGTAGGGGAGAGTGTAATGACCTGTAATTTTCGATAATTAAATTGTTAATTTAACTAAATTTTTGTGATATAATATTGAAAGAATTTTTTTTTTAATTTAGTAATGAAATTATAAATAAAATGAAAGGTAATAATGTTAGTTAAAGCCAATTATTAACAATTGAAATGAAATTCCAATAAACGAATTTATGTAAATGTTATACTTGGCTATAAATTGAATATATGGAAACAAATGTAAATATGGAATCATTTAATGAAATATTATATATAATAAATGGTAATGGAATAAAACCAGTCTTATGTAAGTAATTATAATATTGGTTGTAAATAATAAACTTATAAAAGTGTGATTAAGAGTTAATGGCAACAGTTATTGTACGTTACTTATTTTATTAGTTTGTTAAGTTTAATTTGAAATCAATTGCAATTAATTCACTTAATTATTGCAGTTAATGTGGATTAAATTGGTAAATGAAGAATGTTGATTCAATAAGATGTAACCAATGTAAATTCTATTCATAATATGATAGTTGATGTAATAAAAGGAATGAAACCAAGATGAAGTAATTAATTGAGATTTTTTATTTTATTTTAATTAATGTGTAAATTTGACAAAATTTCAATATAATTGAAATATAGTAATTAATACAAATAAAAGATGAAAATTGGAAGATATTAATGTAATGAAATATAAAACAATGTTAACTATTTATTTGAATAATAATTGATTGAATATTAAGTTTGGAATCAAATAAAATCAAAATTCATTGGAATTAAATTGTAATTAATCGGATTAATTGCAGTAGACATTTGAACATTATATGTATTGAAATAATTAACATTAAATTTATATGTGATTTTGCTTTTGTTTATTATAAATATTTAAGGGATTAAAAATTGTAAAAATCTGCTAGTTTATAAATATTGAATTAAAAGGTGACTAATTAATCTAATATTAATTTATTTAATTAATGTAGAAATAGCCATTTTGGCAACTGTTTTGGATTTTGACAAAACTAGTTTCATCGGATCCATAACGGTGAATTATTACAGAATTTCAAGTTTCGTAGCAATCGGACTTGTCCTTTGATCGTACGATCTCGAAACGCCTAGAAATCAACTTAATTGAAATAAATCAATTTGAAATAAGAAGATTTTAACATAACTCCTTCATACGATGGAATAATGTAATGATCAGTAACTTTTTAGAGGTTTTTTTTATTTAATTAATTGAATTTTGTGAAATTTTAAATATTTGAATTTAGAATTAAAAATTTGATATTTGAAATACGTCCACTTTAACATAGCAAATGGTGAATTTTCATCTGAAAAGTTGAAAATTTATTTTTTTTGTCTAATTTTATTTTAATTTAAATCAGTTAATATTTGATGATAATAAAACATGACGTCACATTTCGTTTCGCCAAATTTTAACAGCTATTGCTCCATTTATCTTATTTTCGGCGTTTTAGCAGTATTTTCAGTACCAATATTGACTTTTGATAGGATGATAATACCACTGATATCTGTATACTATTTTGATCGTCTCGTCGTGCTGATCTCCTCAGTATACTCATTTGTATATTTTGTGGTCTAATACACCACGAAATCATTAAAATGATTACCGTATCGGTAATCGTTTTCGAACTCTTTGGCTTCCATGGCCTTTCAATTGTCTACAGCGGAAATCAAACAATCAATAGACATTTGCCTTTTCCTTTTCCCTTGGCTGTTGCGTTTTCCTATGGTTTTAAATCATTTCATTTTTTCTCTTTGTTCATGCCACTACGTCTTGCTCTTTAAAAAAATTCTCTTCTCCTTTGAAACTTCCAACCCATCCTTCCCCTTCACGCCTCAAGCTTAAGCCATCAACCACTAGCACCACTTTGAACCACCTCCACTTGAAAACCGAAGCCACTCTCCTCCTCCTCATGCCAGCTCGAACATCTCCTACTTCTTCTTTAGCTCAGCCGAGGACAGTACGACACTAATAAAAAAAGAGCACATGGTCGAGCTTGCCTCAAAAAATAAAATGAACTTGCCGTATGTTTGCTGATCACCACTCACACAGTCAGCTTGCACAGCAGCTGCTCCTCCACCTTAAAGCCTTGGCCGAGCACTATTTTTATCCTTCCCTCAGCAGCCCCTTTCATTTCTTTTTATACAAGGTACATGTATATTTAAATGTATAT
This sequence comes from Allium cepa, assembly GCA_030765085.1. NCBI lineage: Eukaryota > Viridiplantae > Streptophyta > Magnoliopsida > Asparagales > Amaryllidaceae > Allium > Allium cepa. The sequence continues at coordinate 325,773,753 of CM060935.1, read as the reverse complement.
TATATTCTGACAGTAATTACAATATGTTTGTATAGTAAGTTATAAACTATGTTTTCTAAATCTTCTTGCATAGCAGCTTTGTATATATGTTTCGGCTGTATATGTATGTTTTTTATATAATAATGAATACAGTGTTTTGTATATATTATTATATATAAGCTTATAATCTGCAACATATATGTTTTATTTGCAGTTTATATATATAAATGTTAGATCTGAGATATATTATGACGCCCCACCTCTATACCCACGCTAGCCAAGAACATTACAGTGAATGCTGTCGACTAGCACGGAGAATAAGGCTGTTGAGGAGTGACCATCCATGTAATTTCTTTGCGCGAGCACCGATATGTCAGATAATTTATTTCAAGAGGAAATCTGACATACCGACACAAACTCAAAGCTATTACACGGTGGCTATATGAATCCTTCGAAAAACAAATATAGAAATAAACATAACATAAATCAGTCACAGACAATTCATGTCACAAAGGCGGAATAAGATATGAATAACACACTAGAAAGTGTACATCAGAGTAGTGGTCTAAAAAGATCCACAATATCACAAAAGAATAGTTACACGAACTACACAAAAGAATAAGTATACATTAAGGAGTCTATATCTCAAATGTATACAACAAAATAACTACTAATGTAAGTAGTTAACCCAAAAGTCAAGGAGTTAATCCCGGATGAGAAGTCAAGCAGAAGCACCTGTAACATCTCGGTCTGACCCGAGTATTATTTATAAGAAAATAATAAACGGATCAGTCTAACTATAAATATCAGATAACATGATATAGGATAGGAGATATGACTAAACACATAATAATCACAATGCCAAGCTGTGATATATATATAAATATATACTTAGTTGATAATCATCAAGAGATTAATCAATGTCACCAAATCTACACAAGAATCAAAGAAGTGTCATACTCTTTATTTCGTTCATCAAACCACAAATATTGACGACAATATCAATGTCAATCACAAAAGTCAAAGACGCACAAATTCCAGAAGACTACACAAGAAATCCAGAAACCACAAAAGTCAATGACACACAAATTCATCAATGCACAAATATTGATAAAACTTATCAATGGAAATCACTAAAAATTGGTGAAACACAAATTCTAGAAATCTACACAAGAAATCCAGAAATCACAAAAATAGAGGGGGAGACCTATCACAAACGGGAGCATAAAGCTCACCAACACGTGTATCACAAACGGAACGCTAATTCCATGGTCGCTAACCATCACAAATTGAGCCGAAGCTCCACAAACGGCCCGAAGACCATGGGTTGCTACCCCATCACAAATTGAGTCGAAACTCCACAAAACGGGGTTTAGTCTCCCTCGCAGACAAAGAGACATCGCACATTGCTAGTCTAAATCACAAAGATGATCGTCATGATCAACGAGAAGTGTCGATTACGCTAAGCTAGTAAATATATGAGTTTAGCTTCATGTCCCATAACCACTTGCTTAACTTAAATATTCACGAACAAACTGTAAATCTCCACTAGAAAATTGTCACAAGAGGTTCAATCGAACAAGTCCAAGAATTAACCGACAAAGTAAACGCAAGCGTTTCATACCACTTGTTTTACTAAGCCGTTTAATTAGATTTCTCATACGAGTGAGGTAAAGGTTTGTTTATATTAATAGATTGGAAAACTGTTTTATAAACGAATTTGGTATTAAAATAGTATTGAAATCGTTTGAGGAAAGAGTTTTGGTATTTACTACTAGTATAGAAAACCTTTATATTTTTAAAGTGACAAATCACGAAGAAGATTGTAAGAACAATCAATCACAAAAATTCACATACGGGGACGTGAATAAAATCCAACGAAATCGATAAAGGATCCATCGAAATGGATGTTCAAAAATCCCTAAAAAGAGTCATCAAAGTCATAATAGATGATAACAACAAATAGGATTATCACGAATCGATTTAAATTGGAATTTCAATCCAAAAAGGCAAATTAGACTCAAACAACAGGTTCAGTCGACTGAACAGAGTTTTTCAGTCGACTGACCCTGTTCATGGAAATTTTCCAGATTCAGGAAACTTTCTGTTTCCAGTTTCAGTCGACTGTGCAGAATTTTTCAGTCGACTGAATCATGCCTGAGAACTCTCGGGTTTCAGGTTCAGTCGACTGAACAGAGATTTCAGTCGACTGAATCATGCCTGGGCTGTTTTTCAGCCTTATACAAATGAAGAGCAAACTCTTCCAAAATGCAATCGGACGAACATTGGCTCTAAGGGTTTATGCCAATCGGCAACCCGGCCCTATATGCTCCTCGATGCATCACCAAAAGCATGATCAAACATCCATAAAAGGATTTTACACAAATTTGACTTAAAAACCCAAAAATTGGAATATTTACAAAACCAATCCAAATCAAGAGCAAATTCTCATGAAGAAGTGTTAGGAATTCATACCTAACAAACAAAGATAATTATAGTCATAGATGTGAGATAAAAATCTCACCTTTTCACAAAATCGAACAAGAAGAAGCTTGAAAGCAATTGGAGAATCAACCTCTCTTCAACACAACCCAAATGAGCTTGAATCTAAGCTCAAAAACAAGAACATTCCCAAGATTAGGTTTAGGAATTTCTAAAATTGGTATGAGAATAAGTTGGAGAAGAAGAAGAGAAGCTTACCAATGGGTTCTTCTTGAGTTTGGAGCAAGGAATTTGATTTGCAAGAGGAACTAGGGTTTTGGAATTTTAATTTCCAATCTCTCCCACCATTAACACTCTAAAAACTGAAATGAGAAGAGAATGAGGGTGAGTGGGGAAGAGTGGCTCAGATTTGAGCATAAGTTAACATAGGGTTGAGCCCAAAAACCAAACCCAAAGTAAAAAGTAGCAGAAATCAACTTTCTCCAAACATATCGAAGCTTATACTCAAAAAGGTCGCAAACGGCATTTTAAACTCAATGGGAGTGGTCCCGAGCCTTAATTCGACCGTATGCAAAAAGTAGCTTTTCGGACTAAAATCCGACTAACGATAAAATATTTAAATAAAATATTTAAATATAAAATCGACAAATATGCGGGTTGTTACAGACTCCCCTCCTTAAAGAAATTGCGTCCTCGCAATATTACAAGAAGAAGATATATAGTAACAACCATAGAAGCATATTCAACACAAAAGAAGTTTGAAATAAGAAGTTCACCTCAAAGAGCACGAGAAAGTAAGTCCGGATGTGTATGCTCGATGTACTCTCTAGATTCCCAAGAACAATCCTTAGGATTTGAAGACCATTGAACTTTAACAAGCGGAACATCTTTATTTCGAAGTCGTTTGACTTCCGAAGCAATGATACGAATAGGATGTTGCTCATAAGTTAAATTAGGCAAAACTTCAATCTCTTCCACAACACCGGGCTCAAGAATAGAATCGGAACCTCGAAGACATTTCCGAAGTTGAGAAACGTGAAACACGTCATGCATAGCAGAAAACTGAGCCGGTAATGAAAGGTGATAAGCCATGGAACCAATACGTTCGGTGATAGGAAACAGCCCAATATATCGAGGCGCAAGTTTTCCCGATCGACTGAAACGTACAACACCTTTCGTAGGTGAAACACGAATGAATACAAGATCTCCCACAGAAAATTCTAACTTCCTTCTCCGGTTATCGGCATAGGATTTTTGTCTACTCTGGGCTTCTTTCATCCTATGACGAATAAGATCAATCTTTTCTGTAGAATCACGAATAAAATCTGGACCTAAAGCCAGCTTCTCACCGGCCTCAAGCCAACAAGAAGGAGATCGGCATGGCCTACCGTAGAGTGCCTCAAAAGGTGCCATACCAATATTAGATTGGAAGCTATTATTATAGGAAAATTCAACAAGTGAAATATGATCTTCCCAACCTCCACCAAAATCAAGCACACAAGCACGAAGAAGATCTTCAAGAGTTTGATTCACACGCTCGGTTTGCCCATCGGACTGGGGATGATAAGCGGTGCTAAAATTAAGCTTCGTTCCCAAAGCTTTTTGAAGACTCTTCCAAAATCCACTAGTAAACAATGGATCACGATCACTAACAATAGAAGTAGGAACACCATGCAATTTAACAATTTCTTTGATAAATATTTTGGCCAAAAGAGGAACAGTTCGGTTAGACCGAACGGGAATAAAATGGGCGGATTTAGTAAGTCTATCAACAATTACCCATAAGCTATCATAACCCGATCGAGAACGGAGAAGGCCATCTATAAAATCCATGGAAATTTGATCCCACTTCCAAACTGGAATTTCTAAAGGTTGCAATAACCCTCCGGGCCTTTGATGTTCGGCCTTAACGAGTTGGCAAGTCATGCAATGTTTAACGGAGTTAGCGATGTCAAGTTTCATTCCCTCCCAATAATAAAGTCGCTTCATATCCGCGTGCATTTTACTACTACCGGGATGAATGGTAAATTTAGAATGATGTGAATCTTCTAAAATATCTTTACAAGATCACCAATATTTGGCACGACAAGTCTACCAAATTTCCGAATGCCGCCACGAGAATCGATATCAAAGTCTTTCAAACCTTCAATATCCATTTTATCCCTAATATTTTGGCCAAGAAGAGCCAAGTCGGGATCTAGCCCTTGAGCTTCAAGAATGCGGTCTAAAAGAGATGGATGAGCCACAAGGCTACATAAAACAAACGATGAGCATAAATCGGAAACACGGTCTCGAATTTCGCAAGTGGATAAAATCTCGAGATCATTCCATTCGGATATCATCATAGAAACAACAGCTTGTTGTTTACGGCTAAGAGCATCGGCGACAAGATTACCCTTACCGGGAGTATAAAGAATATCAAGATCATATGGTGCAAGAAATTCGAGCCAACGCTGTTGACGCAAATTAAGTTCCTTTTGAGAGAATATATATTTCAAAGACTTATGATCTGTGTAAAGAACAAATTTCTCTCCTAAGAGATAATGACGCCAAATCCGAAGAGCAAAAATAATAGCCGCGAGCTCTAAATCATGAGTGGCATATCTAGTCTCAGCAGGCTTTAATTGCCTAGAAGCATAAGCAATAACGCGTTCCTTTTGCATAAGAATGGCACCCAAACCAATGCGACTAGCATCGGTATAAACAACGAAATCTTGATTCCCATCGGGAATAACAAGAATAGGAGCATCAGAAAGAAGTTCCTTTAATTGATTACTCCTAAGAGTTTCCAACACAATCCGAAGATGTTTTTCATGCTCCTCCTCGGTCTTAGAATAAACAAGAATATCATCGATAAAGATGAGAACAAACCGGTCGAGAAAGTCTTTAAAAACTCGATTCATTAAGTCAACGAAATAAGTCGGGGCATTAGTTAACCCAAATGGCATAACAAGCCATTCATAAGATCCATACCGAGTACGGAACGATGTGAAAGGAATGCTATCCTCTGCAATACGAAGCTGATGAAAACCGGTAGCCAAGTCCAATTGTGAAAAGACTCTAGCACCACTAAGTTGATCGAATAGATCATCAATCCGAGGTAAAGGATATTTATTTTTGATAGTAAGATCATTAAGCTTGCGGTAGTCAACGCAAAGCCTAAGTGTACCATCGGATTTCTTCACAAAAATAGCTGAAGCTCCCCAAGGCGAGGAACTAGAGCGAATAAATTTCTTCGTTTCCAATTCAGATAATTGTTTACGCATCTCCTCGTTTTCTTTATTGGACATACGATAAGGAGGACGAGTGATAGGTTGAGCTCCCGGAATAAGATTAATTCTGAACTCAATTGCTTGCTTAGGTGGTAATCCTAAAACGGGCTCGAATATGTCGGAAAATTCACAAACGACGTGAATAAGAGAAATAATATCACCCTCATCATCATCATCGTCATCACGAGGATTTAAAGAATATAAAGATGCAACCAAAGCAGAATCTGAATCTTTAAGAATAACAGAAACCTGATTAACAGATTGAGGATGTCGAAGATGAATAGTCCGCTCAGGACATAGGATATGAGCTTTATAACGGTTAAGCCAATCCATTCCCAAAATCATTCCAAAGCCTAAATAACGCATGACATGCAAATCGGCTCGGAAAGAAAAATCACACAAAATAATCTCGACATCTTTACACAATAAACTGATTGTTGCGGATCCACCAACCGGATTCGCAATTCTCAAAGAAGTCATTAAACACAAAACATCCAAAGAAAAAGCATCAACAAGTTCTTTTGATATAAAAGAATGGGACGCGCCCGTATCAAAAAGAACTCGAATAGGGTGATCACGAAACAAAATAATTCCATCTAGAATAGAATGAGAAATACCTTGGCCACGAGATGTGTTGCCAGGGGCTTGAGCAACATTTAACTTTCCCTCCTTCCTGCCCTGAAGCTTGGGGCACGAAGATATAACATGACCGGGAACTTTGCAGTAGCGACAAGAAAGAGACTTTGGGCACTTCTTCGCATAATGGTCCTTTGAACCACAATTATAACATTCCCCACGACCAAAGGAAGAAGTCTTTGCCACGGAGGTTGCTTGCTTCCCTTTCTTATTGGGATAAGGGCCATTAGATTTGTTTGGCCTCTTTCTATTGTTGAAGGTTGGTTTGGAACCCACCACTTCAACGTCATTCTCTCTATCCGCCTCTTCAAGACGAAGAGCGATATCAACGAGTTGGTCGAAAGAAACTTCTAACTTTAAAAGTAATGGCTTCTTGAGGCTTTTGTTTAAGCCATAAACAAATCTCTGATTCTTCTTCAGAGGGGTGTTGATGTATTCAACCCCATATTTGGAAAGCGACTCGAAGGAGGCGACGTAATCAGTCACGGATGACTCACCTTGAACAAGGTCTATAAATCGTCGAGCCAATGTCACTTTCTCTGCTTCCGGTACAAATTTCAACTCGAAGCGTTCTCGGAATCTCTCCCAAGTGAGATCCGCTTCATTAATCTCAGAAATAAGAAGCTCGTACCAATCCAATGCTCTTTCTCGGAGCATACTAGAGGCCACCTGAACTCGGTGAAGGTCAATAAGATTCATGCGAGAAAAGATTCGATCGCATGACCTTAGCCAAGCCTGTACTTCAATAATAGTTTCGGAACCTTTGAATGGATCCCCACCCAAATTAGTGTAATCGCTACAGAAGCGTGCAAATCCCAACTTTGGGTGAGTAGGTTCCGGGTTAGCTCCAGCTGCTTGAGCATTTGTAACCAAATCAAGAAGCTGTTGAGCAGTCATAAAAACTCCATCTTGGGGCGGAGTGCTAGACATTTCTCTTCCTTAAGAAAGAAAGAAGAAGAAGAAAAAGGTTATTCACCATATTGAATATCAAGCAATCTTGATAGATAAACAAGGAATCATAAGGAAAATAGGATGGAACGATATGAAGACCCGAATAAAATCCTAAAGCACGACTCCTAAGAAAGACTTAGGACGATGATCCTTGTCATAATATTCCATATTTTTCCGAAGTTTGGCTCTGATACCAAGCTGTGACGCCCCACCTCTATACCCACGCTAGCCAAGAACATTACGGTGAATGCTGTCGACTAGCACGGAGAATAAGGCTGTTGAGGAGCGACCATCCATGTAATTTCTTTGCGCTAGCACCGATATGTCAGATAATATAACATGCATTTTATTTCAAGAGGAAATACGACATACCGACACAAACTCAAAGCTACTACACGGTGGCTATATAAATCCTTCGGAAAACAAATATAGAAATAAACGTAACATAAATCAGTCACAGACAATTCATATCACAAAGGCGGAATAAGATATGAATAACACACTAGAAAGTGTACATCAGAGTAGTGGTCTAAAAAGATCCACAATATCACAAAAGAATAGTTACACGAACTACACAAAAGAATAAGTATACATTAAGGAGTCTATATCTCAAATGTATACAACAAAATAACTACTAATGTAAGTAGTTAACCCAAAAGTCAAGGAGTTAATCCCGGATGAGAAGTCAAGCAGAAGCACCTGTCACATCTCGGTCTGACCCGAGTATTATTTATAAGAAAATAATAAACGGATCAGTCTAACTATAAATATCAGATAACATGATATAGGATAGGAGATATGACTAAACACATAATAATCACAATGCCAAGCTGTGATATATATATAAATATATACTTAGTTGATAATCATCAAGAGATTAATCAATGTCACCAAATCTACACAAGAATCAAAGAAGTGTCATACTCTTTATTTCGTTCATCAAACCACAAATATTGACGACAATATCAATGTCAATCACAAAAGTCAAAGACGCACAAATTCCAGAAGACTACACAAGAAATCCAGAAACCACAAAAGTCAATGACACACAAATTCATCAATGCACAAATATTGATAAAACTTATCAATGGAAATCACTAAAAATTGGTGAAACACAAATTCTAGAAATCTACACAAGAAATCCAGAAATCACAAAAATAGAGGGGGAGACCTATCACAAACGGGAGCATAAAGCTCACCAACACGTGTATCACAAACGGAACGCTAATTCCATGGTCGCTAACCATCACAAATTGAGCCGAAGCTCCACAAACGGCCCGAAGACCATGGGTTGCTACCCCATCACAAATTGAGTCGAAACTCCACAAAACGGGGTTTAGTCTCCCTCGCAGACAAAGAGACATCGCACATTGCTAGTCTAAATCACAAAGATGATCGTCATGATCAACGAGAAGTGTCGATTACGCTAAGCTAGTAAATATATGAGTTTAGCTTCATGTCCCATAACCACTTGCTTAACTTAAATATTCACGAACAAACTGTAAATCTCCACTAGAAAATTGTCACAAGAGGTTCAATCGAACAAGTCCAAGAATTAACCGACAAAGTAAACGCAAGCGTTTCATACCACTTGTTTTACTAAGCCGTTTAATTAGATTTCTCATACGAGTGAGGTAAAGGTTTGTTTATACTAATAGATTGGAAAACTGTTTTATAAACGAATTTGGTATTAAAATAGTATTGAAATCGTTTGAGGAAAGAGTTTTGGTATTTACTACTAGTATAGAAAACCTTATATTTTTAAAGTGACAAATCACGAAGAAGATTGTAAGAACAATCAATCACAAAAATTCACATACGGGGACGTGAATAAAATCCAACGAAATCGATAAAGGATCCATCGAAATGGATATTCAAAAATCCCTAAAAAGAGTCATCAAAGTCATAATAGATGATAACAACAAATAGGATTATCACGAATCGATTTAAATTGGAATTTCAATCCAAAAAGGCAAATTAGACTCAAACAGCAGGTTCAGTCGACTGAACAGAGTTTTTCAGTCGACTGACCCTGTTCATGGAAATTTTCCAGGTTCAGGAAACTTTCTGTTTCCAGTTTCAGTCGACTGTGCAGAATTTTTCAGTCGACTGAATCATGCCTGAGAACTCTCGGGTTTCAGGTTCAGTCGACTGAACAGAGATTTCAGTCGACTGAATCATGCTTGGGCTGTTTTTCAGCCTTATACAAATGAAGAGCAAACTCTTCCAAAATGCAATCGGACGAACATTGGCTCTAAGGGTTTATGCCAATCGGCAACCCGGCCCTATATGCTCCTCAATGCATCACCAAAAGCATGATCAAACATCCATAAAAGGATTTTACACAAATTTGACTTAAAAACCCAAAAATTGGAATATTTACAAAACCAATCCAAATCAAGAGCAAATTCTCATGAAGAAGTGTTAGGAATTCATACCTAACAAACAAAGATAATTATAGTCATAGATGTGAGATAAAAATCTCACCTTTTGTCAGGACACGATTCTTCGTCTTCCGAAAATTCGACATCGACACTCACTTTATCGACTGCCGAGAAATCGAACGACGGAAAACCGAACACTGAGGGTTTTTTTTTAAAAAGAAGAATTTAGGAAAAGAAAAAGTAGAAAAGAAGAGAAGAAGAGAAGATAATAGATAAGGTAGAAGATGGAGGGAAAAGAAGATAGAAAATTAGAAGATAGAATAGAAAAGAGAAAAGAAGATAGAACATTTTAAAATAGAAGAAAAAGAGAATAGAGGAAAAAGAAAAACAGAAGAAAATAGGACGGAACAGAAAACAACAGAACAACATCAGAATCTCACAATTCGCAGCGGAACAACATACAATAATAAATGAATAATCTTTAAACAAAGAACTATATCAGTTATTACATTTCATACATTTCATTACATCATATCATCAGAGTGTACAACAACAACAAACAGTGCAGCGGAAAAAGAAATACTATATAAACTAGTAATACGCCATGCCATCCATCTTGCCTCCAGCAATTCCAGAATATCCAGAATATCCTGATAAACCAAACTCTTAACTGCCCGTGTGGAAATTGGTGGGCACCCAGAGTTTAGGAAGGAAAACAATAAACTCCAAGTCAGTCATGAGACTGGTGTGAGAACTCAAAACAGTTTATTTATCTTTAAAATCAAAATAGAGGAATATTTTTAATCAATTCGCAATGCTTTTAAAAATGAGACTACCATAAGGCCTCCCGCACACACACACAATGCAAACGCAGAATCGGAGGAGATTTCTCCTTATGATAGTCAAAGATGCTTGATACGCATTAAAAAGAAACACTTGATATTATTACTAGTGCATAGTGTAGGAAAAATTCATTACGAAAGTAGAATATAAATCTTAGCCAACATACGACCATTATCGTATGCCTACTATAGCTACCATCCAAACAGTGTTGCGACACCATAAGTGAATGATAGGTTCTACAACTAAAACCGTACAAGTTTCGTATTGTTTCTTTGGATTTCCAACAAATGGTCAGGCCAAGGAACTTCCCATTGCCACATGAGAATGCCTCTGGAAAGACATCCCCGAGAACCAAACCGGAACTCTGCCAACACAAGGCCGGGTTACCCCTAACTGGGTAACTACTGACACGAGCACGCCATTCCCCGATCGTAAACGACCTTTCTCACGGGATCCCGAAAACCAACAACCACAAAGTAATAAATTCGTAGTAACCACATAGGTTAAATATCTGGGCTCCATACCATGATACCACCTCTATCCAGAAGGAAATGTACATACCCTAAAGGGAGCTACCCCTCATAACCTTGCCGCATCTTTCCTGTTTTGACCATTTCCGGGGTGTGTGGCTCGACGAATTCACGTCCACAAAAACATACTTTATACAAAAGCCATGCTTTGGGTCAACAAATGATCAACACAATGATCACCAAGATAGACGATCAAATAAACGATCCTATCACAATAATCAACACAATGATCATTTACAGCAACACTCAGCATGTCACATTACCAAATTGGGAATATATCGCTGATAACATTCAACTACATAACCTCTGAGCTCGTACGTCTCAGAGAAGGGTGTTAAGCTAAAAGAATAAATTCTCCGCCACCAACAGAAATATATTTGAAAGAAATCGGCTTTATATCTCAACTTGTAATGTCAGCACACAATCCATACAAGTCTGTTTCGGGCTCGAACAAAACCGAAGGCACTTACAAAGAAGTCCTTGCAATCCGGATATTCACAATCCTGATCGGATTCACCATCACATATGGAGAACTCTATACCGGAGCAACTCGGTGCAGAGTAAATCGACAGGTCATCCTATCGCTCTCGCAAATACCGGGTCTTCAACACCGATCTTCAATGCAATTCACAACGACGTATCACATATTCGGAATGGGTTATACGACCCCATGGTCCTTTCCCGGTTAACCTGAATAGTGAGCGCTTATTCAAAAATAAGTGTGGCATTCACATTCAAACAAATCACATCAAATACCCATTCAAAGGGAAATATTGATAGTCGGCTATTGAACTATCAATTGATATGCACACATCACCAGATTCCAAATAATTTTCCAATTATTTATTTCGCAAAAATATCTTTACAAGATATATTATTTCATACTTCAAAAATAAATCAATATTTATTTTTAAACCAATTTCGCTTTCTTTTATAAATTCCTTAGTGAATTTATAATTCCAAGATATCAATGAATATTCGATTTCAATTATTCATTTCAATTTTCTTTTCAATTTATCTTCAAAAAGATAAATTCTCAAAATATTCACTTTATATTGGAAAACATTTCCATACTTATTTATTCATAAGTAATTCACAAATTTTATTTATTTTCAACACTTGGAAAATATTCAATATACTTCAATCGAAATTAAGTATATATTTCATTCTATTAAGGAAATCATTCTCTTCAACATATTTATTTGGGCCAAAACGAATGTTACGTAAAACATCGTTACGACAACCCAAAATCACTAGTATAGGGATTCGAAATTAAAATAGATATATAAATCCCAATACTACACAAAACATTTCCTTTCGGAAATCATTTACTATAACAACAGTGTTATAGTCCACTATTTCCTTTTCATTTCTCGAAAACTTCTATTTCAACAATTAATGTTGAAATCTATGGTTTCGAATCTCAACACAATTAAAACTTCGTTAGATCGTTTTATTCTGTTTAAAATATCACATTCAAAACAATTTCTTTAACATATTATTCACCATTCAAAAACGTGAATATACTTCATTAGCAATTTCATCCTTTTATTCATTTTAATTCAAAGGATTATTCACTATTCAAAAATGTGAATATACTCCATTTATAGGTTTCAACAATTAACTTATCAAAATAAGTCATTTGCGAATTTATAAAACAACGTTTATAAATTCCATTTCTATTTATTTATAAAAGTTTCTTTTTTTATAAATTCTTTTATTAACCTATTTCAGTTTATAACTCAATTATAAACTAAAAGTTCATATTATAAGTTAAATACTTATAAAACGATTATTTTACAAAATCGTTCTTTTTAACTTCATAATTTTAAATCTTATAACTTATAAGATTCATTCATTTATCCAAAATCATTATTTTAATAACTTAATAAATTTTATAAACCTACTGCTTATAAAATTCCATTTATAACTTCACCGTATAAAATTCTATAAATTCCATTCAATTATGAAATTCATTTTCACTTCATTCAAACACTTATAAAAACTCGTTTTATAATGTCCATATTTCAATTTATAAATATCCATTTATAAATCTCTTAATATAAATCAATTTATATTATCCTTTTAAAACGTCTTTAATCTCCTTTATTATTTCACCATTTTGATTCATAAAATAATTAAATTTCATGAATTCTATATTTAAACTTTTCACAATAATTCTAAAATCCCGATTAAACTATTTTATAAAATCATTAGCATCATATTCTCAAAAATCAGTTTTTAACTATATTTCTCAAAAATCATAATTTTTATAACATTAAAAATTATAACGCTTATTTATTTAAAATGGACCAATTCCAAAATTATTTTATAAAACGTATACTTTCTAAAATCACTTTAAAATCATTTTAAAATCCCAAAATTTGGTCCAATGATGCTACACACCAAATAGTCAAACACGACTACAACGATATCACATATCGATATGATAATAAATCAAATATCAAAATATCTGAAATCAAATAAAAACTGTTGAGGAATCCAGTTGGATCCCTCCAACCTGTTTTCCTGCATCCACAAACATTAGCACAATACCAATTTCGCTCCAGTACGAAATTATCGCGGTATATGTTCTTATTAAATATTATCCGCTTAATAACGGCGTAATAGGGTCTCATCCACTAAACAAATAAATGTGGGAAATCAATAACTCCAATATATACATATGCCAATATATATATATTGCTACTATATATAATACCAATTTCACTGTTTATGAAATATTCGCGGTATATGTTTTTAATAAATAACATCCGCTTACTAACGGCGCATAATGTCTATTTTAACAATCAATAGATATTCATCAACATTCAAACATGCATTCAAATATTTTAAATCTAACTATTTAAAATAAAATCGAAACTGATTCGATTGAGTGAGAAGTTCTCACCTTGATTTCATTTCCGTTTTAGCGATTTATTTCGAATAAAATTAAACGTGCGTTTAATTTTACCCAAAATTCTCACTAACTCCAAACGACTCCAAACAAATTTCATCGCGTAGTGCTCGTCCATACGATTCCAACGCAACTGAGTTTGCATTTTTTCGACCTCGTATGAAAAAGTTATGCATTTTTGAAGTTTGTACACGATTTATATAAACAAATCAACATAAACTTTAAATTTTTTATACCCTAAGCATCTACAGCCCTTAGATCCCACAACTCCTCATCTGGACCGTCCCCATCCTCTTCCTCCTTCATGTTCAAGCTACAGGAAGATAGCCGTTCATAAGAACCCATCCTTAGCCAACTAGGGTTTGATAATACACCCTCATTTTTCGACGAAATTCGATCAAACCACTTGCAAATCGAAGCTCTTCGCGAGAGCTACCACCACCATCCCCCACCTGAAGCTCGGCCACCTGTAGAGCCTTGGAAGGCGTGTGAAAATCTGCAGGTTTGGCCCCACATAGCTCCCCCATCGTCGCTCCAAATTCGATCATCACCGTATGGAATCGAAGCTCTCGTCGTGCTCTACGACTTCCGTGTTGAACACTTCGCGTAATTCTTTACGGATTGAGAGAGATTGAGGGATGAATGTCGCGTGTTTCTGGCCATTGGTTTGTTAGGTGGCGGCTAGGGTTGAAAATTAGGGTTTTAGTATTTTTTTTTTTATCAATTTATGAAGAGTGGTGGTGTATTTATAGAATTTCGTTCGACACTATTCATCCGGAAATTCCGAACTCCGATTTACGCGCCGAAACTGACGTACCTAGGGTTTATCCCGCGTTCCGGACACAATGGAACAGGTTTCGGAAGCTAATTCGGAAGTATGTGCGAGTTATGGCTATAAACGCTCAATTTGAATTAAACCGATTTAAGCGATTTTCTAGGCGTTTTAATTTGTACAGGACAAACGGTAAATCCAATTGACTTGAAATTTGAAACCTTACAATAATATCACATTACGGATCCGATGAAACTGGTTTCGTCAAAATCCGAGACTTTTTGAAAAATGGCTATTTTCACTCGTCAAATTTAAATTAAAAACAAATCGATGCGTTTCGAGCTGCCACGATCAAACGATAACTCCGATTGACACGAAATTTGAAATCCGGTAATAACTAACTATTACGGATCCAATGGAACTGGTTTCGTTCAATTCTGAGACTGTTCAAAATTGACTATTTTCACTAGTCGATTTTAATATTAAAATATTCAATTTTCACAAATTAACTTTTAATTCGATTTTAAAAGTTCTAAAATATCATTCTAACTCCCATATGATAAAATAAAATTTTACAAATCATTTTCAATCATATTTAACTATATTTTCAATTATTTCCATAATTTAACGTATTAAATTATTGATTAAATTATCCAATTAAATCCAATAATTCAAATAAAAATTTATTCGACTTATAAATTCACTTATTAATATTTAAAATAAATTAAATATTCAAATTTTAATTTCTAAAAATTCTGGGTCGTTACAATCTTCCCCACTTAAAAGAATTTCGTCCCGAAATTACAAGTAAGAAAAATTATATAATCTATTAATTTTCCATAATCATAGTTAAACTTCTTACAATACTTTACTAAGTTTTCAAATCATACTTAGTTATCTTTTCAAAAACAACTACTATTGTTTAACTTTCAATTCCAAAATCAAAGTTAAAGTTTTCAAAATTTTCCAATTTTCTCAAAAATTTTCTAACGCCTTAAATTTTCGGAAAAATTCGCCATAGTCTCCTTTGCGCGGCTCGATCCGAAAAAAAATGACAGTATATATATCACAAATATACATCTCATCAAGTAATGAGGCATCCCGAAGGAAAAAAAGTGTAAAAGTACGGTATGTAATCCGAGATATGTACCTTATATTTTATTAGCAAGCATATACGGCTAATATAGCGCAAAAGCGAGCTCCAAATGCGAAGCAAACGCGATCCGCACCTACTAATCACTCAACAAACAACATGAGAACATGCATATATGAAAATAATATCGATATACAACATATAGTAACATATCAACTATATATGTCACATAGCAAATGCAACTAAACAACAAATGCAAACATCAACCAACTACCATTCATAATCATAAATATTCATTCATATTCTCATTAATATTTAATGAATTGGTTTTCAATATAAATCACATTTGATTTATTTACATTGGATGTTTTTACTAACATTCATTCTCAATTAGATTATATTCACTAATTCATATTTAAGTTGGTTCACTTCCAATTCAAATTCAATTCTATTCAAATTTCACTTAACTTCCAATTGAATTTCAATTAATTTAGCTTCTAATTTCATTAACTCAATTTCATTAACACTTAATGAATTATATACAATCAATCTAACAATCATATAACAATCAATGTATATTAATTACAACCAAATTCCTTTGCTTATATTCATTCTCATTCAATTTATTCAACTTCCAATAACATTAGATTTTAAATGAATTAACACTTATATTCATTATTTCACATCATTTATTCACATTTAATTGATTAACATTTAATCCATTCATTCAATTCAATTACAAAAGTTGAATTTCATTTAAATAACTTAAGTTCATATTTATCACTTAACTTTATTAATTTAGTTTGATACTAATATCAACTTAATTCCATATCACTTAAGTTATACTTCCATTTAACTTTTAAATTCATCTTTATTCACAACTCACATTTATAAATATATTCATATAGTTTCACTTCTTATATATATAAGTTTATTTCACAATTGTAAATCACATTAATTATAATTTAATTCTTATAATTCTTTTTGCTTATACAATTATTCTTTTATTTAGATTATTCGAACAACTAAACAATCAACTTATATACTCTTTAATAATTTTGAAAAATTATTTCTTCATATATAAAAATATAATCAAGTAAAATTATTTCATTTACCCAATTTAAAACAATACTATGTCGAATTGTTCTATTCAAGTGTTTAGAAACCCCTTCGGCATAGTTGTACATACCGTGCTGACGAAGGTTCATATGCCACTCAACAAACCAATCATCACAATATAAAACAATTTTATATATTCACTAACAAATACGCTCTCATAGCTATTATTACACTCAAATTCATTCTAGAGTACTACTGACTCTATCTCTAATGAATAATACCCAACAGAACCATGGTTGTCGCTTAACCATATGCTCTGATACCACATTGTCAGGACACGATTCTTCGTCTTCCAAATGTAACGACGGCGGATTTTGCCCGCTCGAAAATCGACATCCATACTTCAAATCGTATTCGAATGCCATAGATTCGACCGTTCAAATCCGATTCGCCGGAGCTTATAACAATCATTAAGTATATAACACAGCGGAATAAAAGAATAATACATTGATATACAGCTTTGATACAATATCTGATACAACAGATAATCCAATAGATATCAATATACATCAGAGATATGATACAATAAATAGCAGCGGAAAAGAAAAATAGATAACATCTAGCATAAGAACAATATACTCTGAGATATTCTTCAAAAGAGAACTCCGAGAACTGCAACTCCATTTCCAAGAATCAATCCAGCAGTAGCTCGAACCCCCAATAACTATTTACCTAGAATAAGCAAGATTGGTGCGATCCAAAGACTGAACTAACTCCAGATAATCTACTAAACCTAGCTATCTGAAAAACCCAACTCTAGACTGCTCGTGTAGAAAATAATGAGCACCCAGAGTTTAGGAAAGAAACAATAAACTCCGGATCAGTCGTGGGACTGGTGTGAGCAACAAAAACAGTTTATTTTTCTTTAAAACATTCAACAAAATATTTTCAAAGTCAATTCGCAATGCTTTTTAAAAATGAGACTACCATAAGGCCTCCCGCACACACACACAATGCAAACGCAGAATCGGAGGAGATTTCTCCTTATGATAGTCAAAGATGCTTGATACGTATTAAAAGAAACATTTGATATTATTACTAGTGCATAGTGTAGGAAAAATTCATTTCGAAAGTAGAATATAAATCTTAGCCAACATACGACCATTATCGTATGCCTACTATAGCTAACCATGTTCAATAGCAGGTTACCGCCACATTCCATGGCAGGTTATACAACTAATACTGTACAAGGTTCGTATTGTTTCTTTGGATTTCCAACGAATGATCAGGCCAAGGAACTTCCCATTGCCACATGAGAATGCCTCTGGATGGACATCCCCGAGAACCAAACCGGATCTCTACCAACACAAGGCCGGGTTACCCCTAACTGAGTAACAACTGACCGAATATGCCATCCCCCGGTCCTTTGGGACCTTTATCCGAGATCTCGTAATCAATTCACACAATCATAAAGTGTTTTCAACATGAGTAAGTATCTGGGCTCCATACCATGATACCACCCTTTTCCAGAAGGAAATGCACACATCCTAAAGGGCGCTACCCCTCTTAACCTTGCTGCTTCTTTCCTGTTTTGACCATTCACGGGGTGTGAGGCTCGACGAAGTCACGTCCACAAAAACATACTTTATACAAAAGCCATGCTTTGGGTCAACAAATGATCATAGAAATGATCACCAGGATAGACGATCAAATAAATGATCCTATCACAAATAATCAACACAATGATCATTTCACAGCAACACTCAGCATGTCACATTACCAAATTGGGAATATATCGCTGATAACCATCAACTATATAACCTCTGAGCTCGTACGTCTCAGAGAAGGGTGTTAAGCTAAAAGAATAAATTCTTCGCCACCAACAGAAATATATTTGAAAGAAATCGGCTTTATATCTCAATTTGTAATGTCAGACATACAATCCATACAAGTCTGTTCCGGGCTCGAACAGAACCGAAGGCACTTCTTACGAAGCCCTTGCAATCCGGATATTCACAATCCTGATCGGATTCACCATCACATATGGAGAACTCAATACCGTAGCTACTCGGTGCAGAGTCAATCGACAGGTCATCCTATCGCTCTCGCAAATACCCGGTCTTCAACACCGGTCTTCAAATGCTATCCATAACGTCGAATCACATATTCGGAATGGGTTATACGACACAAAGGTCCTTTCCCGGTTAAACCGAATAGTGAGCACGATATTTCAAAAACAAATGGATAATGGGATTTCAATTAAGTCACAACTTAATAATTCAAAACTTTCTTTCAAATGGTTTAATCCAATTACCATTTCAAATCTTTTAAACAAAAGATTCATTTTCACAACCTTTAACGGTTTAAACAATTTTCTCATTTTAATCTTTTAAACAATAGATTCATTCACAGATTTTCCAAATCAATTTTTCATTTCAATTTGATTAACTCGTTAAATCTTTAAATCAAAGATTTAACTTATAGCTTTCAAAACAATTTCATTTCTATTTAATTTAAACAAATCATCAATTTAAATCTGTTAAAAATAAACAGATTTAATCCTTAGTTTTCAAAAAGAATTCATTCATAACTTAGGAAAATCATTTCTCTATTCAATCTTGAAATTCCCCTAATTAACTGGAATCTCAGTTCTTATTTAAGAGTGTTTATCATTTGAAAACAACCGTTTTCATTTTGGAAATCTGATTCATTTATACGAGTTGAAATCCTTGGGTTAAATTCAAATTCCCAAAACCATACCTTTAAAATGTTTTAAATTCATACAACCATGTTTATAATATCTTTAACCATAATTTCCAATTATAAAAATTCATTTTCACACGGGCAGTCAAGAGTTAAGGTTTATCAGGATATTCTGGAATTCAGAAATTGCTGGAAGCAAGATGGATGGCATTGGCGTATTACTAGTACATAGTACTTTCTTTTCCGCTGTTTGTTTGATGTTGTACACTCTGATGATTTGATGTAATGTAATATAGTGTGATGTAATAACTGATATAGTTCTTTGTTTAAAGATTATTCATTTACTTATTATATGTTGTTCCGCTGCGAATTGATGTGATTCTGTTTTCTGTTCCGTTCCATTTTCTATTCTCGTTTTCTTCTATTTTAAAATTTTCTATTCTTTTTTCTTTTTCTTCCCTCTCATCTTTCTTCTTTCTTCTTTTCTTTTTCTTAAAACCATAACATTTCGGGTTTCCGGCCTTCGATTTCTCGGCAGTCGATAAAGTGAGTGTCGATGTTGAATTTTCGAAAGTCGAAAAATTCCGTTTGTTACATTTGGTAAGAGAAGATAATAGATAAGGTAGAAGATGGAGGGAAAAGAAGATAGAAAATTAGAAGATAGAATAGAAAAGAGAAACGAAGATAGAACATTTTAAAATAGAAGAAAAAGATAATAGAGTAAAAAGAAAAACAGAAGAAAATAGGACGGAACAGAAAACAACAGAACAACATCAGAATCTCACAATTCGCAGCGGAACAACATACAATAATAAATGAATAATCTTTAAACAAAGAACTATATCAGTTATTACATTTCATACATTTCATTACATCATATCATCAGAGTGTACAACAACAACAAACAGTGCAGCGGAAAAAGAAATACTATATAAACTAGTAATACGCCATGCCATCCATCTTGCCTCCAGCAATTCCAGAATATCCAGAATATCCTGATAAACCAAACTCTTAACTGCCCGTGTGGAAATTGGTGGGCACCCAGAGTTTAGGAAGGAAAACAATAAACTCCAAGTCAGTCATGAGACTGGTGTGAGAACTCAAAACAGTTTATTTATCTTTAAAATCAAAATAGAGGAATATTTTTAATCAATTCGCAATGCTTTTAAAAATGAGACTACCATAAGGCCTCCCGCACACACACACAATGCAAACGCAGAATCGGAGGAGATTTCTCCTTATGATAGTCAAAGATGCTTGATACGCATTAAAAAGAAACACTTGATATTATTACTAGTGCATAGTGTAGGAAAAATTCATTTCGAAAGTAGAATATAAATCTTAGCCAACATACGACCATTATCGTATGCCTACTATAGCTACCATCCAAACAGTGTTGCGACACCATAAGTGAATGATAGGTTCTACAACTAAAACCGTACAAGTTTCGTATTGTTTCTTTGGATTTCCAACAAATGGTCAGGCCAAGGAACTTCCCATTGCCACATGAGAATGCCTCTGGAAAGACATCCCTGAGAACCAAACCGGAACTCTGCCAACACAAGGCCGGGTTACCCCTAACTGGGTAACTACTGACATGAGCACGCCATTCCCCGATCGTAAACGACCTTTCTCACGGGATCTCGAAAACCAATAACCACAAAATAATAAATTCGTAGTAACCACATAGGTTAAATATCTGGGCTCCATACCATGATACCACCTCTATCCAGAAGGAAATGTACATACCCTAAAGGGAGCTACCCCTCATAACCTTGCCGCATCTTTCCTGTTTTGACCATTTCCGGGGTGTGAGGCTCGACGAATTCACGTCCACAAAAACATACTTTATACAAAAGCCATGCTTTGGGTCAACACAATGATCACCAAGATAGACGATCAAATAAACGATCCTATCACAATAATCAACACAATGATCATTTACAGCAACACTCAGCATGTCACATTACCAAATTGGGAATATATCGCTGATAACATTCAACTACATAACCTCTGAGCTCGTACGTCTCAGAGAAGGGTGTTAAGCTAAAAGAATAAATTCTCCGCCACCAACAGAAATATATTTGAAAGAAATCGGCTTTATATCTCAACTTGTAATGTCAGACACACAATCCATACAAGTCTGTTTCGGGCTCGAACAAAACCGAAGGCACTTACAAAGAAGTCCTTGCAATCCGGATATTCACAATCCTGATCGGATTCACCATCACATATGGAGAACTCTATACCGGAGCAACTCGGTGCAGAGTAAATCGACAGGTCATCCTATCGCTCTCGCAAATACCGGGTCTTCAACACCGATCTTCAATGCAATTCACAACGACGTATCACATATTCGGAATGGGTTATACGACCCCATGGTCCTTTCCCGGTTAACCCGAATAGTGAGCGCTTATTCAAAAATAAGTATGGCATTCACATTCAAACAAATCACATCAAATACCCATTCAAAGGGAAATATTGATAGTCGTCTATTGTACTATCAATTGATATGCACACATCACCAGATTCCAAATAATTTTCCAATTATTTATTTCACAAAAATATCTTTACAAGATATATTATTTCATACTTCAAAAATAAATCAATATTTATTTTTAAACCAATTTCACTTTCTTTTATAAATTCCTTAGTGAATTTATAATTCCAAGATATCAATGAATATTCGATTTCAATTATTCATTTCAATTTTCTTTTCAATTTATCTTCAAAAAGATAAATTCTCAAAATATTCACTTTATATTGGAAAACATTTCCATACTTATTTATTCATAAGTAATTCACAAATTTTATTTATTTTCAACACTTGGAAAATATTCAATATACTTCAATCGAAATTAAGTATATATTTCATTCTATTAAGGAAATCATTCTCTTCAACATATTTATTTGGACCAAAACGAATGTTACGTAAAACATCGTTACGACAACCCAAAATCACTAGTATAGGGATTCGAAATTAAAATAGATATAAAAATCCCAATACTATACAAAACATTTCCTTTCGGAAATCATTTACTATAACAACAGTGTTATAGTCCACTATTTCCTTTTCATTTCTCGAAAACTTCTATTTCAACAATTAATGTTGAAATCTATGGTTTCGAATCTCAACACAATTAAAACTTCGTTAGATCGTTTTATTCTGTTTAAAATATCACATTCAAAATAATTTCTTTAACATATTATTCACCATTCAAAAACGTGAATATACTTCATTAACAATTTCATCCTATTATTCATTTTAATTCAAAGGATTATTCACTATTCAAAAATGTGAACATACTCCATTTATAGGTTTCAACAATTAACTTATCAAAATAAGTCATTTGCGAATTTATAAAACAACGTTTATAAATTCCATTTCTATTTATTTATAAAAGTTTCCTTTTTTATAAATTCTTTTATTAACCTATTTCAGTTTATAACTCAATTATAAACTAAAAGTTCATATTATAAGTTAAATACTTATAAAACGATTATTTTACAAAATCGTTCTTTTTAACTTCATAATTTTAAATCTTATAACTTATAAGATTCATTCATTTATCCAAAATCATTATTTTAATAACTTAATAAATTTTATAAACCTACTGCTTATAAAATTCCATTTATAACTTCACCGTATAAAATTCTATAAATTCCATTCAATTATGAAATTCATTTTCACTTCATTCAAACACTTATAAAAACTCGTTTTATAATGTCCATATTTCAATTTATAAATATCCATTTATAAATCTCTTAATATAAATCAATTTATATTATCCGTTTAAAACGTCTTTAATCTCCTTTATTATTTCACCATTTTGATTCATAAAATAATTAAATTTCACGAATTCTATATTTAAACTTTTCACAATAATTCTAAAATCCCGATTAAACTATTTTATAAAATCATTAGCATCATATTCTCAAAAATCAGTTTTTAACTATATTTCTCAAAAATCATAATTTTTATAACATTAAAAATTATAACGTTTATTTATTTAAAATGGATCAATTCCAAAATTATTTTATAAAACGTATACTTTCTAAAATCACTTTAAAATCATTTTAAAATCCCAAAATTTGGTCCAATGATGCTACACACCAAATAGTCAAACACGACTACAACGATATCACATATCGATATGATAATAAATCAAATATCAAAATATCTGAAATCAAATAAAAACTGTTGAGGAATCCAGTTGGATCCCTCCAACCTGTTTTCCTGCATCCACAAACATTAGCACAATACCAATTTCGCTCCAGTACGAAATTATCGCGGTATATGTTCTTATTAAATATTATCCGCTTAATAACGGCGTAATAGGGTCTCATCCGCTAAACAAATAAATGTGGGAAATCAATAACTCCAATATATACATATGCCAATATATATATATATTGCTACTATATATAATACCAATTTCACTGTTTATGAAATATTCGCGGTATATGTTTTTAATAAATAACATCCGCTTACTAACGGCGCATAATGTCTATTTTAACAATCAATAGATATTCATCAACATTCAAACATGCATTCAAATATTTTAAATCTAACTATTTAAAATAAAATCGAAACTGATTCGATTGAGTGAGAAGTTCTCACCATGATTTCATTTCCGTTTTAGCGATTTATTTCGAATAAAATTAAACGTGCGTTTAATTTTACCCAAAATTCTCACTAACTCCAAACGACTCCAAACCAATTTCATCGCGTAGTGCTCGTCCATACGATTCCAACGCAACTGAGTTTGCATTTTTTCGACCTCGTATGAAAAAGTTATGCATTTTTGAAGTTTGTACACGATTTATATAAACAAATCAACATAAACTTTAAATTTTTTATACCCTAAGCATCTACAGCCCTTAGATCCCACAACTCCTCATCTGGACCGTCCCCATCCTCTTCCTCCTTCACGTTCAAGCTACAGGAAGATAGCCGTTCATAAGAACCCATCCTTAGCCAACTAGGGTTTGATAATACACCCTCATTTCTCGACGAAATTCGATCAAACCACTTGCAAATCGAAGCTCTTCGCGAGAGCTACCACCACCATCCCCCACCTGAAGCTCGGCCACCTGTAGAGCCTTGGAAGGCGTGCGAAAATCTGTAGGTTTGGCCCCACATAGCTCCCCCATCGTCGCTCCAAATTCGATCATCACCGTATGGAATCGAAGCTCTCGTCGTGCTCTACGACTTCCGTGTTGAACACTTCGAGTAATTCTTTACGGATTGAGAGAGATTGAGGGATGAATGTCGCGTGTTTCTGGCCATTGGTTTGTTAGGTGGCGGCTAGGGTTGAAAATTAGGGTCTTAGTATTTTTTTTTATCAATTTATGAAGAGTGGTGGTGTATTTATAGAATTTCGTTCGACACTATTCATCCGGAAATTCCGAACTCCGATTTACGCGCCGAAACTGACGTACCTAGGGTTTATCCCGCGTTCCGGACACAATGGAACAGGTTTCGGAAGCTAATTCGGAAGTATGTGCGAGTTATGGCTATAAACGCTCAATTTGAATTAAACCGATTTAAGCGATTTTCTAGGCGTTTTAATTTGTACAGGACAAACGGTAAATCCAATTGACTTGAAATTTGAAACCTTACAATAATATCACATTACGGATCCGATGAAACTGGTTTCGTCGAAATCCGAGACTTTTTGAAAAATGGCTATTTTCACTCGTCAAATTTAAATTAAAAATAAATCGATGCGTTTCGAGCTGCCACGATCAAACGATAACTCCGATTGACACGAAATTTGAAATCCGGTAATAACTAACTATTACGGATCCAATGGAACTGGTTTCGTTCAATTCTGAGACTGTTCAAAAATTGACTATTTTCACTAGTCGATTTTAATATTAAAATATTCAATTTTCACAAATTAACTTTTAATTCGATTTTAAAAGTTCTAAAATATCATTCTAACTCCCATATGATAAAATAAAATTTTACAAATCATTTTCAATCATATTTAACAATATTTTCAATTATTTCCATAATTTAACGTACTAAATTATTGATTAAATTATCCAATTAAATCCAATAATTCAAATAAAAATTTATTCGACTTATAAATTCACTTATTAATATTTAAAATAAATTAAATATTCAAATTTTAATTTCTAAAAATTCTGGGTCGTTACACCTTTTCACAAAATCGAACAAGAGGAAGCTTGAAAGCAATTGGTGAATCAACCTCTCTTCAACACAACCCAAATGAGCTTGAATCTAAGCTCAAAAACAAGAACATTCCCAAGATTAGGTTTAGGAATTTCTAAAATTGGTATGAGAATAAGTTGGAGAAGAAGAAGAGAAGCTTACCAATGGGTTCTTCTTGAGTTTGGAGCAAGGAATTTGATTTGCAAGAGGAACTAGGGTTTTGGAATTTTAATTTCCAATCTCTCCCACCATTAACACTCTAAAAACTGAAATGAGAAGAGAATGAGGGTGAGTGGGGAAGAGTGGCTCAGATTTGAGCATAAGTTAACATAGGGTTGAGCCCAAAAACCAAACCCAAAGTAAAAAGTAGCAGAAATCAACTTTCTCCAAACATATCGAAGCTTATACTCAAAAAGGTCGCAAACGGCATTTTAAACTCAATGGGAGTGGTCCCGAGCCCTAATTCGACCGTATGCAAAAAGTAGCTTTTCGGACTAAAATCCGACTAACGATAAAATATTTAAATAAAATATTTAAATATAAAATCGACAAATATGCGGGTTGTTGCATATATGTTTTGATTTAGACGTACTATATATATATATATATATATATATATATTAGTTGTATAAAATCTAGTTACTGCAAATAAATGTTTGTGATAACTGTATATGTATAATATGTCATATTCTATCTAATATATATATAGGTATGCATGCTTTATTTATGGTTTCCAAATATGATACTGTTTAAGTATAAATTTCATGCTGCTGTTATATATGTATATAATATATAGTTTTCTTTGTTATATTTTAGCTGCTACAGTTTTCTATATATAAGTAAGTGTTTAGTCATATTAATTATAAGTTGTATTTTTAATTTGGAAGCATCTCTAGTTTTGGTTTGATATATATATATGTATATATATGTATATATATATATATATATATGTGTATATATATATATATATATAATATGGTTTACTTTGCCTGCTGCTTTTGTATTAAATTATATACAAATATTTGTAATAAGTATTTATTTAAAATTTGTATAACATTTTAGATATATCAGATCGTATATATATTATGTATATATATGTGTGTGTTTTATAATAAGTGATGTTTATGTCAATTTTTGGAAATAGTGGTTTTGTAATATGTTTAAAAGCCAATATCGAAAAAAATCTATATATATGTATCTTAGTTTGCAATTTCTAGAACTGTGTAAAACATATATGGTGAAGTTGGTTACGATGATTTTACATTGATTTTAAGATTATATAAGTAACTCGATTTTCATATATGTGTTTGTAAAATCTCATGGATATGTTGTTTAGATATGTCTTAGTTTTTATGCATTCTATGTTAGTCTATATTGCTATATTACTGTATATAAGTTGTTATACATACTAGTTTATAAACTTTACTTGTTGATTTATTGTATAGGTTATATGAATTTCCATATATCATGTTCAAATATATATAATGTTATGTTGGTATATAATATAAGTTGTATATTTTTACATATTAATTTATATAAATGAGTATGCATTTGCTGGTTTCAAATTTATATATGTATGGAGACTTTGTTTTATGTATTTGAATTAAATATTTGTTTAAGATATATGTTTAAATTGATTTTAATAAAATAATAATAATAATAATATAATTTACATTTTTGTCTCTGTTATATCAAACTGATTTTGGTTTTTATTTCCAATTTATCAGCTTTGCTCGTCGAACTTGCTTCCATCGTGCTTTGCTTTGAAATTCATGCTTGGATTCGTAACTAATCTCATTCTCTTTCATCTCTAGCCTCAAAAGGTGAGCAATCACTCATGATTTATGTTCTTATATCTATTGAATTTGATTTCAATTGAAACGGCAATTGAAATATGCTGATGTTATTTACATTGCTTTATATATGCTATTATCTGCATCAGTTCACCTGTGACATCTGACACCATTATCTGTTATTTATGTTGATGATATATGCCTCTTATATTATTCTCATATCTGTTATCACTCTACAATTCTCTGTTAGTATAAAATTCCCTATGGGTTGAAATGATACATACGCGAACGATCTGTAGAATAGGAGAAAATCATTATGAGAATACATCACTGGAATCTATATTTCAGTTATTATTTCACTTGAGTTGGATTTATTGATATAAGAATGTTAATCCCGACTCGAGTGTTTTGTGTATTTACTTTACGCTCGGATTAGACCGAGTGTACTAGTATTCGAGACTCACCTTTGGAGTTGGAGCTTCGCTTGGAGATCAATCTATCGATTCTGCTTTCATTTATTCAGCTCGATTCCAGTGATGTATTTTGATCTTGTATTTGACTATTGTATTTGAGACTTCTATAGTACCTTATTTAACTTTGTTATACATATATAGTAGCTTCATGAACTACTATTCTTTTTTTTTCCGCTGCATTATTGTTATATTACTCTGTGTCTGTGATTCTACGATTATTTTATTTAAGTGGAAATTAGCCACAAGGGCCTCTTTGGTAAGTGCAATTAGTTTCTAGGACACACAACTGAAATAATTACTTTTAAGGACAAAACGCAAAATATTTAGTTTTTAAGGCCTAAAAACATATGAAATTATGTCCTTGAAAGTAATTGGACTGCTGACTTTGCCCTTAAAAGTAATTATTTTGCTGGCTATAGCTTTGGAAATTAATTTCTATTGATGTGTGTCCTAGAAACTAATTGGACTGCAAAGTTTGTCCTTCTAGTGAAATGCCCCTTTATTTAATGTATGTGCTGAGTTTTGCCAAATATAAATTAACAATCTGGTATTTTGAGCAATTCAAATCCGACATATGTGGATGCGAATGGTTGAAAATATCAGGATGTTACAAATTAGGACTGGAAACTTGTTCCATTGAATGTAAAATTATCGAAAACATCTATTTTAATATATGGGATGACCCATTTTCGTTTCGGAGACAAAACGGGCTTTTCGGGTCATTTATCATTCAACGTGTAAATCAAATCATATCCATCCATTCTATTTTTAGGTTTGTTTATAAATAGCCCATTATAAACCCTAGCCACTCCTTTTTTCATTTGTCTGTACGTACATTTTAGCCTTCTCCTTCTTATCATTGGTAGACAAACCAGACAAACTTCTCAATTCAATTTCAAATTCAAATTCAAATCAAAATTTCAAACTCCACAAACTATATCGAATTATATATCGATTTGAAGCTCTTGACGAGCGCATCTCAGATTTGTAATTCGTTTTCCAATTTGAACCTTTGTTTGTCCAGAAATCGAAGAAAAAATCGCGTTCGTTCATGGAGTCGTGATCAACTTTGCCTGATCGTCAACTAAAGGTCACCATTGCGTAGAGATTGACGAGTGCTTCTCAACGCTGCAGCTCATTTGAGTTGTTAACGGTTGGATAGACGGCCTTAATTCGAACTAAGGTTTGAAGTTTCGACGGCTGGCTTCTTTCAGGTGATCGGCGACGTGGATTTGGGCATCGCTGGTGGCTGAGATGATAGGGGAAGGCCTTGGCGAGGAGGCACGGTTCCCTGATGAGTGGCGTGTGGCCGTGCATGGTGGTCGACATCATGTTTATGGTGGCTCTGTTTGCTCGATTTGGAATGAGAAGTTAGGGCTTGGGAGTAGAGTCAATGATGGTGACGTGGACAGTGAGGTAACGTGTTAGAATTTTGGGTTTCTTTATATGTTTTTAAATTTAAAACTCAATGTTCTAATCATCATAACTCTCACATACGAGGTCCAATTCACATGCGGTTTTCTCCGCTAGGATCGTATTGCAATTCCGGACATTTTGACGCTTGTTTGGAATCATTTTGAGATTGTTCAATTTTTTGGTTTAAATTGGATTTAAATTCAGTTTAAATTCAAAGGTGAGTGTTTTAACTCACTCACAACTTCTGAAATTTCTTATGTTTATTAAATTCAATTTATGATAGGAATAGAAATTTATTTTTGGTTGTTTGGTAATTTAAATTTTCTATTCCTGTTAATTTGTTATATTTTGAATTAAACTATTATTTAATTTGTTACTAAATTTAAATTTCTATTAAATCCCTGTTATTGAAATTAATTATTGTTGAAACTGATTTATTGAATCATATGCTGATTGTGATTGATGTTTGACGGTTGATATTAGATGATTGGATGATATGTTGATTTGTATATTGTTATAACTGCAAGTTCCCTACAAGTTGAAATGATACATGCCCGAATGATCTATAAATTATGGAAAAATCATTATGGGTTGAAATGATAAACTCGAGCCATTTTATGGATTTTACTATTATTTCGGGATTGCGGTTTGAAATGACATATGACATAAAATTTAAATTGCAGATTGAAACGATGAATATCCGTATCACTTGCCCTAGGGTAGAGAATTATATACGGATACCGGATTGGTTAAAATTAATGAATTCAAATCCTAAATTTTTGAATTTAATTGAACGATATTTTGAAATAAACTTGTTTTATATTTGAATTATTGTTGAAAAACAAGTTATGTTGAAATTTGTATGGATTGAAGGAATTGTTTAAAGAAATTTGATTTAAAATTTTAAAGTTGATTTCTGAAGTATAAATGGAAATTTACCGAAATTGAGTTAACAAAATTGTTTGAAATATAACTTTGAAATATATTAGAATGTGAGTGGTTTAAATTGATATTTCAAATATGTTTTGAAAGCAATATAAAATTTAATATTTTATTCAGAATTTGAAATTTGAAAATTTAGGATTGGGTTTTGAGGTATTGAAATGGTCCAAATGTTTTGGAATGAAATAAATAGTTTAAATTGATATAAATTTCGAATTCATATTTTTAATATAAACTGTTTTAAAAATATATTATCTTAAAGATTTTAGTTATTAAGATTCTCAAACTTTTAAACTAATTAATCCATTTTGACTTATTTAAATCTAATTAATATATTTTAAAGCTATTTGATCTATTTTAATTACATTTAGTCTATTTTAAATCTATTTAACTATCTTAAATCAATTTAAAGATATCTTTAATCTTTAACTAAACTATTTTGGAGTATTTTACTGATTATAACTATTTAAACTATTTTCTAAATTTTCAGACTAAGAAAAGGGAAAGTGTTATATTCAAATTCATTGGTTAAAAGATAATATGATGAAATGATGAAGTAACCTAATTCAGGATTTATATAACATATTGAATAGGTACGATGATTTTGAAGTAAGGATTTAACCTATTTTGAAAATATGATTTTTGAAAGAAATTATGATTTTGAAAAAGATGTAATTTGAAAGTAAACATGGTTTAAGAGTGAATATAATTACGAAAATGATATGGTTTGGAAATATGATATTTTGATATCAATTGTAAATTGACTTTTTGAAAAGTAAAAGAACCATACGGTGTGAAATAAGCATTTGGTTGTTAAAGAGGCCGGGGTCGGATATTGTCATACTCTTTGCCAATATCGAAAACCATTTTAACAACTATGTACATGGTGGAGATTCCAGAAATGAAGTAGGATGGATTGGCGAACGATTTCTGTATAAGTATGACGTGACCCTGACCCCTGTGAGTCGGCTTAGATGGGACTAAAACAGGAGCTATACTAGGCCAAGTGAGGTCATTTCTCCTATCGGACACATTTCTTCGATACAATATTTTGACTTTATGATTGATTTGGTGGCCACCCTTCGATTTTGGTATGGGAGTATGTTCCGAGGCGGGTGATAGTAGATGTTATGCATTACCACCAATCCATCAGTGCAATTGGTATATCTACCCTGGCATTGTCTCGAGTGTCGTGTTCACATGCCTTAGCGCGCCTTCTACGAGTTTGTTTTGTACCATACCTGTGGGGTGCCCTCTGTGTAAACCTCTCGGAGGAGCGTACAGTACTTTATAGACTATGGGAATTTATTAAATGTGTTAAGGGGGATATGGGTAATGCCTCAACGCTATTTTGATACTTTTACTTTACTTAAGACATATTATTACAGCGTATTGTACTGCATAATAGATAGTTTAACGGATCATTAGGAGATGTGAATTCCGAACATCTCTTAAATTACTACACTCATGTTAAACGCTGGTAGGAGATGTCAAACCCCGTAAACTTCTCTGACGCCGTCTCACGCATATTTATCGTTGATTTAACTCACATAAGATCTTTTAGTTCTGACTCGAGTGTTTTGTATTTTCAATTTGCTCGGGTCAGTCTGAGTATTTCAGGTATTGAAGACCTAAAATTATGGAGGATGAAGACGAAGAGTTGTATTATTATTATATTTATTCCACTATATATGTTGTTCCGCTGCATTTATTTATTCTTGTTATCTGTAACTCCGATAACTCCGATATTCGATTGTGTAAGTATAATAAAATTTATTTGTAAAACAGCTTCATGAACTATTATTTGATTATTATATTTTGTCATTACGCTGTGAGATTCTGTATTTATTTTATTTCTTTCTATTTTTCTTAATTACCCAAATAACAATCTGCCTCTTTGTATGGTTTGAGTTGACGCGTGTGTCTGCTTAAAGCGTCCAAAAAGACAGGTCGTTACAAATTCGATATGTTCATTCTTTCTTATCGGGCCTTGTCCATATAAATAGTTTTTTCTAACCCTAGTAGCCTTTCTATTTCTTATTACAGTATGTACAAATCTATATATTTATTCCTTTCTCCTCTCTCCAATGACAGAAACATATTTTCAATTACAAAACCTAGATCCAATTTCAAAATCAATTTTCAAAATTCAAACTCTCCAAACTATAGCAAATTATACGTCGTTGGAAAGCACTCAATGAGCGTAATCTACTACAATGTTTGTTTTTTGATTTGGATCATGGTTTTGCCAGAAATTGACCATTCATCTCTGGCCGTTCGTATGAGGTGTTGGGATTTGACGGTGGACTTACGACGAGGGTTCGATCGGGTTGTGTGGGACTGTGGTGGAGGTCAAGGCAAGGCAATCTATCAGTTTACTTAGTGTCGAAGTGGTCTCGAATTGCCGAAAATGGAAAGGATTTGGAACGCCGGCGGTTCGTGACTAGGCACGGCGGAGGCATCGTTGTTATGGCCGTGGGTGCGGCTCAAGGTAAGGGTGAGGTTGGCAACATCTGATCGAGTCCAAATTGCTTGTATGGTGGCGGCCGTAGTAGAGGTTCCAACGCAATATACTTTTGAGGTGCTAAGGTTCATGAGCATTCAGGGGGGTGACGTAGTCGCTTTAAGATGGTAATCCTTTTTTATTTTATTTTATTTAAATTTCAATCGCAAACTGTCTAACGACCATAACTTTTTCATATGTACTCAGATTTGGGCTCGGTTTGTTCCGTTATGATCGTATAGAAATTCCGAATATTTTGGAATGGGTTTAGGCAAATCGGAGACCGTTGAATTTTTGGCCATTTTTGGATTTTAAAGTAGTCGATAAGTCAAAGGTGGGTGTTTTAGCCCACTCACGAATACTAAAGTATCTTGTGTTAGTTAAATAAATTTATGTTGTGATTGGAAATTGATTGGTTGGTTTGGAATATTTTAAATTGTCATTCCAGTTAAATCTCACTTTTATTGAATTTAATTGCCATTTAATTTAATACTGAAATTTAAATTGCAAGTTAAATACCTGTTAATAATAACCAGTAAATTGTTGTTAGTTAATGGTTGATTTGAATGATGATTGTGTTGTATGTTCAGTTGTTGATATTCGGATGATTAGATGGGTGTTATTAGTTGATATTTTGGATGATTGGATGTATATTTATGTCTATATCCATGTTATCCCTATGGGTTGTAATGATACATATTCGAACAATCTTCTAGATTAGGGAAAATCGTTATGGGTTGAAATGATAAACCGGAAAGGTTTTCATTGATTTGGAAATTTTGATTTTTGGATATTGGTTGAAATGATATGCCCATATTATTTCTTGATTTTGGATTATTTATGGAATTGAATTAGTTGAAAGGTATAAATTAATTTAAACTTCGTATTTATTTTAATTAAACGATTAAGATGGTATTCTGAATTATCTGAAATCTTTTAAATAATTATATTCACGTTGTCACTTGATGGGAGATGGAAAATCCCGTAACATCTACGAAACTATTGCACTAGTATTCCTATTTTACTTATTTTGATTTTACTTACATAAGATCTTTTAGTTCTGATTGGTGTGTTTTGTCTTTTCATTATGCTGGGGTCAGTCTGAGTCTTTCAGTGTATTGAAGACTATTTTCTAGAAGATGAAGATGAAGATTCAGTATACTATTACTATTTATTATTATTATTCCACTGCATCCTGTGTTTCACTGCATTATCTATTTATTTCAGATGTATATATAACTTTGATTTGAATTGTAAAAGTGCAATCAAATGTTATTTTGTAAAACAACTTCTTGAAATGTTTATTTGATTACTATATTATGTCGTTCCGCTGTGAGATTCTGTATTTTGTTTTTCTTTCTTTCTTTTATTTTCTTATTTACTCCATTAACAATCCTCCCTTTTGAATGGTTTAAGTCTGACATATGTGGTTTATTGTTGGTTTTAATCATCCAAAAAGGTGGGTCGTTACATCGATCACCTTAACTTCTAAATAATTAGTGAGAAAGCTGAATATGGATGGTCTCTCCTTTCGTGGTACTTCCTATTTTACTCTTTGCTAATTTTCCACTTTCCCAAGGATATCCAACTTGGTGGTTCCTAAAATATTGAAAATAGCAAAACATCTTTTCCAATTCGATTCGACTTAAATCATCTCATTTTACTTCTAAATGGTTTCTTTAGTCCTTTAAAAAAATCATGGTATCTACTATCACATTTCGAGTCTATAGGGATCCATTCTAAATTTCACAAATGGAAGTTTGACCAACTTCCCATTCAACTTTAACAATAAAAGTCCTAAAATTAGTTGAAGTCATAACATAAAGCCACTCTAGCATTGGTAAAAATCGCCTAAGAGGTACTTTGTTCTTGTGCAATTATGCACACAATTGTGTATTCTTAGTCAGCCTTCCATGAATTTTCTTAAGTAAATAGTATTCTTCCAATCCAAGGGATGATTGATGAGAATACTTTTATCCCTTCCTTCAAATCTTATCAGAAAATTTCCAATTTAGTTTTCTATCAAAATCACCTTCACATTTCCAATGCGTGCAAGTATCAAAATACTTTTCATAACAAAGATACAAATCTTTGAATTAACTATTCTATGCATAATTTAGTCTGTAATCTTATCTAGAATACTTTTTGTGGTTTGAACTTCTAAAACTTTTACTATTTCTTAATGTCCTTCCATATACAAGACCTTTTTGCCAAACTTAATCTCTTATCACTTTATTCCAATTATTTCATCGTTGAGATAACTCAATACAAAATAACGCCTCGCTATTTTAATCCAATAATATAAGGACCAGTACCTTAATTTATACTTAGGGGTTTCTATATTTTAATGCATTGGAACTACATCTCTCCCAAAGGAAAGATTGATAGTGCAAATTCCTATGTCTTACTCCAATGGAGCTTGTGTTACATTTAGAATTACAAGAAATTATCCTTTTATTATTTATTGAAATAGACAGTACAAAATATGGAAGATCTATATTTTATACATCTCTTTCTTTTGGGTGTATTCCTCGTTATTTCAAACGATACACTTTTATTTTTAAATCTGAACTTGATAATCTATAGGAATTTACAATGCAACCCTTTACATTCCAATGAATTAAATGCTACTTAAATCTGATTTCCAATTTGTCATTACTTCCAGTTACTTTTACTACCCATGTCAATTATCCAACAAAATCTAGGATCACCTAAATTCCAACAATTTACCATGATAACATAGTTTATATTTAACTTGCACACGTCCTTCAAATCTACAAATTAGCAACTATTACATGATCTTCAAATTTAGGGACTATTACTACGCAACAATTTCTAGATTCAAATATGTGCAAATTTCCAACCATTCAATTCAAGGTTTACCTAAGCATACTTGGAACACATTTACAATGATAGAATCCAATAAGGTAAAACAGCCCGTAGGCTACTATGGAAATTAATTTCTACTAATATCACCATACAATGATACTGTGGAGAGTGCTCTCCCACTAATTCGACTTCCCACTCATGCCAACCTGGTCTGCCTGCAGCCTCAAGTGAAATCACATAATACCTAGACTTCCTATTGCCTACAAGTATCTTATACTTATTTATGTCGTACCGACCAATACTCGAGCTGCCCCTTTGTCAGTTAACTTACTATATAAGAATTGAAATAGGCCATATTTGGCCCTTTCAAACCAAATAACATCTTACATGGGCAGCTCCTTTGATAAAAAAACATCTTGGCATAATCAAATTCGAAAATATGTTTTGTCCAGATCGTACTGTGACGACCTAGCCTCGACGTCCGAAAATTGGCATCCAATACATCGCCCGTATTCGAATGCCGAAGATTCAAAAGTTGGAGTTCGATTAGCTAGAGCTTATAACACATTAGATGATAACAACACAGTGGAAACAAAACGATAACTTTCATTGATACACAACATGGATACAACATTATACAACAAATGGCCACCAACATCAGAGCACTATAAACAACACAACAATGGAATACACAACATCAACATGGAGTAACACCAAATGGTCTTCCAAAAGAGAATCCATCATACAACATCTTCATTCCAAAGCTCCAAAGACTTCCAAAATCTGAAAAACCAAAAGCTTCCAAACCAAAGTCTTCCAGATTCACATCTACCATCTGAACTAGCTCCAGAACCTACTGATAATCTTACTCTAGGCTGCCAGTGTGGAAAATTAATGCACCCAGAGTTTAGAAAAGGAACAATAAACCCCGAGTCAGTCATGGGACTGGTGTGAGCAAACATAAAAACAGTTATTTGTACAAAAAGAAGTAAAAATAAATCCGTCATGCTTTTTGGAAAATGAAACTACCATAAGTTCTCCCGGCACACATTCAATGTAATCACACACATGGAGAGGTTTCTCCTTATAGCAGTTAAACATGCTTGATACATGAAAATCCTTTGATATTATTATTAGTGCATAGTGTGAAAAAAGTTTCGAAAGTATGATATTAATCTTAGCCAGCATACATACCATTATAGTATGCCTACTATAGCCACCATGTTAAATGGTAGGTTCTGCAACTAAAACCGTACAGGGCTCGTATTGAATGATTGAATTTCCATCAAATGGCCAAGTCTAAGTAACTTCCTTATCCGAAAGGATACGCCTCTGGAGGGACACCCCGATAACCTATCCTAATCTCTGCCAACATAAAGCCAGGTTACCTCTGTAACTAGGTAACTAACTGTCACGAGTATGCCATCCCACGGTCGGAACCGAACTTTATCGAGGGCCCTCAACACCAATAACCACATAAGCAAAATATATGGGCTCCATACCAGAATACCACTTTTTATCCAGAAGGAAATGCACACACCCTAAGGGGTATGATCCTCATAACCTTGTTGCATCCTTTCTTGTTTCTACCATTTTCGACGTGTGAGGTTCGATGATGTCATGTCCCACGAAGCTACGCATTTCATAAAAGCCATGCTTCGATCAACCAATTATCAACACTTAGCATGCCACATTATCAAATTGGGAATATATCACTAGTAACCATCAACTACATAACCTCTGAGCTCGTGGGTCTCAGAGAAGGGTGTTAAGCTAAGAGAATAAGTTCTCCGCCACCAAACAGAAATGTATTTGATAGAAACCAGCTTTATATCTCAAAGTGTAATGTCAAACATACATCCACACAAGTCCATCCTGGGTCTGAATGGAACCGAAGGCGCTTCATAAAATTAAGGAAAGAAGTCCTTACAAATCCGTATATCCCTAATCCCGACCGGACTCCCCATGACATAGGGTAATCTCTATACCGGAGCAACTCGGTGGAGAGACAATCAATAGGTAATCCTTTCATTCTCGAAAAAACCTGGTCTTCAACCAAGGTCTTCAAATGCAATCCCATTTTGTCATATAATTATTCGAAATGGGTTTTATGACTTAATGTCCTCCCTCGGCTTATTCGAATAATGAGCGCTTATTTTAAAAATATGTGGATACAAATTTCTATATTTTATCTTTTAAACAAAAGATCCGCCTTTAAGATTCGATGTGTTTTTCAGATAACCATTTGGAATCCAATTCCCGGTCTCATCGAAATTCAAATGCCATTATAATGGCCAGTTATTTAAGTAAACAATTTTAATTCAATTCATAAGTTCACATTCACACAGCAATTCATCACAGATAAATAACTTACAATAATCATAGCTCAATCCAAAGCAATTCATATCATAGAATACAACATATCAGAGATATCAATCAATCCAAGCATTCAATACAATAATCATCCATAAGCAAGATGTGATAACCTGAATGTTGGAAGTATCTGTAACTAGTAATTAACTGGCTTAAATAATACAAATACTGAATTATAGATTGGACAAATGAATCTGATAATAGATATTTATATTTGGATAAATATTTATTTGATCATATCTCAATATAATAACTTAAATTTGACAAGTTATTCTCTTAAAACAAATAATAATTTATTAATATATGTATAGATATAAGTAGATTTTGAATTGAAAATTTTATTATTATCAAAACAAATATGAAAATGTGTTTGTTTAATTATAAGTATGTGAGTGGATTTTAAATGGAATTTGAATTTGAAATTCAATGAACAAATGTTTTAAAATGGATTAGTTTTAATACATATGAGAAGGTTTTTCTTTTTTTTTATATGTAAATTAGGTTCAAAATTATCTCCTTAAAGGTTATATATAAATACAAATAAAAGAAAAGTAGAAATATAAATTTATAACACACACACACATATATATAAATAAATATAATATAAGTAATATAAAGGATATATATTATATAATAACTATTCTCATGCTAAAAACAAGTAAAGTAACAAAGGTAAATCACTTTACTTAACAAATAAACAAGTTAGAAAGAAAATAAACATGTGAATACAATGTTAATTTGATTTTATTATAGAACTACAAGTGGAGGCAGATTTGTAACATAAGTAACAAATGTTAACATGGTATAATCTGATGTTACAAGTGGCATAATTGTCCTCTTTCAAAATTTAATTTCATGAAACTGAATGAATTAAAAAAATCAGGCTTTACTTCCAGATTTCTTCTCATAAATTTGTAAACTGAAAAAGAAAAAGAAAAAGAAAACCACAACCTGATCAAAGCAAAGAAAATATCAACTTCGGTTTTCAGAATCATCAAATTAAGAGTCAACTTCAGTTTCAAACAAAGTCAGATCCAAGTTTGAATTCAAAAACAAAATTTCCAGCTTTTAATTTATTTCCAGTCTCTGTTCTTCAACAGGGTGAGTAAACACTAACTTGTTTTTAACTAAAATTTGGTTGCATGATTAGAAGCTTGATGATAAATTTGTTGCATGTTGTTGGACTAAGTATATTTATTTTAAATTTGCTTGCATGTTTTATGTTTAATGCTTCTATATATGTGTGTGTGTGTTGATTCAGTATATTGAATGAAGATTGATCTCTGTTTTGTAATTTACAAAGTCCAGAGTTAAAAAAAAATATAAATATACAAATCTGCCAATCCAGTTACTACTGGATTTAATGATTCATAGCAAATATGATTATAGGATCATAATCTAAAACTTAAATCTTGTTTAAGAACTTTTAATATGAAAATTCTTTGGAACAAAGGGAAAACAGTAAGAATCTTTAAAATATGATAAAACCAAGTACTTTGATTTCTTGATTCGAGTTTGCAACTTTAATAAACATGGAAAAACTTGATTTTTAATAACAAAATCAAGAATTTTAGGTGTGGGATTTTGATACATTTCTAGGACGACCAGAAATGATCTTTTGATCAAATATTGGTGACTGGATGGATTCAGAAGGTCGTGGCTTTGGTTGGATCATGGGTAGTGATCGATGAACCCAAGAAAAATAGGGGAGGAGGTAATCGATCATCGAGGAATTGGAATTTGGGGGTAGTAGGGTTTAGCATAGTGCTTTGGGTCACGTTCTAATTTTGTGATTAGAAATTTTGTGGTGGATCGAGTTGCGAGTGTTTTTGGGGATAGCTGCGTGGATGCCTTGCGGTGATGTGGCCGAAGTTGCATAGCGAATGATGGTCGAGGTTGATGGTTTCAGTGGATTTTCTAATGAAGGGGTTGTTCCAGGGATAGTGCAAACTACTTCGATTTTGATTGAAGTCGCTTGATGGCTGATCAACGGTGGGAGTCGCATCTGTGGTCGATGTGGAGTTTGTGTGTGGTGATGCTGGTCGTGGCAGCGGCGTTGGAGCATCGTGCACGTGTTAGTGCTTATGTCAGAGTGGGTTGGTGATGGGGTGACTCGAGTTAGTGATCGGGTAGGGGAGGCCCCGGCTCGTGTTTTTCTCGAGTGATGCTGTAGTTTGCTCGTGCATGGGATTCATTTGTGTTTGTTTCATTCCAGATTCATGTGATTGAGGTTCGCTTTAACATTAAGCTAAAAAGAAAAGGGAAGGGAAGAAGAAGGGTTCAAACCAAGTATTACAAATTTTTAGGTAAGGACGTTCTAGGGCTCAAGAGGCGAGCTGGATGGTAGGAACGTATGGAGTGTTTTCGCTGTGATACATAGTTGTATATCTGGAATATGTTGTTTTAAACTGTCTAATGTTTGTGTAAATGTTGTAGCTCTGATATATTAAAGTGTAATTTGATAAGTACAGCTTTCCTTTGTATAACTGTTATTTCATGTGATATTATATTTTGATCCGCTGCGAATGTGAGAATCTGTGTTTCTTTTCTGTTTCTTCTTCTATCTCTTTTCTTTCTTTACTAACTATCTGGAATTTTCGGGATTGAAATTTCCGGGTCGTTACATTTGGTATCAGAGCTAAAGGTTAAACGAGAACCTTGGCTCTGGTGGGATTACTCATTAAAGATAGGGTTAATGGTATCCTATAATAAGTTGAGTGTATATATATATATATATATATATATATATATATGAGTGAGTACTTGTTAATTTCTTATATAAAGATTTTAAATGATTTTATAAGAATATATTTTGATGTATAAAGCAATATTTCTTTCTAATAAATATTAAGGAAATTGGTTGTTAAACTATTGGAATTAAATTAAGTGGTAATAGAAATACAACCAAATTGGATAAAGATAAGTTTGAAATGGATTCAAACTGAAATTTAAATCTTGAATTTGGGGAAGAATTTTTAGAATTCCAGTTGCAATAATCTTGGTCATTATTATAAATGGTTATTGTGTTTAATAATGGGATGATTGTTTCCAATAAACAATAAAATGTTTTAAGGAAGTAACCATTTAATGAGAGTAACTTGTAAATTTGAAAGGATGTAAATTAAAGTGGGTTTCAAATTGTGAAGTTCTGAATTCTAAATTTAAATATTTGAATTGGTTTCAAAATATCAAAGGAAATAATATTATTCAAACTATTTTGGATATGATCTTGTTTTAAAATAAGAGATATTATTTAATATATTTGAATGAAAGGGTCCTATTTCAAACAAGGCTTGTTTGAAAATTCAAAGGAATTTGTTTGAATTTAAAGCCAAAGGTGGTTTAAAAATTTAAAAGTAACCAGGTGTGTAAAAGAAATAATATGTATAAGGAGTATACATAATATCAAAAATGGTTTGATATTTTCCTTGGAATGTGATGTGAAACCCAAAGTGTAGTAGGTTTTAAATTTAAGTGGAAAGGATATTGTTTGCACCAAAATTGGGCACAACACTCTTCGGATGTGTTTGAAGAGATAAAATGAACAGAATAAGTGTAAAATGAAGCAGATCTAACAAACACACCAATAAACATATAAGAAAATTCACAGAAACACAGAGTTTTAGAGTGGTTCAGCATGTTGCCTACGTCCACTATGAAGTTTTATCACTTTATTGCTTGATACTTGAAGACTACAAGTTTTTG
Organism: Allium cepa; assembly: GCA_030765085.1. NCBI lineage: Eukaryota > Viridiplantae > Streptophyta > Magnoliopsida > Asparagales > Amaryllidaceae > Allium > Allium cepa. Next base: position 325,731,957 of record CM060935.1, on the reverse strand, counting down.
ATAACGAAGTACAGCAGATAATAAGCTTAAATTCGAGATCAATGGCAGTAATGGCGTTCTGGAGTGAACGTGGCAGAGTCCGGGCGCTCTTTTACTCTCAAAATTCGCCGATCCCCTTTCTGAATGACCAGGGGCTCTATTTATAGGCGTAGGAGGCTGATATTTCGCCTAAAATCCGGGGAGACCGCTTCTGGCACGTGAGGGGGCCCACATGCCCGGCCTTAGGAAATTGGGGCCCGTTCCGGGATCTATTCGAACTCAATTTCGAATCGATCAAGATTTGATCCGACTGAGCTGAAATTTGGCAAGAACATTCCTCATGTTGGCAGTAAGATACTGTGAAAATTTCATAGCATTTGGACATGTGGATTGTGAGATATGATCGATGCAAGTTAGTCCGTGATCGATACGAAGCAACTTCGAATCGATCAGGATTTGATCCGATTGAGATCAAATTTGGCAAGAACATTCCTCATGTTGGCAGTAAGATACTGTGAAAATTTCATAGCATTTGGACATATCGATTGTGAGATATGATCGATGCAAGTTGGTCCGTGATCGATACAAAGCAACTTCGAATCGATCAAGATTTGATCTGATTGAGCTGAAATTTGGCAAGAACATTCCTTAAGATACTGTGAAAATTTCATTGCATTTGGACATGTGGATTGTGAGATATGATCGATGCAAGTTGGTCCGTGATCGATACGAAGCAACTTCGAATCGATCAAGATTTGATCCGATTGAGCTGAAATTTGGCGTGAACATTCCTCATGTTGCCAGTAAGCTACTGTGAAAATTTGGTGGCATTTGGACTTATAGATCTTGAGTTATGATCGATGCAAGTTTGGATTTCTCAACCGTAATTGATCAATATCTTGAGCATACCAACTCCGATTGACTTGAAATTTGGAATGTTGGCTTTATTAGCTTTTCTTGTCATGTCATATCAATTGTAGCTCGATCTAGACTCAGAAAAAATTTACCGACATCCATAGCAGACCTATGCGTTAACGATCTCCAGGACGGACCATCCTTGATTTCTAGTCAAGTTCTTGGTGTCACGGCCTTGCCAAAAGGCGGGATAACAGATATTAATCTGTAGTTTAAAATTTGAATGGGAATTCAAATTTTGTAAATTTGAATGGATTAAGTAAACAGAATTTAAATTGGAAGAAGTTAAATAAGTTTGAATGGACAACCTGATTTGAAATTTTCAATATGAAATTGGAATTTAACTTGGAAAGTTAAATGGTTAATTTGAATAGGGAATTTGTGTGATCTCAAAACGGGTTTGAGATCTGGAAATTTAAAATGGATGGATGTTTTAAAATAATTTGAATGATACCATTCTTTGTTATTAATAACCTTTAAGCTGATATTGGATTTGTTTAAATGGATGAAGAAATGGGGTATGATAATATATTCATTATTAAAAATAAAATGGAATTTTGAAATTTGGACTCAGAATTAAATTGTTTAAAAAAGTTTAAATAAAGGATAATTTGGTCTAAGAGGTTAAACCAACACTTGAAATTTAACTCGAATTTATATAATTCGAGATGATTTAAAGTAAGATTGATTTTGAATTTAACTCAAATTGAAATTTGATTTAAAATAATTTGGATTTATGATTTAAGTTGAATAGTTTTAAAATCAAATGGAATTTGATTTAAATTTGGAAAGAATCAAGGATAATTCGACTTGAATTGGGATTTATTTCAAACTGGAGTTGAAATAAACTGAAAATTTAAATTGACTCAATCTGAAATTTATTTGAATTAATTGGAATTATGATGGAAGATGGATAAGTTTAAAAATTCAAATGGAAATTTGAATTGGATAATTGGAAATGAAATTAAAGTTGAATGAGTTCAAATTCCAGTAGGAAGTTGATTTGAATATTGGAATGAGAATGGAAGTTAAGATAATTTGAATTGAAAGTGAAAGATAATTGAAAATTGGCAATTGATTAGAATTGGGATCAATTCAAATTGGAATTTAATCAATTTAAATAGAAATGGAAATTTAAATTGAATTGAAATCGAGTCAATTCAAGAGAAGGTGGAAATTTAAACGGAATTGATGGGAAATGGAATTGATGGGAAATGGAAGTTAGAAATTGAACAGTTTGACTCCGGACTATTTTCACAATGAATTGTTTTAATATAAATCTATTTTTCTAAATTATTTACTATACAACTTTTCTTTTTAAAACTAAGACTATCTTATAATGTTTTACAATTATTTTTGGAACTATTTAACTATTTTCAACTGTTTTACAAATTAATTACTATTTTACAACTATTTTGCAATTATTTAAAATTCTATAACTATTTGACTATTTTCCAACTATTTTACAATTACTTAACTATTTTATAGCTATTTTACAACCAAATAATTATTTTTCAACGACTTATCTATTTTTAAACTTTTCAAATTATTTTCTAAATTTAAGCTGGACAGAGTTCAAACTGTTTACGATTGAATATCCATTTAAGATAAGAATTGAGGTAATAATCCATATGGATTAAGGAAATTGTGGATAGATGAATAGAATCAATGGAAATGTGAATAGAAGGAGAAATTGATTTAGTTCATAATCAATGAAGATAAATACGTAGGATGTACGTATATTATTCTATTCGCATAGTGATTTGATCCAGATTCGAGCATAGAATTTCGAGATAGTATGTCGATCCGAGTTGGGATTTTTAACTCGATTTTCGACGGTGAACCTGGATATGGATTGTTGATTGGTTCTGCACATTCTCTATCATAGTTATGACTATGCAAGGAGAATGATGGTTTCTGATCAAGAAACCAGATCAGTGTCCGCACTAGAAAGTTGGGTGGACAATACTAGTTCGGAAGGGAAATTGTGTGATCGAGTGAGCGATCAGATTGATATTGTGTACGAATCGTATGTGTGCATCGTACGGATTAGAATGAAATTGATATTGAAAGCTGGTGGATAGGAACTGTAAAATGGTTTTTGAAGTGAAAAATATATTTTGTGAAATATATGATGAAATAAAATAGAATTTAGATATTTCTATTTTAAAAATTTACTTTATGGAAGTAAGTAATATGATTAACAACTTTATAAAGAGTAATCAAATTTGAATATTTGATTTTGAATAAACAAAATTATATATCTTTGTTATATAAGATAAATCTCCCCTAGTTGAATCTATTACTGGAAGAAAAGGATCTTTGAAAGTATTTGAAGTATAACAGGAATTTTATACAAGCTTTAAATGGTCCAAAGTTTTAAAAATTATATATATATATATATATATATATATATATATATATATAAAGGATCTTATGAGGATTTTGGAAAAGGTTATGGGAACCTTTGGATTTGTAAAGGCTTTTGATTTTTGGGTAAAATCAATATTGAATTTGGAAAGCCTAGTTTGAGAATTATCGATTTTGGGATAATCGATTTTGTGAAAAGGGGCTTTGTATGAGATCATACTAGGTGTATGATTTGAAAGATACTATATGTGTATAGTATAAAGTGTTTTGACGATTCCTCTAGGGAAAAAGGCGCTCCCTTGAAATGAACTTCTCACGAGTGCCACCGGTGGTGCTGCCTTGAACCCCAAGGGAGGGTTCTAAAGTTGATCCTATTAGGAGTCTGGACAAAACTAGTTCCTGGGATTATGAGTAGTGTGTGCCATAGCGAAAGTTGTTAGGGATGCAGATTAAGGATCTTAAGGAAGAAATAACACTAGATGGGGGTGAATAGTGTTTTAAAGAATATATGAACTATATGACTAAATTAAAACTTTCAACACAAATCTAAATAGAATTCTAACACAGAATGATCACAGAACATATAACAAATGCAAATAGTAAAGTAAAGCAAGTAAAAGGAAACAAAACACCGGATTTTATACTGGTTCGGAATCCTCCTACATCCAGTCCTGCACCAAGGCAATATCCTTGTATAGATTTTTATAAGCCAATATCCAAATTACAACCCTCAATTTCTAAGGCCTTGAGGAACCCTCCTATCTCCGAGTCTGGGGTAAACTCTCTTGATTTACGGGACATAAGATCACCCTAATACTTCTTAATAACAATCCTTTTGAATGGATAGACTCTATGGACTTTTTGAATACAAATTAATCCTATAACTCTGAATAGCACTTTGATCTTTAGTAGAATGATGGAGAATCAAATAGAGAGAGTATCTAAATGATTTCCTATTGAGAATTTGGTAGAATGATGGCACGATCTTGAAAATATGAAGTTTTATGGATATGGAATGGTGGAGAAGAAAGAGTGAAGAAAATAAGAAAGTAGTTGTTAAAAAAAATTCGTTTTGGAAGCCTTTATATAGATGCACAACAGTCATAACCATTGGCGAAAGGTTTTCGAACGAATGGACACTTCTTTTGAAAATTGAATTTTGAATCCAACTGTCACCATGTCGACATGGGGTATCCCCTTATGTCGTCATCCCTTAGTTCAAAATTATAGAGATGTTGTTTTGTAAAGACAATTGAATTTAAAACAAGTTGAAACTTCTCTGAAGCAAAGTAAAGTGTTTAAACAATATTTTGAGATAGAGAATGAATATAAAACATTATTTTAAATGTATATATATAATTGATATAGACCGTCAATTATATAAGTAATATTTAAAATTAGAATAAGTTTTGATGTTTTAAAAATAGAAGTTTTTAAAATCAGAATAGAGGAATATTTTAAGGCTAAAACAAAGTTTGAAAATATTTTTTAAAACATGATTTTGAAAGCTAAAACATTTTAAAAACAGATTTAAAAACAGATTTAAAAACATTTTGAAAAATCTATTCAAACTGTAATTGCAAGAACCTTCCTACAGAGCTCCTCCATAGGACTCGAGAACTTGTACAAAGTAGTTTAAATGATTTTGATTTTCGTGGGTTTGTAAGCCACTTGTCGTAGGTTTGTAAGCTACTTGTCGTGGGTTTGTAAGTCACTGGTTTCGATAGAAATTGGGTTCCATCCCAAAAGAAAATTAGAAGAAAGATGAGAGTGTTATTATGAACTTTTAACAAAATACTAGACACTTATCTTGAGATCTTGAAATCTTGATTCTCTAGAGTCTTGAATCTTGAATCTCTAATCTTCATCTTGATGCTTGAGTCTTTATACTGATCAGTCTTCTATGATACCTGCATATACTTCCTATATACATATACATACATACATACACACACACATATATATATATGGAAATGTTAGTACATATTTTATAAAGTAAAGTATAATAACTATATAAGGTTGTTATCATCAAAACATCATCAACTCAGTTCCTAACAAAAGTTGTATATGCCACTGAGAGCCAGCAGTCTGCGTTTGATTTTATATCGGTAGACTGCGACCTATGGTAACATAGTGAAAGTCGTGTGTGCGGCTGAGAGCCAACAGCCTGCGTTTGATTTTATATCGGTAGACTGCGACCTATGTAGGAGTGGAGAAGTTTCATTTTGACAGCGAAAATCGTGTGTGCCATTGAGAGCCAACAATTACATGGACTTTTGTTGTGATCGCAATGTAACCCTAGAATGTAACTGCGATCTGTTGTGGGTTCCATGGCATAATAGAGGGGAGCGGAGTGCCTACACTTACATGGACTTTTGCTGCGATGGCAATGTAACCCAGGATGTAACTGCGACCATGGATGGGGGTGATGATTTCCAGAGCATTCTCACCAAAGATATTTCCTCTATTTTCAAAATGTTTTCTATATTTTCAATAAAATTATTTTTTAAATATTTTCACTGGGTGTTGAAAATGGTCTGCTAAGTACTTATAGATTTTCAATCATATGCCTGATCAACATATGACCGAATTTCTGCGAGAACAATGATGGACTGTTGGAGACATCGAGTTATAAAAGTATTTTTATAGATACTATTTTTGTAATACTATGTATATTTTAAAATGTTTTAAAAATGAACAATGAAAATTTATCTGATTTTAAGCATTTTAATAATTCTGGTATTGTTCCTTTTCGAGGACGAAAAGATTGAAAGGGGGGAGGAATGTGATAACCTGAATGTTGGAAGTATCAGTAACTGGTAATTAACTGGGTTAAATAAAGAAACACTGAATTATAGATTGAACAAATGAATCTGATAATAGATATTTATATCTGGTAAATATTTATTTGATCATATCTCAATATAATATTAAATTTGATAAGTTATTCTCTTAAAACAAATAATAATTTATATATATATATATATATATATAAGTAGATTTTGAATAGAAAATTTTATTGTTATCAAAACAAATATAAAAATATGTTTGTTTAATTATAAGTATGTGAGTGGATTTTAAATGGAATTTGAATTTGAAATTCAATGAACAAATGTTTTAAAATGGATTAGTTTTAATATATATGAGATGGTTTTTCTCTTTTTTCATATGTAAATTAGGTTCAAAATTATCTCCGTAAAGGTTATATATAAATACAAATAAAAGAAAAGTAGAAATATAAATTTATAACACACACATATATATATAAATATAATATAAGTAATATAAAGGACATATATTATATAATAACTATTCTCATGCTAAAAACAAGTAAAGTAACAAATGTAAATCATTTTGCTTAAGAAATAAACAAGTGTAGAAAGAAAATAAACATGTGAATACAATGTTAGTTTGATTTTATTATAGAACTGCAAGTGGAGGCAGATTTGTAACATAAGTAACAAATGTTAACATGGTATAATCTGATGTTACAAATGGCATAATTGTCCTCTTTCAAAATTTAATTTCATGAAAATGAATGAATTAAAAAAATCTGGCTTTACTTCCAGATTTCTTCCCATAAACCTGTAAACTGAAAAAGAGAAAGAAAAAGAAAACCACAACCCGATCAAAGCAAAGCAAATATCAACTCCAATTTTCAGAATCATTAAATTAAGAGTTAACTTCAGTTTCAAACAAAGTCAGATCCAAGTTTGAATTCAAAAACAAAATTTCCAGCTTTCAATTTATTTCCAGTCTCTGTTCTCCAGCAGGGTGAGTAAACACTAACTTGTTTTTAACAAAAATTTGGTTGCATGATTAGAAGCTTGATGATAAATTTGTTGCATGTTTTTGGACTAAGTATATTTATTTTAAACTTGCTTGCATGTTTTATGTTTAAAGCTTCTATATATATATGTGTGTGTGTGTGTGTGTGTGTTGATTCGGTATATTGAATGAAGATTGATCTCTGTTTTGTAATTTATAGAGTCCAGAAATTAAAAATATATATATAAATATACAAATCTGCCAAACCAATTGCTACTGGATTTAATGATTCATAGCAAATATGATAATAGGATCATAATCTAAAACTTAAATCTTGTTTAAGAATTTTTAAAATGAAAATTTCTCTGGAACAAAGGAAAAACAGTAAGAATCTTTAAAATATGATAAAACCAAGTACTTTGTCTTGATTCGAGTTTGCGACTTGAATCAACATGGAAAAACTTGATTTTTAATAACAAAATCAAGAATTTTAGGTGTGGGATTTTGATACATTTCTGGGACGACCAGAAATGATCTTTTGATCAAATATTGGTGACTGGATGGATTCAGAAGGTCGTGGCTTGGATTGGAGCATAGGTAGTGATCGGTGAACCCAAGAAAAATAGGGGAGGAGGTAATCGATCATCGAGGAATTGGAATTTATGGGTAGTAGGGTTTAGCATAGTGTTTCGGGTCGCGTTCGAATTTATGACTGGAAATTTTATGGTGGATCGAGCTGCGGTTGTTTTTAGGGATAGCTGCGTGGAGGACTTGCGGTGATGTGGCCGAAGTTGCATAGCGAACGATGGTTGAGGTTAATGGTTTCGGTGGATTTTCTAATGAAGGGGTTGTTCCTGAGATGGTGTAAACTACTTCGATTTTGATTGAAGTCGCGTGATGGCTGATCAACGGTGGGAGTCGCATCTGTGGTCGATGTGGAGTTTGCGCGTGGTGATGCTGGCGACGGCGGCGGCATTGGAGCGTCGTGCATGTGCACGTGTCAGTGCTTGTGTTAGAGAGGGTTGGTGATGGGGTGACTCGAGTTAGTGATCGGGTATGGTAGGCCCTGGCTCGTGTTTCTCTCGAGTGATGTTGTAGTTTGCTCATGCCTGGTGATTCATTTGTGTTTGTTTCATTCCAGATTCATGTGATTAAGGTTATCTTTAACATTAAGCTAAAAAGAAAAGGGAAGGGAAGAAGGAGTCAGACCGAGTATTACAGATTTTCAAGTAAGGACGTTCTGGAGCTCAGAAGGCGAGCTGGATGGCAGGAACGTATGGTGAGTTTCCGCTGTGATACATAGTTTTATCTAGAACATGTTGTTTTAAACTGTCTAGTGTTTATGTAAACGTTGTAACTCTGATATATTAAAGTGTAATTTGACAAGTACAGCTTTCCTTTGTATAACTGTTATTTTATGTGATATTATATTTTGATCCGCTGCGAATATGAGAATCTGTGTTTCTTTTCTATTTCTTCTTCTATCTCTTTTCTTTCTTTACTAACTATCTAGAATTTTCGAGATTGAAATTTCTGGGTCGTTACACAAGATTAATTAATCCCATGATTATAATTAATCTAATTAACCCAAAATAAATTAATCCATTATCTAACTCTACTTAATTAACATTAATTAATTACAAATCATTTGTTGTTAATTATTGAATTAATTAACCACATAATTACTTTAATTAATTGATTATCCTTTAATTACTGATTAATTATCCTTAAATTGTTAATTAATTAACCTTTTAATTATTAATTAATTATCCTTTATTTATTAATTAATTAACCTTTAATCATTAGTTAACTAATTAACCTTTAATCATTATTTAATTAACCTTTATCATTAATTAACTAACCTTAATTATTAATTAATTAATTATTCTTTAATAACTTACATTAAGTAATTATCCTTTAAGTAATAATCCTTTAATTATTTTCATTAATTAATTAACCCTTAATTAATTACATTAATCAATTATCCTATAATTAATTACATTAAGTAATTATCCTTAGATTAATTAACGATAAACCATTTATCTTAATTAATTACATAATTACGACATTCAAATCATATTAAATAAACCTTTGAAATAAATTCATTTATTAACCCATAAATTACCTAAAGACTTTTAAGTTAATTAATAATTAAAAACATTTTGTCTTCTTAATTAACTCCTTAATTACATTATTAAATTTATTTAAATAAATTTAAGAATTAATTACAAATCAAAGACATTTAATAAAATATCTCAAACTTAATTAATTTAAAATAATTTATTTTAAAACCTTTTAACTAATCTCAAATTTAAACAAGAAATTATCATTTGAAAGAATTAATAAAGAAATATTTTAAACTTGATTTGTTTTAAAGTTTCAAACCGTTACTACAACTTACCCGAGACAAACCCGAGTGCTCCCCTTACCCAAACCCAAGCCATTCCTTTATTTTTTTCTATTATGTTTTAAAATTTAAAAACTGTTATCAATAGCTAAATCACTCGCGAACGACTCGATCACAAACCCAAGCCAACTCTTGATTTCCCGAGACAATCCCTGAGACATTCCTCTTCTTCCATCCTATCACAGTAACACATAAACCTGACACATGTGCATGTGTACAAGAGATAGAAGTAGCTCCGACCATCGAGACCACCTCCGGCACATCAACGATGATCTACTCTAACCGTACGACTACCTAGATCCTTGAAACGATGACGAACTCGGAATCGAGCAACATGGGTTTAACTGGAACAAAACTGGATCATCCAAACCCACCTCGACCCGCCGCCTTAGGTCACCAAAACTCCGACCAAAGCTTCATCACGAAACCATACATCGATTCCCCCACGTTCGGTCGAGTCCGGTGCCTCGACGACGCCGCAAAATCCACTCAAACCTGGTTGACCAAAATAAGTCATTAAACCCTAAATCCATGTCGTCCGGTCACCATGGTGATCTATAAAGTCACCAACTATTTTTCCTTCAATCCCGAGACACCTAGCTACCTCTAGCTACGAGCACGATGCTCCACCCTCCTCCACTCGTCGAGAATCGACGAATGTTCAGTTTCCATTCAACATGAAATATCTCAAAAATTTCAAACTTAAAAATTATGATACTATTATAAAAATTTATCGTTTTCAAAAAACAAATTTGATTGTATAAACCAAACATGGAAATTGAACAATCAAATTTCTGACTTGTGTTGATTATTACTGTAATTTCCTATTTTTGAAATAATTGCTTAATATAAACACTTGAAACCATTATTAAAATTAATATCTTGTTGAGTGATACACCTTTTTTAAACATCATTAGCTAAAAGAGATTAGGTGAAAAGATTTTGATTTTCAAACTTGGTTTAAACCCTGTAAACCTAGAACATAGCAAATATTCTTATACCCAGACATGCAAACATCATCTACATGCATATATATACATGCAGGAATATTTTCACAACTTCATTTCAAATATTAATCACAAACATCAAGTTATAGATCAGATTAAGGTTTTTTTTTTAAAATTTACTCACTGTTTTTGGTTTGAATAGAGAAGTTTGAAATTCTGGAAACTGAAACTTGGAAACTAGAAAATGTTTTAGTTTTGATCTTCAACTTGATTTTGATTTTCTTGATTAACCGAGTTGAATCTTCGAATTTTCTTTGATGTTGGAGATGATCTATAGCTTCAGGTTTGAAAATTTTAAAGGATTGTTTTGTTTTTGATTTGTTTTACTGGTTTAAGTTTCTCAGGTTTGTTTTGATAAATTTTTAAAAATGAAAGTTAGAAGAAAAATGAGAGAGAGAGATTAATGTTGTATATATAAACTTATTTTCCCTTTATTTATTATTTTTTAAAAATGAAAATAAAAGTGACATTTGTTCAATTGCATGATAAAATTATTACACTTGTTTAATGCATGAATTATAATTTTCACTTGTTAAATACACGCCTTAATGTTTTACTTATGTTTTTTAATATAATTTTATCTTATATTATATTTAGTTTTAAATTAATATGTGTTTTATGTTTTTATATTTAAAATTTTTCTTTTGTTTATATTTATACAATTTTAAAGAAAATGACTTAAACTAATTATACATCAAATAAAATCATATATATATATATATATTAGTTTTTAAAATATAAAGTTTTAAATCCAATTTATTTTTAAGATATTTATTTTTGAATTTCAAATTAAAATTTTATTTACAATCTATTTATATTATATATATATATATATATATATATATATATATATATATGACAAACACTTATCTTATTGGTTTTGGAAAAAATTAAATTAATTCACAAATTAATTCTAAAAATTATATTAACTACTAAATTAAATTTGTCTTAAAAACGGGATCGTTACAAATCCCCCTTAAGAAAATTTCATCCTCGAAATTTGATAGACGGGGAGACAAACAAAGAACATATGAGCACATAAAAAGATAGAGAAATGGCTTACCAGATCAAGCCGAAATATCCACTCTACACTTGGGTTAGGACTTCTGCATGCTTTCCTTTTCTTCCCAAGTACAATCATTCGGATCTCCACCCCATTGTACTTTCATCAATTTCACCACTATATTCCTTAACCGCTTTTCATTTCGATCAATAATCTTCAATCGTTCTCTTTTTACTGCCAAATTAGGTGTGATTTCCAAATCCTGTTGAGCGGCCTCCTCAACGATATGATCTAGGTCGTGCACGTACTTTCAAAGGTCTGAAACATGGAACACATTACGTACGCCAGCTAACCAATTAGATAACTTCACTCGATAAGCCGAAGGACCGATCCTCTCAAGTATAGGAAAATGACAATTATATTGCGGTGCTAGCTTACCCGTCTTTCCAAATCTCAAAATCCATGAATTGGATAAACTTTCAAGAAAACCGAATCTTCAACCTAGAACTCTAAAGTTCCTTTCATGTGGTCTACATAACTATTCTGTCGACTCTGGGCAGTTTTCAACTTCTTTCGAATGAAATCAACCTTCTCGGAAGCTTCCCTTATCATGTCCGGACCAATAACAAGCCTATCACTCGACTCAATCCAACATGCAGGTGATCTACAAGGACGACCATACAAAGCTTTGAAAGGAGCCATTCTAATACTGGCCTGATAACTATTATTTTATGAAAACTCAACCAAATACAAATGGTCCTCCCATGAACCTTCAAAATCAAGAATGCAAGCAAGCAAAACGTCTTCCAAGGTTCGATTTATTCTCTCAGTTCTTCCATCAGACTGTGGGTGGTAAGAAGTACTGAAGTTGAACTTGGTTCCTAGTGCGGCTTGAAATGCTTCCCAAAATTTTCTAGTGAAGACCGGGTCGCGATCACTCACTATATTGCTTGGTATTCCATGGAGTCGAAAAATCTCTTTCACATATAACTCTGCCAAACTTGCTGATGTTTGGGAGGATTTAACTGGCATAAAGTGGGCAGTCTTGGTCAGACGATCCACAACAACCTAATTCGCCGCATTACCCTTCCGAGTTCGTGGCAAACCATCTATGAAATCCATAGACACTTGGTCACATTTTCATTTAGGCACTTCCAGCTGTTGGAGTAAACCTGCCATCTTCATTTGATCACTCTTTATTTGTTGACAAATCGCACATCGACTAACATAAATGGATATATCCCTCTTCATTTTTTTCCAACAGAAGGTCCTCTTAATATCTCGATACATATTGTTAACCCCTGGTGGATACTGAACTTGGATTTGTGACATTCGTCCAATACTTCTCATTTGAGATCTGGGATGTCTGGGACATAAATCCTCCCTTTCAACCTTATAATTCCACTATTATCGTATTCAAAGCTGGAATATTCGCCTCGATGCATTCTCTCATAAATTTCTTGAAGAAACTTGTCTTCTTTTTGTTTACTAGCAATCTTCTCAAGAAGAATGGGGGTGACAACAAGATAAGCAAGAACAGCATTTCTTCCACTCTAAGCATCCGCTACCACATTGGCTTTACCAGGTATATACTGAATATCCAGGTCGTATGTCGCTAGGAATTCCAACCAACGTTGCTGCCTTAGATTAAAATTCTTCTAAGTAAAGAGGGATTTCAAATATTTATGATTAGTGAACAATTCAAATTTTTCACCAAGAAGATAATGACGCCAGGTTTTCAAAGCAAAGATAATTGCCAAAAGCTCAAGATCGTGGGTCAGGTAGTTTTTCTCATGTGGTCGCAATTGTCTACTCGCGTAGGCAATCACTCTACCCTCTTGCATTAGAACAACACTCACTCCTTCACCACACGCATATGTGTAAATAGATAAACCCTTATTCCCGTTAATAATAGTAAGAACAGGAGCAGTGGTCAACCTTTTCTTCAATTCCTGGAACGCTTCCTCGCACTTTGGAGTCCAAATAAATTTGTCATTCTTCATAGTCAGCTTAGTTAATGGACTGGCTAACATAGAGAAATCCTGGACAAATTTACGGTAGTATCCGGCTAATCCTATAAAACTTCTGACCTCCTTTGGTGTTGTGGGTTTCTTCCAATCTAGGATAGCAGAAACCTTACCAGGGTCCACAGAAATTCCTTCTTCTGTTACAATATGTCCCAGAAATCTAACTTCTTTTACCCAAAAATGACAATTAGAAAACCTGGCAAAAAGAATATTCCTCCTTAATATTTCCAAAACTATTTTTAAGTGTTTGGCATTCTCTTCTTAAGTTTTGGAATAAATCAGAATATCATCAATAAATACGAGAATGAATTTATTCAACACTTCATGAAATACTCAGGTCATCAAGTCTACGAAATATGCAGTGGCATTGGTTAGTCCGAAAGGCATAACTAAACATTCGTAGAATGTATCGGGACCCCTAAAAGCAGTGAAATGGATATAATATTCTGCAATTCTCAGCTGATGGAATCCTTGGGTTAGGTCCATCTTGGAAAAGAATCGAGCGCCATGCAGTTATCGAATAGGTCATCGATTCGGGGCAAAGGAAATTTATTCTTAAGAGTCAACTTATTAAAATCACGATAGTCCACGCAGAATCTCAAAGATCCATCGGACTTGGCTACAAATACCACAGCTGAACCACAACTTGAACAACTAGGTCGTATAAATCCTTTCTCCAGAAAATCTTGGGTTTGCTTAACTAGTTCTACTCTTTCCCTTGGTGTCGTTCTACGACGTGCATGCACAATTAGACGGGCATTAGGAAGCAGGTCGATTCTAAATTCGATTTCCCTATGCGGAGGCAAAGACTTAACTTCTTCAAATACGTCAGGAAATTCTTGAACAATAGGTATGGATTCCAAACTAGGGTCAGGGTACCCTAAAGTATAAATTAGCTTATCCCTCTTCGGACTGGGATCCTCACAAGAAATCACAACAAAATTCCCAAGTTTGGTTTTGACCGAAATCGTTCTATTGATACAATTTAGCTTCATATTTTGTTAACCAATTCATTCCAAGTAAAATTTCAAATTCATTAAAGTCAAGAACAAAAAGACTGATAGGAAACTGATGACGAGAATACGAGATAGGTACATTTCTACAACGTAAACAAAGATTCGCGGGACCTCCTACCGGGTTCTTCACACAAATAGGTTCGTCTACGAATTCGGGTTCAAGATTTAATTCTTCTACGGTTTGTTGGGAAATAAAACTATGCATGGCTCCAGTGTCAAATAAAACTCTAACAATTTTATCATAAATAAGAAGTAAGGTAATCTTCTTGATACATCCTAGGAATACCAGGGTAGGCATATAACGCTGCTCCTTCCATTATTGTTGCAGGTTCTGACCATTTGTAGTGGTACTCACCCTTCCCCTACCTCGTCCTCTTCTTGCACTCATTCTCACTATACATGAATAGTAAGAAAATTTGACTTTTGTATACAGACGAGATATCATAGGGAATATACTCATTCTAGGGCATTTCTAACCCTATCTTTAATGAGCCACCTAATGAGTTGTACTCCAAAGCAAAAGTTCTTACTCAACCTTTAGCTCTGATACCACATGTGACGACCCGGCCTCAACGTTCGAAAATCAGCATCCAATACATCACCCATATTCGAATGACAGAGATTCAAACGTTGGAGTCCGGTTCGCTGGAGCTTATAACACATTAGACGATAACAACACAGCGGAAACAAAATAATAACTTTCATTGATACACAACATGGATACAACATTATAAAAAAATGACCACCAACATCAGAGCACTATAAAAAACACAACAGCGTAATACACAACCATCAACATGGAATAACACCAAATGGTCTTCCAATAGAGAATCCATCATACATCATCTTCATTCCAAAGCTCCAAAGACTTCCAAAAGCTCAAAACCAAAAGCTTCCAAAACAAAGACTTCCAGATTCACATCTACTATCTGAATTAGCTCAAGAACCTATTGATAATCTGACTCTAGGCTGCCAGTGTGGAAAATTATGGGCACCCAGAGTTTAGAAAGGGAACGATAAACTCCGAGTCAGTCATGGGACTGGTGTGAGCAAACATAAAAACAGTTATTTGTACAAAAAAAAGTAAAAAGAAACCCATCATGCTTTTTGGAAAATGAAACTACTGTAAGGTCTCCAGGCACACACTCAATGCAATCGCACACATGGGGAGATTTCTCCTTATAGTAGTCAAACATGTTTGATACGTGAAAACCCTTTGATATTATTATTAGTGCATAGTGTGAAAAACATTTTGAAAGTATAATATTAATTTTTAGCCAGCCTATGTACCGTTATAGTATGCCTACTATAGCTACTATGTTAAATGGCAGGTTCTACAACTAAAACCGTACAGGGCTCATATCGAGTGATTGGATTTCCAACAAATGGTCAAGGCTAAGGAAGTTCCTTTATGCGAAAGGGTATGCCTTTGGAGGGACGCACCGAGAACCTAACCGGATCTCTGCCAATACAAGGTCGAGTTATCTTTGTAACTATGTAACAACTGTCATGAGTATGCCATCCCCTGGTCGTAGCCGACCTTCATCGAGGTCCCTCAACACCAACAACCACATAAGCAAAATATCTAGGCTCTATACTAGAAAACAACTTTTTATTCAGAATAAATGTACATACCCTGAGGGGCACGACCCCCAAAACCTTGCTGCATCCTTTCCAGTTTCGACCATTGCCGAGGTGTGAGGTTCGATGAAGTCACGTCCCTCAAAGCTACGCTTTTCACAAAAGCCATGTTTCGATCAACCAATGATCAGCACTTAGCATGCCACATTACCAAATTGGGAATATATCACTAGTAACCATCAACTACATAACCTCTGAGCTTGTACGTCTTAGAGAAGGGTGTTAAGCTAAGGGAATAAATTCTCCGCCACCAAACAGAAATGTATTTGATAGAACCCAGCTTTATATCTCAAAGTTTAATGTCAAACATACATCCATACAAGTCCATCCTGGGTCTGAATGGAACCGAAAGCACTTCGTCTATTAAGGAAAGAAATCCTTGCAAATCCGTAAATCCCCAATCCTGACCGGACTCTCCATCACATAGGGTAATCTCTATACCAGAGCAACTCGGTGCATAGACAATCAACAGGCAATCCTTTTATTCTCGAAAATACTCGGTCTTCAACCATCATCTTCAAATGCAATCCCATTTCGTCGTATCATTATTCGGAATGGGTTTTATGACTTAATGTCCTCCCCCGACTTATCCGAATAATGAGCGCTTATTTTAAAAACACGTGGATACATACTTCTATTTTTTTACCTTTTAGACAAAAGATCCACCTTTAAGATTCGATGTGGTTTTGGATAACCGTTTGGAATCCGATTCTCGATCTTATCGAAATTCAAATGCCGTTATAAAGGCCAAGTTATTTAAGTAAACAATTTTAATTCAATTCAGAAGTTTACATTTACACAGCAATTCATCACAGATAAATAACTTACAATAGTCACAGCTCAATCCGAAGCAATTCATATCACACAATACTACATATCAGAGATATAAATCAATCCAAGCATTAATACAATAATCATCCATAAGCAAGATTAATTAATACCATAATTATAATTAATCTAATTAACTCAAACTAAATTAATTCATTATCTAACCCTGCTTAATTAACATTAATTACAAACCATTTATTATTAATTATTGAATTAATTAATCACATAATTACTTTCATTAATTAATTATCCTTTAATTATTGATTAATTATCCTTAAATTATTAGTTACTTAATTCTTTAATTATTAATTAATTATCCTTTATTTATTAAATAATTAACCTTTAATCATTAATTAATTAGCCTTTAATCATTATTTAATTAACCTTTATCATTAATTAATTAATTAACCTTAATTATTAATTAATTAATTAATTATTATTTAATTACTTACATTAAGTAATTATCCTTTAAGTATTTTCATTAATTAACCACCCCTTAATTAATTACATTAATGAATTATCCTCTAATTAATTACATTAATTAATTATCCTTAGATTTATTAACGATAAACCATTTATCTTAATTAATTACTTAATTACAACATTTAAATCTTATTAAATAAACCTTTGAAATAAATTCAATTATTAACCCATAAATTAACTAAAGACTTTTAAGTTAATTAATGATTAAAGACATTTTGTCTTCTTAATTAACTCCTTAACTACATTATTAAATTTATTTAAATAAATTTAAGAATTAATTACAAATCAAAGACATTTTATAAAATATCTCAAACTTAATTAATTTAAAATAATTTATTTTAAAACCTTTTAACTAATCTCAAATTTAAACAAGCAATTATCATTTAAAAGAATTAATAAAGAAATTATTTTAAACTTGATTTGTTTTAAAGTTTCAAACTGTTACTACAACTTACCCTAGACAAACCCGAGTGCTCCCCTTACCCAAACCCGAGCCATTCCTTTATTGTTTTTCCTGTTATGTTTTAAATTTTAAAAACAGTTGTTAACAGCTAAATCACTCGCAGATGACTCGATCACAAACCCGAGCCAACTCTTGATTTCCCCAAGACAATCCCCGAGACATTCCTCTTCTTCCATCCTATCACAGTAATACCCAAACCTGACACATGTGCACGTGTACAAGTGATCGAAGTAGCTCTAACCATCGAGGCCGCCTCCAGCACGTCGACGACGATCTACTCTAATCGTACGACCACCCAGATCCTTGAAACGATGACGAACTTGAAATCGAGCAACATGGGTTCAACTGGAACAAAACTGGATCATCCAAATCTACCTCGACCCGCCGCCTTAGGTCACCATAACCTTCGAAACTTGGACCAAAGCTTCACCACGAAACCATGCATCGATTACCCCACGTCTGGTCAAGTCCGGTGCTTCGACGACGCCGCAAAAGCCACTTAAACCTGGTCGACCAAAATAAGTCATTAAACCTTAAATCCATGTCATCCGATCGCTACGGTGATCTATAAAATCACCAACTATTTTTCCCTCAATCCCGAGACACACAGCTACCTTAAGCTACGAGCATGATGCCCAACCCTCCTCCGATCATCGAGAGTCGACGAATGTTCAATTTCCGTTCAACACGAAATATCTCAACAATTTCAAACTTAAAAACTATGATACTATTATCGAAATTCATCGTTTTCAAAAATGAATTTGATTGTATAAACCAAATATGGAAACTGAACAATCAAATTTCTGTCATGTGTTGATTATTACTGTAATTTCCTATTTTTGAAATAATTACTTAATATAAACACTAGAAACCATTTTTAAAATTAATATCTTGTTGATTGGTACACTTTTTTGTTTAAACATCATTAGCTAAAAGAGATTAGGTGAAAAGATTTTGATTTTTAAACTTGGTTTAAACCCTGTAAACCTGGAACAAAGCAAATATTCTTGTACCTAGACATGCACACATCATTTAAATGTATATATTTACATGTAGGCATATTTTCACAACTTCACATCAAATATTAATCACCAACATCAAGTTATAGACCAAGTTAAGGTTTTTGACAAAAAAAGTTTACTCGCTATTTTTGGTTCGAACAGAGAAGTTTGAAAATCTAGAAACTGAAACTTGGAAACTGGAAAATGTTTTGGTTTTGATCTTCAACTTGATTAATTGAGTTGAATCTTTGAATTTTCTTTGATGTTTGAGATGATCTATAGCTTCAGGTTTGACAATTTGAAAGGGTTGTTTTGTTTTTGATTTGTTTTACTGGTTTAACTTTCTCAGGTTTGTTTTGATAAATTTTTGAAAATGAAAGTTAGAAGAAAAATGAGAGAGAGGGAGGGAGAGTAATGTTGTATATATAAACTTATTTTCCCTTTATTTATTATTTTTTAAAAATGAAAATAAAAGTGACACTTGTTCAATTGCATGATAAAATTATTACACTTGTTTAATGCATGAATTATAATTTTACACTTGTTAAATACATGCCTTAATGTTTTACTTATGTTTTTTTATATAATTTTATATCATAATATATTTAGTTTTAAATTAATATGTGTTTTATGTTTTTATATTTAAACTTTTTTTTGTTTATATTTATACAATTTTAAAGAAAATGACTTAAACTAATTATACATCAAATAAAATCATATATACATACACACACACACATACACATACATACATACATACATACATACATACATTAATACGTACATATATATATTGTTTTAAAATATAAAGTTTTAAATCTAATTTATTTTTATGATATATACTTTTGAATTTCAAATCAAAATTTTATTTACAATATATTTATATATATATATATAATAAACACTTACCTTATTTGTTTTGGAAAAACTTAAATTAATTCACAAATTAATTTTAAAAACTATATATGAACTAGTAAATTAAATTTAGCTTAAAAACGGGATCGTTACACATACTTTCCAAATTTAATCGCACAAAGATTTTATGATTCATATCAGACTTAGGTATAAAGATACAAGGCGGTGCTCACCCATTACTAATATAGGAAGTTTGACCCAGTAATCTGTCCTTCTAATTCAACTGTTACTTGAAGGGGTCACTAAATTTCCATGTTACTTTTTATCTCTATCCTAACCCTTTTAATACTTTCCAGTTCCGCATTCAGTCTTGTCCTAATCGGCCATTTAGTCCTATTTATCTAACCCCGCTCTATTTCTTTCCTTTGTCAATTTAAGTGGTAGTCATAATATATTTAGTTTACCCTTTTCAAATCAAACCTTTGACTTTCAATTTTATTTCCTCAAAACTAGTAAGTTTTAAAACTATAAACTCTTTTCATTTTTAATCAGTGATTACTTCTAACTAAGATCGTGTTATTCTTTTTCATTAAATTATCAGAATCGGTTAAGTGGAACTTTGCAAAATCTATATAAACACCATTTTAAAATCTTCTTTCATAATAAGAAACTTTCATAAAACATATTTTTAAAGAAAATATGGTGTTTTAACATATTACTATTTTAGAGTTTGACAGAAACATTAAAAAAAGACGTATTCAAATACTTACAATTTATTATTTATAAATGAAGTTTAAAAGTCAAATCTTTCATACGGCTCAATTTTTATTTTTCAAAATTTCTATTGTTAAAAACAAACTGCACAATGACGGTAAGTGTAGCGATGCACTCAAAAGACAAAATAAAGCTTCAAAACAGTTAATGAAATTCATTTTATCCAATTCTTTAATTTTATTTTTTTTCATAAATTCTGTAATGTTTGTCTGATTATTTAATATAAAATCATAAACCAACTTTCTCTATCTTTTTATAATATCAAATATCTGTAGTTTCTACTTTTAGAAAATATTTTCACTGATTTATCAATTAAATTGGAGCAGACAATAACAACCTAATTACCTAACCATGCTTAAGTGCATAAAGATTTCGTCCTTCTTTTGAACGATGGTTAACTCAATTTTCTTTTCCAATACAGTGTCAAACTTCATCATGAAATATTCCAACCATACCTTTAAATAATAGGAGTCCTAAGGACTACCAATATGAGAATATGGTATCTACTTTAACCGAAAATATGACTTTAATTTGTAAAACTCCCCTTAATGCTTTCAGTATCATATTGTATGAGTCTCATGGTGCTAAAAATTTTCATTCACCCTTAAATCCATAATTTACTTGCTACTGCTAGTTGGTATATAAACCCTCTACTAGCCTTTCTTTATGCGTAAACTCCAATAAACATGAAAGTTTATTTTTCACCTTAACTTTATAGCCTTAACACTTATTATGACTCGCAATTATCTAATACATTCCTACACTAAAATTTGTTTAGGTTAATACAATAGATCCAAACAAGGATCAAATCTCATGTCTAACGATTAGCTTCTGCTTCTAGAGTTACTCAATGTAAACAATACTACTAGTCTACTAAACATGTAACAGCACCACAGTGCTATTAACGTGGAAAAACCACCTCCTTGGCTACAAACCATGAAAACACTACCATTAGGAAAATATGGGACTAAATTCCCACTATATCACCTCCACTAGGCTATTGGGAAATTCTTCCCTTTTCACTATGGCTAGAAAGGAAGAACCTGAGATGTTGACTCATCAGAATATCTGATCATCTGCATTTGCTGCCACTTCTTGATCATAGTGTTGGCTTTTTATTGCATGCTTCAGGTGTATCACATGCGTTAGAAATCATGCATACATTGACCTCTAATTGTGCCGGTCCACTCCATTAGGCATATGTGCCAGCTGTTCCTAACATACAACCAAATACCCTTAATTAGACTTACAAACAATTATGGTTATTGCTAATTTTTATTATTCAACATGGGCCTTAGGCCAAGGTTCAATTTTGTAATTTTATTGTGAAAGGTTAACTGTTGTTCCCCTATGATCGACCCCTCCCTGGTCGACTACCAGGGTTTCCAGGTCGACCCATCGCCAGTGAAAATTAGGTTTCATTCCAGTTTCAATTGTTGATTGTTTATCTGCTTATTCAGGTCATTAACAGTGCTTGATTAGCCCTAATTACAGTCTACGATTCAATTTGCAATTAAATTTAGAATTTGTTGATTTAGGGTTTCAAGAGAAAAGTGGTATATACATCTATTTCCAACTAATTATTTACTGATAATTTAAAGCTTGGGTTTTGGATCCAAATCTAGGGTTTGGGATATAATTTTGGATTTAGCATATTTAATTTAAGGTGCACTAACACCCTAATCCATTAAATAGTTCAAATTAACTACAATAGTCAACTTATCAAAAAATTCCCACTCACCTCAATCCTAAGCTCTTCTAATGCTTGCACTTGAGAATCGACCCCCCCAAATCGATAGCTCTGCCTTGATCTGTCTTGATTTAGTTGCTTCTACTCTTCTAGGTTGAATTGATTTAATTTTATAGAATTTTTAAGGTCGAGAGAAAATCTTGCAGAGTCTTGTTACTATAAACTAATATGAGTTTAGGGATAGATTAGGCTTTCTTATATAGGGGTTGGGAAAGTGTTTGGGCCACTATATATGGGTTGGAGAATATTTTCTATTATCTCATAAGTTCATCAAGTACTTGGCCGGCAGTCAATCCATCTAGACCGCTCGACATGTTAAAGTACGCTCCAGAACGCTCGATTTTCACAAGCCTAGGTCGATCGCTCCCTTCGAAGGGTCAACCATCAACCCTATAGCGTGGATAGGTGGCACTGTAATTTTTGTGTAAATTTATTTTTAAATTTCTTATTCTATTTTCTATTCTTCTAACACCTATAACTTTTCTACACCATCTCTTATTACGATATGCTATGTATGAAAATTAACTAGAAAATTGCTACGAACACGATGTTGTAAGTTTTATAGCCGAATTCGGACATCACTGAAAATTTGCTTTTAAGTCCTTAGTTTAATTTATTTATTTTCATTATTAAATTTCCTTTTAAATTTTCATTAAATTTCGAGGTGTTACATAGCCCTATTTTCAAAAATTAATAGGCATTTGAGATCTAAAGCTACATCTAATTCACTTCCACTTTCTCTAGTCAACTCATATCGACAACGCTACTAGAATCACATGCTTATACAAACAAAATTCATGAATACATCATGTACTCCTTCTACTGAAAAGGAGAATTAACACAATATGCTAGTATTAACAATCGACAATGGGTAATCAATAAGCAATAAAAATTAATAAATAAGAATAAACAATCAATCAATAATCAAGCAACAATAAGCAATCAATAAGCAAAAAAAATCAATAAACAAGAATAAGTAATAAATCAAGAATAAAGCAATAACAAACAAGCAATAAGCAACAAAAATCAATAAACTAGAATAAACAATCAATCAATAATCAAGAAACAACAAGCAATCAATAACCAACAAAAATCAATAATGATTAACATACAAATTACCAATTATTCAAAAGAAGTCTATAATAATACGTATGTCAAGCAACAATACTCAAAGCATGCATGCCAAGCTGTAAACTCCCACTATTCTATACAACATGCAAGATGAACTAAATGCTCAAGTAGTGCAACTCCCTTACATGAATACATACATAAAAGATATCTCACCTCTCGCTGTGAAAAGAAAAACTTATGATATGCTGGATCAGCGATCCTCATAACTCTTGCGTAAACCCAACAATAAAATTCCCAATTTTCCTTTCCCTTTCGAATAGAATTCATTCTCCAAAGGAGAAAACTTTACTGATTAAATCATTATTAAATGACAATTTACAAATGCTCAGGATTGCCCTTGTTCAAACTCACCTCAACCGCACAATGATAATAAGGATAGTATACTAAGTGTACCACGATGAATAACTTTACAACGAATATAGATCATCTAGAATATATATGATGTCTAATCCAATCCATTGTTTTCTTGCAATATTTCCTTGTTAAACTAGGGCCCGCCACTCTTATGCAAATTTTGATCCACTTTCTTTGTTTAACCACCAAAACTTCCTAATAAGACTACAGTCATGCTTCAAAAATCTCCAAATCACCTCAAGAATCGGACTCAAGTGTTTGCCTTTAAGAATCATATGAAAAACCTTTGCTTAACCGTTGTAAATCATCTTGAAAGTTCGCACTCAATCTAGGGATTAAGAACTGATATGTGAATGGACTGCTCTTTCTAAAACATTAATCCAGTTCATGGGATTAATCCCTCCACTTTAGGTGTGCTAACACAAATTTAAACACTTCTCACATGGATGGCTCAACATTAAACATAGAATTCATCCGCTCGGCCCTTGTTTATTATGGGGAAGCATCGAATCCTACTTAGATATATAATCCAATTCATACATCATCGAACAAACCAACTTAATCTGAAAGCTCGTGGGTAAAGTTTGAATGGTGGTACTCTCGATCATTGTACCTTAGCTCAATAGGATAGATTACTCATTTAAGGTTAAACCTCATAAAAGAATCTTCTTACAATATGAGGTGTTAAGAATGGGATATGTTTATGCAGTAAATCCTAAATCAATGCATTAAGACCCTAGCTAAGCTTCCTTTCCTAATTCAAAGGAGTAATGACCATATCTATTCTGCATTTAACCAGAAGATTAGATTTACTAAATTTGCTAGAAAAGGTTAAATTTGCTAACTTCATTCAAAAAAGATTAAGTTAGCTAACATACTCCTTTACTGACAAGTACCATGCTACAAATGGATGAAATAACCAAGATGCACGTCACTTTCGATCTTAGAAATAAAATCAAACTCAAAGCGATGTCTAGAATCAGTCTATGTCATGGCCTGCTAGTTAACATTTTCTACTACTTTACCCTAAGGGCTACACTACCTTCAACACCCACCCATCTACTGAAATGTACATGGGCAGCAGAACATCCCATGCAGTATCCAAACAGTCTATGAAATAAATAGGTATCTCAAATTACCTGTACACAGTCGCTCGTGCACCCCGTCAATTCATATAGATAGCCTTAAATGAAGATAGCTTAGAAACTAGAGACTGAATAAATCAAAGTTTAGGAAATAAATGTTGTATGAAATATTATATAATAAAAAATACAAGTACGCCCTCCCAAAGTATCACCAAATACCAGGTTGCTTAACACAAACTGGTCTATCTTGTCCTGAGTGTTGAACCTAAGCTTTAATACCAACGGTGACAACCCTCCTATTGTAATATCTTGAATCAACGTCGACTGATAACTTCTGACTCTTGAATACTACTAAATACAATTCATCAGTGTAAAATTACTAAACATCATGCCAAGGCACATTGATCCAATCTCAAAATGGTAAGATAACGTATAATTATATTGAATATACATATTTATTATATAAATTGAACAAAATAAACATTGTACAAGAGACTATACTAGTAGAAGCAACCAATAAATAAATATCAATATAAAAAGTCAGAAAACATCAGCTCCATTCATGCGGGGTTCTAAACATAAAATTCGGTGACACAAGTCTCATATACAATATAGCATGTCTGCCATGTACTACATCATCAACAAGCATACACAGTATATCGATTTTATGCGTCCAAAATGCTCTAGCTATCTTATAACCCTATCCTCAAAAGCACCCGACACCCAAATACTCAATAGAGTACCAGAGAGTTATTATGACATAAACGAACAAAGACAAAACATGGGATAGACACAAAGCTTGGTGTGAGGGGAACTATCTCTAAGTATTGTATATACATCTAACCTATATACATCTAATAAACTTAAGCAAGGTTCAATGGGTAATACTAGACTACATCGCCCTACTTTATACATACACCAAGAAGTTAGGATGATACATAATATTAGTTCTCTTACTAAAATAGTACATACTATAACAAGCCATGTTATTGAATATGAAAAATAAGCGTAGGGGTAATACTACACTTCATAAGAAATGGTGCCATAGATCTCTTAATCCATATCGAAGCGTTTGAAATGCAAAACAAATACCATGATATAACAATGCTAATGACATATCATCTTCATAAGAAAAAAAAAATACGAATATCTATAAACAATACTTATATCGAATTCCTATAGGCTACCAAAGTGATCTATCGAGAGGCACAACTAACTTTTGGACTCCCTTGAATATCAACACCTCATAGGAAGTTGACTTGTACGTCCTATCGCAAAACCCAATCATACTGCAGAATATTATATGTCCTTCTCTAGACTAGCATCCCATACTCACTCCGTCCATACTATGGGACCATGTTTATAGGTCATGCGTCTTAGTGGTATAATGGTTTCCCTCGCTTGCATCCTTTCATTTAGGTTGGCTAGAATGACAGATCGGAACTGTATTTAAATGCTAAACCCTACACACATCCTTCCCACATGTGTGCACAACAATGAAGTATTGCCATCTCCATGTGGATCGTGATTCGTTCTTGAAGTGCCCCACACTATCCAGTTGCCCGAGTCAAGCATAACCAACCAATATATATATGTGTATATATCAAATAATCTGTATGCAAGTATGTATATGTGTGTGTCTATATATAACTAGTCCAACTATATAGAACTAATAAATACATATCGACACACTTACATACACAATGGCAATACATAATCAAAGTAACAAATCTATCATCTAAATATCAGTAGCAATTCATATATACAATAATATAAAACAATTCAAGAAAAATGCATCTTACTTAAGTAACCAATCTTACAATTTTACCTTCTTTGTATTATGCTATAGAAGTCTCAAACATATTTTATAAAAAAATATCTCGTCTAGTGTCAATCCAATTGTAGCTTAATTTCACTTAATTCTTCTAATAAAATTAATTTTATTTGTTAATAAGACTTCAAAATATTATATAGCTTAAGTATATAATATATATATGTATATGTATATGTATGTATGTATGTATGTGTAAGTATGTGTGTGCGTGTATACAATTATCACAAACCATTTCTTAGGGTCTAAAGTTAATAAATCATGCTATAACAATATTCGAGATTTTATAACCTTTATTAAACCCTATTAAATACTTCTTTGTAAATTCTAACTTTTCAAATCACCTTTGTAAAAATTCACTAGTTAGTTAATTATTGAACTACACCATAATAAACCAATACCAGGCCGGATAAACTTCAAAGCCATTTTAATATAAGTTTAACATGCCTGCTTATTTTAATGGTCATACTTTTAACTTTTGATTAGTAGTAAAATATAAAAGTTATTTCTATCAATAACATAACTAAAAATTTCTATTTAATTAATTTATACCCTTGTTATAAATTAATCTTAACTCTATCTAAAGCTATTCAATACAAATAGAACACACTAATTACATATATGAGATCTTAATCGATTTTTCTAAAGGTGTACTGTGATATGTGTTACCCCAGTAGTCTTGTCATTATATGGAATACATTCTCCAATAATTGCATTCAGACTTAGTTCTATGCCTATTATGCTAGAATTTTATTAATGTAGGTTATATTCATTATTTACTTTAAACCCTAGATATTATTATAATATCACTGGATTTTCTTTAAAATGTTTTAGTTATCATACGGTAAAAACTCGTTTGTGTTTACATGTGGCATGGTCATACAAGATACCTTTATTTTGAAGGGTTTTTCAAAATATTAAGAATCCATTTGATTATGTTTCTCAACGTAGTTGCACATGACAAACTTAGGCATTATTTTTCTTATAATGCCTGGGTCAGACCAAGCATATTTTCCAGATTTAGTTGACATTGGAGCTGCAGGAGATGAGCTGGATACCTCCAAGTCGTACTCTCGTATTTTCTTTATCTTTGCTATTTGTTTCTTATCCGTATCTATCAGCAATTGTGAGGAAAAGTTGTAATAACTGTCTTGTCTAGTGATATGTTAGTTACTTCGATTTTAAGTATGTATATTAAAGTTCAGTTTTTCTTTTTGTAAAGTTCATTGGTATATTATAGATTACTTGTCATGTTGTGAGATTATGTTCTATCTTTTCTTTCATCCAAAGAATCTTTCTTTCTGACACTTGGATCTTCAACAAGTTAATATAGTGGATGTATTAATGTGAGCTTCTAAGCATCAAAAAGGCGGAATGTTACAATATCAGCCTTCCAAGTATTTTAATCTCCAATGCCAACTTTCCATGATACTTATGAATGATAGCCTACTAAAGGAAACAATCAAATCATCGGTCGACAATCCTAACTATCACTCCTTATGCCCTACATATATGATAAATCTTATGACCCCCAAGCCAGAGACTAATGGAAATCTCGGTTCTCTGTTATACTCTTGAATCTCACAACCAAAAGTTGGATACATGTCTCACGGCCCAAAGCTAGACACTAGACACAAAGCTACATGTCCAATGTATACAAGTCCCTCAATTGACCCATGGACGTCCCCACTTATAATATCCCTGCTTCAAGTAAACTGATAGCTCTCCAGGCATAATTGATTCCTTAGCACATATACCCAAGCCCACCTTTGTTCAATTTAAATACCGAGCCTTTCTTGCTTAATCTAGTTTCCATTATTCACGAGTAACCCTTATACATTCTCTGATCATATGGCTCCTCCTTTATGAGCCACCATCTTTGGAACCTACTCGCAACACTAGCCAACATCCAAAGACCATAGATTTTCGCCATGTTGTTATATCATCATCTAACCTGATATGAACGAGCCAACACCTCCAACACGATCTATAGAGTATATCCTTTCCGCCATGAAAGTTCCACATCCATATCATTCACCATGATAACTAGTGTATCGACCCGCTATTTTGAACCATTCAAATCGACGATGATCCACACATGTCAGACTTGAATTGCTCAAAACAATAGATTTTTATAAAAGTTTGGGGTAAATGAGAAATAATCACAGAATCACAGACACGGAATATTACACCAACAAGCAGCAGAATAAACAAACATAGTAGTTCATGAAGTTACTACAACATTAGAGTATAAAGAAAATACAACAGAAATTCCAAATACGCATAAGTTTGCTAATACATAAGCAAATAACAAAGTATGATATGGAAATAACTAAATAGGAAATAGCTAAGTAGATATATATAGATCTCCAACTTGTCTCCAGCTCCAAAGATGAACCTCGAATGATGTGACTCTCAAACTAACCCGAGCATAAAGTAAAAATAGAACACTCGGGTCAGTCGAGCATAAAGTAAAAATAGAACACTCGAGTCAGGATTAACATTTTTATGTAAGTAAATCAACTCAAGTGATACGTACAAGTGAAATACAATAGTAACTTAAAGGATGCTTAGGATTCCAATCCTTTAAGGATCTGTCAAACTATCTACATACATAATACAATACGCTAAATAGATAATGTCTACAGTAAAGTAAAGTATTAAAGTAGCATTAAGGCATTACCCATATCCCCCTTAACACATTTTTATATTAATATCGTAGTCTATATAGATACTGTAAGCTCCACCAGAACGGTGGTTTACTCAGTGAGCACTTTATAGGTACGATACAAACAAAGTCGTAGTGGGCTCGATCAGGATAAATATGACAAGGCATGCGAGGCAATGCCTAGGGTAGGATACTACTGTTTTGCGGACCCGGACTGGTGGAAATGCATAGCAGCTACCATCGCCCACCTTGAGACATTCCCCCATAATAAAAGGTGCGCACCAATCAATCACAAAGTAGTAGATATGGTTTTGAAGATGCATGCTTGATAGCGGGAACGACCCTACTTGGCCCGACGTGGCTCCTGTTTTAGTCATTTTAATTATGACCCAAAGGTCAAGGCTATCCATCATCGTTCTCTTACTTCTTTTCAGCAGTATTCGCCAAACCATCCACTTCATTATGGATTCTCCACCATGTGCACAATTGTTAAAATGATTTTCAGCATTGGCAGAGAGTACGACAATATCCGATCTCGGTCTCTTTAATAACCAAATGCTTATTTCACACCGTGGTCATTTTATAAATTTACTTTATAAACAATTAAATAAAATCTCAAATTACAATTTAAAATCAAAATTAAATATTCAATTTCAATTTTATTTAATTTTGAAAGTATTCACTTAATTATTTCTAATCAAATCAAGTTATAAATCATAACTTTTAAAATCTCAAAATCAATAAGTTTCAAATCAACTCTTATTTAAATTCAATTCGTATCCAATTCTAAATTTCAAATCAACTTTACTTTATCTATTAAAGTTATTACAAAAGTCTATTTTTATAATATTAACATAAATTTTAAATAAATAATTTAAACACGATATATATATTTATTAAATTAAATTTTATTAAATTTAGTTTATTATATTAAATTTCATTAAATTAAATTTTATTTTATTACATTTTATTATATTTTATTAAATTTTATTTTATTAAATTTTATTTATTCTATATTAAATCTTATTTTATTAGATTTTATTTATATAATTTAAAAATAATAAATTTTTAAGTAAAAATCTCATAATTCACATTTTCAAAACTTAACTTAAAATTTTAAAATTTCCAAAACGTATAGTTTAAAAATATAAATTTGACACACATATTAAAAATAAAAATCTTTATTTATATTTTCAAAAAATCAATTTCTAATAAAACTTACATTTTCCAAATTTTGGAAATCATTTTAAAAATCGATCAACAATGTCTGTATATAGTTTTCTATCCTATGGTCAAGTGATATGAATATTTATCATTTCAACCGACAATAATTTAGAATTTACGGATATATATCATTTCAACCCGCAATCCCAAGATTTCAAAATTTGTAAAATCGCTCATGTTTATCATTTCAACCTATAACGATTTTTCCTTAATCTAAAGATCATTCGGGTATGTATCATTTCAACTCATAGTAATTTTCCAAACGAATATACAAAGGAACTTGCAGTATGATGGAACAATTAAATAACATAACATATTGCTACATATAACATAATAATATAACATCCAGAAATGCAAGCGGCAACAATTTAATGCAACAATGAGTTGTTTTATTGAATTCTATAATTTATTTTCTATGATTTGTTTGCTAAAATCTTTTTCTACCTAGCCTAGTTACTATAAATATCCATTTTCATAACCCTGAGCCATATCCTTTCATGCTAGTAAAAATATAAGTTAGCTATGACAAAGTCGAACTGCTGAAACAAGAATATCACAAATGAACAAGGCGAGACAAATGAATATCAACCATGTCAAATTTCGATTGTTGTTTATATACCAACTCATAAGAACATTAATTGTGAGTGGTAACTCACCTTCCATGGCTATAAAAACAACGATGGCTAAGAAAGTGACTCGGGCACGCACATGAATAAGCAACAAATCACCAAATAGACACGAGCAAGCAACGGGATGGAAAAGAACTTGATAAACTACTGCTATAATTTCTGGACAATGAGTACTAAGGGTGGCAGCAGCCACCAGACAAGTTTGAGAAGCGGTGAGACGTACAGAGGTACTGTGACGTCCGCCCATGACTCCTGCACTAAACAAGGAAATAGTGTGCTGTAAAGTGTGTCAGGCAGCCATGGATGATCATCAAGGTAAGGTAAAAACAGCGGAGTCTATCGTATTACTCACAACGCATGGGTAAAATACAATAGAAAGTGTACATATATATATATATATATATATATATATATATATATATATAGTGAAGCTCCACAAAACAGAATCTCGTCAAATAAGCCTCATAGTAGTTTGATACAAAAATATGAATAGTCAATACATCAAGCCTCACTACATATCACTTAGAGAATATACAAGCAGCGGAACATCCAGTACATATAATAAGAAAATAATATGCAAGCCTCCAGCTCGTCTTCGTCATCAGCATCGTTGGTCACTAAGAACAGCACTTGTCACCAGCTACCTAGTCTTCCCATCCCAAAATGGATGAACAGCCCAAGGTAATAAGAGTTGAACATAAAACCTTGAGTCAGAAAACAGTCTTAGTGAGCGGTAAATTAACTAACAACATACCAAAAGAGCATAAAGGTAAAAGGAATAGGAACCTTACCCTCCCACTCCACCTCTTTCTACAGTGATAGCACCCAGACACACTAAGCAGAAGTAAACATAGCAAATCAGACATTTAAACTAAAGAAATTATCACTCGAGTCAAGGTCGATGTTTTCCAAGTACAAACCCCCAAGGCCTAAACCAAGATCAGATAAGCACCCGGAAAACATCGCTCTTGATACCGAATGACGATACAACCAAAACATCCAAACATCCATGACTCTGGCTATCACTGTTATCATTGCTTCGATACCATCGTTAATTGAATGACCGACACCTTTCTTTCAGCCGTCCATCAAGGGCTAATGGTAACCCCGGTTCTGGACAAAACTCCGCACGTCGTCGCAGCCCATGCCTAGGACTATCGAATCTGCCCAGAATACTCGACCACCAACTGTAGTCTTTTGGGACTATCGAATCTGCCCAGCGTACTCTTGCTTTGAGTCTGCTAGAACCTTCAACAACGATGAAATCTCAGCCTTCTAGTCATCCTCTGTAACAACCCGCATATTTATCGATTTTATATTTAAATATTTTATTTAAATATTTTATCGTTCGTCGGATTTTGGTCCGTAAAGCTACTTTTTGCATACGGTCGAATTAGGACTCGAGACCACTCCCATTGAGTTTAAAATGCCATTTGCGACCTTTTTGAGTATAAGCTTCGATATGTTTGGAGAAAGTTGATTTTTGCTACTTTTTCCCGCTTAGGGCTTTGGTTTGGGCTGAGCCAATTAACCACTTACTAACTCAGTCCCAATCCCCCTCTCCTCTTCATTACTTCATTCCAACTCCTAACTCTCTAGCAAAATTGAAAATGGAGGTGGAGAGTGGAAATTAAAACTCCAAGCCCTAGCTTCCTTTGCAAATCCATCTCCTAGCTCCAAAGTTCAAGAGAACCCATTGGTAAGCTTCCTCTTCTTCTTCTCCAACTCATTCTCTCTTTGATTTCAGAAATTTACTAAACCTAATTTAGGGAATGTTTCTCTTTTCAGATTAGATTCAAGCTTGTTGAGTTGGAATTGAAGAGTGCTTGTTCTTGCCATTGCTTCATAGCATCTTCTTCATTCGTTTGGGTTCAAAGGTGAGATTTTTATCTCACATTTATGCTTATATTTATCTTCGAATGTTAGGTATGAATTCCTAACACTTATTCATGTGCATTTGCTTTTGGTTTGGATTGATTTGGTGAATATTTCAATTTTTAGTGTTTTGGGTTCAATTCCTTAAAAATCATAGCTTTGATGTTTGAACATGTTTTTGGTGATGCATCGAGGAGCATATAGGGCCGGGTAGTCGATTGGCATAAACCCTTAGCGCCGTTGCTCGTGCGAATGCAATTTGATCGAGATTTTGCACCTCATCCAAAATAGGGAAGGGGAGTGCTAGCAACAGGTTCGGCCGACCGAGCCCCTGGGCCGGTCAACCGACCTGCTACCCAGGCACTTCCTGCCTCTGTTTGGAAGTGCCGGTTACAGGCTTCGGCCGACCGAGCCCCTGGGCCGGTCGACCGACCTGGTGCCCCGAGCACTTCCAACCCCTGGTTCGGTCAACCGACTCAGGGAGTCCGGTCGACCGACCTGGTGCATTTTTGCTTATTTTACCTAGTTGTTTGAATTTCCAACTTTAATCGATTCGTGTTGTTTCCTATGTGTTGTTATCATTTGTTATGACTTTGATGACTCCTTTTTAGGGATTTTTGAATATCCATTTTGATGGATTCTTTATCGGTTTCGTTGGGTTTTTATTCACATCTTCGTATGTGAATTTTAGTGATTGATTGTTCCTACAATCTTCTTTGTGATTTGTCACTTTAAAAATATAAAGGTTTCTATACTAGTAGTAAATATCAAAACTCTTTCTTCAAATGATTTCAACACTATTTTATTACAAAGCTCGTTTTCTCAAACCGATTTCCAATCTATTAGTATATACAAACCTTTACCTCACTCGTATGAGAAATCTAATTAAACGACTTAGTAAAACGAGTGGTATGAAACGCTTGCGTTTACTTCGTCGGTTGATTCTTGGACTTGTTCGATTGAATCTTTTGTGACAATTTTCTAGTGGAGATCTACAATTTGTTCGTAAATATTTAAGTTAAGCTAGTGGTTATGGTACATGAAGCTAAACTCATAAATTTACTAGCTTAGTGTAATTGACACTTCTCGTTGATCATGACGATCATCTTTGTGATTTAGACTAGCAATGTGCGATGTCTCTTTGTCTGCGAGGGAGACTAAACCCCGTTTTGTGGTGTTTCGCCTCAAATTGGTGGGGTAGCAACCCATGGTCTTCGGGACGTTTGTAGAGCTTCGACTCAATTTGTGATGGTTAGCAACCATGGAATTAGCATTCTGTTTGTGATACACGTGTTGGTGAGCTTTATGCTCCCGTTTGTGATAGGCCTCCCCCCTTTGTGATTTCTGGATTTCTTGAGATGATTTCTAGAATTTGTGCTTCACCAATTTTCGTGATTTCTATTGATAAGCCTTATCGATATTTGTGCATTGTGGAATTTGTGTGTCATTGACTTTTGTGATTGATATTGATATTATCGTCAATATTTATGGTTTGGTGAACGAAATAAGGAGTATGACGTTTCTTTGATTCTTGTGTAGATTTGGTGACATTGATTAATCTCTTGATGATTTTCAACTAAGTTTATTATCACAGCTTGGCATTGTGATTATTATGTGTTTAGTCATATCTCTTATTCTATATCGTTTCATCTGATATTTATAGTTAGACTGATCCGTTTATTATTTTCTTATTAAATAATACTCGGGTCAGACCGAGATGTTACAGGTGCTTCTGCTTGACTTCTCCCCAGGGATTCATTACTCTGACTTTTGGCAAACTACTTAGATTAGTAGTTTATTTTGTTATATACACTTGAGATATAGACTTATTGTTGTATTCTAAAGTATAGCACGTGTTGCTATTCTTTTGTATTATTATGGATCTTTTTAACCACTACTCTGATATACACTTCCATGTGTTAATTATATATTCATATCTTCTTCCGCCTTTGTGATATGAATTATCTGTGACTGATTTATGTTATGTTTACTTCTATATTTGTTTCCGAAGACATCATAGCCACTGTGTAGTAGCTTTGAGTTTGTGTCGGCATGTCGGATTTCCATTTGAAAAGATTTGCATGTTATATTATATGACATATCGGTGCTCGCGCAAAGAAATTACACGGATGGTCGCTCCTCAACAGCCTTATTCTCCGTGCTAGTTGACAGCATTACACCGTAGTGTTCTTGGCTAGCATGGGTATAGAGGTGGGGCGTCATAGCTTGGTATCAGAGCCAAACTTCGGAACAATATGGAATAATATAACAAGGATCATCGTCCTAAGTCCATCTTAGGAGTCGTGCTTTAGGATTTAATTCGAGTCTTCGTACCGATTCATCCTATTTTCTTTATGATTCCTTGTTTTATCTATCAAGATTTCTTGATATTTATTTTGAGAATAACTTTTCTCCTTCTTTCTTTTCTAAAGGAAGGGAAATGGTTAGTTCTAGCAGTCCTAGCGCTGGTCAATCCAGTAGACCTTCTCCGGATGGCGCATTCATGACTGCCCAACAACTTTTGGATCTTGTAAAGAATCAAGAGTTTATCTATGCTTTGAGTAAGAACCCCGAAATGGTTCTACCTTTGAAACTTGAAGTTTCTTTCAATCAGCTTGTGGATGTTACTCTTCTTCATGGAGAGGTTGGTAAAGGAAGTGTTTGTGATATTGGGACTTCCAAGAAGAGGCATATTAAGTTCAAGAGCCTTAATCCCAATAAGAGAGTGAAGCAAACTACTTTTGTAGCAGAGACTTCAATCCCTTATCGTGGAGGATGCTACAATTGTAATTCTAAGGACCACTATGCAAAGGAGTGTCTGGAGCCACTCTTTTGTCGCTATTGCAGAAATACAAGTCATCATATTTCTGTCTGCCCCATACTTCAAAGCAAGAAGAATGTGGAACGAGGAACTTCGTTAGCCAAGTCTCCTACCCCAAGTCATAAACAATGCTACAATTGTGGTTCCACGGACCATTATGTAATTAAGTGCCCGAAACCCCTCTATTGCCTCTATTGCAAAGGCTCGGGTCATTACTTATCTACATGTCCCAAACTGCCCAGCAAGAGGGAGGGAAGGTCGAAAGTCGTGCAAGCCCCTTGTGACACTTCTCTTGGTCAAGGTATTTTACATTTCATCCTTGATGCTATTGTTTTATTTCGTGATCTTTCTATTTGAATTCTTTTTGATATGAGTCCATCTCATTATTTTTATATCAAAAGAACTTGTCGATTCTTTTTCTTTGAATATTTTGGGCTTGATGTCTTCTTTGAGAATTGCGAATCCGGATGGTAGGTCCGCAACACTCAATTTGCTTTCTATTGATGTCAAAATTATTTTATGTGATTTTTCTTTCCGAGCCAATATTTTTGCTTAGGCTCCGGAATTGATTTGTGCGATAGGATTGGCTTAATCCTTATGAAGCCCATATCCTATTTTCTGAGTGGACTCTTCATCTTCGACAATTTTCTATCCGTTAAGCAGATTTCTGTTTTTCCTTTGTGATTTTGATTCCAACTTGATGGCATCATTTTATCCTTTAAGCCCTTATGGTGAGGAAAGTATTATTTCTCTTACCTAAATAATTTGTGAAAAATTTTCCGATATTTTTAGCTTGTCTTAGGATCATCACCTAAGCAATATCTTTTGTGTGGTGCTAAGGTCTTTTCAGTTTGACTTTACCACCGGTTTTCGTTTGCTACGAGTTGCGGAAATTAGCATTCCACTTACCGCATTCCGCACTCGTTATGATTCTTATGAATGACTTATTATGTCATTCAATTTGTCCAGCTTATTTCATCCACTTTATAAATCGAATATTCTATGAATATTTCGATGAGACTATTCTTGTATTTATTGATTTTGGATGAAAATAGAAATTTAAAATTTTGCAAATCTTTTTCATAAGATTTATTTATAAGTACAATTTGATTTGCTCTTAAACATGCAAAGAATATTCTTAAAGGATTTTAAGAAACATGTTTATCATATAGAAGATGATTTTGTGATTGTATTGCCCGTTGAGTGCTTTAAGAATTCTGGTCGATACGCTTGATCAACGTTATCGATAGGAATTTCCTAAACGCTTTGATGAGACAATCAGACACGATATATTGACTTGAAAAATGTAGATTTTTCTAGAAAGATTTTTACAATGAGATAATTGTGATTTTGAAAGTTTTAGCTTTTCGGGAAAGAAAATTATTTAAAAGAAGTTCCTTCTTTTCGATACTCTTATTCTTGTTATTCCCGAGGGGAATCAAGATTTCGTTGTTGCCGATGCTTGTCACGTTTGTTTGGGTGTCGTTCTTATGCAAAGAGAACGTGTTATTGCTTATGCTTCTAGGCAATTGAAGCCTGTTGAGACTAGATATGCCACTCATGATTTAGAGCTCGCGGCTATTGTTTTCGCTCTTCGTATTTGGCATCATTACCTTTTAGGAGAGAAATTTGTTCTTTATACTGATCATAAGTCCTTGAAGTATTTATTCTCTCAAAAGGAACTTAATTTGTGTCAACAGCGTTGGCTCGAATTTCTTGCACCATATGATCTTGATATTCTTTATACTCCCTGTAAGGGTAATCGTGTCGCTGATGCTCTTAGCCGTAAACAACAAGCTGTTGTTTCTAGGATGATATCCGAATGGAACGATCTCGAGATTTTATCCACTTGCGAAATTCGAGACCGTGTTTCCAATTTATGTTCATCACTTGTTTTATGTAGCCTTGAGGCTCATCCTTCTCTTTTAGACCGCATTCTTGAAGCTCAAAGGCTAGATCCTGAATAGGCTCTTCTTGGCCAAAATATTAAGGATAAAATTAATATTGAAAGTTTGAAAGACTTTGATATCGATTCTCGTGGCGGCATTCGAAAATTTGGTAGACTTATCGTACCAAATATTGGTGAT
Organism: Allium cepa; assembly: GCA_030765085.1. Taxonomy (NCBI): domain Eukaryota; kingdom Viridiplantae; phylum Streptophyta; class Magnoliopsida; order Asparagales; family Amaryllidaceae; genus Allium; species Allium cepa. The sequence continues at coordinate 325,693,965 of CM060935.1, read as the reverse complement.
CTTCGTAAAGATATTTTAGAAGATTCCCATCGTTCTAAATTTACCATTCATCCCGGTAGTAGCAAAATGTACGCGGATATGAGGCGACTTTATTATTGGAAGGGAATGAAACTTGACATCGCTAACTTCGTTGAGCGTTGCATGACTTGCCAACTCGTTAGGGCCGAACATCAAAAGCCCGGTGGGTTATTGCAACCTTTAGAAATTCCAATTTGAAAGTGGGATCAAATTTCCATGGATTTTATAGATGGCCTTCCCCGTTCTCGTTCGGGTCATGATAGCTTATGGGTGATTGTTGATAGACTTACTAAATCCGCCCATTTTATTCCCGTTCGGTCTAACCGAACCGTTCCTCTTTTGGCCAAGCTCTTTGTTAAAGAGATTGTAAAATTACATGGAGTTCCTACTTCTATTGTTTGTGATCGTGATCCATTGTTTACTAGTGGATTTTGGAAGAGTCTTCAAAAAGGTTTGGGAACGAAGCTTAATTTTAGCACCGCTTATCACCCCCAGTCTGATGGACAAACCGAGCGTGTGAATCAAACTCTTGAAGATCTTCTTCGCGCATGTGTTCTTGATTTTGGTGGAAGTTGGGAAGATCATATTTCACTTGTTGAATTTTCCTATAATAATAGCTTCCAATCTAGTATTCGTATGGCACCTTTCGAGGCACTCTATGGAAGGTCATACCGATCTCCTTCTTGTTGGCTTGAGGCCGGTGAGAAGATGGTTTTAGGTCCAGATTTTATTCGTGATTCCACAGAAAAGATTGACCTTATTCGTCATAGGATGAAAGAAGCCCAGAGTAGACAAAAATCCTATGCCGATAATCGGAAGAAGGAAGTTAGAATTTTCTGTGGGAGATCTTGTGTACATTCGTGTGTCACCTATGATAGGTGTTGTACGTTTCAGTCGATCGGGAAAGTTAGCGCCTCGTTATATTGGGCCATTTCCTATCACCAAACGTATTGGTTCCATGGCATATTGCCTTTTATTACCGGCTCAATTTTCTGCTATTCATGACGTGTATCACGTTTCTCAATTACGGAAATACCTTCGAGATTCCGATTCTATTCTTGAGCCCAGTGTTGTGGAAGAGATTGAAGTTTCGCCTAATTTGACTTATGAGCAACATCCTATTCGTATCATTGCTTCGGAAGTCAAACGTCTTCGAAATAAAGATGTTCCGCTTGTTAAAGTTCAATGGTCTTCAAATCCTAAGGATTGTTCTTGGAAATCTAGAGAATTCATCGAGCGATCCCGTTCATGCTAACTCTTTCGTGCTCTTTATGGTGAACTTCTTATTTCAATTTTCTTTTGTGCTGATATGCTTCTATGGTTGTTACTTCTTATTTTCTTCTTAAGTATTGCGAGGACGCAATTTCTTTAAGGAGGGGAGTCTGTAACAACCCGCATATTTATCGATTTTATATTTAAATATTTTATCGTTCGTCGGATTTTGGTCCGAAAAGCTACTTTTTGCATACGGTCGAATTAGGACTCGGGACCACTCCCATTGAGTTTAAAATGCCATTTGCGACCTTTTTGGGTATAAGCTTCGATATGTTTGGAGAAAGTTGATTTTTTCTACTTTTTCCCGCTTAGGGCTTTGGTTTGGGCTGAGCCAATTAACCACTTACTAACTCAGTCCCAATCCCCCTCTCCTTTTCATTACTTCATTCCAACTCCTAACTCTCTAGAAAAACTGAAAATGGAGGTGGAGAGTGGAAATTAAAACTCCAAGCCCTAGCTTCCTTTGCAAATCCATCTCCCAGCTCCAAAGTTCAAGAGAACCCATTGGTAAGCTTCCTCTTCTTCTTCTCCAACTCATTCTCTCTTTGATTTCAGAAATTTCCTAAACCTAATTTAGGGAATGTTTCTCTTTTCAGATTAGATTCAAGCTTGTTGAGTTGGAATTGAAGAGTGCTTGTTCTTGCCATTGCTTCATAGCATCTTCTTCATTCGTTTGGGTTCAAAGGTGAGATTTTTATCTCACATCTATGCTTATATTTATCTTCGAATGTTAGGTATGAATTCCTAACACTTATTCGTGTGCATTTGCTTTTGGTTTGGATTGATTTGGTGAATATTTCAATTTTTAGTGTTTTGGGTTCAATTCCTTAAAAATCATAGCTTTGATGTTTGAACATGTTTTTGGTGATGCATCGAGGAGCATATAGGGCCGGGTAGTCGATTGGCATAAACCCTTAGCGCCGTTGCTCGTGCGAATGCAATTTGATCGAGATTTTGCACCTCATCCAAAATAGGGAAGGGGAGTGCTAGCAACAGGTTCGGCCGACCGAGCCCCTGGGCCGGTCAACCGACCTGCTACCCAGGCACTTCCTGCCTCTGTTTGGAAGTGCCGGTTACAGGCTTCGGCCGACCGAGCCCCTGGGCCGGTCGACCGACCTGGTGCCCCGAGCACTTCCAACCCCTGGTTCGGTCAACCGACTCAGGGAGTCCGGTCGACCGACCTGGTGCATTTTTGCTTATTTTACCTAGTTGTTTGAATTTCCAACTTTAATCGATTCGTGTTGTTTCCTATGTGTTGTTATCATTTGTTATGACTTTGATGACTCCTTTTTAGGGATTTTTGAATATCCATTTTGATGGATTCTTTATCGGTTTCGTTGGGTTTTTATTCACATCTTCGTATGTGAATTTTAGTGATTGATTGTTCCTACAATCTTCTTTTTGATTTGTCACTTTAAGAATATAAAGGTTTCTATACTAGTCGTAAATATCAAAACTCTTTCTTCAAATGATTTCAACACTATTTTATTACAAAGCTCGTTTTCTCAAACCGATTTCCAATCTATTAGTATATACAAACCTTTACCTCACTCGTATGAGAAATCTAATTAAACGACTTAGTAAAACGAGTGGTATGAAACGCTTGCGTTTACTTTGTCGGTTGATTCTTGGACTTGTTCGATTGAATCTTTTGTGACAATTTCCTAGTGGAGATCTACAATTTGTTCGTAAATATTTAAGTTACGCTAGTGGTTATGGGACATGAAGCTAAACTAATATATTTACTAGCTTAGTGTAATTGACACTTCTCCTTGATCATGACGATCATCTTTGTGATTTAGACTAGCAATGTGCGATGTCCCTTTGTCTGCGAGGGAGACTAAACCCCGTTTTGTGGAGTTTCGACTCAAATTGGTGGGGTAGCAACCCATGGTCTTCGGGCCGTTTGTGGAGCTTCGGCTCAATTTGTGATGGTTAGCAACCATGGAATTAGCATTCCGTTTGTGATACACGTGTTCGTGAGCTTTATGCTCCCGTTTGTGATAGGCCTCCCCCCTTTGTGATTTCTGGATTTCTTGAGATGATTTCTAGAATTTGTGCTTCACCAATTTTCGTGATTTCTATTGATAAGCCTTATCGATATTTGTGCATTGGTGAATTTGTGTGTCATTGACTTTTGTGATTGACATTGATATTATCGTCAATATTTATGGTTTGGTGAACGAAATAAGGAGTATGACGTTTCTTTGATTCTTGTGTAGATTTGGTGGCATTGATTAATCTCTTGATGATTTTCAACTAAGTATATATATCACAGCTTGGCATTGTGATTATTATGTGTTTAGTCATATATCTTATTCTATATCGTTTCATCTGATATTTATAGTTAGACTGATCCGTTTATTATTTTCTTATTAAATAATACTCGGGTTAGACCGAGATGTTACAGGTGCTTCTGCTTGACTTCTCCCCAGAGATTCATTACTCTGACTTCTGGCAAACTACTTAGATTAGTAGTTTATTTTGTTATATACACTTGAGATATAGACTCATTGTTGTATTCTTTTGTATAGCACGTGTTGCTATTCTTTTGTATTATTATGGATCTTTTTGACCACTACTCTGATATACACTTCCATGTGTTAATTATATATTCATATCCTCTTCCGCCTTTGTGATATGAATTATATGTGACTGATTTATGTTATGTTTACTTCTATATTTGTTTCCGAAGACATCATAGCCACTGTGTAGTAGCTTTGAGTTTGTGTCAGCATGTCGGATTTCCACTTGAAAAGATTTGCATGTTATATTATCTGACATATCGGTGCTCGCGCAAAGAAATTACACGGATGGTCGCTCCTCAACAGCCTTATTCTCCGTGCTAGTTGACAGCATTACACCGTAGTGTTCTTGGCTAGCGTGGGTATAGAGGTGGGGCGTCACATCCTCCTCGACGACTATTCTCATACTAGCTCAAGCGCCTCTCGAGCCAACCATTATCCACAAACTCGAACCATCCCTGGAGTTATCAACATGCTTGGAATTATCCCGTCTGGATTATACTAAAGCTACCTCACATCATGCCTTGCCTCATCTCATTCATAGCAAAGCTCCATCTTAACATCATCATCAAATCCGTCCATATGAGCTTTATCATCCACTACATATGCCACGTGCAGCTTTTCTATTCAAAAGCTTCCACCTTAGCCTTTGAATCATCTCCGACCAACTTGTCCAAATCCAACCACTAATCAACTAATTTATAACAACCAATCAAGTCAATCATTAATCCAAGTAATTAAGCATTCAAACATGATCTAAAAGCAATTATAACAAAAATGGCAATCTTGTAAATAAAGAGTCTAAATCGAACAAGCATAATCATGAATAATATCTCTACAACTTGATGGATGAACTTGCATAGGTTAACATGTATTATAATGGATGTCAAATCTTTATGAACCATGGATCTATACTTAGGTTTACGAAAATGCATGAAATCACTATTTTTAACACAAAATCAAGCCACCAATCCAATATACTCCTTTGGGTCCGTGTGAGAGATAACCACCACTCACCGAATCACCTAAACACCTTAAAAGCAACACACTCCAAATCTGGACAGCGAAGGATATAGCTCGACCTGCCAAAATTCCGCTTCAAACGATGAAACCCCTCTTCGATTGATGGAGATCTTCAATCTAAGCTCTTGGATCTTCGATTTGGATGGAAGGAAGCACAAGATTAAAGTGTAGTAAAGAAGTGAAGAAGTGTAGCACTCGAGCTCACAAAATGGTAGAACTTCGTCGCTTCAAAATCTGGATCCCAAAAATGAAGCTAACCCGTGTATTTATAGGCCGAACCCATAAGTCGCTCGCCCTTAAGTTGCTCACGACTTAACGAAACCCCACGACCTACGACCTATCAACTCGAGTATATGCGCGACCTAACATTCAAGCCTTCACGCGACTCAATGACCTAACACATATACGACCTAACACAAACACGACATAACGATGTTGCCGACCTAACGACTTAACAGCATTGCCGACCTAACGACTTAACTGCTTAAGCCCTTACACGGCCTAACTACACACACGATCTAACGTCTTAACCCTTTACGCGACCTAACACCTTCGCCTTCACGCGACCTACTACCTAAGCCTTATCTCGTCCACGACCTAACTACACAGAATCTAACTTAGGTCGTTTACGACCTAACTTCAACACGGCATCTAACATAGGTCGCTCTCCTCCTTAAGTCGTTAGCTTCTTATGCCGCTAACTTCCTGTGCCGCTAATTCTCTTAGGTCGCTTACTCCCCTAAGTTGCTAACTCCTAGGTTGCTAAACTCCTTAAGCCGCTAACTACTAGGTCGTTAACTTCCTTAAGTCGCTCCAACCCCCCTAAGTCGCTCCACCGACCTAAGCTACTATACGACCCAAGCTACTATACGACCCAAGCTATCACACGACCTAAGCTATCACACAATCTAACTCCTTAGGTCGCCTAAACCCTTAAGTCGCCGACTTCCTTGGGTCGCTCTGCCTTATCTTTAGGTCGCTCAACACTCAAGATCTTCTACGACCTGACCTCTGGACGACTTAAGTACTGGTCGACTTAAAACTCTGGGCAACTTAACAACACTAACGACCTAATAACAACGGTTTTACGATCTTTCGATACGTAAAATACGGGTCGTTACATTCTCTCCCCCTTAGGAATTTCGCCCCCGAAATTCCAAACAAACAAGAACCAAAAACTATTCTGCATGCCTACCATCCATAGCAACCAACAAACCATGCATCCAATTACTAGCCTACCATGAAGAATTCTAAGACTAGAACAAGTTACAATGTCATGAGATGACACGACACCTTATGGTCATACCTCGAAGAGTTCAGGATAAGTTGCCTTTATCCTCTCTTCCACCTCCCATGTACAGTCGTTAACATCATCACTCCATTGTATCTTGAGCAACCTAACTACCTTCCTCCTAAGCTGTTTCGTGTCAGTTTCCACCACACGAAGCGGCTTACGAGGTCTCTTATCAACTGGATTAACCTCAAAATCTTCACAGCTATCAGCAGAAACCACTGTATTCGAGTCGTGCACATACTTCCGTAGATACGATACATGAAAAACATTGTGCACACCCGACATCTTTTCTGGTAACTCCAATTTATAGGCGAGCTTTCCAATTCGCTCGATGACCGGGAATGGTCCAACAAATCTCAGAGTCAATTTCCCTTTCCTCCCGAATCGAATAACATTCTTCAGTGGAGTAATCTTTACAGAAATCATATCACCTACGTCGAACTCCAAATCCTTACGACGCTTATCGGCATAACTTTTCTGACGGTCTTGGGCTGCCTTCATTCGTTGCCGAATGATCTCTATGCAATCCGAAGTCTGTTGAATCATTTCTGGCCCAAGTATCAACTTTTCTCCCGTTTCCAACCAACATGTCGGGGAGTTACATGGTCTTCCATACAATGCTTCATACGGCGCCATACCAATGCTGGACTGGTAACTGTTATTATACGAAAATTCCACCAAATGAAGATGATCTTCCCATGATCCTCCGAAGTCCAAAACACATGCTCTAAGGAGATCTTCCAAAACTTGGTTGACTCACTCGGTCTGACCATCTGTTTAGGGGTGATAAGCTGTACTCAAACACAACTCGGTTCCCAAAACTTCCTGGAAGCTCTTCCAAAATCCACTAGTGAACAATGGGTCTCGATCGCTCACTGTACTTTTCGGAATACCATGGAATCGAACTATCCACTTAACATACAGCTCAGCCAACTTCGATGCAGTCCTAGTTGATTGAACAGGAATAAATCTTGCACTCTTAGTCAAACGATCTATGATGACCCAAATCCCTTCATTTCCCACTCTTGTTCTAGGTAACTCATCGATAAAATCCATCGATATTTGCTCCCACTTCCATTATGGGACTTCTAATGGCTGAAGCAATCCACTGGGCTTCTTCTGCTCGGCTTTCACCAACTGGCAGTTCATACACTTGGAAATATAATTTCCAACATCCTTCTTCATACCTTCCCAGTAATAGGTTCTTTTCATTTCCCGATACATCTTATTTCCACCTGGATGAATTGTCAACTTCGAGTGATGACTCTCCTTTAGAACTTCATCTCTCAATTCATCTATATCGAGAACAACTAGTCGTCCTTGCTTCCGAAGCCAACCCTCTCGAACGACCTCGAATCCTTTATCCTTCTCTGGGTCCAACCCAGATTCCAAATCACGGATAATCTTGACAAGCTTATCGTCTCGCTTTTGGCTCTCGCCAATCCTTTCCATAAGAGTAGTTCTTATCGATAAGTTTGCCAACATCTCAGGTTCCAATTCACATCTGGGCCTGAAGTCAAATCCAGCCAAATACTCGAGACTCTTCCATTTTGAAAAAAAGGCTCCCAATCCTGCCTGTCTTCGACTTAACGCATCTGCCACTGCGTTAACCTTTCCCGGAGTATAGGCTATACCAAAATCATATGATGCCAAAAACTCTAGCCATCGTTGCTGTCGAAGATTCAAATCCTTTTGGGAGAAAAGATACTTCAACGACTTATGATCTGTAAACAACTCGAATCGAACTCCCAATAGGTAATGTCTCCACATCTTCAGAGCAAATACAATCGCCGCCAACTCCAAATCATGAGTCGGATAATTCCTTTCATGCGGCTTCAGTTGTCGACTTGCATACGCAACAACTTTACCCTTCTGCATCAGCACTGCTCCAAGTCCAGTACCACATGCATCGGTGTAAACCACCATCTCATCATTTCCACTTGGAATAGTCAAAACAGGAGCACTTGTTAGTCGCTCTTTCAGGATTCCGAAAGCTTGCTCACACTTATCATCCTATCTGAATACTTGGTTCTTTTTCGTCAATCCTGTTAATGGTGCAGCTACCTTGGAAAAGTCTTTGATAAATCGACGATAGTATCCTGCTAATCCAAGAAAACTTCTCACATCAGATGCATTCTTAGGTCTAACCCAATCCTGGATTGCTACCACCTTGGCGGGATCAACCGCTATTCCACTTCCAGAGATAATATGGCCTAAGAACCTCACTTCGCTCTTCCAGAAGTGACACTTCGAAAACTTAGCCTTCAGCTGATGTTTCCGCAAGGTTTCCAAAATAATACGCAAGTGCGTCTTGTGCTCTTTTTCATTACTGGAATAAATCAAAATATCATCCATGAACACTAGTACGAACTTGTTCAACTGATCCCTGAACACTCTATTCATAAGATCCACAAAATATGCTGGTGCATTGGTCAATCAAAACGGCATTACCAGCCACTCAAAGAAACCAAACGGTGTCCTGAAAGCAGTCTTCGGCACATTATCCTTTGCCACTCTTAATTGGTGAAATCCCGTTGCCAAATCCGTCTGAGAAAACACCTTGGCTTCGTGAAGCTGATCAAACAAGTCATCTATTCTCGGCAATGGATACTTGTTCTTCTTAGTCACTTTATTCAGCTCACGATAATCCACACACAACCTTAACGATCCATCTGCTTTGGTTGCAAACACAACTAGTGCACCCCATTCGGACACACTACGCCGAATGAAACCTTTCTCTAAAAGACCATCAACTTGCACCTTCAACTCTTGTTGTTCCCTAGGCGCCATCTGCCTAAGAGGCATCACAACAGGTCTGGCTCCTTCAACTAGATCGATGCGAAACTCGATCTCTCTATGCGGCGGCAACCCTTTGACCTCATCAAAGACATCCTCAAATCCATTTGCGACTGGCACCGATGACAGTCCATCCCGTGGAACAACGAGCGAATACATGAAGCTCATGAAGACGCCTTCCTCATGCTTACATCGTATCATAACCTTTCGCCCTTCCACATTCTCGACTGTCACCTCTAGCCTTTTACAATCAACCTTTGCCGCGTACTTCGTAAGCCAGTCCATACCCAAAATAATTGCAAACCCCGCAAAATTTAGAACAAAACAATCACAAACAAAACAGCAATCATGACTCGATACAACCAGATCATGACATATCATACACAGACAGGACGAACCCCCAACTGGATTAGTCACAACCAATGGTCTGTCAACAATATCCGGTTCTAAACCCAACCGGCATACAAGTTCATTACAAACAAAAGAATGCGACGCCCCAGTATCAAATAACACTCTAACTGGAACACCACAAATGGAAAGGGTACCTTGTACCACCACACTCTTTCCATTCTCTTCTGCAGTAGGAGCTTTTGAAGATGATGGCACAGCCCCCAAAGCGTAAGCTTGCACAATCTGCCGGTCCTTCCTTGGTTCTGGACAATTCTTCTTGATATGCCCTGACTTGTCACAGTTATGGCACTTCACCGGCACCTTTAGATTCTTGCAATCTTTGGAGAAATGGCCCTTCTGCTGACAATTGTAGCAGGTCACTTCGCCCTTCGGCTTCTTCTGGCCATCCTTACCCTTCTGCTGCTGCTGCTTCCTCTTCTTGTTTCCACCTTGCTGTGGTTTAGACTCCTCCTTGGTCATAGCAACAATAGATCCTTCTTTAGGAAACAGATTCTTGTGCCTGAGAGCCTTCTCCATAAGCTTCGCAAATGGATCGTCCAGATGATCCACCAACTGCCTCCCCAGATAAATGTCCAAGCCTGTCACAAACTTCTCTTTCTTCTGATATGGAGATTCAATATACGACCGGGCATACTTGGACAAGGCTTCAAACTCAGAAACATACTCAAGAACTGGTCTTCCTCCTTGCTTGAGCTCCACAAACTTCTTGAACAGAACGGATTTCTGAGCTGTAGAAATGAACTTAGCTTCAAATCTGGCTTGGAATTGCACCCAAGTAATTTCTTCCTCCGGAGTATCAATGGTGATAGAGTTCCACCAGTCAGAAGCTCTCCCCTGAAGCTGTCTTGATGCGAGCTTCCTTTTGGTTGCGTCCTCAATTCCCAAATCACCAAAGATTCTTCTACAAGCATCTATCCATCTCTGGACTTCAATGGTTGACTCTGTTCCTAAGAAAACCTTCCCTCCAAGAGCAGTATAGTCTTTACACAACTTAGCAAAATCCACCGGTCTTGGAGCCTGAACTTGAACCGCAACATCTACTACTGGCCCCGGAGCTGGCATCCTCCTCATGATCGAAGTCATCATAGCCTCGAACATAGAAGCATACTCAGCAGCCCCCTCAACAGCACGGCCTTCCCTGGCAGCTGGTCTCCCTCTTCGACTCATTGTTAATATCTATAAAAAAATGATTAGTGCACCTTGAGAAACAACTGCATAAGAGGTTCAAATCCTTCTAAGCCACTATATTATATATAGTAATCATCCATAAAAATACAATTACGCCTCTCATACGTAGTTACGTCAGCGAGCGTTGGCTAAAATCGATTAACCAAAGCTCTGATACCAAATGTGACGACCGCCCATGACTCCTGCACTAAACGAGGAAATAGTGCACTGTAAAGTGTGCCAGGCTGCCATGGATGATCATCAAGGTAAGGTAAAAACAGCGGAGTCTATCGTATTACTCACAGCGCATGGGTAAAATACAATAGAAAGTATATATATACATATAGTGAAGCTCCACAAAACAGAATCTCGTCAAATAAGCCTCATAGTAGTTTGAAACAAAAATCTGAATAGTCAATACATCAAGCCTCACTACATATCACTCAGAGAATATACAAGCAGCAGAACATCCAGTACATATAGTAAGAAAATAATATGCAAGCCTCTAGCTCGTCTTTGTCATCGGCATCGTTGGTCACTAAGAACAGCACCTGTCACCTGCTACCTAGTCTGCCCATCCCAAAATGGATGAACAGCCCAAGGTAATAAGAGCTAAACATAAAACCTTGAGTCAGACAACAGTCTTAGTGAGCGGTAAATTAACTAACAACATACCAAAAGAGCATAAAGGTAAAAGGAATAGGAACCTAACCCTCCCACTCCACCTCTTTCTACAGTGATAGCACCCAGACACACTAAGCAGAAGTAAACATAGCAAATCAGACATTTAAATTAAAGCAATTATCACTCGAGACAAGGTCGATGTTTTCCAAGTACAAACCCCCAAGGCCTAAACCAAGATCAGATAAGCACCCGGAAAACATCGCTCTTGAGACCGAATGACAATACAACCAAAACATCCAAACATCCATGACTCTGGCTATCACTGTTATCATTGCTTCGATACCATCGTTAATTGAATGACCGACACCTTTCTTTCAGTCGTCCGTCAAGGGCTAATGGTAACCCCGGTTCTAGACAAAACTCCGCACGTTGTCGCAGCCCGTGCCTAGGACTATCGAATCTGCCCAGAGTACTCGACCACCAACTGTAGTCTTTTGGGTCTATCGAATCTGCCCAGTGTACTCTTTCTTTGAGTCTGCTAGAACCTTCAATAACGATGAAATCTCAGCCTTCTAGTCATCCTCCTCGACGACTATTCTCATACTAGCTCAAGCGCCTCTCGAGCCAACCATTATCCACAAACTCGAACCATCCCTGGAGTTATCAACATGCTTGGAATGATCCCGTCTGGATTATACCAAAGCTACCTCACATCATGCCTCGCCTCATCTCATTCATAGCAAAGCTCCATCTTAACATCATCATCGAATCTGTCCATATAAGCTTTATCATCCACTACATATGCCACGTGCAGCTTTTCTATTCAAGAGCTTCCCCCTTAGCCTTTGAATCATCTCCGACCAACTTGTCCAAATCCAACCAATAATCAACTAATTTATAACAACCAATCAAGTCAATCATTAATCCAAGTAATTAAGCATTCAAACATGATCTAAAAGCAATTATAACAAAAGTGGCAATCTTGTAAACAAAGAGTCTAAATCTAACAAGCATAATCATGAATAATATCTCTACAACTTGATGGATGAACTTGCATAGGTTAACATGTATTATAATGGATTTCAAACCTTCATGAACCATGGATCTATACTTAGGTTTACGAAAATGCATGAAATCACTATTTTTAACACAAAATCAAGCCATCAATCCAATATACTCCTTTGGGTCCGTGTGAGGGATAACCACCACTCACCGAATCACCTAAACACCTTAAAAGCAACACACTCAAATCTGGACAGCGAAGGATCTAGCTCGACCTGCCAAAATTCTGCTTCAAACGATGAAATCCCTCTTCGATGGATGGAGATCTTCAATCTAAGCTCTTGGATCTTCGATTTTGGATGGAAGGAAGCACAAGATTAAAGTGTAGAAAAGAAGTGAAGAAGTGTAGCACTCGAGCCCACAAAATGGCAGAACTTCGTCGCTTCAAAATCCGGATCCCAAAAATGAAGCTAACCCGTGTATTTACAGGCCGAACCCATAAGTCGCTCGCCCTTAAGTTGCTCACGACTTAACGAAACCCCACAACCTACGACCTATCAACTCGAGTATATGCATGACCTAACATTCAAGCCTTCACGCGACTCAACGATCTAACACATATACGACCTAACACAAACACGACATAACGATGTTGCCGACCTAACGACTTAACAGCATTGCCGACCTAACGACCTAACTGCTTAAGCCCTTACACGGCCTAACTACACACACGACCTAAAGTCTTAACCCTTTACGCGACCTAACACCTTCGCCTTCACGCGACTTACTACCTAAGCCTTATCTCGTCCACGACCTAACTACACAGAATCTAACTTAGGTCGTTTACGACCTAACTTCAACACGGCATCTAACATAGGTCGCTCTCCTCCTTAAGTCGTTAGCTTTTTATGCCGCTAACTTCCTGTGCCGCTAATTCTCTTAGGTCGCGTACTCCCCTAAGCTGCTAACTCCTAGGTGGCTAAACCCCTTAAGCCGCTAACTACTAGGTCGTTAACTTCCTTAAGTCGCTCCAACCCCCCTAAGTCGCTCCACCGACCTAAGCTACTATACGACCCAAGCTACGATACGACCCAAGCTATCACACAATCTAACTCCTTAGGTCGCTTAAACCCTTAAGTTGCCGACTTCCTTGGGTCGCTCTGCCTTATCTTTAGGTCGCTCAACACTCAAGATCTTCTACGACCTAACCTTTGGACGACTTAAGCTCTGGTCGACTTAAAACTTTGGACGACTTAACAACGCTAACGATCTAATAACAACGGTTTTACGATCTTTCGATACGTAAAATACGGGTCGTTAGAGGTGCACAGCTGGACCTTTGCACGAGTGCGGGCTTCTGCATAGAAGTGGGAAGTGGAGGCTGGGTGTTGCGTTGAGGCGGGAAGATGGCACAGGATAAAAGGCGGAGGGGTGGCTTGTCGGATTCGACAGTAGGAAAATGGGTTGCGTTCGATGGAGGGAAAATGGGCTATGTTTGGTGGAAAGGCTACGTGCTTTGTGGAGGCAGGAAGGCGGAGGAAGACGGAGTGTGGCTGCTCAGGTTCGGCTAGCGGAATGCTAGGTGTTGCGGTAGGGAATGGCGGCACGGTAGGGAGGAGATGCTCGCACGGCAGTGGCAAGAGCAAGGCGGGAGGGACTGCTGCGTTCGACGGAGGATAAGGCGGAGAGCCGAGGTTCTGGGAGGTCGTGGCACATGCGAAGGGAAGGCAGGTCGGTTCGGAGGGCAGAGCATGGCGGAGGGTGATAGGGTTCAGAAATGAGAAGGAGATGTGGTTCTCTCAATACATACATATGTGTGTGTGTGTGTGTATATATGTGTGTGTGTGTGTGTGTATTTGGTGAATGAACAGAACGAAAGTGGAGGGGAGTGAAAGAACGTGAGTGGAGAAAATGAGCCAGCATATAAATCAAACGGAGGAGAATAATAAAGGTCAGGTGTTGAATTTTTGGGAATGCTAAAGTTTAATGACCATTAGCTTCTCCCAATAGACAAATGAAAGGACGCAGAAAACCCCAAAGACTCAAAATGAGGAACTGATACGGCTAACCGTTTTGTCGATTTCGATGCGTACCGGCCGTCGAAATACACAAATGAATATACTGCGGAGATCATCACAATGAGGCGAACAAGATGGTATACAGACTATTAGTGACATGACTTACCTATCAAAACTCCATTTTCGCTGCCAAAATATGATGTTGAATGGTCGAAAATAATTTAAACGAGGCTAGAGAAGTCCAAATTTAGAGAAATGAATTATGACTCTTACTCGGAAAATGTAACATCCTGCCTTTTTGTACGCTTAAGCAAACACACGTGCCAACTCAAATCATACCGAAGGGCGGATTGTTATTGGGGTGAATAAGAAAAGAAGAGAAAGAAATAAAACAAAACAGAATCTCACAGCAAAATGACAAAATATAATAATCAAATAACAGCTCATGAAGTTGTTTTACAAAACATTTGATTATACTTATACAACACATATCAGAGTTACACATACTAGAGAATATTAAATAATGCAGCAGAATAGTATGAATGCAATGGAATAATATAATAAATAATAGTAATGCAATCTCCGTCATCGTCCTTCAGAGATAAAGTCTTCGAATCCTGAAATGCTCAGAATGACCCGAGCGAATTGAAAAGACAAAACACTCGAGCCAGAACCAAAAGATCTTATGTAAGTTAAATCAACGGTAAAATATGAGTGGAACGGCGTCAGAGATGTTTACGGGATTTTGACGTCTCCTATCCAGTGTCAAATGTGAGTGCAGTAACTTAAGAGATGCTTAGGATTCACGTCTTCGAAGGATCCGTTAAACTATTTACTATGTAGTAATATACGCTATTATAATAATGTCTAAAGTAAAGTATAATATACTTGAAAATAGCATTAAGGCTTTACATTTTCCACCTTAACACACTTTTATATTCCCATAGTCTATACAGTACCGTAATCTTCCCCGTACCTGGTGTCGTTAGAGGGCACTCCATAGGTATGGTAGAAGACAAAATCGTGTAAGGCGCCCTAGGGTAGGTGACACGGCACAACTAGGCAATGCCAGGGTAGATATACTAATTATGCTTCCGGGCCGGTGGCAACGCATATCAGCTACTGCCGCCCACCTCGAGCCACGCCCCAAAAATCAAAAGGGCCCAAATCAATCACAAAGTAATAGAATGGTATCGAAGGAGTGTTTCCGATAAAAGATGCTACCTTCTTAGCCTGTCAATCGCTACTGTTTTAGCCACCTTATGTCAACTCATGAGAGTCGGGTCCACGTATTTACCTGAAAGAAAACACCGCCACTATCCTACTTCATTCTGGAATCTCTACCGCGTACACGGTTGTTAAAGTGGTCTTCGGAGTTAGGAGAGAGTATGACAACTTTCGATCCCGGTGTCTTTAACAACCAAACATTATTATAACACCGCGGTCATTTTCAAAATAGTTTATGCTTTAAAACCAAATTTCATTGCCTTTCAAAAACCTAATCAATACGGATCATTTTATTTCATATATCCTTTCTAAAACCATAAAGCTTCCAAAATTATAATATTTCGAAACCAAATGCTTGAAATATATCCTTTCAAAACATAATACTTCGAATCTCATAACTTCGAAACACTTCAATTTCAATAAAACATTTCCACTTCGATATATTTCAAGGCTTTAAATGTTCCAAAGTTTCAAAACTAAATTTGATAATTTCGATTTAACAATTAAATTTTCTATTATTTAGTTTCGAAATATTTTACTTAATAAATCCATTATCATTTAAATAAATCCGAAATTACAAATAACTAAATATTTCATTCAATTTATATATACTTGAACTACTCATTTAATTCACCTTAACTCAAAAATCAAGTTATAATAATCATATCGTTTTTTTAAAATATCCAATTTAACAAATTTCACATCAACTTATTTGAGTAAATTCTTAAATAAATTCAATTTCAAATAAATTTCCAATTTGTCTTTCAACCTTAATTTATTTAAATCATTATAAACTCTATATATTAACACAAAATTTAACTACTTAAACATACTATCTTCCATAAAATCAAACTTTATATTAAAATTATTTTATATTAAAAAAATTATACATAGTTCAAAATCAAGAATAAAATAACATTATATAATATCGGAAATCAATGTCTATATAAAACCATATGTTTCTTTACAAAACCATAGAAATCAGTTTAAAATATTTTATATATATGGACATCGGTGTCTGCATATAATTTTCTATCCTATGGTTAAGTGACACGGATATTTATTATTTCAATCCGTAATTTAAAAAATAAACACAACTATATATCATTTCAAACTGCAATCCCGAATGGGAAAAAAATCCATAACAACTTGCAGTTAACAACAATAAAAATACAACATCCATTCATCCAATATCAATCATCAAACATTTATCACAATCATCATCCAATTCAATCAATAACATCAATATAGAACAGATAATAAATAATGGGTATTTATTGGCAGTTTATATTCAATAATAAATTAAATATATTTAACCGATAGTTTGTATGTAATAATAAATTAAATAACAATTTAACTAGCAGTTTATATGAAATAATAAATTAAATAACAATTTAACTGGCAGTTTATATGCAGTAATAAATTTAATAACGATTTAATTCAAATAAATTCAATATAACTGAAATGATGATTAAAAATATGTCAAACAGTCATAAATAAATTTCTAATCACATCATAAATCAATTTAACAAACATAAGAAATTTTAGAAGTTATGAGTGGGTTAGAACACTCACCTTTTGAATTTAAATTGAATTTAAATCCAATTGAAACCAAAAAATTAAACAGTCTCAGAATTCGTCCAAACCAGCGCCAAAATGTCTGGAATTTCAATAAGATCCTAAAGGAGAAAACCGCATGTCAATCGAACCTCGTATGCACAAGTTATTAACATTTAAAGTTATACATTTTAAATTAAAAATAAATAGAATAATAAAATATGCTACACGTCATGATCTTCACTTACAGAGCCGTAACCCTACCTGAACCCGCTCGTTCAACCAAAAACATGCGTCGCTACTTCCTGTAATCACCGCGTCACCCATCAACAACGACCATGCCAGTCGACGCCACCTCGATGCTCACCTCCGGCCGACCAATCCCGACTCCCCCACGTGCCCCAACGACGCAGTCGCTGCCCCGTTTTTTATGACCTAACTGAATTTTCGCAGCCAGTCTAACTGTTGAATCATCGAACGAATCATGTCGATGCCATCCCCTCGGTTCCCTCTGCACAACGTTACAAGGGATTTGGCGATCCATCGACGTTGATCGACGTGCGATGAACGACCATGGATATTTCATCGATTTCCGGCCACATCGTATCCCAGATTGAAAAACGAATCATATTTGACTTGCACTCGTCGAGAGCTCCAAATCCATATATAATTCGGTATATATTGAGGAATTTGAATTTTGAAGTAGAAATTTTGATTTGCAATTGACTGTGAAATTTGGAGTTTGTCTGCCATTGAGAAAGAGGAGCAAGTGGAATTGTACATACAGAAAAATGAACATAAGAAATAGGCTAGGGTTTATAACAAGATTTATATAGGTTGAACAAAATAGAAACGAATGGGATTGATTGGTTTGGAAAATTGAACGACAGATGGCCCGGAACGCTCGTTTCGACTCTGGAATGAAATTGGGCAACCCATATATCAAAATAGATGTTTTAAAATATTTTAAATGCAATGGAACAGGTTTCCAGTCCAAATTCCATCATATGAAGAAGTTATGCTAAAATCAAGCAATTTTAATTTGATTTCAATTGATTTCAATTAAATTGATTTCTAGATGTTTCGAGCCCTTACGATCGAACGACAAGTCCAATCGCAACGAAACTTGAAATCCTGCAATAATTCACTGTTACGGATCCGATGAAACTAGTTTTGTTAAAATCCGAGTCAGTGGCCAAAATGGCTATTTTCTAGTTAATTAGATAAATTAATATTAAATTAACTAAATCAAATTTCGATTCAAATTAAATAAATCATAGTTTCTCTCATTTTAAATTACTTGGACATTTACCATAATTTAACACAAATTTAGATGTCACTTTACTGTTGATTCCTTCATCAATTTCAGCGTTAAATTTCATTTTTATTAAATTCGGAAATTATAAATTTAATTCCAATAATTCCATCTAATTTACTTTCATTCTATTATTCAATTCATTGATGTCAAATAGATGAAAATAATATTGGACTCATGATCTACTTCATTAGTATTCTCCAATTTCATCCGAATTTTTCAATTAACGTAATATTTAATTTCATTTAAAATAAATTTATTTATTAAAATTTGTGTTCCAATTAGAAAAATAATTCCAAATAAATTTGATTTGATTCAATTTTTTTATTAGGTCAATTATTTTCATTCAACCAATTGTCTTATTATGAATAGAATTAACATTATTTCCTTTATTTACACTAACATAACATTGAATTGAGATTCATTGCAATTGATTACAAATTTTGATTTAATGGACTAAATAAATGATTAACTTATAATAATTGTTATCATTAACTTTCAATCACATTTATAAGTTTATCATTCCCAAACCAAAGTTATAATTTCTTACTAGACATTGATCTTTTTTAATTACCATTCAATATATATTAATTCATTAATTAATTCAATATTTATGTCTGTTTTCTTATATTCGATTTATAGCCTGGTATAACATTTACATTAATTCCATTAATTGTAACCTCCTTCAAATAATTAATATTTAATTTAGATTAGCATTATTACAACTCATTTAGTTATTATTTCATTAGTGAGTCGTAGATTTCTGTTTTTCCAATATTAGATAGCAAACATTTAATAAAATTAATAATTAAATTATCGAAAATTTTATGGGTCGTTACACTCTCCCCCACTCAAAACTTTTTGTCCCCGAAAAGGAAAAGGAGGAAAAAGAAGTAATTAAGAAAATAATATATCTTATTCAAAATATTAATTTATAAACAAATAAATTTACAAAATTAAATAATTTAAATAAAATATATCAATTTATAACCATTAAATCTTTTTATACTTAAATTAATGAAGTTTGGAAACATTTTTGAAAAAATTTCTACGTCCAAAATTTACGGAAAATTTCGGTAAAGTCTCCTTTGTACAAAGAGGCTCGAGAGAAAAATATAATATCAAATATGACAATATATATCACAATATTTCAAAATAATATATCCCAACAACGGGAAAAACAATATAATAATGCTATAGAACCGTAATCCGAGAACGTACCTATTTGTCGGGCAAACAACGCTTAATTATGAAACCAAAAGCAGTAGCAATTGCTTCCGTAATCTGTATTTCACTTATATAATCCAAAACGAGTTAATAATTATATAAAACGAAATATTTAAAGTTTTTCAAACCATTAACACAAACCAATATAAACGACAATCCCTTGCAACCATCAGCATACACATCAAATACAAATCAACCATTTAAGCAAGCCAAACAATTGGTTTGTTCGGGTGAAGACAATTTAAATCACATAGAATGAAAAATAGCTATGAAGTATTCCATTTACTCAACAGTCGTAGATAAACTCAATAGATTATTCATACTTCTAAGCAATTAAAGCATCTTTTACCCACACATTCATAAACCTAAACGAACAACAATTTCAACTAATAGACCAAATTCATTCTTATTGATTCCATTTCATTGCATTTATCGTTTAAACTCCTTTTCATTTATATAATAATTCACCTTTTAATTTACATTTATTGCTTACAAACTTTTATTTCCATTTATTAACATTCACTTATTTATAGTATTCATGTTTAATTCAATTTCTTAGCACATCAATTCATCTACTTAGTTTTATAATCATTTACTTATAATACTTAACTCTCTATTATATTAATTTAGAAGCATTTCATCTACGCATCAAATTCTTCTTTATTACTTCAAGCTTTACTTGTATAATATCCATTACATTTTCTTATTAACATTTCAACTTTTACATCTTTCGGTAAGTTATATATGCTTTTAAGGATGTAATTGAACGTTATACAAGTTTTTCTTATTTCTTTTAAATTAACTTAATGTTCAATAATAATATCCTTTTTTTATAGGTTGCAAATTTCAAATTTCTTTTAATTTCATTTATATCCTAGCATTAAATCTCTTATTTTAAATTAAAGGTTCCAATTATAGATTAGTTGCATTCCATTTCACTACATTAATTGAGATTATTAATTAACGGAAACTTAAGAACTAAATACCAGGTTAAATTTCAAATCATTTAAAATAATAGATAAATATATACTTATAACTTATATATCTAATTATATTTAAAATAGTTTAAAATTTATAATTGTTTATCAAAATAAATCTGCAGTAAAACTACTACAGTGGCCTTCCCACTTTGAAACTTGAAAATGAATGTCAATGATGCGTGCACTCATCACCGAAATTATTTTCCAGCGACAGAGAGAGGAGTACAAAACTTATTTCTTTCTAAATTTCTTTAAAGCAATTCTTTCAAATCATACCAAAATATTCATATCAGAAAATACTTATAAACGATATTATTATATTCCAAAATCCTTTGAAAGCAATTTTCAAAAATCCCGAAACTTAAGTTTAAAATTCCCAATTTTCATTTATTTTATTTTCTTCAATTTTTGTTTCCAATCAATATATATATAAATTTCACTACCTAACAACCAATATATTACAATCAAATATAACCTTTATAAAATTTATTTTCTATATAGAAAATATAACAGGCAAAATTATTTCATTCACCTATATTCAAAACAAATATTGTGTCGGTCTGTCCTATTAAGTGTTTAGAAATCCCTATTGATGTCATAAGTTCCCATGCACCAAACAGAATTTACAAATACAAAGCGGAACAAATTAACACAATATAAAACCTTTTATAACACTAACAAATATGCTCTCTCATATACAAACACACACACACACACACTCAGTGACTCATCATAGGGTATTACTACCCTATTAGTAAAGAGTCAGACCCCACAAAGCTAAGGTTTATCGCTAAACCAAAGCTCTGTACCACATGTAACATGCCGCCTTTTTGTATGCTTAAGCAGACACACGTGCCAACTCAAACCATACCGAAGGGTGGATTGTTATTGGGGTGAATAAGAAAAACATAGAAAGAAATAAAATAAAATAGAATCTCATAGCAAAATGACAAAATATAATAATCAAATAACAGTTCATGAAGCTGTTTTACGAAACATTTGATTATACTTATACAACACATATCAGAGTTACACATACGAAAGAATATTAAATAATGCAGTAGAACAGTATGCATGCAGTGGAATAATATAATAAATAATAGTAATGCAATCTCCGTCATCGTCCTCCAGAGATAAAGTCTTCGAATCCTGAAATGCTCAGACCGACCTGAGCGAATTGAAAAGACAAAACACTCGAGTCAGAACCAAAAGATCTTATGTAAGTTAAATCAATGGTAAAATATGAGTGGAACGGCGTCAGAGATGTTTACGGGATTATGACATCTCCTATCCAGTGTCAAACTTGTGTGTAGTAACTTAAGAGATGCTTAGGATTCACGTCTTCGAAGGATCCGTTAAACTATTTACTATGTAGTAATATACGCTATTATAATAATGTCTAAAGTAAAGTATAATATACTTGAAAATAGCGTTAAGGCTTTACATTTTCCACCTTAACACACTTTTATATTCCCATAGTCTATACAGTACCGTAATCTTCCCCGTACCGGGCGTCGTCAGAGGGCACTCCATAGGTATGGTACAAAACAAAATTGTATAAGGCGTGCTAGGGTAGGTGACACGGCACAACTAGGCAATGCCAGGGTAGATATAACAATTACGCTTCCGGACCAGTGGTAGCGCATAGCAGCTACTACCGCCCACCTCGAGCCACACCCCTAAAATCAAAAGGGCCCAAATCAATCACAAAGTAATAGAATGGTATCGAAGGAGTGTGTCGGATAAAAGATGCTACCTTCTTAGCCCGTCAATCGCTCCTGTTTTAGCCACCTTATGCCAACTCAAGGGAGTTGGGTCCACGTATTTACCTCAAAGTAAACGCCGCCACCATCTTACTTCATTCTGGAATCTCCACCATGTACACGGTTGTTAAAGTGGTTTTCGGAGTTGGCAGAGAGTATGACAACTTCCGATCCCGGTCTCTTTAACAACCAAACGTTCTTATAACACCACGGTCATTTCCAAAATAATTTATGCTTTAAAACCAAATATCATTGCCTTTCAAAAACCAAATCAATATGATATCATTTTATTTCAAATATCCTTGCTAAACCATAACACTTCCAAAATTATAATATTTTGAAACCAAACGCTTGAAATATAGCCTTTCAAACATAATACTTTGTATCTCATAACTTTGAAACACTTCAACTTCGATATAACATTTCCATTTTGATATAATTCAAGGCTTTAAATATTCCAAAGTTTCGAAACTAAATTTGATAATTTCGATTCAACAATTAAATTTCTTATTATTTAGTTTTGAAATATTTTACTTAATAAATCCATTATCATTTAAATAAATCCCAAATTACAAATAACTAAATATTTCCTTCAATTTATTTATTCTTGAGCTACTCACTTAATTAACCTTAACTCAAAAATCAAGTTATAATAATCATACCTTTTTTAAAATATCCAATTTAATAAATTTCACATCAACTTATTTGAGTAAATTTTTAAATAAATTCAATTTCAAATAAATTTCCAATTTATCTTCTAAACATAATTTATTTAAATCATTATAAACTCCATATATTAACATAAAATTTAACCACTTAACCATATTATCTTCCATAAAATCAAACATTATTATTAAATTTATTTTATATTAAAACAAATTATACATAGTTCAAAATCAAGAATAAAATAACATTATATAATATCGGAAATCAATGTCTATATAAAACCATATATTTCTTTACAAAACCTTATAAATCAGTTCAAATATTTTATACATATATATCTCGGTGTCTGTGTATAATTTTCTATCCTATGGTCAAGTGATTCGGATATTTATCAATTCAATCCGTAATTTAAAACATAAATACAGTTATATATCATTTCAAACCGCAATCCCGAATGAAAAAAAAATGCATAAGAAATTGTAGTTAATAATAATAAAAATACAACATCCATTCATCCAATATCAATCATCAAACATTTATCACAATCATCATCCAATTCAATCAATAACATCAACATAGAACATATAATAAAAAACAGGTATTTACTGGCAGTTTATATTCCAAAATAAATTAAATATCTATTTAACTGGCAGTTTATATGCAATAATAAATTAGATAACAATTTAACTGATAGTTTGTATGCAATAATAAATTAAATAACAATTTAACTGGTAGTTTAAATAAATTCAATTTAAATGAGATGATGATTAAAAATATGCCAAATAGTCATAAATAAATTTCTAATCACATCATAAATCAATTTAACAAACATAAGAAATTTTACAAGTTGCGAGTTGGTTAAAACACTCACCTTTTAAATTTAAATTGAATTTAAATCCAATTTAAACCCAAAAATTGAACAGTAAAACGAGCGCCAAAATATCCATAATTTCAATATGATCCTAGCGGAGAAAACCACACGTAAATCGAACCTCATATGCATAGGTTATTAACACTTAAAGTTAGACGATTTAAATTTAAAATAAATAGAATAATATAATATGCTATACGTCATCATCTTCACTTACACAGCTGTAACCCTACCTGAACTCACTCATTCAACCAAAAATGCACGCTGCCACTTCGTGCAATCACCACACCACCGTTCAACATGTTCGACAACGGCCAGGCCAGTCGACGCCCCCTCGATGCTCACCTCCGGCCGACCAAGCCCGACGCCCCCACGCGCCCCAACGACGCAGCCGTCGCCACATTTTTTATGACCTAACTGGATTTTCGTGGCCAATCTAACCATTGAATCATCGAACGAATCACGCGGATTCCATCCCCCCGGTCCCCTCTACACAACGGTACAAACAATTTGACGATCCATCGACGTTGATCATCGCGCGATGAACGGTCGTGGATATTTCATCGATTTTCGGCCACACCGAAACCCAGATTGAAAAACGAATCATATATTTGACTTCCGTTCGTCAAGAGCTTCAAATCCATTTATAATTTGATATATATTACTAAATTTGAATTTTGAAGTAGAAATTTTTGACTTGCAACTGACTGTGAAATTTGAACTTTGTTTACCATCGAGAAAGAGGAGCAATTGGAATTGTATGTACCGAAAAATGAACATAAGAAATAGGCTAGGGTTTATAATGAGGTATATATAGGCTGAACAAAATAGAAATGAATGGGCTTGATTGGTTTGGAAAATTGAACGACAGATAGCCCAAAATGCCCGTTTCGACTCCGGAACGAGATTGAGCCAACCCATTTATCAAAATAGATGTTTTAAAATATTTTAAATGCAATGGAACATCTCAGGGTCAGGATTTTCGACTCATGAAGGTCGACATTAATACATCCACTGTATCAACTGCCGAGCAATCGAAGACCGGAAAACCTAACTGTTAGGGTTAAAGAAGTGGTAGAAGATAGAAGGAGAAAGAAAGAAGAAGAAAACAGAAAACAATAACAGAATCTCTCAATCGCAGCGGAACAACATATAATAGATAAATGAATAATCTTTAAATCAAAGAATTATATCAGTTATTACATGCTTTAAATGCAACAGAAAAGAAATACTATATACAAATTGATACGCCATGCCATCCAGCTTGCTTTTGATCTCCACAGAAACTCCTGAATTCCAGAATATCCTAATAACCTGACTCTAGACTGCCCGTGTGGAAATTGGTGGGCACCCAGAGTTTAGGAAGGGAATAATAAACTCCAAGTCAGTCATGTGACTGGTGTAAGAACTTAAAACAGTTATATCTTTAAAAATAAACAAATAAATATTTTAAAATAGATTCGTAATGCTTTTGGAAAATGTAACTACCAAAAGGCCTCCCGTCACACACACAATGCAAATGCAGAATTGGAGGAGATTTCTCCTAATGATAGTTAAAGATGCTTACTATGTAGAATCATTTGATTATTATTATTATTAGTGCAAAATGTGGAAAACCATTTCGAAAGTAGAATATAAATCTTAGCCAGCATAGGTACCATTATAGTATGCCTACTATAGCTACCATATTAGATGGCAGGTTCTACAACTAAAACTGTAAAGAGCTCGTATTGGATGAATGGATTTCCAACAAATGGTCGGGCAAAGGAACTTCCCAAGTAAAATAGAACGCCTCTGGAGTGACGTCCCCGGATCCTAACCGGATCTCTGCTACACAAGGTCGGGTTACCCCTAGCTGGGTAACAACTGACACGAGCATGTCATCCCCCGGTCGTTTGTGACCTTTATCTAAGGTACCTCTCAACCAACAACCACAAATCAATAAATATGCAGCAACCACGAAGTAAATATCTGGGCTCCATACCATGATACCACTTATAATCTAGAAGGAAATGACATGCCCTCAGAGGGCACTATCCTCAAATAACCTTGCTGCCACGATTCCTGTTTCGACTATAACCGGGTCGTGAGGTTTGACGAAATCACGTCCACAAAGCTACGCTTTTCACAATAGCCACGCTTTGATCAATAAATGATCAGGAGCACTCAGCATGCCACACTACCAAATTGGGAGTATATCACTGATAGCTTTCAACTATATAACCTCTGAGCTCGTACGTCTTAGAGATGGGTGTTAAGCTAAGAGAATAAATTCTCCTCCACCAATAGAAATATATTTGAAATAAATCTGCTTTATATCTCAAAGTGTAATGTCAGAAATACAATCCATACAAGTCTGTTCTGGGTTCGAACAGAACCGAATGCACTTCCAAAGAAGTCCTTGCAACTGGGTATTCACAATCCCGATCGAACTTCCTATCACTAAGGAAATCTCTATACCGGCGCGACTCGATGCAGAGACAATCAACGAGTCATCCTTTCATTCTCGAAAATACTCGGTCTTCACCACCGGTCTTCAAATGCTATCCAGAACGTCGAATAACATATTCGGAATGGGTTATATGACACAAAGGTCCTCTCCCAGCTAAACCCAATAACAAGCATTTATTTTAAAATAAGTGTAGCATTCAAATTCAAGCAAATCACAACAAATACCCATTTAAGCGTCAATATTGATAGTCGATTATTTAACTATCAATAGATATGCACAACGTCACCGGATTCCAAATAATTTTCCAAATTATTTATTTTCCAAAAATATCTTTACAAGCTATATTTTTCCACACTTTA
The DNA here is from genome assembly GCA_030765085.1 of Allium cepa. Classification (NCBI taxonomy): domain Eukaryota; kingdom Viridiplantae; phylum Streptophyta; class Magnoliopsida; order Asparagales; family Amaryllidaceae; genus Allium; species Allium cepa. Next base: position 325,667,395 of record CM060935.1, on the reverse strand, counting down.
ACCATTTGAAAACAAATTTCATATCACTTTTCAATTTATCTTTAAAAGATAACATCTCAAAACATTTCACTTCATATTAGAAAAACATTTTCATACTTATTTAAATAATAAGTAATCCACAAATCTATTTATTTTCAACATTTGGAAAATATTCAATATACTTAAATCACAATTAAGTATATATTTTATTCTTTAGGGAAAACATTCTCTTAAACACATTTATTTGAGTCAAAACGAATGTTGCGTAAAACATCGTTACGACAACTCAAAATCACTAGTATAGGGATTCGAAATTAAGATAGGTATATAAATCCCAATACTACATAAAACATACCATTTACTATAACAACAGTGTTATAGTCCACTTTTTCCTTTTATTTCTCGAAAACGTCTATTTCAACAATGAATGTTGAAATCTATGGTTTCGATCCTTAACACATTTTAAAACAACTTCAAATCATTTTAATTTTATTTAAAAGATCACTTCCTAAAACATTTCTCTAATATATTATTCACTGTCCCAAAATCATGAATATAAACCGTTTACCAAATTCAACACTTCTACACATTTAATTTAAAGAATTATCCATCGTCCAAAATCGTAGATATATCACCTTTAATAAGCTTTCATATTTACTTATCAAATTCAATTGGTTTTGGATTTATAAAACAACGTTTATAATTCACATATATATATTTAATAAAAACTTCAACTTATTAAATCCGTTAATTTACAAATTCTATCTATATCCCATTTAAATGCCAAAATCCAATTTATAAGCTAATTACTTATAAATCTTTTATTTTACAAAATCCATTCATTTTATAACTCCACGATTTATAAATCTATAAATTTCATTCACTTATGAATCCATTTATACTTCATTTTAACGCTTATAAAAACTCGTTTTATAATTCCAATATTTTAATTTATAAATATCAATTTTTTTTTATAAATCTTTTATATAAATCGTTTATAATAAATTCAAAAATCTCTATTTAATCTATTTTACAAAATCATTAACTCTATATTTTCAAAAATCAATTTTCAACTATATTTCTCAAAAATCATAGTTTTTATAACATTAAAATTATAACGTTTATTTATTTAAAATGAATCAATTCCAAAATTCAATAAAGTGTATACTTTCAAAAATCACTTTAAAACCCTTTTAATTCTCCAAAATAGGCCCAAAGCTGCAACAACACTAAATATAACAATCACGGCATCCAAAACATCATATATCATATGATAATAGAATATATCACAATATCTGTAAACAAATCAATACTGTTGAGGAATCCAGTTGTATCCCTCCTACCTGTTTCCCTGCATCCACAGACGTTAGCACAATACCAATCCCGTTTCAATATGGAATATCACGGTATATGTGATTTATAAAATATTATCCGCTATTATGCGGCGCAATAGGGTCTCATCCGTTATATAATGCGGGAAAATCAACTCCAAGTACATATATAATACCAATTCCACATCAAGGTGAAATATCACGGTATATGTTTTTAATAAATAACATTCGCTTAATATACGGCGTATAGGGCCTATTTCAATACAATAGATAATAATTTATCATTCAATCACACAATCAAGCAATTTTAAATCTAACTATTTAAAATTTAAATCGAAACAATTCAATTGAGTGAGAAGTTCTCACCTTGTTTCCAATAACGTTGTAGTGTTTTATTTCGAATAAAATTAAACATGCGTTTAATTTTGCCCAAAATTTTCATCAACTCCAATCCAGCTCCATTGCATAGTGTTCGACAATATGATTCCAACGCAAGTCGTTTCGTCAATTTTCGACCTCGTATCAAAAAGTTACACATTTTTAAATTTCAAATGAATTAAATATATTAATATTTACTCTTTCTTTTTATTTTTTTAAACCTCAATCCATCTCTGCCGTTCATTCAGCTTGATGGAATCGTGGCCACCCATCCTTTTTTCCTCCCTGACCTGATACCCAGGTAAAACACGACCGAACTAACCCAAATGCCGCCCCCCAAACCCTAATTCATGCCGCACCATCGACGACCTTCACGTCGATTAAGAACCACCATTTGAACGACCATCTGAAACTCCACCTTCGGCTGGAACAAGACGAAGCTCGGCCTTCCCATTGCATAGAAAAACGTGCCCAAACCGTGAAGAATGCGAGCCCCTAGCTCCTCGATTGTTGCGTCGATCACGATCATCACCGTATGGATTTGTAGCTCTCACGATCCTCTACAAGTTCCTAGTTGAAAGTATTTGCTAATTCTTTACGGATTGAGAGAGATTAAGTGAAGAAGATAAGAAATTTTCGGCCATTGAAGGATGGTGGCGGCCTGAAGCTTGAAATTAGGGTTTAGTGTAAAATGTGATAAATGAGGTCCTTATATAGAAAATTGACGAAACACTATTCACCTGAAATTTTTTCGTACTCAAAACGAAGCGTGCCGCCTGGCGTTTATAATGTTTTACCTCCATTCCGAACGCAATGGAATATATATCGGGAGCCAATTCGATCAAATTTGAAAGATAAGTTTTCGAATCGAATTATTCAAATTTAAAATTCACTTAAACCGATTTCTACGCGTTTTAGCTTGCCACAGACAAACCATAAATCTGATTGACACGAAATTTGAAACCATACAATAATGTAACATTACAGATCCGATGAAACTGGTTTCGTAGAAATCCGAGACTGTTTGAAAAATGGATATTTTAACTCGTCAATTAAGTATTGAAATATTCAATTTCCACAAATTAACTTTAATTCAATTTTAAAGTTCTATAACATCATTCTAACTCCAATATGATTTAATGCAACTTTACAAATCAATTTTAATCACATTAAACCCAATTTCCAATTATTTCTATAATTTCATATATTAATTTATCGATTTAATTATCTAATTAAATCCAGGTATTCGAAATAAAATTTATTCGACTTACAAATTTTACTTGTTAATATTTAAAATCAATTAAATATACGAATTTCAAATGACAGAAATTTTGGGTCGTTACAGGTTTCAAGTCCAAATTCCGTCGTATGAAGAAGTTATGCTAAAATCAAGTTATTTCAAACTGATTTCGATTGATTTCAATTAAATTGATTTATAGGCGTTTTGAGCCCTTACGATCAAACAACAAGTTCGATCGCTACGAACTTGGAATCCTACAATAATTCTTCATCTAA